>CM077151.1:183458032-185928556 GCA_039583875.1 Platanthera guangdongensis | reverse complement strand
CTGGATGATATCTAAGATTCCTATTGCTGTAGGCATCCTAACTTCTGGTCGAACCTCTTCAGCATCTTCCATCATGCTGTATTCCTTGAACTTCATCAGCAATTGGTACATGTAGTTCTCCCCCTGGACAATACACCACTGTCTTCTACTTGCTGTCTTGCAGCAGGTACTTCTTCATATAGTAAGCTTGTCCAATTTCTTTGTAAAACCTGTGGGGCTGCATACAGTACTAGACAAACTCATTGTTAATAAGTTAAGTCTCATGAAAAACTACATGCACAGATTCTTCTACAACTTGTGTAGACAAGTTGTAGACTCTATAAGCCTTACTATTATTGCTGTACCCATCAAAAATTCCCTCATGGGACTTGGCAGCAAACTTAGTCAAGTAAGACTTCCCATTGTTAAGTATGAAGCATTTGCAACCAAAGATCCTGAAGTAGGATAGTTTTGGTTTCCTGCCTTTCACAACTTCATAGGGGGTCTTGTTGAGGCCTTAAGTGATGGTAGCCCTATTTATAACATGGCATGCAGTGTTAACTGCTTCAGCCCAGAAATACTCTAACAGTGATGTATCACTTAGTAGGGTCCTACCAGCCTCTATCAAGGTCCTATTCTTCCTCTCAGCAATGCCATTTTGCTGAGGTGTTCTAGGTGAAGAGAATTCTTGAAATATCCCCAAAGTCTTCACAAAGTTTATCATGCTATCAGGCTGAAACTCAGTACCATGGTCACTTCTAATCTTGACCACTGTACTGTCTAGTTCATTCTGAATTTGCTTGACAAAGCTATGGAAGACACTAGGTGTTTCAGATTTCTGTCTTAAGAAGAACACCCAGGAAAACCTGAGTAGTCATCTACAACTACAAGGGTATAGACCTTCCTACCTAAGCTATGAACTGGCATTGGACCAAAGAGATCCAAGTGCAAGAGGTATAAACACCTCACATCATCTTGTTTTTCTATGCTTCTAAAGGTGGATTTAGTCGCTTGCCCTTTTGACAAGCTGAGCAAATACCATCTTTAACACACTTAACTTGAGGATCATTCCTCACTAACTCTTTGCTTAAGAGTTTGCTAATAGTCTTGTAGTTTAGATGGGCAAGCCTCTTGTGCCATTTGACACAATGAGAGACTGTCTCATCAGCTACAAGACACACTGGAGAACCATTGTTCTCAACCATAATGTCTAAGCAGTAGACATTTCTTTTCCTATAACCAGTCAAAAATGATCTCTTGATCAGTTGACTCTTGATATGACAACCATTTTTAACAAATGAGATGTCATACCCTACATCACTTAATTGACTTATACTTATTAGGTTTGTTTCAACCCTTTAACATAAGCCACTTGAGTAATGGTAACCAAGTTGCTAGAAATGTTACCAAATCCTTTGATGATTCCTTTTTCAGAACCACCAAAGGTTACTTTTGGACCATCTTTGATTGGAATGTAGTCCCTTTAGTAGTCCCCTAGTTCCAGTCATATGTCTGGAACATCCACTGTCCAAGTACCATGTTGGGGTATGGCCACTTGGACTCACCTGCAAAACAGATTAATGAACCTTAGAACCCAAAGAATTCTTGGGTCCTTGGTACTTGTTAGTTTGCAATCTGACAAAGCTACCTACTGGCTTTCCAACAGGTAGTTTGGTACTCACTTTGGCACTAGCATTATGCCAACACCAGTCCACTGCAAAATGGCCAACTTTGCCACAACACCAGCATTCAAACTTATTGTACCCTTGCTTAGGTACTGTCTTTGCTGTCTTATCTACAGCAGACTTGTTGAATGTTGGGGCTTTGCCCTTGGACTTGGGCTTGAACTGCTCAGTCCTTGCAGGTCTAATAAAACCCAGTCCAGCCTTGCCTTTATGATGAACAAATTCATCAATTAAAGGTAGCACTGACTTAGGTTTAGAAACCTAGCAACAAGCTCTCTCTCTTTCTGAAGATTGATCTCCAGACTCTTGATTTGATCATTCTTAAAGGTGATAGTCCCCATCTGAATCACTGTTATGTGTTTCAGCCTGGCTATCTCATTAAGCTTTTGATCAAATTACTTCTCAAAATCTGTTACACGCAGCTTTTAGATCAGCAATTTCCATTGCCTGACTTTTGGCTAGGGTATTGCTTTCTTGTAAGATTGCAACATCACTTTATATTCATCTATAAGCTGATGAATATCATCCTCAGACTCAGATACAATCTTCATCACTTGATGATGAAGAATCTGACTCTGTACTAGAACAAGAAACTGAACTTAGAGTTGAACTTTATACCTTACTGGGTCCTGACTGCTCCAGGATTTTGCACACTCAGTCAATGCCATCAGTCCTTGACACTGACTGTCTTCTTGTTCATAAATAGACTCCATTATCTGCATGAATTCTTCTTCTTCTTCTTCAGCAAACAACCCTATGTATGCCTCAGCATCAGACTCAGTATCTGAAGAGATATCTGATAGAGTCTTCTCTTTCTTGGCTACAAAAGACTCTCTTCTTGCCTTTTAAACTGATGATCTTTTTCGTGTCACTAGACTCTTTTCTCTTTTCAGGACAATCTGCATTAACATTGACCCTGTGTCTATTGCAGCAAGACACACTATCTTAGAACCAGTTGCCTTGCTAGATTTTGTCCTCTTCCTGTCCTTCTTTGAAGCCTTTTTATCCTGATAAAAATCTTCTTTTCCTTTTGAAGTAGAGGGCCTTGTCCTCCACTGTTTCTTCTTCAAGAATTTCTGAAAGTGTCTAGTGAAGGCAGCAAAGTCTTCATCACTTTCACTGCTTTCAGATTTTGTGCTGACTGACTCATCTGACTCTGATTCAACTACCTTTGGAGGTGGAGTTGATGACTTATTCCTGCACTTTCTGGAGGCTTCTATCTTGAAGGCTACTGTTCTTTCTTTGTGCTCAGTTCTTGTTAATTTCTCCTCCTCTTTTCTCACTGTCAACTGCATCTCGTATGACAACAATTTGCCAAACAGTGTAGGTGGAGGAATTTCTCCCAACTTAGCCATTTCTCTAATGGCACAAATCTTTGTATCCCAATCTTTAGTTAGGGACCTTAGGAACTTGTCATTTAGTTCATAGTTACTGAACTCTCTTCCATAAGACATGAGTTCATTCACTATTCTGTAGAACTTCTTATAGCACTCAGTTTGCTATCACCTTTTCCTTGTCTAAAACTCTCATACTCCTGATTTAGCAAAGATTTTCTATCTTGTCTAACTTCTTCAGATCGCTCCATATACACAATAAGAGTGTCCCACATCTCTTTGGCTGTCTTACAGTGTATAAGATTCTGAAATGTTGCATCATCTATGTCACTCACTATAATGTTTTGTGCCCTCTTGTCCATGGTGGCTAGGACAATCTCATCCTTAGTCATCTCAGAGAAATCCTTTGGGGTTCTCTGATTTGCATCTAGAACAGATATCTTCATGGGCACATATGGCCCCTCCTTTACTGTGATGTATATCCTAGGGTCTGAGGCTTCATAAACAGCCTTACCCTTTCCTTACAAATCCCAAAGATCTCTTTCCTGCATATGGGCAATTTCATGGAACCCAATTCCTTGTGATTTTCAGAGGAAACCATGGTTCTTGATTTTCTTGAATCTATCTTTTGACTTAGACTGAATCTGCCAATTTGGATCTCCTCAGACTGTTAGTCCTTTTTGAGGAACCTCCCTCTGATACCACTTGAAAGATATAGTACCTAAACACCTAGAGGGGGGGGGGGGGTGAATAGGCGACCTAATCCTTTTTTAACTTTAATGGCAGCAAACAGTTATATCACAGAATCTACTCTACTTTATCACAGCAATCACACAGCAAAACACAATCACAGCACAGCAGACACAGTGTTTTATAGTGGTTTCCCCAAGCTTTGGTACATCCACTTTCCCCCTTCGCCTATCTAGGAATGTACTAGATTCGGCCAAACTTCACCACTGTCTCAGAACCCAAATTGGTTCCTACACCTCAGGCCTAAGGCCCTACAACTCAGCTTTTCCAAAGCCTACACTCAGCCACAAAGGCCTTACACTCAGCCAACAAGGCCTACACTCAGAGATTTCAATCTCCTACACTGAGGCTCTCAAGCCCTACCCTCAGCCTTTATAATTACAGGCTTACAATTCACTCAGATCCAAAGGATCCTACAAGTTAAAATGATTTTACAATATTAACTCAACACTCAGAAACAAGAGAGGGGAGTGAGAGTTTCTTGATGAGTTCTTGGAAGAACTCAGCTGGATTCAATCTGACTTAGCTTTCTTCAAAGCTTCTTGAAAGTAGAACTGAATAAGAATGAATCCTCCTGCAGTTGATCCTTGATCTCTGCTTCTTAAGATCCAGAATAAATCTGAACCCTTCTTCTTAGCCTAGTTCCAACGGCTGATTTCTTGGATGGATCCCTCTCTCCAACTTCTTAGATCTGCACTTGGACAGCTAGATCTTCTTGATTTGATACTTGATCAATAACTCTGTGAACCACTTTAATAACTTGTTCAACAATAATCTGTACCACCTGACAACAGTTTCTGTAAACTTTATGAGCCTATTTATAGGCCTTCTTCATGGTAACCGGCTGGTCCGGTCCATAACTGAATTCTGACATCTCTGACAGGTGCTGTAGACCGGCTGGAACGACAGCTGTCAAGTCATCCAGTCAATTCTTGAAAATCTCTAACTGTCTGAAAGTGTCGAGACTTTCTGTCTTTAAGTGTCGACACTTATAGACCAAGTGTCGACACCCATTGTGTAAGTGTCGACACAAGTCTACAAGGTGTCGACACAACTCCTTATGTTGTAGATACTATGTCTCGACACAGATTCTTCTTCATGTGTCGACACTGAAATTGAGTGTCGACACAAGTACTTGATCTTCTATCTTTTGCTGAAATCTTCTAAGTGTCGACACATCTCCTTTGTGTCGACACATCTTCATGTGTTGAATCTGTCAAGTGTCGACACTACTTCTTGGTGTCGACACATAGTCTTCTATGTTGATACTTGCTGAGTGTCGACACAGCTCCTTGTGTCGACACTTGATTCTTCTGTTGAGACTTCAGCTGAGTGTCGACACATTCCCTTAGTGTCGACACTTGTACTTAGAATAATGTGATGATCTTGCTGTTTTTTACTATGTGTCGACACAACTCCAAGTGTCGACACTTTCTTCAAGTGTTGAGTCTTCAGCTGAGTGTCGACACATTGTTCTGGGTGTCGACACTTACTTCAAGTGCTGACTCTTCTGTTGAGTGTCGACACATTGTTCTGAGTGTCGACACTTATACTTAGTTTCTGCTGACTTTTGCTGAGTGTCGACACAGCTCCAAGTGTCGACACTTTCTGGTGTAGACACAGCTTCACTGGGTGTCGACACAGCTCCTTGTGTCGACACTTTCAGTCTGCACTTTTCTTCATTGAGTGTCGACACAGCTCCTTGTGTCGACACTTTTTGTCTGGTGTCGACTCTGCATCCCAGGTGTCGACACAATGACTCCAAGTGTCGACACTGCTTGTCTGGGTGTCGACACAAGTCTTCTTAAGTGTCAACACTTTCCCTTGTGTGTCGACACATGGTCTTAGAAACTTTTTGCTTCAGTCCTGCAAATACTTAACCTGCACATGTAACTCAAAATTCATCAAATACATTTTGATGTATATCATTGAGTTGGGTGAGGCTTCTTCAAATCAGGTACATTTAACCAATGTACCCAACAGTCACCACCCTAGTGAATAGAGTCACCACCCCAGCTCGCGCACTGGCAAAGACCTGTCCGCTGAGTCCGCATGGACTTAGCCGGATTCCAAGAAAACCCGGCAGGAGCAATAACGAAGTTCACCAACAGGCAAACTCGCATCAGTCCGCCCAAACTATGCGGACAAGGCACCAGTCCGCATGGCCCGCAAACACCTCACAAGGACAGCCACCACTGCGATAGTCCGCACAATATATGTGCGGACAAGGAGGCAGTCCGCACAGCTCGAAAGCCAAACCTCCATCTGCCCCAAGTCCACGACAAACAGGAAGTCTGCCCGGTCAACAGCGGACTCGGCGGATACTGCGGACACACTGAACTTGTCACTGAATGTGACCAAGTCCAGAAAACCACCAAGAGCAAGCGCGAGCTCGGCGGACAAGGCCCAGTCCGCTTGCCCCAAAGCAGATCGCCAAACACCCCACCAGAAGGCAGAGCTCGCAAGCCCTACTTGCACAGCTGCCAAGACAACGGCCACCTGCCGGACTTCAACACCAGTCCGCACAGTCCTCCACAACAGCTAACACATGCTGCACCACCAGAGCTCGGCAAATGCCACAACCGAACTCCAAGGCCAGTCCGCAACAGCGGACACCCCGGACTCGCCAGTCCGCAAAGCCTTCCGCGGATAAAACACTCAATCCGCCGGTTAACACAAGCTTGCAAAACCACAAGGCCACTGATCAAACTAAGCACTGCCTCCAGTCCGCGAACTGTAGTCCTCTCAGGCCGCTTCGCTTGAAGCCCTTCCTTGGCCAAAGGCCAACCAGGCCGCACAACAGGCCGCTCAGGCCGTACACCAGGCCGCACAGGCCGCTCCTGAAGAACAGCCAAGTCATGGTGTAACGCCCCGAAACTCAAAGGAGCAAAAGGGGGACGTTTTGGGCCAGTTTGGGTTCTGGCAGCAGACACACGGCCTGGGACACGGGCGTGTCCCAGGGCGTGTCGACCCGTGTTGACACTTAGTCGCGAAATCATCGAGATTCGCTCGATGATTCATTGAGACATGGCACACGGCCTGCGACACGGGCATGTCGCAGGGCGTGTCGACCCGTGTCGACGATCGTCCCGGGGAGTCGACGAGATTCGCTCGACGATTCGGTCGAGACAAGGCACACGGCCTAGGACATGGGCGTGTCCAAGGCCGTGTCATTAGATCGACGATTTTTGCTCGACGAAATGTCGAGACCGTGTACACGGCCTGGGGTCCAGGCGTGTAAAGGTGACACGGGTAAGGACACGGGCGTGTCCTAGAACCCGTGCAGCGCTCGGGTTGATTTTGGGGAAAAATCATGGGGTACACGGCCGGCCACACGACCGTGTTAGGTGGAACACGGGCGTGTCAGCTCGAACACGGGCGTGTTCGATACCCGTGTGAGGTTCCAGGTGATTCGATTTTGACGGCGAATGAGGCACACTGCCCTGGACACGGGCGTGTGCCAGGCCGTGTTTCGGTCCAGATTGGGCATTTCAGCCCCGAATCAAAGCCGTTCGTTTCCTTATTTTGAGATCCAACGGCTGGGGGTTGTTCCTGAAGGGATATACCCGGGTTTGGGCTTTCAAAACCCTCACTTTTCTTAAGTGTTCTCTTTCTAAAGCCTTAGAGAGAGAGGAGAGCCAGGGAGGAAGAAGGAGCTAGATCCCGCCATTGGAGGAGCTTCGGAGCTCCGAATCGCGAGCCGACTCCGGATCCACGGAGGCAACGCTAGTGCGGTGGTTTCCATCCGATTACTTTTCCATGGCGCCAAAGAGGAACGCAAGGGTAACGATCCTCATCTTGAGCATGAGTAGCTCTCTTTCTTTGCATAGGAAGCCCGCTCTCGCGAGTTTGCGGAGAGTTGGAGGCGTTCCTTCGGGTAGATATGTGAAGTCCCCGTTGTTTAGAGTCCGTAAGCGAGAACGGACATAGGCATGATGTGTGAAGCCTACCCGTACATGTTGGTCTGGATCGGTGATGTTGCATTGCATAAAGCCGGAGAAGACTCCGTGCCATTGGTTGTTTTTCGGGTTTTCTACGTGGTAGATTGCAGCAGGGAGCCTTGGGGATTAACCCAAAGGTGCACCCAAAAAACTGGGCGGATACGACATCTTGCCAACTTGGTGGCTTGAAAGCCAACTTGAACATAACTGGGTTATGTGACTTGTGATGGAAATGGACTCGGTGAAAGTTTGACCCGCGCAAATGGCTTAAATTGTCGTTGCGATGTGAGCACGGGTTAGATGGAACCGTACCCGTCCTATGTCGTTCGGTTAAAGAGACCTAAAGGCACGTGACACTTACCGTTGGCATAGAGTAGGGTCTTCGGCGGTCAATGGCTTAAATTGTCGTGACCCAGGCCAGGAAGACAAATTGCTCATAGGTTTGGTCGTCCAAGTGGCGGTGGTGAGTCTGGAATGTCTATGGCTTTAATTGATGTGACAACGACTGGTTCACCGAGAATGTGCCCTGAGAGCACGGGACGTGTGGCCGTGCGAGCCAACGTCTGTGATGAAATGGCTATATATATATAAATTGCTCGCTTATGCTAATGAAATGCAGGAAAGGAGCATCGCCGCCCCGAGTTGGGGGCGGGATCGTTATAATTTGGTCAGCATTGCTGACCGTTGCCTTATTTTGCCACTGTGCGGTGGTTTGTTGCTTGCAGGTGCAGCTGGACCAAGCGGTCAATAGCGGGCTAAAGCCCGATTGCGAAGCCGGCCCTTGAAGGCCTAAGTTGGAAATGTTTACTGCTTTATTCATGTGTGACCGGCCTGCGTGCCGTGGTTTGTAAAACATGTAATTTGAAGTGAAACATCTTGTAAAGCCTTAAGACTTATTTTTGGGTATTTTTGTATAACATTCCTATTTCGTATTAGTGGACATTCGTGCTTTAATGCTGGGTTCTTTGTTACAACTTTTATAAACTGCTTCCGCTAGAATGCTTTGTGTAGGACGTTGAGATTGGTTGGATGGTTTCCATAAGTAACCACCCGGTCTGTCTGTGGCATACGGCGTCAGGCCCCGGCCGGACCTACTGCTATATACTATGTGACGGATAGGGGGTGTTACAAATTGGTATCAGACTCCTGGTTTTGGTCGGGCTTAAACTGAATTCGTGGGCGAATTCTTTTTAAGGGGTGGTGAGCACATTGTGTGCGTCATCGTTATAACAGTAAAAAGAACCCATGAATGTCCACTTAGAAATGAAAATACTCGTGTTTGAGGAACCTGCGTGTTCCTATAATTGCTGTTTGCAATTAATTTGGTCGCTTAACGGTGTTTTGTACCACTATAGGTGACCAGAAGTGGTGTTGGGCCGTCAGAACGCCGAGTTTCTGAGGCTAGTAGTGCACCGGATGTTGCTCCTGCAACACCTCTGTCGGCTGAGAATATTCGATTGGTGGCTGAAGCGGTGTTGGCTGTGATAAATGCGCAGCCTGGAAGGCAAGCGCAGCAGCCCGCTCCTGTTATGGAGCAGGAACCTCTTCAAGAGGCTGAGCCGAGGAGAGTGGAGCAAGTGGTTGTGGAACCGGTGGTGCCGAGGAGGGCAACTGAGAGGCAGCTTAAGCATGTAATGAGCTTTAACCCTCCGTTATTCTCGGGGTTGGGAACCCCATCTCAGGCTGAAGACTGGCTCTCCAGGGTGAAGAGAGTCATGACAGCAACAGAGACGGAGGAGTGGAAAATGACCACCATCGCTACGTTCCTTCTGGACGGTGAAGCGAGGATGTGGTGGGAAGGATTGGAGCTGCATCATTTGAGAGGTAGACAACTGATAGACGTTCCGATGGAAGAGTTCTCTGGATTGTTCTTAGCAAGATACCTCCCTTCTACTCAGAGGATTTCGATGGAGAACGAATTTCTGAAGTTGGTTCAGGGTGAGAAGAGCGTGGATGAATATCTCCATGAGTTTACTCGTCTGAGTCGTTATGCTAGCTCCACCATCAAGGATGAGGAGCGCAAGACTAATCGCTTCTACGAAGGCTTGAGAGATGAGTTGAGATTACTACTCTCGGGGCCGATGACGCAGGGTTTCTTAACCTTGGTCAATACTGCCCGGTCCTTGGAGAAGGACATGAAGAGTGTGCAAGCGAAGAAAGGCTTGGGTGATAGAAAATCTGAATTTAAAGTGCCGACTACTTCAAAGTCCGGCTATCGGAGGGCTGTCAAGAAGCATAGGACTTCGGGTCCATCTCCTTCTGGTGCTTCTGGGGCGACTACGAGTCGGACCCCGGGCGCGTGTTTTACATGTGGAAAGACGGGGCACTTTGCCCGTGACTGTTGGAGCGGACGTCCTAAGTCCGAGAGGAGGCCGGGAGCTACTTATGAAGAAAAGGGAAAGGCGGTGGAGTCGACCGCATCCCATTATGCTCCGGCCCAACCATGGGTCTACAATCTTGGCCAATAGGAGGCCATTAAACAGGCTGATGTGGTGACAGGTATGATTTAATTTATAGCAAGTCAATTTCTTTAAATACTTGTTATGCACGTGTTACATTACCACTACTTGTTTAGGATTTGTATTGATTTGTGAAAATCCGGCACGAGCACTCTTCGATACGGGAGCTTCACACACCTTCTTGTCCGAAGGATTTATATCACGCATCGGAGTCCCTTCTTCGATGGCGAAGGATAAGTTGGATGTGTTGTTGCCCAACGGGTGTTCGATGCGAGCGGTTAGGATCTGTGATGTTAAGATTCGTATTGGGGAGCAGGAGTTCGACCTGCGGGCGACTTTACTTCCGTTAGTGGAGTTCGACGTCATATTTGGCATGGACTGGCTCTCGGAGCAGCAGGCCCATATAGATTGCGGTAGCAACGAAGTTAAGCTGGGAGCAAGTCGTGAGACGACTTTTACGGGCTTAAAGTGGTCGAGCAAGACGTTGATGTCTGCTCTTCAGGTGGTGAAGGCGGTTCGTGCCGGAGCAGAACTGTTCTTTACACTAGTGGAGGTTGCAAAGCCGAAGCCCGTGTTGGATTGTATTTCAGTGGTATTGGAATACCCTGATGTGTTCCCCGCGGATCTTCTTGGAGCCCCGCCTCAGCGGGAGATAGATTTTACGATCGATCTAGTGCTAGGTGCAAAGCCTGTGTCACGATCTCCGTATCGGCTAGCGCCTAAGAAAATGGCGGAGCTGAAAGTTCAACTGCAAGAGTTGTTGGAGCAAGGGTATGTGCGCCCGAGTTCTTCGCCTTAGAGCGCATCGGTCCTCTTTGTTAAGAAGAAGGACGGAAGCTTGAGGCTATGTATTGATTATCGGGAGCTCAACAAGCTGACGGAGAAGAACAAGTACCCGATCCCCCGGATTGATGATCTCTTTGATCAGTTAGTCGGGTCAACAGTGTACTCGAAGTTGGATCTCAAGGATGGGTACTATCAGCTGCGTATAAGGGAGAGTGATATCCCGAAGACAGCGTTTAGTACGAGATACGGGCATTATGAGTTTACGGTCATGCCGTTTGGGCTGACTAATGCGCCGTCAGTGTTCATGGATTTGATGAACAGGACTTTCAGGGAGTACTTGGACCATTTCGTGATCATCTTCATCGATGATATTTTGGTGTACTCGCAAAGTGAGGAAGATCACTTCAAACATCTTCATTTGGTGTTGGAGACGCTAAGGAGAAATCAGTTGTATGCCAAGTTCTCGAAGTGCGCGTTTTGGCTATCCTCAATGGCGTTCCTCGGGCATATAGTGAGTGGAGAGGGTATTGCTGTGGATCCGGCGAAGATTGTTGCGATACGGGAGTGGCCTGAGCTTGCTACTATAGCGGAAGTCCGGAGTTTTCTGGGGCTTGCCGGCTATTATAGGCGCTTCGTAGAGAACTTCTCGCGGATAGCGTTACCTCTCACTACATTGACGAGGAAGGAGCATAAGTTCGTTTGGACGCCGGAGTGCGCGCGAGCTTTTGAGGAGTTGAAGTGTCGGTTGACCACAGCGCCTGTGCTGAGTTCGCCGGTTGGGACCGAAGGCTATGAGATATATAGCGATGCTTCGGGCAGCGGTTTGGGTTGCGTGCTACTGCAGCATGGAAGCGTGATAGCTTATGGCTCGAGACAACTAAAAGTGCATGAAAGGAACTATCTGGTCCATGACTTGGAGTTAGCGGCCGTGATTTTTGCCTTGAAGCTGTGGAGACACTACTTGTACGGTGTGAAGATTGATATCTACACCAATCACAAGAGCCTGAAGTATCTCATTGATCAGAAAGATCTGAATATGCGGCAGCGTAGATGGATGGAGTTCCTGGGGGACTATACGTTCAAGATCCATTACGTGCCTGACAAAGGGAATGCGGTTGCGGACGCGTTGAGTCGCCGAGCCCCAGCTCAAGCCAATTGGCTATCGGTGCACGATGAGCGGTTGGTGCAAGAGTTGGAGGCGTTGGAGATTGTCTGTGTGGACAGGCAATCAAGTGCTGAAGCAGTTCTGAATTGGACTGAAGTCCAATATGACCTGGCTGATCGTATTCGGCAGGCTTTGGATATGGATGCTCATATGAAGCAGTTCATGGTAGAGGCTCTGGATGGGTCAAATTCCCAATTCGTCGTGGAGGACGGGTTGCTTTGGAAAGACGGTCGTTTGTGCGTCCCTAGTGTGGGCAATTTGCGGGTGGAGTTGTTGTACGAGGCACACCATACCAAGTACTCGATTCACCTGGGGAGCACGAAGATGTACCGTGATGTGAAGAAACTGTTTTGGTGGCCGGGTTTGAAAAAGGATGTGGCGCTATACGTAGCGAAGTGCCAAACCTGCTCCTTGGTAAAGGCGGAGTGCCAAAAGCCGGGAGGATTTCTTAAGTCCTTTCCTATTCCGGAGTGGAAATTTGACGACATCTCTATGGACTTTGTGCACGGTTTGCCAAGGTCGCAAAAGGGGAACGACGCCATTTGGGTGGTTATTGATCGTTTAACGAAGGTGTCGCATTTTATTCCGCATAGGAAGGATGATCCAGTGGAGAAGCTGGCAAAGCTTTATGTGGATAACATAGTACGGCTTCATGGTGTGCCCCGCAGCATCGTGAGTGATCGAGATGGGCGGTTCACGTCCAATGATTGGAGGCTTGTGCAGCAAATGTTGGGAACAAAGCTGAAATTCAGCACAGCCTTCCATCCGCAAACGGATGGGCAGACCGAGAGGGTCAATAGAACCATGGAAGACATGTTTCGCATGTGTGTCTTGGATTTTGGAAAGCAATGGGAAGACCACCTTTATTTGGTGGAGTTCGCCTACAACAACAGCTACCAAGCGAGTATTCAGATGACGCCTTTCGAGGCCCTATATGGTAGAAGATGTCGCACGCCGTTGTCTTGGTTAGAAACGGGTGAGTCAAAGTTGTATAAGCGATCGGAAGTGGATGATGCTACTTCTTTGGTGAGAACCATTCGGGAGAGGTTGCTTATCGCTCAGGACCGGCAAGCAAAGTACTATAATGCCAAGCACAGGAATGTGGAGTTCGCTGTGGGCGATTATGTATACTTAAAGATCAAGCCATTCAATGGTGTCTCGCGGGTGCGACGATTGAAAAATCTAAGCCCGAGGTACCTTGGACCGTTTGAGGTTCTGGAGCGAGTTGGTGAATCGGCCTATCGGTTGAAGCTTTCAGTGGAGCTTAGTGGACTACATGATGTATTCCACATTTCGGTACTTCAGAAGGCGGTGCAAGAGCCTACGCAAGTGATCGCGGTTAATCAAGTGCCGGTGGATAGTGGGCTAACGACAAAGGTCAAGCCCGTGCGGATCGAGGACTCGGAGGTCAAGCGGCTACGCAATAAAGAGATCAGGATGGTCAAGGTCCGGTGGGACAATTGCGGTCGTGAGGAGCTCTCTTGGGAGCGAGAGCAGACTATGCTTGACGAGTATCCGGAGTTGTTCCGCTCAGGTACAAATTTTGGTTTTGTACATGTCTTTCCTTTATATAATTTCGCGGACGAAATTCTTTTAAGAGGGGGAGAGTTATAACGCCATGAAACTCAAAGGAGCAAAAGGGGGATGTTTTGGGCCAGTTTGGATTCTGGCAGCAGGCACACGGCCTGGGACACGGGCGTGTCCCAGGGCGTGTCGACCCGTGTCGACACTTAGCCGCGAAGTCGTCGAGATTCGCTCGACGATTCGTTGAGACATGGCACACGGCCTGTGACACGGGCGTGTCGTAGGGCGTGTCGACCCGTGTCGACGATCGTCCAGGGGAGTCGACGAGATTCGCTCGACGATTCGTCGAGACATGGCACACGGCCTAGGACACGGGCGTGTCCAAGGCCGTGTCATCAGATCGACGATTTTCGCTCGACGAAATGTCGAGACCGTGTACACGGCCTGGGGTCCAGGCGTGTCAAGGTGACACGGGTAAGGACACGGGCGTGTCCTAGAACCCGTGTAGTGCTCGGGTTGATTTTGGGGAAAAATCATGGGGTACACGGCCGGCCACACGGCCGTGTCAGGTGGAACACGGGTGTGTCAGCTCGAACACGGGCGTGTTCGATACCCGTGTGAGGTTCCAGGTGATTCGATTTTGACGGCGAATGAGGCACATGGCCCTGGACACGGGCGTGTGCCAGGCCGTGTTCGGTCCAGATTGGGCATTTCAGCCCTGAATCAAAGCCGTTTGTTTCCTTATTTTGAGATCCAATGGCTGGGGGTTGTTCCTGAAGGGATATACCCGGGTTTGGGCTTTCAAAACCCTCACTTTTCTTAAGTGTTCTCTTTCTAATGCCTTAGAGAGAGAGGAGAGCCAAGGGAGGAAGAAGGAGCTAGATCCCGCCATTGGAGGAGCTTCGGAGCTCCGAATTGCGAGCCGACTCCGGATCCACGGAGGCAACGCTAGTGAGGTGGTTTCCATCTGATTACTTTTCCATGGCGCCAAAGAGGAACGCAAGGGTAACGATCCTCATCTTGAGCATGAGTAGCTCTCTTTCTTTGCATAGGAAGCCCGCTCTCGCGAGTTTGCGGAGAGTTGGAGGCGTTCCTTCGGGTAGATATGTGAAGTCCCCGTTGTTTAGAGTCCGTAAGCGAGAACGGACATAGGCATGATGTGTGAAGCCTACCCGGACATGTTGGTCTGGATCGGTGATGTTGCATTGCATAAAGCCGGAGAAGACTCCGTGCTATTGGTTGTTTTTCGGGTTTTCTACGCGGTAGATTGCAGTAGGGAGCCTTGGGGATTAACCCAAAGGTGCACCCGGAAAACTGGGCGGATACGAGATCTTGCCAACTTGGTGGCTTGAAAGCCAACTTGAACATAACTGGGTTATGTGACTTGTGATGGAAATGGGATTCGGCGGAAGTTTGACCCGCGCAAATGGCTTAAATTGTCGTTGAGATGTGAGCACGGGTTAGATGGAACCGTACCGGTCCTATGTCGTTCGGTTAAAGAGACCTAAAGGCACGTGGCACTTACCGTTGGCATAGAGTAGGGTCTTCGGCGGTCAATGGCTTAAATTGTCGTGACCCAGGCCAGGAAGACAAATTGCTCATAGGTTTGGCCGTCCAAGTGGCGGTGGTGAGTCCGGAATGTCTATGGCTTTAATTGACGTGACAACGACCGGTTCACCGAGAATGTGCCCTGAGAGCACGGGATGTGTGGCCGTGCGAGCCAACGCCTGTGATGAAATGGCTATATATATATAAATTGCTCGCTTATGCTAATGAAATGCAGGAAAGGAGCATCGCCGCCCCGAGTTGGGGGCGGGATCGTTATAATTTGGTCAGCATTGCTGACCGTTGCCTTGTTTTGCCACCGTGCGGTGGTTTGTTGCTTGCAAGTGCAGCTGGACCAAGCGGTCAATAGCGGGCTAAAGCCCGATTGCGAAGCCGGCCCATGAAGGCCTAAGTTGGAAATGTTTACTGCTTTATTCATGTGTGATCGGCCTGCGTGCCGTGGTTTGTAAAACATGTAATTTGAAGTGACATCTTGTAAAGCATTAAGGCTTATTTTTGGGTATTTTTGTATAACATTCCTATTTCGTATTAGTGGACATTCGTGCTTTAATGCTGGGTTCTTTGTTACAACTTTTATAAACTGCTTCCGCTAGAATGCTCTGTGTAGGACGTTGAGATTGGTTGGATGGTTTCCATAAGTAACCACCCGCTCTGTCTGTGGCATACGGTGTCGGGCCCCGGCCGGACCTACTGCTATATGCTATGTGACGGATAGGGGGTGTTACACATGGTACCCAGGCCGCAACCAGCAGTCCGCCCACGCCGCGGACTCAGGCCGCACAGGCCGCACAGTCCGCCCACGCCGCGGACTCAGGCCGCACAGGCCGCACAGTCCGCCCAGCCTGCCCATCACCCACTTCCACTTCACAAATGTCAACATCAACTACATTGAAAAACGGTAAAAAATCACGTGACTGGAGTAGTTATGTTGAGCTAAAATCCACTACATTCTCGGAGTTTTACAAAGTTTGATTTGATCTCGGATGACAACAAGCCACTACTTAGTTACAGGTGCAAAGTATAGAAAATGAGGAAAACGGCTAAGTTTTCGGAGTCTCGATGAAAGCGCTCCGAACTTGAAATGTTGTTGAATGCGTAGATCCTTAGTGAGAGCATTCCGACTGGGAATTCTTGAAGTCAACGGAGCTATTGGAGGGAGCACATGCAACACTGCAAATTTCATGACTTGAGGCTCGGGGCGTTACCGCGCGGCGGTAGGTAGCTATTGCCCAGCGGTAGCCTTCTTTCGTCGAGACTAGGGCGTCGAGACGAAAGTTTTGAGTGGTACCGCGCGACAGTAGGCCGCTATCGCCCAGCGGTAGCCTTCTGGCGTTGAGTGGAAGGCGTTGAGTGGTAGGCGTTGAGAGGTAGCGTCGAGTGGTAGCGCGTGGCGTTAGCTAATTTGTAACACCCCAAAGCCCACTTTGGGTTTAGGCTTGGGTGACACGGCCTGAGACACGGGCGTGTCCCAGTGCGTGTCATGCTCGGGTTGAGGAGTTGGGTGTGTGGTCGACAAACTTTTGGTCGATGATCATCGAGTGCAGGGTACACGACCTATGACACGGGCGTGTCACAGGGCGTGTCCTTTGCAGGTTGCAGTGAGGAATGCGTGTGTTGCAGGACACGAGTGTGTCCTGGTGTACACGGTCTGGGACACAGGCGTGACCCAGGGCCATGTCCCGCTCGGGTGAGGAATAGTTGTGCTGTGTGAAGTACACAGCTACTGGACACGGGCGTGTCAGGCATGACACGGGCGTGTAGGGTGTGACACGGGCGTGTCACATGGCCGTGTACTGGTTGGATTTGAGTCGGTTGACTGCCGCTTAAGTGACACGGGCGTGTCATAGGGCGTGTCAGGCCTTGTTCAGCCTATTTTTGGGAAAATTTGAGATATTCATTCCCCTCTTCTGGATCCAAGGGCCCGGGCCCCTTCCATGTGGATAAGGGCCGAGAAATGGGGATAAAATGCCTTCATTTCCATTTTATTCTTCTTCTCATTCTCAAAGAGAGTGAGAAAGAGAAAGAGGGAGCAAGGGAAGGAAGAAAGAAGGAGAAAGCCAGCTACTGGAGGAGCTGCAGAGTGCAAAGTGAAGATCCGAGATCGGGTTCGTGAAGGCAAAGCTGATGCGGTGATTTCCATCCGGCTACTTCATGGCGCTGAAGCGATCTTCAAGGGTAACGATCTCCTTCTTGGACATTGAAGTTCTTTCTTTATGCATATGCGTGGAATCCTCCACCAAGAGGTGGATATCGTAAGCGATTCCCTTGGTTGAGTCTGCATCTATAGTCGGAAGTGTGGAGTACGACATAGGCATGCTGTGTGAAGCCCATCTGGACGGGTAGTCTGGATTGATGATGATTATGGGTAAACCGGAGAAGACTCCGTGGATTTGATGATATGTAACAGTTTATGCTTTGTTAGATGGCTGTATGGATGTATGGATGTTGCTTATGAGATATGAATGCTTTGAGTAAGCTCCTGGCTGTGATGAGAGATAAATTGGTAGCACGCCTGGGGAGCGCGGGATAAACCAGGCCTGCTACACCACTAGGTTGGGTTGATCTGGATAGAAATGGGGTCGATTGGTGGTAATGCCTGGGGATCAAAGTTAAACCCGGCTTGTTGTACCATAGGGGTGGGTTGATCGGAAATAGGTGATTGGTCGATTGGTGGTAATGCCTAGCGAGCATCGATAACCCCGGCTTGCTACACCACTAGGGTTGTTCGATCTACTCTGGTTATGTTTGTCGATGTTGTGAGGTAGTACCTCTGAGTGGTGTGGACGGAATGTTGCCAGCCCGCGGGATTGGTGGACTAGGATTGAAGCGCCCAACTAACAAGTGAAGAACCTCTGATCGGCTGTGTACGACTGGGATATCCGGTACACCAATAAGGTGCCATGAGTGCACGGAGTGTCTGGAGGATACCGGCGTTTGTGATGTGGTTGTGATTGGTAGATTGATAGCTTGTGATGGCAATGCATATAGAGAAGGAACCACTGCCCTGGGTAAGGGGTAGGGTCGTTATAATTGGTCAGCTAAAGCTGACCGTTACTTTGTTTGCCGCTCTTGGGTGGATGGCTAATTTTAGGTGCTGATGATTGAATTGACTTGAGCGGAATGGAGGCTTGCTGCTAAAGGCCCTTGAAGGTCGTGCGAAGAAAGCGTGTTTGGATTTCATGTGCGGACGGCCTGCGTGCCGATGTATGAAATTGTATATGTTTGTAAAGAGCAACTTGTAAGGGCTTAAGGCAATGAGTGTGTGTGTTGTATACATTCCTGGTTAGAGATATATAAATGTGGAGTTTATATATTAGTGGACATTCGCTGTGCTGAGTTCATCTAACTTAAAATGCTACGCTAGAATGTTTTGATTTAGGATACGAGTAGATTTTGATTTCCACGCGTAATTCCGCCGCTTGTCTGTGAAATGTGGCGTGGGGCCCCGGCCAGACCCACCGTTATATTCCATGTTATGAGTGGAGGCGTTACAAAGTGGTATCAGAGCCAGGTTGAGGTTGTTTGGGAGGGAAGAACATCATTGAACTCACGAATGTCCACTAGGAATGTGCATCAATGTATATTTTCCATTATGAACTGCATGATGAATGGTGTTTTGTACATTGATAGATAGGTGGCGAGGAGTGGTGCTAGGTAGTTTGAGCCCCAGTGGTCCGATGAGAGTGCAACACCCGTTGAATCACCTACGCCTCCCTCGACGGAGACTATACGGGTGGTGACAGAGACGGTGCTTGCAGTGTTACAGACACAGCCTACTAGGTAGGCAAGGCCTGCAGGGGTGCTAGTACGGGCTGGTGCAAGGCAAGAGCGCGCTGACGTTGTGGTGGACGATCAAGCAATGGATGAGTCCTTGAAAAGTTTTATGAAGTTTCATCCACCTACGTTTGGTGGAGCAACTTCCCCAACGCAGGCGGAAGACTGGCTTGCTAGAGTGAAGAGGATCCTAACTGTAATCAGGACTGCAGAAGAGCAGAAAGTGACCTTAGCCACTTTTCTGCTGGAAGGAGACGCGAGACTTTGGTGGGATGACGTGGAAGTGCATCACTTAGCAGGTCAAGATTTAGAGGAGATATCCATTAACGAATTCTCCAGATTGTTTCTCGCCAAGTATTTGACAGTGTGGCAGTGGATTGCGAAGAAGAACAAGTTTCAATGTCTGGTGCAGGGTGAGACTGATATTGATACGTACCTGCATGAGTTTACTAAACTGGGGCTATATGCGGGGTCTAACTTCGGAGAGGAAGCAAGGGAGACGAATCGCTTTTATGAGGGACTGCGAGATGAGTTAAGGTTGGCACTTCCGAGTTCAGTGAATCAAGGCTTCCAAGCGTTGGTGGATACAGCCCGTGCATTGGAGAAGGATTTGAAGCGTGTACAAGAAAAGAAGAGACTGGCAGTGGAGAAGCCAGAATTCAAAGTGTCACAGTCAGAGCAATTGGAGTTTAGAAGACGAGAAATTAAAAAGCTTAGGCCTGTTGAATCAGCTCCGTCGACTATCTCTTCGGGGGAAACCTATGGGCAAGGACGTGTGGATACATATACATGTTATAACTGCGCGATGCAAGGACATATTGCTAAATATTGTTGGAATGCCCCTTCAGGGAGTTAGAAAAAGACAAGTGCGTCTTATGAAGAAAAGGGTAAAGCAATGGCCGAGTCATCTGCATCTCGGACGCAACCTCGACTGCATAATTTGGAAGTGCAAGAGCCGCAAAGTTCAGTTGGGGAAATTCAGCCTCGAGTGTTTAATTTGACGCCTCAAGTGTTTAATCAGGCGGCTGAGTGAAAGGAAACATAGAAAAGTGACTTGTATCGTTTTGATGATGTGAATATTGGTGTATCTAAAGCATGAGTACTGCAATGGTTGTGTATATTGATGTTCTATGTCATGTAAATATTGGTGCACAGTTGGTGTTTATGTAAGTGCTCGATCAATCGTGATAAAATGTTATTTTTGACAATAGCGCACTTGATGAATCTTGTGGATGAATGTGCACATAAGGATTATGTATGTGTGTATGTGCTATATGTGTTGTTTGGTTGGTGTGATGCCTTGGGGTGAGACAAGCTACGACCTCTGAGCTCTAACCCGACTCGCCTTATTTGAGTATGTGGTTGTGTATGGTGCAACGTGAGTGGTTATGTTGATGGTGGTCGCTGAGGCAAATTTCGGGATGAAATTTTTTTTGATGGAGGGGAGGATTGTAACACACCAAAGCCCACTTTGGGTTTATGCTTGGGTGACACGGCCTGGGACACAGGCGTGTCCGAGGGCGTGTCATGCTCGGGTTGAGGAGTTAGGTGTGTGGTCGACGAACTTTTGGTCAACGATCGTCGAGTGCAGGGTACACAGCCTGTGACACGGGCGTGTCACAGGGCGTGTCCTTTGCGGGTTGTAGTGAGGAATGCATGTGTTGCAGGACACAAGTGTGTCCTGGTGTACACGGCCCAGGACATGGGCGTGTCCCAGGGCCGTGTCCCGCTCGGGTGAGGAATAGTTGTGCTGTGTGAAGTACACGGCTACTGTACACGGCCGTGTCGGGCATGACACGGGCGTGTAGGGTGTGACACGGGCGTGTCACACGGTCGTGTACTGGTTGGATTTGAGTCGGTTGACTGCCGCTTAAGTGACACGGCCTGTGATACGGGCGTGTCACAGTGCGTGTCAGGTCGTGTTCAGCCTATTTTTGGGAAAATCTGAGCTGTTCATTCCCCTCTTATGGATCCAAGGGCCCAGGCCCCTTCCATGTGGATAAGGGCCGAGAAATGGGGATAAAATCCCTTCATTTCCATTTTCTTCTTCTTCTCATTCTCAAAGAGAGAGAGAAAGAGAAAGAGGGAGCAAGGGAAGGAAGGAGGAAGGAGAAAGCCAGCTGCTAGAGGAGCTACGGAGTGCGGAGTGAAGATCCGAGATCGGGTTCATGAAGGCAAAGCTGAGGCGATGATTTCCATCCGGCTACTTCATGGCGCCGAAGCAATCTTTAAGGGTAACGATCTCCTTCTTGGACATCGAAGTCCTTTCTTTATGCATATGCGTGGAATCCTCCACCAAGAGGTGGATATCGTAAGCGATTCCCTTGGTTGAGTTTGCATCTAGAGCCGGAAGTGTGGAGTACGACATAGGCATGCTGTGTGAAGCCCATCTAGACGGGTAGTTTGGATTGGTGATGATTATGGGTAAACCGGAGAAGACTCCGTGGATTTGATGATATGTAACGGTTTATGATTTGTTGGATGACTGTATGGATGTATGGATGTTGCTTATGAGGTATGGATGCTTTGAGTAAGCTCCTAGCTGTGATGAGAGATCAATTGGTAGCACGCCTGGGGAGCGCGGGATAAACCCGGCCTGCTACACCACTAGGGTGGGTTGATCTGGATAGAAATGGGGTCGATTGGTGGTAATGCCTAGGGAGCCGAGTTAAACCAGGCTTGCTATACCACAGGGGTGGGTCGATCGGAAATAGGTGAGGGGTCGATTGGTGGTAATGCCTGGGTAGCATCAATAAACCCGGCTTGCTACACCACTAGGGTGGGTCAATCTGCACTGGTTATATTTGTGGATGCTGTGAGGTAGTACCTCTGAGTGGTGTAGACGGAATGTCGCCAGCCCGCGGGATTGGTGGACTAAGATTGAACCGCCCAACCAATAAGTGAAGAACCTCTGATCGGCGGTGTACGACCGGGATATCCGGTACACCAATAAGGTTCCCTGAGTGCACGTAGTGTCTGGTGGATACCGACGTTTGTGATGTGGTTGTGATTGGTAGATTGATAGCTTGTGAAGGCAATCCATATAAGGAAGGAAACACTGCCCCGAGTAAGGGGTAGGGTCGATATAATTGGTCAGCTAAAGCTGACCGTTACTTTGTTTGCCGCACTTGGGTGGATGGCTAATTACAGGTGTTGATGATTGAATTGACTTGAGCGGAATGGAGGCTTGCTGCTAAAGGCCCTTGAAGGCCGTATAAAGAAAGCATGTTTGGATTTCATGTGTGGCCGGTCTGCGTGCCGATGTATGAAATTGTATATGTTTGTAAAGAGCAACTTGTAAGACATTAAGGTCATGGGTGTGTGTGTTGTATACATTCCTGGTTAGAGATTTATAAATGTGGAGTTTATATATTAGTGGACATTCGCTATGCTGAGTTCATCTAACTTAAAATGCTGCGCTAGAATGTTTTGAGTTAGGATACGAGTAGATTTTGATTTCCACACGTAATTCCGCCGCCTGTCTGTGAAATATGGCGTGGTTCCCCGACCGAACCCACCGTTATATTCCATGTGACGAGTGAAGGAGTTACATAATTACCGCTCGGCGGTAGCCCAGTTCGTCGAGACTAAAGAGTTGAGTGAGCTACCGCGCAGTGGTATTGCTACCGCCAGCTGTAGTGCTATATTGTTTTCTGACCGACGGCTCGGGAAGTTATCACGGCGCGGTAGGCAGATAACGCCCGGCGGTAACATGCGAGAGCAGTTTCGTGACGACTGGGTTTAGGCCGTCCGATTCTTCTTAGGATTTAATCCTATGGCCCAGGACACTCCGTCCAAGAGGCTTAAGTAGTGTTGAAGGGTTATTTTCCCTCATTCTTCTCTTTTGAGTGGGAATTAGAGTTTGGGAGAGCGGGTTTGAAGGAGGAAGAAGGAGGACATTCTACGCCATTAACGAAGCTTTGAGGCTCCGTTCGTCGAACCGAGGCCAGATCCGTGGAGAGGACTTGAAGGAGCACACGTTCATCCATGCAAATCGAGATCTCCATGGCTAGGAAGTGGAGTCGAAAGGTAACGACACTTCTCCTCTCGGTTTTTAGGATGTGTGCATGGCATCTATTTTATTCTTGCTTACTTTCAGGCATTTTAGGCATCCGATCTCTCAAATGAGAGGGGTACGGTCGCTATTGTTCAAGAGGAACTACCAGGTCAATTGTGTCCGTCCCCGACATGATGTTGCACTAGAAATTCGCTTCGCTAGTGGATTAGTAGTTGTGGGTGAAGCCGTAATCGCCACCATTAGTCCGACTTGGTGATGTTGCAAAAGGAACATTATGGATTTTGCGAGAAATCCGTTTGCGTCAAGATGTCGTTTGTGATGTTTGCCCCCATTTATTTAGTGCGAGAACGAATGATGGATTAGGGTGGGAAAAGCTATGTTTGTTGATTTATGTGCCAAGGTGCGGCTTTATCTCTGTGGTCGGCTGGCTAGCCCATGACGTGCAAGTCATGTGTGGAGAGTGTCCCGGCGAGACAAGTCCACTTCTGAGAATTTAACGAGAACGCCAAGCTTTTGACAAGCCCGGGCGATGAAGACCATGAGGAGGTGGGGTTAATCAAGTGTTCTTATCATCAGTTTGTTTCTGTGACAGAATCCTGACATGAGAAGTGAGAGCTTGCAGGCAAGCCCGAGTTTTGAGACCTATGAGCGGGTGGGGCCTAGGCAAGAGTTTCGTGTCGCGGCTTGAATGCCGTTAGGGGAAAATAGAAGTACCCGTGTGATGTGATGTGATGATGTGTGATGATTTGTTAAATTCATGCACTATAGGGTGCCTTGGGTGAAACCCAGGTTTGCATACATGCTGCTTTATAGGCCCCCTTTTATTAAATGCTCAAACTAGAAACATGTTTGATGTTTGTGACATCCCAACCTGTTTCTTTACTCTCTCTATATATATACATTTGCAAATGAAGTACTGACTTGCAAGGCGATGGAGTGCCCCTGGGTCCAATAGGGACGGTCAGGAGGAGATGTGTTGGTTACACACTTGAGTTCGGCCTTTGTTGACCCACGTTACAACAATTTTTACAGGGCAAGGTGCACATGCTGGATCAAGCTCGCCCGCCGAAAAGGCCTAAGCCTCATGAAGTGTTCTCCTTTGTTGTACTTTTAAGTTGATGAATGCTTATGATTTATGCATTGTAATCTGGCTTGCATGCCGAGGTAGTTTAGGAGTGTTATAACACATTGCTCTGGTTTGGTTGTTTCAGTTTTGGATATTTGTATGTGTAAGGCCTTAAGGCCGTTTTGATACTCCTGTGCTAGCGGATAACTTCTAGTTGTTTTGTGTTTTTGATGTTTTATTTCCGAGTTTTGAGTTGGGTAGTTCTTAATATCATCTTATATTGCTAAAACTACGGAGTTTGTATGTTGTGGGGCCCGTCCAGACCCATATTATATGGTCATTATAGGAGAGGCGTTACAATTTGATATTAGAGGAAGGTTAGTGTCCAGGGTAAGGTTTAGTGGTCGATTTGGCATAATCGGATCGTGCAAAGAAGTTATCCACATAGGAGTATCACGAGATCGTGAGTGTCCTAGCGTCTAAGTTTTGCAAATAGATGCTGATTCTTATTTTACCTTGCTTTTATTAAGGGTGCAAGCTACGAGGCGAGCGTGTCGAGGACGCAAGAGGAGCCTTCGATGAGAAGTTCTACTACTCATGGTCCTTTGGGCATGGGTATGACCCCAACCGATTTATGTCGCGTGCTTGTAGAGGAAATGGTAGTGGCCAAATCTACAGCGGCAACGCAAGTTGTGACCCCTATTGCACAGGTAACGACTCTTATTACCCTGGATGCCGCCCCAGTCACACCGGGCGGAGGAGCCAGGCAGGAAGAGCCGTTGGCTGAGAGAGTGGTTGTTGGGCAACGAGACCGACATATGAAGTATTTTTTAAGTTTCCATCCTCCAACATTCAAGGGAGTCGACACACAGACTAATGTAGAGGACTGGTTAACAAGGATCAGGAACTTCTGAGGGCGGCAGAGACTCCAGAGGAAAAGCAGTAACAGTTCATGTCCTTTATGTTGGAAGGCGATGCCAAGCTCTGATGGGTGAGCCATAATGGCCGCCAGTTTCCTGGACGCACCCTATCCATGGTAGAGTTCGGGAATGCCTTCATAAAGAAGTATATCCCTTCATCAACAAGGTTAGCCCTTCAGAGGCAGTTTCTACACTTGGTGCAGCGGGATAAGACTGTGGATGAGTACGTACAGGAATTTACTCGTTTGGGTCGTTATGTGGGAACGACCATGACTGATCATGAGGAGAGGGACAAACTCTTTTACCATAGGTTGAGAGGGAATTTGAGACAACCCCTTATAACTATAAAGAATGCGGGTTTCAACGAGTTGGTTGAGGCTTCCAGGAAATTGGAAAGTGATATGGAGCGAACCCAACGTCGCAAGGGACTCATGATCAAGTAGGGAGAGGGAAAGCCTTTTCAATCTCAAGGGAAGTATGAAGGGAGTAAGTGGAAGAAAAATCCCCATACCTGCAGGTCAGTGGAGAAGAGCAGTACAACGTCGGGGGATCTCGCTTCAAGGGACCACCATTGTGCTTCAAGTGCGGCAAGTCAAGACACATTGCTTGATTTTGTACTGAGGGTGACACTAAACAAGAGCCAAGGCAGGAGCAGTCAGTGTGTTCCGGTCCCAGCGTCTTGGAGAAAGGGAAGATGGCAGAGTCGAGCGCTTAACGATTCCAACCCATGCAGCCAAGGGCTTATAACCTTAGGCAACATGAAGCGATTCGATAACCCGATGTGGTGACAGGTATGGGAAGTTTAAGTCTGTTTATTAGCTTTAGACTTTCGAGACTTTTATGTGTGTTGCCTGTATTTTAGGCTTCGTTCTTGTTTCTGGTTACCCCGCTAGGGTACTGTTCGATACAGGAGCGTCACACTCTTTTCTTGTGGATAGCTTTATCCGAAAAATTGGAGTCGAGCCTTTTTTAGCGAACGTATATCTTAGAGTGTGCATGCCCAATGGGTATTTCATGACTACCGGATGAAAGGGCGCATTGGATGGATTTTAGACGGAGTTAACTATTGGTGCAACCATAGTGATCTGCAAGTGATCAAGCATGCAACCTCATTGCCACCTCAGTATGAGTCTATCAGGGTCGCACATAAGATTGTGGAGAAATTGGGAGATTGGATCTGTACTATTTAGCTCATATGATGAGTTGAAGGATATTGAAAAAGGGGCAGAAAATATTCTAAGGCATTTTGTGTTGAGTGTGTTTAGCTCAATCAAAGTCATGGGGCTGAAGGAGTTGAGTGTGTTTAGTTCATTCAACGCCATGGAGGTTGAAAGATTCTAAGTCATTAGGCATTGAGTATGTTTAGCTCACTCAATGCCATCAGGCTGAAAATGTTGAGAGCGTTGAGTCCAGTCAATGCTTTTTCGGGTTAAGTGTTAACTCTGCAAATGTTGGCATTGAGTGTGTTGAGTGCATTGAATGTCGCACTTAAGCATTAAGTGCGTTGACTGTCGCACTTATGCATTGAGTGCGTCAAGTCCACTCAACGCCTTTGTCGAGTAAAGGGTTTACCTGGACTATCTGGCTCTTAGGCCTTGAGTGTATTGTATTCGCACAACGTCATTCGACGAATCCAATTCGACGTTCTAGCCTTTGGCGCAGATTTTGTTGAGCTGAGTTCGACGAATGAAGTTCGACGTGATGGCTTTTGGCGCAGATTTCGTCGAGCTGAGTTCGACAAATCAATGTGAATTTCATTGTGTTGAGTTCCACGAATGAAGTTCGACGTTCTGGCCTTTGGCACAGATTTCGTCGAGCTGAGTTCGACGAATTGTTCATCGAGCTGAGTTCTACAAATGTCCGTGCTGAGTCAAATGTTGACTTGCTGAATATATCTCCTGTGATATAAATAGGATGTTTTAGGGTTTTCTGGGACGGTTCTTTTTCTTTCAGCACACGAGCCGATATTGTACGATAAGAAGAAAACGTAGAAACCTGATGGAAGTGTTCCGCCAATCCTGTCGCTGATTTAGATCCTGGTGAGTGTCGTCGCTGTCTCTCCTACAACAGATCTAGCAGTCTGTGGAGACGCTGAGTGTCTTCTGCTGACCTAGCGCTTGTGTGACAAGTTTTTGTGTGTTCTCTCGATCATGTGGATTACTGTAGAGGCGCGGATATTCTTTCTGCGCTCAAGACTCTAGCCTCTGCGTGGCCGGCCTGATTTTTCTGGAGCATCCAGGTTGAGTTCTAACTTAATCCCTCAAAGGTAATTTTTATTACAGTATGCTTTGTAATGACTCCATCCGTTCAGATAGTATATAATAGAAGGTCCGGCCGGGGCCCCACATCATATACCACAAAACAGGCGACGAGGTCACGGAGTGATACCAGAGTTGCGCATCCTAACTCATAGCATTCTAGTCGAAGCTTATAACATGAAACTGAACTCCAAACATGAATGTCCACCATAACAATATCCACATTGATATATATAAACAGGAATGTACCAAATACAAAGTCAGTTGGCCTTATGGCCTTACAAGTCCGTTTACAATAGTGGCTCCCAAACATTGGCTCGCATACCGACCACATATAAATAAAACACAACATTTTAAACTTTAGCCTTTAAGGGCTAGCGGCAACAGCAACAACAGTACAGGGACTTTAGCCTTTATGCATCCCGCTTGGTTCTCCAGCACCTGCACAGGAACATCCCACCCAACGGTGGCAAACAAGGCAACGGTTAGCATTCAGCTGACCAAATTATAACGACCCTACCCCTTTCCCGGGGCAATGGTATTCCTTCTCTGCAGGCATAGCATTTCAAAGGCAGATATATATATTCATACAATGTGCTCTCACGCACATCCATTCCATCACAACCGTCAGCCACGCGGCCCGACGATCTGTGCACTCAGGGCACATTCTTGGTGTACCGGCAAACCAGGGTCCCACCACCATATCAGGGTCGCAACACAACGGTAAAATTTAACATTTTGCTCCATGGCGTGCAGCCGGAGACTTCAGTCTTAATGACCCGGGATTGTCTCGTAGCCCACCATTATGTCATGGTGCACAAGCCTAAGACTCTTGCTATGCGCTCCAACAGACCGCACTTTTAGGTCTCACGTCGAATGAACATAACACACGTCAGATTAGCCACCCCCCCGTTGCTCAAGTCGCCTTGCCATCACCGAGTACGGCGTACTCAATTTCCATCCCTAAGCTTAACCGTACATCATATCATTCACTTGAGGGTATTTTCCTGGACTACCAAGTCAGTACTTCCTGCTACTCTCCTTCACAGGCACAACCCAATAAGCATTCCAAGCATCAAGGGTATTTTCCTGGATTAACATACCAGTACTTCCTGCTACTACCCTTCACAGGAACTACCCACGAACATCAAGCATTATAAGGGTATTTCCCGGACTTCCCATCCAGTACTTCCTGCTAATGCCCTTCACAGGTATAACTCAATCAGCACAAGCCTTATACGGGTATTTCCTGGACTACCACTCCAGTACTTCCGGCTACTGCCCTTCACAGGTTTAACCCGTCGACTCCTAAACTACACGTTTATCACGAAGTCTTCTCCGGTGGGTATATGCAACATCACCAATCCAGACCAACCTGTCCAGATGGGCTTCACACATCATGCCTATTCCATACTCCATTTCTAGATCTATATGCCAAATGATTGGGGGATTCCATGAATCAAGCCAAGGGACTTCCGTCACAAACCACCCTTTGGTGGGGGAATCTGATGCACATGACAAAAAGGAAGCCTTTACATGGATAGGAAGAAAAGTCATTACCCTTGAAGAATGCTTCAGAGCCATGGATTCCTAGTCGGCTGAACAACACCGCAGCGGCTTCGCCTTCCCAACGCTACCCTCGGATTGTGAACAGGAACTCCGTAGCTCCACCGGTGGCCATCTCCTCTCCTCCTCCTCCTCCTCCTTCCTCTCTCTCTTTCTCTAGGATTTTAGAAAGATGAAAGCCCAAATCAAAAATGAGGATTTCTTCCTCATCCTCGGCCTTAATGAAGCAGGGAGGAACCTCAGCCATTGGATCCCAGCTGAGGAAATGGACGGCAATGATTTTGCCACAAAAGGCTAAATTTTTCCTGATACGGCCTATGATACGCCCATGTCACAGGTTGTGTACCTTAAGCAGTACAAAACCGACTTAGCCAGACCAGTACATGCCCATTTGACATGCCTGTATCACGGGTCGTGTCACCTGACACGCCTTTAGACACGCCCGTGTCTGTGGCCGTGTACATCAGGCTGCACAAAACCAACTTCAACCAGAGCGGGACACGGCTAGTGACACGCCCGTGTCACAGGCCATGTACCTTAAGACACACCCGTGTCGTACCCGTGTTCACTAGGCCTCAATGCCTTGGGCACATCCAGAAAAGGACACGACCTGTGACATGCTCGTGTCACAGGCCATGTGCCCATATACGACACCAGACATGCCCAGCTCAACTTCGTCGAGCTGAGTTCGTCGAGCAGAGGAGGACACGGCCCATGATATGCCCGTGTCCCAGGCCGTGTCACCCAACTTTTCCCAATCATGGGATTTGGGGTGTTACAATCCTCCCCTCCTTACAAAAATTTCGTCCCCGAAATTTGCATAAAGTAAGGAACTCAACATAAGAGGTTTTATTCCATAATCGTTTAATACAATGCGATATGCACTGCATAACAGTTACATAAAGAGCTCGAGAAATTCAGTTCACATGGTCTGCTCTCGCTCCCATGTTAGCTCTTCACGGCCGCAATTGTCCCACCAGACTTTAACCATCCCGATCATCTTGTTCCGTAACTTTTTATTGCACGATCCTCGATTCGAATGGGCCTAACCTTCATCGTTAGCCCATACTCCACCGGCACACGATCAGTCTCGATCACTTAAGCTGGATCTTTGATGGCTTTCCGAAGCACCGAGATGTGAAAAACATCATGTAATCCACCCAAGTCTGCAGAAAGAGCTAGCCGATATGTAGCTTCCCCAACTCGCTCTACCACTTCAAACAGACCAAGATCCCTCGGGCTCAAATTTTTCAGTCGCCGAATCCTGTACACGCCTTTGAAGGGTTTGATCTTCAAGTACACCCAATCGCTAACAGCGAACTCCATGTTCTGGTGCTTGGCATTGTATATTTCGCTTGAGATATGGGGCTATCAGTAGTCGCTCTCGAATAGTACGTATCGTCGAGGTCGCTTCCTCGACTTCGTTACTCCTATACACTTTGGCTTCGCCTGCTTCTACCCAAGCTAACGGTGTATGACACTTCCGACCATACAGGGCTTCAAACGGTGCCATACCTATGCTCTCTTGGTAGATGTTGTTGTAGGCAAACTCCACCAAATAGAGATGATCTTCCCATCTCTTCCCAAAGTCCAGGGCGCACATTCAGTGCATATCTTCTATCGTTCTGTTGGTCCTTTCAGTTTGGCCATCTGTTTGGGGATGAAAGGTCGTACTGAACATCAATTTCGTGCCCAACAGCTGATGGACCAGCCGCCAATCATTCGAAGTAAAATTGCCATCTCGATCGCTCACGATGCTACGAGGAACACCATGTAGCCGCACAATCTGTTCCACAGAGAGCTTTGCCAAACTTTCCACGGAATCGTCCCGTTTATTTGGAAGGAAGTGCACCACTTTTATCAGCCGGTCTACAATCACCCAAATTGCATTATTCCCGAGCTGCGATATCGGCAACCCGTGCACGAAATCCATAGAAATATCATCGAACTTCCCGTGTCACTACCCGTGTTGAGTGTTGAACCGACACTAAAACCGTCATTGACGCTTCGCCCAAAGTAGGACACGGGTAGGACACGGGCGTGTCCCTACCTGTGTCACTTTTCATATATAAGGGTTGTGAAAACCCTAGCCATTTTCACTCCTCATTCCAGCCATTTTTCCGGAGAGAAACTACTGTAGAGAGGGAAAACTGCTGGAGCATGTCTTGGATGAGAAGATCCGCCGCCGCCGTGAAGGAGAAGATGCCGCTGAGAAGAGTTACACGATCCATGGCCGGAAATAGTGGAAACGCCGGAAATGAGGTGAGCTTCCTCCCCTCTCCCTTGGTGCTAGATCTATAGATATCTAGGTGAGATGTCGACTCAAAAGAGTCTCGACAAGCGAGATGGTGATTTCTCTAGGAAGAGGACGTATTAGGGCTTGTGCTCTAAGGCTAGTTGTGTCTTCAACCTCTCCAACCTTCTATGTGAAGGTGGTGGATGGTTTCACGAAGAATCATGGCCTCAAGAGGGTGAGTAAGGGAGGAGGAATTTCTGGTGTGGTTTTGGAAGACCAACTTGAGGAGGAATATGAACCGATGCCGTTCACTCCGCCTTAAGATACGTGTAGAATCTGTGTTCTACACGCAGCGATCGTCTTGGACATTTCCAGGTATGATATGGCCAGATCTGGGTTTTCAACTAAACACAAAAATTGAAGCTATTGAAAATACCTATCCAATGAGTGGTTGCACGAATTCAGGAGAAGTTTATAGCCATAGGAAAGTCTGAACGAATTTGAAATCCGGCAAACCCTGCATGCAGAAATTGTGTTCTGTACGCAACGGACTTTGAAGCCGATTTCAAGTATGATGCTATTGAATCTGGGTTGTGGTCTGAACATAAAAGTTTTATCCCATGGAAAGACCTTTCCATAAAGGGGTTACACGTCTTCACCGAATTCCTGTAGCTTCGGGAATCTTCGGTCGAAGATGCTATCCAGATTTATCATGTACTTAAAATCTAGGTCTGGAATAATATTGGATTTGGACTCGGTATAGATAATGTTGCAAATTAACTTGAGGTTGTTGAACTCTTTTATGTTAACCATGTTTTTCCGATGAATGATGATGTTTATTAGTTGGATTCCACATAATTTATTTGTGAAGCGAAGCATACTTAAACGAAACGATTTGATAGAAATTGGTAGACTATTATAAATACACATCATGATAAAAACATATTGAATCATTTGGGAAGAAAGGTAGGATGATAACTTATGGCCATGTTTATAATTGTTTAACAGAATGAATTTAGTGTCCAATGCTTAGAGTGTCATCTCCCTATGGGTAGCATTGTGAAGGGATGTAAGTGCGGTGTTGACCGTCACTAGTTGGGATAGCAATGAGATGAGTCAAAGTTGGATGGTTGGGCTTGGTCCTCGTGCTTTCTCTGAGGCACCTTCCATGCTACGGTGATGTGGAATTGTATGTGGTGTGAGTAGACACGCGGTGTCATAATCTTGGGTTGAGGATAGTGTGGTAGGTCTACGGGCTCGCCGATCGTCACGCCGACGGGAGTTGACAGTTAGACTTTGGGTGGTTGGGCTTGGTCCTCGGTGTTCACCTCCCGGGGCTCCTTTCATGCCAAGTGAACGGTTGGGCTGTGTTCTCGTGCTTACTTCCGAGGCCCCTCCCAGGTCACATAAGTCCAGTTCGGGGCTGTGTTCTCGGTGCACATATACCCGAGACCCCCACTAGGTCATAGTACGCATGGGATCCGCTGTTGTGTTCTTAGCGTTGAGGCGTACGGAGGCCTAGATGAAGTAGTATGGATACCCGCCTAGTAGTAGAGATGCCCGCTCTACGGTCACCGCCTGACCACAGCGGTTGATGCCTGAGAGGTTAGCTACTTGCTCGAATAGTGGGAACTATAGTCCGTGTCAACATGGCAATTGCATGTGTGTGATCATGGGTGAGTCATTGCATAACATACATACCATTTCATAACATTGCACAACAAGATCCTCATCGTATAAGTTTGTATGGGCACTCCTATATGATGAGTTACTTTATGTAAACCGATCCTTAACTTATAAGCTTGTATGGGCATCCTTATAAGTTAAGTTACTTTCCTGCTGTAGTTACTTGCTCTTGATGTTGATATAACTTTGTAGAACTGGTAGATAAATTGTTGTTAATCTTATAGTATAATTACCAGCTGCTTGTACCTGCTTATACTATTTATTATACTTTTTACTCTTGCTCTTTTCTCCGCCCGGTGCCGAGGAGTCACCGAGGGAGCGGATGTGAAGCCACTTAGTCTTTTCGACTAACGGTTGCTACGTCTTCCTTTTTAGGAGGTCTCCCCGTAGGTAGAGCAGCCGCAGACTTTGCAGCAGGATAGAAAGGCCAGGACGATAGGGCCTGAAGGGACGGTACCGTCGCTACTGTTAGTAACTGATGTGAGTGTTGAGCGACTCTGATGTAGCTCTTTTGGGAATTTATTACCTGTACTCTGATATATTGTAGAAGCATGTTTTAGCTTCTCTATTTTGATGTACTTTGGACTTATATATACATTGTGTGGATTTGACTTCTTGTTTATATTTTGGTTGGGTTGGCATGTTTATATTGATATTGGTTGTAACCGACAGAATAGGCGTCTTGTGGTTCAGGTTAGCCCGTGCGCTAATGCTACCGCAAGGTGGCTGTTCTGGGCATAAGACCCCCCTTCGTGCCGTGTTTTGGGATCCGGGATGGGGGGGGGGGTCTTACAAATGGTATCAGAGTGTCACGATCCTCAACAAAAGAAGTCATTCAACAATGGTATCACCCCCGTTCGATTAGTCAGTTTGGGGACAAACTGACTTAGTGGAAGCAGTAGTGTGCCCATATGTAATTCACACTAAGTTGTCCAACTTTGACCTTAAGATTAGGCAACCTGACCATACATTTGTTTTTTACGTGTAGATTCCAGTGCATGCTGAGCCGATGGGGGGCACTCCTGCCCCTTCCATACCCACTCGGTTCCAACAATCCGAGTTGGGGCAGACGCTCACCGCCATCCTAGATGCCTTTAGGGCGCAGCAGCCTCCGATGCAACAACAGGCTCCGGGATTTAACTGGTTGAGCACCTTTCAGGCCCTCTCCCCTCCCTCCTACCTCAGGATGGAGTCGGCCGTACGCACGGAGGAATGGCTTGACACGGTGCAGGAGTTGTTGGAGGGGATCTGTTGCCCAGCCAACATGGCTGTGACATTGGCGGTATTCGTCTTGGAACTACATGCTAAGAGGTGGTGGAAGTCCCTCATGGGCTCCACCTTCCAAGGCCGGGTCTATACAGAGATAATTTGGAGCGAGTTCTCGGGTGTCTTCTTGGAGCACTTCATTCCCATATCCGCTCGAAATGAACTCGAAGAGAGGTTTCTTTTGCTGAAACAAGGATCAAAATCAGTTACGGAATATCAGCGAGAGTTCCAACATCTCACGAGATTTGCGGACTCATATGATTTGGATGATAGAGGATATGCCAAACGCTTCTACAAAGGGCTGCAGGGTCCCCTGAGGCAGGCTCTTTTGTTTATAGAGGACTCTAGCTTGGCGGAGATAATCGACATGGCGAAGAGATTGGAGGCGGACCACTTGAGTATTGGTAAGAGACCTGCGGAGGGCATGATGGAAGCTAGCCCAAGCAACAGGAGGAGACAGGACTACAGAGGAGGAAGAGGACATCAAAGAGGTGGAGGACATTTCCACCAAGATTTTAGAGTGGAACATCCGGTTCCGCAGCCGCCTGCGTTGCCTCCACCGCCTCGGCCTCAACAATTTCAGCAACCTGAGGGGCGTTATGGATGGGTGTGCTTTGAATGCAACCAGCCGGGCCATATTTGACATTTCTGCCCACGGTTGTTTGGGAATGTCCCTCCTGCTCTCCCTCCGGCAGGTCCGCGGGGGCGGTGTTACGTGCGTGGTCGAGGACGAGGACCACGAGGAGGAAACCCCAGTCCTGCCCGGGATCAAGTGTACACGCTGGGCATGGCGTAAGAACGGAATCCCCAGGATGTGATTGCAGGTATGTTGCAGTTAGTTTTCACATTTTCATTGTTTAACTTAACTTGCTTAAAACATACTAGACACCTACTGTTGAGTTTTGGTTATTGGTACTTAGGCACCGTGGTAGTAAGCGGGAAGACGGCCTATATGCTGTTCGATACCGGTTCTTCACACTCTTTTCTGTCCGACGACTTCATTAAGGACATGGAAGGTGTACAATACTTTACTGTTATAGCTTGACGAGTACGCCTCCCGGACAGCTCTGAGATGATCGCAACCGCCAAGTGCGAATTCGAGATACTTATTGAGGGAAAGGCCTTTGATACACCTGCCACAGTCTTGAGGATGGGAGAGTTTGATCACATACTAGGTATTGCGTGGTTGTACTGACACTTCGTACGGATTGATTGCGCGGAGAAACGAATCTATTTGAGACATGCGGACTCGGATGTCATCTTCCAAGGTATTAGCTTCGCACCTCGTATGTTGTTATCTTCAGTTCAGGCAGTAAAAGCCCATATGAAGGGGGATGAAGTCTTCATGATCTGTTTCGAGTTGAAGGAGATGACGTTGGATTTGAAAATATACGGGCAGTGCGGGATTTCCCCGAGGTATTTCCTGAGAAACTACCATGATTACCCCCGCATAGAGAAGTTGATTTTCAAATAAATCTAGTACTGGGTGCCAAGCCTGTATCCAGGGCCCCTTACCGAATGGCCCCGAAGGAACTCGCAGAGTTTAGAGTTCAATTGCAAGAAACTGGTGGAGTCAGGGTTCGTTCGCCCCAGCTCGTCACCCAAGGGAGCCCCTGTATTATTCGTCAAGAAGAAGGACGGAACCTTGCGGTTATGCATAGACTATCGGGAACTCAATCGTCTGACGGTGCGGAACACATATCCGCTACCCTGGATCGACGATTTGTTCGATCAACTGGTGGGAGAGCATTGGTTTTCTAAGTTGGATTTGTGCTCGGGATATTATCATTTGAGGATACAAGCGGAGGACATTCAGAAAATGGCCTTTACTTCAAGATATGGACTGTACGAGTTCACTATAATGTCGTTTGGGCTCACAAATGCCCCTTCGGCCTTCATGAGCCTGATGAACAAGGTGTTTGAACCTTACTTGGATATCTTCGTCATTATTTTCATCGACGACATCCTGGTCTACTCAAAGATGGAGGAGGAGCATATTGAGCACTTGACCTTGGTATTGAAGAAATTAAAAAAGCATGCCTTGTTCGCCAAGTTCAGCAAGTGTGAATTCTGGCTTAAAGAGGTTGCCTTCTTGGGGCATGTTATCAGTGGAGCAGGACTAGCGGTGGATCCGGCCAAGGTGCATGCCATGAAGGAGTGGTCACCCTTGAAGTCGGCGGCCGATGTGAGGAGCTTCCTTGTACTTGCCGGGTATTACCGCAAGTTCGTAAAAGGGTTCTAAAAGACTGCCCTCCCTCTTACTTACTTGACAAAGAAAGGTGTACGATTTGATTGGGCACCCCAGTGCGAAGCGGCGTTCCAAGAGCTGAAGGATAGCCTTACCTCCGCCCCCATCCTAGCACTTCCGTCTGGGAAGGAAGGATTTCAAGTCTACACCAACGCGTCATATCAGGGACCGGTGTTGATACAACACGGACATGTGATTCCCTATGATTCAAGACAGTTGAAGAAGCATGAAATCAATTACCCGGTTCATGATTTAGAATTGGGAGCAGTGGTGTTTGCCTTGAATGTTTGGAGGCACTATCTATACGACGTCTACTGCGAGATCTTTTCAGACCATAAAAACTTAAAGTACGTTCACACACAGAAGGAATTGAACCTAAGACAACGTCGATGGTTAGAGTTTCTGTGCGATTATGAGTTCACTTTGAACTATCATCCCGGAAAGGTGAACTCGGTGGCCGATGCATTGAGCAGAAGGGTACCAGACTCGAGCCTAGAGTCTCGGTTGATGAGTATGGAGTTGGCTCGGATGACTAAAGAGATGGATATTACTTTGTTATATAAGGCTCCTTCGGCAGAGTATACAGAGTACTTGGCAACCATGAGCATAGTTTGTGATATCCGAGACCGAATTCGGGCGTAGCAAGGAAGGGATGCGGCTCTGGCCCTGACAATTAAGGCAATCGAGGACGGGACTACTGATGAGTATACACTAAAAGACGGCCTCGTTTATTTCCGCGGCCGGCTCTACATTCCCAAGGGAGGTAAAATCCGAGAGGATATACTGAGAGAGGCACATTGCTATCAGTATTCAGTGCACCCGGGTATTGCCAAAATGTACGCCGGCCTACGAAAGACCATGTGTTGTCCGGGAATGAAGAAAGATGTCCGATATTTTGTTACACATTGCGAAGATTGTCAAAGGGTGAAGGCGGAATGCAAGAGTCCCGGTGGTTTGTTACAATCGTTGCCCATCCCCGAGTGGAAGTTTGAGGATATCTCCATTGACTTTGTCCATGGGTTACCTCGCTCACGCTCAGGGAACGATTTGGTGTGGGTGATCATTGATCGATTGACGAAAGTAGCCCGGTTCATCCCTATGAAGAAAGAGGCTCACGTGGATGTCTTGGTATGCCTCTTTGTGGAACAGTTCGTACGGTATCATGGCATGCCTAAGAGAATCGTTTCTGACCGGGATGGTCGTTTCACCTCAAAGGAGTGGAAGGCGGGACAGGCGTATTTGGGCTCACGCCTTACCTTTAGCACCGCGTTTCATCCCCAGACGGACGGGCAGTATGAGAGGACCATCAGAACACTAGAGGATCTACTGAGATTATGTGTTTTGGATAGAGGAGAACCGTGGGAAAGGCTCTTACCACTTGTAGAGTTCTCCTACAAAAACAACCACCAGGCGAGTATAGGCATGACGCCCCATGAAGCCCTTTACGGAAGAAGGTGCAGAACTGCCTTGTCTTGGGTGCAAGATGAAGACCCCAAGGATTTGGGAATTGAGTATATTGATTATATGGATGTGGTGGTTAGACTGATACAGGATCGCATGTTGGAGGCTCAAAGTCGGCAGGCGAAGTATTATAATTGAAAGTACCGGATGGTGGAGTTTCAAGTGGGTAATAAGGTGTTTCTGAAGATCCGGCCGATGCATGGAGTGTCACGGGTGCTTGGTGTGAAAAAGCTCAGCCCAAGGTACATTGGGCCTTATACTATACTGGAAAGGATTGGCTCATTGGCCTATCGGCTGGAGTTACTGCCGGAGCTAGAGAATCTCCACGACGTATTCTATGTGTCGTCGCTTCGAAAGGAGTTGTTGCGGCCCAAACAATACATCCCCACCACTGATGGTGCAGTGGCGACTGATAGGTCTGTGTGACTGGACCCGGTGCGGATCTTAGACAACGAGACAAGAATATTGCGCTGCAAAAGTGTTCCTTTGGTAAAGGTGATATGGTCTAATCATGGGAAGGAGGAGTATACATGGGAGCCGGTGGACTAGATGCAAAAACGCTACCCGGAATTATTTCCTCGAGGTAATTTTGTTTAAAAGCATATTTTATCTTCTGTTATGCTTTTCTCCCATAGCCTTAGCCAGATTTTAGGGACAAAATCTTTTATTTTGTTTATAGGATTTGTAACGTCCCGATTCGCATTAGGCCCCTCGTGCGCGTTTTTTGAGTCAGGGGTGCTGACTTGGGTTCAGAGAAGTGCTGGCAGCTAGGATGCACTTGCAAATGGGAGGAGAAATCAGTATAGAATAGGACACGGGTAGAGACATGGGCGAGTCCTCACCCGTGTGGGAGAGGCCAACTCTCAAGTCAGCGACTCGAGTATGTCCAGAGAAGGACACGGGTAGTGACACGGGCGTGTGACTACCCGTGTGAAGTGACACAGGTAGTGACACGGGCGTGTTACTACCCGTATGAAGTGATACGGGTAGTGACATAGGCGTGTTACTACCCGTATGCAGTGACACGCGCGTGTCCCTACCCGTGTGTCTGTCGAGTTGAACTCAATGAATCATGTCAAGATCGACGAGGTGTATCCTGTGAAGTGACACGGGTAGAGACACGGGCGTGTCCCTACGCGTGTTTGTGTCCAGATCGACGAAGCGTGTCGAGATCGACGAAGCGTGTCGAGATCGACGAAGTGTATGGCACGGGTAGAGACACGGGCGTCTCCCTACCCGTGTGTATCGAGTTGAGTTCGTCGAGACGTGTCCAGAGAAGGACACGGCCAGGGAACACGACCGTGTCACGTGGACACGGGTGGGGACACGGGCGTGTCCCTACCCGTGTCGAGTATTGAACCGACACTAAAACCGTCATTGATGCTTCGCTCGAAGAAGGACACGGGTAAGGACACGCCCGTGTCACTACAATTGTCACTTCACACGGGTAGGAACACGCCCGTCTCACTACCCGTGTCACTTCACACTGGTAGTAACACGCCCGTGTCACTTCACACGGGAAGTAACACGCCCGTGTCACTACCCGTGTCTGTCTCTGGACATACTCGAGTCGTCGACTCGAGAGCTGGCCTCTCCCACACGTGTAAGGACACGCCCGTGTGTCTACCCGTGTCCTATTCTATACTGATTTCTACTCCCATTTACAAGTGCAGCCAAACTGCCAGCACTTCTCCGAACCCAAGTCAGCACCCTTGACTCAAAAAACGCACACGAGGGGCCTAGTGCGAATCGGGACGTTACAGGAAGAGCGTGCTTTAATGCCATCAAAAGTCCAATCTTGAGAAAGTTGGATGATAAGGGTGGTTATTGGGTACATTATGAATCATTTGGGTGTTTGCGTGTAAGCATAGATGAAATTTATCCTCCTATATAACAAGAGTTGCATCCATGGGGCCCCTTGATGGAATGGGATTGAGAAGTGCATGACCATGCTTGGTTGAGTCAATATATGATATTGGACTCACAAATTTTCTGCAAGTCCATTCTAGATCAAGAAACTTGGATTGAACATTTATGAGGGTGACACGGTCTACACCTATAGTTTTATCCGGATGTAAGGGACGAAGGGACATGACAACATTGTAATATTGGTCACAATGGCTTTTGAGTTTTATAAACTCTTACTGTTTGGGGTGCAATGATGTATTGCTAGAAGCCGCTCATTGTTTGTGAAGCTTTTATTTGATACTATCTAGATCAAGTGGGAGACTGTTGGTGCAACCATAGTAATTTGGAAGTGATCAAGCATGTAGCCTCACTGCCAACTCAATATGAGCCTATCAGGGTCGCACATAGGATTATGGAGAAATTGGGAGATTGGATTTGTACTATTTTGCTCATATGATGAGTTGAAGGATATTGAAAAAGGGGCTGAAAATATTCTAAGGCATTTGGCGTTGAGTGTGCTTAGCTCACTCAATGCCATGAGGTTGAAGGCACTGAGTGTGTTTAGTTCATTCAACACCATGGAGGTTGAAAGATTCTAAGGCATTAGGATTTGAGTGTGTTTAGCTCACTCAACGCCATCAGACTGAAAGCGTTGAGAGGATTGAGTCCAGTCAATGCTTTTGCGGGTTAAGTGTTAACAATGTTGGCGTTGAGTGTGTTTAGCTCACTCAATGGCATCGGGCTGAAAGCGTTGAGAGCGTTGAGTCCAGTCAACGCTTTTGTGGGTTAAGTGTTAACTCTGCAAATGTTGGCGTTGAGTGCTTTGACTGCCGCACTTAAGCGTTTAGTGCGTCAAGTCCACTCAACACCTTCATCGAGTAAAGGGTTTACCTAATGAATCTGGCTCTTAGGTGTTGAGTTTATAGTATTCACTCAACATTGTTCGACGAACCTAGTTCGACGTTCTGGCCTTTGACGCAGATTTCATCGAGCTGAGTTCGACGAATGAAGTTTGACGTGCTGGTTTTTGGCGCAGATTTCGCCGAGCTGAGTTCGACGAATCCAGTTTGACATTTTGGCTTTTGGCGCAGATTTCGTCGAGCTGAGTTCGACGAATGAAGTTCGACGTTCTGGCCTTTGGCGTAGATTCTGTCGAGCTGAGTTCGATGAATCCGTTCGACGTTCTGGCCTTTGGGGCAAATTTTGTCGAGCTGACTTCGACGAATGCCCGTGTTGAGTCAAATGTTGACTTGTTGAATCTATCTCCTGGGATATAAATAGGATGTTTTACGGTTTTCTGGGACGGTTCTTTTTCTTTCAGCACACGAGCCGATACTATGCGATAAGAAGAAAACCTAGAAACCCGACAGAAGTGTTCCGCCAATCCTGTCACCGATTCCGATCCCAATGAGTGTCGTCGCCGCCTCTCCTACACCAGATCTTGCAGTCTATGGAGACGCTGAGTGTCCTCTCCAGACCTAGCGCTTGCATGACAAGTTGTTGTGTGTTCTCCCGATCGTGTGGATTACTATAGAGGTGCGGATATACTTTCTACGCTCAATAATCTAGCTGCTGCGTGGCCGACCTGATTTTTCTGGAGCATCTAGGTTGAGTTCTGACTCGAGCCATCAAAGGTAATTTTTATTACAATATATTTTACTTCTTGATTCATGAATATTGCTAGATCTGAACTCGTTTGAGTTTTTCTTGTTCTTTTTTTGCTGCGTGCACAAATGTTGTGCCATCCCCAAAAATCAAACATTAACTTCGTGTTGGTAGCAGCGGTCCTACCATTAGCTGAGTTCGATGTAATCTTGGGGATGGAATGTCTTGTTGAGCAGCGGGCCAGTATTGTCTGCCTATCAAAGGTGGTGACCCTGAGGAGTGAAGGAAAGGAAGAAGTCAATTTTGAGGGCCTTAGTAGAGTGGCCTGCTTACTGGTTTCGACCATACAACTGGTGCAAGCAGTTAACCAGGGAGGAGCAACTTTCTTAGCATTGTTGGAAGTTCAGCTTTCCAAGCTATCAGTTGGAGAAGTGTTGGTAGTGGCTGAATTCGAGGATGTGTTTCCCGAGGAATTTCCTGGAGCACCCCCTCGATGTGAGATCGATTTCTCGATTGAGTTAGTGCCAGAAGCTAGACCGGTGTCACATCCTCATTTTAGGATGACAATGAAGGAGTTGGTCGAGCTTAAGGTACAGTTGCAGGAACTGTTGGAGCAGGGGTCTATCAGACCCATCTCATCTCCATGGAGCACGTCGATGTTGTTTGTAAAGAAGAAAGATGGCAGTATGTGTTTGTGCATATACTACTGTGAGCTGAATAAACTAACCATCAAGAATAAGTATCCAATTCCACTGATAGATGACCTGTTTGACCAGTTTGTGGGGTCAGTGGTGTACACTAAGTTGTACTTGAAGTCAGAGTATTATCAGTTGCGGATTCGAGATGAGGACATGCCCAAGACAACTTTTGGTATGCGGTATGGCCACTTCAAGTTCTCGGTGATGCTGTTTAGGCTGACGAATGCGCCATCGGTATTCATGGATTTGATGAACCGAGTGTTTCGTGACGTCTTAGACTTATTTGTGGTCGTCTTCATCGAAAATATCTTGGTATACTCCAAATTGGAGGCAGAGCATGAGCCTCATTTGAGAGTAGTCTTGCAGATTTTGAGAGAGAACTGGCTTTATGCAAAGTGCTCGAAGTGTGAGTTCTGGTTAGAGAAGGTGGCATTTGTGGGCCATGTGATTAGTAGTGATGGGGTGCAGTTGGATCCAATGAAAGCTGAGGCAATCAGGGATTGGCCAATTCTGAGCACCATGGCGGAAGTCAGGAGTTTCCTTGGACTTGCCAGGTACTATAGAAGGTTTGTGGAAAACTTTTCGTGGATAGCTCTGCCCCTCACTTCTCTGAATCATAAGGACCAAAAGTTTATGTGGACTCAGGAGTGTAATCAAGCATTTGATACCTTGAAGGAAAGGTTGATATCAGCTCCAATCCTAAGTCTTCAGAAAGGGACTGAAGGATTTCAGATCTTTAGCGACGTGTTAGGTTGCGGTTTGGGTTGCGTGCTAGTGCAGCATAGCAAAGTGATAGCCTTTGGGTATAGACAGTTGAAATCTTATGAGAGAAATTACACCGTCCATGACTTGGATTTGACAGCGGTAATCTTTGCATTAAAGTTGTGGCGGCACTACGTGTATGCTACGAATGTAGAGATCTTCATAGACCACAAAAGCATGAAGTATCTTCTAGATCAAAAAGATTTGAACATGTAACAACGAAGGTGGGTCGAGTTCTTTGGGGACTATGACGTGGCGATTCAGTATACGTCAGGTAAGGCCAACGTGGTGGCTGATGCCTTGATTAGGAAATATTCTGGACAAGAAAATTGGATTGAAGTTCATGATGAATGGTTAGTGTGGGACTTTGAGTCCCTCGACATTGAATGTGTAGCAAGAGGCGAGTCTAGCATGACTCGGTTGAACTGAATTGAGTTGCAAAGTGACTAATCCGATCGTATCCGGGAAATGACTGGTGTGGATGCAGAGTTCCTGTCATTTATGGTGGAAGCTCAAAAAGGCGAGGGTAGTGCCTGAGAGATGGTTGGTGGGATCTTAAAGTAGGATGGAAGGGTTTGTGTACCACAGTTCAGCATGCTCCATGAGGAGTTATTGTTTGAGGCCCATTTCACGAAGTACTCCATTCATCCGGGCAGTACAAAGGTGTACTTGGATATGAAGAAATCCTTTTGGTGGCCTGTATTGAAGTGGGATATAGATTTGAATGAGAGTCGGTGCCAAACTTGTGCCTTAGTGAAGGATGAGTGTCAAAAGCCGAGCGGGTTCCTGAAGCATCTTCCTATCCCTGAGTGGAAATTTGATGACATCTCCATGGATTTTGTGCATGGCTTACCTCGGTCACAGCAGGGTAACGATGTGATTTGGGTGATCGTGGATCGCTTGACAAAAGTGGCTCACTTCATCCCGAATCGGAAGGAGGATAATGTGGAGAATATTGTGTTCAGAATATTGTACGGTTACACGGAATTCCAAAGAGTATGTTCCTATCCCAGCATGGAGAATACTGTTAGAATTGTATGTTCGGAATATTGTGAGGTTGCACGGAATTCCAAAGAGTATTGTTAGTGATCGTGATGGACGGTTCACGTCCAAGGACTGGAGATTGGTACAGAAAAGTCTGGCCACAAAGCTCAAGTTTAGTACGACATTCTTTCCTCAAACCGGTGGTCAAATGGAAAGGACGAATCGTACAATGGAGGATATGCTGAGAATGTGTATCCTTGATTTTGGGAAGAAGTGGGAAGATCACATTTTCACGGTGGAGTTTTCCTACAATAATATTTTCCAGGGGAGTATCAAGATGGCTCCATACGAGTCTTTGTATTGAAGGCGGTGTCAGACACCGATGTCATGGTTAGAGGAGGGGTACACCAAACTTTTGGGAAAAGAAGTGGTTGTTGATGCTTGTGAGTTGGTGCGAACGATTCAGGAGCGCATGAAGGTTGTTCAGGATCGGCAAGCAAAGTATTTTAATGCATGCCATGGAAAGTGGAGTTCATGGTAGGCGACTGGGTATATCTAAAGATTAAGCCATTCAAAGGTGATTCATGGATTCGTCGACTCAAGAAGTTGAGTACGAGATTTTTGGAGCCGTTCGAAGTTACAAAACGCATTGAGAAGCAGCCTATAGGTTAGCTTTGACCCCAAAGTTGAGTGTATTATATGATGTCTTCCATGTTTCAGTTTTAAATAAAGCTTTGATGGAGACAAGTGTTGTGGTCGAGCCAGCGGTGTTGCCGATAGAAGAGGACTTGTGGACGAACGTCCGTCTAGTTGGCATAGAGGATTCAGAAGTAATGTAATTGTAGAATAAAGATGTTAAGCTCGTGATAGTGCTTTGGGATAATTACGGGCAAGGCGAATTCTCCTAGGAGTGTGAGCAAGCATTGCGGGAAGACTTTCCGGATCTCTTTGCATCAGGTATGCTTTGTTGTTTGTATACATGTTAAATTTCGAGGACAAAATTATTCTAAGGTGGAGGATTTGTAAGACCACAGATTTCCCGACTTGTCGCTCTGGGCGTTACTGTGTGGTGGTAGGTAGCTATCACCCAGCGGTAGCCTTCTTTCGTCGAGACCAGGGTGTTGAGATGAAAGTGTTGAGTGGTACCACGTGACGGTAGGCTACTATCGCCCGGCGATAGCCTTTTAGCACTGAGTGGAAGGCTTTGAGTGGTAGGAGTTGAGTTGTAGAGTCGAGTGGTAGTGTGTGACATTAGCTAATTACAGCACGGCGGTAGCCCAGTTCATCGAGTCGAATTCGTCGAGACTAAAGCGTTGAGTGAGCTACAGCGCAGTGGTATTGCTACCGCCGACGGTAGTGTTGTATTATTTTTTGACCAACGACTTAGGAAGTTATCGTGGCACAGTAGGGAGCTACCTCTCGGCGGTACCATGCGGGAGCAGTTTCATAATGACTGGGTTAAGGTCATCCCATTCTTCTTGGAATATAATCCTATGGCCCAGGACACTCCGTCCGAGAGGCTTAAGTTGGGTTGAACGGTTGTTTTTCCCATTGGCTTATCATCCTGCCTGGATGATTTCTTCCTGAAGTCTTCCCTTGCCATTTTATAAAACCTTTGGGCAAGGAGACTCATTAGCTCTTCATTTATTCCTGAAGTTTCTATCTCTTCAGCAGCCTTGAATGTCAGGTTGTGCTCTTTCCTTGTTGGTGGAGGAGTCCTTTGTTCAACTGCTTCTCTGGACTTGATTAACTACTCATAGGACTTGAGCTTTCCCAAAGAGATTCTGTGGAAATATCATTTAAGCTCCTGGCCTCCTTGATTGGCCAGATCCTTGAATCACATGAGCTTGGGAAGCACATAAGGATTTTGTCATTCACCTCAGTGAGGGTGATGTCCTTATCCAAGGTCTTCAGCTCATTGATGATTGAGCTCAGCCTGTTGTACATATCTGCAATAGATTCAACTTCGTCCTTATTGAAGTTCTCATATTGGTATATGAGATTGGATCTTCTGTCCTTCCTTTCATCAGCAGAGCCAACCACCATTTGGATGAGAAAGTCCCAAATGGCCTTGCCTGAGGTGCATTCAGCCACCTTCTGAAAAATGTAATCAGACATTGTTTGAGCCAGAATGTTCATGACTTTGGCATCAGCAACCTTGGCTTTCTTTTGGGCATCAGTCCACTCAGGTGGTGGTACTGAATGTGTGCTGGAAGTTACTATAGATGTAGAGGCAGTTGCTTGAGGAGGACCTGTCAAAATGGAGTTGTAGATATCCTCATCAATAGAATTCATATATAATTTTATTCTTGCCTTCTAGATGGCAAACTTATTTAAGTTGGATACTAGAGGTCTGGTGTAACACCCCAGATTTTTGATTGCGTACGCTTGATGGGGGTTACGTTGGCTTTGACCGTTGTTCGAGCATGGTTTTTTTCCGCGGGCTTGCGAGTGGCTGTTTTGGTAGCCGAGTTGCACGATTCCCCAGCAAACCAGAGTCCAAATTGGTGACTCGGTGAGGCCTCTTAGGGAATGTTTGCACTTTTTCGCGCCCGGGAAATGTTGCTCAAAACGAGTTGCTGGTACAGGAAACAAAAAAGGGTAAAAAGTTCGTAAGGCAAAAATGGTCTAGGACGACACAGAAACATTTTTCAAAACAGTAAAAAATAGTCATTTTTGTGCGTGACACGCCCCCCGACACGGGCGTGTCGGGGCGTGACCCAGGGCATGACCTGGGTGTGACCTCCTTGACTCGACGAATTTTTCTTGTGTCGAGTTGAGCTCGACGAATGGGGTACACGCCCCGTGACATGGGCGTGTCACGGGCCGTGTCCCGCAGTGTCGAGTGTCGAGTGTCGAGTGTCGAGTGTCGGGTGTCGAGAGCGGGGACACGGCCTGTGACACGGGCGTGTCACAGGGCGTGTCCAGCTGTGTTGAGTATCGACACTTTGTGTCGACGAGGTGTTGAGACACGGGCTACACGCCCTAGGTCACGGGCGTGACTGACCCGTCACGGGCGTGTACCCGGGCGTGTACCGTGTGGATAAACTTGGAGTTGCCGACTTTCTGCGCCGCTTAAGGTACACGCCCTGCGTCACGGGCGTGACACAGGGCGTGACCGGCCCGAAAATCGACTTTTTCCAGTTTTTTTGTGCCGTTTATTTCCTTGGTTCTGCATCTAACAGTCCAGCTCTGTTCTGGAGGAAATAAGGCCGAAACAGAGTTTCTCCTCCTCATTTCACCTTCTCTTCATCTTCTTCCTCATTCCAAAAGGAACTCAAGAGTGCAAGGGCTAAAGCAAGGCAAGGAAAGAGAGGAGCAGCCGTCGCGACATCGTCTCGGTTCAGGCAAGCGGTGTTCTTCACCCTTGCCAATCTTCTTTCTTGTTTTTGATTGTGCAAAATAGCTAGTTTTTCTCTTTCACTTGTCCTAGCTTGTTCTTCTTGTTTTAGGTTCTTCCTCACTAGCCTTATTATGCTCTTGAATTTCCCTATGCTGAATGACTTCGATCTTCCATGCTTAGTTTTGTTTAGTTATCAAGTCTATGCTAGGTTACGTCATGTAGTTCTCTTGTTCATGTGATTCATATAGCTAAGTTGATTCATGTTCATGTAGCCTTTCAAATTTATGTGATTCTTCCTTGAGCAAAAGCATGTGATTCTTGTTCCAAACATGTGATTTATGTCATTAGGTTAATCAAACTCTATCATGTGATGACGTTCATCAAACATAACGTTGGCAAATTGTAGTCATGTGTGAGGATGAGGGAAGAGAACGTGTGTACTTGGGTTATGGGTTATGGTGAGAGTTGCTTATGGTGTTGCGCTTGGGTTATGGGTTATGGTGAGTTTTGCGAGGCGAATTGTGAACCATGGCAGAAGCGTTTGTGTGAGTAGTCGGTAAGTGGTGGTGTGGGTTAAGCCTTTGTGTCCACCGGTTTTGGATTTGTGGTGTAGAGCACCATTTTTCCCTGATTTGGGCTAGCTTTTATTGGTGCGTTCCACTTTAGGGCTGCCACCAAAAGACCCTTGCTGAATCACATGTAACCGCTGCTTATGTTTCACTCGTTTAGTTGTTTCTTGTACTAAGGATGATGGAATGGGCATGTGTTTTGCCTTTTGCTCCTGCGGGTTGAGCAGGACTTGGTGAAACTTGTACGAACTTGGTGCGCTTGGCATGTGTTTTGGTGCATTTTCCACTTGTTTTATTCACTCGTTTTACTTATATGAAACATTGCTACGGGGTCGGTAAGCCCCTTCATGATATTGTATAAACATGCTGCTCTTCTTTTTATTGTATCTTCGAGGATTGCTGAGGTATTCTTTCTTGAATGCCTCAGGTGCAGGTTGTAGCCGGTTGAGAGGCTAGGTTTGTTGGTGGTGTTTCTTGGGAGCTAGCCGAGCTTACTTAGCGAGGTAGTTTTTTTTCTTTGTTATACAGACATACATGTGCCCCAATGGGTTCGTGTCAGCTTGTTGGCGCCCATTGGTGGTTTTCTTTACTTGTGATATATGAATACTAGACTGCTAATGTGACTCATTTGGATGAGATGATGTCTTCTTGCTCTTGGGAAGGATTTATGGTAGGTTGCATTAGGTATTTTTAAGCTAAACAAAAACTATTATTGTATCCATGCATAACATGTTTTGGTTACCAAACACGTATTTTCCAAATGACGTAAACAAAGATGATTTCTTATAATAGTATCAATATAGACTGCATATAAGAGATCGTCATAAATAAACAAGTATTTCCGCCGCGTACAAATACAGTTTTTGATACCTAAGGCCAAGGGATACGGCCATAAAAGCCAAAGGTTTTCTTGCATTTAACTGTTGAATTTCAACTCATAAAGTAAGCGTCAAGGGTTGCCTGAGCGTGTGCAGTTATCCCCTGTACGACGTGACATCATAACCCGTAGTTCCTCTTGCTCTGATACGAGGTACTCGTTGAGGAAATGCGGGTTGTGACAGTTGGTATCAGAGCGAGGTTTGCTTGACAATTGGTCGGGCAAACTTTCTTTTTTGGTTGTAAGCATCATATCATACACACACCGAGGTGCCATCAGTAGGTCTTGGCCGACGCACGCACACTACACTCATGGCATGACAAGAAGTATACGGGACATATTATGTAGTATGGGATGCATAATATGTGATTGTATATGGATCCACCATAGGGGCAACATGTGCGGGTTATGTAGTATGGGATGCATAACCTTACCACATGGATGCGACTCGCAAGTTTTCTTTTCTTCATTGCATGCAATGCTATGTAGTATGGGATGCATAGCATTGTGATGCGTACGACCGCTCATGGCATACATTAAGGCCTTTCTAGATTGCATCGCACAGCACGCATAACATTGCATGAGCACAACGTGCCAAGCTAAAGATGTACATGATGACACCTGTACACGCATGGTTTTGGGTCAAATAAAGTCATGCATTCATCGGTTAGGCATACCGTCATTCTCAAACTCCTAGAACAAGTTAGCAGTTGCTATTCATATTTCTATATGTATGGTCTGTACATAGCCGTTGTGTGTTTTGTTGGGTTTGAGTTTGACAAGAGTGAACGTGTTTATAGGATGTCGAAGCGTCCAGTGACAAGGCAAACTCCCCAATCCGATGGCGAGTCTTCGGGCACGTAGAATAATGCCCTGATGGATAGTCTACGCCAAAGTAATGAGGCTTTGACGAGGCAGGTGCAGGAAGTGCAGTCCCAGCTCCAAGCTATGTCATCAGCGATGTCTGGACTGGAACCAAGAGGGCAAGAGACGGTCCGAGGTCCCACCATTTCTACTCCTTCCGTGGCAGTGATACCCCCAGTTGTGGTTCCCCCTGCGATGACTTTTATCTCGTAGTTTCAGCGACTTGGACCACCGACTTATGATGGAAAATCGGACTTTGTGATCTTGGATGATTGGGTGATCACGTTGGAAGAAATGTGTGGTGATTCTAGCGTTACTGAGGACCAGAAGGTGATGCTTGCCGTCTATCAACTCAAAGGGTTGGCTAAAGGTTGGTGGTTTCGAGAAAAGGAGAGCTTAGGGGCGGGATGTTCGTGGGAAGCCTTTAAAGAAGTGTTACGGCGCAAGTTTCTACCGTCAGTTGAAAGGGACCGCCTGATGAATGACTTCTTGTACCTGAAGTAAAGGAAACTCACAGTTAGTGAGTATGGGATTGAGTTTAGCAAGTTAAGTCGGTTCACTCCGAGCTTAGTGACGACGGAAGCTGACCGAGTAAAGAGATTTCTTAGCGGACTCCGCAGCGACGTGTAGCAGTTCGCAAGTGCTTATGGAGCTACGAGTTACACTAATGTGGTTGAGGCTGCGTTGAAGGTTGAAGCTATCGAAACTGCAAAACAAAGAGGACAACTGATGAGGAAGGATAAGAGGAAGCTGATGGGAGTGAAAAGCTCCCACGAGTCAGACGTAAAGAAGAAGAAGGAAACATGTAGCTTCTATGGCCGGTCAGGCCACCCATTTGAGAAATATTTCAAGCGGTTGGGGATGCAAAAGAAGGAGCAGGTGCACGCCATTCAGGGTGCGCCAACCAGAGACTTGGAGTATACAGCTTGTGGGGGAAGAGGTCATGATATGATCCGCTGCTGGGTCAAGGACAATGTGTGCTTCCAGTGTGGCAAACAGGGACATCTGAAGGCAAGGTGCCCACAAAACCAGCCCGTGCTGCAGCCAATGCCACTCCAAGCTTTGCCTCTGCCTCCGCGTTTGGACAAAGGAAAAGGGAAGTTAAATGTGATCTCCTCAGAGGAAGCTCAGATGTCACCCCAGGTTATCTCAGGTTCGATTCATTCCTCTGGTTCACGTTTTGTTTCTGCCTTTTACGAGTAGTTCTTAGTTCCATATATACCCTTATAGGACACTTTAAGGTAAAGAACCGTTGGGCGCGTGTTCTCTTTGATTCTGGCGCGACCCATTCATTTGTGGCTCGAACCTTTCTGGATCGGTATCATTTGACACCAGATCGCGTGGGGAATGCCTTTTTGGTGAAGTTTCCTTCCGGTGCTTCTGTGGTAGCAGACTGGGGTCTTCTTGATTGTCCCATTTTGTTGGGCGATTTCTTAGCAAAGGCTGATTTCAAGGTGATCGATTTGGAGGATTTTGACGTCATTCTGGGCATGGACTAGTTATCCCGCTATGACGCCGTCATCCAGTGCAAAGGGAAGCGCTTGGATTTTATCAAGGACAATGGTCAGCCGGGAAGTGTTTATGGTGATTCATGCCAGGATACTCCAGGGATTTCGGCGGTATGTGTTCGGACGTTGTTTGTTTCCGACTGTTTTACTTGTCTAGTCTTAGTTGTGGGGACTAGTGTTGTTTTGCCGCGTTTGGAGGAGATTCCTGTTGTGCGTGAATTCCCAAATGTTTTTTCTACTGATCTTCCTGGTCTTCCCCCTGATCGTGATGTCGAGTTCGTTATTGATTTGGAACCGGGTACGCGGCCTATTGCGAAAGCGCCGTACAGAATGGCCCCGCGTGAGCTATCAGAGTTGCGTACCCAGTTGGATGATTTATTGGCAAAAGGGTTTATTAGGCCTAGTTCATCACCTTGGGGTGCACCGGTGTTATTTGTGAAGAAGAAAGATGGGTCGATGCGGCTTTGCATTGATTATCGGGAGTTGAACAAGGTGACAGTTAAAATCAAGTACCCACTACCAAGAATCGATGATTTGTTTGAGCAACTGCGTGGCAGTTCCGTATTTTCGAAGATTGATCTCCGCTCGGGCTATCATCAGCTCAAGGTCCGGGAGTCTGATATTCCGCGGACTGCATTTCGATCAAGGCATGGCCATTTTGAATTTCTGGTGATGCCGTTTGGTTTGACCAATGCACCATCAGCTTTCATGGATATGATGAACAGGGTGTTTAAGGACTACTTGGATAAGTTTGTGGTGGTTTTTATTGATGACGTTCTTGTCAACTCCCGCAGTGCTGAGGAGCATGAACAGCATCTGCGATTGGTATTGGCCACTTTGCAAGACTGTACAACCTCGGGCTCATAAAGAGCCCTCAAGAAGCAAATAGGTCGAGATGGGCAGATGGGGCCAGGGGGACCCACTCGCAAGAGGCGAGACGATGGACTCTCTAATGGGCAAAATACCCCCCATCCAGAGGCGAGAGGGCCTCCAGAAGCGAGAGGACCTCCTGGGGCGAGAGAGTCTCCATCAGCAAGGAGATCTCGCAGTACAGGGCGAGAGGCGCCGGCGAGACGGGCGGTGGGTCCCCTCTCGCCGGCAGGTGCCTTTCCACTCGCCAGGGCGAGAAGAGGTCTTTTTGTATTATATATTATATTTCCCTGTCAAAAAGAGGTTTTTACTCTTCTACCCCGGGTACTTTTACCCTCTTACCCTTAGAGGACTGCACATAGCTCCTCAAAACAGCGGAGTTTGGCTGTTGGCAGACCCAGCCAAGGGTACCCCGGTAATTTCAGACCGGCGCAGTTTTGTTATTGGCAGTTCAGATTCTGAAATCTATAAATAAGCCCATAGGGGTTCTTCAGAGGGGACTTTTTTCAGACTCGAGGAAGAGGTTTCATTGGTATAGTCTTATGAGGAACTCCAAGCCCAGCTTTTGGCTTTGGAGGGGAAGCTCTCTGTGACCTTCTGGGTAAGCGGTGGGACCTCCCTGCTGCGGCTTTGGGCCAATTTTTCCTTAGTCCTTCACGACCAGTCGGAGGTCGGAGCTTAGGCCAAGTAGGTGCCGGCTACGCCCCAATTTCTGAACACTTGTCGGAGTCAAATTTTGGCTTCAACAGTTCTAGTGCAGTGAGCGTGGAAGTAGCCGGTTCAGGAAAAGTTTGAGTTTGGTCCTATGGAAGGAGGTGAAGGAGAAGGATCTGGTTCTGGAGGTTCCCCATCCCAGGTAGAAGAGGCGACAAGGAAAATGCTGGAGGACTTCAGGCGAGAGGTCATGCAAACCATAAGCTTGGCCTTCTCGGCAAGGAGCGAGTGGGCGATGCCTCAGGTCCCGATCGAGGTGGTCCCGCTTTTAGGCGAGAACGCCCCTGGTCAGCGCCCGGGGAAGGAGGTCCCCACGGAGGCTGGCGAGAGGGACGTGGCGGCGCGAGAGCTCTTCCCAGGCCAGCATCCCGGGAAGGAGATCCCTGCAGAAGACGGCGAGAAGAAGGCAGCTGTACGAGAGCTCTTCCCTTGGCACGGTCTCGCAGATCGGGCCAGCCAGCCGAGGCCGCGAGACCTGCCCTCTCGGCAAGCAGTCGGCGGAAGCCCGTTTAGTGAACTCGTCATCTCGGCTCCGGTACCGGAGGGGTTCCGGGAGCCCGACATGTCCTACTACTCAGTGAAGGATGATCCTGTACAGCATGTGCAGTGGTTTGAAGATGTGGTTTCGGTAAGGCAAATGACGGATGCGTTTAAGTGTCGTCTGTTTGCCATCACCTTGAACGAGAAGGCGAGAGATTGGTTCCACCAGTTACCAGCAAGATCGATTTATTGTTTCGAGGATCTACGGAGGGGTTTTGTATTGAGGTTTTCAACATCGAAGAAGCGTAAGAAGGAGGCGGAGTGCTTGTTCTCAGTAAGGCAGAGCCAGGATGAAACGTTGGGTCACTACGTAGATCGGTTTCAGGAAGAGATCCTCCAGGTCCAGGAGGTCCCTGGGTATACGTTGATGCTTGCATTCACCCTGGGACTGAGGCCAGGCTTCTTTAGTATGGAGTTGAAAAGGGTGCCCCCTCTCTTTTGAGGAGCTTATGGAGAGGGCGGCGAAGGAGACAGATTTTGAGAGGGCCAATCCGGCGTTTGCAAGGAGGTTAGCCAGGTTGGCGGAGGACGACGCAAAGGAACCAGGAGCAGGAAAGAAAAAGGAGCAGAGGGAGCAGAGGGAAGAGAGAAGGAGGGAGGAACCCCGAGGCCAGGGGCACCAACGGCAGAATCATCGGGGGGCCCGAGAGCCGAACAACCGGATAGGTTGGAGGCCTCATGAGGGTCGCCCCCAGGAGTTAGGAGGAGGCTTCCAGGGAAGAGATAATTTCCGAGAGCTAAGGAGGTTCGGTCAACCAGCATGGAGACAGGGAGCGAGGGATCGTTTTCAGCATCAGCAGGAGGCAATGGAGATCGGTTGAGGAAGAGGAGCTCGAGGAGGAAGGAGAGGAAGAGGAGAAGGAAGAAGTGGTGGGGTGGCGTTGCCTTTCTGTGGCTTCCATCAGGAGGGAGGTCACGCTACAGCCACGTGCCCAGAATTCTTGGAGATGAGAGAGGCCAGAGGTTTGAGGAGGCAGGATCCACCGGTAAGGATCGAGGAAATGAAGCAAGGGGAGGCGGAAGACAGGTGCGAGGACCGGGTGGATGTAGGAACCCGAGGAGGAATCGGGGCCATCCATGGAGGGATTGGGATCGAGGCCACCCGAAAGGGGAGGCTCCAGACCATGTTCCGAAAGGGGGTAGCCTTGACCTCCCAAACCCCGCCCCCGCTAGAAAAGATTACCTTCTCTTCAGAGGACATGCCGGAGTATGAGGACCCGTTCTGCGATGCCCTGGTAATCCAGACGGAGGTAGAAAACTTTACGGTCTCCAAGATCCTGGTGGATAACGGGAGCTCCGTAAATGTGATCTTTAAGAGGGCCTTCGACGAGATGCAGGTGGAAGCCAAGAGGATTTTGGCCTCGGATGGACCGTTGTTCGGATTCTCCGGGGAGAGAAAAGAAGTAGAAGGGGGAGTAGGGCTGCACGTGAGGTTGGGGGCGTGTCACGGAACTGCCGGTTCGTGATTGTCGACGCCCCGAGCAGCTATAGCGCCATCTTTGGGCGTCCCCTCATCAGCGCCTTTCGCTGCGTCCCCTCGTCTTTCCATCAATGTCTCAAGTTTAACAATGGAGGGGTGCAGGTCAGGGATAGGGGGGATCCAAAGGTGGCAAGGCAGTGCTATGTCACAGCGGTTAACACCATATCTTGGATGGCAAAGGCGGAGGAGTTGGAGAAGGAGATGGCGGCGCAAGAAGAAGCTATCAGGGAAGAAGAGGTGAGCCCAGAGGAAACGAGAGGAGGAACCAAAAAGGAAGGTGGGGGAGAGGAGACCGAGAAGTAGCAAGGAGGAGGTATGCAGGAGGCTCAAGGGGGTGTTGAGGTCGAGCAACAACAGGAGAGCCCGGAGGGGGCAACGAAGATTGAGGAGGAGCAGAGGGGAGGAGATGTGCAGGAAGTCCGGAGGAGCGGGGAGTTGGAGCCACGGGAAAGAATGCAGGAGAAAGTGGGAGAAGAAGGGGCTGAGGAGGAAGCCCAAAGGGACATGGAAATTGAGCAGCAGCAGGACGAGGTGATGGAAGTTGAGGGAGCAGGAGGAGAGGAAGAGCTGGAGCAGGAAGAAGAAGCAATGGACGGCTGGGAGCAGTCGCGGCTGGAGGTGGCCGAGGAAGTGGTGGAGGTGGAGGTCCGTACCAGCCAGGGGCAGGTACGAAGGGTACGGATCAGCGGGGGCTTGAGTCCCGAAGACCATGAGCGGATGCGGGCCTGCATTCAGAGCAACGTCGACATTTTTGCTTGGAGCACGACGGACATGCCGGGCATTGATGCGGACGTGGCCTGCCACCGCCTGAATCTGGACCCTCGGACGCGCCCCATACGTCAGAAGATGAGAGCCATCGCCACCAAGCTGGAGGAGCCCATTCGTGAGGAGGTCAAGAAGCTCCTAGAGGCAGGCTTCATCTCAGAGATCCAGTATCCAGGCTGGATCTCCAATGTAGTAATGGTGAAGAAGGAGGGAGGAAAATGGAGAATGTGTATTGACTTTTCGTTATTAAATAAATCATGCCCTAAGGATTGCTACCCCCTGCCTCGAATCGACGCGCTGGTTGATTCAGCCGTTGGTTTTTCTGTTATGAGTTTTCTGGATGCTTTTTCAGGTTACCATCAGATCCGGATGGACCCTCCTGATGTCAAGGACGTCTCCTTCATCACAAGGGAAGGGTGCTTTAGTTATAACATGATGCCCTTTGGGTTAAAAAACGCGGGAGCGACGTACCAACGGATGATGGATCGAGTTTTCCAGGGTCAAAGGGGGTCGGAACCTAGAAGTCTACATTGATGATCTCATGGTAAAGAGCAAGGGAGTGAACTCGCATCTCCAGGATCTGGAGGAGACGTTCACCACCTTGAGAAAGTTCAAAATGAGGTTGAACCCCATAAAATGTGTTTTCGGGGCCAGTCGTGGGAAATTCCTTGGGCACCTTCTGACCCCGGCAGGGGTAGAACCTAATCCTGATAAAGTAAAGGCCATTCTGGAGCTGGAATCACCGCGAAATGCTTAGGAGGTGCAGCGCTTAACCCGAAAGCTGGCCGGCCTTAGCAGATTTCTCTCCAGGTCAGGGGAGAAGTGCTCACCTTTCTTTAAGGTGCTACGGGGAAATCAGAGGTTTGAGTGGACCACGGAATGCGAAGAAGATTTTTAAAAGCTGAAGGAGCAACTCTCCCGAGCTCCTCTACTTCAAAGCCCTAAAGAGGGGGAAGATTTGACCTTGTACCTAGGAGTGGGAGCAGAGGCGGTGAGCTCCGTCCTAGTCAGAGAAGAGGGAAAGAAGCAGCTGCCCATTTATTATGTTAGTAGGATCCTAAGGAAGGCAGAACTTCGTTACCCTATCCTAGAAAAGCTGGCATACGCCTTGATTGTTTCAGCCAGGAAGCTCCGGCCATATTTCCAAGCACATTTGATTAGAGTGGTGACGGACCATCCTCTCCGAAATATTTTTGAAGGAGTAGAGCACTCGGGTAGGCTGGCCAAGTGGTCTATCGAGTTGAGTGAATTCAACATTTCGTTCGTACCAAGGCTCTCCATCAAAGCACAGGTGGTGTCCGACTTCTTGGCAGACTACGTCGCGGAGGTCGGGGCCGAGGAGCCGCGGCCACCAGAAGCATGGAAGATAATGGTCGACGGGGCCTCGGGAAAGCACTCCCTTGGAGCAGGGGTGGTACTAACAAGTTCTCAGGGAGTGACCATAAAACAAGCGGTCGCCTTGCATTTCCCCACAACCAACAACCAAGCAGAGTACGAGGCAGTGATAGCCGGCCTTCGCTTGGCTAAGGAGCTCGAGATTAAGGACGTTGAGGTTTTCATAGATTCATTGGTGGTAGCATCTCAGATACATGGAGAATTCGAGGCTCGGGAGCCCACCCTGGTGAAATATTTGTCCAAGGTAAGGACAATCATCGGGGGGTTCCGGACGTTCTCCATCCAGCACGTCCCCAGAGAAGAGAACGCTGCTGCCGATCGATTGGCTAAGTTCGGACCTTGGGAAGGGGGTGCCCTGACTGATTTATTTCATCCAGTGATCGAAGAGGGAGAGCTAATGGAAGTGGATCGGCAGCCCTCGTGGGTAGATCCTTTCGTTACCTTCTTTCTGACAGGAACCCTCCCTGAGGGGGTCAAGGAGGCAAGAAACTTCCGCCATAAGGCGGCTCATTATCTCATACATGAAGGAGGACTACACCGAAGGATGCTTTCGGGTCTCCTAGCTCGGTGCGTAACGGAGGAGGAGACCAGACACATTCTGGAGGAGGTGCACTCCGGGGAATGTGGTAGTCATTCCGGAGGGAGGATGTTGGAAGCAAGGGTGGTCAGGCAGGGGTACTTCTGGCCCACCCTGAGGAAGGACGCGACGGAGTTTGCGAGGAAGTGCCGAAAATGTCAACTCTGCGCCCCCCTCCAGCTCTTGCCGGCTCAAAGGCTCCGAAGCATCACAGCACCGTGGCCTTTCGCCATTTGGGGAATGGATCTAGTTGGGCCTTTTCCTCCAGCTAGTGGACAAAGAAGATTCCTCCTGGTTATGATAGATTACTTCTCCAAGTGGCTGGAGGATAATGCGCTAGCAAAGGTGACCTCCCAAGTCATCAGGAACTTCGTCTGGGGGGAGATCATTTGCAGGCACGGGCTGCCTCAAGCCATCGTCACGGATAACGGCCCCCAGTTTGCTAGCGAAGAGTTCATCAGCTTCTACACTCAGTTGGGCATCGACCTCAGGTTTGCCTCCGTCCACCACCCCGGGAGCAACGGTCAGGTGGAGGCGGCAAACAAGATTATCGTTAACTTGCTAAAGAAGAAGGTGGAGAATCTGAGAGGGAATTGGGTAGAGCAGCTCCCCTCGGTCCTGTGGGCTCTGAGAACAACCCCGAACACGACCACTGGTGAGACCCCCTTCAAGCTTTCCCATGGTTGTGAGGCGGTACTACCAATGGAGTTCGAGGTCCGATCCCCACGAGTCGCGGCTGCAGGTGATGGGGACGAGGCATGGAGGATGGGAAATGAAGAAGGCCTACGCCTCTCACTAGACCTTGTAGAGGAGCTGCGAGACGTAGCAGCCATCAAACAAGAAGAGATCAAGCGTCGAATGGCAAGGCACTTCAACAAGCATATCAGGATAAAGCAATTCGCGGAAGGAGACCTAGTACTAAAGAAGGTTGATGCGGCAGGGAGGTCCGCCCCGGTGGGAAAGCTCAATCCAAATTGGGAGGGGCCTTATATTGTAGAGAGAGTGTTGAAAGCAGGGGGTTACTACCTCCAAGATGTGGAGGGTAGGACCTTGAACCACTCCTGGAGTGGGGATGACTTAAAACGCTTCTACCCATGAGAAGGGAGAGCAGAAGATATGTACTCAAAGCATAATTAATATAATGTACTTCTCAAATTATTTGTGGTTCATTATTTCTCGTAAAGTCCTATTGACAGGAAGAGGTATCTTCATCGGCACCCCGAGCTCGGCTCGGCCCCAGGTAGACCCGCTGCGCAGGCTCCCATCTAGCTGGCAGGTCCGAAGGATCGCCTGTGGGGGATAGGTTTGGGTTTGAGATCTTCATCGTCACCCCGAGCTCGGCTCGGCCCCAGGTAGACCCGCTGCACAGGCTCCCATCTAGCTGGCAGGTCAGAAGGCTCGCCTGTGGGGGATAGGTTTGGGTTTGAGATATTCATCGGCACCCCGAGCTCGGCTCGGCCCCAGGTAGACCCGCTGCGTAGGCTCCCATCTAGCTGGCAGGTCCGAAGGCTCGCCTGTGGGGGATAGGTTTGGGTTTGAGATCTTCATCGGCACCCCGAGCTCGGCTCGGCCCCAGGTAGACCCGCTGCGCAGGCTCTCATCTAGCTGGCAGGTCCGAAGGCTCGTCTGTGGGGGATAGGTTTGGGTTTGAGATCTTCATCGGCACCCCGAGCTCGGCTCGGCCCCAGGTAGACCCGCTGCACAGGCTCCCATCTAGCTGGCAGGTCCGAAGGCTCGCCTGTGGGGGATAGGTTTGGGTTTGAGATCTTCATCGGCACCCCGAGCTCGACTCGGCCCCAAGTAGACCCGCTGCACAGGCTCCCATCTAGCTGGCAGGTCCGAAGGCTCGCCTGTGGGGGATAGGTTTGGGTTTGAGATCTTTATCGACACCCCGAGCTCGGCTCCGCCCCAGGTATACACGCTGCGCAGGCTCCCATCTAGCTGGCAGGTCCGAAGGCTCGCCTGTGGGGGATAGGTTTGGGTTTTAGATCTTCATCGGCACCCCGAGCTCGGCTCGGCCCCAGGTAGACCCGCTGCGCAGGCTCCCATCTAGCTGGCAGGTCTGAAGGCTTGCCCGTGGGGGATAGGTTTGGGTTTGAGATCTTCATCGGCAGCCCGAGCTCGTCTCGGCCCCAGGTAGACCCGCTGCGTAGGCTCCCATCTAGCTGGCAGGTCCGAAGGCTCGCCTGTGGGGGATAGGTTTGTGTTTGAGATCTTCATCGGCACCCCGAGCTCGGCTCGGCCCCAGGTAGACCCGTTGCGCAGGCTCCCATCTAGCTGGCAGGTCCGAAGGCTCGCCTGTGGGGGATAGGTTGGGGTTTGAGATCTTCATCGGCACCCCGAACTCGGCTCGGCCCCAGGTAGACCCGCTGCGCAGGCTCCCATCTAGCTGGAAGGTCCGAAGGCTCGCCTGTGGGGGATAGGTTTGGGTTTGAGATCTTCATCGGCACCCCGAGCTCTGCTCGGCCCCAGGTAGACCCGCTGCGCAGTCTCCCATCTAGCTGGCAGGTCCGAAGGCTCGCCTGTGGGGGATAGGTTTTGGTTTGAGATCTTCATCGGCACCCCGAGCTCGGCTCGACCCCAGGTAGACCCGCTGCGCAGGCTCTCATCTAGCTGGCAGGTCCGAAGGCTCGCCTGCGGGGGATAGGGTTGGGTCAAGCAATCTCCATCAGCATCAAACTGACAGGACAAAGAATTCACTTTGGCGGAATAGGGTGGAAAGTCCCCTTAAGCGACATTACACCTTAGTATCTCAACTTAGTACTAAGGTACAAAAATAAACTAAGGAAAAAAGGGTGTGGAGTAGGGCAGGTGGCAGCACTCGCAGCGGATGGCTTCTGAGGATCGTCTCACCGGTAGCGAAAGGGCACTCGCGAGGCAAGCCATTGCGTCGACTCGCGGCCGTTAAGCGCGTCAAGAAGCCGTCTCGCGTAGAACATAAAGGCAGATATAGAAAGGTTACGCGGCGAGACAAAGCGGTAGCACCGTCCCGCAGGCAAAACACAAACCATGGATTAACTTCACAAAATAGAAAACAAAAATAGAGACAACAAAAATGAGCACTCGCTCGTCACTTGGCAGATGCCACAAAAATATGGTTTAAAGTTTTTACAACATCAAAAGGAGGAGAGAGTGATTCTAAATCTTGGAGGCGGCGCATCAGTCCTCCTCGCCGGATGAAGAATCATCGCTCTCCTCGCTATAGAGCTCGGGGACCAAGTCGCGCGCGGTCACTATCACAGATTCGTCCTTCACAAACCCCAGGTCTTTCATCATTTGCAGCACTAGCTCAGCCCCACGGACACCAGCGTCTCGGCACCGCTCCTCAACTTCCTCGTAAGAGTAGTGTGGCGGAGGTGTATGGAAGGGCTCGCGGCGAGATGACGACGTAGCATCAGCCTGAAGGCGCGCGTTCTCAGCTGTCAATACCCGGACCTCCTCCTCCAAAGCTGCCACATGCGAACGCAGTTGTCCCGCCGTCTCGGCATCCTGCGGGATGACCTAGCAATTAGCCAAGAATCATGGGAAAGGAAAGACCCAAGGGAAAAGAAAGTTATGGCTTACCACGCCGCCTTGGGCCTTCGCGAGGAGGGACTCGGCATCTGATAACCTTCTCGCTAGACCAGTAGATTTCTCCCGCTCCGCCTCCAGATTTTCCTCGCTGGCCTTCCACTTTGAATTGATGTAAATGAGGCGGCGAGAGGAGCGGTGCGAGAACTCCAAGCCCCGCATTTGGTGGTGGAAAGTTTTCAGCACAAGGTCCTTGGTGGACTCGCTCTCGGGCGGAACGGCGTCAAGGCCGTCATAGAGGCCGTACCCTATGGCGAAGGCGTGGCTGGTAGGGACCTCTTGCTCCTTCCAAGATGGAAGGAGGGTGGAGATGGACACACGGTTGGCGTCCCTCCCCCACAACAGAACCGGGTCGCCGACGGCATCATGAACCACGAGACCCAGATTGTAATTCATGTGAGAGGCGGGGGCGGGATGGCCAGAGGAGTCGCCCTCGCGAGAGGAGGTGGCAGCCACCTGTTCAGGAGCAGCAGCTCGCGGGTTGGAAGCAGTGGCGGGCAGATTGGAGGCAGTAGCAGGTTGATCAGAGAGTACCGTCTCACGGATAGGCGAGACGGCCTGGTGATTAGGCGAGGGAGGCGGTGGAGTTTCCACTATAGAGATAGGGCTCCCTTGAGGAGCCTTCCTCCTTTCCTTGGAAATAACTACAACCTTCTTCATCTTCTTTTTAGGAGGGCTGGAGCGAGAGGGGACCGTGTCATCTCCGGGACGCTTCGGCGGGATGACCGCCAGGGACTCTCTCGCTGCCTCTGCCGCTGCATTGGCGAGATCAAGACCCTTGGCGGGGTGAATATTGCTCTTGTAAGGAGGGGACGCTGGAACGATTCGCTCACCTAAAAGCGAGCAGGGGTTAGGAAGAAGCGAGACGACAAATAGCGAGGAGAGAGGGACGAAAGAATAAGATAAGAATACCCTCGCCCGGGAGCACTGGGAGAAGCGAGTCGAGACCTCGCCGCAAGAAGTTGACCTCGAAGTTCTTGTCAACTAGGTACTCGCACAGCAGCTTCTCTGGGCCACTGACTTGGGGGGTGTCGTAGAAGCTCTCTGGCGGAGAGACCGGCGCGAGAGGGATGCCGCCGAAGTCAGCCCAGTCTCCCCGGATGAAGACGAATCGGGTGAGCCAGTGATGGTTCTTGTTGGGCGTCTCGCATACCTTGAGCCCCTGCCCAGTAAAATACGAGACGCCATCGGCGTTGGCGTGGTAGATGAAAAGCTTGCGGAAGGCCGTCAAGCTGAACTCGATGCGCTCCCGGCGCATGTAGCAGGCGAACGCGATCAACACCGAGATGGCGTTAGGGTTGAACTGTGCCGGGACGACACCAAAGTATTTGAAGACCTGCTTCACCTCAGGCCAAAGGGGCAGCTGCAGCCCCGCCTCGAAATGCGAGACGGGAAAAGCGAGTTCCCCCGGGTAATAAGTGTTGATGCACTCGCCGACCTTGGGGGGACGCGACTCGACCCCTTCTCCCAGGTACTGCGGGCAAACTTATCATGATCTTCTCGAGGGAGCCGGCCGAGCGGGAAGTCGTGGTCAGTAAATCTCTTCCCGCAGCGGCTCCGCCCCTCACCCTCCTCCACCTTCTTCTTACCCATCTTCTTTGGCGAAATGGTCTTCGGCGAGACGAAGGAAGAAATAGGCGAGAGATCTAAGAGAGGAAGGCGAGAAGGGGCCGGCGAGACGGAAAGGTCAGAAAGCCAAGAACTCGGGTAACGGCAGAAGCGGAAAGTGCGGCATCTAATCCCGGACTAGGCATATTTATAACTGATACATAGCCAATGATTAAATGGGCGGGAAAATATGGGGGGAGGGGAAGAGTAGATGTCTTTTCTCTCTCCTAAACCTCGATCGGCGCGACCCATCACAGTCAGGAAAAAATATATAAATATTTAGCACAAATTAAAAGAAGGATTAAAAAAGGGAATGAAAAATTAAGCCATAAAAATAATATGTCCAGAAATCGTCCCGCAGGGGACCAAGCTCTCTGCGTACTTTGCCGAGACTACTATTATTACAACCTTTGCGAGAAGAAGAAAAAGAAGAACAGCGAGACAGACATTCTTCAGTACGGGCGCCATTCCCAGCGGCCACCGCGAGCTCCCCCGCGAGGAGGTCTACTCCGCGAGTGGAAGGAGCGGATGGATTCAAGACCACGGCGCGCGAGACGGAGCTGCATATCGGTCTCATTGATGATGGCCTCGGGGTCGGTGCCGTCGACATCTAGCTCGGCATTAGCTCCAGAAGATAGACGAGCGCACTCGCCCTCCAGCGACTCGATGCGCTTCTCCGCGGCCTGTTTGTCTAGAGTCAAGGAGTGGATGAGGCACGCGTGCTTCCGGAAGAGCTCAGCCGTCTTCCGCTTCATCTCCACTGGATTTGAAGGGTCACCCAGATAGTCTTCAATCCCGTCTACAGGAGGAGGCGAGACGGAGAGTCGCTTTGGCTGCTCCTCAATAGGAGAGTTGGCCCGAGAATCTGCGCAAGGGGTGCAGAGGCAAGGTGGAAGAGGCACTGGCAGAAGGTAGTGAGAGTAGCGAAGGGGATTCAAAAGGGCGAGGGAAGGTCCCTTACCGGGATGGCGAGAGGTATCGGTGGCCGGGGAGGGGTCGTCCCTCCTCTCGCTGGGAGTAGTTGGGGGAGTAGATGAGGGCTGCGAATCGAACTCCTCGCAGCGGGTACCAGAACCATCTCGCGGACTCTTCGGGGGCTGCGGAACCACAAGAGCCCCCTGAAAAAGCATTAGTCAACAAGAGAAAGCACCCGGTCGCGGAGATAACAGTGGTAATAGCGAGTACCCACCTCTTTTTCTGTGGAGGGCGCATGGGGAGTGGGGATGGTTTCCAAAGCGACGCGAGACAAATCTCCTGCGGTAGGTGATGGGCCCCCAGCCTTCGACTTTTTCAGGCGAGACGACGGGGCGAGAGGGCGAACCAGAGAAGAGGTAAAAGAAGTCACGTTGGCCTTATGTTGCTCTCGCACCAGTGCAAGACGTTCGCGAAAACTTTGACTGTGCGTCATTCCGAAAGACTCAAGAATAGGGAAGAAGAAGAATATGCAGAGCGGGGCGCCAGGTGTGCAGGGCAGGAGTCATATATTTATAGGCCCCGGTGGAGGCCTCAGAAGATTCCTCATAAATATGTTTTTTAATGCGCCTCAAATCACGAGCCTCGGTTGAACATTCTTTTTGAGCTTAGAGTAATCTCAAAAAGAGCGGGGATTGTGTACAACCTCGGGCTCGTAAAGAGCCCTCAAGAAGCAAATAGGTCGAGATGGGCAGATGGGGCCAGGGGGACCCACTCGCAAGAGGCGAGACGATGGACTCTCCAATGGGCAAAATACCCCCATCCAGAGGCGAGAGGGCCTCCAGAAGCGAGAGGACCTCCTGGGGCGAGAGAGTATCCATCAGCAAGGAGGTCTCGCAGTACAGGGCGAGAGGCGCCGGCGAGACGGGCAGTGGGTCCCCTCTCGCCGGCAGGTGCCTTTCCACTCGCCAGGGCGAGAAGAGGTCTTTTTGTATTATATATTATATTTCCCTATCAAACAGAGGTTTTTACTCTTCTACCCCGGGTACTTTTACCCTCTTACCCTTAGAGGACTGCACATAGCTCCTCAGAACAGCGGAGTTTGGCTGTTGGCAGACCCAGCCAAGGGTACCTCGGTAATTTCAGACCGGCGCAGTTTTGTTATTGGCAGTTCAGATTCTGAAATCTATAAATAAGCCCATAGGGGTTCTTCAGAGAGGACTTTTTTCAGACTCGAGGAAGAGGATTCATTGGTACAGTCTTCTGAGGAACTCCAAGCCCAGCTTTGGCTTTGGAGGGGAAGCTCTCTGTGACCTTCCGGGTAAGCAGTGAGACCTCCCTGCTGCGGCTTTGGGCCAGTTTTTCCTTAGTCCTTCACGACCAGTCGGAGGTCGGAGCTTAGGCCAAGTAGGTGCCGGCTACACCCCAATTTGTGAACACTTGTCGGAGTCAAATTTTGGTTTCAACAAAGACCAAAAGTTATTCGCCAAGCTAAGCAAATGCGAGTTTTGGTTGCCTCAAGTTGCCTTTCTAGGTCATGTCATTAATCACCATGGAATTTCAGTGGATCCTGAAAAGATTGCTGCAGTCATGGAATAGAGAAGACCGGAGACACCCAAGGAGATTCGAAGCTTCTTGGGATTGGCCGGCTATTATCGCAGATTTGTCAAAGGTTTTGCTACGTTGGCTGCACCTTTGACTCGCTTAACCCAGAATAATGTGGCGTTTGATTGGAATGACAAGTGTGAGGCCTCATTCCTTGAACTCAAGAACAGGTTATGTACCACTCCTGTGTTGATCTTGCCGACAAAAGGGATAGATTATGACGTTTTTGTGGATGCGTCGCACATTGGACTTGGATGTGTTTTAATGCAGGACAAAAAGGTGATTGCGTATGGGTCTCGGCAGTTTAAAAGTCATGAAAAGAATTACCCAACGCACGATTTGGATTTCGCAGCGGTGATATTTGCGTTGAAGTTGTGGAGACACTTACTCTATGGTGCGCTGTGTAAAATCTTTACGGATCATAAAAGTTTAAAGTACGTCTTCACGCAAAAGGAACTGAATCTGCGCCAACGACGATGGCTTGAATATGTAGCTGATTATGATGTGGACATTCAGTATCATCCGGGGAAAGTGAATGTTGTGGCCGATGCTTTGAGTCGGAAGACGGGGAAATTATTTCATCTTTCAGTCGACCGTCTTGTGGAGGAATTTCTATTGATGGATATTTCCGTGGGCAAGTATGACCCGCAAAGTCATTCGATGGTAGAAGAACCTTCATGGCTGGTGCTTGCAAGACAACATCAAAAGGATGATCCTGATCTTTTACATTTGTTTCTTCGAACAGAAAAGCGTGAGTTACCAGATTTTTCTATTGATGAGGGGGGCACGTTAAAGTATCGTGGTCGATTTTGTATTCCCGCAGTTGGAGACATTCGCGAGATGGTGTGCCGGGAAGCACATGGCTCAAGTATGGCCTACCATCCAGGCTCAACAAAAAGTACCGTGATTTGAAACAAATTGTCTGGTGGTATGGAATGAAAAGAGATATAGCGCAAGTTGTATCTGCATGTCATACCTGCAAGCGGGTGAAAGCTGATCATGGGAGGCCTGGTGGCAAGTTGACACCATTAGAGATTCCAACATGTAAGTGGGAAAGCATCTCAATGGATTTTATTACAGGCCTACCAAGATCTCCACGAGGACATGACTCCGTGTGGGTGATCGTGGATAGATTGACCAAGTGTGCTCATTTCATACCATTTAAGGTCAACTACCCGATGAAGACAATATCGGAGCTCTATTTGAACGAGATCATCCGACTGCATGGTGTGCCAGTCAATATCATATCAGACAGGGATTCCCGATTTACTTCTCGTTTCTGGAAGAGTCTACAAGAGGGTTTGGGGACGGATTTGCGGTATTCCACTGCTTACCACCCTCAGACGAATGGCCAAACGGAACGAGTAAATCAAATTGTGGAAGATATGATTCGATGCTACATTCTTGAGTATGGCGGAGCATGGGATGAACGTTTGCGGCTTATGGAATTCGCATATAATAACAGCTATCAAGAAAGCTTGCAAATGGCTCCGTTCGAAGCTTTATATGGGCGTCGATGTCGGACTCCCCTCTTTTGGACTGAGGTTGGCGAGCGGCCTTTGTTGGGCCCAGAGGCGCTCGAGGACATGGAAGTTGCCGTACGACTTATTCGGGAGAATCTCTGAATCGCCCAAGAGCGATATGAAAAGTATGCCAACCGACGAAGGTCTGAATTAGAGTTTGCGGTGGGGGATTCCGTTTTCTTGAAAGTCTCCCCAATGGTTGGGATTAAAAGGTTTGGAAAAGAGCGCAAATTAGACCCAAGATTTGTGGGTCCCTTCAAGATTCTTGCGCGAGTTGGTGCATCCGCTTAGAAGATAGAATTACCCGTGAACTTTCCTGTTGTTCACGACGTGTTTCATGTTAGCCAACTTCATAAGTGTGTGCGACATGACACGCAAGTGTTGGACGTGGTGCCGCAATTGACGCCAAACCTTTCTTATGTGGAGATTCCTATCCGGATATTGGACTCCCAAGATCGCGTGTTGCGAAAAAAGAAGATTCCTATGGTCAAGGTGCTATGGAAAAATCAGAATGTGGAAAGCGCGACGTGGGAGCTCGAGTCAACGATGAGGGCGACTCACCCTCATTTGTTCCCGTAGATAAGCTGGTATGTGAATTGGTGCTTTGTTGCATTGCTATTTTTGGTTTGTTACCTTATTTGATTGAGATCAAAATGATTGAAAATTTTTGAGGCGAAACTTTTTGTTAGGGGGAGTGACTGTAACACCCCGGATTTTCGATTGCGTACGCTTGATGGGCGTTACGTTGGCTTTGACCGTTGTTCGAGCATGGTTTTTTTCAGCGGGCTTGCGAGTGGCTGTTTTGGTAGCCGAGTTGCACGATTCCCCAGCAAACCGGAGTCCAAATTGGTGACTCGGTGAGGCCTCTTAGGGAATGTTTGCACTTTTTCGCGCCCGGGAAATGTTGCTCAAAACGAGTTGCTGGTACAGGAAACAAAAAAGGGTAAAAAGTTCTTAAGGCAAAAATGGTCTAGGACGACACAGAAACATTTTTCAAAACAGGAAAAAATAGTCATTTTTGTGCGTGACACGCCCCCCGACATGGGCGTGTCGGGGCGTGACCCAGGGCGTGACCTGGGCGTGACCTCCTTGACTCGACGAATTTTTCTTGTGTCGAGTTGAGCTCGACGAATGGGGTACACGCCCCGTGACACGGGCGTGTCACGGGCCGTGTCCCGCAGTGTCGAGTGTCGAGTGTCGGGTGTCGAGAGCGGGGACACGGCCTGTGACACGGGCGTGTCACAGGGCATGTCCAACTGTGTTGAGTATCGACACTTTGTGTCGACGAGGTGTCGAGACACGGGCTACACGCCCTAGGTCACGGGCGTGACCGACCCGTCACGGGCGTGTACCCGGCCGTGTACCGTGTGGATAAACTTGGAGTTGCCGACTTTCTGCGCCGCTTAAGGTACACGCCCTGCGTCACGGGCGTGACACAGGGCGTGACCGGCCCGAAAATCGACTTTTTCCAGTTTTTTTGTGCCGTTTATTTCTTTGGTTCTGCATCTAACGGTCCAGCTCTGTTCTGGAGGAAATAAGGCCGAAACAGAGTTTCTCCTCCTCATTTCACCTTATCTTCATCTTCTTCCTCATTCCAAAACGAACTCAAGAGAGCAAGGGCTAAAGCAAGGCAAGGAAAGAGAAGAGCAGCCGTCGCGGCATCGTCTCGATTCAGGCAAGCGGTATTCTTCACACTTGTCAATCTTCTTTCTTGTTTTTGATTGTGCAAAATAGCTAGTTTTTCTCTTTCACTTGTCCTAGCTTGTTCTTCTTGTTTTGGGTTCTTCCTCACTAGCCTTATTATGCTCTTAAATTTCTCTTTGCTGAATGACTTCGATCTTCCATGCTTAGTTTTGTTTAGTTATCAAGTCTATGCTAGGTTACGTCATGTAGTTCTCTTATTCATGTGATTCATGTAGCTAAGTTGATTCATGTTCATGTAGCCTTTCAAATTTATGTGATTCTTCCTTGAGCAAAAGCATGTGATTCTTGTTCCAAACATGTGATTTATGTCATTAGGTTAATCAAACTCTATCATGTGATGACGTTCATCAAACATCATGTTGGCAAATTGTAGTCATGTGTGAGGATGAGGGAAGGGAACGTGTGTACTTGGGTTATGGGTTATGGTGAGAGTTGCTTATGGTGTTGCGCTTGGGTTATGGGTTATGGTGAGTTTTGCGAGGCGAATTGTTAACCATGGCAGAAGCGTTTGTGTGAGGAGTCGGTAAGGGGTGGTGTGGGTTAAGCCTTTGTGGCCACCGGGTTTGGATTTGTGGTGTAGAGCACCATTTTGCCCCGATTTGGGCTAGCTTTTATTGGTGCGTTCCACTTTAGGGCTGCCACCAAAAGACCCTTGCTGAATCGCATGTAACCGCTGCTTATGTTTCACTTGTTTAGTTGTTTCTTGTACTAAGGATGATGGAATGGGCATGTGTTTTGCCTTTTGCTCCTGCGGGTTGAGCAGGACTTGGTGAAACTTGTACGCACTTGGTGCGTTTGGCATGTGTTTTGGTGCGTTTTCCACTTGTTTTATTCACTCGTTTTACTTATATGAAACCTTGCTACGGGGTCGGTAAGCCCCTTCATGATATTGTATAAACATGCTGCTCTTCTTTTTATTGTATCTTTGAGGATTGCTGAGGTATTCTTTCTTGAATGCCTCAGGTGCAGGTTGTAGCCGGTTGGGCGGCTAGGTTTGTTGGTGGTGTTTCTTGGGAGCTAGCCGAGCTTACTTAGCGAGGTAGTTCTTTTATTTGTTGTACAGACATACATGTGCCCCAATGGGTTCGTGTCAGCTTGTTGGCACCCATTGGTGGTTTTCTTTACTTGTGATATATGAATACTAGACTGCTAATGTGACTCATTTGGATGAGATGATGTCTTCTTGCTCTTGGGAAGGATTTATGGTAGGTTGCATTAGGTATTTTTAAGCTAAACAAAACCTATTATTGTATCCATGCATAACATGTTTTGGTTACCAAACACGTATTTTCCAAATGACGTAAACAAAGATGATTTCTTATAATAGTATCAATATAGACTGCATATAGGAGATCGTCATAAATAAACAAAGTATTTCCGCCGTGTACAAATACAGTTTTTTATACCTAAGGCCGAGGGATACGGCCATAAAAGCCAAAGGTTTTCTTGCATTTAACTGTTGAATTTCAACTCATAAAGTAAGCGTCAAGGGTTGCCTGAGCGTGTGCAGTTATCCCCTGTACGACGTGGCATCATAACTCGTAGTTCCTCTTGCTGTGATACGAGGTACTCGTTGAGGAAATGCGGGTTGTGACATCTGGCGCTTGCATAATCTTTGTTTTGTGTCATGCTGTGAATACAATCCTAACAGAAATAAATAAAAAATCAGATCTAACAAATGAGCTTTTGGTTCAAGAGTTAACTTGTACAACCAAAGGAACTTTGCTTTGATACCAATTGAAAGTAAGGGTTAAATCTGAGATACTCTAGCGGGGGGGGGGGGGGGGGGTCGGTGAATAGAGTATCTTGGAAACTTAAAAAACTTTTTGCTGTAAATAAAAATAGACTAAGATAAATTAATCTAGCACTATCACATGCACAGTAAATCTTAACTGTCACAGCCACAACAAAAATAAAATAAAAAGTGCAACCAGACAACACAAGAATTTTATAGTGGTTCCCCAACCTGGGTACATCCACTCTTCTACCACCTTAGTAGGAATCCACTCAAGTTTTTGATCAGGTGACTGCCACCAATGAGCTTTTAATCAGGTGCTGAAAAACCAATCCCAAGTCTTTTGATCAGGAGACTTGCAACCAAGAATAACTTTTGAAGGGAGTTAAAGAACCCTTTTTATAGTGGAGGATGAGAGAGTGATGGTGTCTTCTCTTTCTCAAATACAACTGAGAAGACTTAGTGGATTTATGATGTTAGCAAAAGCTCCCCCTGAGAAATTGAACTCAGGAAGATTTGAGCCTTGCTGCAGGGTGAGTAGGTCTTCAATATTTCAGCCTTGACCAGATGGTATCCAGGACCTTCTTTGACAGATAAAATATTTATTGTCCTCTGAAAAATCCTGAGATGAAGAAGGAAGAAGACTCTTAATTTTTGAATGATGTTCTTCTTCTTCTTTAGCTTGATATTCTTTCTCTGGTCTAGGGCTTCTGATTTCTCTACTGTGTTATTGCCCTCTGTATTTTGTTCTCTGTATTTTGACGAGAAGGAAGGAGAAAAACCCTATGAACTGCTGTGGAAGAAGGAAGAATTTTTTTTTTATATTTTCCATGAAATCTTCTATCTGAATTTTGAATTCCTTCCTTCATTCAATGCTGACGGTCTGGAGAATATTTGCATTGATTAATTTCCCCAACTATCCCATTGAAAAAAGGCAAGCAATAATCCTGATGAATTCCATAATCAATGTTGCATCTAACGGTAATATTCAGAGAATATTTAGCATTGATTACTCATGAATTATTGCAGTAAATTAAGGACAGAGGGAGGAAAATATCCAAGTCTGGTACTTCACATAAATCGCTGAGCAGAGAACAGAATTCGTCGACCTGGGTCCAGAGTTTGTCGAGCTAAGAAATTATGTTAGTCGACTAGATAATCTTTGTTCATCGAGCTGAGATCCAAGATCGTCGACCTGAGTGTAGTTAACTACTTTCTCTGGAACAATACTAATTCGGTGCATCAAGATCGTCGAGCAGAGAATATAACTTTGTTGACTGGAGCTCAGTGAAATGTTTCTTGTACTTAAGAATGTTGAAGTAAGGTGTCCAGAAATCGTCGACCTGAGAACTAGTTTCGTCAAGCTGAGAACTTCTAACTACTACTTGATAAAGCTTGCCAAGAATCTGGTCTAAGTTCATCGAGCTGAGAAGATGAATTCGTCGACTGGAGTATGATTCTGGACTTAGAATATTTAGATGTTTCTGGAATAAAATGTTGAAGTAGAATACCAGAAATCATTGAGCTGAGAACTAAGTTCGTCGATTGGACTTCAGAGAAAGGAATTCTGGACTTGGAATGTTGAAATATAGTGTCCATAAATCATGGACCTGAATACCAAGTTCGTCGAGCTCAACTCAGAGAATTGCCTCTGAGTTCGTTGAGCTGAGCACGACTTTCGTCGACCCGAGTTCGACGAACGTCAAACTCATTTTCCGAGTCTTTGAAATTTCTCTAAGTCTTGAGTCTTTTGCAGTCTGTTGATGGCTGGTCCGTGCAGTGTTGACTCTAAGGACATGGCCTAGACTCTAGGACACAACCATGACCCTGGATATACATGTTGGGTCAAACATCCTAGTTTAGTGAACCTATCCCAAATCCAACTAGGGATCCAACAAAAACCTTCCCTGAGAGCAAGTGAGAACTTTAAATATGTAACAACAGTAAAAGTAGCAAGTAATCTAATACATAAAATCTAAGACTATGGGTGTCAACAACTGACACGAACCCATATAGAAACTGTCATGTCTAACAAAACAACTACCTCAACACCCTGAGGTGGAAGTAAATGGTCGTAGCAACCTGCAGTACTAGAAGCACAGCTCTGTCAGCTAAACCTGCTACCACTCTAGACCTGAGGTATTCAAAAGAAGAACACCTTAGAAAGCAAGTTACAAGTGGTGTAGAAAGTAAAAGGTAGACTAAACAAACCTCAAGGTGAACGAAAACCAACAAGACAACAGCAACAAAAGGTCAGCAGAAAAACAACAGAAACAAAACAGTAAATCTAGCTGAGCAAGAAAGGCTAATCGCAACAACTGGACATAACAGCGTGTCAAATATTAGAAGTTCATATATTCACCTTTCTTTATTATTTATGTCATTCATCATTTTAAATGAGACTGATCAGCTCAATAGGAAAGAGTACTGTGCCGGGGAAAAAGTCCACACTGTGCAGAAACCCAACCAAAAGGCACCATGCCAAGAGAGAAACTCCAACGCGGACAGACCAACAGCTAAGGTAATGTGTCGGGGATGAAGGTACACAACGCACACAGACTCAACCATAAGGCACTGTGCCGAGGGAGAAACCCCAATGCGCAAAGTCCATCAGAGTTTTCATTAGTTACATATTTATCTACACATAGTTTCTTTTATTCAACATAGACTAACGGTCAACAAACTATAAATCGACTCTTAATGAAACCGACACATCAAAAGGACACTTGCCAACTAGGACTTACCCGATGAGATTTCAAAGAGGGTCATCAATCGACTTGGACTACATAAGGACATTGCAAGGGTTAAGCAAGGTGAGGTACGATCAAAACAACGGGACGCACAAGGTGTCGCAATGATTAAAATGACTCGATAGTTAAAGTGATACGACAACTACATTTGTTTACCAAATCTACGGGATAAAATTTTGGATAAATGGTTATAGGAAATTTAAAGATGTCAAATCTTAAGAAATATGGCTAAAATTTGGAAGAAAAGAGCAAGGGGGAGAGCAAGGACACACCTTGCCTCGGTTTCTACTCCAATCTGTCCTCCAAATTACTCCACATCACGGATTTACCCAAAAGAAGGCGCGGGGAAGCAGAATCAACAAGGATTTGGCCAAAAGAGAGGTTAGGGCAGAAAATCCTAACAAAAAACTTCCACGAAACGTGAAATACTTACCACGATCATGAAGATCTCGACGAGAGTATTCCAAATCGATGATCGGTTTGCGATTCCGAGCACCGTAGCTCTGTTAGCGGCGATCCCAAGCTTCGCGAACTAAGAACTCTCGCTGTCACTCTCGCTCTCTGGTTTGGTGTAGACTTAAGGAAGAAGATGAAGTTGAATAGGAGAACATGGAGGGGGCCGGTTTTTTTTTTGGGTAGATTTAGGTTAGAAATAATATTACTAACCCCTAATCTAACACTTAACTATTACCTATAACATAATTTATCTTTTAAGTATGTGTGTGTGTATGTGTGTGTATATATATATATTGTCTTAACAGGAAGGAGCCAGACTGCGGGCAATTTATGAGCGGGCGTGCGGAAAATGAATGTAGAGGCTTAAGATTGCCTCGAATCGAAAAGTGATCAACACAGAAGTTGGAGACCTCATCGAGACGAACAAAATCGATGGAAACCATTTTTCTAGTTGACTCCGTTTTGACTCTCAAAACGCCGCCTGAAAGCAGGTTGGAAGGGATTTCTCGAGAAGGGCTTGGATTTCTCGAGAACAAACCTCAGGATTACTCGGGAAAGGCCTAGAGTTCTAGAGAACATGCTCAGGATTTATCGGGAAGGGCTGCAGATTTCTCGAGATGAACATATAACTTCCCGAGAACAAAATTGGATGAACAGTGGATTTTGCAAATCTAACCAAAAATTAAACTATAGAAATGAATAGGAAATGGTATTTTTGAATAGTATTTAATAATAGTGATTATAGAAATTATAATAATAGACTAAATTATTGTACTAATTACGAAGGGCTAAACGCGCGTCGAATTTGACGAAACTCACGCCATAGACGAATATCGACGCTACGAACGTAGCGGAAAAGACGAAACCAAAATCCGACGTACAAATATTGAGTTATAAATTTCTAAATTTTATGACAAACGTAAATAATACAACTACAAATGTGCGCCAAGACTCCGAAAAATGCTCGAATCGCTACGAAACTTGGCGGGCAAGTCAGAAATAATTCATTTTAACTTTGTAATGCAGAATTCTCCAAATTCGACGAAATTTCCAAAATTTGGTCGGCTCGACCCAACAAACGCAAATACGCACTAACGACAACGCGTCGACATATCACGCTAACGTAATGTCCTGACGTCATAATGGCGACACTACGAGGATTAAAAATTAATAGAAAAACTTGGGCGTTAAAGTCACCGCTCCAAAAAAAAAGTTTCGTCCCAAAACACGGAACACGAAACGAAATAAGAGGGAAGAGGGAGATACATGATAGAAGAATTCATTAAACAAGAATAATAACCAGGGTAGACTAGGAGAACAGCTGAGGATGAGATTCTCTTATTGCGGATTCCAATTCCCAAGTTGCACTTCTAGCGTCCTAATTGTGCTAGAGAACCTTAACCATCAGAATTTTCTTCTTTCTTAGCACACGATCTTGCATCTCCAGAATACTGACAGGCACTTCGACATACGAAAGATTAGGCTGCAACTGGGGCACTGAGTCAAGGACATATCGATTATTATGAATACACTTCTGCAACTGGCTTACGTGAAACAAATCGTGAACACCAGGGAAAGATTCAAACAAACCAAATCTGTAAGCAAACACCCCGATGCGCTCCACAACTTGGAAAGGTCCCACATACCTGGGATCCAACTTGTGGTTCCTTCCAAATCTCTTAACACCTGGAATTGGAGAGACCTACAGAAAAATCATGTCCCCAACTACAAATTCCAGATCAACTTTGCGTTGATTTGCATACCTCTCGTATCGCTCTTGAGCCAACCACAGCTTTTCATGAATATACGTCACTGAAATGGTCATATCCTCTAGCGCTTCCAGACCGAGCAAGGGATTTTAACCAACTTCTGCCCAAAATAAGGGAGTTCGACAATGCCTCCCATATAAAGCTTCAAAGGGCGCCATCTGCAAACTCTCCTGATAGCAGTTATTGTACGCGAACTCCATCAGTTCGAAGCGTTTATCCCAAGCCCCACCATGGTCCAGAATATAACATCTAATAATATCCTCCAAGATCTGATTCACTTTCTCCGTCTGACCATTTGTCTGAGGATAATAGGCAGTAGAATACCTAAGGTCAGTACCTAGAGCTCCTTGCAAGCTTTGCCAGAAATGAGACATGAACCGGGAGTCTCGGTCTGAAACAATACTCGTAGGTACATCATGCAGTCTAATAACTTCGTCCAAGTAAAGCTTAGCTATCTTCTCCATCGAATAGTCAATGTTGAAAGGCACAAAGTGGGCACACTTGGTTAGTCTGTCCGCAATAACCCACACTACCTCATGCCCTCGGGGAGATCTTGGCAAACCGGTTATGAAATCCATGGATAAAATTTCCCATTTCCAACTCGATATATCTAAAGTCGTTAACTTACCACCTGGCCTTCTATGATCAGCTTTGACACGCTGGCAGGTATAACATTCAGATACAAATCTTGTGATGTCGTTCTTCATACATGACCACCAAATAATCTGCTTCAAATCTCTGTACATCTTCGTGTAACCAGGATGATAAGCAACACTTGAACCATGCGCTTCACTACATATCTTTCCTCGAATATCTTTAACAGCAGGAATACAGTATCTGTCGCGGTACTTGAAGGTACCTATGTCGTCGATCGAAAAGTCTGACAATTCCCTTTTTTCAGTTCTACTTCTTATATGCTGCTGATCGGGATCATCCTTCTAATATAGCCTGGTAAGCATAATCCACAAAGGCTCTACCACTTCCAAGCTACTTGGTTAAGCGCTACTCCCAACGGTTATGTCCATTAACAAGAAATCTTCTACTAAGGATTGCACAGAGAGGTTAAAGACATGCGCGGGCTTTCGGCTCAAAGCATCCGCCATAACGTTTGCCTTGTCGGGATGATAAAGGATATCAACTTCATAGTCCGCAATATATTCTAACCATCTACGCTGGCGCAAGTTTAGCTCCTTCGGAGTGAAGACAAACTTTAGACTCTTGTGATCCGTATAGATCTTGCACGAAGCTCCATACGGGAGATTTCTCCACAGCTTCAAGGCATAAATGACGGCAGCAAATTCTAAGTCATGCGTAGGATAATTTTTTTCATGGACCTTCAGTTGTCTCGATCCAAAAGCGAACACTTTGCCACCCTGCATTACCACGCATCCGAGTCTTACTTGCGAAGCATCCACAAAAATAGCATACTCTACTCCTTCCGTAGGCAACGCAAAAACTAGAGCAGAACACATTCTTCCCTTGATCTCTTGAAAGGCTTCCTCACAAGCATCACTTCAAACAAAAGTTGTGCTCTTTTGCATAAGCGTGGTCAACAACTTAGACAGTACTGAGAATCCCTCCAAAAATATTCTGCAGTATCCAACCAGCCCTAAGAAGCTCCTTATCTCCTTAGGCGATGAAGGTCTCATCCAGTCCAATACAATATCTATCTTTGGAGGATCCACTGAGATACCATCCTTGCTTACAATGTGTCCGTGGAATGACACCTGAGACAACCAGAACTCGCACTTACTAAGCATCGCATACAGCTTGTGCTCCCTCATAGTAGCCAAGACCAAGGGCAAGTGTAAGGAGTGCTCTTTTGCATTTTTTGAATATACCAGGAAATCATCAATGAATACAACCACGAACTTGTCCAGAAAGTCCTTAAACAACCTGTTCATCATGTCCACAAAAACTGACAGTGCATTCGTTAATCCAAACGACATTACCAGAAATTTAAAGTGATCATATCGGGAACGAAAAGCAGTTCGCGGAACATCTGACTCATGGATTCTCAACTAATGGTAGCCCAAATGAAGGTCAATATTCGAGAACACAGAACTTGAAAGTTTTTAATTCAAGGATAGCTAAATCACCTAGACGAGGGGGGGGGGGGGAGAATAGGTTATTTATCTCTTTGAGATAATCTTTTGCTTTCTTTAAAATGCTTTGTTGTTTTCTTTTATTTTTGAGCTTAGGGTGATCTAGAGCTTGTCCTTAGCACCTGTAAATAAGAAAAGAAAAGCAACCACAGAAAAGTACACTGTGATTTATAGTGGTTCCCCAATTGAGTATATCCACTTTTCCTCCCACCTATCCAACTAACTTGTTGGACTAGGCACAACTCCTCCAAACTTCTCCTATGAGCTTACACCTCAGATCCCGCAGGATCTCCAAGTCTCCTCTAAGTCTCACTTCTCAGCCATAAAGGCTTACACTCATTGGTCAACAAAGCACCTACCTCAGGCTGATAATCCCTACACTCAGGCTGGGAGGACAGCACTACCTCAGATCCATAAGGGATCCTACCTTAGAGCTTTGCAGTGCTCCTACACTCAGTGACCTGCAAGACACCTACCTCAGCCTTATCTCTAAGGCCTACAGCTTAGGCTTTTTAGCCTAACATCTTCAGGCACAAGGCCCTACTCTTAGAGTGCTGCATCACCCCTACAACTCAGTACCCCACCAGGTACCTACCTCAGTTCCCCTCCAGGAACCTACTGCTCAGTGATAAACTTGTCACCTACCTCAGGCACAAACGCCCTACACTCAAAGAACAACACTCTCCTACCTCAGGCAATTAAGCCCTACAGCTCAGATCCACACTTGGATCCTACCTTAGTACCCCAGCAGGGCACGTACAGCTCAGTGACTATCTAGTCACCTACCACTCAGGCATAAAGTGCCCTACAGATCAGATTCAGATAAACTGAATCCTACCAGATGAAGGTGGGTTTATTGCAATGCTTGACACAAGAGAGGTTTCTCAGTGTCAAGCTTCCTGACTGAGGTAAACTCAGTCTAACTAATGACTACAGGAAATTTATTCCTGAGTCTACCTTTTTCTCAACTAAGAAAATGCTTAGACCTAACTTTCACTTCTCAGCAACAGTGACTTTATCTAGCTGGAGCTAGAGATGTAACTACAATAAATCTTACTGCAACCTGAGCTGGAAGAGTACCACCTCAACTCCTTTCTTCACAACAACAAGGATGAAGATGTGCTGGAAGGACTTGCAGATCTGTTTCTCTGCCTCTTTCTGAACTGAGCCACCTGCGCAGTCCTTTCTCCTTCTTCACAGCTCCGCAAGTGAATGTTCTTTAGATTTGATGGCTGAGACTGTGAAGCACCTACAGCAAGGGTTGGCCCAAGCTGCTACCTTTTTCTCAGAGAATCCTTCTGAGCATCTTGCTGGTGCAGGTAAGAATCACACCAGCTATCTTGTTGTTGAAGATGTTGATGAACAACAAACTTTCTCTCTGTCGTGTAGATTTGAACTTCCTATTCTTCAGCTCTACAACAATGGCGGAGAAGAAGAACTCACTTTCTTTCTTTTCTTCAGTCCGAAGTCTGAACTCTGCTTTCCTCTGTACGCCTCTTTCCTTTTGTTGATTCCTAACCCAATGGCTCTTTAGCAGTGGGCCCCACGTAATTAATGGCCTGCAATAATCTTGCTTTAATGCCAACTACCGTACAGTAGGTCTGCGGCAACATTTGTCGCATGCTGTAGCCATCCCACCACTAATTTGAATTTTTTGACTTGTTAACTTGCTGATGTCATCAGCTGTGGACTTAGCCAAAAAAGCAAACATCATTAGCACAGGCGTTGAGTGAGTAAGCATCACTCAATGCCAAAACAGTTAGGCAGATTTTGTCTTCACTAGGCATCGACAATGTTGAGTGAGCAACCTCCACTCAATGCTTTTACCTTAACCATTTTTCTGCTAAACTTATCTCAGCACTTTCTTATTCTCAGCTGGGACAAACACTTGTCTCAGTGGTTATGTCTCAGCGGTCTCAGCGGTTTCTTATTAACAGCTGAGACAAGAATCTGCCTCAGCGCTTTCTTCTTATCAGATGAGATAAGTTTCTGTCTCAGCGGTATCTTCCCAGCTGTCTCAGTGGTTTTTGCTTCACAACTGAGACTATCTTCTGTCTCAACGATTTTCCTCTTAACTGTCTCAGTGCTTCCTTCTTCATTAGAAGCGTTGAGGGAACCTACTTCACTCAATGCTTCTGGACTTAGAAATAAATCCAGCCAGTTTTGTCTCAGTGGTTAAGTTGACACAATCTTCTCAGTTGTCTCAGCAATCTCTACCCTTTCTTCTCAGCGGTCTCAGCGCTTTTTGCCTTAGACAATTTTTCTAGTTAGCTCGATAAGTGTTGAGTTGCGTTCGATGATCTGTAAGCTAAGCTCGACGAACTGCAAATTGAGCTTGACGAATTTCAAGCTGAGCTCGACGAACTTATCCCAAGGAAAGTTGAGCTGAGCTCGACGAACGCTAAACTTAGTTCGATGAATTCTCTGAACTGAGTTCGATGAATTCTGAACTTAGATCGATGAAATTTGAAGTTTCAACTGAGTTCAACTCACAGCCTTTTTGTTGTGATCTTAGCTCGACGAATGGTGAGCTTAGTTCTACGATCTTGAACTGAGTTCTACTCACAGCTTTTTGTTGTGATCTTAGCTCGACGAATGGTGAGGTTAGTTCGACAATCTCTGAATTTAGTTCGACGATTTCTCTGAACTGAGTTCAATGAACTCAGAGTCTGAAAATCTGAACTTAGCTTGATGAACTCTGAACTCAGTTCGACGAATTCCTGAACTGTGTTCTACTCATAGCCTTTTATTATATGGCATTGAGTGTGTCTTCATCACTCAACTCCTATGGACTTAGATAGATTTCTGTTAGTCCACAATATAGGTAAGAGTTTATTTGTCTTGGACACTTAGCCTACTTCTTGTCTTTCCAGCAACTTCACATTGTGACCACTTGTCACATAACTTAGACCACCTATCTAGACTTGTTCTTTGGAACATCCTGCACATAATGAGCTTAAACAACATCAAATATAACTATGCTCTTAGTGTTGATGGAGATGCCTCTTCAAATCTAATCTAGGGAACATTATGGGCAATGGACCCAACAATCTCCCCTTATTTGAAGAAGGCAGAACACTCATCAATACTAAGAGGCATTTACCAAAATAGATAAGAATAATATCATGCAGCTGCAGATTATGATCTGCTATACCTGCTAGCTTATGTAATATTCATTTAATGCGCATCCTCATACTACTTGAGCAATTGCTCAAGTAATATGAACTCTCCTTTATACCATTTAAAATTTAAGCTCCTTTATACAACTTAATGGTTAAATGTGGTGCACCACTACAAGCACTTGCCTCAATGTATGCACTAACACCATCATGACTCAACATATGGTCAGTCATTGCATTTCTCATACTACTAGAATCTTTTCCACTAATCTGAACCTACTCATCATGACCTTGTCATTTCAAATGTTGCTTCTATATCTCCCTCATATGTATTTCTACCCATATCTCCCCCTTTCTGTCTTCTTCAATAGGCATATCTATTGAGGGAGTAGAAAATATCATGGGAGAGATTATCTCTTGATCCTAGACAAAGTTCTATGTTGATATTTTTAAGGAAATCATCCTAAGATCAATCTACTTGATTAGGAGTCATACCTTGTTGATACATTGATACAACACAATAATACAACATTTAAGCTTGCTACACATATAGTTTCACTTGTTGATGTTGTATCTATAGAATCAGCATTCACCTGTGGTGATATCATTGATACACCACATCATTGCAGCCCCCTTTGCACTTGAGTGACCTAGGGATCCACTTGAGCTAGCTTCTAGCAATTCCTCTTCTTATAATCTCCCCCTTGGTCTGCACTTTGTTCTTAAGATAAACAAATTAGCTATAGTGACAGTTGATCTACTGTAGTAGCTGCTTGCTCCTTCCCAACAGGAGGTTGATCCTGTTTCAGTAATTGGTGGACATGGTCCCCCTTTTATAGGGTGTTGAGCTTGCTCCCCCTCAACAGGAGCATTCTTGGCATTCCCTTCTTGGTTTATGAACAGACAGGGAGGAGCTGGTCTTCTTCTCCCCCTGGCTGATTACATCAAATACCAATGGTGCACTTGTCAGCTTCCGCTTCTCATGAGGCTGAATGTGGCTTGCCTTCTTCCAACAGGAGCCATCACTTGTGTAGTTTCCCTCTCAGCTTCTTGGCTGAACATGCTCCCCATCAGCATTTGCACAGACCCTATCCATAAAGTCCACTGAATTGGACACCTTATCCTTCTATTAGGATACCTTCCTTGTTCCAATCCAAGTTCTAGAACATCTTCTATCCAAGTGCCACATGAGGGATGAACACTAAGACTAACCTGCAAAATAGAGTTATCTTACCTTAGGACCCCAATAGGGATTGGGTCCTAGGTTCCTGTTAGCCTGAAATCTGACTTGCCTACCTGCAGGATTTCTGACAGATAGGCTAACTCTTGCTCTTGACACAGAAGGATTGTGCCAGCAATCTAGGGCAAAATGCCCCACCTTACCACAGCACCAACACTCATGAATATTATATCTTCTTTTCTGAGTAGGTCTTGCAGTGTGGTTAACTGCTGACTGAACAGAAGGAAGATGAGCAACAACTTTCTTCAGGTTCCTTTCAGCAAGGATCTGACTGAAGGTCCTTCTTCCAGTAGGCTTCCTTTGCTTGCTCTGAGTGGTATTTACAGCTATCTTCCTTTCAGATGACATGTTATTTATATCATCAGAACTAACCAAGTTAGGCATACTAGTACACTAACCCTTGGTCTTAGTCCTCGCTGGATGGGCTTGAGTGAAAGCCACTGCCTTACCCTTGTGAGTTGTGGTTGGGGCACCAAATATAAATGGTCCAGTACGGTCCATTTGTACTTTTTCATGGGGAGCAATAAAGTCATTCATTCCCCTACCCTTTCTTCTCCCATTATAAGATACACTTGCATCCTTACAAGAAGAATTCCCATTCTTATAGTGACCAGACATGCAGCCCTGGTCATACATATGAGAAGGGAGGATTACCTTGTGAAAGGTTGACTGTGGCACTACAGGGGATTTGCCTTTCTCTTTAGAAAGGCCAACTTCTGTGCTTCCCTTGACTGCTAATTCCTTCTTACCCTTTTTGGAGGAGAAGGAATTTATCAAGGGAAACACAGCATTAATCTTGTTGAATTCAGCCACAGCCCTTTTCTCCTTTAGGAGTTGCCCTTCAAGATCCACAATGATCTTGTTCTTCTGCCTTATGGTCTCAATTTGGATGATTGAGATGGCCTTCAGTTGGCCGACTTCCCTTACTTTCAGATCTAGCAAGGAAGCTATCTCAGATTGCTGGGCAGCAGCTAGCTGAAGAGAGATAATCTCCTCAGCCCGCATCTTGGCCAACTTCTTGCTTTTTCACAAAGCATACAGAATTTTACCATACTTGTCAATCAATTGATTGAAATTTACCTTAGATTCAGAGTTATCTTCATCAGTAGATGAGAATGCATCAGAATCAAGACTGGTCTCAAGACCTAAGCAGCTAGATAGAGGTTGTACCTAATCTTGACCAGGCTGATCCTGGTAGGATACTTCTTCTGTCAAAGCTATTCCCGCACAATAGCCACGGATATCTACATCCACCTCAGTATCATTTTCTGAGTGTGATAGAGGGGCCCTGATCTCTATACTGGTATCTGTAGGATTGACTTCTCCTGCTATAACAGCTTCATCTTCAGTAGAAGCAACAACTAGCCCAAAGAAGGCTTTTTCTTATTCTTCAGACTCTGAACCACTGTCAGAAAGACTGACTTCCTCTGTCCCTTCCATGTAGCCTATGAGAGAATCCCACATCTCTTTGGCTGTCTTGCAGTGGACAAGCTTTTGGAAGGTGTAGTCATCTATGACACTAACCATGATGTGTTGTGCCCTCTTGTCCATAGATGCTAAGTTAATTTCATCTTCAGACATCACTGCATAACTCTTTGGGGTCTTGATGCTTGCATCTGATGTAGAGACCCTCATGGGAATGAAGGGTCCTTATTGAATTGAAGCCAAGACTCTAGGATCGCTGGCTTCCATAATCTGCCTGATCCTTTCTTTCCATGACCCAAAGTTCTCCTTATAGCAGACTTGAAGCTCCATTGAGCTCCACTCATTATGGTTCACCTTTGAACATATAAGTTTAACCTTTTAGCTATCCTTGGAGGTCAACTCAGACTAATAGGTCCTTTTTGAGTAACCTCCCTCTAATACCACTTGAAAGTCTTTAATTCAAGGATAGCTAAATCACCTAAAGAGGGGGGGGGGGGGTTAATAGGTTATTTGTCTCTTTGAGACCATCTTTTGCTTTCTTTAAAATGCTTTTTATTTTCTTTTATCCTTGAGCTTAGGGTGACCTAGAGCTTGTCCTTAGCACCTGTAAATAAGAAAAGAAAGGCAACCACAGAAAAGCACACAGTGATTTATAGTGGTTCCCTAATTGGGTACATCCACTTTCCCTCCCACCTATCCAACTAACTTGTTGGACTACGAAAAACTCCTCCAAACTGCTCCTAAGAGCTTACACCTCAGATCCCAAAGGATCTCCATGTCCCCTCCAAGACTCACTTCTCAGCCATAAAGGCCTATACTCAGTGGTCAACAGACCACCTACCTCAGGTTGATAAGCCCTGCACTCAGGCTGGGAGGACAGCAATACCTCAGATCCACAAGGGATCCTACCTCAGAGCTCTGTAGTGCCCCTACACTCAGTGACCCACAAGCCACCTACCTCAGCCTTATATCTAAGGCCTATAGCTCAGGCTTTTTAGCCCTACAACTTCAGGCATAAGGTCCTACTCTCAGAGTACTGCAACACTCCAACAACTCCGTACCCCTCTAGGTACCTACCTCAGTGCCCCTCCAGGCACCTACAGCTCAGTGACAAACTTGTCACCAAACTCAGGCACAAAGGCCCTATATACAGAGAGCATCACTCTCCTACCTCAAGAAATTAAGCCCTATAACTCAGATCTACACTTGGATCCTACCTCAGTACCCCAGCAGGGCACCTACAGCTCAGTGACTATCTAGTCACCTACCACTCAGGCACAAAGTGCCCTACAACTCAGATTTAGATAAATTGAATCCTATGGGATGAAAAGGGGTTTGTTGGTAGTGCTTGACACAAGAGATGTTTCTCAGTGTCAAGCTTCCTGACTGAGGTAAACTCGGTATAACTAATAACTATAGGAAATTTATTCCCGAGTCTACCTTTCTCTGGACTAAGAAAATACTTAGACCTAACTTTCTCTTCTCAGCACCAAGGACTTTATCCAGCTGGAGCTAGAGAAGTAACTGCAGTAAATCTTACTATAACTTGAGCTGGAAGAGTCCCAACTCAACTCCTTCCTTCACAGCAACAAGGATGAAGATGCGCTGGAAGAACTTGCACATCTATTTCTCTGCCTCTTCCTGAACTGAGCCACCTACACAGTCCTTTCTCCTTCTTCACAGCTCCCCAAGTGAATGTTCTTTAGATTTGATGGCTGAGACTGTGAAGCACCTGTAGCAAGGGTTGGCCCAATCTAATACCTTTTGCTCAGAGAATACTTCTAAGCAGCTTGCTAGTGCAGGTAAGAATCGCACGAGCTATCTTGATGTTGAAGATGTTGATCAACAGCTAACTTGCTCTCTGTCTTCTAGACTTGAGCTTCCTGTTCTTCAGCTCCACAACAATGGAGGAGAAGAAGAACTCACTTTCTTTCTTTTCTTCAGTCCGAAGTCTGAACTCTGCTTTCCTCTGTACGCTTCTTTCCTTTTGTTGATTCTTGACCCAATGACTCTTTAGCAGTGGGCCCCGTGTAATTAATGGTCTGCGACAATCTTGCTTTTATGCCAACTGCCATACAATAGGTCTGCGGCAACATTTATCGCATGCTGTAGCCATCCCGCCACTAATTTGAATTTTGTTGACTTGTTGACTTGCTAACATTATCAGCTGTGGACTTAGCCAAAAAATCAAACATGATTAGCACAGGCGTTGAGTGAGTAAGCATCACTCAACGCCAAAATAATTATACAAATTTTTTCTTCACTAGGCATCGACAGTATTGAGTGAGCAATCTCCACTCAACGCTTTTGCCTTAACCATTTTTCTGCTAAACTTGTCTCAGCTCTTTCTTGTTCTCAGCTGAGAAAAATACTTGTCTTAGCGGTTATGTCTCAGCGGTTTCTTATTAACAGCTGAGACAAGATTGTGTCTCAGCTCTTTCTTCTTATCAGCTGAGACAAGTTTCTGTCTCAGCGGTATCTTCCCAGCGGTCTCAGCAGTTTTTGCTTCATAGCTGAGGCTATCTTCAGTCTCAGTGGTTTTCCTCTTAACTCTCTCAGCGCTTCTTTCTTAATTAGAAGCATTGAGTGAACTTGTTTCACTCAACGCTTCTGGACTTAGAAATAAATCCAACCAGTTTTGTCTCAGCGGTTAAGCTGACACAATCTTCTCAGTTGTCTCAGCAGTCTCAACCCTTTCTTCTCAGCGGTCTCAGCACTTTTTGCCTTAGACAATTTTTCTGGTTAGCTCGATAAGTGTTGAGTTGAGTTTGATGATCTGTAAGCTGAGCTCGACGAACTGCAAACTGAGCTCGACGAATTTCAAGCTGAGCTCGACGAACTTATCCCAAGGAAAGTTGAGCTGAGCTCGACGAACGCTGAACTTAGTTCGATGAATTCTCTGAACTGAGTTTGACGAATTCTGAACTTAGATCGACAAAATTTGAAGTTTCGACTGAGTTTAACTCACAGCCTTTTTGCTGTGATCTTAGCTCGACGAATAGTGAGCTTAGTTCGACAATCTTGAACTAAGTTCTACACACAGCCATTTTGTTGTGATCTTAGCTCAACAAATGGTGAGCTTAGTTCGAAGATCTCTGAACTCAGTTCGACGATTTATCTGAATTGAGTTCGACGAACTCAGAGTCTCAAACTCTAGACTCAATTCGACGAATTCCTAAACTGAGTTCTACTCACAGCCTTTTTCTATATGGCGTTGAGTGTGTTTTCATCACTCAACTCCTGTGGACTTAGATAGATTTCTGTCCACCCACAACATAGGTAAGAGTTTACCTGTCTTGGCCACTTAGCCTACTTCTTGCCTTTCCAGCAACTTCACTTTGTGACCACTTGTAACATCACTTAGACCACATATCTAGACTTGTTCCATGGAACATCCTGCACATGATGAGCTTAAACAACATCAAATACAACTATTCTCTTAGTGTTGATAGAGATGCCTCTTCAAATCCAATCTAGGGAACATTGTGGGCAATGGACCCAATAGAACTACATCGCATCTGGTCAAACAAGTCATCGATCCTAGGCAACAGATATATGTTCTTGATGGTCACCTTGTTTAGCTCTCTATAATCTATTCACAGCCTCATTGTTCCATTCTTTTTTCACGAAGAGGATCGGTGCACCCCAGGGGGGAGAACTGGGTCTAATAAATCCGCACTATAGCCACTCATCCAACTGAGTACGTAGCTCCTCCAACTCACGCGACGCCATGCGTACGGTGCTTTTGTAATAGGGCGAGTGTCTGGCTCAAGATCTATAACAAACTCCACCTCTCTCTCAGGAGGAAGTGCAGGAAGACTAACAAGAAAGACATACGGAAACTCACGCACCACAGAAACATCCTCAACCCGAGGCACAACAGGAGAAGATTCCATAACAGAAACGGAAACAAGGAAAAAATCGCAGCCAGACTCTAGAAATTTACGAGCACGTACCGCAGAAATGATTGGAGATTCCTGACACGGCAAACCATACACACTCATGGGCTGGCGTTTGTTGCCTTTGAAATCCAAGCACTTGTGCTTGCATTGAATGACAACATCATAGCTGGACAGCCAGTCCATGCCCAAAATCACGTCGAAGTCTTCCAAGTCTAACACCTTCGGATCCATAAAGGCTAGAAAACTACCTAGGAAGATAGGGAATTTTTGGATACCCTGACTTGACATCACCGGCTCTCCTGAAGGGAATTTGACATTCAGGGAAGTGTCTAACTGGTTGAGATCCCAGCGATGTCGGTCTACAAAACTTCTTGCCACAAAGGAGTGAGTAGTACCCGAATCGAACAGAACGCTCGCCCACTTATTCTTCACCGTAAAATCACCTATAAACATAACAAGCGCAACTAAAATATAGAGACCTAATATCCATCAAAATGAGTACTAGTTAGGTCAGAGACTAACCTGAAATTACTTGAGCTGATGATTGGGATTCCTCCTTGGTCAGCACATTCAACTTTCCTTTTCCCTTGCCCGTGAGTGGCGGGGCAACGGTAGAGTTTGCAATGGAACTGCATGCAGTGCAGGCTGGATCTGCGGGCAATTAGCCCTCAATTGTCCTTTCTGGCCGCGGAGGAAACAACCTCCAGCCTTCTTGCGACAACGGGCCGCATCGTGCCCACCCTTCTGGCAATAAGTACAGACAAGGCCTCCCTTTGGTGCATCCTGGATCGCGTGTACCTGAAACAACTTCTGTGTGTAGAGTCTCTTAAAGCACTTTTCAAAAGGGTGGTCTGGCTTGCCAATGAAGCTACACGCTTCCTTTCAATCCTTCTTCACTGCAGGGACAGATGCCCTAGTACTTACACCATCATCAGATTTCCTCTTATCCTTCTTTTCATGCAATCCCAGATTCTTCGCATTTTCTATCGCCTCAACCTTCGAGGAGGCTTCTACTACTTTTGTAAGGGTCTCAGATTTGTACGCGCTAGCCAACTGTTGGATGTCATACCTCAGACCACCTAGGAAGTGTTTTACTCTGCCTTCTTTGTACGCTACCAGATCTAGGGCGAAACAACTGAGCTTGCTAAACTCAATCTCGTACTCACTAACAGTGAGTTGCCTCTACTTTAGGTGTAAAACGTTGTTCGTCAGACTGTCTTGCTCGTCCGACGGCAGAAACTTCTTCTGCAACATAACCTTGAATGAATCCCAAGAGCACCCATTAGTAAGATTCTCTGTTTCTCTAATCCACCAACTCTTTGCAAGTCCTTTGAGCTGGTATACCGCAATCATCACCTTCTGATCGGAGGAAATGCTAGAATAAGAAAACATTTCTTCGATGGCGATGATCCAGTCATCCAACGCCATGAAGTCTGCCCTACCATCATACATAGGAGGTCCTAGTCGCTGGAAGTGAGAAATGAAACTCATCTCTGGCGGTAGTGCAACTAGGGGTACTAGAGCAGTAGGAGGATTAAGAATAGTTTGACCCACAACAGGGTCCTGCGCTCTAGTCTGTTGCCCTGCGACGACAACCAACAACCTATAACCTCAGCTACTTCAGTTTCAGGATTAAGTGATGGTTGTTCAGATGAGGCTGATGTATGAGTGCCCATATACTTCCTAGGCACATCAACTAATCTTGTCAATTCAGGATCATGAGGTTCCTCCTTATCTTATGCTGAAGAGCTACAGTATAGCCCGACTCTGAAATAGCAACCTTCTACTCTTTCTTATCTACAGCTGGAGGTCCATGAGGTTGTAGGAGCATGTCCCACCTGTAAAGCATTTTGATGTCCATTCTTCGCATGAGATGGACTCTTGTTTCAAGCTTCAGATTTAGGATTTCTGGGACAGTCTGTCGCACGAATAGGGATAGAATTCTTCCCAGGTTGGGCTTATATAGGCATTCCACTATCCTTTCAAACAACACACTTCGCCAGTTTGTTTTCTTGGACAAGATGACACTGGCCATCAGTTCAAACATCTTTTTGGAGATTTTGTCGTTGGAGCTAGTTTTGCATAACATGTCCTTCCCAATGAAATCGGCTAAGAACTTACCCTTCAGGCTCAGTTCTTTCCTTAGGATTGATCCAGAGGAGTGCTTGGAAAACCCACACCATTTCATCGCTGACCTTACATCTTCCTGTATCAGGTCGTCTTCGTCGTCCGTAACAGAGAATTTTTCCAGCTTGAGGGCTTTACTCAGTCTTCTTGGGGGTAATCTTGACTTTCATTCCACTTACTGTCGTCTTGATTTTGCCAGCAGATGCATCTGCCCTGGCATTTGAAAATAACTCTAGAACTTCCATATCATACAGGGTTCTGACAGGATGAAATCTAGGTCAGCTTTCAGAGAAGATGTAGAACATACTGTACCTCTTCAGGAGCATCAATGAACCCGTCGCGAACTAGTTCTGTTCCTTTAAAGAGAAACTCCTGACATTTGGGCTCCATTTTGCTTGCGAATTTCTGATACATAGCAAGAACAACTTTCCGTCGATTCGGCGAATGCGGGAGGGAAAGGACAAGGAACAGTGACTTTGCTTTATGCACAAGCTCTATTATTTATAGTTATTTCTTAAGAGAAGGCGGAAAGTCACTTACCTGATTTGGTGATCAAATTTTGATCAACGTTCAGGATTAAGTCCTTTTACTTTGCCACAAGCCGACTTCTCGACAGACTTTGTAGAGTGACTTCATTTTGCTCAACCTTTGTATTCTTGGTCTTAATTGACTAACCATTTCTTTAACAATTGACTTGCCACTAGTTTCTTTAGTGTTACAAGATTGCTCTATCCTGCAGGGATTAGGTTGACCTGCAATGCACCTATAATATGTGTCCTAGTGGAGTGTAACTAAATTCAACAAGCTTATGTCAATTTTGAGGATGTTGAGTATAGTTGCGTCTAGTGGCATAATGAGCATGAGAGCGACTAACTTATTTGTTGAGACAAGTTTTTAGACAATTGTCTTACTTCTTCTCATATTTTAATTTCATCTATCTTATCTCTAAAATGCATAGTTTTAGCAATTTAGTAAATATTAGTAGAGTTAGGAGCTAGGTGAATTCTACTTATCTCTGTCTGGTACACTAGGAGCAGATGCTGGATTCAAAGACTCTGAACACACCAGCTTCCTTGCTCCTGAACTTTAGTGATTGATGTGCATCTAGCTTTCTTTTACTAGCTCCCCCTCAACAGTTGCACATGTCTTTGACATCTTGTGCATGATGATCAGTTCATTCATTCCTTGTACCAAGACTTAGGTATGGTACATCTCTGTCCAAGGACTATAAATGGGCATGGACACTTGGACTATCCTATAAGACAGAGTTTACGTTACCTTAGGAACCCAATATGACTTGGGTCCTAGGTATTTGCTAGCTTGAAGATGCATAAGTCCACCTATAGGAGTACTGCCAGGAAGACACTGCCTTGCCTTTAGCATATAGGGGTTGTGACAACAATCTATGGCAAAGTGGCCCACTTTGCCACAACATCAACATTCATGGATGTTGTATCTCCTTTTCTGAACACACCTTGATGTGAGCAAGCAATTTCTGGCTACCTGTTCAGTGGGGAGAACTATGGCCTCCTCCTTGTTTCCTTCAGCAAGAGCTTGACCAAGAGAGAGTCTGCCAGTAGAGGAACTTGGTTTACTTTGAACTCCATTAGCAACAGCCTTCCTTGCAGTTGGAATGTTCTTAATGGCATCAGAGGAAGCCAAGTCAGCCACACTGACTGACTTACCATTGGTTTGAGTTCTTAGTTTAAGAACCTTAGAATGGGCCAAGGCCACGTCCTTGAATGAGGGGGCTGGGGTACTAAATACAAAAGGTCCAGGATGAGCCTTTTGGTTTTTTATATGGGGAGCCTTCTGTGCACTCAATCCCATGACCTCTCTTCTTCCATTGTAAGGTACTTTTGTAATCTAACAGGTAAGATTCCCACACCTCTAGTGACCACACTTTCAGTCTTGGTCATACCTGTTGGATGGGAGAATTATCTTGTCAAAGGTTGACTGAGGCCTGACAGGAGCTTGGACTTTCCTCTGAGATTGGATAACTTCAGAAATCCACTTAGATTCAGATTTTCTCTTGATAGAATCTATCTTAGAGAAATTAGCCACAATCCTCTTCTCCCTTTCAAGTTTCTCTTCAAGATCCTTGATAATAGAGTCCTTTTATTTGATGGACTCAACATGGATATCTACCATGGTCTTCAGATGGGCTACTTCCCTCACTTTTAGATATAGTAAAGATGAAGTCTCATCTTGCTGGGAAGCAACCAGCTGTATGGAGGAAATTTCCTCTACTTGTTTCTTAACAAACATCTTGCTTTCTTCGACAGCCTTCAGAAGTGGCCCATGATTTCCAATCAGTTGATGGATATCACCTTCTAAAAGAGGACTCTCATCATCACTTGATGAGGATACATCAGAGTCTATACAGGATCCATATCCTGACTCTGAGAAGCAGCTAGATGGGGAATATACCTAATTTTGTCCAGGCTGATCCTGACAGAATTCTTCTTTTGGTGCATCTATCAGCCCATAGACTCTACATTCACCTTCCTCGGCTTCATCCACCTCTGACTCACTATCTGAATGTGATAGAGGGGACCTGATCTTTACTCTTGTGTCTGGATAGACTTTATATTCAGCAAGAGCTATCAATAGCAAAATGTTGTTCTTGTTCTATCTGCAGACTTAGTGCTACTTTGAACTCCACACCTTATGGATTACCCTTGAACTCATAAGTGAAAACCTTTTAGCTATCCTTAGAGGTCAACTCAGATTGTTAGGTCCTTTTTGAGCAACCTCCCTCTGATACCACTTGAAAGTGTTTGATTTCAAGGATAACTAAATCACCTAGAGGGGGGGAGGGGGGGGGGTGAATAGTTTTCTTAGTCCTTAGTGACTTATCTTTAATTTTCCTTCCTTTAGGTGCTTTATTAGTTGGTTGGATTTTGCTTTCAAGATATGTAACCTACAACACAACAAACACACAAAGAACACACAAGATTTATGGTGGTTCCCCTACCAAGGTTACATCCACTTCCATCCCACCTATCCAACTATCTTGTTGGACTAGGCACTTCTCCAGAACTCTACTCCAAAGAGCTTACACCTCAGATCCCTCAGGATCTCTCAGTCTCCTCCAAGACTTACAACACAACCACAAGGGACAAAAACTCAGTGATCAGCTAGCCACCTACCTCATGCCAAAGGCCCTACACTTAGGTTGGGAGGATAACCCTGCCTCAGATCCATTAGGGATCCTACAGCCCAAATAGAATGACTCTCCTACAATCTCAGGCATACAAGCCCTGCCTCAGATCTACAGCCAGATCATACCTCAGGCACAAGTTCCCTACAACTCAGTGAGTATGACTCACCTACCTCAGACTTGAAACCAAGTCATACAGCTCAGATTATCAACAGAATCCTACCTCGGATCAAATCTGCTCCTACCACTCATATCCAATTGGATCCTATAAGATGGAAGTGGGTTGTGTGGTTGATCTTGATACAAGAGATGTTTCTCTGTGTCAAGGTTCTGGACAGAGATAAACTCAGCCCCACTATGACACAAGGAAAATATTTCCAGAGTCTACTTTTACCTAAACTGTGATATATTAGTCTTAACTTCTTCTCAGCACCAGGGATTTTTCATGCTGAAACTGATAAGTAACTGCAGCTGATCTTGCTGCACCCTGAACTGAGAGAATCCCAGCCCAACTTTCTTCACAACAACAAGGATGTAGATCTTTAGGATGCTTTGGCTTATGCTGGAAGTAACTAGCAGTAAACTGCTCTGCTTCTTCTTCCTTCCCAAGACAGAGTCAACAACTTTGTTCTTTCTTCTTCTCAGCTCCAGAAGTAGATGTTCAAATTTTGAGATAGATAAACTAAGAAGCAACTTGATCTACAGAAACTTGTTCTCAGTTTCTGCTTCTCCCTCACAAGGAAGACCTTCTGATCTTACTGGTGCAGGTGAAAATGGCACCAGCTAACTGTTGTCTTTTCTTCAGAGGTTTGTTCTAATCTTATTGATGTCGATGGAGAAGACAATCAGTAAACTTGCTAAGCCTTTAGAGTTGCTATCTTGACCTTCCTGTTCTTTTGTTACAACAACAATGGCGATGAAGAAGAACAACCATGACAACTACTTTTTCCTATAATAGGACTTCTCCTTTTATTGATTGCAACCCAACATCACTTTTAGCAGTGGGTCCCACATCATTAATGGTCAGCTGCAATCTTGCTTTAACACCAACTATCGTACAGTAGCTCTATGGTGCCTTTTGGAATGTACTGTAGCGTTGCCACTATCAAGTTGAATAATGTTGACTTGCTGAGATCACCAACTGTGGACTTGGCCAAAATCAAGCAACATTAGCATAGGCGTTGAGTGAGTAAGCTTCACTCAACGCCAAAACACTTAGATAGAATTCTTTCTAACTAGACGTTGACACCGTTGAGTGAGCAAGCCTCACTCAAAGCTTTTTTCCTTAGCTTATTCTTTAGCCTTTTTTGCATACTTGGTGTTGAGAGCGTTGAGTGAACACGTCTCACTCAACGCCTTGTGCCTTAGCCATGCTATCTGTATTTTAGGCATTGAAAGCATTGAGTGAGCACCCCTCACTCAATGCTTTCTGCCTTTACCAATTTCCTGCTTCTTCAGCATCTTAAGCGTTGAGAGAGTTGAGTGAGCATACCTCACTCAACGCTTTCTACTTTAGCCAGATTTTCCAAATCATGGCATTGAGAGCGTTGAGTGAGTGTCTCACTCAATGCTTTCTGCCTTAGCCATATTTTTCTGTTTCTTGGCATTGAGTGAATAAGCTCCACTCAACGCCAAACTACTTAACAGATTTTACTGTTTATCTGACGTTGAGTGAGTAAGATACACTCAACGTATTTGGACTTAGCCAAATATCAGCATATATTTTCTGTGGCTTTGACTTATAAGGCAATACTAAACGAATATAGAGTATGGCGTTGAGTGAGTGATACTCACTCAACGCCTGTGTACTTGGCCACTTTTCTACCTATTTCTTCTTAGGCTTATACTACATTAGCCTGACTTACAGCCTTTTGTTGTATGGCGTTGAGTGAGTTGAATTTACTCAATGTCTGTGAACTTAGCCACTTTCTCAGCTTGCCACTACTTTGGCTTTGACTATATAGGCTTCACTCAGTGCTATAAGTCATCTGGTGTTGAGTGAATGACCTCCACTCAATGCTTGTGGTCATAGAGAGTTTTCTATCTATCCACACCTTAGGTAAGTGTTTACATGACCTAGCCACTAAGGATACCTATCCCATCATTGTTGTTAGGACATCCTGAAACCACTAAACTTGAGCACAATTTAGATCACCACATGTGTATATATTATTTGCTAGGCCTTCTTCAAATCCAATACATTGGGATCAATGGACCAAAAAGTACTCCTAGCACAGCAATTGGCTAAGGAGGGGAAGCGCTCAGAGATCTTCCGAGTTAGTGGAGGGACCTCCTAGCTAAGGCTTAGGGTCAGTTCATGGTCCTTTATTACTAATCAGGGGTTTGGGTTTGGGAGAAGTAGGTGTCGGCTACACCCCAATGTCCGAACTCTCATTGAGGCCAGTTTTTGGCTTCAACAACAATGTTGAACGACACTTCACTTCTGGAGTATTTCTAGGCTGAAGCAGTCAACACGGCTTGTCACATGCAAAACAGAGCACTTATCAATAAAAGCTATCGTAAGACACCCTATGAGCTTTTGAAGGACAGAAAATCGATTGTGTCCTATTTTAGAATCTTTAGAAGTAAATGCTTCGTACTTAATAATGAGAAGTATTACCGCACAAAGTTTAGTGAAAAGTATTTTGAAGGTATTTCTGCAGGTTATAGTAGCCATAGTAAGGCATATAGGATTTTCAATAAGAAAACTTTGGGGGTAGAAGAGTCAATAAATATTGTATTGGATGAGACACGCATGCTCCAGAGCAGCTCGTCAAGTGTTATTTGTGCAGATGTAGGTACTAGGTTCAAGGTGCAAGGTGCAATCTCTGTGTCCTCTGTGATTGCCTGGTTGTTATTCTGTTCTTAGATCGCTAACTTCTTTTATTCTGCAAAAGACGCAAAACTCACCTATTCACCCCCCTCTTGGTGATTTAGGTAAGACAACTAATAACTTCAGGGTTGTTTTAAATTGGTCAACTAAAACTGGTCGTTGCCCTATTTGCGACCTTTATGGCAGAATATCCCTGTGCAGGTGCTGGAGAGATGAGTGAAAAATTACAGGTTGCAGTCCTTTGATGCCATGTCGGCCCTTGCAGGCCAAGCGAAGAGCTTCTTATTGTTTTCATGTGTGGCCGGCCTGCGTGCCGATGCTTGTAAACCACTTTTATGAAGAACAATTGTAAGGCCTTAAGGCCGCACGTTTTTGAGTATTTTATATAACACTCCTATGTGGTATATTAGTGGACATTCTGTTGAGCACTGTATCCAAATTAACCCAGATTTGTATGAAGTCACCATTGAAATAAGATGAATTAAGTTGTATTTGATGTATTGTTTCAGTTATGTGTTTGCGTGACTTAATTGCCAAGTGTAGACCAATGTTAATTTACAATGGGTCACCAAACACAGGACCATACAATGTAATCCATCATTATGTGATCCATGGTGTTGATTCATGTGTAGCCTCTCTATTGGGATACACTTTATTTTTCAAGCACTAGGTTTGCTGGAGAAAGACATGTTGCTGATTCCATTGAAGAAAGGAAAATCTTCATAAACCAAATTCTTTTCTAAGTGTTTCACTCGAGTAGAATTCTAGTACTCAAGTAGAACCTTTAGTTGAACTCGAGTAAGTCTAGTCTGGATTTCGAGTAAAGGAAATGGTTCTCGAGAAATTTGAATCTAGTTCTCAAGAGTCCAAGTCCATTACTCAAGTAGACTTCTTCTCCTTCTCGAGTTGACGGATTTTCTTCTTCAGAAATTTTCTAAGTATTATACTCGAGTAGTCAAGTTCACCACTCGAGTAGATGAGCACTTTATCTCGGGTTACAGAAGGAAAGTTCTCGAGTAGTATCAACCCCACTCGAGTAGTGTAGTTCCTGTACTCGAGAAGTCTGTCCACTTCTCGAGAAGTCTAGAACTAGTACTCGAGTAATCAGTTTTTTTCTCCCTGAATTTTCGCTAAGTTTTCTTCTCGAGAAGTTCACTTACACTTCTCGAGTAACATTTCCATCACTCGAGTAACCCTCATTCCACTCTAGTGATAATGGACTGTTCTGAAATTTCCTGAAGAGCTTCTTCTCGAGTAGTCTAATATTGTCTTCTCGAGAACCCTTTTTAGTACACGAGTAGTTCTTCATTCACTCGAGTAATCCAGTCATCTTTTCAGAAAATTTTGCTAAGTCCTAGCAGACATGTTTTTCAAATGACTTGGCATAATTGGGCCACGTGGCCGTCATTAATGATAATTATGACCATTAGGGAGATCTTATATAAGGTCTTGTCATTCCGACTAACCCTAAGCGCGTAAAAAGAAGCATTCTAAGAATTTTGAATCGGCTATTTCTCTTTCCTAAATCGGACGCCCCCGCCGCTCATCTTCCTCATTGCCAAGAGCTGTCGATCCAGAACGATTCAAACAAGTCGACTTGCAGATCAAGATCGTTGTTCGACCTCATCATCTTCTCTTTTATCTTGTGAGTCAAGAAATCTCATATCAAGGATCCTGCCGTTTCTTCTTCAAAATTCTCAGACTCTGTCATAAAGTTCAAGAAGGAAGACCTAGGCAGAAATTTCCAGATCTGAGAAAAGATACTATTTGTATTTCTTATTTCAATTTATTCTTTTAGGAGATTATTCTACTTGTGTAGGATAGTTGTTCTCCGAGTTGTAGGAAGTTTTCATCTTTCGAGTGTAGATCTGTTTTGTGGATCGAGTTGTAGGAACATTGTTCCTAGGTGTAAGATTGGTTTCAATCCGAGAATAGTGGAGTAGCCGAGTCTAGTACTTTGCTAGATTGGTGAGTGGAAAGTGGATGTACCCAAGGTTGGTGAACCACTATAAATCTATGTGTCCTCTGTGATTTCTTGGTTGTTATTCTGTGCTTAGATCGCTAAATTTTTTATTCCGCAAAAGACGCAGAACTCACATATTCATCCCCCTCCAGGTGATTTAGGTAAGATAACTAATAAATTCAATTGGTATCAAAGGGAGGTTGATCATTAAAAGGTTAACTCCTTGATCTGAGCTGACCCAAGTTGTCTTTTGAGTTATCCAAGCATGGACAAGGTTAAGGATTTTGCTAAGCTTCCCTTGTGTACACAGAACAACTTTCCCATGTGAAAAGAGAGGATTAATTTTTCATGGAAGCTGTGGATCCAAGGATCTTCATGATTGTTGAAGAATGTCCTTATGTTCCTATGATCGTCTCCACTATAGATCCTACAAAGAAAGTTCATAAGTAGTTGATGGATCTGGACAAAGATGAGATTGCAATTGTATCTTTAGACAAGAAGGGCAAAAATATTATTCCAAGTGCAGTTGATGACTCTATACTGCAGAACCTAATTCACTGTCAATCCGCTAAGGAAATGTGGCAGTCCCTCATCACCTTGATGGAAGGCACAGAAGAAGTTAGGGATGACAGAAGATCCCTTCTAAATCAAAAATATGAAGCCTTCCGACAAGGACCCAAGGATACAATTGCAGTTACTTTTGAAAACTTCCTCAAGATAGTTAACGGCCTAAGAGTATACGACCGAGACTTCACCAATGGAGAACTGAATGATAAGTTCTTGAGATCCCTGACTAAGAAATGGGATAACAAGGTCTGTGCTATTCAGGAATTTTGAAAGCTAGCTGACACTGACCCACAAAATCTCTTCGGAAAGCTTATGTCATATGAGCTGCAACTTAATTCAAGAAAAGCTGAAGAAGAGAATAACAGGTCTTCATCCAAGGAGAACTCTGTAGCTCTCAAGGCAAACACCTCAAGGAAGTCCAAGGCTACCTTTCCTGCCCCAGCACAAGAAGAAAGTGAAGAAGAAACCTCGGAGCAAAGTACCTCAGGCTTAGAACTATCTGAAGGAGAGTTCTCTCTACTTTCAAGACAGTTCAAGAAATTTTTGAACAAGAAGAAGCAATGGAGAGGCAAGGATGCCTCATATAGACGATCACGTCATGATGGTGATCGACACAAGAAAGGCTCTAGTAGCCAAGACAGGTATAACTCTAAACAGAACAAACATATTTTTTTTGACATCGTTTGTTATTGCTACAATAAGCCAGGTCACGTGGAAAAAGAGAGGAGAAGAAATCTTCTTACAATAAGAAGAGAACAGAGAGAAGCCTTGTAGCCAGGAAGGTCAAGACTCTTAGCGACTCTGACTCATCTGAGTCAAGTGAAGAAGATGAAGCCTAAATTGGGATAATGGTTCAGACTATTGATGATCAAGAACCCCAGTTCTCTGGGTAGGTAAACTCTTATATTCCTCGTTCCGAATCAGATGTTTCTGAACTTGATCATGAGGACAGCTCTTCGGACGATAAGTCTGAACTCATGGCCTAGTATAAGGAGTTGATCAAGACTTACGATAAATGTCGAAGAGTTGTGAAAACTCAAGCCAAAGAGATAAAGTCTCTCAAGGCTGAAGAGAGCACTTTGAGAGAGGAAGTCGCTAAGACAGACTCACTTAGAGAGAACTTCAATGCTGCCATTGAAGAATACAACAAGGCTCTCAAGCACATAGACCTAAAGGAGAAAATCATCAAAGAGTTAGAAGAATAACTTGTTGTGGAAAAGAAACTTGTTGAAAGTTTCTCAAAACCCGAGACTGTCCTTCCTTTCGTTGTTGAATTCTCAGCTAAGGCCAAAGGTGCTGGGGTAGGCCATGTTGAAGCTCCTAGTAAATCTTCTAGGTGGAATAAGGCTCAGAGAAAGAATAAGGCGGCCAAGATGGCCTTGACCAAAGAGAAGGGGAAAGCTCCTCAAGATCAGACTTCTTTTAAGAACTTCATTTTTACATCGAACGATTTTGATCTTGACTCGTCCTATGGTCACTTTGCTAGGACAACTTATGTAGAGCCCAAGTCTCGTTACCAGGGATGGACTCGTCCCCGTAAATTTGGTGAAAGTGTCTTTAAGGCACCATATAAAGAAATTACTCTTTAGAGCTATTTCCCTTGTAATCATGGTCATAACATTAAGAAGGCACCAAAGATAAAGCCTACTGTAGAAAAGTCTCTCAAGGAAAAGAAGACATGAGATTGCCTTCGACATGAAGCTACTTCATCCAAGAATGTTGCCCCTGCTAGACCACCATCTCAAAAGGTCAAGCAGGAGAATTTGAGGTAAAGATACAACATGTTTGACTGTTAGTGTTGTGACAAAATTTCACTTTGTCATTGACTACTGGTTTAACTCCAAAAATTATGTGACTCCTCATGTTAGCAATGTGAGGAAGACCACTCATAATGCTAATACTCGTAGGGGGAGTGTTATAACTAGAGAATAAGGACACAAACGTGTTTGGCTATCTAAAGCAAATTGATTTGTAATTACAGGTATGTCCAAAGGCCACCAAAACTCCTATCTAGTACTTGGACAGTGGATGCTCTCGGCATATGATCGGGATAAGAAGCCTTCTTCAGAAATTTTCTCTAGTCTTGAACGTGCCAAAGGTCATCTTTGGAGGTTCAGACCGAGGAATTACAAAAGGCTATAGTATGATCACTAACGGTAGTGTATCCTTCTCAGATGTATCTTATGTTGAAGGATTAGAACACAATCTATTGGGTACATTGGACAATGTGTACCAGATTTGGAGAAGCCTCATGTAACACCCCCATCTGTCGCATGGCATATAACAGAAGGTGTAGCTGGAACCCAACGCCATATACCACAGATAGTCGGAAGGATTACCAAATGAATACTCAAACTATCCAATTAAGACTACTCGTCCTACACAGAGCATTCTTGCGGAAGTTTTTAAAAGTTGAAAGTACCCAGAACTTAAATCCATTAAATATGAATGTCCACAACACACTACAGGAATGAAACCCAAAATACACTGAAAAGGTACATGGCCTTATGGCCTTACAAATGTTCACTTAATAAAACATGTCTTACATACATCAGCTCGTAGGCCGGCCACACATGATAAAAGTAAAAACAACTATTCTACGACCTTCTAGGGCTAGCACAGCTACATGGGCTCCAACCCGCTATTTGGCACTTGGCTCCGCAGCACCTGCAAGCACATACCACCGCACGGTGGCAAACAAAGCAACGGTCAGCTAAAAGCCGACCAAATTATAACGACCCCGCCTCTAACTCGGGACGGCGGTGCTCTTTCCCTGCATATCATTAACCCAATAAAATAATAAAGCACAACTATACTATGCCACAGGTGTAGCCTCGCACGGCCAAACATCTCGTGAACTCAGGGCACATTAACGGTGAATCCTGACATATCAGTGTCTTCAACACCATCCCAAAGATGGCAACCAAGTGAGCATTTAGTCTATCTCACCAACGTCTAAGGCTCCGATTATGCCTACGGCCAGTGCCCGTTTTCGGATTTCTCGCACCGTACCACATAGCCTAGGTCCAATTCCACTTGCCCGTTGCTCACGCCGCATATACAATTTAAGTCCTACGCGCGGGCCAAGGTTCTCTCGGATCTCAAAATTTTCCAAAACAATCTCATAACCCAGTTATGATGAAGGCCGGTTCCCAGACCGCTAAGTTAGCAGAATACGTTTCCGCTCAGTTTTCCGGGTGCGCCTTGAAGCTAAACCCCAAGGATCCCTGCTGCAATCTACCGCGTAGAAACTCGAAAAACCTAAAGCACGGAGTCTTCTCCGGCAAGTCATAGCAAATGCAACATCACCGATCCATACGATACACGTCCGGGTAGGCTTCACACACAATGCCTATGCCCATACATACGATTCCGGACTCTATATACAACACAAGGGGGACTATTCACATCAACCCCAAGGAACACCACGCACTCGCCGCACACTCGCGGGAGCGGGATTCCCTATGCAGAAAGAAAGAGCTTCAAACGCTCAAGTTGAGAATCATTACCCTTGTAGTCCGTTTTGGCGTCATGGAAAAACTACGCGGACAGAACTCTTCGCAACGACCTTCCCTCCACAGATCCGCTCTCAGACTTCGAAACGGTGCTCCGGTGCTCTGCCGGCGGCCGGAAATCTCCTTCTTCTTCCTCTTCTCTCTCACTTTGGAAGGAGAAAGCTTTGGAGAGAAAAATGAGGATTAACCCCCTATTCCCGGCCTTAACAGAGCAGGATCTCATATGGGCCGTCAGATCTTAATTAAAGAAAATGAACGGCTCAGATCTGCACAAAATTCTCCAGACCTGGGTCGAACACGGCTTGGCACACGGCCGTGTCCCAGGCCGTGTGCCTCGATCCAGGCACGATCGTCGGACTGAGAGATGCACACGAGCCAAGACACGCCCGTGTCTCACCTGACACGCCCGTGTCGGGTTCCTCGATACGCCCGTGTTCGGGGGCGTGTCACGCATAACCGCCATGGCAACGGACACGACCCAACTGCACACAGGTAGGGACACGGGTTGGCACACGCCCGTGTCGGATGACACGCCCGTGTCATCCGACTGTGTTCCTGGCCGTGTCCTTCTCGGGATGAAAATGGCCAAAAATCACCAGCCAGACACGGCCTTGGACACGCACGTGTCCTAGGCCGTGTACCCCTATACAGGCACCAAAAACCCTTTTTTCGCGACCGACGCGCACATAATTTTCGGGGCGTTACAAATCTCCCCCACTTAAGGAATTTCGTCCCGAAATTAAACAAAGGTACACAAAATCTAACTGATACCTGAGTGGAACAACTCTGGGTATTCCTCCAACATAGCTTGCTCTCGCTCCCAAGAAAGCTCCTCATGTCCGCAATTATCCCAACAGACTTTAACCATTCGGACCTCCTTGTTGCGGAGTCATTTGACTGCAACATCTTCAATTCGTACTGGTCTGACCCTTGTTGTTAACTCATAATCAACTGGTACCTGATTGTCCGCAACGATCTGCGAAGGCTCTTGCACTGCCTTACGCAACACCGATACGTGGAACACGTCATGTAGCCCACTCAACTCCGTCGATAGCTTCAACCTATACGCCGCCTCGCCAACACGCTTCAGGATTTCAAATGGTCCAAGGTATCTCGGACTCAACTTCTTCAAGCGTCGAACCCGTGATACACCCTTGAACGGCTTGATTTTTAGATATACCATGTCGCCAACGTTGAGCTCCACATTTCTATGTTTGCCATTGTAATACTTTGACTGTCTATCCTGAGCAATCTTCAGCCTTTCCTGAATTGTCCGTATCATTGAAGTGGCATCTTCCACCGCTTGATGTTTATACAACTTCGATTCGCCTGCCTCCAACAAAGACAACGGCGTACGACACTTCCTCCTGTACAAGGCTTCTAAAGGTGCCATACCAATACTTGCCTGAAAACTGTTGTTGTACGCAAACTCCACCATGTACAAGTGATCCTTCCAATTCTTCCCGAAATCTAGGATGCACATGCGAAGCATGTCCTCCATAGTCCTGCTGACTCTCTCGGTTTGGCCATCTGTCTGCGGGTGAAAGGCTGTGCTGAACTTTAGCTTAGTACCCAACAGACCATGCACCAACCTCCAGTCATTCGACGTGAAGTGTCCGTCACGATCACTAACAATATTGCGAGGCACACCATGCAATCGTACAATATTCTCCACATATAGTTTGGCTAACTTTTCCACCTGATCTTCCTTCCTGACCGGGATAAAGTGTGACACCTTTGTCAACCTATCTACGACCACCCAAATGGCGTCGTTTCCCTTTTGCGACTTCGGCAAACCGTGCACAAAATCCATAGATATGTCATCAAATTTCCATTCTGGGATAGGAAGGGATTTCAAGAAACCTCCGGGTTTCTAGCATTCCGCCTTCACCAATGCACATGTACAGCACTTGGCCACATAAAGTGCTACGTCTTTCTTCAAACCCGATCACCAGAATAATTTCTTCATGTCTCTATACATCTTCGTGCTTCCCGGGTGGATTGAGTACTTGGTATGTTGAGCCTCATACATCAACTCCTCCCGAATATTATCCGCACTAGGAACGCATAGACGACTGTCCTTCCTTAGTAACCCATCTTCAACCACAGACTGGGAATTTGACCCATCCAAAGATTCATCCAAGATCTGCTTCACGTTGTTATCCTGAACCAAATCCCGCCGAACTCTATCCGCTAGGTCACACTGCACCTCTATCCAAAACAGTTTCGCCTCGGCACTAGACTGCTTATCGACACAAGATATCTCCAATGCCTCCAACTCCTGGACCAATCTCTCATCATGCACCGATAACCAGTTGGCTTGTGCGGGAATCTTACGACTCAACGCATCCGCCACTGCATTTCCCTTCCCAGGCACATAATGTATCTTAAAGGTATGGTCCCCTAAGAACTCCGTCCACCTCCGTTTCCTCATGTTCAGATCCTTTTGGTCCAACAGGTACTTCAAACTCTTATGATCGGTGTAAATATCAACCTTCACACCGTATAGACAGTGCCTCCAAAGCTTTAGAGCAAATATCACGACCGCGAACTCTAAGTCGTGGACCGGATAATTCCTCTCGTGAACCTTCAGTTGTCGTGAACCATAAGCAATCAATCTCCCGTGCTGTAACAAACACAGCCCAAACCATTATCCAAAGCATCACTATAGATCTCGAACCCTTCGGTTCCAAATACGAACATAAAATAGGCGTCGTGGTCAAACACCTCTTCAACTCTTCAAAAGCCTGTTCGCACTCCAGAGACCACACAAACTTCTGATCCTTACTTGTCAACGTCGTGAGTGGTAGTGCTATCTGCGAGAAGTTCTCTACGAAGTGCCTGTAGTAGCCAGCAAGCCCCAGAAAACTCCGAACCTCTGCCACCGTAGTCAAAGTAGGCCACTCCCGTATTTCCACTATCTTCGCCGGATCCACAGCTATACCTTCTCCACTGACAACATGACCAAGGAACGCTATCGAGGATAACCAGAATTCACACTTGGAGAACTTAGCATACACTGATCCCCTCTCAACGTCTCCAACACCATATGTAGGTGATTGTAATAGTCCTACTCACATCGCGAGTACACCAGGATATCATCGATAAATACTATCGCGAAACGTTCTCGGTACTCTCTGAACATCCTGTTCGTCAGATCCATAAACATGGATGGCACATTCGTCAACCGAAACGGCATGACCGTGAACTCGTAATGCCCAAACCGTGTACTGAATGTTGTCTTTGGGATGTCGCTCTCCCTTATCCTCAATTGGTAGTAACCATATTTCAGATCTAACTTCGAATATACCGTTGACCCTACCAACTGATCAAATAGATCGTCAATCCTGGGGATCAGATATTTGTTCTTTTCCGTAAGCTTGTTCAATTCCCGATAATTGATATAAATCCGCAACCTCCCATCTTTCTTCTTAACAAAGAGAACTGATGCGCTCCAAGGAGACAAACTTGGACGCACATAACCTTGCTCTAGCAACTCTTGCAATTGCACCTTCAACTCCGCCATCTCTCTCTTGGCGCTATCCGATATGGAGAGCGTGACACCGGTTTGGCGCCCGGTACCAGCTCAATGGTAAAATCAATCTCCCGCTGTGGAAGGGCTACTGGGAGATCATCTGGAAACACACCAGGATACTCAAATATGACTGGAAAGCTGTCCAAACTAGGCTTATGCGTCGAAGTCTGCACTAGAGTGACATACAGTTCTGCCCCAGACCGAACTGCCTTGAACACCTGAAGGGCTGACATCAAAATATTACCCGACCCCTTCATGCCAGCGAAAGTTGCCTCATGACTAGCTCTCAACTGACCCACTAGCAACTTCGATCAACGTATGTCTGCTGCTCCGAGAGCCAGACCATACTAAAGATCACGTTGAACTCTCCTAGCGATAGAAACAACGCTTGCAAATCAAACTTTTGACTCACAATCCATACCTAAACGCAACCGATTCTATCTGCGCGCATCGAGCACTACTAGTCAACAACACATCCATTATGACTTTTGCCATCGGAAGATGTACTTCGACACGCAATACAATTCCTTTGGGCAAACAGAGACACAAAGCCCCCTTTAACGAACGGTGCTCCCGCCGGATAAACGAAATTCAGAACAACTCTTAGGACAAGTGGTTCTAGGCTAACATGCACAAAGACAACAAGTGTCTAAAGCTAATGCTAGAATTTTAAACCTTACCTATCACCACGTTTGCTTGCTTTCTGGCCTCTTGCTGACCCAGCCTGTACTCTTCAGACTTCCTCTCGGACTTTGCACGTCCGCTCCAACACTCACGAGCAAAATGTCCCACTTTTCCGCAGATATAGCAAGCTCCTGGGACTCGACTTGTAGTTGCTTGATTTTGAAGTCCTCTGCTTCTTGTTCCATCTGCGGAATCATGACTTAGAACTAGGCACTTTGAACTCTGCGTTCTTTTCTCCTGAGTCCTTACCTGCTCCAGACATAGCTTCCTTAATCTTCTGAGCACCATCCAAACATTCTCGGGCAAATTGCCCTTTCTTGCCCCAAGCTCGACAGACGTACATGACTTTGCTAGTCCCAGCCTTAGCCCCCTCTTTATACGTTCTGTGGGATTTAGTCCTCCTAGGATTTGCAGAGTTCGATACCGCACTCACTTGCATCTGGTGAATCCTCCCCAAATCTACTTCCAACGATCTAGCCGACTCCACCAGGGCTCGAAATCCCAATAGTTTTGGTCCTACCAGTAGGATTCGCAGCTCACCACGCAACCCATTATAGAATCTATCAACTATAGACTGTTCGGTCTCCAATTCAAAGCATGGGTAGCGGCTTATCAAAAGGAACGCCTGCAAATACTCATCAACTGAGTGCGTACCCTGCACCAAGCACATATTAAACGGCTGACCTGATGGCCTCCTAAATGTCATTTGATCCAACCCACCACCTGGCATTGAAGTCATCTCAGGGACAAAAGGTTGAACATTGCTTCCCTGCTGTGCACTAGTCCTAGCGAGCACCACTTCAATGATCCCTCTTATGGTTTCAAATGAAAGAGGGGTCTTAAGCGCGCCACAGGGTGCACTATAATCCTCAGAAACCAGATGTTCTGTCGGCTCTGCGCCACTCACGCTCACCTATAGTCGTACAAAACACCAATAAGTGACCAAACAAAATTGCAAAAAGCAATTATAGGAACGCGCAGGTTCCTCAACCACGAGTATTTTTCATTCCTAAGTGGACATTCATGGGTTCTTTTTAATGTTATAATGATGACGCACACATGTGCTCACCACCCCTTAAAAGAATTCACCCACGAATTCATTTAAGCCTGACCGTAACCAGAAGTCTGATACCAAATTGTAACACCCCCATCTGTCGCATGGCATATAACAGAAGGTCCAGCTGGAACCCGACGCCATATACCACAGACAGTCGGAAGGATTACCAAATGAATACTCAAACTATCCAATTAAGACTACTCGTCCTACACAGAGCATTCTAGCGGAAGTTTTTAAAAGTTGAAAGAACCCAGAACTTAAATCCATTAAATATGAATGTCCACAACACACTACAACAATGAAACCCAAAATACACTGAAAAGGTACATGGCCTTATGGCCTTACAAATGTTCACTAAATAAAACATGTCTTACATACATTCGGCTCGCAGGCCAGCCACACATGATAAAAGTAAAAACAACTATTCTACGGCCTTCTAGGGCTAGCACAGCAACATGGGCTCCAGCCCGCTATTTGGCACTTGGCTCCGCAGCACCTGCAAGCACATACCACCGCACGGTGGCAAACAAAGCAACGGTCAGCTAAAAGCCGACCAAATTATAACGACCCCGCCCCTAAATCGGGACGGCGGTGCTCTTTCCCTGTATATCATTAACCCAATAAAATAATAAAGCACAACTATACCATGCCACAGGTGTAGGCTCGCACGGCCAAACACCCCGTGCACTCAGGTCACATTAACGGTGAATCCTGACATATCGGTGTCTTCACCACCATCCCAAAGATGGCAACCAAGTGAGCATTTAGCCTATCTGACCACCGTCTAAGGCTCCGACTATTCCTACGGCCAGTGCCCATTTTTGGATTTCTCACACCGTACCACATAGCCTAGGTCCAATTCCACTTGCCCGTTGCTCACGCCGCATATACAATTTAAGTCCTACGCGCGGGACAAGCTTCTCTCGGATCCCAAAATTTTCAAAAACAATCTCATAACCCAGTTATGATCAAGGCCGGTTCCCAGACCGACAAGTTAGCAGAACACGTTTCCGCTTAGTTTTCCGGGTGTGCCTTGAAGATAAACCCCAAGGATCCCTGCTGCAATCTACCGCGTAGAAACCCGAAAAACCCAAAGCACGGAGTCTTCTCCGGCAAGTCATAGTAAATGCAACATCACCGATCCAGACGATACACATCCGGGTAGGCTTCACACACAATGCCTATGCCCGTACTTACGATTCCGGACTCTATATGCAACTCAAGGGGGACTATTCACATCAACCCCAAGGAACACCACGCACTCGCCGCACACTCGCGGGAGCGGGATTCCCTATGCAGAAAGAAAGAGCTTCAAATGCTCAAGTTGAGAATCGTTACCCTTGTAGTCCGTTTTGGCGTCATGGAAAAACTACGCGGATAGAACTCTTCACAATGACCTTCCCTCCACAGATCCTCTCTCAGACTTCGAAACGGTGATCCGGTGCTCCGCCGGCCGCCGGAAATCTCCTTCTTCTTCCTCTTCTCTCTCACTTTGGAAGGAGAAAACTTTGGAGAGAAAAATGAGGAATTAACCCCCTATTCTCGGCCTTAACAGAGCAGGATCTCATCTAGGCCGTCGGATCTTAATTAAAGAAAATGAACGACTCATATCTGCACAAAATTCTTCAGACCTGGGCCGAACACGGCTTGGCACACGGCCGTGTCCCAGGCCGTGTGCCTCGATCCAGGCACGATCGTCGAACTGAGAGACGCACACGGGCCAAGATACACTCGTGTCTCACCTGACATGCCCGTGTCGGGTTCCTCGACACGCCCGTATTCGGGGGCGTGTCACGCATAACCGCCACGGAAACGGACACGACCCAACTGCACACGGGTAGGGACACAGGTTGGCACATGCCCGTGTCGGATGACACGCCCATGTCATCCGGCCGTGTTCCTGGCCGTGTCCTTCTCGGGATGAAAACGGCCAAAAATCACCAACCAGACACGACCTTGGACATGCCCGTGTCCTAGGCCGTGTACCCCTATACTGGCACCAAAAACCCTTTTTTCGCGACCGACTCGCACACAATTTTCGGGGCATTACACCTCACCTAACTCAATTATATTCATCAAGATGTATTTGATGTTGTGTTGAGTTCCATGTGCAGGTTAAGGAAATGAAAGAAAATTTTCTAAGTACAAGTGTCGACACTTGAGAAGCATTGTTTCGACACATGGGAAAGGCTGTGTCGACACCAGGAGCCAGTTTATGTCGACCCACAGAAATTCTGTCGACAAAGACTGTGTTGACACCAGGAGACAGTTTGTGTCGACACACAGGACTTGTGTCGACACACAGAGATTCTGTCGACAACAACTGTGTCGACACACAGGACTTGTGTCGATACACAGAAAGCTCATTCAACAATAACTGTGTCGACATACAGGACTTGTGTCGACACACACTAGAATTTTTGTTGAAGTCAACTATGTCAAGACAAGAAGTGATTGTGTCGACACACAGGACTTGTGGCGACACATTCTGCAGAAGCTATGTCAAGAAGTTAAAGAGAAGCTGTGTCGACTTTGTGAAAACTGTGTCGACATCATCAAGAGTTGTGTCGACACATGATCTATTTGTGTCGACACATTTGAAGAATTATCTCGACACTTTGCTGCTGAGTCAAAGTATAATGTAGTTTCTGGAGACTTGACAGCTGTCATAACTAACAATGTTGTTGTATCTATCAGAGCTGTCAGAAGGTTGTTAGGAACCAGATCAGCCGGTAACCTCAGATGGAGCCTATATAAAGACATGTTCTATCATCAGATAGATGCGGCTAAGGAGAGAAAAGGCCAACAATAAGGAGAGAAGTATTCATCTAGAAATCGACAAGTCATCCGGAGAGAGCAGATCCTGAACAATCTGCAAGAAGAAATCAGAACCACATCTGATTAGAAGAAGCTGGATTGAGGATCATCTCCAACTTCAAGAAGATCAACCTTACTTTGTTCATATTCAAGAAGCTTTGAAGAAGCTAAGATAGGTTGATTCTAGAGTGGTCAGATCTATCAAGAACTGATCAAGAAGCCTTCACCCTTTTTCTCTCTATCTGGGTGAAGGAATTATTTTTTTGTATCATCAATTTTTCTATAGGATCTTTTATAGATTTGAGTTGTAAGCCTAAATTTATAAACGCTGAGGTAGGGATGAGTGCCTGAGGTAGGGGATTCATTTCTCTGAGGTGTAGGCCTGGAAAGAGGCTGAGGTAGGGCTTAATTGTCTGAGTTGTAGGAGTGTGGACTCACTCTGAGGTAGGACTCTTTGAGAGAATCTGAGCTGTAGGACTTGCTGAAGTCTGAGTTATAGGAACCATTCAGGGTTCTGAGTTGTAAGATCTGAGGATCTGAGAAGGAAGAAGGAAGTTAGGCCGAATCTAGTACACTACTAGATAGGCGAAGGGGGAAAGTGGATGTACCCATCACTTGGGAAACCACTATAAAACTATGTGTCTTCTGTGTTGCTGCGTTGTATAATCTGTGTTGTGAACTGTGCTGTGTTAATTACTGAATAATCTGTGATTTAACAGTAAAAAGATTATCTTCCTTAAGGAAACATAATTTAACATATTCACCCCCCCCCTCTAGGTGTTTAGGATATCTTGAAACCAATTCTTTCAAGTGGTATCAGAGAGAGGTTACTCAAGAAAAGACTTAACAGTCTGAGTTGATCTGTAAGGCAGTTAACATTTAGACAAAATGGGTTCAGGAGAAAATCACAAGGAACTTGGATCCATGAAATTACCTATCTGTAGGAAAGAAATTTTTGGTATTTGGAAAGAGAGAGTCAGGTTGTTTATGGAAGCATCTGACCCAAGAATCTATATTACAGTTAAAGAAGGGTCATTCATTCCTATGAAAATCTCAGTTCTTGATGCAAATCTCAGACTCCAAAAGATTATTCTGAAATGACAAAGGATGAGATCATGTTAGCTACTATGGATAAGAGAGCACAGAATATAATAGTTAGTGTTATAGATGACTCAACATTCCAAAACTTGATTCACTGCAAAACCTCCAAGGAGATGTGGGACACCTTTATTGTCTACATGGAGGGATCAGAAGATGTGAGAGAGGACAAGAAGTCTATGCTTAATCAGGAATATGAAAGTTTTAGACAAGCCAAAACTGACAGCATAATTGAGTGCTATAAGAAGTTTTTCAGAATAGTCAATGAGCTAATGTCATATGGAAGGGTTTTTAGCATATATGAGCCACAAAGAAGGATAGGAGGATGTCTCCATCTCCTCCTAAGAAAGCTGTTGAAGTCATCACAAAAAATTCTGACAATCACACATAAGACAACCTTAATTCTAATGAATACTTTGCTACTTTCACAAGGCAATTTCAAAGATTCTTAAAGAAAAACAGTGGAGATCCAAGCTATCCTCCTCACAGTCCAAGGATGATTATTATCAAGGAAATCTTCAAGAAAGGACAGATATGACACTAAACCTAGTAAATTAACTTCTACTAAGATTGTTTGCTATTGTTGCAACAGGCCTGTACATGTAGTTGCTGACTGTCCGGACAAAAGAAAGGAATCAAATGACAAGAAGAAACTGTAAAATAAGGGCAAGAAGGAGAGATCCTTTGTTGCAAATAAGGAGAAAAGCTGGACTGATTCCTCATCATCAGATTCTGAAGCTGAGACTGAAGCTGAAGCCTACATTGAACTATTTACAACTGAAGAGGATTCAGAGGTGACATAATTCTTGCAAATGCTGGATTCTATCAATGGGGTTGATCTTCATTGCAAAGGGCTGATGGCTATATCTGAAGAAGATCAGTGCCAGTATCAGCCTGACCCTAGTAAGGTAAACAACCTTTCATCAGTTTTTGATTATTATACTAGATCAGAATCAGAAGCATCTGTATCAAGAGATGTGGATGGTTCAGAATCTGAAGTGGATGTACATTAACTTATTGATGAGTATGATGATCTGTTGCATGCACTTAAGATAAGCAGAAACCTTGTCAAAAACCAGGCTAAGGAAATTGCTGCTCTTAAGTTGGCTGCATCTGATTCAGAAAAATTGCTGGATCAGATGATGAATGAGGTTACCAAGCTGAAAAATATAACTTTTATTCAGATAGGAATAATTACATTCAAAAAAGATCAGATCAAGGGTCTGGAAGTCAGACTACAAAGGGAAAATGAACTTGTGGCTAAATTCTCAAAGTCAAAGTTTGTCTTACCTCTAATTGATAACTTCATTGCACAAAAGGGTAAGACATGTCTAGGTTTTAAGAGAAGAACTAGGGCAGCAAATTCTAAAAGAAAAGGCAAAGCTCCAGTTCAGCAACAAGCCTTCAAACCCCCTATTGCTTTCAGGAAAGTGATGCAGCCCACTAACAAGTATGACCATGACCTTTCACATGGTCACAGTAAGCATGGTATTCTGAATTACAAGGGTGCAAATGTCAATAGGTCATCCCATGTACAAAAACACCATGTTCTTCAGGAATCATTGGTATTTGATGCACCAGCCCCAGCACTAAACAAAAGGACAGCTGATAGCAAGGCTGTTAAGACTGTATCTAAAAGAAGATACAATAGATATGAGTGCTGGTGCTGTGTCAAGGTTGGGCATTATGCCATAGATTGTTGGCACAACACCAGTGTCAGGAAAAATGTCAGCTTACCTGTTAGAAAGACTGCAGGGAAATCAGTCAAGTTTCAGACTAACCTGAACCTAGAACCCAATACTTATTGGGGTTCTAAGATTAAGTAATTATATTTGATGCATGTGAGTCCAAGTGGCCATACCCCAATATGGTACTTGGATAGTGATTGTTCCAGGTATATGACTGGAACAAGAAGGATGCTGAAAGACTACTCTCCCATAGAGAATGGACCTAAAGTGATCTTTGGTGGATCTGAAAAGGGGATCATCAAAGAGTTTGGTAACATTTCCAATGGCTCAATTACTATCACTCAATTGGCTTATGTGAAAGGTTTGAAACGCAACCTAATAAGCATAAGCCAGCTGAGTGATCTTGGTTATGACACTTCATTTATTAAGAATGAGTGTCAGATTAGAAGGACAAGTGATTAAGAGGTCATCTTGTCAGGTTATAGAAAAGAAAATGTTTATTATCTCAGTTTTGATTGTGAGAATAAGAAGTATCCTATATGTTTGGTTGCAGATGAGAAAGCATCTCATTGTGTCAAATGACATAAGAGGCTAGCTTACCTAAACTATAAGACTATAGGCCAACTCTATAACATGGAGTTAGTGAGGAATGGTCCTCAGTTCAAGTGCATAAAGGAGGGTATTCAGCTTGCCAAAAGGGCAAACAGACCAAGACGCCTTTTCATGGACATGATACCAAAGATTTTGTGAGGTGTTTGTACCTCCTGCATATGTATCTATTTGGTCCTATACCAGTTTATAGTCTAGGTAGGAAAGTCTATACACTTGTAGTTGTGGATGACTATTCTATATTTACTTGGGTTTTCTTCCTGAGGCAGAATCTGAAACCCCTACTGTCTTCCACAATTTTGTTAGGCAATTTCAGAATGAACTTAACAGTTCAGTGGTCAAAATTAGAAGTGACCATGGGACTGAATTTCAGTCTGAATGCATGACAAGATTTTGTGAAGAACTAAGGATTCATCAAGAGTTCTCCTCGCCTATAACTCCTCAGCAAAATGGTATTGCTGAAAGAAAGAATAGGACTCTTATTGAGGCTAGTAGAACACTACTAAGTGACACTTCTCTCCCAGAATATTTCTGGGCTGAGGCAGTAAACACTGCATGTCATGTTCTCAATAGGGCATCCATCACTAAAAGTCACAAAAAGACACCCTATGAGATTATGAAAGGCAGAAAACCAAACATATCCTATTTTAGGATCTTTGTAGAAAGTGTTATGTATTTAATAATGGCAAGTCTTTTTTAACTAAGTTTGCTGCCAAATCCTAAGGGATATTTGTTGGTTACAGCAACAATAGTAGAGCTTATAGGGTCAATAACTTAACTACTCAAGTTGTAAAAGAATTTGTTCATATAGTCTTTGATGAAACTGAACTAATCAATTGTGTGCAGTCTAGTGTATCTTGTAGCTCTACAGGTTTGAAGGAAATGATGGACAAGCTAACCATTAATGAAGGCCAACCTACAAGGCAGGATGAAGAAAATGATGGATACTGTCCAGGGGGAGTACAAGACCCACAAGCTGTTGATGAAGAAAATGAAGTACATCATGTTGAGGAAATTGAAGGAAATCAAGGTGTAGATAGATTGCCTCCAGCAATAAGACACCTAAAGGATCATCCAGCACACCAAATTATTGGTGATCCAAGTCATGGTGTTCATACAAGGAGCAAGAACTTGAACACAGTTCTTTGCTCAAGTTTCCTGTCCCAAATGGAACCCAAGAAATTTGAAGAAGCCATACATGATCCAAACTTGATTGATGCAATGCAGGAGGAGCTGAATCAATTCAGAAGATGTAAAGTATGGCAGCTGGTTCCTAAACCAAAGAATCACAATGTCATAGGGACTAAGTGGATCTACAGGAACAAGCTAGATGAAAATGGCATCATAGTCAAAAACAAAGCAAGAATGGTAGCAAAAGGCTACAGGCGGGAAGAGGGAGTAGACTTTGATCAGACATTTGCTCCAGTGGCAAGGTTGGAAGCAATAAGGCTATTCCTTGCCTATGCAGCATACCAAGGGATCAAAGTATTCCAGATGGATGTCAAGGCAGCTTTTTAAATGGTGACCTAATAGAGGAAGTCTATATTGAACAACTCTCAAGTTTTGTAGATTCTTTCTATCCTAATTATGTTTATAGGCTGAAGAAAGCACTATATGGTTTGAAACAAGGCCCTAGGGCTTGGTATGAAACCCTGTCTACATTCCTCATTGAGAACAAATTCTCAAGGGGAAAAATAGACAATACTCTATTCCTTAGAGAATCAAAAGGCAAGATGATCCTAGTTCAGATATATGTTGATGACATTATCTTTGGATCAACAAAAAACAACCTTTGTAGAAAGTTTGCCAAACTTCTGCAAGGGAAGTTTGAGATGAGCAGTATGAGTGAGCTGAAATTCTTCTTGGGACTCCAAGTTAGATAGACTAATGATGGCTTGTCCATATCTCAGTCTAAGTTCACCAAGGAGTTGATTAAGAAATATGGCATGGAGTCAGCCTCCACCATGAGAACTCCAATGGGGTCAAGTATGCCTATATGCCAAGATGATGCAGGGAAACCTGTAGATGAGTCTTTGTATAGAGGGATAATTGGCTCCCTTTTATACTTAACTACTAGTACACCAGACATCATGTATGCTACATGTATATGTGCTAGGTATCAAGCCTGCCCTAAAGAGTCTCATTATACTGCAGTCAAAAGAATTTTGAGATATCTTAAGGGAACACCAAATCTTGGCCTTTGGTACCCTAAGAATAGAGATTTTCTAGTAACTTGGTATTCAGATGCAGACTTTGCAGGATGCAAAGAAGACAGGAAAAGTACTACTGGCACATGTCAGTTTTTGGGAGGAAGATTGGTGTCATGGAGCAGCAAAAAGCAGACAAGTGTGGCTATTTCCACTGCTGAGTCTGAATATGTTGTTGTAGGCAGCTGTTGTGCTCAGCTATTATGGATTCAACATCAACTTGAAGATTATGGAATCCAGGTAAGTAGAACTCCATTATTTTTTGATTCTACTTGTGCCATTTCTATTGCTAGAAATCCTTTTTCACATAGCAGAACTAAGCACATAGAAAAAAGATTTCATTTCCTTAGAGATCATGTTGAAATGGAATATATAAGTTTATAATTTGTCAATACAAATTTTCAAATTGCTGACATGTTCACCAAACCACTGGATGAAACTAAATTCAATTATTTTAAAATTGAATTAGGCATGCTAAACATAGAATAAGAATGACAAATTTGACTCAGTAAATGTGTGTCGACACTTAAAGGCAAAGGTGTCAACACTTAGTAGATGGTGTCGACACATAAGAAAAATTCGGTCGACACATCCAGAAGATTGTGTCGACACTCAAAATTTGGTGTCGACACATAGCTATCCTGACACTTAAATGATGGTGTCGACACACACAGTCGTCTGTGTCGACACACAGAGATTAGTGTAAGCTCTTAAGATTAGTTATCTCGACACATCGCAAATGGTGTCGACACATAGAATATTAATTCTCTGTCGAGACTTTAGTAATCTGTGTCGACACAATCCCAACAGTGTCGACACAATAGGTTTATTTCAACCCGCCTGTTGACCTTCCTTTTTAGAAACATGTAAATAGGTGAAAGTAAAACCCTGTCGACTATGCTCTCAACATTCTCGAGACCTAATCCTTTGTGTCGACAGACATTCATCTCTCTTGTTCTCTCTCTCTCTCTTCCCGAATGGCGCCAAAGCTGGAAGAAAACATCAACGAAGGCTATGAACTAGTTTGTGATGCATTTGCTAGTGGATCTAGAGACATCAAAGCCGTGATTACCCTAATCACATAGAATGGCTTAGAATACTTGGTCTCAGAACCTACCAAGATTTGGAAGAAGAAGGTTCTTGAATTCTACACAGTAGCAACACTGGATTCAACGGGCATGAAAATTAAGTCATCCGTTTAAGGAACCAAGGTCAAACTCACCCTGAAGAGTTTGAGGAAGACATTACAACTGCCAAGGGTTCAAGAAGAAGATGAAGTCGTATCATCCATGACCAGAGAAGCTCTCCAATGATGTGGACTGGATCCCACCACCAAGATTGGATCATCTATGCTCAGAAAGGGAATGAACTCACAGGTAAAATTCCTTTCTAAAATTATAGGAAAAGTAATTCTATGCAAAACAGGAGGACATGAAAGGATATCTTCCTATATGTTCAATCTAATGACCAGAGTCGTCTTCAAGGTCAAAACCAACTGGTCTGCTGTGGTCTTTGAAAAGATCAAAGAAAGCTTCAAGAAACCAAATTTGGGAAGGATACTAAGCCTATATCTGGCTGAGAATATTCCTGAAGTAATGAATCAGATTGCATGATCAAAGATCAATCATATAAGAAGAATGGATTTGAGAATACTATCTAGATTGGAAAGGGTCCTGACCAAGGATGTTTCTACTCCACAGAAACAAGCAAAACAAATACAGCAACAGAAGAAACCAACCCACAAGACAACTGAATCTTCCAGTGATTCAGAAGAAGAGGTGGTCTTCAGCTCAGATGATGAAAGACCAGAGAATGCTAGGAAATCACCTGCTCCTGAGAATGTAGATGATAGTCTTATACAGGGGGAGTAGATTCCAGAAAGCAACATACAACTGGATCACGTCCAGGAAGTGCCTCATCAAGGGGGAGCCAATGAGCTTTCTACAGTTTCAGCTCAACAAGAGGCATTACCCTCAGGGGGAGTTCATGAACAAGAGCCAATTGTTCAAACAGCTGAATTAGTTAGTGAAGCAGCAACTCAATCCATACTTGAGGTAGTTCAAGACATCAATCAAACTGCTGTGGATACTGTGAATGATGCACTGGATGTGCTCCTGACTGATGTTGATAAAAATATCCAAGACCATGTCCTAGATCAGGACATTACCATGGAATACACTGTTGACTTTGAAGGAGGATAATCTACTAAGAAAGAGCAAGCTATTCCTCCTATTCAAATAAACTAAAAGGTAACTCTAGAAGAGTTATTTTCTGACATACAAGATGCAAGGACTGAGGGGGAGCTGCATAGAACTGAGAAGGAGTTGCCCTCAAGTCCAAAAGATACTGTGGAAATATCAAGTTCCTCAGAAACTTCAGAAGATGAAGCAGCCTTTAGGGCCAAGAAGAGAAAGATTGTGGCACTCAGGAAGAGGAGCTCTGGCTATAAGAAAGCCTTGCAGACTGTCTCCCAACCACTAGCTCCAGCAGTTGACTTCATCTCACTATTGGTGGCACTGCAAGTTAAAATCGATGAGTAAAGAGCAGCTCTTGAGAAATATATAGATGAGAGGCATAAAGAACTGCAATCTACCTTGGCCCAAGATATCAAATCAATCAGATTTGAGGTCAATTTGCATAAAAAGGAGATGACAGATTGCTTCCACAAGGGAGGTAATGTTGTAGTTTATTTAGCCAAAAAACAAGTTGAAGCCAAAACACAGAGAGATGACATAGCAGTAAAACAAGGCTATGTCCTGAAAAATCAAATAAGAATGAATGACAATCTAACAGAGTCCCACAATGTTATTATCACAGAACTTAAGAATACTGCAACTGCTTTCACTGCAAACATTGCTAAAGAAAAGTCTGAGTTTGATAAACAACTCAAAGCAAATTTGACTGATATTAGCACTGTTATTCAAGACTATCAGAAGGTAATTTCTGATCAGTTGCAGAAATTTAGGTCATTCTATAAATAAGGTACAAATTATCTCGCTGAACAGATCAGATTTCAAAAGGATGATCTAAGAGACCATGTTGAACGAGAAGTCACAAAAGGGGGAGAGAGTGTTAGTCAACGCAGGCTCTGAACATGCTAAATGGATAACTAATACTATCAGAGCCACTCTTGGATATCCACCCCTTTGTGATGATGACAACACAGCTGAGTCAGGCATTCAAGCTGCTTACAAAGAAGGGGCTTAGCAGGAAGTGGCTCAAATCATTTATCCACCTGCTGACTTTGAAGGAATTCAATCTGTTGTTCAACAAATGTACAGTCCTCCACAGGAGGTTCAGAATGTGGTTATTGAGAAGGTTGAGATGTCTGAAGCTTCTTTTAAAAGAGAGCAAGAAGCTCAACTTTCTAAGAAAAGGTTTAGAGAGCAGGCTGAACTAAAACCTGATTTTGAAAAATGGAGTCCCACTTCCAGGAATAAAATTCTCACTTCCTGGCAAGCAGTTAAAGACAACATGCATGATAGGGGCAAGTGGTACTCAGAACAAGAATGGAGTAAGTATCAGAAGAGGCAAGATGCCATATTTCAGTTTAGAGGGGATATCAAAGCTGGGAACATACCTTCTACTACTGTGGAGCCAAGCAAATACTTTCCAAAGCCTTATCATTATTTTGAAAGGCAAAATGTTAAGGCTGAAGAACTCAAGAAGAAGGATCTTAAAGGAAAGAAGCCAGCTGAAGACATTGAAGCTAGTGTACAAGCAAGGATTTAGTCTGGCAAAGGCATTGTAATCAAGGAGCCTGATCAGCCTTAGAATAGATTGACTAGATTTTAGAACTTTGTAATCTGTAGTTTTAAAATCTATGTAATTTGTTGTTCAGAAACTTTTTGTAGTTCAACAAAACAATTATTCATGTTCTCTATATGTTATCATATTTTGTGATGATATAATATGATGATTTTGTTTATATATTAACCTATCTGAATAATGCTCTTATACATCATAATCTTTGTTTTATTATAAGTGATGTATATCATTGACTAAGGGTTACGACTCAGATTTGGATAAGCCTCACCTAACTCAATGATATTCATCAAGGTGTATTTGATGTTATGTTGAGTTCCATGTATAGGTTAAGGAAATGAAAGAAAATTTTCTAAGTACAAGTGTCGACACTTGAGAAGAATTGTGTCGACACATGGGAAAGGCTGTGTCGACACCAGGAGCCAGTTTGTGTCAACACACAGAAGTGTCGACACACAGAAATTCTGTCGACAAAGACTGTGTTGACACCAGGAGACAGTTTGTGTCGATACACAGGACTTGTGTCGACACACAGAGATTCTGTCGACAACAACCGTGTCGACAAACAGGACTTGTGTTGACACACAGAGAGCTCAGTCAACAACAACTGTGTCGACACACAGGACTTGTGTCGACACACACCAGAATTTTTGTTGAAGTCAACTATGTTAAGACAACAAGTGATTGTGTCGGCACACAGGACTTGTGTCGACACATTCTGCAGAAGCTATTTCAAGAAGTTAAAGAGAAGTTGTGTTGACTTTGTGAAAACTGTGTCGACATCATCAAGAGTTATGTCGACACATGAACTATTTATGTCGACACATTTGAAGAATTGTCTCGACACTTTGCTGCTGAGTCAAATTACAATGTAGTTTCTGGAGACTTGATAGATGTCATAACTGACAATACTATTGTATCTGTCAGAGCTGTCAGAAGGCTGTTAGAAACCAGATCAGCCGGTAACCACGGATGGAGCCTGTATAAAGATATGTTCTATCATCAGATAGAGGCGGCTAAGGAGATAAAAGGCCAACAATAAGGAGAGAAGTATTCATCCAGAAATCAACAAGTCATCCAGAGAGAGCAGATCCTGAACAGTCTGCAAGAAAAAATCAGAACCACATCTTATTAGAAGAAGCTGGATTGAGGATCATCTCCAACTTCAAGAAGATCAACCTTATTTTATTCAGATTCAAGAAGCTTTGAAGAATCTAAGACAGGTTGATTCTAGAGTGGTCAGATCTATCAAGAACTGATCAAGAAGCCTTCACCCTTTTTCTCTCTATCTGGGTGAAGGAATTATTTTTTTGTATCATCAATTTTTCAGTAGGGTCTTTTATAGATCTGAGTTGTAAGCCTAAATTTATAAAGGCTGAGGTAGGGCTGAGTGACTGAGGTAGGAGATTCATTTCTCTGAGCTGTAGGCCTGAAAAGAGGCTGAGGTAGGGCTTAATTGCCTGAGTTGTAGGAGTGTGGACTCACTCTGAGGTTGGATTCTTTGAGAGAATCTGAGCTGTAGGACTTGCTGAAGTCTGAGTTGTAGGAACCATTCAGGGTTCTAAGTTGTAAGATCTGAGGATCTGAGAAGGAATAAGGAAGTTAGGCCGAATCTAGTACACTGCTAGATAGGCGAAGGGGGAAAGTGGATGTACCCATCACTTGGGGAACCACTATAAAACTGTGTCTTCTATGTTGTTGTGTTATATAATCTGTGTTGTGAACTGTGTTGTGTTAATTGTTGAATAATATGTGATTTAGCAGTAAAAATATTATCTGCCTTAAGGAAAAAGAATTGAACCTATTCACCCCTCTCCCTCTAGGTGTTTAGGACATCTTGAAATCAATTCTTTCACAATCTCATAAGTATAAGCCAGCTCTGCGATAAAGGATGCATTATTGAATTTCATACAGATAAGTGCTTGATAAAATCGGTTGACAATATGGAAGCAATTCCATCTGGCACTCGAATCAGAAATATATTTTGTTTGAATTTTATTTGTATAGAATCTTCTACACCTGTGCTTTTTGGCTAAAGATATTGCGTCTCTTTGTGACCAATGGCACAAGAGACTAGCACATATTAATTTCAAAACTAGTAATAAATTATTTTCACTTAATTTAGTACGTGATGCCCCAAATGTCATGTACATTAAAGATAGACCTTGTCACGCATGTGTGAAAAGCAAGCAAATAAGGGCTACCTTTAAAAAGCTTTATTGGCAAATATTCTAATAGATGTTTACATCTACTTAATATGGACTTGTTTGGTGAACTACAAGTTAGAAGTTTGGGAGGTAAGGATTATACAATGGTTATTGTTTATGATTACTCGTGCTTTGCGTGGGTGTTCTTTCTAAAACACAAGTCAGATACCTTTGACATCTTTAAAAAATTTATCAGGCAAGTCCGGAATGAATACAACTATTCCGTAGTCAAAATCAGATGTGACAATGGAACAGAGTTCAAGTCTGGGGCCATGACAGAATGTTGTGAAAGCTCAGGAATCTTTCATGAGTTTTCCTCTCCTCGTACTCCTCAACAGAACAGAGTAGCTGAGAGAAGGAATAGAACACTCATAGGGGCTTGCAGGACCATATTGAGTGATGCTTCACTACTGGAATACTTCTGGGCTGAAGCCATCAACACTGTGTGCCACATGCAAATTCAAGCACTCATAAACCAGAACTATAATAAGACACCTTACGAACTTCTAAAGGGCAGGAAACTGACTGTTGTATATTTTAGAATCTTTGGCTATAAGTGCTTTGTCCTTAATAATGGCAAGTATCAGACTACCAAATTTAGCGAAAAGAGTTTTGAAGGTATTTTTGTAGGGTATAGTAGCCATAATAAGGCATATAGGATATTTAATAGAAAAACTCTAGTTGTAGAAGAATCCATTCATGTTGTATTTGATGAGACGAGCTTGCTGCAAAGCAACACTTCTAGTGTGTTCATTGAAGATGCAGGTTCAAAGCTGAAAGAACTTAACTTGGGTAGCCGACTGAAGAAAAAGGTGAAAAGTTCATCAAGATCACCACTCCAACCCCAATTGGAGAGGTTGATGATCAAGATGAAGAAACTACTCAAGTTGATGAAGTCACTCTTGTGATTGAAGAAGCTCCAGATGCAAGGACCTTAGAGCTCAGACACTTGAAGGATCACCCAATGGACCAAATCATAGGAGATCCTCGGGATGGTGTCGGAACTCGTAAAGGTACAACTAACGAGAATCTATATTTAAGTTTTCTCTCACAGGTTAAATCGAAGAAGTTTGAGGAAGTAAACTTAGACGCATCATGGATAATGGCAATGGAGGAAGAACTAAATCAGTTTAAGCATTGTCAAGTATGTAAACTTGTGATGCAGTGGCCTGGCTCTTATACGGTGGCCCACTGCCGGCCAGCAGGCCATGCACCCCACCCATGACCGCACCTATTCTCAGTGCGGCAGGATGTTGAGGAGGGGTCTCGAACCCTCGCCCCATTGATAAAGAGCTTTCCTAACAGTTCCTATCACCAACTGAGATGCAGCTCAGTTGGTGATAGGAGCTGTTAGGAAAGCTCTTTATCAAGGGGTGAGGGTTCGAGACACCGCCTCAACATCCTGCCGCACTGAGAATAGGTGCGGTCATAGGTGGGGTGCATGGCCTGCAGGCCGGTAGTGGGCCACCGTATAAGATCCAGGCCACTGCTTCAAAAAAAGTGCACTTTTTTGATGCATTGGCCTGGCTCTTATACTGTGGCCCACTGCCTGCATGCAGGCCATGCACCCCACCCATGACTGCACCTATTCTCAGTGCGGCGGGATGTTAGAGTCAAAGAAACTGAGAATAGGTGCGGTCATGGGTGGGGTGCATGGCCTGCAGGCCGGAAGTGGGCCACCGTATAAGTGCAGCTCAGTTGGTGATGAGAGCTGTTAGGAAAGCTCTTTAAAATGGGGCGCGGGTTCGAGACCCCGCCTCAACATCCCGCTGTACTGAGAATAGGTGCGGTCATGGGTGGGGTGCATGGCCTGCAAGCCGGTAGTGGGCCACCGTATAACAACCAGGCCACTGCATCAAAAAAGTGCACTTTTTTGGAAGCAGTGGCCTGGCTCTTATACGGTGGCCCACTACCGGCCTGCAAGCCATGCACCCCACCAATAACCGCACCTATTCTCAGTGCGGCAGGATGTTGAAGCGGGGTCTCCAACCCTCGCCCCCTTGATAAAGAGCGTTCCTAACAGCTCTCATCAACAACTAAGCTGCAGCTCAGTTGGTGATGAGAGCTATTAGGAAAGCTCTTTATCAAGAGGGCGAGGGTTCGAGACCCCGCTTCAATATCCCGCCGCACTGAGAATAGGTGCGGTCATGGGTGGGGTGCATGGCCTACATGCCGGTAGTGGGCCACCGTATAAGAGCCAGGCCACTGCATTAACTTGTTCCAAGAACCAAAGGTAAGAATGTCATCGGGACAAAGTGGGTCTACAAGAACAAGATGGACGAGGATGGAACAATCATAAAGAACAAGGCCAGACTCGTGGCCAAAGGATATCGCCAAGAAGAAGGAATCGACTTTGACCAGACGTATGCTCCAGTGGAAAGACTGGAGGCAATCAGGTTGTTCCGAGCATAAGCCGCTCTTAAGGGCTTCACTGTCTTTCAGATAGACGTGTAGTCTGCTTTCCTTAATGGAGACATAAAGGAATAGGTGTATGTGGAACAACCTCCAAGTTTCTTTGACTCTAACGTTCCTGATTATATTTATCTGTTATCTAAAGCATTATATGGTTTGAAACAAGCTCCTCGAGCTTGGTATGAGACGCTGTCTAGCTTTCTTCTTGAGGACAAGTTCACAAGGGGAAAGATAGATAAGACATTATTTCTTAGGGAAATAAAAGGCAAGATTTTGCTAGCGCAAAACTGTGTCGACGATATTATTTTTGGCTCTACTGACGACAACCTCTACAAGAAGTTCTCAAAACTTATGTAAGGGAAGTTTGAAATGAGTAGTGTGGGATAGCTGAAGTATTTCTTTGGGCTTCAGGTGAAACAATCTGAAGATGGAATTTTCATCTCGCAGACAAAGTTCACCAAGGTTCTAATTAAGAAATTCAGAATGGAGAAGGAAACCTCCATGAGGACTCCAATGGGTTCAGGTGTGTCTCTGGATAAGGATGAGAAAGGGAAACGTTTTGATGAAACCAAGTACAGAAGAATAATTGGATCCTTGCTCTACCTTACTGCCAGTAGATCAGACATAATGTTCTCAATATGTGTATGTGCTAGATTTCAAGTGAACTCTAAGGAATCTCACTATGCTGCTGTAAAGTGGATTTTGAGAGTCCTTAAAGGTACACTAAATCTTGGCTTATGGTACCCAAGAAGTAATGATAGAGAACTAAATTATTTTTCAGATGCAGATTTTGCAGGTAGCAAAGATGACATGAAGAGCACTTCCGGGACTTGTCAATTCCTAGGAAGAAGGATCATTTCCTGGAGTAGTAAGAAGCAATATCAACAGCCGAGTCAGAATATATCTCTGCACGCAGTTGTCGTGCATAGTTACTATGGATAAAGAACCAGTTTGAAGACTACAACGTGAAATTTCAAAACATTCCTTTGTTTTGCGACTCCTCAAGTGCGATCACAATATCCAAAAACCCAGTCTCTCATAGTCAGACAAAGCACATAGAGCTACGATACCACTTCATCTGGGAGCATGTGGACATAGATCGACAATATGTCCCAACTGACAGGCAGGTTGCAGAAATATTCACGAAGCCATTGGACGAGGGCAAGTTCTCGTTCTTCAAAACAAAACTTAGAATGCTCAACAAAGAAGAATAGAGAAGGAGGACTCATAACATAGCTCAGAGATCAAGGAATAACTTCAAAAGTCCAAAATTATCAAGTTCAGACTTAATTTCTCGAGTAAGAAACTTACTACTCGAGTACCCCCTTAGACTACTCGAGAACTCAGCAAATCACTCGAGTAATACCACTCGAGTAATGAGTTTCCTCTCGAGAAGTATGATGATACAACTCGAGTACCATCATTCTCTCACTCGAGTTCTGCCGGTCCACTCGAGCAAAAGGAAGACAATTTCTCAAATTTTGTTCAAATCTCTTTATTCGCAACCTGAAGCTTATACTGCCCTTTTCTTAGGTATGTTCGATTAATTACCTCCTCAATAATCGATAGTTAGGGTTATATATATATATATATAGGAAAACTGGATTTCAGTTTCTACAAAAATTCAAAAACCCTCTCTCTCGACAAAGAAAGAAAGTCTTTTCGTCTTCCGCCGCAGTCGTAGAGCATGTCGCCGTCTTCTCCCCCATAGTCTATTTCTCGCATCTCTCTGGTCAATGGTACCGTCTTCCAAAATTTGTATTGGTAGTTAACTCATTGTCACCGGTATTGCCGAACTCTCAGATGATTTCCGAAATCTTCTCATTCTTCTCGACGCCGCCGGCTTGACCTTCGTTCTCCAACAGCCCTGTAAGATTCTTTTCCTTGAAGTTGAAGAGTTCTTTAAAAATATCAAAGTGAGAAGAAATGGCAAAGTCCTTAAGTCCAAGGTCAAGGGAGTTAAGATCAAGCTTACCAAGATCTCTGTGTCCACTCTTCTTCGGCTACCTGTAGTTAATGAAGAAGATGCTCTAGCTCATGAAGATTCTGACAGAACTTGCAGATTTTGTGGACTTTCAACAGAGGTTCTTTCCATTCATCGACCAGACCTCAACCCTGAAAGCAAATTCCTTGTGGACATCATTGGCAAGATTCTCCTATATAAGACAAGTTCTATTAGGGATATCACATTGGATCTGTTTGATATCATGACTGCCATAATCTGCAGAAAAAGATTTCAATGGTATGGTTATTCTTGATAAGATAAGGGAGAGCATCAAGGCTCCTAATTATGCCAGGATCATCTCTCTGATACTGCATGAGATAAAACCAGATGTTTTTGATTTCCCCAAATGAACAACTCCCCACCATATGAAGAAAGTATCAATCTCTTCTATTCAGAGATGGGAACTGAAATTGCTGAATCCTGCCTAGGATGTTATAGCTCATGAACATCCAGCTGCAGAGGATAGAACACGATCTCCCTCTCGACCTCATATTGCTAGCACATCTGGTGCAGCTGCTGAGGGGGAGCCTGCTCCTTCTGGTCAAGAATAAAGAATACCTACTCCACCTACTGCTGCTTCTCTCCCTCCAACCACTCCAGAAGAAATTCCATCAGATACTCAAGTTAAAGAAACCATACTCTCTACGGCAGAAGACATTAACCAGATGATAGAAGAACTAAGCTTTAAAGAGCCTCTTCCTCCCCTCCTGGTAGACCAACCTGCTGAACCATCCAAGGAACCAACTCCAGTACCATCCCCCACTCATACTCCATCTCTAGGATCCCATGTTCCCCAGTCTCCTACTACTAATAAAGAGAAAGATGAGACCATATTGATTTCTAATGAGAAAGAGCAGACTACAGAACCAGCTGAAGCTCCTCTGAAGATCTTGGACTTTACTCTTCCCACCATCATTGGTGAGGAAGGAGATGTTCTTCTTCATACTACCAGAGCTCAAAGCTCAGTGATCATTGAATAGATTACTCCATGGACTGCTCCTCCTCCAGTTCCTCATACAACAACTCCAACTCATGCTACCAATGATCTTCTAGGTAAGATAGAACAGATGATGATGGACTAGAGAAAATATTTTGATGACTCCTTGAAGGTTGTTCAAGAGAAAGTTACTGCTCTTTAAAAGAAATGAGCAGAGGCTTTGCAGAAATTCAGCACAACACTGATGAGCTAAGATAGTTATTCAAAATAGGTGGAAAAGCACTAGACCACACAATTACCAGTGTTGGACTAGTGATGGACCAATCTGTTACTCTTGCTAATAATCAAATACAGTTAGAAAAGCTAGCCCAAGAGCACAGTTTCAAAATCTATGAAGAAGTGGGTACTTTCAAAGAATTTGCCATAAAGTAACTCACTGTAGAAGTCAGAAAGGGGGAGACATTGGTCAAAGAATATTTAGAAACCTCAGATGCTAACACGCAAACTCTTTGGGAAGACAAGCTGAAGGAAATTCATATTGATGTGCAGAATTAAATTGATGGTGTAAAATTTCACACCTATGATACAGCTGTGCACAACCAGATCTTCCCCGACTTTCTAGCAGATCCAAATATCATTCCCCATCATCTGAATCCTCTAGCTCAGCATACTCCAGCTCCAGTTCATCAGCCTATAATTTCTCCAGGACCTGAAGGCTCTGAAGCACCTCCTCGAGAAACCTATTCTCAGGTTTGGAATCTGATCCAGCTAATATACTTCTTCAAGCTCCTCCTGAGATTCATATTCCAAAGAAAAGAAAGTATGGTGTTGGCACTTTTGCCAGCAGATCCATTCCAATTCCAGAGGCAGAGAAAAGAAAAGCTCATGAATTTGTAGAAATTTGGAGTCCTACCTCAAAGTCACTAATCTTTGACACTCTCAAGTTAGTTTTGGATTTTAATGAGAATAAACATGATCATTGCAGCTCCCGTGAGTGGGACATGTATGAGAAATCTATGACCAAAATAAGACTCTATGATCGAGAGCATGGAAGGAATAATCCTGCTACACCTCAAAAACCTCCTAAATACTATTCAAAGCCATACAGCTATCAGAGAAGGCAATAAGAAAAGAAGTACAGACAACAACAGTAACAACAACATAAAGCTAAAGAATGAAGAAAATTCTAAGAGTGTGGATTGGAATTGTGTAGAAATGAATTTTGCACAATTCTATTTATATAAATCCTTTATTTTGATAATCTACTCTTTGTTTTCAACCTTTGTGCATGTTACTCTGCTTTCTCTCTTTTATATCTAGTACTTTATTGGTTTATATAATCCACCTTAGTGTAGAGGGTTCTGACTTCTACAAATTGGGGGAGATTGTTGGGTACTGCATCCACTTTAACCCATATTTGTATGAAGTCACCCTTGAAGTAAGATGAATCAAGTTGTATTTGATGTATTGTTTGAGTTATGTGTTTGCAGGACTTAATTGCCAAGTGTAGACCAATGTCAGTCTACAATGGGTCACCAAACACAGGACCATACAATGTAATCCCTCATTGTGTGATCCATGGTGTTGACTCATGTGTAGCCTCTCTATTCGGATACACTTCATTTTTCAAGCACAAGGTTTGTTGGAGAGAGACATGTTGCTGATTCCATTGAAGAAAGGAAAATCTTCATAAACCAAATTCTTTTCTAAGTGTTTCACTCGAGTAGAATTCTAGTACTCGAGTAGAACCTTTAGTTAAACTCGAGTAAGTCTAGTCTGGAGTTCGATTAAAAGAAATGGTTCTCGAGAAATTTGAATCTAGTTCTCGAGAGGTCAAGTCCATTACTCGAGTAGACTTGTTCTCTCTCTCGAGTTGACTGATTTTCTTCTTCAGAAATTTTCTAAGTATTATACTCGAGTAGTCAAGTTCACCACTCGAGTAGATGAGCACTTTGACTCGGGTGACAGAAGGAAAGTTCTCGAGTAATATCTACACCACTCGAGTAGTGTAGTTCCTGTACTCGAGAAGTCTATCTACTTCTCGAGAAGTCTGTCTACTTCTCGAGAAGTCTAGAACTAGTACTCGAGTAATCATTTTTTTGTCCCTGAATTTTCTCTAAGTTTTCTTCTCGAGAAGTTCACTTCCACTTCACGAGTAACATTTCCAGCACTCGAGTAACCCTCATTCCACTCGAGTGATAATGGACTGTTCTGAAATTTCCTGAAGAGCTTCTTCTCAAGTAGTCTAATATTGTCTTCTCGAGAACCCTTTTTAGTACTCGAGTGGTTCTTCTTTCACTCGAGTAATCCAGTCATCTTTTCATAAAATTTTGCTAAGTCCTAACAGATGCATTTTTCAAATGACTTGACATAATTGGGCCACGTGGCCGTCATTAATGATAATTATGACCGTTAGGGAGATCTTATATAAGGTCTTGTCATTCCGACTAACCCTAAGTGTGTAAAAAGAAGCATTCTAAGAATTTTGAATCGGCTATTTCTCTTTCCTAAATCGGACGCCCCCGCCGCTCATCTTCCTCATTGCCAAGAGCTGTCGATCCAAAACGATTCGGACAAGTTGACTTGTAGATCAATATCGTTCTTCAACCTCTTTATCTTCTCTTTGATCTTGTGAGTCAAGAAATCTCAGATCAAGGATCCTGCCATTTCTTCTTCAAAATTTTCTGACTGTGCCACAAAGTTCAATAATGAAGTCCTAGGCAAAAATTTTCAGATCTGAGAAAAGATATTGTTTGTATTTCTTATTTAAATTTATTCTTGTAGGAGATTATTCTCCGAGTGTAGGAGCATTGTTCTCCGAGTTGTAGGAAGTTTTCATCTTCCGAGTGTAGATCCGTTTTGTGGATCGAGTTTTAGGAACGTTGTTCCGAGGTATAGGATTGGTTTCAATCCGAGAATAGTGGTGTAGCCGAGTCTAGTGCTTTGCTAGATCGGTGAGTGGAAAGTGGATGTACCCAAGGTTGGGGAACCACTATAATTCTCTGTGTCATTTGTGATTGCTTGGTTGTTATTCTGTGCTTAGATCGCTAAATTTTTTATTCCGCAAAAGACGCAAAACTAAACTATTCACCCCCCCTCTAGGTGATTTAGGTAAGACAACTAAAAACTTCACATTCTTTGTTACTTGAATTCTAATAACCTATAAATCTTCCGCTAGAATGCTCTGAGTTAGGATTCATTTTGTAATTTTAATATTCACCTACAACTCCGCTGATTGTCCGTAGAATATGGCGTGGGGTCCCGGTCGGACCTTCAATTATATTCTACGTTGACAGATGGGGGTGTTACAGTTTGACTAGCCAAGGGGTTGCCAGCAAATTTTAGACGTTAGTAGTATTCCTGAGAGGGGCGTTAACATAGTTTGGGAGCCTTTACGGTCGAAGACAAATTATTAGAGCTTGTAGTTTTATCTTTCAATCATTGTTCATTTTTTCCAAAGAGATTCTAAATCAACTGCTAACTTTTCTCTCAATTAATTAATTGCTTTTTGTTTTCCTTTTTTTTAAAAAACCACACTTTATATTCCGATAAAATAATATTAATTTTCGTGAGTAGGAGTAATTAACATGCCCAGAAAAATACGACACTTTATATTTTATTTTAAAATATCATATACTATGAGCGATATGTGCTCTTACCTATAGTTCGTAGAATTTGAGATATTACTAATCCTAAATTTTACCCATCAAGTTTTTGGCATCGTTGCTAGGGAGTTATTATTGTTGATATTTTGAAAGCACGAGTTTTATTAATTTTATCATTCTACTTTCTTATGAAAATAAAGTTGCAATCATTTTGGTTTTCGAGCTTCAAAATAAAGTTGCAATCTCATTTGGCCGCTAAGATTGTCGATCTTCAAAATAAATTAAATCTTTTGGAAGCCGTACAAAAGTGCTAAATTTCTTGCAATCATTGTGGTGCTCCTCATCAAAGTGAGGATTGTTATATTTATTATTATTATCAAAATTATTCTTATGAAAATAATTTATATAATAATTATATAAATAATTATTCTTACTTTAATGATAATTCTTTTTCAAATTCTTATGAAAATTATTTCTCCAATTTGACTAATTTTTCCAATTTTCGTGAAAATAATTTTTCAAGCTTTAATGAATATAATTTTCTGATTTTAATGAATTGTCTTTGTTCGTCAACATTGATTGTTTTTGGTCCCAAGGCCACCTAGATAATTCCCGTTATAAAGAAGAAAATTCATTCGGTCAGAATTATTATTCTTCCACTTCCGCACGTCAAACTACTTCTTCTAATTTTGGAGAATCTTCGCAATTTCAATTTGATTCTTCTCCCCAAAATTTAGATGATAATTTTATTAATTCTAGTGATTTTTCTCAATCTTCAAATATTTTTCTAATGGAGGTACATGAATCTTCATGTACGCCTTAGTTTCTTATATCAAAGATGAAGAAAAACTTTTTTTTCAAGAATTTATTACTCGTATGGACGCTCCGAGTGAATTAGAAGAACATATTTCTTCTCATACTTCTCTCGATTTTTCTCTTCTTCATGAATTTTCAAGCATCACACATAAATACTCCGGAATTCAAATTCATGAAAATGTTGTGACCAATGATTTTATATTAAATAAATTTTCGGATAGTAATTTTATTTTAGAAAATAAACAACTGAAACTTGATCATAGTTTTGCAAGAGCCTACTCTTTGCGAAAATTTTTCTGACACGCTAATTTTTTATTATTCATGTATTAATGATTTTCATGTATAAGATGAGATATTGCAATCAAACGTCATGCACGATCCATTTGCCGCTACTCTACAAAATTCAAATCATCCTAGGTATGTACATGTGATTTGGATTTATATTTTCAAGCCAACCTTTATAAGAAGAAAAATCAAGAATCAAGCGGAGGAGTCGCCGGGCGACCGACTTTGGTTTATTCACCTAAGTGTGAATTAAGGAAGTTGTCAGTACACTTTTTTTTTCTTTTTTTCAAACCATTACCGTCTAACTTAAAGATGGCAAAAAGAAAAGCTATCTTGGGGGACACCCCTTGTTTATCTTTTAATTTCTTGCCTTTCTTTCTATGCATTTTTCTTTTAATTTTCTTTTTCCCCTCCTACTTGGCTTATAAACATTGGGGATAATGTTTATTTTTAAGTATGGGGTAGGATCTCCTATTGTTGTTTTTTTAAAATAATACAAAAAAATAAAGAAAAATCTTTTAAAAAATATAAAAAAAAATTAAAATTTTTAAAATATAATTTCTTGGCAAGGGTCGTGTTGGGCTTTCATCCTAGAAAACTACCTAGTAACTTGCAAACCAGTCGTTGGGTCGTCCTCAGGAAGTTCAAGTAATAATAAAAAATTAAGATTATAATTTTTACTTATTTTTAAGTTCATAATATTTATATCTTTAAGAAAACTAAAAAATATATAATAAACCCTTGCTTAATTTCTTTGTTATTTCCATACATTTAGTTTAACTTTATTTATAAGATGTTTTTATAATTTTTGATTTGCTAGTCTTTTTTTTTAATTATTGTTAGTTGGATTTAAATTTTAGGTGATTTAATTTTAAGAAATATCTTATGAATTATATATGTTTTGAGTAATTTCTTTAGAACTTTTTCTCTTTTTATTCTAATTAGTTTCAATTTTGTTGTACCTTGCTTAACATCTTTAAATTTCAATTATATTCACTTCATGCTTTAAGATTCTTAGGAAAATTTAATTTACTATAGTTACTCTCCAAGTTTTAAATTTAATCTAAATATTGTCTAGCCTTTCTCTTATTTTTTTTATTTTTTTGTTAGATCATATATCATGTGTGATAAGAGGTTAGAATTCATTATCCCTTGGTAAACATATGCAATTTTTTTTATTGTTAGATCATATATCATGGGAATCAAATATTTCTTTGTACACATATGCAACCCCCAAGAATAAAAGATTGAGTAAGAGGATAAAATTCATTACTCCCAATAAATTTTATTTTTATGTGGAGAGAGAAAAAATATATTTGTCCATGTGTCATGAGAAATGAGAGGAAAAAATTCATCATTTTCTTGGTAAACATATGCAAATATATAAAAAAAAGTGGGGTGAGGGTAAAATTCATCACCTCCAAACAAAAACCTTGTTGGGTATTGCTTCCACAATAACCCTGATTTGAAGAAGTCCCCCTTAAACTAAGATGAATTGAGTTGTATTTGACTTTACTTTCAAGTTGTGTACTTGCATGACTTAATTGCCAAGTACACACCAATGTCAGATTACAATGGGTCATCAAACACAGGACTTTGCAATGTAATCCCTCATTATGTAGGACAAGGTATTGACTCATATATAATCTCTCTATTGAGGTGTACTTCATTTTCAAGTGCAAGGAATCAAGGAAATGGAAGGTTGCTGAGTTCAGGAAGAATCAAAAAATTTCCTAAGTACAATTCATCGAGTATATACGTGAAGTCTCGGGTCATTCGCTAAGACATCACGTGAATACTCGTGGAATTCGTCGAGTTTACTTGGGAAATTTTTGATAATTTCTTAAACTACTTCAGAAAATAGCTAAGTTAAATTTGTTGAGTATATATGTGAAGTCTACTGTCATTTGTTGATACATCACATGAATACTCGTGGAATTTGTCTAATCTAGTCGAATGGTCCAGTGACTGTTAACATAAAATTTTCTAAGTCAAATTCGTCGAATGAACTCATAATTCATAGAATGCACTGAAGTAATCTAAGTAATTCATCGAGTGATCTAGTTAGAACTTGTGTCATTTCAACGAATGGACTTAACATTTTTCTGGTTCGATTTTTTCTGATGGGTTCTGTTTCAAACGATGACCATGTACAATGCACGTGAAAGCTTATTTTTGGAAGGAAATTTCTAGCCATTGAAGATGTATTCCATATATATATATATATATATCAAAGAATCATTTCAAAAAGGTAACTTGCTAAGAATCGTATATATTTCTCAAGACCTATTTTCGAACTCGTGAAAGACAGACGTCTATTTTCTCAATCTACTATTCTCAAAATTATTCCTCCTGATGACCTAGAGTTCACAATCAACGATTCTTCTCAAAGATATATTCGATAAGATCATTGCTTTTAGATTTCTCAATGTTGGTTTCGATCTAGTCAGATTTCAAGATTTTAGATCAATATTTTTCAGATTGCAAGTCTTCTCCTACAATTTCATTTCAAGTTCTATTCTCCAAGGAGGAAGAGGATTAATTACATTCAGATCTGAAGAAGAAGATTGTTTTCAATCTAAAAAATTATAAAAACTACTTTTCTTATGGTAGGAAGTTTCTACTTCCTAGTTTGTAGATTCGTGTTTTGGATTGAGTTCTAGGAGAGGTTGTTCTTCGAGTATAGGAGTGCTGTCCTCCGAGTTGTAGGAGTGTGGTCTCCAAGTTAAAAGAATTGAGGCTCCGAGGTGTAAGATTTGTATAATCTGAGTTTTGGTGAAGTAGTTGAGTCTAGCCCGAAGTGCTATATAGGTGAGGCAGAACAGTGGATGTACCCATTCTAGGGAAAAATTATAAAGCCTCATATGCATCTGTGTGTTTGTTTCTTATTAATTTTTATTCTGGAAAAAGACGCAGAACTCACCTATTCACCCCCTCTAGGTGATTTAGGTAGACAACTAGATACTCTCAATTGGTATCAAAGGATGGTTGTTTGTTAAAAGGTTAACACCTTGAATAAGATCTCCATCTAGTTGTCAAAGCACAAGACTTTCTGTAATTGATAGAAGTAAGGATATGTCCCCCATAAAGCTGTCCGTGTGTTCCAAGGAAAGCATCCCCATGTGGAAGGAAAGAGTTAGGTTCTTCATGGAATCTACCGATCCTAGTATTTTTCAAATTGTTGAAGAAGGTTTGCATGTGCCCATGCTGCTTTCCTATGAGCTTCAAATCAATATGAGGAAAGCTGAAGAAGAAGGAAGTTGATCCGTAATAAGAGAAAGGTCAGTGGCCCTGAAGGATAAAGGGTCAAGGAAGATTAGAGATGTGTCTCCTGCCAGAACACAAATCTCATGTGATTAGGAAGAATCTGAGCCAAGCACCTCATGCTCTAAAATGTCGGACGGAGAGTTCTCCTTACTCTCAAAACAATTCAAGAGTATGCTTAGCAAGAGAAGGCAGATAATAAATCATCCCTCATCATCTAATTATAGGAGATCACATGGTGATGGTGATCACTATAAGAAAAACTACAATGATAATGACATGTATAACTTGAAACAGAACAAACATATTTCAACTGACATTGTGTGCTACTATTAAAATAAGTCAGGGCATATGATCGCTGACTGTCCTTACAAGAAGTAGGATGGATCTAAGAAGGAAGTGAGGAGACCATTCAAAAGTAAGAAGAACGAGGAGAAGAGCTTCATCCAAAGATGCCGAAGACTCTGAGCGACAGTGACTCAAACAAGTTAAGCTCAGATGAGGAAGCCTACTTCGGCCTCATGGCACATACTGATGAGGATGAAGGCAACTCCGAGTATAATGGGGAGGTAAACTCTCACACACCTCTCTCTGAGTCTGAAACTGCAATGGAAGGCAATGAATACTATTCTTCTAAAGAGGAATCAGATTTATTGGCTCAGTATAAGGTATTATTGGCAAGTTTTGACAAATATCGTAAGGTAATCAAAACTAAGGCCAAAGAGATTAACTCTCTTAAGGTAGTGAAATCTGATCTGAGAGAAGAAATTGAAAAATTGACTCCTCTCAGATACAAAGTCCAATCCTTAAAAGAGGAACTCTTGACCTCTATTGAGCTAATATCGCTAAAAGAGAAAGTCATCGATGAATTAGAAGAAAAATTGTCAGCTGAGAAGAAGCTTGTAGCAAGCTTCTTGAAGCCAAACACTATCCTTGTTGGGCCTATTGATCACAATGTCCCATATTTGAAGAAGGCCCACAAGTCAATAGTATACACATGATTACATTTGATATATGTTCAAAGTTTAATATATACATGTGGTCAACTATTCCTTAATTAGATAGGTTGTTAGGGTCACAATGTTAGTGGGATTCAAGATAGGATGCTAAAAAAGCAAAAATCAGGCGAAGTCCAGATGCGTTGAGTGAGTTTAGTTCACTCAATGCTAGAAGGCTAAAAGCGTTGACAGAACATCAAGCATTCAAAGCCTCAGTATTGCGGGACTCAAATCTGGACGAGTCAAGAAGCGTTGAATGAAGACAGTTCACTTAACACCTACTCCAAAGAAAATCTGTCTAAGTACAGAAGCGTTGAGTGAAGAAGGGTCAATCAAGGCCTCGTTAATAATTCAGCAAAGTCAAGAAGCATTGAGTAAAGGATCTTCACTCAACTCCTTCAACCAGAAGAATTTTGCCAAGTCCAAAAGAATTGAGTGGTGAAGGCTCAGTCAATGCCTTATCAGTTAAGATATCTAAGAAAGATGTGTTGAGTGATGAAGGTTCACTTAATGCCTCAGGAAGCAGATTTTCTACCAAGTATTTTTGCGTTGAGTCACTAGGCTGCACTCAATGCCTATACAGATTGATTGAAAATTGCCAAGTACACAAGCACTGAGTTATGCTGACATCATCCATAATTCAAATATTGCGGGACTTGTGCTCTAAATGAAAAATGGCGTTGAATGCCTTAAGTACAACAATTAAAGCTAAAGTAACTTTACACTTACCTAGTTTGGCTTGCCCACACAGATAAAAGAGTCATTGGATGACAAGACATAAAAAGAACTTTTTACAGAGAAATTAAAAAAAAGCTTTTTGGGACAATCATCTTATCCATCAAGTGAGTAAATCCTTCACTCTCGGATTTCCAGAAGTTCTTCTAAACACAAAAAAGGATTGCCGATTAAAGGGATCAAGAATTAAAAATATCAGTCTTCTTCAACAAGATCAGAAATCATATTGTTTTTTTGAAGTAGAAGAGCATTCAAAAGTTATTGTTCATCTTCAAAGCCACTTCTTAGAACACTGTTACATCAAAAGCTTGAAGATATAAAGCTCTATATCAGTTCTTCTCAGTATAAGCAGAACTACTCTGAAGATCCAAAGTCTTGTTGCTGTGAAGAGTTTGGACTATTTTTCTCAGTTCTAAAAGGTGCCTCAGAGAACTATTTCTCTGTATTCAATCATCAACAAACCTTTACTCAATCTATAATATCATCTGTTGATCTGAGTTGTAAGCCTATGTTATAAAGACTGAGTGTAGGAGCTGAGTATGTAGGAACTTTTTCTTAAACTTTCCCTGCCTTTTGGGATTCTTCATGAACCTTCTGAACTCTTGGACATAGAGGCTTTCTTTATCGTCGTCCTCAGATTCTTCAACAGCCTTCCTCTTACTACCAGCCTTCAGGGCCAGCCCCTTCTTCTTTATCTCCCTAGGATATTCCTCAGCTTGTATCTTTAATTTGAGCTCATATGTCTTCAGATTTCCAATGAGGTTCTCTATCTCTAGGGTACTGATATCGAGTGATTCAGCAATAGCTATCACCTTTGGGTTGAAACGTGGAGGCAAAGATCACATGATAATCCTCACCAGATCTCCATTTGATTTGCTCGTCCCGAGAGATCTTGAGGCATTGATAATCTTGGTGAAACGAGTATACATGCTGTAAGACCCTCTTTTTTTTATTTTAATCCATCGGGGTCTTATGCTCAGAACCGCCGCTTTGCGGTGACACCAACGCACTCGGGAAGGTCGTCACTATAAAACGCCGATCTTATCGGCGTTAATGATCATCAAAGAAAGAGAATTTTACGGATAAGTTCAAGTCCACATATCACATATAATATGAAAAGAAATCACAGTAATGTCCACATGATAAATAAGTACTGAAGCTGAAAGGCAAATAGAATTATAAATGGGCTTAAACCCGGTACATCAAGTCCTCACTACAACACTCTCGCAACTCTCACAATCTAAGTGGAAGCAATCTGAAATCCATCCACGACCCGTCGTCGTGTAGTAGTGGTAGTGCGCGGTAACTGCTACTCATGTCCTGCCTCCTTGTCCTTTTGGTACTGATGCTCCTACTGCTCAGTCCCCTAAAATGATGTGGTCCACTGACCGTTAGTCAAAATACTAAGCCACTATCATCCTCGCCCCACCCCCACGACTCCTAGGCACCGTGTGGCGAGGATGACAGCGGAGGACAATAAAGTAGAGTGGAACAAGCAGGTGATAACTACCCTAGCAGGTGTATGTATAAAAGAACTATAACAAGAAAACAGTAATGTAAACAAGTAAAGTAGAACAGTAAGAACATGTAAAGTAAACTAAGGAATAAGTAAAAGTACAAGATGTTAAACTAAGTAAGTAACCATGACCTATTTGAATGCTCATACAAACCTATAGACCAAGGGGTCGTTTTGCAAGGCCTATTTTATAAAGAGTCTCATACCGATTTATAGAATAGGTGTCAAGGGTTATATGCAATGAATATTCTATGACATGCAAGTATGCTATGGTTTTTACATGCAAGTGCAACTCACACACCCGACTCTGTGCACACAGGTCTTTAGTTCCCCCTTTCTAGATACTAACCTCCCAGGATACCTCTGTAGTTGCAAACGGAAGCGGTGGGTTGGGCCTCGCCCACCTCTAACCCGGTATCAACACTACCAATCAGACCTATCATACGCCTCAACGCTGGTGCACTAAGCGGAGCTCCAGCATACTCTTGTCGACTGGCGCACCAGACTTTATTTGAATAAGTGTAAAACCACACTTGCCGAGGCAACGTATTGGTGTCAGTGCGACGACCCTCCAATACCGAAGACCCACCACCTTATATCTTATGCACATGCAACATTAATGTATTTCCCACCGAGCCAAAGCTCCCCGGACAATCCTGTTCGTCATAAATATCCATCGAGCCAAAGCTCACGTACTAATACGTCTGCCACAAAACCATCCGAGCCATCGGCTCGTCGGGCTAACCTGCCCATCACCAAACCACTGAGCCTACCGCTCGTGAAACCCAACCTAACTCCCACAACACCAGGGAGTGTGAGTGTAGGTGTAACTCTAGAGGATTTCTAATTACTCTTAAATTCCATTTATTCATACGGCTTATGTTAACCTTGGACTGCCCAAGGCATTTCCTATGAATGGCTCTCGAGGGCATTAGGAACTACGATGTGCTGAAGCTCAAAGCTCTCTTTCGCAAGGCACTTACTATTACTGGTTATTACCTAATTCTTGATCCCTTTTAACATTATTCTGGATCTAACCCTAGTGTATTTTGACTCTCTCTCTCTCTCTTCTCAGGAAAGACGATCTTTCGTCAATCCCGAGCACTTCTTAACACTAGTCAACCCATCACTCTCCTCATCATGCCTCCTAATGAAGCTCTCTTTTTCACCTTACCACATCAGTATACAATCAACCCAACTCCCTATGTCCATTTCACATGTTATCACAATTTCCACAGTTTTACTAAATGCAGACCAACCTAAGCTATATGATGTACATGACATGAAGTACTCCAAATTTTCATCCAAAGGCCCTAATATAATTATTGAGGGTCTATCCTGACATAATTAGCCTAAATCCAGAAACTTGTAATTTTCCTAATTAATTTGGCATTTATTAAATTTTTACAAATACCAGGCCATGGGTAATTTTGAATATGAAGTACTAGATTTCCTTAAGTTATGGCCACCCAAAAATTATGAAGACTATATGATGCCACAATAACCGAGAATACTAAGTTTCACAAACTTGCATAAAAGTATCATCCCCTAAATAATTAATTCATGATAAATATAATAAATATAATTAAAGAGAGGAGTATCTCAAAATATTATCCAAAACTTATACAATAATTACCAAGGCTTTAATATGATCATAAATCATCACTAACAAAGTTTCATAACATTCTAAGTTAGTTTAACCATGATTTCATCAAAATCACCCATAGGGGCAACATAAAGGTTATAACTACAAGTATTATCTAATATCTTCCAAACATCCTACAATAGATTCCAGAGACTTATATTATTATCAAAACTCTTCTACCAAAATTTCATAAGGATCCAAGGTCATATGACACTTTCAATATTTTCCTAAATAGTATAGCCCTAAATTATCCCTAATTGGTTTAAGTTGTGTGCCTAAGTCTAAATGTCACCAAATTCCTTCCTATGGCTATTTATCATCTTAGCATTACATGGACGAAACCTCAAGTCCACACATGGACATATCACACCATATCCTTCACAAACCCCCAAAGTTCAACCTTAGTGTTTTAACTAGGGTCCTATGGAAAATCCACCCTAATCTACCCTAAACTTCATGTGAGGGTGTTTAAACTAACCATGGAGCTCTGGCCCAAGTCCCAACCCCTTTGGGTGAGAATTTGCCCATCTATGCCCCAAACACTCTTTGCCCTAATTTAACCCCTTATGGGCCATACTTTGGTCTCACCAAAACCTGTAAAAATCAAACCCAATTGGGCTGAAATTTTTACCATAGTCACGCCATGATCCTAAGAGACAGACACCAAACTTTTGGTGGGTTTAGAGGTCATTAGTCCCCTTCAATAATTCATGCAAGGTTTATTAAATTTCTACAAAAACTTAAAGAACCTGTTTTCCAAAATTCCCATTTTTGGATATATTATAGGTATAGGTAAGAATGACCCCAGCCAAAATTTCAAGGCATTTGGATGGATGGATTGATGGGGAACTCAATTAAGTCTCCGGTCCAGACTATGTATAGGCTGCATCATTTTGAGTGTTGTGGAATGTAACAACCCCACCTGTCACATGACATATAACGGTGGGTCCGGCCGGGGCCCCACGCCATATAGCACAGACAAGCAAGGGAGTCACGTGTGGTAATCAAACTCTACTCGTGTCCTTAACTCATTCCATTCTAGCGCAGCAATTTTTCTTGTTAGCATGAACTCAAACCAGAATGTCCACCCATATATAAATACCACATTTATATAAAAACACTAGGAATGTATACAACTCACACACCCTGGCCTTATGGCCTTACAAGTTTCTCTTTACAAAACAACAATTTCGTACATCGGCACGCAGGCCGGCCACACATGAAATCCAACCACGATTCTTCATATAGCCTTCAAGGGCCTATATCAGCAAGCTCGCTATTTCCTTTATTCTTTCCAAACCGCAGCACCTGCAAGTTATCATCCAAGCCAACACAGAAAACAAAGTAACGGTCAGCATTGCTGACCCATTATAACGACCCTACCCCCTACCCGGGGTAGTGGTTCCTTCCCTGTATACAGTGCTTCCTTTCTCATCAAGCATCAGCAAACATCACCAAATCACATAGCTAGATCATTCGTTTTATTCCACTAACTAACAAACACATCACATCACAAACGCTGGAATCCACCAACGCTCCGTGCACTCAGGGCACCTTCTTGGCGTACCGGAATCCACCGTCGTACACCGCTGTCCCTCGAGGTGTTAACTTGTTGGTTGACCGGCCCTAGTGCACCAGCTCGCAGGCTGGCGACATCCCGCCCAAGCCACTCAGAGGTCCATCCTCACAGCATCACAACCAGAGCAGACCGACCCACACTCCGTGGTGTAGCAAGCCGGGTTTATCTAAGCTCCCCAGGCAATGTCTACCCATCGGTCCCCCTCCTAATCCGATCGACCCACACCATGTGGTGCAGCAACCCGGGTTTAACTCGGCTCCCCTAGCATTGCCGCCCATCGATCCCTTCCTTAACTAGATCAACCCACCCTAGTGGTGTAACAGGCCGGGTTTATCACGAGCTCCCCAGGCGTGCTACCAATTGATCATCTCATAACCAGGAGCTTCACCAAAGTCTCCTCACAAGCAGTACATCCATACATGCATCACAATAAAATCCATTTTGCACATCATCAAAGTCACGGAGTCTTCTCCGGTTTACCCATGAACATCACCAATCCAGACTACCGGTCCAGATGGGCTTCACACATCATGCCTACGCCGTACTTCATAATTCCGGCTCTAGATGCAGACGTAACAAAGGAATCTCTTCCGCGATCCACCTCTTGGTGGAGGATTCCAAGCACATGTATAGAGAAAGGACTTCGATGTCCAAGAAGGAGATCGTTACCCTTGAAGATCGCTTCGGCGCCATGAAGTAGCCGGATGGAACTCACCGCCTCGGCTCTGCCTTCACGAATCCGCTCTCGGATCTTCGATCCGCTCTCCGCAGCTCCTACAGCAGCTGGAATCTCCTCCCTTCTCTCTCCCTTAGGCCTCTCTTCTTTTTCTCTCTTGGAATGGAAATGAAGAAGAAGAAGAAGAGAATAAGAGGATTTATCCTCCAAATCTCGGCCTTCTAGACACCTGGACAAAGCCCAGCCACTGGATCCAGGAAGAGGGAAACAAACGGCTCAGATCTGGCCAGAAAACCCAAAACACAGCCTGACACGCCCTGTGACACGCCCGTGTCACAGGCCGTGTCCCCCTAAGCGGCAGACAACCGACTCAATCCAACCAGTACACGCCCGTGTGACACGCCCGTGTCACGGCCGTGTACCCGACACGCCCTCAGACACGCCCGTGTCTAAGGCCGTGTGCCTCAAGGAAAATAATCCCAAATCCAACCCGAGACTTCACACGGCCTGGCACACGGCTGGGCACACGCCCGTGTTCCTGGCCGTGTGCACCAGGACACACCCGTGTCCTTCTAACACGGCCTAACCCGAGACGTCGAGCTAAATTCGACGCCCACTGACACGCCCTGTGACACGCCCGTGTCACAGGCCGTGTCCACACGGGAACCCGATACTCGACGATCGTCGCGTAACACTCGTCGAGCATTCGACACGGCATCCGACACGGCCGTGTCCTGGGCCGTGTGCCCCATTCTCGACGATGTCGAGCGAAAATCGTCGACACCAAGTCCAATCGTCGAAACAACCTCGACACGCCCTGCGACACGCCCGTGTCGCAGGCCGTGTCACCTGACACGCCCTGGGACACGCCCGTGCCCAGGCCGTGTCACCCAGGCCTGAACCCAATTTTGATCCTCTTGACTTCAGGGTGTTACAATCCTCCCCCCCATCAAATAATTTCGTCCTCGAAATTTGACTTCAAATAGCCAATTAGGCACAATCATCACCAAAGCGTACACCGCAATTCTCCGCACACGCTACCAAACAGACAACACAACAAACATCCCTAGCTTCCACTTGTGCACATTCCACCACATAAAACCTCAAAACAAAACAACATGATGGATTGATTTCGTCACAATCACAAGTGCACAAAACATAGTTTACATACACAACTGTCAGAGCATCGACATGCTTCACATCACAGTTCACCTCCGCTCAGCCTCCCGATTTTGAAATTCGCGACTCAAAGATAACTGCACCGCGCGAGGCTGAATTTCACCAACTGAACTTTGCGGCTCTTGCACTTCCATCGCATGCAATCTAGGTTGCGTCCGGGGTGCAGATGACTCGGCCACTGCTTTCCCTTTTTCTTCATATGACGCACCTGTCTTTTTCTCACTCCCTGGAGGGGCATTCCAACAAAATTTCGCGATATGTCCTGGCTGCCCACACTTATAGCATATACGTGTATCCACACGTCCTGGCCCATACGTCGCCCCTGACGAAACAGTCGACGGAGCTATGTCCACCGGCCTAAATCTTTTCTTTTCTTATCGTCGAAACGCCGATTGATCCACTTGCGACATTTTAACGTCGGACTTTTCCCTTGCCAGTCTCTTATTCTCTCGTACTCGCTTCATATCCTTCTCCAAGGCACGAGCTGTATCGACCAACGCCTGAAAGCCTTGGCTCACGGAACTCGGAAGTGCCAACCTCAATTCATCCCGCAATCCTCCATAAAACCGATTTGTCTTTCGCACTTCCTCCGCAAAGGTCGATCCCGCATATCTTCCCAATCTTGTAAACTCGTGCAGGTAGGTATCAACATCTTGCTCACCCTGCACCAAGCTGAGAAACTCATTTTCCATTGCAATTCTCTGCGACACTGGCACATACTTGGCTAAAAAGATCTGGGAGAATTCCTCCATTGAAATCTCCATTAAACCTCGACCTGCCAAGTGGTGCACTTCAATTTCATCCCACCATAATCTCGCCTCTCCTTCCAACAGAAAAGTGGCCATCATCACTTTCTGTTCTTCGACCGTCCTGATTGCGGTTAGGATTCGTTTTACTCTTGCCAACCAATCTTCTGCCTGCGTTGGTGAAAGCGCTCCACCAAACGTAGGTGGGTGAAAGTGCATAAAACGTGACAATGCGTCGTCACTTGCTTGCGCTTCCACCACCTCGGCAGCATGCTCTTGCCTTCCACCCGGTCTTGCCTGTCCAGCAGGTTGTGCTTGTAACACTGCAAGCACTGTCTCCGCCACCACCCGTATGGCCTCTGCCGAGGGAGGCATCGGCGCTTCCACGGGTGCTGCACTCTCATCCGACCGCTGAGGCTCAGACGGCCCAGCTCCATCCCTCGCCACCTATCAATGTACAAAACACCATTAAAGTCGTCCAAATCATAACGGTACTGGTACATTGACTACACACGCACGCACATCATGTGCATGACATACATTCCTAGTGGACATTCATGAGTTCAATTATGTTCTCTCCTCCCAAACAATCTCAACCTGGCTCTGATACCACTTTGTAACAACCCCACCTGTCACATGACATATAACGGTGGGTCCGGCCGGGGCCCCACGCCATATAGCACAGACAAGCAAGGGAGTCACGTGTGGTAATCAAACTCTACTCGTGTCCTTAACTCATTCCATTCTAGCGCAGCAATTTTTCTTGTTAGCATGAACTCAAACCAGAATGTCCACCCATATATAAATACCACATTTATATAAAAACACTAGGAATGTATACAACTCACACACCCTGGCCTTATGGCCTTACAAGTTTCTCTTTACAAAACAACAATTTCGTACATCGGCACGCAGGCCGGCCACACATGAAATCCAACCACGATTCTTCATATAGCCTTCAAGGGCCTATATCAGCAAGCTCGCTATTTCCTTTATTCTTTCCAAACCGCAGCACCTGCAAGTTATCATCCAAGCCAACACAGAAAACAAAGTAACGGTCAGCATTGCTGACCCATTATAACGACCCTACCCCCTACCCGGGTAGTGGTTCCTTCCCTGTATACAGTGCTTCCTTTCTCATCAAGCATCAGCAAACATCACCAAATCACATAGCTAGATCATTCGTTTTATTCCACTAACTAACAAACACATCACATCACAAACGCTGGAATCCACCAACGCTCCGTGCACTCAGGGCACCTTCTTGGCGTACCGGAATCCACCGTCGTACACCGCTGTCCCTCGAGGTGTTAACTTGTTGGTTGACCGGCCCTAGTGCACCAGCTCGCAGGCTGGCGACATCCCGCCCAAGCCACTCAGAGGTCCATCCTCACAGCATCACAACCAGAGCAGACCGACCCACACTCCGTGGTGTAGCAAGCCGGGTTTATCTAAGCTCCCCAGGCAATGTCTACCCATCGGTCCCCCTCCTAATCCGATCGACCCACACCATGTGGTGCAGCAACCCGGGTTTAACTCGGCTCCCCTAGCATTGCCGCCCATCGATCCCTTCCTTAACTAGATCAACCCACCCTAGTGGTGTAACAGGCCGGGTTTATCACGAGCTCCCCAGGCGTGCTACCAATTGATCATCTCATAACCAGGAGCTTCACCAAAGTCTCCTCACAAGCAGTACATCCATACATGCATCACAATAAAATCCATTTTGCACATCATCAAAGTCACGGAGTCTTCTCCGGTTTACCCATGAACATCACCAATCCAGACTACCGGTCCAGATGGGCTTCACACATCATGCCTACGCCGTACTTCATAATTCCGGCTCTAGATGCAGACGTAACAAAGGAATCTCTTCCGCGATCCACCTCTTGGTGGAGGATTCCAAGCACATGTATAGAGAAAGGACTTCGATGTCCAAGAAGGAGATCGTTACCCTTGAAGATCGCTTCGGCGCCATGAAGTAGCCGGATGGAACTCACCGCCTCGGCTCTGCCTTCACGAATCCGCTCTCGGATCTTCGATCCGCTCTCCGCAGCTCCTACAGCAGCTGGAATCTCCTCCCTTCTCTCTCCCTTAGGCCTCTCTTCTTTTTCTCTCTTGGAATGGAAATGAAGAAGAAGAAGAAGAGAATAAGAGGATTTATCCTCCAAATCTCGGCCTTCTAGACACCTGGACAAAGCCCAGCCACTGGATCCAGGAAGAGGGAAACAAACGGCTCAGATCTGGCCAGAAAACCCAAAACACAGCCTGACACGCCCTGTGACACGCCCGTGTCACAGGCCGTGTCCCCCTAAGCGGCAGACAACCGACTCAATCCAACCAGTACACGCCCGTGTGACACGCCCGTGTCACGGCCGTGTACCCGACACGCCCTCAGACACGCCCGTGTCTAAGGCCGTGTGCCTCAAGGAAAATAATCCCAAATCCAACCCGAGACTTCACACGGCCTGGCACACGGCTGGGCACACGCCCGTGTTCCTGGCCGTGTGCACCAGGACACACCCGTGTCCTTCTAACACGGCCTAACCCGAGACGTCGAGCTAAATTCGACGCCCACTGACACGCCCTGTGACACGCCCGTGTCACAGGCCGTGTCCACACGGGAACCCGATACTCGACGATCGTCGCGTAACACTCATCGAGCATTCGACACGGCATCCGACACGGCCGTGTCCTGGGCCGTGTGCCCCATTCTCGACGATGTCGAGCGAAAATCGTCGACACCAAGTCCAATCGTCGAAACAACCTCGACACGCCCTGCGACACGCCCGTGTCGCAGGCCGTGTCACCTGACACGCCCTGGGACACGCCCGTGCCCAGGCCGTGTCACCCAGGCCTGAACCCAATTTTGATCCTCTTGACTTCAGGGTGTTACATGGAACCACTTACCCAAGTGGGTTGAAATCAATTTTAAATTAAAGTAGACTTCAAGGTCTACAATTTCCTTGTTGGACACTTTTCAAGGTTCAGCACACAAGGGCCTTGTTTAATAGCATCAAAGTGTGCATGATAAAGAGGTAATTAATTACTATATTATATATAAAATTTTAATAATACAATAAGAACTGTTCATCTTCTTCTCCAACAATAGAAACCCGTAAAAAAATGCCACTTCTTGTTGCTTTTCCAAGCTTCCTTGCTGGTCACCCATCCATCTCCCTGGCCAGCCACTACCACCACCACCTCCATTGAGGTGATGGCTATCTCCCGGCGGTGGTTTGGCCGCCGGAGGTGGTGGTTTCCGACAAACCCGCCACCATGAAATTTCAGAAAATCTCCATTTTTCCGCACTTGGATCGACTCGTTTGAGCCCGAATTCTCAGCCTAATTTGATCTAGGATACTAGCACAAGGGGAGAGGTGGAGAAGTGGACCTTGTTTGGGGTTCGACGATGGCGACGACGGCGGTCGGCCATGCCGTTTTTCCTCTCCGGCGAGCTTGCCAGATTCCTCGATCGTCCAACAAAACCATTGATCCAATACATTTTTTTGACTGCCAAGGATGCTTTGAAGGTGATGAAAAGATCAAAAGTGGGAATAGGGGGCTGTATTGGGAGATTTATATTTTTCATGGGAGGGGAGGTGAAGGGGTGGTTGTCCATGGTGGTTGGGCTCCCCCCCCCGCCCATTAGTGTGGCTGTTGGAATTGATCCCATCCTCATCCCAAGAGGCAAGGGAGATGAATGGGGGTAATGGGGAGATGAATGGAGGGACCCATGGCCTCCCTCCATAACTCATCTCTCCTTTTCCTCTTTCTCTCTCCTCCTTTAAGGGAAAAACTCCCATTTTCTCTCTCCTAATCACCCCCTCCGAAATTTAGGTGGCATTCCACATAAATATCAGCCTCCTAAAGTTAATGGGCCACTCAAATTGGGCTTAGCCCAAGTCACTTCGGCTTGTTTAGGTTATTTAGGCTAGTTTGACCTATTTTAGTGTTGAGTTGACTTTGGTCAACTTGACAACTTGGGTTGACCTAAATGGGTCCTTAGTGACCCAATGAATCTCTTAAAGGGTTAGAGAGGTTTAGGTGGCATCATCTTGACAAGTTGGAGGTCCATTGGCCCTAGATAGGTCACTTTGACCATTTTAGGGTTATGGTTGACTTTGGTCAACTTGACCACTCTGATTGACCCCAATGGGTCCTTTGTGATGCAATGAACCTCCTAAAGGGGCTAGGGATGTTATGGTGGGGTCAAAGAGTCAAGGTGTGCCCCTAAAGTCAAACCCTGGGTAAGGTAATTGGAAAGTATTATTTGCAGACTATGGTGAACTCACCTTCATTCCTAGGTTCACTTGGTCTTCTTGGGCTTCCTAGGGTTTTGTCATGACCTAGTCATGACAAAACCACTCCTATGGGTCTAGTTGTTTGAGGGATGTTACAAATCCCAATAAACAAAAATAATAATTTTGTCCCCAAAATTTAGGTTAGGCCTGTAGGCTTTCTTATGAGAGTAACTGAATGTTACATCCTTCAGAAATTTAACTTATACTTGATGCAAAGAGCTCCAAGTACTTTTGCTACATCAGATCTAGTGGGTCCCAGGTATGCTCCTCTTGTCATGATTTGACCTCATGATCTTGACCACCGGAACCTTCTCGTACCGCAAGACTCGCGTTACAGTATCATCTATCCTGACCGACTCTAAGAGGACCGATCAATCAGAAGTTGCCGAGCCATCTATACTAGTAACTTGCTGCTCTGGCCATAGTTGATCCTTCCTAAGATAGGAGATGTGGAAGACGATGTGCAAATCCGCTAACTCCTGCGGTAGCTCCAGTCTGTAAGCCAATGAGCCGATCCACCCCAGGATCCTATAGGGCCCCATATTCCTTGGATTGAGCTTCTTTCGCCCGCATAACTGCGGGACTCCATACATCGGATGTATCTTCAAGAACTCATGTAAATTTAATTTTTTTTGTATGCTTATAGTTTATATTTTTCTAATTGCGTAAATATTATTTATTCTACTCAAAAATTGGTGAATCTAGTGTGAATAGAACGGTAGTGTAAGGATGTGTGTAGCCGTCACTAGGCTCGTTTTGCTCTAGTTAGGAGGAAGGATCATCTTTATCGGTGGCTAAGAACTTGCCCCAAGCTACTCTCGAAGCATTGGTGCATGGTTAGTAAAGCATAAGCGTGATGTTGGCCATCATTTTGGCCCGGTTGAGCTTTGTACCTTTCCTAACGTCTTATCCTCGCTGGCCCTGTTGTGCCTACCACTTCTTTTGATTCAGCTCCACCATTATTTCAACAAAGCCTCATAGCTGATGCTAGTCGCACACCCAAGTCGAGCTTTAGTGTTTTACATTTTCATTTTGGGGTGTTGATTTGGTGATATTCCATGCGAATATGTGGATGTGCTCCAAAGTTTTATTTGCTGAAATTGTTAAAATAAAAAGATGATTTGAAAAAATATATAAAAATTAATTGTGAAAAAGAAAAGTGAAAAGAAAAAGTATAATTGAAAATTCTATTTGAGATGAGATTGTATTTGTAGTAGGCGGTGCACACACCCATATTTTAAAAATTATGTCTGGGGTGTGGTGTACCCGCATGTATTTTGGTTAGCGGATAGAATCTTTTTTATGCTAGCTCATTTGGGTTAGGTGCATAACATTCTTATTTATCTTTGTTTACCTCACTGAAACCCAAACCCCATCTCTTAACCTAAAGTCCTACGGATTCACTCTTGAGTCGAACTAGTACCTTGGAGAGAGTGTGAATGGGCAAGCATATGATCCCCAACATTGATGCATTTCTTTGGAGGTGATCCCGAGCCCCGGTCTTTGGCAATGCTCACCTGAGTGGTCTGCCTACTTTCTCCATACGCGTGACCGGAAGATTCACCATGATTAAATTCTTGAGTAGTAATAAAATCTTGATACACATTGTGAAAAGTCGAAACTATTTTGTATACTTAGAATTTCCTCTATTATATTTTTACATGCCCGAGCATGCGACTTTGCATGGTACTCCGTATCTTATTTTCAATGTTATCTAGTTTATTTTCCCTATCCGCACAGATTTTGTTTGCTCGGGACGCATAAACAGGTAAGTCTAGGGGTGTGATGAGTCCTATTTATATACTAATTTTCGGACTCGTCTGGGCTAGTTTTCTTTCACTAGCACCTCACTTTTATTTTGTTATCGTATATATTTCATCTAATCTTTATTTCCATAGGAAGAGAACTTATAGGCCCGTGGTTGTGTATTTTTGTTACTTTTATTAATTGTACTTCTTATTGTGATCGCCTGGAATGTCTGCACAAATCAGTGGTTAGTTTTTCCTGCAGGTACAAGGGTTGTGTGGGTGCTCTAGGTTGGTTTGGGACCCATTTATGACTAAGGGTCACTGATCGTGCGTTTTTACACTCGCACGCTTAGTGGATTCCTTAGCACACGATCACTGGTCATGCGCCACTGATCGTGTGCATTGATTCCATTTTTTTACCAGGTTCTGCAATGCCAATACGCTCTATCACAAGACACAGTACGCACGACCACTGGTCGTGCACCACTGATCATGTGCATTGATTCCATTTTTACCAGGTTCTGTCATGTTAATACGCACTATCACAGGACAAAGTGCGCACGATCACTGGTCGTGCGCCACTAATCGTGTGAATTATAATTTTTAGAATCTTTAAATACATACGTTCTGCCCTAATTACGCATTCTGGACTTTTTCTCCGTCATTTTCGTCTCTGAGGAGGGTTCCGCCGATCTTCTTCTTCCTCCACCGTAGGGAGGGGCTCTGGGCAAGATTTCAACGCCAAATTCAAGCCAGAGCTTCCTCTCAGCCTCCTCCTTCATCCTTGAGCTTCAAGAAGGGTTTGACCTAGCTTTCATCATCAAGCTCGGAGGAGTTTGTGTCATATTTCACCGGATCATGATACGAAGAAGACGGGTCCATTGGGAATTAGTGACAACCTCCTCTACCCCGGACGCAGTTGAGGATCGAGCTAGGACGCGGATTGACAACCCGGCGATTCCTTCCATGAATCCTCAGGAAGACTTCAGATCCGGTCGATTTCACACTCTCTTCTTGTTTTGTTGTTGATAGTGAAGTTTGATCACTTTTTATTTGATGAAGTGTACTTAATTAGATATACGTTTGTATATAATCATGTCTATGTGATTTTATACTCACGTTATTTGCTTGAGGTGCGCCCTTTTCCATCCTTCACCATACAGTGTGATGAATTGTAAATATACGTATTTTTGTGCACATTAATTTAGTCAATTTCATTTATTTTCATCGTTTTTACTTATTTTTGTTCAATAAAATGTTCCTATTCTTGTAAATTTGCTTCTAACTTGTTTTATTTTATTTTTCAGAAAAAGTTCAAAATCTGCCAAAATTGGGCAGTACACGCCCGTGACATATTTGTCACGCCCGTGACCAAGGCGTGACGCTCAAATTCCGTGAACTGGCAGATTTTTGAAGTAAAAAGCTCGACACGCCTGGCGACACGCCCGTGTCACCCGACACGGGGCGTGACCCAAGCCCATGTCCTCTCCTCTCGACGAATTCCGCTCGACGATCGTCGAGTGTCGACACCAACAGTCACGCCCAACGTCACGCCCGTGACCTGGGGCGTGACTCAATTTCCACTCGACGATTTCGACTCGACACTTTCCACTCGACATTCGTCGAGTGTCGACACCAACTAACATGCCCAGAGTCACGCCCGTGACCTGGGGCGTGACCTTTCCAGCTAGCCCGACAAGATGCTACCGAAGACTTTCGGCGCAACCCGCGCCCGGTTCTACCTCCCCGACACGCCCAGAGTCACGCCCGTGACCTGGGGCGTGACTGCCGCGAACTCAGCCCGAAGTCAACTTTCCTGTCCAATCGCCAGCCGCCTTCATGAATAGTACTGTCACGCCCCCCCCCCCCCTACACGCCCGTGACCGAGGGCGTGTACTTAGAATTTTTTGCCTATAAATTGCCCAGTTCTGTAAGGTCCAAGGGTTCAGATTTTTGGGCCAATTTAGTGTGTTTTTGTGGGCTGCATCCGTGATTTCTAAAGATATGTAAGGAGATTTCTCCCTTTTTTATTTCATGTCTTGTTTTGCTTTAGCTTTAGCCCTTGTAATAGCTTGTAATAGTTCCTAAAAATCAATAAAATGTTAGATTTTCTCTTCATATTTAGCTCTGGAATGAACACTTGTGCCCACTTTCCTTCTCCTTTTTATCCTTGGTTTTATCTTTGTTCTTCATTTAGTTCTTCTTTTATGAAATGTGTGTGTGTGTATGAGTGTAACTTATTTACTTTACATGTTTTTTAACTTGTTTTCATGCTTAGGTATGCTAGGTTTTCCTCTTTTTCTCCTTGTCTTTTTCTTGAAAGAATTTTGATTTCATTCTTATGATTTTATAAAAGAGATTTAAAAAGTGATTTTGTTCTTTTTTTTACTTAGTTTTCTTTTAGGATTGTAAAACCTCTTTTGTTCTTTTCATCTTCTTTTTCACTTTTTTTATCACTTTCATAACATCATAAGAATGAAAATGTTGGCATTTTAATTTTCCAAAAACTTTGGTTTTTAATTTGTTTTGAAGAAACTTTTGTCTTCCAAAAATTGAAATTTCCTCTTTTTATTTGTTTTTGGCAAAACCTAAGCATGAAAAAGTTAAAATTTTAATTTTTAGGTAACTTTCATTTTGCTTTTTATTTGTGTGTGTGAGTGTATGAGCCAAAATTTCCTTTTGTTCTTCTTAATCTTCATGAAGTGTATGTGAGTGTAGGTGTATAACTTTTATGCTTTGATTCAAATTGTGTAGAGTGTGTGAGTGTAGGTGTATAACTTTTATGTTTTGTTCAATTTTGTAGAGTGTGTGAGTGTAGGTGTTAGCTTTATTGCTTTCTTGAATTTCTTATGGAGTGTGTGTGTCTGTGTGTATTTATTTCCGCCTACTCGTTAAGAGTTAAATGGCGCACCGTTTTCATTTTCAGTCCTACTCGTTCGAGTAGGACGTGTAATTTTTCTTTCTTTATTTTTCCGCCTACTCACTTGAGTTAAATGGCCGGAATTTATTTCCCGCCTACTCGTTTGAGTAGGATTTGTAATTTTTCTTTCTTTATTTTTCCGCCTACTCACTTGAGTTTAATGGCCGGACTTTATAGCCCTGTAATCGCATTTATTTTCTCCTACTCATTTGAGTAGGACTCGCTTTCATTTCAATCCTACTCGTTTGAGTAGGACTTGCAATTTTCAGCTTTTATTTACCGCCCCCACTCGTTTGAGTGGGACTCGCAAATTTGAAAAATGCAAATTTCTTTTATGTGTAACTTAGTTCCTTTTTAATTTATAATTTGGAGTGTGCGTGAGTTCTTGTTTTAGCTAGTTTTTCAGTTTTCTAAATGTTGTTATTTTTCTTGTGTCCCCTTCTTATAAACGTTTAGTGTTTAATTTCGAACTCGCGCCTCACTAAATTATAAGCCGTCCCCATACCGATGTGTGGCTAATCGCTATTAGCCTCGGCATCGAAGAGCATTGGGACATTTAAAATGATTTATAATAATTGAAGCTCTTTATTTTCATTTTAATTTAAGCACTTAAGGTTTACCCCAGGTTTACGACGCGTAGGACCACATAATCGATGTGTGGGCCCTATTTCCGTAGTCCATATGCTAGCTAGCCGAGAGGCCGTGCATATGGACCGATCACCCCTGGGTAAATAGAGTTGCGTGCATACCCTCGAGAGAGGACAAGCGTAATTCTACCGGATTGGGTTCCCCACCCAATATCGGGGTTCTTAGCGTAAAGCGGGCGTTAAGAGGAATCCTTCGTCGGACTAACGTTCGGTCAAATAGTCTTAACGTTTAGGTGAGCGATATCCCTATAGCTAGGTGAGCTCACATTAGTGGAACCTCCACGGCCAAGTTGCCTTATTATTAATTTGAAAACTAAGTCTTTTTATTATTAAAAATTGTTTTAGTCTTAATCCGATTCGATGCCGAGCGTTAACCCTTCATCGAATATTTTCTAAATCGTTTTTTCGCTCCTTTGCTTTTCCGTCTTTTATTAAGTAAAAAATCCACCTTACTTTCAGTAAAATAATAGTCCTCCCGGAGGAGTAAGAATAGTCAACGCGACCCCGAGAACAATACGACCTCGGTATTCCACCGAATATCGAGTACTACTTGCGATAGGTGCACTTGCCTACCCGAGCGAGCCCGCGGCGATCGACTCACCGAACCAACCACAGTAAGAGTTTGTTCGCGGGATCATCAAGTTTTTGGCGCCGTTGTCGGGGAATCTCTTTTCGAGTTGCTATTTCGAATTCCGGAGTCTATTACTTTTACTTATTTTCTATAAAAAAAAAACAAAACTAAAAACTTTATTTTAAAACAAAAAAAAGAAGTTTATTTTGTTTTATTTTTGTTTGGGTGTATGACCCGTGGACAACCCTCAGAGTCTGAAGATTTTGACTTCGACCCTGAGATCGAACGCTCTCTTGCGCGTATTCGATCTCAACGCCGAAATCCTTCTTTAGATCCCGAGGAATCTATCGGAGAACCTACTGTTGTAGTTATGGCCGCGCCTAACCCTCCCCCGGCGGCCGAGCGTACTATGTCTTATTACGCCCGGCCTAACCTGGATGATTCTGGGTCGAGTATTGTTCGCCCTGCGGTGGCCAATAATAATTTTGAAATAAAGTCGAGTGTCATTCAAATGGTCCAAAACGCCGTGCAGTTCGATGGACTGCCGGATGAGGACCCGAATGTCCACTTGTCCAATTTCTTGGAGATATGCGACACCTTCAAGATTAATGGCGTCACTGATGACGCCATTCGTTTGCGCTTATTTCCTTTTTCCCTTAAGTCCAAAGCCAAGGCGTGGTTGAATGCCCTCCCGCGAGGATGTATCACCACGTGGGCTGAGTTGACGGAATGGTTCCTAACGAAGTACTTTCCGCCCTCAAAAACTGCAAAGTTGCGGGCGGACATTTCTTCATTTGTGTAGAACGATCCTGAGTCTCTATACGAGACTTGGGAACGGTTTAAGGAATTCCTCCGCCGCTGCCCGCACCACGCGCTGCCAACGTGGTTGCAAGTTCAAATTTTTTATAATGGGCTGAATTTTCAGACGCGTCAAATGATTGACGCGGCTGCCGGGGGTACTCTGAACAACAAAACCCCCGAGGCCGCCCAGGCTTTATTCGAAGAGATGGCTATGAACGCCTATCAATGGAACGTCCCGCGGGGACGGCCAAAGCCGGCGGCTGGTCTTTTTGAAGTGGATGCCACTGCTTTCTTTACCCTTCAAGTTGAAAGGTTAACAAAGCAGGTGGCGGAGATGTCTGCTGCCTCCTCCACTCCACCTTGTTTTATTCCCTCTAATGTCTGCGTAGCTGAAGAGTTCGTGGACTTCATGGGAAATTCGGGTCGTCCTCCCTTCAACCCCAACAACAACCCTTATAGTAATAACTATATTCCGGGTTGGAGGAATCACCCCAACTTCTCGTGGAGCAACCCGAATAATGCTCAGCGTCCCCCTATTTCTTATGCGCCCGGATTTCTTCCTCCTCCTCCTCCTCCTCTTCCGAAACCCTCACCGATGGAGGAAAATTTTTCGAAGTATATTGCGTCCAACGAGTCAAATATCCGGAACATCACCGGATCGCTAAAAACACTCGAACAACAGGTTGGACAGCTGGCGAGGATGATGTCCGAGCGCGCGCTCGGGGCACTGTCGGGAAACACGGAGCCCAATCCGCGGGAGAACGCCAACGCTATAACCCTCCGTAGCGGAAAGGAGGTGGTCGATCCAAAACGGACCGACCCTCAGGTACATATTTCACCTCCGACCCCTCTTCCCCTTTCTTCACTTACGCCGCCTTTACCTATTATAAAAGAAAAAATTATTTTAAACAAGGCTCTTCCGTATCCGCATAAGTTAGAAAACGAGCGTAAGGACGCGCAATATGAAAAATTTATTTTATTATTAAAACAAATTCACATTAATGTTCCTTTTTGCGAGGCTATCTCGCAAATGCCCAAATATGCGAAATTTTTAAAAGAACTACTTTTTAATAAACGTAAATTAGAGGATATTTCGCATGTATCTCTCAACGCTGTCTGCTCGGCGGCCCTTACTAATAAATTTCCCACAAAACAAAACGACCCGGGACGGTTTTCCATCCCGTGCCTTTTTGGCGATATATTAGTAAAGTACGCCTTAGCTGATTTAGGGGCTAGCATTAATCTAATGCCGTTCTCGCTCTTTTCGCGTTTAGGTTTGGGTACTCCTAGTCCTACGAATATGCGCATCCAATTAGCGGATCGCTCGGTTAAGTTCCCTATCGGGGTAGTGGAGGACGTCCTTGTCCGAGTCGACAAGTTTACCTTCCCGGTAGACTTCGTCATCTTAGATATCGAGAAGGACGCCGAGGTACCAATAATACTCGGTCGCCCTTTTCTCGCCACCTCCCACGCACTAATAGATGTTAGTAATGGTAGCCTTCTCCTCCAAGTAGGCGATGACCAAGTTACTTTCTCTATTAATCCCTCGATGGACAATTTGTCATCGAGCGACGATTTCTGCTATTCTTTAGATACCTTTTTTGGAGATCGTTCTTCTCCCGTTTTCGAGTCCGTATTTTTAAACGACGATGTTTATGCGCTCGAAAATTTTAAATGCGATGAGGATACTTCATTAGACTTGCCTTTCGAACCAATTGGTTAGAACTACATAGGTATTAAAACCTCCCTAGAAGAACCGCCCATCCTAGACCTCAAACCCTTACCCGCATCACTCAAATACGCATTTTTGGGAAAAGGCGATACGCTTCCCGTTATCATTTCTTCGGACTTGAGTGATTCAGAGACTTCCGATTTATTGGAAGTTTTACTTAAACATCGCCACGCAATTGCGTGGCAAATCTCTGACTTAAAGGGGATTAGCCCCTCCTTTTGCACCCATAAGATTTTTCTTAACGATAATTGCCGCAAAACGATTCAGCCGCAACGTCGTCTTAACCCAAACATGAAAGACGTTGTTAAAGCCGAAATCATTAAGTTATTAGATGCGGGGATTATCTACCCTATTTCGGATAGTGCATGGGTTAGTCCCGTGCATGTCGTACCCAAGAAGGGCGGTCTTACCGTAGTGGCGAATGAGCATAACGAGCTTGTCCCAACTCGTACTGTTACGGGTTGGCGAGTGTGCATCGATTATAGAAAACTTAATGACGCCACCCGCAAGGACCATTTTCCTCTGTCATTTCTAGACCAGATTTTAGAGCGTTTATCCGGTCATCCGTATTATTGTTTTCTTGATGGATATCGGGGTTTTTCCAAATCCCCATTTCCCCCGATGATCAAGAGAAAACAACTTTTACTTGCCCGTTTGGCACCTTCGCATATCGAAGAATGTCATTTGGACTCTGCAACGCGCCAGCTACATTCCAAAGATGTATGCTAGCGATCTTTGGCGAGCTAGTAGAAGACATTATGGAAGTCTTTATGGATGACTTTTCTGTTTTCGGACGCTCTTTTCCCGATTGCCTTAACAATTTAGATCGTGTCCTTCAACGGTGCGAGGACACAAGCCTTGTTTTAAATTGGGAAAAATGCAACTTTATGGTTCGAGGAGGTTTGGTCCTCGGCCATATGATTTCGTCTAAGGGGATAGAGGTGGATAAGGCCAAGATAGAAATTATAGGAAAACTTCCGCATCCAACAAACGTAAAATCTATTAGGAGTTTCTTAGGCCATGCGGGCTTTTATCGACGCTTCATTCAAGACTTTTCAAAAATAACAAAGCCGCTAACTCACCTCTTGGAAAAGGAATCACGCTTCATCTTTAGTAGCGAATGCGAGTCCGCCTTTAATTTGATAAAACAAAAACTTATCACTTCACCAATTTTAGTGGCCCCTAATTGGTCCCTTCCGTTCGAAATAATGTACGACGCTAGTGATATTGCCTTAGGTGCCGTTCTTGGCCAACGCGTAGAAAAACATTTTCATCCTATTTATTACGCTAGCAAGATGCTCACTTCCGCACAAGTAAATTACACGACAACGGAAAAGGAACTCTTAGCCGTCGTTTTCGCTTTCGATAAGTTTCGCTCGTATATAACGCTATCTAAAGTTATCGTTTTTACCGATCACTCCGCGCTTAAATATTTATTAGCTAAAAATGACGCGAAGCCCCGCCTTCTTCGCTGGATTCTCCTCCTACAAGAGTTTGATTTGGAGATCCGAGATAAGCGGGGAGCGGAAAATCTAGCGGCAGACCACCTCTCCCGTTTAGAAAATCCCCGAGGAACGCCTTCTTGCCATTAATAAATCTTCGTCATCTTCGCCTTGGTTCGCAGATTTTGCAAATTTCTTAGTAGCGCGGGTGCTTCCAAAAGAGTTTTCAAGTCATCAAAAGAAGAAATTCTTTTCTGACTTGAAAAATTTCTTTTGGGAGGACCCATTTCTTTTTCGTATCTGCGCGGACCAAGCGGTCCGAAGATGCGTTGCAGGTGTGGAGTGCTTACAAATTCTTAAGCACTGCCACGAGGGTCCAGCCGGTGGGCATTATCAAGCCAACCGGACCGCTCGGAAGGCGCTAGAGGCGGGCTACTTTTGGCCCACTCTCTTCAAAGACGGGCATAATTTTGTGCGCGCATGCGATAGCTGTCAGAGGTCGGGTAACATCTCTCGTCGCGACGAGATGCCCCAAAACATGTTTTTAGAGTGCGAAGTCTTCGATTTGTGGGGCATAGATTTTGTTGGCCCCCTACCTCCATCTTTCAAAAATATGTATATTTTAGTGGCGGTCGACTATGTATCGAAGTGGGCGGAAGCGCAAGCTCTCCCCACCAACGATGCGCGAGTCGTCGTTACATTTCTTAAAAAATTATTTTCTCGCTTCGGCACGCCTCGCGCAATTGTTAGTGATAGGGGAACGCATTTCTGTAACGCTCTTATGGCTAAGACGTTAGCTAAATATGGAGTCACGCACAAGCTTGCCACCCCCTACCACCCGCAAACAAGTGGCCAAGTCGAGGTAGTAAATCGAGAGATTAAGCGAATTTTAGAAAAAACTGTTTCGCTCAATAGGAAAGATTGGTCCGTTAAACTCGACGATGCGTTGTGGGCGTATCGGACGGCATACAAAACCGCAATTGGTTGTACGCCGTTCCGGTTAGTCTACGGCAAAGCGTGCCATTTACCCGTAGAATTAGAGCATCGCGCTCTTTGGGCTTTAAAACTCTTAAACCTCGACTCCAACTTAGCCGCTCAGAATAGAAAATTGCAACTAAACGAGCTCGATGAATGGCGTACGAACGCTTACGAGTGCAATAAATTCTATAAGGAGCGCTCTAAGTTATATCACAATCGAAAAATCAAGTCCCAAAAATTATTTTCTCCGGGCGATCTTGTCCTTCTTTACAATTCACGTCTTAGGCTTTTTCCAGGTAAATTAAAATCTAGATGGTCCGGTCCCTTGCTAGTTGAAGAAGTTTTTCCTTATGGAACCGTACTCGTCTCCCACCCGGACAAATGCTCTTTTAAAGTAAACGGTCATCGGTTAAAGTCTTATATAGCAGGCGACCCAGTGATCGGTTTTAGCGAAACCATAACTCTTCTCCACCTAATAAACCCGCCAAAATAGTCAAGCTACACGACTATAAACAAAGCGCTCCTGGGAGGCACCCCTCGCTTATCTTTTTCGCTCTTTCCTTATTACCTTTGCTGTTTTTTTCTAATAAACGCAGGGTTTCTGATCGGCCTCCCCCTACGCGTTTCAGGGAAGCTTCTACCCCCTTCCCTTTCTTTTCTTTGTATATATTGTCTTTCCTTTCTGTTCCGCATACTTACGATACAACATTGGGGATAATGTTGGACTTAAGTATGGGGGTATTTTCGTGCTTTACTTTCTGCACTTCATTTTGTTTTTCTGCATTTCAAAAAATACAAAACAAATACATATAACAACAAAACAAAAACAAAAAAAATTAAAAAAAATCTTAAAATGAAACAAAAAAAATTTTTAAATGAAAAAATCCAAAAAAAATTTTTGTTTTGTTCTCTTTCTTTCTTTTTTTCCAAAAAACTTAAAAACAATTAAAAAAAAGAGAAAACAAAAAATTATATTTAGTTTCACTTTGTAAATATTTTTTATACATACTCTTTTCTCTCTCCCCCTTCCTCATTCTTGTACAAACCTTTTTATTCCCTTATTTTTGTACATATTATGAAAATTCTCTTAAAACAAAAATTCAAAAAAATTGAGAAAAACAAAAATACAAAAAAAAGATAATAAATGAAAAACAAAAAAAATGATAACAAAAACTATAAAAATAAATAAAAAAAAATGTTTTGAAACAAATAAATTAAATATTCCATACTTAACTTTTTTGCTATCCAAAAATTCAGTTTTAAGTTTATTTATATGCGAATTTGATTAATTCTTTGTTCACTACCCGTTTATTAATTATTGATTGAAAAATTTAAATAGCCGGGGTTAAGTTTTAAAGAATTATTTATGCTTTGTTAAAACTAGCAAACTCGTTTTAGGCACTACTTCTAATTTTTCATTAATAGGAGCACGTATATTATGTTAGGAAATAACGACTATAGAATTCAATTATACTTACTTTTAGCTTTCTGAAACATTGGAACGTACAAATTATTAAGGTTGCTCTAAAAAATTTTTAGGATTACAATCTAGTTTTCCTTTCTCCCCTTACTTTTCATGACCTACTTGGCATGAAAAAAATTTTATCCTTAAAAGATCCTATGTCAATGGGAATAAGATTTCGTTCCGTAAACATAGGCACCCAATAATTTAAAAAGATTATATATGGAGTAAGAGGATAAAATTCATTACTCCTACAAATATACATTGGGTTAATTTTATTCTTATGAAGTTGAAAAACAAAAATCATATTAGGAAAATAAGATTTCGTTTTCCTAATAATCCAAAAGAAAAAAAATGGAGGTTCGAGAAAAAATTACCTCACCTCAAATATCAAAACCCTCTTCATAAACCCACTACCCCCTTAGCCAATTACACGATTCTAGAATTAATTCAAAAATCTTTTTGAGAGCATAATTAGTAAATTATATTATTTCCAGTAGCACTCGTATAAGCTAGAGTTCTTATAATTCCAAACTATTTTCGTTAATCTAACCATTTCAAATGTTGCCTTCTATTTAATTACATCAAGAAGTCTTTTGACCAAAACTTTTGCGCTATTTAAATCATCTACATAATTTTAGGACTTAACTCTTACACCCCGTATATTTATTTCGATCTCTCTTATAATTGATTAAGCGGTAGCTAAAACTTAGAGTTTTTTTTTATTCCTTATAGATTCACCTCAAACTTTTGCTCTGGAATAGCAAAAGCCTAAGTATGGGGGTATTTGATGAATTGTAAATATACGTATTTTTGTGCACATTAATTTAGTCATTTTCATTTATTTTCGTCGTTTTTACTTATTTTTGTTCAATAAAATGTTCCTATTCTTGTAAATTTGCTTCTAACTTGTTTTATTTTATTTTTCAGAAAAAGTTCAAAATCTACCAAAATTGGGCAGTACACGCCCGTGACATATTTGTCACGCCCGTGACTAAGGCGTGACGCTCAAATTCCGTGAACTGGCAGATTTCTGAAGTAAAAAAGCTCGACACGCCTGGCGACATGCCCGTGTCACCCGACACGGGGCGTGACCCAAGCCCGTGTCCTCTCCTCTCGACGAATTCCGCTCGACGATCGTCGAGTGTCGACACCAACAGTCACGCCCAGCGTCACGCCCGTGACCTGGGGCGTGACTCAATTTTCGCTCGACGATTTCGACTCGACACTTTCCACTCGACATTCGTCGAGTGTCGACACCAACTAACACGCCCAGAGTCACGCCCGTGACCTGGGGCGTGACCTTTCCAGCTAGCCCGACAAGATGCTGCCGAAGACTTTCGGCGCAACCCGCGCCCGGTTCTACCTCCCCGACACGCCCAGAGTCACGCCCGTGACCTGGGGCGTGACTGCCGCGAACTCAGCACGAAGTCAACTTTCCTGTCCAATCGCCAGCCGCCTTCATGAATAGTACTGTCACGCCCCCCCTACACGCCCGTGACCGAGGGCGTGTACTTAGAATTTTTTGCCTATAAATTGCCCAGTTCTGTAAGGTCTAAGGGTTCAGATTTTTGGGCCAATTTAGTGTGTTTTTGTGGGCTGCATCCGTGATTTCTAAAGCTATGTAAGGAGATTTCTCCCTTTTTTATTTCATGTCTTGTTTTGCTTTATCTTTAGCCCTTGTAATAGCTTGTAATAGTTCCTAAAAATCAATAAAATGTTAGATTTTCTCTTCATATTTAGCTCTGGAATGAACACTTGTGCCCACTTTCCTTCTCCTTTTTATCCTTGGTTTTATCTTTGTTCTTCATTTAGTTCTTCTTTTATGAAATGTGTGTGTGTGTGTATGAGTGTAACTTATTTACTTTACATGTTTTTTAACTTGTTTTCATGCTTAGGTATGCTAGGTTTTCCTCTTTTTCTCCTTGTCTTTTTCTTGAAAGAATTTTGATTTCATTCTTATGATTTTATAAAAGAGATTTAAAAAGTGATTTTGTTCTTTTTTTTACTTAGTTTTCTTTTAGGATTGTAAAACCTCTTTTGTTCTTTTCATCTTCTTTTTCACTTTTTTATCACTTTCATAACATCATAAGAATGAAAATGTTGGCATTTTAATTTTCCAAAAACTTTGGTTTTTAATTTGTTTTGAAGAAACTTTTGTCTTCCAAAAATTGAAATTTCCTCTTTTTATTTGTTTTTGGCAAAACCTAAGCATGAAAAAGTTAAAATTTTAATTTTTAGGTAACTTTCATTTTGCTTTTTATTTGTGTGTGTGAGTGTATGAGCCTAAATTTCCTTTTGTTCTTCTTAATCTTCATGAAGTGTGTGTGAGTGTAGGTGTATAACTTTTATGCTTTGATTCAAATTGTGTAGAGTGTGTGAGTGTAGGTGTATAACTTTTATGTTTTGTTCAATTTTGTAGAGTGTGTGAGTGTAGGTGTTAGCTTTATTGCTTTCTTGAATTTCTTATGGAGTGTGTGTGTCTGTGTGTATTTATTTCCGCCTACTCGTTAAGAGTTAAATGGCGCACCGTTTTCATTTTCAGTCCTACTCGTTCGAGTAGGACTTGTAATTTTTCTTTCTTTATTTTTCCGCCTACTCACTTGAGTTAAATGGCCGAACTTTATTTCCCGCCTACTCGTTTGAGTAGGATTTGTAATTTTTCTTTCTTTATTTTTCCGCCTACTCACTTGAGTTTAATGGCCGGACTTTATAGCCCTGTAATCGCATTTATTTTCTCCTACTCATTTGAGTAGGACTCGCTTTCATTTCAATCCTACTCGTTTGAGTAGGACTTGCAATTTTCAGCTTTTATTTACCGCCCCCACTCGTTTGAGTGGGACTCGCAAATTTGAAAAATGCAAATTTATTTTATGTGTAACTTAGTTCCTTTTTAATTTATAATTTGGAGTGTTCGTGAGTTCTTGTTTTAGCTAGTTTTTGAGTTTTCTAAATGTTGTTATTTTTCTTGTGTCCCCTTCTTATAAACGTTTAGTGTTTAATTTCGAACTCGCGCCTCACTAAATTATAAGCCGTCCCCATACCGATGTGTGGCTAATCGCTATTAGCCTCGGCATCGAAGAGCATTGGGACATTTAAAATGATTTATAATAATTGAAGCTCTTTATTTTCATTTTAATTTAAGCACTTAAGGTTTACCCCGGGTTTACGACGCGTAGGACCACATAATCGATGTGTGGGCCCTATTTCCGTAGTCTATATGCTAGCTAGCCGAGAGGCCGTGCATATGGACCGATCACCCCTGGGTAAATAGAGTTGCGTGCATACCCTCGAGAGAGGACAAGCGTAATTCTACCGGATTGGGTTCCCCACCCAATAGCAGGGTTCTTAGCGTAAAGCGGGCGTTAAGAGGAATCCTTCGTCGGACTAACGTTCGGTCGAATAGTCTTAACGTTTAGTTGAGCGATATCCCTATAGCTAGGTGAGCTCACATTAGTGGAACCTCCATGGCCAAGTTGCCTTATTATTAATTTGAAAACTAAGTCTTTTTATTATTAAAAATTGTTTTAGTCTTAATCCGATTCGATGCCGAGCGTTAACCCTTCATCGAATATTTTCTAAATCGTTTTTTCGCTCCTTTGCTTTTCTGTCTTTTATTAAGTAAAAAAAATCCACCTTACTTTCAGTAAAATAATAGTCCTCCCGAGGAGTAAGAATAGTCAACGCGACCCCGAGAACAATACGACCTCGGTATTCCCCCGAATATCGAGTACTACTTGCGATAGGTGCACTTGCCTACCCGAGCGAGCCCGCGGCGATCGACTCACCGAACCAACCACAGTAAGAGTTTGTTCGCGGGATCATCACAGTGCCTCACTAGCAATTGCTAGTGGCATGCGTAGCGAAGAGGTGCTCACGGCCCTTATCCTTCCATTCTCCCAACCTCATCCGCAGCCTACTCGTCCATCCGCCTAGCGATTCGGTGCATAGCGGCCCGTGTAGTTTTCCATCCGCTTGGCAAAGCATTGCATAACAACATTGCATAGGAGTAGTTTATTAGTGTTTTACTTTCGTTTTCTGCAAACAATCAAAACCCCCTTCGTAAACACCGACCTAAGGACTTCAATCTCAAGTCCTCCTCAAAATTAACTCCACCTTACTGTGTTCCTTGAGAGATTGATGCTTGGGAAAATTCTCCCATTTTATATTACTTGTGCGACCGGTACACTTACTGTAAACCGCATTAAGGCCAGGGCCAACTCATCCTTAGTCATCTCATCATATGTCTTCGGTGTCTAGACATTTGCATCCAGTGCAGAGACATTCATTGGGATGAATGGTCCTCTTCAACTGTAGTATACATCATAGGGTCAGCAGCTTCGATTAACTGCCTCACCCTTACTTTCCAGATGCCGAAGTATTCCTTCATACAGATTGGAAGCCTCAAAGCACTCAGCTCCTTATTGCTCATTCCTAAACCCATAGAGATAGAATTCAAGCTAACCTTGGAGATCTACTCAGACTATTACACCTTTAAAGAGTAACCTCTCTCTGATACCACTTGAAAGTCTTGTTTTCAAGTCTAGTTAAACACCTAGAGGGGGTTGAATAGGTTTTTGTCTCTATTTTAATCTTCTTACTTGTTAGATGATTTATGTGCTTAGTGATTAGGTTAGTTTTAGCTTTCAAGAACAATCACAGGCGACACATCAATTTTATAGCGGTTCCCCAATCTTGGGTACATCCACTGTCCCTCTGTGCCTTTCTAACCATATGTTAGACTAGGCTCTTCCCCCAAAACTCGGCTCCTTGAGAGCTTACAACACAGATCCCGTAGGACCCCACAGGTCACACAGACCTACCACTTAGGCACTAAGCCAAACCATAGGTCACAAAGACCTTTCACTCGTCACTAAGCCAACCACAGGTCACAAATAATTTAGCCTATATAACACAGGCTTGCAACTTCAGACTCAAAAAGAATCTATACATAAGAATTAAAAGGTGATTTGATTAGACATCAGAGCAAGAAATCTATGTCTACTTCCTCTTGGACTGAGCTGATATCAGCCCAAGCTTCTACTGTTAAAGACAATGAAGTCGGAAGTTGAATCTTTCTTCAAACAGCTATCGTTTCTTTGCAGAACTTGTTGATCTGCTTCCTCAAGAATGGCTTCTGAACCTGCTGTTGCAGATGGTGATTGCTTCAGATATCTCTTTCCTCAGCTAAGTTTTTTTTGTGTAGAACAACTTCTTCAGGCTCGACAAGAAAGGCGAGGAAGAAGATTGAAGTTCGGCCGCACTTTCGTTTTTAGAAAACCTAGAAAAGGACTCGATTGTTTGCTTTGGCCGCTTTGCTTCTTTTTATTCTCTGACAGCCAATCGAGCAGTGGGCCCACCACCAAGATTGATGGCTGAGATTTAGCCATACAGCACATTCTTTCCATTTACTCTTGATTCAACAGCTCTTTGTTGTGTGTGGGCCCCAACACTTAAAGATGAAAATATTTCTTTCCAAATACAGAGGATGATGATAGCTGGCTGCCAGCGCCTCTGGCAGCATTCCCGTAACATTTGAATTTTGGTTCACTTTTTGACTTTGTTGACGTCAGCATGACTAAGCATCTCTAGACTTAGACAAAAATCAAACATCAGAAGTAAAGATGTTAAGTGAATGACCATCACTCAGCGCCAAAAGACTTCGATGAATGCAAAACTCGGTTCGACGAACTCGGAGTTCAACTCGAAGAAAAATGAATGCTTAGTTCAACAAACTAAGAGCTCAGTTCGACAAACTCAGAGCTCAGATCGATGAAAAATGAAAGCTCAGTTCGACGAACTTAGAGCATAGTTCGATGAACGCAGAGCTCAGCTCGACGAAAATAAAAGCTATTAACGCATTTGGACTTGGCCAAATTTTCTGAGCCTTGGCGTTGAGAGAGTAATCTCCATTCAACACCAAACTACTTAACAGAACTTCTCTGTTATCTGGCGTTGAGTGAGTAAGCTACACTCAATGCTTTTGCTCCATGGCATTGAGTGAGTAAGCTACACTCAACGCTTTGCTACTTGGATAGATTTTTCTGTCATGGCGTTGAGTGAGTAAGCTTCACTCAACACCAGTGGACTTCGTTAAATTTTTGCCCAACTTTTGTATGGAGTTGACAGTAACAACAACATTCAACGCTAAAGGCTGTATGGAGTTGAGTAAGTAGACCACACTCAACGCCTGTGGACTTAGCCATATTTTCAGCCTATTTCTCTAGGCATTGAATTACTCAGCCTGACTCATAGCTTTTTATTGTATGGCATTGAGTGAGTAGACTACACTCAACACCTGAGTACTTAGCCATATTTTTTTCTATCTCTCAGTTAGGCTGAGATAGACTCAATATTATTTGTTATATGGCGTTGCGTGAGCTGTCCACACTCAATGTCTATGGACTTGGGCAAATTTCTAGCTAGATAATATTGAATCACTACCACTGGCATTGAGTGAGATTGCTCCACTCAACGCCTGTGGACTTAGTAGATTTTTGCTATGTCCATGAACCAATTATTGTGTCCACATGTCCAATCAATGGATATGGACTAACCTGCACTCAAGAACTTAAATACACATCAAATATAGTTGATGTGTGTGACATTTACCTGTTTGATTTCTCACAAATCGGGGACATTGGAAACAATGGACCCAACAATATGTTGTGAATCACATGGTTCTAGTGTTCCCTACCACCTTGGCTCTATAATGATGTATAGAGATCTGAAGTTAATCATTTGGTGGTATGGGCTGAAGAACGATATAGCTAAGTTTGTGTCTGATTTTTTCACCGACAAGCATGTTAAGGCGGATCATAGAAGGCCTGGTGGCAAGCTGACGCCTTTGGATATTCCAAGTTGGAAGTGGGAGATAATTTCCATGGATTTTATTACCGGTTTGTCTAGGTCTCCACGAGGGCATGATTCTGTTTGGGTCCTAGTTGATAGATTGACGAAGTGTGCTCACATTGTGCTTTTAAGATTGGCTATTCCATAAAGAAGATAGAAAAATTGTATTTGGATGAAGTCAACAGACTGCATGGAGTGCCAGTAAGTATTGTGTCGGATCGAGACTACAAGTTTATATCGTATTTCTGGCAAAGTCTGTAAGAAGGATTGGGAACTGATCTCAGGTATTCAACCGCTTATCATCTGCAGACCAATGGCCAGACAGAGAGAGTTAATCAGATTTTGGAAGATATAATTAGGTGTTATATCCTGGACCATGGTGGAGCCTGGGACGAGCATCTTGGACTGATGGAGTTTGATTATAATAATAGATATTTGGAAAGTTTGCAGATGGCCCCCTTCGAGGCTTTTTACAGAAGGCATTGTCGAACACCTTTATTTTGGGATGAGGTTGGTAAGAGACCTTTGTTGGGTTCGGAAGCCTTAGAGTAAATGAGCATTTCTGTGACTCATATTCGTGAGAAGATTTGTGTGGCTCAGGAGCATTATGAGAAGCATGTTAATCGACGAAGGGTTGATCCAGAATTCGTAGTTTGGGGCATGGTTTTTCTGAAGTTTTCTCTGATGCCATGTTTTAAGAGGTTTGGAAGGAACACAAGTTTGATCCCAGGTATGTGGGACCTTTCCAGGTTGTTGAGCGCATCTGAGTGTTAGGTTATAGGCTGGATTTGAACACTACTTTCCCTGGTGTTCACGATGTGTTTCATGTGATCCAGTTGCAAAAGTGTGTTCTTAGTGATCATCATGTCCTTGACTCGGTGCCCCAGTTGCGGCATAATCTTTCCTATGTCGAAGAGCCTATTTGTATTCTTGAGACTTAGGTTTGGGTGTTGCGGAGGAAGACGATTACTATGGTCAAGGTTCTTTGGCGAAACCAAGACGTCGAAAGCGCGACTTGGAAGTTGGAATCAGCTATAAGAGAGTCTTATCCTCACCTTTTCTCCTAGTTCCCTTCGGTAAGTGTTTCTATCCGATAACCATTTGTTATTTATTTTATGTTTTGGATTTGATTTGCGTATCAAGTTTCGGGACAAAACTTCTTTTTAGGGGGGCTGGCTGTAACGCCCCTGAATTTTCTATAATTATTTTGATCTCCTTAGTGGCGTAATAATGACGGAGGTCGTTACGTTGACGCATAGTTAGCGGTGCGTCGATGTTAGTGCGTGATTTTGCTCGTTGTGGCGAGTCGGTAAGTTTTTAGACTCATCGGGATTAGAGTTTTTGACTTGGGAAAATTTAAGTGATTAATTTTAAGTGTGCATGTGAAGTTTCGTTGTGATCCGAGATAAATTGGTGCCTCGGTGAATTTTGTAAGGATTATTGTTATTTTCACTTAGAGAAATTTAAATCCGAGTTTGGTTTGTCGGATCTTGATTTCGACTTCGTCATTGGATTCGTAGCACCGATTTTTAGCTTTGGTGCGAATTTCAATGAAAACCGAGGTGATTTGGTCCCTCTCGTCATTTGAGTTTTTCCTATTTATTATATTAATAAAATAATATTATACATACATATATATATATATATACTTATAAAAAAGGAGAAACCCTATTCTTCATCTTCCCTGACTTCGGTCCTGAGAGCATAAAGAAGAGTCGGCGTCCCCTTCTCCGTGAAGCTTCCGAACGACGTATCGGGAGCTCCGGTGGGCGAAATCCTTGACGGAGCATAGATCCAGAAAGCCCTCGTCGAGCTCTTCGAGGGTATGTTAAGCATTTTGGATTTCGTGAATTTTTGGAGTTAGGATTCTTATCCTAACCCTCATTTTTGTCCGAAAAGTTTCAGAGATCGTAGACGAGGGGTTCTTGCGGCTGATTCTTGAAACGGAGCAATTGAGAGGCCAGTTTTCTAAAGATTTGTGGCAAGTGGTGGTTTGTCACCCTTGCACCCTTCTTGCCATTAGTTCTTCCTTATCAATATCTCTTATTAGGTCTCTTGAAACTGCCATCTTTACTTCTGAAAATTTTTGATCAAGTCGAACGGAATTCATAGGGATTGTGAGTGTAATTTGTCGGGTGTATCCAACAAGTTCGTCAAATTCCTTCTATTAGAGTCAAACTTGTTTAAAACTTCCTTGTAGTTAACTGTTAGTATAGTAACCAAGTCGTATTCATCGGATACTTCTGTGAACTCAAGCTAAATTCGTTGAATGTTTTAGTGAACCCAAGAGAAATTCATCGAGTCTAACCTAATTCATCGAGTCAATTCGTCCGAACTAACCTTATTCATCAAGTCCAATTCGTCGAGTGTCTTTGCAATCCATTGTTTCAAATTCGTCGAGTAACTCCAATTCGTCGAGTCAGTTCGTTGAGTCCAAGTCCAATTCGTCGAGTATATCCGAGGAACTAAGTCTAAATTGTCGAGTATATCCGTGGAACCAAGTCCAATTCGTCAAGTATATCCGTGGAGCCAAGTCTTTTTCGTAGAGTGGGCCATGAATTCGTCGAGTGATTTTGATGAATTTTTGTGGCTTAGGATCGTTTCGTCTGGTACTTACACCGAATTCGTAGAGTCTGACCTTAATCCTCGAGTCATTTCGTGGAGTATCGTAGAAAAACCTGTGTGGACTTAGAACTTTTTTGTCGAGTGACCTTCCTATTCGACGAGTGATTTCGACGAATATGTGTGAGCTTAGTAGATTCGTCGAGTATACCTTAGATAATTTCTTTGGTTTTTCTTCCCTTTGCATCGTTGTGGAAATCTGATGTTGAGTTTTGGGTTTCTCTTTCGTTATCAATACTTTTGAAAGTTTATTTGTGGCCTTGGGTTGGTAGTGGATAAAGGACCACCACCTCAGTGTCGACTTATAAATCATTACACCTGATGGGTTTTTATGGAATGTTGGGTTGTGTTGGATAGATGTCCATCGCCACAGTGCCTTTTTGAGTTGTTTGGTCTGATGGTTTGTGTTGGACAAGTGGTCACCGCCTCAGTACCGTGTTTCTTTCACCAATGATAATGATTCATTCCTTTTAACTGATTAGTCTACTTGTATATATATATATATATATATATATATATATATATATATATATATATATATATATATATATATATATATATATATATATATGTTTGTAAGCTTAGCCTTGTAGATGTTAACGAAGCATAGCTCTATATCGCACTTAGTGAATCTTTACATATTTAACCCCCTTGAATTTTTTTCATTGCTTACTGTGTTTTGATTTAGGTTTTGTGGTTTGACAGCTAATCTGTTTGGGTTGATAACCCTCTTAACTACTTTAAATATTTGATTTTGATCTTTGCTGCCGCCTGTATTTTTTCCTGAGGCATTCTTTTCTTTCGAATGCCTCAGGCCCGGAGCAGTAGCGGTCTGGGCAGCTAGAGTTGGTAGTCTCAGGCATTCTGTAGTAGTAGCAGTGGTTCTTCCCTCACCTCTATTAGGTAGTTTTGTTGTTCTAATTTTAGGCCAGGCATACACTTTGTTCTGTGGGTTCATGTCAGTTTGTTGACGCCCACTGTGAATTATTATAGATTTTAGAATATTTGCTAGCTGCTATGCAATTTTCTATGTTGTTTGTGGTACCAACTTGCTCTCTAGAAAAACTTTATGCTTGGATTGCATGTTAGTTATTTTCAATGTATAAAAGGATAAATATTCTTATCTCATACTCATAGCATCTCTTTAAATCAAATGTCACTCTATTTTAACGAACGTAAAAGCTCTTTTAATACTTATATTAAATCTAGAGCTGTGCATATCATAAATTGTCCCATTGGATCTGCATATTCATATAGGATAACAAATGAAATAAACTAAGTATTTTTCGCGATGTATAGGTATATTTTCATCTGTGGACTAGTTGATCCACTAAGCTGATGGACATGGCCATTAAAACTTAAACTCAAACAATATTTTCATCATAATAAACTTGAGATTTCATGAGAAGTGTTAGGAGTAGGTTCTTGCTTGAGCATCTGCAGTTGTCCCCATCATGGCGTGGCATCATGGCGCATATTTTATCTTACTCTGATAAATTATTTAATGCTTAGAAAATGCGGGTTGTGACATCATGCCCGTGACTGGTGGGCATGTACTTTTAATATGACATTTCAACAGCATCTAGAATTCTGGCAGGTAGTCATGCTCGTGTCTGGAGTCACGCCCCAGGTCACACTCGTGACATGGGGCGTGTAACTTTAAATGATGTGGAAATGACTCTAGAGCATCTAAAGGCAGACACTACCATGACATATGACATGCCCCTTGCTCATGACATTGTCCCTGGGGCGGTACTTGTGATTTTTCCAAATTTGCTCAGATTCATCTTCTAATCAATCCTGACAACTTCAAAATGTTATTAATAGCCCAGATCAACCTAAAATATAAAAAAGTGATTTAAACATATATTAATATAAAACTAAATAAAATATGATTATTTATTAAAGAAAAACTATATTAAAACAACTGTAAATAATATCTTATCACCCGTCATCATTCCCTTCAAGCCACTGCTCGCATTGTGTAGTGACCTACGCCACGTCCCACACATGGACTCGGGGGGGGGGGGGGGGGGGGAGCACCGGTCACAGGAGGTGTCACTCATAATAGAGCATTTATTCAATATGCTCAAGGGAGGAAGAATTAAAAGAGCTTGGGTCTGACGTACGGAGAAGGAGTCAGATACCTCAGTCGAACTTAGTGAGTCAGGGGACAGCCACATGATCCATACTTCGCTCTGCTCAATACTTCTCATATAAAGGCTCTGCACGCTAATCAATCCACCACCAACTCGCCCGCGAGCAACACAACGCTTCAGGAAGGAGACACGAATGCCGAATCCCCAGCATCCGGAGAAGAACGTAGGAGCTCGATGAATAAGTATCAAGGAAATATGCTCGACTTAAGGGCTCATTATTCCCCAGCACGGGCATCGCTTTAGGAGGTCACTGTTAATCCCAAGACAGATAAAGCCTAAAGTCATTGCCCACTCTAAAGATCTCATCGCAAATGAGTCATCCGACACTGATAGCCCCACTTTCCTTACATTACCTGATGGGCTTCCCGGACACGCGTAAGGCAATGTTCATGCAATAAAGGAGGTTGTCAATCTGGATGGCAGAGAACTCACTCGTGAGGAATTGAGGCATATGATCGAGGAGTATGGGCACGAGGGACATCGTGACACAAAAGTGCAATGCCTCATTCACTACATCTGCCCTCTAGCTCTATAGGTCCTGACACATCATGTTCCACCCGGGATCAAGCCTACTGTCTTCTAGACATTTGACGGGTTAGATGACCCTCTAGAGCACGTCAGACACTTTGTAGTAGTCATGTGCATCTACAATCCCCAGACCCATTCTTGTATCAGGGGTTTTCGACAACATTGAAAGTGGAAGCTTTCACCTAGTTCCATTCTCTGAAGGAGGGTGAAATCAAGAACTTCACAGAGCTAACTCAACTTTTCACACATAAATTTATTGCAAACCAGCAGACCGTGGAGGAATCATTCAAAGATTTCTTTTGTCACTTCACCATGAAGGCATGATAGATTTTGAGGGTTAACCCCGAGCTCCTGCGTGGAACTTTCCTCAGAGGACTCAGACTAGGAAAATTCCACTCCATGATGATGAGAGAAATAGTTCTCAACAACCTTGACCTCAACCGCTGAGACAAAACTCAAATCATGGCAGATGAGGAAATCGAAGCACATCAACAACAATTCAAAGGAACCTTAAAGGGGAAGATAAATCTGGAGCCACTATGAGCTCCCAAGGGAAATGACGAGCATTATGACAAACCACATTGGGACTGAGGAACTCTTCCACATCAAAACTACACACCCTTGTACACCACCCAAACCAACGTGATCGTCTCCATCCGAGACAGTGATGTACTTTACAGGCCTGAGTCACTTATGCAAAAAAGAGGAAACCAGTCATAATATTGTGACTTCATTCGCAGATATGGTCACAAGATAGAGGGATGCAACCGGTTGACGAGATCGAGCTCATCATCTGACAAGGTCTCCTTAGAATATTTGTATAAGACTCCGCCCTGAATAATCTCACACCGTGGAATGACAATCTAGCCAAAGCTCGAGTAGTAGCCTGATATGGATAAGTCAGGAGGCACTAGTAGGGGTCCCTCCCCGAATAGAGGGTGCAAAGCCGGCGTCTTAACTTCATTCATTTTTTCTTTGAAATAATAAGCCACACAAAATAACTTGTGCGTGCACATGTATTCTACTTTTCCCCAACATTGCAACTACTTTCAGACTTCCTTTTACCATACATTTCTCCCCAAAGAAAGACTGTAAGTTGAATACCATAAGCAAGCGACTAGAAATATAGCTTATCTATGAAGCGAAGCATCTCGCTCCCAAGCTGCAGGGCATCTCACCCTTATGTTGCAGGGCAACTCACTCCCATGCTACAGGGCACCTTGTCGCCACATTGCAAGGCATCTTGCTCCCACACTATCGGGCATCTTGTCCCTGCATTGCAGGGTATCTCGATAGGACAGATTCTGGTCCTCCTGAGGGACGAACAAACAAAGGTTCCTTGCTACCTACTCCCGGACGAACCTAGGTCCTCCTAAGTCTCGAATGAACAAAGCTCTTTGCCAGCTCCACCTGTACGGACCTAGGTCCTCCCAAAGCATTAACTAACAAAGGATCTTTGCTACTTCCACCTAGAGAAACCCAGTTACTCCTGAATAGAGAACTAACAAAGGTTATTTGCCACCTCCACCAGGACAAACTCAGGTCTTCCTAAGACGCAAACAAACAAAAGTTCTGCGTGACCTCCACCTAAGCAAACCCAATGTAAAACCCCCCTCCCGGAACACAAGACACTGCCGAGGGAAGTCTTATGCCCAGAACAGCCGCCTTATGGTAGCATCAGCATACGGGCTAATCTGTACGACAAGTCGCATATTCTGCCGGCTAATTTTCGATATCACAAGTGCCAAACCAACAAATAGAAGAACATTGAAGTCATGATCCACAAAAAGGTAAAAGTCTAAAATAGTACATCATAATAAGAAGCTATATCAGCTCCTGTAATATCAAAGTTGATGAGTTGTAAATATATATACATATTTTTACGTACAATAAATAAGTCATTTTAGTTTCTTTTCGTTATTTTTACTTAATTTTGTTAATAAAATGCTCCTATTTTGTAATTATTATGCTAACTTAGCTTTAATTTATTTTTTTGAAATTTCTGAAAATTTGTCAAAATAGCATAGTACATGCCGGTGTACTTCAGGTCATGCCATGACATGGGCGTGTACCTTCAATTAAAAGTGAAATCAGCCGCCGCAAAGAAATTGCTAAACACGACCCCCGACACTCCTGTGTTAAATGTGACACGGCCGTGACCAATGCCCGTGTCACCCGCTCGACGAACCGAGCTCAAAGTTTGCTCAACGGATCTGACACGCCCGTGTCAAGATGTGATACGGGCATGTACTTATCCACCTGGCCCGACAAGACATCGCCGACAACTTATTGACGCCATGCCATCCCCAGATCAACCTTCCTGACATGCCCTGCGACACGCTCGTGTTAGTAGAGACACACCCGTGACCGCCACATGTTCAGCCGAAAAGTCAAACAGCCGTGAAATCTCATAAATGACTCGACAACAGTGCTTACACGCCCCCAGTACATGCCCGTGACCTAGGGCGTGTACTTAGATTTTTTTGCCTATAAATAGGAAGTTGTTGTATGAACTCTTGTTCCTTTTTTGAACCATTTTGCCTGAGGGGATATGCTGCTTAGATGCTTCCAAAGCTTTTTAGGGAAATTTCTCCCCCCCCCTCTCTTTAGCTTTTGTTTTAGTTCCTTTGTAACTCGTGTTAATCTTAATAAAATATATTTTTCTTCTCTTTATAAGGCTTTAGAATGGATCTAAACAACTCGGCTTAAGCAATCTTATTTTTATTTTTATTTTGTTTTATCATTATTTTCGTTCTTTTTAATATGTGTGTGTGTATGAGTTTAGTTTTATGCTTTAACAGTTTTCATAGTTTAGTTTTTAGTGATTTTTATTTCATTTTTATGATTTTATAAAGGTATCTTAAAAGTGGTTTTGATTTTTCTTTAACTTTGGTTTTTTAGGTTGTAAAACTTTTTTTGTTCTTTTTCTACTTTATTTCCACTTTTTAAGCTCCTTTATAAAACTATAAGAATGAAAATCTCACCATTTTAATTTTTCAAACACTTCTATTTTTCTTTTATTTCCAAAAACTTTTGGTCATTTAATTTTTATGTCTTCTTTTTATGCATTTCTACCACATTCTAGCGGTAGAAATGTATTTGTTTTAATTTTTCAAATACTTTGATTTTCTCTTTATTTTTCAAAAACTTTTGTTCCTTTAATTTTTATTTTGTCTTTTTATTCATTTCTACCACATTCTAGTGGTAGAAATGTAGTCATTTTAATTTTTCAGTCACTTTGTTTTTTTCATTTTTTTCGTATGTGTGTGTGTGTGTGTATGAGATAATTTTTATAGCTTTTATTCATTCCTGTAGAGTGTGTGCGTGTATGAGTTAGTGTTTATCGCTTTTTTATTTCAGTAGAGTGTGTGGGTGTGTTTATATTTTCGTAGAGTGTGTGAGTGTTTTATTTCCTATAGAGTGTGTGTGTGTGTGTGTTTTTACTTTCTGTCAAGTGAGTGAGTGTGTTTTTATTTTTGTAGAGCGTTTGCCCTTTCATTTCTGTTGTGTGTGTTTTTATTCTAGTAGAGTGTGTGGGTGTGTTTTTATTCCAATAGAGTGTGTTTTACTTTCTATCTAGTGAGTGTGTGTGTTTTACTTTCTGTCAAGTGAGTGTGTGTGTTTTAATTTATGTCGAGTGTGTGCGTGTGTTTTAATTTTTGTAGTGTGTACACGTTTTCATTTTTATAGAGTCCGTGCATGTGTGCATTTATTTTATCATATTCGTTTGAGTTGGACTCACTTTAATTTCAATCCTACTCGTTTGAGTAGGACATGTCTTTTACTACTTTCATTTCCCGCCCACTAGTTTGAGTAGGACTCGCAATTTTCTGCTTTCTATCCTGCTTTATTTTACTACTTTCATTTTCATCTTTCATTTACTGCTTTCCTTTTATCGCTTTCTTTCATAAGTCGTCCTCATTCCGATGAGTGGCTAACCGCTCTTAGCCCTCAGTATCGAAGAGCATTGGGACAGATAAAATCGCTTTAAATAATTAAAGGTCATGTTTTTCTAATTAATTAAATTGCTTAAGGTTTGCCACAGGTTTACGACACGTAGAACCACATATCGATGTGTGGGCTCTATTTGCGTAGTCCATACGCTAGCTAGTCTAGAGGCCGTGCGTATGGACCGATCACACCTTGGCGAATGGAGTTCCGCACTAACCCTCGAGAGAGCAAGCGCACAAACTGTACCGGATTGGGTTCCCCATCCAATAGCGGGGTTCTTAGCATAATGCGGGCATTAAGAAGAATCCTTCGTCGGACGAGAGCTCGGTCGAATAGTCTTAATGTTCAGGTGAGCGATAGTCCTAGAGATAGGTGCGCTCATTTTAGTGGAACCTCCACGGCCAAGTCTCCGCCTTAATTAATTTGAAATTTAGGATCTCTTTTTATTAAAAGTTTATTTTAGTTCAAATCCTTTTAGATATCAGTGTGCTAAGTTAGTCATCGGCTCCATTTTAATGCTTTCATTTTCCGCTCTTTATATATATATAAATAATATCACAACAAGATATATTTTCGGTAAAATAATAGTCCCCTCCAGGGAAGAGTAGAAAACATCAACCCGACCCTAAGAATAATACGACCCCGATATTTCTCACCGGAATATCATGTACTACACGCGATAGGTGCAGTTGTCTCCTTTCGTTAAAACTCGATTTCACTTGTTTTATATCCAATAAATAAATCCACTCGCCCTGTTCTCCTTAATAAAACTGTCTTCCGCATTTTCTAAAAAAACCGCCCGGGGCACCGCGTGTCCTAAAATATTTTTGGATTTTTAACCCCCCATCAAACTTTTTGTGCCATTATCGGGGACTTGGTGGGAATCAATCAAGTTTTTGGTGCCGTTGTCGGGGGCTTGGTGGGAATCCATCAAAGGTACATAAAACTTCCTGAAGGCTACATCATAGCACAAAAACTCATATCAGTCACAGAAGGAAGTGAGGGTATCGTCGTATCATGCCCTATACCCTTGTCCTGACTATCCTCCTGTACGAGGTTCTGCTGCTCCGTCTGCGGGGTGTCCTAAAAAGTGGGAGTAATAATTGTTAGTCATAAAGACTAAGTGGCGTCACATCCGCTCATCCTGGCGACTCTTAGGCACCGGGCGGAGGAAAAGAAAGAGGAGCACAATATAGAAGTAATATATATCAAACAAGTGACAGAAGAGCAGTGTTGAGTCCAACAATACTTGTATATAACAGTACAACAATAGTAAGCAGGTAACAGTAGTAGGTATCAATATATGTAAAGGCACATCTACTCTAACAACATATCAAATCATAGTACAGAATTTAACTTAACTCATAAAGATTCTCATACAAATTTATAAGTTAAGGATCACGTACATCAAAGTAACCCATTATATAAAAGTGCCCATACAAATTTATATGATGAGGATCTTATGCGATGCAATGAAATGAAATGAATGCAATATGATGACTCTCCCATGCATACACATACACTTTTGTTATGTCGACAAAGAACTTAGTTTCCTCTTTTTGAGAGGTAGCGATCCTCTCCGGCATCACTCGTCGTGGCCAAATGGGGATAGTGGAGCGGGTATCTCCACTACTGGGCCTAGGTCTCTGTATGCCTCAACGCTATCACCCTCTAACTAGTGGAGCTCCTGCATACACAACACAGAAGGGGTCTTGGTTAGATGTGCACTGAGAGCCTATCCCAACTGGCCTAAAATCATGTATGCGGTCTTCGGGAAGTAAACACCAAAGAGACCAGCCCAACTGGCTCAAAAGCATGGAAGTGGTCTTTGGGAAGTAAGCAACAAAGAGCCCAGCCCACCCATTCTAGGTCCAACTATCAGCTTCCGTTTGTGGGATGACTGGCAAGCCCATTGACCTGCCACATTAATTCTCAACACAGGATCAAATACCGTGTGGCAAAACACACACACTCACATACAAACCTCACAAATTCTCATGCTCCCAAGCATCCAAGGACTCCAACCAAGTCCCTTCATATTACATCTCACCGGTCCCCCTTAAGCATGCAAGGGATCCACCCCGAGTCCCTTTTTATCTTAATATAGGATGTCCCAACATCTATATCTGCCATTATCAGCATTAGATTAGCATAACAAAACAACATTGATCATTAGCAAAATCCAAAACTATTTGTTCGCACAATCATATTCTCAATCATCACATATTTCATCCTCTAAGTGCAATAAACACAAAATTATTTAAATGAGACATATTAGAACCAATTCCACTGATATTTCTGTCATACCTCAGGTCTAGCATTTTGATCATGTCCACAACCTTTTAGCCCCCAAAAGGTTCCAATATATTTATTCATGACACATTGATTTATAAGAAGTGATTAGAAATATCTCAATTCATTCATCTCCAAATATCATGAAACACAACAGGGTAGCAAAATATCATCGAGTGCATGTTGCCCAAATTTCATAAGCATCTGACAAGTATAATTATGAAAGAAGTACGCAATTATAAAATATGTATGTTCACGACATAAGTTCACTAAAACTAAATTTATGGGAAATATATTCTTCCAAAAATAAAGTGTAACCATCCGTTGGAAAGGTCTTCTCGAGGGCTACAACTTTCGTGTTGAGCCTGGGGTCCATTATCTAAATCTATCACACCTGAAATCAAGTTTTAGTATGGCTGTGTACACTTAGACAGAACTCATCATGTACAAACGACATTTCGATGCAGCAAATTCGGTTACACTTTCAGGGAGCTATAGAACTCCCTAGAAAACATGTAACCATCTGTTAGAAAGGTCTTGTTGAGGGCTTCAACTGTTATGTTGAGCTCAACACCTGAATCAAACCGGATCACACCTAAAATCGGTCTTAAGGTTTGATGCGCACAGAAACTAGATTTATGTTCAGCACTTTCTGCACGCATCATAAAGATGGATGAACGGCATCGGTTCGTCTCCTTCCTCCAGACATCACACAAGGCATATCCAACTTTTCTCCTCCATTTCTCCCTCATTAGACCACTGATCTTCACAAAATCAATTTTTCCATACTAATAATGAAGAAAGGAGATGATTGAAGACATTCTCGCGGTGATCGACGCCCTAGAACAAAGGTTCTAGCATGGTCCCTTCCTAGGAAAACTCCATTAACTCTCAAACCAAGCTCTCTTGAGCTGATGTCTCTCCTACACTTTGGATCTAAATATCGAGCACCAAGGGAGATGGTAGGAAGCTCACCTGGTTTCCGGCCATGCATCATGTTCTTCTCCTTGGTGGCATGGCATTCGGCTACTGGCGTTTACGGAAGTTCATCGTTCTTCTAGAGGAGAAGTTCAGCTTGGCTGAAGAAGAACGATGGTTTGGCGTTTAAGTTTCGGATGATCTTTTATAAATGAAGGACTGGTTGATTTATGGTTAAAAATCACCTTGTCATGTGTCACTCTCCCACTGGACCACACTTATTATAACGTAAAATAAGTCTTCTGAAAAGATGGGACGTTAAAGAGCCATCATGTACAAGTCCCAAAACCCCGGTTCAACCCGCAACTTCCCTGACCGCTAATGATCAAAATAGCCTGGACATAAGAATTCTCCAAGTCCATACGTCGAGTCCTCTCGATGAATCCATCGAGTCCTCTCCACGAATCCGTCGAGTCCTCTCGACGAATCCGTCGAGTACTCTCAACAAATCCGTCGAGTCCTCTCGATGAAATCATGGAGTATACTCGACAAATTCGTCCAGTCCTCTCGACGAATTTGTCGAGTCCTCTCGATTAATTCGTCGAGTCCTCTCGACGAATTCATCGAGTATACTCGATGAATTTGTCGAGTGCACCAAACACACTCAGCGAATTACTCGACTTATCTCGACTAATCGCTACTAGTATCGATGAATTCGTCGAGTCCCCTTGACAAATTCATCAAGTTATCTCATCGAATCATGACTTCTCTCGACGGATCATAACTTATCTTGACGAATTCACATCAGGCATGATCTTACCGCCAACCCGTAACCTTCGGTCTTTTCTCCCATCCTTCTCTACCGGCTCAAGTCACCACAGTGACACCAAAACACATATGAGGGGTCTTGCCCGAAATGGGACGTTATACTCAGGTCCTCCTAAAGCGCGAACAAACAAATATTCTTTGCCACCTCCACCCAAACAAACTTAGGTCATCCTGAGACACAAATGAACAAAGGTTCTTCATCACCTCCACCTAGATGGACCCAGGTCCTCTTAAAATGCGAACGAACATAGTTTCAATGCCTCCACCAACAACGAAAAGGGAGCCAAGTCCTTCCAAGGCACAAACGGACAAAGATCCTTCACCACCTTTAAAATAGAAAACTGCAAGTCCTCCTACAGACTCTAAGTCCTGGGGAGCCATCCAAACTCGAGGGCAATTTAACGGCCCTGATTTTCCAACGATTATTTAAATTCCTTTAGTGACGTAATTTGACGTAAGGGTGTTACTTTGACGCTTGTTTAGTGGGTAGTTTTGTTGGAACGTGGCTTTTTGCTCATTTGTACCCGTGATTTTGACTTAGAATATTAGCATGGCTAATTTTTGTGAGTTTTGATATTCCCTTATGAGCCAGGGTTCGTTTTGGAATATGACCGGGCCTTTTTAACTTTGGGGAGTTTTTACCTAAGTTTGGTTTGTCGAATTTCTATTTTGACTTCGTCGTTGGATTCATAGCGTCGGTATTTAGCTACCGTGCGATTTTCGTATAAATTTGAGTTAGAGAGAGTTTTGGTCAATCGAACGTTTAATTATAATAATAATATATTATATTGTTTAGTCTCTATAAATAGCCATGCGATTAGATGTAACCCTATTCATCGTCTTCTTCCCGAAATCGTTGGCCTGTTTTGTGAAAGAGTGAGAACAGCGGACACTTCTAGGTTTTCGGTCATCGATTGAAGGAGCTCCGGTGCTCGGAATCGTCATTGGAGAGTAGATTTAGAATGATCTCACCAAGATCTACACTTCTACGATGAGTTTTTCCGGTTTCTTGAAATTTTGGGTGTTAGGAATTTCTTCCTTCATCCTGAAAAGTTTCAGGTTTTGCTACTTAGGTGTTCCTGCGGCCGGATCTGTAGGGAAGGGCGCCGATGTGGCCGGATTTCTGGAGTTAGAGGCTGTAACACCCCGAAAGTTATGTGCGAGTCGGTCGCGGAAAAGAGGTTTTTGGTGCCTGTATGGGTACACGGCCTAGGACACGGGCGTGTCCAAGGCCGTGTCTGGCTGGTGATTTTTGGCCGTTTCCAACCCGAGAAGGACACGGCCAGAAACACGGCCGGATGACACGGGCGTGTCATCCGACACGGGCGTGTGCCAACCCGTGTCCCTACCCGTGTCCTGATGGGTCGTGTCCGTTGTCGTGGCGGTTATGCGTGACACGCCCATGAACACGGGCGTGTCGAGGAACCCGACACGGGCGTGTCAGGTCAGACACGGGCGTGTCTTTGTTTTGGAAAATTTGGGATCCGAGAGAAGCTTCGCCCGCGCAAACGACTTAAATTGGACATGCGGCGTGAGCAACGGGCAAGTGGAATTGGACCTAGGCTATGTGGTTCGGTGCGAGAGACCCGAAGACAGGGACTGGCCGTTGGCATAGTCGGAGCCTTAGACGGTGGTCAGAAAGGCTAAATGCTCACATGTTGTTGCCATACTGGGGGTGGTGGTGAATGCACTGATGGGTCAGGGTTCACCATGAATGTGCCCTGAGTGCACGGGGTGTTTGGCCGTGCGAGCCTACACCTGTGGCGAATTTTATTTGCGCTATATATATATTGTTGGGCTAATGTTATGCAGGGAAAGAGCACCGCCGTCCCGAGTAAGGGGCGGGGTCATTATAATTTGGTCGGCTTTTAGCTGACCGTTGTTTTATTTGCCACCGTGCGGTGGTATGTGCTTGCAGGTGCTGCGGAGCCGAGCGCCAAATAGCGGGCTGGAGCCCATGTTGCTGTGCTGGCCCTAGAAGGCCGTAGAATAGCTGTTTTTATATTTATCATGTGTGGCCGGCCTGCGAGCCGAAGTATGTAAAACACTCTTTATTAAGTGAACATTTGTAAGGCCTTAAGGCCATGTACCCGTTTCTGTGTATTTGGGGTTTCATTCCTGTTGTTGTAGCTGTGGACATTCATATTGATGGATTTAATTTTGGGTTCTTTCAACTTTAAAATCTTCCGCTAGAATGCTCTGTGATTAGGACGAGTAGTCGTAGTTGGTTGGTTTGATTATTCATTTAGTATCCCTTCCGACTGTCTGTGGTATATGGCGTCGGGTTCCAGCTGGACCTTCTGTTATATGTCATACGACAGATGGGGGCGTTACAATTTGGTATCAGACTTCTGGTTACGGTCAAGCTTAAATGAATTCGTGGGCGAATTCTTTTAATGGGTGGTGAGCACATGTGTGCGTCATCGTTATAACATCAAAAGAACCCATGAATGTCCACTTAGGAATGGAAAATACACTTGTTTTGTGGAACCTGAGTGTTCCAATGATTGCTTTTAGCAATTTATATGTTGCCTAATCATGTGTCTTTGCTAATTTAGGCAGCTTGGAGCAGTGCTGGTCAGTCAGAGCGTCCGCAATCAGCAGAAAGTAGTGCACCAAGGGACGTGCCTGCTACACCTCCTTTAGCGGAAACCATCAGGATGGTGGTTGAAGCAGTGTTCGCAATGATAAATGCCCAACCTGCAGGGCAAATGCATCGCACACCTCCTGCGAATGAGCAAGAACCGGTTAGGGTGGCAGAGCCGAGAGTGGTGGAATGCGCAGCAGTGGAGTTAGTCGAGCCGAGAAGAACCACGGAGCGGCAGCTAAAGCATGTGATGGGCTTTAATCCTCCGAGGTTTAATGGGGTTGGAATGCCAACTCAAGCTGAGGACTGGCTCTCTTCCATAAAGAGGGTCTTGACGGCCACAATAACTGAGGAGTGGCAGAAGACCACCATAGCGACTTTTCTTTTGGAAGGTGAAGCGAGGCTGTGGTGGGACGAGTTGGAGTTTCATCTTCTAGTGGGAAGGCAACTTGCGGATGTGCCGATGGAAGAATTTTCAAGATTGTTCCTAGCCAGATTTATACCTTCTGCTTAGAAGTTGGAGATGGAGAATCAATTCTTGGGTTGACTCAGGGATCCAGAAGCATGGACGAATATCTGCATGAGTTCACACGGTTGGGACGTTATGCTGGTGCTATGTTTTCAGAAGAAGAGAGGAAGACCAACCGATTTTATGAGGGTCTTCGAGGCGATTTACAGTTACTCCTTGCTGGGCCTAAGGCGCAGGGCTTCCTAGCCTTGGTCAATTCGGCCCGATCGTTGGAAAAGGTTGCGAAGAAAGTTCAAGAGAAGAAGGACCCAGGAGAAAAGAAGACCGAGTTCAAGGTGCCAAGTAACAAGACAGGTTTCCGCAGATGGAACAAGAAGCGGAGGACTTCGAACTCAGCCCCTCCGGCTAATGCATCGGGGGCAACTACAAGCCGAGTCCCCTGACCTTGCTACAACTGTGGGAAGACGGGGCATTTTGCTCGGGAGTGTTGGAGCGGACGTTCAAAGTCCGAGAGGAGACCTGGAGCGACTCATGAGGAGAAAGGGAAGGCGGTGGAATCAACCGCATCCCATCATGCTCCAGCCCAGCCTAGAGTCTACAACCTTGGTCTGCAGGAGGCCATTAAGCAAGCAGACATGGTGACAGGTATGAGTTAAATTACAGTGGTTTAACTTTTATAGTTGTTACCTTTGTATTTGTAAGGTTACGTTTGATAGTGCTAGGCTTTGTGTTAATCTTTGGGTTTCCGGCGAGAGCCCTTTTTGATACGGGAGCATCACATTCCTTCTTGTCCGAAAAACTTATATCGCGCATCGGAGTTCCATTCTCGATGGCAGAAAACAAGTTGGATGTGTTGTCGCCTAATGGGTGCTCAATGCGTGCGGATAGGGTTTGTGTTATGAAGATTCGGATTGGAGACCGGGAGTTTGATTTGCGGGCGTTGGTCCTACCGTTGGTGGAGTTTCGACGTAATTTTCGGTATGGATTGGCTCTCGGAGCAAAGTGCATGTATTGATTGCAGCCGTAAAGAAGTTAAGTTGGGTCTGGACACTGATCAAGAGACTACTTTTGCGGGCATGAAGGGATCAGGGAAAGTTCTGATGTCGGCCCTTCAGATGTTCAAGGCAGTTCGGTCTGGGGCAGAACTATATGTCACTCTAGTGCAGACTTTGACGCCTAAGCCTAGTTTGGACAGCATCCCGGTTGTGTCCGAGTATCCTGATGTGTTACCAGATGATCTCCCAGGAGCCCCTCCTCAGCGGGAGATAGACTTTACTAAAGAGCTGGTACCGGGTGCCAAACCGGTGTCACGCTCCCCCTATCGGATAGCTCCAAGATAAATGGTAGAGTTGAAGGTGCAACTGCAAGAGTTGCTAGAGCAAGGTTATGTGCGTCCAAGTTCGTCGCCTTGGAGCGCACCAGTCCTCTTTGTTAAGAAGAAAGATGGGAGCTTGCGGCTTTGTATCGATTATCGGGAATTGAACAAACTTACGGAGAAGAACAAATATCCAATCCCGAGGACTGACGATCTATTTGATCAGTTGGTTGGATCAACTGTATATTCAAAGTTAGATTTGAAGTCCGGTTACTATCAGTTGAGGATAAGGGAGAGCGACATCCCAAAGACAGCATTCAGTACGCGGTTTGGGCATTACGAGTTCACGGTTATGCCGTTTGGGTTGACGAATGCGCCATCCGTGTTTATGGATCTGATGAATAGGACATTAAGAGAATACTTGGATCAGTTTGTGATAGTATTCATCGATGATATTCTGGTGTATTCGCGGTGCGAGGAGGATCATTATAAGCATTTACACATGGTGTTGGAGACATTGAGGAAAAGTCAGTTGTATGCAAAGTTCTCCAAGTGTGAATTCTGGTTATCCTCGATAGTGTTCCTTGGTCATGTTGTCAGTGGAGAAGGAATAGTTGTGGATCCGGCGAAGATAGTGGCGATACGGGAGTGGCCTACTTTGACTACAGTGGCAGAGGTCCGGAGTTTTCTGGGGCTTGCTGGCCACTACAGGCGCTTCGTAGAGAACTTCTCGCGGATAGCACTACCACTCACGACATTGACAAGAAAGGATCAGAAGTTTGTGTGGTCTTCGGAGTGCGAACAGGCTTTTGAAGAATTGAAGAGGCGGTTGACCACGGCGCCCATTTTATGTTCGCCAAGTGGAACCGAAGGGTTCGAGATCTATAGTGATGCTTCGGGCAGTGGTTTGGGCTGTGTCCTACTACAGCATGGGAGAGTGATAGCTTATGATTCACGACAACTGAAGGTTCACGAGAGGAATTATCCGGTCCATGTCTTAGAGTTAGCGGCCGTGATATTTGCTCTAAAGCTTTGTAGGCACTATCTGTACGGTGTGAAGGTCGATATTTACACCGATCATAAGAGTTTGAAGTATCTATTGGACCAAAAGGATCTGAACATGAGGCAGCGTATATGGATGGAGTTCTTAGGGGACTACACCTTCAAGATACACTATGTTCCTGGAAAGGGAAATGCAGTGGCGGATGCGTTGAGTCGTAAGATTCCCGTACAAGCCAATTGGTTATTAGTACATGATGAGAGGTTGGTCTAAGAATTGGAGGCATTGGAGATATCTTGCGTCGATAAGCAGTCTAGTGCCGAGGCGAAACTGTTTTGGACAGAGGTGCAGTGTGACCTAGCGGAAAGAGTTCGGCGGGCTTTGGTTCAGGATAGCAGCATGAAGCAGATCTTGGATGAAGCTTTGAATGGGTCAAATTCCCAGTTTGTGGTTGAAGATGGGTTGCTAAGGAAGGACGGTCGTCTATGCGTTCCTAGTGCGGATAATATTCGGGAGGACTTGATGTATGAGGCTCATCATACCAAGTACTCAATCCACCCGGGGAGCACAAAGATGTATAGAGACATGAAGAAATTATTCTGGTGGCCGGGTTTGAAGAAGGATGTGGCACTTTATGTGGCCAAGTGTCGTACTTGTGCATTAGTGAAGGCGGAATGCCAGAAGCCCGGAGGTTTCTTGAAATCCCTTCCTATCCTAGAATGGAAGTTTGACGACATATCTATGGATTTTGTGCAGGGTTTGCCGAAGACGCAGAAGGGAAACGACGCCATTTGGGTGGTCGTAGATATGTTGACAAAGGTGTCGCACTTTATCCCAGTGAGAAAGGAGGATCCGGTGGAAAAGTTAGCCAAACTCTACGTGGATAACATAGTACGATTGCATGGTGTGCCTCGCAGTATTGTGAGTGATCGTGATTGACGCTTCACGTCAAATGACTGGAGGTTGGTGCATGGTCTGTTGGGTACTAAGCTAAAGTTCAGCACAGCCTTTCACCCGCAGACAGATGGCCAAACCGAGAGAGTCAACAGGACTATGGAGGACATGCTTCACATGTGCGTCCTAGATTTCGGGAAGCATTGGGAGGATCAATTGTACATGGTGGAGTTTGCGTACAACAACAGCTTTCAAGCAAGTATTGGAATGGTGCCTTTCGAAGCCTTGTACGGGAGGAAGTGTCGTACGCCGTTGTCTTGGTTGGAGGCAGGCGAATCAAAGTTGTATAAACGTCAAGCGGTGGAAGACGCCACTTCAATGATACGTACAATTCAGGAAAGGCTGAAGATTGCTCAGGATAGACAGTCAAAATATTACAATGCCAAACATAGAAATGTGGAGTTCAACGTTGGCGACATGGTATATTTAAAGATCAAGCCGTTCAAGGATGTATCGAGGGTTCGACGCTTGAAGAAGCTGAGTCCGAGATATCTTGGACCATTTGAAATCCTAGAGCTTGTTGGCGAGGCGGCGTATAGGTTGAAGCTGTCGGCGGAGTTGAGTGGGCTGCATGACGTATTCCACGTATCGGTGTTGCGTAAGGCAGTGCAAGAGTCTTCGCAGATCATTACGGACAATCAGTTACCGGTTGATTATGAGTTAACAACAAGGGTCAAGCCAGTACGAATTGAAGATGTTGCAGTCAAACGACTCCGCAACAAGGAGGTCCGAATGGTTAAAGTCCGTTGGGATAATTGCGGACGTGAGGAGCTTTCTTGGGAGCGAGAGCAAGCTATATTGGAGGAATACCCCGAGTTATTCCACTCAGGTATCATTTAGCTTTTGTGTACCTTTGCTTAATTTCGGGATGAAATTCCTTAAGTGGGGGAGATTTGTAACGCCCCGAAAGTTATGTGCGAGTCGGTCGCGGAAAAGAGGTTTTTGGTGCCTGTAGGGGTACACGGCCTAGGACACGGGCGTGTCCAAGGCCGTGTCTGGCTGGTGATTTTTGGCCGTTTCCAACCCGAGAAGGACACGGCCAGAAACACGGCCGGATGACACGGGCGTGTCATCCGACACGGGCGTGTGCCAACCCGTGTCCCTACCCGTGTCCTGATGGGTCGTGTCCGTTGCCGTGGCGGTTATGCGTGACACGCCCATGAACACGGGCGTGTCGAGGAACCCGACACGGGCTTGTCAGGTCAGACACGGGTGTGTCTTGGCCCGTGTGCGTTTCTCAGTTCGAAGATCGTGCCTGGATCGAGGCACACGGCCTGGGACACGGCCGTGTGCCAAGCCGTGTTCGGCCCAGGTCTGGAGAATTTTGTGCAGATCTGAGCCGTTCGTTTTCTTTAATTTAGATCTGACGGCTCAGATGAGTCCCTGCTCTATTTAGGCCGGTAATGGGAGGTTAATCCCCCATTTTCTCTCCAAAGTTCTCCCCTTCCAACGTGAGAGAGAAGAGGAAGAAGAAGGAGGTTTCCGGCCGTCGGCGGAGCATCGGAGCACCGTTTCGAAATCGGAGAGCGGATCCGTGGAGGGAAGGTCATTTCGAAGAGTTCTAACCGCGTAGTTTTTACATGGCGCCAAAACGGACTACAAGGGTAACGATTCTCAACTTGAGCGGTTGAAGCTCTTTCTTTTGCATAGGGAACCCCGCTCCCGCGAGTGTGCGGTGAGTGCGTGGTGTTCCTTGGGGTTGATGTGAATAGTCCCCCTTGTGTTGCATATAGAGCCCGGAATCGTAAGTATGGGCATAGGCATTGTGTGTGAAGCCTACCCGGACGTGTTTTGTCTGGATCGGTGATGTTGCATTTGATGTGGTTTTGCCGGAGAAGACTCCGTGCTTTGGATTTTTCGGGTTTCTACGCGATAGATTGCAACAGGGATCCTTGAGGGTTAGCTTCAAGGCGCACCCGGAAAACTGAGCGGAAACGTGTTCTGCTAACTTGGCAGTCTGGGAACCGGCCTTGATCATAACTGGGTTATGAGATTGTTTTGGAAAATTTGGGATCCGAGAGAAGCTTGGCCCGCGCAAAGGACTTAAAATGGACATGCGGCATGAGCAACGGGCAAGTGGAATTGGACCTAGGCTATGTGGTTCGGTGCGAGAGACCCGAAGACGGGGACTGGCCGTTGGCATAGTCGGAGCCTTAGACGGTGGTCAGAAAGGCTAAATGCTCACATGTTGTTGCCATCCTGGGGGTGGTGGTGAATGCACTGATGGGTCAAGGTTCACCATGAATGTGCCCTGAGTGCACGGGGTGTTTGGCCGTGCGAGCCTACACCTGTGGCGAATTTTATTTGCGCTATATATATATATTGTTGGGCTAATGTTATGCAGGGAAAGAGCACCGCCGTCCCGAGTAAGGGGCGGGGTCGTTATAATTTGGTCGGCTTTTAGCTGACAGTTGTTTTATTTGCCACCGTGCGGTGGTATGTGCTTGCAGGTGCTGCAGAGCCGAGCGCCAAATAGCGGGCTGGAGCCCATGTTGCTGTGCTGGCCCTAGAAGGCCGTAGAATAGCTGTTTTTATATTTATCATGTGTGGCCGGCCTGCGAGCCGATGTATGTAAAACACTCTTTATTAAGTGAACATTTGTAAGGCCTTAAGGCCATGTACCCGTTTCTGTGTATTTGGGGTTTCATTCCTGTTGTTGTAGCTGTGGACATTCATATTGATGGATTTAATTTTGGGTTCTTTCAACTTTAAAATCTTCCGCTAGAATGCTCTGTGATTAGGACGAGTAGTCGTAGTTGGTTGGCTTGATTATTCATTTAGTATCCCTTCCGACTGTCTGTGGTATATGGCATCAGGTTCCAGCTGGATCTTCTGTTATATGTCATACGACAGATGGGGGCGTTACAGAGGCAAGTGGTGATTTCTTCCCCTTGCCAAGAGTTTTTTGTGTGTCTTTCTTGTTGTTTTCTTCTTCCCTCCTTAGAATTAAGTGTAGTGTTGGGTTTGGCCAAGTTCAATATACTGAGTAGTGCAAATTTTTGGTCATGTAACAAGTAGAAACTATCGCATTTAACTACTAGTCTTGGTCAACCTCCGAGTATATGACCGTTAGTTTGAGTGGGATCAGTCGGGTATATGACAATTAATCTAAGGAAATTTCATTGTGTATGATAGGCTAAGTATAGACACATCATTGAATATGACCTTTAGTTTAGGTTTAAATAAATTGTCGAGTATAATAGGGTTAGCCTAGGTAAATTTGTCAAATAGAGGTGGAGTTTGGGTTTAAGTAAAATTTGGTGAATATCAGTAGGAGTAGAGTAAAATTCATCGAGTATCCGATGAAAATTCATCGGGTACTGCTTGGCTTTGATTTAAGTCCAGATCGTCGAGTAATCTCGATGAATAAATAGAATATCAGATTGGCGTTGAGTGAGGTTAGCTTGACATTGAGTTCATCGAGTATTAGGCATCGAGTTCGTCGAGTAATAGTCTCTTCGTTGTGTGTCTTGGTCTCCGCTAAGTAAAAGCGTTGAGTCCGTCTAGTATAAGCCCTAGCGTTGAGTGAGATTTGTTTCTAATTTTAATTCATCGAGTTATCTCGATGAATTCGTCGCGTAATGCTAGTTTGGTGTTGAGTGCGTCGAGTGATGTTTTGGTGGTAAGGCAAAAGCATTGAATGAACTCAACACGTCGTTGATTGAAGGCAGAATAGTTGAGTTTAGCTGTTTGGCATCGAGTGCGTTGAATGCACTCAACGCAGTGTCAAGTTGACATGATGCTTTTTTGTGGACTTAGGATAAATTCGTTGATTCATCGTGTAATAAGATAATTGTTGTTGTTCAGTGAAATTTGTCGTGTATCTACTATATTCGTCGAGTATACTCAAAGAATCAGAGAGGACTTAGAATTTTCGCCGAATTGTGTCTAATTCGTCGCGTGTGGCTTAGGATGGCTTTCTTTTGGGATTTTTCTCCCTTTTGTTATGGCAGGGATCTAGTGGTTTAGTTAGGGTTTTATTAATGTTTATGGGTGTTTAGTTGTGGCCTTTGGGTTGGTAATGGATAAAGTACCACCAACCTAGTGCCAAATTGTGAATCAATACAATGCTAGAGTTATTTTTGGACTGTTGGGTTAAGTTGGATAAAGTGGTCATCACCACAGTACCTTGTTTATATGTTTGGATTGATGGGTTGAGTTGGATATTAAGGCCGCCACACTAGTGTCTTGTTGAGACAATTGGACTTCCTTGTTGAGCTAGACAATGTGGCCACCACCTCAGTACCTTCTTGAAATATTTTGGGTCTATATGTTTGGATCGGACAATGTTGCCACTGACTCAGGACGATGTATTACCATTGTTGATTATTCACATGAGTAGAGATGTATGATTCACATGAGTAGAGTTATTAAGTCTCTTTTCTCGTATTGTACAGATATATACTATTCTGCTTACTTTCATAGTTATTCTTGAAGCATGGCTTCGTTTCGCACTTGGTGCAACTTTCTTACTTTTAAACTCAATAAGTAATCTTTTACCTTGGTCATATGAATAATTTGCTGAGTTTTGTCAGCTTCCTTAGGTTGGGTTGGTATCCCTTGATTTCTTTTTTGTTTTTCTTTGCTAACCCTTTGATCTTTGATCACCCTTTGCATTTTCATTCTTGTCAAAGTGTTCTTTCTTTGAATACCTCAGGTCTGGAGAGTAGCCAGTTGAGCGGCTACGGTTGGTTTTGGCTAGTACCTTGCAGCTGCCTTTTCCTCACCGACTGTGAGGTAGTATTGTTGTTTTGATGTTTAGTTCAGACATACAAACTTTTAGTGGGTTCGTGTCAGGATTGTTGACGCCCACTAGATTTTGTTTAATGTTAAGTACTTGCTAACTGCTAAGCCTTTTTCTATATGACTGTGCGGATTTACTTGCTCTTTGGGAAGGTTTTATGCTAGCTTGCATGTTAGATATTTTAAAAGTATAAAATTATTACCTCTATTACTTCAGACATGCCATCTTTCAAACTAAAATCACTATATTTGATGAACGTAAAAGCTATTTTCATACATATACTAAATCTAGAGTTATGCATACCATGAGTGTCCTATATGAACGTTATTGCTCATGTAGGAGAGGGCAATTAACACAAATAATGTATTTTTCGCAGCGTATGATTATATCTTTACTTATGAACTAGCTGATCCACTGAGCCGAGCGATACGGCTAATCAATTAAACTTAACCTGGATTTTCTTCTTAATAACTTATAAATTTCATATAAAGGTAGAATTGGAGTCTTGCCGGAGCGTCTATAGTTATCCCCTGCACGGCGTGGCATCATGGCGCATTTTTTATCTTACTCTGATATACATTTAAAATACAGAGAAAAAACGTCTTGTGACAGGAAAAAATCCCATCGCACTACACTCAAGCAAAAAATATAGGCATCCAAGCTCAGCGACTATCGCAAAATCTACTCATCATGCCAAGCATGTGCGTTCAAGCAAATAGGACACAAAATAAAAAGCGCTCCTGATTAATGGGACACTTGAGGCTCAAGCAAGAAAATAACTCTGTGACGCCCCTAGAGGCGTACCACAAGCATAAAGCAAGCTACTGTGCTAAGTCACGCCCGCAGCAACAAGAGCTAAACAATAATAGAAGAGTCAAAGCATACTCATGGTTCTGATTCGATCAAGTACTCCCCCATCATTAACACCATCTTTCGAGTCATTGCCTGTTTAGGGGACAGAATGTCACTACATCCTTCACATTGTACAGAGCCCCTCACCAAGTCCATGGTAGAGCTCAATAACATGCTCGTCCCGTCGTGATGGGCCTACCCTTGTAGCGGTCATCTCAAGGCCCACTGATGGAGATGTTGTTGATGCGGCCGCCATTGATCCCCGTCTGAGAGAGTTCGTGGATTGGGACGATCGTTGCCGCAAGCTCGAGGATGGGACTCTACCATGACGCCAACGTCGCCGCCGCTATTAATAAAATATATAATTATAAAATAAATAATTATAATTATTTATTTTATCAAATTATTATTATTTTATCAATTGTTATTTTAAGCAAATTTTTTTCATGCATTTTATTTTATTGCATTTAATTAATGTTGTTTAATTCTTGTATGATGGGTGATTATAACCATCTAGTATTTTATTTCGTGCAAGCACTATTTTATTTCTTTCATGGTGCGTGTATATAACCATCATGAGTGTTTTAATTTTCAAAGGTGGAGATTGAGTGGTGTAGGCTATATATAGCCATGTATTGCTTTCATTTTGATTAGAGAATGAATGATAAGAATTTGAATCCCTAAATCTTCCTTGAGATCTTTTTCCCCCTCCTTTCCAAAATTTCGGCTCCTCCTATCCTCCTCCCCTCTATTTGGCCGCCGGCCATCATATCCTCCCTCTCTCTACTCGGCTGCTCTCCACCACCTCCTCCCTCTCCTTTCATCTCTCTCATAAACCCGACCACCCCCTCTAGCCGCCACCTTTCCTCTCTCTTCCCCCTCTATCCGGCCAACACTTCTCCCTCTCCAAAACCCGAGCAACCTCTTTATTTTTGGGGTGAAATTTGGCCAAGGGAAGATCCCCCTTATGGATTCCAACTCTGGCGTGAAGCGACGAAGTCGGATGAGTTTTCTCTCCATCCGACGTGACTCCGGCAGAGCCGTTGAAGGACGATCCAGAAAATAGTGAATCAGAATCATTCATTCCGATTGGGTAACGAAACCTTTCTACTTTTGTTGTTTCCCTTTAGATTTTCATTGTGGTGGATACTTTGGCGTGATCTTTGAAACGTTGAATTTATCATGGTTTCTTCGTTTGATTTTGTTGTCATCCTTATTTTATTTAAGTTCGAAAGGTTTGACGAACCTTAGTTTTCTTTTTGTTGGGAGAGATCTACTGTTTCCAAATCGTAACTTTTTGGTAGATCTCTTTTGGTACAACCATCGCTCGACCGGACCGGGTTAGTCCCTTTAGCCGGAAAGAATATTGGCCTATAGCCTTTATTCGATCCTAATCAGACCGGAAAGAATATTGGCCTATAGCCTTTGTTCGATCTTAATCAGATTGGTTACCCGTACGCTAGCATCTAATTGATCAAATTTAATAGTGTGTGCGCCGTGTTGGATGTTTTGTGCAAGTGTAGAATTGGATTGTAGAGATGTATTCCTGTGTGTCCGTAGATATTTTACGGTGTCCCGTGTGAGCCTGCATCAATTTGGTATCAGTGGGAGGTTCACATCAATTTCCTAATGGCACCCTCCCCCTTTTATTATTTCGCCGACACGCACTTGCATGTTTCTATGTCAAAATAATAAAACAAAATTTTTAGTTTTGGTCTGCCAATACCAACTTAAAATTCTCAGTTTTTCTCAAAATTCAAAAAAATTAAATTCTGGAAATTCTCCATCATTTTATTAGTAAGAAATCAAAAAAATATTTTATTTTTATTAAGTCATTATTTTTATTAAGTCATTATAAATTTTTAATTTTTGTCTGCAAATAGCGGCCTATATTTTTTTTCCGCAAAAAAAAAACAATTATTTAATAATCTTCATAATATTTTCAGAAAGAAATCAAAACCATTTATTTATTACCCTAGTTGCTAAGCGGGAACAATTCTGTCATTCCTAGAGTTTGGTGGGTCAGGTTCATATATCATTGCATGTGCACCAGATTCGAGTAGAATTTTCTATCCTGTCACCACTAGAAAATGGACTATGACATGTATGCTAGAAGACAGGCACCCACTTATGACGGTTATGACTATTTGTATGCTAAAGTGGTGGCTAAACATACCGCAGCCTTGCCTTCATACCATAAGAATACAAACCATCCCCGCACTTATCCTCCCACTAGAAGTGAGGAACCTACTTATGATGGTTTAGCGTGTCCCCAAGTTTTCCTAGACTGGGTTAAGGAAATAAAGTGCTACTTTGAGTGGTACAAATCGACTGACACAGATAAGGTGCGAGTGGAAAGAATAAAGATGTTAGGTAGAGCAGAGATATCCTGGTTGAATGAAGAATGACGTCTGAAAACCGAGAATGGTAAATTACTTATTGGTTGGGCAGACATGAAGGCCATACTGACAGAAAAGTACGTCCCTACGTACCATCGAACGCAGATGTTAGATGATTTGGCTACCCTTAAACAAGAGAATAAGTCGGTCTCTGAGTATATGAGTCTTCTTATGGATATGATGGTTAGGTGTGGTGTGAAGGAGGTGCCAGAGCTCACCCTCTCTAGGTTTAGTAAGGGGTTAAACCCTTATATCTAGTGTAAATTACTGCATTATGGTCACACCAACCTAAACACCACTTTTAATGTTGCATTGGATATTGAGAAGCATAATGTTCATAAGAATAAGACTCGCTCGTTTCAGAAGGGAGAGTCCGTCTTTGGACCACCACCTACTTTTAGGAAAACCATTCCTAATAGGTCTTATGTCTTGGACTCCAAAAATGTTATTGCTAGGGTGTTGCCTCTGTTAGCCTCGACGAATGAGCCTCCTAAGATTGTGGTTGAAACCAATGAGGATTCTGATGTAGATGTAGTATCTCTTGATTCTGAGGACACCATAGGTTAGAGTATTCTGACATGTACGTTAGTGCCCGACGATTCTGATGAGTCTGAAATTGAAGGAATACTAAGTGATTTGGAAGATGATGTTTGGGATGATGATATTCTGATCTGTGAGAGTATTCAGTTGCCTATTACGTGCCCTACAAGCGTTGTGTCTGTTCACCCTAGTATTGAGTGCCCTCTCTAGGATACGATCCCCATCGTGTTAGAGCCTACGATTACACCCACTGAGATTATATCTGAGTTATCCGAGGAGTATGAAAGTGAGGATGTTCCTATTATTATGGATGAGTTATGATTTGAGGGAAGGGTAATTTTGGATGATACTGTTGTTGTACACCCGAATGAGTGTTCTTTGATGTCATCACCTTTGGGTGAAATTTTTACTGATTCGGATTTTATCCCGTTTTTGATTATACCGACCCTTCCCCATATTTATTTGCCCACATTAGTTTACTTTTGGGATGTGGAACCGGTAGACCTAGTCCGAGTTTTTGTGTCACAGCCACTTTATTAGTTCCTATAATGGCGGTATATCAGCGTATAGATATCACTATGTTGAGAGCGCTAGTATTTGGACTTTTCACCACACCTCATAGACGTGACTACGCGTCATTTTTGACAGCTCATTTTTCTGCGTGTCTGACTATGGTTCCGTCCTCTACTACGACTGATTCTGATTCTTTGGCAATTGTGCCTCTGGGTGTGGTGTCCCCTATACATATTTATATACCACACCTGGTCGCACGAATTTACCCACCGCCTTTTGATGACCCTCATTTCCCCATGTTAGTGACTTTAGTTGGGTCCCTTGAGTTGTATCACTCGCACATCTTTTCACATCCGGGAGCATCCATCTCTATTTTTCATGATGAGCGGTTCTCCTTGGCATATCTTCATGCCAAGCGTGAGTATTTAAAATATAAAATTAAAACTGCGAATTTGGAGCCTATTAAAATCATCTCTGATTATAAGGCTCCCGTGCCACCTGACTTAACCCCCTTATCCTCCGTATTTGGTTTGACTCCTCACGGTAGTAAGATACTTCAGCGCACTTTTAAAAATTAATCACTCACTTTGCATCCTATTTCTTACATGCAAGCGTATCACCGAATGAGATCGTGCACGGATATAAAACACCAGTGCATGTTGACTTGATTTTGTTATCACCATATTATAGGTCAAGTCAATTCGCACAAGATTTTGCCTTTCATGTTCAAAATTTATGTAAGCACATTAGTAAAGCGCTAGCCACACTTTATACAACTTATCAATTTCATGCTAACATACATAAAAGAGTGTCTCACTTTATGGTTGGCGATTTAGTTTTGGTGTGTCTCGTCCCTGAACGGATTCCTTCAGGCACTATAGAAAAATTGGCGAATCGGCCAGCTAGACCTTTTCCGATATTAAATAAATTAGGAGAAAACGCATATCTTTTGAAGTTACCCACTGATTGGGGTATTTCCCCAATTTTAATGTTTCTGATTTAACGTTATATGTTTCTCCACCACTTGAATTATATGTCTGTCTGTTTAGTTCAACTGCATTTTCTAATGGGTTGGGGGTGAGTTTGTTTTTGGATCGCTCTCTTCATCGGTCTTCACTGGAGGTATATTGGTTGTTGATGCAGAAATGTTTTATCCTTTATTGCCTATTGCTTTTCTAAGGTTCCCCAGGACCACCTTTTTGCATGACAGGATACTCCAAGATGAAGTGAACTCCTCCCCACGTGGTGATGTTTGCCGCTACTTGATTCGATGGTGTGATCGTCCGACCTCCAAAGACTCTTGGTTACTTGATTCGGAGGTGGATCTTATGGATAAAGCTCTCTCGCACCGATACATTCAGTTCAACTCATCGGAGATGAGTACTTTTGAGCGGGGAGGATTGATGGAGACGTTGCAGACGTGGCCACCATTGACGGGAATACACGGATCTACCCATCGGGAGAACAACATCCATGTGTTCATGGAGTGTCTACACTCTAGTGCCAAAAGAAAGGACTTCACAAGTCCAAGGAAAAGGATCAGTACCCTTGATGTACGCTTTGGGGCCATGGGAGAAATCCAGACGGTTGAAAACGACCTCTCTGACTTTGCCTCCGCAAATCCGATCTCAACTTGCGAATCCGTGACGCAAAACACGAACGGTGGCAAGTTCTCCCTTATTTTGGCGTTGCTACTCTCCTCCAGAAAACCAGGCCAAACTCTCTAACTTCAGAATAATGAAGAGGAAACGGCCGAACCAGACATATATATAAAGATACCGTCGTGCGGTAACAAGCTACCGTCACGCGGTACCGCCTCATTTCACGTGTAACCGCGTAGGCCCTCCAATTACCGGCTGACACGTGGCCATGTTTTTGCAGATTCACAATCGCTGCGCGAAAATATTCTAACGTCGCGCGATAGCCGGCATCGGTTAGGACACAATACTCGATACTATAGCCGCGTGACAACTGCTACCGCCGCACGGTAGGATCCCTAGAGCCTCGCCAACTAAATTGACCTAGTTATCGCCAGTGGTAACCCGATCGCTAGGCGATAGCTTCCCGAGAGCTCTGCTTGATAAATTCCCCAACTACTGTTATACGGTAACACTGCCACCATGCGGTAAGTCCAGCGTTGAGTTGACTCAATGCTCTCAACGCAATCAATTCTAGCAATGGAGCTACCGCCGCACGGTACCTAGCTACTGTCTGGTGATAACCTACAGAACACCATTTCCTGCCTTAAGAAAATTGGGGCGTTAGAAATCTCCCCCCACTTAAAGAATTTCGTCCCAAAATTAAGTCATGCAGGAAACTAAAGAATTTGATCAATAATAATTGTGTACCTCAATCGAATAACTTGGGGAACTCCGATTTCATTGTTTGTCCCGCTCCCATGAAAGCTCCTCTCGGCCACAATTGTCCCACCAGACCTTGACCATCCTGATCTCTTTATTACGAAGTCGCTTGATATCCACATCCTCAATGCGAATTGGTTTGACCTTCATTATCAACCAACCATCCACTGGTACTTGATCTACAACGATCACTAGCATAGGCTCTTGCACCGCATTCCGCAACACTGATATGTGGAATACATCATGTAGACCACTCAGTTCCGTTGAAAGCTTCAGCTGGTAAGCCTCTTCATCAATGCGCTCCAACACCTCAAACAGCCCAAGGTATCTTGGACTTAGCTTTTTCAGTCGACAAATCCTCGAAACAACCTTGAAAGGTTTGATCTTCAAGTATACCCAATCGCCCAAGACGAATTCGACATTTTTGTGTTTGACATCATAGTACTTATCTTGATTATCTCGGGCAATCAACAATCGCACCCGGATTGTACGCACAATCGAAGTCACATCTTCGACGTCCTTCTGCTTGTACAACTTGGACTCGCTAGTCTCCAACCATGACAACTTAGTATAGCACTTCCTACCATAAAGGGCCTCGAAGGGTGCCATTTGAATACTCGTCCGGCAGGTGTTGTTGTACACGAACTCAATCATATATAGGGGATCCTCCCACCTTGTTCTGAAATCAAAGGCACATATGCGAAGCATGTCCTCCATCATCCTGTTGACTCTCTGAGTCTGACCATCCGTCTGCGGATGAAAGGCCTCACTGAACTTCAGTTTTGTCCCCAACATTTGATGCAAGAACCTCCAATCGTTAGACGTGAACTGACCATCCCAGTCACTCACGATGCTACGGGGCACACCGTATAGACGAACAATATTCTCCACATATAGCTTTGCTAGCTTATCCACTGAATCGCCCATCCTATTCGGGATGAAGTGTGACACTTTCGTCAAATGATCTATGATCACCCAGATGGCGTTGTTTCCCTTTTGCGATCTCGGCAAACCGTGCACGAAATCTATGGATATATCGTCAAACTTCCATTCCGATATAGGAAAATACTTCAAGAATCCTCCGGGCTTCTGGAATTTAGCCTTCACTAGAGCACAAGTTTGACACTTTGCCATATACAACGCTACATCCTTTTTCAGTCTGGGCCACCAAAACAGCTTTTCATGTCTTTGTACATCTTTGTGCTCCTCGGGTGGATTGAGTACTTAGAGTAATGAGCCTCGTACATTAGATCCTCCCATATCTTACCCACTATTGGGACGCACAAATGATTTTACTTCCGTAATAGCCCATTATCAACCTTAAATTGGTCATTAGACCTGTCCAAGGCCTCAGCTATAAGTCGTTCATGTCATCATCCAAATCCAAAGCCTACAGAATCCGATCAGCGAGGTCATACTATACCTAAATCGAACTCAAATGTGCTTCAACACTCGATCTCATATCAACACAAGAGATCTCTAAGGCCTCCAAATCTCGAACGAGGTGCTCATCATGCATCATTAACCAATTGGCCTGCGTGGGAGCTCTACAACTTAAAGCATCCGCAACCGCATTACCTTTGCCAAGAACATAATGTATCTTGAAGGTGTAGTCCCCAAGGAACTCCATCCACCTTCACTGACGCGTATTTAAGTCCTTCTCATCCAATAGGTACTTCAAGCTCATATGATCAGTGTAAATGTCGACCTTCACACCATATAAATAGTGCCTCCAGAGATTCAACGCGAATATCATGGCCACCAACTAAAAATCATGGATCGGATAATTCCTCTCATACACCTTCAGCTCGTGTGAACCATAAGCTATTACTCTCCCATGTTGTAACAAAATATAGCCTAAGCCGCTGCCTGAAGCATCGCTAAAGATCTCAAAGCCTTCTACCCCATGTGGCGAGCATAGAATAGGCATCGTGGTCAGACGACTTTTCAGTTCTTTGAAAGCTTGAGCACAAGCTGGCGACCAAACAAATTTCTGATCCTTCCTCGTCAGGGTCGTGAGAGGTAACTCTATCTGCGTGAAGTTCTCTATGAATTGTCTGCAGTAGCCGGCAAGCCCCAGAAAACTCCGGACTTCCGCCACAGAAGGCAACACAGGTCACTCCCGTATAGCAGCAACCTTGGCCTTATCCACCGCGATACCCTCACCACTGACAATATGACTAAGGAACGCTAAATAGGATAGCCAAAACTCAGACTTAGAGAACATGACGTACAACTGATTACTTCTCAAGGTCTCCAGAACAATATGCAAGTGCTCTGCATGATCTTTCTCGGATTGGGAGTACATTAGGATCTCATCGATGGACACTATCACGAAACAATCCAAATACTCCTTGAACATCCTGTTCATTAGATCCATAAACACTGATGGCGCATTTGTCAGCCTGAAAAACATGACCGTGAACTCATAATGACCATACCGAGTACTGAACGCCGTCTTGGGAATATCACTTTCCCTAATCCTCAGCTGACAATATCCAGACTTCAAGTCCATCTTCAAATACATAGTCGATAAAACTAGCTGATCAAACAATTCATCGATCCTCAGAATCAAGTACTTGTTCTTCTCTGTTAGCTTATTGAGTTCCCAATAATCAATACACATTCATAGACTTCCATCCTTCTTCACGAAGAGGACCGGGGTGCTCTAAGGTGACGAACTTGGATGCACAAACCCCTGCTCTATCAATTCTTGAAGTTGTCCCTTCAACGCTGCCATCTCTCTCGGTGCTAAGTGGTAAGGAGACCGCAATATTAGCTTGGCACCAAGAACCAACTCAATGGTGAACTCGATCTCTCTCTGAGGTGGTGCTCCAGGGAAATTTTCGGGGAAGACGTCGACAAACTCCTACACCACAAGAATACTGGCCAAGTTAGTCTTGGGTTTCTTCGCCTCTAAAATAGTGAATAATAGCTCTGCACCCTCATGAATTGCTTTAACTACTTGGAGAGCAGACATCAGTGTCTCGCTCACACCCTTCAAACTAGAGAAAGTAGTTTCTTGGCCCGTATTCAACCCCAGCTTTACAGTTTCGGAACCGTAATTGATGTACGCACTCTGCTCCGAGAAACAGCTCATGCCAAAGATCACGCCAAACTCTACTATTGGCAGTAGTGATGCTTCCAAGTCAAAAGTTTGGCTTTCAATCAGCACTTTAATGCAACAGACTCTATCCACGTGCATTGAACACCCATTAGGTAGCAGAACATCCAATCTATCCTTAGCCACAGAAGAGGGCATCCGATACGAGACACTAATTCATCGGATAGGAAGGAGTGTGAAGCTCCTGTATCAAACAGTGCTCGAGCCGCATGGTCCATGACCACGATAAAGCCTAAAACACGACTGTCATATGACCAAGGCATAAGACGCAAGGTATGAAAAATATTACAACTAAGATCTAACACATACTTATCACCACATTGCCCTGCTTGATGGCCTCCTATTGGACAAGGTTGTAGACTCTAGGTTGTGCTGGAGCTTGATGGGATGTGGTTGACTCCACCGCCTTCCCCTTTTTAGCATAGGTCTCTCCTTCCTTCTTGCCCGACTTGCCACTCCAACAGCCGCGGGCCATATGCCCCAGCTTCCCATAAGTGAAATAGTGTATTGGGCCTGCACGCCCAGATGATGCCCCAGAAGTAACCGACGAAAAAGCTGGTCCAGAGGGTCTAGCCTTCTTATTCCACTTTCGGTACCCAGTCTTCTGCGGTCTTGGTACCTTGAACTTTGGGCTCTTTACTACCAATTCCTTCTTACCATGGACCCTCTTCAAATCTTATTCTAGAGATCGGGCTATAATAACCATAGTCAGAAATCCCTGCGTCATCGGACCTGAGAACAGCAACCTCAGATCATCATGCAGTCCTTCGTAAAATAGATTGGTCTTGCACTCCTCATCCAAAAGAGTGGAGCTAGCATAATGTCCTAAACTTGTGAACTCATGTAGGTAGTCGTCCACACTACTCTCTCCTTGAGTTAGCCTCTAGAAATGATTCTCGATTGCTATTTTTGCGTTGTTGGGACAAACCGTGCCAGAAATAGTCTTGATAACTCCTCCATCCATACGTCGGTGAGTTGTCTCCTTGCCAAAAGATGCAGCTCTAACTCATCCCACCACAGCCTTGCATCGTCGTCTAGGAGGAAAGTAGTTATTGTATCCTTCTGCCACTCCTCAGTCTCTGTAGCTGAAATGACTCTCTTTACCCGAGAGAGCTAGTCCTCAACTTACGTTGGGGTTCCAATCCCCGAGAACACTGGTGGATTAAAGCTCATCATGTTCTTTAACTGCTTCTCTACGACTCTTCTCTACACCATAGGCTCTGCCACTACCTGATCTACCACTATGGGCTCTGCTACACCAAGCGGCACTTGACCTAACCCAGGAGTAGGAGGCTACACTTGCCTCTTCGGTTGGGCATTGATCATAGTGAACACCACTTCCACTACCATTCGTACGGTTTCTGCAGAAGGAGGTGTTACAGGTGTGTCGTTAGGAGCACTACTCTCCATGGAGTGCTGATGTTGTGACTGCCGCTCACCGCTCTTAGTCACCTATAGTTGTAAAAGCACTCGATTAGGCTACAAATAGATTGCCAAAACGCAATCATTGGAACACTCAGGTTCCTCAAACATGTGTATTTTCATTCCTAAGTGGACATGTATGGGTTCCTTTATGTTATAACGGCAACGCACATACCAGTGCTCACCACCCCTTAAAAGAATTCATCCATGAATTTGAATAAGGAAGACCGACACCAGAGTTTGATACCAATTTACAACACCCTCATCCATGACATAGCACATAACAGAAGGTCCGGCCGGGGCACGACGTAATATACTACGGATAGACCAAGGAGTTACTAAATTGAAACCATAATCCAATATTTTGCATCCTAACACAGAGTGCATTCTGGAGGAAGTAATTGAAAGGTTATAAATATAACCCAACAACTGTATGAATGTCCACTACCACAACTAGGAATGTAAATCAAATACACAAATAAGGTCTTGGCCTTAAGGCCTTACAATGTTCAACTTTAATTAAAATATGTTATATACTTCGGCACGCGGGCTGTCCACACATGAATGATAAAAAAACACAAGTATTCAATTTGAACTTCAAGGGCCAGCATAGCATTTCAGGGCTCCAACCCGCTACTTCACGCTTGGCTTAGCAGAACCGGCATGCAACATTCCACCGCAAAGGTGGCAAACAAAGGCAAAGGTCAGCATTAGCTGACCAAATTGTAACAACCACACCCCTCACTCGGGGTGGGGTGCTCCTTCCCTGCAAGCATTAGCTTAAACAACACTTGGCAATTAAAACATGCAACTTAAGCACCGTTAGCCACAGACATTAGTGCAAATGCCCAATGCCCCATGCTCTCAGGCACACTCTTGGTGCATAAGACCTCAAGGGTCACACCACCATTCACTGACAATCATCTACATTTGAGCTTTTAATCTCATAGGGCCACCGCCAGAGACCACACCCCAAGCCTCTGGTAAAGTCATAATGATCTGCTGATCCATTGTATGACTCAATCCAAGCCTGATGATAATGGTTGGCTACAGTTCAGCCTTTTCCCATGCTCAAATCGCCAGGTGCGTTAGCCACGATGCGGGTCGACATCCCCTTTCAAATTTTCGTACAATTCATAACCCTGTTATGAGCTTAGGTTAGATCTCATGACCACCTAGCTGAGCAATTTAAGCTCACGCTCAACCAAAATATAGCCCACAAGTCTCCCAGAGACATGCTTAACAAGCAATAGCCCATAGGTATCCCATAGACAGGCTTCGAAACCAAATATAGCTTACAGGAAGCTATCGTCAGCGGTAGCACTAGTGTCGCGCGGTAGGGGAGAGACTATCAGTTCTTCCCCTGTTTAGGGTGTTTTCCTAGAGGCTACACCCAGTACTCTCAATGCAGTCATCTACATACCCCACAACTCCGAAATCTACGCGATTACCACGGAGTCTTCTCCGGCATACAAACATCACCAATCCAGACCAACCCGTCCGGATGGGCTTCACACAGCATACATATTCCGTACTTTGATTTCGAATCTAAATGAAAACTAACGGGGATACACAGATCTACCCGTCGAGAGAACCACATCCACGTGTTCGTGGAGTGTCTACCCTCTAATGCCAAAAGAAAGGACTTCACATGTCCAAGGAAGAGCATCGTTACCCTTGATGTACGCTTTGGTGCCATGAGAGAAATCCAGACGGTTGAAAACAACCGCTCTGACTTTGCCTCTGCAAATCTGAACTCGCCTTGCGAATCTGAGACCCGAAACACAAATAGAAGCAGGATCTCCCTTCTTTCAGCGCTGCTACTCCACCAGAAAACCAGTCCAAACTCTCCAACTCCAGAATAATGAAGAAGAAACGTCCAAACCGGGCATATATATAAAGCTACCGCCGTACGGTAAGCAGCTATCACCGTGCGGTACTGCTTCATTTCACGTGTAACCGCCTAGGCCCTCCAATCACAGGCCGACACGTGGCCACGCCATTACAGATTCACTATTGTCGCACAATAAGATTCTAATGCTGCGCGATAGCTAGCGTTAGTTACGACACAACACCCGCTGTTATCGCCACGTGATAACTATTACCGCCAGATAGTAGAATCCCGAGAGCCTTGCCAACTAAATTGACCTAGCTATCGCCAGTGATAACCCTATCGCTAGGCGATAGCTTCTCGAGAGCTCTGCCTGATAAATTCCCCAACTACTGCCACGTCGTAACACTACCACCATGCGGTAAGTCTAGCATTGAGTTGACTCAACGCTCTCAACACTGTCGATGCTAACAATGGAGTTACCGCCACGCGGTACCTAACGACCGCCTGGTGATAGCCTCCAGAACACCATTTCCTGCCTTAAGAAAATTGGGGCATTACAACAGCCTCCAGGTTTTATTGACTCTAACTCACTTGAATTTGTTTATAGACTTAGGAAAGATCTATATGGGCTGAAGCAAGCCCATAGAGCATGGTATGAGACATTGTTTAGCTTTCTCATTGAGAACAAATTCTCAAGGGGGAAGTTTGACAAGACCCTATTCCTAAGGGAATATAAGGGCAAGATCATCCTAGTCCAGATTTATGTTGATGACATAATTTTTGGATCTACTGATGACAACCTTTTTATGAAGTTTTTCAAACTTATGTATGGGAAGTTTGAGATGAGCAGTATGGATGAGCTCATGTTCTTCTTGGGCCTCCAAGTAAGACAAATTGATGATGGCTGGTCCATATCCCAGTCTAAGTTCACTAGGGAGTTGATCAAAATGTTTGGTATGGAGAATGCCTCCACCATGAAAACTCTGATGGGGTCAAGTATGCCTATAGACAAAGATGAGGCATGCAAACCTGTTGATGAAACTTTGTATAGAGGGATAATTGGCTCCCTTCTATACCTTACTACATGTAGTCCAGACATCATGTATGCTACATGTGTTTGTTCTAGGTATCAGGCTTGCCCTAAAGAATCTCACTACTCTACTACTAAGAGGATTTTGAGGTATCTTAAGGGCACACCAGATCTTGGCCTATGGTGCCCTAAAAATAGGGATTTTGAACTAACTGGCTATTCAGATGTAGAATTTACAGGCTGAAAAGAGGATAAGAAAAGCAAACAAGTGTTAAAATTTCAACTTTAGAGTCAGAATATATAGCTGTTAGGAGCTGCTATGCATAATTGTTGTGGATACAGCATCAGCTTCAAAACTATAACCTCCAGATAAGTAGAAGTCCTTTATTTTGTGATTCTACTAGTGCAATATCTATAGCTAGGAATCCCATCTCATACAACGGGACTAAGCATACAGAGAATAAGTATCACTTTATAAGAGAGTATGTGGAATGTAAAGATATCAGTCGTGAGTTTGTCCCTACATACAAGCAAGTGGCTGACATCTTCACTAAACAACTAGATGAAACAAAGTTCAACATCTTCAAGGTTAAGTTGGGCATGTTGAACTTGATATAGCTACAGTTGCTCCTCACTTTGTTTTTGGTTGTAGGAATTACTACTTCTTGTAGGGTGTGAAGATCACAAGTGATATCAAGACTGGAATGGACTAGAGTGTCTATCAGATAAAATGATAAAAGATACTCTTGTTGAGGGGGAGCAAGTACTGATGCTCCTATTGAAAGGGAGCAAGTCCAACATATAAAAACAAATTTAGCCTCCGGTAGAGAAGAACCTAACAGCTGCACCAGTTGATTATCTAAAATCAGAAAGAGGGAGAAGATAATCAGAGATGGCTAGCACCTCCCTAACAATTCTACAGAAGTCAAAAAGGGGGAGAAGGGAATGATCAAGGAAAGGACCAAGGTCAAGCAACAAAATAGGGGGAGTAGGTGATGATCACCATACAGGCAAGGAAAATGTGGTAAAAGAAATATGTGGTAACCTATAACTCTCTTTTTGACATATATTGTTGTTGTATATGTTGGTGTATATCATTGATAAATAATTTTGAATAAGGGTTTTGACTTCTTCAAATAGGGGGAGATTGTTGGGTCCATTGATCCCAATGTCCCAGATTTATAAGAAGTCAAACAATTCAATGGTACACACCTAGTTGTATTTGATGTATGTTCAAGTTCATGCATGCATGTTGGTCCTTATCACATTGATTGGACAGGTATTCCAAGTGGTTGTGACAAGTGGTCACAAGATAGAGAAGTGGAGAGACAAAAATCTATCTAATCCATAAGTGTTGATGAAGCCATTTTGCTCAATGTCAGATGTCAAAGAAGTATGCAAGAAAGGCTGAAAATCGCCTAAATCCACAGGCGTTAAGTGAAGCCAGTTCACTCAATGCCAGATGCCAAAAAGCACTAAGTAAGGTGTGGACAGTTAAAGCCCAGCAGTTTGCAAGATAGAAATGCGGCTAATTCCATAGGTGTTAAGTCAAGGCAGTTCACTCAACGCCATATAACTAGAGGCATTGAGTATAGCTGAGTCTGTCAAAGAATCAACAGTGGCAAGCAGAAAATTGACCAAGTCCAGAGGCGTTGAATGAGGACAACTCACTTAACACTAGATGAGCAGAAGCATCGAGTAAATACCAGTAAGTCAAATCCTTTACTTTAACAGTGAAGAAAAGTGACTAAGTCCACAAGCATTGAGTGTAGCCAGTTCACTCAACGCCATACAACAAAAAGCGTTATGGAAAGACTGTATAGTCAAAGCTTAAGAAGAAGGAAGACAAAAAAGTGGCCAAGTCCACAGGCATTGTGTGATGTCAACTCACTCAACGCTATACAGCTAGAAGCATTGAATCATGTTAATTCTATCAAAGCCAAAGAAGAATCAGACAGAAAAATTAACTAAGATCAGAAGCATTGAGTGAGGTCAGCTCACTCAACGCCCAAAGAGGAAAGCGTCGATAGAGCTATGGTCACTCAAAGATTACTGAAGATAGACAAAAAAAATTTATCTATATCTAGATGCATTGAGTGAAGTGAGTTCACTCAACGCACTCAACACCTTAGCAAGGCAGAAGAATTGGCTAAGTCCAGAGTCATTGAGTGAAGCCAGTTCACTCAACGCACTCAACTCCTAAGCAAGGCATAAGCATTGGATAAGTCCAGAGGCTTTGAGTTAAGGTCATTCACTCAACACACTCAACTCCTGGATTGAATCCAAAAATTTGGCTATGTCCACAGATGCTGACGTCAGTAAAACTCAATATAAGTCAACACAATTCAAATTCATTGCGGAAAAGCTGTAGTCCACCACTAATCGCGCTGGAGGCCAGCTGTAAGATTTATTATGTAAAAGGAAGGCTATATATCTATAATTAAAACTGGGCCCATAAGTCAAAAGAGCCGTTGGACGGTGGATAATAAAAAGAATGAGATCGGTAAAGAAAGTATCTTTTCTAGGGCTTGTCTTTTCGCAAAAGCGGCACAACTTCTTCTTCTTCCTCGCCATTATTGCAGAGCTCGAAGCATAAATTAAAAATCGACTGAACCCAAGAGGTCATCAAGTTAGATGTTGCAATCAACACCGACAATAGCAAGTTCATAGACATTTCTCTCAGAGAAAAGCAGTCATGGACAACCCCTGCTGCAGTCACTTCACATCCCAAGCAGAGCTTATCCTGAAGACTATTTTCTAGAGCTGTGAAGAAGGAATCTGGACTGAGTTTTATTAGGACAGAAGGAGGAAGACATAGAGATCATTTCTATGTTGTCTATTCAACATCAACAAATCTAATTTTCTATAAGATCTTTCTAGATCTGAGTTGTAAGCTTATTTTTAAAGGCTGAGTGTAGGATCTTGTATAGAATTGAGTGGTAGGATTCTGTTAAGAATCTAAGTGTAGGGCTCTAGCCTGAGTTACAGGGCACTTATTCCTGAGGTGTAGGATCCTTTAGATTTGAGGAAGGGTGATCCTCCTAGACTGAGTGGTGGGGCCGTTTGGCCTGAGGTAGGTGATCCTTTGATCACTGAGTTATAGGGCTTTGTCCCCAAGCTATAGGTCTTGGAGGAGACTGAGTGTTCCTGTGGGATCATGTTGTAAGATCTTAGGAGCCGAGTTTTTGGTGATGTGCCTTGTCTAACACACTGTTAGAAAGGTGGGAGGGACAGTAGATGTACCCATAATCTGGGGAACCACTATAAAACTACTGTATCATCTATGTAATTGTCTTAGAAGCAAAAGAAACTAAATCACAACACACTAATTGGACGGAAAATCTTTAAAGACTAAAAAATCTATTCACCCCCTCTAAGTGTTTAGCTACCTTAGAATTAAACACTTTCCTTCGATTTATTTCCTTTAAGTCTGGTTAAGCTGGAATGCGGTTATCGACTGGTTCAGTAGTCTATATAAATATGATTTGTACAGAAAATCAAAAAGCAAGAACTTTTTGTTCTTCTAACCTAATCGAGCGATGACGTCTTCTTCTACCCGACGGAATGGTTCAACCAAGGCCACGATTGCTGCTCGTTGTCGTTGAACACCCAACCTGCTATTGTCGCCGGAAAGTGTTTCCTAGGCATCGTCTTCGTCACCGCCGCCTCTCCTTTAGTGGATCAAGTAGTCCATGGAGACGTTGAGGGCAAGCCTTCTTCCAACCTAGATCTTGTATGATAAGAGTCTATGGGTTCTCCGTGCTCATGTAGATATCCGTAGAGGTGTGGACACTATTCTACACTCGGAACTCTGGCCGTTGCCGCTCGTTGGATTTCATCGGAGCACCTTGGTTGAGTATTGACTCAATCACTAGAAGGTATAATTTTATTTATAGAAATGTCACTTCTGGATCAAAGTTCTTCGTTAGATCCGAACTATTTTGTGTTTTCTTGTTCCATTTCTGCTATGCGAAAGTGTTATGACGTATAGCAAAACCCAACAGTGTTATCAGAGGGAGGTTCATGCAACGATCATTGTTTCAGAAGTTGCTAAATCCATTGCGTGTAGATCTGGAAATTTTAGAAGTGTTCTAAATGCCCAAATCTATTCCTGGAACATCAAAAGTTGATGGCTTTTGTGTGGAATCGGTGGTGACCACCGCCAGGGGTGCAGCCCCTTGGAACCCCTCCTAGAGCGCATGTGATTTCATTATGATATCTTTGTTAGTTCTTAACAATAACCATCCTTCTTGTTGGTTTGTGAAACCAAGAGTGTTAGATTTTGAATCTCACATAGAGAGATGGGCTTGTCTACTATGTAAGTCAAGTTGGTGTTGCTCATGTCTAGTGCATGTAAATTTGGAGATTTAGAATGGTTCTGGATGTTTAGATTTAGCCCAGTTCATCAAGTGTTAATGATTTTATTGTGCACATCTAGGATGCATTTGGATTGTGAATGTTGTTAGTTTTTTTTGAATGTGCACATTGGTTAATTGTTAACCTTGATTAAGTGTTAATCAATTATCTACACCCTATGTCATATTAAGTATCCAGATGTCTTCCAATGGATGACACTCTTCCTGCCTCGATAGATAAAATGCAGGCTTGTAAAGAAATTGACGAGCATCTCAAGAAAATATTTTAAGGGCAGGCTCGTCAAGAGAGGTTTGACATCACCAAGGCATTATTTTAGTATAATATGGGAGCTCGAGTCCTATTAGGGACTCACGTACTTAAGATGATTGGGTATATAGAGAACCTTGAGAGGCTAGGCTTTCCTATGGGCCAAGAGTTGGCTATAGACATAATCCTTCAATCATTGTCGGACAGTTAAGAGCAGTTCGTCTTGAACTATAATATGAATGAAATAGACATGACACTGCCTGAGCTCTTAGGCATGTTGAGAACTGCCAAAATTAATATGAAGAAGGTCAAGCCTGCTAGCCCCATACTGATGGTGCATAAAGAAAAGGGCAAGGCCAAGGGTTTCAAGAATACGAAGGTTGGACCTACGTTATCTCTTGAGTCCAAGACATCAGATCTAAAAAAATGGCTTGGCGAAAGAAGGGAAATGTCACCATTATGGCAAGGGTGGTCATTGGAAAAGGAACTATCCTTCTTACATTGAGGGTCTGCATAAAATGAAGGGAGGTATGACTTTCGCTTCTCGTATCTATGTTATAGAGATAAACCTTTCCGCTACTTCATCCTGGGTATTGGATATTGGATGTTGTTCTCACATTTGCATAAATGTGTAGGAACTAGGAAGGTGAAGATTACTAAGTAAAGGAGAGGTGGACCTATGTGTTGGCAATGGAGCAATAGTTGTTGCTGTCACCGTAGGAGTTTACCATCTTTCTTTACCCAGTGGGCTTATAATAGAATTAGATAATTGTTATTATGTTCCTTCAATAACTAGAAGCATTATATCTATTTCATGTTTGGACATGATTGGATTTTCCTTTATTATTAAGAACAATTATTGTTCTATATTTAAGAATGATGTTTGCTATGACATAGCCCAAATGTTTAATGGTTTATATGGTTTGAACCTAGACCATCAGATCTATAATATAGAAAATAATAAAAGACTAAAATTGAATGACTCTAACCCTATGTACCTTTAGCATTGTCGTTTGGGCTATATAAATGAGAAATGCATATCCAAGCTCCATAAAGATGGACTACTGGACTCATTTGATTATGAATCATTTGAGAGATGTGAATCATTCTATTGTTTAAGGACGCAAATGAATAAAAAAAATTAGAACCTTCAGTTTTAATTTCAGGATCTCAATTTTGTCGAAAGGAACAGACATTAGTGTAATCCAACGGTTAGGATTAAGCACAAGACAGTAAAAAGAAGCAGCAAGCCTGATACGTGAACCCAGGACCACACCCTGGCCCAAAGCCGGGTCGAACTCGCACGAGGGAGAGAGCTGGCTTTCCCGCAATAGATTTGCAAAAGAAGGAAAAGATTGTTATATAAACAGCAATTTCAAGTTCTTACTGGCAGTGTGGGACTCTGCTAGTAACAACTTGAAATTGCTCTTTATATAGCAATCTCTCGATTGATTACCAAAATGTCGCGCACGTGTTCTTGCCCATGTGATCAAGGTTGACCCGTGCTGGCCATTACATTTCTTTTAATAGATCGCACAGAATCTCAGCCGTTGGATTAATCCAACGGCTGGTATTAAAAGAGCGGAAATATGCTAATTTATTGTAATTAATTTATTGTGAGGAAGAATCTTTTTTGGGTGAGGAAGTATCATTTGTTATAATTAATTTATTTGTAACGACACACATAATTCGTTATAAGAAGTTTTAGCGTCGAGCTTTAGAGGACGACCGTTACATAAAGTTTTTTCATTACCAAAGTGTTTTTGTAACGAATTTTGGTACTTAGTGTGATGTAGGCCCACACGTTGACACAGTAAAATCTACGGACTAAGCACGATTGTCTCTTTATAATTGAATTTTACACTCACACAAATTTCACGCAGCGCGCACGCTAAGCAATTATATCAATTAAATACTAACGTACGGGTAGCCAAATATATTAGGATCAAATAAAAGGCTATCAACCAATATTCTTTCCGGCTAAAAGGACCTACCCGGTCCGATCGAGCGTAGGTTGTACCAAAAGTGATCTACCAAAAATTACAATTCGGAAACAGTAGATCTCTCCCAACAAAAAGTAAACAAGGTTTGCCAATCCTCTCAAAAATTAAATAAACCAAGATAGACACAAAATCGATCAAAACAAACCATGATTATTTAAGTCCATCAAGAATCAACGCAAAAGTTTACCACCATAAGAAAAATCTAGGAAAAAGAAAACACATGAAGCTAGAAGTTTTCGTTACCCAATCAGAATGGATGATTCTGATTTCACTAACTTGGATCGCTCTTCAACGGCTCTGTCGGAGTCACGCCGGATGAAGAGAAAACTCGTCCGCCTTCGTCGCTTCACGTCTTGGAAGAGATCCACCAAAAAATACTTGAGGACTGGTTGGTGGAAAGGAGGAGAGTGGTTGGGTTTTGCTAGTGGTGGCCGTGAAGTTTTGTTTGGGGAGATAGAAAAGCTGGCGGCTAGAGGGGGTGGTCGATTTTGAGAGAGAGAGAGGGCTGGAGTGGTGGAGAAGAGAAAACCATGAGGTTGTGAGGGATAGAGGAGGAGGGTCGGCGGAGATTTTGAGAGGGGGGTAGAGGGGCGGCGGTTTTGAGAGAGAGAGAGAGAGGAAAGCTTGGCCGAAATTAGAAGAGGGGAAAGAGGTGGGAAATTCTCAAGAAGGAGGATTAGGGTTTTCAAATTCTATTATCATTCAACTTAAAATGAAAATAAACACAGCATGGCCTTATATAGGCTTACATCCAAGTGTTTGGCTACATGCAGACCAAATAGAAAAAAGATAACACACACCATAGTTTTAAACATTACATGAAATAGAAATGCTCAGAAAATAGCAATTAAATTAAAATAAAAATTAAGATGTTGTCTTGCACCGAGGGAGGAGATTGTAGCATCACTCCACAAGGTCACCACGGCGGAGCAAGTCTTTTGTTGGAGACGGAGAAGGATCATTCGCGAGCATGCCTTCATCATCTTTAACATGTTGGGGGTCGCTGTCTCCATTAATCCTCCCCCACTCGAAAGTACTCATCACCGATGAGTTGTTCTGGTGGTATCGGCGCAGAAGAGCCTCATTCAAAAGAGCCACCTCTGATTCAGGAAGCCAAGAGTCATCGGAGGCCGGACGATCACGACAATGAATCAAGTAGCAGCGAACATCACCACTTGGAGAGGAAAGCACTTCATCCTTGATGATCCTGACTGGCAAAAAGTTGGTCCAGGGGAACCTGGGAAAAGCATTAGGCAATAAAGAAGGAAACGTTTCTTCATCAACGGTCAACGTACCTCCATTGCAGACCGATGGAGAGAACGATCCAGTAACAAGCTCACCCCCAACCCATTAGAAAATGCAGTGGAACCAGACGGGTAATTAGATAATTCAAGTGGTGGAGAAACATATGGAGTTAAATCAGAAACATTAAAAATACGGGATATACCCCAATCAGTGGGTAACTCGAAAAGATATGATTCTTCTGCTAATTTCTTTAAAATCTGAAAAGGTCCAGCTCGCCGATTTGCCAACTTTTTTATAGTTCCTAAAGGCATCCGTTCAGGGACGAGATGCACCAAGACTAAATCGCCAACCATAAAGTGAGACTCTCTTTTATGTATGTTAGCATGAGTTTGATAAGATGCATATTGTGTGGTTAGTGCTTCATTAATGTGTTTATGCAAATTATGAACATGCGAGGCAAAATCCTGTGCAAATTGACTTGACTTATAAGATGGTGGTAACGGAATCAAGTAAAGTGGCACTTGTGCTTTATAACGTGCACGATCTCATTCGGTGATAAACCTGTGGACCTATTTTTTGAGTTATTGTATGCTAACTAAGCATGGGGAAGGATTAGGTCCCACGTACCCTTGTGGTCACCGACAAGATAACGTAGTAAACTACCCAAACTTCTGTTTTCCACTTCCATTTGCCCATCCGTCTGTGGATGGTAGGCCGAAGAAAACAACAGTTTGGTGCCCATAATCCTCCACAGGGTCTTCCAAAAATAACTAGTAAATTTTACATCCCTATCGGTAACTATAGTGTTTTGAACACCCCTATGCCCAACAACTTCCTTAAAGAATAGTTTTGCTACATGTGACGCATCGTTGGTCTTAATACATGCAATAAAATAGGACATTTTAGAAAATCGATCTACTACCACTAGAATGGAATCATGACGTCTAAATATGACTGGTAGGCCGAGAATAAAATCCATACTAACATCTTCCCAGGGAATGGAAGGAATCAGAAGAGGCGTATAAAGTCCCGCATTCGTTTTACTCCCTTTTGCTAATTGACACGCGCGACAACTTCCCACAATTCTATTAACCGTAGATTTAAGGCCTGGACAGTGGAACTTATCTTCTACTATCATAATGGTCTTATCACGCCCGAAATGTCCACCTAGCCCACCACTATGTAACTCCTATACAATGAAATGCCGCAGGGAAGAACAAGGAATACAAAGCTTCGAATGTTTAAATAAATAACCATCCCGAATATAGTATGTTGAAATGGTAGTGGGGAGTTGTTTTGAGTTGAATAATAGATTTCCTTGAAATTCGGGCAATTAATGTGCTCATCCTATATTCTATCGAAACCAATCACGTTTACCTCTAGCGTTGACAACAATAAGGAGACACGACTAAGAGCATCCGCCACACGATTAAGAGTTCCCTCAAGATGTTTAATTATAAAGGTGTACTCCTGAAGATATGAGACCCATTTAGCATGCCTTGGGCCAACTTTATTTTGGGAATTAATAAACCTCAACGCCTCGTTGTCGGATAGAATAACGAATTCCCTAGAGATCTATGTCATAATTAGAATAATTTAATTTCGGTCCCGTGAGTTTCTCACTAAAGCATCCAACAGGATGTCCCTCTTGACTCAAGACACCACCAATACCGATACCAGACACGTCACGGGACAATTCAAAAATTTTATTAAAATCTGGTTAACATAAAAGAGGAGCTTCCGACATTTGGGATTTAATTATTTCAAACACTTTGGCAGTGGATTTGGTACACGTAAAATCTCCCTTCTTCATGCACTCCGTGATTGGTTCCACGATACTACTAAAATCCCTGATAAATCGGTGGTAAAAGTTGCTAATCCATGAAAACTCCGAACATCTCATATATTGGTTAGTTCTTGCCAATCCTTGATGGCTTGGACCTCTTAGAGTCAACATGGATGCCCTCCAAACTTACTATATAACCTAGGAACTCTATAGATGGAACATTAAATGTGTATTTTTTTAGATTAACAAATAATTTCTCCGATCATAATGTGGTAAGTACTGTCCTCAAGTGAGACTCATGATCGTTCGGTGAGGAGCTAAAGACTAGGATATCATCAAAGTAAAAAACTACAAATTTCCTAAATAAGGCTTGAACACTAAGGTCATCAACCTCGAAAATGTACTTGGGCCATTAATGAGCCCTTCCCTGAGCACCAACCACTCATAAAGTCTGTCCTTCGATTTAAATGTCGTCTTCCACTCGTCTCCCTCCCTAATCTGGATTTGATGGTAGCCACTCTTAAGATCTAATTTATAAAAAATCGTGGCCCCGACTAACATGTCCAATAAGTCGTCCAAACAATGTATGGGAAATCTATATTTAATAGTTATTTTATTAACAGCTCTATAATCTACACACATCCTCCAAGAACCATCTTTCTTAGGGACCAATTATGCGGGTATGACATAAGTACTCTTACTATGACGGATGAACCCCTTAGCAAATCCGATATTAATTTTTTCAATTCAAGGTGTGCGGAGGGGTAAAGTCGATAATGGGGAAGGTTGGGCAATGAGGAACCAGGAACAAAATCAATCTCGTGTTGAATTTCCCACATGGGGGGTAACTCGGGCGATAAATCATCCGGGTAGACATCCTTAAATTCTTCTAAAATGGCCTTCAATGTTAGAGGTAAATTCTCAAATGAGGAGCTATCTTCCTTGACTTGTAAACAAACTAGCGTATACATGACACTGTCAATAAAGGACTCATGCTCAAACTCCTTCTTACCTATCAAGCTTAAGGTTTTATTTTCTACATGAACAATATTGTCTTTGGAAGAGACCGATGGATCTTTAGGCTGAGTGGGTTTAAAAATAATGGTCTTGCCATTAAATTTGAACTCATAGGTGTTTGCTCGCCCTAGATGAGTAACATCATGGTCATAAAGCCATGGGCGTCCAAGTAAGACATGACAAGCATCCATGGGGATGACGTCACAACAAACCTTTTTAGAATAAGCCTTGATGGTAAGGTGTACCAAACAATGCTTAGACACCGGGAGGGATGTTTTATTTACCCATGCCACCTTATAAGGATAAGGGTGCAGCTCAGTGGCTAATGACATTCGGGTCACCGCATTTTCAGAATTTACGTTCATACAACGACCACTGTCTATGAACAACTTACACCACTTCTCTCCACTCTTAAAAATTAACAAAAAGATGTTTGTCGTATTCCAGTCATCTAATGCTCGAGGAGTGGCAAGGATACACCGTATGACCATCATATGGAAATCATCCTCTAAATCGCCCGCACTCCTTCTAACTAGCTATCTTCTCCTTCCTCATTTATAAGGTCATCTATTTCACATGTGGAATCTAAATGGTCTAAGGACTTGGGCTTAGTAGGACACTCACTAGCATAATGACCCTGAACCCCGCAAGCAAAACATGTAGCATTCGTTTTGCTGACCCTTCTGACAGGAACTATCACACCCATTGGTTTACTAACATTCCTAGCAGTCACGACTATGGAGTTCGAATCAGTGGATCGGAACTTACCCTTATTCTTATAAGGGGGGTGGGAGGTGGTCCTAAGACGGACTTTCCCTTATGAAACGAGCGAGTCTTATTCTTATGAACGTTGTGCTTCTCAATATCTAATGCAACATTAAAAGTGATGTTTAGGTCGGTGTGTCCATAACGCAGTAATTTTTCCTGGATGTCGGGGTTTAACCCCTTACGAAACTTAGAGAGGGTGATCTCTGGCATCTCCTTCACACCACACCTACCATCATATCCTTAAGAAGACTCATATACTCAGAGACCGACCTATTCCCTTATTTAAGGGTAGCCAAATCATCAAACATCCGCGTTCGATGGTATGTATGGACGTACTAGTCTATCAGCATGGCCTTCATGTTTGCCCAACAAATGAGTAATTCATTGTTCTTGACTATCAGACGTCGTTCATCATTCAACCAGAATATCTTAGCTCTACCTAACAACTTCATTCTCGTCACTCGCACCTTATCCACATCAATCAAAATAGAACTCTATTTCCATAACCCAGTCTCGGAAAACTTAGGGTTCTCCCAATCCATCGCACGATGGGGGCTTGACCCATGCGGCCCTAATAATATCAAACTTGTACTGTGCACGCGGAACATGTTCATTATTATTGTTAATGTTATGATTATTATTTCCTTCCGTACATTTGTTTGCAGGTTGATTACGAGGAGCCACGAGATTTAATCTCAGGTCGTGGACCGCCTCCCTAATAGCCGTCATCTGTTCAGTGAAATCCTGACGGAGTTCCTCAATCGTTGTGAGACTGTGACCCACACCCCATTCATCCGCCATATAGGAAGAAGACGGGGAATACTCCGTACCTAATCTAGTGTGCATGTAAACAAAACAGTACTTTTGACCTATGGAAAAAGACAACAGAAGGAATTGTTCACGCTTAATATCTAGGGTAGAAAAAAAAAATTTTATTTTATTACTGAAAATATTAATGAGACTATTAAAAAAAATCAGAAAAATAACATTTTTAAGCCGCTATTGGTAGATCAGAAATTTTTTTTTTATTTTAACAAAAAGACGTGCAAGAAAAGTGCGTATCGACGTGTAACACCCTAAATTTCAGAGTTGGGAAAATGGGGTGACACGGCCTGGGACACGGGCGTGTCCCCGGGCGTGTCCTGCTCGGGTGAGCAGCCGGCGAGTGTTCGACGAAAATTAGTTCGACGAAGAATGAGGGCACACGCCCTCTGACACGGGCGTATAAGAGGCCGTGTCCTCTGCGGGTCGGAGAACTTCAGCTCGACGAAGTTAAGCTGGGGCATGTCAGCTTCCGTGTATGGGCACACGGCCTGGGACATGGGCATGTCACAGGCCATGTCCTTTGCGGGATGTGCTCAGGGCATTTGAGGCCTGGTGAACATGGGCATGACACGTCTGTGTTTTGGGTTACACGGCTGGGGACACGGGCGTGTCACTGGCCGTGTCCCAATCGGGTTGATCTCGATTTTGTGCAGCATGAAATACACGGCCACAGACACGGGTGTGTCTGAAGGCGTGTCAGGTGACATGGCCCGTGACACGGGCGTATCACATAGGCATGTAGTGGACTGGATAAGTCAGTTGAGCACCGCTTGAGGTACATGGCCTGGGACACGGGCGTGTCACAGGCTATGTCAGGCAAAAAAAATTTGATTTTGTGGCAAAATCATGGCCGTTCAGTTTCTCAGCTGGGATCCAATGGCTGAGCTTCATCCCTGTGTCCTTAAGGTCGGGAAATGAGTTGTAAAAGCTCATTTGAGCTTTGGCCTTCATCTTTCAAACTTAGAGAGAGAGTAAGAAGGAGGAGGAGGAAGGAGAGCTGGCCACCGGTGGTGCTGTGGAGTTTCGGCTAGAGATCTGAGGCTAGCGTTGTTGAGGAAAAGCCGTTGCGATTCTTTCTAGACAGCTAGGAGCTCATGGCGCCGAAGCGCTCTTCAATGGTAATGACTTTTCTTCCTAGCTATGTGAAGGCTTCCTTTTTGGCATGTGCATAAGATTCCCCCACAAGAGGATGGCTTGTTATGGGAGTCCCTTTGTTTGATTCATGGAATCCCCAAACATTTGGCATATAGATCCGAAAAAGGAGTACGGAATAGGCATGCTGTGTGAAGCCCATCTGGATAGGTTGGTCTGGATTCGTGATGTTCCATATACGCACTAGAGAAGACTCCGTGACAAACGTGTAGTTTAGGAGTCGATGGGTTAAACATGTGAAGGGCAGTAGCAGGAAGTACTGGAGTGGTAGTCCAGGAAAATACCCTTGTGATGCTTGTGCTATTGGGTTGTACCTGTGAAGGGTAGTAGCAGGAAGTACTGGATTGGAAGTCCAGGAAATACCCTTTGTAATACTTGATGCTCATGGGTGGTACCTGTGAAGGGGAGTAGCAGGAAGTACTGGTGTGATAAGCCAGGAAAATACCCTTGACTTTTGTGATAATTGTGGGGTTGTACCTATGAAGGGGAGTAGCAGGAAGTACTGGTGTGCCCAGGAAAGACCCTCTGATGTTGTGATATGAATGGGTGTGATAGTAAGTACTGGTGTGCCCAGGAAAACACCCAGGCTTTATGCCAAACAGGTATGGTGAAATCAACCCACGCCTTTTCTTTAGCCGCGAGTATGATGTACTCGGTGATGGCAAGGCGATTTGAGCAACGGAGGTTGGATGATCTGACCTGCGTTATGTCCGTCCGACATGAGACCTCAAAGTGCGGTCTGTTGGAGCACATAGCAAGATTCTTAGGCCTACGCGCTGTGATACAATGGGGGGCTACGGGCCAATCGCGGTTCACTAGGACTATAATCTCCGGCTGCACGCCATGGAGAAAATGCTTAATGTTTTACCGTTGGGTTGCGACCCTGATATTGTGGTGGGCAACTGGTTCTCTGGTACACCAAGAATGTGCCCTGAGTGTACGGATCGACGGGCTGAATGGCTGACGGTTGTGATGGAATATATGTGCGTGAGAGCATAATGTATGATATACATATCTGCCTGTGAAATGCTATGCCTGCAGGGAAGGAATACCACTGCCCCGGGAAAGGGGTAGGGTCATTATAAAATTGGTCAGCTGAATGCTGACCGTTGCCTTATTTGCAACCGTTGGGTGGGTTGTCCCTGTGCAGGTGCTGGAGAGCCAAGCGGGACACATAAAGGCTGAAGGCCATGCTGCTGTTATTCCTGCTGCCGCCGCTAGCCCTTGAAGGCTACATGATAAATGTTATGTTTGTTTATACGTGGCCGGCCTGCGTTGCAATGTTTGAGGCCACTGTTGTGTAAAGCCCTATAAGTCCATAAGGCCGGCTGTTTTGTATTTGGACATTCCTATGTTATGTATATAAATGTGGAGCTTTTATATGGTGGGCATTCATATGTGTGAGTTCAGCTTTGTGTTATAGGCTTCCGCGAGAATGCAATGAGTTAGGGTGCGCAACTCTGGTATCACTTCGTGACTTCCCCGCCTGTTTTATGGTATATGCTGTGGGTCCCCGGCCGGACCTTCTAGTATATACCTGTGAATGGATGGAGTCGTTACATTTTTGGTATCTGCTGTCTCGATCTTTCCCTTTCGAAGTCGTGGTCGACTTCTTCTGTGGGGTGGCGAGCACGTGTCTGTGCGAACCAAGTTAACACAAAGGAACTCCGGAATGTCCACTTTAGGAATGCAAATACATATGGTTTAGGAACCTGCGCGTTCTTATCTTGTTGTTTTTGCTTATGTATGGTCACAAATGTGTGTGTCTTGTTCACTTATAGGTGACGCGGAGTGGTGCTGGGCAATCAGAGCCCCAGCAGTCTGATGAAAGTATGGCACCAGCTAAGGTGCCTACACCTCCGCCGTTTGTGGAAACTGTGCGATTAGTTGTTGAGGCCTTATTTTCCATGATGCAAGCACAGCCGATTGGGCAGGCGCATGGGCAGGTGTAGCCGGCATTGAGGCCAGAACAGGTTGCGGCGAGGCCAGAACATGTAGCGGTTGTGGATCCTCGAGCAGCTGAGAAGCAGTTGAAGTAGTTCATGAGTTTTAATCCGCCTACGTTTATGGGCATGGGATCCCCTACGCAGGCAGAGGACTGGTTGTCGTGCGTCAAATGGATAATGACGGCGATCAGAATGGAGGAACATCAGAAGGTCACCTTAGCCACCTTCTTGCTGGAAGGAGAGGCTCGTTTATGGTGGGATGAGATGGAACTACACCACTTAGCGGGTCGACCATTATCACAAGTGTCGATTGAGGAATTCTCCTGACTCTTCCTAGCAAAGCACCACCAGGCGGCACAACGCATTGCTATGGAGAACGAGTTCAAAAGGTTGACACACGGTGAAAGCAGTTTTGAAGCTTACCTGCATGAGTTCACGAGGTTGGGACGGTAAGCGGGTTCGATCTTTGTGGATGAGTAGAGGAAGATGAATAGGTTCTATGAAGTACTGAGGGACAAGTTACGATTCCTGCTCTCTAGTCCTGTGAACCAAGGCTTCCAGGCGTTGGTCGACACTGTGCGCGCACTAGAAAAGGATATGAAGAGGGTGCAAGGGAAGCGGGCCTTGGCTTTGACAAAGCCGGAGTTTAAGGTGCCCCGACCTAGGAAAGCGTATTATAAGAAGAGATGGGGCAAGTAGTCCAAGTCGGCTGGACAAGCTCCTTCTTCGGTTGCCTCGGGAGCAACGTCGGGGACCACTTCAAGGACAGAGACTCGTACGTGCTTTATGTGTGGATGGGTGAGGCATATAGCCCGTGATTGTCGGGTAGTACCGCCAAAGAGTGAAAAGAAGGCGGGAGCGTTGTATGCGGAGAAAGAAAAGGCAGTGGTGGAATCCTCTACATCCCAGGTGCAGCCCCTAGTCTACAATCTTGGCCTGCAGGAGGCCATTAAGCAGAGTGACATCGTCACAGGTATGAGTTAAGTTATTGCATTGTTTTGCGTATTGCATGTTTTGTATTTGCATATTTGTATGTGGCTCGTATGTGTGACATGATTGTCACAGGCTTTGTGATGATTCAGAACACATTGGCCCAAGCACTGTTTGACACGGGTGCTTCGCATTCCTTTCTGTCTAAAGAGTTCATAGCATGGCTTGGAATACCTTGTCGTGTGAAGACAGATAACGTCAGGTTGGTGTTGTCGAATGGTTGTTTGAAGCTCGCGGATCGAGCTTGCGATGTGGCGGTCCAGATAAGAAGTCGGGATATCTATTTGACTGCATCTGTATTACCGATATCGGAATTCGACATGATCTTTGGTATGTATTGACTCGCAGAGCAGCATTCCTTGATTGATTGTAATGCCAAAGAGATCATGTTGTGGCAGAATACCGAGCAGGAGACGAAGTTCGCGGGGATGCGAGGAGTGGGCGTGACGTTGATGTCTGCACTCCAAGTCGTTATGGCTATTCGGAAGGGCGCGGAGTGCTACTTCACGCTGACTCAGGCTGTTGAGCCCAGGGCCGGTGTGAGTGAAGTTCCGATTGTATCGGAATTTACAGATGTGTTTCCCAAGGAGCTCCCTAGGCTACCACCCCAGCGAGAGATTGACTTCAAGATCGAGTTGGTGCTAGTTACCATACCTGTGGCCCGCTCGCCATATCACATCTCGCCAAAGGAAATGGCGGAGTTGAAAGTCCAACTTCAAGAATTACTGGAGCAGGGTTATATACGCCTAAGCATGTCACCTTGGAGCGCGCTTGTTCTGTTTGTGAAGAAGAAAGATGACGGCTTGCGATTATGTATTGATTACCGCGAACTAAAGAAGCTGGTCGAGAAGAATAAGTATCTGATTCCCCAGATTGATGAGTTGTTCGATCAGCTAGTAGGATCAACCGTCTACTCGAAGTTGGATTTGAAGTCTGGTTATTACCAGTTGAGGATACGAGAAGAAGATATTCACAAGACCGCATTTGGAACACTGTACGGACATTATGAGTTCACGGTCATGTCGTTTGGGTTGTGCAATGCGCCCTCGGTGTTTATGGATCTGATGCACCGAACGTTCCGACAGTACCTGGATCTGTTCGTAATTGTATTCATCGATGATATCCTAGTGTACTCGAAATCTGAAGCTGATCACGAAAACCACTTGTGGTTGGTGTTGCAGACGTTAAGGAAAAATAAGCTCTACGCCAAGTTCTTGAAGTGCGAGTTTTGTCTATCATCGGTGGCTTTTCTAGGCCATGTGGTAAATGGAGAGGGCATAGCAGTGGATCCAACAAAGATAAGGGCCATACATTAGTGGCCAGTGTTGTCTTCAGTGGCCGAAGTCAGGAGCTTCCTTGGACTGGCAGGCTACTATAGATGATTTGTTACAAACTTCTCGCAGATCGCTTTGCCTCTAACCACACTGACGAGAAATGATCAGTAGTTCGTTTGGACGTCGGAGTGCGCGCGAGCTTTTGAAGAGATGAAGTGTCGGCTGAACACGACGCATGTGTTGATGTCGCCATGTGGTACTGATGGATTTGAAATCTATAGTGATGCTTTAGGGAGCAGCTTAGGCTGCATTCTTCTGCAAAATGGGAAAGTGATTGCATATGGCTCTCTCCAATTGAAGGTGCATGAACGAAGTTATCCCGTCCATGACCTAGAGTTGGCGGCGGTGATCTTTGCACTGAAGTTGCGGAGGCATTATCTGTATGGCGTGAAAGTAGAAATCTATACAGACCACAAGAGCCTAAAGTATTTGTTGGAGCAGAAGGACTTGAATATGCGACAACGAAGGTGGTTGGAGTTCCTCGGGGACTACACCTTTGAGATTCATTATACTCCCGGGAAGGGAAATGTGGTCGCGGATGCCTTGAGTCGGAGAGCTCTAGGAAGAGCAAGCTGGTTGCAGAGGCACGATGAACGTCTAATCCAGGAGTTGAAAGCGTTGGAGATATCTTGTATTGACAAGAATGCTCTAGCTGATGCATGTTTGAACTGGACGGAGGTGCAGTGTGACCTTACGGACAGAGTTCGATGAGAAACAGAGCTAGATGAGATTCTCCAACGCTATGCCAAGGATGGGCCAGTGGGAAAATTCTCCTGGGATGACGGCCTTTTGCGGAAAGAGGGTCGTTTGTGAGTCCCGAGTTTGGGTAAATTGAGGGAAGAGTTGATGTATGAAGCGCACTATACGAAGTACTCAATTCACCCTGGGAGCACAAAGATGTTCAGGGACATGAAAAAATATTTTGGTGGCCAGGCCTGAAGAAAGATATCGCTCATTATGTGGCCAAATGCCAAACTTGCGCTTTGGTGAAAGCGGAATGCCAGAAGCCTGGAGGTTTCTTGAAATCATTGCCGATTCCTGAATGGAAGTTCGATGATATTTCTATGGATTTCGTGCACGGGTTGCCGAGATCTCAGTGCGGGAATGATTCCATATGGGTGATTGTGGACCGGCTGACAAAGGTGGCACACTTCCTTCCAAACAAACGGGACGATGCGGCAGAGGGTTTGGCAAAGCTTTATGTTGAGCAGATCGTACGGCTACATGGTGTTCCTCGTAGCATCATGAGCGATCATGATGGGCATTTTACTTCGAATGATTGGAGGCTATTCCATCAGTTGTTGGGCACGAAGTTGATGTTCAGTACGGCCTTTCATCCCCAAACAGATGGCCAAACTGAGAGAACCAACATGATTATGGAAGATATGCTCCGGATGTGCGCCCTGGACTTTGGGAAGAGATGGGAAGATCATCTCTATTTGGTGGAGTTTGCCTACAACAACAACTACCAAGCGAGCATCGATATGGCACCGTTTGAAGCTCTGTGTGGTCGGAAGTGTCAGACACCGTTGGCTTGGGTAGAAGCAGGTGAATCCAAAGTGTATAGGCGTAATGAAGTCGAGGAAGTGAACTCAACGATACGCACTATTCGATAAAGGCTACTGATGGCCCAAGATCGTCAAGCCAAATACTATAATGCCACGAACCGGAATGTGGAGTTCGCGGTAGGTGATTTGGTATACTTGAAGATCAAACCCTTCAATGACGTGTCCAGGATTCGACATCTGAAAAAGTTGAGTCTCAGATACCTTTATCCATTTGAAGTGGTAGAGCGAGTTGGGGAGGATGCATATCGGCTAGCTTTTTCGGCAGACTTGGGTGGATTACACACTGTGTTTCACATCTTGGTGCTTCGGAAGGCCATTAAAGATCCAGCTCAGGTGATCGAGAATGATCGTGTGTCGGTGGAGTATGGGCTAACGATGAAAGTTCGGCCCATTAGGATCGAAGATCATGCCTATAAACAGTTGCGGAACAAGAAGGTCGGGATGGTCAAAGTCCAGTGGGATAATTACGGTCGTGAGAAGCTAACATGGGAGTGAGAGCAGACCATGCGAGCTGAATTTCCCGAGCTCTTTGTGTAACTGTTATGCAGTGCGTGTTACTTGTATAAACACTTATGGAATGGAATCCTTCTATTTAAGTTCCTTACTTTCTGCAAATTTCGGGGACGAAAGTTTTGTAAGGAGAGGAGGGTTGTAACACCCTAAATTTCAGAGTTGGGAAAATGGGGTGACACGGCCTGGGACATGGGCGTGTCCCAGGGCATGTCCTGCTCGGGTAAGCATCCGACGAGTGTTCGACGAAAATTAGTTCGACAAAGAATGAGGGTACACGCCCTCTGACACGGGCATGTCAGAGGCCATGTCCTTTGCTGGTCGGACAACTTTAGCTCGACGAAGTTGAGCTCGGGCGTGTCAGCTGCTGTATATGGGCACATGGCTCGGGACACGGGCGTGTCACATGTCGTGTCCTTTGCGGGATGTGCCCAGGTCATTTTAGGCCTGGTGAACACGGGCATGACACGGGTGTGTTTTGGGGTACAGGGGCGGGGACATGGGCGTGTCGCTGGTCATGTCCCAATCGGGTTAATCTCGATTTTGTGCAGCCTGAAGTACACGGACACAGACATGGGCGTGTTTGAAGGTGTGTCAGGTGACATGGCCCGTGATACAGGCTTGTCTCATGGGCGTGTACTGGACTGGATAAGTTGGTTGAACACAGCTTGAGGTACACGGCCTGGGACACGGGCGTGTCACAGGCCGTATCAGGCAAAAAAATATGATTTTGTGGCAATATCGTGGACGTTCAGTTTCTTAGCTGGGATCCAATGGCTGAGCTTCCTCCCTGTGTCCTTAAGGCCGGGAAATGAGTTGGAAATGCCCATTTGAGCTTTGGCCTTCATCTTTCAAACTTAGAGAGAGAGGAAGAAGGAGGAGAAGGAAGGAAAGCTGGCCACCAGTGGTGCTGCGGAGTTCCGAGGCCAGCGTTGTGGAGGAAAAGCCGTTGCAATTCTTTCCAGCCAGCTAGGAGCTCAAGGCGCCGAAGCAGTCTTCAAGGGTAACGACTTTTCTTCCTAGTCATGTGAAGGCTTCCTTTTTGGCATGTGCATAAGATTCCCCCACCAGAGGGTGGCCTGTTATGGGAGTCCCTTGGGTTGATTCATGGAATCCCCAATCATTTGGCATATAGATCTGGAAAAGGAGTACGGAAGAGGCATGTTGTGTGAAGCCCATCTGGATAGGTTGGTCTGGATTGGTGATGTTGCATATACGCACCGGAGAAGACTCCGTGATAAACGTGTAGTTTAGGAGTCGATGGGTTAAACCTGTGATGGGTAGTAGCAGGAAGTACTGGAGTGGTAGTCCAGGAAAATACCCTTGTGATGCTTGTGCTATTGGGTTGTACCTGTGAAGGGTAGTAGCGGGAAGTGCGGGATTGGAAGTCCAGGAAATACCCTTTGTAATGCTTGATGTTCATGGGTGGTACCTGTGAAGGGGAGTAGCAGGAAGTACTGTCGTGATAAGCCACTAAAATAACCATGACATTTGTGATAATTGCGGGGTTGTACCTGTGAAGGGGAGTAGCAGGAAGTACTGGTGTGACCAGGAAAGACCCTCTGATGTTGGGATATGAATGGGTGTGATATTAAGTACTGGTGTGCCCAGGAAAACACCCAGGCTTTATGCCAAACAGGTAAGGTGAAACCGACCCGCGCCTTTTCTTTAGCCGCAAGTACGCTGTACTCGGTGATGGCAATGTGATTTGAGCAACGGGGGTGGATGATCCGACCTGCGTTATGTCTATCCGATGTGAGATCTGAAAGTGCGGTCTGTTGGACCGCATAGCGAGATTCTTCAGCCTGCGCGTCGTGATACAATGGGGGGCTACGAGCCAATCCCGGTTCACTAAGACTATAATCTCCGGCTGCACGCCATGGAGAAAATGCTCAATGTTTTACTGTTGGTTTGCGACCCTGATATGATGGTGGGCAGTTGGTTCACCGGTACACCAAGAATGTGCCCTGAGTGCACAGATCGTTGGGCCGCGTGGCTGACGGTTGTGATGTAATGTATGTGCGTGAGAGCACAATGTATGATATACATATCTGCCTGTGAAATGCTATTCCTGCAGGGAAGGAATACCATTTCCCCGGGAAAGGTGTAGGGTCATTATAAAATTGGTCAGTTGAATGCTGACCGTTGTCTTGTTTGCCGCCGTTGGGTGGGCTGTCCCTGTGCAGGTGCTGGAGAGCCAAGCGGGACACATAAAGGCTGAAGGCCCTGCTGCTGTTGTTCCTACTGCTGCTGCTAGCCCTTGAAGGCTACATGAAAAATGCTATGCTTGTTTATATGTGGTCGGCCTGCGCGCCAATGTTTGAGGCCACTGTGGTGTAAAGCCCTGTAAGGCCATAAGGGAGACTGTTTTGTATTTGGACACTCCTATGCTATGTATATAAATGTGGAGCTTTTATATGGTGGACATTCATATGTGTGAGTTCAACTTCGTGTTATAGGCTTCTGCTAGAATGCAATGAGTTAGGGAGCGCAACTTTGGTATCACTTTGTGACTTCCCCGCCTGTTTTATGGTATATGCTGTGGGGTCCCGACCGAACCTTCTAGTATATACCTGTGAACGGATGGAGTCATTACACGACATACAAAGCAAGAGGGGGAGGGTGCAAATTAGGAAATTGACCTGAGCCTCCCTCTGATACCAAATTGATGTAGGCCCACACGTTGACGCCGTAAAATCTACGGACTAAGCACGATTGTCTCTCTACGATCGAATTTTACACTGGCATAAATTTCACGCAGCGCATACGCTAAGAAATTATATCAATTAAATGCTAACGTACGGGTAGACAAACCGATTAGAATCGAATAAAAGGCTATAGGCCAATATTCTTTCCGGCTAAAAGGACTCACCCGATCAGATCAAGCGATGGTTGTACCAAAAGAGATCTACCAAAAATTACGATTCGGAAACGGTAGATCTCTCCCAACAAAAAGTAAACGAGGTTCTCCAATCCTCTCGAAAATTAAATCAACCAAGATAGACACAAAATTGATCGAAGAAAACCATGATTATTTAAGGCTATCATGAATAAACGTTTAAGTTTACCACCATAAGAAAAATCTAGGAAAAAGAAAATGCACGAAGGTAGAAGTTTTTGTTACCCAATCGGAATGGATGATTCCGATTTCACTAACTTGGATCGCTCTTCGACGGCTCCGCCGGAGTCACGCTGGATGGAGAGGAAACTTGTCCGCCTTCATCGCTTCACGTCTTAGCCAAGATCCACCCAAAAATTTTTGAGGGCTGGTTGGTGGCAAGGAGGAGAGTGGTTGAGTTTTGCTAGTGGTGGCCGAGAAGTTTTGTTTGGGGAGAGAGAAAAGGTGGCGGCTAAAGGGGGTGGTCGGATTTGAGAGAGAGAGGGCTGGAATGGTGGAGAAGACAAAACGTGAGGTTGGGAGGGATCGAGGAGGAGGGTCGGCGGCGGTTTTGAGAGGGGAGTAGAGGGGGCGGCGGTTTTGAGAGAGAGAGAGGAAAGCTTGACCGAGAATAGGAAAGGGTAAAGAGGTGGGGAATTCTCAAGAAGGAGGATTAGGGTTTTCAAATTTTATTATCATTCAACTTAAAATGAAAATAAACACATCATGGCCTTATATAGGCTTACATCCAAGTGTTTGGCTACTTGCAGCCCAAATAGAAAAAAAGATAACACACACCAGAGTTTTAAACATTATATGAAATAGAAATGCTCGGAAAATGGCAATTAAATTAAAATAAAAATTAAGATGTTGTCTTGCGCCGAGGGCGGAGATTGTGGTGTCGCTCCATAAGGTCACCACAATGCCGCAAGTCTTTTATTGGAGATGGAGAAGGATCTTCCGCGAGCATGCCTTCATCATCTTCAACATGTTGGGGGTCGCCATCTCCATCATATTGTAACGATTTAGGTCCTTACTATAAGTGTAATTTGTTGTAGTGATGACAAAGGTCCCTTTCACTGGTTTCAATGAGAGGGCTGATGATCTCTTGAGTATTGTTCATAGTGATGTATGCGGACCCATGAGTTCTATGGTTTGAGGTGGGAACTTCTACTTTATTACATTTACTAATGATTTCAGTAGATATAGATAAATGTATCTTATGAAGTGCAAATCTGAGACCTTTGAAAAGTTCAAAGAGTTTAAGAACGAAGTAGATAACCATGTGGGTAAGAGGGTTAAAGCACTCCGATCTGATTGAGGTGGCAAATACTTGAGTCATGAGTTTCGTGATCATCTGAAAGAGTGTGGTATTGTATCACAACTCACTCCACCTAGAATACTGCAGCATAATGGTGTGTCTGAGCGGAGGAATCGTACTCTGTTAGACATGGTACGGTCGATGATGATTCATGTAGATCTGCATGTTTCCTTTTGGGGTTTTGCACTAGAAACTATAGCTTTTACACTAAATCGTGCTCCAACAAAAGCGGTTCGAAAGACACCATATGAGATATGGACTGGGAAGCGTCCTAGTATGTCTTTCAATAAGATTTGGGGCTGTGAGGCATACATGAGACGTCAAATGCCTGATAAGCTAGAACCCAAGTCAGATAAATGTTATCTTATGGGGTATCCTAAGGAAACTAAAGGGTACTATTTCTACCTACTGTTTGAGGGCAAAGTGTTCGTCACGAGGACTGGTGTCTTTCTTGAGAAATAGTTCCTAAGTAGAAATACTAGCAGGGTAGAACTTGAAGAAGTTCAACAACCATAAACTGTGAATGAACCAGAATTGGAACCTGAGCAAGGACTACAAGTTATTGTAGCTGGAGAGTCTGCTCAAGAAACACAAGTTCCACATAGATCTGGGAGACCAAGGTTTGAGCCCGGGAGATATGGCTTTCTCGTGTCTCAAATAGGTAATGTGTTGCTTATGGATCAAGATGATGCGCCTGCAACCTACCAAGAGGCTATGTGTGGACTGAACTTCGATAAGTGGCCTGAGGCCATGAAATCTGAACTGGACTCTATATATACAATCCAAGTTTGGACCTTGGTGGAACCACCTGAAGGGGTACGACCCATATGGTGCAAGTGGGTATTCAAGAAGAAGACCGACATGGATCGGAATGTACAGACATTCAAAGGGTGACTGGTGGCTAAGGGTTTAATACAAATTCATGTTGTTGACTATGATGAGACTTTTTCTCCTATTGCTATGGTTAAGTCCGTCAGAATTCTGCTTGTTATTACTGCGTATTATGACTATGAGATCTGATAGATGGATGTCAAAATGACTTTCCTAAATAGAAACCTCCTTGAGGAACAATATATGACATAACCCAAGGGTTTTGTATCTCCAAGTGAAGTCACTAAAATATGCAAGCTGCAGAGATCCATTTATGGATTAAAACAAGCTTCTAGAAGTTAGAATCTTCATTTTGATAAAAGGATCAAAGAGTTTGGTTTTATCAAGAATGAGAATGAACCGTGTGTTTACAAAAGAATTAGTGGGAGCATTGTTATCTTTCTGATATTATATGTAGATGACATACTACTGATCGGGAATGACAAACTGACCCTACAAGTTATTAAGAACAACCATGGAAACTCCTTTTCTATGAAAGACTTGGGCGAAGCGACTTACATACTTGGTATTAAGATCTATAGAGAGATCAAAGAAGTTGTTGAATTTGACCCAAAGTACATACATTGATAAGGTGTTGAAATTGTTGAACATGCTTGAGTCCAAGAAAGGATTCTTACCCATGTCTCATGGTGTGAGTCTCTCTAAGTTCCAGTGTCCTAAATCTTATGAAGATTAGGACAGCATGAAGTTGATTCCATATACTTCGGCAATTAGATCAATCATGTATGCAATGATATGTACTCGAGCTGACGTCTCTTATGCCTTGAGCATGACTAGCAGGTATCAGTCTGATCCTGGTGATAGTCACTAGATAGCCGTCAAGAATATCCTAAAGTACTTGAGAAAGACTAAGTATGCATTCTTGGTATTTGGTGTAGAGGAAGAGCTCGTTGTAAAGGGTTACATGGATGCTAGCTACCAAACTTATAGGGATGACTCAAAGTCTCAGTCAGGATTTATATTTTGCCTAAATGGAGGAGTTGTTAGCTGGAAAGGTTCAAAGCAGGAGACAATTGTCGATTCTACAACTGAGGTCGAGTATATTGTTGCATCAAATGCGACGAAGGAGGCTTTATGGATTAGGAAATTCATCGGCGAGTTAGATGTAGTTCCTAGCGTTGTTGATCTTGTAGTTCTCTACTGTGACAACAACAGTGCAATTGCACTTGCTTCGGAACCTAGATCTCATCAGCGCTCCAAGAACATACTTCAGCAGTTCCATCTTATTCGTGAGATTGTCGATCGAGGAGATGTGAGCATTTGTAGAGTGTTGACTGAAGAAATTATAGAGGATCCACTGACAAAGCCTCTAGCGCAGAGAAAGCATTATGGTCATTTTAGATCTGGTATACGATACCTTAATGATCATCCCTAGTAGGAGCCTTGTGAATTATATGTTTGTCAGTTGTAATAATTCATTTGATGAATAGTGTATTATACATTTCATTTTATATTTATGACAAGTTCTTTTATTGTGTGAATTTACTTTTATTGTGATAGATTAATTTAAAGTATTAAATGGCCTTAGAATGTTTGCTTCCATAGGAGTTAAGTGGAGACTTGAATGTGAGAGCCTATGCTCTTAGAAGCTTCATTCTTAAATAGTCCACGGACAGTGTATCATCTTAGAAGCTAAGGACGATGATGATACATTAAGACTAGCATGTGTGTTGACTGATGACCAGTTCTCACAGGTCATGATATTGTGATATTAAGTCATCAAATGAGTACTTGCTAGTGAACAAGTTATACTGGACAGACCCACCATGAGAATAACTTGTGGATAGTTATATGAATGTGTCACAAGTATGGCTCAAGTGACAATTATGTTTGTAACGCCCCCGATTTTCTGATGTCATTATTTGGATTGTCAACGTCATACTTATGACGTCAGGGCGTTACACTTTTTTGTTTTGTTGACGGAGCTGCAACATTTGTGCGTTCTTGCATATGTTGGGCCTATTTGTCTAGATTCTGGGGTTTTGTTGGGTTGGAATGTTTTCCTTGATATAAAGGATATGGTTTTGAAGCCTTGGTCTTGTACAGCTTTGTTGCAATCCGAGCATTTTGGAGTCTTGGCGAGTGTTTGGACCCTTGTGGTGATCTTTTTGCTTGTGAGAGCACTTGATGTTGTGTCTCAAGAATGGTAAGTTGGATTCTAGGGTTGTCGTCATTGTTGAATTCGTTTAATTCAACGCGCGTTTGGGCCTCTATTTTGAACTCATATTTCCTTATTCAACTATTTGATTATGATAATTATTATATCAAAGTCGTGGGCTTGTTTTGATTCTCGGGAAGCCATCCTAAAGGGGTGGGTTTTCGTCGAACTCTTAGTTCTTACGATTTCTGGGCGCTATTTGGAGGTCGACGATCGTCGAGTGGAGCTCGATGAACAACATGCTGAGCTCGACGAAGAGTCGAGCAGATCTCGACAAAGCGTCGAGCTGAGCTCGACGAACATCGAGCTGAGCTCAACGAACGACGAGCGGTTCTGGGTTCTGGATTTGATGGATTCAGTGCATAGTTTGTCGAACGGAATTTTTGTTCCTTTGCGTTTGATGATTTTTGAACTGAGCTCGGCGATTAGGCCTTTAGTTCGACGAATTTTGAACAGAATTCGTCGAATGGTTGTGTTCGACAAACTTCAAGCGGAGCTCGACGAAGCATCGAGCGGTTTTTGTCCTTCCTGCTTGTTGTCAAGAAGTTGATTATGTACTCGAGTTCTGCATAGCTGTTCTCGAGATGAGCTTCTCTATTCTCAGGAATTTGCAGCATTGTTCTCGAGAAAGTCTTCTTGTTCTTGAGAACAGCCTTTTTGTAATCGAGAAGTGCTTCCTTGTTCTTGTGATATGTCTGGTTGTTCTCGAGATGAAATTCTTATTCTAGAGAACTGGCTACTTGTTCTCGAGAACTGTCTACATTGTTATCGAAAACTGCCTTTTGTTCTCGAGATGCCATTGCTTGTTCTCGAGAACTACCTTCTGTTCTTGAGAAGCCTTTGCTTGTTCTCGAGAACTACCTTCTTTTCGAGAAGCCTTTACTTATTCTCGAGAACTACCTTCTGCTCTCGAGAGGTCCTTGCTTGTTCTCGAGAACTACCTTTCTGTACTCGAGAAAACCTCCTATAGTACTCGAGATCTACCTTGTTCTCGAGAATTATGTGGTTGATCTCGAGATACCTTCTACTCGGGATGCCCGGTTCAGCCGATCCTGGTTTTTCTTCTTAGGTGATGATTATTCTAATATTACCCTTAGTATATATATATACTTACTTCTTTTTCCACCTCCTTTTAGACAGATTTTCCTGTTCACCACCCGAACAAGACCGGCGTGAGCAAGAGAGAGAGAATTTTCCGTGATTCTTTTGGTGGACGCCGACGGTGCTCCGGTGCTCGAAATCCTCAACCGATTATAGATCCGGAAAGCTCTCAGTGAGAGCTTCGTCATTTTGGTAAAGTCTTCCTCGTTCCTTCAGATTTTCTCGCTAGGGTTTTCGACCCTAACTCCTATTTTTGGCCATCCTTGTTAGATTTCGACTTCCCTCATGTTCTTTAGCCCCGATCTACACCGTGGTGCGATTTGGTTGTCTTTCTTTGGTGAAACCAAGGTAAGTGATTGTTTCCTCCTTCTCTTCCTTTCTTTACCCCGATTTGCAGGAATTTCTAACTTTTTGTTATCATGATTATTAATTAACTTGCTAATTTTTAGTGATGTTTGGATCTCTTGTCTAGTTCATTTATAATCACCATGTTCTTGATTTTGTTACCTAATCTTGTAAGTTTTATGTGGTGGAATCTTTCTCTTATAACCGTTCCTCAACGTTTAAGTAGGATGTGTTAGAGTTCATTTAGGATTGTAAATTCTTCCTAAAGATTGATTAAATGCCCCTAATCTAGAATTATCCAGTAGAATTCGATGTGTCATTGTTGTCTTGAGACTTATATCATGGTTTCCTTCATGGAGACGCCATGGGGCGAGACACGCCGCCAGACCAGAAAGGGTTGTAGAGGGCCTCTGAGCTCTAAAACCGAGTCGTTATGGGGTTTTCCTTCCAGGTTTCCTTTGTTGCGGGTGTTATTTGTGGACAAAACAACCGCCGCAACGTTTGTTCTCCATATTAGTACTTTGTGGGCTCTACCAGGTGTTTGGGCATTTGCGGTGAATGGTGGAGTATCCAGTCTCCCCCACAATTAGATGGATAAATTGTCTTCGGGGTTGGCCACCCCACCCGTTTTGGTTTTAGTGGAGTTGACCACAGGTGGCTAATAGCGGTTTGTTTCTCTCCTGATGGTTTAATATTGACCTTTTTCCCTTATAGTCTTGTGTATTTAGCGTGTTGTGGTTATACATGACGCTTCATGTAAGTGTTCTCCTTTTATCTTTGTACCTAACTACTGTACTTTATGTAAGTATTTTTTTCATTGGTCTTGGGTTGGTACCCCTTGACTTTGTTTACTTTTGGCTTACTTTCTGCCATCACTTGTACATTCTTACTGAGGTGTTCTGTCTTTGGAATGCCTCAGGTTCAGAGTTGTAGCTGATAGCCGTGCTATTTTTGGAGTTTCTGGGCAGCTGTCTTGGCTGTGGTATTTACCTCGCCGTAGCGAGGTAGATTGTTGTTTTGTTTATTTTACTAGTTCAGACATACTTTATTTTATGTGAGTTCGTGTCAGTTTGTTGACGCCCACAGGATTGTTGATTTTGGATACTTGCTAGCTGCTTAGTTTTCTTTCTATGTATATGATTACTTGCTCTCTGTGATGTTTTATGTTAGGATTGCATGGTAGGTATTTTCAAGTATAAAACTACTATTATTACCTCATGCATTGCACATTTTTAAAATGTTAAAACACTATATTTAACAACCGTAAAAATCTACTTTTATTGCTATTATAAATTTAGAACTTGCATACTTTGAGGTGTCCTTTGGGAACCTCTAAACTCATGTAGGGCATCTAATTTTGTAAAAGAAGTAATTTTCGCAGCGTATAACTAGTTTCCTCGTGGACTAGATGAGCCACTAAGCCGAGGGATATGGCTAACTACCACACTTAAACTAATTTTACCTTTAAATAACTTAAAGAATCTTTCTTCATGATTAAGTAGTTGTTTTGTCTTAGCGTCCGCAGTTATCCCCTACTGATGTGGCATCATGACGTGCATTTTTTCCTTACTCCGATACACCTTTATTGGCGGTGAAAATGTGTGTTATGATAGTTGGTATCAGAGGAAGGTTGGTTTGAGAGGTTGGTCGAACCAGCTAATCTCATTTAGTTTGTTTTTTGTCATTCACTTGTATACACACACCGATGTGTCATCAGTACGTCTTAATCGAAGAATAGTCACTACACTTATAGCATGATAAGAAGTATATGGGGCATATTATGTAGTATGGGGTGCATAATATGTGTTTGTATATGGATCCACCATAGGAGGCAACATGTGACAGTTATGTAGTATGGGATGCATAACCATCATCACATGGGTGCCCATTATCACATTTTCTTTTTTTCATTGCATGCGATGTTATATAGTATGGGATGCATAACATTTCATGTGTACGCTGCTCATGCATACATTAAGGCCTTTTTAGATTGCATAGCACTACATACATAGCATATCATCACATATGCACGCGTGCTAAGTTATGGTTTACATGATGACACATGTACACACATGATTTTAAAGAAGAATAAAGAATTCATACATTCATATCATAGGCTCATAAGTAAATAGGATGAGAGTATATCATCCTAAGTAGGACATAACATCATTATAAAATCCCAGAGCAAGTTGCAGTGTAAGCAAGTGTCTTAAGTATGGTCTGAACTAGTTGTGTGACCAAGTTGTAATCTAGGATTTTTGACGAGTCGTTCGTTACCTTTTTTAGAAATGCAGCCAAAGCGTCCTGGGAAGAGGTCGACATCGCAGTCAGAGGGTGAGTTGTCAGGTGCGCAGAGTGATGCGTTGATCGAGAGTCTACGTCAGAGCAATGAGGCTCTATCGAGGCAGTTAGTTGCGATGCAGTCGCAGATTCAGTCCTTGTTGTCTGCCGATCCCGCGCTGCAACCCTTAGTGCAAGATTTTGTCGCGATTCAAGCTGTACAAGCTAATCCTGCTCCTATGGTACCCCCAGTGATGCTACCACCGTAGATGAACCTTATATTGCATTTCCAGCGATTGAGACCACCCACTTGCGATGGCAGTGCCGACTTTATGGTTTTGGATGATTGTATCATCACTATCGATGAGATGTTCACGTATTCGGGGATTACTGAAGCCCAGAAGGTAATGATTGCGACCTACTAGCTAAAAGGTCTGGCAAATACTTGGTGGATTCGGGAAAGGTAAAGTTTGAAAGAAGGATTCTCTTGGGAGTCCTTCAAGATGATGCTCCTTAAGAAGTTATTACACTTGGTCGAGAAGGACCACCGGATGAATAATTTCATGCATTTGAAGTAGAGACAACTTACAGTGAGCGAATATGAGATTGAGTTTAGTAAGTTGAGCAGATTTGCTCCTGATTTGGTAGCCTCAGAGGCAGGAAGAGTGAAGCATTTTCTCGAAGGATTAAGAAGTGATGTCCAACAATTGGCATGCGCTTATAGAGCTAAAAGCTATGCTGAGGCAGTGGAAGGAGCTCTGAAGGTTGAGGCGATCGAAAATGCCAAGAATCGAGGTGCTGCGGCAAGGAAAGAGAAGAGGAAAGGTGATGAGGATGGAAGCTATAGGGCATCTGGCCCTTCTTCGAAGCAGAAAAGTAAAGAAGTATATAGCTTCTGTGGTCGACTTGGCCACCCTTTAGAAATGTGTTTCAAGAGGACTACCACCTTGAAGTAGTATCAGGTGCTCGCCATCCAAGGTGCACCCAAAGGTGATCTGGTGTGCCCGATCTGTACAAAGAAGGGTCCTGACGTCAGTCGTTGCTGGTCGAAGGATAAGACTGGCTTCTAGTGAGGGCAGAAGGGGCACCTGAAGTATTCTTGCCCCCATGCTCAGACTCCACTACAGCCTGCCCCGCTTCGGGCTCTGCCGCCGCCGCCAAACCAGGATAGAGGAAAAGGAAAGCTGACTGTGGTGACCAGGGAGAAAGCTCAGATCTCTATACAAGTGATATCAGGTTAGACCCTAGTTTAATTTTTATCCTGTTTAGTTGCCCTAGTTTTTGTTCGTTTAGTTATGTATGCTATGGTTTTAGGGAATTTTAAGGTACGGAGTAGGTGGGCGTGCGTTCTTTCGATTCGGGTGCCACCCATTCCTTTGTGGCCCAGAGATTTGTAGATAAACATCATTTGAACGTGGATCAATTAGGAGACTCCTTCAACATCAAGATTCCCACCGGTGAATCGTTGATATCTAATCAAGGAGTTATGAGATGCCCTATTTATCTAGGTGATTTCCTAGCCTTAGCAGATCTGATGGTTTTGGATCTGGGGGACTTTGATGTGATTTTGGGCATGGACTGGTTGTCCAAGTATGATGCGATAATCTAGTGCAAGGCAAAGAGATTGGATTTCAGGATGGACAATGGCCAACCTATGAGTGTCTATGGTTTTCAGGATAGGGTTTCCCTATCATTTCTGCGATTCGTGTTTGTCATGTAATAGAGTCTTGTTGTGAGGCATTTTTGGTTTGTATTTCTACTTTGGAAACTGCTTTTGTTACACAATGTCTTGAGGATGTCTCGGTGGTGAGAGAGTTTCCAGATGTTTTTCCTGATTGAATTCCAGGACTTCCTCCAGTGAGGGAGATTGAGTTTGTGTTAGACCTCGAGCTAGGTACTCGTCCAATTACCAAAGCACCGTACTGCATGGCTCCGTATGAGTTGGATGAGTTGTGTACTCAGCTTGATGAATTGCTGTAGTGTGGATTTATTAGGCCAAGTTCTTCTCCTTGGGGTGCTCCTGTATTATTTGTAATGAAGAAGGACAGATCGATGAGGCTTTGCATCGATTATAGAGAATTGAATAAGGTGACCATTAAGAATAGATATCCCTTACCGAGAATTGATGATCTGTTCGATCAGTTACGTGGTAGCTCGGTATTTTCAAAGACCGAACTTCGTTCAGGCTACCACTAGATGAGAATTCCTGAGTTGGATATTCCATGAACCGCTTTTCGATCGTGGCATAGACATTTTGAGTTTTTGGTGATGTCCTTCGGTTTGACTAATGTACCCTCTGCATTTATGGATTTAATGAATATAGTGTTCTGTTGGATCCCTAGTTTTGATTTGGGCTAGGTTCACTAAGTTAGGATCATCTAACCCAACATGTATAGCCAGGGTCATGGTTATGTCTTAGAGTATAGGACAAGTCCTTAGAGTTAACACTACATGGACCAGCCATCAGCAGACTGCATAAAGACTCAAGACTTAGAGAAATATCAAAGACTCAGAAAATGAGTTCGACGAAAGCCGTGCTCAGCTCGACGATCTCAGAGAAAATTCTCTGAGCTGAGCTCGACAAACTTGGTACTCAGGTCAACGATTTATGGACACTACTTCAACATTTCAAGTCTAGAATTTCTCTGAACTCCACTCGATGAACTTGGTATTCAGGTCGACGATCTATGGGCATTCTACTTCAACAACTTATTCCAGAAACAAGTAAATATTCTAAGTCCAAGATCATACTCCAATCGACGAATTCGCCTTCTCAGCTCGACAAACTTATACCATTTTCCTGGCAAGACTTATCTAGCAGTTAGAAGTTCTCAGGTTGACGATTCTAGTTCTTAGGTCGACGAATCTAGTTCTCAGGTCGACGATTTCTGGCACCTCCACTTCAACACTTCATTCCAGAGACATCTAGAATATTCTAAGTCCAGAAGCACTTTGCTGAACTCCAGTCGACGAACTTAGATTATCAGCTCGATGAACTTCATGCACAGAATTGGTAAGGTTCTGGAGAAAGCAGTCGTCTGTTCTCAGGTCGACGATCTTGGATCTCAGCTCGATGAACAGCTATTATCAGATCGACAAACTTAACTTCTCAGCTCGACGAACTGTGGACTCAGCTCGACGAATTCTGTTCTCTGTTCGACAATTCCAGACTTAGTTATTTTTATCCATCTATCCTTATTCTATTGCAATAATTACTGAGTAATTAATGCTAAAATATTCTCTGAATATTACCGTTTGAAGGGCCATTGATTATGGTCTTCTTCAGGATTATTATTTGTCGTTTTTCAATGGGACAGTTGGGGAAATCATTCAATGCAAAATATTCTCCAGGCCGTCAGTAATGAATGCAGAAGAATTTCAAATTTCAAAAGGAAGATAATATGGAAAATACAAAAAGGGATTTTTCCATCTCCTTCTTACACAGACAGACAGACAGTCAGTTTTTTAGTCAGGCATCAAGAATCTTCTGCGGCTCTCTCTCTCAACAGCACTCTGAGACAAAAAGAAATAAAAAGCTGATACAGAAAAAGAAGCCCTAACCAGAGAAAGAACATCAAGCTGAAGAAGAAGAAGAATAGTCAATCTAAATCAAGAGTCTTCTTCTGTCTTCTGCCAGGACTCTTCAAAGGACAATAAATTTTCTATCAGTCAAGAAGTTCCTGGAGTTCATGTGGTTAAAGCAACAGTTTGAAGGTCTATCACCCTGAAGCAAAGTTCCATCTTTCCTGAACCATTCAATATCTCAGGGGGAGCCTTTGCTAACATCAAATCCAAACAAGTATTCTCAGTTGTTGTGAGAAAGAGAAGACATAATCAATCTCTCATCCCCCCCACTGTAAAAAGGGTTCTTAACTCCCTTCAAAAGTTATTCCTGGTTGTAAGTCACCTAACCAAAAGACTTGAGGTTTGGTTTTTGAGCACCTGATGAAAAGCTCGTTGGTGTCCGGCACCTGATCAAAAATCTGAGTGGATTCCTACCAAGGTGGTAGAAGAGTAGATGTACCCAGGTTGGGGAACCACTATAAATTTCTTGTGTTGTATGGTTGCTCTTTTCTTTTGTTTCCTGTTGTGGCTGTGATAGTTAGGATGGTTGTGTTTGTGCTTTAATTTAATTCCTATAACACTAGGACTAGATTGAAGTAGTTAGAAAATTTTATAAAACCCCTAAATACTTTATTCACCCCCCCCCCACCCTCTAGAGTATTCCAGATCTAACCCCTCACTTTTAATTGGTATCAGAGCTAGGATTCCCTTGGTTGTACAAGCTAACCCTTGAACCAAAGATCCTGAGTTAGATCTGTCTTTTCATTTCTATTAAATATTCACACACAGCATGGCACAGAACAAAGACTATGCAAGCACCAGCCTCCAATTTGCAACCTAAATAGGTTTGCGATCTGGAAGGCAAGAATCAAGTTATATATGAACTCCATTGATGAGGATATTTGAATTCCATTATGACAAGTCCTCCTCAAGCATCTACCTCTACAGCAACATCCAGCAACAATGCAGTTCCACCACCTGAGTGGAGTAAGCCCCAGAAGAAGGCAAAAATTGCTGATGTCAAGGCCATGAATATTCTGGCCCAAACAATGTCAGATGACATTTTTCAAAAAGTGGCTGAATGCACATCAGCCAAATCCATCTGGGATTCCCTCAATCAAATGATGGTTGGATCTGCTGATGAAAGAAAGGATAGAAGATCCAATCTCATATCCAAATATGAGAATTTCAAGAAGGAGGAAGCTGAATCAGTAGCAGACATGTACAATAGGTTGAGCTCAATCATCAATGAGCTGAAAACCTTGGACAAGGAAATCACCCTCACATAGGTGAATGATAAAATCCTTATATGCTTCCCAAGCTCATGAAATTCAAGGATCTGGCCCATCAAGGAGGCCAAGAGCCTGAATCAGATTTCCACTGAATCTCATTTAGGAAAGATTAAGTCCTATGAGCAGCTTATCAAATCCAGAGAAGCAGTTGAGCAAAAAGCACCTCCACCGGCAAGGAAGGAGCACAACATTGTATTCAAAGCTACTGAGGAGACAGAGACTCCAACAATGAATGAAGAACTGATGTCACTTTTTGCCAAGAGATTCTACAAGATGACAAGGAAAGACTTCAGAAGAAAGTCATCCAGACAGGATGACAAGCCAAGGTATGAAAAAACCCCCACTAAAGAAGTGATGTGCTTTGCCTGCAGGAAACCTGAACACTTCCTATCAGAGTGTCAGAGACTCAGAAGAAGGAGAAGAGAAGAAAGAAGGATACAAGAAGATAGCAAAGCAGCAGGCCTTCCTCCAGCAGACACAAGAAGAAGGAGAAAGGTTTTGTAGCTGAAAGCTGGAGTGAAACAGAAGATGAATCCTCATCTTCCAGCTCCAGTGAAGAAGAAGAGGAGGCAAGGTCCAAAGAAGTATGCCTCATGGCCATTAATGCTTCCAGGAGCCAATCAGATGAAGATGCATCTGACAATGAAGAAGCTTCAGAATCTGAAGCTGACCAGGTATTTTCTTCTTTTGATTATAACTCTGATTCATTCAAATCTGAATTTAAAATCATGTACATAGATCTAATAAACTCAGAAAAAGAAATTAAGACACTTAGGGAAAAATTAGGAAAGCAAGAAAATGTTATTTCTGAAAATAATAGGTTAAAGGATGAATTAAATTTAGCTAATGAACAAATTATCCTGTTAAAGACTGAGTTATGTGAGGCTAAACAACTTGAGAAAACTCTCAATGGGAGAAGCCTCAAGCTGATGGACATCACAAGCACTGTCAATGCCAGACTAAATGGAAAGCTGGGCTTGGGTGCTTCATCAAGTTTGCCCCCCATTCTCAAGAAGAATATTCTAACAACCCCCGTCAAATTTGTTTCAGCTAAGGGGAAAGAAACAATAAACCATAAACAAACCATAGAAGAAATTCCCAAATCAAAAGGTCAAAATAACAAAAATCAGAAAACCTTAGGTAAAAATAAAGTTCAGCAGATTTCGTCGAACTCAGATCAACGAAATGTGGCCAGTTCGTCGAACTCTAGTTGACGAACTCTGAACGCAAACTTAAGCTATAATTATTCGTCTAACTACGATCGACAAACTTTGTATGGTTCGTCGAGCAAAGATCGACGAACGTGGGGCATAGAAAATGAACATGTTCATTCTCTGGGCAGAGATTGACGATCTCATCCCAATTCGTCGAACTCTGGTCAACGAACTCACAACATTTCGTCGAACCCAGAAAGACTTAACAAAAATTATAACTATAACAACAATTCTATTAAACCTAGAAAACCATTTAATTCATTAACTGTTTTTACTGCAGGAAAAGGGTTGTCCAGTGATTATTCAAACCTGGTACCTGGATAGTGGATGCTCCAAACACATGACTGGCAGCAAGGACAATTTAATCAACTACAAGTCCAAGTTGGGACCAAAGGTAATCTTTGGTGACTCAAAATATGGTCTGTCAGAAGGCTATGGAAAAGTGAAAATTGGAGTTGTCACCTTCAAGAAAGTGACTTATGTAAGGGGACTCAAACATAACCTCATCTCTATAAGCCAATTATGTGATGAAGGTTATCAGGTACATTTCAACTCAACTTCTTATATTATTTCTAATAAAGAAAAACAAAAAGTTTTAATTGGAAATAGATAAGGAAATATATATTAAGTTGATTTCTATTCTGCCAATTCAGACATTTGTTTGCTTAATTTTGTTTGCAATCAAAATGAACTTTGGCATAAAAGGCTAGGTCATGTTAACATGAAAAACATTACTAGGCTATCTAAAGACAGTCTTGTAAAAGGCTTACCTTCTGGTCCCTACAAGAAGGAAGGCCTTTGCAGGGCTTGTCAACTAGGCAAGCAAACTAAAACTAGCTTTAAGTTAGTTAATAAAAGTGATTCACCTAGGATTTTATATTTGCTACACATGGATCTCTTTGGACCCATTGCTGTGCAAAGCCTATGGGGGAAATCCTATACATTAGTTATTGTAGATGACTTCCCAAGGTTCACTTGGGTGTCCTTTCTGAGATCTAAGTCAGATACCTTTAAAGTTCTTACAAATTTTCTCAGGACCATACAGATTTAGTACTCTACTCATGTTGCATTGATCAGAAGTGATCATGGTACAGAGTTTGAGTCTCTTCTTATGCATGAGTTCTGTGAGAAGAAAGGTATCAGACACTGCTTCTCATCTCTTAGAACTCCCCAACAAAATGGGGTAGTTGAAAGGAAAAATAGGACCCTAATTAAAGTTGCAGGTACATTGCTTGCAGATGCTTACATGCCCATATCCTTTTGGGCAGAGGCTGTAAGCACATCAAACTATATCATGAGCAGGAGCTTGATACATAAACTGAAGAATAGGACTCACTATGAATTACTTAAATTGAAGAAACCTAAAATCAACTAATTTAAAGTAATTGGATGTATATGTTATATACATAACAACAACAAGAAATACATTAGAAAGTTTGAAGCTAAGGCTGAATAGGGAATTTTTCTAGGATATTCCCATGTAAGCAAAGCTTATATGGTATTTAACAAATCCTCCTTGAAAATTGAAGAATCTATTCATGTTACTTTTGATGAGGCTAACATGTCATGCAAGCAGAAAGAGATTTCTACCAATAATACTCTGCAGGTACCTCACTTGTGTGATAATTTGGATGGACTAAGCCTCACCCAAGGGGTTCCAACACATCCTTCCCCACAAGTTAATGAAGAAAGTGAAGAAGAAAGCACTGAAAAAGTTGAACCTCATCCAACAGCAAATATAATTCCACAAGAGGAATTAATTCAAAATGTTGTTGCTGAACCAACTCCACCAAATGATCTTGTCACACTAAGGGATCACCCCAGATCCTAAGTAATTGGAGACATGTCAGCAGGTGTACAGACAAGGCATTAACTCAACCAAGACTTGATGCATGCCTGTTTTCTCTCTCAGGTTGAACCTCAATCCATAAACGATGCTGAGCAGGATCCCCACAGAATCATTGCAATGCAAGAGGAACTTAACCAATTTGAGAGATGTAGAGTTTGGGATTTGGTTCCAAGACCCCAAGACTACCCAGTCATTGGAACCAAATGGGTATACAGAAATAAACTGTATGCCCAAGGTACAATTGTAAGGAATAAGGTTAGGCTTGTTGCTCAAGGATACATGCAAGAAGAAGGCATAGATTATGATCAAACCTTTGCACCAGTTGCAAGGTTGGAGGCCATCAGAATTTTTCTGGCTTATGCTGCCTACAAGAAATTCAAGGTGTATTAGATGGATGTGAAGAGTGCATTTCTGAATGGAGTACTTAAAGAAGAGGTTTATGTTGAGCAACCTCCAGGTTTTGTCTCTCCAACTCATCCTTATCATGTTTTTAAATTGGATAAAGCTCTTTATGGTCTAAAGCAAGCTCCAAGAGCTTGGTATGAGACCCTAGCTAGCTTTTTGATAGAGCATAAATTCATCAGTGGCATAGTAGATAAAACACTTTTCACTAGACATTATAAGAATCAAACCTTGTTAGTATAAATATATGTGGATGACATCATATTTTGGTCTATTGATTCCAAATTATGCATGAGGTTCTCTGACCTCATGCATTCTAAATTTTAAATGAGTAGCATGGGTGAGCTCTCCTACTTCCTTGGTCTCCAAGTGAAGCAGCTCCATTATGGCATCTTCATCTCCCAAGCTAAATATTCTAAAGAGCTTATAAGGAAGTTTGGGATGGCTGATGCCCCAGCAAAGAAAACACCCATGGCTACAAATATTGTGATAGACTATGATGCACATGGGAAACCTGTGGATCAGAAACTATATAGGGGCATTGTTGGGTCCCTACTATACCTTACAACAAGCAGACCAGATATTATGTTTGCTACATGCCTTTGTGCTAGGTTCTAGGTGAACCATAAAGAATCTCACCTAATTTTCTTAAAAAGTATTTTGAGATATATAAAGAGTTGTCCTAGTCTAGGCCTATGGTATACTACTGAGTCTGAATTTTAGTTAATTGGATACTCAGATGCTGACTTAGTAGGATGTAGGGTGGACAGAAAAAGCACCTCAGGAACTTGCCAGTTCCTTGGGATGAGATTAGTGTCTTCGTTCTATAAGAAACAATCATCTGTGTCCACTTCAACTGCTGAAGCAGAGTACATTGCAGCTGGCAGCTGCTTTTCACAGATGTTGTGGATTCATAATCAACTACTGGACTATGGTCTCAACTTAAATAATTCAACTCTACTCTGTGATAACACAAGTGCTATAACCATACCACAAAATCCAATCCATCACAGTAGGACTAAACATATAGAAATTAGGCATCATTTCATTCGAGAGTGTGTAGACAAAAAAAAATTAAACTTGTCTATATCTACACTGATTTACAAAGATCTGACATTTTGACCAAACCTCTGGATGAAAGAAACACCTGTTCTTTATAAATCAGCTTGGAATGATCAATGGAGAAGACTTAGTTTAGTTTCTGTCTGCACTCGACAAATTTGCCAAAGTTCGTCGAACGGAGTTCCACGAACTGGGGAAAGTTCTTGAGATATTCGTCGAACGGAGTTCGACGAACTCTCTGTGAGTGAAGTTGTTTTTGTCGAACGGAGATCGATTAAATGTCTTCAAATCTTCAGACTGAGCTCGACGAATTGTTTAACTCTAAATTATTTCGTCGACCTCAGATCGAAGAATTTTCCAATTTTCATGGAACGGAGTTTGTCGATTCATATTCTGGAAAACCTTATATCTAAGTTTTCTTTGACCTCCGTCCCATGCTTTCAATTCCTTTGCACTTGATATTTGATTTTCTCTTGCATGTGCTCTAATGGCGATTCAAGCAGGAACTCTTGCCGCAATGAAATTTGACACAGGGTTTGATGTCAATTTCGACTCATTCCAACATTCAGACCCAATCTTTTTGGGAATCCTGCAACTACTTGAAGACCAACAACTGAAGAATCTACTGTCGACTAGAATAAAGATATCTGTCATAGAAATCATGGAATGGGTGTATGCTTCTTCTACCACAGATGATAATACCATGTTTGGAACACTAGCGGGTAATATTGTTTCTCTCACTCCCGCCATTTTAACAGAAATATTTGTCTTAAGTAATGGTGAAGAGGATCTAGAAATGTATACTGAAGAGTATGATGAGATGCTAAGTCTAATGGGTTACTCTGGACAAACCCCTAGCAAATTGCTGAGGAAGCATCTTTCTGCTGAATTCAAATTCATAGCAGACATTGTAGGCAAAGTCTTGTTGGGCAAGCACACTGCACACGACTATATAATCAGGCACCAATTTTTGGTTATGTTTGCAGTGGTGAACAAGAAAAGGGTGAACTGGGCACAGATCATGTTTGATCTTATTAAGAAAAAGAATACTAAAAAGGAAGTCAGTTTTGGAAGAATCCTGGGGATCTTCTTGAAAGAAAAAGCTGTTGAATCCCTGGTCTCCCTGACCATATTCATTAATGCCAGCAAGAGTCTCACTTGTGTCCTATTTGGCAGGTGGAAGAGGACCATCACAAAGCCATCTAAGGCTTCCACCTCTGCCACCAGAGCTTCTGAAAGTACAAGGGCTGATCCAGCCACTCCCCACACTTCTGAAGAGATCCCTCCTACACCTCCATCCTCCTCCACCATTCCTTCTCTACACCAACCAAACCAACAACCACAACAATAACCTCAACAACCTGCTCATCTTCCTACTCTAGCTACATCTCCTATAACATCTCCACCAATAGATCTCACTAACATCCCCTCTTCCCCCATTCAGGAATATCATCAACCCTCTCCATCTCAATCACCACAACCAACTCCACCTCAGTCCCCCCATGATACCCACATTCCCTCACCACCTTCATCGTCCTTACCCCCTCATTTGGACACCATCCCATTCTTTACTCTACCTACTTCCCCTCCTCATACTTCCTCCCTTCCCGATATCCACATGCAAGATGCTCTCCCTCCTACTCCACCATCAACTTCCATTACTCCATCTATTTCCACACAAACACCTTCCATTCCACCATCTTCAAATCTACTCTTGGAACCCTCCACCATTTCATCTCTTATTGCACTTCTTACTCCTCTTCTCAAAAATCTTCTAGCAGAGGCCATTACACCTTATGCTACTTCTATATCCTCCCTTGCTGCTCAAATAAATGCTCTCTCTGCTGCCCCTTCTTCAGTTAGGGGCCTGGCTCCAGTTAGCACTGAAACCAGGAAGGGGGAGATACTTGATGAAGAAGCAGCAGCAGTATCCCCAATAGCAGTACCAGCAGCAGCAACAGTAGAAACAACAGCATTAGCACCAGATACAGCAGTAGCAGTTACATCAGAAGAAGCAGCAGATGCTGATGAATTATTTGATTTGATTCATTTCATTGATACTGAAATGGATGTGGATGAGATTGCCACAGAAGAAATCAGAACTGGTGGTGATTATATTATTAATCCCACAGTTGATTTGTTAAGTCTGTTAAGAATTTTTGATACAGCTTATTTGAGTCTTCCTCCAGAAGATTGTACTAAGCCATCCTTGGCTATAATCCCATACACCACACCAATAAGCCCCAAATTTGCCAAGCAACTCAAGACAATTTTTGCTACTCCAGAGTCTCCAGCCATCTCATCTCCACCTAAGGCTGACTCAGTCATCATTTTATCCCCTCTAGAAACCATTTCTGCTCCAGTTTTTATAATAGATGAACGGTGGAGTATCCAGTCTCCCCCACAATTAGACGGATAAATTGTCTTCGGGGTTGGCCACCCCGCCCGTTTTGGTTTTGGTGGAGTTGACCATAGGTGTCTAATAGGGGTTTATTTCTCTCCTGTAGGTTTAAACTTGACCTTTCCCCTTATAGTCTTGTGCATTTGGGGTGCTGTGATTATACATGACGCTTCACGTAAGTGTTCTCTTTTTACCTTTGTACCTGACCCTGTAACATCTCATTTCCAACTAGACCCCTAAGAGTGGTTTTGTCCATGACTAGGTCATGACAAAACCCTAGGAAGCCAGCCCAAGAAGGCCAAGTGAACCTAAGAATATGGGTGAGACCACTATGGTCTGCACATAGTAAATTTCTGAACCCTTGTTTAAGATGATCATGAGGCTTCACCAAGACTCCAAGACCCCACCATGGTCTCATCAACCTATTGAAGGGTCCATTAGAGCCCTAAGGGTCTATTGAAGTCAACCCAGGGTGCCCAAGTTGACCTAGAACCACTATAGGCCTAAATTGGGCAAGGTGCCCTTACTATGGGAAGTGTGCCCTGGCACAACTAACCCTACCAGGGACTTCCTAGACCTAAAGTGAGGTCAATGGGTCTCTAAAGACCCAAGGAGGGCAGCCCAAAGGGTTAAGTTGACCAAAATCAACTCTAACCCTAAATAGGTCAACCTAACCTACATTGGGTCAAACTGACCTACACAAGGGCCAATTGAAGTTCCCTTATCCAAGTGAACCCCACACATACCTTCATAACCCTAGTGAATGGCCAATGGGTCACCAAGGACCCATTGGGACCAATCAAAAAGGCTAAGTTGACCAAAGTCAACTCTAGCACTAAAGTTGTCAAGGTACCCTGCTTAACGGTCAAGTGACCTCCAAAGGGCCAAGACAACCCCACCTAGACCTTAGGGGATGCCAATGGGTCACCAAGGACCCATTAGGGCCAACCTCAAAGACCAAATTGACCTAGGTCAAACCTAGCCTATGTTTGGGTCAAGCTAGCCCAAATGGACTAACTCAAGCTCAAGCCCAATTCACTTGGGCTAACCTTGCTTTGATGGATGAAATGGACATGTGGGCTGTCATAGGGTTAGCTTGGAGTCAATTCAGCTTGGTATGAAGGAGAGAGAAAAATCCACCTAAGGGAAGAGAGAGAAAGTGAAAGAGATAATGGAGGAGACTTTGGGCTCCTCCTTCCCCTTCCCCAACCTCCCATTCATTGCTTTAAGACCAGGAACGCATCCCCAATCCAACCAGCTACCCATTGACTGGTTTGAGCCAAGTTTTTCCCCCTACCTACCATGGCCGTCATCCTTGACCAAGAGCAAATAATGGCAAGCACCCCTACAGCCACCTAACTCCACATTTCTCCTTCTTAAAACCTTCACTGGACTCCAAGGAGTCATTTCCACCACTTACCCGAAGGAGCCAAGCAGTTCCACAGTGCAGTTGTAGAAATCCGACCACCACCACCACCAAAATGGCTTCCCGGCGATCGGCAAGGCTACAGCCGCCCAACAAGGTCCTCCTCCACTCCTTTTCCCATGGATAGTTCATAGCATTCACTAGGGCCAAGGTTCGGGCTCAATTGAGCCCGATCCAATTCAGAATTTTCATGGTTTTTGGCCGAAAATCTTCTTAGTAGAACCGCCGGAATAGTGCTTTCCGGCGGCCAAGCTGCCGCTTGGAGACAGCTGCCACCTCAACGGAGGTGGTGGTGGCGGTGGACTGTTGGAGAGGTGGCCGGATCGCCGGCGGCAGCTCTTGGAAGGAGATCCAGGCGGGAGGAATCCAGACCGTTGGCTGAACGGGGAAGATGAAGGGATGTCGTCAAACTTGCGCCAAGATTTGTGCCAAAGTTGATTTATTAAACTATAGGTTTATATATTCATTTTCATGATTTCTGTCACATTATTAACATTTAATGTTTTAAATTATTAAAAATAGTTAGAAGCTCTGTATGAGAAAATGGTCAACACATGATTTGTAGCCCACTCATTTTGGTGGGACCTACACCTAGGGCTAGGCAGACATTAAACTGAGTGCCCACACTTCATCCTTGGTCCAAATTAATTGAAATTTTTGCATGGAGTCCCCCTAGACCATATCTAGCTGCTGCCCAAAGATGGGAATTTATGGGGACAATATTTCTATAGTTTTGGAAAATATTTAATTTATCTAGGGTTAATTAATTTAAGGGTCAAATAACCTCCAAACTCACCCAAATTTTGGTGAGAGGTGTCTAGGGTCAATATAAATCTCTGGTTAAAATTGCATCTTATTTGGAGGTGGTTTGAACAGAAATCATGCAAACCATAGCTTTGCCCTAAAAGGGGTATTTTGGTCAAAAGGTGTATTTTGGGTTTTGAGTGGCCAAATCACCTCAACAGAGGTTGGGATTGGGGCCACGGGCTTGGCATGGCTTCTTTCACCTTATCATGAAAGATGGGATAGATTGGAATTGGTTTTCCCTAAGATCTAAGGCCATACCCAAAGGAAGGGCTTTTGTGCCTTGTGTAGGTTATGAGGCCAAAACACCTTGAATGAACTTGGAATTTTGTAAGGAGGGTTCTAGGATAAATAAAGCCCTCTGGTAAAAATCTTAAGGGATTTTCGGAAGGGTAGGGTCCACAAAACCCTAACCCTACCCAAGGGCACAAATATTATGGAGCTAGAATATGTTAGCAAGACTCTTAAAACAATCATGAAAATTTGGCAGAGGGAGTTTTAGAACATATTAATCATATGTGAATTTTAATGAAATTTTTGGAAACATATTTAGGGTACATACTTCACAACCTCAAATATTTGGGAACTTGCTAAATAATTCTTTCAGAGCTCAATACTTGTTGACAAATTATGAAACTTGAGAATTAGTGTTCCTAGTTCAGTATGCTCATATGGGAATTTATTTGGAATTTTTAGATGGATAATTGCTATACTTTGTTCATTAAACCCTTAGCTTGGAATTTTATGAGAAAATCAAATATAGACTTTATTATGCAATGATAAATTGTGAAACTTGATCTAGAGCACTTATATGCCCTTATAAGCATCCATGAATTTTCTCTAAAGTTTTGGAATTATTTATCTTGTAAATTCTCTTAAAATGAATTATTATAGGATATATTTGAAATTAAAATTAATTGGTTAAACCTTACTGGAAACTTTTGAGGCTTTCGATTTTGTGTTATATATTCATATTGTATTTAATAAAAATTTGGTGGAATATTATCTTATCTGAAATTGGTACTTCATGTTCAAACTTCGGATTTTTTCTACTAAATTAATTAAATAAATTAACAGATAAACAGGAAAAATTGTGAAATTCTGGATTTAGTCCACAAAGCTCATAGTGGCCCTCCAATAATTATTATATAAGTACTGGATGATTTTTTATTGTACCCCCCATTTTACGGGTCATATAGCTTAAATGGTCTGCATATAGTAAAAATTGCAGAAATTATGTTGGAGTGTAATTTGAAGCATGTCTTGGGATTAGTGGTCTGATGGTTTGGATAGATAAAAAAAATAAGTTCATTTTTGGTATTAGGATGAGTAGAGGGATGGATTGGCTAGAAGTTAGGCGGTGCCCGGGATCGACGAAAGATCGTCTTTCCCGTAGGGAAGAAGTGTCAATTGCACTAGGGTTAGATCCAACACACCATGTAAGGGTAGCTAGTAAGTCTAGGGTTTCACTTTCTCACACCTCGATGACTCGGGGAGATAGGTTGGGTCACTCAGGCAGTAAGACCAGTGGTTTGGTAAAAGGGCAGGTTAGCCCGGCGAGCTTCGGCTCGGTAATGGTTTGTGATGGGCAGGTTGGCCCGACTAGCTTTGGCTCTGTTGTTGTTTATGACGGACAGGATGTTCTGGGGAGCTTTGGCTCGGTAGCTGATACATAAGGTTGCATGTGCATAAAGGAAAAGGTGGTCGGTCTTCGGTGTTGGAGGGTCGATGCACTAACCCCAACACTGTAACAACCCCATCCATTCATATGCAACCGTTTGCCACCCGGCCCAACGGTCCGTGCACTCAGGGCACATTATTGGTGTTTTGGCAAAGCTCTTGCCCACCACCGTATCAGGGTCACAACCCAACGGTAAATCTCTTGAGCATTTACTCCATGGCGTGCAGCCGGAGTTTTATAGTCTTACTACACCGGGATGGCCCGTAGCCCCCCATTGTGTCATGGCGCGCAGACCTAAGACTCTTGATATGCGCTCCAACAGACCGCACCTTTTGGTCTCACGTTGGACGGATATAGCGCAGGTCGGATCCTCCACCCCCCGTTGCTCAAATCGCATTGCCTTCTCCGAGTACAGCGTACTCATGGCTATATCAAAGGCGTGGGACGGTCTCACCAATCCTGTTCTTGGCACACAGCTTGGGGATTTCTCTACACCCATTTTCTATCACAACAGCGTGTCTTTCCTGGGCATCCCAGTACTTCCTGTTACTCTCTTCACAGGTGGACACCGCAAAAGCACAAATTTCAGGGGTCTTTCCTGGCTACCATGTCAGTACTTCCTGTTACTCGCTTCACAGGTGGACACCCTACGACATCAAGCATCACAAAGGGCCTTTCCTGGTCATACCAGTACTTCCTGTGCCTCATTCACAGGTTGGACCCAAAACATAACACAGATATTTTCCTAGGCTACCACTCCAGTACTTCATGCTACTCCTTTTTCGCAGGCATAACCCGTTGACTCCATAAACTACACGTTTATCACGGAGTCTTCTCCGGTTCGTATGCAACATCACCAATCCAGACCAACCTGTCCAGATGGGCTTCACACAGCATGCCTATTCCGTACTCCAATTCCGGATCTATATGCCAACAAAGGGGATTTCATGAATCACCCAAAAGACTCCCAAAATCAGCCACCTCTTGGTGGGGGAATCACAACTATATACCAAAAGGAAGCCTTCACATGGCTAGGAAGAGAATTTATTACCCTTGACGACCGCTTCGCTGCCATGAACTCAAAGCTAGCTTGAATGGCTCACAAGAACGTTTCCTCCGCAATGCCGGCCTCGGAGCTCTCGTCGGTAAACCGCAGCACCACCACCAGCAGCCCTTCCTCTTCTTCCTTCTTCTTCCTCTCCCTTTCTCTCTTTAACTTGTAAAAAGATGAAGGCTAAGTAAAATGAGAATAAGTTCTCAGTTTTCAGCCTTTAGGAAAAGAGGAAAGAAGCCCCATCCCTTGGATCCCAGCTGAAGGAACGGACGGCCACAAAAATGCCAGAAAAGCTGAATTTGACCTGACACGGCCTGTGACACGCCCGTGTCCCAGGCCGTGTGCCTCAAGCGGTGGTCAACCTACTAATCTAAACCAAAGACACGCCCATGGGACACGCCTGTGTCATGGGCCGTGTCACTCAACATGCTTTCAGACACGCCCGTGTCTGTGGCCGTGTGCATCGGCGAAAATAATCCCAACACAACCCGAGACTTCACACAGCCTGTGACACGACCGTGTCCCAGGCCGTGTGCCCATACATGGCACGTCAACACGCCCTAGCGCAAAATTCATCGCACTAAGTTCGTCGACCCGAATTGACACGCCCGTGTCACAGGCCGTGTTCAACTTCTCGACACTCGACGACCACATCTCGACACTCGATGATCGTCGAGCAAAAGTCATCGAGCACACGACACAGCCTGGGACACTCCCGTGTCCTTGGCCGTGTGCCTCTTCTCGACACATCGTCGAGCGAAAAACGTCGACACCAAGACCGATCATCGACACGGCCTCGACACGCCCTGAGACACGCCCGTATCTCAGGCCGTGTCTGCTGTTCGACGACCGTCGACCCCAAATTTCGTCGACCTCGCGGCCAAATCGTCGACTCTAGCTTGACACGCCCGTGTCCCAGGCCATGTCACCCGAAAAATTGCCTGCTGAGAAAAATTGGGCTGTTACAATCCTCCCCTCCTACAAGAAATTTCATCCTCGAAATTCAGATACAGGAAGGCAATAAGGAACCAGCAAGAAAAATGTTATAACATTCCACGTTTTATGTTACAACACACGACCCTCCACAGATTACAAAAACAGCTTGGGGAACTCTTCTCGCATGGTTTGCTCTCGCTCCCATGTTAGTTCTTCACGACCGCAGTTGTCCCATCAGACTTTCACCATGCCGACCGTCTTGTTCCACAACTGTTTCTCTGCACAATCTTCAATCTGAATGGGTCTAACTTTCGTCGTTAGCCCATTCTCCACCGGCACACGAGCATCCGCGATCACTTGAGTTGGATCTTTCACGGCCTTCCGAAGCACCGAGATGTGAAATACATCATGTAATCCACCCAAGTCTGCCGACAGAGCTAGCCGATAAGCCGCTTCGCCAACTCGCTCAACCACTTCAAAAGGACCAAAATATCTTGGACTCAACTTTTTCAATCGTCGAATCCAGGAGACACCTTTGAATGTCTTGATCTTCAAGTAGACCCAATTGCCAACCGCAAATTCCACGTTCCGGTGCTTGGCGTTGTAGTACTTAGCTTGTCGATCTTGAGCAATAAGTAGTTTCTCTCGAATAGTTCGTATGGTTGAGTTTGCTTCATCAACCTCATTTGGTTTAAAAACCCGAGCTTCGCCCGCTTCTACCCAAGCCAAGGGAGTACGACACTTCCTTCCATATAGTGCTTCATATGGTGCCATCCCAATGCTTGCCTGGTAGCTATTATTATATACAAACTCTACCATATAGAGATGATCTTCCAATCTCTTTCCGAAGTCAAGGGCGCATATTCGGAGCATGTCCTCCATTGTTCTATTGGTACATTCAGTTTGGCCATCTGTTTGGGGATGAAAGGCAGTACTGAAAGTCAACTTCGTGCCCAACAGTTGGTGAACTAGCCTCCAATCGTTTGACGTGTGTTGAAACCGGAATCCGGCCTCTTGTGGAGTTCTACCCTTGGGGAAGGGGTGGTCTCGCGCCTACTTTGCTCCTGCAAGAAAAACAACGAGAGAGACAAGAGAAAACAGACCCAAGGGCTCGGCAGGGAGGTCCTACCACAAACCCGGAAGATCTCTGAGCGCTTCCCCTCCTTAGCCAAGAGCCGAGCTAAGGTACCCTCAGAGAACACTTGAGAATGAGAGCAAGGAGGTACTGAAAGCGTGTCCTCTGAGGTACCCCTTGGGTCTTATTTATAGATTTTCAGAATCTGAACTGCCAATAACCAAAAGGACTGACCTGGAAGTACCAAAAGGCCCCTGGTTGGGTCTGCCAACAGCCAAACTCCGCTGTTCTGAACAGCTATGCGCAGTCCAACCTGGTCTGCCAACAGCGAGGCTCCGCTGTTCTGAGTAGCTATTCGCACCCCCAGGCGGTCAGCTCGCCTTCAGTTCTCCCGCAGGAGGCGGGCACGGTCTGGCTTCGTGGCTCGCCTATCCTCCCTGGGCGAGCGCGAGCCGATAGGGGCGAGCTGCCTGTCTTCTGCCGGGCGGATCGGCAGCCAGGTCGCGTACGGGGGGTTGGCCGGCGGGTCGCCAATCGCGGGTCCGGCTCGCTTGCTGCGGGTCGCCAGCTCGCTCGCCTGAGATGGGAGGGAGCGGACCAGCCCTTCAGTCGTTCAGCCCGTTCTGCCACTCGGGTGCGGGTCGCGGGGACAGGCCTGCTCAACCTTCCTGGCGGGGCCCGCTCGCCGGACACAGGGTTGTACACAATCCCCGCTCTTTTTGAGCTTGAATCAAGCTCGGAAAGAATCATCCAACCCGCGTGTTCGGCGAGCTCTGTGCTGAGCTGGCAGGGAATCTTCTGGTAGGGGCCCACTGTCCTGTTATAAATACGCACCGCTAACCCCTGAAGGAGGCTCCCTAGATCCCTTCATTTCCTTTGAGCAGACCTTAATTTCTCGATGCCGGTCAGCGAGGAGGTGCGAGCTCTCCTGGCGGCAGCGAGCCTGAAGACTCAGGAGGAGGCCCTCGAGGCTGCCCCTTGGTTATCACGCGGGTCTCCCGGCCCTGTCTTCAGGCTGGCGAAGGGGAAGATTGTCAGGCGGTCTCTGGCGGGCGACTGTCCGGGCTCCAGCTCGGCCGCAGGTGTCGAGGTAATCCCCGGTGGACGTGACCTTCCGCGAGTTATTGTTGTACCTTTGACCCTTTGTTTTGCAGGCGATCCCTTGTGAGGGGGCGGGGAATGGGGGAGAGGATCGCCCCTCTCGCGAGTCGCCCGAGAAGGTCGCTGGTTCCTCGGTTCTGGATCGCCCACCTCCGGAAACTCCCTGTCCGGCGGTCTCCCACGGGCTGGGGAAATCTCTTGAGACCCTCGAGGGAGGGAACTTTCAGGGTCGGCCGGGCTCTTCTCGCCCATCTGTCGGTGCGGGCGACGTGCCAACCCCTGGTGAGCTGGTTTTTATCGTTGGCTTTGTCTCTTGCTTGCTCATTCTGACCCCTCCCCGCTTGCAGGCTTTCACAGGGCCTCTTCTGAGACCGAGATGAGCGAAGGGTACTCGCCTCCGCCTGACGTGGACAGTGTTTCTGACTATCTGGGCGACCCGACCGATGCGGCGGGGATGAAGAGGCAGGTGACGCGGCTATTCCAGAAACACACACTGCTGCTGCAGGAGATCATGAAGAGAATCGATGACGACAAGGCCGAGACCGACGCCCGGCTCGCAGCCTTGGAGGCCCCTCCGCGCGAAGCGGAAGACGATGATGTCACCTCGCCGGGCGTGCATATAACGCGAGCCGAGGGGCATCTTAAGAGCGCCGTGGAGTAGGTCGGCCTGGCTCAGCGGGAGCTGGTGGCGGTTCGCGATTACCACGATCCCCGTGTGCCGCCTCGGTCGGGAACGAAGAGGCGGCACAGGTGGAAGTGGGTCGAGTACTGACCCAGTTGTTTGCCCCTCGCTCGCGGGATACCGTGGGGTTACCGTCATTTCGTAGTTATCTTGTATCTGTAATTGCTTGCGACTCTTTCAGCCCGCCTATGGGCCTAACTATTTTGTTGCTGAGATGTATTGAAATTATCGTGCTGCTTTTCTTTTGTTTTCTGTGGGCAGGTTAAGGGAAAGGTCCATTCTTCCTTTTGCGCTGATCGGGGCGAGGGCGAGCCGAGGAGCTCGCCAGACGGGAGTCTCCCGTCTTGCGTGGAACGGTGTGCGGGTGCGGGTTGGGGTCGGTTCGCTCGCGCTGGTCTCCCGCGGTTGCAGCCGGGCGAGAATCGTGCCGGCTCGACCTTTGAGGTGCGGTCGCGCGCGGGAAGTCGAACCGTCGGGCTGATTTTTGGCTATCCGCACCCCGCCTTTCGGCGAGAAGTTTCCCGCCCTTTCTCTTTCCCTATAAATAGGCCTTGCAGGCCCTAATTTCTCCACCGATTCCAAACTTTCTTGCTTCCCGTTCCCGCGGAGTATCGTCTGTGTTCGCCTTCTGGCTTTTTCTCGCGCGTTCGGCGGCGACTCGACGGGGATGGGCGGAGGCGGCGGCGACGTGGACGGCCGAAGCAAGTGCGCTTGGACCTTCTCCGAGCATGATTTCCCTCGCGCCGTTATCACAGAGCGCGAATACTTGGAAGCTCTAGGCGACCATATCCCAGCCGGGTTCTCTGCGAGGCGACCCGAAGAGGGGGAGAAAATCAACGACCTGTCTAGGGATGAGCTCGCCATCCCTCTCGCTCACTTTGAGGTAGGCCTGCGACTCCCCCTGTGGCCCGAGGTGCGCCAGGTGCTAAAATACTTCGGGGTCGTCCTGGGCCAGATGACCCCGAACTCCATCGCCGTCATGATGGGGTTCGCCTGCTTCCTGCGAGAGGAGCGGGTGGAGTTCAGCCTCGCAGTGTTTCGGAAGCTGTTCTCCTTCAGGGCGAATCGAGACGGGACGGCCTACTTCTCCAGCGCCCACCTCAAGGTGTGGGAGACAGTTAACAAGAACCACAACTGGCTGAAGAAGTTCCTGTTCGTCAAAGGGGACTTCGGCAACGTTCCTTTCTCGCCGGTGCAGCTCAGCGAGGCGAGCTACCGACCACCCAGCCTAGGCGGCCACGAAGCTGATCTGTGCGCATTCTTCGCTGGGAAGAACTTTGAGGTCGCGTTCCTGCGCCGCCACCTTGACGATCTCGCGGCTGTCCCGCCGGGGGGAGGTTTGCCACTCGTCTTCGTTAGGCCTTACTTTCCCACTCTTCCTTCATCTCACCTTCCCTTCTTCGCAGGTGAACGCGACATCCCTCTTCACCCCCCTTACGAGAGCGCTCGGATTCCCCCCGGGGTTCTCGCCCGCGCCCAGGCTGCGGATGCCGCCCAGCGCGACATCCCATCGGTCCCGGCCAAGAAGCGACCGGGCGGCGGACAGTCAGCGCCTCCGCCGAAGTCGGCGAAGACCGCGGATCAACAACCCTCCGCGAGCCAAATAAAGGGCAAGGCCCCCGCGATCTTGCCGACTGAGGCCCCCTCGCCCCTGCTGGTTGCTTCGACCAGCGACTCCCCGGTCGGGGCGGCGGGCACCTCCGCGCCGCCGGGTGGTTCTGAAGCCGCTGCGGAGCCGGTGCCGAGAGGGCATCGTAACTTCGGCTACGGCGAGAAGTACTTGGACGAGCTCGGCGTCCCGCTCCTGGCGTGGGACAAGGAGTCGAACCGTGCAACGATCTCGACCCTGCTGCCGAGCTGGATGGAGCAGGATACTATCGGCGGGGAGGCGTACAACTTCTCCTTTGGTCTGTACTCGCGCGAAGACGCCGCCATTTATGACAAGGAGGAGACGCGAGTGCTGATTCATGAGAGCGCGCGGGCCCAGCTGCGCAGTTTGGAGCTGGCTCATATGGTGGGGAGACGCTGCACCCAGGTGGAGCGGAACGCCGCGTCCATCCAAAAGATGGCGGATGAGAAGGAAGAGGCCCGAAAGCTCGCTCGGGCGGACGCGGACCTTCAGAGAGGGCGGGCCGCCGCTGCCGAGGAGACCCTCGCGCAGTACCTGGGCGGGGTGGTACGCGCTCAACCTGAGTTATCCTCTCCCTCTCGCGAACACAGCTCATGATTATTCCCATTCCTTTTTTCAGGATGCGGCGACGGCGAGTCGAATGGGTGCCGAGATCGCCACCCTTGGCCAGGAGAAGGCGGCGCTGGAGGCCCGGGTACGCGAGCTGGAGGCCGCCTCCGCTGCTCCTCCTCCAGACAGCAGGGTCTGCCCGCGCGAGCACCTCTCTGACCATGACCTGGAAGTGCTAATGCAAAAGAACGCGGCCAGCGCGGCGAAATACACGATGCAAATGCTGCGGCGCGCGGATCTGCTTACGGGCGAGGCGGCAGAGCTTTCGGCGGAAGACGTTGTGCCGGCGCTGTTTCTCCCCGTGCCGGACCCTGGCGACAAGGCCTTCCAGCCCCTTTAGGGTTTCTAGATCTCGCGCCCCCCCTTACTTTTTGTAATTTACTTTTTAGATGAACATTATTATGTGTAACAATCTGTTCTGAGATGTATGTTCGAGTTGCGCTTATACTTCATATTTTTAGCTATTGTTCCTTTAATGAATGCCTTTTTCGCCTGCCTTATTTTTCCAACGCTGTCATTGCCGGATGGCGCGACCTGCCCCTGCGGCCCGGCTCTGACGAGGCGGCTGCCCGTCCGCCGAGCGAGGCGAGCTGGCTCGTCCGCCGAGCGAGGCGAGCTGGCTCGTCCCTCGGCCGCATGCTTAATTCTCTGCGGACTCTCGCCAGGCCTTTGCGTTTACTCGACCACCTTTCCTGGGGTCTGAGGATGGGGCTATGCTAGACCCATTCCCTCTTTTTTGACTAACTCTTGTGATTCCGTCTTGCTGCGCACGCTTTTCGAGTAGTTCCCGGCCTTGTCGGCTAGGTGGGAGTCGGACAACGCGATTTGTTCTGGGTCGCAGGTCGTTGCTTTCGGAGTCATTCCATCGAGTGACATCCGGCCCTGCCAGCTAGGTGGGAGCCTGGCAGCGGGATCTTCTCGAAGCTATGGATGACACCGAGTGACTTCCGGCCCTGCCAGCTAGGTGGGAGCCTGGCAGCGGGATCTTCTCGGGGTCCAAATTCATTCCATCGAGTGACTTCCGGCCCTGCCAGCTAGGTGGGAGCCTGGCAGCGGGATCTTCTCGAGGCTAGGGATGACACCGAGTGACTTCCGGCCCTGCCAGCTAGGTGGGAGCCTGGCAGCGGGATCTTCTCGGGGTCCAAGTTCATTCCATCGAGTGACTTCCGGCCCTGCCAGCTAGGTGGGAGCCTAGCAGCGGGATCTTCTCGAGGCTAGGGATGACACCGAGTGACTTCCGGCCCTGCCAGCTAGGTGGGAGCCTGGCAGCGGGATCTTCTCGGGGTCCAAGTTCATTCCATCGAGTGACTTCCGGCCCTGCCAGCTAGGTGGGAGCCTGGCAGCGGGATCTTCTCGAGGCTAGGGATGACACCGAGTGACTTCCGTCCCTGCCAGCTAGGTGGGAGCCTGGCAGCGGGATCTTCTCAGGGTCCAAGTTCATTCCATCGAGTGACTTTCGGCCCTGCCAGCTAGGTGGGAGCCTGGCAGCGGGATCTTCTCGAGGCTAGGGATGACACCGAGTGACTTCCGGCCCTGCCAGCTAGGTGGGAGCCTGGCAGCGGGATCTTCTCGGGGTCCAAGTTCATTCCAACTCTCTGAGCAAGCTTAGGTATGACAATCCTGGGGGGAGAGAAGAAAAGCTTCATTGTAATAAATCGTGTTGCTTATAGGAAATTAGGGAAAAATCTCTTCAAGTCGTCTCCACTCCAGGTGAGACTCAGGGCCTCGCCCTCTACATTTTGGAGCCGATAGCCCCCCGACTTCAAAGCTTCCTTCACAATGAATGGCCCTTCCCAGCTGGGGTTGAGTTTCCCTACGGACGCTGACCTTCCTGCCGCGTCCGCCTTCTTCAGTATCAGGTCCCCTTCCGTGAACTGCTTGACCCTGACATGTTTGTCAAAGTATTTTTCCATCCTCCTTTTGACCCCCTCCTGTCGGATGGCCGAAAGATCCCTCAACTCTTCCACCATGTCAAGGGAGAGTCTCAGTTCCTCCCCGTTCTCGGCTTGCCATTCCTCTCTGCCCTCCTTGGCCATTCCGACTCGCGGTGTTTGAACTTCAAATTCTATGGGGAGCACCGCCTCGCACCCATGGGAGAGCTTGAAGGGGGTCTCCCCCGTGGCCGTGTTAGGAGTGGTTCTAAGGGCCCAAAGAACGGCGGGGAGCTGCTCCACCCAGCTCCCCCTCAAGTTTTCCACCTTCTTCTTGAGGAGATTGACGATGATTTTGTTTGCCGCCTCCACCTGCCCGTTGCTCCTGGGGTGGTGGACCGAGGCGAATCTGAGGTCGATCCCAAGCTGCTCGCAGAAACTGGTGAACTCGGCACTAGCGAACTGAGGTCCGTTGTCTGTGACGATGGCCTGGGGCAGCCCATGGCGACAGATGATCTCCCCCCAAACGAAGTTCCTGATTACCTGGGAGGTCACCTTAGCCAACGCCTTCACCTCCATCCACTTTGAGAAGTAGTCGATCATCACTAGGAGGAATCTTCTCTGGCCGCTGGCCTGGGGGAACGGTCCAACCAGATCCATTCCCCAGATTGCAAAGGGCCAGGGGGCCGTGATGCTCTTGAGTTGTTGGGTCGGTTGTAGCTGGAGGGGGGCGAACAGCTGGCACTTATGACATCTTCTTGCGAACCCCGCGGCGTCCCGGCCCAGGGTGGGCCAGAAATACCCCTGCCTGACTATCCTCCCCTCCAGGGTCCGACTCCCGGAATGACTCCCGCACTCCCCGGAGTGGACTTCTTCCAAGATCCTCTGCGCCTCGCCCTCGGACACGCAGCGGGCCAGCATCCCAGAGAGGGTCTTTCTGTATAGCTGCCCGTCTTTAAGGAGGTAGTAGGCGGACTTGTGCCTCAGCTTCTTCCTGTCTACTCCCTCCGGATACTCTCCCGTGGAGAGGAAAACTACTACCGGGTCCATCCACGAGGGCTGCTGATCGATCTCCATGAGCTCTCCTTCTTCGATGGAGGGGCGAAACAGGTCGGTGATGGTGCCCCCTGCCCGGGGGCCGTGCTTCGCAAGTTGGTCGGCCTGCTCATTCTCCCCCCTTGGCACGTGCCGGATGGAGAAGGTCTGGAAGGTCCCTATGACCCCCTTTACTTTGGCCAAGTATAACTTCAAAGCGGGCTCCCTTGCTTCGAACTCCCCGTTGATCTGGGAAGCCACCACCATGGAGTCGGTCAGGACCTCCACATCTAGCAGCCCCAACTCCCTAGCCAGGCGTAGTCCCGCTATCACTGCTTCGTACTCAGCCTGGTTGTTGGTAATGGGAAAATGCACCACCACCGTCTGCTCGATCCGAGTCCCTTGAGGGTTTTCCAGAATCACTCCTACTCCGAGAGAATGCCTTCCTGAGGCTCCATCCACCCTCACCTTCCAAGGAGTCGGGCGGGTGAGCTCCTCCTCCGCTACTTCCACCAAGTAGTCGGCCAGGAAGTCGGCCATCGCCTGAGCTTTGATCGAGAGCCGCGGAACGAAGGAGACATCGAACTCGCTTAGCTCCACCGACCACTTGGCCAGCCGGCCTGAATGCTCCACCCCCTCGAAGACGTTGCGGAGAGGATGGTCGGTCACCACTCGGATTGAGTGTGCCTGGAAGTAGGGTCGTAGCCTTCGAGCCGAGATGATTAATGCGAATGCAAGCTTCTCCAGGATCGGATACCGGAGCTCGGCCTTCCTCAGGACCCGGCTGACATAGTAAATGGGGAGCTGCCTCTTCCCCTCTTCACGTACTAAGACGGAGCTCAAGGCCTCTGCCCCAACCCCGAGATATAAGAACAAATCCTCACCCTCCTTCGGCCCCTGGAGCAGCGGAGCTTGTGTCAACTGCACCTTGAGGGCCTGGAAGGCCTCTTCACATTCCTTGCTCCATTCGAACCTCTGGCCTCCCCTTAGCGTTTTGAAGAAGGGGGAGTACTTCTCCCCTGCCCGAGAAAGGAAGCGGCTCAGTCCTGCTAGCTTCCCTGTCAGCCGCTGGACCTCCTTCGCATTCCACGGGGACCCCAACTCCAGGATAGCCTTGACCTTGTCCGGGTTCGGCTCGACCCCCGCGGGGGTGAGGAGGTGCCCCAAGAACTTCCCTCGGCTAGCCCCAAAAACGCACTTAAGGGGATTCAGCCGCATCTTGTATCTGCGCAGGGTGGCGAACGTCTCCTCCAGGTCCCGGAGGTGGGAGTCCACGTCCCGGCTCTTGATCATGAGGTCGTCCACGTATACCTCCAAGTTCCTCCCCCTCTGTTCCTTGAAGACCCTATCCATCATTTTTTGGTAGGTGGCCCTAGCGTTCTTCAGCCCGAACGGCATCATCTTGTAGCAATAGCAGCCGTCCCCGGTGATGAATGAGACATCCTTGATGTCCGGGGGGTGCATCCTGATCTGGTGGTAACCTGAAAAGGCATCTAAAAAACTCATTACAGAAAAGCCGACGGCGGAATCAACCAGCGCGTCGATCCGAGGCAAAGGGTAACAGTCCTTAGGACAAGCTTTATTAAGAAGAGAGAAATCGATACACAACCGCCAGCGGCCGTCTCCTTTTTTAACCATCACAACGTTTGAGACCCAGCCGGGGTACTGAATTTCGGACACGAAGCCGGCTTTGAGAAGCTTCGCCACTTCCTCCCTAATGGGTTCTGCCAGCCTGTCCGCCGTGGACCTCTTCTTTTGCTGGACGGGGCGTGTTCCCGGGTCCAGGTTGAGGCGGTGGCAAGCCACATCCGCGTCAACCCCCGGCATCTCCGCGGCGCTCCAGGCGAAGATGTCCACGTTCTTCTGGATGCACTCCAGCATCCTGCCTTGGTCCTCCGGGGTCAGCCCCCCGCTGACGCGGATCCTCTCCACCCTGCCTCCGCGGGTGAGCACTTCCAGTTCCACCACCTCCTCTGCGGCCTCCAGCCTGGACTGCTCCCCCCATCCTTCGGCGTCCCCTTCCTCCGGAACGGGGACCTCTACCTCCATCTCCCCTCCTACGGCCCTCACTTCGGCCACTTCCTCCATATCTCCTCCTTCCGCCTTCTCTGCGCAGTCCTCCTCCATCCTCCGCCCCATCTCCTCGGCTCCTTCCTGCCAAGAGATGGTGTTTACCGCGGTGACGTAGCATTCCCGCGCCACCTTCGGGTCTCCCCTAACCCTGACCTGCACCCCCTCAGCGTTGAACTTCAGGCACTGATGGAAAGACGAGGGGACGCAGCGGAAGGCGCTGATCAGGGGCCTCCCGAAGATTGTGCTGTAGCTGCTGGGGGCGTCCACAATGACGAACTTGCAGTTTCGGGACTGCCCCCCCAGGGTGACATGGAGGCCGACTCCTCCCTCTACCTCCTTCCTTTCTCCTGAGAACCCGAACAAGGGCCCGTCCGAGGCCAGTACCCTCTTAGCTTCCACCTGCATCGCGTCAAACGCCTTTTTGAAGACGACGTTCACGGAGCTCCCATTGTCCACGAGGATCCGAGAGACAGTGAAGTTCTCGATGGCGGCCTTGATGACCAGCGCATCACATAACGGATCCTCGTGGTCTGGCATATCACTTATGGAGAAGGTGATCCTCTCCTCTGGCGGTGGGGTTTGGGACGTAGAGGCGACGCTCCGCCGGTACATGGTGTGGAGACTTGCCTTGCGGGAAGCCTCGACTCCCACTCCCCCGTGGATCACTCCGATCCCTCCTCGGGTCCCCACATCCACCCGGTCTTCACAGCGATCCTCCTCCGCCCGAGGCAGGACCTCCTCGATCCTCACTTCCTGCCGCACCTCCTCCTGCTGCTGCTGCCGACCCCTGTTCCCTCTCATCTCCAAGAACTCCGGGCATGTGGCTGTTGCGTGCCCCTCTTCCTGATGGAAGTCGCAGTAGGGCAGCTCCACCCTGAACTCCCTTCTCCTCCTTCTCATGACCCCTCTCCTTGCTCCCAGGGCTATGGCCATGGCCACCTCCTGATCGGGGAGCCGCGGCCTCTGACCCTGCCTCCAGCCTGGTGGGTGGAACTGGTCCTGCCTCCCCTGATAGTGACCTCTCCCGTGGTATCCCCTCTGTGGCCCCTGCCCCTGCCCCTGCCACTCTGGTCTCCAGCCCAGCCTACGGTCGGGCTCCTGACGCCCCCACCCCGGCTGCTGTCCTTGGAGCTGCCTCTGCTCCCTCTGCCTGGGCTCCCCCCTCCTCTCTTCCTGTCCTCTTCCTCCCTTCGACTCCTTTTCCTCCTCAGTCGCCCACCTGGCCAACTTCCTTGCAAATTCTGGGTTCGACGCCTCCCCGTCGACCTCTCTCGCCGCCCTCTCCATCAGCTCCTCGTAGGAGAGGGGGGAATTCTCTTCAGCTCCATGCAGAAGAAACCCTGCTGCAGGCCCAGTGTGAAGGCCATCATCAGACTGTGGCCCGACATCTCCTGGACTTGGGTAACCTCCTCCTGGAACCGATCGACGTAGCTCCCCAACGTCTCGTTCACCCCCTACTTTATGTGGAACAGGGACTCAGACTCCTTTTTCCTCTTCTTTGAGGTAGTGAACCTCAACATGAACCCTCGGCGCAGGTCCTCGAAGCAATAGATGGAACTGGCCGGCAGCTGGTGGAACCACTCCCTTGCCTTCTCTCGGAGGGTGATGGCGAAGAGGCGGCACTTGAATCCGTCCGACATCTGACGGATGGAGACTACGTCCTCGAACCACTGGACGTGCTGAACCGGGTCTCCCTTCCCGGTGTAGTAGGTCATCTCGGGCTCCCTGAATCCGTCTGGTACTGGAGCTGAGGAGACCAGCTCGCTGAAGGGGCTGCCTCCCCCCACCTGGCGGGCCGGCGAGTCTCGCGGGCCCAACTCGCCGAACCGGCCTCGGCCTGCCGAGCCGGGGAAGAGCTCGCGCCCCGGGAGCTCGCTTCCTCGGCCTTCTTCTGCCACCTCCTTCCCGGCTCGCCTGCCGGGGGCGTCCTCGCCCAAAGAGGGGGCGGTCGCGATCGGGATCGCCGGAGTCGAGCACTCGGCCCGCGCGCCGCGTGAGAACTTGACGAGGCTCAGCACCTCGTTCCTGAAATCCTCCAACATCCCCACCGTTGCGAGAGGCGGGGGGGGGGGGGGTGGCGAGTCCTGTCTGTCCAATCCCTGACCTCCCGTCATTGTGCTCGCCGAAGCTTTTCTACACTGACCACTTTCCACGCTCACCGCACCAAAATGTTGAAACCGGAATCCGGCCTCTTGTGGAGTTCTACCCTTGGGGAAGGGGTGGTCTCACGCCTACTTTGCTCCTGCAAGAAAAACAACGAGAGAGACAAGAGAAAACAGACCCAAGGGCTCGGCAGGGAGGTCCCACCACAAACCCGGAAGATCTCTGAGCGCTTCCCCTCCTTAGCCAAGAGCCGAGCTAAGGTACCCTCAGAGAACACTTGAGAATGAGAGCAAGGAGGTACTGAAAGCGTGTCCTCTGAGGTACCCCTTGGGTCTTATTTATAGATTTTCAGAATCTGAACTGCCAATAACCAAAAGGACTGACCTGGAAGTACCAAAAGGCCCCTGGTTGGGTCTGCCAACAGCCAAACTCCGCTGTTCTGAACAGCTATGCGCAGTCCAACCTGGTCTGCCAACAGCGAGGCTCCGCTGTTCTGAGTAGCTATTCGCACCCCCGGGCGGTCAGCTCGCCTTCAGTTCTCCCGCAGGAGGCGGGCGCGGTCTGGCTTCGTGGCTCGCCTATCCTCCCTGGGCGAGCGCGAGCCGATAGGGGCGAGCTGCCTGTCTTCTGCCGGGCGGATCGGCAGCCAGGTCGCGTACGGGGGGTTGGCCGGCGGGTCGCCAATCGCGGGTCCGGCTCGCTTGCTGCGGGTCGCCAGCTCGCTCGCCTGAGATGGGCGGGAGCGGACCAGCCCTTCAGTCGTTCAGCTCGTTCTGCCACTCGGGTGCGGGTCGCGGGGACAGGCCTGCACAACCTTCCTGGCGGGGCCCGCTCGCCGGACACAGGGTTGTACAACGTGAATCGCCCATCTCGATCACTTACGATGCTCCGAGGAACACCGTGAAGCCGCACAATCTGGTCAACATATAACGTTGTCAAACTTTCAACTGAATCATCCCGTCTGTTCGGGAGAAAATGTGCCACTTTTGTTAGCCGGTCAACAATCACCCAAATGGAATCATTTCCTCGCTGCGATCTCGGCAACCCGTGCACAAAATCCATGGAAATATCATCAAATTTCCATTCTGGGATCGGTAGTGACTTCAAATAACCGCCCGACTTTTGGCATTCCGCCTTTAACATCGCACATGTTTGGCATTTGGATACATAAAGGGCAACATCTTTCTTGAGCCCTGGCCACTAGAATAGCTTCTTCATATCGTTGAACATCTTCGTGCTCCCGGGGTGAATGGAATACTTTGTATAATGCGCTTCATACATCAGTTCTTCCCTCAATTTCCCCACATTCGGGACACACAAACGGCCCTCTTTTCGCACAAGGCCGTCATTCCAGGTGAATTTGCCCTCTGGCCCTTCATTCACATAGTGTAAGAGATCTTCATCCAACTCTGTTGCCCGTCGAACTTGGTCTGCAAGGTCACATTGCACCTCAGTCCAGTTCAAACATGCAGTGGCAGTGGAATTCTTGTCAACACAATAAATCTCCAACGCCTCTAGCTCCTGGATAAGACGTTCATCATGCCTTTGTAACCAATTCGCTCTAGCCGGAACCCTCCGACTCAAGGCATCCGCGACAACATTCCCCTTCCCGGGCGTATAGTGAATCTCGAAAGTGTAGTCCCCAAGGAACTCCAACCACCTTCGTTGTCGCATATTCAAATCTTTCTGCTCCAATAGGTACTTTAGGCTCTTGTGATCTGTATAGATCTCCACCTTCACTCCATAAAGGTAGTTTCGCCACACTTTGGGTGCAAATATCACCGCCGCTAGTTCCAAATCATGGACGGGATAATTTCGCTCGTGCACCTTCAGCTGGCGTGAGCCATAAGCAATAACCTTTCCATTCTCCAGAAGAACGCAGCCTAAGCAGCTCTCTAAGGCATCACTATAAATCACAAATCCATCGCTTCCACGTGGCGAAGACAACACCGGCGCCGTGGTCAACCGAATCTTCAGCTTTTCAAAAGCTCGTGCGCACTCTGGCGTCCAAACGAACTTCTGATCTTTTCGCGTCAATGTGGTTAGCGGCAAAGCAATTCGCGAGAAGTTTTCCACAAATCTTCGATAGTAGCCTGTAAGTCCAAGGAAACTCCTGACCTCGGCCACGGAAGACAACATTGGCCACTCATGTATGGCCCTTATCTTCGCTGGATCCACTACAATACCCGCTCCACTCACCACATGGCCCAAAAATGCCACCGACGATAGCCAAAACTCGCACTTCGAGAACTTGGCATAGAGCTGATTTTTCCTCAACGTGTTCAACACCAACCGCAAGTGAATCTCATTTTCAGCTTTTGACTTCGAGTACACCAGGATGTCATCAATGAACACAATCACCAACAAATCCAGGTACTCGCGAAAAATACGGTGCATCAAATCCATAAACACCGAGGGCGCATTGCACAGTCCAAATGGCATGACTGTGAACTCATAGTGCCCATAACGCGTTCCAAATGCGGTTTTGGGAATGTCACCTTCCCGAATTCTCAACTGGTAATAACCAGACTTCAGGTCCAACTTCGAATAGACGGTCGAGCCCACCAGCTGATCGAACAACTCATCAATCTGGGGTATCAGATACTTATTCTTCTCGGTCAGCTTATTCAGTTCACGGTAATCAATACACAACCACAACCCACCGTCTTTCTTCTTTACAAAAAGCACAGGCGCGATCCAAGGTGACATGCTTGGGCGTATATAACCTTGCTCTAGCATTTTGTAGTTTAACCTTCAACTCGGCCATCTCTTTTGTCGTGACGCGATATGGCGAGCGGGCCACAGGTTTCGCACCTGGCACCAACTCGATCGTGAAGTCAATCTCCCGCTGGGGTGGTAGCTACAGGAAGGTGCTTTGCTAGGAAGAGTCGGGAGAATTCTTCCATTGATACTTGGGTTAAAGGACGACCCGCCAAGTGATGCAACTCCATCTCATCCCACCACAATCGAGCTTTTCCTTCAAGCAAGAAGGTAACTAAGGTAACTTTCTGATGCTCCGCCGTTCCAATCGCCGTCATCACTCGCTTGATGCGCGATAGCCAATCCTCAGCCTACGTCGGAGTTCCCGCTCCCGAGAACATAGGCGGATGGAAACTCATAAACCACGTTAGCTGCTTCTCAGCCGCTCGAGGAGCCACATCCACTACAGGGTCAGGCCTTGCCGCCACCTGTTCTGGACTCACAGCTGCTTGTTCCTGCCTAAGTGGCTGGCCTTGGATCATGGTAAATAAAGCCTCCGCAACTAAACGCACATGTTCCGCAAACGGTGGAGGTGTAGGCACCGCGGCTGGTGTCGTACTTTCATCAGAACGCTGGGGCTCAGACGGCCCAGCTCCACTTCGTGTCACCTAAAGGTGGACAAGACACACACATTAGAGGTTGTACCTAAGCAAACAACACAAAAAATGTAACAACTCCATCCATTCATATGGTATATTCTAGAAGGTCCGGCCGGGGCCCCACAGTATATATCACAAAACAGGCGGTGAAGGTACAGGATGATACCAGAGTAGCGCATCGCACCTATCACAAAGCATTCTAGCGGAAGCCTATACTATAACTTGAACTCCACCAGTGAATGTCCAACAAATAACACAACCCAAGTTGTATATATCATCCATAGGAATGTCGTACAAGAGTACACAAGATGGCCTTATGGCCTTACATGGCTTTCAAACAGTGGCCTAAACAGATTGGCGCGCAGGCCGGCCACAATAATAGAAAATATACAACAAGCAACACATAGAGCCTTCGAGGGCTAGCAGCAGTAGCAGCAACAGGAGCAGGAAATCAGCCTTTATGCGTCCCGCTTGGATCTCCAGCACCTGTACAGGGACAATCCACCCAGCGGTGGAAAACAGAAGCAACGGTCAGCGTTCAGCTGACCAAATTATAACGACCCTACCCCTTTTCTCGGGGCAGCGGTATTCTTCCCTGCAGGCATATCATATCACAAATATGGCAATATATCATATAATGTGCTTTTACGCACACATGCAATCACAACCGTTCGCCACCCGGCCCAATGGTCCGTGCACTTAGGGCACATTCTAGGTGTTTTGGCAAAGCTCTTGCCCACCACCGTATCAGGGTCACAACCCAACGGTAAATCTCTTGAGCATTTACTCCATGGCGTACAGCCGGAGTTTTATAGACTTACTACACCGGGATGGCCCGTAGCCCCCCATTGTGTCATGGCGCACAGGCCTAAGACTCTTGTTATGCGCTCCAACAGACCGCACCTTTTGGTCTCACGTCGGACGGACATAGCACAGGTCGGATCCTCCACCCCCCCCCCCCCCCCCCCCGTTGTTCAAATCGCCTTGCCTTCTCCGAGTATAGCGTACTCATGGCTATATAAAAGGCGCGGTTCGGTCTCACCAATCATGTTCTTGGCACACAGCCTGGGTATTTCTCTACACCCATTTTCTATCACAACAGCGGGTCTTTCCAGGGCATCCCAGTACTTCCTATTACTCTCTTCACAGGTGGACACCGCAAAAGCACAAATGTCAGTGGTCTTTCCTGGCTACCATGCCAGTACTTCCTGTTACTCGCTTCACAGGTGGACACCCTACGACATCAAGCATCACAAAGGGCCTTTCCTGGTCATACCAGTACTTCCTATGCTTCATTCATAGGTTGGACCCAAAACATAACACAGATATTTTCCTGGGCTACCACTCCAGTACTTCCTGCTACTATTTTTTGCAGACATAACCCGTTCACTCCGTAAACTACACGTTCATCACGGAGTCTTCTCCGGTTCGTATGCAACATCACCAATACAGACCAACCTGTCCAGATGGGCTTCACACAACATGCCTATTCCGTACTCCAATTCCGGATCTATATGCCAACAAAGGGGATTTCATGAATCACCCAAAAGACTCCCAAAATCAGCCACCTCTTGGTGGGGGAATCATAACTATATGCCAAAAGGAAGCCTTCACATGGCTAGGAAGAAAAGTCATTACCCTTGACGACCGCTTTGGTGCCATGAACTCAAAGCTAGCTTGAATGGCTCACAAGAACTTTTCCTCCGCAACGCCGGCCTCAGAGCTCTCGTCGGTAAACCGCAGCACCACCAGCAGCAGCCCTTCCTCTTCTTACTACTTCTTCCTCTCCCTTTCTCTCTTTAACTTGTAAAAAGATGAAGGCTAAGTAAAATGAGAATAAGTTCTCAGTTTTCGGCCTTTAGGAAAAGAGGAAAGAAGCCCCAGCCCTTGGATCCCAGCTGAAGGAACGGACGGCCACAAAAATGCCAGAAAAGCTGAATTTGACCTGACACGGCCTGTGACACGCCCGTGTCCCAGGCCGTGTGCCTCAAGCGGTGGTCAACTGACTGATCCAAACCAGTGACACGCCCATGGAACACGCCCGTGTCATGGGCCGTGTCACCCAATACGCCTTCAGACACGCCCGTGTCTGTGGCCGTGTGCATCTGCGAAAATAATCCCAACACAACCTGAGACTTCACACGGCCTGTGACACGCCCGTGTCCCAGGCCGTGTGCCCATAGACGGCACGTCGACACGCCCTAGCGCAAAATTTGTCGCGCTGAGTTTGTCGACCCGAATTGACACGCCCTGTGACACGCGGTGTCAAAGGCCGTGTTCAACTTCTCGACACTCGACAACCACATCTCTACACTCGACGATCGTCGAGCAAAAGTCATCGAGCACATGACACGGCCTGGGACACGCCCGTGTCCTTGGCCGTGTGCCTCCTCTCGACACATCGTCGAGCAAAAAACATCGACACCCAGACCGATCATCGACACGGCCTCGACACGCCCTGAGACATGCCCGTGTCTCAGGCCGTGTCTGCTGTTCGATGACCGTCGACCCCAAATTTCGTCGACCTCGCGGCCAAATCGTCGACTCCAGCTTGACACGCCCTGGGACACGCCCATGTCCCAGCCCGTGTCACCCGAAACACGATGACTCGGCGAGTGTGGTTTAGCACTTGGCCAAATAAAGTCCGGTGCGCCAGCCGGCAAGAGTACGCAGGTGCTCCGCTCTGTGCACCAGCGTTGAGGCGTACGATAGGTCTGACTGGTAGTGCAATTACCGGTTTAGAGGTGGGCAAGGCCCAACCCACCGCTTCTGTTTACCACTACGGAGGTATCCTAGGAGGTTTGGCTCCAGAAAGGGGGAACTAAAGGTCTGTGTACATAGAGTCAAGTGGGTGAGTTGCACTTGCATGTTCACATCATGGCATAATTGTATTACATAGCATAATCATTACATATAACCTGACACCAATTGTATAAGTGGTATGGGACGCTCTATACAATAGGCCATGTAAAACGACCCCTTACTTTATAAGTTCGTGCGAGCGTGCTTATAAGTTAAAGGTTTTATTTGATAATACATATTTATGCTTGCTAGAAAACCGACACCCTATCGTATAAATCGGTATGGGACTTTTCATACGATAGGAGCCCTGCAAAAGATCCCTTAACTTATGTGTTTTCATATAAGTTAAGGTTACATTCTCATTGAGTTTTTCATACCTATTTTGCTGTCATACATACTGTAGAGCTGCTAGATTAGTTCCGCTGCCACCTTCTTATTTGCTACTCTCCACCTTCATGTCCTCTCCTTTCCTTCTCCTCGCTCGGTGCCTAGGGGCCATGGGGGAAGGGGCGGGGGAGCCCAACATGGAGGAGCAGCCCCGGAGGTCGGCACGCGTAGAGATAGGCCAGTCTAGTACCGGAGTTCAGATGACAGGGACTGGGAGTCCTGATCATTATTAGTTATAGTATTTGCTTCCGCGCTGAGAGATTTGTAGTGAGGACATGATGTACTGGGCATGAGTCCAAGATCTTATATTTCTGTGTATCTGTGGACACTCCCTTCGTGGAGATTATTTACATATATATGTGATTTCTGTGGACATGTTTTACTATTTTGCTACAGTTGTGATCGATTTGGCCGGCAGGATTGGCGTTTTGTAGTGATGACCATCCCGAGTTTGAAGGTGTCACCGCAAAGCGGCGGTTCTGGGCCTAAGACCCCGGTGTTTAAAAAAAAGATGGGGTTTTACAAGTGGTATCAGAGGCAAACCTCGATCGAAAAGTAGCAGTCCACAACCCTTGGGTCACCCCCGCACGAGTTTAGTTTGGGGACAAACTAAGCAGCGGAAGCAGTGGTGTGCCCATATGGGGGGATCACATGTAAATTGTCCACTTTTTATGGTTGAGTCAATTACTTACTGATGGCTTTGGAGTTGATACAGACATTAGAAAAGATGTATATATCCTTTGTGTCCGAGGATCACCCTGAGCTATACCGGGAGTACCTAGCGTCGTTGATTGCCCCAGATGACATTAGACACCGAGTCAGAGATGGGCAGAGGCAGGATACCCAGCTAGAGCCGGTATTCCAGGCCTTAGAAGCAGGCACTACTGGCGATTACACGTTAAGGGATGGTCTAGTGTGTTTCAGAGGACGAGTGTACATACCATAGGGAGGCCAGGTCCGGGAGGATATTATGATGGAGGCCCACTGCAGTCGGTATTCTATACACCCGGGGATTACCAAGATGACGGCAGACTTGAAGAAGATGATGTTCTGGCCGGGGATGAAGAAGGACATTACATACTTCGTGACTCATTGTGAGGCATGCCAGCTGGTGAAGGCGGAGTGCAGAAACCCCGCAAGATTGCTACAGCCACTTCCGGTGTCGGAGTGGAAATTTGAGGACATCGTGATGGATTTCATTCATGGCCTTCCCCGATCACGGACGGGAAACGATTCGATTTGGGTCATCGTCGATCGGCTGACGCAGGTGGCCAGATTCATTCCGATCAGAAAATATGACTCGGTTGGGATACTAGTGCGGAGATTCGTAGAGCAATTCATTCATTACCACGGGGTACCCAGGACGATCGTGTCAGATCGGGATGGTCGGTTCACATCCAGGGAGTGGACATCCGTGCAGGCTTACTTAGGCATGCGGCTGACCTTCAACACAGCATTTCATCCCCAGACAGATGGGCAGACGGAACGCACCAACCGGACATTGGAGGACCTCCTAAGGCTATGCATTCTGGATCGAAACGAACCTTGGGAGAAGCCTTTACCACTGGTCGAGTTCTCCTATAACAACAGCTACTAGTCCAGCATAGGGATGGCTCCTTATGAAGCATTGTACGGAAGGAGAGGTAGGACTCCGCTTTCATGGATTCAGGGCGAGGATCCGAAGGCGTTGGGATCGGATTTTGTCGAAGACACCGAGGCTCAGGTGAGACTAATACGGGAAAGAATGCTAGAAGTGCAGAGCCGACATGCTAAGTATTACGACGCCCGGCACCGTCAGGTAGAGTTTTAGGTGGGAGACCGGGTTTTCTTGAAGATCCGGCCCATGCACGGAGTTTCACGGGTGTGCGGTCAGAAGAAGAAGCTCAGCCCTAGGTATATGGGCCCTTACAGGATCCTGGAGCGGATCGGACCCCTAGCTTACAGGCTGGAGTTGCCACCAGAACTGGTAGGTTTACACGACATGTTCCATATATCTTTGCTTAGGAGGGCTCTACTACGCCCGGAGCAGCAGATTTCGACCACAGATGGACTGGTAGCTTCAGACCGGTCAGTTTACTTGGAGCCGGTTCAGATCGATGACAGAGGAGTACGGACCTTGCGTCGCAAGAAGGTTCCGTTAGTCAAGGTTCTGTGGAGAAACCATGGCCAGGAGGAGCATACCTGGGAACCGCAGGACCTGATGCGACAAAAGTATCCAGTGCTGTTCAGTCAGGTATACCTCACAACCTCTCAAGATGTTCAATTTACTTTCCTGTTTTAAACTAGTAGGGCTGCTCTAGGAAGAGTAGAGGCTAATCTTTTGTTTATTGGGATCTTGGCTTTGCCAATTGGGCGAATTGGTCATAGATTTAGGTTTCCCTTTAAACCCCACCTGGCAAACATGGCGTAGATATGTAATCTTTCACTTCTTATGGGATGTTATAAGTTTCCTTTTATTTGATAGAAATTCCCGTAGGCTTAACCTTGATTTCGGGGGCGAAATCTTTGTTTTGTTTATTGGGATTTATAACATCCCATTTCCAACTAGACCCCTAAGAGTGGTTTTGGCCATGACTAGGTCATGACAAAACCCTAGGAAGCCAGTGTTGAAACCGATTTCTCGGTCTCCTGTGGAGTTCGCCCTTGGGGAAGGGGTGGTCTCGCACCTACTTCACTCCTGCAAGCAAAAAAACAAAGAAGATAAGGAAAAAACTGACCCAAGGGCTCGGCGGGGAGGTCCCACCACAAACTCGGAAGATCTCAGAGTGCTTCCCCTCCTTATCCAGAGGCCGAGCTAAGGTACCCTCAGAAAGCACTTGAAAACTGGAACAGGGAAGCACAGGAAGCATGCCTTCTGGGGTACCCCTTGGGTACTGTTTATAGTTTTTTAAATCTAAACTGCCAATAACCAAAAGAACTGACCTGAAATTTCCAGAAAACCCTTGGTTGGGTCTGACAACAGCCAAACTCCGTTGTTTTGAAGGGCTGTAGGCAGACTAGTTGGGGCAAAATAGTAAAAAGTGCCTCACACATCCAGGCGAGCTGGGGAGCTCGATCACCTCAGCAGGTCCTGCTCGTTTGCTGCTGCCGAGCTCCGTTGCGAGGGCGCGAGCTGGGATGGTGAGCTTGCCCATCCCTTGGTCGCCATCAATTGTCCTGGGCCAGCTCGGCGGATGCCGAGCTAGGGGTCGTCGATGGCTAATCTTTGGTCGACGAACGTCGATCTCTGGTCGACGGATGCCGAGCTCGGGCTCGGCTTCTCCACTGCCGAGCTCACCCACTTCCGCTTAGCCCGATCATCCTGGCTCCTGGAGGCCTTTCTCGCTGGACACGGGGTTGTACAGCCAACCCAAGAAGGCCAAGTGAACCTAGGAATGTGGGTGAGACCACTATAGTCTGCACATAGTAAATTTCTGAACCCTTGTTTAAGATGATCATGAGGCTTCACCAAGACTCCAAGACCCCACCATGGTCTCATCAACCCATTGAAGGGTCCATTAGAGCCATAAGGGTCCATTGAAGTCAACCCTGGGTGCCCAAGTTGACCTAGAACCACTATAGGCCTAAATTGGCAAGGTGCCCTTACTAAGGGCAGTGTGCCCTGGTAAATCCCAACTAACCCTACCAGGGACTTCCTAGACCTAAAGTGAGGTCAATGGGTCTCTAAGGACCCAAGGAGGGCAGCCCAAAGGGTTAAGTTGACCAAAGTCAACTTTAACCCTAAATGGGTCAACCTAACCTACATTGGTCCAAACAGACCTACACAAGGGCCAATTGAAGTTCCCTTAGCCAATTGGACCCCACACATACCTTCATAACCCTAGTGAGAGGCCAATGGGTCACCAAGGACCCATTGGGACCAATCAAAAAGGCTAAGTTGACCAAAGTCAACTCTAGCCCTAAAGTAGTCAAGGTACCCTGCTTAAGGGTCAAGTGACCTCCAAAGGGCCAAGACAACCCCACCTAGACCTTAGGGGAGGCCAATGGGTCACCAAGGACCCATTAGGGCCAACCTCAAAGACCAAATTGACCTAGGTCAACCCTAGCCTAGGATTGGGTCAAGCTAGCCCAAATGGGCTAACTCAAGCTCAAGCCCAATTCACTTGGGCTAACCTTGCTTTGATGGATGAAATGGACATGTGGGCTGCCATAGGGTTAGGTAGGATTCAATTCAGCTTGGTATGAAGGAGAGAGAAAAATCCACCTAAGGGAAGAGAGAGAAAGTGAAAGAGATAATGGAGGAAGACTTTGTTCTCCTCCTTCCCCTTCCCCAACCTCCCATTCGTTGCTTTAAGACCAGGAATGCATCCCCAATCCAACCAGCTACCCATTGACTGGTTTGAGCTAAGTTTTCCCCCCTACCTACCATGGCCGCCAACCTTGACCAAGAGTCAATAATGGCAAGCACCCCTACAGCCACCTAACTCCCCATTTCTCCTTCTTAAAACCTTCACTGGACTCCAAAGAGTCATTTCCACCACTTACCCGAAGGAGCCAAGCAGTTCCAAAGTGTAGTTGCAGAAATCCAACCACCACCACAACCAAAATGGCTTCCCGGCGATCGGCAAGGCTACAGCCGCCCATCAAGGTCCTCCTCCACTCCTTTTCCCATGGATAGTTCATAGCATTCACTAGGGCCAACGTTCAGGCTCAATTAAGCCCGATCCAATTCGGAATTTTCATGGTTTTTGGCCGAAAATCTTCTTGGTAGAGCCGCTGGAATAGTGCTTTCCGGCGGCCAAGCCGCCGCCTGGAGACAGCCACCACCTCAACGGAGGTGGTGGTGGCGGTGGCCGGCCGGAGATGTGGCCGGATCGCCGGCGGCAGCTCTTGGAAGGAGCTCCAGGCGGGAGGAATCCAGACCATTGGCTGAACGGGGAAGATGAAGGGATGTCGTCAAACTTGCGCCAATATTCGTGCAAAAGTTGATTTATTAAACTATAGGTTTATATATTCATTTTCATGATTTCTGTCACATTATTAACATTTAATGTTTTAAATTATTAAAAATAGTTAGAGGCTCTGTATGAGAAACTGGTCAACACATGATTTGTAGCCTTTTGGGTCTACTTTATTTTAAAATTGATTTGAACCAATTTGGGTGCTTGATTTTACCAGGGCACCCATTTTGGTGGTAACTACACCTAGGGCTAGGCAGACATTAAACTGAGTGCCCACACTTCCTCCTTGGTCCATATTAATTGAAATTTGCTGCCCAAAGATGGGAATTTTTGGGGACAATATTCCTATAGTTTTGAAAAATATTTTATTTATCTAGGGTTAATTAATTTAAGGGTCAAATAACCTCCAAACTCACCCAAATTTTGGTGAGAGGTGTTTAGGGTCAATATAAATCTCTAGTTAAAATTGCATCACATTTGGAGGTGGTTTGAACAGAAATCATGCAAACCCTAGCTTTGCCCTAAAGGGGTATTTTGGTCAAAAGGTGTATTTTGGGTTTTGAGTGGCCAAATCACCGTAACAGAGGTTGGGATTGGGGCCACTGGCTTGGCATGGCTTCTTTCACCTTATCATGAAAGATGGGATAGATTGGAATTGATTTGCCCTAAGATCTAAGGCCATACGCAAAGGAAGGGCTTTTGTGCCTTGTGAAGGGTATGAGGCCAAAACACCTTGAATGAACTTGGAATTTTGTAAGGAGGGTGCTAATATTGATAAAACCCTCTAGTAAAAATCTTAAGGGATTTTGGGAAGGGTAGGGTCCACAAAACCCTAACTCTAACCAAGAGCACAAATATTGTGGAGCTAGAATAGGTTAGCAAGACTCTTAAAACAATCATGAAAATTTGGCAGATGGAGTTTTAGACCATATTAATCATATGTGAATTTTAATGAAATTTTTGGATACATAATTAGGGTACCTACTTCACAACCTCAAATATTTGGGAACTTGCTAAATAATTCTTCCAGAGCTCAATACTTGTTAAAAAATTATGAAACTTGAGAATTGATGTTCCTAGTTCAGTATGCTCATATGGGAATTTATTTGGAATTTTTAGATGGATAATTGCTATACTTTGTTCATTAATCCCTTAACTTGGAATTTTATTAGAAAATCAAATAAAGACTTTATTATTCAATGATAAATTGTGAAACTTGATCTAGAGCACGTATATACCCTTACAAGCATCCATGAAGTTTCTCTGAAATTTTGGAATTATTAATGCTATAAATTCTCTTAAAATGAATTATTATGAGATATATTTGAAATTAAAATTAATGGGTTAAACCTTACTGGAAAATTTTGAGGCTTTGGATTTTGAGTTATATATTCATATTGTATTTAACAAAAATTTGGTGGAATATTATCTTATGGAATATTATCTTATCTGAAATTGGTACTTCATGTTCAAACTTGGGATTTTTGGCTACTAAATTAATTAAATAAATTATCAGATAAATAGGAAAAATTGTGAAATTCTGGATTTAGTCCACAAAGCTCATAATGGCCCTCCAATAATTATTATAGGAGCACTGGATGACTATTTGTTGTACCTCCCATTTTACGGGTCATATAGCTTAAGTGGTCTGCATATAGTAAAAATTGCAGAAATTATGTTGGAGTATAATTTGATCCATGTCTTGGGATTAGTGGTCTGCTGGTTTGGATAGATAAAAAAATAAGTTCATTATTGGTAGTAGGATGAGTAGAGGGATGGATTGGCTAGAAGTTAGGCGGTGTCCGGGATCGACGAAAGATCGTCTTTCCCGTAGGGAAGAAGTGTCAATTGCACTAGGGTTAGATCCAACACAACATGTAAGGGTAGCTAGTAAGTCTAGGGCTTCACTTTCTCACACCTCGATGACTCGGGGAGATAGGTTGGGTCACTCGGGCAGTAAGCCCAGTGGTTTGGTAAAAGGGCAGGTTAGCCCGGTGAGCTTCGGCTCGGTAATGGTTTGTGATGGGCAGGTTGGCCCGGCATGCTTTGACTCGGTTGTTGTTTATGATGGAAGGGATGGTCCGCGGAGGTTTGGCTCGGTAGCTGATACATAAGGTTGCATGTGCATAAAGGAAAAGGTGGTGGGTCTTCGGTGTTGGAGGGTCGATGCACCGACGCCAACACGATGACTCGGCGAGTGTGGTTTGTAAGGAAAATGGATGTCGCACGGCGGTAGGATGATACCGCGTGGCAGTAGCATCTGGTGTCGAGAGTATTGAGTGAGGCGAGGTGACTCAACGCCTAGTCTACCATACGGTAGTAGGTTGTTAATGCGTGGCGTTAGCATTTATTTGGCCGAGCTCTCAGGAAGTTATCGCCGATCGGTAGAGTTACCACAGGCGGTAGCTTGGCGATTAATTTGTCAAAGTGCTGGGGTTTCTACCGTGCAACGGTAGTAGCTATCGCGGGGTAGTAGCAGGAGGGATTGTGTCGTAACCATTGCTAACTATCGCGAGGCGCTTGCATCCTAATGCCCGACGATAGCGAATCTATAACGGCATGGCCACATGTTGGCCTGTGTTTGGAGGGCCTAGGGTGTTACGCTCGATTTGAGGCGTTGATTGACGGTACAGCGTCGTAGTAGATAGGTACCGCGTGGCGGCAGCTTTGTTTATAGTACTGGTTCGGCTATTTCACTTCATTTTCCTTTAAAGTTGAGAACTTGGTTGGATCTTTTGGAGGAGCAGCAGCGCCAGAAAGGTAATATCGCCGCCGTTTGAGATTCAGAACTCGGATTCACGAAGCGAGTTCGGATAAACTGAGGGTTAGCCGCAACGGTCGTGTTCATCAGTCTAGAATTTCTACTATGGCACTGAAGCGGACTTCTAGGGTAACTATCCTCTTCCTTGGACATATGTGAAAGTCTTTGTTTTCAAAGATAACTAAATCACATAGAGGGGGTGAATAGGTATCTTACTCCTTAGTGACTATCTTTTGTTTTCCTTATTATTGGAGGATTTATTAGTTGATTAGTTGAAGCTTTCAAGATATGCAACCTATAATAAAACCAACACAAAGAAAACACACAGGATTTATAGTGGTTCCCCTAATTAGGGTACATTCTCTTTCCCTCCCACCTATCCAACTATCTTGTTGGACTAGGCCAAACTCCTCCAAATATGCACCCCAGAGCTTACACCTCAGGCCTTCAGCCTTACACTCAGGCCTCTTTAGAACCCTACCTCAGAACCACAAAGGTTCCTACCTCAGAGCCCTGCAGTGCTCCGACAACTCAGTGGTCCTCAAACCACCAACCTTAGTCTTATCTCTAAGGCCTACAGCTCAAGATTTTCAGCCCTACAACTTCACGCAAAAGGCCCTACTCTAAGAGTGTTGCAGCACTCCTACAGCTCAGTACCCAATAGGTACCTAACTTAGTGTCCTTCCAGGCACCTACAGCTCAGTGATTAATTAATCACTATCTCAGGCACAAGTGCCCTTCTACTCAGATCCACAATTGGATCCTACCTTAGAGCAACTTTACTCCTACCACTCAGATCCAGAAGTATACTACAAGGTGGAAGTAAGTTGGTGAGTCTTATTTGTACACAAGAGAAATTTCTCTGTGCCAATCTACCTTGACTGAGTTAAACTCAGCCAAACTTTGACAACAGGAATTTATTTCTTGAGTCTACCTTTACTGAACTAAGATTTACTTAGTCATAACTACTTCCACTGCAACAAGTATATATTTACTTGAGCTGGAAGTGACTTGCAGAACAATGTTCTGTCCTTCTCTGAACTGAACCTGAAGCTTAGCCCTAACTTCTTCTTCACAGTACTAGGGATTTTTCCTGCTGGAGTCGTGAAGTGACTGCAGCACAACTAGGTGCAAACTGAGCTGAAGGTTTCTCAGCTCAACTTCTTCATAGCAACAGTATGCTTGTGCTGGAAGCAACTTGCAGAACCCTATTGTGCCTCTTCTTTCTTTCCTTGGCTGAGGTGATTCAACCCTTACTTTGACTCCTGAGGAATAGTCCCCTGAGCCTTCTTTCAGATCTCTGCTTCTTCAAGCTTTATTCTCTTCACAGCATCCAGATAAAGATCTTCATGATATTGCTTGTATAGCTGGAACTATGAAGGACCTGCAGCAAGGGTCGGCCCTTGGCTGCTTTCTTTTCCTCAGAGTTTAACTCTGAACTTGCTTGCTGGTGCAGGTGAGAATGGCACCAGCTATCTTTCTTGAGATCACAGATCCTGCAGCTGGGGTTAGGCCTTGGCTGTTTTCTTTTCCTCAGAGTTTAACTCTGAACTTGCTGAAGTCGATGAAGAAGACAACATCAAACTTGCTCTTTGTCTTGCTAACTTGAGCTTCATGTTCTTTAGTACAACATTAATGGCGTTGAAGAAGAATGACCAGATGCCTCCTCTAAAAGCTGCCTTCCTCTTTAAAGCCTTTCCCTTTTATTAATTATGACCCAACGGCTCTTGAGCAGTGGGCCCCACGCCATTAATGGCCAGCAGTAACCTTGCTTTAAATGCTAACTATCGTACAGTAGGTCTGCGGCAACATTTATCGCGTACTGTAGCCATCCCGCCACTAATTTGAAATATGTTGACTTGTTCACTGCTGACGTCACCAGCTGTGAACTTAATCAAAAATCAAACAACATTAGCATAGGCTTTGAGTGAGTAAGCATCACTCAACACCAAAACACTTAGACAGATTTACTGTCTATTGGCGTTGAGTGAGTAACCTTCACTCAATGCCAAACTACTTAGAATATAGATCTGTTTCTAGGCGTTGAGTGATTCAGCTTCACTCAACGCCAACTTGCTTTATCAGCTTTCTGTTGCTTGGCATTGAGTGAGTGAGCATCACTCAATGCCAAACTCCTTAGACAAAATTTTTTCTTCACTAGGTATTGAGAGCATTGAGTGAGCACTCCTCACTCAACACTTTCTGCCTCTGCAGCATCTTAGGCGTTAAGAGCATTGAGTGAGCACGCCTCACTCATCGCTTTTTGCCTTAGCCATTTTTCTGTGTTTAAAAACACTGACTTTGACTGTGAGTGTTACTCAACACTTATGAGGCTATGGCGTTGAGTGAATGACCTTCACTCAATGCCTGTGAACTTAGCCACTTTTCTGCCTCTTAACCTTAGACATTCACTGTCTCAGCCACCCTCACTCTGAATTGAGTTTGACGAATGGTGAACTATGTCCGACGAATGGTGAGCTCAGCTCGATGAAATCTGAACTCAGTTCGATGAATTCTGAACTGAGTTCGACGAACTCAGAAACTCAAACTCTGAATTTAGCTCGACGAATAGTGAGCTCAGCTCGACGAACTCTGAACTGAGTTCGACAAACTCTGAACTCAGTTCAACTCATAGCTTTTTGTTATATGGCGCTGAGTGTGTCTTCGTCACTCAATGTCAAACTACTTAGCCATATTTCTGCCTATAGCTGTATGGCGTTGAGTGAATGACCTTCACTCAATGCCTATGAACATAACCACATTTGCAGCTTACCAACATTCTTCCTTACCTCTGGCATTGAGTAAGCTTGCTCCACTCAACGCCTGTGGACTTGGCTGTATTTTCAATTGCTCCTTGACTTTTAGCATTGAGTGAGCTTACCTCACTCAACGCCTGTGGACTTAGGCAAATTCCTGCCTTTCCAGCATCTTCACTTTGTGACCACCTGTCATATCACTTAGACAATCTGTCTAGATTTGTTCCATGAAACATCCTGCACATGATGAGCTTAAACTACATCAAATACAGCTATACACTTAGTGTTGATGGTGATGCCTCTTCAAATCCACTATAGGGAACATTGTTGGCAATGGACCCAACAATCTTCCCCTATTTGAAAAAAGGCAGAACACCAAGCAATACTAAGAGGCATTAATATAATAGGCAGAATAATTTCATGTAGTTGTAGAATATAATCTGCTACAACTCCTAGCTTATGCTATATTAATTCAATGTGCTCCATTTAATTGTATTGACTCAATAGGTTAAGCCAATGCATCCTCATACTACTTAAGCAATTGCTCAAGTAATATGCACTCTCCTTTATACCACTTTGTATTTAAATGGAGCACCACTAGAAGCACTTACCTCAAAATATGCACTGACACAATCATGGCTCAACATGTAGTCAGTCATTGCATTTCTCATACTACTAGAATCTTTTCCAATATGCACTGACACAATCATGACTCAACATGTTGTCAGTCATTGTATTTCTCATACTACTAGAATCTTTTCCAGTAATATGAACTGACTCAATATGACCTAGTCATGTCAAGTATTGCTTCTATATCTCCCACTTATGTATTGCCACACATCTCCCCCTTTCTGTCTTCTTCAATAGGTATATCTATTAAGGGAGGAGAAAGGATCACGAGAGAGATTATCTCTTTATCCTAGTCAAAGTCCTATATTTATAACACTAAGGAAATTATCCTAGTGATCAATTTACTAGATTAGGAGTCATACCTTTTGTGTTGATACATTGAAACATCACAACACTACATCACTTAAACTTGCTGCACACATAGTTCCACTTGCTGATATTGTATCTATAGAATCAGCATCCACTTATGGTGATATCATTGATACACCACATCATTGTAGCTCCTTAGCACTTGAGTGAAACATGGATCCACTTGAGCTGGTTGGTAGGTGTCTCTTTACTAGCAGCAATCCTTCTTAGACTCAAAGAAGATTATGACTATGTCATACATAATCTCCCCCTTAGTTTGTGCATTGTCCTTAGGACAAACTGGTCAGTAGTGAATATCTCCAATCCATAGTAGTTGTTATTTGTTCCATCTCAACAGGAGGTCGATCCTGTTACAACAAGGGCTGGACTTGCTCCCCATTAATAGGAGCATTTCCTATCATCATTTCTACAGGTTTTGAGCTTGCTCCCCCTCAATAGGAGCATCACTGTCATTCCCTCTACTGGACACTTGAGTCCATCTTAGTCTTGATACAACTTAATGGTCTTTATAGTCTTGATGTCACATCAAGGACTTATCTACCAAATCTCAACCTAGAGGTTATTGAACTTGACTTCATCTAGTGGCATGATAAACATGTCAACCACTTGTCAATGAGGACAAACTCAGGATTGAGTTTTACCATATGCTCCCTAACAAACTGACACTTAATCAGCATATGTGTAGTCCTGCATGGAGCTGATATTGCAAGACTAGTTTCCTTCTTACAGCTCCAAGTAGTCAGTATTCTTCATAGGATTTGATAGGTTCCATCTTTGCTTATCCTATCTACCTTGCACCCAATACAGTACCTTCTTGCTGAGCCAGATCTTCTCCTTTCCTTTAACAACAGACTTGCCTCTGGCATCAGCTTTCTGTTCAAGACCCAATGACCTTTTTTGCATTGGCAACTCAGACTTCATTCTCCTCCTTGTTCATTCCTTCATCCTTGATCATGGACAGTTACCACTCCCAAAGTGATTATACCACTTGACTAGAGAGCATTTCTCTAGAGTTGATACAACTGACCCAGCTCTCCTATGCCACTTGATACCATTTGTATCCTTCTATAAAGATGCACACAACATCCTTATCCTTGGAGAATGATCCATATGATAACTTCCTTGTTCCATTCCATGTTCTGGAACATCTTCTATCTAAGTACCACTTGGAGGATGGACACTTAGACTGACTTAGAAAACAGATTACTTTACCTTATGTCCCCAATTGGTATTGGGTCCTAGGTTCTGATTAGTCTGAAATCTGACTTGCCTACCTGCAGCATTTCTGACAGGTAGGCTAACTCTTACTCTAGACACAGAAGAATTATGCCAGAAATCTAAGGCAAAATGCCCCACCTTACAACAGCACCAACACTCATGGATATTATATCTTCTTTTCTGAGCAGGTCTTGCAGTGTCGTTAACTGCTGACTGAACAGAAGGAAGAGGAGCAGCAGCTTTCTTTAGGTTCCTTTCAGCAAGGATCTGACTGAAGGTTAGTCTTCCAGCAGACTTCCTTTACATGCTCTGAATGTTATTTACAGCTGTCTTCTTTACAGATGACATGATATTTATAACATCAGAAACAGCCAATTAGGCTTACTGGTAGACTGACCCTTGGTCTGAGTCCTTGCTGGATGGGCTTGAGTGAAAGCCAATGCCTTATCCTTGTGAGTTGGGGATGAGGCACCAAATATAATTGGTCCAGAATGGTCCATTTGTACTTCGTCATGGGGAGCCTTAAAGGCACTCATTCCCCTACACGTTCTTCTCCAATTGTAAGATACTTGTATTCTTACAAGAAGAATTTCCACTCTTACAGTGACCAAACATACAGACCTAGTCATACCTGTTAGAAGGGAGGATTACCTTATGAAAGGTTGACTGTGGCACAATAGGAGCTTGGTCTCTCCTCTGAGATAGGATAACTTTACAAATCTACTCAGATTCAGATTTTCTCTTGATAACATCTATCTTAGAAAAATTGTCCACTATCCTCTTCTCCCCTTCAAGTTTCTCTTCAAGAACCTTGATAATAGAGTCCTTATGTTTAATGGACTTAACATGGATAACTACCATGGTCTTCAGATGACCAACTTCCCTCATCTTCAGATATAGCAAAGATGAAGTCTCATCTTGTTCGGAAGCAGTCGGGTGCAGGGAGTCAATTTCCTCTGCTTGCTTCTTAACAAGCAACTTGCTTTTATTGAAAGCTTTCAGAAGTGCATCATGATTCTCAATCAATTGATTGATATCATCTTCTGATAGAGGACTCTCATCATCACTTGATGAGGAAGCATCAGAGTCTGAGTTGGACTCATCACCTGAGCAATAAGAAGAACTGGACAGAGATAGTACCTGATCTGGACCAGGCTGATCATGGCAGGATTCTTCTTCATCAGGTGTAGGAGTCAGACAATAGCATCTGCTTTCACCTTTCTCAGCTTCATCCACCTCTGAGTCACTATCTGAGTGTGACATAGGGGCCCTGATCTATATTATTGTATCTGCATAGACATTATCATCTACAAGAGCTACCAATAGCCTAATGTGGTCTTTGCTCTCACTGTAGACTTGAAACTTCATTGAGCTCCACTCCATGTTGTTCACTTTTGAACCGACCAATGTATAGGTGTTAGCTATCCTTTGAGGTCGACTCAGACTGTTAAGTCCTTTTTGAGTAACCTCCCTTTGATACCACTTGAAAGTCTTTGTTTTCAAGGATAGCTAAATCACCTAGAGGGGGGTGAATAAGTTTCTTAGTCCTTAGTGACTATCTTTTATTTTCCTTATTATTGGGGGACTTATTAGTCGATTAGTTGAAGCTTTCAATATATGCAAGCTGCAATAAAACCAGCACAATGAAAGCACACAAAGCACACAGGATTTATAGTGGTTCCACTAATTAGGGTACATCCACTTTCCCTCCCACCTATCCAACTATCTTGTTGGACTAGTCCAAACTCCTCCAAATATGCTTCTTAGAGCTTACACCTCAGGCCCTCAGCCTTACACTCAGGTCCTCTTCAGAACCCTACCTTAGAACCACAAAGGTTCATAACTTAGAGCCCTGTAGTGCTCCTACAACTAAGTGGTCCTCAAACCACCTACCTCAGCCTTATCTATAAGGCCTACAACTCAGGCTTTTCATCCCTACAACTTCAAGCACAAGACCCTACTCTCAGAGTGCTGCAGCACTCCTACAGTTCAGTACCCAGCAGGTACCTATCTAAGTGCTCTTCCAGGCACCTACAGCTCAGTGATTAATTAATCACTTATCTAAGGCACAAGTGCACTTCTACTCAGATCCGCACTTGGATCCTACCTCAAAGCAACTTTGCTCCTACCACTCAGATACAGAAGGATCCTACAAGGTGGAAGTGAGTTGATGAGTCTTGATTAAACACAAGAGAAATTTCTCTTTGTCAATATACCTTGACTGAGTTAAACTCAGCCCAACTTTGACCATAGGAATTTATTTCCTGAGTCTACCTTTACTGAACTAAAATTTACTTAGTCATAACTACTTCCATAGCAACAAATATATATTTACTTGATCTGGAAGTGACTTGCAGAACAATATTATGTCCTTCTCTCAATTGAACCTGAAGCTCAGCCCTAACTTCTTCTTCACAGCACCAGGGCTATTTCCTGATGGAGCCATGAAGTGACTGCAGCATAACTAGCTGCAAACTGAGCTGAAGGATTCTCAGCTCAACTTCTTCACAACAACAAGTATGCTTGTGCTGGAAGTAACTTGTAGAACCCTGTTTTGCCTCTTCTTTCTTTCATGGGCTGAGGTGATTCAGCCCTAACTTTGACTCCTGAAGAATACTCCCCTGAGCCTTCTTTCAGATCTCTGCTTCTTCAAGCATTCTTCTCTTCATAGCTTGCAGATAAAGATCTTCATGATATTGCTTGTATAGCTGGAACTGTGAAGGACATGCAGCAAGGGTCGGCCCTTGGCTGCTTTCTCTTCCTTAAAGTTTAACTCTGAACTTGCTTTCTGGTGCAGGTGAGAATGGTACCAGCTATCTTTCTTGAGATCACAGATCCTGCAGTTGGGGTTAGGCCTTGGCTGCTTTATTTTCCTCGGAGTTTAACTCTGAGCTTGCTGAAGTAGATGAAGAAGACAACAACTAACTTGCTTTTCATCTTGCTAACTTGAGCTTCCTGTTCTTCGGCAGAACAACAGTGGCGCTGAAGAAAAATGACCAGATGGCTCCTCTAAAAGCGGCCTTCCTCTATAAAGACTTTTCCTTTTATTGATTATGACCCAACAGCTCTTGAGCAGTGGGCCCCATACTATTAATGGCCAGCAGTAACCTTGCTTTAACGCCAACTGTCATATAGTAGGTCAGCGGTAATATTTGTCACGTACTGTAGCCATCCCGCAACTAATATGAAATATGTTGACTTGCTGACGTCACCAGCTGTGGATTTAGCCAAAAATCAAGCAACATTAGCATAGGCTTTGAGTGACTAAGCATCACTCAATGCTAAAACACTTAGACATATTTACTGTCTCTTGGCGTTGAGTGAGTAACCTTCACTCAATGTCAAACTACTTAGAATATAAATCTGTTTCTAGGAGTTGAGTGATTCAGCTTCACTCAATGCCAACTTGCTATATCAGCTTCTGTTGCTTGGCATTGAGTGAGTGACCATCACTCAACGCCAAATTCCTTAGATAAAATTCTGTCTTCACTCGGCATTGAGAATGTTGAGTGAGCACTCCTCACTCAACACTTTCTGTCTTTGCAACAACTTAGGCATTGAGAGCGTTGAGTGAGCACGCCCCACTCAATGCTTTTTGCCTTAGCCATTTTTCTATGTTTAAAAACACTGGCTTTGACTATGAGTATTACTCAACACTTATGAGGCTATGTCGTTGAGTGAATGACCTTCACTCAATGCCTGTGGACTTAGGCACTTTTTTGCCTCTTAACCTTAGGCATTGACTGTCTCAGCCACCCTCACTCTGAACTGATTTTGATAAATGGTGAACTGTGTTCGACGAATGGTGAGCTCAGCTCGAAGAACTCTAAACTTAGTTCAACCAATTCTGAACTAAATTCGACGAACTCAGAATCTCAAACTCTGAATTTAGCTCGATGAATGGTGAGCTCAGCTTGACGAACTATGAACTGAGTTTGACGAACTCTGAACTGAGTTCAACTCACAACTTTTTATTGTATGGAGTTAAGTGTGTCTTCATCACTCAACCCCAAACTACTTAGCCATATTTCTGCCTATTGTTCTATGGCGTTGAGTCAAAGACCTTCACTCAATGCATGTGGACATAGCCACATTTCCAGCTTGACAACATTCTTCATTACCTCTGGAATTGAGTGAGCTTGCTCCACTCAACGCCTGTGGACTTGGCTGCATTTTTAATTGCTCCTTGACTTCTGGCATTGTGTGAGTTACCTCACTCAACCCCTGTGGACTTAGGCAAATTCCTGCCTTTCCAACATCTTCACTTTGTGACCACCTGTCACATCACTTAGACAATTTGTCTAGACTTATTCCATGGAACATCCTGCACATGATAAGCTTAAACAACATCAAATATAATTATACTCTTAGTGTTGATGGTGATGCCTCTTCAAATCCACTGCAGAGAACATTATGGGCAATGGACCCAACAATGTGAAGTCCTTTATTTTGGTATTAGAGGGTAGAAACTCCACGGACACGTGGATATGGTTCTCCCGACGGGTAGATCCATGTATCACCGTTAGTTTTGCATTTAGATTCGGAATCAAAGTACGGAATAGGCATGATGTGTGAAGCCCATCCGAACAAGTTGGTTTAGATTGGTGATGTTTGTATGTTTTTGTATGCTAGAGAAGTCTTTGTGGTTATCGTGTAAATGTCAGAGTCACGGGGTGTGCAGGTAGCTGTGTTGAGAGTACTAGATGTAGACTCCAGGAAAAAACCCGATTTGGGGGAAGAATCGATAGTCTATCCCCATACCGCGAGGCGGTAGCGCTACCACCGACGGTATCTCCCAGTGAGTGTTGTATTGTTTGTTGAGGCTTGTTTCTTTAAAACCTTGTGGTCGTTTGCTGAAGCCTGTCTCTGGGAGACCTGTGGGCTATTTTGTGTGGCATGTCTTGTGAGACCTTGGGGCCATGATGGCTTGTCCCTCGACTACTTGGGGCCAAATTTTGTGGAGCGTGAGCTTGAATTGCTCAGCTTTGGTAGCCATGAGTGCTAGCCTAGGATCTTTATAGAGTTATGGATCATGCGGAAAAGGGGAACAGGATGCTGACCCGCATCGGGCCTGCGTGCTAGACGACGTGATCATGGGATATAGCTGAACTGTAACCTCCCCTATGTCGGTCGACTTAGATTGGTTAATGTGTAAAGCACATTACTTGTCGTAGCATTGGGGCATTATCTCTGGCCTTGGCCCTTATGAGACTGAAAGCTTAAACATTGTTGACCGTCACAGAGAACGGTGGTGCGACCCTTGTGGTCCTGTGCACCAAGAATATGCCCTGAGAGCACGGTGCGTTGGGCATTTGTGCCAACGTCTATGGCGAATGGTGTTTAAGTTGCACGTTTTGATTGCAATTATATAATTATACTAATACCTGCAGGGAAGGAGCACCGCAACACTGAGTGAGGTGTGGGGTCATTATAATTTGGTCAGCTAATGCTAACTGTTGCTTTTGTTTGCCACCGTTGACGTGGAATGTTGCTTACAGGTACTGCTGAGCCATGCGGGAAATAGCGGATTGAAGCCCAGGATAGCTAAGCTGTCCCTTGAAGGCCAAAACAAATTGCCTATTTTGTTAATTTATTTCTCATGTGTGGTCGGCGTGTGTGCCGATGCATGCAAGATAGTTTAATTTGAGTAAACCTTGTAAGACATTAATGCCAAGACCTTATTTGTGTATTTGTTTTACATTCCTAGTTGTGGTAGTAGACATTCATGTTGTTGTTAGGTTCTATTTATAACCTTTAAATTACTTCCGCTAGAATGCAATCTATGTTAGGATGCATGTACATAGTCTTTGAATTCAATTAGTAACTCCTTCGACTATTCGTAGTATATGGCGTAGGGCTCCGACCATACCTTCTGTTATATGTTATGTGACGGATGGGGATGTTACAAAGTTGGAATCAAACTCTGGTGTCGGTCTTCCTTATTTGAATTCGTGGACGAATTCTTTTAAGGGGTTGTGATCACATGTATGTGTGTTACTATTATAATATAAAACAACCCATGAATGTCCACTTAGGAATGAAAATACAAATGTTTGAGGAACATGCGTGTTCCTATGATTGCTTTTTGGCAATTGTTTGTCACCTAATTGAGTGTTTCACAATTATAGGTAACTAGGAGTGGTGCAGAGCAGTCACAACATCAGGACTCTGCGGAAAGTAGTGCGCCCAATGACGCGCCTGTGACCCCTCCTTCTACTGAAACCATTCAAATGGTAGCTAAAGTAGTGTTAGCTATGATCGATGCCAAACCACGGAGGTAGGTGCAACCTCCTACTCCTGGTTTAGGTCACGTACCACTTGGCATAGCAGAACCTTGGGTGGCAGATCAAGTAGCGGTAGAGCCTATAGTGCAGAGGAGAGCAACTAAGAAACTGCTAAAGCACGTGAGTAGCTTTAACCCAGCTGTGTTTTGGGGGACTGAGACCCCAACTCAAGCTGAGGACTGCCGTTCCAGAGTTAAGAGAGTTGTTAACCCAAAAATCGGCGATCCTTCCCAAGGCACCCAGCTCGCGAGTCGCGGCCTGCTCCGGGTTCCTCCTGGAGGTCGCAACGTCTTAGGCTGGGCGGACAGGCTTTTCTGTCCGCTCAGGCCACACGACATGGGCGATCTTAGCGGTTTGACCGCCCAGGCTGCTCGTTGTTTCCTTGGTCGGTAGGGGCCACGGACTGCCTCTTCATTCCACCCCTGCAGGTAGCTCCCTTTGTCAGCTTAATGGCAGGTTTCTCAACAGGAGCCCCCTTTGCCGGACTCGGATGCATATCCGCCCAGGCCGGCAACAAGCCGCTGCTTAGCCCACTCCTGACAGGTGACGTCCAATGTTGACGGACTCGAATGTCTGTTCACCTAGAACGCTCAAACCACCAAAAAAAAGTGGCGACCTGCCCCCAGGCTGCCAGCCAGCTACCTCAGTTTCCACCTCGCCAACATGTGTGGCCTGCCTCGTCAGTCTGGTAGGTCGCCCATCCCTTGTCTCCCAGCAGGTGCGGCAAGTTCCATTCAACTATGGCGGACTCCAGCAGCATGGGCAGCCAGCTTCTTCAGTCCGCCTAAGGAGTGTAGACGCTCTAACTCCACGGCTACCCGCAAAGATTAGCAGCCACATCCAGTTCATCGCGAGCTGGACGGACTCGAAGTGCAGTCAAACCTTCTAGTCCGCCTACGTTGATGAACCCAAGCTCCCCAGCAACAGCAGTCCTCGTCTTTAGCAGACACAGCTTGTCAGCAGAAGCGGACTCCACGGACTCAGCGGATTCGCTATGCAGCCCGCCATTCCTCAGCCTCCAACACCCGCTTCTCTCCAGCAGCAGGGTCAACCTCCTCAGCCCGTACAGTCTTGGTGCGGGCTCGATCAGCTCAGCAGGTGCGTACTCTTTTCCTAGTCTGCCATCTGCAGGACCAGTTCTAGAAGCAAGCCCCAGTCCGCACGGCCTGTTACGGACTCAGAGAACTCCATCCTCTTCTCGCTCAAGTTACCATCTCACCGGTGGTAACGTCACCAAGAGCCGTTACCTCCTCGGGCCTATAAATAGACCCCCATGCCTCTCATTTAAGGGGGGACACAATATCGCCAAGGTGCTCACGCTCGAAGATAGCCCATAGCAAGTTCAACCCTTCAACCCCCGCAGACTCCTCTTCTCAGTCTGCACCTCCTCTCTGTCCTTAGTTGTGCGGCCTGCCGGCCTCTGTTCCCAGTCCGCGCGGTCTCTTTTCTATCCTTAGTCGCGCGGCCTGCCGACTTGGCTCCTCAGTCTGTGCGGGCACTTCTGTCATTTCTTCCTTAGCCTCCAGCTTCCCCTTTGTACCCCTTTATTGCTTTCTTGTAAAGGTGTATTAGCAAGTTGTAATAACTCAATATTAATCAAAGGAACGCCAATCTCAAGAGTGGAATTTAAGCCGCGGCGGGCAAAGTATGCTATTGCCGCTGCTAGCGGCCCCTCTTTCTTCTCCCCAGCTCAGCTTAACTCTCTCGGCATCAACCTGCAAGCACAACCGTCAAAGTAACCGTCTGCTCGACAGCTCCTGATCAACCTTCCCGACTGCTCTCATCATACCTATCATGTATCCCCGCAACCCTTGAACAAGCGCTTGCTCCACTCACGAGCACTCAGAAGCTTCCTCTCCTTCTCCTCAACCCCGCAACCTTCAATCCTCTTCTTCACCTCGCCTGTGAGATCGAACACTCTTCCGTGTTAACTAGGCGGTGTCGTTTTCACGCATCAATAGTTAGCACGCGACCTTCAAATCCGAACAGACGGTGAACAATGATAATTAGCCATGTCAGATCATCATTCAGCCGAGAACCTTGCTCAATCAATTCCTAGAGAAGATCCTCTCTGGGAGGCCTTTGAGCAATCGCGCCGTGAAAATGCTCAGCAATTCCAAGCGATCAACCAAATTCTTGCTGCAATCATCCAGCTGTTGCAGATGCAACCTGCAGTAGCTCCTGTTGCTCCAGCTACTCCGATCAATCCAACCCCAACATGAGCATAAACAAGCTTGTCCTTCAGCTTGCCCGCCAGTCTATCCTCCTCCTTACACAGCAACCTTTTCGCAAGGGCCTGTAGCCCCTTTGCGACCTCAAGATGAAGAGTTTGTAGCTCGTCAAAACTTCTTCCGGGAAGCATCCCGGGAAAGTCCTGCTAGATTTCTCAATTTCCAGGGAAGCCATCCTTACCCATCAGCTCTTGCTTTTGCTCTTCCTACAGCGGCTTTTCCTTGCTATCCTCCTCCTCCTTTTGCAGTTGCAGCTTATGCTCCTTTTTATCCTTATGCTGTAGGAGAACAGGAAGATCCTTCGCCATTTGCAGAGAATGTTCGTCAGGCACCTAATCTAGCTAACTTCAGAGAGACACGGTTACCAATCTACATTGAAGAGACTGATCCAGTGAAACACCTTCAAGCCTTCGAATCGGTTGTTGCTCTCAAAACTCTTTCAGATGCAACTAAGTGCAAGCTCCTTATCACAACCTTTGATGGGCAAGTGAGGGATTGGTTCTATGGTCTTCACCCTCACTCCATCACTTCCTTTGTTGATCTGCGAAGAGAGTTCTTGCTCAGATTCTCTACCTCAACAAAGAGAAAGGGCGGTCCTGAAGCCCTCTTTGAGATAAATCAACGTGGGAATGAGACCTGGTCTCAGTTCGTTGATCGATTCTAAAGTGAAATCTTGGATATCTAGATTGTTATCCAAGAGATGTACAGAGTGGCTCTTATCTACGGTCTTCGTGAAGGGCCGCTCAAATTTGAAACCAATGTACGAGCAACAAGAACGTACCAAGAGTTGATTGTCTTGGCCAACTCATACATCCGAGGAGAAAAGAGCAACCCAGGCTTTGTCTCCAAGCTTATATCACAGAAAGATCCTTCTCACAAGCACCCTCCGAGGTCTCCTCACAATGATTTCCCAACACACTCAAGGAAGGGATGAAGGTTTCAGCGCCATCGATATCCTTTCCCAAGCCGTGATCGTGCTCAAGATCAGTCACTACTACCACTAGCTCCATCTTCAGAAACAGCTGTAGTTTATCAACAGTAATAAGATGACTTGCATGAGTCTGAACTGGATGAATCCATGCTGCAAGTATGCCAAGTCATGAAGATAGGGCTAACTGCAAAAGGCCTTATCGACCAGCTGATCAAGGATCAAGAGATTCAGAACCATATTGTGAATTCCACAAAGAGCAAGGCCACCTGACAGAGAACTGCCGAGCACTCTGCCAACTGATGCAAAGGATGCGCCGGTAAGGTAAGATGCGTGACCTGTTTCCCAAGGAAGATTGCCCTGATCTAGCAACCTCAAAGGGCAAAGAAGTGGCAGACATTCCTTGCAGCTCAAGAGGGGTGAGCCTAGTCGAAGAGCACCCTCTCCTTATTGTTAACAATACCATTGAGACCTTCGATGTCGATGACGAGGGCGCGCTTGGAAGGCTATTCTAAGCCGGCAAAGAACTTCATAGTTCTTCAAAGTTTTCTCGCAACCATTGACAGTTATCTCTACTTATTACAAACATTCTCTTTACATTTTTCAAACATTCTCTTTGCAAAGCACTTTTAAGTGTTCACTCTTACTTTTCAATAAAGATTTCATCAGGGATCTCATACTGACACAGTTCCCTTCTTTTAATGCTTCTTCCTCCATTTTTCTCTTTGCCAAAGAGATCATTGAACCACTGAGATATCACCGAGTCTTCCTATAGGCCCCCTCGAGATTGGATTCCGGCGTAAGACCACAATGACCACATATCGTGGGGAGTTTTCGCATATGTGTAGTGGGGGATATCCAACTCTCATGTGGAGGAATACGGGACTTCGGATCCTAGCCAGCATCTGACATAGAGTGTGTGCTAGGGAGGCCCCATGTGTTAGCTCTGCTGTGCTCCGTTAAGGATACATTACAGTTACGGTGATGTTTGCTTGACAAGCAATGTCGACCAAGCGTAGCCATGTCTCTTCGATCATCACATAACTGTGATGGCCGAACACTCTATGGTACTCTCAATCCATACTTTCGCGGGGTCCACAACTCCACTGATCTTTCCACAGACAAGCAATGCTTTATGCCACTTGCCGCAACTAGTCTCATTGATCAGTGATGTAGTAACCCGAGGAATGACAGCAGTGCATCTAGTGATCCTTCTCAGGATTTCCCGTGCTTTCTCTTTTGTGCCCTTCTAGAGGATGCACGTTTAGCCCGCTCTTAGTAGGACTATACTCGTGATGACCTTTTTCAGGCAAGCGATGCATAAGGCCCACGAGTGATCTCATGTGGCAGAATCCAGTCTTTCTTGGTCATCTCCGAGTATAGACCTCTTTTTTATCAACTGCCTCTTTCATAGGTTAACAGGTTAAATCCGACCTACCAAAAGGATTAGCAAACATTCACTTTGCTTTTGCTCATCTTATATGTGTTGCCTTCATAATCTCAATCAGATGATGACTTATAAGCTCTCTACTTATATAAGCTCCATTACTTTTATCAAGTGTTAATGACATCTATCATTGATTAAGGAATTTAGCTCTCCTTGATCATCAAGCCCTATTATTGGAATCTAGTTAAGATCATCAGAATTCATCAGACATTTCCTCTGTTATATGATCATATCGACCTTATCTTATCAACAGTTGACATCTGCAAGCCTCATCCAGGTACTTGCAGCTTAGTTCATTATATTATATCTGCTGCTCACTCTTCTCTTTGTAGTGATTAGCAAACACTAGCAAGCCTCCTCCCAGGTTCTTGCAACCTCCTTTCAAATATTATGTCTGCTGCTCACTCTTCTCTTTGTAGTGATTAGCAGGCACTTGCAAGCCTCCTCCCAGGTACTTGCAACTTTCATATATCATGTCTACTCCTAACTCTCATTTTGCAGAGATCAGCAGATGCTTGCAAGTTTCGTCACAGGTACTTACAACTTTCATATATCATGTCTGCTCTTAACTCTCATTTTGCATAGATCAGCAGATACTTGCAAGCCTCCTCCCAGGTACTTGCAACTTTCATATATCATGTCTGCTCCTAACTCTCATTTTGCAGAGATCAGCAGATGCTTGCAAGTCTCTTCACAGGTACTTGTAAGCTACTCTCATATATTATGTCTGCTTCTAACTCTTTTCTTGCAGAGACCAGCAGATACCTACAAGCTGCCTTCAGGTATTTATGGCACTTTCTTTACTCCTATATTTGCTTCTAACTTCTCTTTTGCAGAAACCAGCAAATACTTGCAAGTTCCTTTCAAGTACTTACAACTCATTTTTCTTTCTTGCATACTCCTCACTTTTCCTTTTGTAGAGGATAACAGGTACTTGCAAGTCTCCACCAGGTACTTGTAAGTTATTATGCTTCTATGTTTTCTTCTCACCTCCATCTTGCAGAACTTAGTAGAAGGCACATCTTCTTCATTTTGCAAAGGCAACCTCAGGTACGCGCAAGGTGTACCTTCCATAAATGCCTATACTAAATTTTCCTTTGCAGGAAATAGATAGGCATTAGCAAACTCCTAAGGAGAGACATCAGGTTCTATCTCTCCTTGCACCTTTTTCTTTCTTTGGGGTGGATCACGATTTTCGTGGGTCTCCAACTTTTTCGAAGTTCCCTTCTGAACTTAAAAAAGTGTGGGGATTATGTTAACCCCGAAATCGGCAATCCTTCCCAAGGCAGCCAGCTCGGTAGTCGCGGCCTGCTCCGGGTTCCTCCTGGAGGTCGCGACGTCTTAGGATGGGCAGACAGGCTTTTCTATCCACTCAGGCCGTACGACTTGGGAGGTCTCAGCGGTCTGACCGACTAGGCCGCGCGTTGTTCCCTTGGTCAGCAGGGGCCACGGACTGCCTCTTCAGTCCGCCCCTGCAGGCCGCTCCCTTTGCCAGCTCCCTTTGCCAAGTTTCTCCAATTATTTCTGTGGTACGTGCTCGGAAGTTGGTAAATTCCGAATGTTTTGCTTGTTTGGTTTTGGTGTTGGCGACCGATAGTAGTTTGTCGCAAGTTGAGGAGATTGCTATTGTGAACGAGTTTCCAGATGTATTTCTTAATAATCTTCCTAGTCTTCCACCCGAGAGAGATGTGGATGTCGTCATAGATTTGGAGCCGAGTACCCGTCCTATTGCTAAGACGGCATACTGTATGGCCCCGCGTTAGCTGGAGAAGCTGCGTACCCAATTAGATGAGTTGCTACAGAATGGTTTTATTAGGCTGAGTTCTTCTCTATGGGGTGCTCCTATGATATTTGTAAAGAAAAAGGATGGGTCAATGAGGCTTTGTATCGATTATAGAGAGCTGAATTAGGTGACCATCAAAAATAGATATCCCCTGCTGAGAATTGATGACCTGTTTGATCAGTTGTGTGGTAGCTCGGTGTTTTCAAAGATTGATCTTCGTTTAGGCTACCACCAGTTGAGGATTCGTTAGGCAGATAATCCTCGGACTGCTTTCCGTTCGCGGCATGGGCATTTTTATTTTTTGGTGATTTCTTTCGGATTGACTAATGCGCCCTCTGTCTTTATGAATATGACGAACAAGGTATTTAAGGATTTCCTGGACCGTTTCGTGGTTGTTTTTATAGATGATATTTTGGTATACTACCGCAGTGCTGAAGAGCATGCTCAGCACTTGCGCTTAGCTTTGTCTACCTTGAGGGAACATAAGTTATATGCCAAGATAAGTAAGTGCAAGTTTTGGCTTCCTCAGGTTTCTTTTTTGGGTCATGTGGTTAATAAGGATGGAATTTTGTGGACCCTGAGAAAATAGCTACTGTCTTGGACTGGAATAGGCCTGCCACTCCCAAAGAGATAAGGAGCTTCCTAGGGCTGGCTAGCTATTATAGAAGGTTTGTAGAAGGTTTCTCTGCATTTTCTACGTCATTGACTAAACTAACACAAAAGAACGCAGCTTTTGTTTGGAGCGATAAGTGTGAAGAGGCTTTTCAGGAAATGAAGAGGAGATTGTGCACTGCTCTGATTTTGGCCTTGCCTGCTGAAGGAATAGAGTATGTTGTGTATGTGGATGCATCGCACGTTGGACTTGGCTGCGTGTTGATGCAAGAAGGCAAAGTGATAGCGTATGGGTTGAGGCAGTTAAAGACTCATGAAAGGAATTACCCTACACGTGACCTAGAATTCGCAATGGTTATCTACGCCTTGAAGTTACGAAGGCATCTTTTATATGGCGCTTTGTGCAAGATTTACACATATCATAAGAGTTTGAAATACGTCTTCACTCAAAAGGAATTGAATTTGTGCCAGCGGAAGTGGTTGGAGTATGTGGCAGATTATGATGTTGAAATCCAATATCATCCGGGCAAAGCTAATGTTGTAGACGTATTTTTGAAAGACGCGAAAAATTAGGAGAAAGTGCGGTTCGACCAACCAAAACTGCGGTGCGGATAGCAGCGCCCATAAAATACCTAGGTAGCGACAAGTAGCCCCTTTGCACTTGAACCATGCGCCCCTTTGCACAACTTAGCTCAGATGTCCTCAACTGCGGGAATGTAAAATCTACTGCAGTACTTTAAAGGTGCAGTAAATCAGGGTCATGATTTGCTGCACCTTTATAACCGAACTGTGAAAGGGGAATTACCGGACTTCTTAATTGATGATGCGGGCACTTTAAAGTACTGCGGTAGATTTTACATTCCCGTAGTTGAGGACATCTGAGCTAAGTTGTGCAAAGGGGCGCATGGTTCTATTGTTGCCTACCACCCCAGTTCTACGAAAATGTATAAGGTCCTGAAGTAGATCATTTGGTGGTATGGTATAAAGGGATATATAGCTAAGTTCGTATCAGAATGTTTTACTTGCAAGCGGGTGAAGGCTGATCATGGTAAGCCTGGAGGCAAGTTAATGCCCTTAGAAATTCTAAGTTGGAAGTGGGAGAGCACTTCGATGGATTTTATCACTAGGTTGCTAAGATTTCCCTGAGGACATGATTCTGTTTGAGTTATAGTGGACAGATTGATGAAGTGTGCTCACTTCGTGTCATTCAAGATCGACTACTCCATGAATAAAATATCTGAATTATATTTGGATGAGGTCATCAGGTTACATGGAGTACCTTTCAGTATTGTATCAGATCGAGACTCCAGGTTTAGGTCTCGCTTTTGGAAACGTTTGCAGGAAGGATTGGGTACCGATCTACTGTATTCCACCGCTTATCATCCGCAGAAAAATGGTCAAACGGAAAGAGTTAATCAGATCGTGGAAGATATGATCTGATGTTATAATTTGGACCATAGAGGGGTGTGGTATGAGCGTTTGAGACGAATTGAATTTGCATACATTAATAGCTTCCAAGAAATTTTGTAGATGGCCCCGTTCGAGGCTTTGTATGGGAGGCATTGCAGAACTCCCTTGTTTTGGGCCGAGGTTGGTGAGAGACCGTTGTTGGGTCCTGAAGCGTTAGAATAAATGGATATTTCTGTAAAGCATATTTGAGAGAAGCTTCTGATAGCTCAAGAGTGATATGAGAAGAATGTAAATCGGCGTATGACCGATTTGGAGTTTGCTGTTGGGGATATGGTGTTCCTTAAAGTTTCTCTGATGTTTGGAGTTAAAAGGTTTGGCAAGAATCATAAGTTGGACCCGAGGTATGTGGGACCGTTCAAAGTTGTTGACAGGATTGGTGTGTCAGCTTATAGGCTGGATTTGCCCGCAAGTTTTCCTGGTGTGCACGATGTTTTTCACGCGAGCCAATTGCGGAAGCGTGTGCTAAGCGATAGGCAAGTTCTTGAGGTTGTTGTAACACCCCGGATTTTTGATTGCGTATGCTTGATGGGCGTTACGTTGGCTTTGACCGTTGTTCGAGCATGGTTTTTCCCGCGGGCTTGCGAGTGGCTGTTTTGGTAGCCGAGTTGCACGATTCCCCAGCAAACCGGAGTCCAAATTGCGGACTCGGTGAGGCCTCTTAGGGAATGCTTGCACTTTTTCGCGCCCGGGAAATTTCGCTCAAAATGAGTTGCTGGTACAGGAAACAAAAAGGGTAAAAAGTTCTTAAGGCAAAATGGTCTAGGACGACACAGAAACATTTTTCAAAACAGGGAAAAATAGTCATTTTTGTGCGCGACACGCCCCCCGACACGGGCGTGTCGGGGCGTGACCCAGGGCGTGACCTGGGCGTGACCTCCTCGACTCGACGATTTTCTTATGTCGAGTTGAGCTCGACGAATGGGGTACACGCCCCGTGACACGGGCGTGTCACGGGCCGTGTCCCGTAGTGTCGAGTGTCGAGTGTCGAGTGTCGAGTGTCGAGTGTCGAGTGTTGAGTGTCGAGTGTCGAGTGTCGAGAGAGGGGACACGGCCTGTGACACGGGCGTGTCACAGGGCGTGTCAAGTTGTGTCGAGTGTCGACACTTTATGTCGACGAGGTGTCGAGACACGGGCTACATGCCCGAGGTCACGGGCGTGACCGACCCGTCATGGGCGTGTACCCGGCCGTGTACCGTGTGGATCAACTTGGATTTGCCGACTTTCTGCGCCGCTTAAGGTACACGCCCTGTGTCACGGGCGTGACACAGGGCGTGACCGGCCCGAAAATCGACTTTTTCCAGTTTTTTTGTGTCGTTCATTTCCTTGATTCTACATCTAACGGTCCAGCTCTGTTCTGGAGGAAATAAGGCCGAAACAGAGTTTCTCCTCCTCACTTCACCTTCTCTTCATCTTCTTCTTCATTCTCAAAGAGAAAGCAATGGAGAAAGGCTCAAGCAAGGCAAGGAAAGAGAGGAGCAACCGTCGCGGCATCGTCTCGGTTCAGGCAAGCGGTGTTCTTCACCCTTGCCAATCTTCTTTCTTGTTTTTTTGATTGTGTAAATAGCTAGTTTCTCTTTCAAGTTTCCTAGCTTGTTCTTCTTGTTTGGGTGTTTCCTCACTAGCCTTATGATGCTTTTGACTTTCCCTATGCTCCATGAATATGATTTCCCATGCTTAGTTTTGTTTAGGATGCTTCATGTGGTTCTCTTGTTCATGTGATTCATGTAGCGAAATTGATTCATGTTCATGTAGCCTTTCTAATTAATCAACAACGTGTGATTCTTTCTTGTTCCAAACATGTGATTCATGTACTTAAGTGAATCAAACTATATCATGTGATTCTTCTTTAATCAAAAGCATGTGATTCTTCTTCCAAACATGTGCTTTATGTAATTAGGTTAATCAAACTCTTTCATGTGATGAAGTGTATCAAACTCTACGTTGGCACTTGGTCGTCATGTGTGAGGATGAAGGAAGGGAAAGTGGTACTTGGGTTATGGTGAGATTTGCTTGTGGTGTTACGGTTAGGTTCATTTATGGTGAGTTTTGCGAGGCGAATGGTGAACCATGGCAGAAGCGTGTATGTGCGGCTTTGGTAAGGGGTGGTGTGGGTTAAGCCTTTGTGGCTACCGAGTTTGGATTTGTGGTGTAGAGCACCATTTTGGCCCCGATTTGGTCTGGTTTTTATTGGTGTGTTCCACTTTAGGGCTGCCACCAAAAGACCCTTGCTGAATCGCATGTAACCGCTGCTTATGTTTCACTCGTAGCGTTGTTTCTTGTACGAAGGATGATGGAATGGGCATGTATTTTCCCTTTTGCTCCTGCGGGTTGAGCAGGACTTGATGAAACTTGTATGCACTTGGTGCGTTTGGCATGTGTTTTGGTGCGTTTTCCACTTGTTTTATTCACTCATTTTACTTAGATGAAACCTTACTCCGGGGTCGGTAAGCCCCTTCATGATATTGTATAATCAAGCTGCTCTTCTTTTTATTATTTCTTCGAGGATTGCTGAGGTATTCTTTCTTGAATGCCTCGGGTGCAAGTTGAAGCCGGTTGAGCGGCTAGGTTTGTTGGTGGCGTTTCTTTGGAGCTAGCCGAGCTTACTTGGCGAGGTAGTTCTTTTCTTTGTTGTACAGACATACATGTGCCCCAATGGGTTCGTGTCAGCTTGTTGGCTCCCATTGGTGGCTTACTTTACTTGTGATATATGAATACTAGACTGCTAATGTGACTCATTTGGATGAGATGATGTCTTCTTGCTCTTGGGAAGAATTTATGGTAGGTTGCATTAGGTATTTTGAAGCTAAACCAAACCTATTATTGTATCCATGCATAACATGTTTTGGTTATCAAACACGTATTTTCCAAATGACGTAAACAAAGATGATTTCTTATAGTAGTATCACTATAGACTGCATATAGGAGAACGTCATAAATAAACAAAGTATTTCCGCCGCGTACAAATACAGTTTTTGATACCTAAGGCCGAGGGATACGGCCAGTAAATCCAAAGGTTTTCTTACCTTTAACTGTTGAATTTCAACTCATAAAGTAAGCGTCAAGGGTTGCCTGAGCATGTGCAGTTATCCCCTGCACGACGTGGCATCATAACCCGTAGTTCCTCTTGCTCTGATACGAGGTACTCGTTGAGGAAATGCGGGTTGTGACAGTTGGTATCAGAGCCCGGTTTGCTTGACAATTGGTCGGGCAAACTTTCTTGTTTGTTTGTAAGCATCATATCATACACACACCGAGGTGTCATCAGTATGTCTTGGCCGACGCACGCACACTACACTCATGGCATGACAATAAGTTTACGGGGCATATTATGTAGTATGGGATGCATAATATGTGGTTGTATATGGATCCACCATAGGGGCAACATGTGCGGGTTATGTAGTATGGGATGCATAACCTTACCACATGGATGCGACTAGCATGTTTTCTTTTCTTCGTTGCATGCAATGCTATGTAGTATGGGATGCATAGCATTGTGATGCGTACGACCGCTCATGGCATGCATTAAGCCCTTTTTCTAGATTGCATCGCACAGCACGCATAACATAACATTGCATGAGCACAACGTGCCAAGCTAAAGATGTACATGATGACACCTGTACACTCATGGTTTTGGGTCAAATAAAGTCATGCATTCATCGGTTAGGCACAAGTTAGTGGGATGACGGTGAGTCATCTTTAGGCTAGGCATACCATCATTCTCAAACTCTCAGAGCAAGTTAGCAGTTAATATTCATATTTCTATATGTCTGGTCTGTACATAGCCGTTGTGTGTTTTGTTGGGTTTGAGCTTGATAAGAGTGAACGTGTTTATAGGATGTCGAAGCGTCCAGTGACAAGGCAAACTCCCTAATCCGAGGGCGAGTCTTCGGGCGTACAGAATAATGCCCGGATGGATAGTTTACGCCAAAGTAATGAGACTTTGATGAGGCAGGTGCAGGAAGTGCAGTCCCAGCTCCAAGCTATGTCCTCAGCGATGTCTGGACTGGCACCAAGAGGGCAAGAGACTGTCCGAGGTCCCACCATTTCTACTCCTTCCGTGGCAGTGATACCCCCAGTTGTGGTTCCAACTGCGATGACTTTCATCTCGCAGTTTCAGCGACTTGGACTACCGATTTATGATGGAAAAGCGGACTTTGTGATCTTGGATGATTGGGTGATCACGTTGGAAGAAATGTTTGGTTATTCTGGCGTTACTGAGGACCAGAAGGTGATGCTTGCCGCCTATCAACTAAAAGGGTTGGCGAAAGGTTGGTGGTTGCCCGAAAAGGAAGGCCTAGGGGCGGGATGTTCGTGGGACGCCTTTAAAGAAATGTTACGGCGCAAGTTTCTACCGTCAGTTGAAAGGGACCGCCTGATGAATGACTTCTTGTACCTGAAGCAGAGTAAACTCACAGTTAGTGAGTATGAAATTGAGTTTAGTAAGTTAAGTCGGTTCGCTCCGAGCTTGGTGACTACGGAAGCTGACCGCATAAAGAGATTTCTTAGCGGACTCCGCAGCGACGTGCAGCAGTTCGCAAGTGCTTATGGAGCGACGAGTTACACCACTGTGGTGGAGGCTGCTTTGAAGGTTGAAGTGATAGAAAATGCAAAACAAAGAGGACAACTGATGAGGAAGGATAAGAGGAAGCTGATGGGAGGGAAAAGCTCCCAAGAATCAGACGTAAGGAAGAAGAACAAGGAGACGTGTAGTTTCTGTGGCCGGTCAGGTCACCCGTTTGAGAAATGTGTCAAGCGGTTGGGGATGCAAAAGAAGGAGCAGGTGCACGCCATTCAAAGTACGTCAACCGACAAAGGTCGGAATTAGAGTTTGCGGTGGGGGATTCTGTTTTCTTGAAAGTCTCCACAATGGTTGGGATTAAAAGGTTTGGAAAAGAGCGCAAATTAGACCCAAGATTTGTGGGTCCCTTCAAGATTCTTGCGCGAGTTGGTGCATCTGCATACAAAGTCGAATTACCCATGAACTTTCCTGGTGTTCACGATGTGTTTCATGTTAGCCAACTTCGCAAGTGTGTGCGACATGACACGCAAGTGTTGGATGTGGTGCCGCAATTGGCGCCAAACCTTTCTTATGTGGAGATGCCCATCCGGATATTGGACTCCCAAGATCGCATGTTACGGAAAAAGAAGATTCCTATGGTCAAGGTGCTATGGAAAAATCAGAATGTGGAAAGCGTGACGTGGGAGCTCGAGTCAACGATGAGGGTGGCTCACCCTCATTTGTTCCCGTAGATAAGCTGGTATGTGAATTGGTGTTTTGTTGCATTGCTATTTTTGGTTTGTTACCTTCTTTTGATTGAAATGATTGAAAAGTTTTGAGGCGAAACTTTTTGTTAGGGTGAGTGATTGTAACACCCCGGATTTTTGATTGCGTATGCTTGATGGGCGTTACGTTGGCTTTGACCGTTGTTCGAGCATGGTTTTTCCCGCGGGCTTGCGAGTGGCTGTTTTGGTAGCCGAGTTGCACAATTCCCCAGCAAACCGGAGTCCAAATTGGGGACTCGGTGAGGCCTCTTAGGGAATGCTTGCACTTTTTTGCGCCCAGGAAATGTCGCTCAAAGTGAGTTGCTGGTACAGGAAACAAAAAAGGGTAAAAAGTTCTTAAGGCAAAAATTATCTAGGACGACACAGAAACATTTTTCAAAACAGGGAAAAATAGTCATTTTTGTGTGTGACACGCCCCCCGACACGGGCGTGTCGGGGCGTGACCCAGGGCGTGACCTGGGCGTGACCTCCTCGACTCGACGATTTTCCTGTGTCGAGTTGAGCTCGACGAATGGGGTACACGCCCCGTGACACGGGCGTGTCACGGGCCGTGTCCCGCAGTGTCGAGTGTCGAGTGTCGAGTGTCGAGTGTCGAGTGTTGAGTGTCGAGTGTCGGGTGTCGAGAGAGGGGACACGGCCTGTGACACGGGCGTGTCACAGGGCGTGTCAAGTTGTGTCGAGTGTCGACACTTTGTGTCGACGAGGTGTCGAGACACGGGCTACACGCCCTAGGTCACAGGCGTGACCGACCCGTCACGGGCGTGTACCCAGCCGTATACCGTGTGGATCAACTTGGATTTGCCGACTTTCTGCGCCGCTTAAGGTACACGCCCTGTGTCACGGGCGTGACACAGGGCGTGACCGGCCCGAAAATCGACTTTTTCCAGTTTTTTGTGCCGTTCATTTCCTTGATTCTACATCTAACGGTCTAGCTCTGTTCTGGAGGAAATAAGGCCGAAACAGAGTTTCTCCTCCTCACTTCACCTTCTCTTCATCTTCTTCTTCATTCTCAAAGAGAAAGCAAGGGAGAAAGGCTCAAGCAAGGCAAGGAAAGAGAGGAGCAGCTGTCGCGGCATCGTCTCGGTTCAGGCAAGCGGTGTTCTTCACCCTTGCCAATCTTCTTTCTTGTTTTTTTGATTGTGCAAATAGCTAGTTTCTCTTTCAAGTTTCCTAGCTTGTTCTTCTTGTTTGGGTGTTTCCTCACTAGCCTTATGATGCTTTTGACTTTCCCTATGCTCCATGAATATGATTTCCCATGCTTAGTTTTGTTTAGGATGCTTCATGTGGTTCTCTTGTTCATGTGATTCATGTAGCGAAATTGATTCATGTTCATGTAGCCTTTCTAATTAATCAACAACGTGTGATTCTTTCTTGTTCCAAACATGTGATTCATGTACTTAAGTGAATCAAACTATATCATGTGATTCTTCTTTAATCAAAAGCATGTGATTCTTGTTCCAAACATGTGCTTTATGTAATTAGGTTAATCAAACTCTTTCATGTGATGAAGTGCATCAAACTCTATGTTGGCACTTGGTCGTCATGTGTGAGGATGAAGGAAGGGAAAGTGGTACTTGGGTTATGGTGAGATTTGCTTGTGGTGTTACGGGTAGGTTCGTTTATGGTGAGTTTTGCGAGGCGAATGGTGAACCATGGTAGAAGCGTGTATGTGCGGCTTTGGTAAGGGGTGGTGTGGGTTAAGCCTTTGTGGCCACCGGGTTTGGATTTGTGGTGTAGAGCACCATTTTGGCCCCGATTTGGGCTGGTTTTTATTGGTGTGTTCCACTTTAGGGCTGCCACCAAAGACCCTTACTGAATCGCATGTAACCGCTGCTTATGTTTCACTCGTAGCGTTGTTTCTTGTACGAAGGATGATGGAATGGGCATGTGTTTTGCCTTTTGCTCCTGTGGGTTGAGCAGGACTTGATGAAACTTGTACGCACTTGGTGCGTTTGGCATGTGTTTTGGTGTGTTTTCCACTTGTTTTATTCACTCATTTTACTTAGATGAAACCTTGCTACGGGGTCGGTAAGCCCCTTCATGATATTGTATAATCAAGCTGCTCTTATTTTTATTGTATCTTCGAGGATTGCTGAGGTATTCTTTCTTGAATGCCTCAGGTGCAGGTCGTAGCCGGTTGAGCGGCTAGGTTTGTTGGTGGCGTTTCTTTGGAGCTAGCCGAGCTTACTTGGCGAGGTAGTTCTTTTCTTTATTGTACAGACATACATGTGCCCGAATGGGTTCGTGTCAGCTTGTTGGCGCCCATTGGTGGCTTACTTTACTTGTGATATATGAATACTAGACTGCTAATGTGACTCATTTGGATGAGATGATGTCTTCTTGCTCTTGGGAAGAATTTATGGTAGGTTGCATTAGGTATTTTGAAGCTAAACCAAACCTATTATTGTATCCATGCATAACATGTTTTGGTTATCAAACACGTATTTTCCAAATGACGTAAACAAAGATGATTTCTTATAGTAGTATCACTATAGACTGCATATATGAGAACGTCATAAATAAACAAAGTATTTCCGCCGCGTACAAATACATTTTTTGATACCTAAGGCCGAGGGATACAGCCAGTAAATCCAAAGGTTTTCTTACCTTTAACTGTTGAATTTCAACTCATAAAGTAAGCGTCAAGAGTTGCCTGAGCGTGTGCAGTTATCCCCTGCACGACGTGGCATCATAACCCGTAGTTCCTCTTGCTCTGATACGAGGTACTCGTTGAGGAAATGCGGGTTGTGATAGTTGTGCCCAAGTTGGAGCCTAATCTTTCCTATGTGGAAGTGCCTATTCGTGTTTTGGATACCCAAGCTCAGGTATTGCGAAGTAAGACAATATCGATTGTTAAAGTTTTGTAGCGGAATGAAGATGTGGAGAGCGCGACATGGGAGTTGGAGTCAGTAATGAGGGAGGCTAATCCTTATCTATTCTCCTGATGATTTCAGTAAGTGGTTTCTTTGTTAGCCTGTGATTGTTTTTATTCTTCTTTGGATTTCATCCTACGTATGTTAAGTTTTTTGACGAAATTTCTTTTTAGGAGGGGTTGTTGTAACGCCCCTGATTTTTCGATATTTAATTTTATTCCCGCAGTGGCGTAATTTTTGTGTTAGGGTGTTACATTGACGCATGTTTAGCATGTGTCGTGGTTAGAGCGTTAATTTTGCTCTCTAGGTTTTCAGTGTGGTTGGGTTTAGCCTATTTGCAGGATTCCCTTGCGAGCCGGGTCTGTTTTGGTGACTCGGTGGAGCATTTTTGGGAATGCTTGTGTTTTGTCTTTGGGAGGTGTTTGTCTGAGTTTTCTCTATGATCTCGATTTCGACTTCACCGTTAGATTTGTAGCGCCGGTATTTAGCTACGGTGCAAATTTCGTTAAATTCTGAGGTCATCTGGTTTTCATTTCCTTTGACGTAATTTAAATTAATAATATACATATTATATTATTATATTTATAAGTATATATAAACAAATAAGGTCGCATCAACCCTACTGTTCACCTTATTCCCCAACCCGACTACACTATTTCGCAAAAACGGAAGTAGTTTGGCTGACGGGCGTGCATTCAGCCAGTGATTTCGAGAGATCCGGTGGTCGGTTTCATCAATAGAGTAGAGATTCGGAAAGCTCTCGATGAGGGATTTGTGATCATGGTAAGATCTTCCCGTTTCCCCAATTTTTGTGAGTTAGGGTTTGAGGTTTTGAATTTTTTTCTCCTCCAAAAGTTTCAGGAAAAGTTGCTCGGGCCTTTCTACCGCCGATCCGTGTCGCGGTGCGGGCAGGCGGCGCTTCTTTCGGTGATTTCAAGGCAAGTGGATCTCTCCCCTTGCTTGTCCATTTTTAGTCCTTATCTTCGTCTCTTTCCCCCTCCCTTAGAGAATATGAGGAGTGTAGAATGCGTTTTGGATGAACCTCTAGGTTAGGTCATGATTCCGGCTAAAACCATGGAAACTAGAAATTCGGTTAAAGTAGAATTCGGCGTATATCGTGATGGAATTCGTCGAGAATCATAAGGTCCGTTTTTGCTGAGTATAGGTGTAGAGAACCTTAAATTCTTCGGGATTAGTTCAGGAATATTCGTCGAGTATCGGTTTGTAGCCTAAGTAGATTTCGGCGGGTATCAGGTAGAAATTCGGCGAGTATCACCAAATTTGGTTGTCATTTTTGGCGTGAGTCACTTTGAAGTTGCCGAGAATAATAGGTTAGTTAAAGGCAATTCGGAGAATATTGTATGCCTGTTCGTCGAGTATCGACGGGAATTAGTCGAATATCGCTGATTTTCGCAATCATTTTCGCCGAGTATAGAAGGATTCGCAGAGTATCGCCTGAGAATTCGTCGAGTATCCATGTGTTTCGTTGGGTATATTCGCCAAATTGACCGGTACTTGGAGTTTTTTGCCATTTTTGGTCTGGTTCGTCAGGTTAGGTCCTTAGGGTATACTTTGGATATTTTTCGTCCTGTTTGTCTTGGGAAGTGTTTGTGTTTTAGTATTTGAGTTTTACGAGATTGGTTGCAGTTTGTTTTATATTGAATGAAAACTTGGTATGGCCATGATTGGCTCTGGATATTAGACCCTGGTGGGTTTGTGACTGTTGGTGTGTTAGGTAGGTCCACTCCACCACAGGTGTCGGTTTTCCCCGGTATTGGGTGTGTCAAGGTATAAGACCACCTTTCTTTGGATCCATGCAAGGTTTGTGACTGTTGGTGTGTTGGGTAGGTTCCCACCACTGCAGGTGCCGATTTTTCCCTGATGGTTATGGTTTCTCTTGACTGTTATTATGTTGGGTAGGTTGCCACCACTACAGATGCCGGTATTTCCCTGTGATTTTACTTATAAAGTTATAAGCAGACTATTCTTGATACTTATACTTACATATGTATACGTTTCTTAAAGCATAGTTCTTTATCACACTTGGTGCAAATTTTCCTACTCTTGGAGTTGGTACGTTAGCTTTTATCCTTGTCGATTTCTTATTCAGCTGAGGTTGTCAGCTTTTCCTTATAGTAGGGTTTGGTAAATGATGATTTGCTTTGCTAACAAGTAATAACTCAATGTGATTTCAGTCTACATTCTAATACAACTATGTAGATGGGCTTAAACTAGATTGAATTAGCATTCAGGCAAGTGCACCTATCAATCATAGTATAGGAGAAATCTACATCTCGTGTCGTATTCCACAGGGTCGTTTCAACTACTCATACTCACCCTCCCTTTATTATCATACCTCTAAATAAAAGTGATATCTAAACTACATTAACCTAATTATGACCATTTGGATGATTCAGCATTGGAGAAGTAAAAATGATAAAAGACATGAAGCTTTTAAACGATTACATGAACGAATTCATTTATTAGTTCAATTCTAAGTGATCATGAAATGAAAAGACTATTAAATTTATTGTAATGTAAAGGTTAAATATTCAACAAAATTCTCTCTCGAACAATTCCAAATCTAAACCTAAGATAGTGAATTTTCTCTCGAACAATTTACAACACTCAAGTTCGCATTAAGTAAAGTTCCCTTATTACTACATAAATTCATGAATTTTATCTCTAAATTACCATGAATCCTTTTTCTCGTGTTTTAATTTTCCAAACAATATATCTCTCGATCATAGAGTTGAAATTTACAAAGAGAATTAACACAACAATATGAATATACAAATATCATTGCAAAGAACCAATTTCTCAATCTAGCAATCTGCAAATTATGTAAAGCAAAAAAGTAAATCATAAGGAAGATTAAACTCTTTGTTTGCAAGAATAAACACAAATAAAATACCACAAATTTAACATAAACAAAGTGATACATGATTACTAGAATATTCAAATAGAAGTTCATGCAAATTAAAACAATAACCAAAGATGAATCATCAAGAGAAAGGAAGGATTAAAAGGGATTAATGATTAGATAAAAATATATATATAATACCCTTCAATCCTCCTTGTCTTGGATTCTCCCCTTCGGCCTTCAGCAGTTCTCCAATCCAGAAATGATCCAAAAAGTTCTTCACAAATTTTTCTACAGGAAATATATAGTCCCTTTGCAAACAGGTCGGACATGGGTTCTAACACGGCCGTGTGTCAGGTTGTGTGGACGGTTCCTAGGTAGTTCCCCACGAGCAGGCGTGTATGGTAGTGGGCCGTATCAGATGACATGGGTATGGACACGGCCGTGTGTTCGGTCGTGTTCTTCAGACACGGGTTGGTCGGCAGGCGTGTTCAATTTGACACGGGTCGGCACACGGGCGTGTGGCCTACCCGTGTGAGTCTGTGTCTCCTGCGTGCAATTCCTTCAGCTCTAGGTGCATAGGACAAGGGTAGGCACACGGCCGTGTGTCAGGCCGTGTGCACCAAATTTTCATCCTGTCATCAGCCATGTTGACTCCGTGAACTCCTCTGTTTTCTCCGAGACTTTTAGGTCCATTAGTTGGCATTACCTGCAATAGAAAAATGAAAGAATCAGTAAATAGTTTATTACAAGGAATGCCAAAGACTTCAAAATGCCCTCTTCTATCTATGATACGACAATTTCTTTACTATTATCATGAAATCAACACAAAAAGGGGCAGGAAATAGTAGACATGACTACAACAATTATGATAGTAAAAAACCTATCATAATCGTACTCATCAATAAACCCCTCTTTGCTTTACGTGATTATTATCTAATTGACTCCTTTTGCCACTTGTATTTTCTTGCTAAGGTGTTCTTCTTTTGAATGTCTTAGGTTCATGGTTGTGGCCGGTTAAGTTGCTAGGTTTGGGAGTTTGCTAGTGGACTGCTTCGTTGCAGAGGTTTTCCTCACCCTCGTGAGGTAGTTTTGTTCATGTCAGATTGTTGATGCCCACTGGTGGTTTTTTCTTTTGGATTATGAAGTACTTTGCTAAGCTGCTGAGTTTGTCTTTTTTATGGTTGTTTATACTTGCTCTCTGGGGAGGCTTTATGTTAGGTTGCACTGTTAGGTATTTTAAAATATAAAACTACTATTAATACTTCATGCATTCCATATTCGAAAACCTAAATCACTATATTTAAACGGTCATAAAAGCTACTTTTACTATTATAATAAATCTAGAATCTTGCATATCATGAATTGTCCTCCAGAGATGTTTATACTCATGTAGGATGTTAAATTAATCTGATCAAAGTTTTTCCGCAGCGTATAACTATATTTTTCTAATGGACCAGTTGAGCCACTAAGCCGAGGGATACAACTAACTGTTTAACTTAAACTGGATTTTCATTAAATAATTTATAAATCTTTTGTAAAGGTGTTCAGATGAATTTTGGCCTGAACGTCTGCAGTAATCCCCCGCTAACGTGGCATCATGACATGCATTTTCTCTCACTCTAATATAATATTAAATGCAGAGAAAATGTGAGTTGTGACAATACATGCAGATTAGTCCTTATTACACTGATTGGATGGGTGGTCACAAGATAGGCATGTGGAGAGACAAAAATTCTGTCTAAGTCCGCAGGCGTTGAGTGAAGCAAGCTCACTCAATGCCAGATGCCTTAAGAAAGGAAGCTGGACAGAGAAATTTTACTACTTCTATAGGTGTTGATTGAAGCAAGCTCACTCAATGCCAGAAGTCGAGGACAGATGATGACAAAGGCAAAAAAGTAGCGAAGTCCATAGGCATTGAGTGAAGCCAGTTCACTCAACACCATAGAGCTAAAACGTGTTGAGACAGGTGTGGACAGTCAAAGACAAAGTTTTAGCAAGTAGGAAAATCGACTAAGGCAAAAAGCATTGAGAGATGCCAACTCACTCAACACCATGCAGCATAATTCGTCAAATAAAGCTGCCACAGTCAAAGCCACAGAGTTTCTAGCAAAGAAAAATATACTAAGTATAAAAGCGTTGAGTGAAGGTTGGTCACTCAACGCCATACATTGTCTATCAAAGCCACAACAAATTGGTCAAAAAAATTCGACTTTGTTCAGAAGCGTTGACTGAAGTCATGTAAGACCCCCCCTCCCGGATCCCAAAATACGGCACGAAGGGGGTCTTATGCCCAGAACAGTTGCCTTGCGGTAGCATTAGCACACGGGCTAACCTGTACCACAAGATGCTTATTCTGACGGCTACAACCAATATCAATATACGCATGCCAACCCAACCAAAATATAAACAAGAATCCAAATCCACACCAAGCATATATGTCCAAAGTACAACAAAATAGAGAAGCTAAAACATGCTTCTACAATATCATAGTACAGTAAATAAACGCCCAACGGGGCTACATTAGAGTCTCTCAATACTCACATCAGTAACAGACGGTAGTGACAGCACCGTCACTTCAAGCCATGTCGTCCTGGTCTGGCTGTCCTACTGTATAGTCTGCGGCTGCTCTACCTGCGGGGTGACCTCCTAAAAAGGAAGGCGTAGCAACCGTTAGTCGAAAAGACTAAGTGGCTTCACATCCGCTCCCCCGGCAAATCCTCGGCACCGGGCGGAGAAAAGAGCAGGAGTACAAAGTATAATAAATAGTATAAGCATGTACAAGCAGGTGGTAATGGTACGATAAGAGTGACAATAATTAATCTAGCAGTTCTACAAGAGATATATATCATCAAGAGCAAGTAACTACAACAGGAAAGTAACTTAACTTATAAGGAAGCCCATACAAGCTTATAAGTTAAGGATCGGTTTACATAAAGTAACTCATCGTATAAGAGTACCCATACAAACTTATACGATGAGGATCTTGTTTGTGCAATGCTATGTAATGGTATGTATGCAATGCAATGATTCACCCATGATCACACACATGTAATTGCTATGTCGACACAAACTATAGTTCCCACTATTCGAGCAGGTAGCTAACCTCTCAGGCATCAACCGTCGTGGCCAAGCGGCGACAGTAGAGCGGGCATCTCTACTACTATGCGGGCATCCACACTACTTCACTTAGGCCTTCGTAGGTCTCGATGCTAAGAACATAATAGCGGAGCCCATGCGTACTATGACCCAGCAGGGGTCTCGGGTAGATGTGCACCGAGAACACAGCCCCGAACTGGCCTTATGTGACCCGGAAGGGGCCTCGGAAATAAGCATGAGGACAAAGCCCAACTATTCACTTGGCATAGAAGGAGCCCCGGGATATGAACACGGAAGACCAAGCCCAACCGCCTAAAGTCTAACTATCAACTCATGTCGGTGTGATGATCGGCGAGCCCGTAGACCTGCCACACTATCCCTAACCCAGGATTATGACACCGCGTGTCAACTCACACCACATGCAATTCCACATCACCGTGGCATGGAAGGAGCCTCGGAGAAAGCACAAGGACCAAGCCCAACCATCCACTCTGCACGAAAGGAGCCCCGGGAAATAAACACAGAGGACCAAGCCCAACCATTCGACTTTGACTCATCTCAACACAATCTCAACTAGTGACGATCAACACCGCACCTACAATGTTCCACAATGCTACATGTAGGGAGACGACACTCTAAGCATTGTACTACTAAATTCATTCCATTAGTTGAACATTCACATGACCATAGTTTATCTCCTAGATGTCATACCAAATGATCTCAACACATTATAAAGATGATGTGCATTTATATTAATCTACCAATTTCTATCAAATCATTTCGTTTAAGTATGCTTCGCTTCACAAATCAATTTCATGAGATCCAATTATTAAACTTCATCAACTATAGAACTAAGATGATTAACATAAAAGAGTTCACCCAAACCTCAAGTTAATCGCAGCATTGAATCCACTGAATCCAAATCCATGTTATACCAAACCCAGAATTTAAGTGCAGAATAAATCTGGACAGTAACTTCGACCGGCGATTCCCAAAGCTACAGGAATCCGGTGAAGGCAAGTAACCACTCGATGGAAGGGTCTTTCCATGGGTCACAACTTTCATGTTCAGACCACGGCCCAGATTCAATAGTATCATACTTGAAATCGGCTTCAAAGTCCGCTGCATACAGAACACAATTTCTGCATGCAGGGTTCATTGGACGTCATTTTCGTTCAGGCCTTCCAGTGGCTACAGACTTCAGCTGAAGTCGTGCAACTACTCGTTGGAAAGGTAGTTTCAAGGGCTTCAACTTTTGTGTTTAGTCCAAAGCCCATATCTGGACATATCACACCTGAAAATGACCAAGAAGAACGTTGCGCGCAAAACACAGATTCTGCGCGCATCTTAAAGCGGAATGAACGACATCGGTTCATCTTCCTCCTCAAGTAGGTCTTCAAAAATCACACCAGAAATTTCTCCTCCCTTATTCACCCTCATGAGGCCATGATTCTTCACAAAACCATCCCCCATCTTCACATAGAAGGTTGGAGAGGTTGAAGACACAACTAGCCTTAGAGCACAAGCCCTAGAACGGCCTCTTCCTAGAGAAATCACCATCTCGCTAGTCTAGAATCTTTTGAGTCGACATCTCACCTAGATATCTATAGATCTAGAACCAAGGGAGAGGGGAGGAAGTGCACCTCATTTCCAGCCATGGATCGTGTAACTCTCCTCGGCGGCATCTTCCCCTTCACAATTGCGGCGGATCATCTCCTCCAAGACTTGCTACAGCAGTTTTCCCTCTCTACAAAAGTTTCTCTCAGGAAAAATGGCTTGAATGAGGAGTGAAAATGGCTATGGTTTTCACAACCCTTATATATGAAAAGTGACACGGATAGGTACACGCCCGTGTCCTTACCCGTGTCCTGCTTCGGCCAAAGTGTCAACGACGGTTTTAGTGTCTGTTCAATACTCGAAACGGTTAGGGACACGCCCGTGTCCCGACCCGTGTCCACATGACACGGCCATGTTCCCTGGCCATGTCCTTCTATGGACATGTCTCGACGAACTCAACTCGACACACACGGGTAGGGATACGCCCGTGTCCCTACCCGTGCCATACACTTCGTCGATCTCGACACGCTTCGTCGATCTCGACACGCTTCGTCGAGTTCAACTCGACACAGACGGGTAAGGACACGCCCATGTCTCTACCCATGTCACTGCATTGGATACACTTCATCAATCTCGACATGCTTCGTCGATCTCGACACACACACGGGTAGGGACACGCCCGTGTCTCTACCCGTATCACTTCACAGGATACACTTCGTCGATCTCGACACGCTTCGTCGAGTTAAACTCGACACACACACGGGTAAGGACATGCCCTTGTCTCTACCCGTGTCACTTCACACGGGTAGTCACATACTCGTGTCACTACCCATGTCCTTCTTTGGATATACTCGAGTCGTCGACTCAAGAGCTGGCCTCTCCCGCATGGGTAAGGACACGCCCGTGTCTCTACCCGTGTTCTATTCTATACTGATTTCTCTTCCCATTTACAACCGCAGCCCAGCTGCCAGCACTTCTCCGAACCCAAGTCAGCACCCCTGACTCAAAAACGCGCACGAGGGGCCTAGTGCTAATCGGGACGTTACAAATCCTATAAACAAAATAAAAGATTTCGTCCCCGAAATCAGGCTAAGGCTATGGGAGAAAACATAACAGACGATAAAATATGCTTTTAAACAAAATTACCTCGAGGAAATAATTTCGGGTAGCATTTTTGCATCAAGTCGACCGGCTCCCATGTATACTCCTCCTTCCCATGATTCGACCACAGCACCTTCACCAAGGGAACACTTTTGCGGCACAATATTCTTGTCTCGTTGTCTACTATTCGCACCGGCTCTAGTCGCACAAACCTATCTGTTGCCACTGCACCATCAACAGGGGGATGTATTGTTCGGGCCGCAACAGCGCCTTTCGAAGCGACGACACATGGAACACGTCGTGGAGATTCTCTAGCTCCGGCGGTAAATCCAGCCGATAGGCCAACGGGCCAATCCTTTCCAGTATAGTATAAGGCCCAACGTACCTTGAGCTGAGATTTTTCATACCACGCACCCGTGATACTCCATGCATCGGCCGAATCTTCAAAAACACCTTATCACCCACTTGAAACTCCACCATCCGGTGATTTGAATTATAATACTTCGCCTGCCGACTTTGAGCCTCCAATATACGATCCCGTATCAGTCTAACCACCGCATCCATATCATCAATATACTTAATTCCCAAAGCCTTCGGGTCTTTATCTTGCACCCAAGACAAGGGGTTCTGCACCTTCTTTCGTAAAGGGCCTCATGGGGCGCCATGCCGATACTCGCCCGGTGGCTGTTGTTGTAGGAGAACTATACTAGTGGTAAGAGCCTTTCTCACGGCTCTCCTCTATCCAATACACATAATCTCAGTAGATCCTCCAGTGTTCTGATGGTCCTCTCAGACTGCCCATCCGTCTGGGGATGAAACACGGTGTTAAAGGTAAGGCGTGAGCCCAAATATGCTTGTACCGCCTTCCACTCCTTTGATATGAAATGACCATCCCGATCAGAAATAATTGCCTTAGGCACACCATGATACCGTATGAACTGTTCCACAAAGAGGCGTACCAAGACATCCACGTGAGCCTCTTTCTTCATAGGGATGAACCGGGATACTTTCTCCAGTCGATCAATGATCACCCACACCGAATCGTTCCCTGAGTGCGAGCGAGGTAACCCATGGACAAAGTCCATGGAGATATCCTCAAACTTCCACTCAGGAATGGCAACGATTATAACACACCCCCGGGACTCTTGCATTCCGCCTTCACCCTTTGACAAGCTTCCCAATGTGTAACAAAATATCGGACATCTTTCTTCATTCCCGTCCAACACATGGTCTTCCGTAAGCCATTGTACATCTTGGCAATACTCGGGTGCACTGAATACTAAGGGCAGTGTGCCTCTCTCAAGATGTCCTCCTGAATTTTACCACCCTTGGGAATGTAGAGCTGGCCGCGAAACTAAACGAGGTCATCTTTTAGTTTATACTCATCAGTAGTCCCATATTTGATTGCCTTGATTGTCGGGGCCAGAGCCGCATCCCTTCCTTGCACCGCCCGGATTCGGTCCCGAATATCACAAACTATGCTCATGGTTACTAAGTACTCTGTATACTCTGCCGAATGAGCCTTATATACCAAAGTAATATCCATCTCTTCAATCATCTGAGCCAACTCCATACTCATCAACCGAGACTCTGGGCTCGAGTCTGGTACCTTTCTGCTCAATGTATCGGCCACCGAGTTCGCCTTTCCGGGATGACAGTTCAAAGTGCACTCATAATCGCACAGAAATGCTAACCATCGCTATTGTCTCAGGTTCAATTTCTTCTGTGTGTGAACGTACTTTAAGTTTTTATGGTCTGAAAAGATCTCGCAGTGGACGCTGTATAGATAGTGCCTCCAAACCTTCAAGGTGAACAACACTGCTCCCAATTCCAAATCATGAACCGGGTAATTGATTTCATGCTTCTTCAACTGTCTTGAAGCATATGCAATCATGTGTCTGTGTTGCATCAACACCTCTCCCATCCCTTGATATGACGCGTCGGTGTAGACTTGAAAACCTTCCTTCCCAGACAGAAGTGCTAGGATGGGGGTGGAGGTAAGTCTATCCTTCATCTCTTAGAACGTTGCTTCGCACTGGGGTGTCCACTCAAATGGCACACCTTTCTTTGTCAAGGAAGTAAGAGGGAGGGCAATCTTTGACAACCCTCTTATGAACTTGTGGTAATACCCGTAAAGTCCAAGAAAGCTCCTCACATCGGCCGCCGACTTCAAGGGCGACTACTCCTTCACGACACGTACCTTGGCTGGATCCACCGCTAGTCCTGCTCCACTGATCACACGCCCCAAGAATGCAACCTCTTTAAGCCAGAATTCGCACATGCTGAACTTGGCGAACAAGGCGTGCTCTTTTAATTTCTTCAATACCAAGGTCAAGTGCTCAACATGCTCCTCCTCCATCTTTGAGTAGACCAGGATGTCGTCGATGAAAACAATGATGAAGTTATCCAAGTAAGGTTCAAACACCTTGTTCATCAGGCTCATGAAGGCCGAAGGGGCATTTGTCAACCCAAACGGCATTACAGTGAACTCGTATAGTCCATATCTTAAACTAAAGGCCATTTTCTAGATGTCCTCCTCTTGTATCCTCAACTGATAATATCCCGAGCGCAAATCCAACTTAGAAAACCAATGCGCTCCCAAAAGTTGATCGAACAACTCGTCGATCCGGGGTAGCAGATAGGTGTTCAGCACCGTCAGACGATGGAGTTCTCGATAGTCTATGCATAAACGCAGGGTTCTATCCTTCTTCTTTACGAATAATACAGGGGATCCCCAAGGTGACGAGCTGGGGCGAACGAACCCTAACTCTACCAGTTCTTGCAGTTGAACTCTAAACTCTGCGAGCTCCTTCAGGGCCATTCGGTAGGGGGCCCTGGATACAGGCTTGGCACCCGGTACTAGATTAATTTGAAAATCAATTTCTCTATGCGGGGGTAATCCTGGCAGTTTCTCAGGAAATACCTCAGGGTAGTCCCGCAGTACCCATGCATCTTTTATATCTAATACTACCTCCTTCAACATGAAGAAGATAATGAATACTTCATCCCCCGACATATGAGCTTTTACAGCCTGAACTGAAGATAACAACATACGAGGTGCAAAGCTAATACCTTGAAAGATGACGTCGGTGTCTTCATGCCTCAAGTAGATTCGTTTCTCTGTACAGTCAATCCTTGCAAAGTGTCAGTCCAACCACGCCATGCCCAAAATGATGGCAAACTCCGGCATTATCAAGACCGTGGCAGGCGTATCAAAGGCCTTTCCCCCCAATGAATATCTCTAGCTCGCACTTAGCGGTTGCGGTCATCTCAGAGCCATCCGGGAGGCATACTCGTCGAGCTATACCAGTAAAGTATTGTACACTTTCCATGTCTTTAATGAAGCCTCAGACACAAAAGAGTGTGAGGCACCGGTATCGAACAGCGTATAGGCCATCTTCCCGCCGACTACCACGGTGCCTAAGTGCCAATAACTAAAACTCAACAGTAGGTGTCTAGTATGTTTTAAGCAAGTTAAGTTAAACAATGAAAATGTGGAAGCTAACTGCAACATACCTGCAATCACATCCTGGGGATTCCGTTCTTACGCCATGTCCAGCGCGTATACTTGATCTCGGGTAGGACCGGGGTTTCCTCCTCGTGGTCCTAGTCCACGACCGCGCATGTGACCCCGTCCTCGAGGAGCTGCCAGAGGGAGAGCTGGAGGGACATTCCCAAACAACAGCGGGCAAAAACATCGAATGTGGCCCGACTGGTTGCATTCGAAGCACACCCGCCCATAACGCCCCTCTGGTTGCTGAAATTATTGAGGCTGTGGTGGTGGAGGCAACGCGGGCGGCTGTGGAATCAGGTGCTCCACTGTAAAATTTCGGTGGAAACGCCCTCCACTTCTTTGATGTCCTCTTCCTCCTCTAAAGTCTCGCCTTCTTATGTTGCTTGGGCTAGCTTCTATCACGCCTTCTGCAGGTCTCTTACCACTACTCAAGTGGTCCGCCTCCAATCTCTTCGCCATGTCAATTATATCCGCAAAGCTAGAGTCTACTATAAACAAAAAGGCCTGCCTCAGGGGATCCTGCAGCTCTTTGTAGAAGTGCTTGGCATATCCTCTATCATCCAAATCATATGAGTCCGCGAATCTCGCGAGATGTTGGAACTCTCGCTGAATTCCGTAACTGATTTTGATCCTTGTTTCAGCAGAAGAAACCTCTCTTCGAGTTCATTTTGAGCGGATGTGGGAATGAAGTGCTCCAAGAAGACACCCGAGAACTCTCTCCAACTTATCTCTGTATAGACCCGGTCTTGGAAGGTGGAGCCCATGAGGGACTTCCACCACCTCTTAGCATGTAGTTCCAAGATGGACACCGCCAATGTCACAGCCATGTTGGCTGGGCAATGGATCCATACCAACAACTCCTATACCGTGTCAAGCCATTCCTCCGTGCTTACGGCTGACTCTATCCCGAGGTAGGAGGGAGGGGAGAGGGCCTGAAAGGTGCTCAACCAGTTAGAGCCCGGATCCTGTTGTTGCACTGGAGGCTGCTATGCACTAAAGGCATCCAGGATGGTGGTGAGCATCTGCCCCAACTCGGATTGTTGGAACTGAGTGGGAATGGAAGGGGCAGGAGTGCCCCCCATCGGCTCAACGTGCACCGGAATTTACACGTAAAACACAAGCGTATGGTCAGGTTAGCTAATCTTAAGGTCAAAGTTGGACAAGCTTAGAGTGAATTACATATGGGAACACCACTGCTTCTGCTAAGTCAGTTTGTCCCCAAACGTACTAATCGAACGGTGTGGTACCATTGTTGAATGACTTCTTTAGTTGAGGATTGTGGCAAACTGATACCATTTGTAAGACCCCCCCTCCCAGATCCCAAAACACGGCACGATGGGGGTCTTATGCCCAGAACAGCCGCCTTGTGATAGCATTAGCATACGGGCTAACCTGTACCACAAGACGCCTATTCTGCCTGCTACAACCAATATCAATATACGCATGGAAACCAAACCAAAATATAAACAAGAAGCCAAATCCACACCAAGCATATATGTCCAAAGTACAACAAAATAGAGAAGCTAAAACATGCTTCTACAATATCAGAGTACAGCAAATAAACGCCCAACGGGGCTACATCAGAGTCACTCAACACTCACATCAGTAACAGACGGTAGCGACGACACCGTCACTTCAGGCCCTGTCATCCTAGCCTGGTTGTCCTGCTGCACAGTCTGTGGCTGCTCTACCTGCGAGGTGACCTCCTAAAAAGGAAGATATAGCAACCATTAGTCGAAAAGACTAAGTGGCTTCACATCCGCTCTCCTGGCGACTCCTCGGCACCGGGCGGAGAAAAGAGCAAAAGTACAAAGTATAATAAATAGTATAAGTAGGTACAAGCAGGTGGTAATGGTACGATAAGAGTAACAACAATTAATCTAGCACTTCTACAAGAGATATATATATCATCAAGAGTAAGTAACTACAGTAGGAAAGTAACTTAACTTATAAGGATGCCCATACAAGCTTATAAGTTAACGATCGGTTTACATAAAGTAACTCATCGTATAAGAGTGCCCAAACAAACTTATACGATGAGGATCTTGTTTGTGCAATGTTATGTAATGGTATGTATGCAATGCAATGACTCACCCATGATCACACACATGTAATTGCTATGTCGACACAGACTATAGTTCCCACTATTCGAGCAGGTAGCTAACCTCTCAGGCATCAACCGTCGTGGCCAGGCGGCGACAGTAAAGTGGGCATCTCTACTACTATGCAGGCATCCACACTGCCTCACTTAGGCCTCCGTACGCCTCAACGCTAAGAACACAATAGCGGAGCCCATGCGTACTATGGCCCAGCGGGGGTCTAGGTGTCACAACCCGCATTTCCTCAACGAGTACCTCGTATCAGAGAAAGAGGAACTACGGGTTATGATGTCACGTCGTACAGGGGATAACTGAACATGCTCAGGCAACCCTTGACGCTTACTTTATGAGTTGACATTCAACAGTTAAATGCAAGAAAACCTTTGTATTTAATGGTCGTATCCCTCGGCCTTAGGTATCAAAAACTGTATTTGTACGCGGCGGAAAGACTTTGTTTATTTATAACGATCTCCTATATGCAGTCTATAGTGATACTACTATAATAAATCATCTTTGTTTACGTCATTTGGAAAATACGTGTTTGGTAACCAAAACATGTTATGCATGGATACAATAATAGGTTTGTTTAGCTTAAAAATACCTAATGCAACCTATCATAAATTCTTCCCAAGAGCAAGAAGACATCATCTCATCCAAATGAGTCCCATTAGCCGTCTAGTATTCATATATCACAAGTAAAGTAAGCCACCAATGGGCTCCAACAAGCTGACACGAACCCATTGGGGCACATGTATGTCTGTACAACAAAGAAAAGAACTACCTCGCTAAGTAAGCCCGGCTAGCTCCTAAGAAACGCCACCAACAAATCTAGCCGCACAACCGGCTACAACCTGCACCTGAGGCATTCAAGAAAGAATACCTCAGCAATCCTCGAAGATACAATAAAAAGAAGAGCAGCATGTTTATACAATATCATGAAGGGGCTTACCGACCCCGTTGCAATGTTTCATATAAGTAAAAAAAAGAGTGAAGAAAACAAGTGGAAAACGCACCAAAACACATGCCAAACGCACCAAGTGCGTACAAGTTTCACCAAGTCCTGCTCAACCCGCAGGAGCAAAAGGCATAACACATGCCCATTCCATCATCCTTAGTACAAGAAACAACTAAATGAGTGAAACATAAGCAGCGTTTACATGCGATTCAGCAAGGGTCTTTTGGTGGCAGCCCTAAAGTGGAACGCACCAATAAAAACCAGCCCAAACCGGGGCCAAAATGGTGCTCTACACCACAAATCCAAACCCGGTGGCCACAAAGGCTTAACCCACACCACCCCTTACCGACTCCTCACACAAACGCTTCTGCCATGGTTCACAATTCGCCTCGCAAAACTCACCATAACCCATAACCCAAGCGCAACACCATAAGCAACTCTAACCCAAGTACACATGTTCCCTTCCTTCATCCTCACACATGACTACAATTTGCGAACGTTATGTTTGATGAACTTCATCACATGATAGAGTTTGATTAACCTCATTACATAAATCACATGTTTGGAACAAGAATCACATGCTTTTGATCAAGGAAGAATCACATAAATTTGAAAGGCTACATGACCATGAATCAACTTAGCTACATGAATCACATGAACAAGAGAACTACATGAATTAACCTAGCATAGATTTGATAACGAAACAAAACTAAGCATGGAAGATCGAAGTCATTCAGCATAGGGAAATTCAAGAGCATAATAAGGGTAGTGAGGAAGAACCAAAAACAAGAAGAACAAGCTAGGAAAAGTGAAAGAGAAAAACTAGATATTTGCACAATCAAAAACAAGAAAGAAGATTGGCAAGGGTGAAGAACACCGCTTGCCTGAACCGAGACGATGCCGCGACGGCTGCCCTCTCTTTCCTTGCCTTGCTTTAGCCCTTGCTCCCTTGAGTTCCTTTTGGAATAAGGAAGAAGATGAAGAGAAGGTGAAGTGAGGAGGAGAAACTCTGTTTCGGCCTTATTTTCTCCAGAATAGAGCTGGACCGTTAGATGCAGAACCAAGGAAATGAACGGCACAAAAAAACTGGAAAAAGTCGATTTTCGGGCCGGTCACGCCCTGTGTCATGCCCGTGACGCAGGGCGTGTACCTTAAGCGGCGCAGAAAGTTGGCAATTTCAAGTTTATCCACACGGTACACGGCCGGGTACACGCCCGTGATGGGTCGGTCACGCCCGTGACCTAGGGCATGTAGCCCGTGTCTCGACACCTTGTCGACCAAAGGTGTCGACACTCGACACAGCTGGATAAGCCCTGTGACACGCCCGTGTCACAGGCCGTGTCCCATCTCTCGACACCCGACACTCGACACTCGACACTCGATACTCGACATTCGACACTCGACACTCGACACTGCGGGACACGGCCCGTAACACGCCCGTGTCACGGGGCGTGTACCCCATTCGTCGAGCTCAACTCGACACAGGAAAATCGTCGAGTCAAGGAGGTCACGCCCAGGTTACACCCTGGGTCACGCCCCGACACGCCCGTGTAGGGGGGGCGTGTCACGCACAAAAAATGACTATTTTTCCCTGTTTTGAAAAATATTTCTGTGTCGTCCTAGCCCATTTTTGCCTTAAGAACTTTTTACCCTTTTTTGTTTGTTGTACAAGCAACCCATTTTGAACAACATTACCCGGGCGCGAAAAAGTGCAAACATTCCCTAAGAGGCCTCACCGAGTCACCAATTTGGACTCCGGTTTGCTGGGGAATCGTGCAACTCGGCTACCAAAATAGCCACTCGCAAGCCCGCGGAAAAAAACCATGCTCAACAACGGTCAAAGCCAACGTAACGCCCATCAAGAGTACGCAATCAAAAATCCGGGGTGTTACAGTCACTCCCCCTAACAAAAAGTTTCGCCTCGAAACTTTTCAATCATTTTGTTCTCAATCAACTAAGGTAACAAACCAAAAACAGCAATGCAACAAAACACCAATTCACATACCAGCTTATTTACGGGAACAAATGAGGGTGAGCCGCCCTCATCGTTGACTCGAGCTCCCACGTCGCGCTTTCCACATTCTGATTTTTCCATAGCACCTTGACCATAGGAATCTTCTTTTTTCGCAACACGCAATCTTGGGAGTCCAATATTCGGATGGGCATCTCCACATAAGAAAGGTTTGGCGTCAATTGCGGCACCACGTCCAACACTTGCGTGTCATGTCGCACACACTTGCGAAGTTGGCTAACATGAAACACGTCGTGAACACCAGGAAAGTTCACGGGTAATTCTATCTTGTAAGCGGATGCACCAACTCGCGCAAAAATCTTGAAGGGACCCACAAATCTTGGGTCTAATTTGCGCTCTTTTCCAAACCTTTTAATCCCAACCATTGGGGAGACTTTCAAGAAAACGGAATCCCCCACCGCAAACTCTAATTCCGACCTTCGTCGGTTGGCATACTTTTCATATCGCTCTTGGGCGATTCGGAGCTTCTCCCGAATAAGTCGTACGGCAACTTCCATGTCCTCGAGCGCCTCTGGGCCCAACAAAGGCCGCTCGCCAACCTCAGTCCAAAAGAGGGGAGTCCGACATCGATGCCCATATAAAGCTTCGAACGGAGCCATTTGCAAGCTTTCTTGATAGCTGTTATTATATGCGAATTCCATAAGCCGCAAACGTTCATCCCATGCTCCGCCATACTCAAGAATGTAGCATCGAATCATATCTTCCACAATTTGATTTACTCGTTCCGTTTGGCCATTCGTCTGAGGGTGGTAAGCAGTGGAATACCGCAAATCCGTCCCCGAACCCTCTTGTAGACTCTTCCAGAAACGAGAAGTAAATCGGGAATCCCTGTCTGATATGATATTGACTGGCACACCATGCAGTCGGATGATCTCGTTCAAATAGAGCTTCGCTATTGTCTTCATCGGGTAGTTGACCTTAAATGGTATGAAATGAGCACACTTGGTCAATCTATCCACGATCACCCACACGGAGTCATATCCTCGTGGAGATCTCGGTAGGCCTGTAATAAAATCTATTGAGATGCTTTCCCACTTCCATGTTGGAATCTCCAATGGTGTCAACTTGCCACCAGGCCTCCCATGATCAGCTTTCACCCACTTGCAGGTATGACATTCAGATACAAATCGCGCTATATCTCTTTTCATTCCATACCACCAGACAATTTGTTTCAAATCACTGTACATTTTTGTTGAGCCTGGATGGTAGGCCATACTTGAGCCATGTGCTTCCCGGCACACCATCTCGCGAATGTCCCCAACTGCGGGAATACAAAATCGACCATGATACTTTAACGTGCCATCCTCATCAAAAGAAAAATCCGGTAATTCCCCCATTTCAGTCCGAAGCAATAGATGTAAAAGATCAGGATCATCCTTTTGGTGTTGTCTTGCAAGCACCAGCCATGAAGGTTCTTCTACCATCGAATGACTTTGCGGGTCATATTAGCCCACAGAAATATCCATCAATCGAAATTCCTCCACAAGACGGTCGACTGAAAGATGAAATAATTTCCCCGTCTTCCGACTCAAAGCATCGGCCACAACATTCACTTTCCCCGGATGATACTGAATGTCCACATCATAATCAGCTACATATTCAAGCCATCGCTGTTGGCGCAGATTCAGTTCCTTTTGCGTGAAGACGTACTTTAAACTTTTATGATCTGTAAAGATTTTACACTGCGCACCATAGAGTAAGTGTCTCCACAACTTCAACGCAAATATCACCGCTGCGAACTCCAAATCGTGCGTTGGGTAATTCTTTTCATGACTTTTCAACTGCCGAGACCCATACGCAATCACCTTTTTGTCCTGCATTAAAACACAGCCAAGTCCAACGTGCGACGCATCCACAAAAACGTCATAATCTATCCCTTCTGTCGGCAAGATCAACACAGGAGCGGTACATAACTTGTTCTTGAGTTCAAGGAATGAGGCCTCACACTTGTCATTCCAATCAAACGCCACATTATTCTGGGTTAAGCGAGTCAAAGGTGCGGCCAACGTCGCAAAACCTTCGACAAATCTGCGATAATAGCCGGCCAATCCCAAGAAGCTTCGAATCTCCTTGGGTGTCTCCGGTCTTCTTCATTCCATGTCTGTAGCAATCTTTTCGGGATCCACTGAAATTCCATGGTGATTAATGACATGACCCAGAAAGGCAACTTGAGGCAACCAAAACTCGCATTTGCTTAGCTTGGCGAATAACTTTTGGTCTTGCAAAGTGGCCAATACCAATCGCAGATGCTGTTCATGCTCCTCAGCACTGCGGGAGTAGACAAGAACGTCATCAATAAAAATCACCACAAACTTATCCAAGTATTCCTTGAACACCCTGTTCATCATATCCATAAAAGCTGATGGTGCGTTGGTCAAACCAAATGACATCACCAGAAATTCAAAATGGCCATGCCTTGATCGAAATGCAGTCCGCGGAATATCAGACTCCCGGACCTTGAGCTGATGATAGCCCGAGCGGAGATCAATCTTCGAAAATACGGAACTGCCACACAGTTGATCAAACAAATCATCAATTCTTGGCAGTGGGTACTTGTTTTTAATCGTCACCTTGTTCAACTCCCGGTAATCGATGCAAAGCCGCATCGACCCATCTTTCTTCTTCACAAATAACACCGGTGCACCCCAAGGTGATGAACTCGGCCGAATAAACCCTTTTGCCAATAAGTCATCCAACTGGGTACGCAACTCTGATAGCTCACGCGGGGCCATTCTGTACGGCGCTTTCGTAATAGGCCGCGTACCCGGTTCCAAATCAATAACGAACTCGACATCACGATCAGGGGGAAGACCAGGAAGATCAGTGGGAAAAACATTTGGGAATTCACGCACAACAGGAATCTCCTCCAAACGCGGCAAAACAACACTAATCCCCACAACTGAGACTAGACAAGCAAAACAGTCGGAAACAAACAACGTCCGAACACATACCACCGAAATCCCTGGAGTCTCCTGGCATGAATCACCATACACACTTCCCGGCTGACCATTGTCCTTGATAAAATCCAAGCGCTTCCCTTTGCACTGGATGACGGCGTCATAGCGGGATAACCAGTCCATGCCCAAAATGACGTCAAAATCCTCCAAATCGATCACCTTGAAATCAGCCTTTGCTAAAAAATCGCCCAACAAAATGGGACAATCAAGAAGACCCCAGTCTGCTACCACAGAAGCACCAGAAGGAAACTTCACCAAAAAGGCATTCCCCACGCGATCTGGTGTCAAATGATACCGATCCAGAAAGGTTCGAGCCACAAATGAATGGGTTGCGCCAGAATCAAAGAGAACACGCGCCCAACGGTTCTTTACCTTAAAGTGTCCTATAAGGGTATATATGGAACTAAGAACTACTCGTAAAAGGCAGAAACAAAACGTGAACCAGAGGAATGAATCGAACCTGAGATAACCTGGGGTGACATCTGAGTTTCCTCTGAGGAGATCACATTTAACTTCCCTTTTCCTTTGTCCAAACGCGGAGGCAGAGGCAAAGCTTGGAGTGGCATTGGCTGCAGCACGGGCTGGTTTTGTGGGCACCTTGCCTTCAGATGTCCCTGTTTGCCACACTGGAAGCACACCTTGTCCTTGACCCAGCAGCGGCTCATATCATGACCTCTTCTCCCACAAGCTGTACACTCCAAGTCTCTGGTTGGCGCACTCTGAATGGCGTGCACCTGCTCCTTCTTTTGCATCCCCAACCGCTTGAAACATTTCTCAAATGGGTGGCCTGACCGGCCATAGAAGCTACACGTCTCCTTGTTCTTCTTCCTTACGTCTGATTCGTGGGAGCTTTTCCCTCCCATCAGCTTCCTCTTATCCTTCCTCATCAGTTGTCCTCTTTGTTTTGCAGTTTCGATAGCTTCAACCTTCAACGCAGCCTCAACCACAGTAGTGTAACTCGTCGCTCCATAAGCACTTGCGAACTGCTGCACGTCGCTGCAGAGTCCGCTAAGAAATCTCTTTACTCGGTCAGCTTCCGTAGTCACCAAGCTCGGAGCGAACCGACTTAACTTGCTAAACTCAATTTCATACTCACTAACTGTGAGTTTCCTCTGCTTCAGGTACAAGAAGTCATTCATCAGGCGGTCCCTTTCAACTGACGGTAGAAACTTACGCCGTAACATTTCTTTAAAGGCTTCCCACGAACATCCCGCCCCTAAGCTCTCCTTTTCGCGCAACCACCAACCTTTAGCCAACCCTTTGATTTGATAGGTGGCAAGCATCACCTTCTGGTCCTCAGTAATGCCAGAATAACCAAACATTTCTTCCAACGTGATCACCCAATCATCCAAGATCACAAAGTCCGCTTTTCCATCATAAGTCGGTGGTCCAAGTCGCTGAAACTGCGAGATGAAAGTCATCGCAGTTGGAACCACAACTGGGGGTATCACTGCCACGGAAGGAGTAGAAATGGTGGGACCTCGGACAGTCTCTTGCCCTCTTGGTGCCAGTCCAGACATCGCTTAGGACATAGCTTGGAGCTGGGACTGCACTTCCTGCACCTGCCTCATCAAAGTCTCATTACTTTGGCGTAAACTATCCATCAGGGCATTATTCTGTACGCCCGAAGACTCGCCCTCGGATTGGGGAGTTTGCCTTGTCACTGGACGCTTCGACATCCTATAAACACGTTCACTCTTATCAAGCTCAAACCCAACAAAACACACAACGACTATGTACAGACCATACATATCTAAATATGAATATCAACTGCTAACTTGCTCTGGGAGTTTGCGAATGATGGTATGCCTAGCCTAAAGATGAATCACCGTCATCCCACTAACTTGTGCCTAACCGATGAATGCATGACTTGATTTGACCCAAAACCATGAGTGAACAGGTGTCATCATGTACATCTTTAGCTTTGCACGTTGTGCTCATGAAATGTTATGTTATGCGTGCTGTGCGATGCAATCTAGAAAAGGCCTTAATGCATGCCATGAGCGGTCGTACGCATCACAATGCTATGCATCCCATACTACATAGCATTGCATGCAACAAAGAAAATAAAACGTGCTAGTAGCATCCATGTGATAAGGTTATGCATCCCATACTACATAACCCGTACATGTTGCCCCTATGGTGGATCCATATACAACCACATATTATGCATCCCATACTACATAATATGCCCCGTATACTTCTTGTCATGCCATGAGTGTAGTGTGCGTGCGTCGGCCAAGACCTACTGATGGCACCTCGGTGTGTGTATGATATGATGCTTACAACCAAAAAAGAAAGTTTGCCCGACCAATTGTCAAGCAAATCTCTCTCTGATACCAACTGTCACAACCCGCATTTCCTCAACGAGTACCTCGTATCAGAGAAAGAGGAACTACGGGTTATGATGCCACGTCGTACAGGGGATAACTGCACACGCTCAGGCAACCCTTGACGCTTACTTTATGAGTTGACATTCAACAGTTAAATGCAAGAAAACCTTTGGATTTAATGGCCGTATCCCTCGGCCTTAGGTATCAAAAACTGTATTTGTACGCGGCGGAAAGACTTTGTTTATTTATGACGATCTCCTATATGCAGTCTATAGTGATACTACTATAAGAAATCATCTTTGTTTACGTCATTTGGAAAATACGTGTTTGGTAACCAAAACATGTTATGCATGGATACAATAATAGGTTTGTTTAGCTTAAAAATACCTAATGCAACCTATCATAAATTCTTCCCAAGAGCAAGAAGACATCATCTCATCCAAATGAGTCCCATTAGCCGTCTAGTATTCATATATCACAAGTAAAGTAAGCCACCAATGGTTGCCAACAAGCTGACACGAACCCATTGGGGCACATGTATGTCTGTACAACAAAGAAAAGAACTACCTCGCTAAGTAAGCTCGACTAGCTCCCAAGAAACGCCACCAACAAACCTAGCCGCTCAACCGGCTACAACCTGCACCTGAGGCATTCAAGAAAGAATACCTCAGCAATCCTCGAAGATACAATAAAAAGAAGAGCAGCATGTTTATACAATATCATGAAGGGGCTTACCGACCCCGTAGCAATGCTTCATATAAGTAAAAACAAGAGTGAAGAAAACAAGTGGAAAACGTACCAAAACACATGCCAAACGCACCAAGTGCGTACAAGTTTCACCAAGTCCTGCTCAACCCGCAGGAGCAAAAGGCAAAACACATGCCCATTCTATCATCCTTAGTACAAGAAACAACTAAACGAGTGAAACATATGCAGCGGTTACATGCGATTCAGCAAGGGTCTTTTGGTGGCAGCCCTAAAGTGGAACGCACCAATAAAAACCAGCCCAAACCGGGGCCAAAATGGTGCTCTACACCACAACTCCAAACCCGGTGGCCACAAAGGCTTAACACACACCACCCCTTACCGACTCCTCACACAAACGCTTCTGTCATGGTTCACAATTCGCCTCGCAAAACTCACCATAACCCATAACCCAAGCGCAACACAATAAGCAACTCTAACCCAAGTACACACGTTCCCTTCCTTCATCCTCACACATGACTATAATTTGCCAACGTTATGTTTGATGAACTTCATCACATGATAGAGTTTGATTAACCTAATTACATAAATCACATGTTTGGAACAAGAATCACATGCTTTTGATCAAGGAAGAATCACATAAATTTGAAAGGCTACATGAACATGAATCAACTTAGCTACATGAATCACATGAACAAGAGAACTACATGAATTAACCTAGCATAGATTTGATAACGAAACAAAACTAAACATGGAAGATCGAAGTCATTCAGCATAGGGAAATTCAAGAGCATAATAAGGCTAGTGAGGAAGAACCCAAAACAAGAAGAACAAGCTAAGAAAAGTGAAAGAGAAAAACTAGCTATTTTGCACAATCAAAAACAAGAAAGAAGATTGGCAAGGGTGAAGAACACCGCTTGCCTGAACCGAGACGATGTCGCGACGGCTTCTCCTCTCTTTCCTTGCCTTGCTTTAGCCCTTGCTCCCTTGAGCTCCTTTTGGAATGAGGAAGAAGATGAATAGAAGGTGAAGTGAGGAGGAGAAACTCTGTTTCGGCCTTATTTTCTCCAGAACAGAGCTGGACCGTTAGATGCAGAACCAAGGAAATGAACGGCACAAAAAAACTGGAAAAAGTCGATTTTCAGGTCGGTCACGCCCTGTGTCACGCCCGTGATGCAGGGCGTGTACCTTAAGCGGCGCAGAAAGTCGGCAATTTCAAGTTTATCCACACGGTACACGGCCGGGTACACGCCCATGACGGGTCGGTCATGCCCGTGACCTAGGGCGTGTAGCCCATGTCTTGACACCTTGTCGACCAAACGTGTCGACACTCGACACAGCCGGACACGCCCTGTGACACGCCCGTGTCACAGGCCGTGTCCCCTCTCTCGACACCCGACACTCGACACTCGACACTCGACATTCGACACTCGACACTCGATACTGCGGGACACGGCCCGTGACACGCCCATGTCACGGGGCGTGTACCCCATTCATCAAGCTCAACTCGACAAAGGAAAATCGTCGAGTCAATGAGGTCACGCCCAGGTCACGCCCTGGGTCACGCCCCGACACGCCCGTGTCGGGGGGCGTGTCACGCACAAAAAATGACTATTTTTCCCTGTTTTGAAAAATGTTTCTATGTCGTCCTAGCCCATTTTTGCCTTAAGAACTTTTTACCCTTTTTTGTTTGCTGTACAAGCAACCCATTTTGAACAACATTACCCGGGCGCGAAAAAGTGCAAACATTCCCTAAGAGGCCTCACCGAGTCACCAATTTGGACTCCGGTTTGCTGGGGAGTCGTGCAACTCGGCTACCAAAACAGCCACTCGCAAGCCCGCGGAAAAAAACCATGCTCAATAACGGTCAAAGCCAATGTAACGCCCATCAAGAGTACGCAATCAAAAATCCGGGGTGTTAAACTAGTGTAGATGTGCACCGAGAACACAGCCCCGAACTGGCCTTGTATGACCCGGAAGGGGCCTCGGAAGTAAGCACAAGGACACAGCCTAACCGTTCACTTGGCACGGTAGGAGCCCCGGGACCTGAACACCGAGGACCAAGCCCAACTACCCAAAGTCTAACTTTTAACTCCCGTCGGTGTGACGATCGGCAAGTCCGTAGATCTGCCACACTATCACTAACCCAGGATTACGACACCGCGTGTCAACTCACACCACATGCAATTCCACATCACCATGACATGGAAGGAGCCTCGGAAAAAGCACGAGGACCAAGACCAACCATCCACTCGGCACGGAAGGAGCCCCGGGAAATAAACATCGAGGACCAAGCCCAACCATCCGACTTTGACTCATCTCAACACAATCCCAACTAGTGGCGGTCAACACCGCACTTACAACCTTCCACAATGCTACACGTAGGGAGACGACACTCTAAGCATTGGACTACTAAATTCATTCCGTTAGTAGAACATTCACATGGCCATAGTTTATCCTCCTAGATGTCATACCAAATGATCTCAACACATTATAAAGATGATTAGCATTTATATTAATCTACCAATTTCTATCAAATCATTTTGTTTAAGTATGCTTCGCTTCACAAATCAATCTCATGAGATCCAATTATTAAACTTCATCAATTATAGAACTAAGATGATTAACATAAAAGAGTTCACCCAAACCTCAAGTTAATCGCAACATTGAATCCACTGAATCCAAATCCATATTATACCAAACCCAGAATTTAAGTGCAGAATAAATCTGGACAGCAACTTCGACCGGTGATTCCCGAATCTACAGGAATCCGGTGAAGGTGTGTAAACCCTCGATGGAAGGGTCTTTCCATGGGTCACAACTTTCATGTTCAGACCACGGCCCAGATTCAATAGTATCATACTTGAAATCGGCTTCAAAGTTCGCTGCGTATAGAACACAATTTCTGCATGCAGGGTTTATCAGACGTCATTTTTGTTCAGACTTTCCGGTGGATACACACTTCGCCTGAAGTCATGCAATCACTCGTTGGAAAGGTATTTTCAAGGGCTTCAACTTTTATGTTTAGTCGAAAGCCCAGATATGGACATATCACACCTGAAAACGGCCACGAAGATCACTGCGTGCAGAACATAGATTCTGCGCACATCTTAAAGCGGAATGAACGGCATCGGTTCATCTTCCTCCTCAAGTCGGTCTTCCAAAATCACACCAAAAATTTCTCCTCCCTTATTCACCCTCATGAGGCCATGATTCTTCACGAAACCATCCCCCATCTTCACATAGAAGGTTGGATAGGTTGAAGACACAACTAGCCTTAGAGCACAAGCCCTACAACGGCCTCTTCCTAGATAAATAACCATCTCTATAGTCTAGACTCTTTTGAGTCGACATCTCACCTAGATATCTATAGATCTAGCACCAAGGGAGAGGGGAGGAAGATCACCTCATTTCCGGCCATGGATCGTGTAACTCTCCTCGGCGGCATCTTCTCCTTCACGACGGCGGCGGATCTTCTCCTCCAAGACTTGCTCCAGCAGTTTTCCCTCTCTACAAAAATTTCTCTCAGGAAAAATGTCTGGAATGAGGAGTGAAAATGGCTAGGGTTTTCACAACCCTTATATATGAAAAGTGACACGGGTAGGGACACGCCCGTATCCTTACCTGTGTCTTGCTTCGGGCGAAGCGTCAATGACAGTTTTAGTGTCGGTTCAATACTCGACACGGGTAGGGACACGCCCGTGTCCCGACCCATGTCCACATGACACGGCCGTGTTCCCTGGTCGTGTCCTTATCTGAACACGTCTCGACAACCTCAACTCGACATATACGGGTTGGGACACCCCCGTGTCTCTACCCATGCCATACACTTCGTCGATCTCGACACGCTTCGTCGATGTCAACACGCTTCGTCGAGTTCAACTCAACACACACGGGTAGGGACACGCCCGTGTCTCTACCTGTGTCACTGCACAGGATACACTTCGTCGATCTCGACACGCTTCGTTGATCTCGACACACACACGGGTAGGGACACGCCCGTGTCTCTACCCGTATCACTTCACAGGATACACTTCATCGATCTCGACAGGCTTCGTCGAGTTCAACTCGACACACACACGGGTAGGGACATTCCCATGTCACTTTACACGGGTAGTAACACGCCCGTGTCACTACCTGTATCCTTCTCTGGACATACTCAAGTCGTCAACTCGAGAGCTGGCCTCTCCCACACGGGTAAGGACACGCCCGTGTCTCCACCCGTGTCATATTCTATACTTATTTCTCCTCCCATTTACAACTGCAGCCCAGCTTCCAGCACTTCTCCGAACCCAAGTCAGCACCCCTGACTCAAAAACACGCATGAGGGGTCTAGTGCGAATCGGGACGTTATAAGTCAACTCACTCAATGTCATATAGCCAAAAGCGTTGAGTGAAGCTTGATCTCTCAACGCCATGTTATTTCTGTCAAAACCAAAGGAAAAGGAGATAGAAAATCGACAAAGTCCAGAAGAGTTGAGTGAAGCCAGTTCACTCAATGCCAAGATCAAAAAGCTTTGAATCAAGCTAATGCAGTCAGCTTAAGAGGAAACAGAGAAATCAGCTAACTCCAGAAGCGTTGAGTGAAGCCAGTTCACTCAACGCCAGATTTCAGAGGCAAAGGAAGAAAGCATTGAGTGAGGTCAGCTCACTCAATGCCTTCAGATAGAAGGAGATTTGGCTAAGTATAAAAGTGTTGAGTGAAGCTAGTTCACTCAATGCCTTCATGTAGAGCAAAATTATTCTAAGTCCAGAATCATTGACTGAGGGCAGTTCACTCAATGCTCTCAATGTCATAATTACATAAAGGGTTGAAGTTAAAGCTAAGGCAAAAAGCATTGAGTGAATCTTATAGACTCAACGCTCTCAATGCCTAGAGTTGCAGAAGCATGGAGAATGTTGACGAAGTTAAAAAGCGTTGAGTGGAGCTTACTCACTCAATACCTAGCAGAGCAGGAAATTTTCTAAGTCCAGATTCGTTAAGTATAGCTTGTTCACTCAATACACTCAACTCCTGGGTAGTTGTCTGAAATTTTCTAAGTCCGGAATGGCTGGCATCAGTAAAGTCAACAAAATTCAAAATGATTAAGGAAGAGCTGTAATTCATTACTAATGTCATCGTCAGTCTCATTCTGTAAAACTAAGGATATAATCATCTGTTAAAGTAATGACACGTGTCAATCATACTACTGGATGACGAGATTATGAATTGAGTATGAGATCAAGATCGAGATAACTTTCAAAGGGATTATTTGATTACAAAAAAGTTGTGTGGGACTTCGTCTTCTTCCCCCACCATTTCAACAGATTCTGAAGGTTTTTTGAGTTAGATGCGGTGATCAACATCTGCTACAGCAAGATCAAAGATATTCTCTAAGGAAGAAGAAATAGCCAAGGCCAGCCCTAGCTGTAGTGACTTCTCGATCCAAGCAGAGCCTAATCTGAAGATCAATTTTAGGATCGGTGAAGAAGAAATCTGCATAGGGTTTTCTCAGGTCAGAAGGAGAAGCAGAGCAGTTCAATTTCAACCAAAATAGGTTAGCTGATTGAAGACCATCTTTCTTGACTTCTCTCTTCATCAGCACAATCAGAATTCATTTCTTAGTCGATTCTAGCACAAGCATCAGATTCTGGAAGATCTTCATCCTTATTGCTGAGAAAAAAAATTGTGCTGAGATTCTCTCAGTTCAAGAAGCTGTAGACTCAGAGAATCAATTTATGGAGTCTAATCTATATCAATATCAAATCCATTTATATAGGATCTTTTTAAGATCCGTGTTGTAAGCCTAAATTATAAAGGCTGAGTGGTAGAATACAGTCTTGTATCTGTATGATGGGGCTATTTTCTTAGCCTGTGTTGTTGGGCATTTGTGCCTGTGGGAGGTGATCAAGTGATCACTGAGTGGTTAGGTTGGGTGCTTGTGTTGTATGTCTCTGTGGAGACTATGTGATCCAGTGTTATTGTTTTGTAATCTCTGAGGAGCCATGTAATTGGAGAAGTGTCTTGTCTAACATTCTGTTAGAAAGGCAGGAGGGACAATGGATGTACCCATACACTGAAGAACCACTATAAAAATCTGGTGTGTTGTGTGTGAATTTCTTGGAAGCTAAATTAATCACTCACAACAAGGCTTAACTTAGTTAAAGGCTTAAAGAACTCAAAAGAGAATCATAAACATCTTAATAACCTATTCACCCCCCCCCCCTCTAGGTGATTAGCTACCCTTGAATTCAAAAACTTTCAGGTGGTATCACAGAGAGGTTTCTCAAGATAGGCTTAACAATCTGAGTAGATCTCAAAGAGTAGCTGAGAAAAGATAAGTATGGGTTTTGGAGAGAACCATAAGGAACTAGATTCTATGAAACTTCTTCTATACAGGAAAGAAAATTTTGGAATATGGAAATAAAGGGACAGATTGTTTATGGAAGCATCATACCCGAGGAATTATATTACAATACAAGAAGGACAATTCATTCCCTTTAAGGTGTCAGTTCTTGATGCAAATATCAAATCTCCTAAGAGTTATGCAGAAATCACTAACGATGAAATCATCTTGGCTTTAATGGATAAAATGGCACAAAACATTATAATTAGTGTCATAGATGACTCGACTTTTCAAAACCTGGTACACTGCAAAACCTCAAAGGAAATGTGGGACACTCTTGTGATATATATGGAGGGTACTGGGGAAGTTAGAGATGATAGAATGTCTATGCCCAATCAAGAGTATGAGGCTTTCATGTAGATAAAGGAGGAGACAATAGCTAGCTGCTATGAAAGGATTTGCAGAACTGTAAATGATCTAAGGACCTATGGCTGAGTCTTTAGTAACTATGAGCTAAATGATAAGTTTCTTAGGTCTCTTACTAGAGATTGGGACACTAAGAAATGTTTCATTAGAGAAGTGGAAAAGATGGCAGATACTCCACCATCAACTTTGTTTGGGAAGTTGTTGTCATATGAAATGCAACTGACTGCAAGGAAGGAGGAAGAGAAGACTAGCAAATCTCAGGCTAAAGAATTAACTGCGGCCTTCAAGGCAGATAGTTCCAAGAGAATCAAAGAGAAGCATCCTTCTCTCCCAAGTAGACCAGCTGATTCTGAAGATTCAGATTAATATACATCAGAATACAATATGTCTGATGAGGAATTTACTGCTTTCTCAAGGCAGTTCAAGAAGCTGATGAAGAAGAAGGGGCAGAGGAGCAAACCTTCTACTTCCTTACAAAATAAGGACTACTATAGAATCAAGAAGAAAACTTTCGAGGAAGGAAGGTATGACTAAAAACCTAGTAAACATGTTACTAATAAGATTATCTACTTTTGTTGAAGCAAGTCAGGGCATGTTATGGCTGAATGCCCTATGAAGAAGAAGGAGGATGATGAGAAAAATCACCATCATAGAAGGGTAAGAAGGAGAAAACCTTCATTGCTAAGAAGGAGAAAAGATGGACTGACTCATCCTCATCAAAGTCAGATGATGAAGATGAAGCCTAAATTGGGCTGATGGCTAGATTAGATGAGGAATCTTGACAGGATTAGCCTGGACCATCTAAGGTACACTCTCCATTCATCTCTTCATCTAAGTCAAGTTATAAGACTAGTCCCAGTTCAGAAGCATCCTCATCTAGGAATAAAAGTGATTCTCAGTCTGAGGAAGAGATCAATCAAGTCATTGATAAGTATGGTTAACTTCTGAATGCATTCAAAAGGAGCAAGCAGTTGTCAAAAAAGCAGCTCAAGAGATTGCATCTCTATAACTTGATGTTTCCCAGCATTGTGTTCCATCAATCATGTTGGAATAGAAAATTAGGGAAGTTAGTCAGTTAAAGACTATTACTATTATACAAATAGGCACCATAAAGTATAAGAATGACCTTATTAGGGATCTAGAAGAAAATCTCCAAAGGGAGAAGAGAATTGTGGCAAGTTTTTCTAAGCCGAAATCAGTGTTGCCCATTATTGACTCCTTCACCTCTCAGAGAAATAAGAGAGGAGTTGGATTCAAGGGAAACACCAGAGCTGCACCTTTCAAAGGAAAGGGAAAAGCTCCAGCTAAGCTACCCATTCCTTTTAAAATGGTAATACTCTCTACTAACATGTATAAACATGACTCCATGTATGGTCAATGGAAGAATGGGAATTCTTACTAGAAGGATACTAATGTATCTTCCAATATAAGGAGAAGAGGAATGGGGTTGAGTGCCTTCAAGATTTCTCATGAAGAAATATAAACGGCCCATCCTGCACCATTTGTCTTTGGTGTTCTAGCTCCAACACTTAAGAATGGGGCAGTGGCCAAACTTCAGACTAAATCAGCAAAGACTCATACTAAAAGTCAGTCTTATAGAAAGCCTGATTAGGTGTTTCTTATGCTATCAGGAGTAAGATTTCTGCAAAGAAAACTGCTGCTAGTGTTACTCAGAAAAAAGCTAAATAAAGCTGCTGAAAGAGTTTCCTTTAGCCAGATAATTGCTTAAAGAAATCTGATGAATGTACAAACTCGGGCTCGCGAGAGGCCCTCAAGGTGCGAACAGTAAAATCGGGCTTGAGGAACTGACAGGCGGGTGGCACCATAAGGTCCACTCGCATGAGGTGAGATGGGCGATCCCTGTAGTGGGCAAGATGCCCCTTTTGGGATGCAAGTAGGACTTTATAGGCAAGAGGGCCCTGCGACGAAGGATGCCTGCAAGACGGCTATGAGGGCTCGTCTCGCCGATGGGTGTTACCCTACTCTCCATATAGAGAGAGAGTTGTTTTGGCGATTCTATACCCATGGGAGATTTTGCTCTTCTGCCCCGGGTAAATTTACCCTTTTGCCTTTGGTAGTCTACATATAACTCCTCAGAACAGCGGAGTTTGGTTGTTGGCAAACCCAACCAGGGGTACTTTGGTAATTTCATGTCAGATCATTGTAGTTATTTGCAGATCCAACTTAGAAAACTATAAATTGGCCCATAGGGGTTCTTCAGAAGCACCTTTTTTTCCCCGGGGACTGAAGAGGATTTTTATGTGCTTTCTGAGGAGCTCCAAGCCCAGCTTTTGGCTTTGGAGGGGAAGCTCTCAGAGATCTTCCGGGTAAGCAGTGGGACCTCCCTACTGAGGCTTTGGGCTGGTTTCTAGTCCTTCACGACCAGTCGGAGGTTAGAGCTTTGGACGAGTAGGTGTTGGCTACGCCCCTATTTTTTGAACTTTTGTCGAAGCCAAATTTTGGCTTCAATAGTTCTGGTGCGGTGAGCGTGGAAGGTAGCTGGTACAAGAAAGTTTTGAGTTTTGTTTGATGGCAGGTGGTGAAGGTGAAGGATCTGGTTCAGGAGGTTCCCCCTCCTGGGGAGAGGAGGCGACAAGGAAGATGCTGGAGGACTTCAGGCGGGAGTTCTTGAAGACTATCAGCTTGGCCTTCTCTTCAAGGAGAGAGTGGGCAATGCCTCAAGTTCCGATAGAGGAGATCCCACTCTTGGGTGAGAACGCCCCTGGACAGCGCCCGGGGAAGGAGGTCCCAGCGGAGGATGGCGAGAGGGACATGTCCGTGCGAGAGCTCTTCCCATTCCACCGCCCCGGGAAGGAGATTCTAGCAGAAGTTGGCGAGAAGGAGGCAGGTGTGCGAGAGCTCTTCCGTGGTCAAGGTCTCGCGGATCGGGCCAGCCATCCGAGGCCGTGGGACGTGCCCTCTCGGTAGGCAGGAGGCGAGAGCACCTTCAGTGAGCTCATCATCTCGGCCCCGGTGTCGGAGGGGTTCCGGGAGCCTTACATGTCCTACTACTTGGGTAAGGATGACCTTGTACAGCATGTACAGTGGTTTGAAGATGTTGTTTCGATAAGGCAGATGACGGATACCTTCAAGTGTCGGCTGTTTGCCATCACGTTGAAGGAGAAGGTACGGGACTGGTTTCACCAGTTGCCGGCAAGTTCGATCTACAGTTTTGAGGACCTGCGTCGACGGTTCCTGTTGAGGTTCTCGATATCAAAGAAGCGTAAGAATGAGACAGAGTGCCTGTTTGCGGTGAGGCAGAAGCAAGATGAGACGTTGGGTCATTACGTTGATCAGTCTCAGGAAGAGATCCTCCTGGTCCAGGAGGTCCCAGGGTATGCACTGATGCTCACTTTTACCCTGGGGCTGAGGCCGGGATTCTTCAGCATGGAGTTGAAGAGAGTGCCCCCCTCTGTTTTGAGGAACTCATGGAGAGGGTGGAAAAGGAGATAGACTTCGAGAGGGCCAATCCGGCATTTTCCAGGAAGCTAGCCAGGTTGGCGGAGGACGACGTGAAGGAACCGGGAGCAGGGAAGCCGAGGGAGGAGAGAGAAGAAAGAAGAAGGGAGGAGCCCCGAGGGCAGGGGCAGCAGGGACAGCATCAAGGACGGGGGGCCCGGGAGCCGAACAACCGGTTAGGTTGGAGGCCTCAGGAGGGTCTCCCCTAGGAGCAAGGAGGAGGTTTTCAGGTAAGAGACAACTTCCGCGAGCCAAGGAGGTTTGATTAGCCAGCAAGGAGGCAGGAGCTGAGGGGTCACTTCACGCATCAGCAGGAGGCCATGGAGGTCGGCCGAGGTAGAGGAGGAAGGATAGGACCTCGGGGAGGAGCTGGAAGAAGAGGTGGAGAAGGAAGAGGGGGCAGGGTGATGTTGTCTTTCTATGACTTCCACTAGGAGGAAGGTCACGCGACGGCCACCTGCCCAGAGTTCTTGGAGATAAGAGAAGCCAGGGGGTTGAGGAGGCAGGTTCCGCCAGTAAGGATCAAGGAGGTGCGGCAGGAGGAGATGGAAGATAGATACAAGGACCGGGTGGATGTAGGAACCAGGGGAGGGATCGGGGTGATCCACGAAGGAGTTAGGATTGAGGCAACTCGAAAGGGGAGCCTCCAGACCATGTTCCGAATGGGTGTAGCCTCGACCTCCCAGGCTCCCCCTCCAAAAGAAAAAATTACTTTTTCTTCAGCAGATATGCTCGATTATGAGGATCCGTTCTATGACACCTTGGCGATACAGACGGCAGTCGAGAACTTCACGGTCTCCAAGATCCTGGTGGACAATGGGAGCTCCGTGAACGTGATCTTTAAAAAGGCCTTCGATGAGATGCAGGTCGAGGGCAAGAGAGTATTAGCTTCGAATGGACCATTGTTTGGTTTTTCAGGAGAAAGGAAGGAAGTAGAAGGAGAGTAGGGCTGCATGTGAAGTTAGGGGGCGTATCACGGAACTGCAGGTTCGTGATCGTGGATGCCCCAAGCAGTTACAGTGCCATCTTTGTGCCCCCCTCATCAGCGCCTTTCATTGCGTCCCCTCCTCGTTTCATCAATGCCTCAAGTTCAACAATGGGGCGGTGCAGGTTAGGGTCAGGGGGGAACCGAAGGTGGCGAGACAATGCTATGTAACAGCGGTCAACACCACTTCTTGGATGTTAGAGGCAAAAGAGCTGGAGAGGGAGATGGAGATGGTGGAGCATGAAGAGATCATCGGAGAGGAGGAGATGAGCCTAGGAGAGGTGAGGGAGGAGGTTGAGGAGGAGCGGAGAGGAGGAGATGTGCAGGGGGTCTAGAGGGATGAAGAGTCAAAGCCGCAAGGCGGTCGGCAGATGGAAGGAAAAGGAGGAGTTGAGAGGGAGGCCCAGGGAGGCGTAGAGGTTGAGTAGGAGCAGAGTGAGAGCCTAGGGGATGCGGGGGAAGTTGAGGAAGAAGGAGGGGAGGAAGAGCTTTTGCAGGAAGAGGAGGCGAGGGCCGGCTGGGAGCAGTCGCTGCTGGAGCCGGCTGAGGAGGTGGTGGAGATGGAAGTCTTCACCAGCACTGGTCAGGTGCAGAAGGTGCGGTTCAGCGGGGGTCTGAGTTCCAGGGACCAGGAGCAAGTGCGGGCTTGCATCCAAAGCAACGTCGACATCTTTGCTTGGAGCGCGGCTAACATGTCGGGCATCGACGCGGATATTGCCTGCCACCGCCTGAACCTGGATCCCCAAACGTGCCCCATATGCCAGAATATGAGGACCATCGCTACCAAGCTGGAGGAGCCAATCCGCGAGGAGGTCAAGAAGCTTCTGGAGGTTGGCTTCATCTCGGAGATCCAGTATCTAAGCTGGGTCTCCAACGTGGTAATGGTAAAGAAAGGGGGAGGGAAGTGGCGCATGTGTATTGACTTTTCTTTATTAAATAAATCGCTCCCCAAGGATTGTTACCCCCTGCCTCAAATCGACGCACTAGTTGATTCAGCCGTTGGTTTTTCTATTATGAGTTTTTTGGATTCTTTTTCAGGTTACCACTAGATCCGAATGCACCCTCCTGACTTCAAAGATGTCTCCTTCATCACAAGGTAGGGATGCTTCAGTTATAAAATGATGACCTTTGGGTTGAAAAATGCAGGGGCTACATACCAGTGCATGATGGATCGAGTCTTCCAAGGTCAAAGGGGGAGGAACCTGGAGGTCTATGTTGATTACCTGATGGTCAAGAGTAAATGTGTGGACTCACATCTCCGAGACCTAGAGGAGACGTTCGCCACCTTGTGGAGGTTCAAGATGAGGCTGAACCCCTTAAAGTGCGTTTTTGGGGCAAGCCGTGGAAAGTTCCTTGGGCATCTTCTGACCCCGGCAGGGGTGGAGCCTAACCCAGATAAGGTGAAAGTCATCCTAGAGTTGGAGTCACCACGCAATACTAAGGAGGTTCAGTGCCTGACAGGCAAGCTGGCCTGGCTAAGCAGATTCCTCTCCAGGTTGTGAGAAAAAGTGTTCATCATTCTTCAAGGTGATGAGGGGTACTCAAAGGTTCGAGTGGACTGTCGAATGCGAAGAAGCTTTCCAAATGCTGAAGAGACAGCTCTCCCAGGCTCCTCTCCTTCAAAGCCCAAAGGAGGGGGAGGACCTAGCCTTTACCTCGGAGTAGGAGTAGAGGCCGTGAGCTCGGTCCTAGTTAGGGAAGAAGGGAAGAAGCAATTGCCAATTTACTATGTTAGCAGGATCCTGAAGAAGGCGGAGCTCTGCTACCCCATCTTAGAGAAGCTGGCGTATGATTTGATCGTTTCGGCCAGGAAGCTTCGGCCGTACTTCCAAGTGCATTCAATCAAGGTGGTGACGGACCATCCCCTTCGAAAGATTTTTGAGGGAGTGGAGTACTCGGGCAGATTGGCCAAGTGGTCCATTGAATTAAGCGAGTTTGATATATCCTTCGTGCCAAGGATCTCCATCAAGGCTCAGGTGGTGGCTGACTTCTTGGCAGACTACGTCATTGAGGTCGGAGTCGAGAAGCCACGGCCGCAGGAGACTTGGAAGATGATGGTCGATAGTGCCTCAGGAAAGCACTCCCTTAGAGCAGGGTTGGTGTTGATAAGCCCTCAGGGGGTCACCATGGAACAAGCGATGGTCTTACACTTTTCGGCAACTAACAATCAGGCAGAGTACGAGGCTATGATAGTCGGCCTTCGCTTGCCAAAGAAGCTTGAGATCCAGGATGTGGAAGCTTTTACGGACTCGATGGTGGTGGCGTCACAGATCCGAGGAGAGTTCAAAGCTCGGGAGCCCACGCTTGTGAAGTACTTATCAAAGATGAGGGCGATCATCGGAGGGTTCCGAACATTCTCAATTCAACATGTTCCACGGGAAGAAATTATGGCCGCTGATCGATTGGCTAAGTTTGGACCTCGAGGAGGGGGGACCTTGACTGAGCTATTTCGACCGGTTATCGAGGAAGGAGAGTTGATGGAGGTGGATCAGATACCCTCGTGGGTGGATCCATTGGTGAACTTCCTAACCACCGGTGAGCTTCCAGAGGGAACCAAGGATGGGAAAAGCTTCAGGCACAAGGTAGCTCACTACCTGATGCTGCAAGGAGGGTTGCATCAGAAGATGTTGTCAGGGCTCCTGGAAAGGTGTGTGACCGAGCAGGAGGTCCCGAGGATCCTGGAGGAGGTGCATTCAGGAGATTGTGGCAGTCACTCAGGAGGAAGGATGTTGGAAGCATGTGTGGTGAGGCAAGGGTACTTCTGGCAGGCCTTGAGGAAGGATGCGGCTGAATTTGCGCGGAGGTGCCGGAAGTGTCAACTCGATGCCCCCCTCCATCTCTTGCCCGCTTAAAGGCTCTGAAGCATCACGACACCATGACCTTCTGCCATCTGGGGGATGGACTTGGTCGGACCTTTCCTTCTGACTAGTGGGCAGAGGAAATTCCTCCTGGTCATGATTGATTATTTCTCAAAGTGGCTGGAGGTCAAGGTATTGGCCAAGGTCACCTCACAGGTCATCCAGAATTTTGTCTGGGGGGAGATCATATGTAGGCGCGGGCTCCCCCGGGCAATAGTGACAGACAATGGGCCCCAGTTTCCTAGTGAAGAGTTCATCAGCTTCTGCGCTCAGCTGGGGATAGACCTCAGGTTTGCCTCCGTGCACCACCCCAGGAGCAACGGCCAGGTGGAGGTGGCCAACAAGATCATCGTAAACCAACTCAAGAAAAGGTAGAGAACTTGAGGGGGAGCTGGGTGGAGCAGCTCCCCTCAGTATTATGGGACTTGCGGACAACCCCAAACACGGCCACCGGCGAGACCCCCTTCGAACTTTCCCATGGGTGTGAGGCGGTCCAACCCGTGGAGTTTGAGGTCCGATCCCCACGAGTCACGACTGCAGTTTATGGAGATGAGGCTTGGAGGCTAGAAAATGAAGGGGAGCTGCACCTCTCATTGGATATGGTGGAAGAGTTGCGTGATGTCGCAGCTATAAGGCAGGAATAGATCAAGCGATGAATGGCAAAATACTTTGACAAACACATCAGGATCAAACAGTTCACGGAGGGAGATCTAGTACTAAATAAAGTTGATGTTGCAGGAAGATCTGCCCCCATGGGCAAGCTCAACTCGAATTGGGAAGGGCCCTATATTGTCAAAAGGGTCCTAAGAACGGGAGGTTACCACCTCCAGGATGTGGAGGGTTGGACCATGAGCCACACTGAAGTGGAGACGACTTGAAGCGTTTCTACCCGTGAGAAGGGAGAGTAAAAATTGTAATTCGAATCAAGTTTATTATAATACATTCCTCAAATTACTTCTTGCTTTTGCTTATTGAAAAATTCTAGCAGCAGGAAGATGAGACCATTTGCACTACCTCGAGCGCGGCTAGACCCTCGGTAGACCCGCTGCGCAGGCTCTCATTAGCTGGCAGGTCCGAAGGCTCGACTGTGGGGGAGTGGTCTGGTTCTTGTTCCTTGGTTATGCACTACCGCGAGCGCGGCTCGGCCCTAGGTAGACCCGCTACACAGGCTCTCATTAGCTGGCAGGTCCAAAGCTCGCCTGTGGGGGAGAGGTCTGGTTCTTGGTCCTTGGTTTTGCACTACACCGAGCGCAGCTCGGCCCCAGGTAGACCTGCTGCGCAGGCTCTCATTAGCTAGCAGGTCTGAAGGCTTGCCTGTGGGGGAGAGGTCTGGTTCTTGGTCCTTGGTTCTGCACTGCCCCGAGCGTGTCTCGGTCCCAGGTAGACCCACTGCGTAAGCTCTCATTAGCTGGCAGGTCCGAAGGCTCGCCTGTGGGGGAGAGGTCTGGTTCTTGGTCCTTGGTTCTGCACTACCCCGAGCGCGGATCGGCCCCAGGTAGACCTTCTGCGCAGTCTCTCTTTAGCTGGCAGGTCCGAAGGCTCGCCTATGGGGGAGAGGTCTGGTTCTTGGTCCTTGGTTTTGCACTACCCCGAGTACGGCTCGGCCCCAGGTAGACCTGTTGCGCAGGCTCTCATTAGCTGGCAGGTCTGAAGGCTCGCCTGTGGGGGAGAGGTCTGGTTCTTGGTCCTTGGTTCTGCACTACCTCGAGCGTGGCACGGCCCCAGGTAGACCCGCTGCGTAGGCTCTCATTAGCTGGCAGGTCTGAAGGCTCGCCTGTGGGGGAGAGGTTTGGTTCTTGGTCCTTGGTTCTGCGCTACCCCGAGCGCGGTTCGGCCCCAGGTAGACCCGCTGCGCAGGCTCTAATTAGCTGGCAGGTCCGAAGGCTCTCCTGTGGGGGAGAGGTTTGGTTCTTGGTCCTTGGTTCTGCACTACCCCGAGCGTGCCTCGGCCCCAAGTGGACCCGCTGTGCAGGCTCTCATTAGCTGGCAGGTCCGAAGGCTCGGCTGTAGCGGAGAGGTCTAGTTCTTAGTCCTTGGTTCTGCACTACCCCGAGCGCGGCTCGGCCCCAGGTAGACCCGCTGCGCAGGCTCTCCTTAGCTGGCAGGTCTGAAGGCTCGTCTGTGGGGGAGAGGTCTGGTTCTTGGTCCTTGGTTCTGCACTACCCCGAGTGCGGCTCGTCCTAGGTAGACCCGCAGCGTAGGCTCTCATTAGCTGGCAAGTCCGAAGGCTCGCCTGTGGGGGAGAGGTCTATTTCTTGGTCCTCGGTTCTGCACTACCCCGAGCGCGGATCGGGCCCAGGTAGACCCGCTGAGCAGGCTCTCATTAGCTGGCAGGTCCGAAGTCTCGCCTGTGGGGGAGAGGTCTGGTTCTTGGTCCTTGGTTCTGCACTACCCCGAGCGCGGCTCGGCCCCAGGTAGACCTGTTGCGCAGGCTCTCATTAGTTGTCAGGTCCGAAGGCTCGCCTGTGGGGGAGAAGTCTGGTTCTTTGTCCTTGGTTCTGCACTACTCCGAGCGTGGCTCGGCCCCAGGTAGACCCGCTGCTCAAGCCCTCATTATCTGGAATGTCCGAAGGCTCGCCTGTGGGGGAGAGGTCTGGTTCTTGAAGTCTTGGTTCTTAATTCTTGGGAATTCTACACTACCTCGAGCATGGCTCGGCACCCGGTAGATTCGTTGCCCAGGCTCCCATCAGGCTAGTAGAGCAGGAAACTCACTCGATGGCAGAATGATCGGGAAAATCTCCTTAAGCAACATCCCTTATTAATCTTATGAAAAATAGACTAAGGCAAGTGCTAGAGCAGTGCGAGTGGAAGCACTCCCAGCTGGCGGCCTCAGGGGCGTTCTCGCCCTGGGCGAGAGGGCACTCGCGCGAGACAAAAGACTTGGCCTGATGATAGGGGACCAGTCATATCACTAGGAGCCACTCGCGCAGGGAGTACCTTAAGGAAAGGCGAGAGGGTTGTCGGCTCTCACGCATAAGAAAGACAGGGGAAGTGATGGCTCACGCTTTGAAAAAATGCCAACTACCCAACAAGGCAGCGAGACAAGATGTAGCACTGTCTCGCGGGCATGAGCGCATCGAAGTTTCGTCTTGCAGTAAACAAAATAAAGCAAAGTATAAAAAGTAAGGGCGAGGCGACGAGACAGGTAGGTAGCACCGTCTCGCAAGCCAAAACAAACTAACAATTTGTTTAGCGAAATAAAAAACAAAAAAAAACAAACAAGACAGTATGTACAGTTGATCCATCACCGTGCCATTTATCATAAAATGAAGCTCAAAAAGAGCAGTTTCTAAGTTTTACAGCAGAAAAAAAGAGGAGGAGAGAGGGATTCTTGATCTTGGAGGAAGCACATCATTTCTCCTCGCCGGAAGAAGAATCCTCACTCTCCTCGCCATATAGCTGGGGAACTAAATCGCGAACGATCACCGTCTCAGAGCCATCCTTCATGACCCCCAGCTCCTTCATCATTTTGCGGACCAGCTCCGCCACCCTGATGCTAGCGTCTCGGCAGGGCTCCTTGACTTCATCAAAAGAGTAATGCGGCGGTGCCTGGAAGGGTTCGCGGTGAGACGATGACGTGGCGTTATCCTGAAGGCGAGCATTCTGGGCTTTCAAATCTTTAACCTCCTCCTCCAGGGATACCATGCGCGAATTCAACCGCTCCGCCATCTCGGCATCCTGCGAGACGCCCAGTCATTAGTAAAGTGTATTGAAGAAGGAAAATCCAAGGGTAAGGCTAAGGCTTACCACGCCGACCTGGGCTTTGGCGAGGAGGGTCTCGGCGACAGATAACCTTTTCGCAAGGTCTTCTGATTTCTCTGGCTTTGACGCCAGGATCTCTCGCTCCGACGCCAGGCTCGTCTCGCTGTCCTTCCAAGGAGCGCATTTGGGCATGGGAGGACTTCAAGATGAGATCTCGCATAGACTCGCTCTCGGGGGAGACTGCGTCGAGACCGCCGTAAAGACCATACCCCACGGCGAAAGCATGGTTGGTGGGGAGCTCCTACTCCTTCCAAGGAGGAAGGAGGGTGGAGATGGACACGCGATTGGCGTCCCTCCCCCACAACAGAACAGTGTCGTCGGCGGCATCTGAAACAGCGTGGCCCAAGTTGAAGTTCATATGGGAAGAGGGGGCGGGATGGCTGAAGGAGGCGCCTTCGTGAGAGGCGGTGGCAGCCGGTTGATCGGATATGGCGGCAGGCTGGTCGGGAAGAGCCGTCTTGCGGGTAGGTGAGACGGCCTGATGAGGAGGCGAGCGGGGCGACTGGGACCCCTCCATAGAGATGGGGCTCAAGGACCCTGATATCTCCTTCTTCTCCTTCGGGGTCGTCTTCTTTTTCCCCTTGGAGACAACCACGGCTTTCATCATCTTTTTTCTGGGAGGGATGGAGTGAGAGGGAGCCGTGTCGCCTAGAGGCCTCTTCAGAGGGGGAGGAGCCAAGGACTCTCTCGCCGCCTCAGCTGCCACGCTGGCAAGACCAAGGCCCTTGGAAAGATGGATATTGCTCTTGTAAGGAGGGTGGACTGGTACGACTCGCTCCCCTAAAAACAAACAAGAAGGGGATAAGATGGCGAGACGGGAAATAATGAAGCACGAGATGGGAGAGCGAGAATACCTTCACCAGGGAGCACTGGAGACAGCGAGTCGAGGTCTCGCCGCAAGTAGTTGACTTCAAAATTCTTGCCGACGAAGAAATCGAACAACAACTTATCCATGTCGCCGACCTGCGGGGTCACATAGAAACTCTCGGGGGGGGAGACATAGGCGCGAGCGGGACTCACCCAAAGTCACCACGGTCGCCATGGATGAAGACGAATCTTGTGAGCCAATGATGATTTTTGTTGGGCATCTCGCACACCTTGAGCCCTTGCCCGGTGAAATACGAGACGCCATCAGCATTGGCATGGTAGATGAAAAGCTTGCGGAAAACCGCCAAGCTGAATTCGATTCGCTCCCGGCGCATATAGCAAGAGAAAGCGATTAACACAGAAATTGCATTCGGGTTAAACTGCGTCGGGACGACGCCGAAGTATTTGAAGACTTGCTTTACCTCGGGCCAGAGATACAACCTCAACCCCGCCTAAAAGTGCGAGACGGGGAAGGCGAGTTCTCTCTGGTAGTAAGTATTGATTGACTCACCAACCCTGGGGGGCCGTGATTTGAGCCCCTCCCCTAGGTACTCGCGGACGAATCCGCGGTAGTCTTCTTCAGAGAGCCTGCCGAGCGGGAAGTCGTGGTCAGTGAACAGCTTCCTGCAGTGGCTGCTCCCCTCGCCCTACTCAACTCTCTTCTTACCCATTCTTGGCGAGACGAATGTAGGCGAGACGGTGAGAGAAAGGAAGTAGTAAGAGCGGGAAGGATCGGCGAGATGGTCGAGGGAGAAAAAGCGCGAGAAGGATCAGCGAGATGGAAGAAACAAGGGAGCAAGAGCTTGGACACGGCAGGAGTAAGAGGCGCGGATATCCTTCTGATCCAGGGCCGGGGTATTTACAGTGAATATGGTAAAATGATTAATGGGCGGGAAAATGTACAGAGGAAGCGGAAGAGTCGGCCGAAGGTTCTCTCTCTCTCTCTCTCTCTCTCTCTCCTGAGCCTCGATTTGTGTGGACCGTCACAATCACGGGACAGTGATTAAAAGAAATTAAAGAAAATGAAGGAATTAAAATGGCAGCAATAAATTTTTAAAAATACCATCCCGCATACGGCGGGTACCAGGTTCTCTGACATTACCGGCGAGACGGCAGTACAAGGCATTACATAATTATTACAGCATTCAAATACAAACATAAAGAAGAAGGGGGGAGACAGACGTCCTTTAGTACGGGTGTCATTGTCAGCGGCCACCGCGAGATCCCGCGCAGGGAGGCCTACTACGCGAGTGGAAGGCGCGAATGGACTCGAGCCCATGGCGTGCGAGACGGAGCTGCATGTCGACCTCGCTGATGATGGCGTCTGGGTTGGTTCCATCGACATCTAACTCGGCATCAGCCTCGAAAGACAGGCGAGCGCACTCGTTTTCCAGCCATTCGATGCACCTGTACGCCGTCTGCTTGTCTTGCGCCAACGAATGGATGATACGCGCGTGCTTCCTGAATAACTCGGCCGTCTTACGCTTCATTTCCACCGGGTCCGAAGGGTCACCGAGGTAGTCTTCAATCCCATCTATTGGAGGTGGAGGAGAGACAGTGAGTCGTCTAAAGAGTTCCTCAGCAGGCGAGTCGATCTGGGTGCCTGAGCAAGGAGTAGAGGGACAGGATGAGAGAGGTGTAACGCCCCCACCTGTCACATGACATATAACGGTGGGTCCGGCCGGGGCCCCACTCCATATAGCACAGACAAGCGAAGGAATCACGTGTGGAAATCAAAATCTATGCGTGTCCTTAACGCATTCCATTCTAGCGCAGCATTTTTCGTGTTAACATGAACTCAAACCAGAATGTCCACCCATATATAAATACCACATTTATATACAAACACCAGGAATGTATACAACTCACACACCCTGGCCTTATGGCCTTACAAGTTCCTCTTTCACATCAATGGTTTCGTACATCGGCACGCAGGCCGGCCACACATGAAATCCAACCATGATTCTTCACATAGCTCTCAAGGACTAAGAACACCAGGCTAGCCAATCCACTATTTCTTTCCAAACCGCAACACCTGCAATTCATCATCCAAACCAACACAGAAAACAAAGTAACGGTCAGCATTGCTGACCCATTATAACGACCCTACCCCCTACCCGGGGTAGTGGTTCCTTCCCTGTATACAGTGCTTCCTTTCTCATCAAGCATCAGCAAACATCACCAAGTCACATCATAGATAGATCATTCTCTTTATTCCACTAACTAACAAACACATCACATCACAAACGCTGGAGTCCACCAACGCTCCGTGCACTCAGGGCACCTTCTTGGCGTACCGGAATCCACCGCCGTACACCGCTGTCTCTCGAGGTTTTAACTTGTTGGTTGACCGGCCCTAGTCCACCAGCTCGCAGGCTGGCGACATCCCTCCCAAGCCACTCAGAGGTCCATCCTCACAGCATCACAAATAGAGCAGACCGACCCACACTATGTGGTGTAGCAAGCCGGGTTTATCTAAGCTCCCCAGGCATTGTCTACCCATCGATCCCCCTCCTAATCCGATCGACCCACACTATGTGGTGCAGCAACCCGGGTTTAACTCGGCTCCCCTAGCATTGCCACCCATCGATCCATTCCTTAACTGGATCAACCCACCCTAGTGGTGTAATAGGCCGGGTTTATCACGAGCTCCCCAGGCGTGCTACCAATTGATCATCTCATAACCAGGAGCTTTACCAAAGCCTCCTCAACATCACATCCATACATTCATCACAACAAAAATCCGTTTTACATATCATCAAAGCCACAGAGTCTTCTCCGGTTTACCCATGAACATCACCAATCTAGACTACCGGTCCAGATAGGCTTCACACAGCATGCTTATGTCGTACTCCATATTTTCGGCTCTAGATGCAGACACAACAAAGGAATCACTTCCGCGATCCACCTCTTGGTGGAGGATTCCAAGCACATGTATAGAGAAAGGACTTCGATGTCCAAGAAGGAGATCGTTACCCTTGAAGATCGCTTCGGCGCCATGAAGTATCCGGATGGAAATCACCGCCTCGGCTCTGCCTTCACGAATCCGCTCTCGGATCTTCGCTCCGCACTCCGCAGCTCCTACAGCAGCTGGAAGACTCCTCCCTTCTCTCTCCCTTAGGCTTTTCTTCCCCCTCTCTTGAAATGAAGATGAAGAAGAAGAAGAAGAAGAAGATAAGAGAATATATCTTCTAATTCTCAGCCTCCTAGACACCTGGACAAAGCCCAGCCCTTGGATCCAGGAAGAGGGAAACAAACGGCTCAGATCTGGCCAGAAAAGCTAAGACACGGCCTGACACGCCCTGTGACACGCCCGTGTCACAGGCCGTGTCCCTCTAAGCGGCAGACAACCGACTCAATCCAGCCAGTACATGCCCGTGTGACACGCCCGTGTCACGGCCGTGTACCCGACACGCCCTCAGACACGCCCGTGTCTGAGGCCGTGTACCTCAACAGAAATAATCCCAAAACAACCCGAGACTTCACACGGCCTGGCACACGGCTTGGCACACGCCCGTGTTCATGGCCGTGTGCACCAGGACACACCCGTGTCCCGCAAACACGCCCTAACCTGAGACGTCGAGCTGAATTTGACGCCCACTGACACGCCCTGTGACACGCCCGTGTCACAGGCCGTGTCCTCACTGGAACTCGATACTCGACGATCGTCGCGTAACACTCGTCGAGCATACGACACGGCATCCGACACGGCCGTGTCCTGGGCCGTGTGCCCCCTCTCGACGATGTCGAGCGAAAATTGTCGACACCAAGGCCGATCGTCGACACAACCTCGACACGCTCTGCGACACGCCCATGTCGCAGGCCGTGTCAACTGACACGCCCTGGGACATGCCCGTGTCCCAGGCCGTGTCACCCAAAAAATCCTGTTTTCTGAAAATTGGCCTGTTACAATCCTCCCCTCCTTCAAATAATTTCGTCCTCGAAATTTGACTCCAAGCAGCCAATCAGTCACAACATCACAAACTCATACATCCCAAGCCTCCGCACACACTAAAAAACAGACAGCACAACAAGCATCCCTAACTTCCACTTGTGCACATTCAGTCACATAAAACCTCAAAACAAAACAACATGATTGATTTATCTCCTCACAATCACAAGTGCACCAAGCTATATAGAAACATCATTACATACATCACGATGGATGATTCACCAAGTTCCGATTCCCGATTCAGTCAAAAGTGATGCACATCAGCTATTATTCATCACACTTGATATCAAAGCATAGTTTACATACAACATTCAGAGCATCGGCATGATTCACATCAGTTCACTTCCGCTCAGCCTCCCGATTTTGAAATTCGCGATTTAAAGATAAATGAAACGCTCGAGGCTGAATTTCACCAACTGAGCTTTGCGGCTCTTGCACTTCCATCGCATGCAAGCGAGGTTGCGTCCGGGGTGCAGATGATTCGGCCACCGCTTTCCCTTTTTCTTCATATGATGCACCTGTCTTTTTCTCACTCCCTGGAGGGGCATTCCAACAGAATTTTGATATGTGTCCTTGCTGCCCACAGTTATAACATATATGTGTATCCACACGTCCTGGCCCATACGTCGCCCCTGAAGAAACAGTCGACGGAGCTACATCCACCGGTCTAAATCTTTTCTTCTCTCGTCGTCGAAACTCCGATTGATCCAATTGCGACATTTTAAACTCTGACTTTTCCCGTGCCAATCTCTTATTCTCTCGTACTCGCTTCATATCCTTCTCCAAGGCACGAGCTGTATCGACTAACGCCTGAAAGCCTTGACTCACCGAACTCGGAAGTGCCAACCTCAATTCATCCCGCAATCCTCCATAAAACCGATTCGTCTTTCGCGCTTCCTCCGCAAAGGTAGATCCCGCATATCTCCCCAATCTTGTAAATTCATGCAGGTAGGTATCAATATCTCGCTCACCCTGCACCAAGCGGAGAAACTCATTTTCCATCGCAATCCTCTGCGACACTGGCACATACTTGGCTAAAAATATTTGGGAGAATTCCTCCATTGAAATCTCCGTTAAACCTCGACCTGCCAAGTGGTGCACTTCAATTTCATCCCACCATAATCTCGCATCGCCTTCCAACTGAAAAGTGGCCAACATCACTTTCTGTTCTTCGACCGTCCTAATTGCAGTTAGGATCCTTTTGACTCTTGCCAACCAATCTTCTGCCTGCGTTGGGGAAAGCGCTCCACCAAACGTCGGTGGGTGAAAGTGCATAAAACGTGACAATGCGTCGTCACTCGCTTGCGCTTCCACCACCTCGGCAGCATGCTCTTGCCTTCCACCAGGTCTTGCCTGTCCAGTTGGTTGTGCTTGTAACACTGCAAGCACTGTCTCCGCTACCACCCGTATGTCCTCTGCCGAGGGAGGCATCGGCGCTTCCACGGGTGCTGCACTTTCATCCGACCGCTGGGGCTCAGACGGCCCAGCTCCATCCCTCGCCACCTATCAATGTACAGAACACCAGTAAATTCTTCCAAATCATAACGGTCCTGGTACATTGACTACACACGCACGCACAGCATGTGCATGACATATATTCCTAGTGGACATTCATGAGTTCATTTATGTTCTCTCCTCCCAAACAATCTCAACCTGGCTCTGATACCACTTTGTAACGCCCCCACCTGTCACATGACATATAACGGTGGGTCCGGCCGGGGCCCCATGCCATATAGCACAGACAAGCGAAGGAATCACGTGTGGAAATCAAAATCTATGCGTGTCCTTAACGCATTCCATTCTACCGCAGCATTTTTCGTATTAACATGAACTCAAACCAGAATGTCCACCCATATATAAATACCACATTTATATACAAACACCAGGAATGTATACAACTCACACACCCTGGCCTTATGGCCTTACAAGTTCCTCTTTCACATCAATGGTTTCATACATCGGCACGCAGGCCGGCCACACATGAAATCCAACCATGATTCTTCACATAGCTCTCAAGGACTAAGAACACCAGGCTAGCCAATCCACTATTTCTTTCCAAACCGCAGCACCTGCAATTCATCATCCAAACCAACACAGAAAACAAAGTAACGGTCAGCATTGCTGACCCATTATAACGACCCTACCCCCTACCCGGGGTAGTGGTTCCTTCCCTGTATACAGTGCTTCCTTTCTCATCAAGCATCAGCAAACATCACCAAGTCACATCATAGATAGATCATTCTCTTTATTCCACTAACTAACAAACACATCACACCACAAACACTGGAGTCCACCAACGCTCCGTGCACTCAGGGCACCTTCTTGGCATACCGGAATCCACCGTCGTACACCGCTGTCTCTCGAGGTTTTAACTTGTTGGTTGACCGGCCCTAGTCCACCAGCTCGCAGGCTGGCGACATCCCGCCCAAGCCACTCAGAGGTCCATCCTCACAGCATCACAAACAGAGCAGACCGACCCACACTATGTGGTGTAGTAAGCCGGGTTTATCTAAGCTCCCCAGGCATTGTCTACCCATCGATCCCCCTCCTAATCCGATCGACCCACACTATGTGGTGCAGCAACCCGGGTTTAACTCGGCTCCCCTAGCATTGCCACCCATCGATCCCTTCCTTAACTGGATCAACCCAACCTAGTGGTGTAACAGGCCGGGTTTATCACGAGCTCCCCAGGCGTGCTACCAATTGATCATCTCATAACCAGGAGCTTTACCAAAGCCTCCTCAACATCACATCCATACATTCATCATAACAGAAATCCGTTTTACATATCATCAAAGCCACAGAGTCTTCTACGGTTTACCCATGAACATCACCAATCTAGACTACCGGTCCAGATAGGCTTCACACAGCATTCCTATGCCGTACTCCATATTTTCGGCTCTAGATGCAGACACAATAAAGGAATCACTTCCGCGATCCACCTCTTGGTGGAGGATTCCAAGCACATGTATAGAGAAAGGACTTCGATGTCCAAGAAGGAGATCGTTACCCTTGAAGATCGCTTCGGCGCCATGAAGTAGCCGGATGGAAATCACCGCCTCGGCTCTGCCTTCACGAATCCGCTCTCGGATCTTCGCTCCGCACTCCGCAGCTCCTACAGCAGCTGGAAGACTCCTCCCTTCTCTCTCCCTTAGGCTTTTCTTCCCCCTCTCTTGAAATGAAGATGAAGAAGAAGAAGAAGATAAGAGAATATATCTTCTAATTCCCGGCCTCCTAGACACCTGGACAAAGCCCAGCCCTTGGATCCAGGAAGAGGGAAACAAACGGCTCAGATCTGGCCAGAAAAGCTAAGACACGGCCTGACACGCCCTGTGACACGCCCGTGTCACAGGCCGTGTCCCTCTAAGCGGCAGACAACCGACTCAATCTAGCCAGTATACGCCCGTGTGACACGCCCGTGTGACACGCCCGTGTACCCGACACGCCCTCAGACATGCCCGTGTCTGAGGCCGTGTACCTCAACAGAAATAATCCCAAAACAACCCGAGACTTCACACGGCCTGGCACACGGCTTGGCACACGCCCGTGTTCATGGCCGTGTGCACCAGGACACACCCGTGTCCCGCAAACACGCCCTAACCCGAGACATCGAGCTGAATTTGACGCCCACTGACACGCCCTGTGACATGCCCGTGTCACAGGCCGTGTCCTCACTGGAACTCGATACTCGACGATCGTCACGTAACACTCGTCGAGCATACGACACGGCATCCGACACGGCCGTGTCCTGGGTCGTGTGCCCCCTCTCGACGATGTCGAGCGAAAATCGTCGACACCAAGGCCGATCGTCGACACAACCTCGACACGCTCTGCGACACGCCCGTGTCGCAGGCCGTGTCAACTGACACGCCCTGGGACACGCCCGTGTCCCAGGCCGTGTCACCCCAAAAATCCTGTTTTCCGAAAATTGGCCTGTTACAAGAGGCTCCTGTAGGAGGGTGTGGGAGTAGCGAGTGGGACAGATCAGCGAGAGGAAAGGTTTCTCACTAGGAGGACAAGAGGTCCCGGCGGCCTGGGAAGGGTTGTCCCTCCTCTCGCTGAGAGGAGTAGATGGAGGCATGGAAGGTGGTTGCGAGTCAGAATCCTCGCGATGGACAACAGTATCGTCTCGCAGACTTCCCTGTCGTTGTAGAGCTGCGAGGTCTCCCTGAAGAAACAAATTATTAAGAAGGCAGATACAGATATTGGAGGAGTAATAAAGACAGAAGCGAGAGCTCACCTCTTTCTCTCGGGGAGATGCGGGAGGAGTGGTGGGGAAGGTCTCCAGGACTGCACGAGATGGCTTCTCGGTATAGGAGGAGAGGCCACCCATTTTTACCCTCTTCAGGAGGGATGGAGAGGGAGGTAAAGAGGGCAGGGGGTGAACTAAAGTTGAGGTGAAAGCAGTCACTTTGGCTTTGTTCTGTTTACGCACCAGTGCAAGGCACTCGCGAAAGCTCTGTCTATGAGACATGGTTGCAGTAGAGTCAAGGAAGCAGGAAGTTTGATAAAGGGGCATCCTTCATTCGGGGTAGGAACCCTATATTTATAGGCTTCGGTGGAGGACCACACAAAAGATTCTCTCATAAATACATCCTTAAATACGCTTTAATGACGAGCCTCGGTTGGACGTTCTTTCCGAGCTTAAAATAATCTCGAAAAGAGCGGGAATTGTGTACAACCTCGGGCTCGCGAGAGGCCCGCAAGATGCGAACAATAAAAGCGGGCTTGAGGAACTGACAGGCGTGTGGGACCGCATGGTCCACTCGCATGAGGCGAGACGGGCAATCCCTGCAGTGGGCGAGACGCCCCTTTTGGGATGCGAGTAGGCCTCTATAGGCAAGAGGGCCCTGCGGCAAAGGATGCCTGGAAGATGGCCATGAGGGCTCGTCTCGTCGATGGGTGTTCCCCTACTCGCCATATAGAGAGAGGGTCGTTTTGGCGATTCTATACCCATGGGAGATTTTACTCTTCTGCCCCAGATAAATTTACCCTTTTGCCCTTGGTGGTCTACATATAACTCCTCAGAACAGCAGAGTTTGGTTGTTGGCGGACCCAACCAGGGGTACTTTGGTAATTTCAGGTCAGCTCAGTGTGGTTATTTGCAGATCCAACTCAGAAAACTATAAATAGGCCCATAGGGGTTCTTCAGAAGCACCTTTTTTTCCCGGGGACTGAAGAGGATTTTTCTGTGCTTTCTGAGGAGATCCAAGCCCTGCTTTTGGCTTTGGAGGGGAAGCTCTCAGAGATCTTCTGGGTGAGCGGTGGGACCTCCCTGCTGAGGCTTTGGGCCGGTTTTTAGTCCTTCACGACCAATCGGAGGTCAGAGCTTAGGACGAGGAGGTGTTGGCTACGCCCCTATTTTTCGAACTTTTGTCGAAGTCAAAATTTGGCTTCAACAAAGAAGACTACTACTGTTCCTTCTGAAAAGGTAGCTGCTAGTAACACAGTCACTAGACCAGCTCAGAAAAGAAGGTATTACTTTCATGAGTGCTGGTGTTGTGGCAAGAAATGGCTTTTGACATTGATTGTTTGTATAACTTTAGTGTTTCCAGAACTAAAGAAAGTCTACCAGTCAGAAAAACTGTTAGTAGACTTGTTTATTTTGAGACTAACATGCACCTAGGACCTTATAAATATTGTGGTCCTAAGGTAAAATAAATATGTTTTGCAGGTTAGTAAAAGTTCCTATACCCATATAGGGTACTTTGATAGTGGTTGTTCCATGTACATGACTGGAACAAAGAGCAATATAAAGGAGTGAAATACTTTGTTTTCAAGGTCTGCTAATACCTAGAGCGGGGTGAGTAAGTTTTAGGTCTTTTTTAATTATCTAGACCAATACCTTATTTGTTGTGCTTAGTGATTTGTTAGATTTAGCTTTCAAGAACATCAACTAGATGACACAGATATTTTATAGTGGTTCCCCAGAGTTTGGGTACGTCCACTGTCCCTATGTGCCCTTCTAGCAGTGTGTTAGACAAGGCCCTTCCCCCAAAACTCGGCTCTAAGGAGTTTACCACACAATCCTGCATGACCACTCAGTCTTCTTCAAGACTTACAGCTCAGGCAATATGCCATACCACTCAGATCCTAATTGGATCCTACCTCAGCCATTATAACACAGTCCTACCACTCAGATTCACATAAGAATCCTACACTCAGATCAACAATAGATCTTACCTCAGCCTTTATAACATAGGCCTACACTCAGATTCACTCAGGAATCTTACACCCAGATCCAAGATTGGATCTCACAAAAAATAGCAATGATTTGAAACAATTATACAGTAAAGGAAAATCATTGTGTTTGTTTTCCTGGGCAGAAACTGAGTCTCCCCTAACATCTTCTTCACAGCAACAAGTTTACAGATATCTTCAAATGAATCACGGCTTGTTCTGTTAGTAGCTTGCAAAAATCTCTGCCTCTTCTCTTTCGGGAATCAGTTATGACATTACTGTCATGGATGAATATCGCAGCAGCTATAACTTTTCGCTTTCTGGTTGACTGAAATGAATAGAGCCTTCAGGCTCGATAACAATGGCGAGGAAGAAGACGATGTTCAACTGCAATGCGAAATCAGAAAACCCTAATTGCTTGTTGTTGACTCAGTCAAACTTTCCATATTATTGATTGTCAATCAACGGCTCTTTGCGTTGTGGGCCCAGCTTTAATTGTTGATTTACCACCTACCATTTGTAGAATATGACAAACTCTGGCCGCCAGCGCCATCAATGGCATTCTCCATCTTTCCTGCAATGAATTTGAACTGTGTTGACATTGTTAACTTTTGCTGACTCATACTGTCGTCAGCTATCTGTGTACTTGACAAAATCAAGCAACATTAGTATAGGCGTTGAGTGAGTAAGCTTCACTCAACTCCAAAATACTTAGACAGATTTTTGTCACTAGGCGTTGAGTGAGCAACCTTCAATCAATGCCAAAACACTTAGAAGAATTTTTCTGCCATTAGGCGTCGAGTGAGTAAGCTTCCCTCAATGCCAAAACACTTAAAAATATTTCTCTCTGTAGGCATTGAGAGTGTTGAGTCCACTCAATGCTTTTTGCCTTGGAAAATATTCCTGCTTCTCTTGCGTTGAGAGCATTGAGTGTGTCTTCATCACTCAACGCGTTTTGTCTTAGCCAGACTTTCAGTTACTAGGCATTGAGTGAGCCTTCATCACTCAACACTATATTACTTAGACAGATTTTGTCACTTAGCATTGAGTGAGTAAGCTTCACTCAACGCATTTGGACTTAGCCAAATTTCTGTGAAATCACAGTCTCTGACTGACTAAGATTTAGTCAATGCTGTTTATCACATAATGTTGAGTGAGTAAACTTCACTCAAAGCCTGCGGACATTGTAAAATATCTACACAGATTTTCTGTGGTGTTGACTGTCTGAGCTATACTCAATGATTTATACTGTATGGTGTTGAGTGAGTATACTTCACTCAACACCTGTGGACATAGCCACATTTTAGCCAGTTTCTTCTTAGGCTTTGACTGCCTCAGCCTGTCTCACCGATTTTTATTGTATGTCGTTGAGTGAGTAGACTACACTCAATGCTTGTGGCCTTAGCCACATTTTCAGCTTGCAAATTGTTAGTCTTAAACTAACCAAGATATACTCAACGCTTTTACTTACCTGGCGTTGAGTGAAAAGACTTCACTCAATGCTTGTGAACTTAGGTGATTTCCAACCAATCCAGCATCTTCCCTTGCATCTCGAATTGAGTAAGCTTGCTTCACTCAACGCATGTGTACTTAATCGAATTCCTCGACCTGGCATTGAGTGACCTTGCTTCACTCAACACATGTGGACTTGGGCAAATTCCTGCCTGTCCACCAGCTTACTTGGTTTTCACCTATCCAATCAGTGTAATAGGGACTGACCTGCATGCATAAACTCAAACACACATCAAATACAACTAATGTGTCTCATTGACTTGTTTGACTTCTTATAAATCTGGGTCATGTGGATCAATGGACCCTACAATTTCCCCATATTTGAAGAAGTCAAAAACCTTATTCAAATTGTTCACATTTCCTAGTCAATGACATACACAACATATGCAGCAATAAAATGTACTATTATAACAGAGCAGATCTTGGAAGGTTACCACATTCCTGCCTGTTTGGTGAGCATCACCTGCTCCCCCTGTTTTGCTGCAAGTTGTGCGATACCACTTAAATGCTGCATGGGAGCATTTCATTCTTCCCCTGAATCTGATACCACTTGATCAGAACAGCATTTCTTTCTCCCCCAGAATCCACTTGTGTGATACCACTTGTGTGATACCACTTGATCAAGCTCTAATGCCACCCTTGATGATGCTACACTTGATCAATCTTGAAGCCATTTTATATGCCACTTAATTCCTTCTATCTCTCCCCCTTTTGACTTCTAAAGAATAGTCAGGGAAGAGCTGGCTTGTTTTGATGTATTTATCCCCCTATCTGATTGTAGTTGATATCCTTGGTACAGCTGCTTGCTACCTATTTATATGAGGCTGATTCTTCTCCTGCAGCTGCTGGATTTGCTCCCCCTCAATAGAAGCCACTTTTGCCATCATTTTACTGATGGTCAATTTGGTCTTCTTACTACTTAAGGTCTTCATCTCCTGCAATAAGAACGCATCCTGCATAAAAACTAAATCTATAGAGAGTGACTGAAGTTAGACTAGGTTCAACATACCCAACTCAAACTTGAAGGTGTTGAACTTTGCTTCATCTAGTGGCTTAGTAAACATGTCATCCACCTTCTTGTCTGTGGGGACAAACTCAAGACTGATATCTTCCCTTTTTACATGCTTCCTAATAAAATGATATCTAATTTCTATATGCTTAGTCCTGCTGTGTGAGACAGGATTCCTAGTAATAGAAATAGCACTATTAGAATCACAATAAAAAGAGGTTCTACTTACCTTGAGTTCATAATCCTGGAGCTGATGCTGAATCTACAGTAACTAAGCACAACAGCTGCCTGTTGAAATGTACTCTAACTCTGTAGTTGATATAGCAACACTTGTTTGCTTCTTGCTGTTTCAAGTCACTAGTCTTCCTAAAAAACCTGACAGGTGCTTGTAGTGCTCTTTTGTCCACTTTGCATCCTGCAAAATCTACATCTGAATACCCTGTTAGTTCAAAATCCCTATTTCTAGGGTACCATAGGCTAGGATCTGGTGTGCCCTTAAGATATCTCAAGATCCTCTTTACAACAGAGTAGTGAGATTATTTAGGGTTAGCCTGATACCTAGCACAGACACATGTAGCATACATGATGTCAAGCCTACTAGCAGTGAGGTGTAGAAGGCAACCAATTATCCCTCTATACAAAGTTTCATCAGCAGGTTTCCCTGATTTATCTTTGTTTAAAGGCATACTTGACCCCATGGGAGTTTTCATGCTGGAGGCATTCTCCATTCCATGTTTCTTAATCAACTCCCTGGTAAACTTGGATTGGGATATGGACAAGCCATCATCAGTCTGTCTTACTTGCAATCCCAAGAAGAACTTGAGCTCACCCATACTGCTCATCTTAAACTTTCCTTGCATAAGTTTAGCAAACTTACAGTAAAGGTTGTCATCAGTAGATCTAAATATAATGTCATCAACATATATCTGGACTAGGATGACCTTGCCCTTAGATTCCCTTAAGAATATGGTCTTGTCTATTTTCCCCCTTGAGAATTTGTTCTCAATGAGGAAACTAGACAAAGTCTCATACCATTCTTTAGGGCCTTGCTTCAACCCATATAGAGCATTTCTAATCCTATAAATAAAATCAGGAGAGTTTGAGTCAACAAAACCTGATGGTTGTTCTACATATACTTCTTCTTTTAAGTCCCCATTCAGGAAGGCTAACTTCACATCCATCTGGTAGACTTTGAATACTTGATAGGCAATAAATGCAAGGAATAGTCTTATTGCTTCCAATCTGGCTGCTGGGGAAAATGTCTGGTCAAAATCTATCCCTTCTTCTTTCTTGTATCCTTTAGCCACCAGCCTAGCCTTGTTCTTGACAATAATGCCATTCTCATCTAACCTTTCCTGTAGATCCACTTAGTTCCTATGACATTATGTCCCTTAGTCTGGGAACCAGCTTTTAGACTTTATATCTCTTGAACTGGTTAAGTTCTTCCTGCATTGCTCCAATACATAATTGGTCTTTGATTGCTTCTTCAAACTTCTTGGGCTCTACTTGTGACAAGAAACTTGAGTAGAGTGTTGTGTTGATACTCTTACTTCTGGTCAGTACTCCTCAGCTTGCCTCACCAATGATTTAGTGAGCTGGATGATCCATTAGATGCCTGACAGCTTGAGGCAATCTAACCTCAGCTTGTTGTTCTTCATTGTCTTCAGCTCGCTGTTCTTCATCCTCAACTGGTGAGTCTTGAGCTCCCTCTAGATAGCACACATCTTTTCTCTTATCTTGGACTGCTTGATCATCTTCTTTGATGGTTAGTTGGTCCATCACCTTCTCTATGCCTGCAGAACTAGAATAGGAGTTAGGCAGCTCATGGTTAATCATGTTTGATTCATTAAAGGCAACATGAACTGACTCTTTTACAACTTGACTTGTCAAGTTGTAGATCTTATATACCCTACTGTTGTTTTTGTACCCAACAAAGATTCCTTCATGGGACTTGGCAGCAAACTTAGTCACATAGGACTTTCCATTATTCAGTAGATAGCACTTGCTACCAAAAATCCTAAAGTAGGATAAGTTTGGTTTTTTGTCTTTCAAGATCTCATAGGGAGACTTCTTGGGGCTTTTAGTGATAGAAGCCCTATTAAGGACATGACAAGCAGTGTTTACTGCCTCAGCCCAGAAATATTCTGGCAAAGATGTGTCACTTAACGAGGTCCTACCAGCCTCTATGAGGGTTATGTTTTTCCTCTCAGCAATTCCATTTTGCTGGGGTGTTCTAGGAGAGGAGAATTTCTAGTGAATCCCTTGCTCTTCACAGAACATTGTCATGCTTGCAGCCTGAAATTCAGTCCTATGGTCACTTCTAATTTTGACCATAGTACTGTCTAGTTCATTCTATATCTGCTTGATAAAAGTCTTGAAAATTTCAAGGGATTCATCCTTTCTCTTAAGGAAGAACACCCAAGCAAACCTAGAAAAGTCATCAACAATCACAAGGGTGTATACTTTCCTACCTAGACTTTGAACTGGCATAGGACCAAATAAGTCCATATGCAGGAGGTATAAGCACCTCACTGAGTCTTTATCCCCAATGATCTTGAAGGAGGTCTTAGTCTGTTTTCCCTTTTTGTATGCAGAGCAGATACCCTCCTTAGTGCATTTCAACTTGGGGCCATTTCTAACTAACACTTCACTAAAGAGTTTTCCTATAGTCTTGTACTTTAGATGAGCCAGCCTCTTATTCCATTGGACACAATATGAGGCTTTCTCATCTGTAATTAGGTATATGGGAGAGTACTTACTTTCACACACAAAATTAAGATAATAGATATTTCCTCTCCTAGTACTTGTCAAGATGACCCCTTGGTCACTTGACCTCCTAATTTGGCACTCATTCTTGAGGAAAGAAATGTCATACCCAAGATCATATAGTTATCTTATGCTTATGAGATTGTGTTGCAACCCTTTCACATAAGCTACTTGTGTGATAGTGATTATGGCATTTGATATCTTACCATACCCTTTAGTCATTCCCCTTTCTGAACCACCAAAGATGACTTTGGGTCCATTCTTTACTGGAGTGTACACCTTCAGCATGGTCCTTGTTCCAGTCATGTGCCTGGAACACCCACTGCCCAAGTACCATTTAGGGGTATGGCCACTTGGACTAACCTGCAAGGGATAAATTAGTTAACCGTAGGACCCCAATTCTTATTGGATCCTAGGTGCATGTTATTCTGATAATAACCATGCCTATCTGCAGCTCTTCTGACAGGTAAACTCTCTCTTGCTCTTGGCAAACTTATATTGGGCCAGCAATTTATAGCATAGTGGCCCACTTTGCCACAGCACCAGCACTCATAAATATTGTACCTTCTTTTAAGAGCTGGTCTTGTAGCAGTGTTGTTAGCAGCTCTCAGTCAAGGAGGTACAGTAGTAGCCTTTTTCTTGTATCTTCCACCCACAGTCTGACTTGGGACATGTCTGGAAGTAGAAGTACTTGGAATATCTCGATCCCTACCAACAGTAGTCTTCTTTTCAAAAAACATACTCTTGATAGCCTTAGATATGCCCAGGTCAGACTTGTTGACAAACTTGCCCCTTCTCTGATTTTGGGTTGGGAGATCCTAAGAATAGGCAACTGCCTTATTCTTGAGTGTTGGGGCAGGTGTACTAAACAAAAATGGTCCATGACTTGCCATTTGAATCTCCTCATGGGCTTCCTTGAAGGCACTTGCACCCTTGCTATATCTACCACCATAGTGTAGAGCATCTTTGCTCACACTAGTGGAACCACCATTCTTCCAGTGACCATAGGTGCTCTCTTGGTCATACCTGTTGGAAGGTAACACCATTCTCTTGAATGGAACATGAGGCTTTGAGGCCAATGGCTGTGCTGGAGCTTTGTCGTTTCCTTTGGGATTGGCAACTCTTGTGGATCCCTTGAATCCCAACCCCTTCTTACCCTTCTGGGAAGTGAAGGTGTCTATCAAGGGAAGCACTGAACTGGGCTTTGAATAGCTAGCCACTATTCTCTTCTCTTTACCTAGCAGCACTTCTAGGTACCTTATTTTATTTTCCTGGTACTCTGTTATACCCTCATATTAATTATTTCTGGGATTGATTTGGACTTTATTTTGAATCGTTAAATTAGCCCGGATTTTCTCTTATTGAAATTGTGAATGTTTGCGAATAATTTAATTTGAATAGCTAATTGTTCGGATCGTGTGGGTCTTATTCGCTTGAGCGAATATTGTCCTATGGTCGTTGTTCAATCTATAAGAGGGGTAGCGTCCCTTTGCATTGTGCATTGTTATATTGGTTGGTCATCGTTAGTATTAATTTAGATAAATATTGGTCGCTGCGTATTTAAGTTAATTATCGAACCTTAGAGCGTGGTGTTTAAACCGTAGAAACCTTGGGCCTGCATCAATTTGGTATCAGAGGGAGGTTCATGTCAATTTCCTAATTGACACCCTCCCCCTTTTATTATTTTGTCGACATGCACTTGCATGCTTCTATGTCAAAATAATAAAACAAAATTTTTAGTTTTGGTCTGCCAACAGCAACTTAAAATTCTCAGTTTTTCTCAAAATTCAAAAAAACTAAATTCTAGATATTCTCTATCATTTTATTAGTAAGAAAACAAAAAATATTTCATTTTTATCAAGTCATTAATTTTATTAAGTCATTATAAATTTTTAATTTTGGTCTGCAAATAGCGGCTTATATATTTATTTTTCTGCAAAAAAAATAAAAACTTTTATTTAATAATCTTCATAATATTTTCAGCAAGAAAATCAAAACCGTTTATATATTACCCTAGTTGCTAAGCGGGAACAATTCTGTCATTCCTAGAGTTTAGTGGGTGAGGTTCATATTTCATTGCATGTGCACCAGATTCGAGTAGAATTTTCTGTCACATCACCACTAGAAAATGGCCTATGACGTGTATACTAGAAGACAAGCACCTACTTATGATGGTTTAGGGTGTCCCCAAGTTTTCCTAGACTAGGTTAAGTAAATAGAGTGCAACTTTGAGTGGTACGAATCGACTGACGCAGATAAGGTGCGAGTGGCGAGAATAAAGTTGTTAGGTAGAGCTAAGATATTCTGGTTTAATGAGGAACGATGTTTGAGAGCTGAGAATGGTAGATTACTTATTGGTTGGGCAGACATGAAGGCCATACTGACAGAACATTACGTCCCTGCGTATCATCGAACGCAGATGTTAGATGATTTAGCTACCCTTAAACAAGGGAATAAGTCGGTCTCTGAGTATATGAGTCTTCTTAAGGATATGATGGTTAGGTGTCGTGTGAACGAGGTGCCAGAGCTCACCCTCTCTAGGTTTCGTAAGTGGTTAAACCCCTACATCCAGGATAAATTACTGCGTTATGGTCACACCGACCTAAACACCACTTTTAATGCAGCATTGAATATTGAGAATCACAACGTTCATAATAGGTCTTATGTCTTGTACTCCAAAAATGTTACTGCTAGGGTGTTGCCTCTGTTAGCCTCGTTGACTGAGCCTCCTAAGATTGTGATTGAAACAAATGAGGATTCTGATATAGGTGTATTATCTCTTGATTCTAAGGATGACCGCGTAGGTGAGAGTATTCTGACATGTACGTTAGTGCCCAATGATTGTAATGAGTCTGAAATTGAGATTAGATACCCTAATGTTTTAGAAGATGATTCATGAATTGTAAATATACATATATTTATGTACATTAAATAAATTGTTTTAGTTTATTTTTACTATTTTTGTTTGTTTTTCCTCTATAAATTGCTCCTATTTTGTAAATATTTTGCTAACTTACTTTATTTTTATTTCCTGAAAATTTTAGGAAATTTTCAAATTTTGCATGGGTCACGCCCGTGTTCTTTGGGTCACGCCCGTAACTAGGGCGTGACTTGTCAACTTCCAGTGAATCAGCAATTTTTGATGAAAAAAGCTTGACACGCCCGGCCACACACCCGTGTCAATCTGACAAGGTCGTGACCAAGCCCGCGTCACTCCCGCTCGACGAAAATGCACTCGACGTTCGTCGACTAGCCTGACACGCCCGTGTCAGCCAACCCGACACGCCTGTGTAACCGCGCTCGACAATTTCCGCTCGACATTTTCCGCACGACATTCGTCGACACCTCCCTGACACGTCTGTTTCAAGATGCGACACGGGCGTGTACTTCTCCAACTGGCCGACAAGACTGCACCTGCGACTTTCGACGCGGCCCGCGCCCAGATCAACTTCCCCGACACGCCCAGAGTTATGCCCGTGACCTGGGGCATGATAGTCGCGATACCGACACGTGTCCAGCCATAAGTAAACTTTGTCGTCAGTTCGCCGGAACGAATCTTGTACAGTGCTGACACGCCCCCGGACACGCTCGTGTCAGAGGGCGTGTCCCATGAAATTTTTGCCTATAAATTTAGAGCTTCTGTATGCATTACTGTTCCACTTTTTGGTCCCATTTTATATAGGGGATATGCTGCCAAGATTAATTCAAAATGTTATGTAAGGGATATTTTCTCCCCCTCTCCTTAGTTTTTATTTTTGTGTCTGTGTAACTCGTCCTTTTAGCTTAATAAAATGTGTTTTTCATCTCTTTATTTGGCTTTGGAATGAATTTAAACAACTACCCTTATGGAATCTTATTCATCTTTGTTTTAACTTAGTTTTAGTTCTTTTAAAATGGGTGTGAGTGTGTATGAGTTTAGCTTTTTAGTTTTATGTTTTCGTTGTCTTCTCTACTTAGTTTTATTTAGAATTAGTTTGTATTGCTTTTATTTCATTTCTATAGACCCATAAAAACGATTTCAAAGTGTTTTCATTTTTTTAACTTAGATTTTTCTTTTTATGTGGTAAACGTTTTAGTTCTTTTCATTTTATTTTCACTTTTTAACAACTTTTACGGAGTTATAGGAATGATAATATATTTGTTTTAATTTTTCGAGCATTTTCATATTAAACTTTTGCTCCTTTAATTTTTCTGTCCTCTTTTTATTCATTTCTACCGCATTCTAGCGGTAGAAATGTATTCGTTTTAATTTTTCGAGCACTTTCATTTTGCGTTTATTTGCAACCCATTTGCTTGTTTAAATTTTTTTTTGCTTTTTATGCTTTTCTACCGCATTCTACCGGTAGAAATGCAGTTGTTTTAATTTTTCACTAACTTAGTTTTTCAAATTTTTGTACGTGTGTGCATTTATTTTCGCCTACTCGTTAAGAGTTAAATGGCCCATTATTTTTCTTTCTGTCGAGTGAGTGTGTTTTACTTTTCAGTAGAGTGCGTGTGTTTTCTATTCAAGTAGAGTGTGTTGAGTATTTTCAATTCAGTAGAGTGTGTGCGTGTGTTTTACTTTATGTTGTGTGTGTGAGTTTTACTTTTTGTAGAGTGTGTGCATGCGTTGCATTTATTTCCTCCTACTCGCTTGAGTAGGACTCTCTTTCATTTTTCCCGCCCGCGCATTTGCGTCGGGACTCGCACTTTACTGCTTTCATTTCAGTCCTACTCGATTGAGTAGGACTTGCAATTTTCTGCTTTCTTTACAGCTTTCCTTTACTGCTTTATTTCCTGCTTTCATTTTACTGCTTTATTTATTTCTTTCACCGTTTGCCGTCCCCATTCCGATGAGTGGATAACCGTTCTTAGCCCTCGATATTGAAGAGCATTGGGACATATAAAATAGCTTTAAATAATTAAAGGTCATGTTTTTCTTACTATTTAAATTACTTAAGGTTTGTCTAGGGTTTACGAAGCGTAGAACCACATAATCGATGTGTGGTCTCTATTTCTGTAGTCCATACGCTAGCTAGCCGAGAGGTCGTGCGTATGGACCGATAACCCCTTGGTAAAGAGAGTTCTGTAACAACACTCGAGAGAGGAGGCGCGCCAACTCCACCGATTGGGTTCCCCACCCAATAGTGGGGTTCTTAGCGTAATACGGGCGTTAAGAGGAATCCTTCGTCAGACTAACGTTCGATCGAATAGTCTTAGCGTTCAGGTGAGCGATATCCCTATAGCTCCTTTGAGTGGAACCTCCACGACCAAGTCTCCACCTTAATTAATTTGAAAATTAGGATCTCTTTTTATTAAAAGTTTATTTTAGTTCAAATTTTATTCGATTCCGTCGCGCTAAGCTCATCATCGGCTCCCCCTTTAATGCTTTCATTTTTTGTTTTCTGTCTGTGTCACAACCCGCATTTTCTCAACGGTAAAAATCATACCAGAGTAAGAGAAAACACGTGTCGTGATGCCACGTCGTGCAGGGGATAACTGCACACGCTCAGGCAAAACTCCAGACATTAGATTTGAAGGAAAATTGTTGATTAAATATGAAAGAAAATCAGTTATGTTGAATGGCCGTATCCCTCGGCCCGGTGGATCAGCTAGTCCACTGCTAAACATATGTTTATACGCAGCAGAAAATACTTTGGTTCAATTAAGTTGACACCCTAAATGAGCATAAGTGTCCCCGGGGGACGACATATGCGTGCACGACCCTAAGGTGAATATAGTAGGTATGAAAAGATAGTGTTTTACGTTGAGGAAAAAAATAGTGTCTTTGACTTAGAAACATGTTATGCATGGGGTACATATAATAATACTTTTAGGTTTTAAAATACCTAACATGCAACCTAGCATAAATCCTTCCCAGAAGCAAGTAACCAACCACAAATAGGCAAAATCAGCAGTTTAAATTCATATTCAGCATCACAGGAAGCCACCAGTGGGCGTCAACAACCTGACACGAACCCACTGGCGAGTATGTATGTCTATACAGAAGAGTAAATAACTATCTCACAACAAAATGGGGATCAGCTATCTCAGCTACCCTAGAAGCCACCAACAAGCCCCTCCCAAAGAACTAGCCGCTGAACTGGCTACAACCTGGACCTGAGGCATTCAAGAAAAGAACACCTCAGCAAGGAGACAATCAAAAAGTAAATAGAGCAATAGATTAATTAGCAAATAAGAAGAAGGGTTTACCAACCCGTCAACAAACTGCTATAAGCAAAAGAAAAGGGGTGACAGTAAGAAGAGAGTATTGTCTAGAGCACAGCAGAGCACACCAAGTGCGAGCAATAAAACCATAATGCCCTACCAAAAGAGTCTGCAACAACAGCAAGACATATACATATATCCTAAAAGAAAGGAAAGCATAAATAGGAAAGAGACTAACAGTCCTATCACGTGGGTAAGTGGCAGTGGTCAAAACATGCGTCTGAATACATAACCAAAATCAGACCCAAAATGGGCTAAGGGGTCAAACAATGGCAGCTTTAGGGTCCCACACACACCAACCCAAACCAGGGCAAAAGGCGGTGGCCACAGCTCTCCACATAAAAACCACCCCTCCAGAGGCCACCACAACTCCACCACCTGCCACAACCCAAGAGTCGGCATGCAGAAAATAGCCGAACACCCAATGCCCCCCCCCCTCCCCCAGGGAAAGGTCACACTAACAATCCTAAGAAACACACGAACCCGAGACAAAAACGTCGGGTCCAACCGACGCGGCCTTGCACGCCTAAAAAGAACCAACCCCGGGTCTACCTGACCCCAACACACGCGCAACACCCAGTGTCGACACGATGTGTCGACACCACGACAAGCCGGTGTCGACACAAGTTGTCGACACAACCGCGGCCGGTGTCGACACTAAGTGTCGACACCACAGCTGCCGGTGTCGACATAAGGTGTCGACAATGCCGCGGCTGGTGTCGACACCAAGTGTCGACACCACTACAGCCGGTGTCGACAAAAGGTGTCGACACTGCCGCTGCTGGTGTCGACACCAAGTGTCGACACCACTACGGCCGGTGTCGACACAAGGTGTCGACACGGCCGCTGCTGGTGTCGATACCAAGTGTCGACACCACTGCGGCCGGTGTCGACACAAGGTGTCGACACGGCCGCTGCTGGTGTCGACACCAAGTGTCGACACCACTGCAGCCGGTGTCGACACAAGGTGTCGACACTGCCGCTGCTGGTGTCGACACCAAGTGTTGACACCACGACTGGCCGGTGTCGACACCAAGTGTCGACACCAAGACTGGCCGGTGTCGACACAACGGTGTCGACACCCCGACTGGCCGGTGTCGACATAACGGTGTCGACACCCCGACTGGCTACAGGAGCCAGATCCCGCAAACGACCAAAAGCAAGAACGAGGACTCTCTCTCTCTAGAGTACAATATCCATCGGCAATGGCAACTACTCGACCTAAACCGAACCAGAACTGCCCCTAATAGACACAATCCCTCAGGAAAACTGATATTTTAACTGCAACTTTCTACACTAACCACGACATGATCGGGAACGAACCCTAGCGTACACCTAAGATCTAAGCAAGAAAGAGATAAAAATTTAATCAAAAGAAGACAAAGATCAACTATGGCAAGGATGAGGGGACATCACTTGCCTCAATACCAGAAAAGCTTGGTCGGCGGCATCCCCCACTCTCTGATCTAGCCGCAGAGCACCAGCTGAGGAGCAGAAAGAGTGCAGATCCAGGTGAGGGCAGTCCAGATCCACTCTCGAAACCAAATTTCGACCGCAAAATCTCCAGGAAAACGGCGTCCGAAGGCTAGGGTAGTCCGGCGGTTCTCTCCCTCTCGCACAGGCGACGGCTTCTTCCAAGCAGAGAAATAGGAAAAGAACAAAATGAACCCAGCCCTAATTCTAACCCAAGACTATATATATATCAGTTTTAATAATAAACAATCAACATAATAATTACTTACAAGCAAAAACCAAAACAACACGAGACCCGAAACATCTCGGAAAAATGACGAAATTCACGTCGCAGCTAAAAACCCACGCTACGAACACAACTGTAAAGTCGAAATTAGCATTCGACGAACAAAACCCGGGATAACACCACCTGAAGCCAAAATACAAGCATTCCCTAAGAGGCCCAGCCGAGTCATCAAACGGACTCCGGCTAGCTGGGGAATCTTGCTAACAGGCTACAAACAAGCTACACAGATAACCCTAAGAGCTAAGACCACGCTCTACAACGGCAAAGAGCCGGAAACACGCCATCGTAACGCCAGCCAAAGATCAAACAAAACACAAAAAAACCGGGGGTGTTACAGCCACTCCCCCTAAAAGAAAGTTTCGCCTCGAAACTTTACTCACAACACTCCTATAAGGAAGGAGAGAGAAAGAGCCAAGAAAGGGCTATATAAATAAATAAAATAGAACATACCAAGCACAAGATCAGGGAAACAGATGAGGGTGAGCCTCCCTCATAGCAAACTCCAACTCCCAAGTCGCGCTTTCCACATCCTGATTCCTCCATAAAACTTTAACCATAGGAATAGTCTTCTTCCGCAACGCCCGAACTTGAGAATCCAAAATGCGAACAGGCATCTCCATATAAGAAAGATTCGGCTCCAACTGAGGCACAAAATCCAAAACCTGCCTGGCATTTACCACAAATTTTCGTAGCTGACTGACGTGAAAGACATCATGCACGCCAGAAAAATTTGCGGGCAAAGCCAGCCTGTAGGCCGATACCCCAATCCGCTCAACAATCGGAAACGGCCCCACGTACCTCGGGTCCAACTTCCTATTCTTGCCAAACCGCTTGACTCCAATTAACGGGGAGACCTTTAAGAACACTGAGTCCCCCACAGCAAATTCCAAGTCCGATCTACGCCGATTGGCGTTTTTCTCATATCTCTCTTGGGCTATCTGAATCTTTTCTCGAATAAGCTTCACAGCGGTTTCCATCTCCTCGAGCGCTTCTGGACCCAACAAAGGTCCCTCGCCAAGCTCAGCCCAAAACAAGGGAGTCCTACAGCGCCTCCCATACAAAGCTTCAAAGGGAGCCATTTGCAAGCTTTCTTGATAACTGTTGTTATACGCAAATTCCATAAGACGCAAGCGCTCATCCCACGCTCCTCTGTGGTCCAGAATATAGCATCGGATCATATCTTCCACAATCTGATTCACTCGCTCCGTATGACCATTGGTCTGCGGATGATAAGCCGTGGAATATCTCAAATCTGTACTCAACCCTTCTTGAAGGCTCTTCCAAAAATGAGACATGAACCTGGAGTCTCGATCTGATATGATACTTACGGGTACTCCATGCAATCTGATAACCTCTTCCAGATACAGCTCGGCTATCTTCCTCATCGGATAATAGATCTTAAATGGTATGAAATGAGCGCTCTTCGTCAATCTGTCTACGATTACCCAAACTGAATCATGCCCCTTAGGCGATCTCGGTAAGCCGGTAATGAAATCCATCGAGATACTCTCCCACTTCCACATCGGAATCTCCAAGGGAGTCAGCTTGCCACCAGGCCTCCCATGGTCGGCTTTCACACGCCTGCAAGTGAAACACTCTGAAACAAATCTGGCTATGTCCTTCTTCATCCCGTACCACCAGGCAATCTGCTTTAAATCATGATACATCTTGGTCGACCCTGGATGGTAGGCGACACTAGATCCGTGGGCGTCTCTGCACACCATATCCCGGATATCTCCAACTGCGGGGATGCAAAACCTACCACGATACTTCAAGGTACCCGCATCATCTATAGAGAAGTCTGGTAATTCACCTTTCTCAGCTCGAAGATACAAATGCAGAAGATCGGGATCGTCCTTCTGATGCAGTCTCGTAAGCGCAATCCACGAAGGTTCTGCTACCGCTAAGCTACTCTGCGAATCACAGCTTCCCACAGAAATATCCATCAAAAGAAACTCTTCCACTAGGCGCTCGGCGGAAAGATTAAAAATCTTACCTGACTTCCGACTCAGGGCATCAGCCACCACATTTGCCTTGCCCGGATGATACTGAATTTCAACATCATAGTCGGCCACGTACTCCAACCACCGCCGCTGGCGCAGATTCAATTCTTTCTGAGTGAAGACATACTTCAAACTCTTATGATCCGTGAAAATCTTGCACTGCGCGCCATATAGCAAATGCCTCCACAATTTCAGCGCATAGATCACAGCTGCAAACTCCAGGTCATGCGTAGGGTAATTCCTCTCGTGAGTCTTTAGCTGCCTCGACCCGTACGCAATCACCTTCCCGCCCTGCATCAAAATGCAGCCCAGGCCGACATGCGACACATCCACATATATATCATACTCACTACCCTCCGTAGGCAAAGACAAAATTGGTGCCGAACATAGCCTTCTATTTAGTTCCTTAAAAGCCTTCTCACACTTGTCATCCCATATAAAGGCTACATTCTTTTGCGTCAACTTGGTCAACGGCGCGGACAAGGTAGAGAAACCTTCTATAAATCTTCTATAATAACCGGCCAAACCCAAGAAGCTTCTGATCTCTTCGGGGGTAACAGGTCTCGCCCATTCCATAACAACAGCGATCTTTTCTGGGTCCACCGATATTCCCTCCTTATTAATCACGTGGCCTAGAAAAGAAACTTGAGGCAACCAAAATTCACATTTGCTCAGCTTGGCGTATAGCTTATGGTCTCTCAGAGTCGCCAAGACCAGCCGCAAATGTCGATCATGATCCTCTGCATCCTTAGAATACACCAAAACATCGTCTATAAAGACAATCACGAACTTATCTAGAAAATCCTTGAAAACTCTGTTCATCAAATCCATAAAAGCTGAGGGCGCATTAGTCAAACTGAATGACATAACCAAAAACTCAAAATGCCCATGACGAGAACGGAATGCCGTCCGCGGAACATCTGACTCCCGAATCCTCAACTGGTGATAGCCCGAACGAAGATCTATCTTGGAAAACACAGCACTACCACGCAGTTGGTCAAACAAATCGTCGATTCGCGGCAAAGGGTACCTGTTCTTAATAGTAACCTTGTTCAGCTCTCTATAGTCAATGCATAACCTCATCGACCCATCCTTCTTTTTAACGAACAGTACCGGCGCACCCCAAGGCGAAGAACTCAGCCTTATAAAGCCTTTTGCCAACAACTCATCCAGCTGAATTCGCAACTCTTCCAGCTCTCGCGGGGCCATCCGGTACGGCGCCTTTACGATAGGACGCGTACCTGGCTCCAAATCTATGGCAAACTCGACATCTCGATCGAGTGGAAGACCGGGAAGATCGTCTGGAAACACATCAGAAAAGTCACACACCACTGGAATCTCTTCCAAACAGGGCACACTAACAATCGACCCTACCAGAGAAACCACACAGGCAAAACAGCCAGAAACAAGCAACTTCCGAGCACGCACCGCAGAAATGATTGGAGACTCCTGGAGAGAATACCCATAAACGCTCCCTGGCTGACCGTTGTCTTTGACGAAGTCCAAGCGCTTACCCTTGCACTAGATCACAGCATCGTACCTTGACAACCAGTCCAAGCCCAAAATAACGTCAAAGTCCTGCAGGTCAATCACCTTCAAATCTGCCTTGGCTAGAAAATCTCCCAACAAAATTGGACAATCGAGGATACCCAGGTCCGTAACCACAGAGTCACCGGAGGGGAACTTAACGCAGAAGGCACCACCAACACGATCTAGGCCCAAACTGAACCGCTCCGCGAAGGCTCTAGCCACAAACGAGTGGGTAGCATCAGAATCGAAGAGAACGCGTGCCCAGCGGTTCTTTACCTTAAATCGCCCTACGAATTGCACACGCATCTAAGGCAACAAGCGCTAAAACGAAAACTACAACCAAAAAGGGAACGTAACGAAATGATTGGGGAGGTGTCGAACCTGAGATAACCTGGGTCGAGGTCTGCGCTTCGTCTGCCGAAAGCACATTCAGCTTTCCTTTTCCTTTATCCATTCGCTGAGGCGGTGGCAAAGCCTGGAGGGGAACTGGCTGTAGAATAGACTGGGCCTTAGAGCACCATGTCTTGAGATGACCCTTCTGGCCGCACTGAAAACAGACCTTATCTTTTAACCAACAACGGGCAGCCTCATGCCCCTTCCTTCCACACAAGGCACACACCAAGTCTCCCCTGGAAACACCCTGAATCGCGTGCACCTGATCCTTCTTCTGCGCTCCCAACCTTTTGAAACACTTCTCAAAGGGGTGGCCTGGCCGGCCACAAAAGCTACAAATCTCTTTAACCTTCTTTCTTGAGACAGCATCAGGTTCCTGAGGGCTCATCCCTCCACCGGACTTCCACTTATCCTTCCTTAACTGCTGGCCTCTATTCTTGGCATTCTCAATGGCCTCAACTCTCAAGGCAGCTTCAACCACACTGGCATAACTGACTGCTCCATAGGCATTCGCTAACTGCTGAATGTCGCTTCTTAGTCCACCCAAAAATCACTTAACTCGGTCTGCATCCACACTCACCAGACCCGGAGCAAACCGACTCAACTTACTAAACTCAATCTCATACTCACTAACCGTGAGTTTCCTCTGCTTTAAATGAAGAAAGTCATTCATTAGCCGGTCCCGTTCGACTGAAGGTAGAAACTTACTTAACAACATCACCTTAAATGACTCCCAAGTGCAACCTGCCACTAAGCTCTCTTTCTCCCTCAGCCACCAATTCTTTGCTAAGCCCTTGAGCTGGTAAGCAGCGAGCATCACTCTCTGATCGTACGTAATCCCTGAGTACGAGAACATCTCCTTAATGGTAATCAGCCAATCATACAAAATCATGAAATCTGCCTGCCCATCATAGGTAGGGGGTCTCAGCCGCTGAAACTGGGATATGAACGTCATCTCCGGGGGCACCACAACCAAAGGCACGGGAGGAGCAGGAGGGGTAGGAACAGCTACCCCCTCAGCGGGGTCCTGAGCTCTCGGGGTCTGTCCATCCACCACTGCTACACGGGACTGAATCTGAGCCTGCATAGCCACTACCTGCCTCGATAACTCCTCATTACTCTGCCGTAGGCTTTCTACCAACGCATCGCTCTGCGCCCCTGACGTCTCACCCTCGGAGTGGGGGGTCGATCTCGTCGCAGGACGTCTCGCTAACCTAAAATCGCACAAGCTTTAGACAAAACCTAGCCCATCAGCTAGAACAAAACTACCCGCTACAGACAAACACACTTAAATATGAACTTCAACTGCAAAACTTGCTCTGGGAGTTGTTTTTACCATGACGATGTTATGCTTAACCTAAGATGGTTCACCACCATCATGCTAACTCATGTGCCTAAACCATGAATGCATGTATTTGTATTCTTTTTGACTCAAAACCATGTGTGTACATATGTCATCTTGCAAATCTTTAGCTTGGCACGTTGTGCTTATGAAATGTTATGCTATGCATGATGTGCTATGCATTCTAAAAAGGCCTTAGTGCATGCCATGGGCGGCGTACACATGAAAATGTTATGCATCCCATACTACATAACATTCCCATGTAACGAAAAAGGAAAACATGCTAGCCGCATTCATGTGGTGAGGTTATGCATCCCATACTATATAACCCTCACATGTTGCCTCCTATGGTGGATCCATATACAAACACATATTATGCATCCCATACTACATAATATACCCTGTATACTTCTTTATGCTCATGAGTGTAGTGTTCGTGCTTCGGCCAAGACGTGCTGATGACATATCGGTGTGTGAATGGTGTGATGCTAAACACTAATGGAGACAAGGGAAAGGTTGCCCAACCATTTGCCAAGCAACCTCCCTCTGATACCAACTGTCACAACCTGCATTTTCTCAACGGTAAAAATCGTATTAGAGTAAAAGAAAACACGTGTCGTGATGCCACGTTGTGCAGGGGATAACTGCACACGCTCAGGCAAAACTCCAGACATTAGATTTGAAGGAAAATTGTTGATTAAATATGAAAGAAAATCAGTTATGTTGAATGGTCGTATCCCTCGGCCCGGTGGATCAGCTAGTCCACTGCTAAAACTATGTTTATACATAGCAGAAAATACTTTGGTTCAATTAAGTTGACACCCTAAATGAGCATAAGTGTCCCCGGGGGACGACATATGCGTGCACGACCCTAAGGTGAATATAGTAGGTATGAAAAGATAGTGTTTTACGTTGAGGAAAAAATAGTGTCTTTGACTTAGAAACATGTTATGCATGGGGTACATATAATAATACTTTTAGGTTTTAAAATACCTAACATGCAACCTAGCATAAATCCTTCCCAGAAGCAAGTAACCAACCACAAATAGGCAAAATCAGCAGTTTAAATTCATATTCAGCATCACAGGAAGCCACCAGTGGGCGTCAACAACCTGACACGAACCCACTAGCGAGTATGTATGTCTATACAGAAGAGTAAAGAACTACCTCACAACAAAACGGGAATCAGCTATCTCAGCTACCCTAGAAGCAACCAACAAGCCACTCCCAAAGAACTAGCCGCTGAACTGGCTACAACCTGGACCTGAGGAATTCAAGAAAAGAACACCTCAGCAAGGAGACAATCAAAAAGTAAATAGAGCAATAGATTCATTAGCAAATAAGAAGAAGGGTTTACCAACCCGGCAACAAACTGCTATAAGCAAAAGAAAAGGGGTAATAGTAAGAAGAGAGTACTGTCTAGAGCACAGCAGAGCACACCAAGTACGAGCAATAAAACCATAATGCCCTACCAAAAGAGTCTGCAACAACAGCAAGACATATACATATATGCTAAAAGAAAGGAAAGCATAAACAGGAAAGAGACTAACAGTCCTATCACGTGGGTAAGTGGCAGTGGTCAAAATATGGGTCTGAATACATAACCAAAATCAGACCCAAAATGGGCTAAGGGGTCAAACAGTGGCAGCTTTAGGGTCCTACACACACCAACCCAAACTGGGGCAAAAGGCGGTGGCCACAGCTCTCCACATAAAAACCACCCCTCCAGAGGCCCCCACAACTCCACCACCTGCCACAACCCAAGAGTCGGCATACAGAAAATTGCCGAACACCCAATGACCCCCCCCCCTAGGGGAAGGTCACACTAACAATCCTAAGAAACACACGAACCCAAGACAAAAACGTCGGGTCCAACCGACGCGGCCTTGCACTCCTAAAAAGAACCAACCCCGGGTCTACCTGACCCCAACACAAGCGCAGCACCCAGTGTCGACACGATGTGTTGACACCACGACAAGCCGGTGTCGACACAAGGTGTCGACACAACCACGGCCGGTGTCGACACCAAGTGTCGACACCACAGCGGCCGGTGTTGACACAAGGTGTCGACACTGACGCGGCTGGTGTCGACACTAAGTGTCGACACCACTGCAGCCGGTGTCGACACAAGGTGTCGACACTGTCGCTGATGGTGTCGACACCAAGTGTCGACACCACTGCGGCCGGTGTCGACACAAGGTGTCGACACTGCCGCTGCTGGTGCCGACACCAAGTGTCGACACCACTGCGTCCGGTGTCGACACAAGTTGTTTACACTGCCGCTGCTGGTGTCGACACTAAGTGTCGACACCACTGCGGCCGGTGTCGACACAAGGTGTCGACACTGCCGCTGCTGGTGTCGACACCAAGTGTCGACACCACGACTGGCCGGTGTCGACACCAAGTGTCGACACCAAGATTGGTCGGTGTCGACACAACGGTGTCGACACCCCGACTGGCCGGTGTCGATACCCCGACTGGCTACAGGAGCCAGATCCAGCAAACGACCAAAAGCAAGAACGAGGACTCTCTCTCTCTCTAAAGTACAACATCCATCGGCAATGGCAACTACTTGACCTAAACCGAACCAGAACTGCCCCTAATAGACACAATCCCTCAGGAAAACTGAGATTTTAACTGGAACTTTCTACACTAACCACGGCATGATCGGGAACGAACCCTAGCATACACCTAAGATCTAAGCAAGAAAGAGATAAAAATTTAATCAAAAGAAGACAAAGATCAACTATGGCAAGGATGAGGGAACATCACTTGCCTCAATACCAGAAAAGCTTGGCCGGCGGCATCCCCCACTCTCGAATCTAGCCGCAGAGCACCAGCTGAGGAGCAGAAAGAGTGCAGATCCAGGCGAGGGCAGTCCAGATCCACTCTCGAAACCAAATTTCGACCGCAAAATCTCCAGGAAAACGGCGTCCGAAGGCTAGGGTAGTCGGGCGGTTCTCTCCCTCTCGCACATGCGACGGCTTCTTCCAAGCAGAGAAATAGGAAAAGAACAAAATGAACCCAGCCCTAATTCTAACCCAAGACTATATATATATATATCAGTTTTAATAATAAACAATCAACATAATAATTATTTACAAGCAAAAACCAAAACAACACGAGACCCGAAACATCTCGGAAAAATGACGAAATTCACGTCGCAGCTAAAAACCCACGCTACGAACACAACTGCAAAGTCGAAATTAGCATTCGACGAACAAAACCCGGGATAACACCACCCGAAGCCAAAATACAAGCATTCCCTAAGAGGCCCAGCCGAGTCATCAAACGGACTCCGGCTAGCTGGGGAATCTTGCTAACAGGCTACAAACAGGCTAAACAGGAAACCCTAAGAGCTAAGACCACGCTCTACAACGGCAAAGAGCCGGAAACACTCCATCGTAACGCCAGCCAAAGATCAAACAAAACACAGAAAAACCGGGGGCGTTACAGTCTTTCTTTTTGTTTTTATTATATGTAAAAAAAATACCCGACAAGTAATTATTGGTAAAATAATAGTCTCCTTCAGAGAAGAGTAGAAATAATCGAATCGATCCCGAGAACAATACGACCTCGATATTCCACACCAGAATATCATGTACTACACGCGATATGTGCACTTGCCTCCTTTCGTTAGAACTCGATCTAAACCGTTTTATATCAAAATTAATAAATCTGCGCGCCTTATTTTCTAAATAAAACCAAATCTGTCTTTTTCCTTAAATAAACCGCCTGGGGCGCCGCGGGAATTTTGACCAATTTTTGGAGTTTTAACCGCATCAAGTTTTCGGACTCGATGCGAAAAATATCAATCAAGTTTTTGGCGCCGTTGCCGGGGAATTTTCGAGTCGTTATTTTGAATGCTGGAGACCTATTAATTTACATCTCTCTATATATAAATTGGCCAATATAATAATCATAATAATAATAACTACTTTAAAAATAAAAACTAAAAAAACAAAACTAAAAAAACAAAACTAAAAAAACACCTAAAAAAACTAAAAACTAAAAATCAAAAAACCTATAAAACTAAAAAGTCGAAAAACCTCTAAAACCGAAACAACTCAACAAAAAAAACAACACAAAAAATGAAAAAAATTATTATTATGAAAAAAAAAATTTATATACCAAAAATAATCCAAAAACTCAAAATCCACAAAAAAAAATTCGAAAAACTAAAAATCTTCAAAAATCTAAAAAAACACTAATAACCCAATAAAAATCTAAAAAACCTCCTACAAATGCAAAAAATAATTCGTATATAGGTTTTGAGTTTCACTTTTTTTATTTCTTTTCAAAAAGTCAAAAAATTTTCCAAAAAAAAAATATATACACTTGGAAATAAATAAAATTTTCTATTATTCAAAACTTATATATTTATTTTGTCCCTTCGGCGTGCTTCACTCTTGTGCGCACTTGTGGTTCGATTATTTCTACTCTTCCATGAAGGGGACTATTATTTTAACGATAATTACTCAAGAAGAAGTAGAAGTACCCTCATCAAAGACTAGGGAAGCACTTCAGTGGTGTCGATTGAATCCCATCATGAAGATTGGATCAGCAATGAATAGAAAAGGGATGAATCTGCAAGGAAAATTCCTTTCAGAAGTGGTTGGAAAGGTCATTCTCTACAAGCCAGGAGGGCATGATAGGATTTCAGCCTATATGTTCAGCCTAATGACCAGGATTATCTTCAGACTGAACACGGATTGGTCTGCAGTAATCTTTGAGAAAATTAAGGAAATCATTAAGAAGCCAAATCTGGAAAGAATCATGAGTTTATACTTGGCTAGAACAATTCCAGAAGTAATGGAATAGATTACTGGTTCTAAGATCAACCATATGAGAAGAATGGACATAAGGATAATCTCTAGATGGGATAGAGTCCTAACAAAGGACATGCCTGATGAAGAGAGGCCAGAGATTCCTGAAAAATCTCCTGCATAAGATATTGCAGATGGTGCTCAGGTGCAGGGGGAGCCTCATCTTGAGGAAGAGCCAACCCACTTGGAAAGTGAAATGGCTACACAGACTATTCTTGAGGTAATTCAAGAAGTTAATGAATCAATTTTCAATAATAAGGATGAAATACTAACTGAGTCCTTGATTGATGCTGACCAGAACACACAACTAAACAGTCAAGCACAAGATGTTATCATGGAGGATACATCTACAACCGCAGATGCTCCTGAGTTGGTGGTGCCCCAAGTCCCTACTCAACAAGAGTTTACCCTTGAAGAGTTGTTTCCTGATATAGTACAAGCAAGAACTGAGGGGGAGCAAACTGAATTTGAGGGGGAGAAAGCAGAAATTGAGGGGGAGCCAATTAACATTGAGGGGAAGAAAGTAAGTCCTAAGAGGGAGAAGCAAGGGACTCAGGGGGAGCTACCTAGGACTGAACAGGAATTGCCTACTAGTCCTAAGGAAAGAGTTGATATAGCCAGTACCTCAGCTTCTGAAGATGAAGCAGAAATACTAGCCAAAAAGAGAAAACTGATGGTTTTCAAAAGAAGGATCCAAAACTATAAAAGTGCTTTACAAACTGCTCCTCAACCTACCCCAGCAACTGATTATAGTTCTTTGTTGATATCCTTGCAAGTAAAATTGGATGAACAAAGGATAGCCATGGAGAAATATATGGATGAGACTCATAAAGATCTGCAATTCTCCTTGGCTCAAGATATTAAATCTATAAGATTTGAAGTAAATCAGAATAAGAAGGAAATGACTGATTGTTTCCACAAAGGTAGTAATATTATAGTCTATCTTGCCAAACAACAAGTAGGCCTAAAGACTCAAGTTGATGATATAGCTGTTAAACAAGGCTATGTGCTTGAAAATCAACTAAGAATGAATGACAATCTGATAGAATCACATAATGTGATTGTTATAGAGTTAAAGAATATTGCTACTGCCCACACTGAGGCAAGGGATAAAGCCAAGGCAGATATTGACAAGCAATTACAGGAAGGCCTAGCTGTTATACAAACAGCTATTGAGCAATCTCAAAAGACCATTTCTGCACGGTTCCTAAAGTTAAGGTCATTTTATAAAGATGGTGTTAATTATCTAGATGAACAAGTCAGATTTCAGAAAGATGATCTCAGAAATCATATTGAAAGAGAAGTCATAAAGGGGGAGAGAGTATTAGTCAAAGCAGGCTCAGATCATGCTAAATGGATATCTAATAGCATCAGAGCCACCCTTGGATATCCACCGCTCTGTGATGATGATAATATAGCTGAGTCAGGTATACAACCTGCTTATTTTGGAGGTGATCAACCTGAAGTTGCTCAGGTCATTTACCCTGCAGCAGACTTTGATATGATTCACCAAGAAGTACAGTCAATGTACAGCCCTCTAGAGGGTAATAAAAATGTTATCATTGAGAAAGTTGAAATGTCAGAGGCAGCTGTGAATAAGGAGCAAGAAGCTCAACTGTCAAAGAAGAGATTCAGAGAACAGGCTGAGTTGAAGCCTGATTTTGAGCAGTGGAGTCCTACTTCAAGGAATATCATATTGACTGCCTGGAAGGCTATAAAATATAAGACCCATGACAGGGGCAAATGGTACACAGAGCAAGAATGGCAAAAGCATGAAGCTAGACAAGAAGCTATTATGCAATATAGAAGAAAGGCAAAAGATGGGCGGCTACCTCCTAATGCTCAGGAGCCTAGCAAGTATTTCCCAAAGCCTTTTCACTATTTTGAAAGGTAAAGAATAAGAGCTGAAGAATAAAAGAAGAAGGATCTGAAGGGCAAGAAGCTAGCTGAAGATACTGATGCTCCAGTACAAGTCAAGATCCTATCAAGCAAAGGAATAGTCATCAAGGAGCCTGTGCAGCCTTAGGATAGATTTACTAGATCTTACAACATTGTAATTTTTAGTGTTAAAAATCAACGTACACTATTGATAAGAAACTTTTGTAAGATTAAACAAAATAATGATTGATGATCATTATGTTTGCATCATTCTTCTGTGATGTCATTTTATACATGGTTTGTTTATAAGTTACCCTGTCAAATAATATTTTTATACATCATAATATGTGTTTGTTATGAATGGTGTATATCATTGACTAAGGGTTATGACTTCTCCAAATAGGGGGAGATTGTTGGGTACATTGGAAAATGTGTACTAGATTTAAAGAAGCCTCACCTTACTCAATGTTATGCATCAAGGTGTATTTAATGTTGTTTTGAGTTTATATGTGCAGGTTAAGAAAATGCAGAAATGCAGGAAAAAGTTTCTAAGTCCATGAGTCGACACCAGAAGAAGCAATGTCGACACTTATGAAGTCTTATGTCGACACTAGAGAAAAGTTGTGTCGACACTTGGAGTTAATTATGTCGACACTTGGAAAGGCTGTGTCGACACCAGAAGAAACTGTGTCGACACACAGAGGTAGTGTCGACTCATAAAGAAGGCTTAGTCGACATCAACTATGTCGACACACAGAGGTAGTGTCGACACACAGAGAAAGCTTAGTCGACATCAAATGTGTCGACATACAGAGGTAGTGTCGACACGCAGAAGACTTTATCGACATCAACTGTGTCGACACACAGGACTTGTGTCGACACATGGCAGAATTTCAACAAAGTCAATTTATGTGAAGAAAAGAAGTGACTGTGTCGACACCACAGAACTAGTGTCGACACATTCTACAAAAGCTGTGTCGAGAAGTAGTGTCAACACCAAAAGAGTTGTGTCTACACCACCAAGGCTTGTGTCGACACCATCAAGGCTTGTGTCGACACTTAGTCTACTTGTGTCGACACAAGATGAAGTTCAGTCTCGACACTTTGCTGATAGAGACAGAGTTTCAAGAAGTGACCGGATGACTTGACATCTGCAATAACCAGCCAGTCTACTGCAACTGTCAGAGCTGTCAGAAGTTTGTTAGAAACCGGATCAGCCGGTTACCATAGAGAAAGTCTATATAAGGATATTCTCTATCAACAGAAAACAACACAAGAAGAAGTTACACACTGATACTGAATACATGAAAAAGAAGAATTTGGAGAGAGAGAGAGCTCCATCTATTGAAGAAAAGAAAGGGACTTATATCAACAAGTCCCTCAAGTGCATATTCTGAACCAGTCTGCCAAGAAGGATTCAGATTAAGATCTGAATTTCAAGAAAGAAGCTGATTGAAGATCAACTTCAAAGGAGTTCAACCCTACTGAGTTCAGATTCAAGAAGCTTTGAAGAAAGCTAAGAGTGGTTGTTCTCTGCCATCAGATTCTTCCAAGAACTGATCAAGAAACCGTCCATCCATTCTCTCTCTACTAGGGTGGTGGTATATTACAAACTTAAATCTATTTTCTGTAGGATCTTTATAAGATCTGAGTTGTAAGCCTGTTTTTATAAATGCTGAGTTGTAGGAGATTATTTTCTCTGAGTGGTAGGCCTTGTTGAAGGCTGAGGTAGGGATGTGAGCCTGAGTTGTAGGAGATTGTTATCTCTGAGTTGTAGGCCTTATTGAAGGCTGAGGTAGGGCAGATTGCCTAAGTTGTAGGAGCTTTGTTTGGGGTCTGAGCTGTAAGATCTGCGGATCTGAGGTGAAGAGAAGAAGTTAGGACGAATCTAGCATACTGCTAGATAGGCGAATGGGGAAAGTGGATGTACCCAGACCTTGGGGAACCACTATAAAACTGTGTGTAATCTGTGACTGTGTGTATTTCTGTGAATTTTGTGATTGTGGTAGCTGTAGAACTGGTAGATTAATTTGATTATCTGAATAAATATTCGGCCTTAGAAGAAAAAGGAATTACACCTATTCACCCCCCTCTAGGTGTTTAGGAACCAATTCTTTCAAAACTCTTCCTCTATTTATAACATTTCATAAATTAGGATTTAACTCTAGTACTCCGGATATTTATTTTGATCTTACTTTTAATTAAGTCCAGCGGTAGCTAAACTTAGGATTTCTTTAATTCCTTATAAGTTCATCTCCAACTTTTGCTCTCGAATAGAAAAAGCTTAAGTATGGGGGTATTTGATGAATTGTAAATATACCTACATTTATGTACATTAAATAAATTGTTTTAGTTTATTTTTACAATTTTTGTTTGTTTTTCCTTTATAAATTGGTCCTATTTTGTAAATATTTTGCTAACTTACTTTATTTTGATTTCCTGAAAATTTCAGGAAATTGTCAAATTTTGCATGGGTCACGCCCGTGTTCTTTGGGTCACTCCCATGATCAGGGCGTGACACGTCAACTTCCAGTGAATCAGCAATTTTTGATGAAAAAAAGCTTGACACGCCCGGCCACACGCCCGTGTCAATCCGACACGGCCGTGACCAAGCCCGTGTCACTCCCGCTGGATGAAAACGCACTCGACATTCGTCGACCAGCCTGACACGCCCGTGTCAGCCAACCCGACACGCCCGTGTAACCGCACTAGATAATTTCCGCTCGACATTTTCCGCTCGACATTCGTCGATACCTTCGCGACACGCCTGTGTCAAGATATGACACGGGCGTGTACTTCTCCAACTGGCCGACAAGACTGCACCTGCGACTTTCGACATGGCCCGCGCCCAGATCAACCTTGCCGACACGCCCAGAGTCACGCCCGTGACCTGGGGCGTGACCGCCGCGATACCGACACGTGTCCAGCCAGAAGTCAACTTTATCGTCAGTTCGATGGAATGAATCTTGGACAGTGCTGACACGACTCCTGACACGCTCGTGTCAGAGAGCGTGTCCCATGAAATTTTTGCCTATAAATTCATAGCTTCTGTATGCATTCATGTTCCACTTTTTGGCCCCATTTTGTATAGGGGATATGCTGCCAAGATTAATTCCAAATGTTATGTAAGGGATATTTTCTCCCCCTCTCCTTAGTTTTTATTTTTGTGTCTTTGTAACTCGTCCTTTTAGCTTAATAAAATGTGTTTTTCATCTTTTTATTTATCTTTGGAATGAATCTAAACAACTACCCTTATGTAATCTTATTCATCTTTGTTTTAACTTAGTTTTAGTTTTTTTAAAATGGGTGTGTGTGTGTGTGTGTATGAGTTTAGCTTTTTAGTTTTATGTTTTTGTTATTTTTTCTACTTAGTTTTGTTTAGAATTAGTTTTTACAGCTTTTATTTCATTTCTATAGACCCGTAAAAACGATTTCAAAGTGTTTTCATTTTTTTAACTTAGATTTTTCTTTTTATGTGGTAAAACTTTTTAGTTCTGTTCATTTTATTTTCACTTTTTAACAACTTTTACGGAGTTATAGGAATGATAATATAGTTGTTTTAATTTTTCGAGCATTTTCATTTTCATTTTAAACTTTTGCTCCTTTAATTTTTCTGTCCTCTTTTTATTCATTTCTACCGCATTCTAGCGGTAGAAATGTATTCGTTTAAATTTTTCGAGCACTTTCATTTTGCGTTTATTTTCAACTCATTTGCTCGTTTAAATTTTATTTTAGCTTTTTATGCATTTCTACCACATTCTAGCGGTAGAAATGCAGTTGTTTTAATTTTTCACTTAGTTTTTCAAATTTTTATACGTGTGCGCATTTATTTTTGCCTCCTCGTTAAGAGTTAAATGGCGCATTGTTTTTCTTTCTGTCAAGTGAGTGCGTTTTACTTTTCAGTAGAGTGCGTGTGTTTCTATTCAAGTAGAGTGTGTTGAGTATTTTCAATTCAGTAGAGTGTGTGCGTGTGTTTTACTTTATGTTGTGTGTGAGAGTTTTACTTTTTGTAGAGTGCGTGCGTGCGTTGTATTTATTTCCTCCTACTCGTTTGAGTAGGACTCGCTTTCATTTCTCCCGCCCATGCATTTGCGTCGGGACTCGCACTTTACTGCTTTCATTTCAGTCCTACTCGTTTGAGTAGGACTTGCAATTTTTTGCTTTCTTTACAGCTTTCCTTTACTGCTTTATTTCCTGCTTTCATTTTACTGCTTTATTTATTGCTTTCACCGCTTGTCATCCCCATTTCGATGAGTGGCTAACCGTTATTAGCCCTCGATATCGAAGAGCATTGGGATAGATAAAATAGCTTTAAATAATTAAAGGTCCTACTTTTCTTACTAATTAAATTACTTAAGGTTTGCCTAGGGTTTACGAAGCATAGAACCACATAATCGATGTGTGGTCTCTATTTCCATAGTCCATATGCTAGCTAGCCGAGAGGCCGTGTGTATGGACCGATCACCCCTTGGTAAAGAGAGTTCCGCACTAACCCACGAGAGAGGAGGCGCGCCAACGCTACCGGATTGGGTTCCCCACCCAATAGTGGGGTTCTTAGCGTAATGTGGGCGTTAAGAGGAATCCTTCATCGGACTAACGTTCGGTCGAATAGTCTTAGTGTTCAGGTGAGCGATATCCCCATAGCTAGGTGAGCTCATTTTAGTGGAACCTCCACGGCCATGTCTCTGCCTTAATTAATTTGAAAATTAGGATCTCTTTTTATTAAAAGTTTATTTTAGTTCAAATTTTATTCGATTCCGTCGCGCTAAGCTCATCATCGGCTCCCCCTTTAATGCTTTCATTTTTTGTTTTCTGTCTGTCTTTTTGTTTTTATTATATATAAAAAAATACCCAACATGTAATTATCGGTAAAATAATAGTCCCCTTCAGGGAAGAGTAGAAATAATCGAACCAATCCCGAGAACAATATGACCTCAATATTCCACACTGGAATATCCTGTACTACACGTGATAGGTGCACTTGACTCCTTTCGTTAAAGCTCGATCTAAACCGTTTTATATCCAAATTAATAAATCTGCGCGCCCCGTTTTCTAAATAAAACCAAATCTGCCTTTTTCCTTAAATTAACCGCCCAGGGCGCCGCGGGAATTTTGACCAATTTTTGGAGTTCTAACCGCATCAAGTTTTCGGACTCGATGCGAAAAATATCAATCAAGTTTTTGGCGCCGTTGTCGGGGAATTTTCGAGTCATTATTTTGAACGCTGGAGACCTATTAATTTTACCTCTATATATAAATAAATTGGCCAATATAATAATAATAATAATAATAATAATAATAACTACTTTAAAAATAAAAACTAAAAAAACAAAACTAAAAAAACAACTAAAAAAAACTTAAAAATAAAAATCCAAAAACCTATAAAACTAAAAAGTCGAAAAACCTCTAAAACCGAAACAACTCAACAAAACAAAAAAACACAAAAATGAAAAAAAAATTATTTTTATGAAAAAAAAAATTATATACCAAAAAAATCCAAAAACTCAAAAACCACAAAAAATTGTAAAAACTAAAAATCTACAAATATCTAAAAAACACTAAAAACACAAAAAAATCTAAAAAAACCTCCAACAAACACAAAAAAAAATTCATATATTGATTTTGAGTTTCACTTCTTTTATTTCTTTTCAAAAAGTCAAAAAGTTTTCCAAAACAAAATATACACTTGGAAATAAATAAAATTTTCTATTATTCAAAACTTATATATTTATTTTGTCCCTTCACTGCGCTTCACTCTTGTGTGCACTTGGGGTCTGCAGTTCTGTCGCACTCATATAGCTAACGCGTTCGCTAATCGAGTCACACACGCACTTGCCCCCCTACCGCCCGCAAACTTTTCGCCGAATTTATCTTTTCCACTTTTTCTTTTATTTTCTTTCTTTTGTTATTAATAATGCAGGGTATCAACCCGGGCCTCCCCGAACTCGTATAAGGGAAGCTTCTCCCCTCTTTTTTTCTTTTTGTACATATTTTAGTTTTTATATTATCGTTCCACATACTTAGATTGCAACATTGGGGACAATGTTGGATTTAAGTATGGGGGTGTTTTCTTATTGTTCTAATTTTGCACTTTTATATTCTGCAATAATAATAATAATAATAATCAATCAAAAATACAAAAAAGGAATAAAAATTAAGACCACCAAAATTTTTTTGGTTTGCTTGTTCTTATATAATAAAAAAAACTCAAAAAATTCATAAAATAAAAATTAAAATTCAAAAAATTTACTTATAAAACAAAAACAAAAATTTTTTACTTTATAAATATTTTCCCCCTTCTCTTTTTTATATATAAAAAAATAATCTCTCTTTCGCCCTCTCTTCTTTCTGTAAAAAAATTGCTTTTTAGCAAGCCCGCGACGTTCGACTGATCGAACCAAATACCTAAATAAGAGTTTGTTTGCGGGCCATAAACCAAAAATTCAAAAAATAGATTTACTTTGTAAATCTTTGTAAAAAATCTCTCTCTTTCCCCCCTCTTTTCTTTATAAATCACACTTCTTTCTCTCCCTTTCTTGTAAATAATTTGATAAAAACTAAAAAATCTCTCTCTTTCCCCCCTCTTTTCTTTATAAATCAAACTTCTTTCTCTCCCCTTTCTTGTAAATAATTTGATAAAAACAAAAAATCAAATAAAAAATTTAAAATCCAAAAAACCTAAAAAGATAAAAATCAAAAATCCTAAAAAGATAATCAAATTTTCAAAAATGATGATAAAAACCCTAAAATCCCAAAAAATCATTTATTATGTAACAAAATAAATCGAATATACTATATCTTAACTCTTTTTTGTATTCCAAAAATCTAGTTGCGGGTTAATTTATAAGTGAATTCTTTTAATTCTTTATTTACTATTCGTTTATTAATTAAAGTTCGATAGATTTAAGTGTCTGGGGTTAAGATTTAAAGAATTTTTTTTGTCTTTTCCCTATAATAGGGAACTTGTATTTCACCACCACTTCTAATTTTTATAAATAGAAGTTCGTCTTTTATGTTAGAAAATAACAACCATGGATTTCAATTATTTTTACTTCATGATTTTAGAAATATAGGAACGTTCATTTTAAAAAGGTTACTCTCAAAACTTTTTTTATTAAAATCTAGTTTTCTTTTTGAAAAAATAAACTCACCTCCATTTTTTTCATGTCTCACTTGACATGCTTACCCATATTTTATCTCTTAAAAAGATCTTATGTCAATGGGAATAAGATTTCATTCCGTAAACATAGGCACCCAATATTTAAAAAGATTATATGTTACGGAGTAAGAGGTTAAAATTCATTACTCATATATATATACATTGGGTTATTTATTATTTATGAAGAAAGAAAAAAAATCATATTAGGAAAATAAGATTCTATTTTCCTAATCATTCAAAAGAAAAAAATATATAGAGGTTCGAGAAAAAATTACCTCGCCTCTAAATCCTAGCCCTCTTCATAAACCACCAAACCACTCATCCTATTTCAATGATTCTAGAATTAATTTAAATTTTTTTTGAGAGCATAATTTTTAAATTGCATTATTTCCTTTAACTTTTTTAAGCTAAAGTTTTTTTATATACTTTCAATCCATCTTTGTTAAACTAACAAAAATAAATTTTTGCTTTCTATTTGTTTTATCTAGAAGTCTTTTTGAAACTCTTCCTCTATTTATAATATTTCATAAATTAGGATTTAACTCTAGTACCCCGGATATTTATTTTGATCTTACTTTTAATTAAGTCAAGCGGTAGCTAAACTTAGGATTTCTTTAATTCCTTATAAGTTCATCTCCTACTTTTGCTCTGGAATAGCAAAAGCTTAAGTATGGGAGTATTTGATGAATTGTAAATATACCAATATTTATGTACATTAAATAAATTATTTTAGTTTATTTTTACTATTTTTGTTTATTTTTACATTATAAATTGCTCCTATTTTGTACATATTTTGCTAACTTACTTTATTTTGATTTCCTGAAAATTTCAAGAAATTGTCAAATTTTGCATGGGTCACGCCCGTGTTCTTTGGGTCACGCCCGTGACCAGGGCGTGACACGTCAACTTCCTGTGAATCATCAATTTTTGATGAAAAAAAGCTTGACACGCCCGGCCACACGCCCGTGTCAACCCGACACGGCCGTGACCAAGACCGTGTCACTACCGCTCGACGAAAATGCACTCGACGTTCGTCGACCAGCCTGACACGCCCGTGTTAGCCAACCCGACACGCATGTGTAACCGCGCTCGACAATTTCCGCTCGACATTTTCCGCTCGACATTCGTCGACACCTCCCTGACACGCCCGTATCAAGATGCGACACGGGCGTGTACTTCTCCAACTGGCCGATAAGACTGCACCCGCGACTTTCGACGCGGCCCGCGCCCAGATCAACCTCCCCGACATGCCCAGAGTCACGCCCGTGACCTAGGGCATGACCGTCCCGATACCGACACGTGTCCAGCCAGAAGTCAACTTTGTCGTTAGTTCGCCGGAACGAATCTTGTACAGTGCTGACACGCCACCTGACACGCCCGTGTCAGAGGGCGTGTCCCATGAAATTTTTGCCTATAAATTCAGAGCTTTTGTATGCATTCATGTTCCACTTTTTGGTCCCATTTTGTATAGGAGATATGTTGCCAAGATTAATTCCAAATGTTATGTAAGGGATATTTTCTCCCCCTCTCCTTAGTTTTTTTTCGTGTCTTTGTAACTCGTCCATTTAGCTTAATAAAATGTGTTTTTCATCTCTTTATTTGGCTTTGGAATAAATCTAAATAACTACCCTTATGCAATCTTATTCATCTCTGTTTTAACTTAGTTTTAGTTCTTTTAAAATGGGTGTGTGTGTATGAGTTTAGTTTTTTAGTTTTATGTTTTCGTTATCTTTTCTACTTTGTTTTGTTTAGAATTATTTTTTATAGATTTTATTTCATTTCTATAGACCCGTAAAAATGATTTCAAAGTGTTTTCATTTTTTTAACTTAGATTTTTCTTTTTATGTGGTAAAACTTTTTAGTTCTTTTCATTTTATTTTCACTTTTTAACAACTTTTACGGAGTTATACGAATGATAATATAGTTGTTTTAATTTTTCGAGCATTTTCATTTTAAACTTTTGCTCCTTTAATTTTTCTGTCCTCTTTTTATTCATTTCTACCGCATTCTAGCAGTAGAAATGTATTCATTTTAATTTTTCGAGCACTTTAATTTTGCATTTATTTGCAACCCATTTGCTCGTTTAAATTTTATTTTAGCTTTTTATGCATTTCTACCGCATTCTAGCGGTAGAAATGCAGTTGTTTTAATTTTTCACTAACTTAGTTTTTCCAATTTTTGTACGTGTGCGCATTTATTTTCGCCTACTCGTTAAGAGTTAAATGGTGCATTGTTTTTCTTTTTGTCGAGTGAGTGTGTTTTACTTTTCAGTAGAGTGTGTGTGTTTTCTATTCAAGTAGAGTGTGTTGAGTATTTTCAATTGAGCAGAGTGTGTGTGTGTGTTTTATTTTATATTGTGTGTGTGAGTTTTACTTTCTATAGAGTGTATGTGTGCGTTGCATTTATTTCCTCCTACTCGTTTGAATAGGACTCGCTTTCATTTCTCCCGCCCACATATTTGCGCCGGGACTCACACTTTACTGCTTTCATTTCAGTCCTACTCGTTTGAGTAGGACTTGCAATTTTCTACTTTCTTTACAGCTTTCCTTTACTGCTTTATTTCCTGCTTTCATTTTACTGCTTTATTTATTGCTTTCACTGCTTGCCGTCCCCATTCAGATAAATGGCTAACCGTTCTTATCCCTCGATATGGAAGAGCATTGGGACAGATAAAATAGCTTTAAATAATTAAAGGTCCTGTTTTTCTTACTAATTAAATTACTTAAGGTTTGCCTAGGGTTTACGAAGCGTAGAACCACATAATCGATGTGTGGTCTCTATTTCTGTGGTCCATACGCTAGCTAGTCGAGAGGCCGTGTGTATGGACCGATCACCCCTTGGTAAAGAGAGTTCCGCACTAACCCTTGAGAGAGGAGGCGCGCCAACTCTACCGGATTGGGTTGCCCACCCAATAGCGGGGTTCTTAGTGTAATGTGGGCGTTAAGAGGAATCCTTCGGCAGACTAACGTTCGGTCGAATAGTCTTAGCGTTCAGGTGAGCGATATCCATATAGCTAGGTGAGCTCTTTTTAGTGGAGCCTCCACGGCCAAATCTCCGCCTAGGTAAGCAGGTGACGATATGTGTCGATTCTACGCTCGACGAAATCTGCATGTTTACTCTAAGTGTCGGCACCACTTCTGGATGTGTGGACACTACTTCTCTTAAGTGCCGACACCGATTCTCTAGATGTGTCGACACCACTTTCCTGGAGTGTAGACACCAACCACTATGTGTCGACACAGACAACTTTTTGTGTCGACACAATTTTACTTAGCCAAATTTGTTAAACTAATTTATGTTCAACATTCCTAATTCAATTTTGAAATTATTGAATTTAGTTTCATCTAAAGGCTTTGTGAACATGTCTGCAATTTGTAAATCAGTGTTAACAAATTCTAAAGAGATATCTTCTTTCTCTACATGATCTCTAAGAAAATGGTATCTTATTTCTATATGCTTTGTTCTACTATGAGAAACAAGATTATGAGCAGTAGAAATAGCACTAGTAGAATCACACAATAAGGGAGTTCTACTTACCTGAATACCATAATCTTCTAACTGATGTTGTATCCACAACAGCTGTGCACAACAACTTCCTGCAGCAACATACTCAGACTCAGCTGTGGAAATTGCCACACTAGTCTGCTTCTTACAGCTCCATGACACCAGTCTTCCTCCTAGAAATTGACAGGTGTCTGTTGTGCTTTTCCTATCTACTTTGCAACCTGCAAAGTCTGCATCTGAATAGCCCATTAGTAAAAAATCTCTATTCTTAGGATACCAAAGGCCTAGATTAGGGGTGCCCTTAAGATATCTCAAGATCCTTTTGACAATAGTAAGATTAGATTCTTTAGGGTAGGATTGGTACCTAGCAAAGACATATGTAGCATACATGATATCTGGTCTACTAGCAGTCAGATAAAGGAGGGAGCCAACTATTCATCTATATAAAGTTTCATCTACAGGTTTCTCTGCATCATGTTTGCTAAAAGATACACTTGTCCCCATATGTGTTCTCATGGTAGTGGATGATTCCATACCATACTTCTTAATTAACTCCAGGGTGAACTTAGACTAAGATATGGACATGCCATCATCAGTCTGTCTTACTTGGAGACCCAAGAAGGACTTAAGTTCTCCCATACTGCTCATTTCAAATTTCCCTTGCATAAGTTTTGCAAACTTTCTACAAAGGTTACTTTCAGTAGAACCAAATATTATGTCATCAATATATATTTGGACTAGGATAATCTTTTCTTTGGATTCCCCAAGGAAAAGAGTCTTGTCTATTTTCCTCCTTGAGAATTTGTTCTCAATGAGGAAAGTAGACATGGTTTCATACCAAGCCCTTGGGGCTTATTTCAACCCATACAAAGCTTTCCTAAGTCTATAGACATAAGTAGGATTGAGTGGATCAACAAAACCTGAGGGCTGTTCTACATAGACCTCCTCTTTTAAGTCTCCATTTAAGAATGCAGACTTAACATCCATCTGGAACACTTTGAAGCCTTGATATGCTGCATAGGCTAGAAATAGCCTGATAGCTTCCAACCTTGCCACAAGGGCAAAAGTCTGATCAAAGTCTATGCCCTCCTCCTGTCTGTATCCTTTGGCAACTAGTCTTGCCTTGTTCTTCACTATGATCCCACTCTCATCAAGCTTGTTTCTATAAATCCACTTTGTCCCTATGATATTGTGGCCCTTTGGTTTTGGAACCAAATCCCAGACCTTGCACCTTCTGAATTGATTTAACTCCTCCTGCATAGCATCAATCCAGTGAGGGTCTTGTATAGCTTCTTCAAATCTCTTGGGTTCCACTTGAGATAAGGATCTAGAGCAAAGAACTGTATTTAAGTTCCTGCTCCTTGTTTGTACTCCTTATCTTGGATCACCAATGATCTGGTGTACAGGATGATCCTTCAAATGTCTAACTGCAGGAGGTAATCTATCAGCAGTTTAACCTTCTCCAATCTCTTCATTATGCTGCACCTCATGGTCTTCATCAGCATCTTGAGTGTCTTGTACTCCCCCTGGACAGCAACTACCATTTTCCACATCCTGCTTTGCAGTTGGATCTTCTCTAATAGTAAGCTGGTCCATATTCTGCTGTATACCTGGAGAGCTACAAGAACTACTTGGCAACTCACTGTTAATAAGTCTAGTTTCATCAAAGATGACATGAACTAACTCTTCTACAACTAAGTAGCTAAATTGTAGACCCTATAAGCCTTACTATTGTTGTTGTACCCAACAAATATCCCATCTTAGGATTTGGTAGAAAACTTAGTTAGGTGAGATTTGCCATTGTTAAGCACATAACACTTGCAACCAAAGATCCTGAAATAGGATAAGTTTGGTTTTCTTCCCTTCATAACCTCATAGGGTGTCTTTTTGTGGCTTTTGGTGATGGAAGCCCTATTAAGCACATGACATGCAGTGTTTACTGCCTCAGCCCAGAAATATTCTGGGAGAGTAGTGTCACTCAATAGTGTTCTTCCAACCTCAATCAATGTCCTATTCTTTCTTTCAGCAATGCCATTTTGTTGTGATGTTCTAGGTGAGGAGAATTCTTGATGAATCCCAAATTCTTCACACAACCTTATCATACTTTCAGATTGGAATTCAGTTCCATGGTCACTTCTGATTTTGACCACTGAACTATCTAATTCATTCTGAATTTGTTTGACAAAATTGTAGAAGACATTTGGGGTTTCAGATTTCTGCCTCAGAAAGAATACCCATGAAAATCTAGAATAGTCATCTACCACCACAAAAGTATAGACCTTCCTACCTAGACTATGAACTGGCATAGGACTAAATAAATCCATATGCAAGAGGTATAAGCACCTCACTAAATCTTTGGTTTCTAGGCTATGAAAGGAGGATCTGGTCTGCTTGCCTTTTTGACAAGCTGAGCATATCCCATCCTTATAGCACTTAACTTGAGGACCATTCCTCACTAACTCTTTACTAAAGAGTTGGCCAATAGTCTTGTAATTCAGATGAGCTAGCCTCTTATGCCATTTGACACAATGAGAAACTTTCTCATCAGCCACAAGACAGATAGGAGAATTCTTATTCTCACACACAAAATCTAGGCAATACACATTTCGTTTTCTATAGCCAGTCAATATGACTTTTTGATCACTTGACCTCTTGATAAGACACCCATTCTTGACAAATAAAATGTCATATCCTAGATCACTCAGCTGGCTTATGCTTATTAGGTTATGTTTCAAACCTTTTACATAGGCCACTTGAGTGATTGTAATTAAGTTGTTAGAAATGTTACCAAAACCTTTGCTGATTCCTTTTTCAGAACCACCAAAGATTACTTTAGGCCCATTCAGTATTGGTGAGTAGTCCTTCAGTAATCCCCTTATTCCAGTCATGTGCCTGGAACATCCACTGTCCAAGTACCATATAAGGGCATGACAACTTGGACTTACTTGCAACAAAGATTACTTAAACTTAGAACACAATTAAGTTTTGGGTCCATGGTTCAAGTTAGCCTGAAACTTAACAAATCTTCCTGCAGCTCTTCTAACAGGCAGACTGCTATTCTCCTTGACACTGGTGTTGTGCCAACAGTCTAAGGCAAAATGGCATATCTTACCACAGCACCAGCACTCAAACTTATTATACCCCTTTTTAGGTACAATCTTAGCTGTATTGCTGACAACAGATCTTTTGTTTTGTGCTGGGGCTTTTCCTTTATTATTGGACTTAGCAGCCCATGCAGTTCTCTTAAAGCCTATTCCTGCCTTACCCTTTTGTGACACAAAGTCATCTATTAAGGGTAGGATAGATTTTGGCTTAGATAAACTAGCCACAATCTCCTACTCTTTCTGAAGTCTATTTTCCAAATTTTTAATCTGATCATTTTTTAATGTGATTGTACCCATCTGAATAACTGTTATGTTTTTTAGCTTGGCAATCTCATTCATCTTTTGATCCAGCAGCTTCTCTGAATCAGATGCAGCCAACTTAAGAGCTGCAATTTCCTTAGCCTGATGTTTGGCCAGGTTTTTGCTTCTCTTGAGTGCTTGTAGAAAATCCCCATATTCATCTATTAGCTGATGAATATCTCCTTCAGATTCAGACCCATCTTCATCTCTTGATGGAGATGCATCTCGTCGAGTGGAACCCAAGAGATTTGAAGAAGCTATACAAGACCCTCACTGGATTGATGCTATGCAGGAGGAGTTAAATCAATTCAGAAGGTGCAAGGTCTGGGATTTGGTTCCAAAACCAAAGGGCCACAATATCATAGGGACAAAGTGGATTTATAGAAACAAGCTTGATGAGAGTGGGATCATAGTGAAGAACAAGGCAAGACTAGTTGCCAAAGGATACAGACAGGAGGAGGGCATAGACTTTGATCAGACTTTTGCCCTTGTGGCAAGGTTGGAAGCTATCAGGCTATTTCTAGCCTATGCAGCATATCAAGGCTTCAAAGTGTTCCAGATGGATGTTAAGTCTGCATTCTTAAATGGAGACTTAAAAGAGGAGGTCTATGTAGAACAGCCCTCAGGTTTTGTTGATCCACTCAATCCTACTTATGTCTATAGACTTAGGAAAGCTTTGTATGGGTTGAAATAAGCCCCAAGGGCTTGGTATGAAACCATGTCTACTTTCCTCATTGAGAACAAATTCTCAAGGAGGAAAATAGACAAGACTCTTTTCCTTGGGGAATCCAAAGAAAAGATTATCCTAGTCCAAATATATATTGATGACATAATATTTGGTTCTACTGAAAGTAACCTTTGTAGAAAGTTTGCAAAACTTATGCAAGGGAAATTTGAAATGAGCAGTATGGGAGAACTTAAGTCCTTCTTGGGTCTCCAAGTAAGACAGATTGATGATGGCATGTCCATATCTTAGTCTAAGTTCACCCTAGAGTTAATTAAGAAGTATGGTATGGAATCATCCACTACCATGAGAACACATATGGGGACAAGTGTATCTTTTAGCAAACATGATGCAGAGAAACCTGTAGATGAAACTTTATATAGATGAATAGTTGGCTCCCTCCTTTATCTGACTGCTAGTAGACCAGATATCATGTATGCTACATGTGTCTGTGCTAGGTACCAATCCTGCCCTAAAGAATCTAATCTTACTATTGTCAAAAGGATCTTGAGATATCTTAAGGGCACCCCTAATCTAGGCCTTTGGTATCCTAAGAATAGAGATTTTTTACTAATGGGCTATTCAGATGCAGACTTTGCAGGTTGCAAAGTAGATAGGAAAAGCACAACAGACACCTGTCAATTTCTAGGAGGAAGACTGGTGTCATGGAGCTGTAAGAAGCAGACTAGTGTGGCAATTTCCACAGCTGAGTCTGAGTATGTTGCTGCAGGAAGTTGTTGTGCACAGCTGTTGTGGATACAACATCAGTTAGAAGATTATGGTATTCAGGTAAGTAGAACTCCCTTATTGTGTGATTCTACTAGTGCTATTTCTACTGCTCATAATCCTGTTTCTCATAGTAGAACAAAGCATATAGAAATAAGATACCATTTTCTTAGAGATCATGTAGAGAAAGAAGATATCTCTTTAGAATTTGTTAACACTGATTTACAAATTGCAGACATGTTCACAAAGCCTTTAGATGAAACTAAATTCAATAATTTCAAAATTGAATTAGGAATGTTGAACATAAATTAGTTTAACAAATTTGGCTAAGTAAAATTGTGTCGACACAAAAAGTTGTCTGTGTCGACACATAGTGGTTGGTGTCTACACTCCAGGAAAGTGGTGTCGACACATCTAGAGAATCGGTGTCGACACTTAAGAGAAGTAGTGTCCACACATCCAGAAGTGGTGCCGACACTTAGAGTAAACATGCAGATTTCGTCGAGCGTAGAATCGACACATATCGTCACCTGCTTACTCCAGGAAAGTGGCGCGCCAACTCTACCGGATTGGGTTGCCCACCCAATAGCGGGGTTCTTAGTGTAATGTGGGCGTTAAGAGGAATCCTTCGGCGTTCAGGTGAGCGATATCCATATAGCTAGGTGAGCTCTTTTTAGTGGAGCCTCCACGGCCAAATCTCCGCCTTAATTAATTTGAAAATTAGGATCTTTTTTTATTGAAAGTTTATTTTACTTCAAATTTTATTCGATTCCGTTGCGCTAAGCTCATCATCGGCTCCCCCTTTAATGCTTTCATTTTTTGTTTTCTGTCTGTCTTTTTGATTTTATTATATATAAAAAAATACCCGACAATTAATTATCGGTAAAATAATAGTCCCCTTCAGGGAAGAGTACAAATAATCGAACCGATCCCGAGAACAATACGATCTCGATATTCCACACCGGAATATCCTATACTACACGCGATAGGTGTACTTTCCTCCTTTCAATAAAACTCGATCTAAACCGTTTTATATCCAAATTAATAAATCGGCGCGCCCGGTTTTCTAAATAAAACCAAATCCACCTTTTTCCTTAAATAAATCGCCCGGGGCGCCGCGGGAATTTTGACCAATTTTTGGAGTTTTAACCGCATCAAGTTTTCGGACTCGATGCGAAAAATATCAATCAAGTTTTTGGCTCTGTTGCTGGAGAATTTTCGAGTCTTTATTTTGAACGTTGGAGACCTATTTATTTTACCTCTATATATATATATATATATATATATAAATTGGCCAATATAATAATCATAATAATAATAACTACTTTAAAAATAAAAACTAAAAAAACAAAACTAAAAAAACAACTAAAAAAACTAAAAACTAAAAATCCAAAAACCTATAAAACTAAAAAGTCAAAAAACCTCTAAAACCGAAAAAACTCAACAAAAAAATGAAAAAAAATTATTATTATGAAAAAAAAATTATATACCAAAAAAAATCCAAAAACTCAAAACCACAAAAAAATTTCTAATAACTAAAAATCTACAAAAATCTAAAAAAACACTAATAACCCAAAAAAAATTTAAAAAACCTCCTACAAACGGAAAAAAAAATTCGTATCTAGGTTTTTAGTTTCACTTCTTTTATTTCTTTTCAAAAAGTCAAAAAAAGTTTCCAAAAAATATATATATACACTTGGAAATAAATAAAATTTTCTATTATTCAAAACTTATATATTTATTTTGTCCCTTCGGTACGCTTCACTCTTGTGCGCACTTGGGGTCCGCAGTTCTGTCGCACTCATATAGCTAAGACATTCGCTAATCGAGTCACACACGCACTTGCCCCCCTACCGCCCGCAAACTTTTTGCCAAATTTATCTTTTTCACTTTTTCTTTTATTTTCTTTCTTTTGTTATTAATAATGCAGTGTATCAACTCGAGCCTCCCCGAACTCGTATAAGGGAAGCTTCTCCCATCTCTTTTTCTTTTTGCACATATTTTAGTTTGTATATTATCATTCCACATACTTAGATTGCTACATTAGGGACAATGTTGGATTTAAGTATGGGGGTGTTTTCTTATTGTTCTATTTCTGCACTTTTATATTCTGCAATAATAATAATAATACTCGATCAAAAATACAAAAAAATGCATAAAAATTAATACCTCCAAAATTTTTTTGGTTTGCTTGTTCTTATATAATCAAAACAAACACAAAAAAAAATCATAAAACAAAAAATAAAATTAAAAAAATTAACTTATAAAACAAAAACAAAAATTTTTTACTTTATAAATATTTTTTCCCCTTCTCTTTTTTTATATATATATAAAAAAATAATCTCTCTTTCCCCCCTCTCTTCTTTCTGTAAAAAAAATTGCTTTTTAGCAAGCCCGTGGCGTTCGACTCATCGAACCAAACACCTAAATAAGAGTCTATTTGCGGGTCATAAAACAAAAATTCAAAAAAAAACAATTTACTTTGTAAATCTTTGTAAAAAATCTCTCTCTTTCCCCCCTCTTTTCTTCATAAATCACACTTCTTTCTCTCCCTCTCTTGTAAATAATTTGATAAAAACTAAAAAATCTCTCTCTTTCCCCCCTCTTTTCTTTATAAATCAAACTTCTTTCTCTCCCCTTTCTTGTAAATATTTTGATAAAAACTAAAAAATCAAAAAAAATTTGAAAATCCAAAAACCCTAAAAAGATAAAAATCAAAAATCCTAAAAAGATGATAAACAAAAAAAGATAATCAAAATTCCAAAAAATGATAAAAACCCTAAAATCCCAAAAAAATCGTTTATTATGTAACAAAATAAATCGAATATATCATATCTTAACCCTTTTTGTTTTCCAAAAATCTAGTTGCGAGTTAATTTATAAGCGAATTCTTTTAATTCTTTGTTTACTATTCGTTTATTAATTAAAGTTTTATAGATTTAAGTGTTTGGGGTTATGATTTAAAGAATTTTTTATGTCTTTTCCTTATAATAGGGAACTTGTTTTTCACCACCACTTCTAATTTTTATAAATAGAAGCTCGTCTTTTATGTTAGAAAATAACAACCATGGATTTCAATTATTTCCACTTCATGCTTTTAGAAATATAGGAACGTTTATTTTAAAAATGTTGCTCTCAAATTTGTTTTATTAAAATCTAGTTTTCTTTTTGAAAAAATAAACTCACCTCCATTTTTTTCATGTCTCACTTGACATGCTTACCCATATTTTATCTCTTAAAAAGATCTTATGTCAATGGGAATAAGATTTCATTCCGTAAACATAGGCACCCAATATTTAAAAAGATTATATGTTATGGAGTAAGAGGATAAAATTCATTACTCCTATACATATACATTGGGTTATTTATTATTTATGAAGAAAGAAAAAAAATCATATTAGGAAAATAAGATTTCATTTTCCTAATTATTCAAAAGAAAAAATATATATAGACGTTCGAGAAAAAATTACCTCGCCTCTACATCCTAGCCCTCTTCATAAACCACCAAACCACTTATCCTATTTCAATGATTCTAAAATTAATTTAAATTTTTTTTGCGAGCATAATTTTTAAATTGCAATATTTCCTTTAACTTCTTTTAAGCTAAAGTTTTTTTTACATAATTTTAATCCATCTTTGTTAAACTAACAAAAATAAATTTTTTTTATCTATTTGTTTTATCAAGAAGTCTTTTTGAAACTTGTTGGGTACATTGGAAAATGTGTATCAGATTTGAAGAAGCCTCACCTTACTCAATGATATGCATCAAGGTGTTTTTGATGTTGTTTTGAGTTTATATATGTAGGTTAAGAAAATGCAGAAATACAGGAAAAAGTTTCTAAGTCCATGAGTCGACACCAGAAGCAGCTGTGTCGACACTTATGAAGGCTTGTGTCGACACTGGAGAAAAGCTGTGTCGACACTTGGAGTTAATTATGTCGACACTTGGAAAGGCTGTGTCGACACCAGAAGAAACTGTGTCGACACACAGAGGCAGTGTCGACTCACAGAGAAGGCTTAGTAGACATCAACTGTGTCGACACACAGAAGCAGTGTCGACACACAGATAAAGCTTAGTCGACATCAATTGCGTCGACACATAGAGGAAGTGTCGACACACAGAAGACTTTGTCGACATCAACTGTGTAGACACACAGGACTTGTGTTGACACATGGCAGAATTTCAAAAAAGTTAATTTGTGTGAAGAAAAGAAGTGACTGTGTCGACACCACAGAACTAGTGTTGACACATTCTACAGAAGCTGTGTCGAGAAGTAGTGTCAACACCAAAGGAGCTGTGTCGACACCACCAAGGCTTGTGTCGACACTTAGTCTACTTATGTCGACACATGATGAAGTTCAGTCTCGACACTTTGCTGACAGAGACAGAGTTTCAAGAAGTGACTGGATGACTTGACATCTGCCATAACCAGCCGATCTACTACAACTGTCAGAGCTGTCAGATGTTTGTTAGAAACCGGATCAGCCTGTTACTATGGAGAAAGTCTATATAAGGAAATTCTCTATCAATAGAAAACAACACAAGAAGAAGTTACACAATGATAATGAATATATAAAAAAGAAGAATTTGGAGAGAGAGAGCTCCATCTATTGAAGAAAAGAAAGGGACTTATATCAACAAGTCCCTCAAGTGCAGATTCTGAACCAGTCTGCCAAGAAGGATTCAGATTGAGATCTGAATTTCAAGAAAGAAGCTGATTGAAGATAAACTTCAAAGGAGTTCAACCCTACTGAGTTCAAATTCAAGAAGCTTTGAAGAAAGCTAAGAGTGGTTGTTCTCTGCCATCAGATTCTTCCAAGAACTGATCAAGAAACCATCCATCCTTTCTCTCTCTACTAGGGTGGTGGTATATTACAAACTTAAATCTATTTTCTGTAGGATCTTTATAAGATCTGAGTTATAAGCCTGTTTTTATAAAGGCTGAGTTGTAGGAGATTGTTTTCTCTGAGTGGTAGGCCTTGTTGAAGGCTGAGGTAGGGCTGTGAGCCTGAGTTGTAGGAGATTGTTATCTCTGAGTTGTAGGCCTTGTTGAAGGCTGAGGTAGGGCAGATTGCCTGAGCTATAGGCAAGATAGAAAGTCTATGTTTAATCAAGAATATGAGAGTTTCAGACAGGCCAAGTCTGAAAGTATAACTGAATGTTATAAGAAGTTCTACATGATTGTAAATGAATTAATATCTTATGGAAGAATATTCAGTACATATGAACTGAATGACAAATTCCTTAGGTCTTTGACTAAGGATTGGGATACAAAGATCTGTGCCATAAGAGAAGTGGCCAGACTGGCAGAGATTTCACCTCCAACACTGTTTGGAAAATTGTTGTCTTATGAGATGCAGCTGTTAGCCAGAAAGGAGGAAGAGAAAAATATAAAGGGTGACTACAGAGAAAAGTCAGTGGCCTTCAAGGTAGAAGCAACAAGGAAGAATAGGAGAATGTCTCCATCATCTCCTAAGAAAGATGCAGAAGTGATTTCAGAAAATTCTGATAATCACAGTACAGATAGCAGTAATTCTAATGAAGACTTTGCAGCATTCACAAGGCAGTTCCAGAGAATCTTAAAGAAGAAGCAGTGGAAATCTAAGCCATCCTCATCTCAGTCCAAGGATGACTATTATCAGAAGAGAAAATCATCCAGGAAGGACAAGAGTGGGAAAAAACCCAGCAAGTCAAATACATCAAAAATTATTTGCTATTGCTGCAACAGACCAGGACATGTTGTGGCTGACTGTCCAGATAAAAGGAAGGAGACTGCTGATAAAAAGAAGAGGAAGTCATCAAGGAAGGACAGGAATGCGACAAAGCCTAGCAAGCCAACTACATCCAAGATCATATGCTATTGCTGCAATAAGCTGGACATGTTGTGGCTGACTGTCTAGACAAGAGGAAGGAGTCTGCTAATAGAAAGAAGTTTCTGCACAAGAGCAAGAAGGAGAAATCCTTGGTAGCTAAGAAAGAACAAAGTTGGACAGATCAATCAACTTCAGAATCTGAATCTGAGGCTGAGGCATATATTGGTTTGTTTGCAACAGAAGAAGAGGATGAGTTCATGCAATTACTAGACTCTATTTATGAGCAAGAGGACCATCAGTGCAAAGGATTGATGGCAGTATCTGAAGAAGACCAGTGACAGGATCAGCCTGGCCCTAATAAGGTAAAAAGTGTATCTGTAGATTCTGATTACTTCACTGGGTCAGAATCAGATGCATCTCCATCAAGAGATGAAGATGGGTCTGAATCTGAAGGAGATATTCATCAGCTAATAGATGAATATGGGGATTTTCTACAAGCACTCAAGAGAAGCAAAAACCTGGCCAAACATCAGGCTAAGGAAATTGCAGCTCTTAAGTTGGCTGCATTTGATTCAGAGAAGCTGCTGGATCAAAAGATGAATGAGATTGCCAAGCTAAAAAACATAACAGTTATTCAGATGGGTACAATCACATTCAAAAATGATCAGATTAAAAATTTGGAAAATAGACTTCAGAAAGAGTAGGAGATTGTGGCTAGTTTATCTAAGCCAAAATCTATCCTACCCTTAATAGATGACTTTGTGTCACAAAAGGGTAAGGCAGGAATAGGCTTTAAGAGAACTGCATGGGCTGCTAAGTCCAATAATAAAGGAAAAGCCCCAGCACAAAACAAAAGATCTGTTGTCAGCAATACAGCTAAGATTGTACCTAAAAAGGGGTATAATAAGTTTGAGTGCTGGTGCTGTGGTAAGATAGGCCATTTTGCCTTAGACTGTTGGCACAACACCAGTGTCAAGGAGAATAGCAGTCTGCCTGTTAGAAGAGCTGCAGGAAGATTTGTTAAGTTTCAGGCTAACTTGAACCATGGACCCAAAACTTAATTGTGTTCTAAGTTTAAGTAATCTTTGTTGCAAGTAAGTCCAAGTTGTCATGCCCCTATATGGTACTTGTACAGTGGATGTTCCAGGCACATGACTGGAATAAGGGGATTACTGAAGGACTACTCACCAATACTGAATGGGCCTAAAGTAATCTTTGGTGGTTCTGAAAAAGGAGTCAGCAAAGGTTTTGGTAACATTTCTAACAACTTAATTACAATCACTCAAGTGGCCTATGTAAAAGGTTTGAAACATAACCTAATAAGCATAAGCCAGCTGAGTGATCTAGGATATGACATTTTATTTGTCAAGAATGGGTGTCTTATCAAGAGGTCAAGTGATCAAAAAGTCATATTGACTGGCTATAGAAAACGAAATGTGTATTGCCTAGATTTTGTGTGTGAGAATAAGAATTCTCCTATCTGTCTTGTGGCTAATGAGAAAGTTTCTCATTGTGTCAAATGGCACAAGAGGCTAGCTCATCTGAATTACAAGACTATTGGCCAACTCTTTAGTAAAGAGTTAGTGAGGAATGGTCCTCAAGTTAAGTGCTATAAGGATGGGATATGCTCAGCTTGTCAAAAAGGCAAGCAGACCAGATCCTCCTTTCATAGCCTAGAAACCAAAGATTTAGTGAGGTGCTTATACCTCTTGCATATGGATTTATTTAGTCCTATGCCAGTTCATAGTCTAGGTAGGAAGGTCTATACTTTTGTGGTGGTAGATGACTATTCTAGATTTTCATGGGTATTCTTTCTGAGGCAGAAATCTGAAACCCCAAATGTCTTCTACAATTTTGTCAAACAAATTCAGAATGAATTAGATAGTTCAGTGGTCAAAATCAGAAGTGACCATGGAACTGAATTCCAATCTAAAAGTATGACAAGGTTGTGTGAAGAATTTGGGATTCATCAAGAATTCTCCTCACCTAGAACACCACAGCAAAATGGCATTGCTGAAAGAAAGAATAGGACATTGATTGAGGTTGGAAGAACACTATTGAGTGACACTACTCTCCCAGAATATTTCTGGGCTGAGGCAGTAAACACTGCATGTCATGTGCTTAATAGGGCTTCCATCACCAAAAGCCACAAAAAGACACCCTATGAGGTTATGAAGGGAAGAAAACCAAACTTATCCTATTTCAGGATCTTTGGTTGCAAGTGTTATGTGCTTAACAATGGCAAATCTCACCTAACTAAGTTTGCTACCAAATCCTAAGATGGGATATTTGTTGGGTACAGCAACAATAGTAAGGCTTATAGGGTCTACAATTTAGCTACTTAGTTGTAGAAGAGTTAGTTCATGTCATCTTTGATGAAACTAGACTTATTAACAGTGAGTTGCCAAGTAGTTCTTGTAGCTCTCCAGGTATACAGCAGAATATGGACCAGCTTACTATTAGAGAAGATCCAACTGCAAAGCAGGATGTGGAAAATGGTAGTTGCTGTCCAGGGGGAGTACAAGACACTCAAGATGCTGATGAAGACCATGAGGTGCAGCATAATGAAGAGATTGGAGAAGGTCAAACTGCTGATAGATTACCTCCTGTAGTTAGACATTTGAAGGATCATCCTGCACACCAGATCATTGGTGATCCAAGATAAGGAGTACAAACAAGGAGCAGGAACTTAAATACAGTTCTTTGCTCTAGATCCTTATCTCAAGTGGAACCCAAGAGATTTGAAGAAGCTATACAAGACCCTCACTGGATTGATGCTATGCAGGAGGAGTTAAATCAATTCAGAAGGTGCAAGGTCTGGGATTTGGTTCCAAAACCAAAGGGCCACAATATCATAGGGACAAAGTGGATTTATAGAAACAAGCTTGATGAGAGTGGGATCATAGTGAAGAACAAGGCAAGACTAGTTGCCAAAGGATACAGACAGGAGGAGGGCATAGACTTTGATCAGACTTTTGCCCTTGTGGCAAGGTTGGAAGCTATCAGGCTATTTCTAGCCTATGCAGCATATCAAGGCTTCAAAGTGTTCCAGATGGATGTTAAGTCTGCATTCTTAAATGGAGACTTAAAAGAGGAGGTCTATGTAGAACAGCCCTCAGGTTTTGTTGATCCACTCAATCCTACTTATGTCTATAGACTTAGGAAAGCTTTGTATGGGTTGAAATAAGCCCCAAGGGCTTGGTATGAAACCATGTCTACTTTCCTCATTGAGAACAAATTCTCAAGGAGGAAAATAGACAAGACTCTTTTCCTTGGGGAATCCAAAGAAAAGATTATCCTAGTCCAAATATATATTGATGACATAATATTTGGTTCTACTGAAAGTAACCTTTGTAGAAAGTTTGCAAAACTTATGCAAGGGAAATTTGAAATGAGCAGTATGGGAGAACTTAAGTCCTTCTTGGGTCTCCAAGTAAGACAGACTGATGATGGCATGTCCATATCTTAGTCTAAGTTCACCCTGGAGTTAATTAAGAAGTATGGTATGGAATCATCCACTACCATGAGAACACATATGGGGACAAGTGTATCTTTTAGCAAACATGATGCAGAGAAACCTGTAGATGAAACTTTATATAGATAAATAGTTGGCTCCCTCCTTTATCTGACTGCTAGTAGACCAGATATCATGTATGCTACATGTGTCTGTGCTAGGTACCAATCCTGCACTAAAGAATCTAATCTTACTATTGTCAAAAGGATCTTGAGATATCTTAAGGGCACCCCTAATCTAGGCCTTTGGTATCCTAAGAATAGAGATTTTTTACTAATGGGCTATTCAGATGCAGACTTTGCAGGTTGCAAAGTAGATAGGAAAAGCACAACAGACACCTGTCAATTTCTAGGAGGAAGACTGGTGTCATGGAGCTGTAAGAAGCAGACTAGTGTGGCAATTTCCACAGCTGAGTCTGAGTATGTTGCTGCAGGAAGTTGTTGTGCACAGCTGTTGTGGATACAACATCAGTTAGAAGATTATGGTATTCAGGTAAGTAGAACTCCCTTATTGTGTGATTCTACTAGTGCTATTTCTACTGCTCATAATCCTGTTTCTCATAGTAGAACAAAGCATATAGAAATAAGATACCATTTTCTTAGAGATCATGTAGAGAAAGAAGATATCTCTTTAGAATTTGTTAACACTGATTTACAAATTGCAGACATGTTCACAAAGCCTTTAGATGAAACTAAATTCAATAATTTCAAAATTGAATTAGGAATGTTGAACATAAATTAGTTTAACAAATTTGGCTAAGTAAAATTGTGTCGACACAAAAAGTTGTCTGTGTCGACACATAGTGGTTGGTGTCTACACTCCAGGAAAGTGGTGTCGACACATCTAGAGAATCGGTGTCGACACTTAAGAGAAGTAGTGTCCACACATCCAGAAGTGGTGCCGACACTTAGAGTAAACATGCAGATTTCGTCGAGCGTAGAATCACCACTACCGGATTGGGTTTCCCACCCAATAGTGGGGTTCTTAGCGTAATGTGGGCGTTAAGAGGAATCTTTCATCGGACTAACGTTCGGTCGAATAGTCTTAGCGTTCAGGTGAGCGATATCCCCATAGCTAGGTGAGCTTATTTTAGTGGAACCTCCACGGCCATGTATCTGACTTAATTAATTTGAAAATTAGGATCTCTTTTTATTAAAAGTTTATTTTAGTTCAAATTTTATTCGATTCCGTCGCGCTAAGCTCATCATCGGCTCCCCCTTTAATGCTTTCATTTTCTATTTTTTGTCTGTCTTTTTGTTTTTATTATATATAAAAAATACCCAACATGTAATTATCGGTAAAATAATAGTCCTCTTCAGGGAAGAGTAGAAATAATCGAACCGATCCCGAGAACAATATGACCTCAATATTCCACACTGAAATATCCTGTACTACACGTGATAGGTGCACTTGACTCCTTTCGTTAAAGCTCGATCTAAACCGTTTTATATCCATATTAATAAATCCGCGTGCCCCGTTTTCTAAATAAAACCAAATCTGCCTTTTTCCTTAAATTAACCGCCCGGGGCGCCGCGGGAATTTTGACCAATTTTTGGAGTTCTAACCGCATCAAGTTTTCGGACTCGATGCGAAAAATATCAATCAAGTTTTTGGCGCCGTTGTCGGGGAATTTTTGAGTCGTTATTTTGAACGCTGGAGACCTATTAATTTTACCTCTATATATAAATAAATTGGCCAATATAATAATAATAATAATAACTACTTTAAAAATAAAAACTAAAAAAACAAAACTAAAAAAACAACTAAAAAAAACTAAAAAATAAAAATCCAAAAACCTATAAAACTAAAAAGTTGAAAAACCTCTAAAACCGAAACAACTCAACAAAACAAAAAAACACAAAATTGAAAAAAAAAATTTATTTTTATGAAAAAAAAAATTATATACCAAAAAAATCCAAAAACTCAAAAACCACAAAAAATTCTAAAAACTAAAAATCTACAAATATCTAAAAAAACACTAAAAACCCAAAAAAATCTAAAAAACCTCCTACAAACACAAAAAAATTTTCATATATTGGTTTTGAGTTTCACTTCTTTTATTTCTTTTCAAAAAGTCAAATTTTTCCAAAAAAAAATATACACTTGGAAATAAATAAAATTTTCTATTATTCAAAACTTATATATTTATTTTGTCCCTTCACCGCGCTTCACTCTTGTGCGCACTTGGGGTCTGCAGTTCTGTCGCACTCATATAGCTAAGGCGTTCGCTAATCGAGTCACACACGCACTTGCCCCCCTACCGCCCGCAAACTTTTCGCTGAATTTATCTTTTCCACTTTTTCTTTTATTTTCTTTCTTTTGTTATTAATAATGCAGGGTATCAACCCGGGCCTCCCCGAACTCGTATAAGGGAAGCTTCTCCCCTCTTTTTTTCTTTTTGTATAAATTTTACTTTGTATATTATCGTTCCGCATACTTAGATTGCAACATTGGGGACAATGTTGGATTTAAGTATGGGGGTGTTTTCTTATTATTCTATTTCTGCACTTTTATATTCTGTAATAATAATAATAATAATAATTAATCAAAAATACAAAAAAATGCATAAAAATTAAAACCTCCGAAAATTTTTTAGTTTGCTTGTTCCTATATAATCAAAACAAAACTCAAAAAAATTAATAAAACAAAAAATAAAATTAAAAAAATTAACTTATAAAACAAAAACAAAAATTTTTTACTTTGTAAATATTTTCCCCCTTCTCTTTTTATATATAAAAAAAAATCTCTCTTTCCCCCTCTCTTCTTTCTGTTTAAAAAAATTGTTTTTTAGCATGCTCGCGGCTTTCGACTCATCGAACCAAACACCTAAATAAGAGTCTGTTTGAGGGACATAAACCAAAAATTCAAAAAAAAAATTTACTTTGTAAATCTTTGTAAAAAATCTCTCTCTTTCCCCCCTCTTTTCTTTATAAATCACACTTCTTTCTCTCCCTTTCTTGTAAATAATTTGATAAAAACTAAAAAATCTCTCTCTTTCCCCCCTCTTTTCTTTACAAATCAAAATTCTTTCTCTCCCTTTCTTGTAAATAATTTGATAAAAACTAAAAAATCAAAAAAAAAATTGATAATCCAAAAACCCTAAAAAGATAAAATCAAAAATCCTAAAAAGATGATAAACAAAAAAAAGATAATCAAAATTCCAAAAAATGATAAAAACCCTAAAATCCTGAAAACAATCGTTTATTATGTAATAAAATAAATCGAATATACCATATCTTAACCCTTTTTGTTTTCCAAAAATCTAGTTGCGAGTTAATTTATAAGCGAATTCTTTTAATTCTTTGTTTACTATTCGTTTATAATTAAAGTTCGATAGATTTAAGTGTCTGAGGTTAATATTTAAAGAATTTTTTATGTCTTTTCCTTATAATAGGGAACTTGTTTTTCAGCACCACTTCTAATTTTTATAAATAGAAGCTCGTCTTTTATGTTAGAAAATAACAACCATGGATTTCAATTATTTTCACTTCATGCTTTTAGAAATATAGGAACGTTCATTTTAAAAAGGTTGCTCTCAAAATTTTTCTATTAAAATCTAGTTTTCTTTTTGAAAAGATAAACCCACCTCCATTTTTTTCATGTCTCACATGACATGCTTACCCATATTTTATCTCTTAAAAAGATCTTATGTCAATGGGAGTAAGATTTCATTCCGTAAACATAGGCACCCAATATTTAAAAAGATTATATGTTACGGAGTAAGAGCATAAAATTCATTACTCCTATACATATATATTGGGTTATTTATTATTTATGAAGAAAGAAAAAAATCATATTAGGAAAATAAGATTTCATTTTCCTAATTATTCAAAAGAAAAAAATATATAGAGGTTCGAGAAAAAATTACCTCGCCTCTAAATTCTAGCCCTCTTCATAAACCACCAAACCACTTATCGTATTTCAATGATTCTAGAATTAATTTAAATTTTTTTTGAGAGCATAATTTTTAAATTGGATTATTTTCTTTAACTTCTTTTAAGTTAAGTTTTTTTTATATAATTTCAATCCGTCTTTGTTAAACTAACAAAAATTAATTTTTGCTTTCTATTTGTTTTATCTAAAAGTCTTTTTGAAACTCTTCCTCTATTTATAACATTTCATAAATTAGGATTTAACTCTAGTACCCCGGATATTTATTTTGATCGTACTTTTAATTAAGTCAAGCGGTAGCTAAACTTAGTATTTCTTTAATTCCTTATAAGTTCATCTCCAACTTTTGCTCTGTAATAGCAAAAGCTTAAGTATGGGGGTATTTGATGAATTGTAAATATAAATATATTTATGTACATTAAATAAATTATTTTAGTTTATTTTTACTATTTTTGTTTGTTTTTCCTTTATAAATTGCTCCTATTTTGTAAATATTTTGCTAACTTACTTTATTTTGATTTCCTGAAAATTTCAGGAAATAGTCAAATTTTGCATGGGTCACGCCCGTGTTCTTTGGTCACGCCCGTGACCAGTGCGTGATACGTCAACTTCTAGTGAATCAGCAATTTTTGATGAAAAAAAGCTGGACACGCCCGACCACACGCCCGTGTCAATCCGACACGGCCGTGACCAAGCACGTGTCACTCCTGCTCGACAAAAATGCACTCGACGTTCGTCGACCAGCCTAACATGCCCGTGTCAGCCAACCTGACACGCCCGTGTAACCGCGCTCGACAATTTCCGCTCGACATTTTCCGCTCGACATTCGTTTGACACCTCCCTGACACGCCCGTGTCAAGATGCGACAGGGGTGTGTACTTCTCCAACTAGCCGACAAGACTACACCCGCGACTTTCGACGCGGCCCGCGGCCAGATCAACCTCCCCGACACGCACAGAGTCACGCCCGTGACTTGGGGCATGACCGCCGCGATACCGACACGTGTCCAGCCAGAAGTCAACTTTGTCATCAGTTCGCCGGAACGAATCTTGTACAGTGCTGACACGCCCCCTAACACGCCTGTGTCAAAGGGCGTGTCCCATGAAATTTTTGCCTATAAATTTAGAGCTTTTGTATGCATTCCTGTTCCACTTTTTGGTCCCATTTTGTATAGGGGATATGCTGCCAAGATTAATTCCAAATGTTATGTAAGGGATATTTTCTCCCCCTCTCCTTAGTTTTTATTTTTGTCTTTGTAACTCGTCCTTTTAGCTTAATAAAATGTGTTTTTCATCTCTTTATTTGGATTTTGAATAAATCTAAACAACTACCCTTATGAAATCTTATTCATCTTTGTTTTAACTTAGTTTTAATTCTTTTAAAATGGGGTGTGTGTGTGTGTGTGTATGAGTCTAGCTTTTTAGTTTTATGTTTTTGTTATCTTTTCTACATAGTTTTGTTTAGAATTAGTTTTTATAGCTTTTATTTCATTTCTATAGACCCGTAAAAACAATTTCAAAGTGTTTTCATTTTTTTTAACTTAGATTTTTCTTTTTATGTGGTAAAACTTTTTTGTTCTTTTCATTTTATTTTCACTTTTAAACTACTTTTATGGAGTTATAGTAATGATAATATAGTTGTTTTAATTTTTGGGGCATTTTCATTTTCATTTTAAACTTTTTCTCCTTTAATTTTTATGTCCTCTTTTTATTCATTTCTACCGCATTCTAGTGGTAGAAATGTATTCGTTTTAATTTTTGTAGCACTTTCATTTTGCATTTATTTGCAACCCATTTGCTCGTTTAAATTTTATTTTAGCTTTTTATGCATTTTTACCGCATTCTAGCGGTAGAAATGCAGTTGTTTTAATTTTTCACTAACTTAGTTTTTCAAATTTTTGTACGTGTGCGCATTTATTTTCGTCTGCTCGTTAAGAGTTAAATGGCGCATTATTTCTCTTTCTATCGAGTGAGTGTGTTTTACTTTTCAGTAGAGTGCATGTATTTTCTATTCAAGTAGAGTGTGTTGAGTATTTTCAATTCAGTAGAGTGTGTGCGTGTGTTTTACTTTATGTTGTGTGTGAGAGTTTTACTTTCTGAGTGTGTGCATGCGTTGTATTTATTTCCTCCTACTCGTTTGAGTAGGACTCGCTTTCATTTCTCCCGCCGACGCATTTGCCCCGGGACTCGCACTTTACTGCTTTCATTTCAGTCCTACTTGTTTGAGTAGAACTTGTAATTTTCTGCTTTCTTTACAGCTTTCATTTACTGCTTTATTTCCTACTTTCATTTTACTGCTTTATTTATTGCTTTCACCGCTTGCCGTCCCCATTCCGATGAGTGGCTAAGCGTTCTTAGCCCTCGATATCGAAGAGCATTGGGATAGATAAAATAGCTTTAAATAATTAAAGGTCCTATTTTTCTTACTAATTAAAATACTTAAGGTTTGTCTATGGTTTATGAAGCGTAGAACCACATAATCGATGTGTGGTCTCTATTTCCGTAGTTCATACGCTAGCTAGCCGAGAGGTCGTGCGTATGGACCGATCACCCCTTGGTAAAGAGAGTTCTGCACTAACCCTCGAGAGAGGAGGCGCGCCAACTCTACCGAATTGGGTTCCCCACCCAATGGCGGGGTTCTTAGCGTAATGCGAGCATTAAGAGGAATCCTTCGTCGGACTAACGTTCGGTCGAATAGTCTTAGCGTTTAGGTGAGCGATATCCCTATAGCTAGGTGAGCTCATTTTAGTGGAACCTCCACGGCCCAGTCTCCGCCTTAATTAATTTGAAAATTAGGATCTCTTTTTATTAAAAGTTTATTTTAGTTCAAATTTTATTCGATTCCGTCGCGCAAAGCTCATCATCGGCTCCCCCTTTCATTTTTATAAAATAATAGTCCCCTTCAGGGAAGAGTAGAAATAATCAAACCGATCCCGAGAACAATACGACCTCGATATTCCACACCGGAATATCTTGTACTACACGCGATAGGTGCACTTGCCTCCTTTCGTTAAAACTCGATCTAAACCGTTTTATATCCAAATTAATAAATCTGTGAGCCCCATTTTCTAAATAAAACCAAATCCGCCTTTTTCCTTAAATAAACTGCACGGGGCGCCGCGGGAATTTTGACCAATTTTTGGAGTTTTAATCGCATCAAGTTTTCAGACTCGATGCGAAAAATATCAATCAATGATGTATGGGATGATTACGTTCCGATCTGTGAGAGTATTATGTTGTCTATTATGTGTCCTACTAGCATTGTGTTTGGTCACCCTAGTATTGAGCGCCCTCTCCATGCTACGATCCTCATCGTGTTAGAGCCTACGATTACACCTACTGAGATTATGTCTAAGTTATCTGAGGATCCTGAGAGTGAGGATGTTCCTATTATTATTGTGGATGAGTTACGAACTGATGGAAGGGTAATTTTGGACGATACTATTGTTGTACGCCCGGATGAGAGTTCTTTAATGTCGTCACTGTTGGGTGAAATTTTTACTGATTCAGATTTTATCCCGGGTTTGATTTTACCAACCCTTCCCCCTATTTATTTGCCCACATTAGTTGACTTTTTAGGACGTGGAACCGGTAGTCCTAGTCTGAATTTTTTTGTCACGCCTACTTTATTCGTTCTTACAATGGTGTTATCTCAGCGTATAGATATTACTAGGTTGAGTGCACTAGTATTTGGTCTATTCACCGCAACTCGTAGATCTGACTACGCGTCAAATTTGACCGTTAATTTTTCTGCGTGTCAGTCTACGTTTCTATCCTCGAATGTTTCTGACTCTTTGGCTATTGTGCCTCTGGATGTGGTGTCACCTAGAAATACTTATATACCACACCCGGTCGCACGTATTTACCCACCGCCTTTTGATGACCCTCATTTCTCCACGTTAGTGACTATAGTTGGGTCCCTTGAGTTGTATTGCTTGCGCATCTTTTCACATTCGGGAGCACCCAACTCTATCTTTCACGATGAGCGGTTCCCCTTGGCATATCTTCATGCCAAGCGTGAATATTTAAAATATAAAATTAAAACTGCGAATTCGTGGCACATTAAATCATCGCTGATTATAAGGCTCCTATGCCACCTGACATAACCCCCTTATCCACCGTGTTTGGCTCTAGTCATGTAGCACATGGATTCTCCCCTCATGTATCTTGGACGTTAGTATTTCACCTTATGTCATGTCGCACGCCATTACACTACTTTCCGAGACTATCTGACGCTAGAGTTAGTGATTTGGGTTTAGTCTGCTCAGTCCCCGAGCGGATGCCTTCTGGCTCGGTTAATAAATTAATACGTAGGAAAGCCAACCCATCCATGATTATGAAGAACGTCGGATTTCATGCTTTCATTTCAGATTTTTATATAACACAGGGTGTTTCACTTTATTTCAAGTTTTCGGACTTTTTATTGTATGTCTCTGTTCCACCTGAGTGGCTTTCTTCGTCGTTTCTTCCTACCACTAAATATTCTCTTGGGTTGGGGAGTGTTAGTGTTGTCGTATCTAATTTCCACATGGACTCCTTGGTTTTTAAACTGGACGGAAAGATTCAAGTTAATTTTCTTTTGTCTGACACCATTTCAAGTTTTGTTGTTTCTACACCTGATAGGTTCTTAGTGCTATGGGATGTTCATGCTACTACGATACGGATTGCGGGGCCAGATATGCCCCATGTTGCTGCTGCTTTTGACTGTTCCACCTCACCGGCCACTCATCGGTGATGAGTAATTTTGAGTTGGGGAGGATTGATGGCGACGATGCTAATGCGGCCGTGGATCCCCGTCATAGAGAGTTCGTGGATTGGGACGGTCATTGTCGCAAGCTCGAGGATGGGATTCTACCGGGACGTCCTCGCCATCGTCGCTACATGTTTTGCACGTCGTCCGCCGCCATTAAATAAAACATATAATTATAGATTAAATAATTATAATTATATATTTTAGCAAATTATATTTTAAGTAATTTTATATTTAGTATTTATTTTATATTTAATAATTTCATTTCATGTATAATGATGGGTGCCTATAACCATCAAGTGTGTTTTCAATTTCATTCATTTAAATTTTGTATTGTTTTTATTTCATGATGGGTGCATATAACCATCATGAGTGGTTTAATTTTCAAGGGTGGAGATTGAGTGGTGTAGGCTATATATAGCCATGGTTATGAAGAGTAATGTAGAGAATGAATAAAAATTGAAACCATAAATCTATTTGAGATTTTCCTCCTCCTCCTTGCCTAGTTTGGCCCTCCCTCTTCCCCTCCTCTCTTGGACGCCTGCCACCTCCCTTCCCCCTCTCCTTTCCTTGGCCTCTTCCCTCTCCTCCTCCTCCTCCTTCCTCTGCAAGTTCTCCAACTAATCAGCCCCTCCTCTCCCTTTTCAACAAAACTGGCCACCAGCTTCAACATCAAACCCGAGCCCCTCCCTCATAGCCGCTAACCACCACTTCCCCTTCTTTTAATTCCGGCCACCCATCCACTACCCTCTAGCTGCCACTCCCATCCAACCCGAGCCACCCCAACTCAAGAAAATAAAAACCGACCTCCGTCATCTCCACAAATCCGACCACCTTCAACAACACCAAAACCCGAACCCCTTGTTTCCCTCCTCCGTCCTTGGTTTATTCCCACCACCTTTTCTCTCTCCATTGAATATATATTTTGGGCCATTCAAGGTGACACGCTCTTCTAGGGTTCTTGCAAAAAAGGATAATATCTTGCAATTGTATCGTCCGGTGTGGATCCATGGTTTGCGTGGAAATAGAAATTAACCACCGTCGTGAGCGCTTCCACCACTCTATATCGTGGACGGACTTCTTAGGATTTGGGTAACGATTTCTAAACCACCTCTTTGTATGCTACTTCTATATATTTGTGAGAATTGGTGGAATAGAAGGCTAGATAATTGTACTGATTTATATTGAAATTTGTTCTTAATTAAATCTGAATTTTAAGCGTGTTTACTTCTGAATATTCTCGCATAATTTGGAGCGCGTAGATCTCGTGAACACTTGAAGAAATCGGGGTCATCACCCCTTGATTATCCCTTTAGTTCAAGAGATTTGGTATACCCTCATATTAATTATTTATGGGATTAATTGGGACTTTATTTTGAATCGTTAATTTAGCCCAAATTTTCTCTTATTGGAATTGTGAATGTTTGCGAATAATTTAATTTCAATAGTTAATTGTCTGGATCGTGTGGGTCCTATTCGCTTGAGCGAACATTGGCCTATAGCCCTTATTCAATCTATAAAAGGGGTAGTTGATGGCGACGATGCTGATGCGGCCGTGGATCCCCGTCATAGAGAGTTCGTGGATTGGGACGGTCATTGTCGCAAGCTCGAGGATGGGATTCTACCACGACGTCCTTGCAATAGCCGCTACATGTTTTGCACGCCGTCCGCCGCCATTAAGTAAATTATATAATTATAAATTAAATAATTATAATTATATATTTTAGCAAATTATATTTTAAGCAATTTTATATTTAGTATTTATCTAATGTTTAATAATTTCATTTCATGTGTAATGATGAGTGTCTATAACCATCAAGAGTGTTTTCAATTTCATGCATTTAAATTTTGTATTATTTTTATTTCATGATTGGTGCATATGACCATCATGAGTGGTTTAATTTTCAAGGGTGGAGATTCAGTGGTGTAGACTATATATAGTCATGGTTATGAAGAGTAATGTAGAGAGTGAATAAAAATTGAAACCCTAAATCTATTTGAGATTTTCCTCCTCCTCCTCCTTGCCTAGTTCGACCCTCCATCTTCCCCTCCTCTCTTGGTCGGCATCCACCTCCCTTCCCCCTCTCCTTTCCTCGGCCACTTCCCTCTCCTCCTCCTCCTCCTCCTCCTTCCTCTACAAGTTCTCCAACTAATCAGCCCCTCCTCTCCCTTTTCAGCAAAGCCGACCACCACCTTCATCACCAAACCGGAGCCCCTCCCTCCTAGCTGCCAACCACCACTTCCCCTTCTTTTAATTTCGGCCACCCTTCCACCACCCTCGAGCCACCACTCCCCTCCAACCCGAGCCACCCTAACTTAAGAAAAGAAAAACTGACCTCCATCATATCCACAAATCTGACCACCTTCAAAAACACCAAAACCCGACCCCCTTGTTTCCCTCCTCCCTCCTTAGTTTATTCCCACCATCTTTTCTCTCTCCATTGAATACATATTTTGGACCATTCAAGGTGACACCCTCTTCTAGCATTCTTGCAAAAAAGGATAGTGGTTTGCGATTGTATCGTCCGGTACGGTTCTGTGGTTTGCGTGGAAATAGAAATCAACCACCGTCGTGAGCGCTTCCTCCACTCTATATCATGGACGGACTTCTTGGTATTTGGGTAACAATTTCTAAACAAACTCTTTGTGTGCTTCTTCTATATATTTGTGAGATTTAGTGGAATAGAAGGCTTGATAATTGTCCTGATTTATATTGAAATTTGTGCTTAATTAAATCTGAATTTTAACCGCGTTTACTTCCGAATATTCTCGCATAATTTGGAGCGGGTAGATCTCGTGAACACTTGAAGAAATCGGGGTCATCACCACTTGATTTTCCCTTGAGTTCAAGAGATTTGGTATACCTTTATATTAATTATTTCTGGGAATGATTGGGACTTTATTTTGAATCATTAATTAAGCCCAGATTTTCTCTTATTGGAATTGTGAATGTTTGCGATAATTTAATTTAAATAGCTTATTGTCCGGATCGTGTGGGTCATATTAGCTTGAGCAAACATTGGCCTATAGCCCTTGTTCAATATATAAAAGTGGTAGTGTCCCTTTGCGTTGTGCATTGCTATATTGGTTGGTCATCGTTAGTATTAATTTAGATAAAAATTGCTCGTGGCATATTTAAGTTAATTATCATACCTGAGAGCGTGGTGTTTAAACCGTAGAAACCTTGGGCCTGCATCATATCATCCCACACCCCTTCCCCATGGCTCCTAGGCACCGAGCGGGGAGAAGGAAAGGGAAGGTATTTAAGGTGGAGAGTAGCAAAAGTAAGCAGGTGGCGGCGGAACTAGTCTAACATGAGTATATAAACACAGTAAATATAAGCAAGCAATAGTAGGTAAGCAGTATGAGTATACACATGAACAATGTGAGCAAGTAAAAGTATAAGAAGGTAAACTAAGTAAGTAACCATGACCTATAGGAATGCCCATACAAATCTATAAACCAAGAGGTCATTTTTAAGGCCTATTGTATAAAGAGTCTCATACCAATTTATGCAATCTGTATCAAGGGTTATATGAAATGACTATGCTATGTCATGCAAGTACGCTATGGTATGAACATTCAAGTGCAACTCACACACCTGACTCTGTGCACACAGACCTTTAGTTCCCCCATTCTGGAGCCTAACCTCCTAGGATACCTCCGTAGTGGCAAATGGAAGCAGTGGGTTGGGCCTCGCCCACCTCTAAACTGGTATCAGCACTACCAGTCAGACCTATCGTATGCCTCAATGCTAGCGCACTAATCGGAGCTCCTGTGTATTCTTACCAGCTGGTGCATCAGACTTTATTTGGCTAAGTGCAAAACCACACTTGCCGAGTCAACGTATTGGTGTCGGTGTAACGACTCTCCAATACCGAAGACCCACCGCCTTATATCTTATGCACATGCAACATTAATGTAGTTACCAACTGAGCGAAAGATCCCCGTACTATACCGTCCGTCACAAATATCTATCGAGCCATAGCTCCCGGGACTAACCAGTCAGACAAAAATATCCACCGAGTTGTCGGCTCACCGGGCTAACCTACCCACCATCAAAACCACAGATCCTACCACTCTTGAGACCTAGCCTAACTCCCACAACACCGGGGAGTGTGAGTGTAAGTTAACCCTAGAGTATTTCTAATTACCCTTCCATTCCATTTATTCTTACGGCTTACGTTAACCTTGGACTGCTCAAGTCATTCCCCGTGAAGGGCTCTCGAGGGCACTAGAAACTACGATGGGCTGAAGCCCAAAGCTCCCATTCATAAGGTACTTATTATTATTGGTTATTACCCAATTCCCGATCCCTTTTAATATTATTCTGGATCTAACCCTAGTGTATTTTGACTCCATCTCTCCACAGGAAGGACGATGTTTTTTTGATCTCGTGCACCACTTAACACCAGCTAACCCAAAACTTCCACATCATGTCTCATAATGATAAACTCATTTTCACTTCACCACAAATCAGTAATTATTAACCCTAACACTCTATGTCCATTGCTCATGTTATCACATTTTCGCAGTTTTACTATATGCAGACCAATCTAAGCTATATGATGTACATGACAGGAGGTATCCCAAATTTTCATCCAACGGCCCTGCGATAATTATTGTGGGTCTATCATGACACATTTAGCCTAAATCCAAAAACTTATAATTTTCCTAATTAATTAGGCATTTATTAAATTTTCCCAAATGTTAGGTCATGGGTAATTTTGAACATGAAGTACTGAATTTTCTTAAGTTATGGCCACCCAAAAATTATGAATACTATATGATAGCAATATATCAGTGTATACCAAATGTCACAGATTTTTATAAGGGTAATAACCTTTAAATAATTAATTCAATGTAATTTAAATAATTAGAGTTAATGAAGGGAGTACCATAAATCATAGTCCAAAAATTATATAAAAATTACCAGAGTCTTATAATAAACATACAAAACTACTGACTAATATTCATGCAATTCCAAAGTGAGTGAGCCATGTATAAAAATACTTCAAACAATTCCATTAAAGTGCACTTTTTGAAGAAATATTCTTATAAACTCATCCAAATGACATGTGATAATTTTCTAAACTTTATTATGCCCTAAAAGGTTCTCTGGCCAAGTAACATAATTTTCCAGCAAGATATAATATTTATTATATCTTTATCAAAATAAGTTGGACTAGTTCACTTTACACATGAAGTACTAAGAGGAGATGCCCAAATGATCCAAATAATTCACTAGTGCCTACAAATGGTATTTTATTAACTTTGCCAGAGTTTCATATCATTCTAAGACAATTAAACCATAGTTACTTCAAAATCATCAACAAGGGCAAGGTGGAGATTATACCTACAAGTATGAGCTACTCTTTTCTAAACATCCTATAATAATTTTCTGAGATCGATATCACTATAAAATTACTCCTATAAAAATCTCATGAAAATCTAAGATCATATGACCCATTATTTATTCCATAAGGTGTATAGACCTAATTAATTTCCTAGTGATTAAACTGGGGTGCATATGTCCAAATACTACCAAACCCCTTCCTAGGGAATTTCACCACCCTAAGATCACATGGACTAAACACCAAGTCCATACAAGGACATATCACCCCATGTCCTTCAAAAACCCCCAAAGTTCATCCTTAGGGTGGATTAGGGTGTAACAGCCCAAAGTTTGAAATTGGCAAAAATTGGGTGACACGACCTGGGACACGGGCGTGTACCACTTGGGTTGCGTCATGAGGTGCTCGGTCGACGACGTGTTTGGGTGGTCATGCCCTATAACACGGGCGTGATAGGGGGCGTGTCCCCTCGGTTCGACGATTTTGCTTGTCGATCGTCGAACGTCGATCGTCGAGCGTCGATCGTCGAGCGGCAATCGTCGAGTAAGGGACACGGCCTGTGACATGGGCGTGTCACAGGGCGTGTCAGTGTGGTCGACGATCTCAGCCCGACGACTTTGAGCTGGGGCGTGTCTGGTGTCGTGTCATGAGCACACGGCCTGGAATACGGGCGTGTCCCAGGGCCGTGTAAGTCTCGGGTGATTTTGAGGTTGTGCAACCTGATGAACACGGGTGTCCAACACGGGCGTGCCAGGTATGACACGGGCGTGTAGGGTGTGACACGGGCATGGAGGAGCTGCGGAGTGCGGAGCGAAGATCCAAGATCGGATTCACGAAGGCTAAGTCAAGGCGGTGACTTCCGTCCGGCTACTTCATGGCAACGAAGCGATCTTCAAGGGTAACGATCTCCTTCTTGGACATCGAAGTCCTTTTTTTATGCTTGTGCTTGGAATCCTCCACCAGGAGGTGGATCTCGGAAGTGATTCCTTTTTTGAGTCTGCATCTAGAGCCGGAAGTGTGGAGTACGGCATAGGCATACTGTGTGAATCCCATTTGGACCGTTAGTCTGGATTGGTGATGATCATGGGTAAACCGGAGAAGACTCCATGGGTTTTGCAAAGATGAGCTATTTACTTTGTGTCTTGGATGAATGAATGCTATGTGTTGATGGTGTGCTCATGCATGAGCTAGCCATGGATGTGATCTTGGATGCTTTGCGTAAGCTCCTTGTGGTTTGCCCTGCGAGAGCGGAAAGTTGCAACTACCCAGGAAGGGAAGGCCGACCCGCGTCACGGTGCGCCAGTGACGATTTGAGCACGGGCAAGGCTAACCTGTACCTGGGCATGTGGAGAAATCGATTGGTGGCAGTGTTCGGGAGCGTGCGATAGCCCGACTTGCTACACCGAAATAAAAGCGGGTCGATCTGATGGATTAATGCTCATATTTTCCATGCGGTACCGACCTATGCTTGGTTTGGGCGGAATGCAACCAGCATGCGTGTTGGGGTGACTAGGACCGGCCAGCCAACAAGTTAATTACCGTTCGTTGGTGGTGTTACCTCGGGTTTTCGGTACACCGTAAGGTGCCCTGAGTATACGAAGCATCTGGCTGCGGTCGGCATTTGTGATTTGATGTGTGTGATTGTGATTGTTAGCTAGTATACTTGCAAATGCATATAGGGAAGGAGCCACTGCCCCGGGCATGGGGTAGGGTTGTTATAATTGGTCAGCTGTAGCTGACCGTTACTTTGTTTGCCGCTCTTTGGTGGATGTCTACTTGCAGGTGCTGCGGCTTGAAATGAAATGAGCGGGTTGAAAGCTTGCTGCTAAGGCCCTTGAAGCCCAAGTGAATCGTGGTTGGATTTCATGTGTGGTCGGCCTGTGTGCCGATGTACGAACCTTTATATGTGTAAAAAGAGAAACCTGTAAGGCCTTAAGGCGATGTGTGTGTGGGTTGTATACATTCCTGGTTTGGATATATATAAATATGGAATTTATGTATTAGTGGACATTCCTGGAGTTCAGTTCATACAACTTAAAAATGCTGCGCTAGAATGGATTGGGTTAAAGATACGAATAAAATTTGATCACCACAAGTAATTCCGCCACTTGTCTCTGACCTATGGCGTGGGGCCCTGGTCGGACCCATCGTTATATGCCATGTGACGAGTGGGGGCGTTACATAGGGCAAATCCACCCTAATCCCTCCAATATCCATGTGAGGGTGTCTAAGGTCATAATAAATCAATGGCCCAAGTTTCAACCTCTGTTCAGGTGATTTGGTCACTCAACACCACAAGGGACAATTTAACCTAATTAACCCTTTTTGGGCCTAGGCTGGGGTATACCAAATTTCAAACCAAATCATCTCAAAATTGAATTAAATTTTATACAAAGTCCTATATTGACCCAAAGAACTACTCTCCAAACTTTAGGAAAATATTTTCCAAAAATTCCCATTTTTTGATATGTTTAAGGTATAGGTAAGAGTGTCCCCATCCAAAATTTCAAGTCATTTGGATGGTTGGATTGATGGGGCACTCAAAACAATCTCTGATCTAGCCTAGGTATAGACCTCACCAAAATGAGTGTTGTGGTCTAACCTGAACTCCAAATTGGTTCTAACCAATTTTAAATTAAACTAGACGCTTAGGGCTACAACTTTCATGTAGACAACTTTTACTGTAGTGGGCCTAAATATTATTAATAATTAATTCAAAACAGCCTAATAATTGTGATAGAAAATAAAATAAAATGAATTAATATATAATCATTTGCACGAATATTAAAGCATGATCATGTGGCTCTGGCATTGTCTTCTTCCTCCAGCCAAAGGCTGTGATTTCACCAACTTGGAGCATGTTCCAAGCCCATTTGTCGGCCACCCAACCACCTCCCGGGCCGGCCACCACCGCTACCACCTTCGTTGAGGAGGGGGCTATCGCCGGGCTGCGGCATCGCCGTTGGAGGGGCGCTTTCCGGCAAACCCTAGAGCAAGCCCAAATCCGATTTTTTATGGATTTTGAAGCTTGGAATCGGCTCAACTGAGCCCAATTCTTGTCTTTAATGAATAAGGTCTATACCACGAAGGAGTAGAGTAGGACCTGTCGGGAGAGCTGGAGTAGGGCCGATCGCCGGATTGTCATGGATGGTGGTGGCGTCGATCGGTGTTCTACAACATCCCTACCAACTCGCTCGGCTCCTTTAGGTAAATAGTGGAAATGTCTCCTCTGACCTTGGGGAAGCTTTTAAGATCGCAAAATGTGTGAGGGGAGGGGTCAAGCACCAATTGCCCTTAATGACCGTCAAGGTGACATTTCTACCAAGGCAAGATCTCTGAATCCAGCCACCTAGAGGCTGGGGAACACCTTTGGTATCATCTAACTGATGAAGTGAGATGAATCTCCATCAATTGGGAGAGAGATGAGGGGTCAAGGGCATTCAAACACAATGAATGGTCATTTTCTCTCTCCTCTCTCTGCTCCAACTTGAGGAAACTCCCATTTCTCTCTCCTAGTCACAATTTCCAGAAAATGGATGGCTAATTATGTAATTATCAGCCTCCTAAGCTAGTGGGCCACCCAAGTTGGGCATAGCCCAAGTGGATTAGGCTTGAGCTAGCCATTTAGGCTAGTTTGACCATATTCTATGGTAGAGTTGACCTTGGTCAAATTGACCATTTGGGTTGACCCCAATGGGTTTTTAATGACCCATTGGCCTCCCCTAAGATCTAGGAAGACTTCGGTAGGGTTAGTTTGGCACCTTGGAGGTCACTTGACCCTTAGTTAGGGCACTTTGTCCTTTTTAGGGCTAGGGTTTACTTTGGTCAACTTGACCTTTTTGGTTGACCCTAATGGGTCCCTATGGCTCTACTGGTGTAACATCTCATTTCCAACTAGACCCCTAAGAGTGGTTTTGTCATGACTAGGTCATGACAAAAACCTAGGAAGCCCAAGAAGACCAAGTGAGCTTAGGCATGAAGTTGGAAATCACCATGTTCTGCAAATAGTAGAATTCTAAACAATAGTTTAGGAGGACCATAGGGCTTCACCATGACTCCATGACCCCACCACAACATCCCTAACCCATTAGGGGGTCTATTAGAGCCATAAGCATCCATTGGGGTCAACCCAAAGTGCTCAAATTGACCCAAGTCCACCATAGCCCTAAATTGGGCAAGGTGCCCTAACTAAGGGCAACTGTCCTCTAATATGCCCAATTGACCATACCTAGACCTTTCCAAGCCCTAAGGGAGGCCAATGGGTCACCAAGGACCCATTGGGGTCAATCCAAGAGTCTATGTTGACTAAAGTAACTCTAGCCCTAATTTGGTCAAAGTACCCTTCCTAAGGGTAGGTGACCTCCAAAGTGCCAAGACAACCCTACCCAACCATTCCTAGATCTTAGGGGAGGTCAATGGGTCACCAAGGACCCATTGGGGTCAACCAAAGAGGCTAAGTTGACCCAAGTCAACCCTAGCTCCAAAGTGGTCAAAGTGCCCTTATTAAGGGTCAAGTGGCCTACAAGGTGTCAAACCAACCCTAACCAAGTCTCCCTAGACCTTAGGGGAGGCCAATGTCTCACTAAGGACCCATTGGGGTAGACCCAAATGGTCAAATTGAGCAAAGTCAACTCAACCCTAAAATAGGTCAAATTAGCCTAAATGACCTAACCAAGCCCAAGCCACTTGGGCTAAGCCCAACTTGAGTGTCCCATTAACTTTAGGAGGCTGATATTTATGTGGGATGCCACCTAAATTTCGGAGGGGGTGACTAGGAGAGTGAAAATGGGAGTTTTCTCCTTAATGGAGGAGAGAGATAGAGGAAAAGAGAGAGAGGAGTTATGGAGGGAGGCCATGGGCCACTCCATTCATCTCTCCATTGTCCCCATTCATCTCCCTTGCCTCTTAGGATGATGATTCTATCAATTCCAGCCAGCCAACACTAATGGGGGGAGCCCAACCACCATGGCCAACCAACCCTTCACCTCCCCTCCCATGAAAAATATAAATCCCCCTATGCAGCCCCCCATTCAAATTTTTGACCTTCCCATCACCTTCAAAACGTCCTTGGTAGTCAAAATAACGTATTGGATCAAAGGTTTTGGTGGAGGATCGAGGAATCCGGCAAGCTCGTCGGAGAGGAAAAATGTCATGGCCGACCACCGCCGCCGCCGTAATCGAACCCGAAACAAGGTCCGCTTCTCCTCCTCTCCCCTTGTGCTAGTATCTTAGATCAAATTAAGCTGAGAAATCGGTCTCAAACGAGCGGATCCGATGAGAAAAAATGAAGTTTTCCAAATACTCATGGTGGCGGGTTCGCCGGAAATCACCACCTCCGGCGACCAACACACCGCCGGATGATAGCCACCACCTCGACGGAGATGGTGGCGGCGGTGGCTGGCCAGGGACGTGGCCGGGTGGCAGGTGTTTGTCTTGGGAAACGCTACAGGCGTTTTATTTTTTTAGGTTGTTGTTCGGGTTCATGGAAGAAGATGAACAGTGTTCTTATATAAATGTTAATTAAACTTTTACATTTTTAACCCTTTACTGTGCCCCCTTTAAATTAAATAAATGATACCCCTATGGGCTAAACATTAAAAAGTGGCCAACATGACAATTGTAGCCCTTGAAGTCTACTTTAATTTAAAATTGATTTCAACACATTTAGTTAAGTGGTTTGACTACAGCACTCAAAATAGTATAGCCTATACATAGGCTTGCCCAGAGACTAAATTGAGTGCCCCCATCAATCCATCCATCCAAATGACTTGAAAGTTTGGTTGTGGGTCACTCTTGCCTATACCTATAATATATCCAAAAATGGGAATTTTGTAGAATATGTTCCTAAAGTTTTTGTAGAAATTTAATAACCTTTGCATGAATTATTTAAGGGGTCTAATTACCTCTAAACCCACCAAACTTTTGGTGTCTATATCTTAGGGTCATGGAATGACTGTGGTTAAAATTGTAGACCAAATGGATTTGATTTGGATAGATTTTGGTGAGACCAAAGTTTGGCCCTTAAGGGGTTAATTTAGGGCAAAGAGTGTTTGGGGCATGGAGGGGCCAATTCTCACCCAAAGGGGGTGGAACTTTGGCCAGAGCCCCATGGTCAGTAAAAACACCCTCTCATGGAGTTTGAGATGGATTGGGGTGGGTTAGCCCTAGGACCCTAGTTCAAACCCTAAGGTTGAACTTTGGGGGTTTGTGAAGGACATAGCACCATATTTCCTTGTATGGACTTGGTGTTTAGCCCATGTGATTCTAGAGTGGTGAAAGGTCCTAGGGAGGAATTTGGTGACATTTAGACTTAGGCACGTAACTTAAACCAATTAGGGTTAGTTTAGGTCTTTAACTTTTAGGAAAATATAGAAGAGTCATATCACCTTGGATACATATGAAATTTTGGTAGAAGAGTTGTTATAATAATATGAGTCTCTGGAAATCATTGTAGGATGTTTGGAAGAAATTAGCTTATACTTGTAGTTATAATCTTTATGTTGCTCATAAGGATGATTTTGATAAAATCATGATTAAACTAACTTATAATGATATGAAACTTAGTCAGAGATGATTTATGATCATATTATAGCCCTGGTAAATTTTGTGTAATTTTTGGACAATATTTTAAGGTACTTCTCTATTTAATTCTATTTATTATATTTATATTGAATTAATTATTTAGGGGGTGATTATTTCATGAAAGTTTGTGAAATTTAGTATTCATTGTTATTTTGGCATCATCAAGTGATAATAATTTTTTTGGGTGGTCATAACCTAAGGAAATCTAGTACTTCATGTTCAACATTACCCATGGCCTAACTTTTGGAAAATTTAATAAATGACAAATAAATTAGGAAAATTATAATTTTCTGGATTTAGTTTAAATATATCATTATAGAGCCCCATTAATTATCTTAGGGTATTTTGATAAAAATTTGGACTACCTCCTATCATGTACATCATATAGCTTAAGTTGGTCTGCATTTAGTAAAACTGCAGAAATTATGTTGGAATATGAATTTGGGCACATGGGTTGGGGTTAGTAGTTTGCTGGTTTGGATAAATAAAAATGAGTTCATCATTGGAAGTTAGGAAGAGTAGAGTGTTGTATTGGCTAGTGTTAAGTGGTGCTAGGGATCGACGAAAGATCGCCTTTCCCGTCGGGAGGAAGTGTCAAATACTCTAGGGTTAGATCCAGTACAACGAGTAAGGGTTTGGGAAATCTAATAGCAACCAATAATAGTAAGTGTCTTGCGAAAGGCAGCTTTGGGCGTAATCTCATCGTAGTTCCTAGTGCCTTCGAGAGCCCTTCACGGGGAATACATTGGGCAGTCCTGGGCTAACCTAAATGGTAAGAAAATAAAACATTTCAAGAGAAACTAGTATGACTAGGGTTACACATTCACACACCCTGGTAGCTCGGGAGGTTGTTTATGTTGTTTTGATTGCCATTCGGACGGTTCGTTCGGAAGGTAGATGCACAGACGGATAGTCTGGGGAGCTAGTGGCTCAAAAAGGTTTTGGATACAAAATAAGGTGGTGAGTCTTCGGTATCGGACAGTCGTTCACACAGACGTTGATACATTGACTCGGCGGTGTGGGACAATTAGCCAAAGAAAGTCTGGTGGATATGGCCAGCATTAGTACGCGGATACTCTCGGTTGTGTTCTTCTAGGGGCGTACGGGAGGGCTAGGCCTGGTAGTATGGATACCCGCCTAGGAGTGGGGGCCCCGACCCACTGTCTCTGTTTGCCACTACGGAGGTTCCTGGGAGTGAAGCTAGCTGCCTAAATAGTGGAAACTAAAGGTCTGTGCGCATAGAGTCGTGTGCGTGAGTTGCACTTGCATGAATCATTGCATAGCATATCACTACACTCATACTTGCATACAACCGACACCTCAACATATAAAATGGTATGGGACTTTTTATACGATGGGAGCCTTGTAGAAGACCCCTTAACTTATAAGATTGTATGGACATTCATATAAGTTAAGGTTACTTACTTCTTACCTTGTCTTTCTTACATATGCTGCTTACTCTACTTGCTTGCCTTACTGTATACTATTATAGAACTGCTAGCTTGTACCTTTCTTCCTTAGCTGTTTATACAATATAAATAACTGCTAGACTAATTCCATTATCACCTGCTTGTTCCACTCTACTTTGTTGTCCTCCGATTTCATCCTCCTCGCACGGTGCCTAGGAATCGCGGGGGCGATGCGAGGATGATAGTGGTTTATTCGCTATGACTAACGGTCGGTGTCCCATATCATTTAAGGGGATCATGGAGCCCAGCATAGAGGAGCAGCCCCGGAGAACAGCACGTTTGAAGACACGGACCAGCAGCACAGGGACCAGCACCAGCGGAGTACGGTGTGCATGGAGGTGGGCCAGTCTAGTACCGGAGCACCAGCGACCAGCTCCGTGAGTGATTGTCATTTTATAGCTTTCGCGAGAGATTGTAGCGAGGATCTGATGTACCGGGCTTAAGCCCGTTTATATTTTCAATTTGTTACTTTGCAGTACACTCTCTTTTCTATTTATGGACTGGTTGTGATTTCTCTTATTACTTGTGATGTTTGTGGACCAAATTATAACACTGTTTATGATTGCTGCTCTCTCTATGATGATCGAAAAGGCCGGCAGAATCGGCATTTTGTAGTGGCGGCTTTCCCGAGAGTCGGGACCACTGCAAAACGGCGGTTCTGGGCATAAGACCCCGGGGTTTAAAAAGAAAAAAAAGGGGGGTCTTATAAGTGGTATCAGAAGAAACCTCGATCAAAAGAGAAGTAGTCCACAAAAAAAACCTTAGGCCACCCCCGCGCGAGCTTAGTTTACGGACAAACTAGCAGCAGAAGCAGTGGTGTGCCCATAAGGGGAATCACATGTAAATTCCACCTTTTCATTAATTCCACTTGTTCATCAGCTAGCAATTGGAATTATTTTTTGTAGCCTGCGGCAAACCCTGCCCCCAGCAGGGAGCACCTCCAGCTATGAAAATCCCATCTTATAATTCTCTAGTCAATGAGTTAGACTCAACCCACTAGGAGACATGACTAACCATGATAACTTATAGTATGCCCTAGTCTGAAATAGACCTTGGGTATGAAAATGGTTAAGCTAAGGAGATACCTAAAGAGAATAAAGGAGGAGAATAACACGAGAATGACTACCTAAGCCATAAACTCAGGTGGCTCTACGGTCCCTATCAAGGATTACTCAAACCGATAGGACTGCTTTAAGGAGAATTGAGACCAATAATCCATTAACAGAATGGTAGAAGACACATAGTCGCAACCCTCATACCAGTAACAAGATTACCTGGAGAAAACCACCACGACAAACACCGAAGGTCGGATAGGAATTCAAGTTCGGAAGAGACCCAGATGGGATTGGGAACATTTTGACTCGGATACGGTTGTCGTAAATATGACTCGGTGGATTTAAAGTATGGAGTATATCAACAGATTCAGGTTGGAACCCCAAGTCAAAGATTGATGCCCTACTGATTGTGCACCCATCTAGGATGGATATAACATGGTAATATCAAAGATACTCAGCCCAAGGTAAGTAGAGGCTTATCTTTTGTTTATTGGGGGCTTATCTTTTGTTTATTGGGTACTTGTCTTTTGTTTATTGGGCAAATTAGTTATTGACTTGGGTTTCCCTTAAACCTCATCTAGAAAAGTTTGCGTCGTAAATATAGTGAAATGGACGTAAACCGTATTCGGTGCTACTCGGGCGTATTCGTAGGGATAAGAATCTGATTGTGAAGTGAAGATTTTATGGAGTCGTTGTCTACCCGTACAAACGAGAAATTTAATCATTGGAAGTTTGGTGTATCTCGGAACGTGTATCTCCCTGGAGTGAAGAAGGGCGTCATGGATTTTGTGATGCACGGTGAGGTACGTCGCCCGATGAAGGTTAAGTGCAAGAACGTTTGGGGAACTATTACAGTCACGACCAGAGTTAGAGTGAAAGTACGAGGATTTAATTAGGGATTTTCATACATATGATTCCTCATCCGCACTCCGGGCATAATTTTAATTGGAACATCAATGATAAACTGGCCGAGATATCTAGGGTCACCCTGACCCGAAAGAAAACTCTCGTGGGTGTTTAATAAGTTTTGTGAGTAGTTATTTGTTATCATGGTGTGCTCAAGATGGTCGTGTCGAATCAGGATGGATAGTGTACGTCGAAGGAGAGAAGATCAGTCCAGGATTATTTGGGCTCTCGGTCGACATTCAACACAGCTCTCCACCCTCATACGGAGGTGCGGGATTCCACTGTCATGGATCTAGGACGAGGATCCAAAGGCACTCGGCTCGGAATATGTGGAGAACACAGATACCCAAGTGTCACTGTTTTGAGATTGGATGTTGGAGGCTTAGGGCAGACTGGCAAAATATTATGATGTGCGACATTGCCAAGTAGAGTTTCAGGATGGAGACTGTGTATTCCTGAATATACGTCTGGTACATAAAGTCTCGCGGGTAGGCGGGCGGAAGAAGCTCAGTCCAAGGAATATGGGGCGTTACAGGATCCTGGAGCGGATCGGCCCATTGGCTTACAGACTAGAGCTACCGCCGGAGTTAGCGGTTTTGCACGACGTCTTCCACGTCTCCTATCTTAGGAAGGCTCTACTACAGTCGGAACAACCGGTTCTTGGTATAGATGGCCCAACAGCTTTTGATCAATCAGTCTGCTGTGAGCCGGTCAGGATAGATGATACAACGGTGCGGGTCTTGTGGCGCAAGAAGGTCCCGCTGGTCAAGGTCTTGTAGAGGAACCATGGGCAGGAGGAGCATACTTGGGAGCCACCGGATCTGATGCCGCAGAGTTACCCGGATCTCTCCGGGTAAAGTATACGTTCAACTTCTTATGGGATGTTACATTCAGTTACTCTTAGTAGAAACCCCGCAGCCTAACCTGAATTTCGAGGACGAAATTTTTTTTTGTTTATTGGGATTTGTATCATCCCTTTTCCAACTAGACCCCTAAGAGTGGTTTTGTCATGACTAGGTCATGACAAAACCCTAGGAAGCCCAAGAAGACCAAGTGAGCTTAGGCATGAAGTTGGAAATAACCATGGTCTGCAAATAATAGAATTCTAAACAATAGTTTAGGATGACCATAGGGCTTCACCATGACTCCATGACCCCACCACAACATCCCTAACCCATTACGGGGTCTATTAGAGTCATAAGGATCCATTTGGGTCAACCCAAAGTGGTCAAATTGACCCAAGTCCACCATAGCCCTAAATTGGGCAAGGTGCCCTAACTAAGGGCAACTGTCCTCTAATATGCCCAATTGACCATACCTAGACCTTTCCAAGCCCTAAGGGAGGTTAATGGGTCACCAAGGACCCATTGGGGTCAATCCAAGAGTCTATGTTGAACAAAGTCAACTCTAACCCTAATTTGGTCAAAGTACCCTTCTTAAGGGTAGGTGACCTCCAAAGTGCCAAGACAACCCTACCCAACCCTTCCTAGATCTTAGGGGAGGTCAATGGGTCACCAAGGACACATTGGGGTCAACCAAAGAGGCTAAGTTGATACAAGTCAACCCTACCTCAAAAGTGGTCAAAGTGCCCTTATTAAGGGTCAAGTGGCCTACAAGGTGTCAAACCAACCCGAACCAAGTCTCCCTAGACCTTATAGGAGGCCAATGGCTCACCAAGGTTCCATTGGGGTAGACCCAAATTGTCAAATTGACCAAAGTCAACTCAACCCTAAAATAGGTCAAACTAGCCTAAATGACCTAACCAAGCCCAAGCCACTTGGGCTAAGCCCAACTTGAGTGGCCCATTAACTTTAGGAGGCTGATATTTATGTGGGATGCCACCTAAATTTCGGAGGGGATGACTAGGAGAGAGAAAATGGGAGTTTTCTCCTTAATGAAGGAGAGAGAAAGAGGAAAAGAGAGAGAGGAGTTATGGAGGGAGGTCATGGGCCACTCCATTCATCTCTCCATTGTCCGCATTCATCTCCCTTGCCTATTGGGATGATGATTCTATCAATTCCATCCAGCAAACACTAATGGGGGGAGCCCAACCACCATGGCCAACCAACTCTTCACCTCCCCTCCCATGAAAAATATAAATCCCCCTATGCAGCCCCCCATTCCAATTTCTGACCTTCCCATCACCTTCAAAACATCCTTGGCAGTAAAAATAACGTATTGGATCAAAGGTTTTGGTGGAGGATCAAGGAATCGGGCAAGCTCGCCGGAGAGGAAAAATGTCATGGACGACCACCGCCGCCACCGTCATCGAACCCCAAACATCGTCTGCTTCTCCTCCTCTCCCCTTGTGCTAGTATCTTAGATCAAATTAGCCTGAGAAATCAGGCTCAAACGAGCCGATCCGATGAGAAAAAATGAAGTTTTCCGAATACTCATGGTGGCGGGTTCGCCGGAAATCACCACCTCCGGTGGCCAAACCACCGCCGGATGATAGCCACCACCTCAATGGAGATGGTGGCGGCGGTGGCTGGACAGGGACGTTGCCGGGCAGCTGGCATTTGCTTGCGAAAAGCTACAGGCGTTTCATTTTTGAGGTTGCTATTCGGGTTCATGGAAGAAGATGAACAGTGTTCTTATATAAATGTTAATTAAGCTTTTACATTTTTAACCCTTTACTGTGCCCCCTTTAAATTAAATAAATGATACCCTTAGGGGCTAAACATTAAAATATGGTCAACATGAAAATTGTATCCTCGAAGACTACTTTAATTTAAAATTGATTTCAATCCATTTAGGTAAGTGGTTTGACTACAGCACTCAAAATAGTACAGCCTATACATAGGCTAGACCAGAGACTAAATTGAGTGCCCCCATCAATCCACTCATCCAAATTACTTGAAAGTTTTGTTGTAAGTCACTCTTACCTATACGTATAATATATCCAAAATTGGGAATTGTTGGACAAACGTTTCCTAAAGTTTTTTGTAGAAATTTAATAACCTTTGCATGAATTATTTAAGGGGCCTAATGACCTCTAAACCCACTAAACAATTGGATTCTATCTCTTAGGGTCATGGAATGACTGTGGTTATAATTTCAGACCAATTGAATTTGATTTGGACAGGTTTTGGTGAGACCAAAGTTTGGCCCTTAAGGGGTTAATTTAGGGCAAAGAGTGTTTGGGGCATGGAGGGGCCAATTCTCACCCAAAGGGGGTGGGACTTTGGCCAGAGCCCCATGGTCAGTAAAAACAGCCTCTCATGTAGTTTGAGATGGATTGGGGTTGGTTAGCCCTAGGACCCTAGTTCAAACCCTAAGGTTGAACTTTGGGGGTTTGTGAAGGACATAGCACCATATGTCCTTGTATGGACTTGGTGTTTAGCCCATGTGATTCTAGAGTGGTGAAATGCCCTAGGGAGGAATTTGGTGACATTTAGACTTAGGCACACAACTTAAACGAATTAGGGTTAGTTTACGTCTTTAAGTTTTAGGAAAATATGGAAGAGTCATATCACCTTGGATACTTATGAAATTTTGGTAGAAGAGTTTTTATAACAATATGAGTCTGTGGAAATTATTGTAGGATGTTTCGAAAATATTAGCTTATACTTGTAGTTATAATCTTTATGTTGCCCCTAAGGATGATTTTGATAAAAACATGGTTAAACTAACTTATAATGTTATGAAACTTAGTCAGTGATGATATATGATCATATTTTAGCCCTGGTAAATTTTGTGTAATTTTTGGATAATATTTTAAGGTACTTCTCTATTTAATTCTATTTATTATATTTATATTGAATTAATTATTTAGGGGCTAATTATTTCCTGAAAGTTTGTGAAATTTAGTATTAATTGTTATTTTGGAATCATCTAGTGATAATAATTTTTTTTAGTGGCGATAACCTAAGGAAATCTAGTACTTCATGTTCAAAATTACCCAAGGCCTAACTTTTGGAAAATGTAATAAATGTCAAATTAATTTGGAAAATTACAATTTTCTGGATTTAGTCTAAATATGTCATTATAGAGCCCCATGAATTATCTTATGGTATTTGGATAAAAATTTGGACTACCTCCTATCATGTACATCATATAACTTAAGTTGGTCTGCATTTAGTAAAACCGCAGAAATTATGTTGGAATATGAATTTGGGCACATGGGTTGGGGTTAGTAGTTTGCTGGTTTGGATAAATAAAATGAGTTCATCATTGGAAGTTAGGAATAGTAGAGTGTTGTATTGGCTAGTGTTAGGTGGTGCTAGGGATCGACGAAAGATCGCCTTTCCCGGGGGGAGGAAGTGTCAAATACTCTAGGGTTAGATCCAGTACAACGAGTAAGGGTTTGGGAAATCTGATAGCAACCAATAATAGTAAATGTCTTGCGAAATGGAGCTTTGCGAGTAATCTCATCGTAGTTCCTAGTGCCTTCGAGAGCCCTTCACGGGGAATATCTTGGGCAGTCCTGTGCTAACCTAAACGGTAAGAATAAAACATTTCAAGAGCAACTAGTATGACTACGGTTACACATTCACACACCCCGGTAGCTCGGGAGGTTGTTTACGTTATTTTGATTGCCATCTGGACGGTTCGTTCGGAAGGTAGATGCACGGACGGATAGTCCGGGGAGTTAGTGGCTCAAAAAGGTTTTGGATACAAAATAAGGTGGTGGGTCTTCGGTATCGGACGGTCATTCACACCGACGTCGATACATTGACACGGCAGTGTGGACACTTAGCCAAAGAAAGTCTGGTGGATATGGCCAGTATTAGTACGCGGATACTCTAGGTTGTGTTCTAGGGGCGTACGGGAGGGCTAGGCCTGGTAGTGTGGATACCCGCCTAGGAGTGGGGGGCCCGACCCACTGTCTCCGTTTGCCACTACGGAGGATCCTGGGAGTGAAGCTAGCTGCCCAAATAGGGGGAACTAAAGGTCTGTGCGCATAAAGTCGTGTGCATGAGTTTGACTTGCATGAATCATGGCATAGCATATCACTGCACTCATACTTGCATACAACCAACACCCCAACGTATAAATTTGTATGGGACTTTTTATACGATGGGAGCCTTGTAGAAGACCCCTTAACTTAAAAGTTTGAATGGCATTCATATAAGTTAAGGTTACTTACTTCTTACCTTGTCTTCTTACATATGCTGCTTACTTTAATTGCTTACCTTACTGTGTACTATTATAGAACTGCTAGCTTGTACATTTCTTCCTTAGCTGTTTATACAATATAAATAACTGCTAGACTAGTTCCATTATCACCTGCTTATTCCACTCTGCTTTGTTGTCCTCCGCTTTCATCCTCCTCGCACGGTGCCTAGGAGTCGCGGGGGTGAGGCGAGGATGATAGTGGCTTAGTCTCTATGACTAACGGTTGGTGGACCATATCATTTTAGGGATCGTGGAGCCCAGCATAGAGGAGCAGCCCCGGAGGACGGCACGCTTGAAGACAGGGACCAGCAGCACAGGGACCAGCACCAGCGGAGTACGGTGTGCATGGAGGTGGGTAGGTCTAGTACCGGAGCACCAGCGACCAGCTCCGTGAGTGATAGTCTTTTTATAGCTTCCGCGAGAGATTGTAGCGAGGATCTGATGTACCGGGCTTAAGCCCATTTATATTTTCATTTTGTTACTTTGCAGTACACTCTCTTTTCTATTTATGGAGTGGTTGTGATTTCTCTTATTACTTGTGATGTTTGTGGACCGAATTATAACATTGTTTATGATTGTTGCTCTCTCTGTGATGATCGAAAAGGCCGGCAAAATCGGCATTTTGAATTGGCGACTTTCCCGATAGTCGGGGCCACTGCAAAACGGCGGTTCTGGGCATAAGACCCCGAGGTTTAAAATGAAAAAAAGGGGGTCTTACAACTGTACCCTCTAATAGGTTAGTGATGTTGTGGTGGGGTCATGGAGTCATGGTGAAGCCCTATGGACATCCCTAACCTAGTAATTGGAATTCTACTATTTGTAGACCAAGGTGGTTCACACTCTAATTCCCAAGTTCATCCCAACCTTTTGGTACTTTCCAGGGTTTTATCATGACCCAATCATAACAAAACCTTCTTAGTAGTCTAGAAGTGATGTCGCGGCCTCGCCACCACTACTTGATGATGATCCGGTTGCCGAGGCATTACAACATAAAGACTTTCGGAGCCATGATGATGCTAACGGAAGACAACACTATAACCTCGGCTCGCGGCATGCTAATCCCACTTGAAGGCTTATTTTAATTTATGAACTTACATTATTTTATTTACCTTTTATATTTGTGGATATAACATTATTCCATGCTTGAGTAATAATTTTATATTCATGAGAGGACCTTTTATTTTGCTATTTCCTGCATTTAAACATTTGGTGTGTTATTATCCGCCTGGATGGATGAGATTTCATCTCCATCTTGGACGGCTCTAGGCATGTTTGTAACTCCTATTTAAGGAGAACTTTTGATGGGAATATTAGACAAGATTTGCTAACCCTAAAACAAACTCCTCATTGTGAGAAATTCGGCCAAGGAGAGTCTCCAAGCCGCCGACCTTATGGTGTGAAACAGCCCCCCTTGCTTCCTTCCTCCCCTCTTCGGTGCGACGCCGGCGTGGCTTCCTTCGGTGCGACTCCAAGGAAGAAGGTTGCATCCCCATTCGGTGTGACACCGGTGGATCCATGGAGAAAGTGATTCTCCCACCTTATCTAGTGTGTTCATGAAAACGGGTTGGGTAACTTCTCTTCCCTCAACTTTGTGATTTTCTTACTTGGTATTGTGTGGAGGTTGGACAACCGTTGTTTCCGTGATTTTTAAATTCAATCGCTCGCAACTTCTAACTCAATTTCATCATTTTCGAACTTCTTTAAATCCGGATCGGGTAGATCCAATTTGCTTGAGTGAATCTTGTCCTATAGCCTAAATTTTGCTCTCAAAAGGAGTGGCAACCTTTGCATTAATTTGTGGAATCATCCGACTCTTTTTCTTGATCGTTGTTTAGACTCGATCACTCCTCCTTGTTATTTTATGTGCTGCGTTTGATCCAAACCGTAACGAGTCGCTAGATGCTTGTGTAGGAGCGGTAGATCTAAGGCATGTTGGGATTGGTTAGGTTACTCGTGTCAGTAACTCTCTCCGAATGACCCCTACGTCAATTTGGTATTAAAGCGAGGTTGTATCAATTTCCTAATTGAAACGTCCTCACTTGAGTCTGGTCTGCCAATAGCGCTCTAAAATCTGTATTTTTCAGCGAAAAGTTCAAAAAAAATAATTTTAATGTTCTACATTTTTTTTACATCGGGAAATTTCAAAACTATTTTGTTTTCCATGTAGGGTTAGCCCTACGGAAAATCATTTTTCCAAATATTTCTACACTTGCATGCGCACTAGACTTGGAACGGAATACACTACCCCCTCATCGTCTAGGATGCCTACGAATGAGCAAGGGGACCCCAACTCTGTGGCTATTGCGGGTCTACGTAACGAAATGACTGAGATTAGGGTCATGTTAGGACAACTCCTTTTGAATCAAGGAGGGCCACCACCGCCACCCGTTAATGTTGCGCAGCCCAACCGGCGCCAACAAATCCGTGATTCGGATTCCGATGAGGACTCTCCCCGAGTACACCTGTCACAACCCGCATTTCTTCAATGAGCACATCGTATCAAAGCAAGAGGAAAAACGGGTTATGATGCCACGTCGTGCAGGGGATAACTGCACACGCTCAGGCAAACCTTTACACTTACTAGACTAGAGTAAAATCATCAGTTAGATGCAAGAAAACCGTTGAGTTTGATGGTCGTATCCCCCGGCCTAGTAGAGCAAAATGTGGTTGTACGCGGCGGAAAATAATTTACGTTAGTTGTGATTTTTCCTATATGCACTCTAGAATTAGTATACCATAGGAAATCGTCTGTTTTTACGTGGTTTGGAAATACGTCTTAGTTTACCAAAACATGTATGCATGACATTGAATAGTATGTTTGTTTTAACTTTAAAATATCTAATGCAACCTAGCATAAATCCTTCCCAAGAGCAAGTAGACATCATCTCATCCAAATGATTCATATTAGCAGTCTAGCATTCATATGTAGCAAGTAAAGAAAACCACCAATGGGCGCCAACAAGCTGACACGAACCCATTGGGGCGTATGTATGTCTGTACAATAAAGTAAAGAACTACCTCGCTAAGCAAGCTTGGCTAGCTCCAAGTAAACTCCACCAACAAAACCTAGCCGCTCAACCGGCTACAACCTGCACCTGAGGTATTCAAGAAAGAACACCTCAGCAATCATCAAAGCGACAGCATAGAGCATTAAGTTCATAAAATATGACGAAGGGGCTTACCGACCCCGTAGCAATTTTTCATATAAAATGAGTGAAAAGAACATGGTGGAAGACAAGTGTCAAACACTGCTAACCTAAAGTGTAAAATGCACCAAGTACGTGAAAGTCTCATCAAGTCCTGCTCAACCCGCAGGAGCAGAAATGCAATACATATATACCCATTCCATCATCTTGATAACAAGAAACAACTATACTAGTGAAACATAAGCAGCAGTTAAGTTCGATTCCGCAAGGGTCTTTTGGTGGCGTCCCTAAAGTGGAACGCACCAATAAAAGCCAGCCCAAATTGGGGCCAAAACGGTGCTCTACACCACAAAACAAAACCCGGTGGCCACCAAGGCTGAAACCACACCACCCCTTACCGAATCCTCAAACAAACGCTCCTGCCATGGTTCACAATTTGCCTCGCAAAACTCATCATAATCAAAGCTAAACCTGTTTCATTTCATCATCCTCACTCATGACTATAAATTGCCCAAGTTATGTCAAACTTGATAGAATTTGGGTCTCTACTTCACCATAAGCGAACCCCACGATTAAATATAACAAGCTCGCGAATCATATGAACAAAAAAGGTAACTAATAGAGAAATACAAGGTAAAACATGACAAAATGAGATGAACAATAGGTAAGCATATAGACTGGGAAATTCTTGAAAGACATGCATATTTATGCTTGTGAGTTCTACACAAAAGTAAGAGTAACAAGGCTAACCTATTTAGACAAAAGTGAGGTGCAAAACAAGAAGAACAAGCTAGTAAAATTGAAAGGGGAAAGCTAGCTAAACTTGCACAATCAAAGAACAAGAAAACAAGATTGGCAAGGGTGAAGAACACCGCTTGCCTGAACCGAGACGACACCGCGACAGCTGCTCCTCTCTTTCCTTCCCTTGCCTTAGCTTTTCTCCCTTGCTTTCACTTTGAGAATGAAGAAGAAGGTGAAGAAAGGGATAATTGAGGAGGAAGAATCTCTTTCTCGGTCTAATATCTTCCAGAACAGAGCTGGACCATTTGATCCAGAATCAAAGAAATGAACGGCACAAAAAAACTGGAAAAAATTGATTTTCGGCCCTGACACGCCCTGTGACACGCCCGTGTCATAGGCCGTGTCACTTAAGCGGTGGGCAACCGCCTCACCTCGAAACAGTACACGGCCTGGGACACGCCCGTGTCACAGGCCGTGTCACTGAACATGCCTATCTACACGGTCGTGTCACACGGCCGTGACACAGCCCACAGCACCCGCCAAACAACCCGAGAAGGACACGGCCTGGGGACACGCCCGTGTCCCAAGCCGTGTCACCCCTACTTGACACTCGTCGAGCGAATTTCGTCGAGCGAAGTTCGTCGACCGCGAGACACGCCCTGTGGCACGCCCGTGTCACAGGCCGTGTACCCCTTCTCTCGACACTCGACACTCGTCGAGTGAATTTCGTCGAGCAAAGTTCGTCGAGAGCGGGACACGCCCTGTGACACGCTCGTGTCACAGGCCGTGTACCCCTTCTCTCGACACTCGACACTCGTCGAGTGAACTTTGTCACCGAAATTCGTCGAACACCCGGGACACGCCCTGTGACACGCCCGTGTCACAGGCCGTGTACCCCGACACGCCCTGGGACACGGCCGTGTCCCAGGCCGTGTCACCCAAATGTGCTCCAGGTCTTTGACCTCTTACACCTCTCCCCTGCTACAAGAAACTGCAACCATAATTTTGGCACCTGAGCGAGTAAAAACCAGCAAACACGCTTTTATTTACTAACTCCACATCTTCCATACAAAATGCCATACAATCAACCCGTTTTTAGCGACACGACTCAGGCTCGAGAAAGTGCATGCATTCCCTAAGAGGCCTCACCGAGTCCCCAAAAAATAGGCTCCGGCTTGCTGGGGAACCGTGCAACTAGGCTACCAAAACAGCCACTCGAAAGCCCGCGTGAAAACCATACTCCAACAACGGTCAAAGCCAACGCAACGCCCATCAAGCGTATGCAATCATTCAACGAAAAAAATCTGGGGCGTTACAGTCACTCCACTTAACAAAAAGTATCGCCTCGAAACTTTTCAATACTTCGTAGCAATTAAATAAGGAATCAAACAAAACCCCAAGTCACATACCAGCGTCATTTACGGGAACAAATGAGGGTGAGCCGCCATCATCGTTGACTCGAGCTCCCACGTCGCGCTTGCCACATTCTGATTTTTCCATAGCACCTTGACCATAGGAATCTTCTTTTTCCGCAACACGCGCTCTTGGGAGTCCAAAATACGAATGGGCATCTCTACATACGAAAGGTTCGGTGCCAACTACAGCACAAAGTCCAAAACTTGCTTGTCATTCCGCACACACTTTCGAAGTTGGCTGACATGAAACACGTCGTGAACACCAGGAAAGTTCACGGGTAACTCGACTTTGTAAGCGGATGCACCAACCCGCGCAAGAATCTTGAAGGGACCCACAAATCTTGGGTCTAATTTGCGCTCTTTTCCAAACCTTTTAATTCCAACCATTGGGGAGACTTTTGGGAAGACGAAATCCCCCACAACAAACTCTAACTCCGACCTTCGCCGGTTGGCGTACTTTTCATATCGCTCTTGGGCGATCCGGAGCTTCTCCCGAATAGGTTGTACGGCAACTTCCATGTCCTCGAGCGCCTCTGGGCCCAACAAAGGCCGCTCGCCAACCTCAGCCCAAAATAGGGGAGTCCGACATCGTCGCCCATATAAAGCTTCGAACGGAGCCATTTGCAAGCTTTCTTGATAGTTGTTATTATATACGAATTCCATAAGGTGCAAACGTTCATCCCATGCTCCGTCATACTCAAGAATGTAGCATCGAATCATATCTTCTACGATTTGGTTTACTCGTTCCGTTTGGTCATTCATTTGAGGGTGGTAAGTCGTGGAATACCTCAAATCTGTCACCAAACCCTCTTGTAGACTCTTCCAGAAACGAGAAGTAAACCGGGAATCCCGGTCTGAAATGATATTGACTGGCACACCATGCAGTCAGATGATCTCGTTCAAATATAGCTCCGTTATTGTCTTCATCGGGTTGTTGATCTTAAATGGTATGAAGTGAGCACACTTGGTCAACCTATCCACGATCACCCATACGGAGTCATATCCTCATGGAGATCTTGGTAAGCCTATAATAAAATCCATTGAAATGCTTTCCCACTTCCATGTTGGAATCTCCAATGGCGTCAACTTGCCACTAGGCCTCCCATGATCAGCTTTCACCCGCTTGCAGGTATGACATTTAGATACAAATTGCGCTATATCTCTTTTCATTCCATACCACCAGACAATTTGTTTCAAATCACGGTACATTTTAGTTGAGCCTGGATGGTAGTCCATACTTGAGTCATGTGCTTCCCTACACACCATATCGCGAATTTTGTCCAACTGTGGGGATAAAAAATCGACCGTGATATTTTGACGTGCCTGCGCCATCAATAGCAAAATCTGGTAATTCACCTTTTTTAGTCCAAAGAAATAAATGTAAAAGATCAGGATCCTCCTTTTGATGTTGTCTTGCAAGCACCATCCATGAAGGTTCTTCTACTACCGAATGATTTTGCGGTTCATATCTTCCCACGGAAATATCCATCAATAGAAATTCCTCCACTAGACGGTCGGCTGAAAGATTAAATAATTTACCTGTCTTCCGACTCAAAGCATCGGCCACAACATTAGCTCTTCCGGGATGATACTGAATCTCCACATCATAATCAGCTACATATTCAAGCCATCACCGTTGGCGTAGATTAAGTTCCTTTTGCGTGAAGACGTACTTCAAACTTTTATGATCCGTAAAGATTTTACACTGCGTGTCGTAAAGTAAGTGTCTCCACAACTTCAATGCAAATATTACTGCTGCGAACTCCAAATCATGCGTCGGGTAGTTCTTTTCATGACTTTTCAACGGCTGAGACCCATACGCAATCACCTTTTTGTCTTGCATTAAAACACATCCAAGTCCAACGTGTGACGCATCAACAAAAACCTCATAATCTATCCCTTCTGTCGGTAATATCAACACAGGAGCGGTACATAACCTGTTCTTGAGTTCAAGGAATGATGCATCACACTTGTCATTCCAATCAAACGCCACATTATTCTGGGTTAAGCGAGTCAAAGGTGCAGCCAACGTAGCAAAACATTCTACAAATCTGCGATAGTAGCCGGTCAATCCCAAGAAGCTCCGAATCTCCTTGGGTGTCTCCGGTTTCCTCCACTCCATTACTACAGCAATCTTTTCGGGATCCACTAAAATTCCATGTTGATTAATAACATGACCCAGGAATGCAACCTGAGGCAACCAAAACTCGCATTTGCTTAGCTTGGCGAACAACTTTTGGTCGCGCAAAGTGGCCAATACCAATCGCAGATGTTGTTCATGCTCCTCGGCACTGCGGGAGTAGACAAGAACGTCGTCAATAAAAACCACCACAAACCTATCCAAAAAGTCCTTGAACACCCGGTTCATCATATCCGTGAAGGCTGATGGTGCGTTGGTCAAACCAAACAACATCACAAGAAATTCAAAATGGCCATGTCTCAATCGAAACGCAGTCCGTGGAATATCAGACTCCCGAACCTTTAGCTGATGATAGCCCGAGCGGAGATCAATCTTCAAAAATACGGAACTGCCACGCAGTTGATCAAACAAATCATCAATTCTTGGCAGTGGGTACTTATTTTTAATCGTCACCTTGTTCAATTCTCGGTAATCGATGCAAAGCCGCATCGACCCAACTTTCTTCTTCACAAATAACACTGGTGCACCCCAAGGTGATGAACTTGGCCTGATAAACCCCTTTGCCAATAAGTCATCCAGCTGGGTACGCAACTCTGCTAGCTCACGTGGGGCCATTCTATACGGCGCTTTCGCAATAGTCCGCGTACCCGGCTCCAAATCAATGACAAACTCGACATCACGATCAGGTGGAAGACTAGGAAGATCAGTAGGAAAAACATCTAGAAATTCACGCACAACAGGATTCTCCTCCAAAAGCGACAAAACAGCACTACTCCCCACAACTGAGACTAGACAAGCAAAACAGTCGGCAACAAACAACATCCGAACACATACCGCCGAAATCCCTGGAGAATCCTGGCATGAATCACCACAAACACTTCCCGGCTGACCATTGTCCTTGATAAAATCCAAGCGCTTTCCTTTGCACTAGATGATGGCGTCATAGCGGGATAACCAGTCCATGCCCAAGATAACATCAAAATCTTCCAAATCGATCACCTTGAAATCAGCCTTCACTAAGAAATCCCCCAACAAAATGGGACAATCAAGAAGACCCCAGTCTGCAACCACAAAAGCACCGGAAGGAAACCTCACCAAAAAGGCATTCCCCACTCGATCTGGTGTCAAATGATACTGATCCAGAAAGGTTCGAGCCATAAATGAATGGGTCGCGCCAGAATCGAAGAGAACACGTGTAACGCCCCGAAACTCAAAAGAGCGACGGGGGGAGTTTTGGGCCAGTCTTGGGTTCTGGCTGCAGGCACACGGCCTGGGACACGGGCATGTCCCAGGGCGTGTCAAGCTTGTGTAGACACTCAGCCGGGAAGTCGACATTTTGAGCTCGACATTGTGTCGAGACTGGGCACACGGCCTGCGACACGGGCGTGTCGCAGGGCGTGTCGACCCGTGTCGACACTTAGCCCGCAAAGTCGACACTCTGCGTTCGACGAAGTGTCGAGACATGGCACACGGCCTGCGACACGGGCGTGTCGCAGGGCGTGTCAACTCGTATCGACACTCGTCCCGGGAAGTCGACAATCTGGTCGACGATGTGTCGAGACAAGGCACACGGCCTAGGACACGGGCGTGTCCAAGGCCGTGTCGTCAGGTCGATGATCTTCGCTCGACAAAGTGTCGAGTGTCGAGACCGTGTACACGGCCTGGATCCCAGGCATGTTGAGGTGACACGGGCAAGGACACGGGCGTGTCCTAGAACCCGTGCAGTGCTCGGGTTGTTTTCGGGGAAAAACGATGGGGGTACACGGCCGGCCACACGGCCTTGTCAGGTGGAACACGGGCATGTCAGGTGGAACACGGGCGTGTTCGATACCCGTGTGTTGTTCCAGGCGAGTCGATTTTGACGGTGAATGAGGCACACGGCCCTGGACACGGGCGTGTGCCAGGCCGTGTGCGATCTAGATTGGGCATTTCAGTCCTGAATCAAAGCCATTCGTTTCTTTATTTTGGGATCCAACGGCTGGGGGTTGTTCCTGATGAGATATACCCGGGATTGGACTTAGAAACCCTCACTTTTTCATGAGTTCTTATCTTTCTAAAGCTTAGAGAGAGAGGAGAGCCACGGAAGGGAGAAGAAGCTAGATCCGGTCATTGGAGGAGCTTCGAAGCTCCAAATCGTGAGCCGACTCCGGATCCACGGAGGTGAAGAGAGTGCGGTGCTTTTCATCCGCTTACTTTTCCATGGCGCCGAAGAATAACGCAAGGGTAACGATTCTCTTATTGAGCATGAGTATCTCTCCTTCTTTGCATAGGAAGCCCGCTCTCGCGAGTTTGCGGTGAGTTGGAGGCGTTCCTTCGGGTAGATATGTGAAGTCCCCGTTGTTTAGAGTCCGTAAGCGAGAACGGACATAGGCATGATGTGTGAAGCCTACCCGGACTTGTTGGTGTGGATCGTTGATGTTGCATTGCATAAATGCCGGAGAAGACTCCGTGCTATTGGTTGTTTTTTGGGTTTTCTACACGGTAGATTGCAACAGGGAGCCTTGGGGATTAACCCTAAGGTGCACCCGGAAAACTGGCCTGATGCGTTATCTTGCCAACATGGAGGCCTGAGAGCCAACTTGAACATAACCGAGTTATGTGAAATTGTGTGACGAAAATGGGACTCGGGAGAAGATTGACCTGCGCAAATGGCTTAAATTGTCGTTGCGACGTGAGCACGGGTTAGATGGAACCGTACCCATATCTATGTCGTTCGGGTTAAAGAGACCTAAAGTTACGTGGCACTTGTCGTTGGCATAGATGAGAGTCTTCGGCGGTCTATGGCTTAAATTGTCGTGACCCATGCCGGGAAGACAAATTGCTCATATGTTTGGCCGTCAAAGTGACGGTGGTGGATCCGGAATGTCTATGGCTTTAACTGACGTGACATCGACCGGTTCACGGAGAATGTGCCCTGAGTGCACGGGGTGTGTGGCCGATTGAGCCTACGCCTGTGATGAAATGAATATTATTTTATTGCTCGCTTGTGCTAATAAAATTGCAGGGAAGGAGCATCGTCGCCCCGAGTCGGGGGTGGGATCGTTATAATTTTGTCAGCATTGCTGACCGTTGCCTTTTTGTTTGCCAACGTGCGGTGGTTATGTTGCTTGCAGGTGCTGCTGGACCAAGCGGTCAATAGCGGGCTAAAGCCCAAATTGCGAAGCCGGCCCTTGAAGGCCTATTTGGAGTGTTCACTGCTTTATTCATGTATGACCGGCCTGCGAGCCGTGGTTTGAAAATCATGTAACATTAAGTGAACCATTTTGTAAGGCATTAAGGCCAGTGCTGGTGTATGTACTTCATTCCTGGTTGGCTATTCTAGTGGACATTCATGCTTTAGTGCTGGGTTCTTTATTTCAACTTATAAACTGCTTCCGCTAGAATGCTCTGTGTAGGACGTTATGATTAGTTGGATGGTTTCCATTGAGTAACCACCCAGTCTGTCTGTAGTATATGGCGTCGGGACCCGGCCAGACCTACTGCAATATGCTATGTGACGGATAGGGGGTGTTACAATTTGGTATCAGACTACTGGTTTTGGTCGGGCTTAAAATGAATTCGTGGACGAATTCTTTTTAAGGGGTGGTGAGCACCTTGTGTGCGTCATCGTTATAACAGTAAAAGAACCCATGAATGTCCACTTAGGAATGAAAATACACATGTTTGATGAACCTGCGTGTTCCTATAATTGTTATCTGCAACTTTATTTGGTCGCTTAATGGTGTTTTGTACCTCTATAGGTGACCGAAAGAGGTGCTGGACCGCCAGAATGTCCGGTTTCTGAGGAGCATAGTGCACCCGGTGAGGTGTTTGAGACTCCTCCTTCGTATGAAACCGTTAGAAGGATCGTAGAAGCGGTGTTCGCTGTGACGGGTGCACAGCTTGGAGGAAACGTACAACCCTGCGCCCCTGTTGCGGCTTCAACGCCGGTGGGCGTGATGCAGCAGATGACCTTTGGTAGACAGTCAGGGCAGCAGCTGAATATGCATTTAGTGCAGGGAGCGCACACAGTTGAGGAATATTATCAAGCATTTCTTATGATAAGTCGCTACCCATGCTTTGAGTTGGATAACGAGCAAGCTACAGTCGATAGATTTTATAATGGTCTGCGTGCCGAGTTACGAGTTCTACTGCTAGGACCAAAGTTATTGGGATTCCGAGCCTTGGTGGAATCAGCTAGATCTTTGGAGGCAGATTTGAGGAAGACCCTCCCGATGCCAGCGACCATGGTATCGAACTATACAAACCCCATAAGAGCTGCATCCGGCAGAATGCTGGAGAAAGGGGCTATGAAATCGACTAGCAAAGCTACTTACACTTGTCATACCTGTGGAAAGAAAGGCCACTTTGCCCGAGACTGTTGGAATGGTGCTCGGAAGGGTAAGAAATCTATGTCAGGAGCAATCAAGGACGTTAGTGCAAAGGAAAAGGCATTCAAAGTGCCGAACACCTTAAAGTCGGTATATCGAAAGTGGTACAAGAAGGCTAGGACTTTGGGTCTAGTCCCTCCTTTCAGTGCTTCGGGGGCAACTACAAGCCAAACCCCGGGAGCATGTTACAACTGTGGGGAGCCGGGGCATTATGCCCGTGAGTGCCTAAGACCCTGGAGGAAGCACGCCATCGTGACGACAGGTATGGTTTAAAGATAGTTTTGCCTTAAAACACTTGTCGCCCTTGTGCATGTTAGCTTAGAACTACTGGTGCTAAGCCTTGTTATGACTTTACTTTATCTGCGAGAGCACCGTTCGTTTAGGGAGCTTCGCATTCCTTTATGTAGGAATTGTTATTACGCGTCGGAGTACCTCCTTCGATGGTAAGGGACAAATTGGATGCGTTATGGTCCAATGACGCTCAATGCACGCGGGTAGTATCTGTTGCATTTAGGTGTGGTCAGGGAGCCAAGGCTTTGACTTCCAAGTATCGTAAATACCGCTAGGGGAGTTCGACGTAATATTTGTCATGGACTGGCTCTCGGAGCAGCAAGCCTATATCGATTGCGGTAGCAAGGAAGTCAAGCTGGGAGCTAGTCGTGAGACGACCCTTACGGGCTCGAAGGGTCGAGCAAGATGTTGGTGTCTGCTCTTCAGGTGGTGAAGGCGGTTCGTGCTGGTGTAGAGCTGTTCTGTACACTAGTGGAGGTTGCAAAGCCGAAGCCCGCATTGGTTAATATTTCAGTGGTATCGGAGTACCCTGATGTGTTCCCTAGAGATCTTCCTGGAGCCCCGCCTCGACGGGAGATAGATTTCATGTTTGAGCTAGTACCATGTGCAAAGCCTGTGTCATGCTCTTCATATCGGCTAGCTCCTAAGGAAATGGCGGAGCTGAAGGTGCAACTTCTAAAAGTTGTTGGAGCAAGGGTATGTGCATCCAAGTCCTTTGCCTTAGAGCGCACCGACCCTCTTAATTAAGAAGAAGGACAGAAGCTTGAGGCTATGTATTAATTATCGGGAGCTCAACAAGTTGACGGAAAAGAACAAGTACCCAATCCCAAGGATCGATGATCTTTGTGATCAGTTGGTCGGGCCAACGGCGTACTCTAAATTAGATAAGGGAGAGTGTTATCCCTAAGATAACATTCAGTACAGGATACGGGCGTTACGAGTTTACGGTCATGCCGTTTGGGCTGACTAATGCGCCGTCAGTGTTCATGGATTTGAAGAACAGGACCTTCCGGGAGTACTTGTACCATTTTGTGATCGTCTTCATCGACGATATTTTGGTGTACTCGTAGAGAAAGGAAGATCACTTCAAGCATCTTCTTTTGGTTTTGGAGACGCTAAGGAGGAATCAGTTGTATGCCAAGTTCTCGAAATGCGAGTTTTGGTCATCTTCAGTGGCGTCCCCAGATCTTCCTTAATTAGACTGTGGACATGGAATGTTACTTCGAATGGCACAATCTCACGGACCCTCAAAAGGTCCAAGTTGCCAGAATGAAGTTAACAGGTCGTGCGAAGACGTATTGGCTGAATGAGGAGCGGAGATTAGGAACCGGACATGGAGCCCCACTTATAGGTTGGCCGGTGATGAAAAATTTACTAACCGATCAGTACGTCCCTGCGTACCACCGAATACAGATGTTCGATGAGCTTGCCACCCTGCGGCAGGGCTCAAATTCGGTAGCTGAGTACATGGGAGAGCTGAAGGACCGTATGGTGCGTTGCGATCTTAGGGAGATCCCCGAGGTCACATTATCTAGGTTTTGTAAAGGGCTTCAACCCGAGATTCAAAGAAAGCCCTTGTGTTATGGTCATACGGACCTGAATACGACCTTCAATGCCGCCCTTGGCATTGAAAAACATCTGGCCTCCAAGGCCCATTCCCGCTATTCCCATGCAAAGAACAAGTCCACTGCTGGAGCATCTGCCTCCACATACCCGGATAAGAGGAAGTTTAGGTCCACCGAGTCGAAGTCGGTAGTGATCACTGCTAGGAACACTAAGAATCTCGTGGGTGAGCGTATCCCATAGGGAAGGTTAGTAAGACAAATTCCACATGTTATTCTTGCGGCATTCAAGGCCACTATACCTTTGAGTGCCCAACAAAGACGAAGGCCATCGCCCTTTTAGAGTCGACTACCTACCTTGCTGATTATGTTTATGAGGCTGCAGAGGAGAGTGACCCAGATGGGGTCCCAAGTGATTTAGAGGGCGATCACCACCTTATGGTGATGCGTTGTATCTTGACCACTCCTCGTCCGTTAGATGATTGGAATAGGACGAGCATATTTTCTCTGATTTTTAAGAGTGGTGAGAAGCTCTGCAAACTGATTATCGATAGTGGTAGCTGTGTGAATGTCGTTTCTGAAAATGTCGTTACACGAATGGCCTTGACCACGCAGCCCAACCCGACTCCGTATCAGGTATCTTGGATCAATAAGGTTACCGTTCTGGTCACCAAGCGATGCCTAGTACCCCTCTCGATCAAATCCTATACTAACGAGGTGTGGTGTGACGTCCTGCCAATGGACGGTTGTCAGTATTGTTGGGCCGTCCGTGGCTATACGACCGCGACGTGACACACTTTAGGAGATCCAACATGTACGAGTTTAAATTTAATGGCAAGGTCATTACGTTGAGGCCGACTGTTCCGAAGGAACCTATAGCTGTGGCAAAGGACACCATTATTCCAGTCGAGAGGAAAACATTGAGTCTAGTAGGTAAGAAGGAATTTGTGAAGGATTCATTTCTTGATGGAGTGTTGTATGCTTTAGTACTTATGAGTGCAACAACTAATTTGGGAGTGTTGGATGACTTACCTAGTGAGCTCTGGGCATTGTTGGAAGAATATAAGGATGTTTACCCGGATGAGCTACCTTCGATGTTGCCACCACTTCGGGATATACAGCATGCGATAGACCTTATTCCTGGTTCGTCTCTACCCAACCAGACCCATTATAGACTTCATCCCGCTGCACATAAGGAGTTACAGACCCAGATTGAGGACCTGTTGAAGAAGGGGTTCATTAGGACTAGCTTGAGCCCATGTGCGGTACTAGCCTTGCTTGCCCCCAAGAAGGATGGTACATGGCGGATGTGTGTTTATAGCCGCGCTATCAACAAGATTACTATCAAGTATAGGTTTCCTATTCCATGATTAGATGACCACTTAGATGTCTTATCTGGCGCCACTATCTTTACGAAGTTGGACTTACGGAGTGGCTATCAGCAGATTACGATCCGTGAGGGAGATGAATGGAAGACTGTGTTTAAGTCTAAGGACGGGTTATATGAGTGGCTTGTGATGCCCTTTGGGTTATCCAATGCCCCAGCACCTTCTCCTGGATGATGACACATGTCTTTCAGTTATTCTTGGGAAAGTTTGTGGTCGTTTATTTCGATGTCATCTTAGTCTACAGCACCACTGCTGACGAGCACATTTCCCACATGAGAGCGATTCTTTCCACCTTGAGGAAGGAAACATTGTTTATAAACTATAAGAATTGCACTTTCTACGCGTCAGAGGTAGAGTTTTTGGGTTATATAGTCAGGTCTGAGGGCATACAAGTTGATCCTGGTAAAGTTCAAGTGATACGGGAATGGCCCGAACCGACTAGCCTACGTGAGGTACGTAGTTTCCATGGATTAGCTACTTTCTATCGCCGTTTCATACGAGACTTCAGTAGCATCATGGCCCCCATTATGGAGTGCATGAAGAAGGGCGAGTTCACTTGGATGAATTCTGCCGCCCTTGCTTTCAATCGCATTAAGAAGCTTATGACTGAGGCACCTGTCATGCGTCTACCAGACTTCACCAAAGTCTTTGTGTTAACTTGTGATGCTTCTGGGGTGGGTGTTGGAGGTTTCTTGAGTCAGGAGGGGCACCCAGTTAGTTACTTTAGTGAGAAGTTAACCGACGCTAAGCTAAATTATTCAAACTACGATAGGGAGTTTTTTGTGGTTGTGTGGTGTTTGCACCATTGGAGGCACTATCTCCTCTCCAAGGAGTTTGTGATCCTCTCCGATCACGAAGCTTTGTGCTTCATCAATGGCCTGCATAAAATCACCCTGCATCATGCTAAGTGGGTAGATTTCCTACAAGGTTACACGTTTAACCTTAAGCACCTTAAGGGGTCAGATAACCAAGTTGTGGATGCTCTTAGTCGCCTTACCCTCTTGCTTTCCACTATGGAGGTTAACGTTGTAGGTTTTGAACGCATTAAAGATGAGTACGCTACCTGCCCAGATTTTAAGGAATCCTATTTATCCGCTCAGGATAGCTCCCCCACGATGATAAATATGTTTGTTATTAGAGACGGTTAACTCTTTAGGCATGGGAAGTTGTGTATCCCGCAGTCCTCTCTACGACTTCATATCATTTGGGAGCTGTATAGTGGAGGGTTCAGTGGCCACTTCGGTAGGGACAAGACAATTACGCTAGTTGAGGAGAAATTCTATAGGCCAAAACTTAAGGCGATGGTGGGAAGGGTCGTTAGTAGTTGTCGTACCTATCAGGTATCCAAGGGCACCAAGACAAACGTAGGATTGTATATTCCCTTGCCTATCCCTTCCACACTATGGGAAGACGTGAGTATGGATTTTGTTCAAGGCCTACCCACCACTTTACGTCGTCACGATTCTATTTTTGTAGTGGTGGATAGATTTTCTAAAATGGCGTATTTCATTCGGTGTAGTAGGACCAATGACGCCTCTCACATAGCGAAATTGTATTTTAAGGACGTCGTTAGTCACCGTGGAGTGTCGAAGATAATAGTCTCGGATAGGGACGTCAAGTTTATGAGTTATTTTTGGAAAACACTTTGGATTTTAATGGGTACCAAATTATTGTTTTCCGCCCCTACCATCCACAAACTGATGGGCAGACGGAAGTGGTTTATCGGAGCTTGGGAAATCTTCTTAGATGTCTTATGAGCGATCACAAGGGCACTTGGGGCCTACTTCTTCCCCATGCCCAATTGGCCTATAATAATTCGAAAAATAGGTCCACGGGTTTGTCTCCCAACGAGATTGTCCACGGGTACAAGGCCCCTGTGCCAGTTTACTTGGTTCTGTTGCCTCCAACGTACAAAGCAAGTCAATTCGCACAATCCTTCGCCCAACACATTCATTACTTACACACACGTATATGGGCTACCTTGGCAACTCAATATGAGTCTTATCAAGCGCACGCTAATCAACATAGGAGAGTGTCAAACTTTAATATTGGCGATCTGGTCTTAGTCCAGTTAGTTCCCGAACGACTGCCCACTGGCACAGTTAAAAAGTTAGCACCAAAGCGCGCCGGCCTTTTCGGATTATTAAGAAGCTAGGTGACAATGCTTTCGTTTTGGATCTGCCTGCTGATTGGGTAATCTCCCCCATTTTTAATATCTTGGATTTAACTTTGTTTGTTTTGCCTCCACAAGAGTTGAATTCTTTGTCGTCCTCTCATTCCACTAAAATTTCTAATGGGTTGGGGAGTGGTAGTTCGGATGATCTCTCTCTTACGGTCCCCACAGGTATATCATCAGATGGTGAGTTGCACTCCTTTATTCCTACTGCTAACATTTTCCCCGGGTTTCCCAAGACATTTCTTTCTCCAGAAAGGATACTTGCGGCTGAGGAACTTGCTACTACAGATGGTCATACCTACCGCTTCCTCATCCGTTGGCGTGACCGCCCCCCTTCAGACGACTCATGGGTACTCGAGACGAAGCTTAGACGCTTGGATGCCGCTCTTCTCCATCGCTACTTATTGGACCACGCATCAGAGATACGTGATTTTGAGCGAGGGAGGATTCATTCCGCGGCCTCGCCACCACTACTTGATGATGATCCGGTTGCCGAGGCGTTACAACATAAAGACTTTCGGAGCCATGATGATGCTAACGGAAGACAGCATTATAACCTCCGCCCGCGGCGTGCTAAGCCCACTTGAAGGCTTATTTTAATTTATGCACTTACGTTATTTTATTTACCTTTTATATTTGTGGATATAAAATTATTCCATGCTTGTGTAATAATTTTATATTCATGAGAGGACCTTTTATTTTGTTATTTCCTGCATTTAAACATTTGGTGTGTTATTATCCGCCCAGATGGATGAGATTTCATCTCCATCTTGGACGGCTCTAGGCATGTTTGTAACTCCTATTTAAGGAGAACTTTTGATGAGAATATTAGACAAGATTTGTTAACCCTAAAACAAACTCCTCATTGTGAGAAATTCAGCCAAGGAGAGACTCCAAGCTGCCGGCCTTGTGTTGTGAAGCTGCCCCCCTTGCTTCCTTCCTCCCCTCTTCGGTGTGACGTCAGCGTGGCTTCCTTCGGTGCGACTCCAAGGAATAAGGTTGCAGCCCCATTCGGTGTGACGCCGGTGGATCCGTGGAGAGAGTGATTCTCCTACCTTATCTAGTGTGTTCATGAAAACGGGTTGGATAACTTCTCTTCCCTCAACTTTGTGATTTTCTTGCTTGGTATTGTGTGGAGGTTGGACAACCGTTGTTTCCGTGATTTTTAAATTCAATTACTTGCAACTTCTAACTCGATTTCATCATTTTCGAACTTCTTTAAATCTGGATCGGGTAGATCCAATTTTCTTGAGTGAATATTGGCCTATAGCCTAAATTTTGCTCTCAAAACGGAGTGGCAACCTTTGCGTTAATTTGGGGAATCATCCGACTCTTTTTCTTGATCGTTGTTTAGAGTCGATCACTCCTCCTTGTTATTGTATGTGCTGCGTTTGATCCGAACCATAACGATTCGCTAGATGCTTGTGTAGGAGCGGTAGATCTAAGGCATGTTGGGATTGGTTGGGTTACTCGTGTCCGTAACGCTTCCGAATGACCCCTACGTCAAGAAGTCTGAGGGATGTTACAAATCCCAATACATAAAAAAAATCATCCTTGAAATTAAAGTTAGGCCTACGAGGTTTCAAGAATGAGAAGTAAAATGTAACATCCCGAGAGGTTAAAGGGAATACCTGACATAAAAAGCGCTGGTTACCTTTGCTGCATCAAGTCCTGTAGCTCCCACTTGTGCTACTCTTGTCCATGATTCCTCCAAAAGACCATGACCAGTGGAACCTTCTTGCGTCGCAAGACCCGCATCCCAGTATCGTCTATCCGGATCGGCTCCAGGTGCACCGATCGATCAGATGTTATTGGCCCATCTGTAGTCGTAATCTGCTACTCCGGCCAAAGTAGAGCTCTCCTGAGGGATGATACGTGGAAGACGTCGTGAAAATCTACTAGCTTTGGCGGCAGCTCTAGTCTGTAAGCCAAGGGACTGATCCGTTCCTTGATCCTGTAAGGCCCCATGTATCTTGGACTGAGCTTCTTCCAACCACGTACCCGTGAGACGGAATGCATGGGTCGTATATTCAGAAACACCTGGTCTCCTACCTAAAACTCTACCTGACAATGTCGAGCATCATAATACTTTACATGTCTACTCTGGGCCTCCAACTTCCTGTCTCGAATCAACCGCACCTGAGTATTTGTATCCTCGACGAACACCGAGCCAAGTGCCTTCGGAACCTCATCCTGAATCCAAGACAAATGAGTCCTGCATCTCCGACCGTATAAAGTCTCATAAGGGGCCATACCGATGCTAGACTGGTGGTTGTTGTTGTACGAGAATTCGATCAACGGTAGTTGCCTCTCCTATAGCTCTCTGCGGTCCAGTATGCAAAGACGCAACAAATCCTCCAGTGTCCGATTGGTGCGTTGTCTGCCCATCTGTCTGAGGATTGAAGGAGGTACTACATGTCAACCGGGTCCCAAAATAAGCCTGGACTGACCTACACTCCTTAGACGTAAATCGTCCATCACGATCGGACACTATAATCCTCGGCACTCAATGTATTGGATGAACTACTCCACAAACCTCCGCACCAGGTCACCCACTGGAGTGTCCTTCCTGATCGATAGAAATCTGGCCACCTCTGTCAATCGATCAACGATCACCCATATCGAGTTGTTCCCCGCATGTGACCGGGGAAGACCATGTATGAAATCCATGGCAATATCGTCAAACTTCCATTCCGGCACCTGGAGTGGATGCAACAATCCGGCCAGACTCTTATACTCTGCCATCACTAATTGACAAGTTTTGCAATGGGTCACGAAGTATGTGATATCCCTCTTCATGCCCGACCAGTACATCGTCCTCTTCAGGTCGTCCATCATCTTAATGATGCACGGGTGCACCGAGTACCTGCTGTAGTGAGCCTCGATCATAATGTCCGCCTGAATCCTTCCCCCAGCCGGTATGTACACCCATTCTCTAAAGCATAACAACTCATCCCTCTCAGTATACTTCCCATTCGTGCCTGCCTCCAGGGTCCTGAATACTGGCTCCAGCTTGTCATCCCTCCTCTGCTCAGCCCTGATGCGATCTCGAATATTATCTTTAGTGCTCATCGCGGTCAGATACTCCTCATAAAGCTCTGAGTCATCCGAAGACACCAAAGTAATCTGCATATCCTCCATCATCCGTACAAGCTCCATAGCCATCAACTGGGCTCTGCTCACGAAGTGGTAGCCATCCGGCTCAGTGCATCTGCCACCACATTCGCCTTCCTCGGGTGATAGTGTATCGTGTACTCATAATCAGATAGAAACTCCACCCATCGTCTCTGGTGGATATTCAACTCCTTCTGTGTATCAACATATTTTAGATTCTTGTGATCCAAAAATATATCGCAGTGCACTCCATAAAGATAATGCCGCCAAATCTTTAGAGCAAACACCACTGCTCCCATCGCCAAGTCATGCATAGGGTAGTTCTGCACATGCTTCTTTAGCTGGAGGGAGGCGTATGCTATCACATGTACATGTTGCATCAGTACAGTGCCCATCCCCTGAAACGATGCATCAGTATACACCTGGAAGCCCTCCTTCCCAGACGGGAGAGCGCAGATAGGGGCCGACGTAAGCCGACCCTTCAACTCCTGGAAGTCCGCCTCACACTACGGCGTCGAAATGAACGGAGTGTCCTTCTTTGTTAAAAAAGTGAGTGGAAGGGTTATCTGAGAGAATCCCTACACAAACTTTCGGTAGTACCTGGCCAATCCCAGAAAACTTCAGACATCCGTGTCCGTCTTCAACTGAGGCCAGTCTCGAACTGCCAGAATCTTCGCGGGATCCACCGCCAATCGTACTCCACTAATAATGTGGCCTAAAATGGCCACCTCCATCAGCCAAAACTGGCATCTGTTGAACTTAGCATACAACTAATGCTCCCTGAGCTTCTCTAGAGTCAAGGCCAGATATTGTGCATGCTTTTCCTTCATCCTCGAATAAATGAGGATGTCATCTATGAATACAATGACAAACCTGTCATGAAATCCGATGGCACATTCGTGAGCCCAAAGGGCATCACGATAAACTCGTACAGACCATATCTATTGCTAAACGCTGTCTTCAGGATGTCTTCTTCCTGAATCTGTAATTGATAGTATCCCGACCTCAGATCCAGCTTTGAGAACCAATGTGCTCCCTCTAGCTCGTCAAATAACTCATCGATCCTTGGTAATGGATATATGTTCTAGACTGTCAATCGGTTTAGTGCACGATAGTCGATGCACAACCTGAGGGTCCTATCCTTCATCTTCACAAACAAGACCGAAGCTCCCCAAGGCGAGGAACTTGGCCTAACAGATCCAGCCTCCACCAGCTCCTTCAGCTGACTCCTGAACTCCACCAGCTCCTTCGGAGCCATGCGATAGGGATCCCTAGACACCGGCTTAGCTCCCGGCACCAACTAGATCTGAAAATCCTTCTCCCGATGCCGCGACAATCCTCCAAACCTAATTAATAGTGGACAATTACATGTGGTCCCCCATATGGGCACATAACAGCTTATGGTTCTTAGTTTGTCCTCAAACTAAACTCGAGTGGGTGTGACCCAGGGTTAGTGGACTTCTACTCTTTCGATCGAGGTTTTCGCTTTGATACCTGTTTATAAGACCCTCTTTTTTTGCAAAAACCAACCGGGTCTTATGCCTAGAACCGTCGCTTTGCGGTGACACCAACACACCCGGGAAGGTCGTCACTACAAAATGCTGATCCTGCCGGCCATACTGCTCGCAGAAGAGTAGAACAAATATAAGAGTAAAGTAAACTTAAATGCAGGTCCACAGAATCACATAAATAAAATATAAATCTCCACGAAGGGAGAGTCTACTGTAATGATAAATCAAATTACTAATAAAAAGGGCTCCTGCCCGATACATCATAATCCTCACTACAAGTCACTCAACGCGGAAGCAAATATATAGTAAGTACTAATGATCGGGACTCACTGTCCCTGCTACCTAAACTCCCGTACTAGACTGTCCCGTCTCCAAGCGTACTGACCTTTGGGGCTGCATCTCCTGGTTCGGCTCCACGATCACCTAAAATGATTTGTTCAACTACCTTTAGTCTAAAAGACTAATTTTTATCATCCCCCACCCCTTCCCCATGGCTCCTAGGAACCGAGCGGGGAGAAGGAAAGGGAAGGTATTTAAGGTGGAGAGTAGTAAAAGTAAGCAGGTGTCGGCGGAACTAGTCTAACATGAGTATATAAACATAGCAAGTATAAGCAAGCAATAACAGGTAAGCAGTATGATTATACACATGAACAAGATGAGCAAGTAAAAGTACAAGAAGGTAAACTAAGTAAGTAACCATGACCTATAGGAATGCTCATACAAATCTATAGACCAAGGGGTCATTTTGCAAGGCCTATTATATAAAGAGTCTCATACCAATTTATACAATAGGTGTCAAGGGTTATATGAAATTACTATGTTATGGTATGAACATGCAAGTGCAACTTACACACCTGACTCTGTGCACAGATACCTTTAGTTCCCCCTTTCTGTAGTCTAACCTCCTAGGATACCTCCATAGTGGCAAACATAAGCGGTGGGTTGGGCCTCACCGACCTCTAAACCAGTATCAGCACTACCAGTCAGACCTATCATACGGCTAAATGTTGCTGCACTAAGCGGAGCTCTTGCATACTCTTACCGGCTAGCACACCGGACTTTATTTGGCTAAGTGCTAAACCATACTTGCCGAGTCAACGTATTGGTGTCGGTGCGATAACACTCCAATATCGAAGACCCACAACCTTATATCTTATGAACATGCAACATTAATGTAGTTACCCATTGATCCAAAGCTCCCCGAACTATCTCGTCCATCATAAATATCTACCGAGCCAAAGCTCCTTGGACTAACCCGTCTGATACAAATATCCACCGAGCCGTCTGCTCACCGGGTTAACCTGCCCCCCCCCCCACCAAAACCATCGAGCCTACTGCTCGTGAGCCCTAACCTAACTCGCACAACCCCAGGGAGTGTGAGTGTACGTGTAACTCTAGATTATTTCTAATTACTCTTCCATTCCATTTATTCTTACGGCTTACGTTAACCTTGGACTGCCCAAGACATTCCCCTTGAAGGGCTCTCAAGGACACTAGGAACTACGATGGGTGGAAGACAAAAGCTCCCTTTTGTAAGGTACTTATTATTATTGATTATTACCCAATTCTCGATCCCTTTTAACATTATTCTGGATCTAACCCTAGTGTATTTTGACTCTCTCTCTCCACAGGAAGGACAATGTTTTGTCGATCCCGTGCACCACTTAACACCAGCCAACCCAAAACTTCCACATCATGTCTCCTAATGATAAACTCATTTTCACTTCATCACAAATCAGTAATTATTAACCCTAACACTCTATGTACATTCCTCATGTTATCACATTTTCGCAGTTTTACTATATGAAGACCAATCTAAGCTATATGATGTACATGACAGGAGGTACTCCAAATTTTCATCCAACAGCCTTGAGATAATTATTGTATGTCTATCATGACATATTTAGCATAAATCCAAAAACTTATAATTTTCCTAATTAATTTAAAATTTATTAAATTTTCCCAAATGTTAGGTCATGGGTAATTTTGAACATGAAGTACTAAATTTCCTTAAGTTATGGCCACCCAAAAATTATGAACACTATAAGATAGCAATATATCAGTGTATACAAAATTTCAAAGATTTTGATATGTGTAATAATCTCTAAATAATTAATTCAAGGTAATTTAAATAATTAGAGTTAATGAAGGGAGTACCGTAAATCATAGTCTAAAAATTATATAAAAATTACCAGAGCCTTATAATGATCATAAAACAATATTGAATAATTTTCATGCAATTCCAAGTTTAGTGAACCATGTATAAAAATACTTCAAACAATTCCATTAAAGTACACTTTGTGAAGAAACATTTTCATAAACTCATCCAAATGACATGTGATAATTTTTTAAACTTTATTATACCCTAAAACGTTCTCTGGCCAAGTAACACAATTTTCCAGCAAGATATAATATTTATTATATATTTATCAAAATAAGGTGCACTAGTTCACTTTACACATTAAGTACTAAGAGGAAATGCTCAAATGATCCAAATAATTCAGTTGTGCCTACAAATGTTATTTGATTAACTTTGTCAGAGTTTCATATCATCCTAAGACAATTAAACCATAGTTACTTCAAAATCATCAACAAGGGCAAGGTGGAGATTATACCTACAAGTATGAGCTACTGTTTTCTAAACATCCTATAATAATTTTTAGAGATCAATATCACTATAAAATTACTCCTATTAAAATATCATGAAAATCCAAGATCATATGACCCATTATTTATTCCATAAGGTGTATAGACCTAATTAATTTCCTAGTGATTAAAGTGGGGTGCATGTGTCCAAAACTACCAAACCCCTTCCTAGGGCATTTCACCACCCTAAGATCACATGGACTAAACACCAAGTCCATATAAGGACATATCACCTCATGTCATTCACAAACCCCCAAAGTTTATCCTTAGGGTTTAAACTAGGGTTCTAGGGCAAATCCACCCTAATCCCCCCCCCCCCCCCAAACTCCATGTGAGGGTGTTTAAGGTCATAATAAATTAGTGTCACAAGTTTCAACCTCTGTTGAGGTGATTTGGTCACTCAACACCACAAGGGACAATTTAACCTAATTAACCCTTTTTGGACCTAGACTAGGGTTTACCACATTCCACACCAAATCATCTCCAAATGGAATTAAATTTTATACGGAGTCCTATATTGACCCAAAACACCACTCACCAAAATTTGGTAGGGTTTGGAGGTCATTAGACCCTTTAAATAATTCATATATTGATTATTAAATTTCTTCAAAACCTTTAGTAAAATATTTTCCAAAAATTCTCATTTTTGGATATGTTTTAGTTACAGGTAAGAGTGACCCCCATCCAAAATTTCAATTCATTTTGATGGATGGATTGATGGGGCACTCAAAACAATCTCTGATCTAGCCTAGGTATAGATCTCACCAAAATGAGTGTTGTGCGCTGACCTTTACTCCAAATTGGTTCAAACTAATTTTAAATTAAAATAGACTCCTAGGGCTACAAATTCCATGGGGACTACTTTTACTGTATGGGGACGTAAGTATTTTTAATAATTAATTTAATATAGTCCAATAACTATGACAGAAAATGAAATAAAATGAATTAATATATAATCATTTGCACGAGTCTTAAAGCATGATCCTGTGGCTCTGGCATTGTCTTCTTCCTCCAGCAAAAGGCTGTGATTTCACCGACCTAGAGCATGTTCCAAGCCCATTTAATGGCCACCCAGCCACCTCCCGGGACGGCCACCACCGCCACCACCTTCGTTGAGGTGGGGGCTATCGCTGGGCGGCGGCACTGCCGCCGGAGGGGCGGTTTCTGGCGAACCCGAGAGGAAGCCAAAATCCCAATTTTTATGGATTTTGAAGCTTGGAATCGGCTCAATAGAGCCCAATTCTTGTCTCTAATGAATCCTAAGATCTAGCCCACTGAGTAGAGGAGGACTTGTTGGGAGAGCTAGAGACGGGCCGATCGCTTGATTGTCATGGATGGTGGTGGAACTGATCGGTGTTCTACAACAGCACTACCAACTTGCTCGGCTCCTTCAGGTAAAGAGTGGAAATGCCTCCTCTGACCTTGGGGAAGCTTTTAAGATAGCAAAATGGGGGAGGGGAGGGGTCAAGCACCAATTGCCATTAATGGCCATCAAGGTGAGATTTCGGCCAAGGCAAGATCTCTGAATCCAGCCACCTAGAGGCTGAGGAAAAACTTTAGTCTCCTTTAACTGATGAAGGGAGATGAATCTCCATCAATTGGGAGAGTGATGAGGGGTCAAGGGCATTCAAACACCATGAATTGCCATTTTCTCTCTCCTCCCTCCCTCCTCCAACTTGAGGAAACTCCCATTTCTCTCTCCTAATCACTATTTCCAGAAAATGGATGGCTAATTATGTAATTATCAGCCTCCTAAGCTAGTGGGCCACTCAAGTTGGCCATATCCCAAGTGGATTAGGCTCGAGCTAGCCATTTAGGCTAATTTGACCTAATTCTAGGGTAGAGTTGACCTTGGTCAAATTGACCATTTGGGTTGACCCCAATGGGTCCTTGATGACCCATTGGACTCCGCTAAGGTCTAGGAAGACATAGGTAGGGTTGGTTGGGCACCTTGGAGGTTACTTGACCCTTAGTTATGGCACTTTGATCTTTTTAGGGCTAGGGTGACTTTGGTCAACTTGACCTTTTTGGTTGACCCTAATGGGTCCCTATGGCTCTACTGGACCCTCTAATAGGTTAGTGATGTTGTGGTCAGGTCATGGAGTCATGGTGAAGCCCTATGGTCATCCTTAAACTAGTAATTGGAATTCTACTATTTGCAGACCAAGGTGGTTCACACTCTAATTCCCAAGTTCATCCCAACCTTTTGGTAATTCGCAGGGTTTTGTCATGACCCAGTCATGACAAAACCATCCTAGGGGTCTAGAAGTCTGAGGGATGTTACACATTATAACCAAGAACAAAGCTAGACTGGTAGCACAGGGGTACAAACAGGAAGAAGGTATTGACTTTGATCAAACCTTTGCCCCTGTAGTAAGACTTGAAGCCATCAGACTGTTCCTTGCATATGTTGCATACCAAATTTTCAGAGTCTACAAGATGGATGTGAAATCATCGTTCTTGAATGGAGACTAGAAGTAAGAAGTCTATGTTGAACAACCTCCATATTTTGTTGTTCCTAAAAAATCAAATTTTGTTTATAGACTTAGAAAAGCTTTATATGGGTTGAAACAAGCTCCTAGAGCATGGTATGAAACCCTATCTAGCGTGCTCATTAAGAACAAATTCTCAAGGGGAAGATAGACAAGAACCTATTTCTAAGGCAATCCAAGGGCAAGATTATTCTAGTCTAGATATATGTTGATGACATTATCTTTGGATCTACTGATGACAATTTTTGCAGAAAGTTTGTCGAACTTATGCAAGGGAAGTTTGAGATAAGCAGTATGAGTGAACTTAAGTTCTTCCTGGATTTACAAGTAAAATAAACTGGCAATGGATTATCCATATCTCAGTCTAAGTTTACCCGGGAATTGATTAAGAAATTTAGGATGGAGAATGCCTCCACCATGAAAACTCCCATGGGGTCAAACATTTCTTTAGACAAGGATGAGGCAGGGAAACCTATTGATCAGACTTTGTATAGAGGGATAATTAGCTCCCTTCTATACCTAACTACTAGTAGGTTATTATGTATAATACATGTGTTTGTGCTAGATATCAGGCATGCCCTAAGAAATCTTATTACTCTACTGCTAAGAGAATTTTGAGATATCTAAAAGACACACCAGATCTTGGCCTTTGGTACCCTAAGAATAGTGATTTTGAACTAATAGGCTTTTCAGATGCAGACTTTGCAGGCTACAGAGAAGACAGGAAAAGCACATCAGGCTCCTGTCAGTTTCTGGGAAAAAGGCTAGTGTCATGGAGCAGCAAGAAGCAAATAAGTGTTTCTATTTCTACTACAGAGTCAGAATACATAGCTGCAGAGAGCTGCTATAAACAGTTACTGTGGATCCAACATCAACTTTAGGATTATAACATTCAGCTAGTAAAAGCACTTTATTTTGTGATTCTACTAGTGCAATTTTATAGCTTGGAATCCTGTCTCGCATAGCAGGACTAAGCACATAGAGATTATATATCACTTTATAAGAGAGCATGTGGAATATGATGATATTAATCTTCAGTTTGTTCCAACAGACAAGCAAGTGGCTGACATTTTCACCAAGCCACTAGATGAAGCAAAGTTCAACACCTTCAAGTTTGAGTTGGGAATGTTGTACTTGGTATAGCTTCAGTTGCTCTTCATATTATTTTGCTGCAGGAAATACTTTATTTTGCAGGATGAAGTAGAATGAATATCAAAAAGGTTGATAGAAGTTGCTCTTTATGAGGGCTAGCAAGTCCAACATTAATGGGTTATCTGTAATCAAAATGGGGGAGAAGATAACCAAAGATGGTCAGTTTCTCCCTAACTATTCTACAGAAGTCAAAATGGGTAGAAGAAGCAACAAAGTAGGGGGAGATGGTATGCAGGTGGTGTTCCCAGACAAAGGGAAAATGGTGTACCATGCAGCAAAGCAGGGGGAGTAAGTGATGCTCACTATACTAGCAGAAAAACGGGAGAGTGGTAACTCTTAACTATCATGTGTTATAAGTTGGTGTATATTGTTGCTGCATATGTTAGTGTATATCATTGACAAAGGATTTTGAAGTGGTGTTTTGACTTTTTCAAATAGTGGGAGATTGTTGGGTCCATTGATCCTAATGCACCAGATTCGTAAGAAGTCAAACAAGTCAATGGTATACACATAATTGTATTTGATGTATATTTAAGTTCATGCATGCAGGTTAGTCCTTATTACACTGATTGGATAGGTGGTCATAAGATAGGCATGTGAAGAGACAGAAATTTTGTCTAAATCCACAGGCGTTGAGTGAAGCAAGCCCACTCAACGCTAGATGCCTTAAGAAAGGAAGCTGGACAGAGAAATTCCACTAAGTCCACAGGCGTTGAGTGATGCAAGCTCACTCAATGCTAGAAGTCAAGGACAGATGATGATAAAGGCAGAAAAGTAGCTAAATCCATAGGCGTTGAGTGAAGCCAGTTCACTCAACACCATGTAGCTAAAAAACATTGAGACAGGTGTGGACAGTCAAAGACAAAGTTTCAGCAAGCAGGATAATCGGCTAAGGAAAAAAGCATTGAGTGATGTCAACTCACTCAACGCCATGAAGCATAATTCGTCGAATAAATCTGCCATAGTCAAAGCCCTAGAGTTTCTGGAAAAGAAAAATATACTAGTATAAAAGCGTTAAGTGAAGCTTGGTCACTCAATGCCATGCAGTGTCTGTCAAAGCCATATCAAATCTGTCAAAAAAATTCGACTAAGTTAAGAAGCATTAAGTGAAGTCAACTCACTCAACGCCATATAGCCAGAAGCGTTGAGTGAAGCTTGATCTCTCAACTCCATGTTGTTTCTGTCAAAGCCAAAGTAAAAGGAGACAGAAAATTGACTAAGTCCAGAAGCGTTGAGTGAAGCCAATTCACTCAATGCCAAGATAAAAAAGCTTTGAGTCAAGCTAATGCAGTCAGCCTAAGAGGAAATAGAGAAATCAGCTAAGTCCAGAAGCATTGAGTGAAGCCAGTTCACTCAACGCACTCAATGCCAGATTTCAGAGGCAAAGGTAGAAAGCGTTGAGTGAGGCCAGCTCACTCAATGCCTTCAGATAGAAGGAGATTTGGCTAAATATAAAAGCATTGAGTGAAGCCAGTTCACTCAACACTCTCAAAACCTTCATGCAGAGCAAAATTATTCTAAGTCCAGAATCGTTGAGTGAAGCCAGTTCACTCAATGTTCTTAACGCCATATTTGCAAAAATGGCTGAAGATCAAGCTAAGGCAAAAGGCATTGAGTGATGCTTATACACTCAACGCTCTCAAGGCCTAGAGTTGCAGAACGATGCAGAATGTTGACTAAGTTAAAAAGCGTTGAGTGGAGTTTACTCATTCAACGCCTATCAGAACAGGAAATTTTCTAAGTCCAGATTCATTGAGTAGAGCTTGTTCACTCAACGCACTCAATGTCTGGGTAGTTGTCAGAAATTTTCTAAGTACAGAATAGCTGACGTCTGCAAAGTCAACAAAAGTCAACAAAATTCAAAATGATTAAGGAAGAGCAGTAATTAATTACTAACTTCATCATCAGTCTCATTCTTTAAAACTAAGGATATAATCAGTCGTTAAAGCTATGACACATTTCAATCATCTCACTGCATGACTAGATTATAAATAGAAGATGAGATCTGGATCGAGACAAGTTTCAGAGGGATCAATTGATTATGAAAAAGTTGTGTGGGACTTCGTCTTCTTCCCCTGCCATTATTGCGGAGACAAGAAGATCGTTTTGATGATTCTGACGGTTTTCTGAGTTAGCTGCGGTGATCAACATCTGTTACAGCAAGATCAAAGATATTCTTTGAGGAAGAAGAAACAGCCAAGGCCAGCCTTAGTTGTAGTGACTTCTAGATCCAAGCAGTGCCTAATCTGAAGATCAATTTTAGGATCGGTGAAGAAGAAATATGTTTAGGGTATTCTCAGGACAGAAGGAGAGGCAGAGTAGTCCAATTTCTGCCAAAACAGGTTAGCTGATTGAAGACCATCTTTCTTGATCTTCCCTCTTCATCAGCACAATCAGAAATCGTTTCTAAGTTGATTCCAGCACAAGCATCAGATTCTGGAAGATCTTCATCCTTATTGCTGAGAAGAAAATTGGGTTGAGATTCTCTTAGTTCAAGAAGATGTAGACTCAGAAAATCAATCACTGGAGTCTAATCTATATCAATATCAAATCCATTCTATAGGATATATTTAAGATCTGTGTTGTAAGCCTAAATTATAAATGTTGAGTGGTAGGATCCAGTCTTGGATCTGTGTAATAAGGCTGTTTTCTTAGCATGTGTTGTTGGGCATTTGTGTGTGTGGGAGGTGATCAAGTGATTACTGAGTGGTTGGGATGTGTGTATGTGTTGTAAGTCTCTGTGGAGACTGTATGATCCAGTGGGATTGTGTTGTAATCTTTGAGGAGCCAAGTTATTGGAGAAGTGCCTTGTCTAATATTTTGTTAAAAAGGCGGGAACCACTATAAAAATTTGGTGTGTTGTGTGTGAATTTCTTGAAAGTTTAATTAATCACTCACAACAAAGCCTAACTCAGTTAAAGGCTTAAAGAACTCAAAAGAGAATCATAAAGATCTTAATAACCTATTCACCACCACCCCCTCTAGGTGATTAGCTACCCTTTAACTCAAAGACTTTCAAGTATGACCTCGCTGACCGGATTCGACAGGCTTTGGAGTTTGATGACATCATGAAACGCTACATGACTGAGTCTTTGAAAGGGTCAAATGCCCAATTTAAGGTTGATAATGGGCTGTTGTGGAAATACAATCGTTTGTGCATCCCAAAGGTGGGTAAAATATGGGATGAATTAATGTATGAGGCTCATTATACGAAGTACTCGATTCACCCAAGAAGCACGAAGATGTATAAAGACATGAAAAAGTTGTTCGGGTGGTCAGGACTAAAGAAGGACATAACACTATATGTAGCAAAATGTCAGACTTGTGCCCTGATGAAGGCCGAATGTCAGAAACCTGTAGGATTCTTGAAGTCTTTGCCTATACCGGAATGGAAGTTCGACGATATATCCATGGATTTCGTGCTTGGTTTGCCGAAATTGCAGAAGGGAAATGAAGCCAACTGGTTGACCGTTGATCGTTTAATGAAAGTGTCGCACTTCATCCGGAATAGGAAGGATGACTCAGTCAAGAAACTGGCAAAATTATGTGTGGATAATATTGTAAGACTACATGGTGTGCCCCGTAGCATCGTGAGTGACTGAGATGGGCGCTTCACGTCTAATGAATGGAGGCCGGTACATCAACTATTGGGTTCCAAACTGAAGTTCAGCATGACCTTTCATCCGCCGACGAATGGTCAGACGGGGAGGATAAACAGGATGATGGAGTACATGCTTCGTATGTGCGTCCTATATATCGGGAAAAAGTGGAAGGATCACTTGTACATGATCGAATTTGCTTACAACAATAGCTACCAAGCAAGTATTCAAGTGACGCCCTTCGAGGCCCTATATGGTAGAAAGTGTCGTACTCCATTATCATGCTGGAGACGGGCGAGTCAAAGTTGTATAAGCGGAAGGAAGTTGAGGATGTGACTTCTATTGTTCAGATAATCAGGGAGCAGCTATTGATTGCGCGGGACAAACATGCTAAATAATACAACGTCAAGCACATGAATGTTGAGTTCGTCGTGGGCAATTGGGTTTACCTGAAGATCAAACCATTCAAGGGTGTGTCGAGGATTCGTCGGCTGAAAAAGCTAAGTCCGAGATACCTTGGGCCGTTTGAGGTTTTGGAGCGCATTGGTGAAGCCGCTTATCAATTGAAGCTTTCAACAGAGCTTAGTGGTTTGCATGATGTATTCCACATATCGGTGTTGCAGAAGGCGGTGCAGGAGCCTGCACAAGTGGTGGTGGTGGATCAGGAACCGATTGATGGTGGATTGACAACAGATCAATCATTCGTAGAAACTCGGAAGTTAAGCAACTTCGCAATAAATCTATCAGGATGGTTAAGGTCCGTTGGGACATCTGTGGCCGATAGGAGCTGTCATGAGAGCCAGAACAAACCATGAAGGCGGAGTTCTCTGAGCTTTTCGTTTGAGGTATACTTTCACAGTATTGATACTCTTTATTTTTCCCCCAAATCAGGTGTTTTCCTGGAGTCTACATCTAGTACTCTCAACGCGGGCACCAGCACTCCCCTTGACTCTGAAAGAATTTTGTCCTGAAATTACACGTTACAAGTAGCACTCCCCGACTGAAAGCTCAACTGTTTGGAAGTAGCATTGGAGTGTTGTCTCTGGCCTTGGCCCTTATGAGACTGAAACAAATATTGTTCAGTCACAGCGAACGGTGGTGTAACACCCCAAATCCCAAATTTGGGTTCAGGCTGGGGACGGCCTGGGCCGGTACACGTCCTGCTCGGTTGAGCACTTGTAGTGCTAGATGAAATACACTCGACAAGTTCTCGAGACGGAACACGCCCTGTGATACGCGCATGTCCGAGGGCGTGTCAGAGGTCGTGCCCGAGGCGTGTCCTCCTCTGGTCGACGACTCCCTTGAGTAGATGCGCTTCGAATTCTCAAGAGAGAGGGCACACAGCCGACGACATGGTCGAGAGGGGGGGTCTCGGGTCTCGAGGATAAACGTGGGCGTGTCAAAGACTGTGTCCTGTTTTGGCATGATGTCTCGAGTGTGTAGTGGGGCACGGCCTAGGACACGGGCGTTCGGCCGTGAAACGGATGTCACATGCGTCTTGTTCTGGATATAGTTCGTGTCGCTTAAGGTACACGGCGTAAACGGGCAGTCACAGGATGTCAGCCCTGATAGCCACTGGGAATTTTGTTGTTCATTTCCTTCCTATGGGACTGATGCCCAGGTTTCTCCTTGCTGCTTTCGAAATTGAGAAGATAAGAATTCTCTTTTTAGAGAGAAGGGAGAGCAAGGAGGAGGAGGAGAAGGGATTACACCGGTGGACGTTAGAATCCGAAGCTACAGATTTGTGGTGGCAAGGCCGCTGCGGTTCTTTCCACTGGCTAGATTTATGGCTCAAGGTCGTCAAGGGACGCCCTTCTTAGACAAGGCCTTTATGCTAAGCATGGAATCCTCCACCAAGCGGTGGACAGCATAAGTGATTCCAGTGTCGTACTAGAGCCATGTGTTACGGCATCATGAAGCTGGAGTAATCGGGCGAAGTCCAAAGTTGTAGCTTTGTAAGCGGAAGGAAGATTGAGGATGTGACTCTCTGAATTTGCTTCATCGATTGGTAATGCAGGGAGCGAGCTATTGAGTTTGTCGCGATGGACAAGCACACTGCTAAATAATATAACAACGTCAAGCACATGAATGTTGAGTTCGTCGTGGGCAATTGGGTTTACGCTGGAAGATTCAAACCATTCAAGGGTGTGTCGAGGATTCGTCTTGTAAGGCTGAAAAAGTATACATTCCTGGTGAGATATATAAATGGGTGATTTATATAAGTCCATTGTGATGAGCAACTTAAAATGCTTTCGCTACCTGAGCTGGGCGAGTAGAACATGATTTTGTTTGAGGTGAAATTTGGAGCGTTATATTCCATTGGAGGGTGTATTAAGCAGGTTTAGACTTTTGGGTGGGAGAACATAATTGAACTCAAGAATCTAGGAATGTAAATAATGCACGTGAGGAGCTTGAGCGTGTAGTAAATGTATATTTGTCGTTATGGAATGGACGTAACTGGTGTTTTGTACATTGATAGGTGACGAGGAGTGGTGCTAGGCAGTCTGATCCCCAGTATTCTGATAAGAGTGCGGCACCAGCTGAGGCACCTACACCTCCTCCCTCGGCGGAGACCATACATGTGGTTACTGAGATGGTGCTCGCAGTGTTACATGCACAGCCTGTTGGGAAGGCAAGGCCTGTAGGGGTGCCAGTGCGGCTTGGTGCAAGGCAAGAGCGTGTTGAGGCTCTAGTTGAGGAGCAAGCAGCTGACGAGAAATTGAAAAGGTTTATGGAGTTTCAACCACCTACGTTTGGAGGAACGGGTTCCCCAACGCAGGCTGAAGATTGGATCGCATGAGTGAAGAGGATCCTGACAGCAATCAGGACTGTGGAGGGTTAGAAAGTTACCTTAGCCACTTTTCTGTTGGAAGGAGACGCGAGGCTTTGGTGGGATGAAGTGGAATTGCAGCACTTGGTAGGCCGAGGTTTAGAGGAGATCTCGATAGAAGAATTTTCAAGATTATTTCTGTCCAAGTATTTGCCAGTGTCGCAGCAAATTGCCATGGAAAATGTGTTCCAACATTTGGTGCAGTGTGAGAGTAATGTTGATACTTACTGCATGAGTTTACTAGTCTGTGGCGCTATGCGGGGTCTACTTTCGCTGAGGAGGCGCGAAAGACGAATAGGTTCTATGAGGGACTGCATGATGAGCTGAGGTTGGCACTCCCGAGTTCGGTGAACCAAGGCTTCCAAGCGTTAGTCGATACAGCCCGTGCACTGGAGAAAGATTTGAAACGGGTGCAGGACAAGAAGAACATGGTGGCGGAAAAGCCGGAATTTAAAGTTCCACAGTCAGAACAATCAGAGTTTAGGAGACGAGACAAGAAGAGGTTCAGGCCTGTTGAACCAACTCCTTCGACTGTTTCCTCGGGAGCAACATATGGACAAGAACGTGTTGAGACACGTACATGTTTTAAATGTGGGAAGCAGGCATATATAGCCCGTGATTGTTGGAGTGGCCCTTCAAGGGGTGAGAAAAAGATAGGTGCGTCTTATGAGGAAAAGGGTAAGGCAGTGACTGAGTCATCTACATCCCGGACGCAACCTCGAGTCTACAATCTCGAATTGCAGGAGCCACAAATCTCAACTGGTGAAGTACAACAACCTCAAGTATTTAGTTTGGAAGTACAGGAGGCCATAAAACGAATTATGAAAGATGTGGATGAGCGAAAATAAGTGAACCTTGTCCCTTCGTATGATGTAACTATATGGTGTATGTATGTATGATATTATATATATGACTTGTTTTGTGCGATGTCATGGGGCGAGACAAGCTGCGGCCTCTGAGCTCTTACCCGGATCATTTTAGTGAGGTGCAATAAAGGAGTGGTTATGTTGGTGTTTACAGTTGAGCTAAATTTTGGGTCGAAATTTTATGTAAGGAGGTGAGGGTTGTAACACCCCAAATCCCAAATTTGGGTTCAGTCTGGGCGACACGGCCTGCGACACGGGCGTGTCCCAAGCCGTGTCCTGCTCGGTTGAGTAGCTTGTCAAGTGCTCGACGAAATACACTCGATGAGTTCTCGATAGGGTACACGCCCTGTGACACGGGCGTGTCTGAGGGCGTGTCCGAGGGCGTGTCTGAGGCGTGTCCTCCTCTAGTTGACGAACTCCACTCGAGTAGATGTGCTCGATGAATTCTCGAGAGAGGGAACACGGGCATGGCATATGGCCGTGTGCTGCTCTGTATACTCAAGTAGGTCTCGAGTGGGTCTCGAGTGTGTCTCGAGTGGGGAACACGGCCTTGGACATGGGCGTGTGTGACCGTGTCCTATTTTGTTCACTCAAGTGGGTCTCTTAAGTGGGTCTCGAGTGTGTCTCAAGTGGGGCACACAGCCTAGGACACGGGCATGTCGGCCTATGATACGGGCGTGTCACATGGTCGTGTCCTGTTCTGGATAAGTCGGTTTGTGCGCCGCTTAAGTGCATGTTGTTGGGTACATTGGAAAATGTGTACCAGATTTGAAGAAGCCTCACCTTACTCAATGATATGCATCAAGGTGTATTTGATGTTGTTTTGAGTTTATATGTGCAGGTTAAGTAAGTGCAGGAATGCAGGAAAAAGTTTCTAAGTCCATGAGTCGACACCAGAAGAAGCTATGTCGACACTTATGAAGGCTTGTGTCGACACTGGAGAAAAGTTGTGTCGACACTTGGAGTTAATTGTGTCGACACTTGGAATGGCTGTGTCGACACCTGAAGAAGCTGTGTCGACATACAGAGGCAGTGTCGACACATAGAGAAGAATAGTTGACATCAACTGTGTCGACATACAGAGGCAGTGTCGACACACAGAGAAGCATAGTCGACATCCACTGTGTCGACATACATAGGTAGTGTCGACACACAGAGAAGCTTAGTTGACATCAACTGTGTCGACACATATAGGCAGTGTTGACACACAGAAGACTTTGTCGACACATGGCAGAATTTCAACAAAATCAATTTGTGTGAAGAAAAGAAGTGACTGTGTCGACACCACAGAACTAGTGTCGACACAATCTACAGAAGCTGTGTCGAGAAGCAGTGTCAACACCAAGGAAGTTGTGTCGACACCACCAAGGCTTGTGTCGACACTGAGTCTACTTGTATTGACACATGATGAAGTTCAGTCTCGACACTTTGCTGACAGAGACAGACTTTCAAGAAGTGACTGGATGACTTGACAGCTGCCATTACCAACCGGTCTACTGCAACTGTCAGAGCTGTCAGAAGTTTGTTAGAAATCGGATCAGCCGGTTACCATGGAGGAAGTCTATATAAAGGCATTCTCCATCAACAGATAAAGAGATTGATGATAGAAGACAGATATACTAATAGAGAAAAGAGTATTCTGATACAGAATACATAAAAACAAAAGAAGATTTTCATCAGAAGATCAAAGAAGAAGTTGGAGAGAGAGAGAGGGCTCCATCTATTGAAGTGAAGAAAGGGATTTATATCAACAAGTCCCTCAAGTGCAGATTCTGAACCAGTCTGCCAAGAAGGATTCAGATTGAGATCTGAATTTCAAGAAAGAAGCTGATTGAAGATCAACTTCAAAGGAGATCAACCCTGCTGAGTTCAGATTCAATAAGCTTTGAAGAAAGCTAAGAGTGGTTGTTCTCTACCATCAGATTCTTCCAAGAACTGATCAAGAAGCCATCCATCCTTTCTCTCTCCACCAGGGTGGTGGTAAAATACATTGTTAAATCTATTTTCTGTAGGATCTTTTTAAGATCTGAGCTGTAAGCCTGATTTATAAAGGCTGCGTTGTAGGAGATTTAGATCTCTGAGTGGTAGGCCTTGTTGAAGGCTGAGGTAGGGCTGTGAGCCTGAGTTGTAGGAGATTGTTATCTCTGAGTTGTAGGCCTTGTTGAAGGCTGAGGTAGGGTAGATTGCCTGAGCTGTAGGAGTGTGGAGTCACTCTGAGTTGTAGGAGCATTGTTTGGGTTCTGAGCTGCTGTAAGATCTGAGGATCTGAGATGAAGGAAAGAAGTTAGGTTGAATCTATCACACTGCTAGATAGGCGAAGGGGTAAAGTGGATGTACCCAGAACTTGGGGAACCACTATAAAAACTGTGTGCAATCTGTGATTGTGTGATTCTATGAATTTTGTGCTGTGTTAGCTGTAGAATTAGCTGTTTCTGATTAATTAACTGAATAGATATTCTGCCTTAGAAGAAAAAGGAATTACACTTATTCACCACCCCCCCTCTAGGTGTTTAGGATCTAATTCTTTCAAGTGGTATCAGAGCCAGGTTCCTCAAAGTTAGACTTAACAGTCTGAGTGAGATCTGTAAGGCAGAATTAAGATCATGAAGATGGGTTCAGGAGAAAACCATAAAGAACTTGGTTCAATGAAATTGCCCATCTACAGGAAAGAAATATTTGGAATATGGAAAGAAAGGGTCAGATTATTCATGGAGCCATCTGATCCTAGAATTTACATAACAGTTAAGGAAGGACCATATGTTCCAATGAAGATTTCTGTGCTTGATGCCAATCAAAGAATTTCAAAGGATTTTTCAGAGATGACTAAGGATGAGATCATCTTGGCTACAATGGATAAAAGAGCCCAGAATATTATAGTAAGTGTCATTGATGATTAAACATTCCAGAATCTAATTCACTGCAAAACCTCCAAGGAGATGTGGGACACATTGATTGTCTACATGGAGGGTTCTGAAGAGGTTAGGCAAGATAGAAAGTCTATGCTTAATCAAGAATATGAGAGTTTCAGACAAGCCAAGTATGAAAGTATAACTGAATGTTATAAGAAATTCTATAGGATTGTCAATGAACTAATGTCTTATGGAAGAATATTCAGTACTTATGAGCTGAATGACAAATTCCTTAGGTCTTTGACTAAGGATTGGGATACTAAGATCTGTGCCATAAGGAAAGTGGCCAGACTGGCTGAGATATCTCCTCCAACACTGTTTGGCAAATTGTTGTCTTATGAGATGCAGCTGTTGGCCAGAAAGGAGGAAGAGAAAAATACAAAGGGTGACTATAAAGAAAAGTCAGTAGCTTTCAAGGTAGAAGCCACAAGGAAGAATAGGAGAATGTCTCCATCTTTTCCTAAGAGAGATGCAGAAATGATCTCAGAAAATTCAGATAATCCCAGTTCAGACAGCAGTAATTCTGATGAATACTTTGCAGCATTCACAAAGCAGTTCCAGAGATTCTTAAAGAAGAAGTAGTGGAAATCTAAGCCTTCCACATCTCAGACCAAGGATGATTATTATCAGAAGAGGAAATCATCAAGGAAGGACTGGAATGCAACAAAGCCTAGCAAGCCAACTACATCCAAGATCATATGTTATTGCTGCAACAAAGCTGGACATGTTGTGGCTGACTGTCCAGACAAAAGGAAGGAGTCTGTTAATAGAAAGAAGTCTCAGCACAAGAGCAAGAAGGAGAAATCCTTGGTTGCTAAGAAAGAGAAAAGTTTGACAGATCAATCAATTTCAAAATCTGAATCTGAGGCTGAGGCATATATTGGTTTGTTTGCAGACGAAGAGGATGAGTTCATGCAATTACTGGACTCTATCTATGAGCAGGAAGACCATCAGTGCAAAGGACTGATGGCTGTGTCTGAAGAAGACAAGTGTCAGGATCAGCCTGGCCCCAGTAAGGTGACTCCAAGTTGTCATGCCCCTATATGGTACTTGGACAGTGTATGTTCCAGGCACATGACTGGAACAAGGGGATTGCTGAAGGACTTATCACCTATGCTGAATGGGCCTAAAGTAATCTTTGGTGGCTCTGAAAAAGGAGTCATCAAAGGGTTTGGTAACATTTCTAATAACTTAATCACAATCACTCAAGTGGCCTATGTAAAGGGTTTGAAACATAAACTAATAAGCATAAGCCAGCTGAGTGATCTAGGATATGACATTTCATTTGTCAAGAATGGGTGTCATATTAAGAGGTCAAGTGATCAAAAAGTCATATTGACTGGTTATGGAAAAAGAAATGTATACTGCCTAAATTTTGAGTGTGAGAATAAAAATTCTCCTATCTGTCTTGTGGCTGATGAGAAAGCCTCTCATTGTGTCAAATGGCACAAGAGGCTAGATCATCTTAACTACAAGACAATTGGCCAACTCTTTGGTAAAGAGTTAGTGAGGAATGGTCCTCAAGTTAAGTGTTATAAGGATGGAATATGTTCAGCTTGTCAAAAAGGCAAGCAGACTAGATCCTCCTTTCATAGCCTAGAAACCAAATACTCAGTGAGGTGCTTATACCTCTTGCATATGGACTTATTTAGTCCTATGCCAGTTCGGAGCCTAGGTAGGAAGTTCTACACTTTTGTGGTTGTAGATGACTATTTTAGATTCTCATGGGTATTCTTTCTGAGATAGAAATCTGAAACCCCAAAGGTCTTCTACAATTTTGTCAAACGAATTTATAATGAATTATATAGTTCAGTGGTCAAAATCAGAAGTGATCATGGAACTGAATTCCAATCTAAAAGTATGACAAGGCTGTATGAAGAATTTGGGATTCTTCAGGAATTTTCCTCACCTAGAACACCTCAGCAAAATGGCATTGCTGAGAGAAAGAATAGGATATTGATTGAGGCTGGAAGAACACTATTGAGTGATACTTCACTCCCAGAATATTTCTGGGCTGAGGCAGTAAACACTGCATGCCATGTGCTCAATAGGGCTTCCATCACCAAAAGCCACAAAAAGATACCCTATGAGGTTATGAAAGGCAGAAAACCAAATTTATCCTATTTTAGGATCTTTGGTTGCAAATGTTATATGCTTAACAATGGCAAATCTCACCTAACTATGTTTGCTGCCAAATCCCAAGATGGGATATTTGCTGGGTACAGCAACAATAGTAAGGCTTATAGGGTCTATAATTTGGCTACTCAAGTTGTAGAAGAGTCAGTTCATGTCATCTTTGATGAAACTAGACTTATTAACAGTGAGTTGCCAAGTAGTTCTTGTAGCTCCACAGGTATACAGCAGAAGATGGACCAGCTTACTATCAGAGAAGTTCCAGCTGCAAAGCAGGATGAGAAAATGGTAGTTGCTGTCCAGGGGGAGTACAAGACACTCAAGATGTTGATGAAGACCATGAGGTGCAGCATAATGAAGAGATTGGAGAAGGTCAAACTGTTGATAGATTACCTCCAGTAGTTAGACAGTTGAAGGATCATCCTACACACCAGATCATTGGTGATCCAAGACAAGGAGTACAAACAAGGAGCAGGAACTTGAACACAGTTCTTTGCTCAAGCTTCTTATCTCAAGTGGAACCCAAGAGATTTGAAGAAGCTGTTAAGGACCCACACTAGATTGATGCCATGCAGGAGGAGTTAAATCAATTCAGAAGGTGCAAGGTCTGGGATTTGGTTCCAAAACCAAAGGGCCACAATGTCATTGGGACAAAGTGGATTTATAGAAACAAGCTTGATGAGAGTGGGATCATAGTGAAGAACAAGGCAAGACTAGTTGCCAAAGGATACAGACAGGAGGAGGGTATAGACTTTGATCAGACTTTTGCTCCAGTGGCTAGGTTGGAAGCTATCAGGCTATTCCTAGCCTATGCAGCATATCAAGGCTTCAAAGTGTTCCAAATGGATGTTAAGTCTGCGTTCTTAAATTGAGACTTAAAAATGGAGATCTATGTAGAACAGCCCTCAGGTTTTGTTGATCCACTCAATCCTACTTATGTCTATAGACTTAGGAAAGCTTTGTATGGGTTGAAACAAGCCCCAAGGGCTTGGTATGAAACCCTGTCTAATTTCCTCATTGAGAACAAATTCTCAAGGGGGAAAATTGACAAGACTCTATTCCTTAGGGAATCCAAAGGAAAGAGCATCCTAGTCCAAATATATGTTGATGACATAATATTTGGGTCTACTGAAAGTAACCTTTGTAGAAACTTTGCAAAACTTATGCAAGGGAAATTTAAAATGAGCAGTATGGGAAAACTTGAGTTCTTCTTGGTTCTCCAAGTAAGACAGATTGATGATGTCTTGTCCATATCCCAGTCTAAGTTCACCCAGGAGTTAATTAAGAAGTATGGTATGGAGTCATCCACTACCATGAGAAGTCCAATGGGGACAAGTGTATCTCTTAGCAAAGATGATGCAGGGAAACCTGTAGATGAAACTTTGTATAGATGGATAGTTGGCTCCCTACTATATCTGACTGCTAGTAGACCAGATATCATGTATGTTACATATGTCTGTGCTAGGTACCAATCCTGCCCTAAAGAATCTCATCTTACTGCTGTTAAAAGGATTTTGAGATATCTTAAGAGCACACCTAATCTAGGCCTTTGGTATCCTAGGAATAGAGATTTTCTACTAATGGGCTATTCAAATGCAGACTTTGCAGGTTCAAAGTAGATAGGAAAAGCACAACAGGCACCTGTCAATTTCTAGGAGGAAGATTGGTGTCTTGGAGCTGTAAGAAGCAGACCAGTGTGGCAATTTCCACAGCTGAGTCCGAGTATGTTGTTGCAGGAAGTTACTGTGCACAACTGTTATGGATACAGCATCAGTTAGAAGATTATGGTATTCAAGTAAGTAGAACTCCATTATTATGTGATTCTACTAGTGCTATTTCTATTGCTCATAATCCTGTTTCTCATAGAAGAACAAAGCATATAGAAATAAAATACCATTTTCTTAGAGATCATGTAGAGAAAGAAGATATCTCTTTAGAATTTGTTAGTACTGATTTACAACTAGCTGACATGTTTACTGAGCCTTTAAATGAAACTAAATTCAACAATTTCAAAATTGAATTTGGAATATTGAACATAAATTAGTTTAACAAATTTGGCTAAGTAAAATTGTGTCGACACAAGAAGTCTGTGTCGACACATAGTAGTTGGTGTCGACATTCCAGGATAGTGATGTCGAGACATCTAGAAAATAGGTGTCGACATCCCAGAAAAGTGGTGTCGACACATCTAGAGAATAGGTGTTAACTCTTCAGAGAAGTTGTGTCGACACATCCAGAAGTTGTGTCGATAATAACAATCAATTAATGTCGACACATTAGAAGTCTGTGTCGACAATTTTCAACAGTGTCGACACATTAAGAGAATTATTATAACAGCCCGATTTTCTCAGCATGCAAACTTTTCGGGTGACACAGCCTGGGACACGGGCGTGTCCCAGGGCGTGTCGAGCCCGTGTCGACGGTCGGCCTTGGGAGTCGACGTTTTTCATTCGACAATGTGTCGAGAGAAGGCACACAGCCAAGGACACGGGCGTGTCCAAGGCCGTGTCGTGTGTTCGATGAAAATTGCTCGACGATCGTCGAGTATCGAGATGTGGTCGTCGAGTGTCGAGATGTGGGTGAACACGGCCTGTGACACGGGCATGTCACAAGGAGTGTCCCTTTGGGTCGACGAACTCAGCCCGACGAATTTTGCACTAAGGCGTGTCTTAGTGCCTTGTATGGGCACACGGCCTGGTACACGGGCGTGTCACAGGCCGTGTGAGTCTCGGGCGATTTTGGGATTTTTTTTCAGCCTGATGAACATGGCCACAGACACGGGTGTGTCTGAAGGAGTGTTGAGTGACACGGCCCCTGACACGGGAGTGTCACATGGGCGTGTCACTGGTTTGGATAAGTCGGTTGAGCACCGCTTGAGGCACACGGCCACAGACACGGGCGTGTCACAGGCCGTGTCAGGCACAAATCAGGTTTTCTGGCAAACTCGTGGCCGTCCGTTCTTTCAGCTGGGATCCAATGGCTGAACTACGTCCCTGTTTCCTTAAGGCCGTGAATGAGAAGAGAAATCTCATTTCTCATTTGGTCTTCTCTTTCTTCATTACTAGTGAGAGAAAGGGAGAGGAAGAAGGAGGAGGAGGCAAGGGGCTGGTCACCGGTGGTGTTGCGGTTTACCGACGAGAGATCCGAAGCCAGCGTTGCGGAGGAAAAGCACTTGTGAGTCGTTCAAGACAACTTCACGTTCATGGCACCAAAGAGGGCTTCAAGGGTAACGACTTTTCTTCCTATCCATGTGAAGGCTTCCTTTTGGCATATGTTTGTGATTCCCCCACCAAGAGGTGGCTGATTTTGGGAGTCTTTGGGTGGATGCATGAAATCCCCTTTGTTGGCATATAGATCTGGAAATGGAGTACGGAATAGGCATGCTGTGTGAAGCCCATCTGGACAGGTTGGTCTGGATTGGTGATGTTGCATATGAATCGGAGAAGACTTCGTGATAAACGTGTAGTTTAAGGAGTCAACGGGTTATGTCTGTAAAGGGTAGTAGCAAAAAGTACTGGAGTGGTAGTCCAGGAAAATATCCGTGTATGTTTGTGTTATTGGGTCGTACCTGTGACTGAGTAACAGAAAGTACTGGTGTGACCAGGAAAGGCCCTTTGTGATGCTTGATGTCGTAGTTTGTCCAACTGTGAAGCAAGTAACAGGAAGTACTGGCATGGTAGCCAGGAAAGACCCCTGACATTTGTGATATTTGCGGTGTCCACCTGCAAAGAGAGTAGCAGGAAGTACTGCGGTGCCCAGGAAAGACCCGTTAATGTTGTGAATGGGTGTAGAGAAACACCCAGGCTGAATGCCAAGAACAGGATTGGTGAGACCGACCCGCGCCTTTGATTAAGCCGCGAGTACGCCGTACTCAGTGAAGGCAAGGCGATTTGAGCAACGGGGGTGGAGGATCCGACCTGCGTTATGTCTGTCTGACGTGGACCAGAAGGTGTGGTCTGTTGGAGCGCATAGCAAGAGTCTTAGGCATGCGCGCCATGACACAATGGGGGGCTACGGGCCATCCCGGTGTAGTAAGACTAGAACTCCGGCTGCACGCCATGGAGTAAATGCTCAAGAGAATTACCGTTGGGTTGTGACCCTGATACGGTGGTGGGCAAGTGCTTTGCCAGAACACCAAGAATGTGCCCTGAGTGCACGGATCGTTGGGCCGGGTGGCAAACGGTTGTGATGGCATGTGTGCGTGAAAGCACATTAGATATTGTTGTCATGCTTGTGATATATTATGCATGTAGGGAAGATTACCGCTGCCTCGAGAGAAGGGGTAGGGTCGTTATAATTTGGTCAGCTGAATGCTGACCATTGCCTCTGTTTGCCACCGTTGGGTGAATTGTCCCTGTATAGGTGCTATAGAGCCAAGCAGAATGCATAACGGTTGATGTCCCTGCTGTTGTTGATGCTGCTGCTGCTAGCCCTCGAAGGCTTTTGTTGCTTGTTGTGTGTTTGCTTTTATTGTGGCCGGCCTGCGCGCCACTATTTGAGGCCACTGTTTAAAAGCCATGTAAGGCCATAAGGCCAACTTTTGTACTCTTGTAAGACATTCTTATATAAGATATATACAAAGTGGGGTTGTGTTATATGTTGGACATTCACTGGTGGAGTTCAAGTGTTCGTATAGGCTTCCGCTAGAATGCAATGTGTTAGGTGCGCTGCGTTACTATGGTATCATCCCGTACCTTCACAGCCAGTTTTGTGATATATACTATGGGGCCCCGGCCGGACCTTCTAGGATATACCATATGAACGGATGGGATTGTTACATTTTTGGTATCGGTTGTTTTGGTCTTTCCCTCTCGAAGTCGTGGTCGACTTCTTTTGTGGGGTGGCGAGCACATGTTTGTGCAAACCACGTTATGCGATTGAACTCCTGAATGTCCATGATAGGAATGCAAATAGGTGTGTTTGAGGAACCTGCGTGTTTCGATTTTGTGTTGTTTCCTTGTGTAAGGCCGCTAATGTGTGTGTCTTGTCCACCTTTAGGTGACACGGAGTGGAGCTGGGCAGTCAGAGCCCCAGCGTTCTGATGAAAGTACGGCAAGAGCCGAGGTGCCTACACCTCCACCGTCTGCGGAACATGTGTGTTTAGTTGTTGAGGCTTTGTTTGCCATGATCCAAGGCCAGCCACTTAGGCAGGAACAAGCGGTTGTGAGGCCAGAACAGGTGGCGGTAAGGCCTGAACCTGTACTGGATGTGGTTCCTCGAGCGGCTGAGAAGCAGCTGACGCGGTTTATGAGTTTCCATCCACCTACATTCTCGGGAGCGGGAACTCCGACGCAGGCTGACGATTGGCTATCGCGCGTCAAGCGAGCCATTATGGCGATTGGAATGGCGGAGCATCAGAAAGTCACCCTAGCTACCTTCCTGCTTGATGGAGACGCTAGATTGTGGTGGGATGAGATGGAGTTGCATCACTTGGCGGGTCGTCCTTTAACACAAGTATCCATGGAAGAATTCGCCCTACTCTTCCTAGCGAAGTACCTTCCTGCGGCTCAACGGATAGCCATGGAAAATGAATTCCAAAGGCTAACACAAGGTGATGGCAATGTGGACGCGTACCTGCATGAGTTTACTCGCTTGGGGCGATATGCGGGTTCTATTTTTGTTGATGAGCAGAGGAAGACCAATCGGTTCTATGAAGGACTGAGGGATGAGTTGAGGTTCCTGGTGTCTAGTTCTGTGAACCAAGGCTTCCAGGCGTTGGTTGACACTGTGAGCGTGCTGGAAAAGGATATGAAGAGGGTGCAGGGGAAGAGAGCTTTGGCTGTGATGCAACCAGAGTGGAAGGTGCCCCGATCTGGGAAACCATTTTATAAGAAGAAATGGGGCAAGAAGTCCAAGACAAGTGGACAAGCTCCTCATCATTTGCATCGGGAGCAACATCGGGGGCTACCTCAAAGCCAGACACTCGTACATGCTATACTTGTGGCCGGGTGGGGCATATTGCTCGAGATTTTCGGGTACCGCCAAAGAGTGAAAAGAAGGCGGGAGCGTCTTATGCGGAAAAAGGAAAGGCGGTGGTGGACTCCTCTACCTTGCAGGCGCAGCCCCGGGTCTACAATCTTGGCTTGCAGGAGGCCATCAAGCAGAGTGATGTTGTCATAGGTATGAGTTTAGTTTTGTATATGTGTTTGCTTTTATGCTTTGCTTAGTATATATGTGTTTGTGGTTTGTGTGTGTGACATGATTGTCACACGCTTTGTGATGATTCGGGACACGCTGGCGCGAGCACTGTTTGATATGGGTACGTCGCATTCTTTTCTGTCTAGCGAGTTTATAGCACGGATTGGGATACCTAGTCGTGCAAAGACAGATAGCGTCAGAGTGGTGTTGTCGAATGGCTGTTGGATGCTTGCGGATCAAGCTTGCGATGTGGCGGTTCAAATATTAAGTCGGGATTTCAGTTTAACTGCATTTGTTTTGCCAATATTGGAATTTGACGTGATATTGGATATGGATTGGCTTGCGGAGCAACATGCCATGATTGATTATCAGTCCAAAGAGATCACGTTGGGCCAGAATACCGAACAGTAGACAAAGTTCGCGGGTATGCGAGGAGTAGGCGGGACGTTGATGGCTGAGTTGAAGATCCAACTACAAGAATTGCTGGAGCAAGGTTATATACGCCCAAGCATGTCACCTTGGAGCGCGCCTGTGCTTTTTGTGAAGAAGAAAGACGGTGGGTTGCGATTATGTATTGACTACCGTGAACTGAATAAGCTGACCGAGAAGAATAAATATCTGATAGCCCAGATTGATGAGTTATTCGATCAGCTGGTGGGCTCGACCGTCTATTCGAAGTTGGATCTGAAGTCTGGTTACTACCAGTTAATAATTCGGGAAGGTGACATTCCCAAAACCGCATTTGGAACGCGTTATGGGCACTATGAGTACACAGTCATGCCATTTGGACTGTGCAATGCGCCCTCGGTGTTTATGGATTTGATGCACCACACGTTCCGAGAGTACCTGGATTTGTTCGAGATCGTGTCCATTGATGATATCCTGGTATACTCGAAGTTGAAAGCTGAGCATGAGACTCACTTGCGGTTGGTGTTGACTACATTGAGGCAAAATCAGCTCTATCCCAAGTTCTCGAAGTGCGAGTTTTGGCTATCGTCGGTGGCTTTTCTAGGCCATGTAGTAAGTGGAGCGGGCATTGCAGTGGATCCAGCAAAGATTAGGGCCATCGAGGAGTGGCCGGTATTGTCTTTAGTGGCCGAAGTCAGGAGTTTCTTTGGACTTGCGGGCTATTATCGAAGATTTGTTGAGAACTTCTCGCGGATTGCTTTGCCGCTAACCACGTTGACGCGAAAAGATCAGAAGTTCGTTTGGATGCCAGAGTGCGCACGAGATTTTGAAGAGCTGAAGGTTCGGTTGACCACGGCGCCGGTGTTGTCTTCGCCAAGTGGGACCAATGGATTTGTGATTTATAGTGATGCCTCAGGGAGCGGCTTAGGCTGCGTTCTTCTGCAACAGGGAAAGTTAATTGCTTATGGCTCACGCCAGCTGAAGGTGCACGAGCGAAATTATCCCGTCCATGACTTAGAATTAGTGGCGGTGATTTTTGTACTCAAGTTGTGGCCACACTACCTTTATGGAGTGAAGGTGGAGATCTATACAGATCACAAGAGCCTAAAGTATCTCTTGGAGCAGAAAGACTTGAATATGCGACAACGAAGGTGGTTGGAGTTCCTTGGGGACTACACTTTTGAGATTCACTATACACCCGGAAAGGGGAATGTTATCGCGGATGCCTTGAGTCGGAGGGTTCCGGCTAGAGCAAATTGGTTACAAAGGCATGATGAACGTCTTATCCAGGAGCTAGAGGTGTTGGAGATTTATTGTGTTGACAAGAATTCCACTGGCACTGCATGTTTGAACTGGACCGAGGTGCAATGTGACCTTGCAGACCGAGTTCGACGGGCAACAGAGTTGGATGAAGATCTCTTACGCTATGTGAATGAAGGGCCAGAGGGCAAATTCACCTGGAATGACGGTCTTTTGCGAAAAGAGGGCCGTTTGTGCGTCCCAAATGTGGGGAAATTGAGGGAAGAACTGATGTATGAAGCGCATTATACAAAGTATTTCATTCACCCCGGGAGCACGAAGATGTTCAACGATATGAAAAAGCTATTATGGTGGCCAGGGCTAAAGAAAGATGTTGTCCTCTATGTGGCCAAATGCCAAACATGTGCGATGGTGAAGGCGGAATGCCAAAAGCCGGGCGGTTATTTGAAGTCGCTACCGATCCCAGAGTGGAAATTTGATGATATTTCCATGGATTTTGTGCACGGGTTGCCGAGATCGCAGCGAGGAAATGATTCCATTTGGGTGATTGTTGACCGACTAACTAAAGTGGCACATTTTCTCCCGAACAGGCGGGATGATTCAGTCAAAAGTTTGGCAGTTATATGTTGACCAGATTGTACAGCTTCACGGTGTTCCTCGGAGCATCGTAAGTGATCGAGATGGGCGATTCACGTCAAATGATTGGAGGCTAGTTCACCGACTGTTGGGCACGAAGTTGACTTTTAGTACGGCCTTTCATCCCCAAATGGATGACCAAACTGAACGTACCAACAGAATGATGGAGGACATGCTTCGAATGTGCGCCCTCGACTTCGGAAAGAGATGGGAAGATCATCTCTATATGGTGGAGTTAGCGTATAATAACAGCTACCAGGCAAGCATTGGGATGGCACCATATGAAGCGCTATATGGAAGGAAGTGTCGTACTCCCTTGGCTTCGGTAGAAGCGGGCGAAGCTCGAATTTATAAACCAAATGAAGTGGATGAAGCAAACTCAACCATACGAACTATTCGAGCGAAGCTACTTATTACTCAAGATTGACAAGCTAAGTACTACAACGCCAAGCACCGGAATGTGGAGTTCGCGATTGGCGATTGGGTCTACTTGAAGATAAAACCATTCAAAGGTGTCTCCAGGATTCGACGTTTGAAAAAGTTGAGTCCAAGATATTTGGGTCCCTTTGAAGTGGTTGAGCGAGTCGGAGAAGCGGCTTATCGGCTAGCTCTATCGGCAGACTTATGTGGCTTACATGATGTATTTCACATCTCGGTGCTTCGGAAGGCCGTGAAAGATCCAGCCCAAGTGATCACGGATGATCGTGTGCCACCGTTGGGTGGATTTTCCCTGTACAGGTGCTGGAGAGCCAAGCGGGATGCATAAAGGTTGATGTCCCTACTGATGTTGCTACTGCTGCTAGCCCTCGAAGGCTTTTGTTGCTTGTTGTGTGTTTGCTTTTATTGTGGCCGGCCTGCGCGCCACTATTTGAGGCCACTGTTTGAAAGCCATGTAAGGCCATAAGGCCAACTTTTGTACTCTTGTAAGACATTCCTATGTAAGATATATACAACGTGGGGTTATGTTATATGTTGGACATTCACTGGTGGAGTTTAAGTGTTCGTATAGGCTTCCGCTAGAATGCAATGTGTTAGGTGCGCTGCGTTACTCTGGTATCATCCCGTACCTTCACCGCCTGTTTTGTGATATATACTGTGGGGCCCCGGCCGGACCTTCTAGGATATACCATATGAACGGATGGGGTTGTTACATTTATGACGTGCCTTTTCACCTTCATTACTTAGAAAGGCATAAATAGGTCAACAACATAGTCTGTCGACACGCTCTCGAGAACAAAACCCTGTGTCGACAAATTCTCTCTTCTAAATTCAAGATTTCTCTCAACCCTAATGGCGCCAAAGCTAGAAGATAATGTCAACGAAGGCTATGAGCTAGTACGCAACACCTTTGATAATGCGGAACCCGAAATTAAAGCAGTAGTAACCCTAATTGCAGAAAATGGGTTGGAATTTCTGGTATCTGAACCTACAAAGATTTGGAAGAAAGAAATACTAGATTTCTATGGCGCAGCTACTTTAGATTCTACTGGACTTAAGATCAAATCTACCGTTCAGGGAACTAAGGTTAAACTTACTTTGAAGAGCTTAAGGAAAACTCTTCAACTCCCAAGAACACAAGAAGAAGAAGTACCTTCATCCAAGACTAGGGAAGCACTTCAATGGTGTGGATTAAATCCCACCATGAAGATTGGATCTGCAATGAACAGAAAATGAATGAATCAGCAAGGAAAATTCCTTTCAGAAGTGGTTGGAAAAGTCATTCTCTGTAAGCCAGGGGGCATGATAGGATTTCAACCTATATGTTCAGCCTGATGACCAGGATTATCTACAGACTAAACACTGATTGGTCAACAGTAGTTTTTGAAAAGATTAAGGAAAGTATTCAGAAGCCAAATCTGGGAAGAATTATGAGTCTGTACTTGACTAGAACAATTCCTGAAGTCATGGAACAAACTGCTGGTTCAAAGATCAACCATATGAGGAGAATGGATATCAGGATAATATCTAGATGGGATAGGGTCCTAACTAAGGATATGCCTGATGAAGAGAGGCAAGAGATTCCTGAAAAATCTCCTGCATAAGATATTGCAGATAGTGCTCAGGTGCAGGGGGAGTCTCAACTTGAGGAAGAGCCAACCCACTTGGAAAGTGAAATGGCTACACAAATTATTCTTGAGGTAATTCAAGAGGTTAATCAATCAATTATCAATGATAAGGATGAAACACTAACTGAATCTTTGATTGATGCTGACCAGACCACACAACTCCACAGTCAAGCACAAGATGTTATCATGGAGGATACATCTACAGCTGCAGACGCTCCTGAGTTGGTGGTGCCTCAAGTCCATCTCAACAAGAGTTCACCCTTGAAGAGTTGTTTCCAGATATAGTACAAGCAAGAACTAAGGGGGAGCAAACTGAATTTGAGGGGGAGAAAGCAGATTTTGAGGGGGAGCAAGTCAACATTGAGGAGGAGCAAGTAAGTACTATGGGGAAGGAGCAAGAGACTCAGAGGGAGCAACCTAGGACTTAACAGGAATTGCCTCCTAGTCCTAAGGAAAGAGTTGATATAGCCAGTACCTCAGCTTCTAAAGAGGAAGCAGAAATTCAAGCTAAGAAAAGAAAGCTAATGGTATTCAAAAGAAGAAGCCAGAGCTATAAGAGGGCATTACAAACTGCTCCACAATCTGCCCCAGCTACTGATTATAGTTCCTTGTTGATCTCATTGCAAGTAAAGTTAGATGAACAAAGAATTTCCATGGAGAAATATATGGATGAGACCCATAAAGATCTGCAATTCTCCTTGGCTCAAGATATAAAATCAATAAGATTTGAAGTAAACCAGCACAAGAAGGAGATGACAGACTACTTTCACAAAGGAGGCAATGTTGTGGTTTCCCTAGCAACACATCAAGAAAAAATCAAGACTCAAGTTGATGATATAGCTCTTAAGCAAGGCTATGTCCTAGAGAATCAACTTAGAATGAATGATAATCTGACAGAATCACATAATGTGATTGTTACAGAAATGAAGAATATTGCTACTGCCCAGACTAAAGCAAGGGCTAAAGCCAAGGCAGATTTTGATAAGCAATTAGAGGGAGGCCTAGCTGCTGTACAAACAGCTATTGAGCAATCTTAAAAGACCATTTCTGCACAGCTACTGAAGTTAAAGTCATTCTATAAAGATGGTGTTAATTATCGTGATGAACAAATAAGATTTCAAAAAGATGACCTCAGGGATCATATTGCCAGAGAAGTCATAAAGGGGGAGAGAGTGTTAGTCAAAGCTAGCTCAGATCATGCTAAATGGATATCTAATAGCATCAGAGCCACACTTGGATATCCACCCCTCTGTGATGATGATAATGTAGCTGTGTCAGGTATACACCCTGCTTATTTTGGAGGTGACCAACCTGAAGTTGCTCAGGTCATTTACCCTCCAGCAGATTTTGAAATGATTCACCAAGAAGTACATTCCATGTACAGCCCTCCAGAGGGTGCTAAAAATATTATTATTGAGAAAGTGGACATGTTAAAGGATGACAAGGATGCTCAGAAGGAAGCTCTATTGTCTAAGAAAAAGTTCAGAGAACAGGCTGAGTTGAAGCCTGATTTTGAGCAGTGGAGCCCTACTTCCAGAAATATTATATTGACTGTTTGGAAGGCTGTGAAGGACAAGACCCATGATAGGGGCAAATGATACACTGAGCAAGAATGGCAAAAGCATGAAGCTAGACAGGAAGCCATTCTACAGTATAGAAGAAAGACAAAAGCTGGGAAGCTACCTCCTAATGCTCAGGAGCCTAGCAAATATTTCCCTAAGCCTTTTCATTATTTTCAAAGACAGAGAATAAGGGCTGAAGAACAAAAGAAGAAAGATCTGAAGGGCAAAAAGCCAGCTGCAGATACAGATGCTCCAGTACAAGCCAAGATCCAATCAGGCAAAGGCATAGTCATCAAGGTGCCAGGACAGCCTTAGGATAGATTTACTAGATTTTACAACTTTGTAAACTTTAGTGTTAAAAATCTATGTAAACTATTGCTAAAGAAACTTTTGAAAGTTGAAACAAAACATGATTAATGCTCATTCTGGTTGCATTATTATTCTGTGATTACTTTTTATATATGTTTTGTTTATAAGTTACCCTGTCATATAATGTTTTTGTACATCATCATATGTGTTTGTTATGAATGGTGTATATCATTGACTAAGGGTTATGACTTCTCCAAATAGGGGGAGATTGTTGGGTACATTGGAAAATATGTACCAGATTTGAAGAAGCATCACCTTACTCAATGATATGCATCATTGTGTATTTGATGTTGTTTTGAGTTTATATGTGCAGGTTAAGTAAGTGCAGGAATGCAGGAAAAATTTTCTAAGTCCATGAGTCAACACCAGAAGAAGCTGTGTCGACACTTATGACGGCTTGTGTCGACACTGGAGAAAAGCTGTGTCGACACTTGGAGTTAATTGTGTCGACACTTTGAATGGCTGTGTCGACACCTGAAGAAACTGTGTAGACATACAGAGGCAGTGTCGACACACAGAGAAGCATAGTCGACATCAACTGTGTCGACATACAGAGGCATTGTCGACACACAGAGAAGCATAGTCGACATCAACTGTGTCAACACACAGAGAAGCTTAGTCGACATCAACTGTGTCGACACATAGAGGCAGTGTCGACACACAGAAGACTTTGTCGACACATGGCAGAATTTCAACAAAATCAATTTGTGTGAAGAAAAGAAGTGACTGTGTCGACACCACAGAACCAGTTTCGACAGAATCTACAGAAGCTGCGTCAAGAAGCAGTGTCAACACCAAGGAAGCTGTGTCAACACCACCAAGGCTTGTGTCGACACTGAGTCTACTTGTGTCGACACATGATGAAGTTCAGTCTCGACACTTTGCTGATAGAGACAGAGTTTCAAGAAGTGACTAGATGACTTGACAGCTGTCATTACCAACCGGTCTACTACAACTGTCAGAGATGTCAGAAGTTTGTTAGAAATCGAATCAGCCGGTTACCATGGAAGAAGTCTATATAAAGGCATTCTCCATCAACAGATAAAGAGATTGATGATAAAAGACAGATATACTAATAGAGAAAAGAGTATTCTGATACAGAATACATAAAAACAAAAGAAGATTTTCATCAGAAGATCAAAGAAGAAGTTGGAGAGAGAGAGCTCCATCTATTGAAGTGAATAAAGGGACTTATATCAACAAGTCCCTCAAGTGCAGATTCTGAACCAGTCTGCCAAGAAGGATTCAGATTGAGATCTGAATTTCAAGAAAGAAGCTGATTGAAGATCAACTTCAAAGGAGATCAACCCTACTGAGTTCAGATTCAAGAAGCTTTGAATAAAGCTAAGAGTTGTTGTTCTCTACCATCAGATTCTTCCAAGAACTGATCAAGAAGCCATCCATCCTTTCTCTCTCTACTAGGGTGGTGGTAAAATACATTGTAAAATCTATTTTCTGTAAGATCTTTTTAAGATCTGAGCTGTAAGCCTGATTTATAAAGGCTGAGTTGTAGGAGATTTAGATATCTGAGTGGTAGGCCTTGTTGAAGGCTGAGGTAGGGTTGTGAACCTGAGTTGTAAGAGATTGTTATCTCTAAGTTATAGGTCTTGTTGAAGGCTGAGGTAGGGCAGATTTCCTGAGCTATAGGAGTGTGGACTCTCTCTGAGTTGTAGGAGCCTTGTTTGGCTTCTAAGCTGCTGTAAGATCTGAGGATCTGAGGTGAAGGAAATAAGTTAGACCGAATTTAGCACACTGCTAGATAGGCGAAGTGGGAAAGTGGATGTACCCAGATCTTGGGGAACCACTATAAAAAATGTGTGCAATCTGTGATTGTGTGATTCTGTGAATTCTGTGCTGTGTTAGCTGTAGAATTAGCTCTTTCTTATTAATTAACTGAATAGATATTCTATCTTAGAAGAAAAAGGAATTACACCTATTCAGCCCCCCCCCCCCCTCCCTCTAGGTGTTTAGGATCTAATTCTTTTACCTGTGACACGGGCGTGTCACAGGCCGTGTCAGCCCCGAAATAGCCTTATTCAGGGAATTTTGTAGTCGTTCATTCCCTTCCTCTGGGATCTGATGGCCCAGGTTTCTCCTTGCTACTTTAAGGCCAAAATTGAGAAGATAAGTCTCATTTTACCTTTGGCCATTCTCTTTCTAAAAGAGCTAGAGAGAATGGAGAGCAAAGAGGAGAAGGAGAAGGGATCCGGCTGCCGGTGGAGCGTTAGAATTCCGAACGAAGGTCCGAGGCCAGATTTGTGGAGGCAAGGTCGCTGCGGTGCTTTCCAACTGTCTAGATTTCCATGGCTCCAAAGAGATCGTCAAGGGTAACGATCTCCTTCTTGGACAAGCGAAGTCCTACTTTATGCATAAGTATGGAATCCTCCACCAAGCGTGGACAGCATAAGTGATTCCAGGTTGAGTCTGCATCTAGAACCAAAAATGTGTAGTACGGCATAGGCATGCTGTGTGAAGCCTACCCGGACGGGTAGTCTGGATTGGTGATGTTTATGTTGTAAACCGGAGAAGACTCTGTGTATTATATGGATGCCTGTGAATTGTGAATCCTTTAAAAGCTTTGTATGAGCCCTTGTATTGGGTGTGTTGAACTGGAATGGATTGGAAAGTGGCTCTGTGAGAGTTGTCTGCGGAGCAGGAAAGGGAAGGACGACCCGTGTCAAGATCTGGACCTGGACTTGTGTTGTGAAAGATCAATTGGTGGCAAAGCATGGGCGGATGCAGCCCCGACTCGGCTTGTCACACCACAATGGTGGGTCGATCTAAATGCTCAAGTTTGCCGTGAGGTTAGCACCTCTGAGTGGGATGGACAGAATGTCCCTAGCATGCGTGTTGGTAGATAAGGACGGCCCAACCAACAAGTTAAAAATCTCTGCTCGATGGTGGTGCTAAGGAGTCCGATCCACCGTAATGTGCCCTGAGTGAACGAGGCGTCTGGTGGTAGTGGACGCTTGTGATACTGTTGTGATACTTGTTGTGATAGTTACATGTTGTGATTGTGATGTATACAGGGAAGGAACCACTGCCCCGGGTAAGGGGTAGGGTCGTTATAATTGGTCAGCTAATGCTGACCGTTGCTTTGTTTACTACTCTTGGGGTGGTTGTCCAACTGCAGGTGGTGATGGGCTGAATTAGATTGAGCAGATTGAAGCTTAAAGGCCCTTGAAGGCCGTGCGAAGTCTTGGATTTCATGTGTGGCCGGCCTACATGACGATGTCTGAAGCCATATATTTGTAAAGAGAAACTTGAAAGACCTTAAAGGCATGAGCGTTTGTGTACTTGTACACATTCCTAGTGAGATATATAAATGGGTGGTTTATATATTTAGTGGACATTCATTGTGATGAGTTCTTGCAACTTAAAATGCTTTTGCTAGAATGCTCTGAGCTAGGATGCGAGTAGAATGTGATTTTGATATTTATACATAATTCTGTCGTTTGCTTTGTGAAATATGGCCTGGGGTCCCGGCTGGACCCACCGTTATATTCCATATGAAGAATGGAGGCGTTATAGGTGGTGCGACCCTTGTGGTCCTGTGCACCAAGAATGTGCCCTGAGAGCACGGGGCGTTGGGCGTTTGCGTCAACATCTGTGGTGAATGGTGCTTAAGTTGCACATTTTGATTGCCATTATATGATTATACCAATGCCTGTAGGGAAGGAGCACCGCCACCCTGAGTGAGTGGTGAGGTCATTATAATTTGGTCAGATAATGCTGATCGTTACTTTTGTTTTCCATTGTTGCGTTGGAATGTTGCTTGCAGGTGTTGTTGTGCCTAGCGGGAAGTAGTGGTTTGAAGCTCAGGATAGCTAAGCTGGCCCTTGAAGGCCAAAGCAATTTGTCCATTTTGTTAATTTATTTCTCATGTGTGGTCGGTCTGCGTGCCAATGTATGCAAGACATTTTAATTTGAGTAAACCTTGTAAGGCCTTAAGGTAAAGACCTTATTTGTGTATTTATTTTACATTCCTAGTTGTGGTAGTGGACACTCATGTTGTTGTTGGGTTCTATTTATAAACTTTAAATTACTTCCGCTAGAATGCACTCTGTGTTAGGATGCTTGTACATAGTCTTTGAATTCAATTAGTAACTCCTTCGACTGTTCGTAGTATATGGCATAGGGCCCCGACGGACCTTCTGTTATATGCTATGTGACGGACATGGATGTTACAGGAAGAGCGCACTTTGATGCTATCAAAAGTCTAGTCTTGAGAAAGTTGGATGATAAAGGTGGTTATTTGGTACGATATGAATCATTTGGGTGTTTGCGTGCAGACAAAAATGGGATTTGTCCTACTATATGACAGGAGTTGCATTCATGGGCCCCTTGATGAAATGGGACTGAGAAAATGCATGGTCATGCTTGGTTGAGTCAATATATGATATTGGACTCACCAATTTCTGAAAGTCTATTCTAGATCAGGAAACTAGGATTGAACAATCATGAGGGTAACGCGGTCTATACCTTTAGTTCTATCCGGATGTAAGGGACGAAGGGACATGACAACACTGATATATTGGTCATAATGGCTTTTGAGTTTTAAATTCTTATTGCTTTGGGAGAAATGATGCATTGAGAGATGCCGCTCATTGTTTGTGAAACTTTTGTTTGATACTTTCAAGATCAAGTGAGGGACTATTGGTATTACTATGGTGATCTGGAAGTGATTAAGCATGTAGTCTCACTGCCAACGCAATATGAGCTTATGGGGTTGCACATAAGAGCTTTGGAGAAGTTGAAAAGGTTTGTGCTGTCCTTTCTCATATGTGATATGCATGAAGGACCAAGCCTATGATGTTCTGGATGTAAAGGATATTCATTTCAGGACCTATATTGTGAATATGGTGTTGGGTTTTGGGGGATGGCGCAACACTTGTGCACGCAGCAGAAATAAGAACAAGAAAAACTCAAACGAGTTCAGATTTGACAATATTCATGAATCAAGAAGTAAATCTTGTTGTAAATAAATTACCTTTAAGGGATTGAGTCTAAACTCAACCTTGATGTTCTAGAAAAAACCGGTCGGCCACTCAGCGGCTTGAGTCATGAGCGTAGAAATGATATCCGCACCTCTACAGGAAATCCACACAATTGGGAGAACCCATAGCAACTTGTCGAACAAGCACTAGGTCGGGAGAGGACACACAACGTCTCCACAGACTGCTAGGTCTGGTGAAGGAGAGGCGGCGGTGACACTCACCAGGATTAGGATCGACAACGGGATTGGCGGAACGCTTCCGTCTGGATTTTATGGTTTTCCACCTTTCGCACAGTGACGGCTCGTGTGCTTGGAAAGAAAGGAAAAAACCGTAACCAGCAAACCCTAAACTATCCTATTTATACCAAAGGAATAAATAGAACAGGCTCTGTCGCTATTAGCAGACCGAAGACTTAGATTCTAGAATTTCAGCAAGTCAAAATTTGACTCAGCACAGGCGTTGAATGAGCTCGACACAGTCAACGCTTCTGTGTCATGGCATTGAGTGAACTCAACACACTCAACGCCAAAGGCCAGATGCGTTGAGTGCGTTGAGTGCGTTGAGTGAACTCAATGCTTTCAACGCTTCTGCACCATGGCATTGAGTGATCTCAACGCTGTCAATGCCTTCTACGCCAAAGGCCAGATTTGGCGTTCGACGAATTTATGCCAAAGGCCAAATTCATCGAGCGGCGTTCGATGAATCTGCGCTAAAGGGCAGGTTCGTCGAACGACGTACTACTTCAGCACAAAGGGACAGATTTGTCGAACGGCGTTCGGCAAATCTGCTCCAAAGGCCATATTGGTCGAACGGCATACGACTTCTGGGCCAAAGGCCAGATTAGTCGAACGGCGTTCAACGAATATGCCATAGAATTTTGAAGCCTTCTTCCTTTTATTTCAACTCATCACATGAGTTATACTATACCAATCCAATCTCCCAATTTCTCCACAATCTTATGTGCAGCCCTGATAGGCTCACACTGAGTTTACAGTGAGGCTACATGCTTGATCACTTCTCGATCACTATGGTACCACCAATAGTCTCCCACTTGATCTAGATAGTATCAAACAAAAGCTTCACAAACAATGAGGGCATCTAGCAATATATTATTGCTCCCCAAACAGTAAGAGTTTATAAACTCATAAGCCATTGTGACCAATGTTATAGTGTTGTCATGTCCCTTCGTCCCTTACATTCGGATAAAACTAGAGGTATAGACCGTGTCACCCTCATAATTGTTCAATCCTAGTTTCCTGATCTAGAATGGACTTTCATAAATTGGTGTGTCCAATATCATATATTTGCTCATCCAAGCATGACCATGCATTTCTCAATCCTATTCCATCAAGGGGCCCATGGATGCAACTCCTGTCATATAGGAGGACAAATCTCATCTCTGCTCCCACGCAAACACCCAAATGACTTGTAACGTACCCAATAACCACCTTTATCATCCAACTTTCTCAAGACTGGAATTTTGATGGCATCAAAGCAAGCTCTTCCTCACTCGATGAAAGCTGTGACTTCAGGTCAAAGGACCACAAACACCATTGCCATTTGAGACATCCTTGTGACACGTTTATATAACAATCCACAAAGTATCCTTACGGTGGGTCTGTCCAGTACAACTTGTTCACAACAAGTACCCATGTGATGACTTGATATCATAATATCATGACCTGTGAGGACCGGTCATCAGTCAACGCACATGCTAGTCTTAATGCATCATCATCGCCCTTTGCTTCTAAGATGACGCTCAACTAGGGACCTTTAAGAATGAAGCTTCTGGGATCATAGGTTCTCACATCAATTCACTAATTGACCTATGGAAGCAAACATTCTAAGGACATTTATTTTTATTTAACTATTCTATCACAATAAAAATAATAACATAATAAAAAACTTGCCAAAATACATAAATGAAATGTATACAATACTTTTAATCGTCAAATGAAATATCTAACAGCCAACAAACATACAATCCACAAGACTCAAACTAGAGTTGATCATTCAGGTATCGTATACCCATAGATCTAACATGACCATCATGCTTTCTCTGTGCAAGAGGCTTCATCAGTGGATCCGCAATGTTTTCATCAGTCGGCACTCTGCAAATGCTCACATCTCCTCGATCGACAATCTCTCCAATTAGGTGGAACCGCCGAAGTATGTGCTTGGAGCGCTGATGAGATCTTGGTTCTGAAGCAAGTGCAATTGCACTGTTATTGTCACAGTAGAGAACCATGAGACGAACAATGCAAGGAACTACATCTAACTCGCCGATGAATTTTCTGATCCATACATCCTCCTTCGCTGCATTTGCAGCGGTGATAAACTCGGCCTCAGTAGTAGAATCAGCAACTGTATCCTGCTTGGAAATCTTCCAACTAACAGCACCTCCATTTAGGCAAAACACAAAACCAGACTGAGACTTTGAATCGTCCCTATCAGTTTTGAAGCTAGCATTTATGTAACCACTTACAACGAGCTCTTCCTCTCCGCCGAATACTAAGAATGTATCCTTAGTCCTTCTCAAGTACTTGGGGATATTCTTGACGACTATCTAGTGACCTTCTACGGGATCATACTGATACCTGCTAGTCATGTTCAAAGCACAAGAGACATTGGGTCTAGTACATAACATTGCATGCATGATTGACCTAATTGCCGAAGTATATGGAATCAACTTCATGCGGTCCTTATCTTCACAAGAATTAGGAAACTAGTCCTTAGAGAGACTCACACCAAGATACATGGGCAAGAATCCTTTCTTGGACTCAAGCATGTTGAACCGTTTCAACACCTTGTCAATGTACATACTTTGGGTCAAACCCAACAACTTCTTCGATTTATCTTTATAGATCTTAATACTGAGTATATAAGTCGCTTCCCCTAAGTCCTTCATCGAAAAGCAGTCCCCTAGGTTGTTCATAATAACTTGTAGGGTCGGTTTGTCATTCCCGATCAACAGTATGTCATCTACATATAATATCAGAAAGACTAGAATGCTCACATTAATTCTATTATAAACACAAGGTTTATCCTCGTTCTTGATAAAATCAAATTCTTTGCTCCTTTTATTAAAACAAAGATTCCAACTTCGAGAAGCTTGTTTCAATCCATAAATGGATCTCTGTAGCTTGCATATTTTAGTATCTTCACCTGGAGATACAAAACCCTCGGGTTGTGTCATATACACTTCATCAAGGAGGTTTCCATTAAGGAAAACTGTTTTGACATCCATCTGACAGATCTCGTAGTCATAATATGCAACAATAACAGGCAGAATTCTTATAGACTTAACCATGGCAATAGGGGAAAAGTCTCATCATAGTCAATACCATGAATTTGCTTGAAACCCTTAGCCACCAGTCGCCCTTTAAATGTCTGTACATTCCTATCCATGTCGGTCTTCTTCTTAAAGATCCACTTGTACCCTATTGGTATTACCCCTTCAGGTGGTTCCACCAAAGTCTATACTTGGTTTTCATACATGGAGTCCATTTCAGATTTCATGGCCTCAAGCCACTTCTCGGAGTCCGGTTCACCTATAACCTCTTGGTAGGTTGCAGGCTCATCACTATGATCTATAAGCAACATATGTAACGCCCCCGGTTTTTCTTTGTTTTGTTTGATCTTGGATTGGCATTACGATGACGCATTTTCCGGCCTTTCGCCGTTGTAGAGCGTGGTCTTAGCTCTTTAGGTTCCTGGTGTAGCCTGGTTGTAGCCTGTTGGAAAATTTCCACAGCTAGCCGGAGTCTCTTTTGGTGACTCGGTTGGGCCTCTTAGGGAAATGCTTGTGTTTTGGCTTCGGGAGGTGTTAGCCCGAGTGTGCGATCGTTAGATGTTGTTTTCGACCTCACCGTTGTTTTCGTAGCTTGGGAGTTTAGCTACGGTGCGAGTTTTGGTCGAAGTCCGGGATCGATCGTTTTCGCGTCATTTCGACGATTGTTTTTGTTAGCTGTAATGTTTGTAATGTTTGATGTACTGTGCGTGCCTGATATAGCCGAGCTAGTAGGTTGGTGCCTTGTCTTTTGTTTGCTAGGAGTTAGCAGGTTTCTTTTTTTGTGTAAGTTTGGGTTACACGGCCTGGGTCACGCTCGTGACCTAGGGCGTGTCGTGCTCGGGTAGAGCTCCCTTTTTCTCTGGTCGACGAATTTTTGGTCGACGGGTTTTTTTTGTAGGAACACGGCCTGTGACACGGGCGTGTCACAGGGCGTGTCCCCCTTCGGTTCGTCGAGCTGCGCTCGATGGTCATCAGGTGGAGTTTTAGTGATAACACGACTGTGTCACGGGCGTGTTGTATAGGACACGGGCGTGACACGGGGCGTGTCTCTCTGTTCGACGATCGGCGCTCCACGATCGTCGAGTTGTGTTTGAGTTGGTACACGGCCTGTGACACAGGCGTGTCACAGGGCGTGTCACCTGTTTCGTCGAGCGGAGATCGACGTTCGTCGAGTGGGTAGGTGTGTGAGTACACGCCCCGTGACACGGGCGTGTCGGGCCGTGTCACGGGCGTGTCGGGGGCGTGTCCCGTGTTTCGTCGAGTGGAGATCGACGTTCGTCGAGTAAGTACACGCCTCGTGACACGGGCGTGTCGGGCCGTGTCACGGGCGTGTCGGGCCGTGTCACGGGCGTGTCTTGGGCGTGTTCCGTACTTTTTCTCCTGAGAGCATCTTTTGTTGCCGTGAACCGTTTTTCCTCCTCATTTTCATCGTTCCCGAGTCTGGAGAGCTTCGAGCGGAAGGGTTTTGAGAGGAGGCGGTGGTTTTCTTTGGCCGGTGTTTGCGGGAGGAGGCTCGTTTTTCTCGTGCGATAGCGGATTTGGCTTGCTCTCGTCAAGATCTTCCCTTCCATGTAAGTTTTTCTTGATTTAGGGTTGATTCTAGGAGTTGAGATTATCTGATTTCTTTTCCTTTCCTCAAGTTTCTGTTTTGGTCTTCTAGGTGGCCGATCTTGCTGCCGGTGCCAAGCTATGGTGTTAGCTGTTGTTTTTCCTGGAGGTAGAGGCAAGTGGCTCCCTTGCCCTTGCCAAATTATTCTAACTCTTGCTCTCATCAAGATTTTCCTGCCCCTCCTGCTCCTCCCATGCCTTTTGTTGTGGTGCCCCCGGAGATGGCGTTCATATACCAGTTTCAGCGGCTTAGGCCCCCTACTTATGATGGGCAAGCAGATTTCATGATTTTGGATGACTGGCTGATTTCCATTGAGGAGATGTTCTCTTACTCAGGGATTGCGGACGATCAGAGAGTGATGCTCGCTGCCTACCAGCTCAAGGGCTTAGCAAAGAATTGGTGGCTGAGGGAGAAAGAAAGCTTGGTGGCAAGATGCTCTTCGGAGTCATTTAAGGTGATGCTGTTGAGTAAGTTTCTGCCTTCAGTTGAGAGGGACCGGCTGATGAATGACTTTCTTCATTTGAAGCAGAGGAAACTCACGGTTAGTGAGTACGAGATTGAGTTTAGTAAGTTGAGTCGGTTTGCTCCTAGTCTGGTGAGTGTTGAAGCAGACCGAGTTTAGCGATTTCTGGGTGGGCTAAGAAGCGACATTCAGCAGTTAGCGAATGCCTACGGAGCAATAAGTTATGCCAGCGTGGTTGAAGCTGCCTTGAGAGTTGAGGCCATTGAGAATGCTAAAAATAGAGGCCAGCAGTTGAGGAAGGATAAGCGGAAGTCCGTTGGAGGGAAGAGCCCTCAGGAACCTGATGCTTTCTCGAGAAAGAAGAACAAAGAGGTTTGTAGTTTCTGTGGCCGGCCAGGCCACCCCTTTGAGAAGTGTTTCAAAAGGTTGGGAGCGCAGAAGAAGGAACAGGTGCACGCGATTCAGGGTGCTCCCAGAGGAGACTTGGTATGTGCCTTATGTGGAAGGAAGGGGCATGAGGCTGCCCATTGCTGGTTAAGAGATAAGGTATGTTTTCAATGCGGGCAGAAGTGTCACCTCAAGACAAAGTGCCCACAGTCACAGCCTATTCTGTAGCCAGTTCCCCTCAAGTCTTTGCCACCACCTCAGCAAATGGATAGAGAAAGGGGAAGCTGAATGTGCTTTCGGCAGACGAAGTGCAGACTTCGACCCAGGTTATCTCAGGTTCGACTCCTCCCCAGTCGTTTCATTATGTTTCCTTTTTGGTTGTAGTTTTCGTTTTAGCGTTTGTTTCCTTAGATGTGTGCTCTATTTGTAGGACGATTTAAGGTAAAGAACCGCTGGGCGCGCATTCTCTTCGATTCCGGCGCTACCCACGCGTTTGTGGTTAGAGCCTTTGTGGAGCGGTTCAGTTTGGGCTTAGATCGTGTTGGTGGTGCCTTTGCGTTAAGTTCCCCTCCGGTGACTTTGTAGTTACGGACCTGGGTGTCCTTGATTGTCCGATTTTGTTGGGGGATTTTCTAGCCAAGGCAGATCTGAAGGTGATTGACCTGGATGACTTCGATGTTATCTTGGGCATGGACTGGTTGTCAAGGTACGATGCTGTTATCCAGTGCAAGGGTAAGCGCTTGGACTTCGTCAAGGACAACGGTCAGCCAGGGAGAGTTTATGGGTATTCTCTCCAGGAGTTTCCAGTCATTTCTGCGGTGCGTGCTCGGAAGTTTCTTGATTCTGGTTGTTTTTCCTGTGTGGTCTCTCTAGTAGGGACAGTTGTTAGAGTGCCGCATTTGGAAGAGATTCCTGTGGTGTGTGACTTCTCTGATGTGTTTCCTGATGATCTTCCCGATCTTCCACCCGATCGAGATGTCGAGTTTGTTATAGATTTGGAGCCAGGCACGCGTCCTATTGCAAAGGCGCCGTACCGGATGGCCCCGCGAGAGCTGGAAGAGTTGCGAATTCAGCTCGACGAGATGTTGGCAAAAGGCTTCATAAGGCCGAGCTCTTCACCTTGGGGTGCACCAGTGCTGTTCGTTAAAAATAAAGATGGGTCGATGAGGCTATGCATCGACTATAGAGAGCTGAACAAGGTTATTATTAAGAACAGGTACCCTTTGCCTCGAATTGACGACTTGTTTGACCAACTGCATGGTAGTGCTGTGTTTTCCAAGATTGATCTTCGTTCGGGCTATCACCAGTTGAGGATTCGGGAGTCAAATGTTCCGCGGACGGCGTTCCTCTCTCGTCATGGGCATTTTGAGTTTTTGGTTATGTCATTTGCTTTGACTAATGCGCCCTCAGCTTTTATGGATCTGATGAACAGAGTTTTCAAGGATTTTCTAGATAGGTTTGTGATTGTCTTTATAGACGATGTTTTGGTGTACTCTAGAGATGCGGAGGAGCATGATCGACATTTGCAACTAGTCTTGGCGACTCTGAGAGACCATAAGCTATACGCCAAGCTGAGCAAATGCGAATTTTGGTTGCCTCAAGTTTCTTTTCTCGGCCACGTGGTTAATAAGGAGGGAATATCGGTGGACCCAGAAAAGATCGCTGTTGTTATGGAGTGGGAAAGGCATGTTACTCCCAAAGAGATCAGAAGATTCTTGGGCTTGGCTGGATATTATAGAAGATTTGTAGAGGGATTCTCTACCTTGTCTGCGTCGTTGACCAAGTTGACGCCGAGGAATGTAGCCTTCATCTGGGATGGAAAATGTGAGGAGGCCTTTGAGGAACTAAAAAGAAGGTTATGTTCAGCTCCAATTTTGTCTCTGCCTACTGAAGATAGTGAGTATGATATCTATGTGGATGTGTCGCATGTCGGACTGGGCTGCGTATTATGCAGGGCGGAAAGGTGATTGCGTACGGGTCGAGGCAGCTAAAGACTCACGAGAGGAATTACCCTACGCATGACCTGGAGTTTGCAGCTGTGATCTATGCGTTGAAATTGTGGAGGCATTTGCTATATGGCGCGTAGTGCAAGATTTTCACGGATCATAAGAGTTTAAAGTATGTCTTCACCCAGAAAGAATTGAATCTGCGCCAGTGGCGATGGTTGGAGTATGTGGCCGACTATGATGTTGAAATCCAGTACCATCCGGGTAAAGCGAATGTGGTGGCCGATGCCCTAAGTCGGAAGTCAGGTAAGATTTTCAATCTCTCTGCCGAGCGTCTAGTGGAGGAGTTCCTTTTGATGGACATTTCTGTGGGAAGCTGCGATTCGCAGAGTAGCTTGGCGGTGGCAGAACCTTCGTGGATTGCGCTTACGAGACTGTATCAGAAGGATGATCCCGATCTTCTGCATTTGTATCTTCGAGCTGAAAAAGGTGAATTACCAGATTTCTCTATAGATGATGCGGGTACCTTGAAGTATCGTGGCAGGTTTTGCATTCCAGCAGTTGGAGATATTCGGGATATGGTGTGCAGAGTAGCCCATGGATCTAGTGTTGCTTACCATCCAGGGTCTACCAAGATGTATCATGATTTAAAGCAGATTGTCTGGTGGTATGGGATGAAGAATGACATAGCCAGATTTGTTTCAGAGTGTTTCACTTGCAGGCATGTGCAAGCCGACCATGGGAGGCCTGGTGGCAAGCTGACTCCCTTGGAGATTCCGAAGTGGAAGTGGGAGAGTATCTCGATGGATTTCATTACAGGCTTACCGAGATCTCCTAAGGGGCATGATTCAATTTGGGTGATCGTAGACAGATTGACGAAGTGTGGTCACTTCGTACCATTTAAGATCGATTATTCGATGAGGAAGATAGCCGAGCTGTATTTGGATGAGGTTATCAGATTGCATGGTGTACCCGTGAGTATCATATCAGATCGAGACTCCGGGTTTACGTCTCGTTTTTGGAAGAGCCTTCAAGAAGGATTGGGTACAGATTTGAGATATTCCACGTCTTATCATCCGCAGACCAATGGTCAGACGGAGCGAGTAAATCAGATTGTGGAAGATATGATCTGATTCTATATTCTGGACCATGGAGGAGCGTGGGATGAGCGCTTGCGGCTTATGGAATTTACGTATAACAATAGTTATCAAGAAAGCTTGCAAATGGCTCCTTTTGAAGCTTTGTATGGGAGGCGCTGTAGGACTCCCTTGTTTTGGGCTGAGATTGGCGAGAGACCTTTGTTGGGTCCAGAAGCACTCGAGGATATGGAAACCGCTGTGAAGCTTATATGGGAAAAGCTTCGGATAGCCCAGGAGAGATATGAGAAGAACGCCAATCGGCGTAGATCGGACTTGGAATTTGTGGAGGGGGACTCAGTGTTCTTAAAGGTCTCCCCGTTGATCGGAGTCACGCGGTTTGGCAAGAGCAGGAAGTTGGACCCGAGGTACGTGGGGCCGTTTCAGATTGTTGAGCGGATTGGGATATCAGCTTATAGGCTGGCGTTGCCCGCAAATTTCCCTGGCGTGCATGGTGTCTTCCACGTCAGTCAGCTGCGGAAATGTGTGATGAATGGCAGGCAGGTTTTGGATTATGTGCCTCAGTTGGAGCCGAATCTTTCTTATGTGGATGTGCCTGTCCGCATTCTGGATTCTCAGGTTCGTGCGTTGCGGAAGAAGACTATTCCTATGGTTAAAGTTTTATGGAGGAATCAGGATGTAGAAAGCGCGACTTGGGAATTGGAGTCGGCTATGAGGGAGGCTCACCCTCATCTGTTTCCCTGATCTTGTGCCTGGTATGTTCTGTTTTATTTATATAGCCCTTTCCTGGCTCTTTCTCTCTCCTTCTTCATATGAGTGCTGTGAGTAAAGTTTCGAGGCGAAACTTTCATTTAGGGGGAGTGGCTGTAACGCCCCCGATTTTTCTTTGTTTTGTTTGATCTTGGATTGGCATTACAATGACGCATTTTCCGGCCTTTCGTCGTTGTAGAGCGTGGTCTTAGCTCTTTAGGTTCCTGGTGTAGCCTGGTTGTAGCCTATTGGCAAATTTCCCGAGCTAGCCGGAGTCTCTTTTGGTGACTCGGTTGGGCCTCTTAGGGAAATGCTTGTGTTTTGGCTTCGGGAGGTGTTAGCCCGAGTGTGCGATCGTCGGATGTTGTTTTCGACCTCACCGTTGTTTTCGTAGCTTGGGAGTTTAGCTACGGTGCGAGTTTTGGTCGAAGTCCGGGATCGATCGTTTTCGCGTCGTTTCGACGATTATTTTTGTTAGCTGTAATGTTTGATGTGCTGTGCGTGCCTGATGTGGCCGAGCTAGTACGCTGGTGCCTTGTCTTTTGTTTGCTAGGAGTTAGCAGGTTTCTTTTTTGTGTAAGTTTGGGTGACACGGCCTGGGTCACGCCCGTGACCCAGTGCGTGTCGTGCTCGGGTAGAGCTCCCTTTTTCTCTGGTCGACGAATTTTTGGTCGACGGGTTTTTTTTGTATGAACACGGCCTATGACACGGGCGTATCACAGGGCGTGTCCCCCTTCGGTTCGTCGAGCTGCGCTCGATGGTCGTCAGGCGGAGTTTTAGTGAGAACACGGCCGTGTCACGGCCGTGTCACGGGCGTGTCGTATCGGACACGTGCGTGACACGGGGCGTGTCTCTCTGTTCGACGATCGGCGCTCCACGATCGTCGAGTGGTGTTTGAGTTGGTACACGGCCTGTGACACGGGCGTGTCACAGGGCATGTCACCTGTTTTGTCGAGCGGAGATCGACGTTCTTCGAGTGGGTAGGTGTGTGAGTACACGCCCCGTGACACGGGCGTGTCGGGCCGTGTCACGGGCGTGTCGGGGGCGTGTCCCGTGTTTTGTCGAGTGGAGATCGACGTTCGTCGAGTAAGTACATGCCCCGTGACACGGGCGTGTCGGGTCATGTCATGGGCGTGTCTTGGGCGTGTTCCGTACTTTTTCTCCTGAGAGCATCTTTTGTTGCCGTGAACCGTTTTTCCTCCTCATTTTCATCGTTCCCGAGTCTGGAGAGCTTCTAATGGAAGGGTTTTGAGAGGAGGCGGTGGTTTTCTTTGGCCGGTGTTTGAGGGAGGAGGCTCGTTTTTTTCGTGCGATAGCGGATTTGGCTTGCTCTCGTCTAGATCTTCCCTTCCATGTAAGTTTTTCTTGATTTAGGGTTGATTCTAGGAGTTGAGATTATCTGATTTCTTTTCCTTTCCTCAAGTTTCAGTTTTGGTCTTCTAGGTGGCCGATCTTGCCGCCGGTGCCAAGCTGTGGTGTTAGCTGTTGTTTTTCCTGGAGCTAGAGGCAAGTGGCTCCCTTGCCCTTGCCAAATTATTCTAACTCTTGCTCTGTTTTCATTTTCCTGTGCAACACTTCTGTATTTTTTATCTTTTTCCTCCTTTGAAAGTTAGAGCAATAGGATGCATTTTTTTCCTTCATTTCAGTCATGGGCTGTCTCTTTACCTTTTTATAATTAAATCAATGTTCTCTCTTTTGTCCGAGGTTTGGTGTACAGTGGGTAGCTAGAGTTAGGGTGAGGCTGCGGTTAGTTACAATTTAGGTTTAGTTGCGGTAGCCCCGAGTAGTTAGGATGGAACGGAGGGTTGGGATTAAATTTCCAACTCCCTGTTTTCGCGCGTTGAGAGAGTTTAGGCTGCGGTTTTGACTAAAACTTACGTTTACCCTAAGTGGAAAGCGTCGACGGCGTCGAGTGAGCCGAGTTCACTCAACGCTGTCACCCAACGTAGGATTTGCGGCTAAGTATTTTCGGCGTCAAGTAAGCGGAGCTTACTCAACGCCGCGTCGAGTGGGCTCGACATTTCTGTCTTGGGTTTGTGTGTTTCCTTAGGATTGTTAGTGTGACTTTTCCCTTTCTCTAGGGGGTGGTATTAGGTGTTTGGCTAGTTTTGCTTGCCGACTCTTGGGTTGTGGCAGGTGGTGGAGTTTTGGTGGCCTCTGGAGGGGTGGATTTTGATGTGGAGAGCTGTGGCCACCGCCTTTTGCCCCGGTTTGGGTTGGTGTGTGGGACCCTAAAGCTGTCACTGTTGACCCCTTAGCCCTTTTTGGATCTGGTTTTGGTTATGTATTCAGATCCATGTTTTGACCAACGCCACTAACCCACGTGTTAGGACTGTTAGTCCATTTCCTGTTTATGTTTTCTCTTTCTTTTGGGCATATATGTACATGTCTTGTTGCTGTTGCAGACTCCTTGTAGGGCATGTTGCTTTTATTGCTCGCACCTGCTGTGTTTTGCTGTGCTTTAGACAGTGCTCTTTTCTTACTGTCATGCCCTCTCTTTTGCTTATAGCAGTGTGTTGCCGGGTTGGTAAACCGTTCTTTTTATTTGCTCATTAATCCAATGCTCTTCTTACTCTTTTGATTATTTTTCTTGCTGAGGTGTTCTTTTCTTGAATGCCTCAGGTCCAGGTTGTAGCCGGTTCAGCGTCTAGTTCTCTTGGAGGGGCTTGTTGGTGGCCTCTTGGGTAGCTGAGATAGCGGATCCCCGATTTTGTGAGGTAGTTCTTTACCTTTCTGTATAGACATACATACTCACCAGTGGGTTCGTGTCAGGTTGTTGGCGCCCACTGGTGGCTTCTTGCGATGCTGGGTATGAACTTAAACTGTTGTATTTGCCTATTTGTGGTTGTTTACTTGCTTTTAGGAAGGATTTATGCTAGGTTGCATGTTAGATATTTTAAACCCTAAAAGCATTATTATATGTACCTCATGCATAACATATTTATAAAACAAAGACACTATATTTACTTAGCGTAAAAAGACTATCTTTCATATATATTATATTCACTTTAGAGTCGTGCATACCATAAGTCGTCCCTCGGGGACACTTATGCTCATTTAGAGTGTCAATTTAATTGAACCAAAGTATTTTCTGCTGCGTATAAATATACTTTTATTTGTGGACTAGCTGATCCACCGTGCCGAGGGATACGACCTTTCAACATAACTGATTTTCTTTCATATTTAATCAATGATTTTCCTTAAAATCTAAGGTCTGGAGTTTTGCCTGAGCGTGTGCAGTTATCCCCTGCACGATGTGGCATCACGGCACGTGTTTTCTCTTACTCTGATACGATTCTATCGTTGAGAAAATGCGGGTTGTGACAACATATTACCTATTTGAGGCATGAGAAATTCATATCTCTCAGGCTCAAACCTTGGTCTACCAGATCTACGTGGAACTTGTGTTTCCTGAGCAGGTTCTCCAGCTACAACTACTTGTAGTCCCGACTCAGGTCCCAATTTCGGTTCATTCACAGTTTGTAGTTCCTGAACTTCTTCAAATTCTACCTTGGCCATCTTTCTACTTAAGAACTATTTCTCAAGAAAGACACCAGTCCTTGCGACAAATACTTTGCCCTCGGACGGTAGGTAGAAGTAGTATCCTTTAGTTTCCTTAGGATACCCTACAAGATAACACTTATCAAATTTTAGTTCCAACTTATCAAGCATTTGACGTCTTTCGTATGCCTCACAGCCCCAAACCCTAATGAATGACATACCGGGATGCTTCTCAATCCATATCTCATATGGTGTCTTTAGAACCGCTTTCGTTAGAGCACGATTTAATGTTAAAGTAACAGTTTCTAGAACAAAGCCCCAAAAGGAAACAGGTAGATCTGCATGACTCATCATCGACCGTACCATGTCTAACATTGTATGATTCCTTCGCTCAGACACAACATTATGATGTGGTGTTCTAGGTGGAGTGAGTAGTGATACAATACCACACTCTATCTGATGATAACGGAACTCACGACTTAGGTATTCGCCGCCTCGATCAGATCAGAGTGCTTTAACCTTTTTACCCAGCTGGTTTTCCAATTCGTTCTTAAACTCTTTGAACTTTTCAAAGGTTTCAGATTTGCACTTCATAAGATACACGTATCTGTATCTACTGAAATCATCAGTAAACATAACAAAGTAGAAAAACCCACCTCTAGCCATAGAACTCATGGGTCCACATACATCACTATGTACTATACCCAAGAGATCATCAGCCCTCTCATTATTTCCAGTGAAAAGGACTTTAGTCATCTTGCCTAACAAACAATATTAACATCTCTCAAATGATTCATAATCAAATTGGTCCAACAGTCCATCTTTATGGAGCTTGGATATATGTTTCTCATTTATATGGCCCAAACAACAATGCCAAAGATACGTAGGGTTCTAGTCATTTGTTCTTAGTCTTTTAGTATTTTCAATATTATAGATTGGATGGTCAAAGTTCAAAACATACAGACCATTAAACATTTGGGCCACAACATAACAAACATCATTCTTAAATATAGAACAATACTTGTTCTTAATTATAACGCCCCCGGTTTTTCTGTGTTTTGTTTGATTTTGGATTGGCGTTACGATGACGCATTTCCGGCCCTTCGCCATTGTAGAGCGCGGTCCTAGCTCTGTAGGTTCCTTGTGTAGCCTGGTTGTAGCCAGTTGGCAAGTTTCCCCAGCTAGCCGGAGTCTGTTTTGGTGACTCGGTTGGGCCTCTTAGGGAAATGCTTGCGTTTTGGCTTCGGGAGGTGTTAGCCCGAGTGTTCGATCGTCGGATGTTGTTTTCGACCTCGCCGTTGTTTTTGTGGCTTGGTTGTTTAGCTACGGTGCGAGTTTTGGTCGAAATCCGAGATCGTTTGCCTTCGCGTCGTTTCGGCATTGTTTTGTTAACTGCATGTTTGTAATGTTTGATGTGCTGTGCGTGGTCTGTTGTGGCTGAGCTTGTAGGCTGGTGCCTTGTCTCTTGTTTGCTAGGTGTTAGCAGGTTTCTTTTCTGTGTAAGTTTGGGTGACACGGCCTGGGTCACGCCCGTGACCCAGGGCGTGTCGTGCTCGGGCAGAGCTCCCGTTTCTCCGGTCGATGAATTTTTGGTCGACGGGGTTTTTTGTAGGAACACGGCCGTGACACGGGCGTGTCACGGGCGTGTCCCCCTTCGGTTTGTCGAGCTGTGCTCGATGGTCGTCAGGCGGTGTTTAGTGAGAACACGGCCCTGTCACGGGCGTGTCGTGTCGAACACGGGCGTGACATTGGGGTGTGTCTCTCTGTTCGACGATCGGCGCTCCACGATCGTCGGGCGGTGTTCGAGTTGGTACACGGCCTGTGACACGGGCGTGTCACAGGGCGTGTCCCTTGCTTTGTCGAGCGGAGGTCGACTTTCGTCGAGTGGGTAGGTGCGTGAGTACACGCCCCGTGACACGGGCGTGTCGGGCCGTGTCACGGGCGTGTTTGGGGGGCGTGTCCCGTGTTTTCGTCGAGTGGAGATCGACGTTCGTCGAGTGTGTGAGTACACGCCCCGTGACACGGGCGTGTCGGGCCGTGTCACGGGCGTGTCTTGGGCGTGTTCCGTACTTTTTTCCTGAAATCATCTTTTGTTGCCGTGAACTGTTTTTCCTCCTCATTTTTCATCATTCCCGAGTCTGGAGAGCTTCCAGCGGAAGGGTTTTGAGAGGAGGCGGTGGTTGTTTTGGCCGGCGATTTCGGGAAGGTTAGAGCCCGTTTTTCTCGTGTGATAGCGGATTCGGTTTGCTCTCGGCTAGATCTTCCCTTCCATGTAAGTTTTTCTTGATTTAGGGTTCGATTCCAGGAATTTCTAAATATCTGATTTCTTTCTTCCCTCAAGTTTCAGCTTTGGTCTTCTAGGTGGCCGATCTTGCCGCCGGAGCCAAGCCGTGGTGCGGCTGTTGTTTGTTTTTCCGAAGAGGTAGAGGCAAGTGGCCCCTTGCCCTTGCCAAATTTATTTCTAACCCTTGATCTTTTTTATTTCTTCTGCAAAGCTCTGTTCTCTTTGTCCTTTTTCCTCCCTAGGGCAGTAGGTTAAGTTATTACATCAAGCTTTTAATCAAGTGCTGATTCTTCATTTCTTCTTCTGGAATTTTAATCAATGTTCTTTTTTTCGGAGGTTTAGTGTCCAGTGGGTAGCTAGAGTTAGGGTGAGGTTGTTGTTAGTTGCAGTTTAGGGTTAGTTGCGGTAGCTTCGAGTAGTTAGGACGGAACGGTGGGTTGAGATTAAGGCTCCGTTTGGGAGGAATTATTTACACCGGTCAAGGGGTCACGACCGCATGAACCTGACCTTAATTAAGGTCAGGTTCATGCGGTCGTGACCGCTTGACCGGTGTAAATAAGTCCTCCCAAACGGAACCTAAATCTCCAACTCTCTGTTTTCGCGCATGAGAGGACTTAAGCTGCGATTTTAGCAAGACTTACGTTTACCCTAAGTGGAAAGCGCTGACAGCGTCGAGTGAGCCGAGCTCGTCGAGTGAGCCGAGCTCACTCAACGCCGTCACTCAGCGTAGGTCTTGCGGCTAAGTATTTTTAGGCGTCAGGTGAGTGGAGTTTACTCAACGCTGCGTCGAGTGGGCTCGACATTTCTGTCCTGAGTTCATGTGTACCTTAGGATTGTTAGTGTGACTTTTCCCTTCCTTTAGGGGGTGGTATTGGGTGTTCGACAAATTTTTGCTTGCCGACTCTTGGGTTGTGGCAGGTGGTGGAGTTTTAGTGGCCTCTCGAGGGGTGGATTTTGACGTGGAGAGCTGTGTCCACCGCCTGTTTGCCCTGGTTTGGGTTGGTGTGTGGGACCCTAAAGCTGCCACTGGCGACCCCTTAGCCCTTTTTGTTGGATCTGATTTTGGTTATGTATTCAGATCCATATTTTTGACCACTGCCACTTACCCACGTATTAGGAATGTTAGACTCTTTTGTTGAGCTTGTTGCTTTTATTGCTCGCACTTGGTGTGCTTTGATGTGCTTTAGACAGTGCTCTTTTCTTACTGTCATGCTCTTTCTTTTGCTTATAGCAGCTTGTTGTCGGGTTGGTAAACCCTTCTTTTTGCTCTTAACTCTAATGCTTTATTTACACTTTTGATTATTTCCTTGCTGAGGTGTTCTTTTCTTGAATGCCTCAGGTCCAGGTTGTAGCCGGTTCAGCGGCTAGTTCTTTTGGAGGGGCTGGTTTGTGGCCTCTTGGGTAGCGGAGACAGCTGATCCCGATTCTGTGAGGTAGTTCTTTACTTTTCTGTATAGACATACATACTCACCAGTGGGTTCGTGTCAGGTTGTTGGCGCCCACTGGTGGCTTCTTGCGATGTTGGGTATGAACTTAAACTGTTGTTTTTGCCTATTAGTGGTTGTTTACTTGCTTCTGGGAAGGATTTTTGCTATGTTGCATGTTAGATATTTTAAACCCTAAAAGCATTATTATATGTATATCATGCATAGCATAATTATAAAACAAAGTCACTATATTTCCTTAGCGTAAAAAGACTACCTTTTTATATCTATTATATTCACTTTAGAGTCGTGCTTACCATGAGTTGTCCCTCGGGGATACTCATGCTCACTAGGGTGTCAACTTAATTGAACCAAACTATTTTCTGCTGCGTATACTTATACTTTTAATTGTGGACTAGCTAATCCACCGTGCCGAGGGATACGGCCAATCAACATAACTGCTTTTCTTTCATAAGTAATCAACGATTTTCCTTAATTCTAAGGTCTGGAGTTTTGCCTGAGCGCGTGCAGTTATCCCCTGCACGGCGTGGCATCACGGCACGTGTTTTTCTCTTGCTCTGATACGAATTTATCGTTGAGAAAATGCGGGTTGTGACAGTTGGTATCAGAGGGAGGTTGCTTGACAAATGGTCGGGCAACCTTTCCCCTTGTTTGCATTAGTGGTTAGCGTCATACCATACACACACCGATATGTCATCAGCACGTCTTGGCTAAAGTACGAACACTACACTCATGAGCATAAAGAAGTATACGGGGCATATTATGTAGTATGGGATGCATAATATGTGTTTGTATATGGATCCACCATAGGAGACAACATGTGAGGGTTATGTAGTATGGGATGCATAACCTCACCACATGAATGCGGCTAGCACGTTTTCTTTTTTCGTTGCATGGGAATGTTATGTAGTATGGGATGCATAACATTTTCATGTGTACGCCGCCCATGGCATGCATTAAGGCCTTTTTTTTAGAATGCATAGCACATCATGCATAGCATAACATTTCATAAGCACAACGTGTTAAGCTAAAGATTTGCAAGATGACATATGTACACACATGGTTTTGAGTCAAAAAGAATACAAATACATGCATTCACGGTTTAGGCACATGAGTTAGTATGATGGTGGTGAACCATCTTAGGTTAAGCATAACATCATCATGATAAAACAACTCCCAGAGCAAGTTTTGCGGTTGAAGTTCATATTTAAGTGTGTTTGTCTGTACCGGGTAGTTTTGTTCTAGCTGTTGGGCTAAGTTTCGTCTAAAGCTTGTGCGATTATAGGATGGCGAGACGTCCTGCAACGAGGTCGACCCCCCCAATTCGAGGGTGAGACGTCAAGAGCGCAGAGCGAGGCGTTGGTAGAAAACCTGCGGCAGAGTAATGAGACCCTATCGAGGCAGGTGGTGGCTATGCAGGCTCAGATTCAATCCCTTGTGGCAGTGGTGGCGGGACAGGCCCCGAGAGTTCCGGACCCCGCTGAGGGGGTAGCTGTTCCTGCCCCTCCTGCTCCTCCCGTGCCTTTGGTTGTTGTGCCCCCGGAGATGGCGTTTATATCCCAGTTTCAGCGACTGAGACCCCCTACTTATGATGGGCAAGCAGATTTCATGATTTTGGATGACTGGCTGATTACTATTGAGGAGATGTTCTCTTATTCGGGGATTTCGGATGATCAGAGAGTGATGCTCGCTACCTACCAGCTCAAGGGCTTAGCAAAGAATTGGTGGTTGAGGGAGAAAGAGAGCTTGGTGGCAGGATGCTCTTGGGAGTTATTTAAGGGGATGCTGTTGAGTAAGTTTTTGCCTTCAGTCGAGAGGGACCGGCTGATGAATGACTTTCGCCATTTGAAGCAGAGGAAACTCACGGTCAGTGAGTATGAGATTGAGTTTAGTAAATTGAGTCAGTTTGCTCCTGGTCTGGTGAGTGTTGAAGCAGACCGAGTTAAGCGATTTCTGGGTGGACTGAGAAGTGACATTCAGCAGTTAGCGAATGCCTACGGTGCAGTCAGTTATGCCAGCGTGGTCGAAGCTGCCTTGAGGGTTGAGGCCATTGAGAATGCTAAGAATAGAGGTCAGCAGTTGTGGAAGGATAAGCGAAAGTCCGGTGGAGGGAAGAGCCCTCAGGAACCCGATGCGGTCTCAAGAAAGAAGAGCAAAGAGGTTTGTAGTTTCTGTGGCCGACCAGGCCACCCCTTTGAGAAGTGTTTCAAAAGGTTTGGAGCGCAGAAGAAGGAACAGGTGCACGCAATTCAGGGTGCTCCCAGAGGAGACTTGGTGTGTGCCTTGTGTGGAAGGAAGGGGCATGAGGCTGCCCGTTGCTGGTCGAGAGATAAAGTCTGTTTTCAGTGTGGGCAGAAGGGTCATCTCAAGACAAAGTGCCCACAGTCCCAGCCTATTCTGCAGCCAGTACCCCTCCAGGCTTTGCCACCGCCTCAGCAATTGGATAGAGGAAAGGGGAAGCTGAATGTGCTTTCGGCAGACGAAGCTCAGACTTCGACCCAGGTTATCTCAGGTTTGACTTCCCCTCAGTCGTTTCGTTATGATCCCTTTATGGTTGTAGTTTTCGTTTTAGCGTTTGTTTCCTTAGATGCGTGCGCTATTTGTAGGACGATTTAAGGTAAAGAACCGCTGGGCGCGCGTTCTCTTCGATTCAGGCGCTACCCACTCGTTTGTGGCTAGAGCCTTCGTGGAGCGGTTCAGTTTGGGCCTAGATCGTGTTGGTGGTGCCTTTTGCGTTAAGTTCCCCTCCGGTGACTCTGTGGTTACGGACCTGGGTGTCCTTGATTGTCCGATCTTGTTGGGGGATTTTCTAGCCAAGGCAGATCTGAAGGTGATTGACCTGGAGGACTTTGATGTTATCTTGGGCATGGACTGGTTGTCAAGGTACGATGCTGTGATCCAGTGCAAGGGTAAGCGCTTGGACTTCGTCAAGGACAACGGTCAGCCAGGGAGCGTTTATGGGTATTCTCTCCAGGAGTCTCCAGTCATTTCTGCGGTGCGTGCTCGAAAGTTGCTTGATTCTGGTTGTTCTGCCTGTGTGGTCTCTCTGGTAGGGGCTGTTGTTAGAGTGCCGTGTTTGCAAGAGATCCCTGTGGTGTGTGACTTCTCCGATGTGTTTCCTGATGATCTTCCCGGTCTTCCACCCGATCGAGATGTCGAGTTTGCTATAGATTTGGAGCCAGGCACGCGTCCTATTGCCAAGGCGCCGTACCGGATGGCCCCGCGAGGGCTGGAAGAGTTGCGAATTCAGCTAGATGAGATGTTGGCAAAAGGGTTCATTAGGCCGAGTTCTTCACCATGGGGTGCTCCAGTGTTGTTCGTTAAAAAGAAGGATGGGTCGATGAGGCTATGCATCGACTATAGAGAACTGAACAAGGTTACTATTAAGAACAGGTACCCTTTGCCTCGAATTGACGATCTGTTTGACCAACTGCGTGGTAGTGCCGTGTTTTCCAAGATAGATCTTCGATCGGGCTATCACCAGTTGAGGATTCGGGAGTCAGATGTTCCGCGGACGGCGTTCCGCTCTCATCATGGGCATTTTGAGTTTTTAGTTATGTTATTTGGTTTGACTAATGCGCCCTCAGCTTTTATGGATCTGATGAACAGAGTTTTCAAGGACTTCCTGGATAAGTTTGTGATTGTCTTTATCGACGATGTTTTGGTGTATTCTAAATATGCGGAGGAGCATGATCGGCATTTGCGACTGGTCTTGGCGACTCTGAGAGACCATAAGCTATACGCCAAGTTGAACAAGTGCGAATTTTGGTTGCCTCAAGTTTCTTTTCTCGGCCACGTGGTGAATAAGGAGGGAATATCGGTGGACCCAGAAAAGATCGCTGCTGTTATGGAATGGGCGAGGCCTGTTACTCCCAAAGAGATCAGAAGCTTCTTGGGCTTGGCTGGATATTATAGGAGATTCGTAGAGGGATTCTCTACTTTGTCTGCACCGTTGACCAGGTTGACGCAGAAGAATGCAGCCTTCATATGGGATAGCAAGTGTGAGGAGCCTTTTGAGGAATTAAAAAGAAGGTTATGTTCAGCTCCAGGTTTGTCTTTGCCTACTGAAGATAGTGAGTATGTTATATATGTGGACGCGTCGCACGTCGGACTGGGCTGCGTTTTGATGCAGGGCGGGAAGGTGATTGCGTACGGGTCGAGGCAGCTAAAGACTCATGAGAGGAATTATCCTACGCATGACCTGGAGTTTGCAGCTGTGATCTATGCGTTGAAATTGTGGAGACATTTGCTGTATGGCGCGCAGTGCAAGATTTTCACGGATCATAAGAGTTTGAAGTATGTCTTCACTCAGAAAGAGTTGAATCTGTGCCAGCGGCGGTGGTTGGAGTACGTGGCCGACTATGATGTTGAAATCCAGTATCATCCGGGTAAGGCGAATGTGGTGGCCGATGCCCTAAGTCGGAAGTCAGGAAAGATTTTCAATCTCTCCGCCGAGTGTCTTGTGGAAGAGTTTCTTTTGATGGACATTTCTGTGGGAAGCTGCGATTCGCAGAGTAGCTTGGCAGTGGCAGAACTTTCGTGGATTGCGCTTACGTGACTGCATCAGAAAGATAATCCCGATCTTTTGCATTTGTACCTTTGAGCTGAAAAAGGTGAATTACCAGATTTCTCTATAGATGATGCGGGTACCTTGAAGTATCGTGGCAGGTTTTGCATTCCCGCAGTTGGAGATATCCGGAATATGGTGTGCAGAGAAGCCCACGGATCTAGTGTTGCCTACCATCCAGGGTCTACCAAAATGTACCATGATTTAAAGCAGATTGCCTGGTGGTATGGGATGAAGAAGGACATAGCCAGATTTGTTTCTGAGTGCTTCACTTGCAGGCGTGTGAAGGCCGACCATGGAAGGCCTGGTGGCAAGCTAACTCCCTTAGAGATTCCGATGTGGAAGTGGGAGAGTATCTCGATGGATTTCATCACAGGCTTACCGAGATCTCCTAAAGGGCATGATTCAGTTTGGGTGATCGTAGACAGATTGACGAAGAGTGCTCACTTCGTACCATTTAAGATCGATTATCCGATGAGGAAGATAGCCGAGCTGTATTTGGATGAGGTTATTAGATTGCATGGTGTACCCGTGAGTATCATATCAGATCGAGACTCCAGGTTTACGTCTCGTTTTTGGAAGAGCCTTCAAGAAGGGTTGGGTACAGATTTGAGATATTCCACAGCTTATCATTCGCAGACCAATGGTCAGACGGAGCGAGTAAATCAGATTGTGGAAGATATGATCTGATGCTATATTCTAGACCACGGAGGAGCGTGGGATGAGCGCTTGCGGCTTATGGAATTTGCGTATAATAACAGTTATCAAGAAAGCTTGCAAATGGCTCCTTTTCAAGCTTTGTATGGGAGGCGCTGCAGGACTCCCTTGTTTTGGGCTGAGGTTGGCGAGAGACCTTTGTTGTAAGACCCCCCTTTTTTTTTCTTTTTGGACACCGGGGCCTTAGGCCCAGAACCGCCGTTTTGCGGTGACTCCTTCACGCCTTGAAGGGTCATCACCACAAAGCGCCGATTCTGCCGGCCAATTCGATCACAGAAAAGTAGCAGAATAATGAAGGAAACAGAAACTGCAGTCCACAAAGAAGCACATGTCATAAGTAAATATAACTCCACGAAGGGAGTGTCCACAGAAAATAACATCAGAGTAGCAAAAGCGGGCTTATGCCCGGTAAATCATAGCCTCACTACAAGATCTCTCATGCAGAAACAAAAGTAGAAAACTACTCAAGGTAGAGACTCACGGTCCCGGCTGTATGAACTCCGGAGCTAGACTGCCCCACCTCCAAGCGCACCGGTCTCTGGGGCTGCTCCTCCATGCTGGTCTCCACGATCCCCTAAATGATGCGGTTCGAAAACCGTTAGTCTAAAAGACTAAGTCCTATCATCCCCCGCCCCTTCCCCCACGGCTCCTAGGCACCGAGAGGAGAGGAAGAAAAGGGAGGACTTGAAGGTGGAGAAAAACCAAAAAGCAAGTGACAGCGGACCTATACTAGCAATCCTATAGACATAAGCTGAAGTATGAAATGTAACCTTCACTTATGTGAAAAACACATAAGCCAAGGGGTCTTCTGCAAGGCTCCCATCGTATAAAAAGTCTCATACCAATTCATACGATGGGGTGTCGGTTATCAAACAGCAGTAAATATATATATCCAAATTTAACCTTAATTTATAAACTTGCCCACACAAGCTTATAGACCAAGGGGTCGTGTAGCAGGTCCTAAAGTATAAGCGTCCCATTCCACTTATACTTTAGGTGTCAAGGTTAAAGGTAACGAATATGCTATGACATGCAAGTGGGTATGATGGACATGCAAGTGCAACACACACACCCGACTCTGTGTACACAGACCTTTAGTTCCCCCTTTTTGGAGCCGTAACCTCCCAGGATACCTCCGTAGTGGCAGACGGAAGCGGTGGGTTGGGCCTCGCCCACCTCTAAACCAGTAAAGCACTACCGGTCAGACCTATCGTACGCCTCAACGCTTGGTGCACGAAGCGGACTCCTGCGTACTCTTGCCGGCTGGCGCACCGGACTTCTGTTGGCGAAGTGCTAACCACACTTGCCGAGTCAACGTATTGGCGTCGGTGCATCGACCCTCCACTACCGAAGACCCACCACCTTAATTTCCTTTCCTTCACTTATGCACATGCAAATTAGCGTAACCAAGAATCGAGCCGAAGCTCCCCGGACCAACGCGTCCGACTCAAGCAATCGAGCCGAAGCTCCCCGGACCCAAAGTCCGCCTTTTAACCATCCGAGCCGAAGCTCCTAACCAACGTCTGGTGCCATCAGTGTGGTGGAATGTGCAACCCTAATTACTAAGTTACTCTTTTCAGCTTGTTAAATAGTTTACATTAACCCAGGACTGCCCCCGGTATTCCCTGTGAAGGGCTCTCAAGGGGCACTAGGAACTGTGTTGGGATTACGCCCAGCGTTCCCTTTCGCAAGGTACTTATTTTATTATTGGTTGATTCCCTTACCCATTATTTTCTCATATTTCGATATGCTAATCCTAGGGTAATTTGACTCCAACTCTTCCTTGGGTGGGACGATCTTTCGTCGGACCCGAACGCCTATAACCCTAGACAAAACCACACCCTACTCACTCATCTTCCATAGATGCAGCCCCTTCCACTTGTCTTTACATCAAACCACCAAGACCCATCATACGATCCCTAATTCACATCCAAATGAAATCCTGCAGTTTTGCTATATGCAAACCACTTAAGCTACATGACCCGTAAAAAGGGAAGCACATGAAATATTCATCCAGTACCCTTATGATAATTATTAGAGGTCTAAAAAGACATTTGAAGCATAAATCCAGAAATCCATAATTTTCCTAATTTGTCTGATAATTAATTTATTTATTCTAGTGTCCCAAGAGGCCCAGGTTTGAACATGAAGTACCATTTTCAGACAAGATAATAATCCACTAAATTTATGATAATTACAAAATGCCTGATCAACTCTAAATCCTAAGTCTTCCAATTTTTCAGCAAGGTTGAGGCCTTTAAATTTAATTTCAAAGATGCCCCATAAAAAGTCATTTTAACAGATTCTATAGTAATAACACCTCCAAAAATTCAGAGAAAATTCAGGGATGATTGTGATGGACTACAAGTACCCTAGAAAAAGTTTCATAATTTATCATTTGGAAATAAGGCTATATTTGCTTTTCTTATGAACTTTCTAATTTAAGGGTTAATGAACAAAGTATGCTAATCAGTGATCAAATATTTCCACAAAAATTCCCATATGATAACATTGAGCTAAAAACACTATGCAGCAAGTTTCATAATTTTTCAGTAAGTAATGGCCTCTGACAAGAATTATTTAATATGTAATCAAAATAAAGCACTTGTGAAGTAGGTGTCCTAAAAAGATATCCAAAAATTCTAACAAAATTCATACAAGATTATTATAACCTAAAACTAACTCTGCCCATGTTTCATACCCTCTCTATGGGCAGTGAGACCACAATAGCCAAAATAATTATTAGGGCATTACTATTGATTACAAATGAAGTGCTAAAACTATTGTCCAAAATTCCTCAAGTAAATTATCAGAGGCTCAAAATACCCTAATCCCCTCACTACCCAAATTTGGTTAAGTTTCAAGATGTTTAGCTAACCTAAACTTACACTACAAGTTTTAGGACCTAAGCTAGGGTTAGGGTTTTGGGGGCCCTACCATTTCCATAATTTGCTAATAATTTTACCAGAGGGTTTTATATATCCTAGGAACCTCCATGCAAAATTTGGTGTTCATCCAAGGTGTTTAGGACTCATGCCCTTCACAAGGACAAAAGGTCCCTCCTTAGGGTCTGACCTAGGAACTTAGGGCAAATCTATTCCTCACTGTCCCATATTCCATAGGGAGGGGATAAGTGCCCTAACAAGTCAGTGGCCCAAATTTCAGCCTCTGTTGAGGTGATTTGGTCACTCAAAATCTAAAGTGCAACTTTTGACCAAAATGCCCTTTTTAAGGTATAGTTAGGGTTGGGTCAAAACATATTCAAAACACATCCAACTTAAATGAAATTTTATACAGATACCTAAAATGAACCCAGGGACCACTCACCAAAATTTGGGAGGGTTTGGAGGTGTTTAGGGCACTTAGTTAATTTAGTTAATAATTATTAAATGTTTACAAAAACTATAGAAATATTTTCTCCAAAAATTCCCATTTTTGGACAGGCCCTAGGTATAGCTAGGATGGACTCTCTGCCAAAATTTCAACTAATTTGGGCTAGGGGTGAAGGGTGGGCACTCAATTTAATGTCTGCCTATCCCTAAGGGTATGTCCCACCAAAATGGGTGCCCTGATCAAACCAGAAGCTTAAATTGGTTCAAACCAATTTTAAAATAAAGTAGACAAAAAGGGCTACAAATCATGTGTTGATCATTTTCTCATACAGAGCATCTAACTAGTTTTAAAAATTTAAAACATTAAATGTCAAAAGTGTGACAGAATGAAATAAATAAAATTAATTTCCTATAGTTTAATCCTGATGCAGCACGAATCTTGGCGCAGGGATCAACGGCATCTGGTCGTCGTCTTCGTTGAGCCGACGGCTGCGATTCGTCCCGCCTGGAGCGATTTCCAAGCCTTGCCGCCGGCGATCCAGCCCCTTCCCCGGCCAGCCACCGCCACCAACACCTCCGTTGAGGTGGTGGCTATCGCCAGGCGGCGGCTCCGCCGCCGGAGAGGCGTTTTCCGGCGGATACAGCAAGAGAATTTCTTGCCGAAACCAGGAGAAATCCAGGATTGGATCGGGCTCAATTGAGCCCGAAACTTAAGCCTAATTAATCCTAAGATCTACCCGCGGGTTAAGGAGAGGAGGAGGACCTTCCTGGCGGCCTGGATGCGAGAGGAGAGGCGGGATGCCATTGACGACGGCGGCGGCGCTCGGCTTCTACAACTGCACAGTGGAATGGCTCGTCTCCTCCAGGTAAACGCTCTAAAATGATCCCCTCGGCTCCCTGAAGGTGTTTAAATGGCAAATGGGGGAGAGGGGAGGCTGGTTCTTCAATGGTCATTAACACCATTAAAGGTGTGGCTCGGGTTGTGTGGAGGGGGGCTGAACCCACCCCTTGGTGGCCGGGAAACGGCTGGAATCAACTCCTCTCTCCTAGAGGAGTTGATTGCAGCCATAATTGGTGGCTGTTAGCCTTCCTTGGCCGGCCTCTCACTTCCCCTTCTTCTTCCTCATTTTCTCTCTCCTCCATTATCATGGAGGGGGGCTCCTTTCTCTCTCCTAGTCACCCCTGGTTGACTAGTCAACCTCACAAGCTAAATGCAGCCCACTTGATTATGATGGTCATGGGAATGGGTTTAGCCTAAGGGAGAAGTGGCTTGGGCTTGGGTTAGCCCTTTTGGGTTAAGTTTGACTTGACCTAAATGAGGGTTGACCTGGTCAATTTGACCATCTGGGTTGACCCCATTGGGTTTTTAGTGGCCCATTGGGCTCCCTTGAGGTCTAGGGTTACTTGAATAGGGTTGGTTGGGCATCTTGGGGGTCACATGTCCCTTGGCAAGGGCACTTTGACCATTTTAGGGCTAGAGTTGACTTGGGGCAACATGACCAATTGGGTTGACCCCTATGGGTCCTGGGTGACCCATTGGCTTCCTTTAGGGTCTAGGTAGGGTTATGTAGTGTTACCCTGTACTTTGGAGGTCACATACCCTTAGTAAGGGTACTTTGACCAGGTTAGGGCTTGAGTTGACCTGGTCAACCTGGCCTCTAGGGCTGACCCCAATGTGTCCTTAGTGACCCATTGACCTCACTTTAGGGTTAGGAGGGCATAGGAGGGGTCCTTTAGGCTAGGAGTAGGTCAGTTGGCCCTAAGTAGGCTAGTTTGACCCATTTAGGGCTAGGGTTGACCTTGGTCAACTGGGCCTCTTGGGTTGACTCTAATGGGTCCTTTTGGCTCTAATGGGTCTCCCAAGTATTAAGGGTGTTGTGGTAGGGTCTTGGGGTTAAGGTGTAGCCCATGGTCATCCTAAGCCATTGTTTAGAGTTCTACTATCTGCAGACCATGATGGTCACCCACCTTTTTGTCCCCTATCTCCTGGCCCATTTCTGGCTTCCTAGGGTTTGTCATGACCTAGTCATGGCTAAAACCATTCTTAGGGGTCTAGTTGGAAATGGGATGTTACATTTGTTGGGTCCAGAAGCACTCGAGGAGATGGAAACTGCTGTGAAGCTTATTCGGGAAAAGCTTCGGATAGCCCAGGAGAGATATGAGAAAAATGTCAATCGGCGTAGATCGGATTTGGAATTTTTGGTGGGGGACTCGGTGTTCTTAAAGGTCTCCCCGTTGATCGGAGTCAAGCGTTTTGGCAAGAACAGGAAGTTGGACCCGAGGTTCGTGGGGCCGTTTCCGATTGTTGAGTGGATTGGGATATCAGCTTATAGGCTGGCGTTGCCCGCAAATTTCCCTGGCGTGCATAATGTCTTCCACGTCAGTCAGCTGCGGAAATGTGTATCGAATGGCAGGCAAGTTTTGGATTCTGTGCGTCAGTTGGAGCCGAATCTTTCTTATGTGGAGGTGCCTGTCCGCATTCTGGATTCTCAGGTTCGTGCGCTGCGGAAGAAGTCTATTCCGCTGGTTAAAGTTTTATGGAGACATCAGGATGTAGAAAGCGCGACTTGGGAGTTGGAGTCGGCTATGAGGGAGGCTTACCCTCATCTGTTTCCCTGAGCTTGTGCCTGGTATGTTTTGTTTTATTTATGATTATATAGTCCTTTCCTGGCTCTTTCTCTCTCCTTCTTCATAGGAGTGTTATGAGTAAAGTTTCGAGGCGAAACTTTCTTTTAGGGGGAGTGGCTGTAACGCCCCCGGTTTTTCTGTATTTTGTTTGATTTTGGATTGGCGTTACGATGACGCATTTCCGGCCCTTCGCCGTTGTAGAGTGCGGTCCTAGCTCTGTAGGTTCCTTGTGTAGCCTGGTTGTAGCCAGTTGGCAAGTTTCCCCAGCTAGTCGGAGTCTGTTTTGGTGACTCGGTTGGGCCTCTTAGGGAAATGCTTGCGTTTTGGCTTCGGGAGGTGTTAGCCCGAGTGTTCGATCGTCGGATGTTGTTTTCGACCTCGCCGTTGTTTTTGTGGCTTGGTTGTTTAGCTACGGTGCGAGTTTTGGTCGAAATCCGAGATCGTTTGCCTTCGCGTCGTTTCGGCGTTGTTTTGTTAACTGCATGTTTGTAATGTTTGTTGTGCTGTGTGTGGTCTGTTGTGGCTGAGCTTGTAGGCTGGTGCCTTGTCTCTTGTTTGCTAGGTGTTAGCAGGTTTCTTTTCTGTGTAAGTTTGGGTGACACGGCCTGGGTCACGCCCGTGACCCAGGGCGTGTCGTGCTCGGGCAGAGCTCCCGTTTCTCCGGTCGACGAATTTTTGGTCGACGGGGTTTTTTGTAGGAACACGGCCGTGACACGGGCGTATCACGGGCGTGTCCCCCTTCGGTTCGTCGAGCTGCGCTCGATGGTCGTCAGGCGGTGTTTAGTGAGAACACGGCCCTGTCACGGGCGTGTCGTGTCGAACACGAGCGTGACATTGGGGCGTGTCTCTCTGTTCGACGATCGGCGCTCCATGATCGTCGGGCGGTGTTCGTGTTGGTACACGGCCTGTGGCACGGGCGTGTCACAGGGCGTGTCCCTTGCTTCGTCGAGCGGAGCTCGACTTTCGTCGAGTGGGTAGGTGCGTGAGTACACGCCCCGTGACACGGGCGTGTCGGGCCGTGTCACGAGCGTGTCTGGGGGGCGTGTCCCGTGTTTTCGTCGAGTGGAGATCGACGTTCGTCGAGTGTGTGAGTACACGCCCCGTGACACGGGCGTGTCGGGCCGTGTCACGGGCGTGTCTTGGGCGTGTTCCGTACTTTTTTCCTAAAATCATCTTTTGTTGCCGTGAACTGTTTTTCCTCCTCATTTTTCATCATTCCCGAGTCTGGAGAGCTTCCAGCGGAAGGGTTTTGAGAGGAGGCGGTGGTTGTTTTGGCCGGCGATTTCGGGAAGGTTAGAGCCCGTTTTTCTCGTGTGATAGCGGATTCGGTTTGCTCTCGGCTAGATCTTCCCTTCCATGTAAGTTTTTCTTGATTTAGGGTTCGATTCCAGGAATTTCTAAATATCTGATTTCTTTCTTCCCTCAAGTTTCAGCTTTGGTCTTCTAGGTGGCCGATCTTACCGCCGGAGCCAAGCCGTGGTGCGGCTGTTGTTTGTTTTTCCGAAGAGGTAGAGGCAAGTGGCCCCTTGCCCTTGCCAAATTTATTTCTAACCCTTGATCTTTTTTATTTCTTCTGCAAAGCTCTGTTCTCTTTGTCCTTTTTCCTCCCTAGGGCAGCAGGTTAAGTTATTACATCAAGCTTTTAATCAAGTGCTGATTCTTCATTTCTTCTTCTGGAATTTTAATCAATGTTCTTTTTTTTCGGAGGTTTAGTGTCCAGTGGGTAGCTAGAGTTAGGGTGAGGTTGTTGTTAGTTGCAGTTTAGGGTTAGTTGCGGTAGCTCCGAGTAGTTAGGACGGAACGGTGGGTTGAGATTAAATCTCCAACTCTCTGTTTTCGCGCATGAGAGGACTTAAGCTGCGATTTTAGCAAGACTTACGTTTACCCTAAGTGGAAAGCGCTGACAGCGTCGAGTGAGCCGAGCTCACTCCACGCCGTCACTCAGCGTAGGTCTTGCAGCTAAGTATTTTTAGGCGTCAGGTGAGTGGAGTTTACTCAACGCTGCGTCGAGTGGGCTCGACATTTCTGTCCTGAGTTCATGTGTACCTTAGGATTGTTAGTGTGACTTTTCCCTTCCTTTAGGGGGTGGTATTGGGTGTTCGGCAAATTTTTGCTTGCCGACTCTTGGGTTGTGGCAGGTGGTGGAGTTTTAGTGGCCTCTCGAGGGGTGGATTTTGACGTGGAGAGCTGTGGCCACCGCCTGTTTGCCCTGGTTTGGGTTGGTGTGTGGGACCCTAAAGCTGCCACTGGCGACCCCTTAGCCCTTTTTGTTGGATCTGATTTTGGTTATGTATTCAGATCCATGTTTTTGACCACTGCCATTTACCCACGTATTAGGAATGTTAGACTCTTTTGTTGAGCTTGTTGCTTTTATTGCTCGCACTTGGTGTGCTTTGCTGTGCTTTAGACAGTGCTCTTTTCTTACTGTCATGCTCTTTCTTTTGCTTATAGCAGCTTGTTGTCGGGTTGGTAAACCCTTCTTTTTGCTCTTAACTCTAATGCTTTATTTACACTTTTGATTATTTCCTTGCTGAGGTGTTCTTTTCTTGAATGCCTCAGGTCCAGGTTGTAGCCGGTTCAGCGGCTAGTTCTTTTGGAGGGGCTGGTTTGTGGCCTCTTGGGTAGCGGAGACAGCTGATCCCGATTCTGTGAGGTAGTTCTTTACTTTTCTGTATAGACATACATACTCACCAGTGGGTTCGTGTCAGGTTGTTGGCGCCCACTGGTGGCTTCTTGCGATGCTGGGTATGAACTTAAACTGCTGTTTTTGCCTATTAGTGGTTGTTTACTTGCTTCTGGGAAGGATTTTTGCTAGGTTGCATGTTAGATATTTTAAACCCTAAAAGCATTATTATATGTATATCATGCATAGCATAATTATAAAACAAAGTCACTATATTTCCTTAGCGTAAAAAGACTACCTTTTTATATCTATTATATTCACTTTAGAGTCGTGCTTACCATGAGTTGTCCCTCGGGGATACTCATGCTCACTAGGGTGTCAACTTAATTGAAGCAAACTATTTTCTGCTGCGTATACTTATACTTTTAATTGTGGACTAGCTGATCCACCGTGCCGAGGGATACGGCCAATCAACATAACTGCTTTTCTTTCATAAGTAATCAACGATTTTCCTTAATTCTAAGGTCTGGAGTTTTGCCTGAGCGCGTGCAGATATCCCCTGCACGGCGTGGCATCACGGCACGTGTTTTTCTCTTGCTCTGATACGAATTTATCGTTGAGAAAATGCGGGTTGTGACATTAATAAGAAAAGAAAATCCAATCATGTCCAAACATGAAATAGAAATAATGTTTCTAGTTATTGCCAGAATATAATAACAGTTATCAAGTTCCAAAACAAGCCCATTATGCAAAGAAAGACGGTAAACCCCCTACGACAACAACGGCAACTCTTGCACCATTAACAACGCACAGTCCACCTCTCCTTTAGTTAGCAATCTTCTCCTTCCCAGTTCCTGCACATTTATACAAATGTGAGAACCACATCCGGTATCAAATACCTAGGATGAAGGAGCAGAAAGGTTTGTCTCTATAACATAAATACCTGAAGCGGAAGTCATACCTCCCCTCATCTTTTGCAGACCCTCAAAGTACGAAGGACAATTCCTCCTCTAATGACAAATCTTGTCACAGTGCTGGCACTTTCCTTCTTTCCATGAGCCTTTCCTTTTCAGTGCAGAAGACTTGGGCTCCACTGCAAACTTAGGTCCCACCTTCGTCTTCTTGAAGCCCTTGCCCTTGCCCTTGCCTTTATGCACCATTAATATGGGGCTAGCAGGCTTGGCCTTCTTCATGTTTATCTTTGTAGTTCGCAATATACCTAGGAGCTCGGGCAGTGTCTTGTCTATTTCATTCATGTTATAGTTCAAGATGAACTGCTCATAACTATCCGACAACGGTTGCAGGATCAGGTCTGTGGCCAACTCTTGGCCTAGAGGGAACCCTAGTCTTTCAAGGTTCTAAATATACCCTATCATATTGAGTACGTGAGTCCCTTCTAGGTCCCGAGCTCTCATCTTATACTAGAACAATGCCTTAGTGACGTCGAATCTCTCTTTACAGCTTGCCCTTGAAACATTTTCTTGAGATGCTCATCAATTTCCTTGCAACCTATGCTTTTGTGTTGCTTTTGGAGTTCAGAGTTCATGGTCGCAAGCATGAGACATTCGACGTCTAAGGAGTCGTCAATATAATCCTTATAAGCATCTTTATCAGCTCGGGACGCATTCCTGGCAGGCTCACCAGGGGATACCTCTTCCAAAACATAGTGCTTACGCTCTTGCCTGAGAACAATTCTCAGGTTCTTATACCAGTCCAAATAATTAGTCCCGCTTAGCTTTTCCTTCTCAAGGATCGCTTGAAGGGACAGGGTGGAGTGTGAACCACTTGCCATGGAAATTCTACATGGATCAATGCAAAACAAATAAGTACTACATTTCAAAATATAATTTTTCTTTTAATTAAGGCTTTAATCAAAATAACTCCCACTATTTTATCAAATTGATAACCCTCGATATTAATTCGAAGAGTTTAGCGAGTAACCCTCTTAGTGGACAAGATCCATATTTCACCAACACTATGAGTCAGCTTTGGCTTTTCTCTCACAATGCAGTTATTTAGGTTGGCAACACTTGTCAATTGCATCATTATGCAATTCCTGTATGGCTGCTGAATAACACTTTATTCTCATTCATCATATGGTGCATGTCAACCATATGCCTCTGGGCACTCAATCTTTGAGGTCACCCAATTAATCTAGACCCGATGTCGACAGTGGGATATCACAATTATCTGCGCGCACTCTTACCAAGATAGATTAATGCACCTTACTTTAGCAAGCCCACACTTTATCGATCGAGATATAACATCCCTTAAACAACTAGACCCCTAGGAGTGGTTTTGTCACGACTAGGTCATGACAAAACTATAAGAAGCTCAAAAGAATGAGTGAACAAGGGCCAAGTTGAAAATCACCCTGGTCTGCCTATAGCACACCCTCACCACCAGACTTAGGGTTTGACTTTAGGGCTCCAACTTGACCCCATGACCCTACCACAACACCCTAAACCCCCTTGGGTGGTCCATAGGGTCACTAAGGACCCAATGGGGGCAGGCAAATTGGCCAAGTTGGCTTAAGTCCACCCTAACCCTAAATGGGTCAAACTGGCCTACTTGGGGTGAGTTGACCCTTCCTTAGCCAAGTGGACCCCACACAAGCTTCGCTAACCCTAAAATGAGGTCAATGGGTCACCAAGGACCCATTGGGGCAACCCAAATGGTCATTTTGACCAAGGTCAACTCCACCCTTGAAATGGGTCAAACTAGCCTACTTAAGGTCAATTGACCTTCCTCTAACTAAGTGGACCCCGCACATGCCTTCCTAACCCTGAAGTGAGGTAAATGGGTCACCCAGGACCCATTGGGGTCAAACCAAGAGGCTAAGTTGACCCAAGTCAACCTTAGCCCTAGAATGGTAAAAGTGCCCTAACTAAGGGGCAGATGACCTACAAGTACAAAGACAACCCTACCTAGACCCTGGGGGAGGCCAATGGGTCACTAATCACCTCCTAGGGTTAGCTAGGTCACCCAATGTGGCCTAGGGTTGAGCTAACCCACCTTTGGGTCAAGTTAACCCAAATGGGCTAACTTAAGCTCAAACCCAAATTCATTTGGGCTAGCCTCATGATGATTATTTAGATGAGTTTATGGGGTGTAGCTTGACTAAATTACCACTTTAATTTCATCCAAGGTGACTAGGAGAGAGAAGAAGCTTCATTTTCCCTTTAATGGAGGAGAGAGAAATGGGAGGAAGACCATTCATGGCCAAGGAAGACCAAGAGCCCCTCCCTCCACCTCCAAGGGGGCTGATTCAACTCCCCATTCAATCTGGGGAAGGTCAGGGGCCATTTTGGTGGCTATTCATAGTCGGAATAGTGAATCCACTAATGGCCGAAAACACCATTGATGGCCATTAATGGCCAGTGGTTCTTGGCCCCTTTTCTTCCCCCATTTAGTGACTTTAAAAGCATCACTAGACTCATAGGATTCGTTTCCACCATTTACCTGAAGATTTTGAGCCACATGATTGTGTTGTTGCAAAACTCCGGCGACACCTCCACTGCAAATGGCAACCCGACGATCGGCTCGACTCCAGACCACCAATAAAGTCCTCCCTTGCTCCATCTTCTATGGGTAGATCCTAGGATTCATTTAGATTGAGAATCAGGCTCAATTAATCCCAATCAAAGCTCTCATTTTCCTGGTTTTCCGTTAAAAACTCAAGTGTCGGGATCGCCGGAAATGGCCCCTCCGGCGGCCGTGCCGCCGCCCAGCGATGGCCACCACCTCGACAGAGGTGGTGGTGGAGGTGGCCGGCCAGGGAGGTGGCCGGATGGCCGGCTGTTGTAACGCCCCCGATTTTTCTGCGATTATTTAATTCTCGTTTGGCGTTACGTTGACGTGTTTCCGGCATGTGTCGTTTGTTAGAGCGTGGTCTTAGCTCTTTAGGTTCCTTGTGTGGTTGTTGGTAGCCTTTTTGGCAAGATTCCATAGCAAGTCGGGTCTGTTTTGGTGACCGGTGAGGCCTCTCGGGGGATGCTTGTGTTTTGGCTTCGGGTAGTGATAACCCAAGTTTTGTTCGTCGAAAGTTTATTTTGACTTCGCCGTTGCGTTCGTAACGTGGGTATTTAGCTACGGTGTGAAATTCGTCAATTTCCAAGATGGTTCGGTTTTCGCATCGTTTTGATATTTCGTGTAAGTAATTAATAATATATTATTAAATTTCTTAAAAGCACATGCTTATAAATAGCCTTAGGCTAGAATTTAGGACTGTTCATTGTCTCTTTTTGGGAGAAACCGCCGCCTGTTCGAGATAAAAAAAAACCGCCAATCCCGCTGGCTTCGGACGACGATTCTAGGATCGTTTGTGGACGGAATTCGATTTCAAAGACGGATTTGGATTGCTCTCGCATGGACCTACACTCCGACAAAGTTTTTGTCTTGTGCTGTGCTACTGGTGCCGAGTGAGAGGAAGGGGCCGACCAAGCTTCGCTGGAATTTGAGGCAACTGGTGCTCCTACCCTTGCTAAGCTTTTCCCCTTTCTATGTTCTTAGTTGTTGTTATCATACATGTTCCCGAGATCATTTATTTTACTCTGGTTTCCCGTCAAAATCAACGGATCTTGAATCATGAATGCTCCTGTGCGTTTTTTTTTTCTTCTTTCTCAAGTTCTGTAACTCCAGGATTTTTTGGTCGGGCCGCTGTAGTCTTGACTTTTATCAGATTGTCATATATTAATCTCGGATTGGGTAGTACTTAGCCTTCTTCTTATTCCTTCCTTACTGTTAAGTTTGCCCAGTTCGGGTGCTGGGGTAGTGAAGATGAGTGCTGGAATTGACCCTCATGTTGGTAGTCATTGCCCAGTAAGTTAGGTATCATTAGATTTTCATGTTTGCAGAAGTTCTGTGGGTAGTGTTGACAGCGTTGAGTGCACTCAACGCTGCCAGATCGACGAAGATCGTCGATCTGAGTTCGACAGAAATCATCGAACTGAGATCGACGATCTCCGGCTGCCAGATCGTCGATCTGAGTTCGACGACAATCGTCGAACTGGGATCGACGATCTCCAGTTCTGTGTTCGACGAAGGTGGTCGATTTGAGTTCGACGAAGATCGTAGAACGGAGATCGACGATCTCCGGTTGCATGTGATCGACGAAGATCATCGATCTGAGCTCGACGTTGTTCGTCGATCTGGGATCGACGATCTTCGGTTGTCTGAGTTTGACGAGGATCGTCGAGCTGAGTTCGACGAAGATCGTCGAACTGAGATCGATGATTTCCTGTTACCTGAGATCGACGAAGATCGTCGATCTGAGTTCGACGGTGTTCGTCGAACTGTGATCGACGATCTCTGATTGCTTGAGATCGACAATGATCGCTGAGCTGAGCTCGACGTTCCCGTGACCTGAGTTCGACGAAAATCATCGAACTAAGATCAGTGTTTTTCCTATGATCCGATTTCGACGAAGATCATCGAACTGAGCACGACGTTCCTATGTTCTGAGTTCAGCGAAGATCGTCGAACAGAGCTCGATGATTCCTGTAAGCTGAGTTCGACGATTTTCCCTCTGTCTTCCCTTATTTTCCCGAGTAAATCCCGCTGGGTTTGGGGTTATTTTGTCGGCTATTTCCTTTTCTCTGAATGTCGAATCGTGGGTGATGGCTAGTAGGGGTGGTTTTCTTTTTAGCTCTTAAAAGGGGTGGGGTTTTGTGTTGAGATGTGGCCGCCACTGTTTTTCCCAGGTACAGGCTGGGTGTGTGTGGTTTGTAGGTCCCTAGTGCTCTCCCTGTGCGACCCTTGAGATTATTTTGTTTTTGTGATGGTGGTTTGGGGGACCGCTTTTGCCTCCAATCCTGAACCATGTGGATTTTTACTACTGCCATAAACTCACAAATTAGGATTGTTAGGTGTTTCTTCTTAGTAGAATGCAACATATTGTTGCAAGTTTTCTATTCTTTTGCCTTGTAGCCTCTACAGGATTTGAGCAGGGCATGTTGTTGTTTTCCTTGTGCTTGGTGTACTTTGTCTTACTTTGGACAGCACTAGCTTTTACTCTCATGTTTACTTTCTCTCTTTCATTCCATTTTGATATTATGCTCTAATTCAGAATTTCTTGTTATACTTGTTGAGGTGTTCTTTCTTTGGATGCCTCAGGTTTAGAGCAGCAGCCGGTTGAGCAGCTGGTTTTTCCTTGGTGATTGTTGTGGATCCCTTGGGTTGCTGGGATCTTCCTCCTTGTTTTGTGAGGTAGTTTTTTGTTATTCCTACAGACATACATGCTCGCCAGTGGGTTCGTGTCAGGTTGTTGACGCCCGCTGGTGGTTATTACTTGTGATACTAGATATATTTCTTTTACTGCTACCTTTCTGGAGATAGTCTACTTGCTCATGGGAAGATTTATACTAGGTTGCTAGTTACTTTTAAACCTAAAAACACTATTATAAGTATATCTCCTGATTTGCATGTTTATGAAACTCATACACTACTTTCTAAGCAATGTAAAAAGATCGTTTTCTCACTTATAATATAAAATAAATCTAGAGTCTTGCATAGTATGAGTGGACCTCGGGGGACACTTATGCACTCTCATAGGATGTCAAAAATAAATAAAGTATTTTTCCGCCGCGTATAAGTATAGTTTTTAAACGGTGGACTAGATGATCCACTGAGCCGAGGGATGCGGCCTTTAAAATATAACTGATTTTCTAATCATTAAACTTATGAATTTTCGTAGTCTAGTTAGATGGTGTTTGCCTGAGCGTCGACAGTTATCCCCTGCTCGATGTAATACCCCCATCTGTCACATAGCATATAACAGAAGATCCAGCTGGAACCCGATGTCATATACCACAGACAGTTAGAAGGGATACATAAGAATATTCAAACTATCCAATTAAGACTACATGTCCTACAAAGAGCATTCTAGCGAAAGCTTTTTAAAGTTGAAAGAACCTAAATCTTAAATCCATATCCAAGAATGTCCATATCCACACAACAGGAATGAAACCCAAAAATACACTGAAAGGGTACATGGCCTTATGGCCTTACAATAGTTCACTTAATAAATAGTGTTTTCCATACTTCGGCTCGCAGGCCGGCCACACATGACAAAAGTAAAGTACAACTATTCTTTACGGTCTTCTAGGGCTAGCACAGCAACATGGGCTCCAGCCCGCTATTTGGTAGTCGGCTACGCAGCACCTGCAAGCACAATTCCACCGCACGGTGGCAAACAAAGCGACGGTCATCCAAAAGCCGACCAAATTATAACGACCCCGCCCCTTACTCGGGACGTCGGTGCTCTTTCCCTGCATACCATTAGCCCAATAAAATAATAAAGCGCAACTATACTACGCTACAGGTGTAGGCTCGCACGGCCAAACACCCCGTGCACTCAGGGCACATTAACGGTGAATCCTGACATATCAGTGTCTTCACCACCATCCTAAAGATGGAAACCAAGTGAGCATTTAGCCTTTTTGACCACCGTCTAAGGCTCCCGACTATGCCAACGGCCAGTCCCCGTCTTCGGGTCTCTCGCACTGAACCACATAGCCTAGGTCCGATTCCACTTGCCCGTTGCTCACGCCGCCTAGTCAATTTAAGTCCTACATGCGGGCCAAGCTTCTCTCAGATCCCAAAATTTTCCAAACAATCTCATAACCCAGTTATGATCAAGGCCGGTTCCCAGACCGCCAAGTTAGCAGAATACATTTCCGCTCAGTTTTCCGGGTGCACCTTGAAGCTAACCTCCAAGGATCCCTACTGCAATCTACCGCATAGAAACTCGAAAATCCCAAAGCACGAAGTCTTCTCTGGCAAAACATATCAAATGCAACATCACCGATCCAGACAATAAACGTCTGGGTAGGCTTCACACACAATGCCTATGCCCGTACTTACGATTTCAGACTATATATACAACACAAGGGGGATTATTCACATCAACCCCAAGGAACACCACGCACTCACCGCATACTCGCGGGAGCGGGATTCCCCATGCAGAAAGAAAGAGTTTCACATGCTCAAGTAGAGAATCGTTACCCTTGTAGTCCGCTTTGGCGCCATGGAAAAACTACACGGATGGAACTCTTCGCAACGAACTTTCCTCCACAGATCCGCTCTCAGATTTCAAAACGGTGCTCCGATGCTCCGCCGGCGGCCGGAATCCCTTCCTTCCTCCTCCTCTTTCCAACTCCTTGAGAGAGAGAATGGTTGGAGAGAAATGAAGGATTAACTCCCGTATTCCCGTCCTTAAAAGGGCAGGAAACCATCTGGGCCGCTGGATCTTAATTAAAGAAAACGAACAGCTCAGATCCGTTCAAAAATCTCCAGACCTGGGCCGAACACGGCTTGGCACACGGCCGTATCCCAGGCCGTGTGCCTCGCTCCAGACATGATCATCGAACGGAGGAAAGACACGCGGGCAGAGACACGCCCGTGTCTCACCTGACATGCCCGTGTCGGGTTCCTCGACATGCCCATGTTCGGGGGCGTGTCACGCATAACCGCCACGGCAACGGACACGACCCAAAGGAATATGGGTAGGGACACGGGTAGGCACACGCCCGTGTCACATGACACGCCCGTGTCACTTAGCCGTTTTTCTAGCTGTGTCCTTCTCGGGATGAAAACGGCCAAAAACACCAACCAGACACGGCCTTGGACACGCCCATGTCCGAGGTCGTGTACCCTATACAGCCACCAAAAATCCCCGTTTTTCGCGGCCGACTCAAATACAATTTTTGGGGCGTTACAAATCTCCCTCACTTAAGAAATTTCGTCCCGAAATTAAGTAAAGGTACACAAATCTAAATAATACCTGAGTGGAATAACTCGGGGTATTCCTCCAACATAGCTTGCTCTCGCTCCCAAGAAAGCTCCTCATGTTCGCAATTATCCCAACGGACTTTAACCATATGGATATCCTTGTTGCAGAGTCGCTTGACTGCAATATCTTCAATACGTACTGGCTTGACCCTTGTGGTCAACTCATAATCAACTGGTACTTGATTATCTGCAATGATCTGCGAAGGCTCTTGCACCGCATTACGCAACACCGATACGTGGAACACGTCATGCAGCCCACTCAATTCCGCCGACAGCTTCAATCTATACGCCGCCTCGCCAACACGCTCCAGGATTTCAAATGGTCCAAGGTATCTCGGACTCAACTTCTTCAAGCGTCGAACCCGCGATACACCCTTGAACGGCTTGATTTTTAGATGCACCATGTCGCCAACACTGAACTCCAAGTTCCTATGCTTGGCGTTATAGTACTTTGACTGTCTATCCTAAGCGATCTTCAACCTTTCCTGAATTGCCCGTATCACTGATGTGGCAGCCTCCACTGCTTGACGTTTATACAACTTCGATTCGCCTGCCTCCAACCAAGACAACGGCGTACGACACTTCCTCCCGTATAAGGCCTCGAAAGGAGCCATTCCAATACTCGCCTGAAAGATGTTATTGTACGCAAACTCCACCATATATAGGTGATCTTCCCACTGCTTTCCAAAATCTAGGATGCACATGCCAAGCATGTCCTCCATAGTCCTGTTGACCCTCTCGGTTTGGCCATCCATCTGTGGGTGAAAGGCTATACTGAACTTTAGCTTAGTACCCAACAGACTATGCACCAACCTCCAGTCATTCGACGTGAAGCGTCCATCTCGATCACTAACAATACTGCGGGGCACACCATGCAATGGAACAATATTCTCCACATAGAGTTTGGCTAACTTTTCCACCGGATCTTCCTTCCTGACCGGAATAAAGTGCGACACCTTTGTCAACCTATCTACGACCACCCAAATGGTGTCGTTTCCCTTCTGTGACTTTGGCAAACCATGCACAAAATCCATAGATATGTCATCGAATTTCCATTCTGAGATAGGAAGAGACTTCAAGAAACCTCCGGGTTTCTGGCATTCTGCCTTCACCAATGCACATGTACGGCACTTGGCCACATAAAGTGCTACATCCTTCTTCAAACCTGGCCACCAGAATAATTTCTTCATGTCTCTATACATCTTCATGCTCCCCGGGTGGATTGAGTACTTGGTATGATGAGCCTCATACATCAACTCCTCCCGAAGATTATCCGCACTAGGAATGCATAGGCGACCGTCCTTCCTTATCAACCCATCCTCAACAGCAAACTGGGAATTTGACCCATCCAATGTTTCATCCAAGATTTGCTTCATGTTGTTATCCTGAACCAAAGCCCGCCGAACTCTATCAGCTAGGTCACACTGAACCTCTGTCCAAAACAGTTTCGCCTCAGCACTAGATTGCTTGTCGAAGCAAGATATCTATAAAGCCTCCAACCCATGGACCAACCTCTCATCATGTACCGATAACCAGTTGGCTTGTGCGGGGATCTTATGACTCAACGCATCCGCCAATGCATTTCCCTTCCCAGGCACATAATGTATCTTGAAGGTGTAGTCCCCTAAGAACTCCATCCACCTCCGCTGCCTCATATTCAGATCCTTTTGGTCCAACAGGTACTTCAAGCTCTTATGATCGCTGTAAATATCGACCTTTACACCATACAGGTAGTTCCTCCAAAGTTTTAGAGCAAATATCACGGCTGCTAACTCTAAGTCGTAGACCGGATAATTCCTCTCGTGAACCTTCAACTATCGTGAACCATAGGCTATCACTCTCCCATGCTGTAACAGAACACATCCCAAACCATTACCCGAAGCATCACTATAGATCTCGAACCCTTCGGTTCCAACTGGTGAACATAAAATAGGTGTCGTGGTCAACTGCCTCTTCAACTCTTCAAAAGCCTGTTCGCACTCCGGAGACCACACAAACTTCTTATCCTTCCTTGTCAACATCATGAGTGGAAGTGCTATCCGCGAAGAGTTTTCTACGAAGAGCCTGTAGTAGCCAGCAAGCCCCAGAAAACTCCGGACCTCTGCCACTGTAGTCAAAGCATGCCACTCTTGTATCGCCACTATCTTCGTCGGATCCACAGATATCCCTTCTCCACTGACAACATGACCAAGGAATGTTATCGAGGATAATCAGAATTCACACTTGGAGAACTTAGCATACAACTGATTCCTCCTCAACGTCTCCAACACCATGTGCAGGTGTTTGTTGTGATCCTCCTCGCACTGCGAGTACACCAGGATATCATCGATAAATACTATCACGAAACAATCCAGGTACTCTCTGAACGTCCTGTTCATCAGATCCATAAATATGGATGGCGCATTCGTCAACCCAAACGGCATGACCGTGAATTCGTAATGCCCAAACCGCGTACTGAATGGTGTCTTTGGGATGTCGCTCTCCCTTATCCTCAACTGGTAGTATCCGGACTAACTGATCAAATAGATCGTCAATCCTGGGAATCGAATACTTATTCTTTTCCATAAGCTTGTTCAATTCCCGGTAGTCGATACAAAGCCACAAGCTCCCATCTTTCTTCTTAACAAAGAGAATTGGTGCACTCCAAGGCGACGAACTTGGACGCACATAACCTTGCTCTAGCAACTCTTGCAATTGAACCTTCAACTCCGTCATCTCTCTTGGCGATATCCGATACAGAGAGCGTGACACCGGTTTGGCACTACACCGAACCACCTTAACCACATGAGGGGCAGACATCAACGTCTTACTCGACCCCTTTCATGCTCGCAAATGTTGTCTCACACCTAGCTCTCAACTAACCCACTAGCAGCTTCGATCAACATATGCTTGCTGCTCCGAGAGTCTGACCATACTAAAGATCACGTCGAACTCTCCTAGCGGTAGGAACAACGCTTGCAAATCAAACTATTGACACACAATCCAGACCCAAACGCAACAGATTCTATCTGCGCGTATAGGACACCATAAGACAACAACACCTCTGAAACATCTTTTGTCATCGAAAGATGTACTCCGACACGCAATACAATTCCTTTGGGTAAATAGGGACACGAAGCCCCCTTTAACGAACGGTTCTCCCACCGGATAAACGAAATTCAGAACAATGCTTAGCACAAGTGGTTCTAGGCTAACATGCACAAAGGCAACAAGTGTCTAAAGCTAAATGCTAGAATTTTAAACCTTACCTGTCACCACGACCGCGTGCTTTCTGGCCTCCTGCTGACCCAGCCTGTACACATTAGGCTTACTCTCGGACATTAAGCGTCTGTTCCAATAGCTACGAGCAAAATGCCCCACTTTTCCGCAGATATAGCAAGCTCCTGGGACACGACTTGTGGTTGCCCCCAACGCACTAGACGAAGGGGCTGAGTTCGAAGTCTTCAGCTTCTTGTTCCATCTGCGGGCATCCGACTTTGAACTTGGCCCTTTGAACTGTGGTTTCTTAGTACTAGAGTCCTCACCTGCTCTTGACATAGCTTCCTTAATCTTCTGAGCACCATCCAAACATTCTCGGGCAAAGTGCCCTTTCTTGCCACAAGCTCGACAGTTGTATATAACTTTGCTAGTCCCAGCCTTAGCCCCCTCTTTCAACATTCTGCGGGATGCAGTCCTCCTAGGATTTGCAGAGTTCGATACCCTACTCACTGGCATCGGGTGAATCCTCCCCAAATCTACTTCCAAAGATCTAGCCGACTCCACCAAGGCTCGGAATCCCAATAACTTTGGTCCTACCAGTAGGATTCGCAGCTCACCACGCAGCCCATTATAGAATCTATCAACAATAGACTGTTCGTTCTCCAATTCAAAGCATGGGTAGCGGCTTATGAAAAGGAACGCCTGCAAATACTCATCGACTGAGTGCGTACCCTGCACTAAGGACATGTTCAACTGCTGGCCTGCTGGCCTTCTTAAAGTCCTTTGATCCGACACACCACCCGATATAGAAGTTAGCTCAGGAACAAAATGTTGCACATTGCTTCCCTGTTGTGCACTACTTACAGTGAGCACGACTTCAACAATCCTTCTTATGGTTTCAAATGATGGGGGGCCTCAAGCACGTCGCTGGGTGCACTATAATCCTCAGAAACCAGACATTCTGTCGGCTCTGCGCCACTCCCGGTCACCTATAGTCGTACAAAATACCAATAAGTGACTAAACAAAATTGCAAAAAGCAACTATAGGAACACGCAGGTTCCTCAAAACATGTGTATTTTTCATTCCTAAGTAGACATTCATGGGTTCTTTTTGATGTTATAACGATGACGCACACAAGTGCTCACCACCCCTTAAAAGAATTCTCCCACGAATTCATTTAAGCCTGACCATAACCAAAAGTCTGATATCAAATTGTAACACCCTCATCCATCACATGGCATATAACAGAAGGTCCAGCTGGAACCTGACGCCATATACCATAGACAGTCGGAAGGGTTACAAAAGAATATTCAAACTATCCAATTAAGACTACACGTCCTACACAGAGCATTCTAGCGGAAGCTTTTTAAAAGTTGAAAGAACCCAAATCTTAAATCCATTAATCATGAATGTCCACAACCACAACACTGGAATGAAAACCAAATACACTGAAAAGGATACATGGCCTTATGTCCTTACAATAGTTCACTTAATAAATAGTGTTTTCCATACTTCAGCTCGCAGGCCGGCCACACATGACAAAAGTAAAGTACAACTATTCTTTACGGCCTTCTAGGGACAGCACAGCAACATGGGCTCCAGCCCGCTATTTGGTACTCGGCTCCGCAGAACCTGCAAGCACAACTCCACCGCACGGTGGCAAACAAAGCAACGATCAGCCAAAAGCCGACCAAATTATAACGACCCTGCCCCTTACTCGGGACGGCGATGCTCTTTCCCTACATACCATTAGCCCAATAAAATAATAAAGTGCAACTATGCTATGCCACAGGTGTAGGCTCGTATGGCCAAACACCCTGTGCACTCAGGGCACTTTAACGGTGAATCCTGACATATCAGTGTCTTCACCACCATCCCAAAGATGGCAACCAAGTGAGCATTAACCTTTCTGACCACCGTCTAAGGCTCCTGACTATGCCAACGGCCAGTCCCCATCTTCGGGTCTCTTGCACCAAACCACAGAGCCTATGACCGATTCCACTTGCCTGTTGCTCACGCCGCCTAGTCAATTTAAGTCCTACGTGCGGGCCAAGCTTCTCTCGGATCCCAAAATTTTCCAAACAATCTCATAACCCAGTTATGATCAAGGCCGGTTCCCAGACCGCCAAGTTAGCAGAACACGTTTCCGCTCAGTTTTCCGGGTGCGCCTTGAAGCTAACCTCCAAGGATCCCTGCTGCAATCTACCGTGTAGAAACCCAAAAAAACCCAAAGCACGGAGTCTTCTCCGGCAAAACATATCAAATGCAACATCATCGATCCATACAATACACGTCCGGGTAGGCTTCACACACAATGCCTATGCCCATACTTACGATTCCGGACTCTATATGCAACACAAGGGGGATTATTCACATCAACACCAAGGAACACCATGCACTCACCGCACACTCGCAGGAGCGTGATTCCCCATGCAGAAAGAAAGAGTTTCACATGCTCAAGTAGAGAATCGTTACCCTTGTAGTCCGCTTTGGCGCCATGGAAAAACTACACTGATGGAACTCTTCGCAACAAACTTTCCTCCACAGATCCGCTCTCAGATTTCGAAACGGTGCTCCGATGCTCCGCCGGCGGCCAGAATCTCTTCCTTCTTCCTCCTCTTTCCAACTCCTTGAGAGAGAGAATGGTTGGAGAGAAATGAAGGATTAACTCCCCTATTCCCGTCCTTAAAAGAGCAGGAAACCATCTGGGCCGTTGGATCTTAATTAAAGAAAACGAACGGCTCAGATCCGTTCAATAATCTCCAGACATGGGCCGAACACGGCTTGGCACACGGCCGTGTCCCAGGCTGTGTGCCTCGCTCCAGACACGATCGCCAAATGGAGGAAAGACACATGGGCAAAGACACGCCTGTGTCTCACCTGACACGCCCGTGTCGGGTTCCTCGACACGCCCGTGTTCGGGGGCGTGTCACGCATAACAGCCACGGCAACGGACACGACCCAAAGGAAGATGGGTAGGGACACGGGTAGGCACACGCCCGTGTCACATGACACGCCCGTGTCACATGACACGCCCGTATCACTTAGCCGTGTTTCTAGCTGTGTACTTCTAGGGATGAAAACAGCCAAAAACACCAACCAGACACGGCCTTGGACACGCCCGTGTCCTAGGCCGTGTACCCTATAAAGCCACCAAAAATCCCCTTTTTCGTGACCGACTCAAATACAAATTTCGGGGCGTTACACTCGATGTGGCATCACAACGTGTGTTTTCTCCTACTCTGATACTTCTTAATTTTGAAGAAAATGCGGGTTGTGACAGTTGGTATCAGAGGGAGGTTGCTTGACAATTTGTCGGGCAACCTTTCCTTGTAGGTATTAGATGTTTAGTGTCATATCAAACACACACTGATATGTCATCAGCACGTCTTGGCTGAAGCACGAACACTACACTCATAGCATAACAAGAATTATACGGGGCATATTATGTAGTATGGAATGCATAATATGTGTCTGTATATGGATCCACCATAGGGGCAACATGTGAGGGTTATGTAGTATGGGATGCATAACCTCACCACATGAATGCGACTAGCACATTTCTTTTTCGTTGCATGAGAATGTTATGTAGTATGGGATGCATAACATTTTCATGCGTATGCCACTCATGACATGCATTAGGGCCTTTTTAGAATGCATAGCACAATCATGCATAGCATAACATTACATAAGCACAATGCGCCAAGCTAAAGATTTGCAGGATGACATATGTACACACATGGTTTTAAATTAGAAAAAGAATATAAATTCATGCATTCCCGATCTAGGCACAAGAGTTAGTTGATGGTGGTTAACCATCCTAGGTTAGGCATAGCAACACTTTTGTTAAACAAAATAAAATCCCAGAGCAAGTATAGCAGTTAAAGGTTCATATTTATGTATGTATTGTTTGTACTGGTAGTTTGTTCCAACTGTTGTACTAGGTTTGGAACTCAGTTTTTATGGTTTTAGGATGGCGAGACGTCCTTCGACTAGGTCGGCTCCCCTGTCTGAAGGTGAGTCCTCGGGAGCGCAGAGTGATGCAGTGATCGAGAGCCTGCGACAGAGCAATGATTCCTTGAGATGCAGGCCCAGATCCAGTCTCTGGTGGCAGTTGTGGCAGGACAGACTCAGGCAGTGCAAGCCCTTGTAGGGGGGTTAGCTGCTCCTCCGCCTCCTACTCCCCTGAGACCTCCAGTGGTGGTGCCAGCAGAGATGGCCTTTATTTCTCAGTTTCAGAGACTTAGCCCTCCTACATATGATGGGAAGGCAGATTTCAAGGTCATAGATGATTGGCTGATCTCCATGGAGGAGATGTTCTCGTACTCCGATGTTGCAGATGATCAGAGAGTGTTGATAGCCGCCTATCAGCTAAATGGTTTGGGTAAGAGCTGGTGGCTTAGGGAAAAGGAGAGCTTGGTGGCTGGTTGCTCTTGGGGATTATTCAAGGAGATGTTGTTGAGGAAGTTCCTGCCTTCGGTCGAGCGTGACCGACTAATGAACGACTTCCTTCACCTAAAGCAGAGGCAACTCATGGTCAGTGAGTACGAGATAGAGTTTAGTAAGTTGAGCCGGTTTGCCCCTGGGTTGGTGAGTGTTGAAGCAGATCGAGTCAAGCATTTCCTTGGTATCTTGAGGAGCGAGGTTCAGCAGTTGGCCAGTGCTTATGGATCAGAGACTTATGCAGGGGTAGTGGAGGCTGCTCTGAAAGTGGAGGAAATTGAGACCGCAAAGAACAGAGGCCAGCAAATGAGGAAGGACAAGAGGAAGTCTGCTGAAGAGAAGAACCCCCAGTTACTCGATGCTGCTTCGGGAAAGAAGAGCAAGGTAGTGTGTAGCTTCTGTGGCCGGTCAGGCCACCCTGTTGAGAGGTGTTTCAAGAAGGCGGGAGCTCAGAAGAAGGAGCAAGTTCATGCTATTCAAGGTGCTCCTAGGAGGGATGCTTCCTGTTCTGTTTGCAAGCGACCCGGGCATGATGCTGCCCAGTGCTGGTCCAAGGATAAAGTTTGCTATCAGTGTGGCCAGAAGGGCCATATCAAGACAAGGTGTCCTCAGGTCCAGCCTATTCTTCAGGCAGTTCCACTTCAGGCTTTACCTCCGCCTCAGCGTGTGGACAAGGGCAAAGGAAAGCTGAACGTGATCTCTTCCGAGGAGGCTCAAACTTCGACTCAGATCATCTCAGGTTAGTTGTTTTCCTAGCCTGAAAGTTTTATTTTCTAGAATGGTTACACTTTTTGTTTTGGTGGTTCCTTAGTTGCTTATGTACTCCTATAGGAAAATTTAAGGTGAAGAACCGTTGGGCGCGTGTTCTGTTCGACTCCGACGCTACCCACTCGTTTGTGGCTAGAAATTTTGTAGAGCGTTATCGGTTGATTCTAGATCAAGTTCGTGATACCTTCTGCGTCAAGTTCCCTTCTGGTGAATCTGTGTTATCAGATTTGGGCATTTTGGATTGCCCTGTTTTGTTGGGGGACTTCCTTGCAAAGGCAGACTTGAAGATGATTGATCTAGAGGACTTCGATGTTATTCTGGGCATGGACTGGTTGTCTAAGTATGATGCGATTATTCAGTGCAAAGGGAAATGTGTAATGTCCCCTGGGCTGTCCGTGGGCCTCCGCACACTAGGCCTCCGTTAGACCGTTACCGGGCTGCAGCCCAAGCACCCCAACCCCTCTCCCTCCACAGGCGGGTTGTTGGTGGCCACAGCCTCCCTTTAATGAGCGAACTCGACAGTTAAGCTGGTCGTACAGGGACTTCCCAGGAGGTCACCCATCCCAGTACTACTCTCGCCCAAGCACGCTTAACTATGGAGTTCCTTCACATCTCATCACCAATTGATCTGCAGATCAATTGGTGATGATATGTGAAGGAACTCCATTGTTAAGCGTGCTTGGGCGAGAGTAGTACTGGGATGGGTGACCTCTTGTAAAGTCCCCGTACGGCCCAGCTTAACTGTCAAGTTCGCTCATCAAAGGGAGGCTGTGGCCACCAACAACCCGCCTGTGGAGGGAGAGGGGTTGGGGTGCTTGGGCTGCAGCCCGGTAACGGTCTAACGGAGGCCTAGTGGGCTGAGGCCCACGGACGGCCCAGGGGACGTTACAATAAAAGTGCACTTTTTATTGTAACGTCCCCTGGGCCATCCGTGGGCCTCAGCCCACTAGGACTCTGTTAGACCGTTACCGGGCTGCAGCCCAAGCACCCCAACTCCTCTCCCTCCATAGGCGGGTTGTTGGTGGCCACAGCCTCCCTTTGATGAGCGAACTTGATAGTTAAGCTGGGTCGTACGGGGACTTCCCAGGAGGTCACCCATTCCAGTACTACCCTCGCCCAAGCACGCTTAACTATGGAGTTTCTTCACATCTCATCACCAATTGATCTGCAGCTCAATCGGTGAAGAGATGTGAAGGAACTCCATAGTTAAGCGTGCTTGGGCGAGAGTAGTACTGGGATGGGTGACCTCCCGGGAAGTCCCCATACGGCCCAGCTTAACTGTCGAGTTCGCTCATCAAAGGGAGGTTGTGGCCACCAACAACCCTCCTGTGGATGGAGAGGGGTTGGGGTGCTTGGGCTGCTGCCCGGTAACGGTCTAACGGAGGCCTAGTGGGCTGAGGCCCACGGATGGCCTAGGGGACGTTACAAAACGCTTGGACTTCATCATGGACAACGGTCAGCCTGGAAGTGTGTATGCTGATCCGAGCCAGGATTCCCCTGTCATTTCTGCGGTATGTTCTCAGAAGCTATTTCATTCTGATTGTTTTGCTTGTTTTGTCTCGGTGGTTGGGACTGCTGTTAGTGTACCGCGCTTGGAGGAGATTCCTGTTGTACGTGGTTTCTCTGATGTTTTTCCTGATGACCTTCCTGGTCTTCCCCCCGAGTGGGATGTTGAGTTTGTGATTGATTTGGAACCGGGTATGCGTCCTATTGCTAAGGCGACGTATCGGATGGCCCCTCGTGAGTTGGAGGAGTTGCGAGTCTAGTTGGACGAGTTGTTGGCAAAAGGCTTTATCAGGCCGAGTTCGTTGCCTTGGGGTGCTCCTGTTCTATTTGTGAAGAAGAAGGATGGGTCCATGAGGCTGTGCATCGATTATAGGGAGCTGAACAAAGTCACCATTAAGAATAGATACCCTCTGCCGAGGATCGATGACTTATTTGATCAATTGTGTGGTAGCACGATGTTTTCCAAGATCGATCTTCGTTCTGGCTATCATCAGCTCAGGATCCGTGAGGCAGATATTCCACGGAGTGCGTTTAGATCGAGGCATGGACACTTCGAGTTTCTAGTGATGTGGTTTGGTTTGACCAACGCACCATCAGCTTTCATGGATATGATAAACCGGGTGTTCAAGGACTTCGTAGACAAGTTCGTTGTGGTATTCATCGATGATGTGTTGATCTACTCTCGCAGTGCTGAGGAGTATGAGCAGCATCTGCTCTTGGTTCTATCGGAGTTGAGGAACCACAAGTTATTCGCCAAGCTGAGCAAGTGCAAATTTTGGTTGCCTCAGGTCTCATTTCTGGGCCACGTGGTGAAAAAGGATGGGATCTCGGTCGACCCGGAAAAGATTACAGTAGTGATGTATTGGAGCAGGTCGGGGACACCCAAGGAGATTAGAAGCTTCCTAGGGTTGGCCGGCTACTACAGGAGGTTCGTGCAGGGTTTCTCCACACTGGCTGAACCTTTGACCAAGTTGACTCAGAAGAACACGACGTTTGTTTGGAGCGAGAAGTGCGAAGAAGCCTTCCTGGAACTAAAGAACAGATTGTGCAGTGCACCTGTTCTGACCCTACCTACTGAGGGTGCGGAGTATGATGTGTACGTGGATGCTTCGCATGTTGGTCTGGGTTGCATTTTGATGCAGGCTGGAAAAGTGATTGCGTATGGGTCAAGGCAACTAAAGACTCATGAGAGAAATTACCCTACGCAGGACCTTGAGTTTGCAGCTGTGATTTATGCGCTAAAGCTGTGGAGGCATCTACTTTATGGTGCTCAGTGCAAGATCTTCACAGATCATAAAAGACTAAAGTACGTGTTCACTCAGAAGGAGTTGAATCTGCGCCAATGGCGGTGGCTAGAGTATGTGGCCGATTATGATGTGGAGATACAGTATCATCCGGGCAAGGCCAATGTGGTGGCCGACGCCCTGACCTGGAAGACGGGGAAGATTTTTAATCTCACCGCCGATCGTTTAGTGGAAGAGTTCCTCCTGATGGATATTTCCGTGGGACGCTGTGACATGCAGAGCAGTTTGGCAGTGGCAGAACCGTCTTGGATTGCACTTACCAGGTTGCACCAGAAGGATGATCCGGATCTTCTGCACTTATACCTCAGGACTGAGAGAGGGGAGTTGCCGGATTTTTCTATCGATGATGCGGGTACCTTGAAGTACCGCGGCAGGTTTTGCATCCCCGCTGTTGGAGACATCAGGGTTATGAATTGTAGAGAGGCTCATGGATCCAGTGTTGCCTACCATCCAGGATCTACAAAGATGTATCATGAATTGATGCAAATCGCCTGGTGGTGTGGGATAAAGGGGGACATAGCCTGATTTGTTGCTGAGTGCCACACTTGCAAGCGTGTGAAGGCCGATCATGGAAGGCCTGGTGGCAAGTTGACTCTGTTGGAGATCCCGACTTGGAAGTGGGAGAGTATTTCTATGGACTTCATTACGGGCTTACCGAGATCTCCAAGGGGATTTGATTCAGTTTGGGTGATTGTGGACCGATTGACGAAGTGTGCGCACTTCGTACCCTATAAGATAGATTACCCGATGAAGAAGATAGCAGAGCTGTACTTGAACGAGGTCATCAGATTACACGGTGTGCCAGTTAGCATAATTTCGAATCGAGACTCCCATTTTACATCTCGCTTCTGGAGGAGTCTGCAAGAGGGTTTGGGTACAGATTTGAGGTATTCTACAGCTTACCACCCTCAGACCAATGGTCAGACTGAGCGAGTGAACCAGATAGTTGAGGATATGATCAGGTGCTACATCTTGGACTACGGTGGAGCGTGGGATGAGCGTTTGCGGCTTATGGAATTTGCATACAACAACAATTACCAGGAGAGCTTGAAAATGGCTCCGTTTGAAGCTTTGTATGGGAGGCGTTACAGAACTCCCTTGTTTTGGACCGAGGTCAGTGAGAGACCTGTGCTGGGTCCAGATGTGCTCGAGGAAATGGAAGTCGCAGTGAAGCTTATTCAAGAAAAGCTTTGTATAGCTCAGGAGAGATATGAGAAGAATGCCAACCGGCGTAGGTCTGACTTGGAGTTTTCTGTAGGGGACCTTGTGTTTCTTAAGGTTTCCCTGATGGTTGGTGTTAAGAGGTTTGGTAAGAACCGAAAATTGGATCCGAGGTCTGTGGCCCCGTTTAAGATTGTTGAGCGGATTGGCGTGTCAGCATATAGGCTGGATTTGCCAGCAAACTTCCCCGATGTTCATAATGTATTTCATGTAAGCCAATTACGGAAGTATGTGCAAAGCAGTGGGCAAGTCTTGGATGTTGTGCCCCAGTTGGAGCCTAATCTTTCATATGTTGAGGCGCCAGTCCGCATCTTGGATACTCAAGATCGGGTGATGCGGACAAAGTCTATCCCGATGGTGAAAGTTCTATGGAAGAATCAGGATTTGGAAAGCGCGACTTGGGAGCTAGAGTCGGCTATGAGGGAGGCTCACCCTCATTTGTTCCCTTTATTTGATTGGTATGTTTTCTTTCTAGTAGCTATTGTTTTGTTACTTTCCTTCTATAGTAGAAGTTGTGTACGTAAAGTTTTGGGACGAAACTTTCTTTTAGGGGAGTGACTGTAATGCCCCCGATTTTTCTGTGATTATTTAATTCTCGTTTGACGTTACGTTGACGCGTTTCCGGCATGTGTTGTTTGTTAGAGCGTGGTCTTAGCTCTTTAGGTTCCTTGTGTGGTTGTTGGTAGCCTTTTTGGCAAGATTCCCTAGCAAGCCGGGTCTATTTTGGTGACCGGAGAGGCCTCTCGGGGGATGCTTGTGTTTTGGCTTCGGGTAGTGATAACCCGAGTTTTGTTCGTCGAAAGTTGATTTCGACTTCGTCGTCGCATTCGTAGCGTGGGTATTTAGCTACGGTGTGAAATTCATCAATTTCCGAGATGGTTCGGTTTTTGCGTCGTTTTGATATTTCGTGTAAGTAATTAATAATATATTATTAAATTTCTTAAAAGCACATGCTTATAAATAGCCTTAGGCTAGAATTTAGGACTGTTCATTGTCTCTTTTTGGGAGAAACCGCCGCCTGTTTGAGAGAAAGAAAATCGCCAATCCCGCTGGCTTCGGACGGCGATTCCGGGATCGTTTGTGGACGGAATTCGATTTCGATGGCGGATTTGGATTGCTCTCACCTGGACCTACACTCCGACAAAGTTTTCGTCTTTTGTTGTGCTGTTGGTGTTGAGTGAGAGGAAGGGGCCTACCAAGCTTCGTTGGAATTTGAGGCAAGTGGTGCTCCTACCCTTGCCAAGCTTTTCCCCTTTCTATGTTCTTAGTTGTTGTTATCATACATGTTCCCGAGATCATTTATTTTACTCTGGTTTCCCGTCAAAATCATCAGATCTTGAATCATGAATGCTCCTGTGCATTTTTTTCTTATTTCTCAAGTTCTGTAACTCCAGGTTTTTTTTGCCGGGCCGCTGTAGTCTTGACTTTTATCAGATTGTCACATATTAATCTCGGATTGGGTAGTACTTAGCCTTCTTCTTATTCCTTCCTTGCTGTTAAGTTTGCCCAGTTCTGGTGCTAGGGTAGTGAAGATGAGTGCTGGAATTGAACCTCATGTTGGTAGTCGTTGCCCAGTAAGTTAGGTAGCATTAGATTTTTCATGTTTGCAGAAGTTCTGTGGGTAGTGTTGACAGCATTGAGTGCACTCAACGCTACCAGATCGACGAAGATCGTCGATCTGAGTTCGATGGAAATCGTCGAACTGAGATCGACGATCTCCGGCTATCAGATCGATGAAGATCGTCGATCTGAGTTCGACGACAATCGTCGAACTTGGATCAACGATCTCCGGTTCTGTGTTCGACAAAGGTCGTCGATCTGAGTTTGACGAAGATCGTCAAACGGAGATCGACGATCTCCGGTTGCTTGTGATCGATGAAGATCGTCGATCTGAGCTCGACGTTGTTCATCGAACTGGGATCGACAATCTCCGGTTGTCTGAGTTCGACGAGGATCGTCGAGTTGAGTTCGACGAAGATCGTCGAACTGAGATCGATGATCTGCTGTTGCCTGAGATCGACGAAGATCATCGATCTGAGTTCGACGGTGTTCGTCGAACTGGGATCGACGATCTACGGTTACTTGAGATCGATGATGATCGCCGAGCTGAGCTCGACGTTCCCGTGACCTGAGTTCGACGAAAATCGTCGAACTAAGATCAGTGTTTTTCCTGTGATCCGAGTTCGACGAAGATCGTCGAACTGAGCACGACGTTCCTGTGTTCTGAGTTCAGCGAAGATTGTCGAACAGAGCTCGACGATTCCTGTAAGCTGAGTTCGACAATTTTCCCTCTGTCTTCCCTTGTTTTCCAGAGTGAATCCTGCTGGGTTTGGGGTTATTTTGTCGGTTATTTCCTTTTCTATGAACGCTGAATCGTGGGTGATGGCTAGTAGGAGTGGTTTTATTTTTAGCTCTTAAAAGGGGTGGGGTTTTGTGTGAGCCATGACCGCCACTGTTTTTCCCAGGTACAGGCTGGGTGTGGGTGGTTTGTAGGTCCCTAGTGCTCTCCCTGTGCGACCCTTGAGCTTATTTTATTTTGGTGATGGTGGTTTGGGGGACCGCGTTTGCCTCCAATCCTGAACCATGTGGATTTTTACTACTGCCATAAACTCAAAAATTAGGATTGTTAGGTGTTTCTTCTTAGTAGAATGCAACATATTGTTGCAAGTTTTCTATTCTTTTGCCTTGTAGCCTCTACAGGATTTGAGCAGGGAATGTTGTTGTTTTCCTTGTGCTTGGTGTACTTTGGCTTACTTTGGAAAGTACTAGCTTTTTCTGTCATGTTTACTTACTCTCTTTCATTCCATTTTGATATTATGCTCTAATTCAGAATTTCTTGTTATACTTGATGAGCTGTTCTTTCTTTGGATGCCTCGGGTTTAGAGTAGTAGCCGGTTGAGCGGCTGGTTTTTCCTTGGTGATTGTTGTGGATCCCTTGGGTTGCTGGGATCTTCCTCCTTGTTTTTGTGAGGAAGTTTTCTGTTATTCCTACAGACATACATGCTCGCCAGTGGGTTCATGTCAGGTTGTTGACGCCCGCTGGTGGTTATTACTTGTGATACTAGATATGTTTCTTTTACTGCTACCTTTCTTGAGATAGTCTACTTGCTCATGGGAAGATTTATGCTAGGTTGCTAGTTACTTTTAAACCTAAAAACACTATTATAAGTATATCTCCTGATCTGCATTTTTATGAAACTCATACACTACTTTCTAAGCAACGTAAAAAGATCATTTTCCCACTTATAATATAAAATAAATCTAGAGTCTTGCATAGTATGAGTGGACCTCGGGGGACACTTATGCACTCTCATAGGATGTCAAAAATAAATAAAGTATTTTTCCGCCGCGTATAAGTATAGTTTTAAAACGTTGGACTAGATGATCCACTGAGCCGAGGGATACGGCCTTTAAAATATAACTGATTTTCTAATCATTAAACTTATGAATTTTCATAGTCTAATTAGATGGTGTTCGCCTGAGCGTCGACAGTTATCCCCTGCTCGACGTGGCATCACAACGCGTGTTTTCTCCTACTCTGATACTTCTTAATTTCAGAGAAAATGCGGGTTGTGACAGCTGTGGCGGCTGGAACCTGCTCTAGGTCGGGTAGATAATACCCGTTGGCTGGAGGTAGAAGATGAGTCTACACCGTCGGATTGCGTCAAGATCTGTTCAAGATCTGATTATATATATTATATTATATGTATTTTCTGCCCTTATAAATCAACTATCTTAGGAATTATTTTAAAATACCTAGGTGTTGTTTCAGAGAAAATGATTAACATACAAATTGTAGCTCTAATGGTTTACTTTATGATAAATTGATTTCAATCAATTTGGGTAAGTGGTTTGACCACAACACTCATTTTGGTGGGATCTATACCTAGGGCTAGTCAGATACTTACATATGTGCCCCCACTTCACCACAGGCCCAAATGATCTGAAATTTGGACAGGGAGTCAATTTTACCTATTCCTAGGTCATGTACAAAAATGGGAATTTTTGGAGATAATGTTTCTATAGTTTTTGAAATTATTTAATAATCCTAGGATAATTTAATTAGGGGAACTAATGACCTCCAAACCCTCCAAAAGTTTGGTGAGTGGTCCTTGGGGTCATCATAAGGCTCTGTATAAATTTTTCATCCCTTTTGGTTATGATTTAGTTTGGAAATAAGCAAGCCCTAGCCATGCCCCAAATGGGGTATTTAGGTCAAAGTGCTCCTTGTGGGTTTGAGCGGCCAATCACCTCAACAGAGGCTGAAACATGGTCCACTGGTGTGATATGATGCTAGACACACTCACATGGAATTTGGGGTGGATTGGGGTAGATTTGCCCTAGGACCCAAGTTCAAACCCTAAGGTTGAACTTTGGGGATTGTGAAGGGCATGGGGTGAAATGCCCTTGTATGGACTTGGTGTTTACTCCATGAGATCCTATGGTGGTTAAAAGCCCTAGGGAGAGATATGGTAGGATTTGGACACATGCACACCACATAAATCACTGGATAAGTTTTTTTGGGTCCATACACCTTAGGGAATGTCTAGTGGCTCATATGACTTTGGAATTACATGACATGTTGATAGAGGTCATTTTATTAATCATATTATTCACTGAAATATACTACATATTGTTTGGATGAGTTTACTAGTGGGTTCCTTTGAAAAGTGCACTATCATGAGTTGTCTTAAAGAATTCTATTTTATGACTTCCATACCTTGGGTTTGGATGATATTTAGTTAAGCTATGTTTTAGGACTATAGCAATCCCTAGAAATTTTTAACCTGAACTTTAGATCAATATATGGGGTACTTCATTCACAACCCATTAAGTTGCATCTTCTACTTAGAAATTTCTTATGAACAAACTATTCAACAGAAATTTATGAAATTTGGTCAGAAGAAATTTACTAATATTTTAAACCTCTGTGAATTTTTATGGAATTTTTGGAAGTTTATCTATAGGGGTTGGTTCACAAGGTGTTGTTTTCTAAGTAAAATTATTTGAATTTATTTTGATACTTAATAAGCTTGATAAAATGTGATTTTTGGTCAGAGACCCTTTCTGGTCATCCTTGAGATTCAGTAATTTTTCTATAATATTCTGATGATTAACGTTAGTGCTTTCTTCTTTACCCATACTTAATGGCTTACTCTTGGATTAATTAATTAGAGGCCAAAACTTTTATGAACAATCATGAAACTTGGTATTTACTGTTATTCCGATGTTATCTAGTGATCATAATTTTTGGGATGCCATTATTTGAAAAAATATTTTACTTCATGTTCAAATAACCCATGGCCTAACTTTGGGTAAAATTAATTAAATACCAAATTAATTAGGAAAATTATGAGTTTCTGGAGATAGGCTAATCATGTCATAATAGACCTCAATTAAATATATTAAGACTTGTGGATGAAAATTTGGAGTACCTCTTATCATGTACATCATATAGCTTAGGTTGGTCTGCATTTAGTAAAACTGCGAAAATTGTGATAATATGGGATTTGGTCATAGGAAGTGGGGAGAAATGCATGCTGATTTGGTAAGATGAAAGAGAGCTTCATTAGAAACCATGATGAGGAGAGTGTTGGGTTGGCTCGAGTTAAGAGGTGCTCGGGATCGACGAAATATCGTCTTTCCTGTGGAGAGAGAGAGTCAAAACACACTAGGGTTAACTCCAGAGTAATATTAAAAAGGGATCGGGAATCGGGTATTAACCAATAACAGTAAGTGTCTTGCGAAAGGGAGATTTGGGCTTCAGCCCATCGTAGTTCTTAGTTCCCTCGAGAGCCTTTCACGGGGAATACCTTGGGCAGTCCTGGCTAACCTAAACCGTAAGAAAAATCAATAGTTAAGAGCAACTAGTATAACTAGGGTTCCACCTTCACACACCCCGGTGTCTCGGGAGTTTAGGTTAGGTCTCACGAGCGGTAGGCTCGGTGGTGGTTTTGCTGACGGGCAGGTTAGTCCGGCGAGTCGATGGCTCGGGTGGTTTTGTAACTGATGGGATAGTCTGGGGAGCCGGTGGCTCGGAAGAATTTAGATACATAAGTAAGGTGGTGGGTCTTTGGTATTAGACGGTCGTTCACACCGACATTGATACGTTGACTCGGTGGGTGTGGTTGACGCTTAGCCAAAGAAAGTCTGGTGGATATGGCAAGCACTAGTACGTGGTGACTCTAGGTTGTGTCCTTCTAGAGGCGTATGAAAGGGCTAGGCCTGGTAGTGTGGATACCTGCCTAGGAGTGGGGGGCCCGACCCACTGTCTCTGTTTGCCACTACGTAGATTCCTGAGAGTGAAGCTAGCTACCTAAATGGTGGGAACTTAAGGTCTGTGCGCATAGAGTCATGTGCGTGAGTTGCACTTGCATGAATCATGGCATAACATATCACTACACTCATACTTGCGTACAACCGACACTCCAATGTATAAATTGCTATGGGACTTTTTATACGATGGGAGCTTTGCAAAAGACCCCTTAACTTATAAGTTTATATGGCAATTCATATAAGTTAAGGATACTTACTTCTTAATATGTCTTTCTTACCTGTGTTGCTTTACTCTACTTGTTTACCTTACTGCTTACTATTATAAAACTGCTAGCTTGTACCTTCGTTCCTTAGTTGTATATACATTATAATTAACTGCTAGAATAGTTCCACCGTCACCTGCTTTGTTTATTCTCCACCTTCATAGCTTCCCTTTCCTCCTCCCCGCTCGGTGCCTAGGATCCATGGGGGAGGGGTAGGGGATGATAGGACTTAGTCTTTTGACTAACAGTTTTCGGACCACAACATTCTAGGGACTCTGGATGGGAGATAGGGAGCAGCAGTAGGTGATACAGCACCAGCGGAGCACAGTACTCATGGAGGTGGGCCAGTCTAGCACAGGAGCACCAGCTACTAGTTCTGTGAGTGATTTGTTTACTTAGCTTTCGTGAGTGTTTGTAGTGAGGATTTGATGTACCGGGCTTGAGCCCATTTATGTTTATTTGTACTGTTTTATTTCAGTACTTTTATCTTCATGTGGACTTAATGTGATTTCACGTATTTATATTATATGTGATTGTGGACTTGGCTTTATCAGAACTGGTTTAAGCTTCTTTCTCTTTGGTGATCATAAAGGTCGGCATTATTGGCATTTTATAGTGACGACCTTCCCGAGTGTCGGTGTCAACACAAAATGGCGGTTCTGGGCATAAGACCCTGGGGTTTTAAAAGAAAAAATGGGGTCTTACAAATTGGTATCAGAGCCAAACATCGATCCAAGAGAAGAAGTCCACAAAAACCCTGGGCCACACCGCGCGGGCTTAGTTTGTGGACAAACTAGCAGCGAAAGCAATGGTGAGTCCATAAGGGGAATCACATGTAAAAGTCCACTTTATCTCTTCCATTCATTCCATTTGTCTGTTGTCTAATAATTGGAATTCTTCCTTGTAGCCTGTAACGAACCCTACCCCACAGCAGGGAACACCTTGTAACACCCCCTATCCGTCGCATAGCATATAGCAGTAGGTCCGGCCGGGGCCCGACGCCGTATGCCACAGATAGATCGGGTGGTTACTCATGGAAACCATCCAACCAATCTCAACGTCCTACACAGAGCATTCTAGCGGAAGCAGTTTATAAAAGTTGCAAATAAGAACCCAGCATTAAAGCATGAATGTCCATTAATACAAAATAGGAATGTTATACAAAAACCAACACAAGCCTTAAGGCCTTACAAAATGTTTCACTTGATATTACATGATTTACAAACCACAGCACGCAGGCTGGTCATACATGAATAAAACAGTAAACACTTCCAATTAGGCCTTCGGGGCCGGCTTCGCACTTGGGCTTTAGCCCGCTATTGACCGCTTGGTCCAGCAGCACCTGCAAGCAACAAACCACCGCACGGTGGCAAAACAAGGCAACGGTCAGCAATGCTGACCAAATTATAACGATCCCGCCCCCATCTTGGGGCGGCGATGCTCCTTCCCTGCATTTCATTAGCATAAGCGAGCAATAAATAACCATAATCATTTCACCACAGACGTTGGCTCGCACGGCCACACGCCCCGTACTCTCAGGGCACATTCTCGGTGAACCGGTCGATGTCACGTCAATTAAAGCCATAGACATTCCAGACTCACCACCGCCACTTAGACGGCCAAACCTATGAGCATTTTGTCTTCTTGGCCTGGGTCACGACAATTTAAGCCATCGACTGGCGAAGACCCTAATCTATGCCAACGGCAAGTGCCACGTGCCTTTAGGTCTCTTTAACTGAACGACATAGAACGGGTACGGTTCCATCTAACCCGTGCTCATATCGCAACGACAATTTAAGCCATATGCGCGGGTCAAACTTCCACCGAGTCCCATTTCCATCACAATTCACATAACCGGGTTATGTTCAAGTTGGCTCTCAGGCCACCAAGTTGGCAAGATCTCGCATCTGCCCAGTTTTTCGGGTGCACCTTTGGGTTAATCCCCAAGGCTCCCTGCTGCAATCTACCGCGTAGAAAACCCGAAAAACAATCAATAGCACGGAGTCTTCTCCGGCATTTATGCAATGCAACATCACCGATCCAGACCAACATGTCCGGGTAGGCTTCACACATCATGCCTATGTCCGTTCTCTCTTACGGACTCTAAACAACGGGGACTTCACATATCTACCCGAAGGAACACCTCCAACTCTCCGCAAACTCGCGAGAGCGGGCTTCCTATGCAAAGAAGGAGAGCTACTCATGCTCAAGAAGAGAATCGTTACCCTAGCGTTCCTCTTTGGCGCCATGGAAAAGTAAGCGGATGAAAAGCACCGCACTAGCTTTGCCCCCGTGGATCCGGAGTCGGCTCGCGATTTGGAGCTTCGAAGCTCCTCCAATGGCCGGATCTAGCTCCTTCTTCCTCCCTTGGCTCTCCTCTCTCTCTAAGCTTTTAGAAAGATGATAACTTATGAAAAGTGAGGGTTTCTAAGTCCAATCCCGGGTATATCCCTTCAGGAACAATCCCCAGCCGTTGGATCATCAATTAAAGAAATGAACGGCTTTGATTCGGGACTGAAATGCCCAATCTGGACCGCACACGGCCTGGCACACGCCCGTGTCCAGGGCCGTGTGCCTCATTCGCCGTCAAAATCGGCTCGCCTGGAACCTCACACGGGTATCGAACACGCCCGTGTTCGACCTGACACGCCCGTGTTCCACCTGACACGGCCGTGTAGCCGGCCGTGTACCCCAATCATTTTTCCCTGAAAACAACCCGGCACTGCACGGGTTCTAGGACACGCCCGTGTCCTTGCCCATGTCACCTCAACACGCCTGGGCTCCAGGCCTTGTACACGGTCTCGACACTCGACACTTCGTCGAGCGAAGATCGTCGACCTGATGACACGGCCTTGGACACGCCCGTGTCCTAGGCCGTGTGCCTTGTCTTGACACAATGTCGAGACCAAAGTGTCGACTTCCCGGGACGAGTGTCGACACGGGTTGACACGCCCTGCGACATGCCCGTGTCGCAGGCCGTGTGCCATGTCTCGACACTTCGTCGAACGCAGAGTGTCGACTTCGCGGGCTAAGTGTCGACACGGGTCGACACGCTCGTGTCGCAGGCCGTGTGCCCAGTCTCGATACAATGTCGAGACCAAAGTGTCGACTTCCCGGCTCAGTGTCGACACAAGCTTGACACGCCTTGGGACGCGCCCGTGTCCCAGGCCGTGTGCCTGCAGCCAGAACCCAAAACTGGCCCAAAATGACCCCGTCGCTCTTTTGAGTTTCGGGGCGTTACAACTCTCCCCCTCTTAAAAGAATTTCATCCTCGAAATTACATAAAGGAAAGATATGTACAAAACCAAAATTTGTACCTGAGCGGAACAACTCTGGATACTCGTCAAGCATAGTTTGCTCTCGCTCCCAAGAGAGCTCCTCACGACCGCAATTGTCCCGCCGGACCTTGACCATCCTGATCTCTTTATTGCGTAGCCGCTTGACCTCCGAGTCCTCAATCTGCACGGGCCTGACCTTTGTCGTCAGCCCACTATCCACCGGCACTTGATCAACCGCAATCACTTGCGTAGGCTCTTGCACTGTCTTCCGAAGCACCAAAATATGGAATACATCATGTAAACCACTAAGCTCCACTGAAAGCTTCAACCGATAGGCCGCTTCACTGACTCGCTCCAGAACCTCAAACGGCCCAAGGTACCTCGGGCTTAACTTTTTCAATCGTCGCACCCGTGATACACCCTTGAACGGCTTGATCTTTAAGTACACATAGTCGCCCACAGTGAACTCCACGTTCCTGTGCTTGGCATTATAATACTTCTCTTGCCGGTCCTGAGCGATAAGCAACCTCTCCCGAATGGTTCTCACCAAAGAAGTAGCATCCTCCACTTCTGATCGCTTATACAACTTTGACTCACCCGTTTCTAACCAAGACAACGGCGTGGGACATTTTCTACCATATAGGGCCTCGAAAGGCCTCATCTGAATACTCGCTTGGTAGCTATTGTTGTATGCGAACTCCACCAAATAAAGGTGGTCTTCCCATTGCTTTCTGAAATCCAAGACATACATGCGGAGCATGTCTTCCATGGTTCTATTGACCCTCTCGGTCTGCCCATCCGTTTGCGGATGGAAGGCTGTGCTGAATTTCAGCTTTGTTCCAAACATTTGCTGCACAAGCCTCCAATCATTGGACGTGAACCGCCCATCTCGGTCACTCACGATGCTGCGGGGCACACCATGAAGCCGTACTATGTTATCCACATAAAGCTTTGCCAACTTCTCCACCGGATCATCCTTCCTATGCGGAATGAAATGTGACACCTTCGTTAACCGATCAACAACCACCCAAATGGCGTCGTTCCCCTTTTGCGACCTTGGCAAACCGTGCACAAAGTCCATAGAGATGTCGTCAAATTTCCACTCCGGAATAGGCAAGGACTTAAGGAATCCTCCCGGCTTTTGGCACTCCGCCTTCACCAAGGCGCAAGTTTGGCACTTCACTACGTAGAGCGCCACATCTTTCTTCAAACTCGGCCACCAAAACAGTTTCTTCACATCACGGTACATCTTCGTGCTCCCCGGGTGAATCGAGTACTTGGTATGGTGTGCCTCGTACAACAACTCCACCCGCAAATTACCCACACTTGGGACGCACAGACGACCGCCCTTCCAAAGTAATCCGTCCACCACAACGAATTGGGGATTTGACACATCCAGAGCCTCTACCATGAACTGCTTCATATGAGCATCCATATCCAAAGCCTGCCGAATACGATCAGCCAGGTCATATTGGACTTCAGTCCAATTCAGAACTGCTTCAGCACTTGATTGCCTGTCCACACAAACAATCTCCAACGCCTCCAACTCCCGCACCAAATGCTCATCATGCACCGATAGCCAATTGGCTTGAGCTGGGGCTCGGCGACTCAACGCGTCCGCAACCGCATTCCCTTTACCAGGCACGTAGTGGATCTTGAATGTATAGTCCCCCAGGAACTCCATCCATCTACGCTGCCGCATATTCAGATCCTTCTGATCAATAAGATACTTCAGGCTCTTGTGATCGGTGTAGATATCAATCTTCACACCGTACAAATAGTGCCTCCACAGCTTCAAGGCAAAAATCACGGCCGCTAACTCCAAGTCATGGACCGGATAGTTCCTTTCATGCACTTTTAGCTGTCTCGAGCCATAAGCTATTACACTTCCGTGTTGCAGTAGCACGCAACCCAAACCGCTGCCCTAAGCATCACTGTAAATCTCATATCCTTCGGTCCCACATGGCGAACTCAGCACAGGAGTCGTGGTCAACCGACACTTCAACTCCTCGAAAGCTCGCGCGCACTCCGGCGTCCAAACGAACTTATGCTCCTTCCTCGTCAAAGTAGTGAGAGGTAACGCTATCCACGAGAAGTTCTCTACGAAGCGCCTATAATAGCCGGCAAGCCCCGAAAAGCTCCGGACTTCCGCTACAGTAGCAAGCTCAGGCCACTCCCGTATCGCAACAATCTTCGTCGGATCGACAGCAATACCCTCTCCACTCACTATATGACCGAGGAACGCCACTGAGGACAACCAAAACTTGCACTTCGAGAACTTGGCATACAACTGATTTCTCCTTAGCGTCTCCAAAACCAAATGAAGATGCTTGAAGTGATCTTCCTCACTTTGCGAGTACACCAAAATATCGTCGATGAAGACGATCACGAAATGGTCCAAGTACTCCCTGAAAGTCCTGTTCATCAAATCCATGAACACTGACGGCGCATTAGTCAGCCCAAACGGCATGACCGTAAACTCATAATGCCCGTATCTCGTACTAAACGCTGTCTTTGGGATATCACTCTCCCTTATTCGCAGCTAATAGTACCCAGCCTTGAGATCTAACTTCGAGTACACCGTCGACCCGACTAACTGATCAAAAAGATCATCAATCCGGGGGATCGGGTACTTGTTCTTCTCCGTCAGCTTGTTGAGCTCCCGATAATCAATACATAGCCTCAAGCTTCCGTCCTTCTTCTTAACAAAGAGGACTGGTGCGCTCCAAAGCGAAGAACTCGGGCGCACAAACCCTTCCTCCAACAACTCTTGCAGTTGAACTTTCAGCTCCGCCATTTCCTTAGGCGCTAGCCGATAAGGAGATCGTGACACAGGCTTTGCACCTGACACTAGCTCAATCGTAAAATCTATCTCCCGCAGAGGCAGGGCTACAGGAAGATCTGCGGGGAACACATCAGGGTATTCTGATACCACTGAAATACTATCCAACGCGGGCTTCGGCTTTGCAACCTCCACTAGTGTAAAGAACAGTTCTGCACCGGCACGAACCGCCTTCACCACCTGAAGAGCAGACATCAACGTCTTGCTCGACCCCTTTAAGCCCGTAAAAGTCGTCTCACGACTTGCTCCCAGCTCGACTTCCTTCCGACCGCAATCGATATAGGCTTGCTGCTCCGAGAGCCAGTCCATGCCAAATATAACGTCGAACTCCACCAACGGAAGTAAAGACGCCTGCAGGTCGAATCCTGATCCCCAATACGAATCTTAACATTGCAGATCCTATCCGCTCGCATCGAACACCCATTGGGCAATAACACATCCAACTTATCCTTCTCCATCGAAGAAGGGACTCTGATGCGTGATATAAATCCTTCGGACAAGAAGGAGTGTGAAGCTCCCGTATCGAAGAGTGCTCGCACCGGATTTTCACAAATCAATACAAATCCTAAACAAGCAGTGGTAAGGTAACATGTGCATAACAAGTATTTAAGGAAATTGACTTGCTATAAATTAAACCGTACCTGTCACCACATCAGCTTGTTTGATGGCCTCCTGTTGGCCAAGATTATAGACCCTCGGTTGGGCCGGAGCATAGTGGGATGCGGTCGACTCCACCGCCTTGCCCTTCTCTTCATAAGTAGCTCCCGGCCTTCTCTCGGACTTAGGATGTCCGCTCCAACAGTCACGGGCAAAGTGCCCCGTCTTTCCATAAGTAAAACACGCACCCGGGGTCCGACCCGTAGTCACCCCAGAAGCACCAGAAGGAGCTGGACCCGAAGTCCTATGCTTCTTGAAAGACCTCCGATAGCCGGCCTTTGAAGTAGTCGGCACTTTAAATTCAGATTTCCTATCACCCAAGCTTTTCTTTGCTTGCACATTCTTCATGTCCTTCTCCAAGGACCGGGCAGTGTTGACCAAGGTTAAGAAACCCTGCATCATCGACCCCGAAAGTAGTAATCTCAACTCATCTCTCAAGCCTTCGTAGAAGCGATTAGTCTTGCGCTCCTCATCCACGATGGTGGAGCTAGCATATCGACTAAAACGAGTGAACTCATGGAGATATTCATCCACGCTCTTCTCACTCGAACCAACTTCAGAAACTCATTCTCCAACTCTATCTTCTGCTCGAAGGGAGGTATCTAGCCAAGAACAATCTCGAGAACTCTTCCATCGAGACATCACCAAGCTGCCTACCTCTCAGTAAGTGCAGCTCCAAACCTTCCCACCACATTCTTGCTTCACCATCCAGAAGGAATGTAGTGATGGTGGTCATTTGCCACTCCTCCATCTCCGTTGTTGTCATGACTCTCATCACCCTGGAGAGCCAGTCTTCAGCCTGAGATGGGGTTCCCAACCCCGAGAATAATGGAGGGTTAAAGCTCATTACATACTTAAGCTGCCTCTCGGTTGCCCTCCTTGGCACCAACGGTTCCACTACCACTTGCTCTACTCTCCTCGGCTCAGCCTCTTGAAGAGGTTCCTGCTCCATCGCAGGAGCGGGCTGCTGTGTTTGCCTTGCAGGCTGCGCATTTATCACGACCAACACTGCTTCAGCCACCAATCGTATATTCTCAGCCGATAGAGGTGTTGCAGAAGCAACATCTGGTGCACTGCTAGCCTCAGAAGCTCGGCGTTCTGATGGCCCAACACCACTTCTGGTCACCTATAGTGGTACAAAACACCGTTAAGCAACCAAATAAAATTGCAAACAGCAATTATAGGAACACGCAGGTTCCTCAAACACGTATATTTTCATTCCTAAGTGGACATTCATGGGTTCTTTTACTGTTATAACGATGACGCACACAAGGTGCTCACCACCCCGTAAAACGAATTCGCCCACGAATTCACTTTAAGCCCGACCAAAACCAGTAGTCTGATACCAAATTGTAACACCCCCTATCCGTCGCATAGCATATAGCAGTAGGTCCGGTCGGGGCCCGACGCCGTATGCCACAGACAGACCAGGTGGTTACTCATGGAAACCATCCAACCAATCTCAACATCCTACACAGAGCATTCTAGCGGAAGCAGTTTATAAAAGTTGCAAATAATAACCCAGCATTAAAGCATGAATGTCCACTAATACAAAATAGGAATGTTATACAAAAACCAACACAAGCCTTAAGGCCTTACAAAATGTTTCACTTGATATTACATGATTTATAAACCACGGCACGCAGGCCAGTCATACATGAATAAAACAGTAAACACTTCCAATTAGGCCTTCGAGGGCCGGCTTCGCACTTGGGCTTTAGCCCGCTATTGACCGCTTGGTCCAGCAGCACCTGCAAGCAACAAACCACCGCACGGTGGCAAAACAAGGCAACGGTCAGCAATGCTGACCAAATTATAACGATCCCGCCCCCATCTCGGGGCGGCGATGCTCCTTCCCTGCATTTCATTAGCATAAGAGAGCAATAAATAACCATAATCATTTCACCACAGACGTTGGCTCGCACGGCCACACGCCTCGTGCTCTCAGGGCACATTCTCGGTGAACCAGTCGATGTCACGTCAATTAAAGCCATAGACATTCCGGACTCACCACCGCCACATAGACGGCCAAACCTATGAGCATTTTGTCTTCTTGGCCTGGGTCACGACAATTTAAGCCATCGACCGCCGAAGACCCTAATCTATGACAACGGCAAGTGCCACGTGCCTTTATGTCTCTTTAACCGAACGACATAGAACGGGTACGGTTCCATCTAACCCGTGCCCACATCACAACGACAATTTAAGCCATATGCGCGGGTCAAACTTCCACCGAATCCCATTTCCATCACAATTCACATAACTCGGTTATGTTCAAGTTGGCTCTCAGGCCACCAAGTTGGCAAGATCTCGCATCCGCTCAGTTTTCCGGGTGCACCTTTGGGTTAATCCCCAAGGCTCCCTGCTGCAATCTACCGCGTAGAAAACCCGAAAAACAATCAATAGCACGGAGTCTTCTCCGGCATTTATGCAATGCAACATCACCGATCCAGACCAACATGTCCGGGTAGGCTTCACACATCATGCCTATGTCCGTTCTCGCTTACGGACTCTAAACAACGGGGACTTCACATATCTACCCGAAGGAACGCCTCCAACTCTCCGCAAACTCGCGAGAGCGGGCTTCCTATGCAAAGAAGGAGAGCTACTCATGCTCAAGAAGAGAATCGTTACCCTAGCGTTCCTCTTTGGCGCCATGGAAAAGTAAGCGGATGAAAAGCACCGCACTAGCTTTGCCTCCGTGGATACAGAGTCAGCTCGTGATTTGGAGCTTCGAAGCTCCTCCAATGGCCGGATCTAGCTCCTTCTTCCTCCCTTGGCTCTCCTCTCTCTCTAAGCTTTTAGAAAGATGATAACTTATGAAAAGTGAGGGTTTCTAAGTCCAATCCCGGGCATATCCCTTCAGGAACAACCCCCAGCCGTTGGATCATCAATTAAAGAAATGAACGGCTTTGATTCGGGACTGAAATGCCCAATCTGGACTGCACACGGCCTGGCACACGCCCGTGTCCAGGGCCGTGTGCCTCATTCACCGTCAAAATTGGCTCGCCTGGAACCTCACACGGGTATCGAACACGCCTGTGTTCGACCTGACACGCCTGTGTTCCACCTGACACGGCCGTGTAGCCGGCCGTGTACCCCCATCATTTTTCCCCGAAAATAACCCGAGCACTGCACGGGTTCTAGGACACGCCCGTGTCCTTGCCCGTGTCACCTCAACACGCCTGGGCTCCAGGCCGTCTATACGATCTCGACACTCGACATTTCGTCGAGCGAAGATCGTCGACCTGATGACACGGCCTTGGACACGCCCGTGTCCTAGGCCGTGTGCCTTGTCTCGACACAATGTCGAGACCAAAGTGTCGAATTCCCAGGACGAGTGTCGACACGGGTTGACACGCCCTGCGGCATGCCCGTGTCGTAGGCCGTGTGCCATGTCTCGACACTTCGTCGAACGCAGAGTGTCGACTTCGCGGGCTAAGTGTCGACACGGGTCGACACGCCCTGCGACACGCCCGTGTCGCAGGCCGTGTGCCCAGTCTCGACACAATGTCGAGACCAAAGTGTCGACTTCCCGGCTCAGTGTCGACACAAGCTTGACACGCCCTGGGAGACGCCCGTGTCCCAGGCCGTGTGCCTATAGCCAGAACCCAAAACTAGCCCAAAACATCCCCCGTCGCTCTTTTGAGTTTCGGGGCGTTACACACCTCAGGCACAAAATATGGTTGCACCCTTGCAGGCTCCTGCTCCATTCCAGTAGACGGAGATGGGACAAACATTGACGGCAATTCTGGAGGCCTTCAGGGCTCAGCAGACCCCGGCTCCACATCCAAATCCTGGGGCCAACTGAATGAGTGCCTTTCGGGGGCTTTCTCCTCCATCCTACCTAGGGACGGAGTCGGCAGTCTGCACGGAGTAGTGGTTGGACATCATATATGAGATGCTTACGAGGATTCGATGCCCAATAGAGGAGGCAGTTTCTTTGGCAGTTTCCTGCCTAGAGTAACATGGGAAGAGGTGGTGGAAGTCACAGCTGGACATCACCTTTGCTGGAGTGGATTGTGCAGACATTTCCTGGGAGGAGTTCAGAGCAGCTTTACTGGGACATTTTGTACCTTAGTCAGTGAGGGACGAGTTGGAGGATAGGTTCCTGCAATTAAGGCAGGGCAATAGGACCGTGCTAGAGTACTACTAGGAGTTTACTCACATAGCCCGCTATGCAGTTTCGTATTAGTTGGATGATGGGGGCTACGCAAAGAGATTCTACAGGGGTCTTCATGACAACATGAGACATTCCCTCCTCTTCGTCTCTAGGGGAGCTTGGCCAGGATTTTGGAGATGGACAAGAAGAGAGAGGTAGATCAGCTCACAGTCAGGAGCCGGAAGAGATCAGCTGATGATGTGGTTATTGGAGTCTGTAGAGACTGTCCTCGAGGTTAGATTATTGGGGAAAGGAGGAATAGGGATCAACCTCGCTAGGAGGATAGGCAGGAGCAGAGGAACCTGGCTGTGCTGGCTTCTCAGCCTTTATAGAAGTTAGAGATGCCAAGGACAGCGGAGAAGGCACCGACATGTTTTCGGTGCAACCAGCCGGGACACTTCAAGAGGAACTGACCCAAGAGGGAAGCACCCCGACTAGCACTTCAGGATGCCCCACCACCTCGGCAGTTTGGTGGCCGAGGACGTGACCGAGGATATGGATTCCAGGACAGAGACCGCAGGCAGGAGAGAGGGCAAGTATATGCCCTGGACCTGGCACAGCCTCGGAATCCGGAGCGGGTGATAGCAGGTATGCCAGCATATTTTAGGTTCTTTCCTTTCAAAAAAAAATCTAGATTCATGGATATAGAATAGTTAGAAATAGGAAAGAAAACCATAACTAGAATTCTAAAACATTTAACTACATCAGGCATAGTCTCTATCAACGTCAAGCCCGCTTATACTCTGTTCGGCACTGGTGCCACACATTCGTTCGTCTCGACGGACTTTGCTAAAGACTTAGGCAATGAGCACCGCTTTACCGGCATCACTTGGAGGGTACGCCTCCCAAACGGCTCCGTGATGACTTCGTCCGCAAAGTGCAATATGGAAGTTTGTATTGGAGGAAAGTCCTTTGAAACCCCAGCAATGGTATTGGAAATACCGGAGTTCGATCTTATTTTGGGCATGGCATGGCTCTAATGGCACCACGCCAGAATTGACTGTGCAGAAAAGTAAATTTTCTCGAGGCATGAGGACTCGGAGGTCATTTTCCAAGGTATTGAACTAGCACCTCGTATGTTATTATCTTCTATTCATGTCGTTAAGCCCCATCTACAGGGAGACGAGGTGTATCAGGTGCTTTTTGAGATGGATAAAGCAAAAGTTTCTATTCTGAATATCCCGGTGGTACGGGATTTCGCCGATGTATTTTCGGAGAGGCTACTAGGGCTACCCCCGCACCGGGAGAAGGATTTTCAGATTCAGCTCGTGCCGGGGGCTAAGCTGGCATCCAGAGCTCCTTATCGGATGGCCCCGAAGGAGTTGGTGGAGTTTCGAAGCCAGCTACAGGAGCTAGTGGAAGCCATATTTGTCCGACCTACCTCTTCACCATGGGGATCTCCGATGCTGTTCGTCAAGAAGAAGGATGGGACACTTCGATTATGTATCGACTACCGGGCCTTGAATAGACTAACGGTCTGGAACACATATCCTCTACCAAGGATAGATGAACTATTTGATCAGTTGGATGGAGCTCACTGGTTTTCAAAACGTGATCTAAGGTCGGGGTACTACCAGCTGCTCATTCAGAAGGAGGACATCCCGAAGACAGCCTTCAGCAGTAGATACAGATTGTACGAGTTTACCGTGATGCCCTTTGGTCTCATGAATGCACCCTTCGCGTCCATGAGTTTGATGAACCGGTTATTCTAGCCATATCTGGATGTCTTCGTCATCGTGTTTATTGACGACATCCTCATCTACTCGAGGACAGAAGAGGAGCATGCGAGACACCAGGCTCTGACGCTGTAAAAGCTCCGAGAGCACAAGTTATTTGCTAAGTTCAGTAAGTGCCAGTTTTGGCTAAAAGAGGTGGCCTTTTTGGGCCATATTATCAGTGGAGCAGGATTGGCGGTAGATCCAGCGAAGATTCAGGCAATACGTGATTGGCCAACACTGAAGACGGCAACAGATGTCAGGAGTTTCTTAGGGCTTGCCGGATACTATCGAAAGTTCATGAAGGTATTCTCGCAAATTGCTCTCCCTCTCACATCCCTGACAAAGAAGGAGTCTCCATTTGTTTGGAGACCATGATGTGAGGCTGCCTTTCTGGATCTAAAGGGTCGGCTTACCACGGCACCTATCCTTGCTCCTCCATCGGGGAAGGAAGGATTCCAAGTATACATGGATGCATCATATCAGGGTATGGGTACCGTTCTGATGCAGAACGAGCATGTGATAGCTTACGCCTCCCGTCAGTTGAAGAAACATGAGCAGAACTACCCGGTGCACTACTTGGAGATGGAGGCGGTTATTTTTGCTCTGAAGATCTGGCGACACTATCTATACGGTGTCCACTGCGACATTTTCTCGGATCATAAAAACTTGAAGTATGTGGACACGCAGAAGGAGCTAAACATCAAACAAAGACGCTGGTTAGAGTTTCTGTCGGACTATTAGTACACCATGCACTACCATCCCGGGAAGGCAAACATGGTGGCAGACGCTCTGAGCCGGAGAGCAACTACATCAAGAGCATGTCCTCAGCTGATGGCCTTGGAGTTGGTGAAGATGTTGGAGGAGATGCATATATTCTTAGTGTCCGAGGATGATCCAGAGCTATATACGGAGTACCTGGCATCGATGACTACCACCGAAGCCATTCAGGATCGCATCAGGGACGGGCAGAGGCTGGATGCGAGGACAGAGCCGATATTCAGGGCCTTGGAGGAATTCATGACAGGAGATTACACCCGGAGAGATGGGATGTTATGTTTTAGAGGCTGGGTCTATATACCGGCAGGAGGCCAGATTCGAGAGGATATCATGTCAGAGGCACACTATAGCAGATACTCAGTGCACCCGGGGATCACTAAGATGGCAGCGGACCTAAAAAAGACGATGTATTGGTCGGGTATGAAGAAGGACATTACATATTTTGTGACTCATTGTGAGGCTTGTCAGCTCGTAAAGGCAGAGTGCAAGAATCCGGCCGGGTTACTACAGCCACTTCCAGTGCCGGAGTGGAAGTTTGAGGACATAGCCATGGATTTTATATATGGGCTACCCCGATCTCATACGGGGAATGAATCGATATGGGTGATTGTCGATAGACTGACGAAGGTGGCCAGGTTCATTCCGATTGTGAAGGACGATTCGGTCAGTGTACTAGTACGGAGGTTCGTCGAGCAGTTTGTGCGCTATCATGGGGTGCCTAGGAGGATCGTTTTAGATCGGGGCGGACGGTTTACGTCCAAGGAGTGGAGGTCAGTTCAGGCTTACCTGGGTTCTTGGTTAACGTTCAGCACGGTTTTCAACCGCCAGACAGATGGACAGACGGAGCGCACCAATCGAACACTGGAAGATCTTCTGGGCCTATGCATTTTGGACCGTGGCAAGCCTTGGGAAAGACTGCTGCCGCTGATCGAGTTCTCGTATATTAACAGCCATCGGTCCAGCATAGGAATGGCCCTATATGAGGCATTATACGAATGGAGGTGCAGGACCCCCACTATCTTGAGCTCAAGATGAGGATCTGAAGGCACTCGGCTCAGAGTTTGTGGAGGACACTGATGCTCAAGTTAGATTGATCCAGGACAGGATGTTGGAAGCCCAGAGCAGGCATGCCAAATATTACGATGTGCAGCATCATCAGGTGCAGTTTCGGGTGGGGAACCGGGTTTTCCTGAAGATACGACCGATGCATGAACTCTCACGGGTCCGCCGGCGGAAGAAGCTCAGTTCGAGATATATGTGGCCTCACAGAATCCTGGAGTGGATCGAACCCTTGGCTTACAGACTGGAGCTACCTCCAGAGTTAGTGGGGTTGCACGATGTCTTCCACATCTCTTCACTTCAGAGGGCTCTACTACGCCCTGAGCAGCTGATTTCGACCACAGATGGCCCGGTGACCTCAGATCGATCAGTCAGCATGGAGCCGATCAGGATCGATGATACGGCAGTGCATGTCATGCAATGCAAAAAGGTTTCGCTAGTCAAGGTTTTGTGGAGAAATCATGGACACGAGGAGCACACTTGTGAGCCACAGAACTTGATGCAGCAAAAGTACCCGGAGCTCTTCGAGTCAGCTATACCTTCAACTCCTGGGCATGTTACATACTTTTACTTCAGTAGAAACCCCATAGGCTTAACCTTAATTTCAGGGACGAAATTTTTATTTTTATATATTTGGATTTGTAACATCCCTCAAACAACTATACCACTAGGAGTGGTTTTGTAATGACTAGGTCATGAAAAAACCATAAGAAGCTCAAAGGATCAAGTGAAAAAAGGCCAAGGTGAAAATCACCTTGGTCTGCCTATAGCACAGCCTCACCACATGACTTAGGATTTGACTTTAGGGCTCCAACTTGACCCCATGACCCTACCACAACACCCTAAACCCCCTTGGGTGGTCCATAGGGTCACTAAGGACCCAATGGGGGCAGGCAAAGTGACCAAGTTGGCTTAAGTCCACCCTAACCCTAAATGGGTCAAACTGGACTACTTGGGGGTTCCGTTGACCTTTACTTAGCCAAGTGGACCCCACACATGCATCCCTAACCCTAAAATGAGGTCAATGGGTCACCAAAGACCCATTGGGGTCAACCCAAATGATCATTTTGACCAAGGTCAACTCCACCCTTGAAATGGGTCAAACTAGCCTACTTAAGGTCAATTGACCTTCCTCTAGCTAAGTGGACCTCACACATGCCTTCCTAACCCTAAAGTGAGGTCAATGAGTCACCCAGGACCCGTTGGGGTCAACTCAAGAGGCTAAGTTGACCCAAGTCAACCCTAGCCATAGAATGGTCAAAGAGCCCTAACTAAGGGGCAGGTGACCTACAAGTACCAATACAACCCTACCCAACCCTACCTAGACCCTAGGGGAGGCCAATGGGTTACTAATCACCTCCTAGGGTTAGCTAGGTCACCCAATGTGGCCTAGGGTTGATCTAACCCACCTTTGGGTCAAGTTAACCCAAATGGGCTAACTTAAGCTCAAACCCAAATTCATTTGGGCTAGCCTCATGATGATTATTTAGATGAGTTTATGGGGTGTAGATTGACTAAATTACCCCTTTAATTTAGGCCAAGGTGACTAGGAGAGAGAAGAAGCTTCATTTGCCCTTTAATGGAGGAGAGAGAAATGGGAGGAAGACCATTCATGGCTAAGGAAGACCAAGAGCCCCTCCCTCCACCTCCAAGGGGGATGATTCAACTCCCCATTCAATCTGGGGAAGGTCAGGGGCCATTTTGGTGGTTGTTCATAGCCGGAACAATGAATCCACCAATTGCCGAAAAAACCATTGATGGCCATTAATGGCCAGTGGTGCTTGGCCCCTTCTCTTCCCAATTTAGTGACTTTAAAAGCATCACTAGACTCATAGGATTCGTTTCCACCATTTACCTGAAGATTTCGAGCCACTTGACTGTGTTGTTGCGGAACTCTGGCGACACCTCCACCACGAATGGCAACCTGTCAATCGGCTCGACTCCAGACCACCAATAAGGTCCTCCCTTGCTCCTTCTTCTATGGGTAGATCCTAGGGTTCATTTAGGTTGAGAATCGGGCTCAATTGAATTCGATCAAATCTCTCATTTTCCTGGTTTTCCAGGAAAAACTCAAGTTTCGGGACGCCGGAAATGGCCCCTCCAGCGGCCGTGCCGCCGCCCAGCGATGGCCACCACCTCGACGGAGGTGGTGGTGGCGGTGGCCGTCCAAGGAGATGGTCGGATGACCAGCTGTGGCGGCTGGAACCTGCTCCAGGTCGGGTAGATCCTACCCATTGGCTGGAGATAGAAGATGATTCGGCACCGTCGGATTGCGTCAAGATCTGTGCAAGATCTGATTATATATATTATATTATATGTATTTTTTGCCCTTATAAATCAATCATTTTGGAATTATTTTAAAAATACATAGGTGTTGTTTCAGAGAAAATGATCAACATACAAATTGTAGATCTATTGGTCTACTTTATTTTAAAATTGATTTCAATCAGTTTGGGTAAGTGGTTTGTCCACAGCACTCATTTTGGTGGGATCTATACCTATGGCTAGTCAGATACTGAAATGTGTGCCCCCACTTCACCACATGCCCAAATGATCTGAAATTTGGACAGGGAGTCCATTTTACCTATTTCTAGGTCATGTAAATAAATGGGAATTTTTGGAAATACTTGTTCTATAGTTTTTTAAATTATTTAATAATCCTAGGGTAATTTAATTAGCGGACCTAATGACCTCCAAACCCTCCAAAATTTTGGTGAGTGGTCCTTGGTGTCATTATAAGGCTCTGTATAAATTTTCATCCCTTTTGGTGATGATTTAGTTTGGAAATAAGCAAACCCTAGCCATGCCCCAAATGGGGTATTTAGATCAACGTGCTCCTTGTGGGTTTGAGTGGCCAATCACCTCAACAGAGGCTGAAACTTGGGTCACTGGTGTGATATGATGCTAGACCACATGGAATTTGGGGTGGATTGGGGTAGATTTGCCCTAGGACCCAAGTTCAAACACAAAGGCTGAACTTTGGGGATTGTGAAGGGCATGGGGTGAAATGCCCTTGTATGGACTTGGTGTTTAGTCCATGTGATCCTAGGGTGGTGAAAAGATTTAGGGAGAGATATTGTGGGATTTGGACACTTGCACACCACATAAATCACTGGATAAGTTTTTTGGGTCCATACACCTTAGGGAATGTCTAGTGGCTCATATGACTTTGGAATTGCATGACATGTTGGTAGAGGTCATTTTATTAATCATATTAACCACTAAAATATACTGCATATTATTTGGATGAGTTTACTAGTGGGTTCCTTTGAAAAGTGCACTATCATGAGTTGTCTTAAAGAATTTTATTATGTGACTTCCTGATCTTGGGTGTGGATGATATTTAGTCAAGCTATGTTTTAGGACTACATCAAGCACTAGAAATTTTTAACGTGAATTTTAGATCATTATATGGGGTACTTCATTCACAACCCATCAAGTTGCATCTTCTACTTAGAAATTTCTTATGAATAAACTATTCAATGGAAATTTATGGAATTTGGTAAGAAGGCATTTACTGACATTTTAAACCTCTATGAATTTTTATGGAATTTATGGAACTCTATCTGTAGGGTTGGTTCACAAGATGTTGTTTTCTAAGTAAAAGTATTTGAATTTATTTTGATACTTAATGAGCTTGATAAAATGTGATTTTTGGTTAGAGGGCCTTTCTAGTCATCCTTGAGATTCAATAATTTTTCTATAATTGTCTGATGAATAACTTTAGTAATTTCTTCTTTACCCATACTTAATGGCTTACTCTTGGATTAATTAATTAGAGGCCAAAAAATTTATGAAAAATCATGACACTTGGTATTTACTTTTATGCCTCTGTTATCTAGTAATCATAATTTTTGGGAGGCCATTATTCGAAAAAATATTGTACTTCATGTTCAAATTACCCATGGCCTAACTTTGGGGAAAATTAATTAAATATCAAATTAATTAGGAAAATTATGAGTTTCTGGAGATAGGCTAATCATGTCATGATAGACCTCCATTAAATATCTGAAGGCTTGTGGATGAAAATTTGGATTACCTCCTATCATGTACATCATATATCTTAGGTTGGTCTGCATTTAGTAAAACTGCGGAAATTGTGATAACATGGGATATGGTCATAGGAAGTGGGGATAAATGCATGATGATTTGGTAAGATGAAAGAGAGCTTCATTAGGAACCATGATGAGGAGAGTGTTGTGTTGGCTAGAGTTAAGAGGTGCTTGGGATCGACGAAAGATCGTCTTTCCTGTGGAGAGAGAGAGAGTATGTCAAAACACACTATGGTTAGCTCCAGAGTAATATTAAAACGCTATCGGGAATCAGGTATTAACCAATAATAGTAAGTGTCTTGCGAAAGGGAGATTTGGGATTCATCCCATCGTAGTTCCTAGTGTCATCGAGAGCCCTTCAAGAGGAATACCTTGGGCAGTCCTGGGCTAACCTAAACCGTCAGAAAAATCAATGTTTAATAGCAACTAGTATAACTAGGGCTACACCTTCACACACCCCGGTGTCTCGAGAGGTTAGGTCTCACGAGCGGTAGGCTCGGTGGTGGTTTTACTGATGGGCAGGTTAGCCCGGCGAGCCGATGGCTCGGGTGGTTTTGTAACGGACGGGATAGTCCGGGGAGCCGGTGGCTCGGAAGGATTTGGATACATAAATAAGGTGATGGGTCTTCCGTATTGGACGGTAGTTCTGTAAAACTCCCCCTACCCGGATCCCAAAACACGGCACGAAGGGGGAGTCTTATGCCCGGAACAGCCGCCTTGCGGTAGCATTAGCACACGGGCTAACCTGTACCACAAGACGCCTATTCCGCCGGCTACAACAATATCAATATAACATGCCAACCCAACCAAATAAATAAACAACCAGAAGTCAAATCCACACTAAGTTATAATGTCCAAATACATCAATATAACGAGAAGCTAAAATATGCTTCTACCATATATCAGAGTACAGCTAAACATTGCCCAAACGGGCTACATTAGAGTATCAAATACTAACATCAGTAACTGACGGTATCGACGGCACCGTCACCTCAGGCCCTGTCATCCTGGCCTGGCTGTCCTGCTGCGTAGTCTGCGGCTGCTCTACCTGCGGCGTGACCTCCTAAAAAGGAAGACGTGGCAACTGTTAGTCGAAACGACTAAGTGGTTTCACATCCGCTCCCCCGGCGACTCCTCGGCACCGGGCGGACAAAAGGAACAAGAGTATAGTATATAACAAGTATGCAAGTAAAGGAAGTACAAGCAGGTGACAGTAGTGTAAGAGTAACAGTATCATAATCAGCATTTATGTAAGAGCTACACTAAACTAGCAAGTATAAGTAACAGCAGGAAAGTAACTTAACTTATAAGAATGCCCATACAAACTTATAAGTTAAGGATCGGGTTACATAAAAGTAACTCATCGTATAAGAGTGCCCATACAAACTTATACGATGAGGATCTTGTGGTGCAATGATATGAAATGCTATGAATGCTATGCAATGACTCACTCATGCACACCCATGCAATTGCTATGTCGACACAGACTATAGTTCCCACTTTTCGAGCAGGTAGCTAACCTCTCAGGCATCAGCCGCCGTGGCCAGGCGGTGACAGTAGAACGGGCACTTCTACTACTAGGCGGGTATCACACTACTTCACCTAGGCCTCCGTACGCCTCAACGCTAAGAACACAACAGCGAAGCCCATGCGTACTATGGCCCAGCGGGGTCTTGGGTAGATGTGCACCAAGAATACAGCCCGAACTGGCCTTGCGTGACCCGGAAGGGGCCTCGGAAGAAAGCACGAGTACACAGCCCAACCGTTCACATGGTCGGAGGGGCCTCGGGACGTGAACACCGAGGACACAGCCCAAACCGACCAAGTCTAACTGCCAACTCCCGTCGGTGTGACGACTGGCGAGCCCGTAGACCTGCCACACTATCCTTAACCCAGGATTACGACACCGCGTGTCGACTCACACCACATGCAAATTCCACATCAACATATCATGGAAGGGGCCTCGGAAGTAAACACAAGGGCACAGCCCAACCATCCATCCACTCCTTATCTCAGCACAACCAAAACAAGTGGCGGTCAACACCGCACTTACAAACTTACACAATACTACCCATAGGAAGGCGACGCTCTAAGTATTGGACTACCAAATTCAATCCACTATTCAACATTCCCATGGCCATGAGTTATCCTTCTATATATCATCCCAAGTGATTTCAACATGATATAAACAAGATTTGCTCTTACGACAACCTACCGAAGTATTATCAAATCAATCCAATTAAACATAAGGAAATCAACAGGCCTCAAGCTATCTTGCAATAATAAATTGATTTCTAAAACAGTAAATATTATCATCCATAACACTTTGCTGGTTAACATAAAATTATTTCACCAAAACCACGAATTAATTGCAACATTGGATCCACCAATTTCAAATCCACAATGTATGTAGAGACCCAGAATTTCAGCGCAGGATTAGCACTGGACAGCAACTTCGACCGGAGTTTCCTGAAGTTACAGGAATCCGGTGGAGGCGTGTAACCCCTCGTTGGAAAGGTATTTCCATGATCTACAACTTTCATATTCAGGTCACAACCCAGATCTGACAATAACTTACTCGAAATAGGCTTCAAAGTTCACTGCGCACAAAACACAATTTCTGTGTACAGGAATTGCCGGACAGCAAATTCGATTAGGTTTTCCCGGGGCCACAGACATCACCTGAAGTCGTGCAACCACTCGTTGGAAAGGTATTTCCGAGGGCTACAACTTTCGTGTTTAGCCAAAAGCCCAGATCTGCACCTATCCTACAATAAAATGGCCTAGAAGATCGCTGCGCGCAGAATACAGATTCTGCGCGCATCTTAAAGAAAATGAACGGCATCGGTCTGTCTTCCTCCTCAAGCGATCCTTCCTAAATTTTCCAGAAATGTCCTCCCTTATTCAACCTCAAGGGCCAAAACTCCTCACGAAACCATTCACCCATCGTCGTATTGAAGAAAAGGGGAAGGGTTGAAGAGATCTAAAATCTAGGATTCAAATCCTAGCATGGCCAAACCTAGAAATCTTCTCCTCTCCATCAAGCTCTCTTGAACCGATGTCTCTCCTAAATGTCTAAGATCTAGCACCAAGGGAGAGGGTAGGAAACTCACGTTGGCTCCAGCGGTACCACCATTTCTTGCCATGGATCGCGTAGTTCTCCTCGGCGGCATCTTCTCTTTCACGGCGATGGCGAATCTCCTCTGGTAGAACTTGCTCCAGCGGTTTTCCTCTCACCAGGAGTTCTCACAGGAGATAGGGGGTGAAATGAGAGTGAAAACGGCTAGGGTTTCCTCTGCCCCTTATAAACAAAATATGACACGGGTAGGGACACGGCCGTATCCGTACCCGTGTCCTGCTTCCGCAAAACGGCCGTGGCGGTTTCCATGTCGGTTCAATGTTTGACACGGGTAGGGACACGCCCGTGTCCCGACCTGTGTTCACATGACACGGCCGTGTGCCTGGCCGTGTCATTGGCCGTGTACTTCTCGGGTTGCATCTCGACACTTCTCGTCGAGCTCAACTCGACGCACACGGGTAGGGACACGCCCGTGTCACTACCCGTGTCCCCCGCTCGACTATCTCGACGCATCTCGACGATCTCGATACGCTTCGTCGAGACCATCTCGACGCACACGGGTAGGGACACGGCCGTGTCACTACCCGTGTCACCTAGTGTCGACACAGTTCGACGATCTTGACACGGCTCGTCGAGCTCAACTCGACGCACACGGGTAGGGACACGCCCGTGTCGCTACCCGTGTCGCTACCCGTGTCGCTACCCATGTCTTTTTACACTGATTTCTCCATGTCACCACAAGTGCAGTCCAATTCCCGGCACTTCTCAGGACTCGAGTCAACCCTCCTGACTCAAAACACACACACTAGGGGCCTAGAGCGATTCGGGACGTTACAAGTTCACACCAATGTCTATACGTTGACTCGGCGGGTGTGGTTGACACTTAGCCAACGAAAGTTTGGTGGATATGGCCAGCACTAGTACGTGGTGACTCTAGGTTGTGTCCTTCTAGAGGCCTACGTAAGGGCTAGGCCTGGTAGTGTGGATACCCACCTAGGAGTGGGGGGACCGGCCCACTGTCTCCGTTTGCCAATATGGAGGTTCCTGGGAGTGAAGCTAGCTGCCCAAATGAGGGGGAACTAAAGTTCTGTGCGCATAGAGTTGTGTGCGTGAGTTGCACTTGCATGAATCATGGCATAACATATCACTACACTCATACTTGCATATAACCGACACCACAACATATAAATTGGTATGAGACTTTTTATACAATTGGAGCCTTACAGAAGACTCCTTAACTTATAAGTTTGTATGTGCATTCGTATAAGTTAAGGTTACTTCTTAGTATGTCTTTCTTACCTGTGTTGCTTTACTCTACTTGTTTACCTTACTGCTTACTATTATAGAACTGCTAGCCTGTACCTTCCTTCCTTAGCTGTATATATATTATAATTAACTGCTAGAATATTTCCACCGTCACCTACTTTATTTATTCTCCACCTTCATAGCTTCCCTTTCCTCATCCCCGCTCGGTGCCTAGGAGCCATGGTGGAGGGGTAGGGGATGATAGGACTTAGTCTTTTGACTAACAGTTTTCGGACCACAACATTCCAGGAACTCCGGATGGGAGACAGGGAGCAGCAGCAGGGGATACAGCACTAGCAGAGCACGGTACTCATGGAGGTGGGTTAGTCTAGCACAGGAGCACCAACTACTGGTTCTGTGAGTGATAATTTACTTAGCTTCTGCGAGTGTTTGTAGTGAGGATTTGATGTACCGGGCTTGAGCCCGTTTATGTTTCTTTGTACTATTTTATTTCAGTACTTTTATCTTCATGTGGACTTAATGTGATTTCTCATGTTTTATTTTATATGTGATTGTAGACTTGGCTTTATCAGAACTGGTTTAATCTTCTTTCTCTTTGGTGATCGTAAAGGCCGGCAGGATCGACGTTTTGTAGTGGCGACCTTCCTGAGTGTCGGTGTCACCGCAAAACGATGGTTCTGGGCATAAGGCTCTGGGGTTTTAAAAGAAAAAAATGAGGTCTTACACGAGGTAGGAAGAGTGTCATCCATCGAAAGGCATCTAAATACTTAATATTGTTTAAGGGATTTTAGTTCTTGATTAACACTTTAATCATGGTTAGCATTTAACCAGTGTGCACATCAAGCAAAATAAAATTCAACAAGCATAATCCAAATGCATCCCAGATGTGCACAAGAGTCATCAACACTTGATGAACAGGGCTAACTCTGAACATCTAGAAGATTTCTAAATCTTCAGACCTACATGCACTGAACATGAGCAACACTGACTCCACTTACATAGTAGACAAGCTCGTCACTTCATGTGAGATTCAAAATCAAACACATGCTTAGTTTCACAAACCAACAAAGTGACGGTTACTGTTAAGGAGTAAACTTCAAAGAAATCGCATGCATTCTTGGGAAGATCCAAGACTAGATTTGGGCATTTAGAACACTTCTAAATCTCCAAACATACACGCCATGAATTTAGCAACTTTTGAAACAATGAATATTGTCGGGAACCTCCCTCTGATACCACTGTTGGGTTTTTGGGGATGGAACAACACTTGTGCACACAGTGAAAATAAGAACAAGAAAACCCAAACGAGTTCGGATCTGACAATATTCATGAATCAAGAAGTAAAGCTTGTTGTAAACAAATTACCTTTGATGGATTGAGTCTAAACTCAACCTTGATGCTCCAGAAAAATCGGTCGGCCACTCATCGGCTTGAGTCTTGAGCGTAGAAAGGATATCTGCACCTCTACAGGAAATCCACACAATTGGAGAACCCGTAGCAACTTGTCGAACAAGCACTAGGTTGGGAGAGGACACTCAGCGTCTCCACAGACTGATAGGTCTAGTGAAGTTGTAACACCCCTTATCCGTCACATAGCATATAGCAGTAGGTCCGGCCGGGGCTCGATGCCATATACCACAGACAGACCGAAGGGTTACGCAATGAAACCATCCTTCCAATAACCAACATCCTACACAGAGCACATTCTAGCAGAAGCATTTTAAATGTTGCAAAATAAGAACCCAGCCACAGCATGAATGTCCACGAACAAAGACCCAAAAGGAATGAATGTACTAATACACAAATTACTTTGGCTTTATGGTCTTACAAGAGTTTACTTATACAAATAATGTCTTCCAAACCTAGGCACGCAGGCCGGTCACACATGAGAATAAAAGTAAACATTAGCAAAGGCCTTCGAGGGCTGGCTCAGCAACAAAGGCTTTTGCCCGCTATTTGCCACTAGGCTCCGCAGCACCTGCAAGCAACAATCCACTGAAGCGGTGGCAAACAAAAGCAATGGTCAGCTAAAGCTGACCAAATTATAACGACCCTGCCCCCTTAACTCGGGGTGGCGATGCTCCTTCCCTGCACATTATTAGCATAGCCAAATAGTAGTGAAATTACACTTTAACACAGGCATAGGCATGCACGACCACACACCCCGTGCTCTCAGGGCACATTCTCGGTGAACACGGTCAAATCCGCGGTCTCACCAATGCCCCATGGACAGCAAATCTCATGAGCATTATGGTCTTTCCGGCCTAAGCCTAAGACCCTCCATCTATGCCAACGGTAAGTACCACGTACCTTAGGTCTCTTTAACCGAACGACATAGAGCGGGTACGGTTCCGCCTAACCCGTTGCTCATACCGCAATGTCAATTTAATCCATATGCGCGGATCAAGCTTCCCCGAGTCCCAATTCGATCACACACTTTACATAACCCAGTTATGTGCAAGTTGGCTCCCAGGCCACCAAGATGGCAGAATCACGCATCTGCCCAGTTTTCTGAGTAGGCTCCACACACCATGTCTATGTTCGTTCCTCGATTCTGGACTCTACATGCAAAACAATGGGGACTACTCATGTCTACCCGAAGGAATACCTCACACTCACAGCATACTCGTGAGAGCGGGCTTCTGATGAATTGTAAATATACCTATATTTATGTACATTAAATTAGTCGTTTTAGTTTATTTTTGTTATTTTTCTTTATTTTTCTTTAATAAAATGTTTCTTTTTTGTAAAAATAGTTCTAACTTGTTTTATTTTTGTTTTCTGAAATTTGTAGGAAAAATCCAAAAAAACTGCATAAAACAGTAAGTACACGCCCGTGTACTTACTGGTCACGCCCGTGTCCAGGGCATGACAATCCAATTTCTCGTGAAATCAGCTCGACGAATTCAAGCTTGACGATCGTCGACACGCCCGGCCACACACCCGTGTCAATCCGACACGGGGCGTGACCCAAGCCCGTGTCCATCCCGCTCGACGATCGTCGAACCCATTTTCCCGCTCGATGATTTTTTAGCTTGACGATTGTCGGCCAACCCGACACGCCCATCGTCACACCCGTGACCAAGGGCATGACACCTCCACCTGGTTGATAAAGACCCACGCTCGATGATCTTCCCGCTCGACGATCGTCGAACTCGATCTTCCCAGTCGATGATTTTTCTGCTCGACGATTTGTCCTGCTCGACGATTTTTTCTGCTTGACGATCTTCCCGCTCGACGATCGTCGAACTCCTCGACATTTGTGCTCGACAATTTTTTAACTCGACAAGACCTGGTGACAGCTCAAAGACCCGCGCCCAGATCTACCTCCCCGTCACGCCTGTGACCTGGGGCGTGACCAACGCGAGACTGACACGTGTCCAGCCCGAAGTCCACTTTCCCGTCAAATCACCGGCCGCCATCACGCACATTGCCGACACGCCCCCAGACACGCCCGTGTCAGAGGGCGTGTCACCTGAAATTTTTGCCTATTTAAACCATCTTGCTGGATGTAATCCTGTTCCCCTTTTGGATCCATTTTGTATAGGGGAGGTGCTGCCTAGATGATTTCCAAGCCTTGTAATGGGATTTTCTCCCTCTCCTCTCTCTTTTGTTGTAGTTTTAACTTTGTAATCCTCTTTCAGTTTTAATACATATGTAGTTTTTTTTCCATATCAATGCTTTGGATATCATCTTTGTGCCCACTCTTATGCAATCTTATTTTCTTCTTTGTTTCTACTTTGTTTTCTTTTCTTTAAAAAGTGTGTGTGTGTATATGAGAGTAAATGTTATGTTTTCATTTTTATTGATAAGTAATTTTTATATTAGCTTTTCATCTTATGCCCCTTGACTTGACTTTCTTTATAGTAGTTATATTGTTTTTCTTCTAACATTCATCCTTATGAAATTATAAAAACGATCATAAAGTGGTTTTTGATTTTTTTACTTAGTCTTTTTAGATCGTAAAACTTTTTGTTCTTTTCCCTTTTCTTCCACTTTTTAAGCATTTTTATAGCATTATAAGAATGGATAAGTAGTTATTTTAATTTTTCAAACACTTCCATTTTCGCTTTGATTTAAAAATTCGTTTTGTTCGTTTAATTTTTTTGTTCTCTTTTTACGCATTTCTACCAAATTCTAACGGTAGAAATACAGTTGTTTTACTTTTTAGATAACTTAGCTTTTATTCATTTTTTGTACGTGTGCGCATTTATTTCTGTCTACTCGTTAAGAGTTAAATGGCGCTTTGCTTTATTTTCTTCAAGTAGAGTGTGTGAGTTTTACTTTCTCTCGAGAGTGTGCGTGCGTTACATTTATTTTGTCCTGCTCGTTTGAGTAGGACTCGCTTTCATTTCTCCCACCCACGCATTTGCGCCAGGACTCACACTTTACTGCTTTCATTTCAGTCCTACTCGTTTGAGTAGGACTTGCAATTTTCAGCTTTCCTTTACAGCTTTCCTTTACCGCTTTCATTTACTGTTTTCCTTTTCTGCTTTATTTTCTACTTTTTCTCGCTGTGGTCCTCATTCCGATGAGTGGCTAATCGTTCTTAGCCCTCAGTATCGAAGAGCATTGGGACAGAAAAAATTCCTTTAAATAATTAAAGGTCTTATTTTTCTATTTAATTAAAAGTACTTAAGGTTTGCCCAGGGTTTACGACGCGTAGACCCACATAATCGATGTGTGGGCTCTATTTCCGTAGTCCATACGCTAACTAGCTGAGAGGTCGTGCGTATGGACCGATCACCCCTTGGTAAATGGAGTTCCGCACTAACCCTCGAGAGAGGAGGCGCGCCAACTCTACCGGATTGGGTTCCCCACCCAATAGCGGGGTTTTTAGCGTAATGCGGGCGTTAAGAGCAATCCTTCATCGGACTAACATTCGGTAGAATAGTCTTAGCGTTCAGGTGAGCGATAGCCCTATAACTAGGTGAGCTCATTCTAGTGGAACCTCCACGGCCAAGTCTCCGCCTTAATTAATTTGAAATTTAGGATTTCTTTTTATTAAAAGTTTATTTTAGTTCAAATTCTATTCGATGCGGTCGAGCTAAGCTCATCATCGGCTCCATCTTTATTGCTTTCATTTTCTATTTTTTTCTCTTACTTTTTGCTTTTTTTATATATATATATAAAATATCCTGACAAGATAATCATCGGTAAAATAATAGTCCCCTCCAGGGAAGAGTAGAAATAATCGAACTGACCCCGAGAACAATACGACCTCGATATTCCACCCGGAATATCCTGTACTACTCACGATAGGTGCATTTGCCTCCTTTCGTTAAAACTCGATCACAACTTTTTTATATCCAAAATAAATAAATACGCGCGCCCCGTTTTATAAATTAAAAACCACTTCCGCTTTATTTAAATAAAACCGCCGGGTCGCCGCGTGACCGTAAATATTTTTTGAGTTTTAACCAATCAAGTTTTTGGCGCCAAAACAAAACAAAAAAATGAATGAAAAAAACTAAAAATCCAAAAAACCTAAAAAACTAAAAAAAATCGAAAAACCTTTAAAAACCAAAACAACAAAAAAATGAATGAAAAAACAAAACAAAACAAAAAAACTTAACCAAAAAAAAACAAAAAAAATTTCATTATTATAAAGACAAAGAAAACTAAAAACAAAGCTAAAAAACAATTTATATACCAAAAAAATCCAAAAACTCAAAAACCAAAAAATAAATTTCTGAAAACTAAAAATCTACAAAAATCTAAAACAAAAACACTAAAAAAATAAAAAAAGAAAACAAAATCTAAAAAACCTCCTAAAAACGCAAAAAAAAATTCATATGTAGGTTTTAAGTTTAACTTCTTTTATTTCTTTTCAAAAAGACAAAAAAAGTTCCAAAAAAAAACAGTATATAATATATGCACTTGGACATAAATGACATTTTCCTATTATTAAATTCTTATATATTTATTTTGTCACTTCGGCGCACTTCACTCTAGTGCGCGCTAGGGGATTGCCTTTTTATTGCGCTCATATGCTAAGACGTTAGCTAATCGAGTCACATCTACACTTGCCCCCCCCCCCCCCCCCCCCCGCCCCCCCTCCGCCCGCACACTTTAGGCCGAGTTTATATTTTTCATTTTCTTTTTTTTTGTTACATTTTTGCTTCTTCTTCTAACAATAATGCAGGGTTTCAACCCGGGCCTCCCCGAACTCATCTTAGGGAAGTTACTACCCTCTCTTTTTATTTTTGCACATATTATATTTTGTATATTTATCGTTCCGCATACTTAGATTGCAACACTGGGGACAATGTTGGGTTTAAGTATGGGGGTGCTTTCCTATTCTGCACTTTTTATATTCTGTACTTATCAAAAAATAAAAAAAAATGCAAAAAATTCAAATCTCAAAAAAAAAATTCATTGTTTTTTATAATAATCAAAAACTTTCAAAAAAATTCATAAAACCACAAAATTCAAAAAAATTATAAAACAAAACGTTCAAAAAAAAAATTTCTTACTTGTAAATATGTTTTAAAAATAATCTTTCTCTTTCCCCCTCATCTTCTTATTTGTAAAAACTCCCTTTTTAGCAAGCACGCGACGTTCGACTCATCGAACCAACCACCTAAATAAGAGTCTGTTCGCGGACCATCAAGTTTTTACCTTGTACCTTTTTTTGTAAAAATGTTCAAAAAAAACCAAAAATCCTAAAAAAAAAATAAATAAATCTAAAAAAAAAGATAATAACTTAAAATAAAAAATGATAAAAACCCTAAAATTCAAAAAATTAATAATAACAAAATAAATCGAATATACCATATCTTAACCCTTCTGCTTCCCAAAAATCTAGTTTCGAGTTAATTTATATGCAAATTTTACTTATTCTTTGTTTACTATTCGTTTATTAATTAAAGTTTGATAGATTTAAGTGTCTGGGGTTAAGATTTAAAGAATTTTTTATGTCTTTTCCTTATAGTAGAGAACTTGTTTTTCACCACCACTTCTAATTTTTATAAATAGAAGATCGTTTTTTATGTTAGAAAATAACATCCATGGATTTCAATTATTTCTACTTCATGCTTTTAGAAACATCAGAACGTTCATTTTAAAAAGGTTGCTCTCAAAACTTTTTTATTAAAATCTAGTTTTTCTTTTTTTAAAAAAAAAATAAACCCACTTCCATTTTTTTCTTGTCTCACTTGACATGATTACCCCTATTTCACCCCTTAAAAGATCTTATGTCAATGGGAATAAGATTTCATTCTGTAAACATAGGCACCCAATATTTAAAAAGATTATATGTTATGGAGTAAGAGGATAAAATTCATTACTCCTACACATATACATTGGGTTATTTTATTTAAGAAGAAAGAAAAAAATATTATATGTTAGGAAAATAAGATTTCATTTTCCTAATTATTCAAAAGAAAAAATTGGAGGTTCGAGAAAAAATTGCCTCACCTCAATATCCAAGACTTTTTCATAAACCACCAAACCACTTATCCTATTTCAATAATTCTAGAATTAATTTAAAAATTTTTGAGAGCATAACTTTTAAATTGCATTATTTCCTTTAACTTCTTTTAAGCTAACATTTTTTGTATAATTCCAATCCATATTTGTTAAACTAACAAAAATAATTTTTTGCTTTCTATTTTATTTTTTTCTATAAGTCTTTTTGAAATTCTTCCTCTATTTATAACATTTTCATAATTTAGGATTTAATTCTTAGACCCCGGATATTTATTTTGATCTTACTTTTAATTAAGTCAAGTGGTAGCTAAACTTAGGATTTCTTTTATTCCTTATAAGTTCATCTCCAACTTTTGCTCTGGAATAGCAAAAGCTTAAGTATTGGGGTATTTGATGAATTGTAAATATACCTATATTTATGTACATTAAATTAGTCGTTTTAGTTTATTTTTGTTATTTTTCTTTTTTTTTTCTTTAATAAATTGTTTCTTTTTTGTAAAAATAGTTCTAACTTGTTTTATTTTTGTTTTTTTAATTTGTATGAAAAATCCAAAAAAACTACCCAAAATAGTAAGTACACGCCCGTCTACTTACTGGTCACGCCCGTGTCCAGGGCGTGACAATCCAATTTCTCGTGAAATCAGCTCGACGAATTCAAGCTCGACGATCGTCGACACGCCCGGCCACACGCCCGTGTCAATCCGACACGGGGCGTGACCCAAGCCCGTGTCCATCTCTCTCGACGATCGTCGAACCCATTTTCCCGCTCGATGATTTTTCAGCTCGACGATCGTCGACCAACCCGACACGCCCAGCGTCACGCCCGTGACCAAGGGCGTGACTCCTCCACCTGGCTGACAAAGACCAGCGCTCGACGATCTTGCTGCTCGACGATCGTCGAACTCGATCTTCCCACTCGACGATTTTTCTGCTCGACGATTTGTCCTGCTTGACGATTTTTCCTGCTTGACGATCTTCCCGCTCGATGATCGTCGAACTCCTCGACATTCGCGCTTGACGATTTTTCAACTCGACAAGACCCGGTGACAGCTCAAAGACCCGCGCCCAGATCTACCTCCCCGACACGCCCAGAGTCACGCCCATGACCTGGGGCGTGACCAATGCGAGACCGACACGTGTCCGGCCCGAAGTCCACTTTCCCGTCAAATCGTCGGCCGCCATCACGCATAGTGCCGACATGCCCCCGGACACGCCCGTGTCAGAGGGCGTGTCACCTGAAATTTTTGCCTATTTAAACAAGCTTGCTGGATGTGATCCTGTTCCCCTTTTGGATCCATTTTGTATAGGGGAGGTGCTGCCTAGATGATTTCCAAGCCTTGTAATGAGATTTTCTACCTCTCTCTCTCTCTTGTTGTAGTTTTAACTTTGTAATCCTCTTTCAGTTTTAATACATATGTAGTTTTTTTTCCATATCAATGCTTTGGATATCATCTTTGTGCCCACTCTTATGCAATCTTATTTTCTTCTTTGTTTCTACTTTGTTTTCTTTTCTTTAAAAAGTGTGTGTGTGTGAGTGAGAGAGAGTAAATGTTATGTTTTCATTTTTATTGATAAGTAATTTTTATATTAGCTTTTCATCTTATGCCCCTTGACTTGACTTTCTTTATAGTAATATTTTTTTTGTTCTAACATTCATCCTTATAAAACTATAAAAACGATCATAAAGTGGTTTTTGATTTTTTTACTTAGTCTTTTTAGATCGTAAAACTTTTCGTTCTTTTCCCTTTTCTTCCACTTTTTAAGCGTTTTTATAACATTATAAGAATGGATAAGTAGTTATTTTAATTTTTCAAACACTTCCATTTTCGCTTTGATTTAAAAAACCATTTTGTTCGTTTAATTTTTCTGTTCTCTTTTTACGCATTTCTACCGAATTCTAACGGTAGAAATGCAGTCGTTTTACTTTTTAGATAACTTAGCTTTTATTCATTTTTTGTACGTGTGCGCATTTATTTCCGCCTACTCGTTAAGAGTTAAATGGCGCTTTGCTTTATTTTCTTCAAGTAGAGTGTGTGAGTTTTACTTTCTGTCGAGAGTGTGCGTGCGTTGAATTTATTTTGTCCTACTTGTTTGAGTAGGACTCGCTTTCATTTCTCCAAACCACGCATTTGCGCCGGGACTCGCACTTTACTGTTTTCATTTCAGTCCTACTCGTTTGAGTAGGACTTGCAATTTTCAGCTTTCCTTTACAGCTTTCCTTTACCGCTTTCATTTACTACTTTCCTTTACCGCTTTCATTTACTGCTTTCCTTTTCTGCTTTTTCTCGCTGTTGTCACCATTCTGATGAGTGGCTAATCGTTCTTAGCCCTCAGTATCGAAGAGCATTGGGACAGAAAAAATTCCTTTAAATAATTAAAGGTTTTTTTTTCTATTTAATTAAAAATACTTAAGGTTTGCTCAGGGTTTACGACGCGTAGACCCACATAATCGATGTGTGGGCTCTATTTCCGTAGTCCATATGCTAGCTAGTCGAGAGGCCGTGCGTATGGACCGATCACCCATTGGTAAATGGAGTTCCGCACTAACCCTCGAGAGAGGAGGTGCGCCAACTCTACCGGATTGGGTTCCCCACCCAATAGCGGGGTTCTTAGCGTAATGCGGACGTTAAGAGGAATCCTTCGTCGGACTAACGTTCGGTCGAATAATCTTAGCGTTCAGGTGTGCGATAGCCCTATAGCTAGGTGAGCTCATTCTAGTGGAACCTCCACGGCCAAGTCTCCGCCTTAATTAATTTGAAATTTAGGATCTCTTTTTATTAAAAGTTTATTTTAGTTCAAATTCTATTCGATGCGGTCGCGCTAAGCTCATCATCGGCTCCATCTTTATTACTTTCATTTTTTGTTTTTCTGTCTTACTTTTTGCTTTTTTATATATATATAAAAAATATCCCGACAAGATAATCATCGGTAAAATAATAGTCCCCTCCAGGAAAGAGTAGAAATAATCGAACCGACCCCAAGAACAATATGACCTCGATATTCTACCCGAAACATCATGTACTACTCACGATAGGTGCACTTGCCTCCTTTCGTAAAAACTCGATCACAACTTTTTTATATCCAAAATAAATATATACGCGCCCCCCGTTTTGTAAATAAAAAATCACTTCCGCTTTACTTAAATAAAACCGCCGGGTCGCCGCGTGACCGTAAATATTTTTGGAGCTTCCTATGCAAAAAGGAAAGAGGACTTCACATGTCCAAGATTAGAATCATTGCCCTTGCGTTTCTCTTTAGCTCCATGAAGATCTAGACGGACGAAAAGCACCGCAACGGCCTCGCCTCCATAGATCTGAACTCGGTTTGTGATTTGGGGCTCCGAAGATCCACCAGTGGCCGGAACTCTCCTTATCCTTCTTCCTTGCTCTCCCCTCTCTCTAAAGCTTTAGAAATAGAAAGCTTGAAGTGGAATGAGGGTTTCAAACCCTATTCCCAGACTTAACCCTTCCTGGACCAGCTTGGGCCCTTGGATCCCAAAAGAATGAAATGGACGACTACGATTCGCACTTAAAATCAATTTCCTGGGCCGAACACGGCTTGTGACACGCCCGTGTCCAAGGCCGTGTGCCTCAATCGACCCCGAAACCGTCGCATCCAAAACATGACACAGGCTCTCTACATGCTCGTGTCAAACTTGACACGCCCGTGTCAATCAGTACATGCCCGTGTTGCGGGGCGTGTTCCTCAATCGACACAGGACCAAAAACATCCCGAAGAGGACACGGGTTCCGACACGGCCGTGTCCAATTTGATATGCCCGTGTCAAACCCGAACATGCCTGGGCTCCAGACCGTGTTCCTCCCCCGACACAGCTCGGCTAACATCCCGAGCAGGACACGACCTGGGACATACCCATGTCTCAGGCCATGTTCGTTGTCTCGAGTACATTTCGTCGACCACTTGAGACGATCGTCGAACCCGAGCACGACACGGCCCTGGACATGCCCGTGTCCCAGGCTGTATGACCCCTACCAAGCACGAAACTTGGTTCTAAATGCTGCCCGTCCCTCTTTTGAGTTTCGGGGCGTTACAATTCTCTCCCTCTTAAAAGAATTTCGTCCCGAAATTACAGAAAGGAAAAGATACACAAAACTAAAACGGTACCTGAGCGGAATAAATCCGGGTACTCCTCAAGCATGGTCTGCTCTCGCTCCCACGAGAGATCCTTCCGACCACAGGTGTCCCAACGGACCTTGACCATCCTGATGTCTTTGTTACACAGTCACTTGACTTCCGAGTCCTCAATGCAAACGAGCTTGACCTACGTCGTCAACCCATTATTGACCGGTACCTGATCGACCGCAATAACTTGCGAAGGCTCTTGCACCGCCTTCCGCAACACCGATATGTGGAATACGTCATGTAGACCACTCAGTTCCACTGATAGCTTTAATTGATAAGCTGCTTTGCCAATCCGCTTCAGAACCTCAAGTGGTCCAAGGTACCTCGGGTTTAGCTTCTTCAATCGCCGTAACCGTGAGACGCCCTTGTATGGCTTAATCTTCAAGTACACCCAGTCACTAATAGCAAACTCAATGTTCCTATGCTTGACATTATAGTACTTAGCTTGTCGGTCCTGAGCGATTAGCAATCTTTCTCGAATAGTTCGTACCATCGAGGTTGCATCTTCCACTTCTTGCCGCTTGTATAGCTTCGAATCACCCGTTTCCAACCATGACAACGACATATGACATCTCCTACCATAAAGGGCCTTGAAGGACGTCATTTGAATGCTCGCTTGGTAGCTGTTGTGATAAGCAAATTCCACCAAGTACAGGTGATCTTCCCACTACTTCCCGAAATCCAAGACGCACATGCGAAGATGTCTTCTATCGTCCTGTTGACCCTCTCGGTCTGACCATCCGTCTGCGGATGAAAGGCAGTGCTGAAACTCAGCTTTGTTCTCAGCATCTGTTGCACCAACCTCCAGTCATTGGACGTTAACCGCCCATCTCAGTCACTCACGATGTTGCGGGGCACACCGTGAAGCCGCACAATGTTATCCACATAAAGCTTTGCCAATTTCTCAACAGAATCATCCTTCCTATTCGGAATGAAGTGCGACACTTTCGTCAATCGATCTACGATCACCCAGATGGCGTCGTTTCCCTTCTACAACCTTGGCAAACCATGCACAAAGCCCATTGTAATATCATCGAACTTCCACTTCGGGATAAGCAAGGACTTCAGGAAACCTCCAGGTTTCTGGCACTCCGCCTTCACTAGGGCGCACGTTTGACACTTCGCAACATAAAGTTCCACATACTTATTAAGTCCTGGCCACCAGAATAACTTTTTCATATCACGGTACATCTTCGTGCTCCTTGGGTGAATAGAGTACTTGGTATGATGAGCCTCGCACATCAATTCCACCCGCAGTTTGCCCACATTTGGGACGCACAGACGACTATTGTAACGCCCCTGATTTTCCGACAATTATATAATTCTCTTGTTAATGTCATAATGACGTAAGGGGCGTTTCGTAACGTGGAGTTGACGGCGCGTCGCCGTTAGTGCGTTTTCGCGTCTATTCGATCGAGTCAGCCAAATTCGCGAATCCTTGTCGAAAATGAAAATTTTCACATTGGGAAATTAAATTGATTAATTTTTGACATGCTCGTCAAGTTTCGTCGCGATCCGAGCGATATTCGAGCCTCGGCGAATTTCCAAAGTTTTGAATAATTTATGTTCGTCTTAGACTTTGAGGGTTTATATCTCAAGAACGTCTTGTCGGATTTTAGTTTTGACTTCGCCGTTGTGTTCGTAGCGTCTGTGTTCACCTACGGCGTGAGTTTCGTTTAATTTGGCGCACGTTTGAGCCTCCGTTTTGATCTCGTAGTTTCCTTATTTAGAAATATATGTATATGAATATTTTAATATTAAAGTACTATTCAAAAATGAAAAGCACTATTCATTTGTATAGTTTGATCAAAGGATTTTTTTTGCAAAAAAATTGTTATATATGCAAAGGATTGTTCTTCTGCCTCGAGTATATTTCATCCTCTCGTGTACATGCGTGAACAACTACTCGAGTATTAGTTTTTCCTCTCGTGTACATGCGTCAACATCTACTCGAGTAATTTTTTTTTCTCTCGTGTACCTATCTGAATTTCTACTCGAGTGATTTTCTTCCTCTCGTGTAAGTCCACTGTTCATGGACTCAAGTAATTTTCTTTCTATCGTGTAAGTCTACTGTTCATGGAAGTTTTTACTCGGGTTTTTTTTTTTATATACTCGAGTGACTGTTTCTGCTTACTCGAGTAGCCCTTTTTCTACCTCTCGAGTACCTGTAATCTTGTTCCCGAGTAGCCTGTTACAATTTATGTTCGAGTGCCGTTTAGAAAGTCAAAACGATGTTGTATCGAAAAATGGTTACCATGAAATTTGTTCGTCTCGACGAGATCTACAACTTTCATGTTGGGCACTTTTCGATTTGAGGTCATCCTAAAACTCTATTTCGTCTTCCGCGCACTCGCTCGTTGATCGTCCGTTCTAAGACAAGAAATTTTATAAATATAAATATACGTTTAGATATATATATATATATATATATATATATATATATATATATATATATATATATATATATATATATATATATATATATATATATATAATCTTATCTTATGATAGTTAAAATCAAACAGAAGACATCTTCTTCTCTTGATCGAACCAGAGCGTCCTGACGACAGAGATCTAAGTCGGGAATCTTCTGGTGGCCGCCGGCGGAGCTCCGGTGCTCGAAATTTCCAACCGATCCTAGATCTGGAAAGCTCTCGTCGAGAGCTTCGCTATCGTGGTAATTTCTTTTCCCATCTCTTGAGTTTCCTCGTTAGGGTTTTTCGGCCCTAACCTCTATTTCGGCCATTTTCGTTCAGATTTCATCTCCTAGCGTCTTCTTTTGCCCCGATCTGCGACGTGGGGTGATTCAGAGATTTTTTCTGGTAAAAACGAGGCAAGTGGTATTCTTGCTCTCCCTCTTGTTCTTGATTCTAAGTTTTTGCCCTTTTTCTACATTTGTTTGAGTTTATTATGTTTCGATTGTGGAGATACTTGTCCTGAAATCCTAATTTTTTCCCCCTAATTTTTTTAGTCCATTAAACTGGTAAATAAATTGGTTGTCGTGCTATTATAACCATCGAGTCATCTTGTTCGCGTTTTTTTTTTCTTTTCTTGATTAAACTTCACTTGCTTTACTTTGAAATGCTCTTATGCAGTCCACTTTGTTGGTTATTCCTTGAGTTCATGATGAATAGAAAGAAATGAATCCTACTTGTATAACTATGTAACTAAAGAAACACAGATGGACTGTGCGCGTTGGGGTCCTCCCTCGGCATAGTGCCTTATGCTCAGATGAACTGTGCGCGTTGGGGTCCTCCCTCAGCATAGTGTTTGATACTCAGATGAACTGTGCGCGTTGGGGTCCTCCCTCGGCATAGTGCTAAATACTCAGATAGACTGTGCGCGTTGGGGTTTCTCCCTCGTCATAGTAATTGTTAATGAAAGATTGAACTTCTGTTGCTGGTACTTGTTCTGTCTTGTTAATGTGTTTAGCTCTTCTTGCTCGCCTAGTTTTACTGTTGTTTACTTTTACTCTGTTGAACATTTTGTTGCAGTCACTTTTCATTTTCTTTCACTTGGATATTTGTGTAGTCTGCTTTTACTCTTGTACTACTTGTAACTTGCTTCTGAGGTGTTCTTCTTTTGAATGCCTCAGGATCAGAGTTGTAGCAGGTTTAGCTGACAGCGTTTGGCTTCTAGTGCTGCTGGTTTCTGCGGCCGTTTGATTCCACCTCTGAGCTTAAGGTAGTTGTCTTGTTTAGACTTGTCAGATTTTACTATGGGTTCGTGTCAGTTGTTGACGCCCATAGACTTTGACTTTTCTGTGATGGACTACTTGCTGTTGTTACTACTGTTACTTATTACATAATTGTTCTTGCTCTTTGGGAAAGATTTATGTAAGGATGCATTTAGTTATTTTAAAGTATACAAAACTGCATTTCCGGAATATTGGCATGGCATGACTTCAACTACTAAATCTACTACTTTTTAGCGTACAAAAGATTTCTACATATCTCTAGTAAATGTAGAAATCACACCATCATTTCATGACACTGGACCCTCACTCCCACGTAGGATAACAAATGAGCTAACTCAATACTTTCCACCGCGTAAAAGATGTATATTTTCTCACCTATGGACAGTAGTCCACCCGACCGAGGGACACGGTCATTAACACTATTAATTTATGTGCATTTTTTTTAACTAAAAGTTATAAACCTTTTACTTGAAGTAAATGTGAGGACGGGTTGCCTGAACGTCTGCAGTTGTCCCCTGCATGGCGTGGCATCACAGTGCGTAGTTTTTATACTCTGACGTATTTTTGAATACAGAGAAAATGCGGGTCGTGACAGTTGGTATCAGAGGGAGGTTTTGCAAGAGGGTGGTTGGTTTGGCAAGTTAGTCGAACAACTTTCCCTTAAGCAAAACTCTAACTGTATCATTTCATTGCATACACACACCAATATGTCATCAGTATATCTTGATGGAAGCACGAACACTACACTCATAGCATGATAAGAAGTATACGAGGCATATTATGTAGTATGGGATGCATAATATGTGTCAGTATATGGATTCACCATAGGTGGCAACATGTGACGGTTATGTAGTATGGGATGCATAACCATCATCACATGGATGCCCATTAGCACGTTTACTTTTCTTCGTTACATACAATATTATGTAGTATGGGATGCATAACATTGTATGTGTATGCCGCTCATAACATGCACTAAGGCCTTTTTAGAATGCGTAGCACTGCATACATAACATACCATTGCATAAGCATACGTGCCAAGTTAAAGATCTGCACGATGACATATGTACACCCATGATTTGAGATGAAATTTAAACATTCATGCATTCATGTTATAGGCACGAGTTAGTAGCACAACATCATTTTATGATTTCCTAGAGCAAGGTAACAGCAAGAGCAAGTATCTGTTCGTTCCTGATCTGACCTGAGTCTGGGTATTTGAGTTTTCTAGCTTCAGTGTCGTAAGCTAGGTCCTTGATAAGTCGTTTGTTTGTATCGATAAAATATGAACCCGAAACAGTTTGCTAAGGCAATATCTTCCCAGTTTGTGATGTCTTAGACAAGGTTTGATTAGATATCCGTTTTTTCTGTAGAATGCCGCCTAGGCGCGTTGCGACGAGGTCAACTCCCCAGTCAGAGGGTGAGTCTTTTGGTGCCCAGAGCGAAGCGGTGATCGAAGCGCTGAGGCAAAGTAATGAGACCCTGGCAAGGCAGATGGTGGACATGCAGTCCCAGGTGCAATCGTTGTTGGCTGTCATCTCCGGGCAGCAGACCAGAGCGCAGGGTCCTGCTGTGGACCAAGATGTTCCTACTCCCCCTGCTGCTCTAGTTCCCCCAGTCGCGTTGCCGCCTGAGATGAATTTCATTTCTCACTTCCAGCGATTAGGACCTCCTTCTTATGATGGTAGGGCAGACTTCATGGCATTGGATGACTGGATTATTGTCATGGAAGAAATGTTTTCCTACTCTGGCGTTTCTCCCGATCAAAAGGTGATGATTGCGGCATATTAGCTCAAGGGTCTTGCGAAGAGTTGGTGGATCAGAGAAAAAGAGAACCTTTCTGATGGGTGCTCGTGGGAATCGTTCAAGAGTATGTTACTGAAGAAGTTCCTACCATCGGTTGAGCGAGACTGCCTAATGAATAACTTCTTACACCTGAAGCAAAGGCAACTCACTGTTGCTGAGTACGAGGTCGAGTTTGGCAAGCTCAGTCATTTCACCCCAGATCTGATATCATCTGAAGAAGGCAGAGTGAAGCGTTTTCTGGGTGGTCTGAGGTATGACATCCAGCAGTTGGTTAGCACATACAAGTCTGAGAGCTTTGCAGAAGTAGTCGAAGCTGCCTTAAAGGTTGAGGCGATTGAAAATGCGAAGAATCGGGGATCACTTGCAAAGAAGGACAAGAGGAAATCTGACGATGGAGGAAGTGCTAGGGCATCTGGCCCTGCAGCAAAGAAGGATAGAAGAGAGGCGTGTAGCTTCTGTGGTAAGCCGAGGTACCCTTTCGATAAGTGCTTCAAGAGATTGGATGCGCAGAAGCTATCTCAGGTGCATGCGATCCAGGATGCTCCCAAGGGGGGTCCTGTCTGTTCTTATTGTCAGAGGAGTGGGCATGATGTGGCCCGTTGTCGCAAGAAGGCTGGAGCCTGTTTTCTATGCGGCCAAAAAGGACACATGAAGGCTAATTGCCCGCAGAGCCAGCCTGCGCTGTATGCAATTCCGTTGCAGACTCTGCCGCTGCCCCCGCCTCTCGCGGACAAGGGAAAAGGAAAGTTGAATGTGCTGACCAAGGAGGAAGCCCAATCTTCGAATCAAGTGATCTCAGGTTAGTCTATAACTCGGCTAGTAATCTCTTTTGTAGATTTATAGTTTCCGCATTTTAGTAGCGCGCGCTATGTGTTTAGGTGAATTTAAGGTGAAGAATAAGTGGGCGCGTGTTTTGTTTGATTTGGGTGCGACTCACTCCTTTGTGGCGAGGAGTTTTGTGGACCGACATCACTGGACTCTCGACCAGTTAGACACCTCCATAAATGTCAAATTTCCTTCAGGAGAGTTGGTGAGGTCAAGTCAGGGTATCCAAAAATGCCTCATCTTCCTAGGTGGTTTTCTAGCATTTGCGGATCTGAAGGTGCTAGATCTGGTAGACTTTGACGTGATTTTGGGCATGGACTGGCTATCCAACTATGATGATGTCATTCAGTGCAAGTTCAAGCGCTTGGATTTCAATGGTGACAATGGCCAGCCCATGAGTGTATATGGTTTACCGCGTCAGGAGTCTCTGATCATTTCTGCGGTATGTGCTCGCAAATTTCTAGAGTCCGGCTGTGATTCTTTTCTTATCTCTGTTTCTGTTCTGGGAGCTGCACTGGTTGAGCCTCGGGTTGAGGACGTTTCTATGGTGCGTGAGTTTCCGGATGTTTTTGCTGTTAGTCTTCCTGGACTTCCTCCTGAGAGAGAGGTAGAGTTTGTTATAGACCTCGAGCCAGGCACTCGCCCTATTGCAAAGGCACCGTACCGCATGGTGCCGCGTGAGTTAGAGGAACTGCGTACTCAACTGGATGAGTTATTGCAGTGCGGTTTTATTAGACCCAGTTCTTCCCCCTGGGGTGCACCAGTGCTCTTCGTGAAGAAAAAGGATGGAACGATGAGGCTATGCATTGATTATCGAGTGCTAAACAAGGTGACAATTAAGAACAGATATTCGTTGCCTAGGATCGATGATTTGTTCGATCAGTTGCGAGGTATCTCCGTGTTCTCGAAGATTGACCTCCGTTAAGGCTACCATCAGTTAAGAATCCGGGAGTCCGACATTCCGCGAACTGCTTTTCGTTCTCGATATGGTCACTTTGAATTTCTGGTGATGTCGTTTGGGTTAACGAACGCACCGTCAGCTTTTATGGACATGATGAACAGGGTGTTCAAGGATTTTATGGATAAGTTTGTGGTGGTATTCATTGACGATATCCTAGTATATTCCATAAATGCAGATGAGCACGCCTTGCACTTGCGCTTGGTCTTGTCTACTCTGAGGAAGCACAAGCTGTACGCGAAGCTTAGCAAGTGTAGTTCTGGATATCTCAGGTGTCATTCCTAGGACACATTGTGAGTAAGGATGATATCTCTGTGGATCCCGCGAAGATAACCGCAGTCTTGGATTGGAAGAGACCTGCAACGCCTAAGGAGATAAGGAGCTTCTTAGGGTTGGCAGGTTACTATAGAAGATTTGTGGAAGGATTCTCTGTTCTCTCTACGCCTTTAACCAGGCTTACGTAAAAGGGCGCAGCTTTTATTTGGAGTGATGCCTGTGAGGAAGCTTTCCAAGAGCTCAAGAGGAGATTGTGTTCTGCTCCAGTGTTGGCATTGCCGGTGGAAGGAGTAGAGTACGTTGTTTATGTGGACGCCTCGCGAATTGGACTCGGTTGTGTGTTGATGCAGGACGGCAAAGTGATTGCGTATGGATCGAGACAATTGAAGGTGCATGAAAAGAATTACTCTACGCACAACCTAGAATTTGCTGTCGTCATTTATGCCTTGAAGTTGTGGAGACATCTTCTGTATGGAGTGTCGTGCAAAATTTATTCGGACCACAAAAGTTTGAAATATGTCTTCACTCAAAAGGAGTTGAATGTGCGCCAGCGTCGATGGCTAGAGTATGTTGCGGACTACGAAGTCGATATCCTTTACCATCCCGGCAAGGCTAATGTAGTGGCAGATGCGTTGAGCCAAAAGCCCGCACATATCTTTAACCTCTCAGTGCATTCCCTTGTTGAAGAGTTTTTACTCATGGACATAACCGTAGGGAATAGCGCTTCGTCGAGTAGTTTAGAGGTGGCTGAGCCTTCGTGGATTACTCTCACTAGGCAACATCAGAAAGACGATCCTGATTTACAGCACCTCCGCAGTAGGACTGAGAAAGGGGAATTACCTGACTTTTTGATTGATGACGTGGGTACCCTAAAGTACCGTGGCAGATACTGTATTCCCGCTGTTGGGGACATCCGATCAAGAATATGCAGTGAAGCGCATGGTTCAAGTGTTGCTTATCATCCTGGCTCCACGAAAATGTATAGAGATTTGAAGCAGATTGTTTGGTGGTCAGGCATGAAGAATGACATCGCAAGATTTGTATCTGAATGTTATACCTGTTAGCGTGTCAAAGCTGATCATAGAAGGCCGGGTGGTAAGTTGACGCCTTTAGATATACCTACTTGGAAATGGGAGAGTTTATCCATGGATTTCATTACTGGTTTGCCGAGATCTCCCCGAGGGCATGATGCAGTGTGGGTTATCGTGGACAGACTAACCAAGTGTGCCCACTTTGTGCCTTTCAAGATTAATTATTCCATGGAAAAGATAGCTGAGCTTTATCTGGACGAAGTTATCAGACTGCATGGTGTACCTACGAGTATTGTGTCAGACCGAGACTCCCGATTCATGTCTCGTTTCTGGCAGAGTTTGTAAGGAGCTCTAGGTACGGACCTTAGGTATTCTACTGCCTATCATCCTCAGACAAATGGTCAGACGGAGAGAGTGAATCAAATCTTGGAGGATATGATTAGATGTTATATTCTAGACTATGGTGGGGCTTGGGATAAACGCCTCGGATTGATGGAGTTTGCATACAATAACAGTTATCAGGAGAGTTTGCAGATGGCGCCCTTTGAAGCTTTATATGGAAGGCGATGTCGAACTCCCCTGTTTTGGGCAGAAGTTGGTGAGAAGCCATTGCTCGGACCGGAAGCGCTGGAGGATATGAGTACTTCAGTAATGCATATTCGTAAAAAGCTGAGGATAGCTCAAGAGCGATGCGAGAGATATGCAAATCAGCGCAGAATTGATCTGGAGTTTTCAGTTGGGGACTTGGTGTTTCTGAAGGTCTCCCCGATGTCGGGTGTTAAAAGATTTGGAAGGAACCATAAGCTAGATCCCAGGTATGTGGACCTTTTCGGATTTTAGAGCGCATTGGAGTTTCTGCCTATAGACTGGAATTGCCTGATTCTTTCCCTGGTGTTCACGACGTGTTTTACGTGAGCCAGTTGCGAAAGTGTGTCCGTAGTGATCGGCATGTCCTTGAATCAGTACCCCAGTTGCAGCCTAATCTCTCGTATGTTGAAGAACCTGTCCATATTCTGGAGACGCAAGATCGTGTGCTAAGAAAGAAAATAATTCCAATGGTTAAGGTTCTCTGGCGAAATCAGGATGCAAGAGGTGCAACTTGGGAATTGGAATCCGCGATGAGAGAATCTCATCCTCAGCTGTTCTCTTAGTCTCCCTGTTTAGTATTCTTGTTTAATGAATTCCTCTGTCGTGTCTCTTCCTCTGCCCGCTTGTTTCGTTTCGTGTTCCAAGTTTCGGGACGAAACTTCCTTTTTGGAGGGGTGACTGTAACGCCCCTGATTTTTCGACAATTATATAATTCTCTTTTTAACGTCATAATGACGTAAGGGGCGTTTCGTAACGTGGAGTTGACGGCGCGTCGTCGTTAGTGCGTTTTCGCGTCTATTCGATCGAGTCGGCTAAATTCGTGAATCCTTGTCGAAAATGAAAAATTTCACATTGGAAAATTAAATTGATTAATTTTTGACATGCTCGTCAAGTTTCGTCGTGATCCGAGCGATATTCGAGCCTCGGCGAATTTCCAAAGTTTTGAAGAATTTATGTTCGTCTTAGACTTTGAGGGTTTATATCTCAAGAACGCCTTGTCGGATTTTAGTTTTGACTTCGTCGTTGTGTTTGTAGCGTCTGTGTTCACCTACGGCGTGAGTTTCGGTTAATTTGGCGCGCGTTTGGGCCTCCGTTTTGATCTCGTAGTTTCCTTATTCAGAAATATATGCATATGAATATTTTAATATTAAAGGACTATTCAAAAATGAAAAGCACTATTCATTTGTATAGTTTGATCAAAGGATTTTTTTTGCAAAAAAATTGTTATATATGCAAAGGATTGTTCTTCTGACTCGAGTATATTTCATCCTCTCGTGTACATGCGTGAACAACTACTCGAGTATTAGTTTTTCCTCTCGTGTACATGCGTGAACATCTACTCGAGTAATTTTTTTTCTCTCGTGTACCTATCTGAATTTCTACTCGAGTGATTTTCTTGCTCTCGTGTAAGTCCACTGTTCATAGAGTCGAGTAATTTTCTTCCTCTCATGTAACTCTACTGTTCATGGAAGTTTTTACTCGAGTATTTTTTTTATATACTCGAGTGACTGTTTCTGCTTACTCGAGTAGCCCTTTTTCTACCTCTCGAGTACCTGTAATCTTGTTTCCGAGTAGCCTGTTACAATTTATGTTCGAGTGCCGTTTTGAAAGTCAAAACGATGTTGTATTGAAAAATGGTTAATATGAAATTTGTTCGTCTCGACGAGCTCTACAACTTTCATGTTGGGCACGTTTCGATTTGAGGTAATCCTAAAACTCTATTTCGTCTTCCGCGCACTCGCTCGTTGATCGTCCGTTCTAAGACAAGAAATTTTATAAATATAAATATACATTTAGATATATATATATATATATATATATAATCTTATCTTATGATAGTTAAAATCAAACATAAGACATCTTCTTCTCTTGATCGAACCAGAGCGTCCTGACGACAGAGCTCTAAATCGGGAATCTTCCAGTGGCCGCCGGCGGAGCTCCGGTGCTCGAAATTTCCAATCGATCCTAGATCTGGAAAGCTCTCGTCGAGAGCTTCGCTATCGTGGTAATTTTTTCCCATCCCTTGAGTTTCCTCGTTAGGATTTTTCGGCCCTAACCTCTATTTCGGCCATTTTCATTCAGATTTCGACTCCTAGCATCTTCTTTTGCCCCGATCTGCGACGTGGGGTGATTCGGAGATTGTTTTCCGGTAAAAACGAGGCAAGTGGTATTCTTGCTCTCCCTCTTGTTCTTGATTCCAAGTTTTTGCCCTTTTTCTACATTTGCTTGAGTTTATTATATTTCGATTGTGGAGATACTTGTCCTGAAATCCTAATTTTTCCCCCTCTATTCCTGGAATTGTGACATGTTGTCCCTAAAGCCTTAACCCCAATTTTTTTTAAGTCCATTGAACTGGTAAATAAATTGGTTGTCATGCTGTTATAACCATCGAGTCATCTTGTTTGCATTTTTTTTCTTTTCTTGATTAAACTTCACTTGCTTTACTTTGAAATGCTCTTATGCAGTCCACTTTGTTGGTTATTCCTTGAGTTCATGATGAATAGAAAGAAATGAATCCTACTTGTATAACTATGTAACTAAAGAAACACAGATGGACTGTGCGCGTTGAGGTCCTCCCTGGGCATAGTGCCTTATGCTCAGATGAACTGTGCGCATTGGGGTCCTCCCTCGGCATAGTGTTTGATACTCAGATGAACTGTGCGCGTTGGGGTCCTCCTTCGGCATAGTGCTAAATACTCAGATAGACTGTGCGCGTTGGGGTTTCTCCCTCAGCATAGTAATTGTTAATGAAAGATTGAACTTCTGTTGCTGGTACTTGTTCTGTCTTGTTAATGTGCTTAGCCCTTCTTGCTCGGCTAGTTTTACTGTTGTTTACTTTTACTCTGTTGACCATTTTGTTGCAGTCACTTTTCATTTTCTTTCACTTGGAGATTTGTGTAGTCTGCTTTTGCTCTTGTACTACTTGTAACTTGCTTCTGAGGTGTTCTTCTTTTGAATGCCTCAGGATCAGAGTTGTATCAGGTTTAGCTGGCAGCGTTGGGCTTCTGGTGCTGCTGGTTTCTGCGGCCGTTTGATTCCACCTCTGAGCTTGAGGTAGTTGTCTTGTTTAGACTTGTCAGATTTTACTATGGGTTCGTGTCAGTTGTTGACGCCCATAGACTTTGACTTTTCTGTGATGGGCTACTTGCTGTTGTTACTACTTTTACTTATTACCTGATTATTCTTGCTCTCTGGGAAAGATTTATGTAAGGATGCATTTAGTTATTTTAAAGTATACAAAACTGCATTTCCGGAATATTGGCATGTCATGACTTCAACTACTAAATCTACTACTTTTTAGCGTACAAAAGATTTCTACATATCTCTAGTAAATGTAGAAATCACATCATCATTTCATGACACTGGACCCTCACTCCCACGTAGGATAACAAATGAGCTAACTCAATACTTTCCACCGCGTAAAAGATGTATATTTTCTCACCTATGGACAGTAGTCAACCCGACCGAGGGATACGGTCATTAACACTATTAATTTATGTGCATTGTTTTTAACAAAAAGTTATAAACCTTTTACTTGAAGTAAATGTGAGGACGGGTTGCCTGAACGTCTGCAGTTGTCCCCTGCATGGCGTGGCATCACGGTGCGTAGTTTCTCTACTCTGACGTATTTTTGAATACAGAGAAAATGCGGGTCGTGACAACTGTCCTTCCATAACAATACATCAACAACATCAAATTGGGAATTTGACCCATCCAAAGCCTCAACCATTAATTACTTCATGTTGTTATCCATATCCAGAGCCTGCCGAATACGATCAGCCAGGTCATATTGAACTTCGGTCCAGTTCAATTGCTCTTTGGCACTAGTCTGCTTGTCAACACAAGAGATCTCTAATGCCTCCAACTCCCGAACCAAACGCTCGTCATGAACCGACAGCTAGTTAGCTTGTGCAGGGGCTTTGTGACTCGACGCATCCGCAACCGCATTGCCTTTTCCAGGCACATAATGAATCTTGAATATGTAGTCCCCCAGGAACTCCATCCATCTCCGTTGTCGCATGTTTAGGTCCTTTTGATCCAATAAGTACTTTAAGCTCTTGTGGTCGGTATAGATATCTGCCTTCACACCGTACAAGTAATGCCTCCACAACTTCAGGGCAAATATTACGGCCGCTAACTCTAAGTCATGGACTAGATAATTCCTCTCATGAACCTTCATCTGACGTGAGCCATAAGCTATCACACTTCCATGCTGTAGTAGAACACAACCCAATCCACTACCCGAAGCATCACTGTAGATCTCAAAGCCTTCGGTCCCACTCGGTAAACTTAGAACAGGCGTCGTGGTCAACCGACTTTTCAACTCTTCAAAAGCTTGTGTGCACTCAGGCATCCAAACAAACTTCTGCTCTTTCCTCGTTAGAGTCGTGAGGGGTAGCGCTATCCGCGAGAAGTTCTCCACCAAACGCCTGTAATAGCCGGCAAGCCCCAAAAAACTCCGGACTTCTGCTACCGTAGACAGCACAGGCCACTCCCGTATAGAAACTATCTTCGCCGGATCCACCGCAATTCCCTCTCCACTAACTATGTGACCAAGGAATGCTACTGAGGACAACCAAAACTCGCATTTGGAGAACTTGGCATACAGATGGTTCCTCCTCAGCGTCTCCAACACCAAATGCAGATGCTTAAAGTGATCCTCCTCACTCTATGAGTACACCAATATATCGTTGATAAAGACGATCACGAAGTGGTCCAGGTACTCTCTGAAAGTTCTGTTCATCAGATCCATGAACACGGATGGCGCATTAGTCAGCCCAAACAGCATGAAGGTAAAGTCATAATGCATGTATCTCGTACTGAACGTTATCTTGGGGATATCACTTTCTCTGATCCTCAGTTGATAATATTCGGATTTAAGATCCAATTTCGAGTACACCGATGACTCTACTAACTATTCGAATAGATCATCAATCCTTGATATCGGGTACTTGTTCTTCTCCGTTAACTTGTTCAGCTCTCGATAATATATACAGAGTTGCAAGCTTCCGTCCTTCTTCTTAACAAAAAGGACCGGTGTGCTCCATGGCGATGAACTTGGACGCACATAACCATGTTCCAACACCTCTTGAAGTTGAACCTTCAGCTCCGCCATCTCCTTAGGCGCTAACCGATACGGAGAGCGTGACACAGGTTTGGCACCTAGCACTAGCTCAATAGTGAAATCAATCTCCCACCGAGGGGGGCTCCAGGGAGATCGCTAGGGAACACGTCAGGGTACTCAGATATCACTGGGATGCTGTCCAAAGTAAGCTTAGGCTTTGAAGCCTCCACTAGTGTGAAGAACAGCTCTGCACCAGCACGAACCACCTTAACCACCTGAAGAGCAGACATCAAAGTCTTGCTCGACCCTTTCAAGCCCGTAAATGTCGTATCACGACCAGTTCCAATTTGACCTCCTTGTGATTGCAATCAATATATGTTTGCTGCTCCGAGAGCCAGTCCATACCAAAAATCATGTCGAACCCCACTAGCGACAGTAACGACCCTTGCAGGTCGAACTCCTGGCTCCCAATTTGTATCTTTACGCCACAAACTCTATCCGCGCGCTTCGAACACCCATTTGGGAACAACACATCCAGTTTGTCCTTTGCCATCGAAGAAGGTACTCCGATGTGCGGTATAAATCCTTCGAACAAAAAGGAGTGTGAAGCTCCTGTATCAAAGAGTGCTCTCGCCGGATTATCACAAATCAAAACAAAGCCTATACAAAAGTAATAAGCTAACGTGCGCAAGGTAACAAGTATTTAAAGCTAACTTGATATAAATTTAAACCGTACCTGTCACCACATCAACTTGCTTTATGGCCTCCTACTGGCCAAGGTTATAGACTCTAGGTTGAGCTGGAGCATAATGGGATGTGGTTGACTCCACCGCCTTGCCCTTCTCCTCATAGGTTACTCCCAGCTTCCTCTCGGACTTTGGACGTCCGCTCCAATAGTCTCGGGCAAAGTGTCATGACTTTCCACAGTTATAGCATGTGCCCGGGGTTCGGCTTGTAGTTGCCCCCGAAGCACCGGAAGAAGGGGCTGAACCTTAAGTTCTAGCCTTCTTATGTAACTTATGATACCCAGACTTTGAGTTAGTCGGCACCTTGAACTCGGTCTTCTTAGCACCAGAGTCTCTCTTCGCTTGAACATTCCTCAGATCCTTCTCCAAAGACCGGGCTGTATTGACCAGGGTGAAGAAGCCCTGCGTCATAAGCCCCGAGACAGTAGCCTTAGGTCATCCCTCAGACCCTCATAGAAACGATTTCTCTTATGCTCCTCATCAACAAATGTAGAGCTAGTGTACCGACCCAACCACGTAAATTCGTGGAGATACTCGTCCACACTACATTCTCCTTATGTCAACTTCTAGAATTCATTGTCCATCGCGATCCTCTGAGTTGAGGGAAGGTACCTTGCCAAGAATAGTCTCGAAAATTCTTCCATCGAGACGTCCGTGAGTTGTCTTCCCCTCAGGTGATGTATCTCTAAACTTTCCCACAACAACCTTGCATCTCCGTCCAATAGGAAAGTATCTATGGTGGTCATCTGCCACTCCTCCGTTTCTATAGCTCTTAAGACTCTCTTCACTCGGGAGAGCCAATCCTCAGCTTGGGATGGGGTTCCAGTCTCCAAGAACACCGGAGGATTGAAGCCTGATGCGCCCGCGAACAGACTCTTACTGTGGTTGGTTCGGTGAGTCGATCGTCGCGGGCGTACTACAGGAGGCAAGTGCACCTATCGCAAGTAGTACTCGATATTCGGGGGAATACCGAGGTCGTATTGTTCTCGGGGTCGTGTTGACTATTCTTACTCCTCCGGGAGGACTAGTATTTTACCGAAAGAAAGGTGAATTTTTTTAATTAAGTAAAGACGGAAAAAGTAAAGGAGCGAAAAAATGATTTAGAAAATATTCGATGAAGGGTTAACGCTCAACATCGAATCGGATTAAGACTAAAACAATTTTTAATAATTATAGGACTTAGTTTTCAAATTAATAAAAGGCAACTTGGCCGTGGAGGTTCCACAAATGTGAGCGCACTTATCTCTAGGAATATTATTCACCTGAACGTTAAGACTATTCGAATGAACGTTAGTTCGACGAAGGATTCCTCTTAACGCCTGCTTTACGCTAAGAACCCCGCTATTGGGTGGGGAACCCAATCCGGTAGAATTACGCTTGTCCTCTCTCTAGGGGATGCACGCAACTCTATTTACCCAGGGGTGATCTGTCCATACGCACGGCCTCTCGACTAGCTAGTGTATGGATAACGGAAATAGGGCCCACACATCGATTTGTGGTCCTACGCGTCGTTAACCCGGGGTAAACCTTAAGTCCTTAAATTAAAGTGAAAATAAAGAGCTTCAATTATACAAATCATTTTAAATGTCCCAATGCTCTTCGATGCCGAGGCTAATAGCGATTAGCCACACATCGGTATGGGGACGGCTTTATAATTTAATGAGGCGCGAGTTCCAAATTAAACGCTAAATGATTATAAGAAGAGGACATAAAAAAATAACAAACATTTAGAAAACTGAAAAGTTAGCTAAAACAAGAACTCACGCACACTCCAAATTATAAATAAAACAGAAACTAAGTTACACATAAAAGAAATTTGCATAATTGAAATTGCAAGTCCCACTCAAACGAGTGGGGGCGGGAAATAAAAGCTGAAAATTACAAGTCCTACCCAAACGAGTAGGACTAAAATGAAAGTGAGTCCTACTCAAATGAGTAGGAGAAAATAAATGTGATTACAAGTCCTACTCAAACGAGTAAGCAAGAAATAAATTCCGTCCATTTAACTCAAGTGAGTAGGCGGAAAAATAAAGAAAGAAAATTACAAGTCCTACTCAAATGAGTAGGAGGGAAATGAAAACGATGCGACATTTAACTCTTAACGAGTAGGCGGAAATAAATGCACACAAACACACACACTCTATAAGAATTGAAAGAAAGAAATAAAACTAACTCCTACACACACGCACTCTACATAATTAAAGAAAACGATAAAATAAAGCATGAAAAACTAACACCTACACTCACACACTCTACATAAATTTAACAAAGCATCAAAACATTATTCTCATACACTCACACACACAAATTAAAGGCAAAATGAAAGTTACCTAAAAATTAAAACATTTACTTTTTCATGCTTAGGTTTTGCCAAAAACAAATAAAAAGAACAAAATAAATTTTTTAGAGAACAAAAGTTTTTTTCAAAACAAATTAAAAACCAAAGTTCTTGGAAAACTAAAATTACAAGATTTTCATTCTTATGTTTTTATAAAAGTGATAAAAAGGTGAAAAAAGAAAATGAAAAGAACAAAAAAAGGTTTTACAATCCTACAAAAAAACTAAGAAAAGAAAATAAAATTCACTTTCAAATCTCTTTTACAAATACATAAGTATGAAATAATAAACAAAAAAAACATTAAGGAAGAACATGTTAAAGATGAGATAACCACATCATACCATGCTTGGAAATGAAATCTACTACAAAACCTATCATGAAGACAAATTAAAAACATTACTATTAAACATGTTACACTCATACACACACACACACACTTTTCATAAAGAGAAAAACAAAGGTGAAACTAAGGATAAAATGAGAAGAAAAGTGGGCACAAGAGTTCATTCCAAAGCCAAATAAGAAGAGAAAAACTGACATTTTTATTGATTAAAGGAAACTATTACAAGCTATTACAAAACTAAAGCTAAAGCAAAAACAAACATGAAAGGAAAAGGGGGGAGAAATCTCCTTACATAGCAAGGGAATCACGGATGCAGCCCACAAAAACACACTAAAATGGCCCAAAAATCTAAACCCCTGGACCTTACAGAAATGGGCAATTTATAGGCAAAAAATTCTAAGTACACTCCCTCCGACACGGGCGTGTCGGTGGGGCGTGTCACTACTATTCATGATGTTGACCGAAGATTTGACAGGAAAGTTGACTTCGGGCTGAGTTCGCGGATGTCACGCCCCCGGTCACGGGCGTGACGCTGGGCGTGTCGGGGCGGTAGAACCGGGCGCGGGTTGCGTCAAAAGTCTTTGGCAGCATCTTGTCGGGCCAGGTGGTGAAGTCACGCCCCAGGTCACGGGCGTGACGCTGGGCGTGTTGGTTGGTGTCGACACTCGACAATCGTCGAGCGGAAAGTGTCGAGATGAAATCGTCGAGCTGAGATTGAGTCACGCCCTAGGTCACGGGCGTGACTCTGGGCGTGTCTTAGGTTCGACGATCGTTGAACTGAATTCATCGAGTGGAGGGGACACGGGCTGCTGTCACGCCTCGTGTCGGGGGACATGGGCGTGTCGCCAGGCGTGTCAAGCTTTTTACTTCAAAAAATTGCAACTTCACGGAATTTGAGCTGTCACGCCCTGGTCACGGGCGTGATCCAAATGACACGGGCGTGTACTGCCCAATTTTGGCAGATTTTGGAATTTTTCTGAAAAATAAAATAAAACAAGTTCGTAGTAAATTTACAAGAATAGGAGCATTTTATTGAACAAAAATAAGTAAAAACGACGAAAATAAATGAAAATGACTAAATTAATGTGCACAAAAATACGTATATTTACAATTCATCAAATACCCCCATACTTAGGCTTTTGTTATTCCAGAGAAAAAGTTTGAGGTGAATCTATAAGGAATAGAAAAAAAAACTTTAAGTTTAGCTACCGCTTAATCAATTATAAGAGAGATCGAAATAAATATACCGGTGTAAGAGGTAAGTCCTAAAATTATGTAGATGATTTAAATAGCGCAAAAGTTTTGGCCAAAAGACTTCTTGATGTAATCAAATAGAAGGCAACATTTGTAATGGTTAGATTAACGAAAATAGTTTGGAATTATATGAACTCTAGCTTATGCGAGTGCTACTGGAAATAATACAATTTACTAATTATGCTCTCAAAAAGATTTTTGAATTAATTCTAGAATCGTGTAATTGGCTAAGGGGGTAGTGGGTTTATGAAGAGGGTTTTGATTTTGAGGTGAGGTAATTTTTTCTCGAACCTCCATTTTTTTCTTTTGGATTATTAGGAAAACGAAATCTTATTTTCCTAATATAATTTTTTGTTTTTCAACTTCATAAGAATAAAATTAACCCAATGTATATGTGTAGGAGTAATGAATTTTATCCTCTTACTCTATACATAATCTTTTTAAATTATTGGGTGCCTATGTTTACGGAACGAAATCTTATTCACATTGATATAGGATCTTTTAATGATAGAAAATTTTATCATGCCAAGTAGGTCATGATAAGGTAAGGGGAGAAAGGAAAACTAGATTTTTAATCCTAAAAATTTTTGAGAGCAACCTTAATAATTTGTACGTTCCAATTTTTCAGAAAGCTAAAAGTAAGTATAATTGAATTCTATAGTCGTTATTTCCTAATATAATACACGTGCTCCTATCAATAAAAAATTAGAAGTAGTGCATAAAACAAGTTCGCTATTTTTAACAAAGTATAATGAATTCTTTAAAATTTAACCCCGACTATTTAAATTTTTCAATCAATAATTAACAAACGGGTAGTGAACCAAGAATTAATCAAATTCACATATAAATAAACTCAAAACAGAATTTTTGGATAGCAGGAAAGTTAAGGATGGAATATTTGATGTATTTGTTTCAAAACATTTTTTTTATAGTTTTTATCATCATTTTTTTTCATTTATTATCTTTTTTTTGTATTTTTGTTTTGTTTTACTTAAGTTTTTTTTGTTGTTTTTTTTGAATTAATTTTTTTGTTTTTGAACTATTATCTTTTTTTGTATTTTTTAAGAAAATTTTCATACTATGTACAAAATCATGGGAGAAAAAGAGAGGTTTTTACAAAAATTAGAAAGGGGGAGAGAGAGAAAAGAGTATTTACAGAAGAAAAATATGTACAAAAAATATTTACAAAGTGAAAATATATTTTTTTTGTTTTGTTTTTGTTTTTTAAATTTTTTGTTGTTTTTGGAAAAAAGAAAGAAAAAGAAAATGAAAAAAAATTTTGGATTTTTCATTTTAAGATGTTTTTTTTGTTTTGTTGTTATATGTATTTTTTTTATATTTTTGAAATGCAGAAAAATTGAAGTGCAGAAAGTAAAGTACGAAAATACCCCCATACTTAAGTCCAACATTGTCCCCAATGTTGTAACGTAAGTATGCGGAACAAGAGGGAAGACAATATATACAAAGAAAATAAAGAGAGGGGGGTAGAAGCTTCCCTGAAACGCGTAGGGGGAGGCCGATCAGAAACCCTGTGTTTATTAGAAAAAACAGCAAAGATAATAAGGAAAGAGCGAAAAAGATAAGCGAGGGGTGCCTCCCAGGAGCGCTTTGTTTATAGTCGTGTAGCTTGACTATTTTGGCGGAGTTATAGATCGAGGAGGGTTATGGTTTCGTAATGCTCGATCACTGGGTCGCCCGCGATGTTAAACTTAAGCCGATGACCGTTTACTTTAAACGAACCTCTTTCCAGGTGGGAGACGAGTACGGTCCCATATGAAAAGACTTCTTCAACTAAGAAGGGACCGGATCATCTAGATTTTAGTTTACCCGGAAAAAGCTTAAGGCGTGAATTATAAAGAGGACAAGATCGCCCGGAGAAAATATTTTTGGGGACTTTAAATTTCGATCGTGATATAACTTAGAACGCTCCTTATAGAATTTATTGCTCTCGTAAGCGTTCGCACGTCATTCATCGAGCTCGTTTAGTTGCAGTTTTCTATTTTGAGCGGCTAAATTTGCGTCGAGGTTTAAGAGTTTTAAAGCCCAAAGAGCGCGATGCTCTAATTCTACGGGTAAATGACACGCTTTGTCGTAGACTAACCGGAACGGCGTACAACCAATTGCGGTTTTGTATGCCATCTGATACGCCCACAACGCATCGTCGAGTTTAACGGACCAATCTTTCCTATTTAGTGAAACGGTTTTTTCTAAAATTCGCTTAATCTCTCGATTTACTACCTCAACTTGGCCACTTGTTTGCGGGTGGTAGGGGGTGGCAAGCTTGTGCGTGACTCCGTATTTAGCTAACGTCTTAGCTATAAGAGCGTTACAGAAATGCGTTCCCCTATCACTAACAATTACGCGAGGCGTGCCGAAGCGAGAAAATAGTTTTTAAGAAATGTAACGACGACTCGCGCATTGTTTGTGGGGAAAGCTTGCGCTTCCGCCCACCTCGATACGTAGTCGACCGCCACTAAAATATACATATTTTTGAAAGATGGAGGTAGGGGCCAACAAAATCTATGCCCCACAAATCGAAGACTTTGCACTCTAAAAACATATTTTGGGGCATCTCGTCGCGACGAGAGATGTTACCCGACCGCTGACAGCTATCCCATGCGCGCACAAAATTATGCGCGTCTTTGAAGAGAGTGGGCCAAAAGTAGCCCGCCTCTAGCGCCTTCTGAGCGGTCTGGTTGGCTTGATAATGCCCACCGGCTGGACCCTCGTGGCAATGCTTAATAATTTGCAAGCACTCCACACCCGCAATGCATCTTCGGACCGCTTGGTCCGCGCAGATACGAAAAAGAAATAGGTCCTCCCAAAAGAAATTTTTCAAGTCAGAAAATAATTTCTTCTTTTGATGACTTGAAAACTCTTTTGGAAGCACCCGCGCTACTAAGTAATTTGCAAAATCTGCGAACCAAGGCGAAGATGACGAAGAACTATGAATGGCAAGGTGGCGTTCCTCGGGGAATCTGTCATTTATTTCAGATTCGACGAGCGCTTCCGCACCCGGATTTTCTAAACGGGAGAGGTGGTCTGCCGCTAGATTTTCCGCTCCCCGCTTATCTCGGATCTCCAAATCAAACTCTTGTAGGAGGAGGATCCATCGAAGAAGGCGGGGCTTCGCATCATTTTTAGCTAATAAATATTTAAGCGCGGAGTGATCGGTAAAAACGATAACTTTAGAAAGCGTTATATACGAGCGAAACTTATCAAAAGCGAAAACGACGGCTAAGAGTTCCTTTTTTGTTGTCGTGTAATTTACTTGTGCGGAAGTGAGCGTCTTGCTAGCGTAATAAATAGGATGAAAATGTCTTTCTACGCGTTGGCCAAGAACGGCACCTAAGGCAATATCACTAGTGTCGCACATAATTTCGAATGGAAGGGACCAATTAGGGGCCACTAAAATTGGTGAAGTGATAAGTTTTTGTTTTATTAAATTAAAGGCGGACTCGCATTCGCTACTAAAGATGAAACGTGATTCCTTTTCCAAGAGGTGAGTAAGCGGCTTTATTATTTTTGAAAAGTCTTGAATGAAGCGTCGATAAAAGCCCGCATGGCCTAAGAAACTCCTAATAGATTTTACGTTTGTTGGTTGCGGAAGTTTTTCTATGATTTCTATCTTGGCCTTATCCACCTCTATCCCCTTAGACGAAATCATATGGCTGAGGACCAAACCTCCTCGAACCATAAAGTTGCATTTTTCCCAATTTAATAAAAGGCTTGTGTCCTCGCACCATTGAAGGACATGATCTAAATTGTGAAGGCAATCGGGAAAAGAGCGTCTGAAAACAGAAAGGTCATCCATAAAGACTTCCATAATGTCTTCTACTAGCTCGCCAAAGATCGCTAGCATACATCTTTGGAATGTAGCCGGCGCATTGCAGAGTCCAAATGGCATTCTTCGATATGCGAAGGTGCCAAACAAGCAAGTAAAAGTTGTTTTCTCTTGATCATCGGGGGAAATGGGGATTTGGAAAAACCCCAATAAACCATCAAGAAAACAATAATACGGATGACCGGATAAACACTCTAAAATCTGGTCCAGAAAAGGCAGAGGGAAATGGTCCTTGCGGGTGGCATCATTAAGTTTTCTATAATCGATGCACACTCGCCAACCCGTAACAGTACGAGTTGGGACGAGCTCGTTATGCTCATTCGCCACTACGGTAAGACTGCCCTTCTTGGGCACGACATGCACGGGACTAACCCATGCACTGTCCGAAATAGGGTAGATAATCCCCGCATCTAATAACTTAATAATTTCAGCTTTAACAACGTCTTTCATGTTTGGGTTAAGACGACGCTGCGGCTGAATAGTTTTGCTGCAATTATCATTAAGAAATATCTTATGGGTGCAAAAGGAGGGGCTAATCCCCTTTAAGTCAGAGATTTGCCATGCAATTGCGTGGCGATGTTTAAATAAAACTTCCAATAAATCGGAAGTCTCCGAATCACTCAAGTCCGAAGAAATAATAACGGGAAGCGTATCGCCTTTTCCTAAAAATGCGTATTTGAGCGATGCGAGTAAGGGTTTGAGGTCTAGGATGGGCGGTTCTTCTAGGGAGGTTTTAATGCCTATGTCTTTCTTACCAATTAGTTCGAAAGGCAAGTCTGAAGAAGTATCCTCATCGCATTTAAAATTTTCGAGCGCATAAATATCGTCGTTTAAAAACACGGACTCGAAAACGGGAGAAGAACAATCTCCGAAAAAGGTATCTAAAGAGTAGCAGAAATCATCGCTCGATGACAAATTGTCCATCGAGGGATTAATAGAGAAAGTAACTTGGTCATCGCCTACTCGGAGGAGAAGACTACCATTACTAACATCTGTTAGTGCGCGGGAGGTGGCGAGAAAAGGGCGACCGAGTATTATTGGTACCTCGACGTCCTCCTCGATGTCTAAGATGACGAAGTCTACCGGGAAGGTAAACTTGTCTACTCGGACAAGGACGTCCTCCACAACCCCGATAGGGAACTTAACCGAGCGATCCGCTAATTGGATGCGCATATTCGTAGGACTAGGAGTACCCAAACCTAAATGCGAAAAGAGCGAGAACGGCATTTGATTAATGCTAGCCCCTAAATCAGCTAAGGCGTACTTTACTAATATATTGCCAAAAAGGCACGGGATGGAAAACCGTCTCGGGTCGTTTTGTTTTGTGGGCAATTTATTAGTAATGGCCGCCGAGCAGACAGCGTTGAGAGATACATGCGAAATATCCTCTAATTTACGTTTATTAGAAAGTAATTCTTTTAAAAATTTCGCATATTTGGGCATTTGCGAGATAACCTCGCAAAAAGGAACATTAATGTGAATTTGTTTTAATAATAAAATAAATTTTGCATATTGCGCGTCCTGACGCTCGTTATCTAACTTATGCGGATATGGAAGGGCCTTGTTTAAAATAATTTTTTCTTTTATAATTGGTAAAGGCGGTGTAAGCGAAGAAAGGGGAAGAGGGGTCAGAGGTGAAATATATACCTGAGGTTCGGTCCGTTTTGGATCGACCACCTCCTTTCCGCTACGGAGGGTTATAGCGTTGGCGTTCTCCCACGGATTGGGCTCCGTGTTTCCCGGCAGTGCCCCGAGCGCGCGCTCGGACATCATCCTCGCCAGCTGTCCAACCTGTTGTTCGAGAGTTTTTAGCGATCCGGTGATGTTCCTGATATTTGACTCGTTGGACGCAATATACTTCGAAAAATTTTCCTCCATCGGGGAGGGTTTTGGAAGAGGAGGAGGAGGCAGAAATCCGGGCGCATAAGAAATAGGGGGACGCTGAGCATTATTCAGGTTGCTCCAAGAGAAATTGGGGTGATTCCTCCAACCCGGATTATAGTTATTACTATAAGGGTTGTTGTTGGGGTTGAAGGGAGGACGACCCGAATTTCCCATGAAGTCCACGAACTCTTCAGCCACGCAGATGTTAGGGGGAATAAAACAAGGCGGAGTGGAGGAGGCAGCAGACATCTCCGCCACCTGCTTTGTTAACCTTTCAACTTGAAGGGTTAAGAGAGCAGTGGCATCCACTTCAAAAAGACCAGCCGCCGGCTTTGGGCGTCCTCGCGGGACGTTCCATTGATAGGCGTTCATAGCCATCTCTTCAAATAAAGCCTGTGCGGCCTCGGGGGTTTTGTTGTTTAGCGTACCCCCGGCAGCCGCGTCAATCATTTGACGCGTCTGAAAATTCAGCCCATTATAAAAAATTTGAACTTGCAACCACGTTGGCAGCGCGTGGTGCGGGCACCGGCGGAGGAATTCCTTAAACCGTTCCCAAGTCTCGTATAGAGACTCAGGATCGTTTTGCACAAACGAAGAAATGTCCGCCCGCAACTTTGCATTTTTTGCGGGCGGAAAGTACTTCGTTAGGAACCGTTCCGTCAACTCAGCCCACGTGGTGATACATCCTCGCGGGAGGGCATTCAACCACGCCTTGGCTTTGGACATAAGGGAAAAAGGAAATAAGCGAGAGCGAATGGCGTCATCAGTGACACCATTAATTTTGAAGGTGTCGCATATCTCCAAGAAATTAGACAAGTGGACATTCGGGTCCTCATCTGGCATTCCATCGAACTGCATGGCGTTTTGGACCATTTGAATGACACTCGACTTTATTTCAAAATTATTATTCGCCACCGCAGGGCGAACAATACTCGACACAGTATCATCCAGGTTAGGCTGGGCGTAATAAGACATAGTACGCTCGGCCGCCGGGGCAGGGTTAGGCGCGGCCATAACTACAACAGAGGGTTCTCCGATAGATTCTTCGGGGTCTAAAGAAGGAATTTGGCATTGAGATCGAATACGCGCAAGAGAGCGTTCGATCTCAAGGTCGAAGTCAAAATCTTCAGACTCGGAGGGTTGTCCACGGGTCATACACCCAAACAAAAATAAAACAAAAATAAACCTCTTTTTTTTGTTTTTATTTAAAATAAAGTTTTTAGTATTTTTTTTAGTTTATAGAAAATAAGTAAAAGTAATAGACTCCGGAATTCGAAATAGCAACTCGAAGAGAGTCCCCAGCAACGGCGCCAAAAACTTGATGCGCCCGCAAACAGACTCTTACTGTGGTTGGTTCGGTGAGTCGATCGCCGCGGGCGTGCTACAGGAGGCAAGTGCACCTATCGCAAGTAGTACTCGATATTCGGGGGAATACCGAGGTCGTATTGTTCTCGGGGTCGTGTTGACTATTCTTACTCCTCCGGGAGGACTATTATTTTACAGAAAGAAAGGTAGATTTTTTTAATTAAGTAAAGACGGAAAAAGTAAAGGAGCGAAAAAATGATTTAGAAAATATTCGATGAAGGGTTAACGCTCGACATCGAATCGGATTAAGACTAAAACAATTTTTAATAATTATAGGACTTAATTTTCAAATTAATAAAAGGCAACTTGGCCATGGAGGTTCCACAAATGTGAGCGCACTTATCTCTAGGAATATTGCTCACCTGAACGTTAAGACTATTCGACCGAACGTTAGTCCGACGAAGGATTCCTCTTAATGCCTGCTTTACGCTAAGAACACCGCTATTGGGTGGGGAACCCAATCCGGTAGAATTACGCTTGTCCTCTCTCGAGGGGATGCACGCAACTCTATTTACCCAAGGGTGATCTGTCCATATGCACGGCCTCTCGGCTAGCTAGTGTATGGATAACGGAAATAGGGCCCACACATCGATTTGTGGTCCTACGCGTCGTTAACCCGGGGTAAACCTTAAGTCCTTAAATTAAAGTGAAAATAAAGAGCTTCAATTATTACAAATCATTTTAAATGTCCCAATGCTCTTCGATGCCGAGGCTAATAGCGATTAGCCACACATCGGTATGGGGACGGCTTTATAATTTAATGAGGCGCGAGTTCCAAATTAAACGCTAAATGATTATAAGAAGAGGACATAAAAAAATAACAAACATTTAGAAAACTGAAAAGTTAGCTAAAACAAGAACTCACGCACACTCCAAATTATAAATAAAACAGAAACTAAGTTACACATAAAAGAAATTTGCATAATTGAAATTGCAAGTCCCACTCAAACGAGTGTGGGCGGGAAATAAAAGCTGAAAATTGCAAGTCCTACCCAAACGAGTAGGACTAAAATGAAAGCGAGTCCTACTCAAATGAGTAGGAGAAAATAAATGTGATTACAAGTCCTACTCAAACGAGTAAGCGGGAAATAAATTCCGTCCATTTAACTCAAGTGAGTAGGCGGAAAAATAAAGAAAGAAAATTACAAGTCCTACTCAAACGAGTAGGCGGGAAATGAAAACGATGTGACATTTAACTCTTAACGAGTAGGCGGAAATAAATGCACACAAACACACACACTCTATAAGAATTGAAAGAAAGCAATAAAACTAACTCCTACACACACGCACTCTACATAATTATAGAAAACGATAAAATAAAGCATGAAAAATAAAGCATGAAAAACTAACACCTACACTCACACACTCTACATAAATTGAACAAAGCATCAAAACATTATTCTCATACACTCACACACACAAATTAAAAGCAAAATGAAAGTTACCTAAAAATTAAAACATTTACTTTTTCATGCTTAGGTTTTGCCAAAAACAAATAAAAAGAACAAAATAAATTTTTTAGAGAACAAAAGTTTTTTTTCAAAACAAATTAAAAACCAAAGTTCTTGGAAAACTAAAATTACAAGATTTTCATTCTTATGTTTTCATAAAAGTGATAAAAAGGTGAAAAAAGAAAATGAAAAGAACAAAAAAAGGTTTTACAATCCTACAAAAAAACTAAGAAAAGAAAATAAAATTCACTTTCAAATCTCTTTTACAAATACATAAGTATGAAATAATAAACAAAAAAAAACATTAAGGAAGAACATGTTGAAGATGAGATAACCACATCATACCATGCTTGGAAATGAAATCTACTACAAAACCTATCATGAAGACAAATTAAAAACATTACTATTAAACATGTTACACTCATACACACACACACACTTTTCATAAAGAGAAAAACAAAGGTGAAACTAAGGATAAAATGAGAAGAAAATTGGGCACAAGAGTTCCTTCCAAAGCCAAATAAGAAGAGAAAAACTGACATTTTTATTGATTAAAGGAAACTATTACAAGCTATTACAAAGCTAAAGCTAAAGCAAAAAACAAACATGAAAGAAAAAGGGGGGAGAAATCTCCTTACATAGCAAGGGAATCACGGATGCAGCCCACAAAAACACACTAAAAAGGCCCAAAAATCTGAACCCCTGGACCTTACAGAAATGGGCAATTTATAGGCAAAACATTCTAAGTACACGCCCTCCGACACGGGCGTGTTGGGGGGGGGGGGGGGTGTCACTACTATTCATGATGTCGACCGAAGATTTGACAGGAAAGTTGACTTCGGGCTGAGTTCGCGGATATCACGCCCCCGGTGACGGGCGTGGCGCTGGGCGTGTCATGGCGGTAGAACCGGGCGCGGGTTGCGTCAAAAGTCTTTGGCAGCATCTTGTCGGGCCAGGTGGTGAAGTCACGCCCAAGGTCACGGGCGTGATGCTGGGCGTGTTGGTTGGTGTCGACACTCGATAATCGTCGAGCGGAAAGTGTCGAGATGAAATCATCGAGCTGAGATTGAGTCACGCCCTAGGTCATGGTCGTGACTCTAGGCGTGTCTCGGGTTCGACGATCGTTGAACTGAATTCGTCGAGTGGAGGGGACACGGGCTGCTGTCACGCCCCGTGTCGGGGGACACGGCCGTGTCGCCAGGCGTGTCAAGCTTTTTACTTCAGAAAATTGCAACTTCACGGAATTTGAGCTGTCACGCCCTGGTCACGGGCGTGATCCAAATGACACGGGCGTGTACTGCCTAATTTTGGCAGATTTTGGAATTTTTCTGAAAAATAAAATAAAATAAGTTAGTAGTAAATTTATAAGAATAGGAGCATTTTATTGAACAAAAATAAGTAAAAACGACGAAAATAAATGAAAATGACTAAATTAATGTGCACAAAAATACGTATATTTACAATTCATCAAAGCCCATAACATGCTTGAGCTGTTTTTCAGTTGCTCTCTAAGGTACCAATGGCTCCACTACCACTTGCTCCACCCTTCTCGGTTCCGTCGCTTGAAGCGGTACCAGCTCCACTACAGGAGCAGGCTGCTGCATTTGTCTTCCAGGCTGGGCATTTATCATAGCGAACACCGCTTCAGCCACCAATCTTATGGTTTCTGCCCAGGGAGGTGTTGCAGGCACATCGTTCGGTGCGTTGCTTGCCTCAAAAATTGGGAGTTCTAACGGCCCTGCACCACTCCTGGTCACCTATAGTCGTACAAAACACCATTAAGTGACCGAACAATATTGTAAAAAGCAATTATAGGAACATGCAGGTTCCTCGAACATGTGTATTTTCATTTCTAAGTGGACATTCATGGGTTCGTTTTATGTTATAATTATGACGCACACACATGTGCTCACCACCCCTTATAAGAATTCATCCATGAATTCATTTAAGTTGACCGAAACTAGTAGTCTGATACCAAATTGTAACACCCCATATCCGTCACATAGCATATAGTAGTAGGTCCGGCCAGGGCCCGATGCCATATACCACAGACAGACCGAAGGGTTACCTAATGAAACCATCCTTCCAATAACCAACGTCCTACACAGAGCACATTCTTGTGGAAGCATTTTAAATGTTGCAAAATAAGAACCCAGCCACAGCTTGAATGTCCACGAATAAAGACCCAAAAGGAACGAATGTACTAATACACAAAGTACTTTGGCCTTATAGCCTTACAAGAGTTTACTTATACAAATAATGTCTTTCAAACCTCGGCACGCAGGCCGGTCACACATGAGAATAAAAGTAAACATTAGCAAAGGCCTTCGAGGGTCGGCTCAGCAATAAGGGCTTTTGCCCGCTATTTGCCACTAGGCTCTGCAGTACCTGCAAGCAACAATCCACCGAAGCGGTGGCAAACAAAAGCAACGGTCAGCTAAAGCTGACCAAATTATAACGACCCCGACCCCTTAACTCGGGGCGGCGATGCTCCTTCCCTGCACTTTATTAGCATAGCCAAATAGTAGTGAAATTACACTTTAACACAAGCATAGGCACGCACAGCCACACACCCCGTGCTCTCAGGGCACATTCTCGGTGAACCCGATCAAATCCGCGGTCTCACCACCGCCCCATGGATGGCAAATCTCGTGAGCATTATGGTATTTCCGGCCTAAACCTAAGACCCTCCATCTATGCCAATGGCAAGTACCACGTACCTTAGGTCTCTTTAACCAAACGACATAGAGCGGGTACAGTTCCGCCTAACCCGTTGCTCACACCGCAACGTCAATTTAAGCCATATGCGCGGGTCAAGCTTCCCTGAGTCCCAATTCGCTCACACACTTTACATAACCCAGTTATGTGCAAGTTGTCTCCCAGGCCACCAAGATGGCAGAATCACGCATCTGCCCAGTTTTCTGGGTGCACCTCGGAGTTAGTCCCCGAGGTTCCCTGTTGCAATCTACCGCGTAGAAAATCCGAGAAACCGCCATCGGCACGGAGTCTTCTCCGGCCATTCATGCAATGCAACATCACCGATCCAGACCAACTTGTCTAGGTAGGCTTCACACACCATGCCTATGTCCGTTCCTCGATTTCGGACTCTACATGCAAAATAACGGGAACTACTCATGTCTACCCGAAGGAATACCTCACACTCACCGCATATTTGTGAGAGCGGGCTTCCTATGCAAAAAGGAAAGAGGACTTCACATGTCCAAGATGAGAATCATTACCCTTGCGTTTCTCTTTGGCACCATAAAGATCTAGACAGATGAAAAGCACCGTAATGGCCTCGCCTCCGTAGATCTGAACTCGGCTTGCGATTTGGGGCTCCGAAGCTCCACCGGTGGCCGGAACTCTCCTTCTCCTTCTTCCTTGCTCTCCCCTCTCTCTAAAGCTTTAGAAAGAGAAAGCTTGAAGTGGAATGAGGGTTTCAAACCCTATTCCTGAACTTAACCCATCCTGGACCAGCTTGGGCCCTTGGATCCCAAAATAAGGAAATGGACGACCACGATTCGCACTTAAAATCAATTTCTTGGGCCAAACATGGCCTGTGACACGCCCGTGTCCAAGGTCGTGTGCCTCAATCGACCCCGAAACCATCGCCTCCAGAACAGGACACTGGCTCTCGACACGCCCATGTCAAACTTGACACGCCCGTGTCAATCAGTACACACCCGTATTGTGGGGCTTGTTCCTCAATCGACACAGGACCAAAAACATCTCGAAGAAGACACGGGTTCCCACACGCCCGTGTCCAATTTGACACGCCCGTGTCAAACCTGAACATGCTTGGGCTCTAGGCCGTGTTCCTCCCCCGACATAGCTCGGCTAACATCCCAAGTAGGACATGGCCTGACACACGCCCGTGTCTCAGGCCGTGTTCGTTGTCTCGAGTACATTTCGTCGACCACTCGAGACGATCGTCGAACTCGAGCATGACACGGCCCTGGACACGCCCGTGTCCCAGGCCGTGTGATCGCTACCAAGCACCAAACTTGGTTCTTAATGTTGCTCATCCCTCTTTTGAGTTTTGGGGCGTTATAGAAGGAGAAGCGGCAGTGACACTCACCGGGATCAGGATCAACGATGGGATTGGTGGAATGCTTCCGTTGGGATTTTAGGGTTTTCCGCATTTCGCACAGTGACAGATCGTGTGCTTGGATAGAAAGGAAAGAGCTGTAACTAGCAAATCCTAAACTATCATATTTATACCCAAGGAATAAATAGAATAGGCTCCATCGCTATTAGCAGACCCAAGACATAGATTCCAGAATTCCAGCAAGTCAAAATTTAACTCAGCACGAGCGTTGAATGAGCTCGACACAGTCAATGCTTCTGCATCATAGTGTTGAGTGAACTCAACACACTCAATGCCAAAGGCCAGATGTATTGAGTGCATTGAGTGAACTCAATGTTGTCAACACTTCTGCGCCACGGCGTTGAGTGATCTCAATACTGTCAATGCCTTCTGCGCCAAAGAGTAGATTCGGCATTCGACGAATCTGCGCCAAAAGCCAGATTCGTCGAACAGTATTCGTTGAATCTCAAAAGGCCAGGTTCGTCGAACGACGTACGACTTATGCGTTGTCTGTTTGGGTCTTGTATAGTATAGCTCCACCGGTGGCCGAAAGAAGGACGAGCAGCATCGAGAGCCAAGTTTGGGTCTTGGTGAGGGTCACACGGCCTAGGATACGGGCGTGTCCATGGCCGTGTCATACCGGGTTCGTCGAGAGCCCGGGAAGTCGACGATTTTTCGCTCAGTTCGTCGACTAGTGGGGGACACGCCCTCCGACATGCCCGTGTTGGAGCCCGTGTCGCAGGCATGTTACCTTAAGTGTCGACACAAGGGAGGTTTCGACACAGAGGTGTCGACACAGTTGTGTCGACACAGAGGAGGTGTCGACACAGTTGTGTCAACACAGAGGTGTCACCACAGTTGTGTCGACACAGGGGAGGTCTCGACACAGATGTGTCGACACAGAGGTGTCGATACAGTTGTGTCGACACAGGCAGGGAACACGGCCTAGGACACAGGCGTGTCCACGGCCGTGTCAAGCGTGTTCGACGAATTTTTGCGAAGTCGACGAAGAGGCAGTCGACGGTCGTCGAGACTTCGAACATGGCCTGAGACACAGGCGTGTCCCTGGCCGTGTCCTTCTCGGGTTGTATCTGGGACGTGTAAGGGGTTGGACACGGCCTGGAGCCCAGGCGTGTTCGGGTTGGACACGGCCCTGTCAAATGTGACATGGTCGTGTCATGGACCCGTGTCCTGTTTTGGGTGCGATGGTTTCGGCGTCGATTGGGGAACACGGCCTTGGACACGGGCGTGTCGCAAGCCGTGTTCGGCCCAGGTGTTTTGATTTTCAGTTCGGATCGTGGCCGTTCATTTCCTTCTTTTCGGATCTGATGGTCCAGGGTTGCCCTTGCTGAGTTAAGTCCGAGAATAGGGTTTAGAGATCCTAATTCTTCTTCAAACACTCTCTTTCTAAGATCTAGAGAGAAGGGAGAGCAAGGAAGGAGGTGAAGGAGAGATCTGGCTGCCGGAGAAGCTCCGGTGCTCAAAATCGCGAGCCGAGTCTAGATCCGTGGAGGCAAGACTATTACGAAGGTTTTCATTCGACTAGGTTGCCATGGCGAGGAAGATGGGTCGGAAGGTAACGACACTTCTCCTCTTGGTTTTAGGATGCATGTTTAGTGTTGGGTATTGTATCCACGATTACCTAGATTTGAGGAAGCCACCTGTCAAGCTAAGATGAATTCACAATGTATTTGATAAACTCTTTCAAGTTGTACTTGCAGTTTCTCCACGCTAAGTGCACACCAATGTCAGGGTGCAGTAGGTCAATATACACGGGTCTGCACGACGTAATCCCTCGTTGAGCAGATCAGTGTGTTGGCCTATGTGTACTCTCTCTATTGGAGTGCACTTACTTTCAAGTACAGGGCCGCTCATATGCAAGAGAAGACAAGGAGCATGGAGGATCAAGGAGCAGCTCCTAGGTGTAAGACGAAAAATCGTCCAAGGCAATTTCGACGAGAATCACCAAGTGATTCTCGCTGAATCGGCAAGAATCACTAGTGATTCTCGCCGAATCGACGAGAATCATCAGTGATTCTCGCCGACTCCTTCTGGCCATCTCAAAATGGTGCCAAGTAAGATTCGGCGAGAATCACTTGTGATTCCCGCCGAACCAGTGGCCAAGCAGCCCATGAATACAAAGTCAAATTCGTTGAGAATCGACAAGAGATTCGACGAGAATCACAAACGATTCTCGACGAATCGTCGAGAATCGCTTGGTGATTCTCGCCGATTCGTCGAGAATCGTCTGCGATTCTCGCCGATTTTTACTTGGCCTTTTCTCAGAATGCTGCTGAACCGGATTCTGCTTCTGGATTAGTTTGAACCGGATTTTAGGGATTTCTTTTGTGGGTCCCACAAACGGTCATCTTTGAGAATACTACAGTATAAATACATGGGTATTTTGAACAGTAAATTACGGACAAGAGAGGAAGAAAAACGAGCGGCGACGTAACCCTAAATTCGCGAAATCGCTCCGCTCCGCCGCCGCCGCTCGCGTCAAGTGGTCGCCGCTGCTGATCGCTCTTCTTCCCGATCTTCGGTGACAGAAGCTTAGCAAGGCATGTGTCTCACGCGTCTATCCGGAGATCTCTTGTCTCTCGATTTGTTGACCGGGAAAAACTCCCCCGTCCGAATCGATCGAGACGACTGATCCTAGAGTGACCGTTGGTAGACCTAGCTTGCTTCGCTACGAAGTTTAGATCTCCAAGTTTTGCAGCCACTCTTCATCGTAGCCGCCGATCCCGAAGCTAGCCGCCGCTCGTGTGCCGCCGCCGGTTCCGGGGAGATCTTCTCCAAGAGAGACCAAGGTCGTAGACTCTTCATCGACTTCAAGAACACGTCGTCGAACAAAGAGGAACACCGTAGTCTCCAAAAGAAGTTTGTATCACGTGTACATTCTACATTTTCATTTCGTTGTAAAGGAACTTTTGTTCCGAGTTGTAAGGGTTGGGTGCAACCCGCTTTGTGGGAGTGTTGACTCTCACGTGTGGAAGGGCTCCTTCCGTTAGTGCAGGGATTGGATTTCAATCCCGTTGGTGAAGTGACCGAGTCGTCCCTTGTTGGGGAGATAGGTCGAAGGGGGAAAGTGGATGTACCCAAGTCGGGGAACCACTATAAATTTGCTGTGTATTCTGTGTGCTGTGGTTTTTATTTCTATTGTGCAGGTACATCCGTAAATTCCTCAAAAGAACCACACGTCACCTATTCCCCCCCCCCCATAGGTGCACATAGCCGACACTAGGTGGACTTTCAAGTGGTATCAGAGCCAGGTTCCTCAACAAAAAGGCTAACACCTTGAGGTGAATCCTGCCACCAGTGTCAGAAGCATGGATCTGGATTATGACGTATTGCCACTCAAACTCCCTGCATGCACAAAGGATTATTATCCTATCTGGAGGATGAGAGTGTTATTTCACCTGGATGCCATCGATCCACGAGCATCCCTCATCCTGGAAGAGGGTCCATTTATCCCCATGAAGACCACCGACTCGGGGACCCAAGTGCCCATGTGCATTGCTGAGATGACAGAGATGGAGCTCTCATTTTTCCAACTGGACCAGAGGATTCGACAAATTATTATGGATGTCTGGTCTGGTGCCTCTCGCTCCAGGTTGGAAAAATGTAAAACGGCTAAATCTCTGTGGATGATGATCTCAGAGCTGATGGGGGAGTCAGATAAAGCTGAACTATGCTGCCAATCAGAGGATGAGGCGTATGTGGGGGTCCTCACTTCTGAAGATGAATGCAAGGATCCTTCGGATTGCATCAGAGCTCCAGTATCCCTGTCAGAGACTGAAGAAGATAGTGAGGAAAGCAGCTCCGACGAGGAAGAAACATTGGTCACTGATTCTAATGACAATAACCCAGATGAGCAGGTATCATCTTCATCCTGTCCCACATCTTTTGACTTTTCTGAAGACAGAAACTGCTCTCCTCCAGAAAATACTGATTCCCTGAAGAGAGCCCTTCAGGAAAGCAATCTACTTGCTGAGGAGCAAGCTCGAGAGATTGCTCGACTGAAGATCTTGTTGGTTCTCCAATTGGCGTCCAACAAGGTCAAGGACTCTAAGATCTCAGCTCTAGAGAATAGTCTAGATAATGAGAAACGTATAGTATCAAACTTTTCCAAAGTTGATGCTATAAAGAGAAAACAAGAAACCGGGTGGATCTCCCGGATTATCCAGGGATGGAGAAATGGGGAAACGGTGTTCCGACCTCCCACTCCAAGCGGGAAGGCAACTCATCATGCCTTCAGGTATGACCACAGGAATAATCGTGGTCACTGCAAGGGTGAATTGTCCCCATGTGGAAACGTCCATAGTGCAAGAGGCGTCATGGCCACCCATGAGGAAATACCTAAGGCTCATTCTGAGCCCTTTGTATTCACGGCCACTGCCACAACAAAGTGTGGATCTGCAGGTCCTAGTTCACAGAAGAATTCTCTCCATTCGAGGACACGGGATAGGGAGAATAGAAGTCATGATGTCAGGCGTCATGGAGCCTCAGCAAGGAAGATGCCTGAAAGAATGGCACCGCCTTCTCGGCCTCATAACGCTCACATCATGCATTCGTTCCACCCTTCATCATGCCTCGATGGAAGAGGAATTTGTGCAACAAGAACATGCCCTATCCCTTTGAGACCTAGGACCGTGACTACATCAGTCACTAGATCAGGTCGAAAACGGCGATACAACATTCACTCTTGTTGGTGCTGCGGCAAAGTGGGACACTTTGCCATTGACTGTTGGCACAACCTCTCTGTGCCCACAGCAAGGGCTTATCCACATTATAGGGACAGAGGCAGTCTTCCAGACAGGTTTTCTCAAGGAAGGCAGTTGCATGCTTATGCTAATAGAAACCTAGGACCCAATATGATTTGGGTTCCTAAGGTAAAGTAATTCTGTCTTGCAGGGTAGTCTAGGTCCCCGTGAATACTATGGGAACTAGACAGTAGGTGGGTCAAGGCTAACTTGGAACAAGCGTCTGCAATAACAGATGTGCTACCTGTTGCGCATACTCACTTTAAGCTACTAATATGTTCTACCTGTGGGACTAAGACGATGACTCTCTAAATCCCAGGTAATTTTGGTCAGTTCAAGGACTTGTGTCATGATGCATCCTCATTCAAAGTAAATATATATATATATTTCTATGCTTGTGTATACGTATACTTATGCTTATCTCGAGGCATGCAAACCATTACACATCAATAAAAGGTTAACAAAGATATGTCTTTGCGAATTTCGACAAATCACAATTGACATCAAAAATGTCTTGAGAAGTCTCGCTCAATTCGAATAGATTGTCGTTATAATAAACATGTATTTATTAATCTTGTATTAACTTGACACTCGAAGAACTTGAAAATTGTGAAATGCTTCCCAAAGTGTCAAGAAAAACATATATATACTCCGAATCCCGCCGACCCATTTTATATCTCGCCAAATTAGACAAATCCCGCCGAATCCCGCCGAAGGAGCTCGCCGACCGCTCAGCTTCCTTAAGAATCCCGACGACTTATATAAATCCCGCCGAAAGATAATTCCGCTCACAATCTCCGCCTGTTCGCCTTCCTCACGTCTCGCGCAAGAGCACACCCGACGACCCTCGCGCAAGAGAACTCCCTAAGACTCACGCACGTGCACTTCCGCGAACTCGCCGACACCCGCAGCCCTCCGACACTCTCGTCGACGCCGTCGAATCGCTGCTGTGTGTGACCATCTTCTCACCGCAAGGTTCTAGCAAGGCCGCACCCCACGGGATACTCTTCCCTCCACCGAAGATCTTCCCGAAGCTCATCAACTCACTTGCGTGTAAGCCCTTAGGTAACCTCCTCCTCAATGGCTCCAAGGCCGAACCCCAAGTGATGTTTTCCTTTTGAATGTTCACTAATGTTTAGAGTCGGGCTTCTTTCTAGATCTTCAATGGCTCCAAGGACGACTGCAGGATTGATTTCTGGCTGCGAGCTGGTTCGCACTGGATTCTCTCATGCCTCAGACGAGTTCCGAAATATCATTCTCATGTTGGAAGAGGCCGGGCTAACCTTCGTATTGGAGCATCCTTGCAAAGTCTTAGATAAAGAAGTGCTGGAGTTCTTCTCTACCGCAAGGCTCCGAGACAGAGACTCCATCATCAAGAGCAAGGTGGCTGGGACTAAGGTAAAGATGTCTGCCAGTAAGCTAACTCGCTACCTGCAGCTTTCAAGTGCGGAGCAGGAAGACTATTTGGAGGACGAGGACAAAGCCAGAACCCTCCTGTTCTGCGGTCTACCAAGAGGCACTCGATCAGTAAAGAGAAAAGAGATGAATGAAGAAGGGAAGCTCCTATCTGACATCATAGGAAAAGTACTCATCTGCAAGCCAGGCTCCCATGATCATATCTCCGGAGATATGTTCAAAATTCTCATAGCTGTGGTCTGCAGAAAGAGGTTTAACTGGGGAGAGTTGCTGTTCCAAAAGATCAAGGACACTCTGGGCACTCCAAGCTTCGGCCGCATCATCAGTCTATATCTCAACCAGCTCAACGGAGACAAATTCGACATGAGCAAAGGAGTCCCTCTCCATTACTTGAAAAAGATGGATGCTACTGTGTTTGATCGATGGGAGCGGCGCATCGGGCAGCCTGCTGTAGAAGAGCATGAGGAAGTATCTCCCGCAGCCTCCCCCCGTGAAATTCCTGATACCCTGACTGCAGGAATCGAGGGGGAGACTCTACCCACTCATATGGATATAATATCTGACATCGCCCAGGTGGCCAGGGATGCGGTGGCCGAAATTCATGAAGAAAGTGAACCTGGGTTGGAGGATGAGGAGGTCCTGAACAGAAACACCCAAGGAACTGAAGCTGAAGCACTAGACACTGCTGATCAAGAAGTGGAAGAAGATGCTGATATGGATGAGTTTTTGGATGAGGACGAAGAGGACGATGAGAATGAGGACCATGAAGTGTTGGAGACTCCGGCTCCCGTTGAACCTCCATCTGATAAGTCTGCACCAGTGGAGGGGGAGTCTGATAAACCTCAAGAGGCCGCCAACATTCCTCCTATAGAGGCTGTGATTGTATCCAGCTCTACTGATGCATCTGCTGCAGAGCACGATCAAGGGCAAGAAGTACCTCAGACCTTACCATTGCGAGATGAGCTGGCCACTCACACCATCAATGTTATTCAAGGAATAGTCAACGAGCTTAAAGCTTCTTTTGATACAGCTCAGAAAACACTGCTGAAGAAGATTAAGACTTCTGAAGATCTCATGCTTAAGAATATGGTGGAAATCAACCACAAACTGGATATGATGGAGAAGAAGTTCGAAGAAAAGTATACTGCGGCCGGCGAAGCTGTCACACTGTTAATGGCCGGCTTGAAAAAGACTACTGATACTCTGGCTGTTGTCAATCAGAACGCACACGTTGTGGCCAACAATATTCAGAAATTTGATGGAAACATGGTCACTTTAAATGCAAATCAGCAGGCCCTAATCACTGAATTCAGCAAGACTACTAAGCACATTGATGACTCCTTGCACTCATATGCCAATTGCATAGCTGACGAAGCCAAAAAGGGGGAGAAGGAGTATATCGCTAAGCTGGCCGAGCTCCAAGAAAGCATGGATGCAAACTTTGCCCAATCAAGCAAATACGTCTATGAGAGTTGCTGGTGGATGCTACAACAGGCACTGGGCACGTTAGGCGTCGTCCTACCTGACCAACCTGCCGGTGTTCAGGTTCCTGAGACTTCTAAGGCTGCTGAGGAAGTACATATTGCTGAGGATGTAAGTACAAGTGCTGCTGATATTTTCACTGATGAAGCTGACGCTAGGGCCATCTCCAAATCTAAGCTGAGAAGTATGTTTGACCAGGAGGCTTTAGCTAAAGCAAGGGGAAAGAGGAAAGTTCAGGAAGGGACATCAAAGGAGACACCAACTGAAAAGAGGATCAGACTGAGTGAGGAGGATGTAAGAAACGAAAGGTGGAGCCCAGTTTCAAGGAACATCATCTTAGACACCTTCCGGCTGCAAGAAAGAGGAGAGATAAATCGAAATGAAGCATATAGCCAGTATGAATGGGAGACGCACAAAGCATTTGAAGCGAAACGCAACATTTTCTTCAGAAACAACAAGGATCCAGACAAAGTTGCTCCTCCTAGGTACTACCCGAAGCCCAAGGAATACATGGAAAGGCAGAGCAAAAAGTACTTGGCGCAAACTCTTAAGGGTGACGTAGCTAAGGACAAATAGTCATTATTTTATAGCTGGTCACGGTGTATTAAGAACATTTAATAATTATTACTGTCGTATGAACAATTCTGAATTATATGTGAATATATTTCTCTTGGTATATATATATATTCTTGAATGTGTGAATGACTCAAGTCTTGTTCTGATTGCATATATTCCCTTGAGTTGCATATTTAATTTTTAAATGCTATAATTATTATTTGATAGGTGTTATTCATCTTAGCTAGTAGGGTTTTGGCTTCGTCAAATAGGGGGAGATTGTTGGGTATTGTATCCACGATTACCTAGATTTGAGGAAGCCACCTGTCAAGCTAAGATGAATTCACAATGTATTTGATAAACTCTTTCAAGTTGTACTTGCAGTTTCTCCACGCTAAGTGCACACCAATGTCAGGGTGCAGTAGGTCAATATACACGGGTCTGCACGACGTAATCCCTCGTTGAGCAGATCAGTGTGTTGGCCTATGTGTACTCTCTCTATTGGAGTGCACTTACTTTCAAGTACAGGGCCGCTCATATGCAAGAGAAGACAAGGAGCATGGAGGATCAAGGAGCAGCTCCTAGGTGGAAGACGAAAAATCGTCCAAGGCAATTTCGACGAGAATCACCAAGTGATTCTCGCCGAATCGGCGAGAATCACTAGTGATTCTCGCCGAATCGACGAGAATCATCAGTGATTCTCGCCGACTCCTTCTGGCCATCTCAAAATGGTGCCAAGTAAGATTCGGCGAGAATCACTTGTGATTCCTGCCGAACCAGTGGCCAAGCAGCCCATGAATACAAAGTCAAATTCGTTGAGAATCGACAAGAGATTCGACGAGAATCACAAACGATTCTCGACGAATCGTCGAGAATCTCTTGGTGATTCTCGCCGATTCGTCGAGAATCGTCTGCGATTCTCGCCGATTTTTACTTGGCCTTTTCTCAGAATGCTGCTGAACCGGATTCTGCTTCTAGATTAGTTTGAACCGGATTTTGGGGATTTCTTTTGTGGGTCCCACAAACGGTCATCTTTGAGAATACTACAGTATAAATACATGGGTATTTTGAACAGTAAATTACGGACAAGAGAGGAAGAAAAACGAGCGGCGACGTAACCCTAAATTCGTGAAATCGCTCCGCTCCGGCGCCGCCGCTCGCGTCAAGTGGTCGCCGCTGCTGATCGCTCTTCTTCCCGATCTCCGGTGACAGAAGCTTAGCAAGGCTTGTGTCTCACGCGTCTATCCGGAGATCTCTTGTCTCTCGATTTGTTGACCGGGAAAAACTCCCCCGTCCGAATCGATCGAGACGACTGATCCTAGAGTGACCGTTGGTAGACCTAGCTTGCTTCGCTACGAAGTTTAGATCTCCAAGTTCTGCAGCCACTCTTCATCGTAGCCGCCGATCCCGAAGCTAGCCGCCGCTCGTGTGCCGCCGCCGGTTCCGGGGAGATCTTCTCCAAGAGAGACCAAGGTCGTAGACTCTTCATCGACTTCAAGAACACGTCGTCGAACAAAGAGGAACACCGTAGTCTCCAAAAGAAGTTTGTATCACGTGTACATTCTACATTTTCATTTCGTTGTAAAGGAACTTTTGTTCCGAGTTGTAAGGGTTGGGTGCAACCCGCTTTGTGGGAGTGTTGACTCTCACGTGTGGAAGGGCTCCTTCCGTTAGTGCAGGGATTGGATTTCAATCCCGTTGGTGAAGTGACCGAGTCGTCCCTTGTTGGGGAGATAGGTCGAAGGGGGAAAGTGGATGTACCCAAGTTGGGGAACCACTATAAATTTGCTGTGTATTCTGTGTGCTGTGGTTTTTGTTTCTATTGTGCAGGTACATCCGTAAATTCCTCAAAAGAACCACACGTCACCTATTCCCCCCCCCCCCATAGGTGCACATAGCCGACACTAGGTGGACTTTCATTTAGCATCTCTTACTTTCTAGTTTTTGGGCACTAAACAATCAAATGAGAGGGGTTTGGGTCGCCAAGGTTCAAGAGGAACCTCCGGGTCGATTGAGTCCATCCCCGGCATATTTTTGCATTAGTGATCCGCTCCGTTAGTGGATTAGGCATGGTGGGTGAAGCCGTTGTCACGACTGTTAGTCCAACTCGGTGATGTTGCATACAAGCTTTAAGGATTTGTAGAGATCCGTTGCGGCAAGATGTCATTTGTGATGTTTGTTATGTTTTCCCCCTTTTCTCGAGTGAGTACGTGTAGCCGGAACCGGACAAGGTTAGCTCCTCAATGGCGGTAGATGGTTTTCTTGGTGAAGAAGATTAGCTCCACATTGGCGGTAGATGGTTTCCTTGGTGTGCGGGGACGTTGCAGTACGAATGAGGGATTACGGTGGAAATGGTATTTGGATTGTAATGTGCTAAGGCGTGGCTTTGTCTCCGTGGTCGGCTGGCTATCCCGTGACGTGCAGGTCATGTGTGGAGAGTGTCCCGGCGAGACTAGTCCCTTTCTGTGTGACTGACGAGAATGCCAAGCATGGGGCAAGCCCGGGCAATGAGTCCATGAGCGGGTGGGGTCCAGCAAGGCTTCTTAGAATCGGTCAGTGTGTTAGATGGAATCATGACATGAGAAGTCAGAGCTTGCAGGCAAGTCCGGGTTTAAGACCATGAGCGGGTGGGGCCTTGGCAAGAGTTCTGTGTGGCGGCTTGCATGCCGTTGGGGGAATCGCAGTGCCCCTTTGTTTGCGGCTTAATGCCAATGGGGAAATGATGAGTACCCAGATGATGTGATGATGTGCTAGATGCATACGCGTTAGGGTGCCTTGGGTGAAGCCCGGGTTTTGCATTCATGTTGCATAGTAGGCCCCTTTTCTTTATATGCTCAATAGTAGAGAACGTGTGTAACACCCCCTATCCGTCGCATAGCATATAACAGTAGGTCCGGCCGGGGCCCGACGCCATATACCATAGACAGACCGGGTGGTTACTCAATGGAAACCATCCAACTAATCATAACGTCCTACACAGAGCATTCTAGCGGAAGCAGTTTAAGTTGAAATAAAGAACCCAGCACTAAAGCATGAATGTCCACTAGAATAGCCAACCAGGAATGAAGTACATACACTAGTACTGGCCTTAAGGCCTTACAAAAAGGTTTACTTAATGTTACATGATTTACAAACCACGGCACGCACGCCGGTCATACATGAATAAAGCAGTAAACACTCCAAATAGGCCCTCAAGGGCCGGCTTCGCAATTTGGGCTTTAGCCCGCTATTGACCGCATGGTCTAGCAACACCTGCAAGCAACATAACCACCGCACGGTGGCGAACAAAAAGGCAACGATCAGCAATGCTGACCAAATTATAACGATCCCGCCCCCAACTCGGGGCGGCAATGCTCCTTCCCTGCAGTTTTATTAGCACAAGCGAGCAATATAATAGTATTCATTTCATCACAGGCGTAGGCTCACATGGCCACACACCCCGTGCACTCAGGGCACATTCTCGGTGAACCGGTCGATGTCACGTCAGTTAAATCCATGGACATTCCGGACGCACCACCGCCACTTTGACGGCCAAACATATGAGCAATTTGTCTTCCCAGCATGGGTCACATCAATTTAAGCCATGTACCGCCGAAGACTCTCATCTATGCCAACGACAAGTGCCACGTAACCTTAGGTCTCTTTAACACGAACGACATAGATATCAGTACGGTTCCATCTAACCCGTGCTCACGTCGCAACGATAATTTAAGCCATTTGCGCAGGTCAAACTTCTCCCGAGTCCCATTTTCGCCACACAATTTCACATAACTCGGTTATGTTCAAGTTAGCTCTCAGGCCTCCATGTTGGCAAGATCACGCATCAGCCCAGTTTTCCGGGTGCACCTTAGGGTTAATCCCCAAGGCTCCCTGTTGCAATCTATAGTGTAGAAAACCCGAAAAACAAACCATAGCACGGAGTCTTCTCCGGCATTTATACAATGCAACATCACCGATCCAGACCAACATGTCCGGGTAGGCTTCACACATCATGCATATGTCCGTTCTCGCTTACGGACTCTAAACAATGTGGACTTCACATATCTACCCGAAGGAACGCCTCCAACTCTCCGCAAACTCGTGAGAGCGGGCTTCCTATGCAAAGAAAGAGAGCTACTCATGCTCAAGATGAGGATCGTTACCCTAGCGTTCCTCTTTGGCGCCATTGAAAAGTAAGCGGATGAAAAACACCGCACTAGCTTTGCCTCCGTGGATCCGGAGTCGGCTCGCGATTCGGAGCTTCGAAGCTCCGCCAATGGCCGGATCTAGCTCCTTCTTCCTTCCTTAGCTCTCCTCTCTCTCTAAGGTTTTATAAAGATAACACTTAAGAAAAGTGAGGGTTTCTAAGTCCAATCCCGGGTATATCCCTTCAGGAACAACCCCCAGACGTTGGATCTCAAAATAAGGAAACGAACGGCTTTGATTCGGGACTGAAATGCCCAATCTGGACCGTACACGGCCTGGCACACGCCCGTGTCCAGGGCTGTGTGCCTCATTCGCCGTCAAAATCGGCTCGCCTGGAACCTCACACGGGTATCGAACACGCCCGTGTTCGATCTGACACGCCCGTGTTCCACCTGACACGGCCGTGTGGCCGGCCGTGTACCCCCATCATTTTTCCCCGAAATCAACCCGAGCACTGCACGGGTTCTAGGACACGCCCGTGTCCTTACCCGTGTCACCTCAACATGCCTGGACCCCAGGCCATGTACACGGTCTCGACACTCGACACTTCGTCGAGTGAAGATCGTCGACATACAGACACGGCCTTGGACACGCCCGTGTCCTAGGCCGTGTGCCTTGTCTCGACACAATGTCGACACCAAAGTGTCGACTTCCCGGGACGAGTGTCGACACGGGTTGACACGCCCTGCGACACGCCCGTGTCGCAGGCCGTGTGCCATGTCTCGACACTTCGTCGAATGCAGAGTGTCGACTTCGCGGGTTAAGTGTCGACACGGGTCAACACGCCCTGCGACACGCCCGTGTCACAGGCTGTGTGCCCAGTCTCGACACAATGTCGAGACCAAAGTGTCGAATTCCCATCTCAGTGTCGACACAGGCTTGACATGCCCTGGGACACGCCTGTGTCCCAGGCTGTGTGCCTGCAGCCAGAACCCAAACTGGCCCAAAACGTCCCCCTTCGCTCCTTTGAGTTTCGGGGCGTTACAACTCTCCCCCTCTTAAAAGAATTTCGTCCACGAAATTATATAAAGGAAAGACATGTACAAAACCAAAATTTGTACCTGAGCGGAACAACTCCGGATATTCGTCAAGCATAGTCTACTCTCGCTCCGAAGAGAGCTCCTCACGACCGCAATTGTCACACCGGATCTTGACCATCCTGATCTCTTTATTGCGTAGCCGCTTGACCTCCGAGTCCTCAATCCGCACGGAACTGACCTTTGTCGTCAGCCCACTATCCACCGGTACTCGATCAACCGCGATCACTTGCGTAGGCTCTTGCACCGCCTTCCGAAGCACCGAAATATGGAATACATCGTGTAAACCACTAAGCTCCACTGAAAGCTTCAACCGATAGGCCACTTCACCAACTCGCTCCAGAACCTCAAACGGTCCAAGGTACCTCGGGCTTAGCTTTTTCAATCGCCGCACCCGCGAGACACCCTTGAACGGCTTGATCTTTAAGTATACATAATAGCCCACAGCGAACTCCACGTTCCTGTGCTTGGCATTATAGTACTTTGCTTGCCGGTCCTGAGCGATAAGCAACCTCTCCCGAATGGTTCTCACCAAAGAAGTAGCATCCTCCACTTCCGATCGCTTATACAACATTGACTCACCCGTTTTTAACCAATATAACGGCGTGCGACATTTTCTACCATATAGGGCCTCGAAGGGCGCCATTTGAATACTCGCTTGGTAGCTGTTGTTGTATGCGAACTCCACCAAATAGAGGTGGTCTTCCCATTGCTTTCCGAAATCCAAGACACACATCCGGAGCATGTCTTCCATAGTTCTATTGACCCTCTCGGTCTGCCCATCCGTTTGCGGATGGAAGGTTGTGCTGAATTTTAGCTTTGTTCCCAACATTTGCTGCACTAGCCTCCAATCATTGGACGTGAACCGCCCATCTCGGTCACTCACGAAGCTGCGGGGCACACCATGAAGCCGTACTATGTTATCCTCATAAAGCTTTGCCAACCTCTCCACCGGATCATCCTTCCTATGCGGAATGAAATGCGACACCTTCGTTAACCGATCAACAACCACCCAAATGGCGTCGTTCCCCTTTTGCGACCATGGCAAACCGTGCACAAAGTACATAGAGATGTCGTCAAATTTCCAATCCGGAATAGGCAAGGACTTAAGAAATCCTCCCGGCTTTTGGCACTCTGCCTTCACCAAGGTGCAAGTTTGGCACTTCGCTACGCATAGCGCCACATCTTTCTTCAAACCCGGCCACCAAAACAGTTTCTTTACATCGCGGTACATCTTCGTGCTCCCCGGGTGAATCGAGTGTTTGGTATGGTGTGCCTCGTACAACAATTCCACCCGCAAATTGCCCACACTTGGGACGCACAGACGACCGTCTTTCCAACGTAATCTGTCCTCCACAACGAATTGAGAATTTGACCCATTCAGAGCTTCTACCATGAACTGCTTCATATGGACATCCATATCCAAAGCCTACCGAATCCGATCAGCCAGGTCATATTGGACTTCAGTCCAATTCAGTACTGCTTCAGCACTTGATTGTCTATCCACACAAACAATCTCCAACGCCTCCAACTCCCGCACCAACCGCTCATCATGCATCGATAGCCAATTATCTTGAGATGGGGCTCGGCGACTCAACGCGTCAGCAACCGCATTCCCTTTATCAGGCGCGTAGTGGATCTTGAATGTATAGTCTCCCAAGAACTCCATCCATCTACGCTGCCGCAAATTTAGATCCTTCTGACCAATCAGATACTTCACGCTCTTGTGATCGGCGTAGATATCCATCTTCATACCGTACGAATAATGTCTCAACAGCTTCAAGGCAAAAATCACGGCCGCTAACTCCAAGTCATGGACCGGATAATTCCTCTCATGCACTTTTAGCTGTCTTGAGCCATAAGCTATTACACTTCCGTGTTGCAGTAGCACGCAACCCAAACCGCTGCCCGAAGCATCACTATAAATCTTATAGCCTTCGGTCCCATATGGCGAACTCAGCACAGGCGCCGTTGTCAATCGACACTTCAGCTCCTCAAAAGCTCTTGCGCACTCTGGCTTCCAAACGAACTTATGCTCCTTCCTCGTCAAAGTAGTGAGGGGTAACGCTATCCGCGAGAAGTTCTCTACGAAGCGCCTGTAATAGCCGACAAGCCCCAGAAAGCTCCGATCTCCTGCTACCGTATATAGCTCAGGCCACTCCCGTGTCGCAACAATCTTCGCCGGATCCACTGCAATACCTTCCTCACTCACTATAAGACCGAGGACGCCACTGAGGATGACCAAAACTCGCACATCGAGAACTTGGCATACAACTGATTCCTCCTTAGCGTCTCCAAAACCAAAAGAAGATGCTTGAAGTGATCTTCCTTACTCTGCGAGTACACCAGAATATCATCGACGAAGACGATCACAAAATGGTACAAGTACTCCCGGAAGGTCCTGTTCATCGAATCCATAAACACTGACGGCGCATTAGTCAGCCCAAACGGCATGATCGTAAACTCGTAGCGCCCGTATCCTGTACTGAACGTTATCTTAGGGATATCACTCTCCCTTAACTACTTTAGAGTACGCCGTTGTCCCGAAAAACTGATCACAAAGATCATCGATCCTTGGGATTGGGTACTTGTTCTTTTCCGTCAACTTGTTGAGCTCCCGATAATTAATACATAGCCTCAAGCTTCCGTCCTTCTTCTTAATAAAGAGGGTTGGTGCGCTCCAAGGCGAAGGACTTGGACGCACATACCCTTGCTCCAACAACTTTTAGAAGTTGCACCTTCAGCTCTGCCATTTCCTTAGGCGCTAGCCGATATGGAGAGCATGGCACAGGCTTTGCACCTGGTACTAGCTCAAACATGAAATCTATCTCCTATCGAGGCGGGGCTCCAGGAAGATCTCTAGGGAACACATCAGGGTACTCCGATACCACTGAAATATTAACCAATGTGGGCTTCAGCTTTACAACCTCCACTAATGTACAGAACAGCTCTACACCAACACGAATCGCCTTCACCACCTAAAGAGCAGACATCAACGTCTTGCTCGACCTCTTCGAGCTCGTAAGGGTCGTCTCAGGACTTGCTCCCAGCTTGACTCCCTTGCTACCGCAATCTATATAGGCTTACTGCTCCGAGAGTCAGTCCATGCCAACTATAACGTCCACCAACGGAAGTAACGACGCTTACAGATCGTACTCCTGATTCCCAATCCAAAACTAAGCGCAACGAATTCTACCCGCGCACAATAAGCACCATTGGACTATAACGCATCCAATTTGTCTCTTACCATCGAAGGACGTACTCCGACGCACAATATAATTCCAAATAAAGGAATGCGAAGCTCCCTAAATGAACGGTGCTCTCGCAGATAAAGTAAAGTTGCAACAAAGCTTAGCACAAATAGTTCTAAGCTAACATGCACAAGGGCGACAAATATTTAAGGCAAAACTATCTTTAAACCATACCTGTCGTCACGACAGCATGCTTCTTCTCAGACTTGGGACGTCCGCTCCAGCAGTCTCGGGCAAAGTGCCCCGATTTTCCACAAGTGAAACATGCGCTCGGGGTTCGACCCGTAGTCACCCCAGAAGCACCAGAAGGAGCTTGACCCGAAGTCCTATGCTTCTTATACCATTTTTGATATCCAGACTTTGAGGTGTTCGGCACTTTGAATGCCGTTTCCTTTGCACTAACATCCTTGACTGCTCCTGACATAGCTTTCTTACCCTTCCGAGCACCATTCCAATAGTCTCGGGCAAAGTGACCTTTCTTTCCACAAGTATGACAAGTGTAAGTAGCTTTGCTAGTCGATTTCATAGCCCCTTTCTCCAGCATGCTGCCGGATGCAGCTCTTATGGGGTTTGTATAGTTCGATACCATGGTCGCTGGCATTGGGAGGGTCTTCCTCAAATCTGCCTCCAAAGATCTAGCTGATTCCACCAAGGCTCGGAATCCCAATAACTTTGATCCTAGCAGTAGAACTCGTAACTCGGCGCGCAGGCCATTATAAAATCTATCGACTGTAGTTTGCTCATTATCCAACTCAAAGCATGGGTAGTGGCTTATCATAAGAAATGCTTGCAAATATTCCTCAACTGTGTGCGCTCCCTGCACTAAATGCATATTCAGCTGCTGCCCTGACTGTCTACCAAAGGTCATCTGCTGCATCACGCCCACCGGCGTTGAAGCCGCAACAGGGGCGCAGGGTTGTACGTTTCCTCCAAGCTGTGCACCCGTCACAGCGAACACCGCTTCTATGATCCTTCTAACAGTTTCATACGAAGGAGGAGGCCCAAACACCTCACCGGGTGCACTATGCTCCTCAGAAACCGGACATTCTGGCTGTCCAGCACCGCTTCCGGTCACCTATAGTGGTACAAAACACCGTTAAGCGACCAAATAAAATTGCAAACAGTAATTATAGGAACACACAGGTTCCCCAAACACGTGTATTTTCATTCCTAAGTAGACATTCATGGGTTCTTTTACTGTTATAACGATGACGCACACAATGTGCTCACCACCCCTTAAAAAGAATTCGCCCACGAATTCATCTTAAGTCCGACCAAAACCAGTAGTCTGATACCAATTTGTAACACCCCCTATCCGTCGCATAGCATATAACAGTAGGTCCGGCCGAGGCCCGACGCCATATACCACAGACAGACCGGGTGGTTACTCAATGGAAACCATCCAACTAATCATAACGTCCTACACAGAGCATTCTAGCGGAAGCAGTTTAAGTTGAAATAAAGAACCCAGCACTAAAGCATGAATGTCCACTAGAATAGCCAACCAGGAATGAAGTACATACACCAGTACTGGCCTTAAGGCCTTACAAAAAGGTTTACTTAATGTTACATGATTTACAAACCACTGCACGCACGCCGGTCATACATGAATAAAGCAGTAAACACTCCAAATAGGCCCTCAAGGGCCGGCTTCGCAATTTGGGCTTTAGCCCGCTATTGACCGCATGGTCCAGCAACACCTGCAAGCAACATAACCACCGCACGGTGGCGAACAAAAAGTCAACGGTCAGCAATGCTGACCAAATTATAACGATCCCGCCCCCAACTCGGGGCAGCAATGCTCCTTCCCTGCAGTTTTATTAGCACAAGCGAGCAATATAATAGTATTCATTTCATCACAGGCGTAGGCTCACACGGCCATACACCCCGTTCACTCAGGGCACATTCTCGGTGAACCGGTCGATGTCACGTCAGTTAAAGCCATGGACATTCCGGACGCACCACCGCCACTTTGACGGCCAAACATATGAGCAATTTGTCTTCCCGGCATGGGTCACGTCAATTTAAGCCATGGACCACCGAAGACTCTCATCTATGCCAATGGCAAGTGCCACGTAACCTTAGGTCTCTTTAACCCGAACAACATAGATATGGGTACGGTTCCATCTAACCCGTGCTCACGTCGCAACGACAATTTAAGCCATTTGCGCAGGTCAAACTTCTCGCGAGTCCCATTTTTGTCACATAATTTCACATAACTCGGTTATGTTCACGTTGGCTCTCAGGCCTCCATGTTGGCAAGATCACGCATCAGCCTAGTTTTCCGGGTGCACCTTAGGGTTAATCCACAAGGCTCCCTGTTGCAATCTACCGTGTAGAAAACCCGAAAAACAAACCATAGCACGGAGTCTTCTCCGGCATTTATGCAATGCAACATCACCGATCCAAACCAACATGCCCGGGTAGGCTTCACACATCATGCCTATGTCCGTTCTCGCTTACGGACTCTAAACAATGGGGACTTCACATATCTACCCGAAGGAACGCCTCCAACTCTCCGCAAACTCATGAGAGCGGGCTTCCTATGCAAAGAAAGAGAGCTACTCATGCTCAAGATGAGGATCGTTACCCTAGCATTCCTCTTTGGCGCCATTGAAAAGTAAGCGGATGAAAAACACCGCGCTAGCTTTGCCTCCGTGGATCCGGAGTCGGCTCGCGATTCGGAGCTTTGAAGCTCCGTCAATGGCCGGATCTAGCTCCTTCTTCCTTCCTTGGCTCTCCTCTCTCTCTAAGGTTTTAGAAAGATAACACTTAAGAAAAGTGAGGGTTTCTAAGTCCAATCCCGGGTATATCCCTTCAGGAACAACCCCTAGCCGTTGGATCTCAAAATAAGGAAACGAACGGCTTTGATTCGGGACTGAAATGCCCAATCTGGACCGAACACGGCCTGGCACACGCCCGTGTCCAGGGCCGTGTGCCTCATTCGCCGTCAAAATCGGCTCGCCTGGAACCTCACACGGGTATCGAACACGCTCGTGTTCGATCTGACCCGCCCGTGTTCCACCTGACACGGCCGTGTGGCCGGCCGTGTACCCCCATCATTTTTCCCCAAAATCAACCCGAGCACTGCACGGGTTCTAGGACACGCCTGTGTCCTTACCCGTGTCACCTCAACACGCCTGGACCCCTAGGCCGTGTACACGGTCTCGACACTCGACACTTCGTCGAGCGAAGATCGTCGACCTATGGACATGGCCTTGGACACGCCCGTATCCTAGGCCGTGTGCCTTGTCTCGACACAATGTCGACACCAAAGTGTCGACTTCCCGAGACGAGTGTCGACACGGGTTGACACGCCCTGCGACACGCCCGTATCGCAGGACGTGTGCCATGTCTTGACCCTTCGTCGAACGCAAAGTGTCGACTTCGCGGGCTAAGTGTCGACACGGGTCGACACGCCCTGCGACACGCCCGTGTCGCAGGCCGTGTGCCCAGTCTCGACACAATGTCGAGACCAAAGTGTCGACTTCCCGTCTCAGTGTCGACACAGGCTTGACACGCCCTGGGACACGCCCGTATCACAGGCCGTGTGCCTGCAGCCAGAACCCAAACTGGCCCAAAATGTCCCCCTTCGCTCCTTTGAGTTTCGGGGCGTTACAACTTGCATGTTGTTTGAGACATCCAAGCATGTTCATTAGTGTTATACATGTTTTGTATATTGTATACGAAGTGCTGACTTGTAGGTTGGAGGGGTACCCCGGGGTCCGTTAGGGGTGGCCTGGAGGAGATGTATTTGTTACACAGTTTGAGGTCAGCCTTTGCTGACCCACGTTACAACAAAATTTTACAGGGCAAGGATCGCAAGCAGGAGCTAGCTCACCGTCCTGAAAGGCCTAAGCCTCATGAAGTGTTACCATCCATGCTATGGATTTACTTTTGTGTTTGTATGTTTGATGTTGTTGACTTCCGGCTTGCGGGCCGAGGTAGCTTAGGAGTGCCTATGCACTTTGATGTTTATGTATTGTTGGAGATTTGGACTGATGTAGGGGAGACCGTGATCTGTGCTCGACTACGTTGACAGAAACTATAATCACAGAACATAAAAGCTAGAGGGGAGGGCTCCGACCAAAAGCGAGCGAAAGGGGGTCGGGTTGGCTCCAAATCCGAATGAGAAAAATGCCAGACTCGATACAACGTCCTTAAGACCTACCTCTCCAACAAGCACACAACTCACCGTAAGCCGGACTCGATACAACGTCCTTAAGACCTACCTCTCCAACAAGCACACAACTCACCGCACCTACACAAGCACCTATTTTATCAACTTGAGCTGTTTCAAATGCAGCAATAATTTATTTCGGAGCAGCGGCAAACTTCAAATGGCGGTCGAGTTCCAGTTGAGATTAATTCCCTTGTTAACACAAAGTGTTCTGATCTTGGAGAGCAAGTCAAGGCTAGGCCAAGTCTCGCTCCCGCAAAGGATCTTCCTGATCCGGAATACAAGAGATTCAATAGCAACGAAGTCGAATCGGATTTTGCAAGCGATGTATTTAAAAATCACGGAAAAGATGGTTCGCAAAACCTCCAAAAACTCAAAGCAAGAATCACTAAGAGAGGAAGAGATTACCCCAACTAAGAACATCAATCACACAAGATAAAGTGGGAGATTCACTCTCTCCACGGATCCACCGGCTTCACACCGAATGGGGATGCAACCTTCTTCCTTAGAGTCACACCGAAGGAAGACACGCTGGAGTCGCACCGATCGGGATGGAGGTAGCAAGGGGAGGCTTCACACCAAGGGGGTGGCGGCAAGGGTTCTCTTGGCCGAAATTTTCCAAGGGGAAAATAGGGTTTCTTCTTCTTCAAGTCATCATAAAATCCTCATAAAAGCCTCCTTATATAGGAGTTACAACAAGCCCTTAACCATCCATGATGGAGATGTAATCTCATCCATTCGTATGGTTAAATACACACCACAAATATAAAGTGTCCAAAATTAAAATTACACAACATTTATGAATATAAAATTATCATCCAAACATGGAATAATTTTATATTCATCAATATAAAATAAAAGTGCATGAAATAAGATAATTAATTCTGTGCGGTGGACTTGTCATGCTGCGGGCGGAGGTTGTAACGCGGTCTTCCTTCAGCATCATCACGGCACCTAAGATCTTTGTGACGTTGTGCCTCGACAACTGGGTCATCATCAAGTAGTGGCGGAGGGGCCATGGCATCAATCCTCCCCCACTCAAAATCACGTATCTCTGATGCGTGGTCCGAGAGATAGCGGCGGAGAAACTCGACATCCAAACGTTGAAGTTCTGTCGCGAGTACCCATGAATCGTCTGAAGGGGGTGGTCACGCCAACGGATGAGGAAGCGGTAGGTAGCACCATCAAGAGTAGTAAGTGGCTCAGCAGCAAGTATAATATCTGGAGTGAGAAATGTCTTGGGAAACCTGGGAAACATGTCAGCAGTAGGAATAAAAGAAGGCAACGTACCATCCGATGTTATACCTGCGGGGACCGAAAGACTGAGATCATCCGAAATACCACTCCCCAACACATTAGAAATTTTAGTGGAGGGAGAAGACGACAAAGAATTCAACTCAGGTGGAGGCGAAACAAACGGCGTCAAATCCGAGACATTAAAAATAGGGGAGATACCCCAATCAGCTGGCAAATCCAACACGAAAGCGTTGTCACCTAATTTCTTTATAATCCGAAAAGGGTCGGCGTGCTTTGGTGCCAACTTTTTAACGGTGCCAGATGGCAAGCATTCGGGAACTAACCGGACTAGGACCAAATCGCCGACTTTGAAGTGCGACACCCTCCTATGTAGATTAGCGTGCGATTGATAAGACTCGTATTGAGCAGTCAAGGTAGCTCGTATACGTGCATGTAGGTCATGAATATGTTGGGCGAAGGATTGTGCAAACTGACTTGTCTTGTATGTTGGGGGCAACGGAACCAAGTCAAGAGGCATAGGGGCCTTGTACCCGTGAACAATCTCGTTTGGAGACCGACCGGTGGACCGATTTTTGGAATTATTATAGGCCAACTGGGCGTGGGGAAGAAGAAGATCCCACGTACCTTTGTGATCGCTCACTAGGCATCTAAGAAGGCTTCCTAGGCTCTGATTGACCACCTCCATTTGCCCATCGGTCTGAGGGTGATAGGCGGAGGAAAACAATAACTTGGTACCCATTAAGACCCAAAGTGTTTTCCAGAAATAACTCGTATACTTAACATCTCTATCTGAGACTATTGTCTTCGGCACTCCTCGGTGACTAACGACTTCTTTAAAAAAATAATTTTGCAATATGAGATGCATCGTTGGTTCTATCGCACGGAATAAAGTATGTCATCTTAGAGAACCTATCCACAACTACAAGAATGGACTCATGATGACGAAAAGTAGTGGGTAGGCCTAAGACAAAGTCCATGCTCACGTATTCCCATGGTGTAGAAGGTATAGGCAACGGTGTATATAATCCGACGTTGGTTTTGGTGCCCTTGGATACCTGACAAGTACGACAACTACTCACCACCCGTCCCACCATTGCCTTAAGTTTTGGCCAATAGAATTTTTCCTCAACTAACATAATGGTCTTATCCCTGCCGAAATGACCACTCAACCCTCCGCTATGCAATTCCCAAATGATATGGAGGCGTAACGATGACTGCGGAATACACAACTTCCCGTCTAAATAGATAGCCATCCTTAATGACGAACGCAGATATAACCGTGGGGGAGATATCTTGGGCAGACAAATAGGCGTCCTGAAAATCAGGGCATATGGTGTACTCATCCTTGATTCGCTCGAATCCTACCACGTTAACCTCCATAGTGGTGAGTAATAGGGTTAGGTGACTAAGAGCATCCGCGACTCGATTGTTAGCTCCCTTAAGGTGCTTGAGATTAAAAGTGTAACACTGTAGGAAAGATACCCACTTAGCGTGACACAGGCTGATTTTATGCTGGCCATTGATGAACTGCAGTGCTTCGTGATCGGAGAGGATCACAAACTTCTTAGAGAGGAGATAGTGCCTCCAATGGTGCAAACATCTAATGACGGCATAAAACTCCCTATCATAATTTGAGTAATTCAATTTGGCGCCCGCTAACTTCTCACTAAAATAACTCACAGGGTGTCCTTCCTGACTCAAGACACCTCCTATTCCCACGCCAGAAGTGTCACACGTAAGCTCAAAGACCTTTGAGAAGTCAGGTAGACGTAAGACAGGTGCCTCAGTCATAAGTTCCTTAATGCGTTGAAAAGCAATAGTGGCGGGCTTCGTCCAAGTGAACTCACCTTTCTTCATGCAATCGCTAATGGGGGCCATAACGATACTAAAGTCTCGAATAAAATGGCGGTAAAAAGTAGCTAACCCATGGAAACTTCGCACTTCTCGTAATGTGGTCGGTTCGGACCAATCCTTAATGACTTTAACCTTGTTAGGGTCAACTCTAATGCCTTCCGAACCGACTATGTAGCCTAAGAACTCCACTTCAGTGACATAGAATGTGCACTTCTCGAGATTAAGGAATAAGGTTTCCTTCAGCAGAGTGGAAAGAACCGACCTCATGTGGGAGACGTGCTCAGCAGTGGTGGTACTAAAGACTAAGATGTCATCGAAATAGACGACCAAAAACTTCCCCATATAAGGCTGAAAGACATGTGTCATCATCCGGGAGAAAGTACTGGGGGCATTGGATAGCCCAAAGGGCCTCACAAGCCACTCGTATAACCCATCCTTTGACTTGAACGCAGTCTTCCATTCGTCCCCCTCAAGGATCCTGATCTGGTGATAGCCACTCCGCAAATCTAACTTTGAAAAAATGGTAGCACTAGATAAGACATCTAGGAGGTCATCTAATCGTGGAATAGGAAATCTATATTTGATGGTAATCTTGTTGATAACACGGCTATCAACACACATTCGCCACATACCATCCTTCTTGGGAGTAAGAAGGGCAGGTACCTCACATGGACTCATACTAGTCCTAATGAACCCTTTTTTCATCAAATCCTCGATCTGGGTCTGTAACTATTTATGGGGGGCGGGATGAAGCCTATAGTGGGGCTGGTTCCGTAAGGAGGAACCAGTGATAAGGTCTATCACATGTTGTATATTCCTCAGCGGTGGTAACACCGAAGGCAGCTCATCCGGGTACACGTCCTTATATTCCTCCAACAATACCCGTAACTCTTTAGGCAAATCGTCCAGTGCTCTCGAATCCCCTTTCGCACTCATAAGAACTAGTGCGTACATTATCCCGTCAAGAAAGGGATCCTTCACAAATTCTTTTCTACCCACTAGATTCAACGTCTTCCTCTCGACCGGAACAGTGGTGTCCTTAGCCAAAGCTACTAGCTCCTTCGGGACGGTCGGCCTCAACGTAATGACCTTACCATTAAATTTAAATTTGTACGTGTTGGATCTCCCAAAGTGTGTTACTTCGCGGTCGTAAAGCCAAGGGCGGCCCAACAACACGTGACAGGCGTCCATAGGATGGACATCACACCACACCTCGTCAGTGTAGGATTTGATCGAGAGGGGTACAAGGCATCGCTTGGTGACCGGGACAGTAACCTTATTAATCCAAGCTACTTGGTAGGGAGTCGGGTGGGGCAGCGTAGTCAAGTGCATAAGTGTAACGGCATTCTCAGAGATGACGTTCACACAACTGCCACTATCAATGATCAACTTGCACAACTTCTCGCCACTCTTAAAGATCAGGGAAAATATACTCGTCCTCTTCCAGTCATCTAACGGACGGGGAGTGGTCAAGATACAACGCATCACCATAAGAGGGTGATCGTCCTCTAAATCACTTGGGATCCCTTCTGGGTCACTCTCCTCAGCAGCCTCATATACGTAATCAATAAGGTCGGTAGTCGACTCTAATAGAGCTATGGCTTTGGTCTTCGTTGGGCATTCAAAGGCGTAGTGACCTTGAATGCCGCAAGAGTAACATGTAGCGTTAGACTTGCTAACTTTCCCGATGGGGATACACTCACTTGCAGGGTTCTTAGCGTTCCTAGCAGTGATCACGACAGACTTTGACTCGGTGGACCGAAACTTCCCTTTGTCCGGATATGTGGAGGAAGATGCTTCAGCTGTGGATTTTCCCTTCGCATGGGAATAACGGGAGTGAGCCTTAGAGGCTAAGTGCTTTTCGATGTCGAGGGCGACATTGAATGTCGTGTTCAGATCCGTATGACCATATCGTAAGAGCTTCCGCTGTATATCGGGTTGAAGCCCCTTACGAAATCTGGATAGGGTGACCTCGGGGATCTCCCTCAGGTCACAATGCACCATACGGTCTTTCAGTTCGCCCATATACTCAGCTACTGAATTTGATCCCTGCCGCAGAGTGGCAAGCTCGTCGAACATCTGTGTCCGATGGTACGCGGGAACGTACTGATCGGTCAACAGGTTCTTCATCACGACCCATCCAATAAGTGGTACCTCGTTCCCAGCTCCTAGCCTACGCTCTTCATTCAGCCAATAAGTTTTGGCGTGTCCCGTTAGCTTCATCCGGGCAACCTGAACCTTTTGATTGTCCGTAAGGGTGTGCCAATCGAAGTAGCACTCCATATCCATCACCCAAGTAAGGAAGATCTGGGGATCTCTCATACCATCATAAGTGGGGGCATCGATCTTAATGGCCCTAGTAATATCGAAACCACGATCGGGGCGGTGGTCTCGAGGGGGCACTCAGGGAGAGTCCCCATCAGAGTCCAAATCAGGAGTTTGTTGGCGCTGGTTGGGCTGCTAAACATTAACAGGTGGCGGGGGTGGCCTTACTTGATTTTGTAGGATCTGTGCTAACATGTCCCTAAGCTCCGTCATTTCGTTATGTAGCCCTTCTATGGCCTCGGTGTTGGCATCCCCACGCTCACTCGCAGCCATCCTAGACGTAGACGGTGTCGTGTATTCCGATCCTAGCCTAGTGCGCATTCAGGTTTAGAAAAATCTGGAAAGATGATTTTTCCTAGGGCTGTAGCTATACTGGAAATAGGATATTTTTATAGATTCCCGACGTGAGTAACACGTAGATCGTTAAAATTTTTTTTTTTTGAAATTTTGCTGAAAAATAACGATTTTAGCCCGCTATTGGCAGACCGCCGAAAATAATTTTTTTGTTTTCTAAAGATCAGATTGACCAACAAGGAACGCAACGAGGATGTTTGCAACGTGGGAGTTGAAACAACCGCCACTGATACCAAATTGATGTAGGGGAGACCGTGATCTGTGCTCGACTACGCTAACGAAAACTATCGTCACAGAACATAAAAGCTAGAGGGGAGGGCTCCGACCAAAAGCGAGCGAAAGGGGGTCGGGTTGGCTCCCAAATCCGAATGAGAAAAATGTCGGACTCGATACAACGTCCTTAAGACCTACCTCTCCAACAAGCACACAACTCACCGTAAGCCGGACTCGATACAACGTTCTTAAGACCTACCTCTCCAATAAGCACACAACTCACCGCACCTACACAAGCACCTATTTTATCAACTTGAGCCATTTCAAACGCAGCAATAATTTATTTCGGAGCAGCGGCAAACTTCAAATGGCGGTCGAGTTCCAGTTGAGATTAATTCCCTTGTTAACACAAAGTGTTCCGATCTTGGAGAGCAAGTCAAGGCTAGGCCAAGTCTCGCTCCCGCAAAGGATCTTCCCGATCCGGAATACAAGAGATTCAATAGCAACGAAGTCGAATCGGATTTTGCAAACGATGTATTTAAAAATCACGGAAAATATGGTTCGCAAAACCTCCACAAACTCAAAGCAAGAATCACTAAGAGAGGAAGAGATTACCCCAACCAAGAACATCAATCACACAAGATAAAGTGGGAGATTCACTCTCTCCACGGATCCACCGGCTTCACACCGAATGGGGCTGCAACCTTCTTCCTTGGAGTCTCACCGAAGGAATCCACGCCGGAGTCGCACCGATCGGGATGGAGGTAGCAAGGGGAGGCTTCACACCAAGGGGGGCGGTGGCAAGGGTTCTCCTCTTGGCTGAAATTTTTCAAGGGGAAAATAGGGTTTCTTCTTCTTCAAGTCATCATAAAAGCCTCCTTATATAGGAGTTACAACAAGCCCTTAACCATCCATGATGGAGATGTAATCTCATCCATCCGTATGGTTAAATACACACAACAAATATAAAGTGTCCAAAATTAAAATTACACAACATTTATGAATATAAAATTATCATCCAAACATGGAATAATTTTATATTCATCAATATAAAATAAAAGTGCATGAAATAAGATAATTAATTCTGCGCGGTGGATTTGGCATGCCGCGGGCGGAGGTTGTAACGCGGTCTTCCTTCAGCATCATCACGTCACCTAAGATCTTTGTGGCGTTGTGCCTCAGCAACCGGGTCATCATCAAGTAGTGGCAGAGGGGCCGCGGCATCATGGACTCTCTTTGTTGTAAGGCCATAAGGCCGTTTCGAGACTCTTATGGATGTGGATAACTTCTACTCTTGGTTGATGTTTCTGCTGTGTTTTGCTATTGAGTTTTGAGTTTGGGTAGTTATATCATCTTATAATACTAAAGCTGTGGCGTCTGTATGTTGTGGGGCCCCGGCCAGACCCATATTATACGGTCATTATAGGGGAGGTGTTACACCACCAAACATCCAGAATGCCTGGACGAAGTCGCTAGACCACAAACACTCCCGATCGCCTGGACCAAACCAGCAGACCGCCTAACTGCCAGGCCACCTAACCAAACTGCTAGTCCGCCAAGCCCCATAAAATCTAACTAACCTGAATGCTGGGTTGATGTTTAGCAAGTGGGTGATGATTTTTGGGTCGACCCCGAGCATGTCCTTAGGACTCCAAGCAAATATGTCTTGGTTGGTGCGTAAGAAGTTCATGTACACCCCTTACTCCACCGGGGATAAGAGTGACCCGAGTAATTCTGTGCAGACGGGATTCCTCTCACAGAGCGGGATCTCGATTAGGCCTTCAACTTGATGGCCCTTTATATTGAGGTTTCGTCCCAGAAATCAAAGCTTTTGAAGGACTGGGATGCCTTCTACGACGATTGGGCTTGGTTGAGGTAACAGATTTGTGCCATTGCCTAATCCCCTCGGACAGTGCCTATACTGCCGAGTGTTAGGAATTTCATCGCCAGATGGGGTATGGAGGGAATTGCCCCGAGTGCAACTTGTAGTGGCCTGCCGAAGATGGCGTTATAGGCAGATTCACATTCCATGACAAGGAACAGGATATGGTGGGTTGCTTGCCTCGGGTATTCTCTCATGGTCACCTAGAAGGAGACCATACCCCGCACAGGGATCGACCGGTTGTTAAATCCGAAGACGAGCCCGCCCCGGGGATGGAGAGAATCTTTGCGGAGCACCGTATTCTAGATCGCGATAATGAACAGGACATCCACTGAGCTTCCACTGTCGACGAGGATCCTCTTGACCTTCAAGCAGGGCTCTCTTACTCTTGTGTTGATCCCTAGGGGATCTTGATGTGGCTTGCACACTCCTGCCATGTCTTCTTCCTCGAAGCGAATAATGTGATCTTTGCACGCCCTTTTGTCGGGATGCCCCCTTACTTTGAGCTATGGTGAAGACCTATACGACCAAGGCGGGGGGGGGGGGGGGGGGGGTCCCACAATCGTCTTCACCTCCATGCCTAAGATCGTGCCCCTTAGGCCCTGCGGAGCTTCATGGAGACTGACGTAAACATTAAGTCTTCCGTTGCGCTGTTGTTGGTTTGAGGTGCTTGTGCACAACAAGCGTTGCTACCAAAGAGTTGCAGAGTTTTGGGATCGCCTTCCTACAAATGACGCCAAACTGTTGCGGGTCACCCGACTTTTCCCCAATCCGGAGAATCAGACCACCTTAGCTCGGAGTGAAGCCGGGTGCGCAGTCAGTTAAAGAAAACATCAACAATGGTCAAGAGATGTTTTTGACGTGGATAACCCGACAAGGCTGAAAAACCACGTGGATGAAACTGTGTCGAGCAAAAATTCATTGGCTTCTTGGAGTGTTACAAAAATTTGTTTGATCTCGGAGGGCGACATGCCGCTACTCCGTTACAAGCATGGTAAATGAGGAAAAACAAATAAGTTTTCGTAGCCTCGATGAAAGCGCTCCTGCCTCGAGACGACACTGAGGTTGCAAAATCTTGGTGGGAGCGTTTTGATTGGAAAATATTCTAAATACACAGAGCTTCTGAAGGTTGCACTCTCGTTGACGCGGAGCCTAGATGAGATCGCTTTCGGGGTGGCGGTTGATGTCACTTGAGGCGTGAGGAAACCATAATGTAAGGAGGAGTCTGGAGGTAGCGCTCTCGTTGATGCAGATCCTAGATGAGAGCGCTCTTGCGGAGGCGGTTGACGCCACTTGAGGCTTGAGGAGTCTGTGGCGCAAGGAGAAGAGCAGAGTGAATTCCTGAGAGGAGAATCGGCCTAAGCCACAATCCCGCTGGAAAACCTCATAACTCTCTCTAGCTTCTGGAGTTGCTTGACTAGAAATGAAGGCATGAGGACCTATTTATAGATATCTGGAGGGGCCCGTAAGTAATTGCGCGAGGGAGTGATTTGTGCTGGCGAATGATATCGCTCCGTTTCGAGCACGCGGATCACCAAGTTTGTCGAAATGACAGTAGTGCTTCCTTCCCCCCGGGCAGTTCGAGTGGTTGGCGGCGACAAGGGCGGCGTGTTGAAATTTGTGAAGTGGAAGTGGGTGATGGACAGACTGGGCGGTCTAAGCGGTCTGAGCGGACTGAGTCCGCGGCCTGGGCGGACTGCTGATGCGGCCTGGTGACCTTGGCTGGCTAGGCTGTTAAAGAGCAGTCTCGGCGGACTAGGCGGTCTCCAGTGCTGTCCGCCCGGCTTGTTTTGTTCTTTCTGTTTGTAGCTTGTGTACTAGCGAAATCATGTCTCGCTAAGTATACCTCGCCTTGTAAAGAAGTGTGAATGAATATAAGACCTGCTTGTTCTTTCATTTGTGGTTGGTGCTAAGCTTGTTCCTTGGGTTTCTGCATGATCAAAGTGTGAACTGGGTATTCTGAGAATATTAATTTGGCTTTAGGCTACCTTGCTGGCCGCTTTGAGAAAGTTTAACATGGTATCAGAGGGAGGTTCAGTTGCTTGAGCAGTGTTCAACCAGTGTTGTTGCTCTGTGCTTGAGTGGTGATCAACCTGTGTTGGTTCTCTAGGCTTCTAGAAGTTAGCTTACCAACGGTTGTTGCAATGGAAGTAAGCTATGCAAGAGGTCTTGGTATTGAACTCTTGACGCCGACTAACTTTAAGAAGTGGAAGTCGTGCATGAAGAGTTACCTTCTGGGTGAGGAGCTATGGGAGGTCTTCGGTGGTGACGACAGACAGGAAGTGACTGCTGCGTTTGGTACTGCTGAACAGGTGAGGCTTTGGAGAAAAACAAATGCTAAGGCGGAGTTTGTTCTCAAGAGGGTCGTTTCACCAGAACAGTTTGATCACATCATTGGATGTGAGTCTGCTGCTGACATTTGGACAACCATTGATGAGTTGTTCAATAGGAAGAATGTGGCTAGACTTCAGTTTCTGGAGAATGAGTTGGCGAGGACAACTCAAGGAGACCTGACCATCTCAAAGTTCTTTCTGAAGATGAAGAGCTTGTGTGCATAGCTGTCAGCGCCTGATCCGAATGAGCCTATTTCTGAGGCTAAGATGAAAAATCACATAATCTACGGCTTGCGGAAAGAGTATGTTGCCTTTGTTACATCTGTTCAAGGCTGGGCTACTCAGCCATCGCTGCTGTAACTTGGGAACCTGCTTGCTTCGCAGGAGAGTTTAGCAAGGCAGATGGCTGGAGTCACTGTCACTGAGGAAGGCAGTGAAGCTCTCTTCTCAGGTTAAGAAGAAGAAAAGATGGGAAGGGAAGAAGAAGAAGACCGCTGCGGAGAATGAGCCTTCAACTTCTCATAATGAATCAGAGAGGAGCACTGCTCCTAAGAAGGATTGGAAGAAGAACCTGAAGTGCTACAGGTGTCATCAGCGGGTACACTTCAAGCGTGACTGCAAGGTCAAACTGTAGCCTAGGCATGCTGCAGGAAAGGAGGAAGATTGCTCTAAGAGCGAGGAAGCTGGATGGGGCGGAGCCTTCATGACGAGCACTTGTGTCGGTGCCTTGTCTGCTGTCGACTTCAACGATGATTGGATCGTGGACTCCGGGTATGGTCATCACCTCACCGGAGACAAGTCGAAGTTCTCTTCTCTGCAAGCCTACTCAGGTAATGAAGCTATTATAACTACTGATAATACTATTTATACAGTAGAGAAGGAGGGGGTTGTGTCTTTGGATAGTGATAAGGGGCCACTCACGTTAAGGAGTGTGTATCACGTACCGGGCATGAAGAAGAACCTCTTCTCGGTGACCAATGCGGTCGACGCGGGTTATCACGTTCTGTTTGGGCCAACAGAAGTGAAGTTCCTTTGCAACGTATCAGTGGTGAAGGCTAATGTTGCTCATGTTGGGAGGAGATTTAAGAACTTGTTTGTTCTTGCTACTAACTTTTATGTTAATCGGATGAGAGCAAACGATAGCGCTGCTATTTGGCATGAAAGACTGAGACATGTAGGAATGGATAAGCTAAAGGCAATGGCTAACAGAAGCCTTATAAGAGGCTTGCCTAAGCTTTCTTCATTTGGTGACGGTCACGTTTGCGCGGTATGTCAGTATGGTAAGGCTCATCGCCTTCCGTTTGATAAATCACAAACGAGGAGCAAGAGACCGTTGGAGTGCATCCATAGAGACTTGATGGGACTAACCGTCACTGCAAGCCTTGGCGGGAGCAGATACATGCTTATGCTGATTGATGACTACTCAAGATACACTTGGGTATATTTCTTGAAGGATAAGTCAGAAGCCTTCCGTTTGTTTGTGGAGTTCAAGGAGTTGGTGGAGGGCCGGCTTGGCTTGCGGATAAAGAAGCTTAGGATAGATAACGGTGGTGAGTTTATCTCCTCCGAGTTTTCTAACTTCTGTAGGAAGCACGGGATCCAACGAGAGCTCACTTGTGCTCACACTCTACAACAAAATGGAGTAGCGGAGCGGAAGATCCGTCATCTGACGGAGACTTGCAAATGCTGGCTTCATGCGAAAGACATTCCAAGGTCCTTTTGGGCAGAGGGGATGTCTTGTGCTTCTTACGTCATCAATCGGATGCCGCTTAGCCCGATCAACATGAAGACTCCTTTTGAGCTGTTGCTGAAGGAGAAGCCTAGTGTGGAACACCTCCGGGTGTTCGGATCAACTTGCTATGTGCATGTCCCGGATGCTTCAAGGACTAAGCTGGATGCAAAGGCAAGGAAGCATGTCTTTGTTGGCTACAATGAGTGGAAGAAGGGATGGAAATGCATGGATCCTACGACAAAGAAGTTTGTTGTGTCAAGAGATGTAGTCTTTGACGAACTGACGTCGCATGGAGGTGGCTCGGTTGAGCTAACCGAAAGCAAGGTTGATGAAGGATAGAAGGTGGCTGCTGAAGTCCTGGAAGAGGAGCTTGCTGTTTCACCAGCAGCTCTTGTTGCTTCAAATTCTAGTGCTGAGACTTCTGGCTTAGGAAGTAGGGGGAGCATTGCTCAAAGCTTTCCTGAAGGTGGTGTTGAGCCTGAAGAAGCAACAGTGGTAATGAGCAAGGAGCAACCTCTTCGGAGATCGAAGAGGGTTGTGAAGCCATCGACTCGGTACTGTGATGGGAATGCAGTGAGCTTTGCCTCCTGCTTCTTTACAGGTCCTCTGGATGAGCGAGAGCCTGTAAACTTCAATGAGGCCAATGGAGTCAAGGAGTGGGATGACGCCATGAAGGAAAAGATTGCTGTTCTCAAGAAGAATGAAACCTGGGATCTTGTGCCCAAGGTTGATGACATTACTCCAGTGACTTGCAAGTGGGTGTATAAGTTAAAGAAGAAGGCTGATGGGAGCATTGGTAGGTACAAAGCTCGCCTGGTCGCTCGAGGATTCTCATAGTAGTATGGAGAAGACTATGAGGAGACATTTAGTCTGGTTGCAAAGATGACTTCGATTAGAGTGGTGATCGCCTTGGCTGCTTGCAAGGGATGGAGGATGTTGCAGCTTGATGTAAAGAACACCTTTATTTACGGAGAAATTGACAAGGACATCTTCATGGATCAGCTACTTGGATTTGTTTCTGAAGATCATCCAGACTATGTCTGCAAGCTCAGGAAGGCTCTCTACGGCTTGAAGCAAGCTCCTAGAGCTTGGTATGGGAAGATAGCAGAGTATTTGCAATTCTGCGGTTATCTTGCTTCCAACTCAGATTCTAGCTTGTTTGTCAAGAAGAAGGGAGAGCTGCAAGTCTTGGTCCTGCTGTATGTGGATGACATGTTCGTCACAGGGAATTCGGAGGAGGATGTAGCAAGGCTCAGGGCTGAGCTTGCTAAACGCTTCGAGATGAAAGACTTGAGAGAGCTTCATCACTTTCTCGGTCTTGAAGTGGAGAGGAAGGAGTGCGGGATTCTCATTTGCCAGAAGGGATATGCAGATTGCATTGTAAGTCGATTTGGCATGGGTGAAGGGAAGAGTTGCTCTACTCCACTGGAACATGGGCTGAAGCTTCGACAAGATGAAGGGAGGATTCTTCCTGATCCCTTGGAGTTCAGGGATCTTGTAGGGAGCTTGATCTACCTGACGATTACAAGGCTAAACATTGCTTATGTTGTTGGCCGAGTAAGTCGGTTTATGGCTGAACCAAGGAAGTCTCATCTGGTGGCGGCAAAGAGCATTCTGAAGTATGTCAAGTCAACTTCTGATATGGGACTCCTCTATAGTAGAGATGCGGACTTTGCTTTGTTGGGTACATAAATGCTGACTATGATGGTGACTTGGATGATCGGAGATCAACTTCGGGTTATGTTTTCACTTGTGATTCAGCTTGTATTTTGTGGTGTAGCAAGAAGCAAGATTCAGTGTCCGTGTCTACTACAGAAGCTGAGTATAAGGCTTCGGCCTTGGCTGCTCGGGAAGCCATCTGGTTGCGGAGGCTTGTAGAGTATGTTCATGAAGAAGTGCAAGGGCCTACTTTACTCCGGGTTGGCAATGAGAGTGCTCTCAAACTGGTAAACAATCCAGTGTGTCACGCAAGGACCAAGCATATTGAGATCGAACACCACTTCATAATGGAGAAGGTGTTGGAGGGATCTCTTCTGGTCGGGCATGTTCGGAGTGAAGATAATCTTGCTGACATCTTCACGAAGCCGCTGTCGAAGGGGCCTTTTCAGCGGTTACGTAGCTTGCTGGGCTTGATCACCACTTCTCACTTCAAGGGGGAGTGTTGAAATTTGTGAAGTGGAAGTGGGTGATGGACAGACCGGGCGGTCTAAGCGGCCTGAGCGGACTGAGTTCGCGGCCTGGGCGGACTGCTGATGCGGCCTAGTGACCTTGGCTTGCTAGGCTGTTGAAGAGTAGTTTGTGCGGCCTGAGTAGTCTGAGTCCGCGGATTGCGGGTTGTGGTCTGGGTGTTGACTGTCTTGGTGGCTTGGCGGATTGAGGAGCGGCCTGTGCGGCCTGGTATGCGGCTTGATCGGTCTGTTGTGCAACTTGGTTGGCCTATGTCCAAGGATGTCAGGCCTGGCGAATCAGACTGAGCAGACTGCGGTTTGCGGGCTGTAGGCAGTGCTCTGTTCAGCGGCCTTGTGTGTTGCAAGCTTGTGCTAACCGACGGATTGGGTGCCGTATCCGTGGGAGGCTTGCGGACTGGCGTGTCCACAGTGTTTGCTGTGGCGGACTGGCCTAGGAGTTTGGCTATGTCCCTTGCCGAGCTCTGGTGGTACAGCAGGTGTTAGCTGCTGTGGAGGACTGCGCGGACTGGTGTCGGAGTCCGGCAGTTGGTCGTTTATTTGGGCAGTTGTGCGAGTAGTATTGGTGGTCTGCTTACCTTGGTGGAATTGGCGAGCTACTTACCTTGGTGGAACTGGCGATCTGCTTTGGGTTTTGGCGGACTGGGCCGTGTCCGCCGAGCTCGCGCTAGGCCTTTGGTGATTTACTGGACTTGGTCATATTCTATGACAAGTCCAGTGTGTCCGCAGTATCCGCCAAGTTCGCTGTTGACCGGGCGGACTGCCTTTGGTCGTGGACTTGTGGCGAATGGAGGATTTGGTCTTGTACTATACAGACTGCCTCCTGTTTGTGCAGACTGTCACTGAAGGAGTTGTGGCTGTCCATGTGATGTTGTGTGCAAACTGTGCGGACTGTACCTTGTCCGCATAGTGTGGGCGGTCTGGTGCAAGGCCGCCCAGTAGTGAACATCGGTGCCTTGCTCCTGGCGTTTGTCTTGGAATCCGGCTAAGTCTTTGAGGACTCAGCGGACAGAGGTTTTGCTAGCGCGCGGGCTGGGGTGGTGATTCTATTCACTAGGGTGGTGACCACACTCCTCACCTCGCCTATAAATAGAACCCCCTGTCACGTTTACAGTAACGGAGTGAACAGTAAGTTGGGCTTGGGCAAGTGTTGCAGTCTGCGGTTTTCTGTCTGCACGGGTTGAGTAGTGCTGACGGTTTGCTGTGTGCAGGTCGCGCGACTAGCTTCAAGAAGCCAGGAGTTGGGCATTGAAGTGTGCGGTCTCTGCGGTCTCAGTTGGTCGCTTCTACGGCTTGTCAGTTTTCTGCTTCAGCTTGTTCAAGTTCCATTAACCTGTCCGCCGGTCTCAGGCGGGTAGGCGGTGTGTTCCTCAGTTCTTCAGCAGGCGGCGAATAACGGTGTGTCCGCGTGACCTCGCGGTCTCGACGGACTCCGTGTGCTATTCGGCTTGTAGCAGTTGCATCTCGGGCGGCTTTGGCGATCTTGGCGGACTAGGCGGTCTCGGCAGTCTCCAGTACTGTCCGCCCGACTTGTTTTGTTCTTTCTGTTTGTAGCTTGTGTACTAGTGAAATCATGTCTCGCTACACATACCTCGCCTTGTAAAGAAGTGTGAATGAATATAAAACCTGCTTGTTCTTCCATTTATGGTTGGTGCTAAGCTTGTTACTTGGGTTTCCGCATGATCAAAGTGTGAAATGAGTAGTTCTGAGAATATTAATTTGGCTTTACGCTAACTTGCTGACCGCTTTGAGAAAATTTAACACGGCGGGGGCGGTCGACGATGGAGGGGTGCGAGCAGTGCACGACCGCGCGTGGCGCGGCCCCCCGGTGGAGCGACCACCCGGGGACGCGGCCTGGGGGCCGCATGGGCTGGCGGCCCACGCCAGGGCCGCGCATGTGCGCAGGCCGCGCGCTGGCCGCGTGGGTGCGTGTGCTTGTCGTACATGCCCGGGCGCGGGCTTGACACGTTCACTTTGTCTTCCCGGGAGATTACGGTTCTCTGCGTGTCACTGGACCGGTTGAGTCCACTTTACTTGAATTGTCTTCGCTTGGAAATTCCATGGGAATCCTCTCGGTAATGTGTTTATTTTATATGTGATGATAAAAATAATAATAATGCTAAAATATGTTTTATAATATTAGATTATTATAGTTCAACCAGATTGATGTAGCCCACCAATTGAACCGGTTCGACGAATTCCTCCGGTTCGACCTTCAAGCTCAATTTACTTCGGTTCAATCTCCCTTTCAATTCTCAAAACCTTGTAAAATGTATAGTTTTTTAATAGGAATCGCGCCGGTTGGGGAACAGCTGATAAGACGGATTGTCAAAACGACGGATCGCCACATCAGCAAATATTAAGCGTCCATCTCCAACAAACCAACGGCACAAAACTCTCGATCCGTGGCACCGAATCTCATGCGCTACAATAAAGCCATACTTGAAGGTCGTCCTTTCCAATCTGCTTCTCTCACAATTCTTACTTTTCCGTAGTCTAAAAACCAAGTAATCAAGATAACAGGATGGACGCCGGAGGCAAGATCAAAAAGGGCGCAGCTGGTAGGAAAGCTGGCGGCCCAAAGAAGAAGCCAGTCTCCCGCTCTGTCAAAGCTGGCCTTCAGTTCCCCGTCGGCCGCATCGGTCGCTACCTCAAAAAGGGCCGATATTCCCAGCGCGTTGGCACCGGCGCCCCCGTCTATCTCGCCGCGGTGCTTGAATATCTCGCCGCTGAGGTAAACCTTTTTCTTTTCATACTATTCGATATCCAGATCTCTATCGATTACATAATTCTGGTTCCAGGTTTTGGAATTGGCTGGAAATGCTGCGCGAGACAACAAGAAGAACCGTATTATACCAAGACATGTGCTCCTTGCGGTAAGGAACGATGAGGAACTCGGGAAGCTACTTGGCGGTGTGACGATCGCCCATGGAGGGGTACCTCCCAACATCAACCCTGTCTTACTTCCGAAGAAGGCGGTTGTCAGTGAGCCCAAGTCTCCGCGCAAGAACTCTAAATCTCCCAAGAAGGATTAAAAATGTCTGCTTGTAATCTTCATCTGCAATGAAACTATCTGTGCGGAGCTTTCTGTTTAAAATGTCGGCTTGTAATTTTCTTTTGTAATTGTGCTTGAAAGCTGATGGCTTGTTGAAATGTCCTAAAATTAATTGAATTTATGTTCTAAGATCTGTTTGGCATGAAGCTTTAGATGGATTATTTGGGTGAATTTTCCGGTTCTCTCTTATCACGCTTATACGTTATAATCTCTAAGGCGCTCTTCGTTTGCACCATTTTTATTTTAGTTTCTTGTTTTGGGAGCAAAACAAAAATTTAAGTCATTCAAAATTCAAGTGTTTTTGTTTTGGGAGCAAAACAAAAATTTAAGTCATTCAAAATTCAGGTGTTTTTGTTTTGGGAGCAAAACAAAAATTTATGTTTCTTTAATATGGTTTTTTAAGTTTGATTGAGGCAAAATGAAAAATATAGGTTTGTTTGCACCATCATTTTCAGTTTGAGTTGGGGATTTATATTTATGTAATTTGTGAATCTTTTCAACTTGATCATCTAAACTTCTTAATTTTTTTGATATAGTAAAGTTTGAAATTGTGCACTTACTACTCTCTTGTAGGATCAAGACTCCTAAAAAATTGTGCATTTGCTACTCTCTTGCAGGATCTATTACTTTTATGAGATTAGCCTTTGAAAGATTCGACATAGCTGTCAATCCGGCCTATATTCTTTCAACCATTGTCTTTTGCAGTGCTGGTGTGCCATCAATGTTTGCAATATGAGTGATGCTGTTGCTATCATATCAATAGTCAATGATTTCTTTATTTTTTTCTTCCTTGATTGGCTTGCGGCTACTATGATTCATCAAGACTATGGCTGTTGCAAATAAAACTATTATGATTCATCTCTTCCTTAAACTTCTTCTCTCCTTAACTCAATAATTGCTTTCATTTATTAATATAAATTAACTCACACGTTTTTAAAAACACACAAAACACATGTGAATTAGCATATACTCCCACGTAGATAATAGAAAAATAACCCACAAATGATCTTTAAGAATTTTGTTTTTGAAAATTACACAAGTATTGGTATACCTCTCCAAGGAAACGTGTATGAGGTACAGAAAAAGCTCAAGAAAAGACTTTGTAGAAGCGAATGAGGTCCTTTCTCACGGATGAGGTGCTTTCTCACGAAAAATTTCTAGAAATTGGCATATGAGGACTTTTTTCACGGCTCTGTACAAGGAGAAAAATGTTGCCTGAAAAGCACTGCCTGAGAAATCCGTTGCCGGAGAAAAACATTGCCTGTGAACAATCGACCTTCCCCAAATATGGTTAGCTGTGACAATAGTAGGGGGAAGAAAATCTGCTGCCTGTAGACCCTCTGTTCCTTTTCCGGGTCCAGCAACAGCACCGTGGCGGTGACCGAGGAAATTTTGACATGCTGGAGGGGTTTCGTGAGTGGTCGCGGGAAGATGGAGATGCCTTTTCCAAGATGCGTGAAAATGGAGGAGAGTAGATATGTTTTGAGAGGGAATGTTTAATGAAGAAGTGAAAATGATTTGGTTTTAGGTCGAAACTAAAACATACCAAAATAGAGGCAAACAAACAGCTACATTGGGATTGCGAAAACTCAATGAAAACTGACTGTGAAAATGGTGCAAACAACAAATGAATGGGACCTGAAAGTCTTTATTGGGGGGGGGGGGGGGGGGGGGGTTAATAGGTTATTTGTGTCTTTGAAACTATCTTTTCGTTTCTTTAAAATGCTTTGTTGTTTTCTTTTAACTTTGAGCTTGGGGTGATCGACAGTTTGTCCTTAGCACTTGTAAATAAGAAAGAAAAAGAAATACAAAAAAGCACACTGAGATTTATAGTGGTTTCCCAATTAGTACATCTACTTTCCCTCACACCTATCTAACTAATTTGTTGAACTAGACACAACTTCTCCAAATTGCTCATAAGAGCTTACATCTCAGATCTCGCAGGATCTCCAAGTCACACTTCTCAGCCACAAGGGCCTACACTCAGTGTTCAACATACCACCTCCCTCAGGCTGTTAAGCCCTACACTCGGTCTGGGAGGACAACCTCACCTCAGATCTACAAGGTATCCTACCTCAGAGCTCTGCAGTGCTCCTACACTCAGTGACCCGCAAGCCACCTACCTCAGCCTTATCTCCAAGGGCTACAGCTTAGGCTTTTCAGCCCTACAACTTCATGTACAAGACCCTACTCCCAGAGTGTTGCAGCACTCCTACAACTCAGTACCCCTTCAGGTACCTACCTCAGTGCCCCTCTAGGCACCTACAGCTCAGTGACACACTTTTCACCTACTTCAGGCATAAAGGCCTTGCACTCAGAGAGCAACACTCTTCTACCTCAGTACCCCAGCAGGGCACCTACAGCTCAGTGACACATTTGTCTCCTACCTCAGGCACAAAAGCCTTACACTCAGAGAGTAGCACTCTCCTACCACAGACAATTAAGCCCTATAGCTCAGATTCACACTTGGAACCTACCTTAGTACCCCAGCAGGGCACCAACCTCATTGACTAATTAGTCACCTACCTTAGGCACAAAGTGCCCTACAACTCAGATTCAGATAGACTGAATCCTACAGGATGAAAATGGGTGGTTTGGTGGTAATGTTTAACACAAGAGATGTTTCTCAGTGTCAAGCTTCCTGATTGAGGTAAACTCTGTCTAACTAATGACTACATGAAATTTATTCCCGAGTCTACTTTTTTCTGGGCTAAGAAAATACTTAGACCTAACTTTCTCTTCTCAGCACCAGGAATTTTATCTAGCTGGAGCTAGAGAAGTAACTGCAGCAAACCTTACTGCAACCCGTGCTGGAGTAGTCCCAGCTCAACTCCTTTATTCACAACAACACAGATGAAGATGTGCTGGAAGATCTTGCAGATCTGTTTCTCTGCCTCTTCCTGAACATAGCCACCTGTATAGTCCTTTCTCCTTCTTCACAGCTCCCAAAGTGAATGTTCTTTAGATTTGATGGCTGAGACTGTGAAGCACATGCAGTAAAGGTTGGCCCCAAGATGCTACCTTTTGCTCAGAGAATCCTTCTGAGCAGCTTGCTCGTAAACGCAAGAATCACATCAGCTATCTTTGCAGTTGAAGATGTTGATCAACAGCTAACTTGATCTCTATCTTCCAGACTCGAGCTTCCTGTTGTTCAGCTCCACAACAATAGCGGAGAAGAAGAACTCACTTTCTTTCTCTTACTGCAGTCCCAATTGTCTTCTCTTTTTTCTGTACGCCTCTTTCTTTTGTTAATTCTTAACCCAACGGCTCTTTAGTAGTGGGCCCACATCATTAATGCCTTGCATCAATCTTGCTTTAACAACAACTGCCGTACAGAAGGTCTGCGACAACATTTGTCGCGTAAAGTAGCCATCCTGAAACTTATTTGAATTCTGTTGACTTGTTGACTTGCTGACGTCATCAGCTGTGAACTTAACCAAAAATCAAACATCATTTGCATAGGCATTGAGTGAGTAAGCATCACTCAACGCCAAAACACTTAGACAGATTTTCTATCTTTACTAGACGTCGACAGTGTTGAGTGAGCAACCTCCACTCAACGCATTTTGCCTTAACCATTTTTCTGCTTAACTTGTCTCAGCACTTTTTTGTCTTCAGCTGAGACAGTCTCAGCGGTTATGAAGAGACCAACTCCTGTCTCAGCGGTTTTCCTGAGACCAACTCCTGCCTCAGCGATTTTGTCTCAGCGGTATCAGCGGTTTCTTATTAACAGCTGAGACCAACATTTCTCTCAACGCTTTTGCTTTGAGCTTCTCAGCTGTCTCAGTTGTCTCAACGCTTCTGTCTCAGCGGTCTCAGCGCCTTTTGCCTTAAACAATTTTTCTGGTTAGATCGATAAGTGTTGAGTTGCGTTCGACGATCTGTAAGCTGAGCTCGACGAATTGCAAACTGAGATCAATGAATTTCAAACTGAGCTCGACGAACTTATCCCAAAGAAAGTTTAGCTGAGCTCGACGAATGCTGAACTGAGTTCAACGAATTCTCTGAAATGAGTTCGACGAATTGTGAACTTAGATCGACGAAATTTAAATTCCGACTGAGTTCAACTAACAGCCTTTTTGTTATGATCTTAGCCCGACGAATGGTGAGCTCAGCTCGACGATCTGTCAACTCAGTTTGACAATTTCTCTGAACTGAGTTCGACTAGCTCAAAGTCTCAAACTCTGAACTCAGCTCGACGAATGGTGAGTTCTGCTCGATGAACTCTGAACTCAGTTCGACGAATTCCTGAACTGAGTTCTACTCACAGTCTTTTGTTGTATGGCGTTGAGTGTGTCTTCATCACTCAACTCCTGTGGACTTAGACAGATTTTTGTCAGCCCACAACATAGGTAAGAGTTTACCTGTCTTTGCCACTTAGCCTACTTATTACCTTTCCAGCAACTTCACTTTGTGACCACTTGTCACATCACTTAGACCACCTGTCTAGACTTATTCCATGGAACATCCTGCACATGATGAGCTTAAACAACATCAAATACAACTATGCTCTTAGTGTTGATGGAGATGTCTCTTCAAATCCAATCTAGGGAACATTATGGGCAATGGACCTAACAATCTCCCCCTATTTGAAGAAGGCATACACCCAGCAATACTAAGAGGCATTTACCAAAGTAGGTCAGAATAATATCATGTAGCTGCAGATTTTGATCTGCTACACCTACTAGCTTATGCAACATTCATTTAATGTGCATTCTCATACTACTTGAGCAATTACTCAAGTAATATGAACTCTCCTTTATACCACATAAAATTTTAATATCATGCAACTGCAGATTTGATCTGCTACACCTGCTAGCTTATGCAACATTCATTCAATGTGCATTCTCATACTACTTGAGCAAGTGCTCAAGTAATATGAACTCTCCTTTATACCACATAAAATTTATGCTCCTTTATACCACTTAATAGTTAAATGTGGTGCACTACTAGAAGCACTTGCCTCAATGTATGCACTGACACCAACATGACTCAACATGTGGTCGGTCATTGCATTTCTCATACTACTAGAATAGGTTAATAGGGGTTAATAGGGGGGGGGGGGGGGGTTAATAGGTTATTTGTGTCTTTGAAACTATCTTTTCGTTTCTTTAAAATGCTTTGTTGTTTTCTTTTAACTTTGAGCTTGGGGTGATCGACAGCTTGTCCTTAGCACTTGTAAATAAGAAAGAAAAAGAAATACAAAAAAGCACACTGAGATTTATAGTGGTTTCCCAATTAGTACATCTACTTTCCCTCACACCTATCTAACTAATTTGTTGAACTAGACACAACTTCTCCAAATTGCTCATAAGAGCTTACATCTCAGATCTCGCAGGATCTCCAAGTCACACTTCTCAGCCACAAGGGCCTACACTCAGTGTTCAACATACCACCTCCCTCAGGCTGTTAAGCCCTACACTCGGTCCTGGAGGACAACCTCACCTCAGATCTACAAGGTATCCTACCTCAGAGCTCTGCAGTGCTCCTACACTCAGTGACCCGCAAGCCACCTACCTCAGCCTTATCTCCAAGGGCTACAGCTTAGGCTTTTCAGCCCTACAACTTCATGTACAAGACCCTACTCCCAGAGTGTTGTAGCACTCCTACAACTCAGTACCCCTTCAGGTACCTACCTCAGTGCCCCTCTAGGCACCTACAGCTCAGTGACACACTTTTCAACTACTTCAGGCATAAAGGCCTTGCACTCAGAGAGCAACACTCTTCTACCTCAGTACCCCAGCAGGGCACCTACAGCTCAGTGACACATTTGTCTCCTACCTCAGGCACAAAAGCCTTACACTCAGAGAGTAGCACTCTCCTACCACAGACAATTAAGCCCTATAGCTCAGATTCACACTTGGAACCTACCTCAGTACCCCAGCAGGGCACCAACCTCATTGACTAATTAGTCACCTACCTTAGGCACAAAGTGCCCTACAACTCAGATTCAGATAGACTGAATCCTACAGGATGAAAATGGGTGGTTTGGTGGTAATGTTTAACACAAGAGATGTTTCTCAGTGTCAAGCTTCCTGATTGAGGTAAACTCTGTCTAACTAATGACTACATGAAATTTATTCCCGAGTCTACTTTTTTCTGGGCTAAGAAAATACTTAGACCTAACTTTCTCTTCTCAGCACCAGGAATTTTATCTAGCTGGAGCTAGAGAAGTAACTGCAGCAAACCTTACTGCAACCCGTGCTGGAGTAGTCCCAGCTCAACTCCTTTATTCACAACAACACAGATGAAGATGTGCTGGAAGATCTTGCAGATCTGTTTCTCTGCCTCTTCCTGAACATAGCCACCTGCATAGTCCTTTCTCCTTCTTCACAACTCCCAAAGTGAATGTTCTTTAGATTTGATGGCTGAGACTGTGAAGCACATGCAGTAAAGGTTGGCCCCAAGATGCTACCTTTTGCTCAGAGAATCCTTCTGAGCAGCTTGCTCGTAAACGCAAGAATCACATCAGCTATCTTTGCAGTTGAAGATGTTGATCAACAGCTAACTTGATCTCTATCTTCCAGACTCGAGCTTCCTGTTGTTCAGCTCCACAACAATAGCGGAGAAGAAGAACTCACTTTCTTTCTCTTACTGCAGTCCCAATTGTCTTCTCTTTTTTCTGTACGCCTCTTTCTTTTGTTAATTCTTAACCCAACGGCTCTTTAGTAGTGGGCCCACATCATTAATGCCTTGCATCAATCTTGCTTTAACAACAACTGCCGTACAGAAGGTCTGCAGCAACATTTGTCGCGTAAAGTAGCCATCCTGAAACTTATTTGAATTCTGTTGACTTGTTGACTTGCTGACGTCATCAGCTGTGAACTTAACCAAAAATCAAACATCATTTGCATAGGCATTGAGTGAGTAAGCATCACTTAATGCCAAAACACTTAGACAGATTTTCTATCTTTACTAGACGTCGACAGTGTTGAGTGAGCAACCTCCACTCAACGCATTTTGCCTTAACCATTTTTCTGCTTAACTTGTCTCAGCACTTTTTTGTCTTCAGCTGAGACAGTCTCAGCGGTTATGAAGAGACCAACTCCTGTCTCAGCGGTTTTCCTGAGACCAACTCCTGCCTCAGCGATTTTGTCTCAGCGGTATCAGCGGTTTCTTATTAACAGCTGAGACCAACATTTCTCTCAACGCTTTTGCATTGAGCTTCTCAGCTGTCTCAGTTGTCTCAACGCTTCTGTCTCAGCGGTCTCAGCGCCTTTTGCCTTAAACAATTTTTCTGGTTAGATCGATAAGTGTTGAGTTGCGTTCGACGATCTGTAAGCTGAGCTCGACGAATTGCAAACTGAGATCAATGAATTTCAAACTGAGCTCGACGAACTTATCCCAAAGAAAGTTTAGCTGAGCTCGACGAATGCTGAACTGAGTTCAACGAATTCTCTGAAATGAGTTCGACGAATTGTGAACTTAGATCGACGAAATTTAAATTCCGACTGAGTTCAACTAACAGCCTTTTTGTTATGATCTTAGCCCGACGAATGGTGAGCTCAGCTCGACGATCTGTCAACTCAGTTTGACAATTTCTCTGAACTGAGTTCGACTAGCTCAAAGTCTCAAACTCTGAACTCAGCTCGACGAATGGTGAGTTCTGCTCGATGAACTCTGAACTCAGTTCGACGAATTCCTGAACTGAGTTCTACTCACAGTCTTTTGTTGTATGGCGTTGAGTGTGTCTTCATCACTCAACTCCTGTGGACTTAGACAGATTTTTGTCAGCCCACAACATAGGTAAGAGTTTACCTGTCTTTGCCACTTAGCCTACTTATTACCTTTCCAGCAACTTCACTTTGTGACCACTTGTCACATCACTTAGACCACCTGTCTAGACTTATTCCATGGAACATCCTGCACATGATGAGCTTAAACAACATCAAATACAACTATGCTCTTAGTGTTGATGGAGATGTCTCTTCAAATCCAATCTAGGGAACATTATGGGCAATGGACCTAACAATCTCCCCCTATTTGAAGAAGACATACACCCAGCAATACTAAGAGGCATTTACCAAAGTAGGTCAGAATAATATCATGTAGCTGCAGATTTTGATCTGCTACACCTACTAGCTTATGCAACATTCATTTAATGTGCATTCTCATACTACTTGAGCAATTACTCAAGTAATATGAACTCTCCTTTATACCACATAAAATTTTAATATCATGCAACTGCAGATTTGATCTGCTACACCTGCTAGCTTATGCAACATTCATTCAATATGCATTCTCATACTACTTGAGCAAGTGTTCAAGTAATATGAACTCTCCTTTATACCACATAAAATTTATGCTCCTTTATACCACTTAATAGTTAAATGTGGTGCACTACTAGAAGCACTTGCCTCAATGTATGCACTGACACCAACATGACTCAACATGTGGTCGGTCATTGCATTTCTCATACTACTAGAATATTTTCCAGTAATATGGACCTACTCATCGAGACCTTCTATATCTCCCTCATATATATTGCCACACATATCTCCTCCTTTCTGTCTTCTTCAATAGGCATATCTATTGAGGGAGTAGAAAATATTATGGGAGAGATAATCTCTTGATCCTAGACAAAGTCCTATGTTGATACTTTATGGAAATTATCCTAGAGATCAGTCTACCTGATTAGGAGACATACCTTTTGTGTTGATACATTGATGCAACACAATACTGCAGCATTTAAGCTTGCTGCACACATGGTTCCACTTGCTGATGATGTTTCTACAGAATCAGCATCCACATATGGTGATATCATTAATACACCACATCACTGCAGCCCCCTTTGCACTTGAGTGACCCAGGGGTCCACTTGAGCTGGATGCTGACAGTTCCTCTTTTTATAATCTCCCCCTTGGTCCGTGCTTTGTTCTTAAGACAAACTAATCCGCTGTTGTGACAACTGATCTACTGTAGCAGTTGCCTACTCCTTCCCAACATGAGGTTGATCCCGTTTCAACAACTACTGGACATGCTCACCCTATATAGGGTGCTGAGCTTGCTCCCCCTCAACAGGAGCATCCTTGTCATTCCCTCTCCTGGACACTTGAGTCCATCTGAGTCTTGATACCACTTAATGGTCTTTATAGTCTTGATGTGTCATCAAGGACTCATCTACCTGGAGTTTATTATTCTGATGCCAAAAAAGTTTCTGTATGGCAATATTGAGTTCGACGAATTGCTCAACTTTCGTCGAACTCCGTTCGATGAAATCTTCAACTTTCGTCGATCTCTGTTCGACGAAATCTTCCGATTTCGTCGAGCTCCATCCATGTTGATGCTTAGCAACTCCCTAGCATCTTTTAGGGTTTATTTTTGCTGAGCCAGACCTTCTTCCCTTCTTTAGCAACCGACTTGCCTTAGGCTTTAGCATTCTTAATACCACTTGTACCCCTATTCAGGAATGTACACAGCTTTCCTATCCTTGGTGTATGAACCATAGGATTATTTCCTTGTTCCAGTCCAAGTTCTAGAATATCTTCTGTCTAAGTGCCACATGGGGGATGGGCACTAAGACTAACCTGCAAAATAGAATTATCTTACCTTAGGATCCTAATGGGTATTGAGTCATAGGTTCATGTTATCCTGAAATCTGACTTGCCTACCTGCAGAATTTTTGACAGGCAGGCTAACTCTTGTTCTAGACACAGAAGGATTGTGCCAGCAATCTATGACAAAATTCCCCACCTTACCACAACACCAACACTCATGAATATTATATATTATTTTCTGAGTAGGTCTTGTAGTGTGGTTAACTGTTAACTGAATAGAAGGAAGATGAGCAGCAGCTTTCTTCAGGTTCCTTTCAGCAAGGATCTGACTGAAGGTCCTTCTTTTAGCAGCTTCCCTTGATTGCCCTGAATGATATTCAAAGCAGTCGTCTTTGTAGAAGACGAGCTGTTTATACCATTAGAACAAGCCAAGTTAGGCTTACTGGTAAACTGAGCCTTGGTCTGAGTCCTTGCTGGATGGGCTTGAGTGAAAGCCACTGCCTTACCCTTTTGAGTTGGGGCCGAGAAACCAAATATAAATGGTCCAGTATGGGCCATTTGTACTTTTTCATGGGGAGCCATAAAGGAATTCATTCCCCTACCCTTTCTTCTCCCATTGTAAGATACACTTGTATCCTTACAAGAAGAATTCCCATTGTTATAGTGACCATACATGCAGTCCTAGTCATACGTATGAGAAGGGAGGATTACCTTGTGAAAGGTTGACTGTGACACTACAGGGGCTTTGACTTTCCCTTTGGAAAGGTCAACTTTTGTGCTTCAATTGACTGCTAACTCCTTCTTACCCTTTTGGGAGGAGAAGGAATTTATCAAGGGCAGCACAACTTTAGGCTTGCTGAATTCAGCCACAACCCTTCTCTCCTTTAGGTGTTGCCCTTCAAGATCCACAATTATCTTGTCCTTCTGCCTTATGGTCTCAATTTGGATGAATGAGATGGCCTTTAGTTGGCTGACTTCCCTTACTTTCTGATCCAGCAAGGAAGCTGTCTCAGATTGCTGGGCAGCAGCTAGCTGCAGAGAGATAATCTCCTCAGCCTGCATCTTGGCCAACTTCTTGCTTTTTCTCAAAGCATCCAGAATTTTACCATACTTGTCAATCAATTGATTGACATCTACCTTAGATTCAGAGTTATCTTCATTAGTAGATGAGGATGCATCAGAATCTGGACTGGTCACAAGACCTGAGCAGCTAGACAGAGGTTGTACCTGATCTTGGCCAGGCTGATCCTGGCAGGATACTGATGGGGGGTTAAAACTCCAAAATTACTAAAAGCCCGCGGCACCCCTGGCGGTTTATTGATAATGAGCGGTGTTGGTTTTATTTAGAAAACGGAGCGCGCAGATTTATTATTTGGATATAAAACAGTGAAATCGAGTTTTAACGAAAGGAGGAAAGTGCACCTATCATATGTAGTACAAGATATTCCGGTGTGGAATATCAAGGTCGTATTGTTCTCGGGGTCGGGTTGATTATTTCTACTCTTCCTTGGAGGGGACTATTATTTTACCGATATTTAACTTGTCAGGTTAAGTTTTTAATATATAAACAAAAGGCATTAAAAATAAAAGTGTTAAAAAGATGGAGCCGATGAAGAGCTTAGCGCAACTACATCGAATAAAATTTGAACTAAAATAAACTTTTAATAAAAAGAGATCCTAAGTTTCCAATTAATTAAGGCGGAGACTTGGCTGTGGAGGTTCCACTAAAATGAGCTCACCTATCTCTAGGACTATCGCTCACCTGAACATTAAGACAATTCGACCGGGCTCTCGTCCGACAAAGGATTCCTCTTAATGCCCGCATTACGCTAAGAACCCCGCTATTGGGTGGGAAACCCAATCTGGTAGAGTTTGCGCGCCTCCTCTCTCGAGGTTTAGTGCAGAACTCCCTTTACCTAGGGGCGATCGGTCCATACGCACAGCCTCTCGGCTAGCTAGCGTATGCACTACGAAAATATAGCCCACACATCGATTATGCGGTTCTACGCTTCGTAAACCAGGGGTAAACCTTAAGTAATTTATTTAATTAGAAAAACAGGACCTTTAATTATTTAAAGCTATTTTATCTGTCCCAATGCTCAGCCACAAGGGCCTACACTCAGTGTTCAACAGACCACCTCCCTCAGGCTGTTAAGCCCTACACTCAGTCTAGGAGGACAACCTCACCTTAGATCTACAAGGGATCCTACCTCAGAGCTCTGTAGTGCTCCTACACTCAGTGACCCGCAAGCTACCTACCTAAGCCTTATCTCCAAGGGCTACAGCTTAGGCTTTTCAGCCCTACAACTTCATCTACAAGACCCTACTCTCAGAGTGCTGCAGCACTCCTACAACTCAGTATCCCTTCAGGTACCTACCTCAGTGCCCCTCTAGGCACCCACAGCTCAGTGACACACTTTTCACCTACTTCAGGCACAAAGGCCTTGCACTCAGAGAGCAACACTCTCCTACCTCAGTACCCCAGCAGGGCACCTACAGCTCAGTGACACATTTGTCTCCTACCTCAGGCACAAAAGCCCTACACTCAGAGAGCAGCACTCTCCTACCACAGGCAATTAAGCCCTATAGCTCAGATTCACACTTGGAACCTACCTCAGTACCCCAGCAGGGAACCTACCTCATTGACTAATTAGTCACCTACCTTAGGCACAAAGTGCCCTACAGCTCAGATTCCGATAGACTGAATCCTACAGGATGAAAATGGGTGGTTTGGTGGTAATGTTTAACACAAGAGATGTTTCTCAGTGTCAAGCTTCCCGATTGAGGAAAACTCTGTCTAACTAATGACTACATGAAATTTATTCCCGAGTCTACCTTTTTCTGGGCTAAGAAAATACTTAGACCTAACTTTCTCTTCTCAGCACCAGGGATTTTATCCAGCTGGAGATAGAGAAGTAACTGCAACAAACCTTACTGCAACCCGTGCTGGATGTTAAACCACCCGTCACCGCACATCTTCCCAAAACCCCGAGGTTATGGTAAGGGGGGACGGGGGTACAAAAACACCAAGGACCACCCGCTGCAGGCAATGTGGGACTAATCCAACCACGGGATGGCATGGATATTCCACCACACGGGGGGCCCACCGGGGTCAACACCCAGACATGGAACGCGATGGGGAAGCCCAAATATGCGGTCCCACACACACCCAATCCCGCTGGACCTTGGTCCTCAACACACCCCCGTAACGGGATGGCTTTGATACCATGTTAAACCACCCGTCACCGCACATCTTCCCAAAACCCCGAGGTTATGGTAAGGGGAGACGAGGGTACATAAACATCAAGGACCACCCGCTGCAGGCAATGTGAGACTAATCCAACCACGGGATGGCGGGGATATTCCGCCATACGGGGGGGCCACCGGGGGCCCACCGGGGTCAACACCCTGACCTGGAACGCGATGGGGAAGCCCAAATATGCGGTCCCACACACACCCAATCCCGCTGGACCTTGGTACTCAACACTGGAGTAGTCCCAGCTCAACTCCTTTATTCACAACAACACAGATGAAGATGTGCTGGAAGATCTTGCAGATCTGTTTCTCTGCCTCTTCCTGAACAGAGCCACCTGCATAGTCGTTTCTCCTTCTTCACAGCTCCCAAAGTGAATGTTCTTTAGATTTGATGGCTGAGACTGTGAAGCACATGTAGTAAAGGTTGGCCCCAAGATGCTACCTTTTGCTCAGAGAATCCTTCTGAGCAGCTTGCTGGTACATGTAAGAATCACATCAGCTATCTTTGCAGTTGAAGATGTTGATCAACAGCTAACTTGCTCTCTATCTTCCAGACTCGAGCTTCCTGTTCTTCGGCTCCACAACAATATCGGAGACGAAGAACTCACTTTCTTTCTCTTACTACAGTCCCAATTGTCTTATTTTTTTGTACGCCTCTTTCTTTTGTTAATTCTTAACCCAACGGCTCTTTAGTAGTGGTCCCACATTATTAATGCCCTGCATCAATCTTGCTTTAACAGCAACTGCCGTACAGAAGGTATGCGACAACATTTGTTGCGTAAAGTAGCCATCCCGCCACTTATTTGAATTCTATTGACTTGTTGACTTGCTGATGTCATCAGCTGTGAACTTAACCAAAAATCAAACATCATTAGCATAGACATTGAGTGAGTAAGCATCACTCAATGCCAAAACACTTAGATTTTCTATCTTTACTAGACATCGACAGTGTTGAGTGAGCAACCTCCATTAAACGCATGTTGCCTTAACCGTTTTTCTGCTTAACTTATCTCAGCGCTTTCTTGTCTTCAGCTGAGACAGTCTCAGCGGTTATGCAGAGACCAACTCCTGTCTCAGCGGTTTTCCTGAGACCAACTCCTGCCTCAGCGATTTTGTCTCAGCGGTATCAGCGGTTTCTTATTAACAGCTGAGACCAACATTTCTCTCAACGCTTTTGCCTTGAGCTTCTCAGCTGTCTCAGTTGTCTCAACGCTTCTATCTCAGTGGTCTCATCGCCTTTTGCCTTAAACAATTTTTCTGGTTAGATCGATAAGTGTTGAGTTGCATTCGACGATCTGTAAGTTGAGCTCGACGAACTGCAAACTGAGATCGATGAATTTCAAACTGACCTCGACGAACTTATCCCAAAGAAAGTTTAGCTGAGCTCGACGAATGCTGAACTGAGTTCGACGAATTCTCTGAACTGAGTTCGACGAATTGTGAACTTAGATCGACGAAATTTAAATTCCGACTGAGTTCAACTAACAGCCTTTTTGTTATGATCTTAGCCCGATGAATGGTGAGCTCAGCTCGACGAACTGTCAACTCAATTCGATAATTTCTCTGAACTGAGTTTGACTAGCTCAAAGTCTCAAACTTTGAACTCAGTTCGACGAATGGTGAGTTCTGCTCGATGAACTCTGAACTTAGTTCTACGAATTCCTGAACTGAGTTCTACTCACAGTCTTTTGTTGTATGACGTTGAGTGTTTCTTCATCACTCAACTCCTGTGGACTTAGACAGATTTTTGTCAGCCCACAACATAGGTAAGAGTTTACCTGTCTTTGCCACTTAGCCTACTTCTTACCTTTCCAGCAAATTCACTTTGTGACCACTTGTCACATCACTTAGACCACCCGTCTAGACTTGTTCCATGGAACATCCTGCACATGATGAGCTTAAACAACATCAAATACAACTATGCTCTTAGTGTTGATGGAGATGTCTCTTTAAATCCAATCTAGGGAACATTATGGACAATAGACCCAACAATCTCCCCCTATTTGAAGAAGGCATAACACCCAGCAATACTAAGAGGCATTTACCAAAGTAGGTCAGAATAATATCATGTAGCTGCAGATTTTGATCTGCTACACCTGCTAGCTTATGCAACATTCATTTAATGTGCATTCTCATACTACTTGAGCAATTACTCAAGTAATATGAACTCTCCTTTATACCACATAAAATTTTAATATCATGCAACTGCAGATTTTGATCTGCTACACCTGCTAGCTTATGCAACATTCATTCAATGTGCATTCTCATACTACTTGAGCAAGTGCTCAAGTAATATGAACTCTCCTTTATACCACATAAAATTTATGCTCCTCTATACCAATTAATAGTTAAATGTGGTGCACTACTAGAAGAACTTGCCTCAATGTATGCACTGACACCAACATGACTCAACATGTGGTCGGTCATTGCATTTCTCATACTACTAGAATCTTTTCCAGTAATATGGACCTACTCATCATGACCTTCTATATCTCCCTCATATATATTGCTACTGTAACATCCCTAGCCGATCCAACGTGACAGCGTCACGACTCCGCTCTAGGAGATGCTACCGGGCTGCAGCCCAAGCACCCCAACCCCTCTCCCTCCACAGGCGGGTTGTTGGTGGCCACAGCCTCCCTTTGATGAGGTAAACTCGATAGTCAAGCCCGCACTACGGGTACTTCCCAGGAGGTCACCCATCCCAGGAGGTCAATTGGTGATGAGGGTTGAAAGAACTCCATAGTTAAGCGTGCTCGGGCTGGAGAAATTGCAGGTCAATTGGTGATGAGGGTTGAAAGAACTCCATAGTTAAGCGTGCTCGGGCTGGAGAAATTCTGGGATGGGTGACCTCCTGGGAAGTACCCGTAGTGCGGGCTTGACTATCGAGTTTACCTCATCAAAGGGAGGCTGTGGCCACCAACAACCCGCCTGTGGAGGGAGAGGGGTTGGGGTGCTTGGGCTGCAGCCCGGTAGCATCTCCTAGAGCGGAGCTGTGACGCTGTCACGTTGGATCGGCTAGGGATGTTACAAAAAAAGTGCACTTTTTATAACGGTCGAGGCCCATCCCATGGGAACCCGCTGGACCGCCGGCCTACCAGAGTCCAGACCCGGGCCCACTCCTGGTAGTCAGCCTATCACATTCAAGCCTGCAGGCCATGCACCCCAACCCCTCTCCGACCTGTTTATCAGCACGGCAGGTTGTTGCCACTGGGGATCGAACCCAGGACCTTGATAAGAGAGCTTTCTGCCACTCCCTCATCACCAACTGAGCTGCAGCTCAGTTGGTGATGAGGGAGTGGCAGAAAGCTCTCTTATCAAGGTCCTGGGTTCGATCCCCAGTGGCAACAACCTGCCGTGCTGATAAACAGGTCGGAGAGGGGTTGGGGTGCATGGCCTGCAGGCTTGAATGTGATAGGCTGACTACCAGGAGTGGGCCCGGGTCTGGACTATGGTAGGCCGGCGGTCCAGCGGGTTCCCATGGGATGGGCCTGGACCGTTATAAAAAGTGCACTTTTTTTGTAACATCCCTAGCCGATCCAACGTGACAGCGTCACGGCTCCGCTCTAGGAGATGCTACCGGGCTGCAGCGCAAGCACCCCAACCCCTCTCCCTCCACAGGCGGGTTGTTGGTGGCCACAGCCTCCCTTTGATGAGGTAAACTCGATAGTCAAGCCCGCACTACGGGGACTTCCCAGGAGGTCACCCATCCCAGTACTACTCCAGCCCGAGCATGCTTAACTATGGAGTTCTTTCACTTCTCATCACCAATTGATCTGCAAAAAAAGTGCACTTTTTATAACGGTCCAGGCCCATCCCATGGGAACCCGCTGGACCGCCGGCCTACCAGAGTCCAGACCCGGGCCCACTCCTGGTAGTCAGCCTATCACATTCAAGCCTGCAGGCCATGCACCCCAACCCCTCTCCGACCTGTTTATCAGCACGGCAGGTTGTTGCCACTGGGGATCGAACCCAGGACCTTGATAAGAGAGCTTTCTGCCACTCCCTCATCACCAACTGAGCTGCAGCTCAGTTGGTGATGAGGGAGTGGCAGAAAGCTCTCTTATCAAGGTCCTGGGTTCGATCCCCAGTGGCAATAACCTGCCGTGCTGATAAACAGGTCGGAGAGGGGTTGGGGTGCATGGCCTGCAGGCTTGAATGTGATAGGCTGACTACCAGGAGTGGGCCCGGGTCTGGACTCTGGTAGGCCGGCGGTCCAGCGGGTTCCCATGGGATGGGCCTGGACCGTTATAGCTACACATATCTCCCCCTTTCTGTCTTCTTCAATAGGCATATCTATTGAGGGAGTAGAAAATATTATGGGAGAGATAATCTCTTGATCCTAGATAAAGTCCTATGTTGATACTTTAAGGAAATTATCCTAGAGATCAGTCTACCTGATTAGGAGACATACCTTTTGTGTTGATACATTGATGCAACACAATACTGTAGCATTTAAGCTTGCTGCACACGTGGTTCCACTTGCTGATGATGTTTCTACAGAATCAGCATCCACATGTGGTGATATCATTAATACACCACATCACTGCAGCCCCCTTTGCACTTGAGTGACCCAGGGGTCCACTTGAGCTGGATGCTGGCAGTTCCTCTTTTTATAATCTCCCCCTTGGCCCGTGCTTTGTTCTTAAGACAAACTAATCCGCTGTTGTGATAGCTGATCTACTGTAGCAGTTGCCTGCTCCTTCCCAACATGAGGTTGATCCTGTTTCAGCAACTACTGGACATGCTCCCCCTATATAGGGTGCTGAGCTTGCTCCCCCTCAACAGGAGCATCCTTGTCATTCCCTCTCCTGGACACTTGAGTCCATCTGAGTCTTGATACTACTTAATGGTCTTTATAGTCTTGATGTGTCATCAAGGACTCATCTACCTGGAGTTTATTATTCTGATGCCAAAAAAGTTTCTATATGGCAATCTTGAGTTCGACAAATTGCTCAACTTTCGTCGAACTCCATTCGATGAAATCTTCAACTTTCATCGATCTCTGTTTGACAAAATCTTCTGATTTCGTCGAGCTCCATCCATGTTGATGCTTAGCAACTCCCTAGTATCTTTCAGGGTTTCTTTTTGCTGAGCCAGACCTTCTTCCCTTCTTTAGCAACCGACTTGCCTTAGGCTTCAGCATTCTTAATACCACTTGTACCCATATTCAGGAATGTACACATCTTTCCTATCCTTGGTGTATGAACCATAGGATTATTTCCTTGTTCCAGTCCAAGTTCTAGAATATCTTCGGTCCAAGTGCCACATGGGGGATGGGCACTAAGACTAACCTACAAAATAGAATATCTTACCTTAGGACCCTAATGGGTATTGTGTAACGCCCCGAAACTCAAAGGAGCGACGAGGGACGTTTTGGGCCAGTTTTGGGTTCTGGCTGAAGGCACACGGCCTGGGACACGGGCGTGTCCCAGGGCGTGTCAAGCTTGTGTCGACACTCAGCCGGGAAGTCGACATTTTGATCTCGACATTGTGTTGAGACTGTGTACACGGCCTGCGACACGGGCGTGTCGCAGGGCGTGTCGACCCGTGTCGACACTTAGCCCGCGAAGTCGACACTCTGCGTTCGATGAAGTGTCGAGACATGGCACATGGCCTGTGACACGGGCGTGTCACAGGGCCTGTCAACCCGTGTCGACACTCGTCCCGGGAAGTCGACACTCTGCTCGACGATGTGTCGAGACATGTCACACGGCCTAGGACATGGGCGTGTCCAAGGCCGTGTCATCAGGTCGACGATCTTCACTCGACGAAGTGTCGAGTGTCGAGACCGTGTACACGGCCTGGGGCCCAGGCGTGTTGAGGTGACACGGGCAAGGACACGGGCGTGTCCTAGAACCCGTGTAGTGCTCGGGTTGTTTTCGGGGAAAAATGATGGGGGTACACGACCGGCCACACGGCCGTGTCAGGTGGAACACGGGCGTGTCAGATCGAACACGGGCGTGTTCGATGTCCGTGTGTTATTCCAGGCGAGCCGATTTTGACGGTGAATGAGGCACACGGCCCTGGACACGGGCGTGTGCCAGGCCGTGTGCGGTCCAGATTGGGCATTTCAGTCCCGAATCAAAGCCGTTCATTTCTTTAATTGATGATCCAACGGCTGGGGGTTGTTCCTGAAGGGATATACCCGGGATTGGACTTAGAAACCCTCACTTTTCATGAGTGGATATCTTTCAAAAATCTTAGAGAGAGGAGAGCCAAGGAAGGAAGAAGAAGCTATATCCGGCCATTGGAGGAGCTTCGAAGCTCCAAATCGCGAGCCGACTCCGGATCCAAGGAGGCAAAGCTAGTGCGGTGCATTTCATCCGCTCTCTTTTCCATGGAGCCAAAGAGGAACGCAAGGGTAACGATTCTCTTCTTGAGAATGAGTAGCTCTCCATCTTTGCACAGGAAGCCCCCTCTCGCGAGTTTGCGATGAGTTGGAGGCATTCCTTCGGGTAGATATTTGAAGTCCCCGTTGTTTAGAGTCCGTAAGCGAGAACGGACATAGGCATGATGTGTGAAGCCTACCCGGACATGTTGGTCTGGATCGGTGATGTTGCATTGCTTAATGCCGGAGAAGACTCCGTGCTATTGGTTGTTTTTCGGGTTTTCTACACGGTAGATTGCAACAGGGAGCCTTGGGGATTAACCCAAAGGTGCACCCGAAAAACTGGGCGGATCCGTGATCTTGCCAACTTGTGGGCCTAGGTGCCAACTAGTACTTAACTGGGTTATGTAATAGTGTACGTTCGATTCACGGGCTTCAGGAAAACTTAACTCGTGCCGATGATATTTAAGTGTCGTGGCAAGTGAGCAACGGGTTGAGTGGGAACCGTTCCTGCGTTATGCCGAGGGCATAGAGGTCGTGTCTTTCTGTCGATGACATTAAAGTGTCGTGACATAGGATGTTGATGACATTAAAGTGTCGTGACGTCGGCCTAAAAGACCATTTTTGCTCACGAGATATTGCCGTCCTGGAGATGGTGGTGAGTTAGCGGCTTAGACTGCGATCACCGAGAATGTGCCCTGAGAGCACGTGGCGTGTGGCCATGCGTTCCAACGCCTGTGATACAATGAGTTGTTATATTGCTCGCTTATGCTAATGAAATGCAGGGAAGGAGCATCGCCGCCCCGAGCTGGGGGAGGGATCGTTATAATTTGGTCAGCATTGCTGACCGTTGCCTTGTTTTGCCACCGTGCGGTGGTTTGTTGCTTGCAGGTGCTGCTGACCAAGCAGTCAATAGCGGGCTAAAGCCCAAGTGCGAAGCCGGCCCTCGAAGGCCTATTTGGAAGTGTTTACTATTTTATTCATGTATGACCGGCCTGCGTGCCGTGATTTGTAAATCATGTAATATCAAGTGAAACAATTTTTATAAGGCCTTAAGGCTTGTACTGGTGTATTTTGTAACATTCCTATTTTGGATTAGTGGACATTCATGCTTTAGGTTCTTTATTGCAACTTTTATAAAACTGCTTCCGCTAGAATGCTCTGTGTAGGACGTTATGATTGGTTAGATAGTTTCCATGAGTAACCACCCGGTCTGTCTGTGGCATACGGCGTCGGGCCCCGGCCGGACCTACTGCTATATGCTATGCGACAGATAGGGGGTGTTACATATTGAGTCATAGGTTCATGTTATCCTGAAATCTGACTTGCCTACCTGCAGAATTTCTGACAGGCAGGCTAACTCTTGCTCTAGACACAGAAGGATTGTGCCAGCAATCTAGGACAAAATTCCCCACCTTACCACAACACCAACACTCATGAATATTATATATTATTTTCTGAGTAGGTCTTGTAGTGTGGTTAACTATTAACTGAACAGAAGGAAGATGAGCAGCAGCTTTCTTCAGGTTCCTTTCAGCAAGCATCTGACTAAAGGCCCTTCTTTTAGCAGCTTTCCTTGATTGCCCTGAATGATATTCAAAGCTGTCCTCTTTGTAGAAGATGAGCTGTTTATACCATTAGAACAAGCCAAGTTAGGCTTACTGGTAAACTGAGCCTTGGTCTGAGTCCTTGCTGGATGGGCTTGAGTGAAAGCCACTGCCTTACCCTTTTGAGTTGGGGCCGAGACACCAAATATAAATGGTCCAGCATGGGCCATTTGTACTTTTTCATGGGGAGCCATAAAGGCATTCATTCCCCTACACTTTTTCTCCCATTGTAAGATACACTTGTATCCTTACAAGAAGAATTCCCATTGTTATAGTGACCATACATGCAGTCTTAGTCATACATATGAGAAGGGAGGATTACCTTGTGAAAGGTTGACTGTGACACTACAGGGGCTTTGCCTTTCCCTTTGGAAAGGTCAACTTTTGTGCTTCAATTGACTGCTAACTCCTTCTTACCCTTTTGGGAGGAGAAGGAATTTATCAAGGGCAGCACAACTTTAGGCTTGCTGAATTCAGCCACAACCCTTCTCTCCTTTAGGTGTTGCCCTTCAAGATCCACAATTATCTTGTCCTTCTGCCTTATGGTCTCAATTTGGATGATTGAGATGGCCTTTAGTTGGCTGACTTACCTTACTTTCTGATCCAGCAAGGAAGCTGTCTCAGATTGCTGGGCAGCAGCTAGCTGTAGAGAGATAATCTCCTCAGCCTGCATCTTGGCCAACTTCTTGCTTTTTCTCAAAGCATCCAGAATTTTACCATACTTGTCAATCAATTGATTGACATCTACCTTAGATTCAGAGTTATCTTCATCAGTAGATGAGGATGCATCAGAATCTGGACTGGTCACAATACCTGAGCAGCTAGATAGAGGTTGTACCTGATCTTGGCCAGGCTGATCCTGGCAGGATACTGATGGGGGTTAAAACTCCAAAATTACTAAAAGCTCGCGGCGCCCCGGGCGGTTTATTTAGAATGAGCGGTGTTGGTTTTATTTAAAAAACGGAGCGCACAGATTTATTATTTGGATATAAAACAGTGAAATCGAGTTTTAACGAAAGGAGGCAAGTGCACCTATCATATGTAGTACAAGATATTCCGGTGTGGAATATCAAGGTCGTATTGTTCTCGGGTCGGGTTGATTATTTCTACTCTTCCCTAGAGGGGACTATTATTTTACCGATATTTAACTTGTCAGGTTAAGTTTTTAATATATAAACAAAAGGCATTAAAAATAAAAGTGTTAAAAAGATGGAGCCGATGAAGAGCTTAGCGCAACTGTATCGAATAAAATTTGAACTAAAATAAACTTTTAATAAAAAGAGATCCTAAGTTTCCAATTAATTAAGGCGGAGACTTGGCTGTGGAGGTTCCACTAAAATGAGCTCACCTATCTCTAGGACTATCGCTCACCTGAACATTAAGACTATTCGACCGGGCTCTCGTCTGACGAAGGATTCCTCTTAATGCCCGCATTATGCTAAGAACCCCGCTATTGGGTGGGAAACCCAATCTGGTAGAGTTTGCTCGCCTCCTCTCTCAAGGGTTAGTGCAGAACTCCCTTTACCTAGGGGCGATCGATCCATACGCATAGCCTCTCGGCTAACTAGCGTATGCACTACAGAAATAGAGCCCACACATCGATTATGCGGTTCTACGCTTCGTAAACCCGGGGTAAACCTTAAGTAATTTAATTAATTATAAAAACAGGACCTTTAATTATTTAAAGCTATTTTATCTGTTCCAATGCTCTTCGATACTGAGGGCTAAGAGCGATTAGCCACTCATCGGAATGGGGACGGCTTGCGATGAAAGCAATAAAATTAAAGCAGGAAAAGAAAGCTAAAAATGAAAGTGATAAAAGAAAGCAGGAAATTGCGAGTCCTACTCAAATGAGTATGGAGAAATGAAAGCAGTAAATGAAAGCGAGTCCTACTCAAATGAGTAGGAGGAAATAAATGCACACACACACACACGCACTCTACAAAAATTAAACTCACGCACACAAGTCCTACTCAAATGAGTAAGCGGAAAATTAAAGCGAGTGCTACTCAAACGAGTAGGAGAAAATAAATGCACAAACCCACTCTACTTAAAATTAAAACTCACGCACACATTACAGAAATGAAAACTCACGCACACAACAAAAAAGTAAAATACACGGACACACTCGACATAAAATGAAATACACACACATACTACAGAAATAAAAAAATACACGCACGCACTCTACGAAAAGTAAAGAAAGCTATAAAAATTATCTTATACACGCACGCACACGTACAAAAAAGACAAAAAAAATAAAGTTACTGAAAAATTAAAACAATTGCATTTCTACCGCTAGAATGCGGTAGAAATGCATAAAAAGCAGAAATTAAAATAAAACGAGCAAAAAGGTTTGCAAATAAATGCAAAATGAAAGTGCTCAAAAAATTGAAACAAATACATTTCTACCACTAGAATGCGGTAGAAATGAATAAAAAGAAGACAAAAATTTTAGGAGCAAAAGGTTCTGAAAATAAAAGCAAAAATGAAAATGCTTGAAAAATTAAAACGAGTATATATCCATTCTTATAACTCCGTAAAAGTGCGTAAAAATGAAAATAAAGTAAAAAGAATGAAAAGTTTTACGGCCTAAAAAAGAAAATCTAAGTTAGTGAAAAATGAAAAATACCTTGAAAACGCTTTTACGGATTTATAAGGATGCATAAAAGGCTATAAAATCCTAAATCTAAAAAAATTAAGTAGAAATAACCTAGTATAAAAAAAATATGAAAACTAATCTCACACACACACACACACACCCATTTTAAAAGACGAAAAACAAAGTTAAAACAAAATAAAAATAAGATTGCATAAGAGTGTGGGCACAAAGATGAAATCCAAATCCATAAAAAGGGAGAAAATCTACAATTTTATTAATCTAAAACGAAGATTACAAAGCTAAAATGAAAATAAAAGAGAGGGGGAGAAATTCCCTTACAAAGCATTTGGAATCATCTAAGCAGCACCTCCCTATACAAAATGGATCCAAAAAAGGGAACATGGGTTCAACCAACAGCTGGGTATTTATGGGAAAAATTTTCAAAGTACACGCCCTCTGACACGGGCGTGTCAGGGGGCGTGTCACTACTGTACAAGATTCGATCCGGTGATTTGACCGCAAATTTGACTTCGGGGCGGTCCACGTGGCAGTCACGCCCTCGGTCATGGGCGTGACTTGGGCGTGTCGGGGAGGTCGATCTGGGCGTGGGTCATGTCGAAAAGTCGCCGCGTTGTCTTGTCGGGCCAAGTGGAGAAGTACACGCCCGTGTCGCATCTTGACACGGGCGTGTTGGGTTGGTTTGGCAAACGTCGTGTGCGATTTCGTCGAGCGGGAGTGTCACAGGCCAAGGTCATGGGGTGTGTCAAATGACACAGGCGTATATTAGGGCGTGTCATATTTTTTCTTCACTTTGCTGCTGATTTCGCGGGATTTGAAGTGTCACGCCCAAGTCATAGGCTTGACCCAAAGGACACGGGCGTGTACTTGCAAATTTGGGCAATTTTCCTGAAAATTTAAGGGAACAAAAATAAAGTAGGTTAGAACATTTTTTTACAAAAAAGAAACATTTTATTAAAGAAATTTAACTAAAAACGACGAAAATAAATGAAAATGATTTAATTAATGTACATAAAAATATGTATATTTACAACTCATCAAATACCCCCATACTTAAGCTTTTGCTATTCCAGAGCAAAGGTTGGAGATAAACTTATAAGGAATTAAAGAAATCCTAAGTGTTGGGTACATTGGAAAATGTGAATCAGATTTGGAGAAGCCTCACCTAACTCAATGATATGCATCAAGTTGTATTTGATGTTGTGTTGAGTTATCATGTGCAGGTTAAGTAAATGAAAAGGAAAATTCTCTAAGTACAAGTGTCGACACTTGGGAATGGCTGTGTCGACACCAAGGGCCAGATTGTGTCGACACCCAGAATTTGTGTCGACACACAGAAAATTTGTCGACAACGCTGTGTCGACACTAAGGGCCAGATTGTGTCGACATTATCAGGAGTTATGTCGACACACAGAGAAGTTGTCGACATATTCCAGAATTCTGTCTACAACGACTGTGCCAACACACAGAACTTGTGTCGACACACACCAGAATTCTGTCGACACCAACTTTGTCAAGACAAGGAGTGTTTGTCTCGACATACATGACTTGTGTCGACATATTCCACAGAAGCTGCGTCGAGAAGTAAAAGTGAAGCTGTGTCGACAACAACAAGACTTGTGTCGACACATGGACTATGTGTGTCGACACATATGAAGTATTCACTCGATATTCTCTACTGCTGAGTCAAAGTCCAATGAAGGCTGAAGTAATACAACTGGAGACTTGACAGCTGTCATTACTGACATTGCTGTCACATCTGTCAGAGGTGTCAGAAGACTGTTTGAAACCGGAACAACCGGTTACCATGGATGAAGCCTATATATAGATATGCTCTCTCAACAATTGCAACAACACATACAAAACATAGAAAAGTTAATCAAGCTAATCAATTATAATCTCTGAAGGATTGAGAATCCAGAAGAAGAGAAAGAAGAAACAGTCAACAGATTGTAGAGAGAGAAAAACAAGAAGGAGAGAAGTTCTTATCCAGTGAAGGCAGATACTTAACAGTCTGCCTGAAGAATTCAGATCAAGTCTGAAGAAGAATTCCGATTAATTTCTTAAGGAAGCTGATTAAAGATCAACTCCAACACCAAGAAGATCAACCCTACTTTGTTCAGATTCAAGAAGCTTTGAAGAAAGCTAAGACAGGTTGATCCTTAAGTAATATGTTCTATCAAGAACTGATCAAGAAGCCTTCAACCAATTCTCTCTTCATCTGGTTGAAGATATCATTATCTTTTCATCAATAATTTTTGTAGGATCTGTACTAGATCTGAGTGTAAAAGATTTACTTCTCTGAGTTGCAAGCCTAAATTATAAAGGCTGAGGTAGGGGAATCTGTTCCCTGAGTTGTAGGCCTGTGAAAGAGGCTGAGGTAGGTCTTTTGCCTGAGTTGTAGGAGTGGGGTGTCACTCTGAGTTATAGTCATGTGGAAGAGGCTGAGGTAGGGCTTGTGCCTGAGTTGTAGGAGTGTGGATTCACTCTGAGTTGCAGGAACCAATCTTGGTTCTGAGCTACAAGATTCGTGGATCTGAGAAGAAGGAAGGAAGTTAGGCCGAATCTAGTACACTACTAGATAGGCGAAGGGGGAAAGTGGATGTACCCATCATTTGGGGAACCACTATAAATCTGGTGTGCAATCTGTGAATGCTATGTGTATGTGAATGCTGTGCTGTGTTTTCTGCTAAGTAAATTGCTAAATTAGATTGAATTATCTGCCTAAGTCAGAAAAAGAATTGAACCTATTCACCCCCCCTCTAGGTGTTTAGAACATCTTGAAACCAATTCTTTCAAGTGGTATCAGAGGGAGGTTACTCAAAGAATAGACCTAACAGTCTGAGTAGATCTCCAAGGCAGAAATCTATTAGGCAAAATGGGTTCCATTGAGAATCATAAGGAGTTTGGTTCCATGAAGTTACCTATATCCAGGAAAGAGATTTTTGGCATATGGAAAGAAAGAGTAAGACTGTTTATGGAAGCTTCAGATCCAAGAATCTATATGACAGTCAAAAAGGGCCATTCATCCCAATGAAAGTTTCAGTTCTTGATGCAAATCTCAGGACACCAAAGGAGTATTCTGAAATGATAAAGGATGAGATCATCTTGTCTAATATGGATAAGAGAGCACAAAATATAATAGTCAGTGCTATAAATGATTCAACATTCCAAAATATGATTCACTGCAAGACCTCCAAAGAAATGTGGGACACCCTTATTGTCTACATGGAGGGTTCAGAAGAAGTGAGAGAAGACAGAAAGTCAATGCTGAATCAGGAGTATGAAAGTTTTAGACAATCTAAAACAGACAACATAACTGAATGTTACAAGAAGTTCTTCAGAATAGTTAATGAACTGATGTCATATGGAAGAGTATTCAGCACATATGAGTTAAATGATAAGTTTCTGAGATCATTAACTAAGGATTGAGACACCAAGATATGTACCATTAGGGAAGTGGCCAGACTAGCAGAAATCTCACCTCCAACATTATTTGGCAAACTGCTTTCATATGAAATGCAGCTGATGGTCAGAAAGGAGGAGGAGAAAAGTAATAAAGTTGATTACAGAGATAAGTCAGTGGCTTTCAAGACTGAAGCTATAAGAAAGGATAGGAGGATGTCTCCATCTCCTCCTAGGAAAGCTGCAGAAGTAGTTTCAGAAAGTTCTGACAGTCACACATCAGATAGTCCAAATTCTGATGAAGACTTAGCAGCTTTCTTAAAACAATTTCAAGGGTTTTTGAAGAAGAAACAGTGGAGATCCAAGCCATCCTCCTCACAATCCAAGGATGATTACTATCAGAAAAAGAAATCCTCTAGGAAGGACAGGTATAGCTCTAAACCTAGTAAATTATCTTCAATTAAGATTGTTTGCTATTGCTGCAACAGTCCTGGACATGTGATAGCTGATTGTCCTGTCAAAAGGAAAGAATCTAATGATAAGAAGAAACTAAAAAACAAGGGCAAGAAGGAGAAATCCTTTGTTGCAAAGAAGGAAAAAAGCTGGTCAGATTCTTCATCATCAGATTCTTTCCATGGCCTTACAACATGTGGCCTTACAAGGCTTTCAAACAGTGGCCTAAACAGGAATGTCTTACAACATGTAACATCATTGGCCTTATGGCCTTACAAGGCTTTCAAACAGTGGCCTAAACATTGGCGCAGGCCGGCCACAATAAAAGAAAACACAACAAGCATTCCAAATAGCCTTCGAGGGCTAGCACTAGCAGCAGCAGCAGCAACAGCAGGGACCTCAACCTTTATGCGTCCCGCTTGGCTCTCCAGCACCTGTACAAGGACAATCCACCCAACGGTGTCAAACAGAAGCAACGGTCAGCGTTCAGCTGACCAAATTATAACGACCCTACCCTTTTCTCGGGGCAGCGGTAATCTTCCCTGTAGGCATAGCATCACAAGCATGGCAATATATTTCATATAAAGTTCTTTCACACACACATGCAATCACAACCGTTAGCCACCCGGCCCAACGGTCCGTGCACTCAGGGCACATTCTTGGTGTTCTAGCAAAGCACTTGCCCACCACCGTATCAGGGTCACAACCCAATGGTAACTCTCTTGAGCATTTACTCCATGGTGTGCAGCCGGAGTTTTATAGTCTTAGTGAACCGGGATTGGCCCTTAGCCCCCCATGGTCTCACAGCGCGCAGGCCTAAGACTCTTGCTACGCGCTCCAACAGATCGCACTTTCTGGTCTCACTTCGGACGAACATAACGTAGGCTAGATCCTCCACCCCCCGTTGCTCAAATCTCCTTGCCATCACCGAGTACGGCGTACTCGCGACTTAATCAAAGGCGCGGGTCAGTATCACCAATCCTGTTCTTGGCATTCAGCCTGTGTATTTTTATTACACCCATTCAGTTCACAACAGTAGCAGGTCTTTCCTGGGCACACCAGTACTTCCTGTTCCTCGATCACAGGTACGACACCGCAATACCACAAATATCAGGGGTCTTTCCTGGGCACACCAGTACTTCCTTTTACTCTCTTCACAGGTGGACTCCCTACGACATCAAGCATCACAAAGGGCCTTTCCTGGTCACACCAGTACTTCCTGTTACTCATTCACAGGTACGACCCAATAGCACAAGCATACACGGATATTTTCCTGGACTACCACTCCAGTACTTCCTGTTACTACCCTTCACAGGCATAACCCGTTGACTCCTTAAACTGCACGTTTATCACGGAGTCTTCTCCGGTTCATATGCAACATCACTAATCTAGACCAACCTGTCCAGATGGGCTTCACACAGCATGCCTATTCCGTACTCCATTTCCGGATCTATATGCCAACAAAGGGGATTTCATGAATCTACCCAAAGACTCCCAAACACAGCCACCTCTTGGTGGGGGAATCACAAACAAATTCCAAAAGGAAGCCTTCACATGGCTAGGAAAAAAAGTCGTTACCCTTGAAGACCGCTTCGGTGCCATGAAGCTCCTAGTTGGCTAGCAAGAGGTTTTCCTCCGCAAAACTGGCCTCGAAACGTAGCTTGACACTCTCAAGCTCCACCAGCAGCAGCCCTTCTTCTTCTTCCTCCTTCTTCCTCTCCCTTTCTCTCTCTAAGCTTTTAGAAAGATGAAGGCACTAAACAAATGAGAATATGTTCTCAGTTTTTGGCCTTAAGGAAACAAGAAAGAAGCTCAGCCCTTGGATCCCAGCTGAAGGAATGGACGGCCACAAATTTGCCAGAAAAGTCTAATTTTGCCTGACACGGCCTGTGACACGCCCGTGTCCCAGGCCGTGTGCCTCAAGCGATGCTCAACCGACTTATCCAGACCAGTGACATGCCCATGTGACACGCCCGTGTCATAGGCCGTGTCACCCAACACGCCTTCAGACACGCCCGTGTCTATGGCCGTGTTCATCAGGCTGAAAAATCCCAAAATCGCCCGAGACTCACACGGCCTGTGACACGCCCGTGTCCCAGGCCGTGTGCCCATACAAGGCAGTAGGCACGCCCCAGCTGCACTTCGTCGAGCTGAGTTCGTCGACCGCACTGACACGCCCGTGTCACAGGCCCCGTCCGAAGCTCGACGATCGTCGACAAAAATTTGTCGACCACTCGTCGACTGTTCCTCTCGACACTCGACGCACGCAGGACACGCCCTGGGACATGCCCGTGTCCCAGGCCGTGTCACCCCAAAACTGAGCCTGCTGAAAAAAAGGGCTGTTACAACCCTCCCCTCCTACAAAAATTTCGTCCTCGAAATTAGTACACAGGAAGGCAACCAGCAATCAACAACAGTTATAACATTAAAATATTCAGGTTACAACAACATTCTCTCCACGAATTACAGAAACAGCTCGGGAAACTCCTCTCACATGGTTTGCTCTCGCTCCCATGTAAGTTCCTCACGGCCACAGTTGTCCCACCGGACTTTCACCATGCCGACCGTATTTTTCCGCAACTGTTTCTCGGCTCGATCCTCGATCTGAATGGATTTACCTCTCGTTGTTAACCCATAGTCCACCGACACACGATCATCTGCGATCACTTGAGCGAGATCTTTAACGGCCTTCCGAAGCACCGAGATGTGAAAGACATCATGTAATCCACTCAAGTCTGCCGACAGAGCTAGCCGATATGCCGCCTCTCCGACGCGCTCCACCACTTCAAATGGACCCAAATATCTTGGACTCAACTTTTTCAAACGTCGAATCCGGGAGACACCTTTGATGGGCTTGATCTTCAAGTAGACCCAATCGCCAACCGCAAATTCCACGTTCCGGTGCTTGGCATTGTAGTACTTTGCTTGACGATCTTGGGCTATAAGTATCCTCTCTCGATTAGTCCGTATGGTTGAATTTGCTTCATCAACCTCATTTGGTTTATACACTCGAGTTTCGCCCGCTTCTACCCAAGCTAAGGGAGTACGACACTTCCTTCCATATAGCGCTTCATATGGTGCCATCCCGATGCTCTCCTGGTAGCTATTATTATACGCAAATTCCACCATATAGAGATGACCTTCCCATCTCTTTCCAAAGTCGAGGGCGCACATTCGGAGCATGTCCTCCATCATTCTGTTGGTACGTTCAGTTTGGCCATCCGTTTGGGGATGAAAGGCCGTACTGAAAGTCAACTTCGTGCCCAACAGTCGGTGAACTAGCCTCCAGTCATTTGACGTGAATCACCCATCTCGATCACTTACGATGCTCCGAGGAACACCGTGAAGCCGTATAATCTGGTCAACATATAATTTTGCCAAACTTTCGACCGAATCATCCCGCCTATTCAGGAGAAAATGTGCCACTTTCGTTAGCCGGTCAACAATCACCAAAATGGAATCATTTCTGTTGAAGTATTAGACCGGGCGGCCTTGCGGTCTTGTCTGGCGGTTTGTTGACTGCGCGGTCTAGCGGTTCCTTCCTAGCAGGTTCATACTAAGACTGTTGCTGTTTGTAGTCCGAGCAGTCTGGCGGTCTCACTCAGAAGCCTGGAGACCGGGCGGTCTATCGGTCTCCTATTGCGACATGTTCTTATCCTGCTGGAGTTGCCGAGCGGTTAACCCATCTGTCTAACCGCGCGGCCTGTGCGGTCTCTTTATTTTCTAGCCGCTCAGCCCTGTACATGTTTAGTCCCACATTGTTTGTTTGTACTCTCTCAAATCTCCTCCATTCTATAAAAGGGAGGTCATACCTTTGTAAATGATATCTTTTTTTTGGATAATAAAATTTCAATTATTCAAATTTCTGTCCATTCGTTAGCTGCGTGTTCGCTACTTTTACATGGTATCAGAGCACTCGGTCCTTTCCACCTGACTCAGCTCTCTCTACCCGTGCGGCTTGTTTCTTCTTTCCGCTACCTGTTCTCGCGGCTTGTTTTCTCTTCTGACCGATGTGCTGTTCGCGCGGCTTCTCCCTGTTCGCGCGCCTTTCTTCAGTTTGTTCTCGACCTGTTCTCTTGGGTCCTTTGCTTCCTCTTCTCTTCTGTTCGCTCAGACTTTTTTTTTTCAGTTCGCGTGACCTCTTACCCTGTGTCTTGGTCTGCTTCCTAGCCACTGGTGTTCTTCCACCGTGCCGCTGCAGCTTCTTCTCTTTAGCCCGCTGCGGTTTCGTCCTTTTTCGCTGTGGTTTCTTTCTCGTGTCCTGGCTTCCTCCTTAGGTCGTGCGGCATGCTCTCCTTTTTTCTCTCCCCACGGCTTCTCTTCTTCTCGCGCGGTTTCCTGCCTTCTCTATGACCATCTCCGGTCTCTCCACCCCCGTTATCTCTACCTACACCACTCCTGCAGCTCCTCCTCCTCCTACTCCTTCTGGCAACCTTAGCACGCTTTCTAAGCTTGTTGGCTCCAACTATCCCGATTGGAGCGTTTCTTTCACCTTTCTTCTTCGCTCTCAGCGCAAGCGTCATCACCTCACCAATGACCCTCCGCCTCTTAACTCTCCTAAATTTGATGACTGGGATGCGAGTGATGCCCTTGTCCGCACTTGGCTGGCCAATAGCCTCTCTGATGAGTGCCTTCCTGTCATTCACCATGATGAGACGGTCAAGGCCGCCTGGCTTCACCTAGCTGCTCTCTATTCGAAGGGGGGCCAGAAGTCCAACATTTATACCCTTTATGCGGACCTCTTCGCCCGCCCTTCCATGTCTCCTGTTGCGGCTTATCAGCATGTTCAAGCTCTTGGCGCCGAGATCCTCCAGAATCGCCCTTCTCCGCGGACTTGGCCGACCAGCACAAACACTTCTAGGATCTCCTGGTTGTTTGTTATCTTCTCCGTCTTCCCGAATCCTATGATATGATCCGCCAACAGATCTTGGGTGAGGTGGAATCTCCTACTTTGGATGCCACCGCGGCTCGCATTGCCGCTGTTACTTCGCTGCTCCAGCGGCCTCTGTTGACCTCCCCCTCTTCCCAGGACTCCTATGCTAACCAGGCTCAGCGGGGGGGGGGGGGGGGGGGGGGGGGGGGGGGGGGGGGGCTAGTCGCCGCAGCAACTCAGGCGGGCGTAGTTCGTCCAGGTTCCTCTGCTATCACTGTGGTCTTACCGACCATTCTGTTGATCGCTGATGGCAGAAACATCCTCATCTTCACCCTTCCGGCGATGCTCCTTTCTCGACGTCCGCCTCCTCTCGGCCGTCTGCCTCTGTGGCCACGACTTCAGGTAGTGCCCACGTCATTACCCAAGGTAAATGACTGATTGACTCGGGTGCTACAAATCATATGACTGTCAACCCTCATTGCTTCTCTCTCCTTGAAACGCATGACCGGCTACCCCCGGTTCGTGTGGCGGATGGTTTACCGTTCCCGGTTCTTGGGACGGGCATGGTTCAAGTCACTCCGTCGCTTCGCTTGGAGGACACTCTCTATGTCCCGAAGTTCTCGTGCAATTTATTATCTGTTACTACTTTTTGCCGGCAACTTCAGTGCTCCATCTTATTCACTCCCACTTCTCGTTCTTTTCAAGACCCGAGGACCCAGTGGACGATTGCTACTGGGACTGAGAGCGGCGGCCTCTACTTCCTCGACAACGTTTCCGCTCTGTCCGCCTACTCCTCCTCCTCTACAGATCTGCTTCAATGCTATCTTCGCCTTGGACATCCTCCTCCACGGATTCTTCGACAGCTTCTGCCACACTTACCTCCGACCAGTTCTCCGCTCAACTATGATGCGTGTCAGCTTGGCAAACATCATCGCTCCTCCTTCCCGCCGAAGCAAGGCTGTGGCTCCTCTCGCCCATTTGATCTCATTCATTCTGATGTCTGGGGTCCTGCTCCTACCCTCACCGTTGGTCGGGGTAGTTCCTACTTTGTAACCTTTATAGATGATTTTTCTAGATGTACCTGGGTGTATCTATTAAAAGATCGCTCTAAACTCTTTTCTATCTGGCAATCCTTTTATTTTATGATTAAGACTCAATTTGGCATTTCTATTAAAGTTTTACACTCTGATAATGCTAAGGAATATCTTAGTCATGAGTTCTCCTCTTTCTTTCGACAACATGGTCTTCTTCTTCAAACCACCTGTGTTTACACCTCCCAACAGAATGGGGTGGAGGAGCGTAAAAACCGTCACCTCCTTGATATCGCTCGCACACTCATGACGTAGATGCAAGTACCCCGCTCCTACTGGGGCTACGCTGTGCTCCTCGCCTGCTATCTCATCAATCGTCTTCCCTCCACGGTTCTCCACGGCCAGACCCCCTTCTCCATTCTATACCCCCGCAAGGAACCTTTTCCTCTCCCCCTCCGTGTCTTTGGGTGTACGGCTTTTGTTCACGCTCCATCCGCTACCCGCGACAAGCTTTCCCCCCGTTCCACCAAGTGTGTCTTTTTGGGGTACTATACCACTCAAAAAGGCTATTGCTGTTTTGACCCCGTTCTGCGCAAACAATTTGTCTCCGCGGACGTGATATTCTTCGAGAATGCTGCCTACTTCTCTCTTGACTCCTCTCTTACTCCTGATGTCTGTGCTTCTCCACCGCCTCTCTCCATTCCTTCTACTCCTATCGACGTCTCCACTCCTCCCTCATCTCCTCCGTATCCTTCTTTGTCCGTCTCACCCCCTACCCCTCCTCCCTCTACTCTGCAGCCGTCTCTCTCTAGTCCCGGGACAGCCTTCTCCGCCACAGACGCTCCGGTCGCTGAAACACCCGTCGACCTGGATCTTCCCATTGCTCTTCGTAAAGGGGTGCGGGCGTGTACTCAACACCCGCTTGCGGCAATTGTTTCCTATGATCGGATTTCTCCTTCTCGCAGGTGTTTTGTCTTGGCTATCTCCGCTGCTACTACTCCCCGCACCTACCAGGAGGCTCTTGCTATTCCTCATTGGAAATCTGCCATGGATGAAGAGATGGCTACTCTTACTGAAAGGGGTACCTGGACCCTTGTTCCTCCACCAGTGGGTACTGATGTGGTTGGCTGTCGCTGGGTCTTTGTTGTGAAGTTTCGCCCCGACGACACTGTGGATCGCTACAAGGCCCGGCTGGTGGCCAAAGGCTTCACTCAGACTTATGACATTGATTACTTTGATACTTTCTCTCCGGTTACTCGCCTCAGCACCATCCGAGTTCTTCTCTCTGTGGCTGTTAATAGGGATTGGGCTATTTCCCAGCTTGATGTCAAGAATGCCTTTCTCTATGGGGATCTTCAGGAGGACGTCTACATGGAGCAACCTCCTGTGTATGTTGCTCCGGGGGAGACACCACGAGTATGCCGGTTGAAGAAGGCCATTTATGGCCTAAAGCAGAGCCCTCAGGTATGGTTCGACAAGTTCAGTGGCATTGTGGCTACCATCGGCTTTGCAAGGAGTTCGCCAGATCACTCCTTATTTATTCGCAAAACGGCCTCAGGACTGGTGGTTTTGGCAGTGTATGTGGATGATATTCTTCTTACTGGCGATGAACAAGCTGGGGTGGACTTGACGAAGAAACACCTCCGTCAACACCTGGTCACGAAGGATATGGGCTCCCCGAAATACTTTTTGGGGATAGAAATCTATCGGAAGCTTTACTCGTTGGTTCTCTCCCAACGAAAGTATGCCCTTGATCTTCTACAAGAGGCAGGATTGACAGGTGCCAAACTGGCCCGGTTTCCCATGGATATTGGAGAAGACAAAACATGGACGGATGACTCGCCTCTTCTATCTGATTTCACAAGGTATAGACGTTTGGTGGGCAAACTCATCTATCTCATGGTGACCAGACCCGACATCTCCTATGTTGTAGGCAAGGTCAGTCAGTTTATGCAAGCTCCCAGGGAGTGCCATCTTCAGACTGCCTTGAAGATTTTAGAGTATGTCAAAGCAGCACCGGGCAAAGGGCTAATCTTTCAGAAGAATGGTCATCTAAGGGTTGAAGCCTACTCAGATTCAAGCTATGCGAATGATAAAGGCGATCGTAAATCCACATCAGGTTTTTGTACTTTTGTTGGAGGAAATCTTGTGACTTAGAAGAGCAAGAAACAGTCTATTGTCTCCAGATCCAGTGCAGAAGCCGAATACCGGAGTATGTCATCAACCACGCGTGAGTTAAAGTGGTTGCGGGGTCTCAGGCTTGACCTAGGAGAGGTCTATGACTATCCTCTTCCTATATTCTGTGACAACAAGGCCGCTATATACATATCCAAAAATCCGGTCTTCCATGAGAGAACAAAGCATATAGAGGTTGACTGCCACTTCATTCGGGAGGAGATTTTGAAGAAACAGATTTGTACTCCATTTGTCACCTCTGACAAAGAATTTGCGGATATCTTCACAATACCGGTCTCTACTTCCTTCTTCCACATTTGTGACAAGCTGGGCATGATTGATATCTATGCTACAGCTTGAGGGGGAGTGTTGAAGTATTAGACCGGGCAGCCTTGCGGTCTTGTCTGGCAGTTTGTTGACTGCGCGGTCTAGCCGTTCCTTCCCAGCAGGTTCATACTCAGACTGTTGCTGTTTGTAGTTCGAGCGGTCTGGCAGTCTCACTCAGAAGCCTGGAGACCGGGCGGTCTATCGGTCTCCTATTACGGCATGTTCTTATCCTGCTGGAGTTGCCGAGCGGTTAACCCATCTGTCTAATCGCGCGGCCTGTGCGGTCTCTTTATTTTCTAGCCGCTCATCCCTGTACATGTTTAGTCCCACATTGTTTGTTTGTACTCTCTCATATCTCCTCCATTCTATAAAAGGGATGTCATACCTTTGTAAATGATATCTTTTTTTGGATAATAAAATTTCAATTATTCAAATTTCTGTCCGTTCGTTAGCTGCGTGTTCGCTACTTTTACAATTTCCTTGCTGCGATCTTGGCAACCCGTGCACAAAATCCATGGAAATATCATCAAATTGCCACTCTGGGATCGACAGCGACTTCAAATAACCGCCCGGCTTTTGGCATTCCGCCTTCACCATCGCACATGTTTGGCATTTGGCCACGTAGAGGGCAACATGTCTCTTGAGCCCTGGCCACCAGAATAGCTTTTTCATATCATTGAACATCTTTATGCTCCCGGGGTGAATGGAATACTTTGTATAATGTGCTTCATACATCAGTTCTTCCCTCAATTTCCCCACATTTGGGACACACAAACGACCCTCTTTTCGCCAAAGACCGTCATTCCAGGAGAATTTGTCCTATGGCCCCTCATGAACATAGCGTAAGAGATCTTCATCCAACTCCGTTGCCCGTCGAACTCGGTCCGCAAGGTCACATTGCACCTCGGTCCAGTTCAAACATGCAGTGGCAGTGGAATTCTTGTCAACACAATTTATCTCTAATGCTTCCAACTCCTGGATAAGATGTTCATCATGCCTTTGTAACCAACTCGCTCTAGCCGGAACCCTCTGACTCAAGGCATCCGCGACAACATTCCCCTTCCCGGGAGTATAGTGAATTTCAAAAGTGTAGTACCCAAGGATCTCCAACCACCTTCGTTGTCGCATGTTCAAGTCTTTCTGCTCCAATAGGTACTTTAGGCTCTTGCGATCTGTATAGATCTCCACCTTCACTCCATAAAGGTAGTGTCGCCACAACTTTAGTGTAAATATCACCGCCGCTAATTCTAAATCATGGACGGGATAATTTTGCTCGTGCACCTTTTACTGGCGTGAGCCATAACCAATTACCTTTCCATGTTGCAGAAGAACGCAGCCTAAGACGCTCCCTGAGGAATCACTATAAATAACAAATCCATCGGTCCCACTTGGCGAAGACAACACCGGCGCCATGGTCAACCAAACCTTCAGCTCTTCAAAAGCTCGTGCGCACTCTGGCGTCCAAATGAACTTCTGATCTTTTCACGAGCAAGTCTCAACAAATCTTCGATAGTAGCCCGCAAGTCCAAGGAAACTCCTGACCTCGGCCACTGAAAACAACATTGGCCACTCCTCGATGGCCTTGATCTTTGCTGGATCCACTGCAATGCCCGCTCCACTCACCACATGGCCTAGGAAAGCCACCGACGATAACCAAAACTCGCACTTAGAGAACTTGGCATAGAGCTGATTTTGCCTCAAAGTATTCAACACCAACCGCAAGTGTGTCTCATGCTCAGCTTATGACTTCGAGTACACCAGGATGTCATCAATGAACACTATCACGAACAAATCCAAGTTCTCTCGGAACGTGCGGTGCATCAAATCCATAAACACCGAGGGCGCATTGCACAGTCCAAATGGCATGACTGTGAACTTAAAGTGCCCGTAACGCGTTCCAAATGCGGTTTTGGGAATGTCACCTTCCCGAATTCTCAACTGGTAATAACCAGACTTCAGGTCCAACTTCGAATAGATGGTAAAGCCCACCAGCTGATCGAATAACTCATCAATCCGGGGTATCGAATATTTATTCTTTTCGGTCAGCTTATTCAGTTCACGGTAGTCAATACATAACCGCAACCCACCGTCTTTTTTCTTCACAAAAAGCACAGGCGCGCTCCAAGGTGACATTCTTGGGCGTATATAACCTTGCTCCAGCAACTCTTGTAGTTGGACTTTCAACTCAGCCATCTCTTTTGGCGCGACGCGATATGGCAAGCGGGCCACAAGTTTTGCACCTGGAACCAACTCGATCGTGAAGTCAATCTCCCGCTGGGGTGGTAGCCCAGGGAGATCCGTGGGAAACACATCAGTAAATTCCGCCACAATCGGAACCTCGCACACACTGTCCTTAGGCTCAACAGCCTAAATCAGTGCGAAGTAACACTCCGCACCCTTCCGAACAGCCTTGACTACCTGGAGTGTAGACATCAATGTCCCGCCCACTCCTCGCGTACCCGCGAACTTTGTCTCCTGTTCGGTATTCTGGCCCAACGTGATCTCTTTGGACTGGCAATCAATCAAGGCATGCTGCTCCGCAAGCCAATCCATCCCAAAAATCACGTCGAATTCCGATATTGGCAATACAGAAGCAGTCAAACTGAAATCCCGACTTCTTATTTGGACCGCCACATCGCAAGCTTGATCCGTAAGCATCCAACAACCATTCAACAACACCACTATGATGCTATCTGTCTTTGCACGACTAGGTATCCCAAGCCGCGCTATGAACTTGCTAGACAAAAAAGAATGCGATGCACCCGTATCAAACAGTGCTCGCGCCAGCGTGTCCCAAATCATCACAAAGCCTGTGACAATCATGTCACACACACAAACCGCAAACACATAGGCACTAAGCAAAGCATACAAGCAATAACATATGCAAAACTAAACTCATACCTGTGACGACGTCACTCTGCTTGATGGCCTCCTGCAGGCCAAGATTGTAGACCCGGGGCTGCGCCTGAGAGGCAGAGGAGTCCACCACCGCCTTTCCTTTTTCCGCATAAGACGCTCCCGCCTTCTTTTTACTCTTTGGCGGCACCCGACAATCTCGAGCTATATGCCCCACCCGACCATAATTATAGCAGGTACGAGTATCCGGCTTTGAGGTAGCCCCCGACATTGCTCCCGTTGCAACAAATGAAGGAGCTTGCCCACTTGTCTTGGACTTCTTGCCCCATTTCTTCTTATAAAATGGTTTCCCAGATCGGGGCACTTTCCATTCCGGTTGCGTCACAGCCAAATCCCTCTTTCCCTGCACCCTCTTCATATCTTTTTCCAGCGTGCTCGCAGTGTCGACCAACGCCTGGAAGCCTTGGTTCACAGACCTAGAAACCAGGAACCTCAACTCGTCCCTCAGTCCTTCATAGAACCGATTCGTCTTCCTCTGCTCATTAGCAAAAATAGAACCCACATACTGCCCTAAGCGAGTAAACTCATGCAGGTACGCGTCAACACTGCCATCACCTTGCGTCAGCCTTTGGAATTCATTCTCCATGGCAATCTGTTGCGCCGCAGGAAGGTGCTTTTCTAGGAAGAGTCGGGAGAATTCTTCCATCGATACTTGGGTTAAGGGACGACCCGCCAAGTGATGCAACTCCACCTCATCCCACCACAATCTAGATTCTCCTTCAAGCAGGAAGGTAGCTAAGGTGACTTTCTGATGCTCCTCCGTTCCAATCGCCGTCATGACTCGCTTGACGCGCGATAACCAATCCTCAGCCTGCGTCGGAGTTCCCGCTCCCGAAAACGTAGGAGGGTGGAAACTCATAAACCGCGTCAGCTGCTTCTCAGCCGCTCGGGGAGCTACATCCACTACATGTTCAGGCCTTGCCGCCACCTGTTCTGGCCTCATAGCCGATTGCTCCTGCCTAAGTGGCCGGTCTTGGATCATGGCAAATAAAGCCTCAGCAACTAAACGCACATGTTCCGCAGACGGTGGAGGTGTAGGCACCTTGGCTGGTGCCGTACTTTCATCAGAATGCTGGGGATATGACTGCCCAGCTCCACTCCGTGTCACCTAAAGGTGGACAAGACACACACATTAGCGGCCTTACACAAGCAAACAACACAAAATAGGAACGCACAAGTTCCTCAAACACATGAATTTGCATTCCTATCATGGACAGTCAGGAGTTCACTCGCAAAACGTGGTTTACACAGACACGTGCGCGCCATCCCACAAAAGAAGTCGACCACGACTTTGAGAGGAAAAGACCGAGACAGATGATACCAAAAATGTAACAACCCCATCCGTTCATATGGTATATACTAGAAGGTCCGGCCGGGGCCCCACAACATATATCACAAAACAGGCGGTGAAGGTACGGGATGATATCAGAGTAGCGCAACACACTTCTACACACTTTCATTCTAGCGGAAGCCTCTACTAAAATGTGAACTCCACAAGTGAATGTCCAACATATCAAACAACTCCACATTGTTTATATAATAGGAATGTCTTACAATATGTAACATCATTGGCCTTATGGCCTTACAAGGCTTTCAAACAGTGGCCTAAACATTGGCGCGCAGGCCGACCACAATAAAAGAAAACACAACAAGCATTCCAAATAGCCTTCGAGGGCTAGCACTAGCAGCAGCAAAAGCAGCAGGGACCTCAACCTTTATGCGTCCCGCTTGGCTCTCCAACACCTGTACAGGGAAAATCCACCCAACGGTGGCAAACAGAAGCAACGGTCAGCGTTCAGCTGACCAAATTATAACGACCCTACCCCTTTTATCGGGGCATCGGTAATCTTCCTGCAGGCATAGAGTCACAAGCATGGCAATATATTTCATATAAGGTTCTTTCACGCACACATGCCATCACAACCGTTAGCCACCCGGCCCAACGGTCCGTGCACTCAGGGCACATTCTTGGTGTTCTGGAAAAGCACTTGCCCACCACCGTATCAGGGTCACAACCCAACGGTAACTCTCTTGAGCATTTACTCCATGGCGTGCAGCCGGAGTTTTATATTCTTAGTGAACCGGGATTGGCCCTTAGCCCCCCATGGTCTCACGGCGCGCAGGCCTAAGACTCTTGCTATGCGCTCCAACAGACCGTACTTTCTGGTCTCACGTCGGACGAACATAACGCAGGTTAGATCCTCCACCCCCCGTTGCTCAAATCTCCTGGCCATCGCCGAGTACGGCGTACTCGCGACTTAATCAAAGGAGCGGGTCGGTCTCACCAATCCTGTTCTTGGCATTCAGCCTATGTATTTTTATTACACCCATTCAGTTCACAACAGTAGTGGGTCTTTCCTGGGCACACCAGTACTTCCTGTTCCTCGATCACAGGTACGACACCGCAATACCACAAATATCAGGGCTCTTTCCTAGGCACACCAGTACTTCCTTTTACTCTCTTCACAGGTGGACTCCCTACGACATCAAGCATCACAAAGGACCTTTCCTGGTCACACCAGTACTTCCTGTTACTCATTCACAGGTACGATCCAATAGCACAAGCATACACGGATATTTTCCTGGACTACCACTCCAGTACTTCCTGCCCATCACAGGCATAACCTATTGACTCCTTAAACTACACGTTTATCACGAAGTCTTCTCCGGTTCATATGCAACATCACCAATCTAGACCAACCTGTCCAGATGGGCTTCACACAGCATGCCTATTCCGTACTCCATTTCCAGATCTATATGCCAACAAAGGGGATTTCATGAATCCACCCAAAGACTCCCAAAAACAGCCACCTCGTGGTGGGGGAATCACAAACAAATGCCAAAAGAAAGCCTTCACATGGATAGGAAGAAAAGTCGTTACCCTTGAAGACCGCTTCGGTGCCATGAAGCTCCTAGTTGGCTAGAAAGAGGTTTTCCTCCGCAAAACTGGCCTCGGAACGCAGCTTGACACTCTCAAGCTCCACCAACAGCAGCCCTTCTTCTTCTTCGTCCTTCTTCCTCTCCCTTTCTCTCTCTAAGCTTTTAGAAAGATGAAGGCACTAAACAAATGAGAATATGTTCTCAGTTTTCGGCCTTAAGGAAACAAGAAAGAAGCTCAGCCCTTGGATCCCAGCTGAAGGAATGGACGGCCACAAATTTGCCAAAAAAGTGTAATTTTGCCTGACACGGCCTGTGACACGCCCGTGTCCCAGGACGTGTGCCTCAAGCGGTGCTAAACCGACTTATCCAGACCAGTGACACGCCCATGTGACACGCCCGTGTCATGGGCCATGTTACCCAACACGCCTTCAGACACGCCCGTGTCTATGGCCGTGTTCATCACGCTGAAAAATCCCAAAATCGCCCGAGACTCACACGGCCTGTGACACGCCCGTGTCCCAGGCCGTGTGCCCATACACGGCAGTAGACACGCCCCAGCTGCACTTCGTCGAGCTAAGTTCGTCGACCGCACTGACACGCCCTGTGACACGCCCGTGTCACAGGCCGTGTCCGAAGCTCGACGATCGTCGACCAAAATTTTTCGACCACTCGTCGACTGTTCCTCTCGACACTCGACGCACGCAGGACACGCCCTGGGACACGCCCGTGTCCCAGGCCGTGTCACCCCAAAATTGAGCCTGCTGAAAAAAAGGGCTGTTACATCCCTCCCCTCCTAAAAAAATTTCGTCCTCGAAATTAGTACACAGGAAGGCAACCAACAACCAAAAACCAAACAGTTATAACATTAAAATATTCAGGTTACAACAACATTCTCTCCACGAATTACAGAAACAGCTCGGGAAACTCCTCTCGCATGGTTTGCTCTCGCTCCCATATAGGTTCCTCACGGCCACAGTTGTCCCACCAGACTTTCACCATGCCGACCGTCTTGTTCCGCAACTGTTTCTCGGCTCGATCCTCGATCTGAATGGGTTTACCTCTCGTTGTTAACCCATAGTCCACCAGCACACGATCATCTGCGATCACTTGAGCGGGATCTTTAACGTCCTTCCGAAGCACGGAGATGTGAAAGACATCATGTAATCCACTCAAGTCTGCCGACAGAGCTAGCCGATATGCCGCCTCTCCGACGCGCTCCACCACTTCAAATGGACCCAAATATCTTGGACTCAACTTTTTCAAACGTCGAATCCGGGAGACACCTTTTATGGGCTTGATCTTCAAGTAGACCCAATCGCCAACCGCAAATTCCACATTTCGGTACTTGGCGTTGTAGTACTTTGCTTGACGATCTTGGGCTATAAGTATCCTCTCTCGATTAGCCCGTTTGGTTGAATTTGCTTTATCAACCTCATTTGGTTTATACACTCGAGCTTCGCCCGCTTCTACCCAAGCTAAGGGAGTACGACACTTCCTTCCATATAGCGCTTCATATGGTGCCATCCCGATGCTCTCCTGGTAGCTGTTATTATACGCAAATTTCACCATATAGAGATGACCTTCCCATCTCTTTCCAAAGTCGAGGGCGCACATTCGGAGCATGTCCTCCATCATTCTGTTGGTATGTTCAGTTTGGCCATCCGTTTGGGGATGAAAGGCCGTACTGAAAGTCAACTTCGTGCCCAACAGTCGGTGAACTAGCCTCCAGTCATTTGACATGAATCACCCATCTCGATCACTTACGATGCTCCGAGGAACACCGTGAAGCCGTACAATCTGGTCAACATATAATTTTGCCAAACTTTCGACCGAATCATCCCACCTATTCGAGAGAAAATGTGCCACTTTCGTTAGCCGGTCAACAATCACCCAAATGGAATCATTTCTGTTGAAGTATTAGACCGAGCGGCCTTGCGGTCTTGTCTGGCAGTTTGTTGACTGCGCGGTCTAACGGTTCCTTCCCAGCAGGTTCATACTCAGACTGTTGCTGTTTGTAGTCCGAGCGGTCTGGCGGTCACACTCAGAAGCCTGGAGACCGGGCGGTCTATCGGTCTCCTATTGTGGCATGTTCTTATCCTGTTGGAGTTGTCGAGCGGTTAACCCATCTGTCTAACCGCGCGGCCTGTGCGGTCTCTTTATTTTCTAGCCGCTCAGCCCTGTACATGTTTAGTCTCACATTGTTTGTTTGTACTCTCTCAAATCGCCTCCATTCTATAAAAGGGAGGTCATACCTTTGTAAATGATATCTTTTTTTTGGATAATAAAATTTCAATTATTCAAATTTCTGTCCGTTCGTTAGCTGCGTGTTCGCAACTTTTACATGGTATCAGAGCACTCGGTCCTTTCCACCTGACTCAGCTCTCTCTTCCCGTGCGGCTTGTTTCTTCTTCCCGTGACCAGTTCTCGCGGCTTGTTTTCTCTTCTGACCGCTGTGCTGTTCGCGTGGCTTCTCCCTGTTCGCGCGCCTTTCTTCGGTTTGTTCTCGACCTGTTCTCTTGGGTCCTTTGCTTCCTCTTCTCTTCTGTTCGCTCAGACTTTTTTTTCAGTTCGCGCGACCTCTTACCCTGTGCCTTGGTCTGCTTCCTGGCCACTGGTGTTCTTCCACCGTGCCACTGCAGCTTCTTCTCTTTAGCCCACTGCGGTTTCGTCCTTGTTCGCTGCGGTTTATTTCTCGTGTCTCGGCCTCCTCCTTAGTTCGTGCAGCATGCTCTCCTTTTTTCTCTCCCCACGGCTTCTCTTCTTCTCGCGCGGTTTCCTGCCTTCTCTATGACCATCTCCGGTCTCTCTACCCCTGTTATCTCTACCTACACCACTCCTGCATCTCCTCCTCCTCCTACTCCTTCAGGCAACCTTGGCACGCTTTCTAAGCTTGTTGGCTCCAACTATCCCGATTGGAGCATTTCTTTCACCTTTCTTTTTCGCTCTCAGGGCAAGCGTCATCACCTCACTGATGATCCTCCTTCTCTTAACTCTCCTGAATTTGATGACTGGGATGCGAGTGATGCCCTTGTCCACACTTGGCTGGGCAATAGCCTCTCTGATGAGTGCCTTCCCGTCATTCGTCATGATGAGACGGTCAAGGCCGCCTGGCTTCACCTAGCTGCTCTCTATTCGAAGAGGGGCCAGACGTCCCACATTTATACTCTTTATGTGGACCTCTTCGCCCGCCCTTCCATGTCTCCTGCTGCGGCTTATCAGCAGGTTCAAGCTCTTGGCGCCGAGATCCTCCAGAATCGCCCATTCTCCGCGGACTTGACCGACCAGCACAAACACTTCTAGGATCTTCTGGTTGTTTGTTATCTTCTCCGTCTTCCCGATTCCTATGATATGATCCGCCAACAGATCTTGGGTGAGGCGGAATCTCCTACTTTGGATGCCACCGCGGCTCGCATTGCCGCTGTTACTTCGCTGCTCCAGCGGCCTCTGTTGACCTCCCCCCTTCCCAGGACTCCTATGCTCATCAGGCTCAGCGTGTGGGGGGGGGGGGGGGGGGGGGGGGGGGGGGGGGGGGGTGGGCCCTAGTGGCCGCAGCAACTCAGGCGGTCGTAGTTCGTCCAGGTTCCTCTGCTCTCACTGTGGTCGTACCGGCCATTCTGTTGACCGCTGATGGCAGAAACATCCTCATTTTCGCCCTTCCGGCGATGCTCCTTCCTCGACCTCCGCCTCCTCTCGGCCGTCTGCCTCTGTGGCCACGACTTCAGGTAGTGCCCACGTCATTACCCAAGGTAAATGGCTGATTGACTCGAGTGCTACAAATCATATGACTGCCAACCCTCATTGCTTCTCTCTCCTTGAAACGCATGACCGGCTCCCCCCGATTCGTGTGGCGGATGGTTTACCGTCCCCGGTTCTTGGGACGAGCATGGTTCAAGTCACTACGTCGCTTCGCTTGGAGGACACTCTCTATGTCCCGAAGTTCTCGTGCAATTTATTATCTGTTACTACATTATGCCGGCAACTTCTGTTCTCTGTCTTATTCATTCCCACTTCTTGTTCTTTTCAGGACCCAAGAACCCAGTGGACGATTGCTACTGGGACTGAGAGCGGAGGCCTCTACTTCCTCGACAACGTTTCCGCTCTGTCCGCCTACTCCTCCTCCTCTACAGATCTGCTTCAATGGCATCTTCGCCTTGGACATCCTCCTCCACGGATTCTTCGACAGCTTCTGCCACACTTACCTCCGACCAGTTCTCCGCTCAACTGTGATGCGTGTCAGCTTGGAAAACATCATCGCTCCTCCTTCCCGCCGAAGCAAGGCCGTGGATCCTCTCGCCCATTTGATCTCATTCATTCTGATGTCTGGGGTCCTGCTCCTACCCTCACCGTTGGTCGGGGTAGTTCCTACTTTTAACCTTTATAGATGATTTTTCTAGATGTACCTGGGTGTATCTATTAAAAGATCGTTCTGAACTCTTTTCTATCTGGCAATCCTTTTATTTTATGATTAAGACTCAATTTGGCATTTCTATTAAAGTTTTATGCTCTGATAATGCTAAGGAATATCTTAGTCATGAGTTCTCCTCTTTCTTTCGACAACATGGTCTTCTTCATCAAACCACCTGTGTTTACACCTCCCAGCAGAATGGGGTGGAGGAGCGTAAAAACCGTCACCTCCTTGATATCGCTCGCACTCTCATGATGCAGATGCAAGTACCCCGCTCCTACTGGGGCTACGCTGTGCTCCTCGCCTGCTATCTCATCAATCGTCTTCCCTCCACGGTTCTCCACGGCCTGACCCCCTTCTCCATTCTATACCCCCGCAAGGAACCTTTTCCTCTCCCCCTCCGTGTCTTTGGGTGTACGACTTTTCTTCACGCTCCATCCGCTACCCGCGACAAGCTTTCCCCCTGTTCCACCAAGTGTGTCTTTTTGGGGTACTCTACCACTCAAAAAGGCTATTACCCCAAAACTGAGCCTGCTAAAAAATGGGCTGTTACAACAAATCTCCCCCACTTAAAGAATTTCATCCCGAAATTAAGTAAAGGTACACAAAATAAATGTTACCTGAGTGGAATAACTCGGGGTATTCTTCCAACATAGTTTGCTCTCACTCCCAAGAAAACTCCTCACGTCCGTAGATATCCCAACAGACCTTAACCATTCGGATTTCCGTGTTGCGGAGTTGTTTGACTTCAATATCTTCTATACGTATCGGCTTGACCTTTGTCGTCAACTCATAATCAACCGGCACTTGATCGACCGCAACTATCTCCGAAGGCTCTTGCACTGCCTTACGCAACATCGATACGTGGAAAACATCGTGTAGCCCACTCAATTCCACCGACAGCTTCAATCTATACGCTGCTTCGCCAACACGCTCCAGGATTGCAAATGGTCCAAGGTATCTCAGACTCAACTTCTTCAAGCGTCGAACCCGCGAAACACCCTTGAACGGCTTGATTTTTCAATACACCCAGTCGCCAACACCGAACTCCACGCTCCTAGTACTTTGCTTGCCTGTCCTGAGCAATCTTCAACCTTTCCTGAATTGTACGTACCATTGAAGTGGCGTCTTCCACTGCTTGACGTTTATACAACTTTGACTTGCCTGTCTCCAACCAAGACAACGACGTACGACACTTCCTCCCATATAAGGCCTCGAAAGGTACCATTCCAATACTCGCTTGATAGCTGTTGTTATACGCAAACTCCACCATGTACAGGTGATCCTCCCAATAATTTCCGAAATATAGGACGCACATGCGAAGCATGTCCTCCATCGTCCTGTTGACCCTCTCAGTCTGACCATCCGTCTGTGGATGGAAGGCTGTGCTGAAACTCAGCTTAGTTCCCAACAAACTATGCACCAGCCTCCAGTCCTTCGACGTGAAGCGTCCATCTCGGTCACTAACAATACCGCGGGGCACACCATGCAACCGCACGATATTATCCACATAGAGTTTGGCTAACTTTTCCACCGGATCTTGCTTCCTATTTGGGTTGAAATGTGACACCTTTGTCAACCTATCTACGACCACCCAGATGACATCGTTTCCCTTCTGTGAATTTGGCAAACCATGCACAAAATCCATAGAAATGTCGTCGAACTTCCATTCTGGGATAGGCAAGGACTTTAAGAAACCTCCGGGCTTCTGGCACTCTGCCTTCACTAAGGCACAAGTTTGACACTTGGCCACATAAAGTTCTACATCCTTCTTTAATCCTGGCCACCAGAATAACTTCTTCATGTCTCTATACATCTTCGTGCTTCCTAGGTGGATTGAGTACTTGGTATGATGTGCCTCGTACATCAACTCCTCCCGAAGATTATCAGCACTAGGGACGCATAGAAGACCCTCCTTCCTTAGTAGTCCATCCTCAACAACAAACTGGGAATTTGACCCATCCAAAGATTCATCTAAGATCCGCTTCATGCTGCTATCCCGAACCAATGCCCGTCGAACTCTATCAGCCAGATCATACTGCACCTCTGTCCAACACAATATCTCCTCGGCACTAGACCGTTTATCAATGCTGGAGATCTCTAATGCCTCCAAATCATGGACCAAGCTCTCATCATGTACCAACAACCAACTGGCCTGCGCATGAGCCCTGCGGCTCAATGCATCCACCATTGCATTTCCTTTCCCTAGTACATAATGTATCTTGAAGGTGTAGTCCACCAAGAACACCATCCACCTCCGCTGCCTCATGTTCAGATCCTTCTGATCTAACAAGTACTTCAGGCTCTTATGATCGGTGTAGATATCAACTTTCACACCGTACAGGTAGTGCCTCCACAACTTCAGAGCAATTATCACGACCGCTAACTCTAAGTCGTGAACCGGATAATTCCTCTCATGAACCTTCAATTGTTGTGAACCATAGGCTATCACGCTCCCATGTTGTAGCAGAACACAGCCCAAACCACTGCCCGAAGCATCACTATAAATTTCAAATCCTTCGGTTCCACTTGGAGAACATAAAATAGGCGCCGTGGTCAACTGCCTCTTCAACTCTTCAAAAGCCTGCTCACACTCCAGCGACCACACAAACTTTTGGTCTTTCCTTGTCAATGTCGTGAGTGGTAACGCTATCCGCGAGAAGTTCTCTACGAAGCGTCTGTAGTTGCCGGTAAGCACCAGAAAGCTCCGAACTTCCGCCACTGTAGTCAAAATAGGCCACTCCCGTATCGCCACTATCTTCGCCGGATCCACCTCTATTCCTTCTCCACTAACAACAAGACCAAGGAACGCTACTGAGGATAACCAGAACCCACACTTGGACAACTTAGCATACAACTGATTTCTCCTCAACGTCTCCAACACCATGTGTAGATGCTTGTAATGGTCCTCCTCACACTGCGAGTATACCAAGATATCATCGATAAATACTATCACGAAATGATCCAGGTATTCTCTGAACGTCCTATTCATTAGATCCATAAACACGGATGGTGCATTGGTCAGCCCAAACGGCATGACTGTGAACTCATAATGCCCAAACCGCGTGCTGAATGCTGCCTTTGGGATATCACTTTCCCTTATCCTCAATTGGTAATAGCCGGACTTCAGATCTAACTTCAAATATACTGTTGACCCAACCAACTAATCAAATACATTGTCAATCCTGGGAATCAGATACTTGTTCTTCTCCATAAGCTTGTTCAACTCCCGATAGTCAATACAGAGTCGCAAGCTCCCATCCTTCTTCTTAACGAAAAGAACCGGTGCGCTCCAAGGCGACGAACTTGGACGCACATACCCTTGCTCCAACAACTCCTGCAGTTGCACCTTCAACTCCGCCATCTCTCGCGGCGCTATTCGATACGGAGAGCGTGACACCGATTTGGCACCCGGTACCAGCTCAGTAGTAAAATCAATCTCCCGTTGAGGAGGGGCTCCTGTGAGATCATCTGGGAACACATCAGGATACTTGGACACAACTGGGATACTATCCAGGCTTGGCCTAGGCATTGAAGCCTGCACTAAGGTGACAAACAGCTCTGCACCAGACCGAACTGCCTTGATCACTTGAAGGGCTGACATCAGAACTTTACCCGAACCATTCATGCCTGCAAACGTAGTCTCCCGTTCAGTATGGAGCCCCAACTTAACCTCCTTTCGGTTGCAATCGATGTAAGCTCGCTGCTCCGAGAGCTAGTCCATACCAAAGATTACATCGAACTCCACTAACGGTAGAACCAATGCTCGCAAAACAAACTCCTGGTCCCCAATCTGTATCTTCACCACACAGAACTTATCTGCGCGCATTGAGCACCCATTGGGCAACAACACATCCAACCTATCTTTTGCTATCGAGGAAGGGACCCCGATGCGCGACACGAATCTTTCGGACAAGAAGGAATGTGAAGCCCCCATATGTAACAGGGCTCTCGCCGGACAATCGAAAATCAACATGAAGCCTAGCACCAAGAATAACAAGCTAACATATAAAAGAGGTAACAACTACATAAAGTTAAACTACTAAAATTTAACCCATACCTGTCACCACGTCAGCATGCTTTATGGCCTCTTGCAGACCAAGATTATAAACTCTAGGCTGGGCTGGAGCATGATGGGACGCGGTTGACTCCACCGCCTTCCCTTTCTCTTCATAGGTCGCTCCAGGCTTCCTCTCGGACTTTGCACGTCCGCTCAAACACTCACGAGAAAAGTGCCCCATCTTCCCACAGTTGTAACAAGCTCCTGGAACTCGACTTGTGGTTGCCCCCGACGTACCAGACGAAGGGGCTGAGTTCGAAGTCCTCTGCTTCTTGTTCCATCTGCAAAATCCTGACTTTGCATTTGCCACTTTGAACTCTGCCTTCTTTTCCCATAGGTCCTTCTTCTCTTGCACTTTCTTGACAACCTTTTCCAATGACCGGGCCGAATTGACCAAGGCTAGGAAGCCCTGCACCTTAGGCCTAACAAGGAGTAATTGTAGGTCGCCGCGTAGACCCTCATAAAATCGGTTGGTCTTCCTCTCTTCTTCCGTAAACATAGCACCCGCATACCGATCCAACTGTGTAAACTCGTGGAGATACTCGTCCATGCTTCTGGCTCCCTGAGTCAACCCAAAATACTGATTCTCCATCTCAAGCTTCTGAGCAGAGGGTAAATATCTGGCCAAGAACAATCTTGAGAATTCCTCCATAGGCACATTAGCAAGCTGCCTTCCCACTAAGAGATGAAACTCCAACTCATCCCACCACAATCTCACCTCACCATCCAAAAGGAAGGTCGCTATGGTGGTCTTCTGCCACTACTTAGTTAACGTGGCTGTCAAGACCCTCTTTATCGTAGAGAGGCAATCCTCAGCTTGAGCTGGCGTTCCAAACCCATCGAATCTCGGAGGATTAAAGCCCATTACATGCTTGAGCTATCTCTCTGTAGCTCTCCTTGGCTCTACTGATCCACTACCGTACGCTCCACCACTCTCGGCTCTGGCACCCTAACCGGTTCTTGCTCAACAACAGGTGGTGCGTGGTGCAACTGCCCTGCATGTTGGGCATTTATCATCGCAAAGACTGCTTCAGCCACAAAACTGATGGTTTCTGCTGAAGGAGGTGTTGTAGGCACGTCCCTCGGTGCACTACTTTCTACCGATTGTGGACACTCTAACTGACCAACACCGCTCCTAGCTACCAATAATAGCAAAGAACCACGATTAGACGACAAAAAAATTGCTAAAAACAATCATTGGAACACTCAGGTTCCACAAAACAAGTGTATTTTTCATTCCTAAGTGGACATTCATGGGTTCTTTTTGATGTTATAACGATGACGCACACATGTGCTCACCACCCCTTAAAAGAATTTGCCCACGAATTCATTTAAGCCTGACTGTAACCAGAAGTCTGATACCAAATTGTAACACCCCCATCTGTCGTATGACATATAGTAGAAGGTCCAGCTGGAACCCGACACCATATACCACGGACAGTCGGAAGGGTTATGTATGAATAATCAAACTATCCAATTAAAACTACTCGTCCTAACATAGAGCATTCTAGCGGAAGCTTTTAAACAGTTGAAAGAACCCATAATGGTAATCCAATAATCATGAATGTCCACAACCACTACAACTTGAATGAAAAACAAATACACTAAAAGACACTTGGCCTTATGTCCTTACAGGAGTTCGCTTAACAATATAATGTTTTCCATACATCGGCTCGCAGGCCGGCCACACATGATGAAAAAAAGAACAACTATTCGCTTTGGCCTTCTAGGGCTAGCACAACAACAAGGGCTCCAACCTACTATTTGGTACTGTGCTCCGTGACACCTACAAGCAACATTCCACCACACGGTGGCAAACAAAGCAACGGTCAGCCAAAGCAGACCAAATTATAACGACCCCGCCCCTAACTCGGGACGTCGATGCTCCTTCCCTGCAATTCATTAGCCCAGCTAAATAATATAGAACAATCATACTACGCCACAGGTGTAGGCTCGCACGACCAAACACCCCGTGCACTCAGGGCACATTAATGGTGAATCCTGACACTTTAGCGTCTTCACCACCACCCCCAGGATGGCAATCTCATGAGCATTTTAGCCTCTCTGACCATTGTCTAAGGCTCTCGACTATGCTAACGGCCAGTCCCCTTTTCGGGTCTCTCGCACCGAACCACATAGCCTAGGTCCGATTCCACTTGCTCGTTGCTCACAACGCGTAGTTCACCATAAGACGTACGCACGAGCCAAGCTTCTCTCGGATCACGCCACAATTTCCAAACATCGCATAACCCAGTTTTGCACAAGGCCAGCTCCCGGACCGCCAAGTTAGCAGAATAACGTTTCCGCTCAGTTTTCCGGGTGCGTCTTGGAGTTAATCCCCAAGGATCCCTGCTGCAATCTATCGCGTAGAAACCCGAAAACCCAAAGCATGGAGACTTCTCCGGCAAACCATAATAAATGCAACATCACCGATCCATACCAACATGTCCGGGTAGGCTTCACACACAATGCCTATGTCCGTACTTCGATTCCGGGCTCTATATGCAACACATGGGGGACTATTCACGTCAACCCCAGGGAACACCGCACACTCGCTACACACTCGTGGGAGCGGGTCTCCCTATGAAAAAGGAAGAGAGCTTCACATGCTCAAGTAGAGAATCGTTACCCTTGTAGTACGCTTATGCACTATGAAAAACTATCCAGATATAAGTCTTCGCAACGGAATTTCCTCCACGGATCCGCTCTCGGTTCTCTAAATGGTGCTCCGATGCTCCGCCGGTGGCCGGAATCCTCCTCCTTATTCCTCGTCTCTCTAACTCATTGAAAGAGAGTGCTTAAGAGATAAATGAGGAATTGATCCTCTATTTACGACCTTAACAGAGCAGGAACTCATCTGGGCCGTCGGATCATAAGAAAATAAATAGCTCAGATCCGCTCACAAATCCCCAAAACTGGGCCGAACATGGCTAGGCACACGGCCGTGCCCTAGGCCGTGTGCCTCGATCCAGGCACGATCGTTGAACATAGAGACTCACACGGGCTCAGACATGCCCGGGTCGCAATCGACACGCCCGTGTCGGGATCTGACATGCCTGTGTCCTAGGACCGTGTCACAGAAAATCGCCACGCCAACCAACATAACTCTTGGGAACACGGGTACTGACACGGGTAGGCACACGCCCGTGTCAGATGACACGCCCGTGTCACTCTGCCGTATTTCCTGCCATGTCCTTCTCTAGACACAGCCGGCCAACAGAGAGCCCCAGACGGCCTTGGACACGCCCGTGTCCTAGGCCGTGTACCCCTATACAGGAACCAAAAATATTTCCTGGGACGCGACCAGCTTGATACCGATTTTCGTGGCGTTACACGTAAATTGACACCGCTTGATATTCCCAGTTGGAAGTGGGAGAGTATTTCGATGGATTTTATTACCGGTCTAATGAAATCTCCCCGTGGGCACGACTCCATTTGGGTGATAGTCGATAAATTGACTGAATGTGCTCACTTCGTCCCTTTTAAGATTGGATATTCTATGAAGAAGATAGCTTAATTATACCTGGAAGAGGTTATCAGATTGCATGAAGTTCCTGTCAGTATCGTATCAGACCGAGACTCTAGATTTATGTCTCGTTTTTGGAAGAGCTTACATGAGGGGTTGGGTACCAATTTAAGATATTCCACTTCCTATCACCCGCAGACGAACGGTCAGATGGAAAGAGTAAATCAGATAGTGGAAGATATGATCAGATGTTATATTTTGGATCACGGTGGCGCTTGGGATGAGCATCTCAGGATCATGGAGTTTGCGTACAATAATAGTTATCAAGAGATTCTGCAGATGGCCCCGTTTGAGGCATTATATAGGAGGCGTTGTAGAACTCCTTTGTTTCGGGCTGAAGTTGGTGAGAGACCGTTGCTAGGTCCGGAAACTCTTGAAGAGATGAATTGTACCGTGACTCATATTCGAGAAAAGCTCAGTGTATCACAAGAACGCTATGGGAAATATGCTAATCAATGAAGGGTTGATCTGGAGTTCGCTGTTGGTGACTTTGTTTTTCTGAAAGTTTCTCCAATGTCTGGTGTTAAAAGGTTAGGAAGGAACCACAAGTTAGACCTCCGGTACGTGGGACCTTTTCAGATTTTTGAACGTGTTGGAGTTTCAGCGTATAGGCTGGAGTTGCCTGCTACCTTCCCTGGTGCCCATGATGTGTGCCATGTGAGCCAGTTGTGGAAGTGTATTCATTATGATCGTCAAGTCCTTGACTCGGTGCCCCAAATTCAGCTCAACCTTACGTATATGGAAGAGCCTGTCTGTGTTTTAGAATCTCAAGAGCGTGTGTTGCGGAGAAAGACCATCCCCATGGTTAAGATTCTTTGGAGAAATCAAGACGTCGAGAGCGCGGCGTGGGAATTGAAATCGGCGATGAGGGAATCTCATTCGCATCTCTTCTCTTAGTCCTGGTATGCCTCTATGTTTTTGGTGGTGTTGGATTTTCTCATTTTTGGTTTGGTTTTGTAGTTGTGTTAAGTTTCGAGACGAAACTTCTTTTAGGGGGAGTGACTGTAATGCCCCCAATTTTTCGATGATTTTATTTGAATGGGTATTGTCATATTTATGACGTCGTGACATTACTTTTAACGTCGAGTTGACGGCGCAATGTCGTTAAGGCATTTTCGCATCCGTACAGTTGAGTCGGCCGAATTCTTGTTGTAATTGGAAAATTTTTTATTTGAAAATTTAGTTAAATAATTTTGGACTTGCCCGTCAAGTTTCGTCGCGATCAGAGCGATATTTGAGCCTCAATGATTTTCCGAAGTTTTGTGGAATTTATGTTCGCCGTAGACGTTGAAAATTTATATCTCAAGAACGACTCGTCGGATTCTTGTTTTAACTTTGCCATTGAGTTCGGAGCGTCAGTGTTCGCCAACGGTGCGAATTTCGTTTGATTCGGCGTGCGTTCGGGTCTCCATTTTGAACTCGTATTTACTTATTCAAAAAATATAAATATAATTATTTTAATATTAAAACACTATTCAAAAATGTCTTTTACTATTCATTCCTATAGTTTAATTTTTGGATATATCTGTAAAAAAAGATTGTTTATTAAATTTTTGTTCTCGAGTACAAAAAACATTGTGAAAATACTTTTACGAGAAGGTTTTATTGAAAACGTTCGAAAACATAAAGAAAGTAAAAAAAATTTCTTGGTTGTAACCTTACAACATAGAAAGGCTATAAAAGGGAAAAAATAATTTTAAAACATATAAGTCGACCCGGTTTACGAATCTATTCCAACTATCAACGAAACCGCCCATAAGAGCCACCGTTCGCCATTGGCTGTTTCGCCATATTCTCAAAAGACCTATATCTACAGCCGTGGCGATGGGGGCATGGTTTGGTAATACGCTAATTTGTCTACTATTAGTAGATAAAATAATTTCTTTCACTTCAGAATCCCAAATCATTCGATTAGGAGTCTGTACACAAAGATTTAAGGTCATTTCTTTAATTTGGTCTCCTCTTCTAAGTTCATAGCTTTTGTGGTAGCTTCATCGAAGTTACCCACCAAATTAAAAGGCTTGCTCGGGAAGATCGTCTAATTCTCCGAAAAGGATGAATTGAAACGCCCGAATTGTTTCTGTGAGATCAACATATTTCTTCGGAGATCCGGTAAATACTTCTGCAACAAAGAAGGGTTGTGATAAGAAACACTCAATCTTTCGTGCTCTTGCTACGGTTAAACGATCTTTTTCGGATAATTCGTCCAACCCAAGGATAACTATAATGTCCTGAAATTCTTTGTAACGTTGTGAAGTTTCCTTAACCATTTGCGCAGTTCCATAATGTTCCTCGCCAACGATCCGAGGTTGTAACATAGTTGACGTTGAATCCAAAGGATCTACTGCTGTATAAATACCTTTGGCAGCTAATCCTCTTGATAATACGATAGTAGCATCTAAATGTGCAAATGTTGTAGCAGGAGCAGGGTCGGTCAAATCATCCGCAGGTACATAAACTGCTTGGATCGATGTTATAGATCCTTATTTTGTAGAAGTAATTCTTTCTTGCAAAGAGTCCATTTCCGTACTAAGGGTAGGTTGGTAACCCACTGCAGAAGGCATTCTACCTAATAAGGCAGATACTTCGGACCCTGCTTGAACGAAACGAAATATATTGTCGATGAATAGAAGTACGTCTTGCTCATTAACATCCCAAAAATATTCCGCCATGGTTAGGGCCGTCAAGCCAACTCTCATACGAGCCCTTGGCGGTTCATTCATTTGACCATAGACTAGAGCGACTTTGGATTCTGCAATATTTTTCTCATTAATCACCCCAGATTCTTTCATTTCCATGTAGAGATCATTTCCTTCACGAGTACGTTCACCTACTCCACCAAATACGGATACGCCTCCATGAGCTTTGGCAATGTTGTTGATCAATTCCATGATGAGTACTGTTTTACCCACTCCAGCTCCCCCAAATAGTCTAATTTTTCCTCCCCGGCGATAGGGGGCTAAATGATCCACCACTTTAATCCCTATTTCAAAGATTGATAATGTTGTATCTAACTATATGAAATCCTGGCTTTCGTGCTTTTGGGAGTCGTCCGAGATCCTTTCGATGACCTATATTGCGTTGAAGGGATATCTATATGATCCAATCAATTGCGTCAGGGCCGCGGTAGCAACGAAACCAGGGAAAGTATACATAAAAGACAGTTCTTTTCTATTATGTATTACTATAATTAGAAATTAGAATTCTTTCTAATTAAATTAGTTATATTAGTCTGGATTCTTCTCGGGTGGCTGTAGGTAGTACTCGAGTAATTTGGTTTTTTGTTCTCGAGTACTGTAGATTCTTCCCGAGTGGTCCATTACATTTTGCGTTCGAATGTCTTTTTGAGGGTCAAAACGGTGTCGTATAAAAAAATAGTTAACATGAAATTTGTTTGTCTCGACGAGATATACAACTTTCATGTTGGGTACTTTTCGATATGAAGCCATCCTAAATCTCTATTGTCATTTTCCATGCACCCGCTCGTAAATATTCCGTTTTTTGTTTCCTACTTGGACAAAACTTTTTATAAATATATATATATATATATATTTTGATACTTAAGATAATTAAGAAAGAAAAACTTCATCTTCTCCGGATTTTCTCCCAAACCAGAGCGGCATGAGCGAGAGAGAGAACGTCTTTCATGAATCTTTCGGTGGCCGCCGACAGTGCTCCGGTGCTCCAAATCTTCAACCGAATATAGATCCAGAAAGCTCTCGTCGAGAGCTACACCATCGTGGTAAAATTTTTCCCGTTTCTTGAGTTTTATCATTAGGGTATTTCGGCCCTAACCTGTATTTAAGCCATTTTTGTTCAGATTTCGGCTCCTCCCGTCTTCTTTTGCCCCCATCTGCGACGTGGAGTGATTTGTAGGAGTTTTTTCCGATAAAACCAAGGCAAGTGGTCGTTTATCTTCCCCTCCTTTCTTTTTCCCGATTTGCTAGCATTTATAGCTTTCCTGTCGAGTAGTTATCATAAATAACCTTCTGATATTTATGATTTTTTAATCATAGTTTAAATATACTTGTTATGTCATGTTCTTGATTTGCTAATCAAACCTTGTAAAGTAGTATTTATTTGATGATGCGATTGAATCATGTTCTTTTAACCGTCCCCTATCTATTGTGTAGGACGTGTTAGAGATTATCTAGGACTGTAGGTCCTTCCTAAAGGTTGATCAACTGCTTCAATTCTAGAATTGTTTTGTAGAATCCGACGTGCCGTTATTGACTTGAGATGTCTATCATGTTTTTTTCGTGGCTATGCCGTGGGGCGAGACAAGCCACCAGGCCCCGATTGGGTTGTGGTGTGCCTTTGAGCTCTAAAACTGGATCGTTACGGGGTTTTCCTTCTGGGTTTTTCTTCGTTGCGGGTGTCATTAGTGGGTTAATCCACCGCCGCAACATTTGATCTCCCTATTTGCACTTTGTGGGGCTCTACCGAGTTTTAGGGCATTTGTGGTGTTTGGTGGAGTGTTTAGTCTCCCCCGCATTTAGATGGATAATTGTCTTTGGGGTTGTGTCCAGCTGAGTTGACCACCTTGCCTGTTTTGGATTGTTTGGTGGAGTTGACCACAGGTGGCTAATGAGGGTTTGTTTCTCTTCCTGATTGTTTAATCTTAATTTTTCCCCTTATAGCCTTGTGCGTATGGGCTATTCTTATTGTACTGGACGCTTCACGTAAGTTTTTCTCTATTTACTTTTATACCTTACTGTTGTACTTGTTTATGTACTTTTCTTTGGTCTTGGGTTGGTACCCCTTGACTTTTGTACTCGTGGCTTATTTCTTTTGCCATCACATGTACTTTCTTGCTGAGGTGTTCTGTCTTTGGAATGCCTCAGGTTCAGAGCTGTAGCTGATTCTTCGGTGCTGGTTTTGGAGTGCTTGTGCGGGAGTGTTGGCCGTTGTTATTGCCTCGACATAGCGAGGTAGTTTGTTGTTTATCTTGTTTCACTGGTTCAGACATACTTTTATTTTGTGGGTTCGTGTCAATTTGTTGTCGCCCACAAGATTGCTATTTTTGGAAACTTGCTAGCTACTTCATTTTCTTTTTGTGGATGTGGATTACTTGCTCTCTGGGATGTTTTATGTTAGGATTGCATGATAGTTATTTTCAAGTATAAAAAAATTACTATTATTACCGCATGCATTGCATAATTTAAAATGTTAAATCACTATATTTAATGACCTTACAAATTCACTTTTATTACTATTATAAATTTAGCACTTGCATATCTTGAGGTATCCTTTTGGAACCTCTAAGCTCTTGTAGGATGCCTAATCCGATAAAAGAAGTATTTTCCGCCGTGTATAATTACATTTCTTGTGGACTAGATGAGCCACTCAGCCGAGGGATATGACTAACTATTATACTTAAATTGACTTTAACTCTAAATAACCTAAAGAATCTTCATGGTAAGTAGGAGTTTTTCCTGAGCGTCCGCAGCTATCCCCTGCTGACGTGGCATCATGACGTGCATTTTTCCCTTACTATGATATACCTTTATTGGCGGTGAAAAATGCGGGTCGTGACAATAAGGGCCTACACTCAGTGGCCAGCAAACCACCTACCTCAGGCTGTTAAGACCTACACTCAGGCTGGGAGGACAGCCTTACCTCAGATCCACAAGGGATCCTACCTTAGAGCTCTGTAGTGCTCCTACTGTAACGCCCCGAAAATCATAACCGAGCTGGTCGTGTCCAAGAGAATTTTTGGTGCCTATATAGGGGCACATGGAATAGGACACGGGCGTGTCCAAGGCCGTGTGGTTCTTTGTGTTGGCCGGCTGTTTCTAGAGAAGGAGACGGCAGGAAGCACGACAGCGTGACACGAGCGTGTCAAATGATACGGGCGTGTGCATACCCGTGTCACCACCTGTGTTCCCAAGAGTCATGTCGGTTGGCGTGGCGGTTACTGGTGACACGGCCCTAGTGCACGAGCGTGTCAAAAACCGACACGGGCATGTCAGGTTGAGACACGGGCGTGTCTCGACTTGTGTCCTCTTCTATGCTCGACGATCGTGCCTGGATCGAGGTACACGGCCTGGGATACGGCCGTGTGCGAGGCCGTGTTTGGCCCAGGTTTGAGGATTTTTTGGCGGATCTGAGCCGTTCTTTTTCTTTAATTAAGATCCAACGGCCCAGGTGTGTTCCTGCTGTGTTAAGGCTGGGAATGAGGCATTAACTCCTCAATTTCTCTTTAGCTTTCTTCTTCTAAGGATTTTGAGAGAGGAGAGAGCAAGGAGGAAGAAAGGGGAGGTTTCCGGCCGCCGACGGAGCATCGGAGCACCAATTTGAGAACCGAGAGCGGATCCGCTGAGGAAATTCCATTGCGAAGCCTTCTATCCATATAGTTTTTCCATGGCGCAAAAGCGTACTACAAGGGTAACGATTCTCTACTTGAGCATGTGAAGCTCTCCTTCTTTTGCATAAGTAAGTCCGCTACCGCGAGTGTGCGGTGAGTGTGCGGTATTCCTTGGGGTTGACAGGAATAGTCCCCCTTGTGTTGCATATAGAGTCCGAAAGCAAAGTACGGACATAGGCATTGTGTGTGAAGCTTACCCGGACATGTTAGTCTGGATCGGTGATGTTGCATTTTTTATGGTTTGCCGGAGAAGACTCCGTGTTTTGTGTTTTCGGGTTTCTACACGGTAGATTGTAGCAGGGACACTTGGGGATTAACTCCAAGGCGCACCCGAAAAACTGAGCGGAAACATAATTCTGCTAATTTGGCGGTCGAGGAGCCAGCCTTGTACATAACTGGGTTATGTGATGTTTGGTATTGTGGCGGGATCCGAGAGAAGCTTGGCTCGTGCGTACGTCTTAAGGTGACTATGTGGTGTGAGCAACAAGCAAGTGGAATGCAGGGAAGGAGCACCGCCGTCTCGAGTAAGGGGCGGGGTCGTTATAATTTGGTCGGCTTTGGCTGACCGTTACTTTATTTGCCACCGTGCGGCAGAATGTTGCTTGCAGGTGCTGCAGAGCTGAGTAGCAAGTAGCGGGCTGAAGCCCAAGATGCTGAGCTGGCCCTCGAAGGCCAAAGTGAACAATTGTATTTTATTTCGATCATGTGTGGCCATCCTGCGAGCCGATGTATGGAAAACACTACCTTGTTAAGTGAAACTCTTGTAAGGCCATAAGGCCAAATACTTTCATTGTATTTGTTATTTCATTCCTGTGGTAGTTGTGGACATTCATGATAGTTGATTATTCAATTATGGGTTCGTTATAACTGTTTAAAAGCTTCCGGTAGAATGCTCGGTGTAGGGCGAGTAGTCTTAGTTGTATGGTTTCGATATTCTTATGTAACCCTTCCGACTGTTCGTGGTATATGGCGTCGGGTTCCAGCTGGACCTTCTGTTATATGACATACGACGGATGGGGGTGTTACAATTTGGTATCATACTTTTGGTTCCGGCCAACTTAAATGAATTCGTGGATGAATTCTTTTAAGGGGTGGTGAGCACATGTGTGCGTCATCGTTATAAAATCAAAAAGAACCCATGAATGTCCACTTATGAATAAAAAATGCACTTGTTTTGTGGAATCTGAGTGTTCCAATGATTATTTTTAACAATCTGTTTGTCGTCTAATCAAGGGTCTTTGCTATTATAGGTGGCTAGGAGCGGTGCTGGGCAATCGGAATGCCCGCAATCGGCGAAAATTAGTGCACCAAGGGACGTGCCTACAACACCTCCTTCAGCAGAAACCATCAGATTAGTTGCTGAAGCAGTCTTTACTATGATAAATGCCCAACCTACAGTTCAAATGCACCATGTACCACCTGTTAATGAGCAAGAACTAATTAGGGCGGTAGAGCCGTGCGTGGTTGAGCGCACGACAAGTTGATCAGGTAGCACCAAGGAGAGCTACAGAGAAGTAACTCAAGCATGTGATGAGCTTTAATCCTCCGAGGTTCGACGGGGTTGGAACGCCAACTCAAGCCGAGGATTGGCTCTCTACAATAAAGAGGGTCTTGACGGCCACAGAAACTGTTGAGTGGCAGAACACCACCATAGCGACCTTCCTTTTGGCTGGTGAGGCGAGGATGTGGTGGGACAAGTTGGAGGTTCACATCTTAGTGGGAAGGCAACTTGCTGATGTGCCTATGGAGGAATTTTCAAGGTTGTTCTTGGCCAGATATCTACCCTCTGCTCAGAAGCTAGAGATGGAGAATCAGTACCTTGGTTTGACTCAGGGAGGCAGAAGCATGGATGAGTATCTCCACGAGTTTACGCGGTTGGGTCATTATGCTGGTGCTATGTTTACTGAAGAGGAGCGGAAGACCAATCGATTTTATGAGGGTCTACGTGGTGACCTACAACTTATCCTTGCTGGGCCTAAGGCGCAGGGCTTCCTAGCCTTGGTCAATTCAGCCCGGTCATTGGAAAAGGTCGTGAAGAAAGTGCAAGAGAAGAAGGACCCGGGGGAAAAGAAGTCGGAGTTCAAAGTGCCAAATGCAAAGTCGGGTTACCGCAGATGGAACAAGAAGCTCAAGACTTCGAGCTCAGCCCCTTCATCTGGTGCGCCAGGGGAAACCATAAGTCGAGTCCCGGGAGCTTGCTACAACAGTGGAAAGTTGGGGAATTTCGCTCGTGAGTGTTGGAGCGGACGCGCAAAATCCGAGAGGAAGCCTGGAGCAACTTACAAAGAGAAAGGGAAGGCGGTGGAGTTAACCGCATCCCACCATGCTCCAGCCCAGCCTAGACTATATAACCTTGGTCTGCAAAAGGCCATAAAACAAGCTGATGTGGTGACAGGTATGAGTTAAATTATAGTACGTAGTTTAACTTTATGTAGTTGTTACCTTTGTATATGTTAGATTATATTTGATGGTGCTAGGCTTTGTGTTGATTTTCGATTATCCGGCGAGAGCCCTGTTTGATACGGGAGCTTCGCATTCCTTCTTATTCGAAAAATTTGTAGCGCGCATCGGGGTCCCTTCCTCGATGGCAAAAGGCAAGTTGGATGTGATGTTGCCCAATGGGTGCTCAATGCGCGCGGATAGAGTCTGCGAGGTAAAGTTACGGATTGGGGATCAGGAGTTTGTCTTGCAAGTGTTGGTACTGCCGTTAGCGGAGTACGATGTAATATTTGGTATGGACTGGCTCTCGGAGCAGCGAGCATGGATTGATTGCAATCGAAAAGAGGTTAAGCTGGGACTGAATACTGATCTGGAGACTACGTTCGCGGGCATGAAGGGGTCAGGTAAGGTATTGATGTCGGCCCTTCAGGTGTTCAAGGCATTTCGGTCTGGGGCAGAGTTGTTTGTCATATTAGTGCAGACTTCAATGCCTAAGACAAGTTTGAGCAATATTCTAGTTGTGTTCGAATATCCTGATGTGTTTCTAAATGATCTCCCAGGAGCCCCTCCTCAGCAGGAGATTGATTTTACTATTGAGTTGGTGCCGGGTGCCAAACCGGTGTCGCGCTCTCCGTATCAAATAACACCAAGAGAGATGGCAGAGCTGAAGGTGCAACTGCAAGAGTTGTTGGAGCAAGGGTATGAGCGTCCAAGTTCGTCTCCTTGGAGCGCACCGGTACTCTTCGTTAAGAAGAAGGATGGGAGCTTGCGACTCTATATTGACTATCAGGAGTTGAACAAGCTTACGAAGAAGAATAAGTATCCGATCCCAAGGATTGACGATCTATTTGATCAGTTAGTTGAGTCTACAGTATATTCTAAGTTAGATCTGAAATCTGGTTACTACCAACTGAGGATAAGGGAAAGCGACATCCCAAAGACATCGTTCAGCACGTGGTTTGGGCACTACGAGTTCACGGTCATGACCTTTGGGTTAACCAATGCGCCATCCGTGTTTATGGATCTGATGAACAGGACGTTCGGAGAGTACCTGGATCATTTCGTGATAGTATTTATCGACGATATCCTGGTGTACTCACAGTATGAAGAGGATCACTACAAGCATCTGCACATGGTGTTGGAGACGTTGAGAAGAAATTAGTTGTATGCTAAGTTCTAAGTTCTCTATGTGTGAGTTCTGGTTGTCCTCGGTAGCGTTCCTTAGTCATGTTGTTAGTGGAGAATGGATAGCAGTGGATTCGGCGATACAGGAGTGGCCTGTATTGTCTACAGTGGCGGAAGTCCGGAGTTTTCTGGGGCTTGCCGGCTACTTCATGCGCTTCGTAGAGAACTTCTCGCGGATAGCGCTACCGCTCACGACGTTGACAAGGAAGGATCAAAAGTTTGTGTGGTTGCTGGAGTGCGAGCAGGCTTTTGAAGAATTGAAGAGGCGGTTGACCACGACGCCTATTTTATGTTCGCCGAGTGGGACTGAAGGGTTTGAAATCTATAGTGATGCTTCAGCCAGTGGTTTGGGCTATGTTCTGCTACAATATGGGAGCGTGATAGCGTATGGTTCACGATAATTGAAGGTTCATGAGCAGAATTATCCGGTCCATGACTTAGAGTTAGCGGCCGTTATATTTGCTCTAAAGCTATGGAGGAACTATCTGTACGGTGTGAAGGTCGATATCTACACCGATCATAAGAGCCTGAAGTACCTGTTAGATCAGAAGGACCTGAACATGAAGCAGCGGAGGTGGATGGAGTTTTTAGGGGACTACACCTTCGAGATACATTATGTGCCTGGGAAAGGAAATGCAGTGGTGGATGCGTTGAGTCGCAGGGCTCCTGCGCAGGCCAACTGGTTGTCGGTACATGATGAGAGGTTGGTCCGTGATTTGGAGGCATTAGAGATAACTTGCATCGACAAGCAGTCTAGTGCCGAGGCGAAATTATTTTAGACAGAGGTGCAGTATGACCTAGCTGATAGAGTTAGGCAGACTTTGGTACATGATAGCAGTATGAAGCAGATCTTAGATGAATCTTTGGATGAGTCAAATTCCCAATTTGCTGTTGAGGATGCACTGCTAAAGAGGGACGGTCGCCTATGCATTCCTCGTGCGGATAATCTTCGGGAGGAGTTGATGTACGAGGCTCATCATACCAAGTACTCAATCCACCTGGGTAGCACGAAGATGTATAAGGACATGAAGAAGTTGTTCTGGTGGCCAGGATTGAAGAAAGATGTAGCACTTTATGTGGCTAAGTGCCAGACATGTGCCTTGGTAAAGGTGGAGTGTCAGAAGCCCGGAGGTTTCTTGAAGTCCCTACCTATCCCGGAGTGGAAATTCGACGACATTTCTATGGATTTTGTGCATGGTTTGCCAAAGTCGCAGAGGGGAAACGACGCCATCTTGGTGGTCGTGGATAGATTGACAAAGGTGTTGCATTTCATCCCAAACAGGAAGGAAAATCCGGTGGAAAAGTTAGCCAAACTCTATGTGGATAATATTGTTCGATTGCATGGTGTGCCTTGCAGTATTGTTAGTGACCGAGATGGATGCTTCACGTCGAATGACTGGAGGTTGGTGCATAGTCTGTTGGGAACTAAGTAGAGTTTCAGCACAACCTTTCATCCACAGACGGATGGTCAGACCGAGAGGGTCAACCAGATGATAGAGGACATGCTTCACATGTGCGTCTTGGATTTCGGAAAGCAGTGGGAAGATCACCTGTACATGGTAGAGTTTGCATATAACAACAGTTATCAGGCGAGTATTGGAATGATGCCTTTCGAGGCCTTATATGGGAGAAAGTGTCGTACGCCGTTGTCTTGGTTGAAGACAGGTGAATCGAAGCTATACAAAAGTCAAGCGGTGGAAGACGCCACTTCAATGATACGTACAGTTCAGGAAAGGTTGAAGATCGCTCATGACAGGCAGGCAAAATACTATAACGCTAATCATAGGAGGGTGGAGTTCGGTGTTGGCGACTGAGTGTATTTGAAAATCAAGCCGTTCAAGGGTGTTTCGCGGGTCCGACACTTGAAGAAGCTAAGTCCAAGATAGCTTGGTCCGTTTGAAATCCTGGAGCGTGTTGGTGAAGCAGCGTATCGATTGAAGCTGTCAGTGGAGTTGAGTGGGCTGCATGATGTGTTCCACGTATCAGTGTTGTGAAAGGCGGTGCAAGAGCCTTCGCAGGTCGTTGCGGTCGATCAAGTGCCGGTTGATTACGGATTGACGACAAAGGTCAAGCCAGTACGCATTGAAGATTTTGAGGTTAAACGACTCCACAACAAGGAATTCTGTATGGTCAGAGTCCGTTGGGATAACTGCGGACATGAGGAGCTTTCTTGGGAGCGAGAGCAGACTATGATGGAAGAATACCCCGAGCTATTCCACTCAGGTAACATTTAAAATTTTGTGCACCTTTACATAATTTCGGGACGAAATTATTTAAGTGGGGGAGATTTGTAACGCCCTGAAAATCGTAACTAAGCTGGTCGTGTCCAAGAGAATATTTGGTGCCTATATAGGGGTACACGGCCTAGGACACGGGCGTGTCCAAGGCCGTGTGGTTCTTTGTGTTGGTCGGCTGTGTCTAGAGAAGGACACTGCAGGAAGCACGACAGCGTGACACGGGCGTGTCAAATGACACGGGCGTGTGCATACCCGTGTCACCACTCGTGTTCCCAAGAGTCGTGTCGGTTGGCGTGGCGGTTACTGGTGACACGACCCTAGTGCACGGGCATGTCGGAAACTGACATGGGCGTGTTAGGTTGAGACACAGGCATGTCTCGACCCGTATCCTCTTCTATGCTCGATGATCGTGCCTGGATCGAGGCACACAACCTGGGACACGGCCGTGTACGAAGCCGTGTTCGCCTCAGGTTTGAGGATTTTTGGGCGGATCTGAGCCGTTCGTTTTCTTTAATTAAGATCCAACAACCCAGGTGTGTTCCTGCTGTGTTAAGGCCGGGAATGAGGGATTAACTCCTCAATTTCTCTTTAGATTTCTTCTTCTAAGGAGTTTGTGAGAGCAGAGAGCAAAGAGGAAGAAAAGGGAGGTTTCCGGCCGCCGGCGGAGCATCGGAGCATCAGTTTGAGAACCGAGAGCGGATCCACGGAGGAAATTCCATTGCGAAGCCTTCTATCCGTATAGTTTTTCCATGGAGCAAAAGCGTACTACAAGGGTAACGATTCTCTACTTGAGCATGTGAAGCTCTCCTTCTTTTGCATAAGGAAATCCGCTCCCGCGAGTGTGCGGTGAGTGTGCGGTGTTCCTTGGAGTTGACAGGAATAGTCTACCTTGTGTTGCATATAGAGTCCGAAAGCGAAGTACAGACAAAGGCATTGTGTGTGAAGCTTACCCAGACATGTTGGTCTGGATCGGTGATGTTGCATTTTGTGTTATTTGCCGGATAAGACTCCGTGTTTTGTGTTTTCGGGTTTTTACACGGTAGATTGCAGCAGGGATCTTTGGGGATTAACTCCAAGGCGAACCCGAAAAACTGGGTTATATGATGTTTGGTATTATGGCGGGATCCGAGAGAAGCTTGGCTCGTGTGTACATCTTAAGGTGACTACTGTTGAAATTTGTGAAGTGGAAGTGGGTGACGGGACAGGCCGCGCGGCCTGTGGCGGACAGCCTTGGCGGACTGGGCGGACTGAGGTTTGCGGCCTGGTGAAAAGTCTGGTGGAAGCCGGCTGTGTTCTGAGCGGGTTGTTGCATGGAGTCCGCGGTTTGGTGCGGCCTGGTATCTGCGGATAGAGAGGCTTGCGGACTGGTGCTTTGCTCAGTGGTCGCGGGTGCAAGTTGTGCTGAAAGGCGGGTTGGCTCTTGTCCGCGGGAAGCTTGCGGACTGATGTGTCCGCGGTATTGGCTGTTGCGGACTAAGATTAGAGCTTGGCCGAGGCCTTGTCAAGCTCTGGTGGCACAGCAGGGAGTTGCTGTGGAGATCGTTGTGGCGACCTGGTTTTGGAGTCCGGGATTTGATCGCTGTGATAGGGCAGGAGTGCGAGGAGCTCGCAGACTATGGCGGTCTGCGCTGTGGTGTTTTGGCAGACTGGAGTTTTGCGTCCGCCAAGCTCGCATTAGCCCCTTATGGTTTTGGGCTTGGTCATTCTTGGTGCCGAGTTCAGTGTGTCCGCCGTATCCGCCGAGTCCGCTGTGACCGGGCGGTCTGTGTTTAGCTGCCTTTGGTCGTGGACTTGTGGCGGATTGAGGTGTGTGTCTTGCGGACTGCCTCGGGTTAGTGCGGACAGCCATTGAAGGGGGTTTGCTGTCCTGAAGCGGTTGGAGCTTTGCGGGCTGATGCCTTGTCCGCTTAGCTTAGGCGGACTGGAGAGGGTTCGTCAATGGTTGCCTTGCTCCTGGCGGTTTTCCTTGGTGACCGGCTAAGTCCACGCGGACTCAGCGGACGGTGGTTTGTATTCGCGCGGGCTGGGGCGGTGTCGCTATCTCTTGGGCGGTGACCACACTCCTCACCCGACCTATAAATAGGACCCCCCTGGCACATCTACAGTAACTTGAGTGAACAGTAAGTTGGGGTGTGCGAAGTATGCGGTCTGTGTTTGCCAGTCCGCACGGATTGTTTCAGGCTGACGGTTTGCTGTGTGTAGGTCGCGCGGATAACTTCAAGGAGCCAGGAGTGTGGCTGTGACTTCGGTCAAGTGCTTGGAAGTGTGCGGTCTCTGCGGACTCAACAGGAGGTCGCTCTGCGGCTTGTCAGTTCTGTTTCATCTTTGCCAGCTTCAATAACCTGTCCGCCGGCTTCAGGTGGGTAGGGGTGTTCCTCAGTTCGGGTTCAGCAGAAGGCGAATAACGGTGTGTCCGCGCGGCCTCGCGGCTTCGGCGGACTCCGTGGTATTCGACGGATTGCAGCATAGTTCGGGCGGCTTCGGCGACCTCGGCGACCTCGCGGTCTCAGCGGACTCGGGTTCTGTCCGCCCGGCTTGTTTTTTGGTGCTTCTGTTTTTTCAGCTGTTATACTAGCGAAATCATGTCTCGCTATGTATGCCTCGCATTGTAAAGAAGTGAATGAATAATAGACCTGCTTGTGCTTCCATTGTTTGTTGTGATTTACCTTTGTTCCTCTAGTCCTTGGTTTCCGCTGGTTCAACGTGCGAACTGGGTAGTTCCGAAGATATTAATTTGGCGTTTGGGCTATCTTGCTGACCACGTTGAGAAAATTTAACATGGTATCAAAGCGAGGTTGCTGAGGTTCAGTTGCGTGAGCGGAAGTCAGCCAGTGTTGTTACTCAGTGATTGGGTGGTGATCAACCTGTGTTGTTGCTCGGAGCTGCTGAAAGGTTGCCAACAGGTGTTGCAATGGAAGGGAGCTTAGCAAGAGGTCTGGGCATTGAACTCTTAACGCCGACTAACTTTAAAAAGTGGAAGTCGTGCATCAAGAGTTATCTTCTTGGCGAGGAGCTATGGGATGTTGTTGGTGGAGACGACAGGCAGGAAGTCACTGCTGCTTTCGGTACTGCTGAGCAGGTGAGGCTCTGGAGAAGAACAAATGCTAAGGCGGAGTTCGTTCTGAAGAGAGCTGTGTCTCCGGAACTGTTTGATCACATCATTGGATGTGAGTCGGCTGCTGATATTTGGACAACCATTGATGAGTTGTTCAATAGGAAGAATGTGGCGCGGCTTCAGTTCCTGGAGAATGAGTTGGCCAGGGCAACTCAGGGAGACCTTTCCATTTCCAAGTACTTCTTAAAGATGAAGAGCTTGTGTGCTGAGCTGTCGGCACTGGATCCTGATGAGCCTATCTCTGAGGCAAAGATGAAAAGGCACATTATCCGCGGCTTGCGGAAGGAGTATGTGGCCTTTGTCACATCTGTTCAAGGGTGGGCTACTCAGCCGTCATTGCTGGAGCTGGAGAATCTGCTTGCCTCGCAGGAGAGCTTAGCAAGGCAGATGGCTGGAGTGAACCTGAATCAGGAAGGCAGCGAAGCTCTCTTCTCAGGAAAGAAGAAAGGACGGGAAGGGAAGAAGAAGAAGGTGCAGGCCGCTGTTGAGAAGAAGACTTCAACTTCATATCCGCCGGAGAGGAGCAATGCTCCTAAGGACTGGAAGAAGAATCTGAAGTGCTACCGGTGTCATCAGCGTGGGCACTTCAAGCGGGACTGCAAGGTCAAACTGCAGCCTGGGCATGCTGCGGGAAAGGAGGAAGCTTGTTCGAGAAGTGAAGAAGCAGAATGGGGCGGAGCTTTCTTGACGGGCACTTGTGTCCGGGCCTTGTCTGCTGAGGACTTCAACGGCGAGTGGATCGTGGACTCCGGGTGTGGTCATCACCTCACCGGAGACAAATCGAAGTTCACCTCCATGCAGGCTTACTCAGGTAATGAAGCTATTATCACTGCTGATAATACTATTTATGCAGTAGAGAAAGAGGGGGTCGTGTCATTGGGTAGTGATCAGGGGCCACTTACGTTAAGGAGTGTGTATCACGTACCGGGCATGAAGAAGAACCTCTTCTCGGTGACCAATACGGTGGACGCTGGGTATCACGTTCTGTTTGGGCCAACAGACGTGAGGTTCCTTCGCAACATATCAGCGGTGAAGGCTGATGTTGCTCATGTTGGGAGAAGGGTGAAGAGCTTGTATGTTCTTTCCACCAGTGCTTATGTTGATAGAATGAGGGCCAATGATAGTGCGGCTATCTGGCATAAGAGGTTGGGGCATGTTGGCATGGACAAGCTAAAGACAATGGTGAGTAGAAGTCTGGTGAGGGGGTTGCCGAAGTTGTCCTCCTTTGGTGATGGGCATGTTTGTGCGGGCTGTCAATACGGTAAGGCACATCGCCTTCCGTTTGATAAATCACAAACAAGGAGCAAGAAACCATTGGAGTGTATTCATGGCGACCTGATGGGACCGACTGTTACTGCCAGCCTTGGTGGAAGCAAATACATGCTTGTCTTGGTTGATGACTACTCAAGGTATACTTGGGTGTACTTCTTAAAGGAGAAGTCGGAAGCCTTCCGGTTGTTCGTGGAGTTCAAGGAGTTGGTAGAAGGCCGGTTTGGCTTGCGGATTAAGAAGTTTAGAACTGATAACGGGGGGGGGGGGGGGGGGGGAGTTTGTCTCTTCTGAGTTTTCTAACTTCTGCAGGAAGCACGGGATCCAACGGGAGCTTACTTGTGCTCACACTCCACAACAAAATGGGGTAGCGGAGCGGAAGATCCATCATTTGACGGAAACCTGCAAATGCTGGCTGCATGTAAAAGATATCCCAAGGTCCTTTTGGGCGGAGGGAATGTCTTGTGCTGCTTATGTTATCAACCGGATGCCACTCAGCCCTATCAACATGAAGACTCCTATTGAGCTGTTGCTGAAGGAGAAGCCGAGTGTTGAACACCTTAGGGTGTTCGGTTCAACTTGCTACGTGCATGTCCCGGATGCTTCACGGACAAAGCTGGATGCGAAGGCAAGGAAACATGTCTTTGTTGGCTATGATGAGCGGAAGAAGGGATGGAAGTGCATGGACCCTGTGATGAAGAAGTTCGTGGTGTCAAGAGACGTTGTCTTCGACGAGCTGACATCATATGGAGGTGGCTCGGTGGAGCTAACCGGAAGTAGCAAGGATGATGAAGCACCAGTGGAGGCTGCTGAAGGCTTGGAAGAGGAGCTTGCTGTTTCACCAGCAGCTCCTGTTGCTTCGAATTCCGAGGCTGAGCCTTCTGGCTCAGGAAGCAGGGGGAGCACTGCTCAATGCTTGCCCCAGGTAGGAGTGGAGCCCGAAGAAGCAACGGAAGCCGTGAGCAAGGAGCCGTGTCTTCGGAGATCGAAGAGGGTGGTTAAGCCACCGACTCGGTACTGTGATGGGAATGCAGTGAGCTTTGTCTCCTGCTTCTTTGCAGGTCCTCTGGATGAGCGAGAGCCTGCAAACTTCAACGAGGCCACTGGAGTGAAGGAGTGGGATGATGCCATGAAGGAAGAGATTGATGCTCTGAAGAAGAATGAAACCTGGGACCTTGTGCCCAAGGTTGATGGCGTTACTCCGGTTACTTGCAAGTGGGTGTATAAGTTGAAGAAGAAGGCTGATGGGAGCATTGATTGGTTCAAGGCTCGCCTGGTTGCTAGAGGTTTCTCACAGCAGTATGGAGAAGACTATGAGGAGACATTCAGTCCAGTTGCGAAGATGACTTCTGTAAGGGTGGTGATCGCCTTGGCTGCTAGCAAGGGATGGAGGTTGTGGCAACTCGATGTGAAGAATGCCTTTCTTTACAGAGAGATTGACAAGGACATCTTCATGGATCAGCCGCTTGGTTTTGTCTCTGAGAAGCATCCGGACTATGTCTGCAAACTCAGGAAGGCTCTCTATGGGTTGAAGCAAGCTCCTCGAGCGTGGTATGGGAAGATTGCAGAGTACTTGCAGTTCTGTGGATACCTGACTTCCAACTCGGATTCAAGCTTGTTCGTCAAGAAGAAGGGAGAGCTAAGAGTCTTGGTCCTGCTGTATGTGGATGACATGATCATCACAGGGAACTCGGAGGAGGAAGTAGCAAGGCTCAGGGCAGAGCTTGCTATACGCTTCGAGATGAAAGACTTGGGAGAGTTGCATCACTTTCTTGGTCTGGAAGTGGAGAGGAAGGAGTGCGGGGTTCTCATTAGCCAGAAAGGGTATGCTGATCGCATTGTGAAGCGGTTTGGCATGGGCGAAGGGAAGAAGTGCTCTACTCCACTGGAATCTGGGCTGAAGCTTCGACGGGATGAGGGAAGGGTTCTTCATGATCCCTTGGTGTTCAGGGCTCTTGTTGGGAGCTTGATTTACCTGACGATTACAAGGCCGGATATCGCATATGCTGTTGGCCGAGTAAGTCGGTATATGGCTGAACCAAGACAATCTCATCTAGTGGCGGCGAAGGGAATTCTGAAGTATGTCAAGGCTTCTTCTGACATGGGACTCCTCTATAGAAGGGACGCGGAGGTTGCATTGCTCGGGTACACGGATGCTGACTATGGCGGTGATTCGGATGATCGAAGGTCTACTTCAGGTTATGTGTTCACTTGCGGATCAGCTAGCATCTCGTGGTGTAGCAAGAAGCAGGACTCAGTGTCGGTTTCAACCACGGAGGCGGAGTATAAGGCTTCGGCCTTGGCTGCTCGGGAAGCCGTTTGGTTGAGGAGGCTTATAGAGGATGTTCATGAAGAAGTGCAAGGGCCTACTTTACTCCGGGGTGACAATGAGAGTGCTCTCAAACTGGTTAACAATCCAGTGTGCCACGCCAGGACCAAGCATATAGAGATTGATCACCACTTCATCAGGGAGAAGGTGTTGGAGGGGTCTCTGCTGGTCGGGCATGTTCGGAGTGAGGATAATCTTGCTGACATCTTCACGAAGCCACTATCAAAGGGGCCCTTTGAACGCTTGCGCAGCTTGCTGGGCTTGGTCACCACTTCTCACTTCAAGGGGGAGTGTTGAAATTTGTGAAGTGGAAGTGGGTGACGGGACAGGCCGCGCGGCCTGTGGCGGACAGCCTTGGCGGCCTGGGCGGACTAGGCGGACTGAGGTTTGCGGCCTGGTGAAAAGTCTGGTGGAAGCCGGCCGTGTTCTGAGCGGGTTGTTGCACGGAGTCTGCGGTTTGGTGCGGCCTGGTATCTGCGGATAGAGAGGCTTGCGGACTGGTGCTTTGCTCAGTGGTCGCGGGTGCAAGTTGTGCTGAAAGGCAGGTTGGCTCTTGTCCGCGGGAAGCTTGCGGACTGATGTGTACGCGGTATTGGCTATTGCGGACTAAGCTTAGAGCTTGGCTGAGGCCTTGTCAAGCTCTGGTGGCACAGCAGGGAGTTGCTGTGGAGATCGTTGTGGCGGCCTGGTTTTGGAGTCCGGGATTTGATCGCTGTGATAGGGCAGGAGTGCGAGGAGCTCGCGGACTGTGGCGGTCTGCGCTGTGGTGTTTTGGCGGACTGGAGTTTTGCGTCCGCCAAGCTCGCATTAGCCCCTTATGGTTTTGGGCTTGGTCATTCTTGGTGCCGAGTTCAGTGTGTCCGCCGTATCCGCCGAGTCCGCTGTGACCGGGCAGTCTGTGTTTAGCTGCCTTTGGTCGTGGACTTGTGGCGGATTGAGGTGTGTGTCTTGCGGACTGCCTCGGGTTGGTGCGGACAACCATTGAAGGGGGTTTGCTGTCCTGAAGCGGTTGGAGCTTTGCGGGCTGATGCCTTGTCCGCTTAGCTTAGGCGGACTGGAGAGGGTTCGTCAATGGTTGCCTTGCTCCTGGCGGTTTTCCTTGGTGACCGGCTAAGTCCACGCGGACTTAGCGGACGGTGGTTTGTATTCGCGTGGGCTGGGGCGGTGTCGCTATCTCTTGGGCGGTGACCACACTCCTCACCCGGCCTATAAATAGGACCCCCCTGGCACATCTACAGTAACTTGAGTGAACAGTAAGTTGGGGTGTGCGAAGTGTGCGGTCTGTGTTTGCCAGTCCGCACGGATTGTTTCAGTCTGACGGTTTGCTATGTGCAGGTCGCGCGGATAACTTCAAGGAGCCAGGAGTGTGGCTGTGACTTCGGTCAAGTGCTTGGAAGTGTGCTGTCTCTGCGGACTCAGCAGGAGGTCGCTCTGCGGCTTGTCAGTTCTGTTTCATCTTTGCCAGCTTCAATAACCTGTCCGCCGGCTTCAGGCGGGTAGGGGTGTTCCTCAGTTCGGGTTCAGCAGAAGGCGAATAACGGTGTGTCCGCGCGGCCTCGCGGCTTCGGCGGACTCCGTGGTATTCGGCGGATTGCAGCATAGTTCGGGCGGCTTCGGCGACCTCGGCGACCTCGCGGTCTCAGCGGACTCGGGTTCTGTCCGCCCGGCTTGTTTTTTGGTGCTTCTGTTTTTTCAGCTGTTATACTAGCGAAATCATGTCTCGCTATGTATGCCTCGCATTGTAAAGAAGTGAATGAATAATAGACCTGCTTGTGCTTCCATTGTTTGTTGTGATTTACCTTTGTTCCTCTAGTCCTTGGTTTCCGCTGGTTCAACGTGCGAACTGGGTAGTTCCGAAGATATTAATTTGGCGTTTGGGCTATCTTGCTGACCACGTTGAGAAAATTTAACAACTACGTCGTGGTGTGAGCAATGGGCAAGTGGAATCGGACCCGAGCTATGTGGTTCGATGGGAGAGACCCATAGAGGGACTGGCCGTTGGCATAGTCAGGAGCCTTAGACATTGGTCAGAAAGGCTAAAATGCTCACGTTGTTTCCATCCCGGGGATGGTGGTGAAGCCACGAAATTGACCGGACTCACCGTTAATGTGCCATGAGTGCACGGGGTGTTTGGCCGTGAGAGCCTACACCTGTGACGAAGTATGTTTGTACTTTATTGTTTAGCTGGGCTAATAAAATGCAGGGAAGGAGCACTGCCATCCCGAGTAAGGGGCGGGGTCGTTATAATTTAGTCGACTTTGGCTGGCCGTTACTTTGTTTGCCATCGTGCGGTGGAATGTTGCTTACAGGTGCTGTGGAGCTGAGTAGCAAGTAGAGGGCTGAAACCCAAGTTGCTGAGCTGGCCCTCGAAGGCCAAAGCGAATAGTTTTATTTTATTTCTATCATGTGTGGCCGGCCTGCGAGACGATGTATGGAAAACACTACCTTCTTAAGTGAAACTATTGTAAGGCCATAAGGACAAATAATTTCATTGTATTTGTTATTTCATTCCTATGGTAGTTGTGGACATTCATGATAGTTGATTATTCAATTATGGGTTCGTTATAACTGTTTAAAAGCTTCCAATAGAATGCTTTATGTAGGGCGAGTAGTCTTAGTTGTATGGTTTCGATATTCTTATGTAACCCTTCCGACAGTCCATGGTATATGACGTCAGGTTCCAGCTGGACCTTCTGTTATATGCCATACGACGGATGGGGGTGTTACACCTACACTCAGTGATCCGCAAGCCACCTACCTCTGCCTTATCTCTAAGGCCTACAGCTCAGGCCTTTCAGCCCTACAACTTCAGGCACAAGGCCCTTCTATCAGAGTGCTGAAGCACTCCTACAACTCAGTACCCCTCCAGGTACCTACCTCAGTATCCCTCCAGGAACCTATAGCTCAGTTAAACACTTGTCACCTACCTCAGGCGCAAAGGCCCTACACTCAGAGAGCAGCACTCTCCTACCTCAGTTCCCCAGTAGGGCACCTATAGCTCAGTGACACACTTGTCACCTACCTCAAGCACAAAGGACCTAGACTTAGAGAGCAACACTCTCCTACCTCAGGCAATTAAGCCCTACAGCTCAGATCCACACTTGGATCCTACATCAGTACCCCAATAGGACACCTACCTCAGTGAGTAATTAGTCACCTACCTTAGGCACAAAGAGCCCTACAGTTCAGATTCAGATAGACTAAATCATATAGGATGAAGGGGGGGGGGGGGGGGGGTTGGTGGTAATGCTTGACATAAGAGATGTTTCTCAGTGTCAAGCTTCCTGACTGAGGTAAACTCAGTCTAACTAATGACTACAGGAAATTTATTCCTGAGTCTACCTTTTTATGGACTAAGAAAATACTTAGACCTAACTTTCTCTTCTCAGTACCAGGGATTTTATCCAGCTAGAGCTAGAGAAGTAACTGCAGTAAACCTTACTACAACCTGAGCTAGAGTAGTCCCAGATCAACTCCTTTCTTCACAGCAACACAGATGAAGATGTGCTGGAAGATCTTGCAGATCTGTTTCTCTGCCTCTTCCTGAACTGAGCCACCTGCACAGTCCTTTCTCCTTCTTCACAGCTCCCCAAGTGAATGTTCTTTAGATTTGATGGCTGAGACTGTGAAGCACCTGCACCAAGGGTTGGCCCCAAGCTACTATCTTTTGCTCTGAGAATCCTTCTGAGCAGCTTGCTGGTACAGGTAAGAATCACACCAGCTATCTTTGCTGTTGAAGGTGTTGATCAACAGCTAACATGCTCTTTGTCTTCCAGACTCGAGCTTCCAGTTCTTCAACTCCACAACAATGGAGGAGAAAAAGAACTTTCTTTCTTTCTCTTACTGCAGTCCCAATTATCTTCTCTTTTTACTGTACGCCTTTTTATTTTGTTGATTCTTGACCCAACGGCTCTTTAGCAGTGGGCCCCACAACATTAATGCCCTGCATCAATCTTTCTTTAACGGCATCTGCCGTACAGAAGGTCTGCGGCAACATTTGTCGCGTACAGTAGCCATCCCACCACTTATTTGAATTCTATTGACTTGTTGACTTGCTGACGTCATCAGCTGTGGACTTAGGCAAAAATCAAACAACATTAGCATAGTCATTGAGTGAGTAAGCATCACTCAACGCCAAAATACTTAGACAGATTTTCTATCTTTACTAGACGTCGACAGCGTTGATTGAGCAACCTCCACTCAACGCATTTTGCCTTAACCATTTTTCTGCTTAACTTGTCTCAGCACTTTCTTGTTCTCAGCTGAGACAATCTCAGTGGTTATGCAGAGACCAACTCCTGTCTCAGTGGTTTTATCTCAGTGGTCTCAGCAGTTTCTTATTAAAAGATGAGACCAACATTTCTCTCAGTGCTTTTGCCTTGAGCTTCTCAGCTGTCCCAACGCTTCTTTCTCAGCGGTCTCAACATTATTTGCCTTAGACAATTTTTCTGGTTAGCTCGATAAGTATTGAGTTGCGTTCGACGATTTGTAAGCTGAGCTCGACGAACTATAAACTGAGCTCGACGAATTTCAAGCTGAGCTCGACAAACTTATCCCCAGGAAAGTTGAGCTGAGCTTGACAAATGCTGAACTCAGTTCGACGAATTCTCTGAAGTGAGGTCGATGAATTCTAAACCTAGATCGATGAATTTTGAATTCTGACTGAGTTCAACTCACAGCCTTTTTGCTGTGATCTTAGCTCGAAGAATGGTGAGCTCAGCTCGACGATCTCTAGACTCAATTTGACGATTTATCTGAACTTAGTTAGACTAGCTCAGAGTCTCAAACTATGAACTCAGCTCGACGAATGGTGAGTTCTGCTCGACGAACTCTGAACTCAATTCGACGAATTCCTGAACTGAGTTCTACTCATAGCCTTTTGCTGTATGGCGTTGAGTGTGTCTTCATCACTCAATGCCTGTGAACTTAGACAGATTTTTGTCAGCCCACAACATAGGTAAAAGTTTACCTATCTTGGCCACTTAGCCTACGTATTGCCTTTCTAGCAACTTCATTTTGTGACCACTTATCACATCACTTAGACCACCTGTCTAGACTTGTTCCATGGAATATCCTGCACATGATTATACAACCCCGTATCCGGTGAGTGGGGTCACCGGGAACCAGACCTGCCGGCTGTTCTCAAGTCTCGGCCAAGCATTAAGGTGGATCAAAGCTCGGCAACCTCCAGCTCTCCCAGGCGAGCCCGACTAGTGGCACATGAGTAGGGCTAGCCGGGCCCGCACTCGCCAGGAGGTGAGTAGAAGCTGCAAGTACCAGCCCGTCCAGACAATGCCTTCTGCCTTGGCGTTGAGAGAAGCCCACCCAGTCCACTCAGTTCGTCGAACGGAGCTCGACATTCGTTAAACGAAACTCAGTGTTTGTCGAGCTCTGGGCCTTTCATCGAGTCCCAGGCCGATCGCCGAGTTCTGACCGCTGAACGAACGTGCAGCATGTGAGCAGGGCAGTCCGGACCCGCACTCGCCGCCCTTGCCGAGCAGAGGTTGTTGAGGGCTACTCGCCCAATGATCTATTAGCAGACCAACCTGGACTGCACATAGCCGTTTGGGATAGCGGAAGATTGTTATTTGCAAGCTGTTTTCAGAAATCTATAAATAGGACCCAATGGGTACCTCAAAAGGCATGCTCACTTGTTCCGGCCAGGAGTTGTGGGTTAAACCCTCTTTTCTCTTAGGTCTTTCTCTTTCTAAAGAGTTAGAGAGAAGGGAGGGCGAGGAAGAAGAAAAAGGAGGAATCTGGCCGCCGGTGGAGCTTCAGAGCCCCAAATCGCGAGCCGAGTCCAGATCTGTGGAGGCGAGGCCATTGCGGTGCTTTTCATCCGGCTAGTTTTCCATGGCGCCAAAGCGAACCTCAATTGTAACGATTCTCTTCTTGGACATGTCAAGTCCTCTTCCTTTTTGCATAGGAAACCAGCTCTAGCAAGTGTGCGGTGAGTGTGTGGTATTTTCTTCGGGTGGACATGAATAGTCCGCATAATCTTGCATATAGAGTCCAAAATCGAAATACGGACATATGCATGGTGCGTGAAGCCTACCCGGACAAGTTGGTCTGGATCAGTGATGTTTTCATTATGCATTAATTGTTGGAGAAGACTCTATGCCGTATGTTTTTCGGGTTTCTACGTGGTAGATTGCTGCAGGGAGTCTTGGGTATTAACTCCAAGGTGCACACGGAATTCTGGGCAAAAGCAAAGTTCTATCGTATTGGTGGCCTAAGAGCCAGACTTTTACATAGCCGGGCTATGTACTGTTGTATGATCGATACTTTGGGATTCAGTGAAGCTTATCCTGCGCCGATGGATAAATGGCCATGGCGAGGTGAGCAACGGGCTGGTGGATCCTTACCCACTCCAAGTGGTTCGGTTAAAGCGAACTAAGGTACATGGGACTTGCCGATGGCTTGGAGAGCGAGTTTAGGCTTCGGCTGAAAGGACATTAATGCTCACGTTGTTTGCCGTCCTGGGGGTTGTGGTGGACTGCGGAACGAGCTGGGTTCGTACCGGGTTCACCGAGTAAGTGCCCTGATAGCACGGGGTGTGTGGCCATACGGGCCTACACCTGTGGTGAAGTGTGCTCGTGTTGTACTTTCACTTTAATGTTTGGCTATCCTAATAAATTACAGGGAAGGAGCACCAGCACCCCATGTAAGGGGTGGGGTCGTTATAATTTGGTCAGCTTTAGCTGACCGTCGCTTTTGTTTGCCACCGCTGCGGTGGAATGTTGATTGCAGGTGCTGCGGAGCCTAGTGGCAAGTAGCGGGTTGAAGATCTGGTTGCTGTGCCGGCCCTTGAAGGCCAAAGCGAATGTTTACTCTTTATGCTCATGTGTGGCCGGCCTGCGTGCCGATGTATGGAAGACATTTATTATTTAAGTAAACTCTTGTAAGCCCATAAGACCAACTATTTGGTGTATTTGTACTGTCATTCCTACTTTGGATTTTAGTGGACATCCATGCTTTGGTTTGGGTTCTTATATCTGTTTTAAAAAGCTTCCGCTAGAATGCTCTGAGTTAGGATGCGTGTTTCCTTTGCCGGTAATTTGGTATTAATACGTAACTCCACTAGCTGTCCGTGGAATATGGCGTGGGGCCCCGACTGGACCTTCTGTTATATTTCATGTGACAGATGGGGGTGTTACATGGAGCTCGGCGTTCATCGAACGCAACTCGGTGTTCGTCGAGCTCTGGGCCTTTCATCGAGTCACAAGCCGCTCGCCGAGTTCTGAACGCTGAACGAACTCGCATCATGCGAGCAGGACAGTTCGGACCCGCGCTCGCCGCCCTTGCCGAGTAGAGGTTGTTGAGGGCTACTCGCCCAATGATCTGTGTGGTATTTTTACCATTTTGCTCTTGCTGGCCTGCCCATAGGCTGTTTGAACAGTGGAGTTACGTTGTTGGCAGGCCAACCTGTACTGCACATAGCCGTTTGGGACAACGGAGGATGGCTATTTGCAGGCCGTTTTTAGAAATCTATAAATAAGACCCAAGGGGTACATCAGAAGACATGCTCACTTGTTCCCCAGCCTTCTAGCACTTTCTGAGGTAGCCATAGCTCGGTCTTTGGCTAAGGAGGGGAAGCGCTCTAAGATCTTCCGGGTGTGTGGTGGGACCTCCACGCCGAGCCCTTGGGTTAGTTTTCCTTCGTCATTTGTCTTGCAGGAGAGAAGTAGGTGTGCGATCACCCCTTCCCCAAGGGTGGACTCCACAAGAGACCGAGTTTTCGGTTTCAACATTTTGGTTTTGTGAGCGTGGAGAGTGGTCAGCATATAAAATCTTCGGCAGGCTGATGACGAGAGAAGGACAAGGCTCAGATAGGTATGACTCGCCTCCCCCGCTACCTCTGGCCACGATAGGGATATTCGAAGACTTCAGGCATGAGGTACTCAACCTCGTCAAGTTCGCACTCGGTGCGCGGGCCGAGTGCTCGACTCCAGCTGTTCTAATTGCTGCCTCCCCATCTCTGGGCGAGGACGCTCCCGGCAGGCGAGCTAGGAAGGAGGTCGCCGAGGAAGGAAGGGGATGCGAGCTCCTCGGGCGCATGCTCTTCCCCAGCTCGGAAAGTGGAGGCTGGTTCGGCGAGATGGGTGCGCGAGATCCTCCAGCCCGCCCAACAGGGGGAGGCAACCCCTTCAGCGAGTTGGTTTCTTCTGCCCCAGTTCCAGAGGGGTTTAGGGAGCCAGAGATGTCCTACTACATCAGGAAGGGGAACCCGGTCCAGTACGTCTAGTGGTTCGAGGATGTGGTTTCGATCCGATAGATATTAGATGGCTTCAAGTGCCGGCTCTTCGCCATCACCCTCAAGTAGAAGGTGAAGGAGTGGTTTCACCAGCTGCCGGCTGATGCAGGTTAAAACTCCAAAATTATTTGCGGTCACGCGGCGACCCGGCGGTTTTATTTGAGAAAAAGGCGGAAGTGAATTTATTTAAGAAAACGGGTCGCGCGTATTTATTTATTTATTTTGGATATAAAAAAGGTTTAGAAATCGAGTTTTAACGAAAGGAGGCAAGTGCACCTATCGTGAGTAGTACAGGATATTCCGGGTGGAATATCGAGGTCGTATTGTTCTCGGGGCCGGTTCGATTATTTCTACTCTTCCCTGGAGGGGGCTATTATTTTACCGATAATTATCTTGTCGGGATATATTTTATATATAATAAAAAGGCAGTAATAAAAAGGCAGAAAGAAAATGAAAGCATGAAAAGAAAACAATAAGGTGGTGCCGATGAAGAGCTTAGCTCGATGGCACCGAAAAAACAATTGAACTAAAATAGACTTTAAATAAAAAGAGCTCCTAAATTTCTAATTAATTAAGGCGGAGACTTGGCCGTGGAGGTTCCACTAAAATGAGCTCACCTATCTCTAGGACTATCGCTCACCTGAACGCTAAGACTATTCGACCGAACGTTAGTCCGACGAAGGATTCCTCTTAACGCCCGCATTACGCTAAGAACCCCGCTATTGGGTGGGGAACCCAATCCGGTAGAGTTGGCGCGCCTCCTCTCTCGAGGGTTAGTGCGGAACTCTCTTTGCCAAGGGGTGATCTGTCCATACGCACGGCCTCTCGGCGAGCGTATGGAAAACGGAAATAGGGCCCACACATCGATATGTGGTCCTACGCGTCGTTAACCCCGGGCAAACCTTAAGTGCTATTAATTAATTAGAAAGATTAGACCTTTAGTTATTTTAAGCTATTTTATCTGTCCCAATGCTCTTCGATGCCGAGGGCTAAGAACGATTAGCCACTCATCGGAATGGGGACGGCTTGCGAGGAAAGCAATAAATAAAGCAGGAAAGAAAGCTGAAAATGAAAGCAGTAAATGAAAGCAGTAAAGGAAAGCTGAAAATTGCAAGTCCTACCCAAACGAGTAGGACTGAAGAAAGCAGTAAATTGCGAGTCCCGGCGCAACTGCGTGGGCGGGAGAAAGAAAGCGGTAAAACGCACACACGCAAATCCTACTCAAATGAGTAGGGGAAAATAAATGCGGGTCCTACTCAACCGAGTAGGACAAAATAAATGCAACGCACACACACTCTCTCTCGACATAAAGTAAACACACACACTCTACAAGAAAATAAAACACACGCACACACTCGACAGAATTGAAATAAAGCAAAGCGCCATTTAACTCTTAACGAGTAGGCGGAAATAAATGCGCATACATAAAAAATTGCAAAAAACTAAGTTGCCGAAAATTGAAAACAACTGCATTTCTACCGCTAGAATGCGGTAGAAATGCATAAAAAGCGAAAATAAAAATTAAACGGGAAGAAAGTTTGCAAATAAAAATGAAAATGCAAGTGCTCGAAAAATAAAAACGAACACATTTCTACCGCTAGAATGCGGTAGAAATGCGTAAAAAGAAGACGAAAAAATTAAACGGACAAAAGTTTTAAATGAAAAAACTAAGTTCACGAAAAATTAAAATAACTATATTATCATTCCTATAACTTGATAAAAACGCTGAAAACGTGTAAATAAAGTAAAAAGAAAGAAAAAGTTTTACAACCTAAAACGAAAAAAAACTAAGTTAAAGAGAAAAGAAAGACACTTTAAAGCGTTTTTACGGGTTATAGGAACGAAATAAAAGCTATAAAAATCTAAGTTAACCAAAACAAAGAACATAAAATTAAAAAGTTATACTCATACACACACACACCCATTACAAAAGAAGAAAATAGAAGTTAAAACAAGGAATAAATAAGATTGCAAAGGGTGGGCGCATAGATGAAGTCCAAAACATAGAAATGAGAAAGAAAACTACATTTTTATTATGGCAAAAAAAAACTATTACAAGACTAGTACAAAAATAAAAGAGAGAGAGAAAGAGAAAACCCCATTCCATAGGTTGGAAATCCATCTACGCAGCACCTCCCCTTACAAAATGGTACCCAAAAGGGGAACAGGAATTCAAAGGAGACCCTCTGAATTTATAGAAAAAATTTACATGGGTCACGCCCTTGGTCACGGGCGTGACAGGGGGCGTGACAGTACTATTTGGAAGGCGGCCGGCGATTTGACGGGAAAGTTGACTTTGGCTGGACACGTGTCGGTCTCGCAGAGGTCACGCCCTTGGTCACGGGCGTGACAGGGGGCGTGACAGGCAGGTGGATCTGGGCGCGGTGCGCCAAAAAGTCGCCGCGCGGGTCTTGTCGGGCTAGCTGGAAAGGTCACGCCCCAGGTCACGGGCGTGACTCTGGGCGTGACAGGCGGGTGTCGACACTCGACGATCGTCGAGCTGAAAGTGTCGAGTTGAGTGAACACGGGCTTGGGTCACGGGCGTGACTCGGGTGACACGGGCGTGTCAGCTGGTTCGACGATCGTTGAGCGCGATTTCGTCGATCTGGATGGTCACGGGCATGGGTCACGGGCGTGACACTGGTGACACGGGCGTGACACGGGCGTGTCAAGCTTTGGTCTTCAAAAATTGCTGATTCACGGGATTTTGACGTGTCACGCCCTGGTCACGGGCGTGACCAACACGTCACGGGCGTGACATGTCAATTTTTTGGCAGATTTTCAATTTTTTCCTGAAAAATAAAATAAAATAAGTTAGTATAATATTTACAAAAATATGAGCATTTTATTGAATAAAAATAAGTAAAAATGACAAAAATAAATGAAAACATCTAAATTAATGTACACAAAAATAGGTATATTTACAACTTATCAAATACCCCCATACTTAAGCTTTTGCTATTCCAGAGCAAAAGTTGGAGATGAACTTTATAAGGAATAAAAGAAATCCTAAGTTTAGCTACCGCTTGACTTAATTAAAAGGAAGATCAAAATAAACATCTGGGGTTAAAAAATTAAATCGTAATTTATGAAATGTTATGAATAGAGGAACAGTTTCAAAAAGACTTCTAGAAAAAATAAAATAGAAAGCAAAAATTTATTTTTGTTAGTTTAACAAAGATGGATTGGATTTATATAAAAAACCTTAGCTTAAAAGAAGTTAAAGGAAATAATGCAATTTAAAAATTATGCTCTCAAAAAATTTTAAATTAAGTCTAGAATCATTGAAATAGGCTAAGTGGTTTGGTGGTTTATGAAGAAGACTTGAATATTGAGGCGAGGTAATTTTTTCTCGAACCTCCAATTTTTTTCTTTTTGGATAGTTAGGAAAACGAAATCTTATTTTCCTAACACATAATAAATTTTTTTTTTCTTCATAAGGATAAAATTAACCCAATGTATATTTGTAGGAGTAATGAATTTTATCCTCTTACTCCATATATAATCTTTTTAAATTATTGGGTGCCTATGTTTACGGAACGAAATCTTATTCCCATTGACATAGGATCTTTTAAGGGATAGGGGGGGAATCATGTCAATTAAGACACGAAAAAAAAATGGAAGTGGGTTTAGTTTTTCAAAAATAAAACTAGCTTTTAATCAAAAAGTTTTGAGAGCAACCTTTTTAAAATGAACGTTCCAATGTTTCTAAAAGCATGAAGTTGAAATAATTGAAATCCATGGATGTTATTTTCTAACATAAAAAACGAGCTTCTATTTATAAAATTAGAAGTGGTGGTGAAAAACAAGTTCCCTATTATAAGGAAAAGACATAAAAAATTCTTTAAATCTTAACCCCAGACACTTAAATCTATCGAACTTTAATTAATAAACGAATAGTAAGCAAAGAATAACTAAAATTCACATATAAATTAACTCGAAACTAGATTTTTGGAAAACAAAAAGAGTTAAGATATGGTGTATTCGAATTATTTTGTTACATAATTTAAACAAAACATTTTTTGGAATTTTTAGAGTTTTATCATCATTTTTTTTTGTGTTTTAATTATTATCTTTTTAGGATTTTTAGATTTTTTATTTTTTTAGGGTTTTTGGGTTTTTCTAATTTTTTTTTTTATTTTTATAGTTATTTTGATAAGTTATTTACAAGAAAGAGGAGAGAAAGAAGAGTTATTTACAAAGAAGATAGGGGGGAAAGAGAGATTTTTACAAAAAAAGCAAAGTAAAAACTCGATTGCGGCCCCGCGAACAGACTCTTATTTGAATGGTTGGTTCGATGAGTCGACCGTCGCGGGCAGGCAAGACGCAAGTTTTTTAAAAAAAAAAGAAGATGAGGGGGGAAGAGAAATTTTTTTTTTTGAATTTTTTTTGTTTTTAAGTTTTATGAAAATAAAAACAAGGGAAAAATTTTTTAGGTTTTATGTTTTGCAAATTTTTTTTTTTTTGTATTTTTGATGAGTACAGAATAAAAAATGCAGTATAGGAAAACACCCCCATACTTAAACCCAACATTGTCCCCAATGTTGCAGTCTAAGTATGCGGAACAGATAATATACAAAATATAATAAGTACAAAAAGAAAAACAGAGAGGGTAGAAGCTTCCCTAAGACAAGTCCGGGAGGCCCAAGTTGAAACCCTGCATTATTTAGAAGAAAAAGCAAAAAGATAACAGAAAAAAAAACAAAAAAGATAAACTCGGCCTAAAGAGCGCGGGCGGTAGGGGGGATGTGCGTGGGGGAGTCGGAGGTAGCTAAGGCCTTAGCGACCATTGTGTGATAAAAATGTGATCCCCTAGCGCGCATAATAATGGAAGCGTGCCGAAGCAAAATGCAACGAAATAAAACAAAGTTAAATAAAATAAAATATATATAGAGTTAGTATTATTATTATTTTTTTTGGTGTTTTTAAGTAGATTTTTTTTAGTTCTTTTTTTGTTTTTAGTTTTTTAAGAGTTTTTTTTTTTAAGTTTTAAGTTTTTCTCTGTTTTTTTTTATGTTTGATTTTTTTTTTCATTTTTTTGAACTTTTTAGATTTTTAGGTTTTTGTTTTTAGAGTTTTTTTTTTTTTTTTTTTTTAGATTTTTTAGATTTTTTTGGTTTTTTAGGATTTATAGAAAATGACGTCATTTCAAAAAAATATTTTAGAAATAATAATAATATGATAAAAAAGATATATATATATATATATTGTCTAAGTTTTTGTTTTTTTTTTCTTTTTAAAGTAGTTTTTTTTTAATAGTATTATTATAATTAGTTTTTTTTTTTTTTAAAAAAATAAGGTAAAATTAATAGATTTCCAGGGTTTAAAATAACGAACCAAAAATCCCCGGCAACGGCGCCAAAAACTTGATGCAGGTTAAAACTCCAAAATTATTTGCGGTCACGCGGCGACCCGGCGGTTTTATTTGAGAAAAAGGCGGAAGTGAATTTATTTAAGAAAACGGGTCGCGCGTATTTATTTATTTATTTTGGATATAAAAAAGGTTTAGAAATCGAGTTTTAACGAAAGGAGGCAAGTGCACCTATCGTGAGTAGTACAGGATATTCCGGGTGGAATATCGAGGTCGTATTGTTCTCGGGGCCGGTTCGATTATTTCTACTCTTCCCTGGAGGGGGCTATTATTTTACCGATAATTATCTTGTCGGGATATATTTTATATATAATAAAAAGGCAGTAATAAAAAGGCAGAAAGAAAATGAAAGCATGAAAAGAAAACAATAAGGTGGTGCCGATGAAGAGCTTAGCTCGATGGCACCGAAAAAACAATTGAACTAAAATAGACTTTAAATAAAAAGAGCTCCTAAATTTCTAATTAATTAAGGCGGAGACTTGGCCGTGGAGGTTCCACTAAAATGAGCTCACCTATCTCTAGGACTATCGCTCACCTGAACGCTAAGACTATTCGACCGAACGTTAGTCCGACGAAGGATTCCTCTTAACGCCCGCATTATGCTAAGAACCCCGCTATTGGGTGGGGAACCCAATCCGGTAGAGTTGGCGCGCCTCCTCTCTCGAGGGTTAGTGCGGAACTCTCTTTGCCAAGGGGTGATCTGTCCATACGCACGGCCTCTCGGCGAGCGTATGGAAAACGGAAATAGGGCCCACACATCGATATGTGGTCCTACGCGTCGTTAACCCCGGGCAAACCTTAAGTGCTATTAATTAATTAGAAAGATTAGACCTTTAGTTATTTTAAGCTATTTTATCTGTCCCAATGCTCTTCGATGCCGAGGGCTAAGAACGATTAGCCACTCATCGGAATGGGGACGGCTTGCGAGGAAAGCAATAAATAAAGCAGGAAAGAAAGCTGAAAATGAAAGCAGTAAATGAAAGCAGTAAAGGAAAGCTGAAAATTGCAAGTCCTACCCAAACGAGTAGGACTGAAGAAAGCAGTAAATTGCGAGTCCCGGCGCAACTGCGTGGGCGGGAGAAAGAAAGCGGTAAAACGCACACACGCAAATCCTACTCAAATGAGTAGGGGAAAATAAATGCGGGTCCTACTCAACCGAGTAGGACAAAATAAATGCAACGCACACACACTCTCTCTCGACATAAAGTAAACACACACACTCTACAAGAAAATAAAACACACGCACACACTCGACAGAATTGAAATAAAGCAAAGCGCCATTTAACTCTTAACGAGTAGGCGGAAATAAATGCGCATACATAAAAAATTGCAAAAAACTAAGTTGCCGAAAATTGAAAACAACTGCATTTCTACCGCTAGAATGCGGTAGAAATGCATAAAAAGCGAAAATAAAAATTAAACGGGAAGAAAGTTTGCAAATAAAAATGAAAATGCAAGTGCTCGAAAAATAAAAACGAACACATTTCTACCGCTAGAATGCGGTAGAAATGCGTAAAAAGAAGACGAAAAAATTAAACGGACAAAAGTTTTAAATGAAAAAACTAAGTTCACGAAAAATTAAAATAACTATATTATCATTCCTATAACTTGATAAAAACGCTGAAAACGTGTAAATAAAGTAAAAAGAAAGAAAAAGTTTTACAACCTAAAACGAAAAAAAACTAAGTTAAAGAGAAAAGAAAGACACTTTAAAGCGTTTTTACGGGTTATAGGAACGAAATAAAAGCTATAAAAATCTAAGTTAACCAAAACAAAGAACATAAAATTAAAAAGTTATACTCATACACACACACACCCATTACAAAAGAAGAAAATAGAAGTTAAAACAAGGAATAAATAAGATTGCAAAGGGTGGGCGCATAGATGAAGTCCAAAACATAGAAATGAGAAAGAAAACTACATTTTTATTATGGCAAAAAAAAACTATTACAAGACTAGTACAAAAATAAAAGAGAGAGAGAAAGAGAAAACCCCATTCCATAGGTTGGAAATCCATCTACGCAGCACCTCCCCTTACAAAATGGTACCCAAAAGGGGAACAGGAATTCAAAGGAGACCCTCTGAATTTATAGAAAAAATTTACATGGGTCACGCCCTTGGTCACGGGCGTGACAGGGGCGTGACAGTACTATTTGGAAGGCGGCCGGCGATTTGACGGGAAAGTTGACTTTGGCTGGACACGTGTCGGTCTCGCAGAGGTCACGCCCTTGGTCACGGGCGTGACAGGGGGCGTGACAGGCAGGTGGATCTGGGCGCGGTGCGCCAAAAAGTCGCCGCGCGGGTCTTGTCGGGCTAGCTGGAAAGGTCACGCCCCAGGTCACGGGCGTGACTCTGGGCGTGACAGGCGGGTGTCGACACTCGACGATCGTCGAGCTGAAAGTGTCGAGTTGAGTGAACACGGGCTTGGGTCACGGGCGTGACTCGGGTGACACGGGCGTGTCAGCTGGTTCGACGATCGTTGAGCGCGATTTCGTCGATCTGGATGGTCACGGGCATGGGTCACGGGCGTGACACTGGTGACACGGGCGTGACACGGGCGTGTCAAGCTTTGGTCTTCAAAAATTGCTGATTCACGGGATTTTGACGTGTCACGCCCTGGTCACGGGCGTGACCAACACGTCACGGGCGTGACATGTCAATTTTTTGGCAGATTTTCAATTTTTTCCTGAAAAATAAAATAAAATAAGTTAGTATAATATTTACAAAAATAGGAGCATTTTATTGAATAAAAATAAGTAAAAACGACAAAAATAAATGAAAACATCTAAATTAATGTACACAAAAATAGGTATATTTACAACTTATCACCGGCCAACTCCATTTACTGCTTCGAGGACCTGCACCGGGGGTTCATGTTGAGATTCACCACCTCGAAGAGGAGGAAGAAGGACTCGGAGTCCCTGTTCCACATCAAGCAGGGAGTGAATGAGACTTTGGGGAGTTACGTCGATCGGTTCCAGGAGGAGGTCACCCAAGTCCAGGAGATGCCAGGCCATAGCCTGATGATATCCTTCACCCAGGGGTTGCAATAGGGTTTCTTCAGGATGGAACTGAAGAGAGTGCTGCACCTCTCCTACGGGGAGCTGATGGAGAGGGCGGCGAGAGAATTTGACGGGGAGGTGTCGAATCTAGAGTTTGCCCGAAAGTTGGCCAGATGGGCCACAGAGGAGGAGAAGGAGCCGAGAGGCGGCAAAGGTTAGGAGGAGAGGAGAGCCGAACCCCGATAGAAGGAACAACGACAACTTCAGGAGCAGCAGTAGCCCAGGTGGGGGAGTCAAGAGATTGACCGTCGGTTGGGCTGGAGGCCTGAGTTGCAAGACCAGGGGCCACAGAGAGGTTATCAAGGAAGGGACCATCACTAGGGGGCCAGGATCAGCTCCACCCACCGGGTTGGAGGCAAGCAGAAAGACCTACCCTCTCCGATCAAAATCAGGCTATGACCATAGCCATGGGGGAAAGGAGGAGAGCAGCGCAAAAGAGGAGAAGAGAAGTCAGGGTGGAGTTGCCCTACTGTGACTTCAACAAAGAGGAAGGGCACGCCATGGCCACGGCCATGTGCCCGGAGTTCCTCGAGATGAGAGGAAACAAAGTGTAATATCAGTAGCAGGGGCGCCAGGAGGTGAGGATTGAAGAGGTCCTGACTCGGGCGGAGGAGGATCGATTTGAAGACCGGGCGAACGTCGGGACCCGAGGAGGGATTGGAGTGATCCATGAGGGGTGGGGGTTGAGGCTTCTAGGAAGGCGAGCCTCCACACCTTGTACCGATGGAGCGTTGGCTCCACATCCTAGACCCCGCCCCCGGAGGAAAAGATTACTTTCTCAAGGAAGGACATGCCAGATCATGAGGATCCCCTCTGCGATGCGCTGGTCATCCAGATGGCCATCAAGAATTTCACCGTCTCCCGGATCCTAATTGATAATGGGAGCTCTGTCAACGTCATCTTCAAGAAGACGTTCGCCATGATGAAAGTGGAGGCAAAGTGGGTGCTGGCTTCAGATGGCCCCTTGTTTGGGTTCTCAGGGGAGAGGAAGGAGGTAGAAGGAGGTGTGGGGCTCCATGTCACCCTGGGCGCAGTCCCGAAACTGTCAATTTGTCATCATGGATGCCCCCAGTAGCTAAAACGACATCTTCGAAAGGCCCTTCATCAGCACCTGCTGCTGCGTCCCCTCGTCCTTCCACCAATGCCTGAAGTTCAACGCCGAGGGGATTCAGGTCCGGGTTCGGTGTGACCCCAAAGTAGCGCGGGAGTACTATGTCACCGCCGTGAACTCTATCTCCTGGTAGGGAGGGGCCGAGGATATGGAGCATTGAATGGAGGTGGCGGAGCAGGAGGCTGGGTGAGAGGATATGGAGGTGGAGAGCTGCACCGAGGTAGAGGTGGTAGGAGGAGACCAGGAGGAGTTAGCCGAGGCGATGGCCGTGGAGGAAGAGGTGGAAGAGTAGGTTCTTGTCCCGGAGGAGAGGGACGTCGGAGAATGGGGGAGCAGTCCAGGCTGGAGGATGCAGAAGAGGTGGTGGAGATGGAGGTTTTCACACTTGGAGGTTGGATGGAGAAGGTTCGCGTTAGTGGAGGGCTGACCGCGGAGGCCAAGGGCAAGATGCTAGCATGCATCCAAAAGAATGTGGACATATTCGTATGGAGCGCGGAGGAGATGCCGGGGGTTGACGCAGACGTGGCTTGCCACCACCTCAACATGGACCCAAGAGTACGCCCCATCCAGCAGAAGAAGAGGTCCACCGCGGACAAACTGGCCGAGCCCATCAGGGAGGAGGTGGCCAAACTCCTTAAGACTGGCTTTGTATCCGAAATACAGTACCCCAGCTGGGTCTCCAATATTATTATGGTTAAAAAAAGGAGACGGCTGGTGGCATATGTGTGTTGATTTCTCTTTACTTAATAAATCATGCCCTAAGGACTGTTATCCCTTGCCTCGGATCGACGTGCTGGTTGACTCAACCATCAGTTTTCCTGTAATGAGTTTCTTAGATGCATTTTCAGGTTACCACCAGATCAGGATGCACCCACCGAACATCAAGGATGTCTTGTTCATCACGGGGGATGGGTGCTACTACTATAAAATGATGCCCTTTAGGCTGAAGAATACAGGGGCGACATACCAAAAGATGATAGACAGGGTCTTTTGGGAACAGAAGGGGAGGAACCTGGAGGTGTACGTAGACGATCTCATGTTCAAGAGTCGGGACATGGACTCTCACCTCCAGGACCTAGGGTAAACCTTCGCCACCCTACACAAATGTAAGATGAGGCTGAATCCCCTGAATTGCATTTTTGGGGCCAGCAGAGGAAAGTTCTTGAGGCATCTCCTCACCCCTGCAGGGGTCGAACCAAATCCTGACAAGGTCAAGGTAATCATGGAGCTGGGGTCACCGCGGAATGCTAAATAGGTGCAGTGATTAATAGGGAAGCTGACAGGATTGAGCAGGATCCTCTCCCGGGCCAGGGAGAAGTGCTCCCCCTTCTTCAAGACACTAAGTGGGGGCCAGAAATTTGAGTGAACTAAGGACTGCGAGGAGGCATTCCAAGACCTAAAGAGGAAGTTGACGCATGCTCCATTGATCCAAGGGCCAACGGAAGGGGAAGACCTGTACTTGTATCTCGGGTTCGGAGCAGAGGCCTTGAGCTTTGTCCTGGTTCGTGAAGAGGGGAAGAGGCAGCTCCCCATATACTATATGAGTCGGGTTCTAAGGAAGACCGAACTTGGATATCTAATCTTGGAAAAGCTGGCCTTCACTCTAATCATCTCGGCCCGAAGGCTTCGACCCGACTTCCAGGCACACTCCATCCAAGTGTTGACTGACCATCCCCTTCGCAACATCTTCGAGGGGGTGGAGCATTCGGGTAGGCTAGCCAAATGGTTGGTAGAGCTAAGCGAGTTCGACATCTCCTTCGTCCCCCGCCTTTCGATCAACGCCCAAGCGATGGCTGACTTCTTGGCTGACTATGTGGTCGAAGTGGCAAAGGAGGAACTCACTCATCCGGCTTCATGGAAGGTGAAGGTGGACGACGCTTCAGGGGGACATTCTTTTGGGGTAGGGGTAGTCTTGGAAATCCCCGAAGGGGCGAGGATTGAGCAAACAGTGGTGGTGTACTTCCCCATCACCAACAATCAGGCCAAGTACGAAGCCGTAATAGCAGGGCTGTGCCTGGCCAGGGAACTGGGGGTGCTGGACATGAAGGTGTTAAATTTTCTCAACGTGGTCAGCAAGATAGCCCAAACGCCAAATTAATATCTTCGGAACTACCCAGTTCGCACGTTGAACTAGCGGAAACCAAGGACTAGAGGTACAGAGGTAAATCACAACAAACAATGGAAGCACAAGCAGGTCTATTATTCATTCACTTCTTTACAATGCGAGGCATACATAGCGAGACATGATTTCGCTAGTATAACAGCTGAAAGACAGAAGCACCAAAAAACAAGCCGGGCGGACAGAACCCGAGTCCGCCGAGACCGCGAGGTCGCCGAAGCCGCCCGAACTATGCTGCAATCCGCCGAATACCACGGAGTCCGCCGAAGCCGCGAGGCCGCGCGGACACACCGTTATTCGCCTTCTGCTGAACCCGAACTGAGGAACACCCCTACCCGCCTGAAGCCGGCGGACAGGTTATTGCAGCTGGCAAAGTTGAAATAGAACTGACAAGCCGCAGTGCGACCTCCTGCTGAGTCCGCAGAGACCACACACTTCCAAGCACTTGACCGAAGTCACAGCCAAACTCCTGGCTCCTTTAAGTTATCCGCGCGACCTGCACACAGCAAACCGTCAGCCTGAAACAATCCGTGCGGACTGGCAAACACAGACCGCAGCACTTCGCACACCCCAACTTACTGTTCACTCAAGTTACTGTAGATGTGCCAGGGGGGTCCTATTTATAGGCCGGGTGAGGAGTGTGGTCACCGCCCAAGAGATAGCGACACCGCCCCAGCCCGCACGAATACAAACCACCGTCCGCTGAGTCCGCAAGGACTTAGCCGGTCACCAAGGAAAACCGCCAGGAGCAAGGCAACCAATGACGAACCCTCTCCAGTCCGCCTAAGCTAAGCGGACAAGGCATCAGCCCGCAAAGCTCCAACCGCTTCAGGACAGCAAACCCCCTTCAATGGCTGTCCGCACCAACCCGAGGCAGTCCGCAAGACACACACCTCAATCCGCCACAAGTCCACGACCAAAGGCAGCTAAGACAGACCGCCCGGTCACAGCGGACTCGGCGGATACGGCGGACACACTGAACTTGGCACCAAGTGTGACCAAGCCCAAAACCATAAGGGGCTAATGCGAGCTTGGCGGACGCAAAACTTCAGTCCGCCAAAACACCACAGCGCAGACCGCCACAGTCCGCGAGCTCCTCGCACTCCTGCCCTAACACAGCGATCAATCCCGGACTCCAAAACCAGGCCGCCACAATGATCTCCACAGCAACTCCCTGCTGTGCCACCAGAGCTCGACAAGGCCTCAGCCAAGCTCTAAGCTTAGTCCGCAACAGCCAATACCGCGGACACATCAGTCCGCAAGCTTCCCGCGGACAAGAGCCAACCCGCCTTTCAGCATAAGCTTGCACCCGCGACCACTGAGCAAAGCACCAGTCCGCAAGCCTCTCTATCCGCAGATACCAGGCCGCACCAAACCGCGGACTCCATGCAACAACCCGCTCAGAACACAGCCGGCTTCCACCAGACTTTTCACCAGGCCGCAAACCCCAGTCCGCCCAGTCCGCCAAGGCTGTCCGCCACAGGCCGCGCGGCCTGTCCCGTCACCCACTTCCACTTCACAAATTTCAACACTCCCCCTTGAAGTGAGAAGTGGTGACCAAGCCCAGCAAGCTGCGCAAGCGTTCAAAGGGCCCCTTCGATAGTGGCTTCGTGAAGATGTCAGCAAGATTATCCTCACTCCGAACATGCCCGACCAGCAGAGACACCTCCAACACCTTCTCCCTGATGAAGTGGTGATCAATCTCTATATGCTTGGTCCTGGCGTGACACACTGGATTGTTAAACAGTTTGAGAGCACTCTCATTGTCACCCCGGAATAAAGTAGGCCCTTGCACTTCTTCATGCACATCCTCTATAAGCCTCCTCAACCAAACGGCTTCCCGAGCAGCCAAGGCCGAAGCCTTATACTCCGCCTCCGTGGTTGAAACCGACACTGAGTCCTGCTTCTTGCTATACCACGAGATGCTAGCTGATCCGCAAGTGAACACATAACCTGAAGTAGACCTTCGATCATCCGAATCACCGCCATAGTCAGCATCCGTGTACCCGAGCAACGCAACCTCCGCGTCCCTTCTATAGAGGAGTCCCATGTCAGAAGAAGCCTTGACATACTTCAGAATTCCCTTCGCCGCCACTAGATGAGATTGCCTTGGTTCAGCCATATACCGACTTACTCGGCCAACAGCATAAGCGATATCCGGCCTTATAATCGTCAGGTAAATCAAGCTCCCAACAAGAGCCCTGAACACCAAGGGATCATGAAGAACCCTTCCCTCATCCCGTCGAAGCTTCAGCCCAGATTCCAGTGGAGTAGAGCACTTCTTCCCTTCGCCCATGCCAAACCGCTTCACAATGCGATCAGCATACCCTTTCTGGCTAATGAGAACCCCGCACTCCTTCCTCTCCACTTCCAGACCAAGAAAGTGATGCAACTCTCCCAAGTCTTTCATCTCGAAGCGTATAGCAAGCTCTGCCCTGAGCCTTGCTACTTCCTCCTCCGAGTTTCCTGTGATGATCATATCATCCACATACAGCAGGACCAAGACTCTTAGCTCTCCCTTCTTCTTGACGAACAAGCTTGAATCCGAGTTGGAAGCCAGGTATCCACAGAATTGCAAGTACTCTGCAATCTTCCCATACCACGCTCGAGGAGCTTGCTTCAACCCATAGAGAGCCTTCCTGAGTTTGCAGACATAGTCCGGATGCTTCTCAGAGACAAAACCAAGCGGCTGATCCATGAAGATGTCCTTGTCAATCTCTCCGTAAAGAAAGGCATTCTTCACATCGAGTTGCCACAACCTCCATCCCTTGCTAGCAGCCAAGGCAATCACCACTCTTACAGAAGTCATCTTCGCAACTGGACTGAATGTCTCCTCATAGTCTTCTCCATACTTCTGTGAGAATCCTCTAGCGACCAGGAGAGCCTTGAACCGATCAATGCTCCCATCAGCCTTCTTCTTCAACTTATACACCCACTTGCAAGTAACCGGAGTAACGCCATCAACCTTGGGCACAAGGTCCCAGGTTTCATTCTTCTTCAGAGCATCAATCTCTTCCTTCATGGCATCATCCCACTCCTTCACTCCAGTGGCCTCGTTGAAGTTTGCAGGCTCTCGCTCATCCAGAGGACCGGCAAAGAAGCAGGAGACAAATCTCACTGCATTCCCATCACAGTACCGAGCCGGTGGCTTAACCACCCTCTTCGATCTCCGAAGACACGGCTCCTTGCTCATGGCTTCCGTTGCTTCTTCAGGCTCCACTCCTACCTGGGGCAAGCATTGAGCAGTGCTCCCCCTGCTTCTTGAGCCAGAAGGCTCAGCCTCGGAGTTCGAAGCAACAGGAGCTGCTGGTGAAATAGCAAGCTCCTCTTCCAAGCCTTCAGCAGCCTCCACCGGTGCTTCATCATCCTTGCTACTTCCGGTTAGCTCCACCGAGCCACCTCCATATGACGTCAGCTCGTCGAAGACAACGTCTCTTGACACCACGAACTTCTTCGTCACAGGGTCCATGCACTTCCATCCCTTCTTCCGCTCATCAGAGCCAACAAAGACAAGTTTCCTTGCCTTCACATCCAGCTTTGTCCGTGAAGCATCCGGGACATGCACGTAGCAAGTTGAACCGAACACCATAAGGTGTTCAACACTCGGCTTCTCCTTCAGCAACAGCTCAATAGGAGTCTTCATGTTGATAGGGCTGAGTGGCATCCGGTTGATAACATAAGCAGCACAAGACATTCCCTCCGCCCAAAAGGACCTTGGGATATCTTTCGCATGCAGCCAGCATTTGCAGGTTTCCGTCAAATGACAGATCTTCCGCTCCGCTACCCCATTCTGTTGTGGAGTGTGAGCACAAGTAAGCTTCCGTTGGATCCCGTGCTTCCTGCAGAAGTTAGAAAACTCGGAAGAGACAAACTCCCCCCCGTTATCAGTTCTAAACTTCTTAATCCGCAAGCCAAGCCGGCCTTCTACCAACTCCTTGAACTCCACGAACAAACGGAAGGCTTCCGACTTCTCCTTTAAGAAGTACACCCAAGTATACCTTGAGTAGTCATCAACCAAGACAAGCATATATCTGCTTCCACCAAGGCTGGCAGTAACAGTCGGTCCCATCAGGTCGCCATGAATACACTCCAATGGTTTCTTGCTCCTTGTTTGTGATTTATCAAACGGAAGGCGATGTGCCTTACCGTATTGACAGCCCGCACAAACATGCCCATCACCAAAGGAGGACAACTTCGGCAACCCCCTCACCAGACTTCTACTCGCCATTGCCTTTAGCTTGTCCATGCCAACATGCCCCAGCCTCTCATGCCAGATAGCCGCACTATCATTGGCCCTCATTCTATCAACATAAGCACTGGTGGAAAGAACATACAAGCTCTTCACCCTTCTCCCAACATGAGCAACATCAGCCTTCACCGCTGATACGTTGCGAAGGAACCTCACGTCTGTTGGCCCAAACAGAACGTGATACCCAGCGTCCACCGCATTGGTCACCGAGAAGAGGTTCTTCTTCATGCCCGGTACGTGATACACACTCCTTAACGTAAGTGGCCCCTGATCACTACCCAATGACACGACCCCCTCTTTCTCTACTGCATAAACAGTATTATCAGTAGTGATAATAGCTTCATTACCTGAGTAAGCCTGCATGGAGGTGAACTTCGATTTGTCTCCGGTGAGGTGATGACCACACCCGGAGTCCACGATCCACTCGCCGTTGAAGTCCTCAGCAGACAAGGCCCGAACACAAGTGCCCGTCAAGAAAGCTCCGCCCCATTCTGCTTCTTCACTTCTCGAACAAGCTTCCTCCTTTCCCGCAGCATGCCCAGGCTGCAGTTTGACCTTGCAGTCCCGCTTGAAGTGCCCACGCTGATGACACCGGTAGCACTTCAGATTCTTCTTCTAGTCCTTAGGAGCATTGCTCCTCTCCGGCGGATATGAAGTTGAAGTCTCCTTCTCAACAGCGGCCTGCACCTTCTTCTTCTTCCCTTCCCATCCTTTCTTCTTTCCTGAGAAGAGAGATTCGCTGCCTTCCTGATTCAGGTTCACTCCAGCCATCTGCCTTGCTAAGCTCTCCTGTGAGGCAAGCAGATTCTCCAGCTCCAGCAACGACGGCTGAGTAGCCCACCCTTGAACAGATGTGACAAAGGCCACATACTCCTTCCGCAAGCCGCGGATAATGTGCCTTTTCATCTTTGCCTCAGAGATAGGCTCATCAGGATCCAGTGCCGACAGCTCAGCACATAAGCTCTTCATCTTTAAGAAGTACTTGGAGATGGAAAGGTCTCCCTGAGTTGCCCTGGCCAACTCATTCTCCAGGAACTGAAGCCGCGCCACATTCTTCCTATTGAACAACTCATCAATGGTTGTCCAAATATCAGCAGCCGACTCACATCCAATGATGTGATCAAACAGTTCCGGAGACACAGCTCTCTTCAGAACGAACTCCGTCTTAGCATTTGTTCTTCTCCAGAGCCTCACCTGCTCAGCAGTATCGAAAACAGCAGTGACTTCCTGCCTGTCGTCTCCACCAACGACATCCCACAGCTCCTCGCCAAGAAGATAACTCTTCATGCACGACTTCCACTTCTTGAAGTTAGTCGGCGTTAAGAGTTCAATGCCCAGACCTCTTGCTAAGCTCCCTTCCATTGCAACACCTGTTGGCAACCTTCCAGCAGCTCCGAGCAACAATACAGGTTGATCACCACTCAATCACAGAGTAATCAACACTGGCTGACTTCCGCTCACGCAACTGAACCTCAGCAACCTCAGAAACCTGGCTCTGATACCATGTTAAATTTTCTCAACGTGGTCAGCAAGATAGCCCAAACGCCAAATTAATATCTTCGGAACTACCCAGTTCGCACGTTGAACCAGCGGAAACCAAGGACTAGAGGTACAGAGGTAAATCACAACAAACAATGGAAGCACAAGCAGGTCTATTATTCATTCACTTCTTTACAATGCGAGGCATACATAGCGAGACATGATTTCGCTAGTATAACAGCTGAAAGACAGAAGCACCAAAAAACAAGCCGGGCGGACAGAACCCGAGTCCGCCGAGACCGCGAGGTCGCCGAGGTCGCCGAAGCCGCCCGAACTATGCTGCAATCCGCCGAATACCACGGAGTCCGCCGAAGCCGCGAGGCCGCGCGGACACACCGTTATTCGCCTTCTGCTGAACCCGAACTGAGGAACACCCCTACCCTCCTGAAGCCGGCGGACAGGTTATTGCAGCTGGCAAAGTTGAAACAGAACTGACAAGCCGCAGAGCGACCTCCTGCTGAGTCCGCAGAGACCGCACACTTCCAAGCACTTGACCGAAGTCACAGCCAAACTCCTGGCTCCTTGAAGTTATCCGCGCGACCTGCACACAGCAAACCGTCAGCCTGAAACAATCCGTGCGGACTGGCAAACACAGACCGCAACACTTCGCACACCCCAACTTACTGTTCACTCAAGTTACTGTAGATGTGCCAGGGGGGTCCTATTTATAGGCCGGGTGAGGAGTGTGGTCACCGCTCAAGAGATAGCGACACCGCCCCAGCCCGCGCGAATACAAACCACCGTCCACTGAGTCCGCGAGGACTTAGCCGGTCACCAAGGAAAACCGCCAGGAGCAAGGCAACCAATGACGAACCCTCTCCAGTCCGCCTAAGCTAAGCGGACAAGGCATCAGCCCGCAAAGCTCCAACCGCTTCAGGATAACAAACCCCCTTCAATAGTTGTCCGCACCAACCCGAGGCAGTCCGCAAGACACACACCTCAATCCGCCACAAGTCCACGACCAAAGGCAGCTAAGACAGACCACCCGGTCACAGCGGACTCGGCGGATACGGCGGACACACTGAACTTGGCACCAAGTGTGACCAAGCCCAAAACCATAAGGGGCTAATGCGAGCTTGGCGGACGCAAAACTTCAGTCCGCCAAAACACCACAGCGCAGACCGCCACAGTCCGCGAGCTCCTCGCACTCCTGCCCTAACACAACGATCAATCCCGGACTCCAAAACCAGGCCGCTACAACGATCTCCACAGCAACTCCCTGCTGTGCCACCAGAGCTCGACAAGGCCTCAGCCAAGCTCTAAGCTTAGTCCGCAACAGCCAATACCGCGGACACATCAGTCCGCAAGCTTCCCGCGGACAAGAGCCAACCCGCCTTTCAGCACAAGCTTGCACCCGCGACCACTGAGCAAAGCACCAGTCCGCAAGCCTCTCTATCCGCAGATACCAGGCCGCACCAAACCGCGGACTCCATGCAACAACCCGCTCAGAACACAGCCGGCTTCCACCAGACTTTTCACCAGGCCGCAAACCCCAGTCCGCCCAGTCCGCCCAGTCCGCCAAGGCTGTCCGCCACAGGCCGTGCGGCCTGTCCCGTCACCCACTTCCACTTCACAAATTTCAACAGAAGGTCCTCACTGACTCTATGGTGGTGGCTTCCCAGATCAACGGAGAATTCGAGGTGAGGGAACCTACCCTCCATTATACTTAGCAAAAGTAGAGGGGGTCATCAGCATATTTCATGCCTTCTCCATCCGACACGTGCCTAGAGAAGAAAACGAGCAGGTCGATCAGCTGGCGAAGCATGGCCCCCGGATGCGGGGTACCATCACTGATCTATTTCGCCCTTCCATTGAAGAGGGAGAGCTAATGGAAGTGGATCAACACCCCTCGTAGACGGACCCTTTCACAACCTTCCTTTTCACAGGGGGGTATCCGAAGGGGATGGACAAGAAGAAGTTCAGGTATAAGTCGGCATACTATCTCCTCCAGGATGGGCGATTGTATAGGAAGACTCTCTTGGGGATGTTGGCATGTTGCATGGATGAGAGGGAGGTACAAAGGATCTTTTAAGAAGTCCACTCCGGAGAGTGTGGGAGTCACTCAGGGAGTCAAACCCTGGAAGGGAGAATCCTCAAACAAGGGTACTTCTGGCCAACCTTGGGCCGTGACGCTGCAGAATTCACAAAGAAGTGCCATAAATGCCAGCTGTTTGCCCCCTCCAACTGCAACCTACTCAGCGCCTCAAGAGTATCACGGCCCCCTGGCCCTTTGCAATTTGGGGAATGGACTTGGTTGGGCCGTTCTCCCAGGCCAGTGGGCAGAGAAGGTTCCTACTAGTAATGATTAACTACTTTTATAAGTGGCTAGAAGTGAAGGCGCTGGACAAGGTGACTTCCCATGTCATCAAAATGTTTTTTGGGGGGGAGATCATCTGTCGCCATGGGTTGCCACAGTCCATCGTCACGGACAACGGGCCTCAGTTCGCCAGCGTGGAATTTGCTAGCTTCTGCGTGCAGCTCAGAATTCACCTCAGGTTTGCCTCGGTCCACTACCCAGGAGCAACAGGCAGGTAGAGGCCGTGAATAAGATTATTGTGAACCTCCTGAAGAATAAGGTAGAAAACATGAAAGGGAGCTGGGTGGAGCAGCTTCCCTCGGTCCTCTGGGCCCTGCGGACCACCCCCAACACAGCCACAGGGGAAACCCCTTTCAAGCTCTCCTTTGGATGTGAGGCAGCACTCCCCAGAGAATTTGAAGTTCAAACGCCTCGGGTGATCACGACAGAGGAAGGAAGAAAAGAATGGCAGGCCGAGAACGAGGAGGAGCTGTGACTCTCCCTTGACATGGTGGAGGTACTGTGCATCCTCTCCGCCATCCGATAGGAAGAAGTGAAGAGGAGAATGGCTAAGTACTTTGACAAGCACGTCAGAGTCAAATAATTTGCGGAGGGGGACTTGTTCTTGAAAAAGGTAGATTCAACGGGAAGATCGGCAGTCGTAGGGAAGCTCAACCCCAGCTGAGAGGGTCCATATGTTGTAAAAGAAACATTAAGATCAGGAGGGTATCGTCTCCAAAATGTGGAGGGTGAGACCCTAAGTCTCACCTGGAGCGGTGATGACTTGAAACGTTTTTTATCTTTGAGATATGTAAGTAATGTCTTGTTCTTGATAAAGCTTTTTGATGTGCTAATCCTGTTGCAGTAATTCACGCGAGGGTGAAGTGTTCATTTGATAGACCCCGAGCAGATCCCGCTGCTAGGCTCTCACTTAGCTGGCAGGGCTGGATGTCACTCGATGACGTCTAGCCGGACCCCGAGCAGATCCCGCTGCCAGGCCCTCACCTACCTGGTAGAGCTAGATGTCACTAGATGGCGTCTACCCGGACCCCGAGTAGATCCCGCTGCCAGGCTCTCACCTAGCTGACAGGGCTGGATATCACTCGATGGAGTCTGCCTAGACCCCGAGTAGATCACGCTGCCAGGCTCTCAGCTAGCTGGCAGGGCTGGATGCCACTCGATTACATCTACCCAGACCCCGAGCAGATCCCGCTACCAGGCTCTCACCTAGCTGGAAGGGCTGGATGTCACTCAATAGTGTCTGCCCACACCTCGAGCAAATCCTGCTGCCAGGCTCTCACCTAGCTGGCAGGTCTGCATGTCACTCGATGACGTCTACCTAGACCCCGAGCAGATCTGCTGCCAGTCTCTCACCTAGCTGGCAGGGCTGGATGTCACTCGATGGCGTCTACCTAGACCCCGAGCAGATCCCGCTACCAGACTCTCACCTAGCTGGAAGGGCTGGATGTCACTCGATGGTGTCTACCCAGACCACGAGAAGATCACGCTGCTAGGCTCTCACCTAGCTGGCAGGGCTGGATGTCACTCGATGCTGTCTACCCAGAACCCGAGGAGATCCTGCTGTCAGGCTCTCACTTAGCTGACAGGGCTGGATGTCACTCGATGGTGTCTACCCGGACCCTGAGCAGATCCCACTGCCAGGCTCTCACCTAGCTGGCAGGGCTGGATGTCACTCGATGAAATCTACCCAGACCCTGAGCAGATTCCTCTGCCAGGCTATCAATTAGCTGGAAGGACTGGATGTCACTCGATTGTGTCTACCCGGGCCTCGAGCAGATCCCGCTGCCACGCTCTCACTTAGCTGACAGGGCTGGATGTCACTCGGGTAAGTCCTATACTCTCTCGATATTACTTAAAAATTTTGGCCCTTTTCCTAAAAATAGGAAGAGAAGAATCTTCACGGGCAAGTCGGGACTCGCGAGTCCAGCTCGTCAAAGGGATGATGAGCCGAGTCCTTGGCTCTTGCCGAGGGAGGCAGGCTCCGGCAGGGCACTTCTCCCCCTTCAGTTTTACTTGTGAAATTTTTGGCAATTTTGGTTTCGTATTAGTAAAAGGATATGCAGCTCGCGAGCGAGCTTGGGGGGGGGGGGGGGGGTGGTGAGCCCAGTGCGAAGAATGGTCAACCCCCTGATCATCTAGGGCTGGCGAGCTCTCAAGGTCTACTCTCAGGGACGAGTCCTAACATCCATCCTAATGGTAAGATCTATCTTCGCGAGGTCACCCAAGGAGGAGAGCTCGCAAGCAAGTATGTCACAACAGGGAAGCCTAGAAAAAAGACAGAAAAAGTAAAGACAAAATTCATATCAGAACTATTTTCAATTGTATAATGTTAATTACAAGGGGAGCTCGCCTAGGCGAGATTACAAAAAAAAGAGAAAAAGAAATCAGCTTTCGCCCACCCCCCCCGCCTGACTGGCGATCTTCGCCCCCTCCAGCGGACAGATCATCTTGGAAGCCCTTCCCGAAGAGCAGGTCGAGGATGTACTCCTTCTCGCTAGGAGGCATTGCCGGGAATAGGCTCGGCATGAGGTCCTAGGCCGTGATCTCCTCACAGCCATCCACCAGCACACCCGTGTCCTTCATCATTTGAATGGTGCATTTGTCGGACTCAATTGAATTGACCCGCAGCCTCTCAGTGACATCAGCTTCTCCAAAGATCCTTGGGCTCTTGTACGGGAAGGTGGACTCACTGCTGCTGATGCGCCCGCGAACAAACTCTTACAGTGGTTGGTTTGGTGAGTCGATCGCCACGGGCGAGCTACAGGAGGCAAGTGCACCTATCGCAAGTAGTACTCGATATTTGGGGGAATACCGAGGTCGTATTGTTCTCGGGGTCGTGTTGACTATTCTTACTCCTCCGAGAGGACTATTATTTTACTGAAAGTAAGGTGGATTTTTTTAATTAAGTAAAGACGGAAAAAGTAAAGGAGCAAAAAAATGATTTAGAAAATATTCGATGAAGGGTTAACGCTCGGCATCGAATCGGATTAAGACTAAAATAATTTTTAATAATTATAGGACTTAGTTTTCAAATTAATTAAAAGGCAACTTGGCCGTGGAGGTTCCACAAATGTGAGCGCACTTATCTCTAGGAATATTGCTCAGCTGAACGTTAAGACTATTCGACCGAACGTTAGTCCGACGAAGGATTCCTCATAACGCCCGCTTTACGCTAAGAACCCCGCTATTGGGTGGGGAACCCAATCCGGTAGAATTACGCTTGTCCTCTCTCGAGGGTATGCACGCAACTCTATTTACCCAGGGGTGATCTGTCCATACGCACGGCCTCTCGGCTAGCTAGTGTATGGATAACAGAAATAGGGCCCACACATCGATATGTGGTCCTACGCGTCGTTAACCCGGGGTAAACCTTAAGTTCTTAAATTAAAATGAAAATAAAGAGCTTCAATTATTACAAATCATTTTAAATGTCCCAATGCTCTTCGATGCCGAGGCTAATAACGATTAGCCACACATCAGTATGGGGACGGCTTTATAATTTAATGAGGCGCGAGTTCGAAATTAAATGCTTAATGATTATAAGAAGAGGACATAAAAAATAACAAACATTTAGAAAGCTGAAAAGTTAGCTAAAACAAGAACTCACGCACACTCCAAATTATAAATAAAACAGAAACTAAGTTACACATAAAAGGAATTTGCATAATTGAAATTGCAAGTCCCACTCAAACGAGTGGGGGCGGGAAATAAAAGCTGAAAATTGCAAGTCCTACTCAAACGAGTAGGACTAAAATGAAAGCGAGTCCTACTCGAATGAGTAGGAGAAAATAAATGCGATTACAGGGCTTTCTCAAATATTTACAAGGAGATAAAAATACGCCATTTAACTCAAACGAGTAGGCGAAAATAAATGCGAGTACAAGTCCTACTCAAACGAGTAGGCGAGAAATAAAGTCCGTCCATTTAACTCAAGTGAGTAGGCGGAAAAATAAAGAAAGAAAATTACAAGTCCTACTCAAACGAGTAGGCGGGAAATGAAAACGATGCGCCATTTAACTATTAACGAGTTGGCGGAAATAAATGCACACAAACACACACACTGCATATGAATTGAAGGAAATCAATAAAACTAACTCCTACACACACGCACTCTACATAATTAAAGAAAACGATAAAATAAAGCATGAAAAATTAAGCATCAAAAACTAACACCTACACTCACACACTCTACATAATTTGAACAAAGCATCAAAACATTATTCTCATACACTCACACACACAAATTAAAAGCAAAATGAAAGTTACCTAAAAATTAAAACATTTACTTTTTCATGCTTAGGTTTTACCAAAAACAAATAAAAAGAACAAATTAAAATTTTAAGAGAACAAAAGTTTTCCAAAATAATTCAAAAACTTAAGCCTTTCAAAAATTAAAATTTCAACATTTTCATTCTTATGTTTTCATAAAAGCTATTAAAAAGTGAAAAGAAAATGAAAATAACAAAAAGGGTTTTACAATCCTACAAAAAAAACTAAGTAAAAAAAATCAAAATCACTTTTAACTCTTTTATAAATACATAAGAATGAAAGCATACAAATTTTGGTTAGAAAAGGGCATGATGAAGAAGAGGAAAACTTATCATACCTAACTTGGAAATGAAATCTAATACAAAACCTATCATGAAGACAAGTTGAAAACATGACTATTAAACATATCACACTCATACACACTCTATATAAAGAGAAAAACAATGGAGAAACTAAGGATAATATGAGAAGAAAAAGTGGGCATATGAGTTCATTCCAAAGCCAAATAAGAAGAGATAAACTAACATTCTTATTGATTAAAGGAAACTATTACAAAGCTATTACAAAGCTAAAGCTAAAGCAAAAACAAACATGAAAGAAAAGGGGGAGAAATCTCCTTACATAGCAAGGGAATCCACGGATGCAACCCACAAAAACACACAAAAATGGCCCAAAAATCTGAACCCTTGGACCTTACAGAAATGGGCAATTTATAGGCAAAAAATTCTAAGTACACGCCCTCCGATACGGGCGTGTCCGGGGGGCGTATCACTACTATTCATGATGGCGACCGAAGATTTGACAGGAAAGTTGACTTCGGGCTGAGTTCGCGGCTGTCACGCCCCAGGTCACAGGCGTGACGTTGGGCGTGTCGGGGCGGTAGAACCGGGCGCGGGTTGCGTCAAAAGTCTTTAGCAACATCTTGTAGGGACAGGTGATGAAGTCACGCCCAAGGTCACGGGCGTGACTCTGGGCGTGTCGGTTGGTGTCGACACTCGACAATCGTCGTGCGAAAAGTGTCGAGTTGAAATCGTCGAGCTGAGTTTGAGTCACGCCCTATGTCACGGGCATGACTCTGGGCGTGTCTCGGTTTCGACGATCGTTGAACTGAATTCGTCGAGTGGAGTGGACACGGGCTTGTGTCACGCCCCGTGTCGGGTGACACGGGCGTGACACCAGGCGTGTCAAGCTTTTTTACTTCAGAAATTTGCAACTTCTCGGAATTTGAGCTGTCACGCCCTGGTCACGGGCGTGATCCAAATGACACGGGCGTGTACTGCCCAATTTTGGCAGATTTTGGAATTTTTCTGAAAAATAAAATAAAACAAGTTAGTAGTAAATTTACAAGAATAGGAGCATTTTATTGAACAAAAATAAGTAAAAACGACGAAAATAAATGAAAATGACTAAATTAATGTGCACAAAAATACGTATATTTACAATTCATCAAATACCCCCATACTTAGGCTTTTGCTATTCCTGAGCAAAAGTTTGAGGTGAATCTATAAGGAATAGAAAAAAAAAACTCTAAGTTTAGCTACCGCTTAATTAATTATAAGAGAGATCGAAATAAATATACGGGGTGTAAGATTTAAGTCCTAAAATTATGTAGATGATTTAAATAGCGCAAAAGTTTTGGCCAAAAGACTTCTTGATGTAATCAAATAGAAGGCAACATTTGTAATGGTTAGATTAACGAAAATAGTTTGGAATTATAAGAACTCTAGCTTATACGAGTGCTACTAGAAATAATACAATTTACTAATTATGCTCTTAAAAAGATTTTCGAATTAATTATAGAATTGTGTAATTGGCTAAGGGGGTAGTGGGTTTATGAAGAGGGTTTTGATTTTGAGGTGAGGTAATTTTTTCTCGAACCTCCATTTTTTTCTTTTGGATTATTAGGAAAACGAAATCTTATTTTCCTAATATGATTTTTGTTTTTCAACTTCATAAGAATAAAATTAACCCAATGCATATATGTAGGAGTAATGAATTTTATCCTTTTACTCCATATATAATCTTTTTAAATTATTGGGTGCATATGTTTACGGAACGAAATCTTATTCCCATTGACATAGGATCTTTTAATGATAGAAAATTTTATCATGCCAAGTAGGTCATGATAAGGTTAGGGGAGAAAGGAAAACTAGATTTTTAATCCTAAAAATTTTTGAGAGCAACCTTAATAATTTGTACGTTCCAGTTTTTCAGAAAGCTAAAAGTAAGTATAATTGAATTCTATAGTCGTTATTTCCTAACATAATACACGTGCTCCTATCAATGAAAAATTAGAAGTAGTGTCTAAAACGAGTTCGCTATTTTTAACAAAGTATAATGAATTCTTTAAAACTTAACCCCGATTATTTAAATTTTTCAATCAATAATTAACAAACGGGTAGTGAACAAAGAATTAATCAAATTCACATATAAATAAACTCAAAACAGAATTTTTGGATAGCAGGAAAGTTAAGGATGGAATATTTGATGTATTTGTTTCAAAACATTTTTTTTTTGATTTTTATAGTTTTTATCATCATTTTTTTTTGTTTTTCATTTATTATCTTTTTTTTGTATTTTTGTTTTGCTTTACTTAATTAAATTTTTTTGTTGTTTTTTTTGAATTAATATTGTTTTTGAGCTATTATCTTTTTTTGTATTTTTTAAGAAAATTTTCATACTATGTACAAAATCATGGGAGAAAAAAGAGAGGTTTTACAAGAATGAGGAATGGGGAGAGAGAAAAAAGAGTATTTACAAAAGAAAAATATGTAAAAAAAATATTTACAAAGTGAAACTAAATATATTTTTTGTTTTTTTAAATTTTTTAAATTTTTTTGAGTTTTTGGAAAAAAGAAGGAAAAAGAAAATGAAATTTTTTTTTTGGATTTTTCATTTTAAGATGTTTCTTTTTATTGTTTTTTTTGTTTTGTTGTTATATGTATTTTTTTTGTATTTTTGAAATGCAGAAAAATTGAAGTGCAGAAAGTAAAACACGAAAATACCCCCATACTTAAGTCCAACATTGTCCCCAATATTGTAACGTAAGTATGCAGAACAAGAGGAAAAAAACAATATATACAATATATAAAGAGAGGGGGGGGGGGTAGAAACTTCCCTGAAACGCATAGGGGGAGGCCGATCAGAAACCCTGCGTTTATTAGAAAAAGCAGCGAAGATAATAAGGAAAGAACGCAAAAGATAAGCGAGGGGTGCCTCCCAGGAGCGCTTTGTTTATAGTCATGTAGTTTGACTATTTTGGCGGAGTTATAGATCGAGGAGGGTTATGGTTTCGTAATGCTCGATCACTGGGTCGCCCGCGATGTATAACTTAAGCCGATGACCGTTTACTTTAAACGAACCTCTTTCCGGGTGGGAGACGAGTACGGTCCCATATGGAAAGACTTCTTCAACTAAGAAGGGACCGGACCATCTAGATTTTAGTTTACCCGGAAAAAGCTTAAAGCGTGAATTATAAAGAAGGACAAGATCGTCCAGAGAAAATATTTTTGGGGACTTTAAATTTCGATCGTGATATAACTTAGAACGCTCCTTATAGAATTTATTGCTCTCGTAAGCGTTCGCACGCCATTCATCGAGCTCGTTTAGTTGCAGTTTTCTATTCTGAGCGGCTAAGTTTGCGTCGAGGTTTAAGAGTTTTAAAGCCCAAAGAGCGCGATGCTCTAATTCTACAGGTAAATGACACGCTTTGTCGTAGACTAACGGGAACGGCGTACAACCAATTGCGGTTTTGTATGCCGCCCGATACGCCCACAACGCATCGTCGAGTTTAACAGACCAATCTTTCCTATTTAGTGAAACAGTTTTTTCTAAAATTCGCTTAATCTCTCGATTTACTACCTCAACTTGGCCACTTGTTTGCGGGTGGTAGGGGGTGACAAGCTTGTGCGTGACTCCGTATTTAGCTAACGTCTTAGCCATAAGAGCATTACAGAAATGCATTCCCCTATCACTAACAATTGTGCGAGGCGTGCCGAAGCGAGAAAATAGTTTTTAAAGAAATGTAACGACGACTCGCGCATCGTTGGTGGGGAGAGCTTGCGCTTCCGCCCACCTCGATACGTAATCGACCGCCACTAAAATATACATATTTTTGAAAGATGGAGGTAGGGGGCCAACAAAATCTATGCCCCACAAATCGAAGACTTCGCACTCTAAAAACATATTTTGGGGCATCTCGTTGCGATGAGAGAATGTTACCCGACCGCTGACAGCTATCGCATGCGCGCACAAAATTATGCGCGTCTTTGAAGAGAGTGGGCCAAAAGTAGCCCGCCTCTAGCGCCTTCCGAGCGGTCCAGTTGGATTGATAATGCCCACCGGCTGGAACCTCGTGGCAGTGCTTAAGAATTTGCAAGCACTCCACACCCGCAACGCATCTTCGGACCGCTTGGTCTGCACAGATACGAAAAAGAAATGGGTCCTCCCAAAAGAAATTTTTCAAGTCAGAAAAGAATTTCTTCTTTTGATGACTTGAAAACTCTTTTGGAAGCACCCGCGCTACTAAGTAATTTGCAAAGTCTGCGAACCAAGGCGAAGATGACGAAGAACTATGAATGGAAAAAAGGCATTCCTCGGGGAATCTGTCATTTATTTCAGATTCGACGAGCGCTTCCGCACCCGGGTTTTCTAAATGGGAGAGGTGGTCTGCCGCTAGATTTTCCGCTCCCCGCTTATCTCGGATCTCCAAATCAAACTCTTGTAGGAGGAGAATCCATCGAAGAAGGAGGGGCTTCGCATCATTTTTAGCTAATAAATATTTAAGCGCGGAGTGATCGGTAAAAACGATAACTTTAGATAGCGTTATATACGAGCGAAACTTATCGAAAGCGAAAACGACGGCTAAGAGTTCCTTTTCCGTTGTCGTGTAATTTACTTGTGCGGAAGTGAGCGTCTTGCTAGCGTAATAAATAAGATGAAAATGTTTTTCTACGCGTTGGACAAGAACGGCACCTAAGGCAATATCACTAGCGTCGCACATAATTTCGAACGGAAGGGACCAATAAGGGGCCACTAAAATTGGTGAAGTGATAAGTTTTTGTTTTATTAAATTAAAGGCGAACTCGCATTCACTACTAAAGATGAAACGTGATTCCTTTTCCAAGAGGTGAGTAAGCGGCTTTGTTATTTTTGAAAAGTCTTGAATGAAGCGTCGATAAAAGCCCGCATGACCTAAGAAACTCCTAATAGATTTTACGTTTGTTGGATGCGGAAGTTTTTCTATAATTTCTATCTTGGACTTATCCACCTCTATCCCCTTAGACGAAATCATATGGCCAAGGACCAAACCTCCTCGAACCATAAAGTTGCATTTTTCCCAATTTAATACAAGGCTTGTGTCCTCGCACCGTTGAAGGACACGATCTAAATTGTGAAGGCAATCGGGAAAAGAGCGTCCGAAAACAGAAAAGTCATCCATAAAGACTTCCATAATGTCTTCTACTAGCTCGCCAAAGATCGCTAGCATACATCTTTGGAATGTAGCTGGCGCATTGCAGAGTCCAAATGGCATTCTTGGATATGCGAAGGTGCCAAACGGGCAAGTAAAAGTTGTTTTCTCTTGATCATCGGGGGAAATGGGGATTTGGAAAAACCCTGATAAACCATCAAGAAAACAATAAAATGGATGACCAGATAAACGCTCTAAAATCTGGTCCAAAAAAGGCAGAGGGAAATGGTCCTTGCGGGTGGCATCATTAAGTTTTCTATAATCGATGCACACTCTCCAACCCGTAACAGTACGAGTTGGGACGAGCTCGTTATGCTCATTCGCCACTACGGTAAGGCCTCCCTTCTTGGGCACGACATGCACGGGACTAACCCATGCACTGTCCGAAATAGGGTAGATAATCCCCACATCTAATAACTTAATAATTTCGGCTTTTACGACGTCTTTCTTGTTTGGGTTAAGACGACGCTGCGGCTGAATCGTTTTGCAGCAATTATCGTTAAGAAATATCTTATGGGTGCAAAAGGAGGGGCTAATCCCCATTAAGTCAGAGATTTGCCACGCAATTGCGTGGCGATGTTTAAATAAAACTTCCAATAAATCGGAAGTCTCCGAATCACTCAAGTCCGAAGAAATAATAACGGGAAGCGTATCGCCTTTTCCCAAAAATGCGTATTTGAGAGATGCGAGTAAGGGTTTGAGGTCTAGGATGGGCGGTTCTTCTAGGGAGGTTTTAATGCCTATGTCTTTCTTACCAATTGGTTCGAAAGGCAAGTCTAAAGAAGTATCCTCATTGCATTTAAAATTTTCGAGCGCATAAATATCGTCGTTTAAAAATACCGACTCGAAAACAGGAGAAGAACGATCTCCGAAAAAGGTATCTAAAAAGTAGCAGAAATCGTCGCTCGATGACAAATTGTCCATCGAGGGATTAATAGAGAAAGTAACTTGGTCATCGCCTACTCGGAGGAGAAGACTACCATTACTAACATCTATTAGTGCGCGGGAGGTGGCGAGAAAAGGGCGACCGAGTATTATTGGTACCTCGGCGTCCTCCTCGATGTCTAAGATGACGAAGTCTACCGGGAAGGTAAACTTGTCTACTCGGACAAGGACGTCCTCCACAACCCCGATAGGGAACTTAACCGAGCAATCCGCTAATTGTATGCGCATATTCGTAGGACTAGGAGTACCCAAACCTAAACGCGAAAAGAGCGAGAACGGCATTAGATTAATGCTAGCCCCTAAATCAGCTAAGGCGTACTTTACTAATATATTGCTAAAAAGGCACGGGATGGAAAACCATCCCAGATCGTTTTGTTTTGTGGGCAATTTATTAGTAAGGGTCGCCGAGCAGACAGCGTTGAGAGATACATGCGAAATATCCTCTAATTTACGTTTATTAGAAAGTAATCCTTTTAAAAATTTCGCATATTTGGGCAGTTGCGAGATAACCTCGCAAAAAGGAACATTAATGTGAATTTGTTTTAATAATAAAATAAATTTTTCATATTGCGCGTCCTGACGCTCGTTATCTAACTTATGCGGATATGGAAGGGCCTTGTTTAAAATAATTTTTTCTTTTATAATTGGTAAAGGCGGCGTAAGCGAAGAAAGGGGAAGAGGGGTCGGAGGTGAAATATATACCTGAGGGTCGGTCCGTTTTGGATCGACCACCTCCTTTCCGCTACGGAGGGTTATAGCGTTGGCGTTCTCCCGCAGATTGGGCTCCGTGTTTCCCGGCAGTGCCCCGAGCGCGCGCTCGGACATCATCCTCGCCAGCTGTCCAACCTGTTGTTCGAGAGTTTTTAGCAATCCGGTGATGTTCCGGATATTTGACTCGTTGGACGCAATATACTTTGAAAAATTTTCCTCCATCGGGGAGGGTTTTGGAAGAGGAGGAGGAGGCAGATATCCGGGCGCATAAGAAATAGGGGGACGCTGAGCATTATTCGGGTTGCTCCAAGAGAAATTGGGGTGATTCCTCCAACTCGGATTATAGTTATTACTATAAGGGTTGTTGTTGGGGTTCAAGGGAGGATGACCCGAATTTCCCATGAAGTCCACGAACTCTTCAGCCGCGCAGACGTTAGGGGGAATAAAACAAGGCGGAGTGGAGGAGGCAGCAGACATCTCCGCCACCTGCTTTGTTAACCTTTCAACTTGAAGGGTTAAGAGAGAAGTGGCATCCACTTCAAAAAGACCAGCCGCCGGCTTTGGGCGTCCCCGCGGGACGTTCCATTGATAGGCATTCATATCCATCTCTTCGAATAAAGCCTGGGCGGCCTCGGGGGTTTTGTTGTTTAGCGTACCCCCGGCAGCCGCGTCAATCATTTGACGCGTCTGAAAATTCAGCCCATTATAAAAAAATTGAACTTGCAACCACGTTGGCAGCGCGTGGTGCGGGAACCGGCGGAGGAATTCCTTAAACCGTTCCCAAGTCTCGTATAGAGGCTCAGGATCATTTTGCACAAACGAAGAAATGTCCGCCCGCAACTTTGTAGTTTTTGCGGGCGGAAAGTACTTCGTTAGGAACCATTCCGTCAACTCAGCCCACGTGGTGATACATCCTCGCGGGAGGGCATTCAACCACGCCTTGGCTTTGGACTTAAGGGAAAAAAGAAATAAGCGCAAGCGAATGGCGTCATCAGTGATGCCATTAATCTTGAAGGTGTCTCATATCTCCAAGAAATTGGACAAGTGGACATTCGGGTCCTCATCCGGCATTCCATCGAACTGCACGGCATTTTCGACCATTTGAATGACACTCGACTTTATTTCAAAATTATTATTCGCCACCGCAGGGCGAACAATACTCGACCCAGTATCATCCAGGTTGGGCCGGGCGTAATAAGACATAGTACGCTCGGCTGTCGGGGCAGGGTTAGGCGCGACCATAACTATAACAGAGGGTTCTCCGATAGATTCTTCGGGGTCAAAAGAAGGAATTCAGCGTTGAGATCGAATACGCGCAAGAGAGCGTTCGATCTCAAGGTCGAAGTCAAAATATTCAGACTCGGAGGGTTGTCCACGGGTCATACACCCAAACAAAAATAAAACAAAATAAACCCCTTTTTTTGTTTTTATTTAAAATAAAGTTTTTAGTATTATTTTTTTTAGTTTTTAGAAAATAAGTAAAAGTAATAGACTCCGGAATTCGAAATAGCAACTCGAAGAGAGTCCCCGGCAACGGCGCCAAAAACTTGATGCGCCCGCGAACAGACTCTTACAGTGGTTGGTTCGGTGAGTCGATCGCCGCGGGCGTGCTATAGGAGGCAAGTGCACCTATCGCAAGTAGTACTCGATATTCGGGGGAATACCGAGCTCGTATTGTTCTCGGGGTCGTGTTGACTATTCTTACTCCTCCGGGAGGACTATTATTTTACTGAAAGTAAGGTGGATTTTTTTAATTAAGTAAAGACGGAAAAAGTAAAGGAGAAAAAAAAAACGATTTAGAAAATATTCGATGAAGGGTTAACGCTCGGCATCGAATCAGATTAAGACTAAAATAATTTTTAATAATTATAGGACTTAGTTTTCAAATTAATTAAAAGGCAACTTGGCCGTGGAGGTTCCACAAATGTGAGCGCACTTATCTCTAGGAATGTTGCTCACCTGAACGTTAAGACTATTCGACCGAACGTTAGTCCGACGAAGGATTCCTCTTAACGCCCGCTTTACGCTAAGAACCCCGCTATTGGGTGGGGAACCGAATCCGGTAGAATTACGCTTGTCCTCTCTCGAGGGTATGCACGCAACTCTATTTACCCAGGGGTGATCTGTCCATACACACGGCCTCTCGGCTAGCTAGTGTATGGATAACGGAAATATGGCCCACACATCAATATGTCGTCCTACGCGTCGTTAACCCGGGGTAAACCTTAAGTCCTTAAATTAAAATGAAAATAAAGAGCTTCAATTATTACAAATCATTTTAAATGTCCCAATGCTCTTTGATGCCGAGGCTAATAACGATTAGCCACATATCAGTATGGGGACGACTTTATAATTTAATGAGGCGCGAGTTCGAAATTAAACGCTTAATGATTATAAGAAGAGGACATAAAAAATAACAAACATTTAGAAAGCTGAAAAGTTAGCTAAAATAAGAACTCACGCACACTCCAAATTATAAATAAAATAAAAACTAAGTTACACATAAAAGGAATTTGCATAATTGAAATTGCAAGTCCCACTCAAACGAGTGGGGGCGGGAAATAAAAGCTGAAAATTGCAAGTCCTACTCAAACGAGTAGGACTAAAATGAAAGCGAGTCCTACTCGAATGAGTAGGAGAAAATAAATGCGATTACAGGGCTTTCTCAAATATTTACAAGGAGATAAAGATACGCCATTTAACTCAAACGAGTAGGCAAAAATAAATGCGAGTATAAGTCCTACTCAAACGAGTAGGCGGGAAATAAAGTCCGTCCATTTAACTCAAGTGAGTAGGCGGAAAAATAAAGAAAGAAAATTACAAGTCCTACTCAAACGAGTAGGCGGGAAATGAAAACGATGCGCCATTTAACTCTTAACGAGTAGGCGGAAATAAATGCACACAAACACACACACTCCATATGAATTGAAGGAAAGCAATAAAACTAACTCCTACACACACGTACTCTACATAATTAAAGAAAACGATAAAATAAAGCATGAAAAATTAAGCATGAAAAACTAACACCTACACTCACACACTCTACATAATTTGAACAAAGCATCATAACATTATTCTCATACACTCACACACACAAATTAAAAGCAAAATGAAAGTTACCTAAAAATTAAAACATTTACTTTTTCATGCTTAGGTTTTTCCAAAAACAAATAAAAAGAACAAATTAAAATTTTAAGAGAACAAAAGTTTTCCAAAATAATTCAAAAACTTAAGCCTTTCAAAAATTAAAATTTCAACATTTTCATTCTTATGTTTTCATAAAAGCTATTAAAAAGTGAAAAGACAATGAAAATTAGAAAAAAGGTTTTACAATCCTACAAAAAATCTAAGTAAAAAAAAAAAATCAAAATCACTTTTAACTCTTTTATAAATACATAAGAATGAAAGCATAAAAATTTTGGTTAGAAAAGGACATGATGAAGAAGAGGAAAACTTATCATACCTAACTTGGAAATGAAATCTAATACAAAACCTATCATGAAGACAAGTTGAAAACATGACTATTAAACATATCACACTCATACACACTCTATATAAAGAGAAAAACAATGGAGAAACTAAGGATAAAATGAGAAGAAAAAGTGGGCACATGAGTTCATTCCAAAGCCAAATAAGAAGAGATAAACTAACATTCTTATTGATTAAAGGAAACTATAACAAAGCTATTACAAAGCTAAAGCTAAAGCAAAAACAAACATGAAAGAAAAGGTGGAGAAATCTCCTTACATAGCAAGGGAATCCACGGATGCAGCCCACAAAAACACACTAAAATGGCCAAAAAATCTGAACCCTTGGACCTTACAGAAATGAGCAATTTATAGGCAAAAAATTCTAAGTACACGCCCTCCGACACGGGCGTGTCGGGGGGGCGTGTCACTACTATTCAAGATGGCGACCGAAGATTTGACAGGAAAGTTGACTTCGGGCTAAGTTCGCGACTGTCACGCACCAGGTCACGGGCGCGACGTTGGGCGTGTCGGGGCGGTAGAACCGGGCGCGGGTTGCGTCAAAAGTCTTTGGCAGCATCTTGTCGGGACAGGTGATGAAGTCACGCCCAAGGTCACGGGCGTGACTCTAGGCGTGTCGGTTGGTGTCAACACTCGACAATCGTCGAGCGGAAAGTATCGAGTTGAAATCGTCGAGCTGAGTTTGAGTCACGCCCTATGTCACAGGCATGACTCTGGGCGTGTCTCGGTTTCGACGATCGTTGAACTGAATTCGTCGAGTGGAGTGGACACGGGCTTGTGTCACGCCCCGTGTCAGGTGATACGGGCGTGACACCAGGCGTGTCAAGCTTTTTACTTCAGAAATTTGCAACTTCACGGAATTTGAGCTGTCACGCCCTGGTCACGGGCATGATCCAAATGACACGGGCGTGTACTGCCCAATTTTGGCAGTTTTTGGAATTTTTCTGAAAAATAAAATAAAACAAGTTAGTAGTAAATTTACAAGAATATGAGCATTTTATTGAACAAAAATAAATGAAAATGACTAAATTAATGTGCACAAAAATACGTATATTTACAATTCATCAGCTGCTCGGGGGAAAGAAGATCTGCGCTTCGCGACGGACCTCGCTATGGAGGCCCTTGTTCTACTCCTTCAGCGCCTCGTTCTCCCCCTTCACTCCAGAAAGGCGGGCGCACAACTGGTTGTTCTTCTCTTCCAGCCCGGCAGTGCGAGCCCGTAACTCCTCAACGGCCTTGGCATCCTGAAGAAGAGGGAGGAAGAACGTTAATAACAGGATGGCAAATTCTAAGTAAAAAGGGGAGGAAGCAGCCCGATGCTTACCAGTCAGCCGGAGGCTTTGGCAAGTAAGTTCTCGGCAATGCCAAGTTGCCTCGCCAGGTCGACGACCTTGTACTTGGCGACGTCGCGTGCCTGCTCGGCTTTCTGGAGGTGGTTGCTGAGGTTGAAGCTGCGGCGGATCATCATATGATGAAGCTCCATGGCCCGCATATGGGCCTGCATGCCTTTATGGCCGAGCTGCCGCAAGGCCATGCCCTTGTAGGGCTCGACATCCTCACGGCCATAAAGGCCAAAGCCGAGCACGTTGGCAGGATCGGTGGAGATCTCGCGGTCAGCCCAGGAAGGGTAAAGGGTGGAGATGGAGAATCGGTCGGCTAGCTTGTCCCACTGCATCATGGGCTCGCCAGCCTAGTCTTTCCACCTTCCCCCGAAGCCAAAGAGGGGATGGTCCTTCGACGCGGCTGGCTCACAGGCCGTATTCTTCGCTGTAAGGGGAGCTGAGGACTCACCACCCCCTACCCCTTTCTCGTGATCTCCTTCAGCGAGCTCTCCGGCGACCCATCCGGGATGGTCTCGGGCGAGCTCATGTATTTGGGGTTTTGTTGTTGTTGTTGATGTCTCGCCGGAGAAACCACCACCGTTTTCTTCATCTTCTTTGGCAGTTGTTGGAGATAGGGCGAGCTCGATCCCATAGGCTCAGGTCACCTCTTGCTGGATGAGGGTTTAAACGAAGCCAGCTCATCTCGGCAGGCCGCCGCCTCCACCCTCTCGCGAGTGAGGGTGTCAGAAAATAATCCCGAGTCTGTGAATGACGGGTTTGCGGGAATCAGCCATTCCCCTGCATAAAAAGACTTAGAAAAATTTTATCATGATCAGGCGAGCTGAGCAATAGGAAAGAGAAGAATACCTTCGCCGGGGAGAATATGGCGAAGTGAGTCGAGGCCCCTTCGAAGGAAGGAGACCTCGAAGTCTTTGTGGAGGACGAATTTATGTAGCTCGGCGTCATTGCCGGACACGGTGGGGGTGGGGGTGGGGGGGGGGGGGTAGACGTCGTTGCCCTTTTGCTGGGGGGAGTAGGGGATGTTGCTGAGATCACCCTTGATGAATGCGATCTTGGTCATCCAGTTGTGGTGTTTGTTCGCGATCTCACGAACTTTTATGAATGAGCCCCCGAAGTAGGCGACATCATCTGGGGTCGCCTTGTAGGTGAAGAGTTTCTTGAAGACAGTCAGGTTGAACTCTATTCACTCTCGGCGGAGGAAGCAAGCGAACGCCACCATCATGGCGATGACGTTCGAGTTAAGCTGTGCGGGCATCGCGCCGTAGTACTTCAGTATCTGGCGGATTTCCTGTCAGAGTGGTAGGCGCAACCCCACCTCGAAATACGAGATGGGGAAGGCGAGCTCGTCAGAGTAGAAAGTGTTGATGGCCTCCTACTCCCTGGGCCGGCGCGCCTCGAAGCCAGGGGGGCATAGTCGGTGATGAATTCGGCGAGCTCCGCCTCGGTCGTGTTCCCGTCAAAGAAGTAATAGTCGGTGAAATGTTGGGCGCATTTTGAGCGGTTGTCGGCATTAGGGTTTGTCTTACCCATGCTCACGGGAGGGTTAGAATGCAAATATGAAAAGAGAGAGAAAGCGAGAAGAGGGTATGAAGGTAGTAAAGGCGGTGGTACAGGGTTGGTGAGGCGGGCTATTTATAAAAAAAGAAATCTGAGGCCGGGCTGACCGATCAGTCCAACTTGCCTACCCCAGCTCTCCAACTTCTATGACTTGTCCTATTACATGCCGAGCTGAATATGAATGGCTATATATCATTATTCGGATACCAAGCATTGAATTCTAAAAAATATCCACAGTTACTACAGCCCAAGGAACAAATACTGTTTGAAGAAATCAGGTACAAAATAAAAAGAGGAACAAGATGCGCGAGCTGAGGGGGTCAGGGGCGAGTGTCGGTAGGCTCAGCAACAGAGCAGTTTCTATCTACCCCGGCCTCGCATCCCTCGACCCCCAGATTGCCGCGAGTGGAGGAGCTCGCGAATCCACCCCGAGTTTCCCTAAGCGACCAGGAGGCCCTCATCGATCTCATCCAAAATCCGAGAAGGGGACATCGCCTCGCCTGCCGTATTGCCCCTCAACTCGTCCTCGAGCCACACGTAGTCGCGCTGCAGTACCTCGTTGACCTCCTGCACCTAGCGCAGGTCGCACACCAGCTTCTTGAAGAGCTCGATCCCCCTCCTCGTCAGCTCCCCGTTCTCCACTTTAGAGCCCATATAGGAGTCTAGCGAGCTCTAAGAGGGGAGGGGGGAATAGCGGGTTGGTTGCGAAGACTCTTCAGCCTCAGACTTGCCGAGAAGAGCTATGAAGACAGTTAAGCATTAGTATGGAAGGCGAGTATCCCAGAAAATTACAGGATAGAAACCAGAGGTCGGCTTACCTAACGAACTCGACACCCCCAAGAAAGTGAGGGGAGTGACCAATCTCAGATTCTTACCACGGCCTGGGCAGCGTGTTCCTGGCGAAAGGAGGTTGAAGCCCGGAACGGGGTGATGACTTGTTTTAGTCATCGTTTTTGGGGTAGTTTAGTATGCAAAATTCCTAGTTTAATTATACGTTTTAAGTATTTTTATGCATGTTTTGTTTTATTTTTTCTTAAAGTCTTTTTGTGTTAGGATATTATAATTCCTAGTTTTATTATAGTTTTATTTGCTTGTTATGTTGCAATTTTATTTTGTTATGTTTTGATATAAAAATCTATAGTTTTAGTATATGTTTTATGTTTTATGTTTACTTGTGTTTTGTTATGAATATAATTAATTAATAGTATGATATGTTATGTTTATAATGTTTACTTTTATTTGTATTAACTAATGTTTTGTTTTGTTTTATTTGTAGGTTCAAAGCCCAAGCATGTGCAGCCCTCTAGTACAAATTCAAAGCTAGTGCAACAATTTCACTTGATCAAGCCCTTCAACATTCAACTCAGCCCTTTGGAGCAGCCCAACCACTTTAAGAGCAGCCCCTACATGTAATCCTAGCCCTACCCAAGCCCATAAAGCCCACACTAGCAGCCCATTTTGCCTTTGCATGGCCAGCCCCCTTCATTTATTACATACATGCACTTTCTTTGCATGGCCGACCACCCACATCATGTCCCTCTCTCTCCTTTTTATTATTTTCTCTCTTCTCTCCCTCATTTAATGCCATGCATGCATCTCCCCATACACATGGCCGGTCACCCTCCTCTTTCATCCCCCTTGTTTATTTTATTTTCTCTTTTCATTTCCATTAAATGCCATGCAATGAATCTCATCCTCTCCCTCTCCCTTCATTAAATGAAATGCATGAACCCTTTCCAAATGCAATGGTCGGCCACCCTATTATTCCCTTCATATTTGCTATTTTCTAGAACCTTCTCCCTCTCCTATAAAAGGAACCCCTTGCCTCTTGATTTAAAGGAAGTAGTTTTGGTAGAGAAAGTTCTGCAAGTAGTTTTTGTTCAAAGTAGTCTCTGTTAGCTAGTTCATGAGAATTTCTTTCCTTGTTGTAGTTTTTATTGTAATTTCCTTTTTGTAGTAGAATAGCATTGTCCTATTTTAATTTTTGTGTATTTCCTTTTCTTAAGCAATGCAAATGACTTCTCTTTCTTCTATTTTGTTTTCTTCTTCTATTATGCTTAGCTAATTATATTTTGCACCCGATTGCGATGAGCTTTGTGATAAAATAACGCATCTTTAATTTTATGTTTGCATTTGTATTTTTCCTATTTTGACCCTTCTTTGATTTTTATCGTGTCGACTCCGTATTCCGGTATACGGTAGTAGGCAATTTGATCTCATTTCATAGTAGTCGAGAGACTCATTGATTTGAAAGATCACTCAAAGAAGGAAGGAGTTGAACGCAACCCTAGAGATAGTATGACGCAAATCCTCCGGATTGGAGTCAAATCCAATAGTGCGGGTCACTTCGGTAATGCAACTTTAGGCCATTTTGACTTGTAAAGAGATTTCAGTCAAAACGTCTATAAGTTAGGGGATTTAATGCTCTAGCGAGATTACTTCCTAATATCGGATCCGTCACGGTCTTAATAGTATTGCAAATGCTAAACTAATTTATATCGTTATTTTATTTCAAAGTGAATCGTCGATCGAGCACTCTTTTGCAATATTTTATTTCTCTTTTAATTAAACTTAGTTCATTTTAATTTTCAAACCCATCAATCGTTCGGTAGGATAATAGAATCGTTGTGAGTAATACTACTTGCCTGCCTCAAGTTTTTATACAACCTTGATATATTTTTATCACTATACTATAAAACGATAGGTACACTTGCCTATTCGGATTGTAGTCCGTGAGACAATTTTTACACATCACGGGGATGGCTTCAACACCTCCCCCATGGTCCCGGTAGGCCGTTGAGAGGAAGGGGCGCGAACCGCCGAGTTCGGCCTCTATGAATCCAACCCCAGGATCCCTTAGGGGGGTGATGGGTCCTGAGGGTGATTCTCTGGAGTTTTAAGCCGCGAGTTGCCAAGGGTGTTCTTGACTCGCGGCGCGGAACCTTCAGCGTCATCCCGTTGGCTGTCTGGGTCGTCGTAGAGGTCAACAATATTTTTTCCCTTCTCAAGGGCAGGCATATTGGTGGTGCCGGTCCCATGCTCTAGGGTCATTTTCAAGTCATCAAATATGGTCTCGGCCGCCTAGGCAAATGGTTTCACCCTCTTGGCAGGATTGGGCTCGGTCGAGCCGCTTTGCGGGACGACAAGTGTAACCACAGTCAGGATGGAAATGTGAGCAGAGGAAGCCTCACGAAATTGGGCGAGCCTCTCTTGGATCACCTTAGGGATCGACATCTCGGCAGGGTTAGAGCAAAGGGAATGACAAAAGTCACCCACGTATGCAAGCATATATATATAGCCGCAGGTGTACCCCACTCGAAGATTCTCTCTGGTTCCTGCTGCACTCGCCGAACACTTGGGGTTGGATGATTCTTTTCGAGCTTTGCCAAACTCAAAAAGAGCGGGGATTGTGTACAACCCCGTATCCGGCGAGTGGGGTCACCGGGAACCAGACCTGCCGGCTCTCTTTTCTCAAGTCTCGACAAAGCATCAAGGGGGGCCAGAGCTCGGCAGCCTCCAGCTCACCCAGGCGAGCTCGACAGCCTCCAGCTCGCCCAGGCAAGCCCGGATAGTGGCACGCGAGTAGGGCCAGCCGGGCCCGCACTCTCTAGGAGGTGAATAGAAGCAGCGAGTACCGGCTAGCACAGACAGTGTCGTTCTGCCTTAGTATTGAGAGAAACCCGCCCAGTCCACTCACTTTGTCAAACGGAGTGTAACGACCCAAAAATCAAAAAGTAACGGATAGTGTTTTAAGGCCAGATTGGTTCCTGAATAGGTTCACACGGTCTGTGACACGGGCGTGTCCATGGCCGTGTCCTGCTCTGTGTTGGCAGAGCTGTGTCGAGTGAGGCACACCGCCTGTGACATGGGTGTAACGTCCCGAATCGCACTAGGCCCCTCGTACTTGTTTTTGAGTCAGGAGAGCTGACTTGGGTTCAGGGGGAGTGCTGACAACAGAGCAGCACATGTGAAAAGGAGGAGAAATCAGTCAAGCACAGGACACGGGTAGAGACACGGGCGTGTCCCTTCCCGTGTGCGTGTGTGTCGAGTTGAACTCGACATAGTGTGTCGAGATCGACGAACTTCGTGTCAAGATCGAAGAATTGTTTGACACGGGTAGAGACACAGGAGTGTCCCTACCCGTGTGTCTTTGTGTCGAGTTGAGCTCGACGAGGCGTGTCGAGGTCGACGAAAATGGGTTCGATGAAGTGTTCGAGCGAGACACGCCCCGTGTCACGGGCGTGTCTAGGGCGTGACCTAGGGCGTGTACTCCTTTGTGTCGACACTCAAGACTTTGGTCGATGAAAATGGTCGACAGAGGGAACACGCCCAGTGTCACGGGCGTGTCCCATCCGACACGGGCGTGTCGGAGGGAGTGTGTTCCCTCTGGTCGATGACCAGCGCTCGACGATCGTCGAGTGTTAAGTATAGGGTACACGGCCTGTGACACGGGCATGTCACAGGGCGTTTCCCGCTCATCCTCGAGTAGCCCTCGTGTAGGTCGAAATATACTCAAGTAGGTGGAAAAGTACTAGAGTAAGAGGGGCTGACACAGGCGTGTCATCCCTGTGACACGGGCGTGTCCTATCCGGGTACTCGAGTAGTTGGTTTTCTCTCAAGTAAGTCCGCTCGAGTAAGTCTCGAGTGGGTTACACACCCCATGTCACGGGCATGACTGGGCGTGACATGGGCTGTCACGGGCGTGTCCCACCCGTGTGTCGTGTCGAGTATTGAACCGACGCATAAAAACCATCGTAACGCTTCGCCTAAGCAGGAAACGGGTAAGGACACAGGCGTGTCCCTACCCATGTCACTTTTATATAAAAGGGGAAGTGATAACCCTAGCCATTTTCACTCCTCATTCCAGCCGTTTTTCTGAGAGAAACTCCTGTTGAGAGAAGGAAGTTACTGGATCTAGTTCTAGAGGAGAAGATCTGCCGCCGCTGTGGAAAAGAAGATGCCGCCGAGAAGAGTCACGAGATCCATGGCCGGAAATGGTGGAAATGCCGGAAATGAGTTGAGCTTCCTACCCTCTCCCTTGGTGCTAGATCTTTAGTTATTTTCTTAGGAGAGATATCGACTCAAGAGAGTCTTGATGGAGAGAAGGAGTTTTCTAGGGACGGCCATGCTAGGACATATGTTCTAGGTTTTAGATCTCTTCAACCTCCCCTTTCTTCTATGTGATGATGGGTGGATGGTTACGTGAAGAATCATGGCCTCATGAGGGTGAATAAGGGAGGAGGAAATTTTGGAGTGATTTTGGAAGATCGACTTGGAGAGGAAGATGAACCGATGCCGTTCATTCCTCTTTACGAAGCGTGCATAATCTGTATTCTGCGCGCAGCGATCTTCTTGGCCATTTTAATGTAGGATGTGTCCAGATTTGGGCTTTCAACTAAACACGACAGTTGAAGCCCTTCAAAATACCTTTCTAACGAATGGTTGTACGTCTTCATGCGAAGTTTGTAGCCACGGAAAAGTCTGAACTAACATGACATCTGATAAATCTTGCATGCAGAAATTGTGTTCTGTACACAGCGGACTTCAAGGCTGATTTCAAATAGGATACACTCAAATATGGGTTGTGGGCTGAATATGAAAGTTGTAACCCATAGAAAAACCTCTCCATCGAGGGGTTACACGTCGTCACCGGATTCCTGTAGCTTCAGGAATCTCCAGTTGAAGTTGCTATCCAGATTTATTCTACACTTAAATTCTGGGATTTATATAATATGAATTTGAATTCGGTGGAATCGATGTTGCTAATTAACTCTAGATTTTGATGAACTATTTTATGCTGACCACCGTAGTGCTATGAATGATAAATCTTGTTAATTAGATTTCATAAAACTGAATTGTGGAGCAAGATTTAATGCATGATATGACTTGCTAAAATTGATAGATTATTATAAATGCGCACCATGTTTATAATATGATGAATGAAATGACTGGATACAAATTGGTAGATTATTATTAATGCGCATCATGTTGTAATATGTTGAAATCATTTGGAATGACAAATAGAAGGATAAGCCATGGCCATGAGTATATATGATGGTTAGAATGAAATGTAGTAGTCCAATACTTAGAGCGTAGTCTCCCTACGGGTAGTATTGTGAATGGATGTACGTGCGGTGTTGACAGTCACTAGTTGGTTTGTGTTGAGATGTGGAATAGTTGGATGGTTGGGCTGTGTCCTCATGCTTACTTCCGAGGCCCCTTCCATGCCATGGTGATATGGAATTTGCATGTGGTGTGAGTCGACACGCGGTGTCGTAATCCTGGGTTAAGGATAGTGTGGCAGGTCTACGGGCTCGCCGATCGCCACACCGACGGGAGTTGACAGTTAAACTTTGGGCAGTTGGGCTTGGTCCTCGGTGTCTACTGATGCTAAAGATCACGGCAGTGATGTGGTCGCACAAGTAATATAAAATGGGCGAGTTTTCCCAAGTATCGATCTATCAAGGAACACAGTAAGGTGGAGTTAATTTCGAGGAGGACTTGAGATTGAAGTCCTTAGGTCGGCGGTAACGATGGGGGTTTTGATATTTGCGGAAAAAGAAAGTAAAAATCTAACAACTACTCCTATGCAACGCCGCTATGCGATGCTTCGCCAGGCGGGATGGAAGACTAGTCGGGCCGCTATGCTCCGAATCACTAGGCGGATGGACGAGTAGGCTTGCGGATGAGGTGATGAGAATGGCAGAATGAGGGTCGTGAGCACCTCTTCGCTACGCACGCCACTAGCAATTGCTAGTGCGGCAAGGGCGGATGTATGGTGGACGAAATATGGCGCACCTCAAGCAACTAAAGCGTAAAAAAATACAGAATCACATAGACATGAATCTAATAAAGTTTACATCTAAAGTGCAACAACATCAATATAAATGAAGTTTTAACACACATATACAACAATAAAGGAAGAACAAGTCAAGAGATTGACCGAATCCGAAGTCTTGCTGAGGATTCACGGTTGGAATCATCGGGTTGTCAATCTGCGTCCAAGCTCGATCCTCAACTGCGTCCGGGGTAGAGAAGGGCTGTCACCACCTTCCAATGGCCCGTCTTCTTCGTGTCACGATAGCGGACGAAAGTTGCAAGCTTCCCTTTGCTTGATGGCTATGACGTTGAAGCTTGAAATGAGCCCAACAGATGATGGAGGAGGCCGAGAGAAAGCTCCGGCTTGGATTTGGCGGTGAAAGCTTGACCAGAGCACCTCCCTATGATGGAAGATGAAGGGGAATGGCGGAACCATTCCTCAAAGACGAAAATGGCGGAGAAATGTCGAGCGATCCGAAGATTACGAATTAGGGCGAGACCTGCGATATTTATAGAAAGCAGAATTGAACAATGTGCACGATCGCGGGCACAAGACCAGTGGTCGTGCGCACTTTGTCTAGTGATCGTGCGCACTGGCATGATAGATTAGGAAGAAGAATTGGGATAACGCGCACGAGCAGTGGCGCACGATCATTGGTCATGCGCACTAAGTTCAATGGTCGTGCGATTACCCCAGACAGGACTCCAGGAAAAGAGGAATCAATGCACACGATCAGTGTCACACGACCGTTGGTCGTGCGCACTATGTCCAGTGGTCGTGCAATTACCCCAGGCAGATTTTGGAAATCAGGGTACATTGCACACGATCATCGGCGCACGACCAGTGGTCGTGCGAACTATTTCCGATGATCGTGCGCAGTATTCCTGCTTCTAAACATCCCCGAAACACACACACGACCCCTAAACCCAGCACTGATATGTGCAGACATTCCAGACGAGCACAAAAAGGGAGTACAAATATTAAAAGTACAAAAATACACAACCACGGGCCTAAGTGTGCACTTCCTAAGGAAATAAAGATAAGATGGAATATATATGATAACGAACTAAAAGTGAAGTGCAAACGCGTGAAAACTAGCCCAGATGAGTCCGAAAATAGGTATAAAAATGGACTCATCACACCCCCAGACTTAACTGTTTGCGCGTCCCGAGCAAACAAAATCTAAGCAGATAGGGAAAATTACTAGCTAACAAAGAAATTGAAAAACAAAGTACCATGCGAAGTCGCATGCTCGCGTGCGTAAAAATACAATAGAGAAAATTTCTAAGTATGCATAATAGTTTATATTTTTCACAATACGTATCAAAATTTTATTACTACTCAAAAATAGAATCACGGTGAATCAATCAGTCACGCATAGGAAGAAAGTAGGATGGCCACTAAGGTGAGCTTTGCCAAAGATCAGGGCTCAGGATCACCTCCAAAGGAATCCACCAATGTCGGGGACCATACGCTTGCCCGTTCACACTCTCCCCACGACACTTGTTAGACTCAAGCGCAAATCCGTAGGACTTTAGGATAATCACAGGGCTTGGGTTACGGTGAGGTAAACAATGATAAAAAGAAAGGCTATGCACCTAACCCAAATGAGCTAGCCTAAAAAGAATCCAACTGCTAACCACAATATATGCAGGTACACCACACCTCCAGACTTAACTTTTAACATATGGGTGTGTGCACCGCCTACTCCAAATATAATCACATTTCCAAAAAGATTTTCAATTGAAACGTTTTCTTTTCTCTTTTTTTTCTTTACAAATATTTTTCTTTTGTTTTTCTTTTTCTTCGTTTTATTTGCACAATTCAACAGATATAAACTTGGGAGCACTTCCACATTTTCACAAATAATAACACCACATCACATCCCAACATGAAAATATGTAAAACTCTAAAGCTCAACTTGGGTGTGCGACTAGGATTGGCTATGAGGCTTAGGTGAAACCATGGTGGAGTTGAATCAAAAGGAGGGGTAGGCACAACGGGGCTAGCAAGGATAAGACGTTAGGAATGGTACAAAGCTCAACCGGGCCAAAATGATGGCCTACATCATGCTCATGCGAGTGAACTAACCTATACCCATGCTTCAAGAATATCTTGGGGCAAGTTCTTAGCTACCGAGAAAGATGATCCTTCCTCCCAACTCGAGCAAAATGAGTCTAGTGACGGCTACACACATTCCTATACTACCGTTTGATTCACACCGGATTCACCAACTTTTGAGTAGAATAAAAAGATCTTTACGCAAATAGAAAAGTATAAAAACATAAGCATACAGAAAAATTAAATCTACTCGATTTACTACACGAGATGAGAGCAGTTGACTAGAAACACAACAAGGTCAACATTTTACTCTGTCTCACAATCCTAAGCCAGCACCATAATTTTCCGAAATCTAATGAAGAAATGAGTTTAACTCGCGGCACACTAACAGCTAAGCACGCGCTCAAGTGGGTGCAGTGGTGTGCAGTGCAATGAACTAATCAAAATAAAACTATAAAAGCTTCTAGTATGCACATGAAATGTGCGCGTGCAATAGGTAACAAATCTCTCCCCCAGACTTAAACTAAACTACACAGCATATGATAGAGAAATTAAAATCATAAAGAGCTAAGGGAAGAAGTTACCCAATGCTCAGCCAGTGAGCATACCAGAAAACACATGGAAACCTGAAGCAGGCCCGCCATACGAAGAATCACAACCCCGCCAATATGAATTTGCCATGAATACTTGCAGGGGTGAGCTCCGCAAAAACAAAAGAAAAATATACAAAATACAAAGAAATACTAAAACTAAGCTAGACATGAAAAATAAAAATACAGGAAATGAAAGATAAGTACTGGGGTTATTGTCATCCCAGAACGACTTATTCGGCTACGAAAAGGTTCTAGCTAATGGGCCTATGAAAAGAAAAATGCACAGGTAACTGTTCCATTATCCGTTGCGGTAACGGGTACCGATACAGTGATAAAACAGTTACCCCTCTGCCTCAATAATCATACCTGCTCCTCGCAGGCAGAGGAAATAGGAAGTAGGATGAGGAGGAGGCCTGGTCCTCACTCATCTCACCACAAAACAAATCCTTGCCTAGTAAGGTTTCGTCCACCATAAGTTCGCTGGGGGCGAAGGTGACAGCAGGGGCTTCCACTGTGAAGGAGGTAGGAACCTCCTTACACAAGAGGATGCACTTGTCGACAGCCTGAGCGCAAGGCTCAACGTAAACCCAACTTACCCATAGAGATTCAACCTGCACAGGCTCAGATAAGGAGGGGGGGGGGGGGGGTCAAGAAATAAAAGAGACAAAGAACATAACGAAATAATCGGGGGGGGGGGGGGTGATCCCAGTTTCACTCCCCAAAGGATGAGGTATAAAAATATATTCAGCAATGTCGACAATACTATAAGGCTCGGCCGGATCCATAGAAGCCTCCACCAGGACATGGACATCCTCCTTGGTATCGAGGGAGAAGCCTCGACTCCAGGAAGGTTGTCCTCCTCCATGGGAGTGGAAACAATCCATGTATCACAAGACTCAACTTGTGTTGCATCGTCGAAAATGTCGTCAGAGACGACTAAAGTAGAATGCACAAAAGGCGGAAGAACTTTGCTTGGATAAAAGTCAAGCGCAGGTTCCTCACAAAGAATCGGCTCCACGCTTGGAGATGTATGCACAGGAGAGATAGGCTCAGCCACGTCGAAGCCTAGATCAGCCACACATCTGGCGGTTGTGTCCACATCATTCCCTTCAACAAATGAAGGTGACAGGGATACATAACCAGATGATGAGCCACCAAGGGTAGGAGTCGGGATGATCCGGATGTCCGGCTCATCATCCTCTTCCATAATACAGAGGTACTCAGCACAATCCTTCAGGACATGATCTGTTCTACGACAATACAAAAACTTTCTCCCATTACTCTGTGGTCCTTGTGGGGCCAGAGAGTAATAAGAGAACTGTGTATGTGGCGAGGATGATTGACCATAAGCTCGGGGCACAGTGTTTGAGGGGCTGTACGAATACAACATCTCATGCATTGTGCGCTGAGGCTTATGCTCAATATCTCTCGTAGGGCATTCATGACTAGCGTGGGAAGGCTTTCCACACCAATGACATTAGGCATACAAATATCCCCACATGGTGTCGAAATAGCAGATTCAAAATAAATTGTGCAAATTACTAAATCCAACAATATATTACTACAATTGCCTAAACAAATAAGAAAAAGGCGGGCAAAACAGAAATAGAACAAAACAAAAGCAATTTACAAAGGAAAAGGAAAGCAATCTCACGTCTCCCTCTCCAGAAACTCACACGACTGTGTTCCCCAGCAATGGCGCCAAAAACTTGATGCTAAAGATCACGACAGTGAACCGGTCGCACAAGTAATATAAAATGGACAAGTTTTCCCAAGTATCGATCTCTCAAGGAACACAGTAAGGTGGAGTTAATTTCGAGGAGGACTTGAGATTGAAGTCCTTAGGTCGGTGGTAACGATGGGGGTTTTTATATTTGCGGAAATAGAAAGTAAAAATCTAACAACTACTCCTATGCAACGCCGCTATGCGATGCTTCGCCAGGCAGGATGGAAGACTAGTCGGGCCGCTATGCAGCGAATCACAAGGCAGATGGGCGAAAAGGCTTGCGGATGAGGTGATGAGAATGGTGGAATGAGGGTCGTGAGCACCACTTCGCTACGCACGCCACTAGCAATTGCTAGTGCGGCAAGGGCGGATGGATGTTGGATGAAATATGGCGCACCTCAAGCAACTAAAGCGTAAAACAATACAGAATCACATAGACATGAATCTAATAAAGTTTACATCTAAAGTGCAACAACATCAATATAAATGAAGTTTTAACACACATATACAACAATAAAGGAAGAACAAGTCAAGAGATCGACCGAATCCAAAGTCTTGCTGAGGATTCACGGTTGGAATAGTCAGGTTGTCAATCCGCGTCCAAGCTCGGTCCTCAACTACATCCGGGGTAGAGAAGGGCTGTCACCACCTTCCAATGGCCCGTCTTCTTCGTGTCACGATAGCGGATGAAAGTTGCAAGCTTCCCTCTGCTTGATGGCTATGACGTTGAAGCTTGAAATGAGCCCAAGAGATGATGGAGGAGGCCGAGAGAAAGCTCCGGCTTGGATTTGGCAGTGAAAGCTTGCCCGGAGCACCTCCCTACGATGGAAGATGAAGGGGAATGATGGAACCCGTCCTCGGAGACGAAAACAGCGGAGAAATGTCGAGCGATCCGAAGACTCTGAATTAGGGCGAGAATTGAACAATGCACACGATCACGGGCGCACGACCAGTGGTCGTGCGCACTATGTCCAGTGATCATGCGCACTGATATGGCAGATTAGGAAGAAGAACTGGGATAACGCGCACGAGCAGTGGCGCATGACCAGTGGTCGTGCACACTAAGTTCAATGGTCGTGCGATTACCCCAGACAGGACTCCAGGAAAAGAGGAATCAATACACACGATCAGTATCGCACGACCGTTGGTCGTGCGCACTATGTCCAGTGGTCATGCGATTACCCCATGCAGATTTTAGAAATCAGGGTACATTGCGCACGATCATCGGCATACGACCAGTGGTCGTGCGCACTATATCTGATGATCGTGCGTAGTATTCCTACTTCTAAACATCCCCGGAACACGCACATGACCCCTAAACCCAGCACTGATATGTGCAGACATTCCAAACGAGCACAAAAAAAGAGTACAAATATTAAAAGTACAAAAATACATAACCATGGTCCTAAGTGTGCACTTCATAAGGAAATAAAGATAAGATGAAATATATTCGATAACAAACTAAAAGTGAAGTGCAAATGCGTGAAAACTAGCCCAGATGAGTCCGAAAATAGGTATAAAAAATGGAATCATCATCTACGTCCCAGGGCTCCTTCCGTGCCAGGTGAACGGTTGGGCTTGGTCCTCGTGCCTACTTCCGAGGCTCCTTCCGGGTCACACAAGGTCAGTTCGGGGCTTGGTCCTTGGTGCACATCTACCCGAGGATCCCGCTGAGCCATAGTACACATGGTCTCCACTGTTGTGTTCTTAGCGTTGAGGCGTATAGAGGCCTAGGTCAAGTAGTGTGGATACCCGCCTAGTAGTAGAGATGCCCGCTCTACTATCACCGCCTGGCCACGGCGGCTGATGCCTGAGAGGTTAGCTACCTGATCGAATAGTGGGAACTATAGTCTGTGTCGACATAGCAATTGCATGTGTGTGATCATGGGTGAGTCATTGCATAACATACATACCATTACATAACATTGCACAAACAAGACCCTCATCGTATAAGTTTGTATGGGCACTCTTATATCATGAGTTACTTTTATGTAACCCGATCCTTAACTTATAAGTTTCTATGGGCATTCTTATAAGTTAAGTTATTTTCCTACTGTAATTACTTGTACTTATTGATTTACTAATATTATTATTCAAGTAGAACTGCTAGTTTATAATGTTGTTATTCATGTACTATTACCACCTGCTTGTACCTGATTTACTACTTGTATTATACTTGTACCCTTGTTCCTTTCTTCGCCCGGTGCCGAGGAGTCACTGGGGGAGCGGATGTGAAGCCACTTAGTCTTTTGACTAACGGTTGCTACGTCTTCCTTTTTAGGAGGTCACCCCGCAGGTAGAGCAGCCGCAGACTTTGCAGCAGGACAGCCAGGCCAGGACGACAGTGCCTGAAGTGACGATGCCGTCGCTACTGTCGGTTATGGATGTGAGTGTTGTGAGATTTTGTTGTAGCCCGTGGGAAATTTTATAGCTGTACTCTGATATTGTAGAAGCATGTTTTAGCTTCTCCTATTTGATGTATTTGGACTCATATGCTTAGTGTGGATTTAACTTCTTCTTGTTTATATTATGGTTGGGTTGGCATGTATATATTGATATTGGTTGTAGCCGGCAGAATAGGCGTCTTGTGGTACAGGTTAGACCGTATGCTAATGCTATCGTAAGGCGGCTATTCTGGGCATAAGACCCCCCTTCGTGCCGTGTTTTGAGATCTGGGAGGGGGGGGGGGGGGGTGGGGTCTTATAATGGGCATGTCCAGGGCCGTGTCATGCTATGAGTTCGACGAATTTTCGTGAGGTCGATGAAATGAATTCGACGATCCTCGGAGTCAAGCCAGGTCGGGCACATGGCCTGGGACACGGGTGTGTCCAAGGCCGTGTCCTTCTCTGCGTTTGACCGACCCGTGTTGATTTTTGAACACGGGCTGGGACACGGGCGTGTCTGAAGCCGTGTTTGGCACACGACCTGTGACACGGGCATGTCAAAGGGCCGTATCCTGGTCGGGATGTGACGGTTTCCTGTGTCGCTTTAAGAACATGCCCTGTGTCACGGGCATGTCAGAAGCTGACATGGGCGTGTCAAGCAGTAACACGGGCATGTCTGAGCCCATATCCTGCTCTGTGTTCGACGATCGTGTTAAGATCATGAGATACGGCCTGTGATACGGGCGTGTCATAAGCCGTGTTCGGCCAAGGAAAGTGATTTTTAGGGTGATTCATGGCCGTTCATTTCCTTCAAATAGGATTAAACGATCCAGAAATCTCCCTGTTGTTTTTAAGGCCGGGAGTTGAGGGTTAAACCCTCATTTTTCTTAGGTCTTTCTCTTTCTAAAGAGTTAGAGAGAAGGGGGAGAAAGGAAGAAGGAGAAGTAGGAATTCGGCTACCGGTGGAGCTTCGGAGCCACAAATCGCAAGCCGAGTCCAGATCCGTGGAGGCGAGGCCGTTGTGGTGCTTTTCATTCGGCTAGTTTTCCATGGAGCCAAAGCGAACCTCAAGTGTAACGATTCTCTTCTTATGCATGTGAAGTCCTCTTCCTTTTTTTATAGGAAACCCGCTCTCGCGAGTGTGCGGTGAGTGTGTGGTATTTCCTTCGGGTGGACATGAATAGTCCCTGTAATCTTACATATAGAGTCCGGAATCGAAGTACGGACATATGCATGGTGTGTGAAGCCTACCCGAACAAGTTGGTATAGATTGGTGATGTTTTCATTATGCATTGATTGCCGGAGAAGACTCTGTGCCGTATGTTTCTCGGGTTTCTACGTGGTAGATTGCTGCAGGGAGTCTTGGGGATTAAATCAAAGGTACACCAAGAATTCTGGGCAGAAGCAAAGTTCTGTCGTATTGGTGTCCTGAGAGCTAGCCTTGTACATAGCCGGGCTATGTACTGTTGTATGATCGATACTTTGGGATTCGGTGAAGCTTGTCCCGCACCGATGGATAAATGGCCGTGGCGAGGTGAGCAACGGGCTGGTGGATCCTTACCCACTCCAAGTGGTTTGGTTAAAGCAAACTAAGGTACATGGGACTTACCGGTGGCTTGGAGAGCGAGTCTAGACTACGACTGAAAGTACTTTAATGCTCACGTTGTTTGCCGTCCTGGGGGCGGTGGTGGACTGCAGAACGAGCTGGGTTCGGACCAGGTTCACCGAGTAAGTGCCCTGAGAGCATGAGGTGTGTGCCCGTGTGGGCCTACACCTGTGGTGAAGTGTGCTGATGTTGTACTTTCACTTTAATGTTTGGCTATGCTAATAAATTGTAGGGAAGGAGCACCGCCACCCCATGTAAGTGGTGGGGCCATTATAATTTGGTCAGCTTTAGCTGACCGTTGCTTTTGTTTGCCACCGCTGCGGTGGAATGTTGATTGCGGGTGCTGCGGAGCCTAGTGACAAGTAGCGGGCTGAAGCCCTGGTTGCTGTGCCGGCCCTTGAAGGCCAAAGCGAATGTTTACCCTTTATGCTCATGTGTGGCCGGCCTGCGTGCCGATGTAAGAAAGACATTTATTGTTTAAGTAAACTCTTGTATGGCCATAAGGCCAACTATTTGGTGTATTTGTACTGTCATTCCTACTTTGGGTTTTAATGGACATTCATGCTTTGATTTGGTTTCTTATAACTATTTTAAAAAGCTTCCGATAGAATGCTCTGAGTTAGGACGCATGTTTCCTTTAGCGGTAATTTGGTATTAATACGTAACTCCACTAGCTATCCGTGGTATATGGCGTGGGGCCCCGACCGGACCTTCTGTTATATTTCATGTGACGGTTGGGGGTGTTACAATTTGGTATCAGAGCTATGGCATCGGTCTTGCTTATTTGAATTCGTGGGCGAATTCTTTTAAGGGGTGATGAGCACATGTATATGCGTCATCGTTATAACATGAAAAGAACCCATGAATGTCCACTTAGGAATAAAAATACACTTGTTTGAGGAACCTGAGCATTCCAATAATTGCCTTTTGGCAATTTTTGTTTCGCCTAATTGAGCATTTTTTCCACTATAGGTGACTTGGAGCAGTGCGCGACAGTCGCAACTATAACATTTCGCGGAGATTAGTGCACCCAATGACGTGCCTGAGACCCTTCTTTCTGTTGAAATCATAAGAAGGATAGTTGAAGCGGTGTTCGCTGTGAGTAATGCTCAACATGGAAGGAATGTACAACCCTTTGTCCCTGAGGTGGCTTCAATGCCTAGTGGTGTGTTAGAGCAAATGACATTTAGAAGGCCATCAGGTCAGCAATTGAACATGTTTTTAGTGCAGGGTACGCACTCAGTTGATGAATATTTGCAGGCGTTTATTATGATAAGGCATTACCCAGGCGTTGAGTTGGAAAACAAGAAGTCTATGGTCGATAGATTTTATAACAGACTGCGTGATGATTTACGACTGCTGTTGTTAGGACCAAAGCTACTTGGATTCCGGGCATTGGTGGAGTCGGCAAGATCTTTGGAAGAAGATTTGGAAAAAGTTAACCAGGCGTCAGAGTTCAGGGTACCAAGCTCTGCAGGTTCGGCAAAGTCTGAACGCTGAAGGAGGAGGATTAAGAGATCTAGAACATCTACTAGTGGAGCTCCATATACTTATAATACTTGCGGCAAGTTAGGACACTTAGCCCGAGATTGTCAGGATGGTGCACAGAAGACAAATAAAGGTATGTCAGGAGCAGTTATAGGACAGAGTGCCAGAGAACGTAGTGGTATTCCAGTGGCAAAGAAGACTGGGCTTGGAGTAGCAATTGGGCGAGACCCAATTATATGCTATAACTATGGGAAGGCGGGACACTTTGCTCGAGATTGTTGGAGTAGATGTCTAAAGTCCGAGAGGAAGCCTAGAGGGTACAACCTTGGCCTGCAGGAGGCCATAAAGTCGACTGCAGTGGTGACAGTTATGGTTTAAGTGATAGCGGTTTAGCTTTAAATGCTTGTTGCCTTACGCGTCTTAGCCTATGACTAGTTGTGCTAGGCTTTTATCGATCTTTAATTTTTCTGGCGAGAGCACTGTTTGATACGGGAGATTCACATCCCCTCTTGTCAGAAGGGTTGATATCGCGCACCGGAGTACTTTGTTTTGATGACAATGGACAAATTGGATGTGCTGCTGCCTAATGGGTGTTCTATGTGCACAAATAAAGTTGGTTGTGTGTCGATACGGTTTGGGAGTCAAGAGTTTGACTTGCAAGCATCGCTACTGCCGATAGTGGAGTTTGACGTGATCTTTGGTACGGACTGGCTCTATAAGCAACGTGCGTACATTGATTGCAACCGTAAGGTGGGTAGTTTTCTCAGTTTCCTGACGTATTCCCCGAAGATGTCCCTGAGGCCCCGCCTCAGTGAGAGATCGACTTCACCACTGAGCTAGTGCCAGGTACCAAACCTGTGTCACGCTCTCCATATCAGTTAGCACCTAAGGAGATGGCGGAACTGAAAGTATAGCTTCAAGAGCTGTTGGAACAAGATTTTGTGCGTCCAAGTTCATCGCCTTGGAGCGCACCGGTCCTCTTTGTTAAGAAAAAGGATGGAAGCTTACGACTTTGTATTGGTTACCGAGAGCTGAATAAGCTAACATAAAAGAATAAGTATCTGCTCCTAAGGATTGATGATCTGTTCGATCAGTTAGTTGGGTCAACGGTGTACTCAAAATTGGATCTTAAATCCGGATACTATCAGTTGAAGATAATAGAAAGTGACATCCCCAAGATAGCTTTCAGCACGCGGTATGTGCATTATGAGTTCACCGTCATGCCATTTGGGCTGACTAATGCGCCATCCGTGTTTATGAATTTGATGAACAGAACGTTCAGAGAACAATTGGACCAGTTTGTGATAGTCTTTATCGACGATATACTGGTGTACTCGTAGTGTGAGGAGGATCATTTCAAGCACTTGCTTGTGGTGTTGGAGACATTGAGGAGGAACCAACTTTATGCTAAGTTCTCCAAATGCGAATTTTGGCTGTCCTCGGTAGCATTCCTTGGTCATATAGTTAGTGGAGAAGGGATTGCGGTAGATCCGGCGAAGATAGTTGTGATACGGGAGTGGCCTGTGCTCTCTTCAGTGGCAGAAGTCTGGAGTTTCCTTGGACTTGCCGGCTACTACATGCGCTTCGTAGAGAACTTCTCGCGGATAGCGTTACCCCTCACGAATTTGACAAGGAAAGATCAAAAGTTTGTGTGGTTACTGGAGTGCGCGCAAGCTTTCGAAGAACTGAAAAGTCGGTTGACCACGGCGCCTATTCTACGTTCGCCGAGTGGGACTGAAGGATTTGAGATTTACAGTGATGCTTCAAGCAGTGGCTTAGGTTGTGTTCTACTGCAGCATGAGAGTGTAATATCTTATGGCTCACGTCATCTGAAGGTACATGAGAGGAATTATCCGGTCCATGACTTGGAGTTAGCGGCCGTGATATTTGCCCTGAAGCTGTGGAGGCATTACCTGTACAGTGTGAAGGTCGATATCTATACCGATCATAAGAGCCTGAAGTACTTGTTGGATCAAAAGGACCTAAAAATGCGGCAGCGGAGGTGGATGGAGTTCCTGGGTGACTACACCTTCAAGATACATTATGTGCCTGGGAAAGACAATGAGGTTGCGGATGTTTTGAGTCGCAGGGCTCCTACGCAAGCCAACTGGTTGTCAATACATGATAAGCGTTTAGTTCGTGATTTGGAGGCACTAAAGATCTCTTGTGTTGACAAGAAGACTAGTACCAAAGTGCAATTGAACTGGACTGAGGTGCAGTATTGTCACAACCCGCATTTCCTCCGAAATTAAGAAGTATCAGAGTAGAAGGAAACGCGGGTTGTGATGCCACGTCAGACAGGGGATAACTGCCGATGCTCAGGCAACCACCAACTACTAAGACTATGAAAATTCAAAAGCTTTAATGATGTGAAAATCAATTATATTTTAGAGGCCGTATCCCTCGGCTTCGTAGATCAACTAGTCCACCCCTTCAAAACTATACTTGTACGTAGCGGAAAATACTTTATTCACTTTTTAACATCCTAAGAGAATGCATAAGCGTCCCCAGGGGACACCTAAGACTATGCAAGACCCTAGATTTAACTTATATGATATATATAGAAAATGACCTTTTACGTGGTTTTGAAAGTAGTGATTAAGCATTTTAGAAAGGAAAACATGATGTCTATGTTTTTGATATAATAATTGTTTTCTTTTATAGGTTTTAAAGTAACTAGCAACCTAACATAAATCATCCCAGAAGCAAGTTTAATAAACTCCAAAACAGGAAAACTAGCAGTACAAGCAAAGTACAAAGCATCTGAAAGAGAAACCACCAGTGGGCGCCAACAACTGACACGAACCCACTGGTGAGTAGGCATATCTGTACTACAAGTCTAAAGAAACTACCTCCCAGGAGTGAGGAAAAGAAAAACTCAGCAGAAGCTATAGCACTAGCAAGCTTCAGAAGAAACCTAGCCGCATAGTCGGCTATAAACCTAAACCTGAGGCATTCAAAGAAAAGAACGCCTCAGCAAAGCAATATATCAATAGGAAAATGAAACAATAGAATAAAGAAAAAGTGAAACAGGTAAGAGCTAAAGTAAACAAGTGAAGGAAAAATACTCGCCATGAGTGAGTAAAAAGGGGTGCACCAAGTGCACGGGTGAAGTCAAGCCACACAAATCTCTGTAAGAAGGATTAGCAAAATAAATAAATCCTAGCATAAAGCTAGAGCAGAAAGAGCCACCTAGTACTGGAGATGGACAAAATCATAACAAGGGCCTAGGCTGGTGGCAACGGTCCAACCAAGTCTAACAGGCCTAAATATCTCAAGGTGTTGTGGTTGTGGCATCAGTCCAACTCAACCAAACAACCCATATTATCTTAATAAGACAAGAAGTAATACAAGCGTGGCGGTATCGGTCCGACCCACCTCAAAATCACATCCTACTCCAGCACTAAGTGACTCGGAAAAAAAACCCTTACTAGTGGTTCCATGAACCACCAAGGAGTCACACTGAACCCTAAACACTCTAGAGCAACCCACCTAAGAGACTTATACACATTCCAACGGACTAAACGTCGAGTTTCCCCAACCAAGTAGTTTGGCACAAATAAATTTAAACGACACGACACTAAATTTATGCAAGAAGTTCGGTACTAAACGTTTAACAACAGTGTAATACTAACTATAACCAAGTAGTTTGGTCTCCAACTAAACCTAAGCGGTTAGCTTGGTACAAACCCGAATAATTAACTTCCTACAACCATGAACATTAAATAATTAACTTGCTACCACCATGAACATTTAATAATTAACTTGCTACAACCATGAACATTTAATAATTAACTTGCTACAACCATGAACATTTAATAATTAACTTGCTACAACCATGAACATTTAACTAGATTCGACCCCTAAACAATCCACTTGGGTGGTTTGATACCGATCCGATTTTTTGTAGAACAACTACGGGCAACTATTATAAAGCTCTTGAACTAGAAAAAAAAACAAAACCATAACTACCGTTTACACCTAAGGAAAACCGCAAGTTAACAAGGTATGGAAAACCAAATGATGGAAATAAAACAGCGATCTAAACTTCATATACCAAACCAAGAACAACCAACCACTCATGGAATCAAGCAACCGAATTTAAGCATGGAAACATTACTTTGGCAAGGGAAAACTTGCCTAGATCTTAGGAGAAATTCGGCCAGCAACGTTCTTCCCAATAGGACAAGATCACAGCAAAAATCCTATGAAAAAACTGGACAGAAAATCTGGGCGGTCAAGCATGGAAAAAAAAGCAAGAACTCCAACACCCGATCGGAAAAAAAAGATGGTGAAATCCCAAAATAGTTACCTCGGAACGAAGATCTAGCCTAGAGGAGTTGGAATCGTCCTCGAACTGGAGATCCGGGCTTCACGGGGCAGGGAGATGGCGGTCGGAGCACTTCCAGGCTTCCGCCTCTTCGCTCTTCCCGCAAGATGGAGGGGCTCGGGTTTTTTTTTCCTTTTGCTGGTAGGCCGGCCGAATGGGGTGGGAAGGGAAAAACCTAACTAAACCTAATATATATATGTATCTAATCAACCTAATGAAAACTATACTACTTTAAATCATAATATAACTCTAATCGATTGAATCTAAGGATTTAATGGAACCTAATCTTAACCAATATATAACACCTCATAGCCAATCTTAATATTATAAGCTTATAACTATATACTTACTAATTAACTAAGAAAACCACTAACCGCACTAATTACATACCCTAATATATATATACACGTCTATTAACATGCATCCGCGGACCCCAAATTTCTACCCCGCACGCATGCACACGCCCGCACACGTACAAACTTATAAAACCTTGCACGCACATGCACGTGCAATTACGCTTCGGCACGCCCAAATCGCTCGTTATGCCCTAAATGCGTAAACATGTAAATACGCTCACATAAATGACGACTCGCTAACTAGCAACCGTCGAAATGACGTGAAAATTAACGCTCTCGGATTCCGAACAAATCCGCACCGTAGCTAAACACTCGGGCTACGAAAACATCGGCGAAGTCGGACACAACCTCCGACGACCACACACTCGGGCTAACCTTACCCGAACCAAAGCACAAGCATTCCCTGAGAGGCTCAGCCGAGTCTCCAAAACAGACTCCGGCTAGCTGGGGAACCCTACAAACAGGCTACGAGCACTAAGAACACCTAACGAGGTACTCTAACAATGGCACGAGCCGGAAATGCGCCAATGTAACGCCAAACGAGGATTTAAATAATTGCCGAAAAATTCAGGGGTGTTACAGTCACTCCCCCTAAAAGAAAGTTTCGTCCAGAAACTTTACGTACACTACTTCTACTATAGAAGGAAAGTAACAAAATAAAAGTTACTAGGAAGAAAACATACCCAACAAATCAGGAGAATAGGCGAGGGTAAGCCTCCCTCATAGCCGACTCTAGATCCCAAGTCGTGCTTTCCAAATCTTGATTCTTCCAAAGAACCTTCACCATCGGGATAGACTTTGTCCGCAGCACCCGATCCTAAGTATCCAAGATGCGGACCGGCACCTCAACATATGAGAGGTTAGGCTCCAACTGGGGCACGACATCCAAGACTTGCCCACTACTCCGCACACTTCCGCAGCTGGCTTACATGAAAAATATTATGCACGCCTGGGAAGTTGGCTGGTAGGTCCAACCTATATGCTGCCACACCAATACGCTCCAAAATTCTGAATGGGCCCACATACCTTGGATCCAGCTTATGGTTCTTGCCGAACCTCTTCACTCCAACCATCGGAGACACCTTCAAGAAGACCAAATCCTCCACCGAAAATTCCAAATCGGACCTACGCCGGTTGGCGTTCTCCTCATATCTCTCCTGAGCCAACCGAAGCTTTTCCCGAATGAGCTTCACAGCAACCTCCATTTCCTCGAGAGCATCAGGACCCAACAAAGGCCTCTCACCAGCCTCAGTCCAAAACAACGGAGTTCTGCAGCGCCTCCCGTACAATGCCTCGAAGGGAGCCATTTGCAAGCTCTCTTGGTAACTGTTATTGTAGGCAAACTCCATGAGCCGCAAACGCTCATCCCACGCTCCACCGTGGTCTAGAATGTAGCACCTGATCATATCCTCCACAATCCAGTTCACACGCTCGGTCTGCCCATTTGTCTGAGGGTGGTAAGCGGTAGAATATCTCAAGTCTGTACCCAAACCCTCCTGCAAACTCTTCTAGAAACGGGAAGTAAATCTGGAGTCTCGGTCTGAAATGATACTCACGGGAACTCCATGCAATCGGATGACTTCGCTCAAATACAACTCTGCTATCTTCTTCATCGGGTAGTCGATCTTATAAGGTACGAAGTGCGCATAATTCGTCAATCGGTCCACGATCAACCAAACTGAGTCAAATCCCCTTGGAGATCTTGGTAAGCCCGTAATGAAGTCCATGGAGATACTTTCCCACTTCCAAGTCGGGACCTCCAAAGCAGTCAACTTTCCACCAGGCCTCCCATGGTCGGCCTTCACCTGCTTGCAAGTGTAACATTCCGAAACATACCGAGCTATATCCCCCTTCATACCATACCACCAGGCGATCTGCTTCAAATCATGATACATCTTGGTGGATCCTGGGTGGTAGGCAACACTGGATCCATGAGCCTCTTTGCATACCGTACTCTTGATGTCTCCAACCGCGGGGATGAAAAACCTGTTGCGGTACTTCAAGGTACCCGAATCATCGATGGAGAAATCCGGCAACTCCCCTCTCTCAGCCCTGAGGTACAGGTGTAACAAATCTGGATCATCCTTCTGGTGCAACCTGGTGAGTGAAATCCAAGATGGCTCTGCCACTGCCAAACTGCTTTGCAATTCACCGCATCCCACGATGATGTCCATCAACAAGAACTCTTCCACTAAACGGTCCGCCGTGAGGTTGAAGATCTTCCCTGTCTTGCGGCTCAGGGCGTCGGCCACCACGTTGGCCTTTCCTGGATGGTACTGGATCTCCACGTCATAATCAGCCACAAACTCTAGCCACCGCCGCTGGCGCAGATTCAGCTCCTTCCGAGTAAACACGTACTTCAGGCTCTTATGATCTGTGAAAATCTTGCACTGGGCCCCATAGAGTAGATGCCTCCACAGCTTCAACGCAAATATCACCTCCGCAAACTCAAGGTCATGCGTAGGGTAATTCCGCTCATGAACCTTCAACTGCCGCGACCCATACACGATCACCTTCCCCTCTTGCATCAACACGCCTCCGAGCCCAACATGCGAGGCATCCACATATACGTCATACTCCTTGCCCTCCGTAGGCAATGTCAAAACAGGAGCAGTGCACAATCTCCTCTTTAGCTCCAGAAAGGCCTCCTCGCACTGCTCGCTTTAGATGAACGCTGCATGCTTCTACGTCAGCTTAGTTAAGGGCGCTGCCAAGGTAGAAAAGCCCTCACCAAACCTTCTATAATAGCCGGCCAACCCCAAGAAGCTCCTAATCTCCTTGGGTGTGCTCGGCCTATGCCAATCCATCACTGCAGAAATCTTCACCGGGTCCACTGAAATGCCATCCTTGTTCACCACATGACCCAGGAAGGACACCTGAGGCAACCAGAATTCACATTTACTCAACTTGGCGTACAACTGATGATCTCTCAAGGCAGATAACACCAACTGCAAGTGCTGATCATGCTCCGCAGCATTCCGTGAATAAATCAGAACGTCGTCTATGAATACGACCACAAACTTGTCCAGAAAATCTTTGAACACCTGGTTCATCATGTCCATGAATGCTGATGGCGCGTTGGTCAACCCAAAAGACATAACTAGGAATTCGAAATGTCCATGCCTCGATCGGAAAGCCGTCCGTGGAATGTCCGACTCCCGAATCCTGAGCTGATGATATCCTGATCGAAGGTCAATCTTGGAGAACACAGAGCTACCACACAACTGATCGAATAAGTCGTCGATTCTGGGCAGGGGATACCTGTTCTTGATGGTGAATTTGTTCAGCTCCCTGTAGTCGATGCAAAGGCGCATCGACCCATCTTTCTTATTCACAAAGAGAACAGGCGCACCCCAGGGCGACGAGCTCTTCCTTATGAAACCCTTCGCCAATAACTCATCCAGCTGGGTATGAAGCTCCTCCAGCTCTCGCGGGGCCATCCGGTACGGCGCCTTAGCAATAGGACGCATACCCGACTCCAAATCAATCACGTGCTTGACATCTCTGATAGGGGGAAGACCGGGAAGGTCGCTAGGAAACACATCAGAAAACTCACGGACAACAGGAATCTCATCCAATAGCGACACACTGCTAACAGTCCCCAGCACTGAGACTAAGCAAGTAAAACAATCAGAACTAAATAACCTCTGAGCACATACCGCAGAAATCGTCGGAGGGGCCTGGCGCGGATCGCCATAAATACTCCCAGGCTGACCATTGTCCTTCTTGAAATCCAAGCGCTTACCCCTGCACTGGATCACTGCATCGTATTTGGACAACCAATCCATACCCAGGATGACGTCGAAATCTTCCAAGTCTATAACCTTCAGATCTGCCTTGGCTGGGAAATCCCCCAACATAATAGGACAATCCAGAATGCCCTGATCTGATATCACGGAATCACCCGAGGGGAATTTGACGCAAAAGGCATCACCGACACGATCAAGAACCAGCTGGCACCGCTCTACAAAGGCCCTAGCCACAAATGAGTGGGTAGCACCTGAGTCAAAGAGAACGCGTGCCCAGCGGTTCTTTACCTTAAAACTCCCTATATAAATATAAACGGGAAAAATTGCACAATCATTTAAGAAACAAAAGCCAAAATAATATGCAATGGAAGTAAAAGACTAGCGAGAAGGTTTACCTAAAATGACTTGCATCGAAGTTTGAGCCTCCGCTGAAGATATCACATTCAGCTTCCCTTTGCCTCTATCCATAGACTGAGGCGGTGGCAATGCCTGAAGAGGAACTGGTCGGTGCACAGACTGGAGATGCGGGCATCGGGCCTTGGTATGACCTTTCTGTACGCACTGATAGCAGACCTTGTCCTTCAACCAACAACGGGCAACATCATGCCCCTCTTTCTTGCACAGAGTACACACTACATTCTGCCTGGGAGCACCCTGAATAGCATGCACATGCTCCTTCTGCGCCGCCGCCCTCTTGAAACATCTCTCAGCAGGATGGCCCGACCGGTCACAAAAACTACAAACCTCCTTGCTCCTCTTCCTCGAAGGAGCACCGGGCACTTGGGGGCTCTTTGCTTCAACAACTTTCCTCTTCTAATTCCTCGCCTGATGTCCTCTTTGCTTCGCATTTTCGATGGCCTCTACCTTCAAAGCGGCCTCCATCGCCCCAGCATAACTCACCGCTCCATGAGCCACTGCTAGCTGCTGTACATCACTCCGCAGGCCACCGAGGAAACGCTTCGCTCTATCCTCCTCTGAGCTCACCAAACTAGGGGCAAAGCGACTGAGTTTGCTAAACTCAATCTCATACTTGCTGACTGAGAGCTGCCTCTGCTTCAGATGCAAGAAGTCGTTCATCAGCCTGTCTCGCTCTACAGACGGTAGAAATTTCCGCATCAAGATCTCCTTGAAGGAAGCCCAAGTGCTTCCTCCTACCATTCCCTCCTTCTCCCTCATCCACCAGCTCTTCGCTAACCCCTTCAGCTGATAGGCGGCCAACATCACCTTCTGATCCTCAGACACTCCAGAGTTGTTGGGTACATTGGTCAAATATACCTGATTTGAAGAAGCCTCACCCAACTCAATGATATACATCATAATGTATTTGATGTATGTTTGAGTTACTTGTGCAGGTTAAGAAAGTACTGAACTGAAGCAAAAAGTTTCTAAGTTCATGTATCGACACCCAGAGGTAAAGTGTCGACATCTGAGAAAGCTTGTGTCGACACCCAGACAAGCAGTGTCGACACTTGGAGTCATTGTGTCGACACCTGGGATGCAGAGTCGACACCAGATAGAAAGTGTCGACACTTGGAGCTGTGTCGACACTCAGTGAAGGAAAGTGCAGACAGAAAGTGTCGACACAAGGAGCTGTGTCGACACCCAGCAAGGCTGTGTCTACACCAGAAAGTGTCGACACCCAGCAAGGCTGTGTCTACACCAGAAAGTGTCGACACTTGGAGCTGTGTCGACACTCAGCAAAAGTCTGCAGAGTCTAAGTACAAGTGTCGACACTCAACACAATGTGTCGACACTAAGCAGAAGAGTCAGTATTTAAAGTAAGTGTCGACACCCAGCACAATGTGTCGACACTCAACTGATGAGTCAGCATTTGAAGTATGTGTCGACACCCAGAACAATGTGTCGACACACAGCTGAAGACTCAACACTGGAAGAAAGTGTCGACACATGGAGCAGTGTCGACACTTAGCAAAGAACAGAAAGAACAGCAAACTATTCTAAGTACAAGTGTCGACACTAAGGGAATGTGTCGACACTCAGCTGAAGTCTCAACAACATGAAGGTGTGTCGACACAAGGAACTGTGTCGACACTCAGCAAGTTTCAACATAGAAGACTATGTGTCGACACCAAGAAGCTGTGTCGACACTTGACAGATTCAACACAAGAAGATGTGTCGACACAAAGGAGATGTGTCGACACTTAGAAGAATTCAGCAAAAACTAGAAGAACAAGTACTTGTGTCGACACTCAATTTCAGTGTCGACACATGCAGAAGAATCTGTGTTGAGACATACAAGGAATTGTGTCGACACCTTATAGACTTGTGTCGACACTTACACAACATGTGTCGACACTTGGACTATAAGTGTCGACACTTTAAGACAGAATGTCTCGACACTTACTGACTGTTAGAGATTTTCAAGAAGTGACTGGATGACATGACAGTTGCCGATCCAGCCGGTCTACAGAAACTGTCAGAGATGTCAGAAGTCAGTTATTAACCGGACCAACCGGTTACCATGAAGGAATCCTATAAATAGGCACCCACAGTTTACAGAAAGAGTGAGTGTGATTATTGAAGTTGTTGATTATATTGTTGAAGTAATTAAAAGTATCAACACAAGAAGATCTTGCAGTCCAAGTGCAGATCTAAGAAGTTGGAGAGAGAGGGCTCCTTCCAAGAAATCAGCCTCAGGAACTAGGCTGAGAAGAAGGATTCAGATTCAGTTCTGGATCTTTTGTGGCAGAGGTCAAGGAACAACTGCAGAGGATTCAGCCTTATTCAGTTCTACTCAAGAAGCTTTGAAGAAAGCTAAGTCAGGGTGAATCCAGCTGAGTTCTTCCAAGAACTCATCAAGAATCTCTCAACTCCCCTCCTGTAATTCTGAGTTGTAGAGTTATTATCTGTATTACTTTTGTAACTTGTAGGATCCATTGGATCTGAGTGATTGTAAGCCTATATTTATAAAGGCTGAGGATAGGGCTTGTTAGCCTGAGTGTAGGAGATATAGATCTCTGAGTGTAGGCCTTGGTTGGCTGAGTGTAGGCCTTGATTGGCTGAGTGTAGGCTTTGGGATAAAGCTGAGTGTAAGGCTTTGGGCCTGAGATAGGAACCAATTTGGGTTCTGAGACAGTGGAGAAGTTAGGCCGAATCTAGTACACTGCTAGATAGGCGAAGGGGGAAAGTGGATGTACCCATAACTTGGGGAACCACTATAAAACACTGTGTGCTGTGCTGTGTTTGTGCTGTGGATGATCTGTGTTTGTTTGATTATTGCTGATTGCTGTAATAAACTAGTTAGAAATCTGTGATATAACTGTTTGGCTGCCAACAAAGTTAGAAAAGGATTAGGTCACCTATTCACCCTCCCCTCTAGGTGTTTAGGTATCATATCTTTCAAGTGGTATCAGAGGGAGGTTCCTCAAAACAAGGACTAACAGTCTAAGGAGATCCTATTTGGCAGAAACAGTCTAAGTCAGAAAACTGCTTCAAGAAAATCAAGAACCATGGGTTCCTTTGAAAATCATAAAGAATTGGGTTCCATGAAATTACCTATTTGCAGAAAGGAAATTTTTGGGATCTGGAAAGAAAGGGTAAGGCTATTTATGGAGGCCTCAGACCCAAGAATCTACATCACAGTTAAGGAAGGGCCCTATGTGCCCATGAAGATTTCAGTTCTAGATGCAAATCAGAGAACTCCAAAGAATTTCTCTGAGATGACTAAGGATGAAATTGTCCTAGCCACCATGGACAAGAGGGCACAGAACATAATAGTGAGTGCCATTGATGATGCCACTTTTCAGAACTTAATTCACTGTAAGACGGCAAAAGAGATGTGGGACACTCTTATAGTGTATATGGAAGGATCTGAAGAAGTTAGGCAAGATAGGAAGTCCTTGCTTAATCAAGAGTATGAGAGCTTTAGGCAAGGAAAGGGAGATAGCATCACTGAATGCTACAAGAAGTTCTATAGAATAGTTAATGAACTCATGTCTTATGGAAGAGAGTTCAGCAACTATGAACTGAATGACAAATTCCTAAGGTCCCTAACCAAAGATTGGGACACCAAGATCTGTGCCATAAGAGAAATGGCAAAGTTGGGAGAAATTCCTCCTCCTACACTGTTTGGCAAGTTATTGTCATATGAGATGCAGCTGACAGTGAGGAAAGAGGAGGAGAAATCTACTAGGACTGAGCACAAGGAAAGGACTGTTGCTTTCAAGACAGAAGTTCCCAGAAAATGCAGGACTAAGTCATCAACTCCACCTCCAGAGGTAGTTGAATCTGAGTCAGAAGAGTCTGTCAGTACAAAGTCTACAAGCAGTGAAAGTGATGAAGACTTTGCTGCCTTCACTAGACACTTTCAGAAATTCCTGAAGAAGAAACAGTGGAGGTCCAGACCATCTACTTACAAGGGAAAAGAAGTCTTGTATCAGGAGAAAAAGCCTTCAAAGAAGGACAGGAAAAAGACAAAGACAAGTAAGACAACTGGATCAAAGATTGTGTGCTACTGCTGCAATAGACAGGGTCATGTTATTGCAGATTGTCCTGAGAAAAGAAAAGAATCCAGTGACAGGAAAAAGACTCACTTCAAAGGGAAGAAAGAGAAGTCTTTTGTTGCCAAGAATGAGAAGACTCTTTCAGATATTTCTTCTTCAGACACTGATACTGATGCTGAAGCCTACATAGGGCTATTTGCTGAAGAAGAAGAAGAAGAATTTATGCAGATCTTGGAGTCAATTTATGAACATGAAGACTGCCAGTGCCAAGGACTGATGGCATTGACTGAGAGTACCAAAATCCTGGAGCAGCCAGGACCCAGTCAGGTACAAAGTTCAAGTTTAAATTCAGTTTCTTGTTCTAGTTCAGAATCAGATTCTTCTTCATCAAGTGATGAGAATATATCTGAGTCTGAGGAAGATATTCATCAGCTTATAGATGAATATAAGGTACTGTTGCAAGCCTATAAGAAAAGCAAGACCCTAGCTAAAAGTCAGGCAAAGGAGATTGCTGATCTCAAGGCTGTTGCAATAGACTTTGAGAAGGAATTTGATCAAAAACTGAATGAGGTTGCCAGGCTGAAACACATTACTGTGATTCAGATGGGAACTATCACTTATAAGAATGATCAAATTAAGAGACTGGAGATCAATCTTCAGAAAGAGAGAGAGCTTGTTGCAAGGTTTTCAAAACCTAAATCAGTGCTGCCTTTAATTGATGAATTTGTTCATCATAAAGGCAAGGCTGGACTGGGTTTTGTTAGACCTGCAGGGACTGAGCAGTCCAAGTTTAAGTCCAAGGGCAAAGCCCCAACATTCAACAAGCCTGCTGTAGTCAAGACAACAAAGGTTGTACCTAAGCAAAGGTACAACAAGTTTGAATGCTGGTGCTGTGGCAAGATTGGCCATTTTGCAATGGACTGTTGGCACAATGCCAGTGCTAAGGTGAGTAGCAAGCTACCTGGTGGAAAGCCAGTAGGTAGCTTTGTCAAGTTACAGAATAACAAGTACCAAGGACCCAAGATTGCTTTGGGTTCTAAGGTCCATTAATCTGTTTTGCAGGTGAGTCCAAGTGGCCATACCCCTACATGGTACTTGGACAGTGGATGTTCCGGACATATGACTGGAACTAGGGGACTGCTGAAGGACTACATTCCAATCAAAAATGGTCCTAAAGTGACCTTTGGTGGTTCTGAGAAAGGAATCATCAAAGGGTTTGGTAACATTTCTTCAAACCTTGTTACCATTACTCAAGTGGCTTATGTTAAAGGGTTGAAAAACAACCTAATAAGTATAAGTCAGGTAAGTGATGTAGGGTATGACATCTCATTTGTTAAAAATGGTTGTCATATCAAGAGGTCAAGTGATCAAGAGATCATCTTGACAGGTTATAGGAAGAGAAATGTCTACTGCATAGACATTATGATTGAGAACAATGGTTCTCCAGTTTGTCTTGTAGCTGATGAGACAGTCTCTCATTGTGTCAAATGGCACAAGAGGCTGGCCCATCTTAACTACAAGACAATTAGCAAACTCTTTAGTAAAGAGTTAGTGAGGAATGGTCCTCAAGTTAAGTGTGTTAAAGATGGTATTTGCTCAGCTTGTCAAAAAGGCAAGCAGACTAAATCCTCTTTTAGAAGCATAGATAACAAAGATGCTGTGAGGTTTTTGTACCTCTTGCATTTGGATCTCTTTGGTCCAATGCCAGTTCACAGCTTAGGTAGGAAGGTCTACACCCTTGTAGTTGTAGATGACTACTCAAGGTTTTCCTGGGTGTTCTTCTTAAGACAGAAATCTGAAACACCTAGTGTCTTCTACAGCTTTGTCAAGCAAATTCAGAATGAACTTAATAGTACTGTGGTCAAAATTAGAAGTGACCATGGTACTGAGTTTCAATTTGAAAGCATGACAAAACTATGTGAAGACTTTGAGATATTTCAAGAATTCTCTTCACCTAGAACACCTCAGCAAAATGGCATTGCTGAGACGAAAAATAGGACCTTGATAGAAGCTGGTAGAACCCTACTAAGTGGTACATCACTGCCTGAGTATTTCTGGGCTGAAGCAGTTAACACTGTATGCCATGTTATAAATAGGGCTACCATCACTAAAGGGCTAAACAAGACCTATCCTATTTTAGGATCTTTGGTTGTAAATGCTACATACTGAACAATGGGAAGTCTTACATAACTAAGTTTGCTGCCAAGTCCCAAGAGGGAATTTTTGTTGGGTACATCAATAATAGTAAGGCTTATAGAGTCTACAACTTGACTACACAAGTTGTAGAAGAATCAGTGCATGTAGTTTTTGATGAGACTAAACTTATTAATAATGAGTTGTCTAGCAATGTATGCATCCCCACAGGTTTGACAAAGACAATGGACAAGCTGACTATAGAAGAAGTGCCTGCTGCAAGACAGCAAGGAGAGGAGAGTAGCTGCTGTCCAGGGGGAGAACTACATGTGCCAATTACTGAAGAAATCCAAGGAATACAGCATGATGCAGATGCTGAAGTGGTTCAACCTGAAGTGAGGATGCCTCCAGCCCACAGGCATCTTAGAGATCATCCAGTAGAGCTGATTATTGGAGATCCAAGACAAGGAGTACAAACCAGGAGTAGAAATATGAATGCTGCAATCTATTCCAGCTTTTTGTCTCAAGTTGAACCTAAAAGATTTGAAGAAGCAATAATGGATCCACAATGGACTGAAGCAATGCAAGAAGAGCTTAATCAGTTCAAGAGGTGCAAGGTTTGGGAACTTGTTCCTAAACCTAAAGACCACAATGTAATAGGAGTTAAGTGGATCTACAGGAATAAGATGGATGAACAAGGTGTCATCATTAAGAATAAAGCTAGACTGGTTGCTAAAGGATATAGGCAAGAAGAAGGTATTGATTTTGATCAAACCTTTGCTCCAGTAGCCAGACTGGAAGCCATAAGAATGTTCTTGGCCTATGCAACCTATCAAGGATTCAAGGTATACCAAATGGATGTCAAGTCAACATTCCTAAATGGTAATTTGAAAGAAGAAGTCTATGTGGAGCAGCCTGCAGGTTTTGTTGATCCAACTTTACCTCATCATGTCTATAGACTTAGGAAAGCTTTATATGGGTTAAAGCAAGCCCCTAGAGCTTGGTATGAAACCCTATCTAGTTTCCTCATTGAGAACAAGTTCTCAAGGGGGAAAATAGATAAGACTCTATTCCTTAGGGAATCTAGAGGCAAAGTCATACTTGTCCAAATATATGTAGATGACATTATATTTGGGTCTACTGAAAGTAGCCTTTGCAAAAAGTTTGCAAAGCTTATGCAAGGTCAGTTTGAAATGAGTAGTATGGGAGAGCTGAAGTTTTTCTTGGGTCTCCAAGTTAAACAGACTGAAAGTGGTTTATCCATATGTCAGTCCAAGTTCACCCTAGAACTCATAAGGAAATATGGTATGGATTCATCCAGCACCATGAAGACTCCTATGGGGTCAAATATGTCTCTTAGCAAGGATGATGCAGGGAAACCTGTGGATGAAACCTTGTATAGAGGGATAGTTGGCTCCCTACTATACTTGACTGCTAGTAGACCTGACATCATGTATGCTACATGTGTTTGTGCCAGGTATCAAGCCTGCCCTAAAGAGTCTCACTTGACTGCAGTCAAGAGAATTTTGAGATATCTAAAGGGCACTCCCTATCTAGGCCTCTGGTACCCTAGGAATGGAGACTTTGATCTAACAGGTTATTCAGATGCAGACTTTGCAGGATGCAAAGAGGATAGAAAGAGCACTACTGGAACCTGTCAATTCCTAGGTGGAAGACTAATTTCATGGAGCAGCAAAAAACAGACTAGTGTGGCTATCTCCACAGCTGAGTCAGAATATGTGGCTGCAGGAAGTTGCTGTGCTCAACTTCTGTGGATTCAACATCAGCTAGAGGACTATGGATTTCAGGTAAGTAGAACTCCACTTTACTGTGATTCTACAAGTGCTATTTCAATAGCTAATAACCCTGTATCTCATAGTAGAACAAAACATATTGAGATTAAATATCACTTTCTTAGAGAACATGTAGAAAGAGAAGATATTTCACTTGAATATGTTAAAACAGATGAACAAATAGCTGATATGTTTACTAAGCCACTAGAAGAAGCTAAGTTCAATAGATTCAAAATTGAACTAGGAATTATAAACTTAGACTAAGTTTACAGAATAGAAAATTGGCTAAGTAAAAAGGTGTTGACACATAGACAAGTCTATGTCGACACAGAATAGTGGTGTCGACACTTCAGGAGAAAGGTGTCGACACATCTAGGAATGTGGTGTCGACACTTCAGAATGTTAGTGTCGACACATGTCAAGTAGGTGTCGACACATCCAATATGGTGTCGACACTTATGTTTTACTCAGAATTTTCTAAGTAAAGTCTCGACGATGTGTCGAGTTATGTTGTGTCAACACATAACCAAGTGTCACCATATAATATCTGTTGACTAAACTTGTGTCGACACATGTGTGTCGAGACATTATAAGTCAGTGTCGACACTTATTGCCAGTGTCGACACATGTTAAGCTAGCTGTCCCGCATGTTCATCTTCAAAATCAGAAAGGTATAAATAGGGTTCTGTGTCTAATTGTCGACACGCTTTCAAAGTTTCGAGACCAAAACTATTGTGTCGACATTTCTCTTTTCTCAAGACTAATTCTCCAAACCCTAATGGCTCCCAAGCTCGAGGAGAACGTTAACGAAGGCTATGAACTTGTGCACGGCGCGTTCGATGATGGAGATCAAGAAATCCAATCGGTGGTAACCCTAGTCAGCGATTCTGGACTAGAATATTTGGTTTCAGAACCAACCAAGATTTGGAAGAAGGAAGTTCTTGAATTCCTTACTGGAGCTACAGTTGATGACTCTGGATATAGAATCAAATCCAGAGTGCATGGATCCAAAGTCAAGATCTCACCAAAAAGTCTGAGGAAGGTACTCCAGCTACCTAAGACTCAAGATGAAGAAGAAGTTTCTACATCCAAGACCAGGGAAGCTCTTACCTGGTGTGGACTTGATCCAAAGCTGAAGATAGGTTCTGTCTTTAACAGGAAAGGCATGAACAGTCAAGGAAAATTCCTGTCTGAAATTGTGGGAAAGGTCATTCTCAGTAAGCCTGGAGGGCATGACAGGGTGTCGGCCTCAATGTTCAATGTCATGACAAGAATTATCTTCACCCTAAGAACAGATTGGTCAATGGTAATCTATGAGAAAATCAAGGAGAGCTTGAAGAAGCCCAACCTGGGCAGAATACTAAGTCTCTACCTAGCTGGTACAATACCAGAGGTAATGAGCAATGCTGCTGGAAGCAAGATTAATCACATGAGGAAGATGGATTCCAGGATATTTTCTAGGTGGGAAAGGGTGCTGTCAAAGGAACTGCCCACTCCAGAGAAGCCAGTTACTAAGAAAGATTCTCCTCCCAGGAAGAAAAGGAAAACTGCTGTTGTGTCACAAGAGTCCTCAAGCAGTTCTGAGAGTGAAGAACAGGTGGTGTTCACACCTGATGAGCAAGAGGAAGAGACAGTAGTCAAGACCCCTGCTGCTCAAGATGTAGCTGAGATCCAGGGGGAGCTGCCTCAAGCTAGCCCCATCCATAGGGATCACAGCCAAGGGGAGCTTCCAGTAGTAGAAGAAACATCTACTCTGGACAGTGAGCAAGCCACAGTCATTATCCAAGAGGTACTCACTGACTTAAAAACTTTAGACTATATTATAGAAGATGCTAATTTGTCTGATGTCCATCAGCAAACTCAGCTAGACAGTCAAGTACCAGATGTTGTTTTAGAAGACAAATCTGCTGAACAAGAAGTGGTCCCTGAATCAGTGGTAGAAGAGCAAAGACTGTCTCCAGCTCCATCTCCACCTGAATATACAATGGAGGATTTATTCTTAAATCTAGATCAAGAGGATTTTGACATGGACAAGGTTGCTGAAGACAAGAGTGCTGATGCTGAGGGGGAGCACATGGAAGTTCTGGAAGAGCCTATTAGGCTGGAAACTGAAAAGGCAACTGCTGTGCCAGCTGACCAACCTCAAAGCCCTAAGGATAGGGTTGATATTGCCAGCACTTCTGCCTCTGAGGATGAGGAGAGTGCTAGGGCCAAGAAGAAGAAACTCTATGTCTTCAAGAGGAGAAGCCAGAGTTATAAGAAAGCCTTGCAATCCGTTGCCCCCCAGCCTATAGTTCAACAAGCTCCAACTGTTGACTATAGTGCTTTACTCATTGCACTGCAGATAAAGATGGATGAACAAAGGAAGGCAATAGAGGCTTATGTGGATGAAGGGCAAAAGTCCTTACAGTTTGATCTTGCACAAGATATAAAATCTATAAGGTTTGAGATGAATCTGAACAAGAAGGAAATGACTGACTGCTTCCACAGGGGTGGGAATGCAGTAGTCTATTTGGCAACTCATCAGGAGAAGATCAAGGCTCAGGTAGATGATATAGCATTAAAGCAAGGATATGTGCTGGAGAATCAGTTAAGAATGAATGATAATTTGACTGCCTCCCACAATGCTATAGTCACTGAATTAAAGAATAAGTCTGCTGAACCTTCTACATCTGCTGCTGCTGCAAAGGCTGACTTTGATAAAATATTTCAAGCTGAGATTTCTGCTGTCAAGACTGCAATTAAAGATTCCTAGAAGGCCATCTCTGAACAGCTCACTAAGCTCAGACCTTACTTTAAAGAGGGAATCAGGTACTTGGACAGTCAGATAAGGTTTCAGAAAGATGATGTCAGAGACCATATGGCCAGAGAAGTCATAAAGGGGGAGAGAGTATTAGTCAAAGCTAGCTCTGACCATGCCAAATGGATATCCAACTCCATCAGAGCTACACTAGGCTATCCTCCACTTTGTGATGATGATAATGTGGCTGAATCAGGAATACAAACTGCATATCTTGGAGGTGAGCAACAAGAAGTAGCTCAAGTGATATATCCACCTCCAGATTTTGACATGGTTCAAGCAGATGTCAGCACAATGTATAGCCCAACTGAGGGCAAGGCCAATGTTCATATTGAGAAGGTTGTTCAACCTATTTCTGAAGCTCTGCAGGAGGCCATGAACAAGGAAGAAGAGACAAGGTTGTCAAAGAAGAGGTTTAGGGAGCAAGCAGAACAAAAGCCAGATTTTGAACAATGGAGCCCTACCTCTAGAAATATAATTCTTACTGCCTGGAAAGCTGCAAAGGACAATGCTCATGAAAGAAACAAATGGTTCTCTGAGGCAGAATGGAGAAAGCATGAGATTAGGCAGGAGGCTATAGTACAATTCAGAAGGAAGGCTAAGATGGGAAAGCTACCTCCAACTGCTGTGGAGCCTAGCAAGTACTTCCCCAAGCCATATCACTACTTTGAGAGGCAGAAAATCAAAGCAGAAGAGCTGAAAAAGAAGGACTTAAAAGGGAAGAAGCCTGCTGATGCTGCACCTGCTGAAGCCCCTGTCAAAGCTCAAGTTCAAGCTGGAAAGGGAATAGTTATCAAAGAACCTGATCAGAAATAGATTAGGAATTAAACTTGAAGCTTGTTGTAATCTGTTGAATGGAAAACATTTTTGTACACCATTGAAAATGTATAAGGAACAATGTTAAAACAATATATGATAAATATATTATGATTGTTCTGAGAAGTGTCTATTTTTTATTTTGTTCTGGAATAATGAATGTGTATACATGTGAGAATTTATTACTTGTTTATGATTACCCTGTTTATATAATCTACTTTACATCATTTTATAATTTTTAATTATGAGTGGTGTATATCATTGACTAAGGGTTATGACTTCTCCAAATAGGGGGAGATTGTTGGGTACATTGGTCAAATGTACCTGATTTGAAGAAGCCTCACCCAACTCAATGATATACATCATAATGTATTTGATGTATGTTTGAGTTACTTGTGCAGGTTAAGAAAGTACTGAACTGAAGCAAAAAGTTTCTAAGTTCATGTGTCGACACCCAGAGGCAAAGTGTCGACATCTGAGAAAGCTTGTGTCGACACCCAGACAAGCAGTGTCGACACTTGGAGTCATTGTGTCGACACCTGGGATGCAGAGTCGACACCAGACAGAAAGTGTCGACACTTGGAGCTGTGTCGACACTCAGTGAAGGAAAGTGCAGACAAAAAGTGTCGACACAAGGAGCTGTGTCGACACCCAGCAAGGCTATGTCTACACCAGAAAGTGTCAACACTTGGAGCTGTGTCGACACTCAGCAAAAGTCTGCAGAGTCTAAGTACAAGTGTCGAAACTCAACACAATGTGTCGACACTAAGCAGAAGAGTCAGTATTTAAAGTAAGTGTCGACACCCAGCACAATGTGTCGACACTCAACTGATGAGTCAGCATTTGAAGTATGTGTCGACACCCAGAACAATGTGTCGACACACAGCTGAAGACTCAACACTGGAAGAAAGTGTCGACACATGGAGCAGTGTCGACACTTAGCAAAGAACAGAAAGAACAGCAAACTATTCTAAGTACAAGTGTCGACACTAAGGGAATGTGTCGACACTCAGCTGAAGTCTCAACAACATGAAGGTGTGTCGACACAAGGAACTGTGTCGACACTCAGCAAGTTTCAACATAGAAGACTATGTGTCGACACCAAGAAGCTGTGTCGACACTTGACAGATTCAACACAAGAAGATGTGTCGACACAAAGGAGATGTGTCGACACTTAGAAGAATTCAGCAAAAACTAGAAGAACAAGTACTTGTGTCGACACTCAATTTCAGTGTCGACACATGCAGAAGAATCTGTGTCGAGACATACAAGGAATTGTGTCGACACCTTATAGACTTGTGTCGACACTTACACAACATGTGTCGACACTTGGACTATAAGTGTCGACACTTTAAGACAGAATGTCTCGACACTTACTGACTGTTAGAGATTTTCAAGAAGTGACTGGATGACATGACAGCTGCCGATCCAGCCGGTCTACAGCAACTGTCAGAGATGTCAGAAGTCAGTTATTAACCGGACCAACCGGTTACCATGAAGGAAGCCTATAAATAGGCACCCACAGTTTACAGAAAGAGTGAGTGTGATTATTGAAGTTGTTGATTATATTGTTGAAGTAATTAAAAGTATCAACACAAGAAGATCTTGTAGTCCAAGTGCAGATCTAAGAAGTTGGAGAGAGAGGGCTCCTTCCAAGAAATCAGCCTCAGGAACTAGGCTGAGAAGAAGGATTCAGATTCAGTTCTGGATCTTTTGTGGCAGAGGTCAAGGAACAACTGCAGAGGATTCAGCCTTATTCAGTTCTACTCAAGAAGCTTTGAAGAAAGCTAAGTCAGGGTGAATCCAGCTGAGTTCTTCCAAGAACTCATCAAGAATCTCTCAACTCCCCTCCTGTAATTCTGAGTTGTAGAGTTATTATCTGTATTACTTTTGTAACTTGTAGGATCCATTGGATCTGAGTGATTGTAAGCCTATATTTATAAAGGCTGAGGGTAGGGCTTGTTAGCCTGAGTGTAGGAGATATAGATCTCTGAGTGTAGGCCTTGGTTGGCTGAGTGTAGGCCTTGATTGGCTGAGTGTAGGCTTTGGGATAAAGCTGAGTGTAAGGCTTTGGGCCTGAGGTAGGAACCAATTTGGGTTCTGAGATAGTGGAGAAGTTAGGCCGAATCTAGTACACTGCTAGATAGGCGAAGGGGGAAAGTGGATGTACCCATAACTTGGGGAACCACTATAAAACACTGTGTGCTGTGCTGTGTTTGTGCTGTGGATGATCTGTGTTTGTTTGATTATTGCTGATTGCTGTAATAAACTAGTTAGAAATCTGTGATATAACTGTTTGGCTGCCAACAAAGTTAGAAAAGGATTAGGTCACCTATTCACCCCCCCCCCTCTAGGTGTTTAGGTATCATATCTTTCAAGAGTAATGAAACATTTCTTCTATAGAAATCAACCCGCCATCCAATATCATGAAGTTCGCCTTACCATCGTAGGTAGGGGGTCGCAGTCGCTGGAACTGAGTGATGAAAGCCATCTCCGGGGGCACCACCACTGGAGGCACCAAAGGGGCTGGGGGTGCAGGAGGTGCGGGAACAGCTAAACCCGCACCAGGATCCTGCGCTCTCGGGGTTAGTCCTACCACCAGAGACATCAGGGATTGGATATGAGACTGAACGTCCACCATCTGCCTCGATAGAGCCTCATTGCTCTGCCTCAGACTTTCCATAACTGCACCGCTTTGAGCACCGAAAGACTCACCCTCAGATTGGGGAGTCGATCTCGCCACCCTATGCTTAGGCGCCATCCTAAAAAGATCAAACAAGCAATCATCAGAACCTAGTTCAACTACTAGGACAAACAAACAGGTACAGACAAACCTACATAAGTACTTGCTTTCACTGCCAGCTTGCTCTGTGGTTTTTTTATATATATATATATATTTCGTTTTATACAGAGGAAATAATGTCATGCTTAACCTAAGATGGTTCACCACCAGCACAAGCATTCCCTGAGAGGCTCAGCCGAGTCTCCAAAACAGACTCCGGCTAGCTGGGGAACCCTACAAACAGGCTACGAGCACTAAGAACACCTAACGAGGTACTCTAACAACGGCACAAGCCGGAAATGCGCCAACGTAACGCCAAACGAGGATTTAAATAATTGCCGAAAAATTCGGGGGCGTTACAAGTATGACCTTGCTGATATTATTCAGCAAGCTTTGGATGGGGATAACAGCATGAAGCAGATCATGGATGAGGCTTTGGATGGGTCAAATTCCCAATTTATTGTTAAGGATGGACTGTTATGGAGAGACTGTCGTCTGTGCGTCCCAAGTGTGGTTAAACTATGAGAGGAATTGATGTACGAGGCTCATCATACTAAATACTCGATTCACCTGGGGAGCACAAAAATGATTCGAGATATGAAAAAGTTATTCTGGTAGCCAGTACTTAAGAAGGACGTAGCACTTTATGTGGCGAAGTGTCAAACGCGCGCCTTGGTGAAGGAGGCGGGCTAGAAGTCTGGAGGTTTCTTGAAGCCCTTGCCTATCCCGGAGTAGAAGTTCGACGATATTTTAATGGATTTCGTGCATGGGTTGTCGAGGTCACAGAAGGGAAACGACGCCATCTGGGTGATCGTAGTTAGATTGACGAAGGTGTCACACTTCATTCCGAATAGGAAGGATGACTCAGTGGATAAACTGGCAAAATTCTATGTTGATAACATTGTTCGACTGCACAGTGTGCCCCGCAACATCGTTAGTGACCGAGATGGGCGCTTCACGTCCAACGAATGGAGGTTAGTGCATCAATTGTTGGGAACCAAGCCGAGTTTCAGCACGTCCTTTCATCCACATACGGATGGTCAGACCGAGAGGGTCAACAGGAAGATGGAGGACATGCTTTGCATGAGCGTCCTGGATTTCAGAAAGCGGTGGGAAGATCACCTGTACATGGTGGAGTTTGCTTATAACAACAGCTACCAAGCGAGTATTCAAATGGCGCCCTTCGAGGCCCTATACGGTAGAAAATGTCGCACGCCATTGTCATGGTTGGAGATGGGTGAGTCGAAGCTGTACAAATGACAAGAAGTGGAAGACGCCACTTCGTTGGTACAAACAATACGAGAACGATTGCTGATCGCTCAGGACAGGTAGGCTAAGTACTATAATGCCAAGCATAGGAACGTTAAGTTTGTTGTTGGTGACTGGGTATATTTGAAAATTAAGTCGTTCAAGGGTGTCTCACTGGTACGACGCTTAAAGAAGTTGAGTCCGAGGTACCTTGGACCGTTTGAGATATTAGAGCGAATTGGTGAAGCGGCTTATCGACTGAAGTTATCAGTAGAATTGAGTGGTCTATACGACGTATTCCATATATCAGTGTTGCGGAAGGCGGTGCAAGAGCCTTCATAAGTGATTGCGGTCGATCAGGTACCTGTTGATAGTGGGTTGACGACGAAGGTCAAGCCCATTCACATTGAGGACTCTGAAGTCAAGCGACTTCGTAACAAAGACATTAGGATGGTCAAAGTCCGTTGGGACAACCGCGATCGGGAGGAGCTTTTGTGGGAGCAAGAGCAGACCATGTTTGAGGAGTATCCCTAGCTATTCCGCTCAGGTACCATTTAATTTTTGTTCCTTTCCATTATATAATTTCGAGATGAAATTCATTTACGAGGGGGGGGGGGGGGGGCGAATTGTAACGCCCCAAAACTCAAAAAGGTACGGATAGCGTTTTAAGGCCAGATTGGTGCCTGAATAGGTTCACACGGCCTGTGACACGGGCGTGTCTAGGGCCGTTTCCTGCTCTGTGTTGGCAGAGCGATGTTCTATGAGGCACACGGCCTGTGACATGGGCGTGTCTAGGGCTGTGTCATACTATGAGTTCGACGAATTATCGTGAGGTCGACGAAATGCATTCGATGATCCTCAGAGTCAAGCCACGTCTGGCATATGGCCTGGGACACGGGTGTAACGACTCCATCCGTTCATATAGTATATAATAGAAGGTCCGACCGGGGCCTCATACCATATACCACAAAACAGGCGGTGAAGTCACGGAGTGATACCAGAGTTGTGCATCCTAACTCATAGCATTCTAGCGGAAGCTTAAAACACGAAACTGAACTTCAAACATGAATGTCCACCATATAAATATCCACATTGATATATAAAAATAGGAATGTTCACCAAATACAAAGTCAGTTGTCCTTATGGCCTTACAGTATGTTTTGTTCATTTAGCCTTCAAGGTCTAGCAGCAGCAGTAATAGCAGAGACTTCAGCCTTTAAATGTCCCGCTCGGTTCTCCAGCACCTGTACAAGGAAAGCCCACCCAATGATGATAAACAAGGCAACGGTCAGCATTCAGCTGACCAATTCATAACGACCCTACCTCTTTCCCGGGGCAGTGACATTTATTCCATGTAGGCATAGCAATTCATATGCATATATATTCATATTGTGCACTCATGCACAAACATTCCATCACAATCGTCAGCCACGCGGCCCAAAGATCCGTGCACTTAGGGCACATTCTTGGTGTACCGGCGAACCAGGGTCCCACAACCGTATCAGGGCCGAAACTCAACGGCAAAAGTTGAGCATTTATTCCATGGAGTGCTTCAGGAGATTTTAGTCTTAATGACACGAAATTGGCCCGTAGCCCCCCCATGGTGTCGTGGCGCATAGGCCTAAGACTCTCGCTATGCGCTCCAACAGACCGCACTTTCAGGTCTCATGTCGGACGGACATAACGCAGGTCGGATCATCCACCCCCCGTTGCTCAAGTCGCCTTGCCATCACCGAGTGCAGCACACTCGCGGCTCAAAAGGCGCGGGTCGGTTTAACCTTACCTGTTTGGCATAACGCCTGGGTGTCTTCCTGGGCACACCAGTACTTGCTGTTACTACCCTTCACAGACACCACCCATTCAGTATCACAAGCATCAGAGGGTTTTTCCTAGACTTCTGTACCAGTACTTCCTGCTACTACCCTTCACAGGCACAACCCAGTACGCATCACAAGTATCACGGGTATTTTCTTGGATCTCAAATCCAGTACTTCCTGCTACTACCCTTCACAGGAACAACCCATGATCAACAACCAATACAATGGTATTTCCTAGACTTCCAATCCAGTACTTCCTGCTACTGGCTTTCATAGGTCTAACCCGTCGACTCCCAAAACTACACGTTTGATCACGGAGTCTTCTCCGGTGCATATATGCAACATCACCAATCCAGACAAACCTGTCCAGATGAGCTTCACATAGCATGCTTATTCCGTACTCCATTTCCGGATCTATATGCCAAATGATTGGGGATTCCATGAATCAACCCAAGGGACTCCTGTAACAAGCCACCCTCTGGTGGGGAATCCTATGCACATGCCAAAAAGGAAGCCTTCACATGGCTAAGAAGAAAGATCGTTACCCTTGAAGATCGCTTCGGAGCCATGGACGTTTAGCCATCTGGAAAGGACCGCATCGGCTTTGCCTCTACAACGCTAGCCTTGGATCTCGAAACGGAATTCCGCAGCTCCACCGGTGGCCGACTCTCCTCCTCCTCCTCCTCCTCCTCCTTCTTCCTCTCTCTCTCTAGATTTTTAGAAAGATGATGGCCAAATGCAAAATGAGGATTCCAATCTCATTTTCGGCCTTAAGGAAGGAGGGAGAGCCCAGAGCCATCAGATCCCTGCTGAGAGTATGGACGACCATGATTTTGCCACAAAAGGCTCATTGTTTTCCTGACACGGCCTGTGACATGCCCGTGTCACAGGCCGTGTGCCTTAAGCGGCACACAACCGACTCATCCAGACCAGTACACGGCCATGTGACACACTCATGTCACGGGCCGTGTCACCTGACACGCCTTCAGACACACCCATGTCTATGGCTGTGTACTTCAGGCTGCACAAAACCAAATCAACCCGATCAAGACACGGCCAGTGACACGGACGTGTTATAGTCCGTGTACCCCAAGACACGACCGTGTCCTGCCCGTGTTCAACAGGCCTCAAATGCCCTGGGCAGGTCCAGCAAAGGACACGCCCTGTGTCACGCCCATGTCACAGGCTGTGTGCCCATACACTACAGCAGACACGCCTGCAGCTCAACTTTGTCAAACTGAATTTGTCGACCAGAGGAGGGCACGGTCTCGGACACGCCCGTGTTAGAGGGCATGTTCCCTCATATTTCGTAGAAACGGATTTTCGTCGACCACTCACCGGCTGCTCACCCGAGTAGGACACACCCTGGGACACACCCTGTCCCAGGCCGTGTCACCCAACTTTTTCTCAATCCTAGGATTTGGGGTGTTACAACCCTCCACTCCTAAAAATTTCGTCCCCGAAATTTGCACACAGGAAGGAAATCAAACACAAGGTGTTTTATTCCATAAACGTTTCATACAACTTGACACGCACTGCATAACAGTTACACAAAAAGCTCGGGAAATTCAACTCGCATGGTCTGCTCTCACTCCCATGTTAGCTCTTCACAGCCACAATTGTCCCACCGAACTTTGACCATCCTGATTGTCTTGTTCCGCAACTGTTTATCGACACGATCCTCGATCCAAATGGGCCTAACCTTTGTCGTTAGCCCATACTCCACCGACACACGATCAGTCTCGATCACTTGAGCTGGATCTTTGATGGCTTTCCGAAACACCGAGATGTGAAACACATCATGTGATCCACCCAAGTCTGCCGAAAGAGCAAGCCGATATGCAACTTCCCCAATTCGCTCCACCACTTCAAATGGACCAAGATACCTCGGACTCAACTTTTTCAGCTGCCGAATCCTGAAGACACCTTTGAAGGGTTTAATCTTCAAATAGACCCAGTCACCCACAGCAAACTCCACGTTCCGGTGCTTGGCGTTATAGTATTTCGCTTGACGATCCTGGGCTATCAGTAGCCTCTCTCGGATAGTGCGTATTGTTGAGTTTGCTTCATCGACTTCGTTACGCCTATACACTTTGGATTCGCCTGCTTCTGCCCAAGCTAATGGCGTATGGCACTTTCGACCATACAGAGCTTCAAACGGTGCAATACCGATGCTCGCTTGGTATCTGTTGTTGTAGGCAAACTCCACCAGATAGAGATGATCTTCCTACCTCTTTCCAAAGTCCAGGGCGCGTATTCGGAGCATATCCTCCATAGTCCTGTTGGTTCTCTCAGTCTGGCCATCTGTTTGGGGATGAAAGGCCGCACTGAACGTCAATTTTGTGCCCAATAGCTGATGGATTAGCCTCCAATCATTCAATGTAAAGTGCCCATCATGATCGCTCACAATGATACGAGGAACACCATGTAGCCGTATGATCTATTCCACATAGAGCTTTGCCAAACTTTCCACTGAATCGTCCCATTTGTTCGGATGGAAGTGCGCCACGTTTGTCAACCAGTCTAAAATCACCCAGATTGAATCATTCCCGAGTTGAGATCTCGGCAACCCGTGCACGAAATCCATTGAAATATCATCGAACTTCTATTCCGGAATCGGCAACGACTTCAAGAAACCGCCAGGCTTCTGGCACTCCTCCTTTACCAAAGCACAAGTCTGGCATTTGGCTACATAATGAGTGACATCGTTCTTCAGTCCTGGCCACCAGAACAGCTTCTTCATATCTCTATACATCTTTGTGCTCCCATGGTGAATCGTGTACTTCGTAAAGTGCGCTTCGTACATCAACTCTTCTCGTAGTTTACCCATACTCAGGACGCATAGCCAGCCTTTTTTCCGCAAAAGGCCGTCATCCCAGGAGAATTTGCCCTCTGGCCCGTCCTCTACATAGCGTTGGAGACTTTCATCCAGCTCCGTTGCTCGTCGTATCCTATCCACAAGGTCATATTGCACCTCCGTCCAGTTCAAACATGCATTGGCTGAGGAATTCTTGTCAACACAAGAAATCTCCAATGCTTCCAGTGTAACACCTCCCCTGTAATGACCATATAATATGGGTCCGGCCGGGGCCCCACAACATACAGATGCCACATCTTTAACATTAAAAGTTGATATAACTACCCATTCTCAAAATTCTATATCTAACAACAACGGAAACAACCAAAAAGACTAGAAGCTATCCGCATACACAAGAGTATCGAAACGGCCTTATGGCCTTACAGTAATAGAGAGTCCAAACTCCCAAAAAGTTAACATCAGTCACAATGTGCATAAACACACCTAGACTACCTCGACATGCAAGCCGTAAAATAAAAGCATCAAGCATACAGAGCCACCAAAAATATAGCTAGTGCAAAACTGGAAACACTTCATGAGGCTTAGGCCCTTTTGGCCGGCGAGCTAGCTCCTGCTTGCGATCTTTGACCTGTAAAAATTTGTTGTAACGTGGGTCAGCAAAGACTGACCTCAAACTGTGTTACAAACAAATCTCCTCCCGACCGCCCCTAACGGACCCCGGGGTACCCCTCCAACCTGCAAGTCAGCACTTCGTACATATACATAAACAAATAAAGCACTAAAACAACAGGCTTGGATGTCTCAAACAAAATGCACGTTTTCTATTGCTAAGCATATAATAAAAGGGGCCTACTATGCAGAATGTATGCAAAACCCGGGCTTCACCCAATGCACCCTATCGCGTATGCATCTAGCACATCATCAAACATATGAGTACTTTCATTTTCCCCATTGGCGTTGAGCCACAAACAAAAAGGGGCACTGCAATTACCGTAACGACATACAAGCCGCCATAGTGAACTCTTGCAAAGGCCCCACTCGCTCATGGTCTTAGACCCGGGCTTGCCTGCAAGCTCTGACTTCTCATGTCAGGATTCCATCTTACACACTGACCGATTCTAAGAACCCTTGCTGGACCCCACCCGATCATGGCTTCATTGCCCGAGCTTGCCCCATGCTTGGCGTTCTCGTCAGTCTCACAGAAGGGGACTAGTCTCGCTGGGACACTCTCCACACATAACTTGCACGTCACGGGATAGCCAGCCGACCACGGAGACACATCCGCGCCTTAGCACATCACAATCCAAAAACATTCCCACCCTAATCCCTCATTTGTACTGCAACGTCCCCGCACTCCAAGGAAACCATCTACTGCCAATGCGGAGATAACCTTGTCCACCAAGGAAACCATCTACCGCCATTGCAGAGCTAACCTTGTCCTATTCCGGCTACACGTACTCACTCGAGAAAAGGGGGAAAACATAAACATCACAAACGTCATCTTGCCGCAACGGATTTCTACAAAATCCTAAAAGCTCGTATGCAACATCACCGAGTCGGACAAACGGTAGCGACTACGACTTCACCCACAATGCCTAATCCACTAACAGAGCGGATCTCTAATGCAAAAGCATGCCGGGGATGGACTCAATTGACCCGGAGGTTCTTCTTGAACCATGGAGACCCAAACCCCTCTCATTTGAGATATTTGGTGCCCAAAAGATTAAAAGAAAAGATGCTAAACACGCATCATAAAACCAAGAGGAGAAGTGTCGTTACCTTACGACCCCTCTTCCTAGCCATGGAAACTTGGTCGGATGAAAACCACCGCAACGGACTTGCCTCTGCAGATCTGGACTCGGCTTGCGATTTGGGGCTCCGAAGCTTCTCCGGCAGCCGGATATCTCCTTCACCTTCTTCCTTTCTCTCCCTTCTCTCTAAAACTTAGAAAGAGAGTACTTGATGAAGAATGAGGGTTTCCAAACCCTATTCCCGGACATAACTCAGCAAGGAAAGCCCTGGACCATCAGATCTCACTTGAAGGAAACGAACGGCCACAATACGAAATTAAAATCAAAACACCTGGGCCGAACACGGCTTGTGACACGCCCGTGTACAAGGCCGTGTGAATCAATCGACACCGAAACTGTCGCACCCAGAAAAGGACACGGGCTCTGAACATGCCCGTGTCAAAGCCGACTCGCCCATGTCACGCAGTACACGCCCGTGTGCCTAGGCGTGTTCCTCCACCGACACAGGACCAAACACAACCCGAGGAGAACACGAGTACTCGACACGCCCGTGTCATATGTGACACGCCCGTATCCAGCACGAACACGCCTGGGCTCCAGGCCGTGTCTATCCCCTCACATGGCTCGACCAACAACCCGAGCAGGACACAGCCTGGGTGTAATGCCCCGAAACTCAAAAGAGCGACGGGAGGCGTTTTGAGCCAAGTTTGGAATTTGGCAGGGGGCACACGGCCTGGGACTCGGGCGTGTCCCAGGGCATGTCGAGCTTGGGTCGTTGACCTGGTCGTGTAGATAATGAAATTTGGAGTCGACGATCGTCGAGCGGCGAACACGGCCTGGGACACGGGCGTGTCACAGGCCGTATCCTTCTCGGGTGGATGGCCGATTTTATTCACAGTTGAAACACGGCCTGGAAGCCCAGGTGTGTTCAGTGGTGACATGGTCGGGTCAAATAGGACACAAGCATGTCCAATACCCGTGTCTGTCTCGAGTCGCTGCTGGACTATGTCGATGGAGGAACACGGCTGGGAACACGGCCGTGTACTGGGTGATACAGGCGTGTCCCAGTCCATGTTCACTGTATCGACACTTCGTCAAGCGCAGTTCGTCGACTTCCCGGGCTCTCGACAAACCCGAGCACGACATGGCCATGGACTCACCCGTGTCCTAGGCTGTGTTCAATGTCTCGACACTTCGTCGAGACCAAAATGTCGACCACATAGGTTCTTCGTCGAACCTGAGCAGGACACGGCCAGGGACATGCCCGTGTCCTAGGCCGTGTGACCCTCACCAAGACCCAAACTTGGCTCTGATTGTTGTCCGTCCCTCTTTCGAATTTTGGGGCGTTATAACTCTCTCCCCCTTAAAAGAATTTCGACCCGAAATTACAGAAAACAAAAAGGGTACACAAAACTTAAATTATACCGGAAAGGAATAACTCTGGATACTCCTCCCGCATGGTTTGTTCTCGCACCCATGAGAGCTCCTCACGACCGCAGTTGTCCCATCAGACTTTTATGAGTTTGACCTCTCTGTTCCGCAAAAGCCGAATTTTTGAATCCTCTATAGCAACTGGACGAACTGGCATCCTCAAGTCCTCTTCTTTCGGCACCAATGCCGATTCGATCACCACACTAGCCTCTACTAAGGCTTTCCTCAAGACGGAGACATGGAAGACGTCATGCAATCCACTCAGCTCCGTGGACAACGCTAACCGATACGCTACTTCTCCCACCCGTTCTACAACCTCGAAAGTTCCCAAAAACCTCAGACTCAACTTCTTGAGTCGGCGAATCCGTGAAACGCCTTTGAACGGCTTGATCTTTAAATAGACCAAATCGCCTACCGCGAACTCCAGCTTCCTGTGGTGAGCATTGAAATACTTTGCTTGCCGGTCTTGAGCCACCTTCATGCGCTCTTGAATGGTTCGCACCAACTCACATGCATCAGCTACCACTTACTTTCCCAAAATTTTGATGTCTACCGCCTCTGTCCAAGACATCGGTGTTTGACACCGCCTCCCATACAAAGCTTCGTATGGTGCCATCTTTATACTTGCTTGGTAACTATTGTTATAAGCGAACTCCACCATGAATAGATGATCCTCTGTTGGGTATTGTATCCACATTAACCCAGATTTGATGAAGTCATCCTTGAACTAAGATGAATTAAGTTGTATTTGATGCTTTGGTTGAGTTAAGTGTTTGCAGGAATCTAATGGCAAGCGTAGACCAATGTCATTCTACAATGGGTCACCAAACACAAGACCATACAATGTAATCCCTCATTGTGTGATCCAAGGTGTTGACTCATGTGTAGTCTCTCTATTGGGATACATTTCATATTCAAGCACTAAGACTTATTGGAAAAGACTGGATGCTGGTCTCACCAAAGAGAAGAGAATCCTGTCAAAGAAATTTGCTAAGTGCTTTAGTCGAGTAGTTCTATACCTACTCGAGTGAATAGCTCAGTATATACTCGAGTAAAATTTCTCTTACTCGAGTAAGGATGGTAGATCCCGAGTAGTCAATTTATGGCTCTCGAGTAGTTAAGACAACTACTGGAGTAGTTTCCCTCTTACTCTCGGGTTTACAGATTTCCCTCTCCAAATATAATCTAAGTAAATTACTCGAGTAGTACTTTATAGTACTCGAGTAGTTTATACATTCTGTCTCGAGTAGTTAAGTCATGTACTCGAGTAGTTCATTTACTACTCGAGTAGTCCAGTATTTATACTCGAGTAACCTGAATTTCTTCCCTTAGAATTTCTCTATGTCAATTACTCGAGTAGCTATTTCCATATACTCGAGTAGTTCTTATCCTCTCGAGTAGTTCAACTTCACTACTCGAGTAACCCAGAATTCCAGTTCAAAAAATATTCCAAATCCCTGACTCGAGTAGTTCATCTATGATTGTCTCTTAGATATCTGCAAGGAGAAAATAACCAAACTAACAATTCAACAAGGCAAGTATACCTATCGAAATGCAGCTAGGGGACACAAGTGTCGTATTAAAATCCGGGAACAGTTGAGTAAGCTTACTCACACGAAATCTATTATTTTATCGACGGAAAAATTAAGTTTTTTAGAAGAAAGCTAAACGTACTTAAAGGAAGAGAACTACTTGCAATGAAAGAGTGCTACTTGCATGAAAAGATAAAGAGAGCTAAAAGAGCGATTAAACTTAAGCTTAATAATGATGAGGGGAAAAATGTACTCGATCAGAAATCACCTTGGCAAGAGTGGTTAGAAAAATACGATAAATAAACCTAAGCTAATTAGGGTAAAAGGTCCTTGACCGTGGAGGTTGCATGAATATTGACACGCTTCTCTCGAAGGCCATGCCTAACTGAGTTTAGGAAGGTCCGACCGACTCTCGCCCAAATCGGAGGCCTAAAACTCGCTTTACGCGGTGAACCCCACTATTGGATTTTACTCCAATCCGGGAGATTTGAACGTCTGTCTCTCTCGAGGGGTGCGAACAACTCCCTTTACTCTTGAGTGCTCATTTCAAACATTCGGCCTCTCGGCTAGCCCAGAATGAAAGCAAAGGTGGCGAGTATATATCGATGATATACCTCCAACCCGTGATAAATCAAGAGTAATTCAAAGCTAATCCCTAAAAAGAAAAGGTAAGATTCAAAGCATCATAACGTAATCACTCGAATCTCGGATCATTAAGATCGAGTACATGGAGGATTAGTTAATCATGGTGAGGTGGAAGAGGGGGGAAGAGTAGAAGAAGAATAATAAAAACAGAGCAGAAACGAAAAAGAAAACAACACTTTTTATTAATAGAAACAGGGATCTTACAACATGAAAACCAGAGATTACAAGTGCATGGAAAGGTAAACTACACTATCATTAACATTATACTACAGAATGAAGCTAGGAACTAATACATGGAAAGCATAAAGCTAGAGCTAAGAACTAAAAATGGAAAGACATGCTTAAAAAGTTAAAAAATACAAGGGACAGAACCTCCCCTCTCCAAGCAAAAGGTGTCCCTGAACCCTTAGAGTTGGGCTCTATTTATAGAATTTTTCAGGTCGGGTCATGCCCCCCTGTCACGCCCTGGTCGGGCGTGACCCTGGAGCGTGACACATTCGGCGCGACTTTTTCGGGCAGGAATTGAATTCTGACGAAGTAGTTGAGGTACATGCCCACAAGTCACGCCCTGGTAGGGCGTGTACCTGGGGCGTGTTCTTTACGGCATGACTTTGTTGAGATGAAATTGAATGCTGGAGGTGACGGACGAAATTGCCGAAGTACACTCCCATATGTCACGCCCGGGTCAGGCGTGACCCTGGGGCGTGACACTTTCGGTGCGACGGTGGAGCGGGAAAAACGAGCGCACTGCGGCGATTCCTCGGAACCTGGGGACACGCCTCTAGAACACGCCCGTGTCGGATGTGACACGGGCGTGACAGAGGGCGTGTACACTAAGTTTCCACGGAATGCAGTTTCGGACCAATTACTTCATTCCTCTGGGTTACATGTCCTAGGTACACGCCCTGGTAGGGTGTGACCTTGGAGCGTGTCACAGCAAAATTCGGCTGAAAGTCGTGAAAACCTGCAAAAAGCAGAAAAAATGCATTAGCGACAAAAATATATACAAAGGGGAATCAAAATAAGTACTTTACAAGACATGATTTGCTTTAAAACCCCGACAATATCCTAATAAAATTGACTGCAAACCGTATTATCAAATTCCCCCAAGCTTAAGTTTTGCTTGTCCCCAAGTAAAGATATAAAGACTAGCTAATCATAAAAGTGACTAATTCAAAAAGTTTTAATCATACTTACACAAGTACTATGCGAAATTCTAGGTAGGGAGAATGTAAAACGTAAATCTAAAACAATTATTTTGGTATGGTTTAACTTTTATAAACTTTACTTAATAAAAATAAATCATCCAGAATTTTGACGAAATTCTTCAAATAGATTTAAGCAAGGCAATGAAAATGAAAAGAACGTATTGAGTTATTACTAGATCCAAGCAACGCATTATAATTATATCAATTAAATAACAAAAATCTAAGTTTAAATCCAAAACTAAAACTGATTTACTTTTCTTCTTTTCTTAGTTGTTAAATAAAATTAAAAAAAGGCGTGAATCAAAAGGATTTAATAGGACCGAAACGTTTGGTTTAGGAATATGAATAGGAGTAGAATTCAAATATAAACATGGAGGCTTAAAAATCACACTAAACCAAAACAACGAGTTTCAAAAAAAAAAAAATTTATTTTAAACAAAATATGTATAAATAAATTTATTTTTTTCTTTATGATTATTTATCTCTTTTTATTATTATTATTATTTTCATTCATTTCTTCTCTTTTTTTTTCAATACATTGCTTTTGAGTACACTTTTTTCAACAATTTTTCAAAGATAACACAAAATTTCCTATCAAAAAAAATTAGCGTGATTAGATAGGTAGGAATTTGGGCTTTGGTGAAAATGAAATGCCGTGTGGAGTTATCAAATGAATTTGGAAAAAAGGCTCAAAAGCGGCTAACTAGTGGTAAAAGATTTTAGGTTGGCAGGAAAGCTCAAACGCAAACAAAAATGACCTAAATCATTTTCACGCTTTTTTTTAAATTTATTTAAAACATAGAGTCGATAAATTTCAAAAAGCAAGTTCGAGATAATAAAAGAAGATTGATGAAATTATCTTGAAAATAAAAATAATATGTGACTTGGATCGTTCATATCTACTACGTTATTCAAAATTTGTTCTTACAAAAATTATCTAAAGACGAAAAGGAAAATAGTGGATGATAAATTTTTAGAGAAAGTAAAGAAAATAAAGAACGGAAAACCATAATAGAATTGCACGTTTTAGAGAAATATTTTACCTTAACATGTTACCGTGAATTAGAAACATAGCATGGCCAACATTTTACTTGTGAAATATGATTAAAAAAATGATTAGAAAAATTATAATTAACTACGTTGTTTATAAAGAAGTTTGAGAAAAACAAAACATAAACATGGGGTACTTATTGAAATACCAAAATGCAGCATATATATATATATATATATTTGAATTTTTTTGGATTTTTTGGATATTTACAAAAAGCAAAAAGGAGGAACTCATCCCCCAAGCTTAAAATCTACATTGTCCTCAATGGAGAAGGAGGTCGGAGAACGAGAGAAAAGTAAAGTACAAAAATGAAAGACAGAATTGAAAAACAGGTACTTCCCCGGTTTTATGTGGCAGGGAAAGCTGAGTGATGCCGTTCCTCCATGCGTGTGCTGGGGATCTTCAGGAAACGTCGTCTGGTGGACTTTGTCATGGAATCAGAACCGTTGGAGCAGACGATCGCAGAAGTTTCAGCTTGCCGGAGCCATTCGAGGCAAAAATTGTAAAATAAAGAAAACAGAAAAAGATAACTTGGGTTGCCTCCCAAGAGCGCCCTTTGTTTAAAGCGTCGTTTGAGCTCGACGCATCAAAATAAGATTGTCCCAAATATTGTTTAAAAAGTAAAGTTCGAATAAAGGTCAAAGTTTGTGAGTAAAATAAAGTGCAGATTAATCAAATGTCAGGACCGGAAAGATAGAGTTAACATGGTTGAGACTGACATCATCACAGAAATACAGTTTAAGACGCTGACCATTCACTTTGAAAGTACCCTTATTAGGGTGGGAAATTAAAACAGTACCATAAGAAAAGACTTCTAAAACAGTAAAAGGCCCCGACCAACGTGATTTTAATTTACCCGAGAATAAACGTAAACGAGAATTATAAAGAAGCACTTGGTCGCCTGGCTTAAAGATTTTTGGGTGCCTAAGATGTCGATCGTGTAAGCGCTTCGTCCGCTCTTTATAAAGTCTGTTATTTTCATATGCATAAGAGCGCCACTCGTCGAGTTCGTTAAGTTGAAATTTTCTAAAATCTCCGACAGAGTGGGGATCGAAGTTTAAAAATCGTAAGGCCCAAAAGGCGCGGTGTTCTAACTCGACGGGTAAATGACACGATTTTCCATAAACCAACAGATATGGCGTACATCCGAGGGCGGTTTTGTACGCTGTTCAGTAGGCCCATAGAGCATCGTCTAATTTGGCTGACCAGTCTTTTCTAGATGTTGAAACAGTCTTTTCTAAAATTCTTTTTATTTCTCTATTGACTACTTCGACTTGTCCGTTAGTTTGGGGGTGGTAGGCAGTGGAAAGCTTATGAGTAACGCCATATTTAGTTAGGATTTTTGAAAATTGTGCGTTACAGAAATGGGAACCCCTATCACTAACGATAGCTCGCGGCGTACCGAATCGAGAAAATAATTTTTTTAGAAAATTAACTACGACTCGGGCGTCATTCGTAGGAAGAGCTTGGGCTTCGGCCCAACGCGAAACATAATCAACGGCAACTAAAATGTACTTATTCCCGAAGCTAGAAGGAAAAGGGCCGACAAAATCTATCCCCCAGAGGTCGAAAACTTCGCACTCTAGGAAATAATTTTGTGGCATTTCATTTTTATTCGAAATATTCCCCGATCGTTGGCAACTATCACACCTACTCACAAAGGCATGTGTGTCTTTAAACAGGGTGGGCCAGTAAAAACCCGCGCTTAACACTTTATGAGCGGTGCGAGAAGCTTGATAGTGCCCACCTGTCGGTCCTTCATGCAAATGTTTAATAATATCTAATCCTTCATCAAAAGAAACACACCTCCTGATCACTTGGTCGGCACAAATTCTGAAAAGATGCGGGTCCTCCCAAAAATAGTTTTTCAGCTCAGAAAAGAATTTCTTCTTTTGCTGAGATGAAAACTCTTTTGGGAGCACACAAGCCACTAGATAGTTGGCGATGCGGGCAAACCAAGGATAAGTAGATGTGTTAATTATGAACAGCTTCTCATCAGGGAAATAGTAATGAAAAGAATTTTCGTCTAATTGTTCTATAAATGGGTTGTCTAGGCACGAAAGGTGGTCGGCGGCCAAGTTCTCGGCACCTCGCTTATCACGGATCTCTAAGTCAAACTCCTGGAGGAGTAAGACCCAGCGAATCAAGCGAGGCTTGGCATCTGTTTTAGAGAGAAGATATTTGAGGGCCGAGTGGTCCGTAAAAACAATAATTTTCGAAAGAGTAATATAAGGGCAAAATTTGTCAAAAGCGAATACTACAGCTAAGAGCTCCTTCTCGGTTGTGGTGTAATTTTCCTGTGCAGATGTGAGTGTTTTACTAGCGTAATAAATGGGGTGGAAGTTTTTGGAAATACGTTGACCTAGTACGGCTCCCACCGCATAACTACTCGCATCACACATTATTTCAAATGGAAGATCCCACACCGGAGCTATCATGATTGGGGCATTAACTAATTTTTCTTTTATTAAATTGAAGGCAGCTAGACAGAGGTCATCAAAGATGAATGGGGCGTCTTTTTCTAAGAGATGGGTAAGGGGCTTGGTGATTTCGGAAAAGTCCTTTATGAAGCGGCGGTAGAAACCCGCATGACCTAGGAAACTTCTCATAGCTTTTATGTTCGTAGGTGGCGGCAGCTTCTCGATAACTTCTATTTTCGCAACGTCTACTTCGATACCCCTTTCAGAAATTTTATGTCCCAAAACTAACCCTTCCCTTACCATAAAATGACAATTTTCCCAATTTAAGGCAAGGTTAGTTTCTTCGCATCGCTCTAAGACTTTTTCAAGATTCTCTAAGCAAATATCGAAGGAATTCCCGAACACGGAGAAATCATCCATAAAAACTTCCATAATGCTTTCTACATACTTGTCAAAGATGGCGAGCATACATCGTTGGAATGTAGCTGGCGCATTGCACAATCCAAACGACATTCTTCGGTAGGCGAAGGTGCCGAAGGGACAAGTAAACGTAGTTTTCTCCGGGTCCTCGGGGGAGATGGGGATTTGAAGATACCCCGAGAGGCCATCGAGAAAACAATAAAAGCTATGTCCGGAAAGTCGTTCTAAAATCTGATCAATGAACGGCAAGGGGAAGTGATCCTTGCGGGTGGCGTCATTCAACTTACGGTAATCTATACACATTCGCCATCCGGTCACCGTCCGAGTCGGGATTAATTCATTATTTTCATTACTTACGACCGTTATCCCTCCATTCTTTGGTACTACCTGTACTGGGCTAACCCACTTACTGTCGGATATAGGATAGATAATTCCTGCGTCTAATAATTTCATAACCTCGCCCTTAACTACGTCTTTCATGTTTGGGTTTATACGACGCTGAGGTTGTATAGAGTTACGCGAATTATCTTCCATTAAAATTTTATGAGTGCAGAAAGATGGGCTTATGCCCTTGATATCAGATATCTGCCAAGCAATAGCTTGGCGATGCTTTTGTAAAATTGAAAGAAGTTTATCCTTTTGTGCATCCGTGAGGTAGGCCGAAATTATGACAGGCAGCTTGGAGTCCTTTTCTAAGAAAGCGTATCGAAGGTGCTCTGGTAGTTCTTTCAGTTCCAAGGTAGGGGGGTCATCATACGAGGTTTTGGAAATTTGTTATTTTTCAAAAACTATGTCCTCGTACACTTTTTTATATGTAAAATTAAAAGGGGTGTTGCTAGCGGCCATGGCGGCTTCGTGCAGCGATTCAGTTGGAAAAGTAGAAGAGGAACAGAAATCAAAAAATTATTTTTCAAAATCAGAAAGGCGAGTGGAGGATTCTTCACATAGGTGTAGATATTTAGTTGGAGGAGTAGGAGAGGAACAAAAATTGGAAAATTCTTCTTCAAAATCAGAGGTGTGAGAGAAGGATTCTTCACTTACGGTATCCATGAAAAAACAGGAGTCATCATTAGCTAGTGTGTTCTTCATCGAGGGGGAGATAGAGAAAGTTACCTCATCGTCGCCCACTCGAAGGAAGAGCTTACCATTGCTTACGTCAATGATAGCTCGGGAGGTGGCAAGGAAGGGTCGACCAAGGATCAGGGGAACCTCGACGTCTTCTTCGATGTCCAAAATGACAAAGTCCACCGGGAAGATGAACTTCTCAACTTTGACTAGGACGTCCTCCACTATTCCTAACGGGTATTTGACTGACCTGTCGGCGAGCTGGATACTCATGCGTGTGGGGTTGAGACTACCAATTCCTAACTTTTTGAACAACGAGAGGGGCATAAGATTAATACTCGCACCTAAGTCGGCTAAAGCGTGTTTGACAAAGAGATCACCAAAGACACATGGGATAGAGAAACTACCCGGGTCACTGATTTTCTTCGGTAATCCGTTTGTCAAAACCGCCGAGCACTCGACATTTAACGTGACATGAGAAAGGTTCTCTAACTTCTTCTTATTGGTTAGGAGGTCCTTAAGGTATTTTGCGTACTTAGGCATCTGGGATATGGCTTCGTGGAAAGGCAGATTTATGTGGATTTGTTTAAACATTTCTAAAAAATGGGTGTATTGATCATCCTGTCGTTGTTTATTAAGTTCGGAAGGGTATGACGGAGATGGATTATTTTTAAAGGTGGGTGGTGGAGTGAGTTGTTTTTCTAAAATAGGAGTGATAATTTCTTCGGCAGAGGGTGGAATTTTTAAAACGGGAACGAAGCTTTGATTTTTTAAAGCGGAAGCGGAGATTGCCTCGGGCTCTTCACTTATCATACCAGGAACTTTCTTCCCACTCCGAAGAGTTATAGCTTTCGCTTGCTCTCGTGGGTTGGGCTCGGTATTGGGAGGAAGAGACCCTACGGGTCGCTCAGAAATCATTTTGGCGAGCTGTCCTACCTGATTTTCTAAATTTTTAACACTTCCAGTTAAGGTTCTAATCGTAGCGTCATTAGCATTGGTATATTTTGAAAACATTTCCTCCAAATTTGGAGGTTTTGGAAAACTTTGAGGAGGTGGTGGTGGTGCAGAAAAATCACTTTGCGGTGGCGGGCGCACAACATTCGATGGATTGCTCCACGAAAAATTCGGATGATTTCTTAACGCAGGATTATAACTATTCGGAAAATTAAAACCAGGAGGATGATAATTCGCAGCAGAAAAATTATTAAAAGCAGTTCTAGGCATATTATTTACATAATCCGAATGTTCAGCGGGAGGAGTTGCAGATTCCCATACCTGAGGGGCGGAGGCAGCAGTCATCTCCGTATTTTTTTTGCTTAATATTTCAACTTGCAGTGCGAGTTGGGATACGTTGTCCACTTCAAAGAGACCTGCAGGTTTGTTTGGGCGGGACCTAGGCACATTCCACTGGTAAGTGTTCATGGCCATGTCTTCAAACACCTCAGGAGCTGCTTCTGGGGTCTTATGGTTTAAAGTACCGCCAGAAGCTGCGTCTATCATTTGCTTCGTGCTTTGATTTAGCCCATTATAGAACGTCTGCACCTGCAACCATACAGGCAGAGCGTGATGTGGGCATCGTCTTAATAATTCTTTAAATCTTTCCCAGGTTTCGTAAAGGGTCTCAGAGTCTATTTGTCCAAAGGCAGAAATGTCATTCCTAAGTTTTGCAGTTTTAGCAGGCGGAAAATACTTGGCCAAAAATTTTTCAGTTAATTGCGTCCAAGTAGTTATGCAATTTTTAGGAAGGGTGTTCAGCCATTGCTTAGCCTTAATTCTAAGAGAGAAAGGAAGTAATCTTAGCCTAATAGCATCATTTGTGACACCATTTATCTTGAAGGTGTCACAAATCTCAAGAAAGCTGGCTATGTGTGCGTTCGGGTCTTCATCTTGAAGCCCGTCAAATTGCACATACTGCTGCACCATTTGAATTATGCTAGGCTTCAGTTCGAAATTATTATTATTTATTGCAGGGCGAACTATACTAGATTCTGTACACTCGAGATTCGGTCATGCATAATAGGACATAGCCCTTTGCACGGCTTCCTCCGTGTTGGGTTTTGCCATTCTTAAGGTAGAAAATGACTCGGAATCCTCAACCGGCACTTGGGTAGTAGGGCCTTGAAATCGCGATCTTCTCCGAAGAGTACGCTCAATTTCGTGGTCCAGGTCCAAAGTAACCGACGGACTTCCGCGGGTCATACACTAGAAGAAGAGAGGAGAAGAAAGACTAGAAAATAAAAGAGCTAATGAAGTTCGAAAAAAAGTTTTTGAAATAGAATTTTTTATGTTTTAACTCCCGAACTTCCCAAGGGCTACCCGGTGAAGGGTTCGCAAGGTACTAGACAAGATAGTGGCATTTAGAGCCACTTTGCCCTTTTCGAGAGAGTTAGGTGGTGTAGAAAAATTTGTGATGTGGGTTTCTATTAAGTAGGCGGTAATTAAAATCCAGCCATTTAACTCCGAGTGAGTAGGCGGAAAGTAAAAGCTACACTCACGCACTCGATAGAAAATTAAAACACACCCACTCTATAGAAAGTAAACACACTCTACTGAAATAAAGCCTGCCAATTAACTCAAGTGAGTAGGCGGAAAAATAAAATACGCACACTTGCTTGAATAAAATCCAGCCAATTAACTCAAGTGAGTAGGCGGAAAAATTAAAAATACGCACACTTGCTTAAAGAAAATCCAGCCATTTAACTCAAGTGAGTAGGCGGAAAAATTTTAAGAAGGAGGGTGAGAAAGAGAAGTGATAAAATTAATATATTCGCGTTTTCAATTTATCAACGAGCGTTGCCTCCCCGGCAACGGCGCCAAAAACTTGATTGTCTCTTAGATATCTGCAAGGAGAAAATAACCAAACTAACAATTCAACAAGGCAAGTATACCTATCGAAATGCAGCTAGGGGACACAAGTGTCGTATTGAAATCCGAGAAATGTTGAGTAAGCTTACTCACACGAAATCTATTATTTTATCGACGGAAAAATTAAGTTTTTTAGAAGAAAGCTAAACGTACTTAAAGGAAGAGAACTACTTGCAATGAAAGAGAGCTACTTGCATGAAAAGATAAAGAGAGCTAAAAGAGCGATTAAACTTAAGCTTAATAATGATGAGGGGAAAAATGCACTCGATCAGAAATCACCTCGGCAAGAGTGGTTAGAAAAATACGATAAATAAACCTAAGCTAATTAGGGTAAAAGGTCCTTGACCGTGGAGGTTCCATGAATATTGACACGCTTCTCTCGAAGGCCGTGCCTAACTGAGTTTAGGAAGGTCCGACCGAATCTCGCCCAAATCGGAGGCCTAAAACTTGCTTTACGTGGTGAACCCCACTATTGGATTTTACTCCAATCCGGGAGATTTGAACGCCTGCCTCTCTCGAGGGGTGCAAACAACTCCCTTTACTCTTGAGTGCTCATTTCAAACTTTCGGCCTCGGCTAGCCCAGAATGAAAGCAAAGGTGGCGAGTATATATAGATGATATACCTCCAACCCGTGATAAATCAAGAGTAATTCAAAGCTAAGCCCTAAAAAGAAAAGGTAAGATTCAAAGCATCATAACCTAATCACTCGAATCTCGGATCATTAAGATCGAGTACATGGAGGATTAGTTAATCATGGTGAGGTGGAAGAGGGGGGAAGAGTAGAAGAAGAATAATGAAAACAGAGCAGAAACGAAAAAGAAAACAACACTTTTTATTAATAGAAACAGGGATCTTACAACATGAAAACCAGAGATTACAAGTGCATGGAAAGGTAAACTACACTATCATTAACAATATACTACAGAACGAAGCTAGGAACTAATACATGGAAAGCATAAAGCTAGAGCTAAGAACTAAAAATGGAAAGACATGCTTAAAAAGTTCAAAAATACAAGGGACAGAACCTCCCCTCTCCAAGAAAAAAGTGTCCCTGAACCCTTAGAGTTGGGCTATATTTATAGAATTTTTCGGGTCGGTCACGCCCCCCTGTCACGCCCTGGTCGGGCGTGACCCTGGGGCGTGACACATTCGGCGCGACTTTTTCGGGCAGGAATTGAATTCTGACGAAGTAGTTGAGGTACACGCCCACAAGTCACGCCCTGGTACGGCGTGTACCTGGGGCGTGTTCTTTGCGGCGTGACTTTGTTGAGCTGAAATTGAATGCTGGAGGTGACGGGCGGAATTGCTGAAGTACACGCCCATATGTCACGCCCGGGTCAGGCGTGACCCTAGGGCGTGACACTTTCGGTGCGAAGGTGGAGCGGGAAAAACGAGTGCGCTACGGCGATTCCTCGGAACCTGGGGACACGCCTCTAGAACACGCCCGTGTCGGATGTGACACGGGCGTGACCGAGGGCGTGTACACTAAGTTTCCACGGAATGCAGTTTCGGACCAATTGCTTCATTCCTCTGGGTTACACGCCCTAGGTACACGCCCTGGTAGGGCGTGACCTTGGGGCGTGTCACAGCAAAATTCGGCTGAAAGCCGTGAAAACCTGCAAAAAGCAGAAAAAATGCATTAGCGACAAAAATATATACAAAGGGGAATCAAAATAAGTACTTTACAAGACATGATTTGCTTTAAAACCCCGAAAATATCATAATAAAATTGACTGCAAACCGTATTATCAATCTACCACTCGAGTAGCTTATTCTCATTTACTTGAGTAGTATTTCTTGTACTCGAGTTGTCTAACTCCACTTCACGTGTAATTCCTTAAGTACTCGGGTAAGTCTTTTTTGGTACTCGAGTAGCTGATCAACTTCTCAATTTTCTTCAAGTATATACTCGAGTAGTTTTCTTCAGGTTACTCGAGTAACTGTCTCTAAGTACTCGAGTAGTTATTTTCATCTCTCTCGAGTAGTTCTGAAAAGTACTCGAGTAGTAATTTCTTCACTCGAGTATGTCTCTTCAGTTTTCTGAAAATTTTGTTAAGTCCAGTTTAACAGATTCTTTAATTAGCCTTGACATGATTGGTCCACGTGTCCCTCATTATGAATTAATTATGACAAATTATCTCTGATCCTATATAAGGTCTTGTCAAACTGACAAACCCTAAGAAGTTTTATCAGAAGTTTTTGCAGCCGAATTTTTGTTCTAAGTTTTCTGTTACTCTCTCTATCTCACTCCAAGAAGCCGCCGCCGCCGATTCTCATCCGGCTAGGGTTTTCATTTTCAGAGGATTTAGATTAAGAGGTTTTACAGATCGAGATTACCGCACTGCTCTTCATCTTCTATTCGATCGTGTGAATCCAAGAAGATCCAGATCTGATTTTGCCGAGATTTTCTTCACCTATCTGATAAAGCCGAAAGGTCTAGAAGAAGAAGATCCTGGCCGATTACTTGCAGATCTGATAAAGATTCATTGTTTGTATTTCATACACATTTTATCTCATTCTTGTAGGAGAGTTTTTTTTTCTCCGAGTGTAGGAGCATTTGACTCCGAGATTGTAGGAAGTTTCATCTTCCGAGTGTAGATCCGCTTTGTGGATTGAGATTGTAGGAATGTTGTTCCGAGGCGTAGGATTGGTTTTTCAATCCGAGATAGTGGAGTAGCCGAGTCTAGTTTATTGCTAGATCGGTGAGGGAAAGTGGATGTACCCAATATTGGGGAACCAATATAAATCTTGCTTCGTCTGTGATTGATTGGTAGATAGTTTTGTGCATAGATCTAATTTTTTATTCCGCAAAAAGACGCACATCTCACCTATTAACCCCCCTCTAAGTGATTTAGGCAGACAACTAATAACTTTCATCCTCCCACTTCTTACCGAAGTCCAAAATACACATCCTCAGCATATCCTCCATAGTACGGTTCGTTCTTTTATTTTGCCCGTCAGTTTGAGGATGGAAAGACATGCTGAATTTAGCTTTGTGCCCAGACTTTTCTGAACAAACCTCCAGTCCTTGGACATGAAATGTCCGTCACGATCACTAACTATACTCTTAGGGATCCCATGCAGTCGCACAATGTTGCCCACATACAACTCTACCAGCTTCTCCACGCTGTCCTCCTTTCGATTTGGGATAAAGTGAGCCACTTTGGTTAAGCGATCCACAATCACCCAAATCGCATCGTTACCCTGCTGTGACCTAGGTAACCCGTGCACAAAGTCCATGGAGATGTCATTGAATTTCCACTCGGGGATTGGAAGAGGCTTCAGGAACCCGCCCGGCTTCTAACACTCGGCCTTAACCAAGGCACACATTTGGCATCGATATACGTACAAAGCTACGTCCCGCTTCAGTCCAGGCCACCAAAAGGATTTCTTCATATCCAGGTACATCTTTGTACTGCCCGGGTGAATGGAGTACTTTGTGAAGTGAGCCTCAAACATCAACTCCTCGCGGAGCTTGCCAGACTGCGGTACACAAATCCATCTGTCCTTCCTCAGAATCTCATCAATCAACTCCCAGGCGCCGCTCTCGCCCGTTTGAGCTTCCTCCACATAAGGCTGAAACTCCACGTCCAAACGAGTTGCTTCCCGAATACGATCAGACAAATCATTCTGCATTTCATACACGCTAGACTCGCCTCTTGCTACACATACCATGCCAAGGGACTCCCAGTCCCACACCAACCGCTCATCGTGAGCGTCAATCCAATTCCCTTGCCCCGAGTATTTCCTAGTCAAGGCATCTGCCACCACATTGGCTTTGCTTGGCATATACTGAATCGTCACCTCGTAGTCTCCAAGGAACTCGACCCACCCGCGCTACCGCATATTCAGGTCCTTCTGATCTAGGAGATACTTCAGGCTTTTGTAATCCGTGAACATCTGCACCTTCGCACCATAGACATAGTGTCGCCACAATTTCAACGCAAAAATTACCGCCGCCAATTCCAAGTCTTGGATGGGGTAATTCCTCTCATGAGGCTTCAGCTGCCTAGACCCATAGGCTATCACACTGCCATGTTGCACCAAAACGCAACCCAAACCACATCCCGATGCGTCACTGAAAATTTGAAATCCTTCGGTCCCTTTCGGTAGACTTAGGATTGGAGCTGTCATCAGCCTTTCCTTCAGTGTCTCAAATGCCTGATTGCACTCCTGAGTCCACACAAACTTCTAATCCTTCCGCGTTAGTGATGTGAGGGGTAGAGCTATCAACGAAAAGTTTTCCATAAATCTTTTATAGTACCCGGCTAGTACAAGAAAACATTGGACTTCCGCCACGGTTCTCAAAATCGGCCAATCTCTGATGACTTCCACTTTTGTTGGATCTACCGCCACCCCATCCCCACTAATCACATGGCCCAAAAATACCACCCTCTCTAGCCAGAACTCGCACTTTGAGAACATTGCATAAAGCTGGTTCTCTCTCAACACTTGCAGGACTACTCTCAAGAGAGTCTCATGCTCCACCTCCGATTTGGAGTACACAAGAATGTCATCAATAAAGACAACTACAAAAGAGTCCAAGTATTCCCGAAATACTTGATTCATCAAATCTATGAATACGGATGGTGCGTTCGTCAGCCCGAACAACATCACCGAGAACTTAAAATGACCATACCTCGTACCAAACACGGTCTTGGGTATGTCCTCATCTAGAATTCGCAACTGATAATATCATGACTTCAAGTCACATTTTGAATTCGCAATTGATAACTTTGGGATTCAGGATTGGTTGACACGGCCTGGGACACGGGCGTGTCCCAGGACGTGTCTTACTTGGGTTGAGTGGTCGAGCACGTGGTCGACGAAGTTTTCGGGAGGGAACACGCCTATAGACACGGGCGTGTCAGGGGGCGTGTCCTCTTCGGGTTCGACGATTTTCCATTCGAGTGATTTGGTCGGCGATCGTCTAGTGAAGTCACAGCCATGACACGGGCGTGTCACATGGGACACATGCGTGTCACCAGGCGTGTAATTCACTCGAGTATGTCTCGAGAAATGATCTCGAGTGGGTCTCTTTTGTCTCGAGTAGGGGAGGTGACACGAGCATGTCATCCTTTGGACACAGGCTTGTCCTGCCCAACTACTCGAGTAGTTTTCTCGAGTAGGTCTCGAGAGCCATGTGACATGGGCGTGTTAGCCATGTGACATGGGAGTGTCAGCCATGTGACACGGGCATGTCACATGACGTGACCTATTTTGGATAAGGCGGTTCATGCACCGCTTAGGAGACACGGCTTGCGACACGGGCGTGTCATAGGGCATGTCAGACCCGAGAGAGCTGTTTTCAGGGAATTTTTCTGGCCGTTCCTTTTCTTCCTATAGGATTTGATGGCTCAGATTTCTCCTTGCTGATATAAGACCGAAAATGAAGAATTAGCTCTTCATTTCATCATCTTCTTCTTCTTCTCACTTTCCAAGAGAGAGAAAGAGAGAGAGGGCAAGGGAAGGAAAGGAGGAAGGAGGAAATCCGCTGCTGGAGGAGCTGCGGAGTGTGGATTGAAGATCCTAGTTCGGATTCATGGAGGCAACACTGAGACGGTGATTTCCATCTGGCTGATTCATGGCTCTGAAGCGCTCTTCAAGGGTAACGATCTCCTTCTTGGACATTGAAGTCCTTTCTTTATGCATGTGCGTGGAATCCTCCACCAAGAGGTGGATTGCGGAAGTGATTCCTTGGTTGAGTCTGTATCTTGAGCTGGAAGTGTGGAGTACGGCATAGGCATGCTGTGTGAAGCCCATCTGGACAGGTAGTCTGGATTGGTGATGATCATGAGTAAACCGGAGAAGACTCCGTGGATTTCGTGGACTTGATGATAGGACATATATGTTTTGTTTATTGGATGGATGAATGGGATGTGATGTTGCGTATGGATGAATGGAGGCTTTGGTTAAGCTCCTGCTTGTGATGAGAGATCAATTGGTAGCACGCCTGGGAAGAGCGAGATAAACCCAGCCTGTTACACCAGTAGGGTGGGTTGATCTAGATAGAGAAGGGATCGATTGGTGGTAATGCCCGGGAAGCGAGCACCCAGCTTACTGCACCACAAGGGTGGGTCGATCAGGAAATAGGTGAGGGGTCGATTGGTGGTAATGCCTGGGGAGCAGCGATAAGCCCGACTTGCTACACCACATGGGTGGGTCGATCTGCTCTGGTTATATTTGTGGATGCTGTGAGGTTAGTACCTCTGAGTGGTATGGACGGGATGTCGCCAGCATGGGACTGGTGGGCTAGGATCGAACCGCCCAACCAACAAGTGAAGAACCTCTAATTGGCGGTGTACGACTGGGATGCCTGGTACACCAAGAAGGTGCCCTGAGTGTACAGAGCATCTAGTGAATACCAGCATTTGTGATGTGGTTGTGATTGCTAGACTGATAGAGATATGATATGGCAATGCATACAGGGAAGGAACCACTGCCCGAGTAAGTGGTAGGGTCATTATATGTGGTCAACTAAAGTTGACCGTTACTTTATTTGCCGCTCTTCGGTGGATATGTGTTTGCAGGTGCTGCTACATGAAATAAAATGAGCGGAATGGATAGCTTGATGCTAAAGGCCCTTGAAGGCCATGCGAAGAAAGCGTGGTTGGATTTCATGTGTGGCCGACCTGCGTGCCAATGTATGAAAATGTACTTGTGTAAAGAGAAACCTGTAAGGCTTTAAGGCCATGTGTGTGTGGGTTATATACATTCCTGGTTTTATTATATATAAATGTGGAGTTTATATTATAGTGGACATCTCTGAGTTGAGTTCCTTAACTTAAAATGCTGCGCTAGAATGTATTGTGTTAGGATGCGAGTAGATTTTGATTTCCACAAGTAATTCTGCCGTTTGTCTGTGACATATGGCGTGGGGCCCCGGCCGGACCCACCGTTATATGCCACGTGACCCGTTGGGGAGTTACAGCACAACCCCATACTACCATCTTTCTTCTTCACGAACAGCACAAGCGCACTCCACGGTGAAGAACTGGGTCTGATATACCCCTGCTCCAATAGTTCCTGCAACTGTACCTTGAGTTCTGCCAACTCCTTTGGTGTCATCCTGAACGGAGGACGTGACACCGGCCTAGCCTTGGGCACTAACTCAATCGAGAAATCAATCTCCCGCCGAGGAGGCGCTCTAGGAAATTCATCCGGAAACACATCCTTGAACTATGCCACTACGGGCACTTCCCCAAGTGATAACTTGGAAAGGCGAACCTCCGATAATGCTACAAGAGCTACTCCACCCTGGTTAACTGCCCGCACCAACTCCATGGCCAAAATCAGGGAACAGGCCACTCCATTAAGGCCCTCAATCTTGACTTCTGCCTGCCCTTCGCTTCTTAGGGTCACCACCTTGGACATGCAATCAATACTGGCACGCTGCTCTACTAGCCAGTCCATTCCCAATATCACATCAAACTCAACCAACGGTAGGACCGCTGCTATCAACACGAAGTCAACTCCACCTAGCTCCCAACAAATGCGCCCTTTCTCCCCGGTGGTCATGGATGACCCATTGGGCATGCACACCTTCAAATCTGCACCCGCCGAGATCGACTCTACTCCAATCCTCCGGATGAAGCTTTTCGCAAGGAAAGAGTGCGACACTCCCGTATCAAACAATACCCTAGCGGGGTATCCAGAAACAATCACAAGCCTGAAATATGGACATCACATATAACGGTCTAGAAGTATGAAGCACAAGGTTAAACTTAAACTTCCTCATACCGGTCACCACATCGGGTTGGCGGATCGCTTCCTGCTGTCCAAGGTTGTTGGCCCTTGGTTGCACCGATTGGAACCGAGAAGCGCTAGACTCCGACATCTTCCCTTTCTCTGCAGCACTGGGGCCGGAGCGCACAGTCTGCTCCTACCTTGGCTCCTGCTCCGCACCTCCTTGATTACAAAAACGAGCAATGTGCCCCACCTTACCATAATTGAAGCACGTCGGTGGTCCCTTAGAGTGAGACCCTCCGGTCGTCCACTTGCTTTTCTCACCGGACTTGAATGGGTGAGGCTTTTTCCTCCAACTATTCCATTCAGACCTTTCTTGGGATTGAGAAGGCTTCCCTTCCCCTTGCTTGGGCGCAAACCCCTTACTGCGTTGGCTTCACTCCAGATCACTCTCCAATGTTCTGGCCGCCTCAACCAACTCATTGAAACCAACTCTCTTCATGACAATGAGGGGTTGCCTTAGATTCTCCCTCAGCCCCTGGTAGAAGAGGTTATCCCTCTCCTCATCGTCTGTCATTGTCATTCCTGCATAACGACCCAACCGAGTGAACTCCTGAACATACTCATCCACCGTCTTATCCCATTGCACCAAGTGCAGAAACTGTCTTTGAAGGGCCAACCTCGTCGAAACAGGAATGTACTACTTTAGGAAAGCATTCCCAAACTCTTCGATGGACGGGGTGCGTCCAGGAAACTGGCGACCACTATGGCTCACCCACCACAACTTTGCATCACCCTCAAACATGAAAGCCGCAAACTTAGACTTCTTCACCTCTGGAGTCTCTGCCGCCCTCAAAAGCTCTTGAATCCGTGCCCACCAATCCTCCACATCAGTCGGCGTACCAACTCCCTTGAACGTGGGAGGATGGAAGCTCAGAAAATACTTCATCTGCCGGTCTCCATGTCTGACCACCACTCTTTCGGCCAACGACTCTACTCGCCTGGCTTCTCCACCCGACACGGCCGTCGCCGTATCCGGTGTAGCAGGGGTTGCTACCTGAGCTATCACTATAGATTGAGCTGGCACCATTGCTTCTGCAAGCATGCGACAGAAGTCAGCCGGGTTTACACCCAGCCCAAAGGACCCTGAGCAGTGGCGCTGCTCGCCGAAAGATCTTCTCTTGGTATTGACGTACCCGCCTCATTGTTTGCACTCTTAAGAAAAGCAAGGAAACAAGGAATCAGTCTCTAATCGCAAGAATCAAACATAAGGACACTTATGGTCCCACATTACTCCTATGTGGATAACTTCTATACACACTGACCTTGAATCTAACCTGACCCTGATACCAAATTGTAACACCTCCCCTGTAATGACCGTATAATATGGGTCCGGCCGGGCCCCACAACATACAGACGCCATAGCTTTAGCATTAAAAGATGATATAACTACCCATTCTCAAAACTCCATATCTAACAACAGAGGAAACTACAAACAAGACTAGAAGTTATCCGCATACAGAAGGGTATCGAAACGGCCTTATGGCCTTACAACAATAGAGACTCCAAACTCCCAAAAAGTTAACATCAGTCACAATGTGCATAAACACACCTAGACTACCTCGGCATGCAAGCCGTAAAATAAAAGCATCAAGCATACAGAGCCACCAAAACTATAGCTAGTGCAAAACTGGAAACACTTCATGAGGCTTAGGCCCTTTTGGCCGGCGAGCTAGCTCCTGCTTGCGATCTTTGCCCTGTAAAAATTTGTTGTAACGTGGGTCAGCAAAGGCTGACCTCAAACTGTGTAACAAACACATCTCCTCCTGGCGCCCCTAACGGAGCCCGGGGTACCCCTCCAACCTGCAAGTCAGCACTTCGTACAAATACATAAACAAGTAAAGCACTAAAAGAACAGGCTTGGATGTCTCAAACAACATGCACATTTTCTACTGTTGAGCATATAACAAAAGGGGCCTACTATGCAGCATGTATACAAAACCCGGGTTTCACCCAAGGCACCCTATCGCGTATGAATCTAGCACATCATCAAACATCTGACTACTTTCATTTTCCCCATTGGCGTTGAGCCATAAACAAAAAGGGGCACTGCAATTCCGGTAATGGCATACAAGCTGCCACAGGGAACTCTTGCAAAGGCCCTACCCGCTCATGGTCTTAGACCCGGGCTTGCCTGCAAGCTCTGACTTCTCATGTCAGGATTCCGTCTTACACACTGACCGATTCTAAGAACCCTTGCTGGACCCCACCCGCTCATGACTTCATTGCCCGGGCTTGCCCCATGCTTGGCGTTCTCGTCAGTCTCATAGAAGGGGACTAGTCTCGCCGGAACACTCTCCATACATGACTTGCACGTCACGGGATAGCCAGCCGACCACGGAGACACGGCCGTGCCTTAGCACATCACAATCCAAAAACATTCCCACCATAATCCCTCATTTGTACTGCAACGTCCCCGCACTCCAAGGAAACCATCTACTGGCAATGCGGAGCTAACCTTGTCCACCAAGGAAACCATCTACCGCCATTGCGGAGCTAACCTTATCCGGTTCCGGCTACACGTACTCACTCGAGAAAAGGGGGAAAACACAAACATCACAAACGTCATCTTGCCGCAACGGATTTCTACAAAATCCTAAAAGCTTGTATGGAACATCACCGAGTCGGACAAACGGTCGTGACCACGGCTTCACCCACAATGCCTAATCCACTAAAAGAGCGGATCTCTAATACAAAAGCATGCCGGGGACGGACTCAATTGACCCGGAGGTTCTTCTTGAATAATGGCGACCCAAACCCCTCTCATTTGAGAGATTTGGTGCCCAAACGATTGAAAGAAAAGATGCTAAACACGCATCCTAAAACCAAGAGGAGAAGTGTTGTTACCTTACGACCCCTCTTCCTAGCCATGGAAACTTGGCCGGATGAAAACCACCGCAACAGACTTGCCTCCGCAGATCTGGACTCGACTTGCGATTTGGGGCTCCGAAGCTTCTCCGGCAGCCGGATATCTCCTTCACCTTCTTCCTTTCTCTCCCTTCTCTCTAAAACTTAGAAAGAGAGTACTTAATGAAGAATGAGGGTTTCCAAACCCTATTCCCGGACATAACTTAGCAAGGAAAGCCTTGAACCATCAGATCTCACTAGAAGGAAACGAACGGCCACGATACGAAATTAAAATCAAAACACCTGGGCCCAACACGGCTTGGGACACGCCCATGTACAAGGCCGTGTGCCTCAATCGACACCGAAACTATCACACCCAGAAAAGGACAAGGGCTCTGAACATGCCCGTGTCAAAGCCGACTCGCCCGTGTCACGCAGTACACGCCTGTGTGCCTAGGGGTGTTCCTCCGTCGACACATGACCAAACACAACCCGAGGAGAACACGAGTACTCGACACACCCGTGTCATATGTGATACGCCCGTGTCCAGCACGAACACGCCTGGGATCCAGGCCGTGTCTATCCCCTCACATGGCCCGGCCAACAACCCGAGCAGGACACAGCCTGGGTGTAACGCCCCGAAACTCAAAAGAGCGACGGGAGGCGTTTTGAGCCAAGTTTGGAATTTGGCATGGGGCACACAGCCTGGGACACGGGCGTGTCCTAGGGCATGTCGAGCTTGGGTCGTCGACCTGGTCGTGTGGACAATGAAATTTGGAGTCGACGATCGTCGAGCGGCGAACACGGCCTGGGACACATGCGTGTCACAGGCCGTGTCCTTCTCGGGTGGATGGCCGATTTTATTCACAGGTGAAACATGGCCAGGAAGCCCAGGCGTGTTCAGTGGAGACACGGTCGTGTCAAATGGGACACGGGCGTGTCCAATACCCGTGTGTGTCTCGGGTCGCTGCTGGCCTATGTCGATGGAGGAACACGGCCGGGAACACGACCGTGTACTGGGTGATACAGGCGTATCAGGTCAAACACGGGAGTGTCGGGTGCCCGTGTAATTTTCGAGACGCATCGATTTCGATGATGAATGGGGGACACTGCCCTGGACACGAGCGTGTTACAGGCCGTGTTCGGCCCAGATTTTGCATTTCAGGCCCGAATCGTGGCTGTTTGTTTCTTTACTTTGGGATCCGACAGTTGGGGGTTATTCCTGATCGGATATACCCATGATTAGACTTGGAAGACCCTTATTTCACTTGAGTGGTTCTCTTTCTAAGTCTATAGAGAGGGGAGAGCAAAGGAGGAAGAAGAAGCCTAGATCCGGTCACCGGTGGAGCTTCGGAGCTCCAAATCTCGAGACGACTTCGGATCTACAGAGACAAGGAGATTGCGGTGCTTTTCATCCGCGTACATTTCCATGGCGCCAAGTAAGAATGCTGGGGTAACGATTCTCTACTTGAGCATGTGAAGCTCTACTTGTTGGATCCCTAGTTGATTTGGGCTAGGTTCACTAGCTTAGGATGTGACCCATCATGTATAGCCAGGGTCGATTTTGTGTCCTAGAGTCTAGGCTAAGTCATTAGGTTCAACATCAGATGGACTAGCTATCATCAAGACCATCAAAGACTCCAGACTTAGAGGATTTCAAGACTAAGTAAAGTGAGTTCGACGTTCGTCGAACTCAGCTCGACGAAAGCTGTTTGGCGCTCGACGATCGTGAGACATTTCTTTGTTCTGAGCTCGACGATCCTTGTTCTCTGTTCGACGATCACTGAGTTTCTAGATAGAGCTAAAGTCAGGATAACTTCGGAATTTTTTTAAGTCCAGCTTCAAGCTTTGGTCAACGAACTAGATTCTGAGCTCGACGAACTTGGACCTCATGTTCTCAACTTCTCAGCTTGACGAATTTGGATCTCAGCTCGACGAATGAAGATTGTCAGTTCGACGAAGATTGAAGCAGAATTGATAAGATTCCCTAGAAGACTAAGTGCTATTGTCTGGTCGACGAACTCATCAAGATCAGCTCGATGAACTCAAGCTCAGCTCGACGAACTCAAACTCAGCTCGACGAATTGTGTTCTTCGTTCGACGATTCCAGACTAGGTCTTCTCCAGTTTTCCCGTCCATTTCTTGGCGATGAATCCTCAGTAATTAATGCCAGATCATCTCGGAATGTTACCGTTAGAACGCGCATTAATCATGGATTATTACATGCCGTTTTTCCATGGGACAGTTAGGGAAATCATTGATTGCCGCTTCCTTCCCAGGCCGACTTCCATTACTGCTCAACATTCAAATTTCAAATGTTCTTAGTCAGTCAGAAGTTAGAAAAAGAGAAGAAGTAATCAGTAAGAGATACAAGCAGTGACACCAGACACCAGACATAGACAGTACCAAGAACTCATACAGAAATCTAAAGCTCTACTATAATAAGCCTATACTAGAGAACAATTTCATCAAGAAGAAGAAGAACAGTCAATCCCTATCAAGAGTCTTCTTCCTTGAATCCTACAGGACAACTTCAGAAGGACAACAAATTAATCTATCTGTCAAAGAAGTTCCTGAAGAAAGCTCTGGTCCAGGCACTCTAGGTCTTTGAAGACCTATCACCCTGAAGCAGTGCTACAGCTTTCTTGATACATTCTAGATCTCAGGGGGGAGCAAATCTGCTAAAATCAATCCACAGTCTTCTCAGTTGTTATTTAGAAAGAGAAGACACCATCACCCCTTTTTCCATCTACTGTACAGGGTTTTAATTCCCTTCAAAATTATTCCTGGTTACAAGTCTCCTACCAAAAGACTTGAGGTTTTGGTTTTTGAGCACCTGAACAAAAGCTCATTTGCTGTCAAACACCTGATCAAAAACCTGAGTGGATTCCTACCAGGGTGGTAGAAGAGTGGATGTACCCAGGTTGGGGAACCACTATAAAATTTCTTGTGTCGTCTGGTTGCCCTTTATTTTTGTTTTGGCTGTGCTATGTGATTAGATAGTTTGCTGTGCTTACTTTTTTTATTTGCTGACTTGTTCACTTAGGAATACAACAAAAGTTGTAAAAAGTTTGTAGTGAGCACAATACTCTATTCACCCCCCCTCTAGAGTATTCCAGATCTAACCTGCACTTTCACTACTTCTTTTGCATAGGAAAGCCCGCTCTCGCGAGTTTGCGGTGAGTTTGAGGCGTTCCTTCAGGTAGACATGAATAGTCCCCGTTGTGTACATGTAGAGTCCGTATTCGAGAACAGACATAGGCATGATGTGTGAAGCCTACCCGGACAAGTTTGTCTTGATCGGTGATGTTGCATTGCATAAGAGCCGGATAAGACTCAGTGTGAATGGTTGTTTTTCGGGTTTTCTATGTGGTTGATTGCAATAGGGAGCCTTTGGGATTAACTCCTAGGTGCACCCGGAAAACTGGGCAGATGCATGATTCTGCCAACATGGTGGCCTGGGAGCCAACTTGAATACAACCGGGTTATGTGAAGTGTGTAACGAAAACGGGACTCAGAGAAGTTTGAACCGCGCATATGGCTTAAATTGTCGTTGCGATGTGAGCACGGGTTAGGCGGAACTGTACCCATTCTATGTCATTCGGTTGGAGTCATTGGCATAGATGAGGGTCTTAGGCGGTCTATGGCTTAAAATGATGTGACCAATTCCTGAAAGACAAATGCTCATAGTTTGGCCGTCAAAGTGGCGGTGGTGGGACCGAAATGTCTATGGCTTTAATTGACGTGACATTGAGCGGTTCACCGAGAATGTGCCCTGAGTCCACGGGGCCTGTGGTCGTGCATGCCAATGCCTGTGATGAAATATATATATATATATATATACTGCTTGGTTATGCTAATAAAGTGCAGCAAAGGAGCATTGCCACCCCGAGTTGGGGGCGGGATTGTTATAATTTGGTCAGCATTGCTGACCGTTGCTTTGGTTTGCCACCATTGCGGTCGATTGTGCTTGCAGGTGCTGCAGAGCCGAGCGGTAAATATCGGGCTAAAGCCCAAGTTGCTGTGTTGGCCCTCGAAGGCCTAATGCTTAGTGTTTTCTTTTATTCATGTATGGCCGGCCTGCGTGCCGAGGTTTGGAAAACACTTCTATTTGAGTAAACAATTGTAAGACCTTATGGCCATTGTACTTGTGTATTTGTACGTTCATTCCATGGCTTGTTAGTGGACATTCATGCTAGTGTTGGGTTCTTTATTAATGCAACTATTATAATTGCTTCCTCTAGAATTCTCTATGTAGGACGTTGTTATGAGTTGGATGGTTTTCATTGAGTAACCGCCCGGTCTGTCTGTGGTATATGGCGTCGGGCCCCGGCCGGACCTACAGCTATATGCTATGCGACGGATAGGGGGTGTTACAATTTGGTATCAGCCTACAGGTTTCGGTCAGGCTTAAATGAATTCGTGGGCGAATTCTTTTAAGGGGTGGTGAGCACATGTGTGTGCGTCATAGTTATAACAGCAAAAGAACCCATGAATGTCCACTTAGGAATGAAAATACACGTGTTTGAGGAACCTGCATGTTCCTATAGTTGCATTTTGTAATTTTGTTTGGTCGCTTAACGGTGTTTTGTACAACTATAGGTGACCAGAAGCGGTGCTGGGCCATCAAAACGCCGAGTTTCTGAGGCTAGTAGTGCACCAAACGATGCTCTTGCAACACCTCCATCGGCTGAAACCATACGACTGGTTGTCGAAGCAGTGTTTGCCATGATCAATGCGCAACCTGCAAGGCAAATGCAGCAGCCCGCTCCTGCGATGGAGCAGGTACCTCTTCTAGAGGTTGAGCCGAGAAGAGTGCAGCAGGTAGTAGTGGAGCCTTTGGTGCCGAGGCGAGCAACTGAAAGGCAGCTCAAGCACGTTATGAGCTTTAATCCTCCTATGTTCTCGGGGTTGGGAACCTGTTGGATCCCTAGTTGATTTGAGCTAGGTTCACTAGCTTAGGATGTGACCTAACATGTATAGCCAGGGTCAAATTTGTGTCCTAGAGTCTAGGCCAAGTCCTTAGAGTCAACATCAGATGGACCGGCTATCAACAAGACCATTAGTGACTCGAGACTTAGAAGATTTCCAGACTAAGTAAAATGAGTTCGACATTCGTCGAACTCAGTTTGAAGAAAGGCGTTCTGAGCTCGACGATCTTGAGATATTTCTCTGTGCTGAGCTCGACGATCTTTGTTCTCTGTTCGACAAAGACTGAGATACTTCAACAAACTAAAGTCAGGGTAACTCCAGATTTTTCTAAGTCCAGCTTCAGGCTTTGGTCGACGAACAAGATTCTGAGCTCGACGAACTTGGACCTCAAGTTCACAACTTCTCAGGTCGATGAAATCAACTTCTCAGGTTGACGAACTCAGTACTCTACTCGACGATTTCTGGTCTACGATTTGAATCCTTCTCAGTCAGAGACTTCTCAGATTCTATGTCCACAATCATTCTTCAGTCGACGATTTTGGATCTTAGTTCGATGAATGATGATTGTCAGCTCGACGAATGATGATTGTCAGTTCGACGAAATTGTAGCAGAATTGACAAGATTCCCTTGAAGTCAAATTGCTATTGTCTGGTCGACGAACTCATCAGCTCAGGTCGACGAACTGTGAACTTAGCTCGACGATTCCTGTTCTTCATTCGACGATTCCAGATTAGGTCTTCTCCAGTTTTTCGTCCCTTTTCTTGGCGATGATTCATGAGTAATTAATGCTCAATATTCTCGGAATGTTACCGTTAGAACGAGCATTGATCATGGATTATTTCATGCCATTTTTCCATGGGACAGTTAGGGAATTCATTGATTGCTGCTTCCTTCCCAGGCCGACTGCATTTACTGCTCAAGTTTTCAAATTTCGAATGTTCTTCAGTCAGTCTTCAGTCAAAGAAAAAAAAGATCAAGCAGACTAACAGATATACAGACAGACATTACTTTTCAAGAAGTTTTTCAGAAATCAAAAAAGGTTTTTTTCTGCAATCAACCTAGGCCAGAGAACATCATCAAGAAGAAGAAGAACATACAATCTCTATCAAGAGTCTTCTTCTCTCAACCCTACAGGATAACTTCAGAAGGACAACAATCTCTATATGTCAAAGAAGTTCCTGAAGCAATCTCTGGTCAAGGCAATCAAGTTTTTGAAGACCTGTCACCCTGAAGCAGTGCTCCAGATTTCCTAATCCATTCAAGATCTCAGGGGGAGCAATCTGCTAAAATCATTCCACTAGTCTTCTCAATTGTTATTGAGAAAGAGAAGACACCATCACCCCTTTCCATCTTCTGTACATGGTTTTAATTCCCTTCAAAATTATTTCTGGTTGCAAGTCTCCTACCAAAAGACTTGAGGTTTTGGTTTTTGAGCACCTGAACAAAAGCTCATTGGTGTCAGACACCTGATCAAAAACCTGAGTGGATTCCTACCAGGGTGGTAGAAGAGTGGATGTACCCAGGTTGGGGAACCACTATAATTTCTTGTGTCGTCTGGTTGCTCTTTTTCTTTTGTTTTGGCTGTGATCTGTGATTTGTTAGGTTATTTTGCTTATTACTTTATTTACTAATCTGTTCACCTAGGATTACAGTAATAGTTGTAAAAAGTTTTACGAGAGCACAATACTCTATTCACCCCCCCTAGAGTATTTCAGATCTAACCTTCACTTTCAATTGGCATCAGAGGGAGGTTGGTTAAACTACCACACCTTAAGAGGTTAATTGGTTGTACAGGCTAACACCTGAACCGTAAAGATCTCTCTTGTTAGATCTAATTGTTTTGTTTCCTTTCTTAGATTTATTTCTTCACAGAAATGTCTCAAAAAAAAGATTATGCAAGCATCAGAACTCTAGTATGCAATCTTAATAGATTTGCCATCTGGAATGCAAGAATCAAATTGTATATGAATTCTATTGATGAAGACATTTTTGCTTCTATATTAACAGGAGTACCTTCAGCACCTGCAGCTTCTGCAAGCACCTCTACCAACATGACTTCAGTACCTCCTCCAGATAATAATGATGCTTACAAGAAAGCCAAAATTACAGATGTAAAAGCAATGAACATCTTGGCTCAGACTATGTCAGATGACATATTTCAGAAGGTGGCTGAGTGCACCTCAGCCAAGGCCATTTGGGACTCCCTCAACCATATGGTAGCTGGTTCAGCTGATGAAAGGAAAGACAGGAGATCAAATCTCATATCCCTGTATGAGAATTTTAAGAAGGATGAGGCTGAATCTGTTGCTGATATGTACAATAGGTTGATCTCAATCATCAATGAGCTTAAAACCTTGGATAAAGATATCACCCTTATAGAGGTGAATGATAAAATCCTGATGTGCTTCCCTAGCTCTTGGGATTCAATAATCTGGCCTATAAAAGAAGCCAGAAGCCTAAATGAGATATCAAATGAATCTCTGCTAGGCAAACTAAAGTCTTATAAGCAGTTGATTAAATCAAGAGAAGCAGCTGAACAGAAAGCAACAACTCCTGTGAGAAAGGATCATAGTATAGCTTTCAAGGCATCTGAGGAAAGTGAGACCTCAACATCCAATGAAGAACTAATGATCCTCTTTGCAAAAAGATTTTATAAGATGGCTAGAAAGGATTTGAGAAGGAAATCATCCAGGCAGGATGATAAGCCCAAATATGATAAGACACCAACCAAGGAGGTTGTGTGCTTTGGATGTAGAAAGCCTGGACATTACATCTCTGAATGTCCAGAAAGCCAGAAGAAGGAGAAAAGCAGAGAAAAAGACTCCAGGAGAAAACACAGCAGCAGACCCTCCTCCAGCAAGTACAAAAAGAGAGACAAAGGCTTTGTTGCTGAAACATGGAGTGATACTGAAGAGGAATCATCCTCCTCCAGCTCAAGTGAAGAAGAGGAAGAAGCAATATCCAAGGAGGTTTGCCTTATGGCAATTGATGCCTCCAGGAGCAGTTCAGGATCAGAAGGAGAATCTGAAGATGAGGCAGCCTCAGACTCAGAGGCAGATTAGGTTCTTCCAAGTTTTGACTTTAATTCTGATTTATTTAAAATTGAATTCAAGACTATGTGTTTATATTTAATTAGTTCAGAGAAAGAAATAAAAACCCTTAGAGAAAAACTAGGAAATCTTGAATCTGTTAACTCAGAAAATTTTAAACTAAAAGATCAACTAACTTTAGCAAATGAGCAGATAATTAAATTAAAATCTGATTTATGTGAGGCTAAACAACTTGAGCAATCTCTCAATGGAAGAAGTCTCAAGCTGATGGACATAACAAGCACAGTAAATGCCAGATTAAATGGCAAGCTGGGCTTGGGTGCATCATCAGGTTTGCCCCCCATAATTAAGAAAAATATTCTTACAACACCCATTAAATTTGTTTCTGCCAAGAGAAAAGAAAAGATAATAAACAAACCAATGTCTGAAAACAATCCAAAACCCATAGACAAGAGCAATAGAAATCAGAGAACATCTAATAAAAACAAGGTTCAGCAGCATTCGTCGAACCCAGATCGACGAAATGTGGCTCGTTCGTCGAACCTAGATCGACGAACGCTGAACGCAAACTTCAGTAATAATAGTTCGTCTAACTGCGATCGACGAACTTTGTATGGTTCGTCGAGCAGAGGTCGACGAACATGGGGCGAAGAAAATGACTATTGTCATTCTCTGAGCAGAGATCGACGATCTCAGCCCTATTCGTCGAACTCTGGTCGACGAACTTACAAGAATTCGTCGAACCCAGAAGGACCAAACAAAAATCATTTCTCTTACAGAAATTCTAAGCCAGCTAATAAACCATTCAATCGAGTAGCTGATTGGGTTATTCCACCTAGGATATATCACCCTTTAGGTTATAAATCTCAACCTACTTTGTCAGTTATATCCAGCTTTTCATTTTAACCAAATAAAGGACCCAAGGTAACCTGGGTCAAGAACAATTGAGTTTTGTTTTTCATTACAGGTACAGGTGAAGAGCTGTCCAAGGGTAAGTCAGACCTGGTACTTGGACAGTGGTTGCTCCAAGCATATGACAGGCAGCAAGGACAATCTATCTAATTACAAGTCCAAGCTAGGACCAAAGGTGATCTTTGGTGATTCAAATAGTGGCCAGTCTGAAGGATATGGAACAGTAAAGATTGGAACAGTTACCTTCAAGAGAGTAACATATGTAAGAGGACTCAAATATAACCTAATATCCATAAGTCAATTATGTGATGAAGGTTATCAGGTACACTTTAACTCTACCTCATGTTCTATTATTAATAATGAAAACAAAACTGTTTTAATTGGAATTAGACAAGGTAACATATATCTAGTAGATTTGATTTCTGCCAAAACTGATGTTTGTTTACTCAATATCACTAGTAACCAGAATGAGTTGTGGCATAAAAGATTAGGTCATGTAAACCTTAAAAATATAGTGAAAGGGCAACTAGATCTGATATACTCTAGAGGGGGGGGGGGTGAATAGAGTATATGATGCTTTAAAACTTTTTACAAGCTTTTACAACAATTGTTGTAGTAAGTGTCAGCAGAGAAGCAATAAAGAATCTAACTACAGCACTAAGCTAAACAAAAACTAAGCACAGAGAGAATCAAGGCCAGAAACAAAAAGTAAACAAGCAGAACCAGAAGACACAAGGAAATATAGTGGTTCCCCAAACTTGGGTACATCCACTCTTCTACCACCCTAGGTAGGAATCCACTGCAGTATGAGTTGATCAGGTGTCCTGGGCACCAATGAGCTTTTGATAAGGTGCTCAAAAACCAAAGCAGATTTTTTGATCAGGTGTCTTGCCACCAATGAGCTTTTGACAAGGTGCTCAAAAACCAGGTTCAAACTTTTGAAGGGAGTTTGAAAAACCCTTTACAGAGTGGGGGTGAGAGAGTGATGGAAGTCTTCTCTTTCTCAAGCAACTGAGAAGACTAAGTGGATTGATGTCAAAGCTCCCCCTGAATCCTTGAAATCTTCAGGAAGAAAAGTTTGCTTGAGGGTGATAGGCCTTCAAATATAGAACTCCAGCAATGGATGATTTCAGTAATGGCTGAAATGTTGAGTGTCTGGAGTCTTGAAATGATGTTGGCCTTGAACACTTTGAAAGATGAAGAGATCTGAAGATTTGCAAACTAGATCTCCTTTGATGAGTGTTCTTCAGAATTCTTTTTGACAACAGATTTTGAATGAGTCTCTGTAATCTGTATTGTGTGTTCTCTTCTTGTTAATCTCTATTGATTCAAAAAACATTCTGTCTTTTATTCTCTGTTCCAGAATAGAATATCATTCTCTGTCAAGGATAGCCGTTGGTCTGCATTGATTGCATCCTTAATTGCATAATCTCTTCTGGAGGAAAGTCCACAGAATTATTCCTTGAAAAGTCCCTTGAAACTTGGTCCAGAAGTAAATGAAAACGGCTAACAAATCTTTGAATTTATTGCAGAATAACTCCTAACTGATTTGAATTTGAATTCTGGAAGTTATCTGAAATCGTCGAACTGAGCTCTGCTATCGTCGAGCTGAGCTCAGCGAACTGAAAAACTCAAGCAGCAAAATAATCGTCGATCTGAGCTCAAAGATCGTCGAACTGAGCTCAGAGATAAAGATCCAAAGCAGAGTCAAAATCATCGACCTAAGCTCACCGATCGTCGAATGGAGTTCGACGATATTATGAAGTTGAGCTCAGCGATCGTCGAATGGAGTTCGACGATCTGTCAAAGTTGAGCTAGACGATCGTCGATCGGAGTTCGACGAATCGTCGTGCTGAGCTCGACGATCAGACTTAGTCTCCAGACAGAAAAACTTGGTCTCCAGGGCAGCTTCCAATCCTAGACTTCTAACCCTTAGACTCAATTCTAATTGACCTTTTAAGCTATATAGGAGGTCAAATAAAGGTTCCTAGAGACATAGTGATCCTGACCCAAATTAGTAATAGGGTGTTCCAACAATCTCCCCCTATTTGGGTTAGGATGACTATTTACAGACTTTGGAAAAATTCAAATAACAACATACAATCAGAGAAGCATAAAAACAGCAGCTAGACATTGCAGAAACATCACAGATATATATATATATATATGTATATATGTCATCCAGATAGCAGTCAGAATTCACAGAAATTGTCACCTTACACTGTCACTTCTTCTCTTTGCCTTTGACAAGTTTGATTTCTCTGTTTGGATTTAGAGCTTCCTTGTTGGACCTGGTGTCATCTGCTGCACCCAAGTAAGTTTGCTTTGAAGATCTGGGGACCACAGCAGCAGGATGCAACTCCATATATCTCTCAGCATCAAAGAATTTGCTGGAAGCATATTTGTCTAGTTCCTTTTGTCTTTGCTCTGACATTGTAGAAATATTTGAAGTGTCTAAACCTTGCTCTCTGGCCTTCTTGATCTGGTCTAGTGCAGCCAACTCCTTCATCCTAGCAGTCTAAGCAGCTGGATTCTTTTCAGGGTCCTCAAATGGTACAGGTGGCTCATACCTGTTGGAAGAATTGTCTTGAGGAGGCCTGGCAGACACTGTCTCTTTTAGCTTGTAGGGGAAGGGACCAAAAGTAGTATCAGCAGGACTGTGTCCTCCCCTAGAATATGGGTGCTGCCTGGAATACCCTTTGAAATAAACTTGAAAATCTCTTTGATTACCCCTGTATCCTCCTCTCCTAGAATAAGAACCCCTAGACTGGCTTTCCCTTTGGTAGGAGCTGGCATGGGGTTGATAGGGAGCCTGGCTTCTAGCTGGGGCTTGACTTGCAGAGCTGCCACCTGCACCTGCATCAGGAGGAGGTGGTGGAGGAGGATGAGGGTGCTGGAACTGGGAGGAGCCCTTTTCATACTTTCTCTTCTTCTTCATGGCCTTGAGCTGATTTTTAGAATATTGCATCCAATGTTCTGTAATAGGGCAATTATGCAGAATATAATAAGGAATATCATTATTATCCTTGACTTTTGCAGGAGGGACCCTTTTCATAGCCTTGCTCCTAGCTTTCCTTTTTCTGGCAATGGTAGCAGCTGAATCATCAGAGTCAGTTTTGAATTCATCAGTCTCAGAACTCTGGTCATCATATATAGCGTCTATTTTCTTCATCAATTCTTTCTTCAGCTGAACAGCAGCAGATACAGGAGGTGAAACAGGAACAACAACAGCAGCAGTAGAGGTGACAGCAGCAGATGGAGCAGCAGATGGAGAGGGTGTAACAGAAGCAATTACAGCAGCAGCAGCAGATACTGGACTGGTGATAACAACAGCAACTGTAACAGTCTCACTCACAGCAGTAACATCATCAGAATCTGCAGCAGGCTCAAAAACAGTGGCCTCTGTCATCAGAAGATCCTTGGAAATTGGCTCATTAGAAGCAATTAGGATTTCAGCAGCAGTGTGAGCAATCTCAGCAGTATCAATAATTTCAGAAGTAAAGACAGTGTTTTCTTTAACAGCAGCAGCAGCAGCAATATCTTCAGAAGCAGCAATCACTGAATGTATAAATGCAGAGATAATGCTAGGGTCACAGCAAGAGACAGGCACCAGTGCATTGGACAAATCTTCTGAGGGCTGGACAGCATTAACCTCTGGGAGATAGCTGAAGAAGGCAGGATCAAAGGCAGAAAGCAAAGACCTTAGGTCTATTGCAAGAACTGCAGTAGGAGCCTGACATTCTGGAGGCACATCAACAGTAGCAGAAGGGGCAGCAGACACAAGAACATCATCAGCAGCAGCAGAAACAGTAGCAGCAACAACATGAAGGCTTGCTTCATATGGCATCTCCCCCTGCCTAGATGCAGATACATCTGTATCAAGGCAAACTGCTGGTGGTGCTGCCTGAGGAAGGAGGGAGGAAAGCCTGGCAGAGAGGGCTGCCACTGACAAGTGTAGAGGAGCCAATGAGGTCTCCAAGAGTAGGGAGAGCCTGGGGGCAATTAGCTCATACAACTTGTCAGCTAGGGCTGAGAGGTCTACTTGCTCAAGAATAGGAGCAGAGGTAGATGGAATGGGGATAGCTGAGGATGCTGGAAGTGGTGGGCTGGAGAGTGGAATGGATGGCTCAGGTGTTGGGATGGTGGAAATGGAGGACAAGGGGATGGATATGGATGGGGTGAAAGGTGTGTGGTCAATGATATGGTGGAGGAGATCTTGGAATGAAGTTGAGGAGGAGGGTAATTCTGGAGGAGAATAGTGGCTGGAAGTGGTCTACTGGTGGAGGTAGAATGGGGTCTGGAGATGGAATTGTTGTTGGAGATGGGCTACAGATGGTAATGGTGGATGGAGCTGGAATGGTGGATGGAAGAGGTAGGGTTGGAATTGGAGGAGGAGAGGAGGCAGCAACAGCAACAGCCAGGTCAACTGCAGGAGCAGAGACCTGTGGGGGAGTGACTCTATGAGTCCTGGTGCCTGAAGGAACACTTGAGGAGGGCCTGCCAGGCTTGCTGATTTGCCTGTCCCACTTGCCAAAGAGGGCACATGTGAGTCTCTTGGAGGCATTTATGTGCACTCCAGAGGAGACCAGCAAGGCAGGGCACCTGTTTTGCAGGAAGACTCCAAGAATTCTTCCAAAGTTAACAAAGCTTTTGTTGATTTTCTTCTTGATTAGGTCAAAGAAGACCTCTCCCCAGTTCAAACTTCTCTTATCCACCAGAGCTCCCATGAGGCAGAGCTGGTATCTGGATATGGTATCATGTGCAGAGTGCTTTGCCAGCAGCACTTTCCCTACCACATCTGCTAGGAACCTGTATTCAACAGACAGGTTCCTCTTAAATAACTTGCTAGGGTTTCCCTCTAGATGACCCATCCTGGCAAGCATGTCAGAAAAGTCCTCTCCAGATAACTCAGCAGTATCATCTCCATTTCTTAGTCCAAAAACCTCTGTTAAAATGGTGGGGGTCAGAGGTACCTAAGTTCCAGCAATGGACCCAACTATAGTGGAGTTGTCTTGGTTATGAGCAGTATAGACCCACTCCTTTATCTCATCTGAAGCAAGCTTGATTCTAGTGGTCATGAGGGCAGACAGATTCTGATCCTTGAATAAATCCAGTATATCTTGGAAGATTTGATCAGTGGTGTTGAAAGATTCCATATCAATGTCGAATCCAGCATCGAACTTCATTGCGGCTAGAACTGCAACGGACACAGCCATTGTACCTGCAAAAATTCAACAAACAAAACGACCAAGCGTAGAACTGTTTGGAGGGAAAGAAAATCCTTGCAGAGAAATCGAAAGCGCAAGAGAGAACGACGGCGAAAAATGAGTTTTATATTAGGGTTTGACGCAGAATTGGAAAGATCGTTGAACTCAGTTCGACGATCGAGGCTTCTAAAGGAATCTGAAAGGTCTTCAATATCGTCGATCTCCGTTCGACGATCTTGGAAAGCGTCGAGCTCCGTTCGACGATCGTTCAGTGAACAAAATCATCGAGAGCCGTTCGATGATCGTTGACTGGAAGAGATAGTTCATACTATCTGAGAGGCGCTGAACTCAGTTCGACGATTCTGGAAATCGTCGATCTCCGTTCGACGATCTTTGGGGAAATCGTCGAGCGCAGTTCAGAGATCAGAAAAATTCTAGACACTAAGAAAAAAAGAAGTTTTGCCTAGTCTTGGTCAATTTTTAGCTTTCAAAATCTTGGAAATTATTTAAGACTTCCTCCATCTAACATTCCTAACTGATTTAGGAAGAAGGTGTGTTTCTTTTCATCCAAAGGCTTGGTGAAAATATCTCCCTTTGTAAATCAGTTGGGATATATTGTAGTTCAATTTTGTGTTTTTCAACATTATCCCTTAAGAAATGATGCCTAATCTCTATGTGTTTTGTCCTACTATGGAGGACTGGATTTTGAGCTATGGAAATAGCACTTGTATTGTCACAAAAGATTTTAGACTTCTCTAAGTTGTAACCATAGTCTAGGAGTTGGTTTTGGATCCACAAAATTTGTGAACAACAACTGCCTGCAGCCATATATTCAGCTTCAGCAGTTGAGGTTGACACAGATGTTTGTTTCTTACAAAACCAAGAGACAAGTCTATCACCAAGGAACTGACAAGTTCCACTGGTGCTTTTCCTGTCAATTCTGCATCCAGCATAATAAGCATCAGAGAATCCAGTTAACTCAAATGCTGAATCTTTTGGATACCAGAGGCCTAGATTTGGACAACTTTTAACATACCTGAGAATCCTCTTTACTAATGTTAGGTGTGACTCTCTAGGTCTTACTTGGAACCTAGCACATATACATGTAGCAAACATTATATCTGGTCTACTAGCTGTAAGATACAGTAAAGAGCCAATCATTGCTCTATATGTTGTCTGATCAACAGGTTTCCCATGTTCATCAGCATCCAATACAGCATTGGTAGGCATGGGTATTTTCATACAAGATGCCTCAGACATACCAAATTTCTTAACCAGTTCATTAGCATATTTGGTTTGAGAAATAAAGATGCCTTCAGCATGTTGTTTGACTTGCAATCCTAGGAAGAAGGATAGCTCACCCATGCTACTCATCTCAAATTTAGAATGCATCAAGTTAGAAAACCTTCTGCACAATTTTGAGTCAGTAGAACCAAAAATGATATCGTCTACATAAATTTGCACTAGTAGGGTATGGGACTTATGGGTTCTAATAAAAAGAGTTTGGTCTACTCTACCCCTTATAAAACCATTTTCCAAGAGAAAGCATGCTAGGGTCTCATACCATGCTCTAGGAGCTTGCTTGAGACAATATAATGCTTTATTTAATCTAAAAACATAATCAGGAAAAGTTGGAGAGATAAAACCTGGAGGTTGTCTGACATAAACTTCCTCTTTGATGTCTCCATTCAAGAAAGCACTTTTGACATCCATTTGATAGACTTTGAAGCCTTTGTGAGCTGCATAAGCTAGAAATATTCTGATGGCTTCCAATCTTGCAACAGGTGCAAAGGTCTGGTCGTAGTCAATTCCTTCTTCTTGAGAATATCCCTGAGCAACTAGCCTTGCCTTGTTCCTTATTATTACTCCTTGATCATCCAGTTTGTTTCTGAATACCCATTTTGTTCCAACAATGGAATGATCCTTAGGCTTTGGCACTAGTTCCCATACTTTGTTCCTCTCAAATTGATGCAACTCCTCTTGCATTGCAATGATCCAGTGTGGATCTTGCTCTGCATCTTGAATGGACTGAGGTTCAATTTGAGATAGGAAGCAGGTGTGCAACAGGTTTTGGTTGACCTGATTTCTGGTTTGCACACCAGCTGAGATTTCTCCAATTATTTGGGTAATTGGATGGTCTCTTGATGTTACTAAATCAACAGGGGGTGTTGATTGTTCACCAACCTGTGTTGTTGTTTCCTCTTGTGGTACAACAACTGGCTCTTCAAGTTGAGCTTCAATATGTTGAGCATTCCCTTCATCTTCACTGCTTTCATCCTCTTGAGCAACCTGTAACTTGTTCATATCTACAACTAGAGAATGTTCCTGCAAAGGTTCTATGGTAGAAGAAATCTTCTCCTTGAAAGACATGTTAGATTCATCAAAAGAAACATGAACAGATTCCTCAATTTTCAAAGATGATTTATTATAGACCCTATAGGCCTTGCTGATCATGGAGTATCCTAGAAACACTCCTTCATCAGCTTTGGCTTGAAATTTTGCTAGATATTTCTTGTCATTATTGTGAATATAACAAATACAACCAAAAATTCTGAAATAGTCAACTTTAGGTTTCTTACCTTTGAGTAATTCATAGAGAGTCTTTCCCTTTAGTTTATGTATCAGACTTCTGTTCAGCACATAGTTGGAGGTGTTCACTGCCTCTGCCCAAAAGGATAGAGGTAGATGAGCATCTGACAACAATGCAGTGGCAGATTCAATAAGGGTTCTATTTTTTCTTTCAGCTACCCCATTTTGTTGAGGAGTTCTAGGAGCTGAGAAAGTATGCCTGATCCCTTCACTCTGACAGAACTCTTGCATAAGAAGAGAATCAAACTCTATCCCATGATCACTTCTGATCAGGGCAATGTGAGTATTGAACTCAATCTGTATACATTTGAGAAACTCTGTCAGACACTTAAAGTTATCAGGCTTCTTCCTTAGAAAGAACACCCAAGTGAATCTAGAGAAGTCATCTACAACTACTAAAGTGTAGGATTTCCCTCCTAGGCTTTGTACTGTGATGGGTCCAAATAGATCCATGTGTAACAGATACAATATCCTAGGTGAATCACTCTTATTAAGTGACTTAAAACTGTTTTTAGTTTGCTTGCCTAATTGACAGGCCTTGCAGAGTCCTTCCTTCTTGTAGGGGCCAGAAGGTAGTCCTCTAACAAGGTTGTCCTTGGATAGCCTAGCAATAGTTCTAAGGTTTAGGTGTCCTAGTCTCTTATGCCATAAAACATTTGGTCTACAGACTGAATTAAACAAGCAGATATCTATATCAGTTGAAAGAAAATCTACTGTGTAGATGTTACCTTTCCTTTTACCTGTCAACACTGTTGTGTTGTCCTCTGACTTGATTTTGCATAAGGTTTTGCTGAAGGTCACTTGGTAGCCTTCATCACACAGCTGACTGATGCTGATTAGGTTGTGCTTCAGTCCTTCCACATAGGCTACTTTCTTGAAGGTTACTGAACCAATTTGGACTACACCATATCATTTAGTCTGTCCAAAGTTGGAATCACCAAAGATAACTTTGGGTCCAAGCTTGGCTCTAAAGGATGTGAGGTTGTCCTTGTTCCCTGTCATGTGCTTAGAGCACCCACTATCCAAATACCATTGCTGGTTAGATGTTGGATAGGTCTTCACCTGCACATAAAACAATTCATTTGTTTTTGACCCAGTTTACCTTGGGCCTAGGTTGATAACCTCTAAATTCAGAAATGAAGGACATCCCTGGCTGACTCTTATATCCTTCAGGATGATATCTCCTTGGAGGTAAAATCCATTCAGTATAAGGGTTAAAGGTTTGGGATGAAGAACCCTTAGGATTCAATTTTGATTTGCCTTTGAAGAAGTTTCCAGAGCTCTGACCTCTGTTCGACGATCTTGGAGCTGCGTTCGACGATCTTGGGTCAGATCGTCGAGCTCTGTTCGACGGTCGACTATGGCTGAGGTCAGGTATATGAGATCGTCGACCTGCATTCGACGACTTTTGCTGAGATCGTCGATCTGCGTTCGACGATTTTTCCTGAGATCGTCGAGCTGCGTTCGGCGATCGTCGATCTTCATTCGGCGATCGTCGATCTCCATTCGACGATTTTTGCTGGGACTTAGTTTTCTGAGGCAGATCAGAATTTTTCCTGGCAACCTCTACAACTCCCTTTCCCTTTTTAGAAATAAACTTGGTGGGAGTTGTTAGGACTATAGGTTGGCTGGATGAAGCACCCAAGCCCAGTGTACTGTTAAATCTAGAGTTCACTGTGCTTGTGATGTCCATCAGCTTGATGCTTCTCCCATTAAGGGATTCTTCAAGCTTCTTGGCCTCAGAGAGCTCACTTTTCAGTGTAGCTATCTGTTCCCTACAGTTCTCCAACTCCTGAGAGAGTTTGAGGTTTTCTGACTTTAAAACATTGTGTTCAGATAATTGATTTATGAGAGAGATAATTCTTTCTCAGACTTTAGCAGGTCTAAACACAGTGCTTTAAATTTAGATTTAAAATCTTCTGAAGTAAAATCAAAAGAGCTAATTACCTGATCTTCTTCAGGTTGAGTTTCTGAGTCTGACTCTGACTCTTCATCCTCTGAATTGTGCTGTGAGGCATTAATTGCCATCATGCAGAATTCCTTTTCTTCTGCATCATCCTCATCATCACTGGAGCTGGATGAGGCTTCTGATTCCTCTTCTGTCTCACTCTAGGATTCAGCAACAAACCCTTTTCTTGTATGCTTATTTTTGCTTGAAGAGGGCTTGCCATTTCCATTTCTTTTGGAGTCTTTCTCCTTTCTTCTTTCTTTTCTATCCCTTCTGTCCTTGTTCTTGTTCTCTGGACAGTCAGGAACTATGTGCCCTGGTTTCCTGCAACCAAAGCAGATAATATCTTTATTGTTGCTAATGGACTTGTCATACCTTGGCTTGTCCTGCTCCTTGTATGATCTTCTTCTGAAGTCCTTTCTGGCCATCTTATAGAATCTTTTGGCCAACAAGCTGAGTAGTTCATCATTGCCTGTGCTCTTATCTTCAGGCAGATCCTCAGTTTCCTTAAAGGCTATGGTTTTCTCTTTCCTTGTGGCTGGTGAAGCAGCCTTCTGTTCTTCCTCTCTATTCTTGATAAGTAGCTCATAAGATTTGAGCTTACCCAGCAAGGCTTCAGTGGTGATTTCATTCAGACTTCTGGCATCCTTAATTGGCCAGATTCTTGAATCCCAAGTGCTGGGGAAGCACATTAGGATCTTGTCATTAAGTTCTGTCAGAGAAATCTCTTTGTCCAATGTCCTTAGTTCACTGACAATTAGACTCAATCTGTTATACATGTCTCCCACTGACTCAGTCTCTCCCTTCTTGAAGTTCTCATATTGGGAGATGAGATGGGATCTTCTGTCCTTTCTCTCATCAGCTGAGCCTGAGACTATTTCTGAGAGCTTGTCCCAAATCTCTTTGGCTGAATTGCATTCAGCTACCTTTTGAAAAATGTCATCTGACATTGTCTGAGCTAGAATGTTCATAGCCTTGGCATCAACTACTTTCCATTTTTTGATGTCAGCATCTGTTCCTGATGGAGGTGGAACAACATTTGTACTTATGCTCTCTGGGGGTCTTGGACACACTGTCAAAACAGAATTAAATATATCTTCATCAATATAATTCATGTAAAGTCTAATCCTTGCCTTCCAAAGTGCAAACTTTGAAAGATTGCACACTGTAGGTCTGGTGCTAGCATAATCTTTGTTTTGGGCCATGATTTGTGCACACAAAATCTAATAATAAAGTACAAAAAAAACAGATCTAGTTTGGGATCTTGGGGTTCAGGTGTTAGCCTGTACAACCAATCAGATATGGTATGTTTAACCAACCTGGCTCTGATACCAATTGAAAGGGCAACTAGATCTGATATACTCTAGAGGGGGGGTGAATAGAGTATATGGTGCTTTAAAACTTTTTACAAGCTTTTACAACAATTGTTGTAGTAAGTGTCAGCAGAGAAGCAATAAAGAATCTAACTACAGCACTAAGCTAAACAAAAACTAAGCACAGAGAGAATCAAGGCCAGAAACAAAAAGTAAACAAGCAGAACCAGAAGACACAAGGAAATATAGTGGTTCCCCAAACTTGGGTACATCCACTCTTCTACCACCCTAGGTAGGAATCCACTACAGGATGAGTTGATCAGGTGTCCTGGGCACCAATGAGCTGTTGATAAGGTGCTCAAAAACCAAAGCAGATTTTTTGATCAGGTGTCTTGCCACCAATGAGCTTTTGACAAGGTGCTCAAAAACCAGGTTCAAACTTTTGAAGGGAGTTTGAAAAACCCTTTACAGAGTGGGGGTGAGAGAGTGATGAAAGTCTTCTCTTTCTCAAGCAACTGAGAAGACTAAGTGGATTGATGTCAAAGCTCCCCCTGAATCCTTGAAATCTTCAGGAAGAAAAGCTTTGCTTGAGGGTGATAGGCCTTCAAATATAGAACTCCAGCAATGGATGATTTCAACAATGGCTGAAATGTTGAGTGTCTAGAGTCTTGAAATGATGTTGGCCTTGAACACTTTGAAAGATGAAGAGATCTGAAGATTTGAAAACTAGATCTCCTTTGATGAGTGTTCTTCAGAATTCTTTTTGACAGCTGATTTTGAATGAGTCTCTGTAATCTGTATTGTGTGTTCTCTTCTTGTTAATCTCTATTGATTCAAAAAACATTCTGTCTTTTATTCTCTGTTCCAGAATAGAATATCATTCTCTGTCAAGGATAGTCGTTGGTCTGCATTGATTGCATCCTTAATTGCATAATCTCTTCTGGAGGAAAGTCCACAGAATTATTCCTTGAAAAGTCCCTTGAAACTTGGTCCAGAAGTAAATGAAAACGGCTAGCAAATCTTTGAATTAATTGCAGAATAACTCCTAACTGATTTGAATTTGAATTCTGGAAGTTATCTGAAATCGTCGAACTGAGCTCTGCTATCGTCGAGCTGAGCTCAGCGAACTGGAAAACTCAAGCAGCAAAATAATCGTTGATCTGAGCTCAAAGATCGTCGAACTGAGCTCAGAGATAAAGATCCAAAGCAGAGTCAAAATCGTCGACCTAAGCTCACCGATCGTCGAATGGAGTTCGATGATATTATGAAGTTGAGCTCAGCGATCGTCAAATGGAGTTCGACGATCTGTCGAAGTTGAGCTAGACGATCGTCGATCGGAGTTCGACGAATCGTCGTGCTGAGCTCGACGATCAGACTTAGTCTCCAGACAGAAAAACTTGGTCTCCAGGGCAGCTTCCAATCCTAGACTTCTAACCCTTAGAATCAATTCTAATTGACCTTTTAAGCTATACAGGAGGTCAAATAAAGGTTCCTAGAGACATAGTGATCCTGACCCAAATTAGTAATAGGGTGTTCCAACATATAGCTAGGTTATCTAAAGACAACCTTATTAGAGGTTTACCTTCTGGTCCCTATAAGAAGGAAAACCTTTGCAGGGCTTGTCAATTAGGCAAGCAAACTAAAACTAGTTTCAAATCTATTAATAAGAGTGATTCACCTAGGATTTTGTATTTGCTTCATGTGGACCTATTTGGACCCTTTGCAGTACAAAGCCTAGGAGGGAAGTCTTATACTTTAGTAATTGTTGATGACTTCTCCAGATTCAGTTGGGTGGCCTTTCTAAGAACTAAGTCAGATACATTCAAGGTTCTTACAGATTTTCTCAGGACCATACAGATTGAGTTCTCTACTCATGTTGCATTGATTAGAAGTGATCATGGCATAGAGTTTGAGTCTCTTCTTATGCATGAGTTCTGTGAGAAGGAAGGTATCAGACAGTGCTTCTCATCTCCTAGAACTCCCCAACAAAATGGGGTAGCTGAAAGGAAAAATAGGACACTCATTAAAGCTGCAGGCATATTATTGGCAGATGCTTACATGCCTCTATCCTTTTGGGCAAAAGCTGTAAACACTGCTAACTATGTCCTGAATAGAAGCCTCATACATAAGCTAAAAAATAAGACCCCCTATGAATTGCTTAAAGGGAAGAAACCTAAAATCACATTTTTTAAAGTTTTTGGTTGCATATGTTATATTCACACAAACAACAAAAGATACATTAGAAAGTTTGAGGATAAGGCTGAAGAAGGGATTTTTCTAGGATACTCCCAAGTAAGCAAGGCCTATAGGGTTTTTAATAAATCCACTCTTAAAATTGAAGAGTCAGTCCATGTATCGTTTGATGAAGCTAACATGTCTTATAAGGAGAAAGAGATTTCTACCAATAGCTTTTTGTAGGTTCCACAACTATGTGAGTCTATGGATGGACTAAACCTTACCCAAGAGGTATCAACCCATCCTGCTCCACAGGTTGCTGAAGATAGTGAAGATGAAATTCAAGTGAAAGTGGCTGAACTTCCCTCAACAGCTAATAACATTCCTCAAGAGGAATTAATTATAGAAGCTGTTGCTGAACAAACTCCACCTACTGATCTTGTCACACTTAGAGATCACCCCAAATCTCAAGTGATTGGGGACATTTCAGCAGGTGTTCAGACAAGGTATCAACTCAACCAAGACTTGATACATGCCTGTTTTCTCTCTCAAATTGAACCTCTCTCCATCCATGAAGGTGAGCAAGATCTCCACTGGATCATTGCAATGCAAGAGGAGCTAAATCAGTTTGAGAGATGTAGAGTTTGGGATTTGGTTCCAAGACCTCATAACTACCCAGTTATTAGAACCAAATGGGTCTACAGAAAGAAGCTAGATGCTAAAGGAAATATTGTGAGAAATAAGGCTAGGCTTGTTGCTCAAGGCTACAGACAAGAGGAAGAAATTGACTATGACCAAACCTTTGCCCCTGTTGCAAGGTTAGAGGCCTTAAGAATATTCCTTGCCTATACAACTCACAGGAGATTCAAAGTTTTCCAAATGGATGTTAAGAGTGCATTTTTGAATGCAGTGCTTCAAGAAGAGGTTTATGTGGAACAACCTCCAGGTTTTATCTCTCTAACTCAACCCTCTTTTGTATTTAAATTGCATAAAGCCCTCTATGTTTTAAAGCAAGCTCCAAGAGCTTGGTATGAGACCTTAGCAAGCTTTCTTTTAGAGCATAAATTTACAAGAGGAACCATAGATAAAACCCTTTTCACTAGACATCATAAGGACCAAATTTTGTTAGTGCAAATATATGTGGATGACATCATCTTTGGGTCTACTGATCCCAAATTATGCAAGAGGTTTGCTGACCTCATGCATTCCAAATTTGAGATGAGTAGCATGGGTGAGCTTTCCTACTTCCTTGGTCTCCAAGTGAAGCAGCTCCCTGATGGTATCTTCCTCTCCCAAGCTAAGTATGCTAAAGAGCTTATTAAGAAGTTTGGAATGGGTGATGCTTCAGGAATGAAAACACCTATGGCTACCAATGCTATTGTGGATTCTGATACAGCAGGAAAACCTGTAGATCAGAAGCATTATAGGGCAATTGTTGGATCCCTATTATACCTAACAGCTGGCAGACCTGATATCATGTTTGCCACATGCCTTTGTGCTAGGTTCCAAGTGAACCCCAAAGAATCTCACCTTATTTTCTTAAAAAGAATTTTGAGATATATAAAGAGTTGCCCAAATCTAGGACTCTGGTATCATGTAGAGTCAGAGTTTGAGTTAACTGGATACTCAGATGCTGACTATGCTGGATGTAGAGTGGACAGGAAGAGTACCTTTGGAACTTGCCAGTTCCTGGGTATGATACTTGTCTCCTAGTTTTGTAAAAAGCAAACATCTGTGTCTACATCAACTGCAGAAGCAGAATACATGGCTGCTAGCAGCTGCTATTCACAAATGTTATGGATACAAAACTAACTTCTAAATTATGGTGTCAACTTAAATAATTCAACATTATTTTGTGATAATACTAGTGCTATTGCTATAGCACAGAATCCAGTTCACCATAGTAGGACTAAACATATTGATATAAGACATCATTTAATTGGAGATAGTGTAGACAAAAAGAAAATTAACCTAATCCATATTCCTACTGATTTACAGAGAGCAGACATTTTCACCAAACCCTTGGATGAGCAAAATCATCTATTCTTTATAAATCAACTGGGAATGATCAATGGAGAAGAGTTAAATTAGTTTCTGTCTGCATTCGACGAATTTTCCAGAGTTTATCGAATGGAGTTCGACGAATTAGGGAAAGTTTGAGAGATGCTCGTCGAATGGAGATCGACGAATTCTCTGTGTGGAAACAATATTCGTCTACCGGAGATCGACGAACTTTGCTTCAGAAGATATTTTGTCGAACGGAGTTCGACGAACTATTTTCATTTCTTCTGGATGAGATCGACGAATTATTTGCCTATAATTTATTTCGTCGTCCTCAGTTAGAAGAACTGTTTTCTTTTTCGTAGAACAAAGTTTGTCGATTCATATTGAGGAAAACCCTATATCTAGGTTTTCTTCGACCTCCGTCCCGCGCTTTCAGTTCCTGTTGCACTTGATCGCTATTTGTTTCTCTTGCAGGTCATCAATGGCGATTCCAGCAAGCACCCTAGCTGCCATGAAATTCGATACAGGATTTGATATGGATTTTGATTCATTCCAGAATTCTGACCCTATATTTCTCTACATTCTGGAACTTCTCGAAGAGCAGGGTCTCAGGGATTTTATGACACGGAGAATCAAACTGCATGCAAATGAGATTAAAGAATGAGTATATACTTCATCTGTTTCTGAGGATAATACATTGAAAGGGACTATCGGGGGTAATGTTGTTTCTTTAGCCCCCGCCATTCTTTCTGAGATTTTTGCGCTGGTCAATGGAGAAGATGATTTGGATATAGATTCCGAAGAATATAGTTCGATGCTGAAATTTATGGGGTTTATTGGGAGTAACCCTAACAAGTTGTTAAAGAAACAACTTTCTGCCGCCTACCAGTTCTTGGCGGATTTTGTGGGAAAAGTGCTGATGGGCAAGCACTCCGCGCACGATTACATAACAAGACACCAATTCCTTGTCATGTGCGCAGTGGTCAACAAGCGTCAAGTTGATTGGGGCCAGATTTTCTTTGAGCTGATCAAGAAGAAAAACAGCAAGAAAGAGATTTGCTTTGGAAGAATCCTGGGGATTTTCCTTCAAGCAAAGGCCGGTGAATCCATGGTCTCCCCGACCATATTCATCAATGCCAGCAAGCACCTCACATGCGCTTCGTTTGGCAGATGGGAGAGGATGATCACCAAGCCTTCCAGGGCTTCCTCTCTTCCATCCCAGCTTCTGAAAGCACCAGGGCCGTGAAGGCCACTCCCCACCCTACAGAAGAGGCTATCCCATCTCCACAACCTCTTCCAGCAACCCATCTTTCATCTTCAACCAGTCTTCCATCTCCTCCAGCACCCCAATCACACCAACATTCTCATGTCCCTACTCCTCCTCCATCTCCACCACTTGACATCACTGATAGTCCATCGACCCCCTTCAAGGGAATCCACACCAAACTCCTCCAACATCACCTCCTCCACCTCATCTATCTAACATTCCACACTTTCATATACCATCCCCTTCTCCACCTCCACCAGACACCACCATGACAGATGCCATTCCTCCTCTATCTCCTCCATCTATTCCCCTCACTTCATCTACTTCTATACCTTCACCAACTACTTCTCCATCTTTGGAACCCTCCACTGTATCTACAATCATATCCCTGTTCACTCCCCTCATCAAATCCCTAATCACAGAGGCCATTACACCTCTTGTGAATTCTATTAATTCTTTATCTGCCCAAGTTTCTCTCCTCTCTACTGCCCCCTCTTCATTTAGGGGCCTGGCTCCAGGTTCTCCTGAACCCAAACAGGGGGAGATGCTCTGTGATGAAGCAACAACAGATGCAGATACAACAGCAGTTCCTCCTACACCAAGTTTTACAGAATTTGATTCAGATGTGATTGAATTGATTCATTTCATGGATACTGACATTGACTTAGATGAGTCAGTTCCAGAGCAGATACAAACTGTTGGTGATTTCCATTTAAATCCCACAGTTGATTTGGCTATTTTGTTGAGAAATTTTGATACAATTTATGTACAGTTCCCTTCCACTAAGCCACAGTTGGCTATTGTTCCTTATACTTCCCTTGTTAGTCCAGCAGTTGCTAAGCAACTCTGTGACAGTTTTGACATTCCAGTTTTTGCTCCATCCTCTGCAGCTATTCCATCTTCTCCAGAAGCTGTCTCAGCACCAATTTTTGTTAAAGATGACTCACCAATGCCTGATCTGGATGAGTTAGTCTTGGCTGATATTGAAGAGGAAAATAAGACAGCAGCTGAAAGCTTTGTCCCAATTTCCTCTGATTCTTGTATAGTTTCTGAAACTCCAGCTTCTGAACCTTCTGCCCCTTCTCCAGAAAAGACTGCTATTGATGATAAAGCTTTGAAAGCATTGGATGCTTTATATGATAACCCTCAGGGTTCTGGCAGTGAAGATGATGAAGATGATGATGAAGATGATTCAGATGAAGAAGTTGCCAAGAAGAAGAAGAAATTATTGTCAAAGAAAAGGAAGGCTCCTCCTCCTACTCCTAAGCCCAATACAACAGCTGACACTCCCTACTACATTCTGCATAATGTTACTACTTATAAGGGAATGCCTGCTTGGATGTGGTTATCTAAGAACCAGCAAAAGGAGAGGAAAAGAAGTAGGAGATATTCTCCTCCACCAGTCCATAGATATATAAAAGATCCACCTCCTCCTCCTCCTCCTCCAGCAGCTGGTGCCACTAGCTCTAGCTCTCAGAGATCTGCTCCTATGCAAACCTATCAGAGACATCAAGGGAGATCCTCTAGAAGCAGTCAGCAAGGGTATCGCTCCTCAGGAAATCAACAACAACAACAGCAGTAACAACAACCTATCTCTGAAGATCAGAAGGCTAAGAATCCTGAAAGGCCATATTCTCCACCTATTCCTTTTGAAGATCTTGAAACAACCAACACTGCTAAAATGGCCAGGTTCCAGGAACTTATTGGTCTTTCCCTGATTAATAAAGCTAAAGCTGAAGGTAAAGACATATCAGGTTATACAACTATGTAAAAATATAGAAAAGAAGAACTTAAAAGATTTAACAAAGCAAATAAGCTCTTCAATGTTGATGACTATATGAAGCTCCATCCTGAAGCAATTGTCCACAGAGCTACATCACTGAAGATTATTGGGGCAGCTGACATGACAATGATACAGACGGAGGCTTTAAATCCAAATAGATAAAATATCTTTAAAAATCCAGGAGAGAAGACAAAAGAAGACATGTCTATGCAGAAGAAGCAGAAGAAGTAATCTTTACTTTGTTTCAATTTCTTTTTGCATTTGCTTTCAAACTATGCTAATTGTTCAAACAAAGCCTATGTACACATATATCTGCTGGATGTGTTAGTAATTATCTGCCAGATATATTTCTTTTCTTGCTTTGTTTATCTGTTTGTTTATGTTTTGAGTTTCTTAGTGACCTCACCCAAATAGGGGGAGATTGTTGGATCCTTAGTTGATTTGGGCTAGGTTCACTAGCTTAGGATGTGACCCAACATGTATAGCCAGGGTCAAATTTGTGTCCTAGAGTCTAGGCCAAGTCTTTAGAGTCAACATCAGATGGACCAGCTATCAACAAGACCATCTGAGACTCAAGACTTAGAAGATTTCCAGACTAAGTAAAATGAGTTCGATGTTCGTCGAACTCAGTTCGATGAAAGGCGTTCTGAGCTCGACGATCTTGAGACATTTCTCTGTGCTGAGCTCGACGATCTTTGTTCTCTGTTCGATGAAGACTGAGATACTTCAACAAACCAAAGTCAGGGTAACTCCAGATTTTTCTAAGTCCAGCTTCAGGCTTTGGTCGACGAACAAGATTGTGAGCTCGACGAACTTGGACCTCAAGTTCACAACTTCTCAGGTCGACGAAGTCAACTTCTCAGGTCGATGAACTCAGTACTCTACTCGACAATTTCTGGTCTATGATTTGAATCCTTCTAAGTGAGAGACTTCTCAGATTCTAAGTCCACAATCATTCTTCGGTCGACGATTTTGGATCTCAGTTCGACGAATGATGATTGTCAGCTCGACGAATGATGATTGTCAGTTCGACGAAGATTGTAGCAGAATTGACAAGATTCCCTTGAAGACAAATTGCTATTGTCTGGTCGACAAACTCATCAGCTCAGGTCGACGAACTGTGAACTCAGCTCGACGATTCCTGTTCTTCGTTCGACGATTCCAGATTAGGTCTTCTCCAGTTTTCCGTCCCTTTTATTGGCGATGATTCCTGAGTAATTAATGCTCAATATTCTCGGAATGTTACCGTTAGAACGAGCATTGATCATGGATTATTTCATGCCGTTTTTCCATGGGACAGTTAGGGAATTCATTGATTGCCGCTTCCTTCCCAGGCCGACTACATTTACTGCTCAAGGTTTCAAATTTCGAATGTTCTTCAGTCAGTCTTCAGTCAAAGAAAAAAAGATCAAGCAGACTGACAGATACACAGACAGACATTACTTTTCAAGAAGTTTTTCAGAAATGAAAAAAGATTTTTTTCTGCAATCAGCCTAGGCCAGAGAACATCATCAAGAAGAAGAATAACATACAATCTCTATCACGAGTCTTCTTCTTTCAACCCTACAGGATAACTTCAGAAGGACAACAATCTTTATCTGTCAAAGAAATTCCTGAAGCAATCTCTGGTCACGACAATCAAGTTTTTGAAGACCTGTCACCCTGAAGCAGTGCTCCAGATTTCCTGATCCATTCAAGATCTCAGGGGGAGCAATCTGCTGAAATCAATCCACTAGTCTTCTCAGTTGTTATTGAGAAAGAGAAGACACCATCACCTGTTTCCATCTTCTATACAGGGTTTTAATTCCCTTCAAAATTATTCCTGGTTGCAAGTCTCCTACCAAAAGACTTGAGGTTTTGGTTTTTGAGCACCTGAACAAAAACTCATTGGTGTCAGACACCTAATCAAAAACCTGAGTGGATTCCTACCAGGGTGGTAGAAGAGTGGATGTACCCAGGTTGGGGAACCACTATAATTTTTTGTGTCGTCTGGTTGCCCTTTTTCTTTTGTTTTGGCTGTGATCTGTGATTTGTTAGGTTGTTTTGCTTATTACTTTATTTACTAATCAGTTCACCTAGGATTGTAGTAATAGTTGTAAAAAGTTTTAAGAGAGCACAATACTCTATTCACCCCCCTCTAGAGTATTTCAGATCTAACCTTCACTTTCAGAACCCCATCGCAAGCTGATGATTGGCTCTCCTGAGTGAAGAGAGTCCTGACAGCTACTGTAACGAAGGAGTGGCAGAAGACCACTATATCTACGTTCCTTCTGGACGGTGATGCTAGGTTGTGGTGGGAAGTCTTGGAGCTGCACCTCTTGAGGGGAAGGCAAATTACTGACGTCTCGATGGAGGAGTTCTCAAGACTGTTCTTAGCTAGGTACCTCCCTCCGACTCAGAGGATTGCTTTAGAGAATGAGTTTCAGATGTTGGTACAAGGAGAGAGTAGCGTGGATGAGTATCTCCACGAATTTACTCGGTTGGGTCGGTATGATAGCTCTACATTCGCGGATGAGGAGCGTAAGACGAACCGTTTCTACAAAGGACTGAGAGATGACTTGAGGCTACTGCTCTCGGGGCCTATGACGTAGGGCTTCTTGACCCTGGTCAACACGGCCTGCTCTTTGGAGAAGGATATGGAGAATATTCAAGCCAAGAAAGGCTTTGGTGATAAGAAGTCTGAGTTCAAGGTGCCGACTACCTCAAAGTCTGGGTACCGTAAGTTCTTTAAGAAGGCTAGGACTTCGGGTCCAGCTCCTTCTTCCGGTGCTTCTGGGGCAACTATGGGTCGGACCCTGGGTGCATGTTTTACTTGTGGGAAGCCGGGGCACTTTGCCCGTGACTGCTGGAGCGGACGTCCCAAGTCTGAAAGGAAGCCGGGAGCAACTTATGAAGAGAATGACAATGCGGTGGAGTCAACCACGTCCCATTATACTCCGGCTCAACCAAGGATTTATAATCTTGGCCAACAGGAGGCCATTAAACAAGCGAATGTGGTGATAGGTATGGTTTAAATTTATAGCAAGTCAAATTGTTTTATACTTGTTATGTGCGTGTTATCTTACCACTGCTTGTTTAGGATTTGTTTTGATTTGTGAGAATCTGGCAAGAGCACTCTTTGATACGGGAGCTTCACACTCCTTGTCCGAAGGATTCATATCGCGCATCAGAGTACCTTCTTTGATGGTGAAAGACAAGTTGGATGTGTTGTTACCAAATGGGTGTTCGATGTGCGCGGATAAAATCTGCAGCGTTAAGATTCACATTGGGAATCAAGAATTCGATCTGCAAGCGTCGTTACTACCACTGGTGGAGTTTGACGTTATATTTGGCATGGACTGTCTCTCAGAGCAGCAAGCCAATATTGATTGCGGTCGCAAGGAAGTCAAGTTGGAAGCAGGTCGTGAGACGACTTTTACGGGCTTGAAAGGGTCGAGCAAGACGTTGATGTCTGCCCTTCAGGTGGTGAAGGCAGTTCGTGTTGGAGCAGAGCTGTTCTTTACGCTAGTGGAGGTTGCAAAGCCAAAGCCTATATTGGATAGTATTTCAGTGGTATCAGAGTACCCTGATGTGTTCCCTTGTGATCTTCCTGGAGACCCACCGCAGCGGGAGAAAGATTTTACGATTGGGCTGGTGCCAGGTGCGAAGCCTGTGTCACGATCTCCGTATCGACTAGCGCCTAAGGAAATTGCGGAGCTGAAGGTGCAACTTCAAGAGTTGTTGGAGCAAGGATATGTGCGTCCAAGTTCTTCGCCTTGGAGCGCACCGGTCCTCTTTGTTAAGAAGAAGGATGGGAGCTTGAGGCTATGTATCGATTATTGGGAGCTAAACAAGCTAACGGAAAAGAACAAGTACCCGATCCCAAGGATTGATGATCTCTTTGATCAGTTAGTCGGGTCGACGGTGTACTCAAAGATGGACCTCAAGTCCGGTTATTATCAGCTGAGAATAAGGGAGAGTGATATCCCTAAGATAGCGTTCAGTATGAGATACGGGCATTACGATTTTACGGTCATGCCGTTTGGGCTGACCAATGCGCCGTCGGTGTTCATGGATTTGATGAACATGACTTTCCGGGAGTACTTGGACCATTTTATGATCATCTTCATCGACAATATTTTGGTGTACTCGCAGAGTGAGGAGGATCACTTCAGGCATCTACATTTGGTTTTGGAGACGCTGAGGAGGAATTAGTTGTACGCCAAGTTCTCTAAATGTGAGTTTTAGTGTCCTCAGTGGCATTCCTCGGTCATATAGTGAGTGGAGAGGGTATTGCAGTGGATTCGGTGAAGATTGTTGCGATACACGAGTGGCCTGTGCTTGCTACGATAGCGGAAGTCCGGAGTTTTCTGGGGCTTGCCGGCTATTACAGGCGCTTCGTGGAGAACTTCTCGCAGGTAGCGTTACCTCTCACTACTTTTACGAGGAAGGAGCAAAAGTTCGTTTGGACGGCGGAAAGCGCGCGAGCTTTTGAGGAGTTGAAGTGTCGGTTGACCACGGCGCCTGTGCTGAGTTCGTCGAGTGGGACCGAAGGTTTTGAGATTTATAGCGATGCATCAGGCAGTCGTTTGGGTTGCGTGCTACTGCAGCATGGAAGCATTATAGCGTATGGCTCGTGACAGCTGAAAGTGCACGAGAGGAATTATCCGGTCCATGACTTGGAGTTAGTGGCCGTGATTTTTGCCTTGAAGCTGTGGAGACATTATTTGTACGGTGTGAAGATTGATATCTACACCGATCACAAGAGCCTGAAATATTTACTGGATCAGAAAGATCTGAACATGCGGCAGCATAGATGGATGGAATTCTTGGGGGACTATACATTCAAGATCCACTACGTGCCTGGTAAAGGCAATGCGGTTGCAGACACATTGAGTTGCCGGGCCCCAGCTCAAGACAATTGGCTGTCGCTCCATTATGAGCGGTTGGTTCAGGAGTTGGAGGCGTTGGAGATCTTTTGGGTGGATAAGCAGTCAAGTGCTGAAGCACTATTGAATTGGACTGAAGTCCAGTATGACCTGGCTGATCAGATTCAACAGGCTTTGGACTTGGATGGCCACATTAAGCAGATCATGGTTGAAGCTCTGGATGGGTCAAATTCCTAATTCGTTGTTGTGGATGGATTGCTTTGGAAAGACGGTCATCTATGCATCCCAAATGTGGGTAATTTGCGGGTGGAATTGTTGTACGAGGTGCATCATACTAAGTACATGATTCACCCAGGGAGCACGAAGATGTACCGCGATGTTAAGGAATTGTTCTGGTGGCCAGTACTGAAAAAGGATGTGGCGCTCTACGTGGCGAAGTGTCAAACTTGCGCCTTGGTGAAAGCGGAGTGCCAAAAGCCGGGAGGATTCTTGAAGTCCTTGCCTATTCCGGAGTGGAAGTTCGACGACATTACTATGGACTTTGTGCACGGGTTGCCAAGGTCGCAAAAGGGGAACGACGCCATTTGTGTGGTCGTAGATCGTCTAACAAAGGTGTCGCACTTCATTCCGCATAGGAAGGATGATCCGATGGAGAAATTGGCAAAGTTATATGTTTATAACATAGTGCGGCTTCATGGTGTGCCCCGCAGCATCGTGAGTGATCGGGATGGGCAGTTCACATCCAACGATTGGAGGTTGGTGTTGGGTATTGTATCCACGATTACCTAGATTTGAGGAAGCCACCTGTCAAGCTAAGATGAATTCACAATGTATTTGATGAAACATCTTAAGTTGTACTTGCAGCTCCTCCACGCTAAGTGCACACCAATGTCAGGGTGCAGTAGGTCAATATACAGGGTCTGCAAGACGTAATCCCTCGTTGAGCAGATCAGTGTGTTGGCCTACGTATACTCTCTCTATTGGAGTGCACTTACTTTCAAGTACAGGGCCGTTCATATGCAAGAGAAGACAAGGAGCATGGATGGGTCAAGGAGCAGCTCCAGGGTGGAAGACGAAAATTCATCCAAGGAAAATTCGACGAGAATCACCAAGTGATTCTCGCCGATTCGACGAGAATCACCAAGTGATTCTCGCCGATTCGACGAGAATCACTAGTGATTCTCGCCGAATCGACGAGAATCATTAGTGATTCTCGCCGATTCGACGAGAATCACTAGTGATTCTCGCCGAATCGACGAGAATCATTAGTGATTCTCGCCGACTCCTTCTGGCTACCTCAAAACGGTACCAAGTAAGATTCGACGAGAATCACTAGTGATTCTCGCCGAACCGGTGGCCAAGCAGCTCATGTATACAAAGTGAAATTCGTTGAGAATCAATAAGTGATTCGGCGAGAATCACTAACGATTCTCGACGAATCGTCGAGAATCACTTGGTGATTCTCGCCGATTCGTCGAGAATCGTCTGCGATTCTCGCCGATTTTCACTTAGCGTTTTCTCAGGATGCTGCTGGACCGGATTCTGCCTCTGGACTAGTTTGAACTGGACTTAGGGATTTCTAGTGTGGGTCCCACAAACGGTCATATTGGAGTTATCTACAGTATATATATTCCAGTATTTTGAACAGTAAAATGACGGAGAAAAGAGAACGAAACCGAGCCGCGACGAAACCCTAATATCGCGATTCCTCTCCGCCGCCGCCGTCGTGCTCGGGCAAGTTGGTCGCCGTCAACAATCGAGATTCCTTAGTGATCTCCGGCGACAGAAGCTTAGCAAAGCTTGAGTCTCACGTGTCTATCCAGAGATCCCTTGTCTCTCGATTTGTTGACCGGGAAAAACTCCCCCGTCCGAATCGATCGAGACGACCGATCCTAGAGTGACCGTTGGTAGACCTAGTTTGCTTTGCAACGAAGATTGGATCTCAGAAGTACTGCTGCCGCGCATCGTCGTTGTCGTCGATCCCGAACCAAGCCGCCGCTCGGATTGCCGCCGCCGGTTTCGGGAAGATCCTTTCCAAGAGAGACCAAGGTTGTAAACTTTTCGTTGACTTCACGAACACGTCGTCGAACGAAGAGGAACACCGTAGTCTCCAAACGAAGTTTGTATCTCGTGTACTTTCTATATTTAATTTTGTTGTAAAGGAACAATTGTTCCGTGTTGTAAGGGTTGGGTGCAACCCGTTTTGTGGGAGTGTTGACTCTCACGTGTGGAAGGGTTCCTTCCGGTAGTGCAGGGATTGGATTTCAATCCCGTTGGAGAAGTGACCGAGTCATCCCTAGTTGAGGAGATAGGTCGAAGGGGGAAAGTGGATGTACCCAAGTCGGGGAACCACTATAAATTGCCTGTGTATTCTGTGTGCTGTGCTTTTTATTTTTATTGTGCAGGTACGTTCGTAAATTCCGCAAAAGCGCTACTCGTCACCTATTCCCCCCCCCATAGGTGCACATAGTTGACACTAGGTGGACTTTCAAGTGGTATCAGAGGGAGGTTTCCCATCAAAAAGGTTAACACCTTGAGTAGAATCCTGCCACTAGTGTCAGAAGCATGGATCTGGATTATGAGATTCCGCCACTCAAACTCCCCGCATGCACAAAGGATTATTATCCCATCTGGAGAATGAGAGTATCCTTTCACCTTGATGCTATCGATCCTCGAGCATCCTTCATCCTGGAAGAGGGTCTGTTTATCCCCATGAAGACCTCCGACTCTGGGATCCAAGTGCCCATGGGCATTGCTGAGATGTCTGAGACAGAACTATCTCTATTTCACTTGGATGAGAGGATTCGACAAATTATCATGGATGTCTGGTCTGGAGCCTCTCGCTCTAGATTGGAAAAATGTAGAACGGCTAAATCTCTGTGGATGATGATCTCAGAGCTGATGGGGGGTCAGAGAAAGCTGAAATATGCTGCCAATCAGAGGATGAAGCGTATGTGGGGGTCCTCACTTCTGAAGATGAATGCAAGGATCCCTCGGATTGCATCAGAGCTCCCGTGTCCGTGTCAGAGACTGACGAGACCAGTGAGGAAAGCAGCTCTGACGAGGATGAAACAATGGTCCCTGATTCTAATGACAATAACTCAGATGAGCAGGTAACATCTTCACCCTGCCCCATATCTTTTGACCTTTCTGAAGACAGAAACTGCTCTCCTCCAGAAAATACTGATTCCCTGAAGAGAGCCCTTCAGGAAAGCAACCTACTTGCTGAGGAGCAAGCTCGAGAGATTGCTCGACTGAAGATCTTGTTGGTTCTCCAATTGGCGTCCAACAAGGTCAAGGACTCTAAGATCTCAGCTCTAGAGAATAGTCTAGATAATGAGAAACGTATAGTATCAAACTTTTCCAAAGTTGATACTATAAAGAGAAAGCAAGAAACCGGGTGGATTTCCCGGATTATCCAGGCATGGAGAAATGGGGAAATGGTATTCCGACCCCCCACTCCAAGCAGGAAGGCAACTCATCATGCCTTCAGGTATGACCACAGGAATAGTCGTGGTCACTGTAAGGATGATCTGTCCCCATGTGGAGACACCCGGAGTGCAAGGGTCGGCATGGCCACCCACGAGAGAATACCTAAGGCTCATTCTGAGCCCTTTGTATTCACTGCCACTGCCTCAACACAGTGTGGATCTGCATGTCCCAGCTCACAGAAGACTTCTCACCACTCGAGGACACGGGATAGAGAGGATAGAAGTCATGATGTCAGGTTCCATGGGGCCCCTGTAAGGGAGATGCCTGAAAGAATGGCACCACCTTCCCGGCCTCATAACGCTCACAACATGCATTCTTTCCACCCTTCCACGTATCACGATGGAAGAGGAACTTTTGTGACAAGATCATGCCCTATTCCGTTTAGACCTAGGACCGTGACTACATCAGTCATGAGATCAGGTCGGAAACGGCAATACAACATTCACCCATGTTGGTGTTGTGGCAAAGTGGGACACTTTGCCATCGATTGTTGGCACAACCCCTCTGTGCCCACGGCAAGGGTTTATCCACATTCTCGGGACAGAGGTAGTCTTCCAGACAGGTTTTCTGAAGGAAGGCAGTGGCGTGCTCATGCTAAAAGGAACCTAGGACCCAATATGATTTGGGTTCCTAAGGTAAAGTAATTCTTTCATGCAGGGTAGTCTAGGTTCCCGTGAATATGATGGGAACTAGACAGTAGGTGGCTCAAGACTAAAATGGAACAATCGTTTGCAATAACAGATGTGATATCAATTTGAGCATACTCACATTGAGCTTCTGATATGTTCTACCTGAGGGCCTAAAACGATGACTCTCAAAGTCCCAAGTACTCATGATCAGTTTCAAGACTTGAGTCATTTTCAATTGACAATTACATATATACATATATATATCATTATATACAGATACTTCTTTGTATGTTAGTGTATGTATGCACGTCTAAGGATAGGTTAACTCGATGCATGCAAACCTTTACACATCAATAAAGGGTTAACGAAGATATGTCATCGTGAATCTCGACAACACACAATTGACATTAAGAAGTCTTTGGAAAAGCCTCATTAAAATCCAAATAGATTGACTTTAGAATATACATGTATTTATCATTTTTATATTGACTTGACATCGAAAAATTTCAAAAATATTGCAAGCTTCTCAACGTGAAAATTTCTAGTCAAGAGTCCCCTCAATTTCGAATTAGACAAATAGTATCAGAAACCGAATTAACCAAATCTCCTGAATCCCGCCGACCCTTCGCATTCTTCACGAATCCCGCCGAATTTGACAAATCTCGCCGAATCAGTCAAATCCCGCAAAACCCGTCGCCTTCTTCACGACTCCCGCCTCACGTCGCAGCAAGTATCCCGAAACCCGCAAGACTTCTTCCACAAGAGTTCTTCCGCAGACTTGCCGAAACCCGCAAGAGATCTCTCGACGACCCGCAACAAGCTCGTCGCACCGTCTACGCCGAACCTCACCGACTCTCCTCCGCTGGACACTCGCCGAGGGGCCACTATTCGCCGCAAGGGACACTTACCGGAAGGACACCTCGCCGACTCCTGCTGGAAAGCTCGCCTCCATCAAAGGTTTCCCGCAAGCATCCCGCCGAAGCCTTCACCGACGAACTCTTCTAGTTTCGATTCTTCTCCACTCGAACTAACTCACCGTATACTCCCTTAGGCAACCTCTTCCTCACCCGTACTTGGACGCGCTCACTAGTGATGCTTTCTGTTTGAATGTTCATTAATGCTTAGAGTAGGGCTTCTATCTCTAGATCTACAATGGCTCCAAGGACAACTGCAGGGTTGGTCTCTGGCTGCGAGCTGGTTCGAACTGGGTTTTCTCACGCCTCAGACGAATTCCGCAACATCATCCTAATGCTGGAAGAGGATGGGCTAACCTTCGTCTTGGAGCACCCTTGCAAAATCCTGGAGAAAGAGGTGCTGGAGTTCTTCGCTACCGCAAGACTCCGAGATGGAGACTCCATAATCAAGAGCAAGGTGGCAGGGGCAAAAGTAAAGATGTCTGCCAGCAAGCTGACTCGCTACCTGTAGCTTTCTAGTTCGGAGCAGGAGGACTATTTGGAGGACGAGGACAAAACCAGAACTCTCTTGTTCTGCGGTCTTCCACGAGGAACTCGATCAATAAAGAGAAAGGAGATGAATGAAGAAGGGAAGCTCCTATCTGACGTTATTGGAAAAGTGCTCATCTGCAAGCCTGGCTCGCATGACCATATCTCAGGAAATATGTTCAAGATCCTCATAGCTGTTGTCTGCCGCAAGAGGTTCAACTGGGGGGAGTTGCTGTTCCAAAATATCAAGGACACCTTGGGCACTCCAAGTTTTGGCCGCATCATAAGCTTATATCTAAACCAGCTGAACGGAGACAAGTTTGACATGAGCAAAGGCGTCCCTCTCCACTACTTGAAGAAGATGGATGCAAGTGTGTTTGATCGATGGGAGAGGCGTATCGGGCAGCCTGCTGTGGAAGAGCAACAGGAAGTTTCTCCAGCAGTCACCCCCGGTGAAATTCCTGATACCGTGACTGCAGGAATCGAGGGGGAGACTCTACCCCCTCATACGGATGTAATATCTTAAATCGCCCAGGTGGCCAGGGATGCTGTGGCCGACACTTAAGAAGTAAGTGACACTGTGCTAGAGACTGGTGACCAAGAATTGGAAGAAGCTGCTGATATAGATGATTTCTTGGATGAGGACGGAGAGGAAGATGAGAATGAGGGACATGAAGTACTTGAGACTCCGGATCCTGTTGAACCTCCACCTGACAAGTCTGCACCAGTGGAGGGGGAGTTAGATAAATCTACAGAGACTGCCAACATTCCTCCTGTAGAGACTGTGATGGTACCCAGCTCTACAGATGCGTCTGCTGAAATGTATGACCCACAAGTGCCTCCGGCTATTCCGTTACGAGATGAGCTAGCCACTCACACTGTCAATATCATTCAGGGCATTGTGAATGAACTTAAAGTCTCATTTGATGAAGCCCAGAATAAACTGCTGAACAGGATTAAGACTTCGGAAAATCTGATGCTCAAGAATATGGTGGAAATCAAACATAAGCTGGACGTGATGGAGAAGAAATTTGAAGAGAAGTATACCGCGGCCGGCGAAGCTGTCACACTCTTAATGGCCGGCTTGAAAAAGAATACTGATACTCTGGCTGTCGTAAATCAGAACGCACACGTTGTAGCCAACAACATTCAGAAGTTTGATGGTAATATGGTCACTTTAAATGCCAATCAGCAGGACCTGATCACTGAATTCTCCAAGACCACGAAGCATATTGATGACTCCCTGCACTCATATGCCAACTGCATAGCTGTCGAAGCCAAAAAGGGGGAGAAAAAGTATATAGCTAAGTTGGCCGAGCTTCAAGAAAGCATGAGCACACACTTCGCCCAATCAAGCAAATATGTCTATGAGAGCTGCTGGTGGATGCTCCAACAGGCGCTAGGTACGTTAGGCGTCGTTCTGCCTGACAATCCTGCCGGTATTCATGTCCCTGAGACATCTAAGGCCGCTGAGGAAGTAAGTGTTGCTGAGGATGTAAGTGCAAGTGCTGCAGATATTCCCACAAATGACGCTGATGCTAGGGCTCTCTCCAAAGCTAAACTGAGGAGCATGTTTGACCAAGAGGCCTTAGCAAAAGCCAGGGGAAAGAGAAAAGTTCAAGAAGGGATCTCCAAGGAGACACAGGCTGCAAAGAGAACTCGAATGAATGAGGAGGATGTAAGAAACGAAAGGTGGAGTCCAGTTTCAAGGAACATCATCTTAGACACCTTCTAGCTGCAAGAAAGAGGAGAGACCAATCGAAACGAAGTATATAGCCAGTATGAGTGGTAAACGCACAAAACGTTTGAAGCGAAACGCAACATCTTTTTCAGAAACAACAAGGATGCAGATAAAGTTGCTCCTCCTAGGTATTACCCGAAGCCCAAAGAATACATGGAGAGGCAAAGCAAGAAGTACTTGGCTCAAAATCCTAAGGGTGACTTAGCTAAGGAAAAATAGTCAAAAACTTATAGCTTGTCACTTTGTCTTAAGAACATTTAATGATTTTTGTTGTCATAGAAACAATTCTGGATTATATGTGTATATATATATATATATTGGTATATATATATATTTGAATTTGTGAATGACTCAAGTCCTGATCTGATTGCATATATTCTCTTGTGCTGCATGTTTAATTTCTGAATGCAATGTTTATTATTTGATATGTGTTATTCATCTTAGCTAGTAGGGTTTTGGCTTCGTCAAATAGGGGGAGATTGTTGGGTATTGTATCCACGATTACCTAGATTTGAGGAAGCCACCTGTCAAGCTAAGATGAATTCACAATGTATTTGATGAAACATCTTAAGTTGTACTTGCAGCTCCTTCACGCTAAGTGCACACCAATGTCAGGGTGCAGTAGGTCAATATACACGGGTCTGCAAGACGTAATCCCTCGTTGAGCAGATCAGTGTGTTGGCCTACGTGTACTCTCTCTATTGGAGTGCACTTACTTTCAAGTATAGGGCCGTTCATATGCAAGAGAAGACAAGGAGCATGGATGGGTCAAGGAGCAGCTCCAGGGTGGAAGATGAAAATTCGTCCAAGGAAAATTCGACGAGAATCACCAAGTGATTCTCGCCAATTCGACGAGAATCACCAAGTGATTCTCGCTGATTCGACGAGAATCACTAGTGATTCTCGCCGAATCGACGAGAATCACTAGTGATTCTCGCCGACTCCTTCTGGCTACCTCAAAACGGTACCAAGTAAGATTCGGCGAGAATCACTAGTGATTCTCACCGAACCGGTGGCCAAGCAGCTCATGTATACAAAGTGAAATTCGTTGAGAATCAATAAGTGATTCGGCGAGAATCACTAACGATTCTCGACGAATCGTCGAGAATCACTTGGTGATTCTCGCCGATTCGTCGAGAATCGCCTGCGATTCTCGCCGATTTTCACTTAGCGTTTTCTCAGGATGCTGCTGGACCGGATTCTGCCTCTGGACTAGTTTGAACCGGACTTAGGGATTTCTAGTGTGGGTCCCACAAACGGTCATATTGGAGTTATCTACAGTATATATATTCCAGTATTTTGAACAGTAAAATGACGGAGAAAAGAGAACGAAACCGAGCCGCGACGAAACCCTAATATCGTGATTCCTCTCCGCCGCCGCCATCGTGCTCGGGCAAGTTGGTCGCCGTCAACAATCGAGATTCCTTAGTGATCTCCGGCGACAGAAGCTTAGCAAAGCTTGAGTCTCACGTGTCTATCCAGAGATCCCTTGTCTCTCGATTTGTTGACCGGGAAAAACTCCCCCGTCCGAATCGATCGAGACGACCGATCCTAGAGTGACCGTTGGTAGACCTAGTTTGCTTTGCAACGAAGATTGGATCTCAGAAGTACTGCTGCCGCGCATCGTCGTTGCCGTCGATCCCGAACCAAGCCGCTGCTCGGATTGCCGCCGTCGGTTTCGGGAAGATCCTTTCCAAGAGAGACCAAGGTTGTAAACTTTTCGTTGACTTCACGAACACGTCGTCGAACGAAGAGGAACACCGTAGTCTCCAAACGAAGTTTGTATCTCGTGTACTTTCTATATTTAATTTTGTTGTAAAGGAATGATTGTTCCGTGTTGTAAGGGTTGGGTGCAACCCGTTTTGTGGGAGTGTTGACTCTCACGTGTGGAAGGGTTCCTTCCGGTAGTGCAGGGATTGGATTTCAATCCCGTTGGAGAAGTGACCGAGTCGTCCCTAGTTGGGGAGATAAGTCGAAGGGGGAAAGTGGATGTACCCAAGTCGGGGAACCACTATAAATTGCCTGTGTATTCTGTGTGCTGTGCTTTTTATTTTTATTGTGCAGGTACGTTCGTAAATTCCGCAAAAGCGCTACTCGTCACCTATTCCCCCCCCCCATAGGTGCACATAGTTGACACTAGGTGCAGCAGATGTTGGGAACAAAGCTGAATTTTAGCATAGCCTTCCATCCGCAGACGGATGGGCAGACCGAGAGGGTAAATAGGACAATGGAAGACATGCTTCACATGTGTGTCCTGGACTTTGGAAATCAGTGGGAAGATCATTTATACTTGGTGGAGTTCGCGTACAACAATAGCTACCAGGTTAGTATACAAATGGCACCCTTCGAGGCCCTTTATGGTAGAAGATGTCGCACATCGTTTTCTTGGTTGGAAACGGGTGAGTCAAAGTTATACAAGCGCCAAGAGGTGGATGATGCTACAACTTTGGTTCGAATGATTCGAGAGAGGTTGCTTATCACCCAGGACTGGCAGGCGAAGTACTATAATGCCAAGCACAGGAACGTGGAGTTCGCTGTCGGCGATTGGGTGTACTTGAAAATCAAGCCGTTCAAGGGTGTCTCGCGGGTGCGGCGCTTAAAGAAGCTAAGCCCGAGGTATCTTGGACCGTTTGAGGTTCTGGAGCAGATTGGTGGAGCAACTTATCGGATGAAGCTATCAGTGGATCTTAGTGGTCTACATGATGTATTACATATATTGGTGCTACGGAAGGCGGTGCAAGAGCCTATACAAGTGATCGCGGTCGATCAAGTGCCGGTCGATAGTGGGTTGACGATGAAGGTCAAGCCCATACGTATTGAGGACTCAGAAGTCAAGCGGCTATGCAATAAAGAGATCAGGATGGTCAAGGTCCGATGGGACAATTGCGGTCGGGAGGAGCTCTCTTGGGAGCATGAGCAGGCTATGCTTGAGGGGTACCCGGAGTTGTTTTGCTCAGGTACTGTTTAAGTTTTATGCTTATCTTTCCTTTATGTAATTTCGTGGACGAAATTCTTTTAAGAGGTAGAGAGTTGTATTGCCCCGAAAATCAAAAGAGCGACGGGAGGAGTTTTGAGCCAAGTTTGGAATTTGGCAGGGGAACACGGCCTGGGACACGGGCGTGTCCCAGGTCGTGTCGAGCTTGGGTCGTCGACCTGGCCATGTGGACAATGAAATTTGGAGTCGATGATTGTCTAGCGGCGAACACGGCCTGGGACACGGGCGTGTCACAGTCCGTGTCCTTCTCGAGTGGTTGGCCTATTTTATTCACAGGTGAAACACGGCCTGGAAGCCCAGGCATGTTCAGTGGTGACATGGCCGTGTTAAATGGGACACGGGCATGTCTCGGGTCGCTGCTGGCCTATGTCGATGGAGGAACACGGCCGGGAACACGGTCGTGTACTGGGTGACATGGGCGTGTCAGGTCAAACACGGGCGTGTCGGGTGCCCGTGTAATTTTCGAGACGCGTCGATTTCGACGGCGAATGGGGGAGACGGCCCTGGACATGGGCATGTCACTGGTCGTGTTCGGCCCAGATTTTGCATTTAATGCCCGAATCGTGGCCGGAGCTTTCTGGGGCTTGGCGGCTATTACAGGCGCTTCGTAGAGAACTTCTCGCGGATAGCGTTACCCCTCACTACTTTTACGAGGAAGGAGCAGAAGTTCTTTTGGACGCCGGAGTGCGCGCGAGCTTTTGAGAAGTTGAGATGTCGGTTGACCACGGCGCCTGTGTTGACTTCACTGAGTGGGATCGAAGGCTATGAGATTTAATAGCGATGCTTCGGGCAGCAGTTTGGATTGCGTGTTGCTGCAACACGGAAGCGTAATATCTTATGGAGAGAGACAACCAAAAGTGCACGAGAGGAACTATCTGGTCCATGACTTGTTGTTAGCGGCCGTAAATTTTGCCTTGAAGCCGTGGAGGCATAAATTTGTACGGTGTGAAGATGGATATCTATGCCGGTCACAAGAGCGTGAAGTATCTGATTGATCAGAAGGATCTGAATATGTGGCAGCAGAGATGGATGGAGTTCTTGGGACACTATACATTCAAGATCCACTACGTGCCTGACAAAGGGAATGCGGTTGCGAACGCGTTGAGTCGCCGAGCCCCAGCTCGAGCCAATTGGCTATCGGTGCATGATGAGCGGTTGGTACGGGAGTTGGAGGTGTTGGTGATTATTTGTGTGGATAGGCAATCAAGTGCTGAAGCAGTTCTGAATTGGACTGAAGTCCAATATGACCGGGCTGATCGGATTCGGCAGGCTTTGGATATGGATGTCCATATGAAGCAGTTCATGGTAGAGGCTCTGGATGGTTCAAATTCCTAATTCGTTGTGTAGGACGGATTGCTTTGGAAAGACGGTCGTCTGTGCATCCCAAGTGTGGGAAATTTGCGGGTGGAATTGTTGTACGAGGCACACCATACCAAGTACCCGATTCACCCGGGGAGCACAAAGATGTACCGCGATGTGAAGAAACTATTTTGGTGGCCTGGTTTGAAGAAAGATGTGGCGGTCTACGTAGCGAAGTGCCAAACTTGCGCCTTGGTGAAGGCAGAGTGCCAAAAGCCGGGAGGATTTCTTAAGTCCTTGCCTATTCCGGAGTGGAAATTCGATGACATCTTTATGGACTTTGTGCACGGTTTGCCAAGGTCGCAAAAGGGGAACGACGCCATTTGGGTGGTCGTAGATCGGTTAACGAAGGTGTCGCATTTCATTCCGCATACGAAGGATGATCCGGTGGAGAAGTTGGCAAAACTTTATGAGGATAACATTGTACGGCTTCACGGTGTGCCCCGTAGCATCGTGAGTGACCGTGATGGGCGGTTCACGTCCAATGATTGGCGTCTTGTGCAACAAATGTTGGGAACAAAGTTGAAATTCAGCACAGCCTTCCATCCGCAAATGGATGGGCAGACCGAGAGGGTCAATAGAACTATGGAAGACATGCTCCGCATGTGTGTCTTGGATTTCAGAAAGCAATTGGAAGACCACCTTTATTTGGTGGAGTTTGCATACAACAATAGCTACCAAGCGAGTATTTAAGTGGCGCCCTTCGGGGCCCTATATGGTAGAAAATGTCGCACGCCGTTGTCTTGGTTAGAAACGGGTGAGTCAAAGTTGTGTAAGCGATCGGAAGTGGAGGATGCTACTTCTTTGGTGAGAACCATTCAGGAGAGGTTGCTCATCGCTCAGGACCAGCAAGCGAAGTACTATAATGCCAAGCAAAGGAACGTGGAGTTCGCTGTGGGCGACTATGTGTACTTAAAGATCAAGCCGTTCAAGGGTGTCTCGCAGGTGCGGCGATTGAAAAAGCTAAGCCCGAGGTACCTTGAGCCGTTTGAGATTCTGGAGCGAGTTGGTTAAGCGGCCTATCGGTTGAAGCTTTCAGTGGAGCTTGGTGGATTACACGATGTATTCCATATTTCGGTGCTTCGGAAGGCAGTGCAAGAGCCTACGCAAGTGATCGCGGTTAATCAAGTGCCGGTGGATAGTGGTCTGATGACAAAGGTCAAGCCCGTGCGGATTGAGGACTAGGAGGTCAAGCGGCTACCCAATAAAGAGATCAGGGTGGTCAAGGTCCGATGGGACAATTGCGGTCGTGAGGAGCTCTCTTCGGAGCGAGAGCAGACTATGCTTGATGAGTATCCGGAGTTGTTCTGCTCAGGTACAAATTTTGGTTTTGTACATGTCTTTCCTTTATATAATTTCGTGGATGAAATTCTTTTAATAGGGGGAGAGTTGTAACGCCCCAAAACTCAAATTAGCGAAGATGGACGTTTTGGGCCAGTTTTGGGTTCTGGCAGGAGGCACACGGCCTGGGACACGGGCATGTCCCAGGGCGTGTCAAGCTTATGTCGACACTCAGCCGGCGAAGTCGACATTTTGTTCTCGACATTGTGTCGAGACTGGGCACACGGCCTGCGACACGGGCGTGTCGTAGGGCATGTCGACCCGTGTCGACACTCAGCCCGTAAAGTCGACACTGCACTCAACGAAGTGTCAAGACATGGCACACGGCCTACGACACAGGCGTGTCGCAGGGCGTGTCGACCCGTATCGACACTCGTCCCGGGGAGTCGATGAACTTTACTCGACGATGTGTCGAGACAAGGCACACGGCCTAGGACACGGGCGTGTCCAAGGCCGTGTCATCAGGTCGACGATCTTCGCTCGACAAAGTGTCGAGTGTCGAGACCATGTACACGGCCTGGAGCCCAGGCGTGTTGAGGTAGACACGGGCAAGGACACGGGCGTGTCCTAGAACCCGTGTAGTGCTCGGGTTGATTTCGGGAGAAATCGATGGGGGTACACGGCCGGCCACACGGCCGTGTCAGGTAGAACACGGGCATGTCATGTCGAACACGGGCGTGTTTGATGCCCGTGTGTTGTTCCAGGCGAGTCGATTTTGACGGTGAATGAGGCACACGGCCCTGGACACGGGCGTGTGCCAGGCCATGTGCAATCAAGATTGGGCATTTCAGTCCCGAATCAAAGCCGTTCGTTTCTTTAATTGATGATCCAACGGCTGGGGTTTGTTCCTGGTAGGATATACCCGGGCTTGGACTTAGAAACACTCACTTTTCATGAGTGGTTATCTTTCTAAAAGCTTAGAGAGGGAGGAGAGGCAAGGAAGGAAGAAGAAGCTAGATCCGGCCATTGGAGGAGCTTCGAAGCTCCAAATCGCGAGCCGACTCCGGATCCACGGAGGCAAAGCTAGTGCCGTGCTTTTCATTCGCTTACTTTTCCATGGCGCCAAAGAGGAACGCAAGGGTAATGATTCTCTTCTTTAGCATGAGTAGCACTCCTTCTTTGCATAGGAAGCCCGCTCTCGCGAGTTTGTGGTGAGTTGGAGGCGTTCCTTCGAGTAGATATGTGAAGTCCCCGTTGTTTAGAGTCCGTAAGCAAGAACAGACATAGGCAAGATGTGTGAAGCCTACCCGGACATGTTGGTCTGGATCGGTGATGTTGCATTGCATAAATGCTGGAGAAGACTCCGTGTGATTGGTTATTTTTTGGGTTTTCTACACGGTAGATTGCAACAAGGAGCCTTGGGGACTAACCCTAAGGTGCACCCGAAAAACTGGGCTGATGCGTGATCTTGCCAACATGGAGGCCTGAGAGCCAACTTGAACATAACCGAGTTATGTGAAATTGTGTGACGAAAATGGGACTCGGGAGAAGTTTGACCTGCGCAAATGGCTTAAATTGTCGTTGCGACGTGAGCACGGGTTAGATGGAACCGTACCCATATCTATGTCGTTCGGGCTAAAGAGACCTAAAGTTACGTGGCACTTGCCGTTGGCATAAATGAGGGTCTTCGGCGGTCTATGTCTTAAATTGATGTGACTCATGCCGGGAAGACAAAAAATGCTCATAGGTTTGGCCGTCAAAGTGGCGGTGGTGAGTCCGGAATGTTTATGGCTTTAACTGACGTGACATCGACCGGTTCACCGAGAATGTGCCCTGAGTGCACGGGGTGTGTGGCCGTGTGAGCCTACGCCTGTGATGAAATGAATATTATTATAATGCTTGCTTATGCTAATAAAATGCAGGGAAGGAGCATCGCCGCCCCGAGCTGAGAGTGGGATCGTTATAATTTGGTCAGCATTGCTGACCGTTGCCTTGTTTGCCACCGTGCGGTGGTTTTGTTGCTTGCAGGTACTGCTGGACCAAGCGGTCAATAGCGGGCTAAAGCCCAAAATGCGAAGCCGGCCCTCGAAGGCCTAATTGGAGCGTTTAATGTTTTTATTCATGTATGACCGGCCTGCGTGCCGTGGTTTGTAAAACATGTAATATGAAGTGAACCATTTTGTAAGGCCTTAAGGCTTGTACTGGTGTATGTACAACATTCCTATTTTGTATTAGTGGACATTCATGCTTTAGTGATGGGTTCTTTATTGCAACTTTTATAATATGCTTCCGCTAGAATGCTCTGTATAGGACGTTATGATTGGTTGGATGGTTTCCATGAGTAACCACCCGGTCTGTCTGTGGCATACGGCGTCGGGACCCGGCCAGACCTACTGCTATATGCTATGCGACGGATAGGGGGCGTTACAGGGTGTAAGGAAGATAGGAAAAGCAAGGATGGAACTTGTCTATTCCAAGAGTGAAGGCTGATGTCATTGGACCAGCAAGAAACAAACCAGTCTTGCAATATTAACTCCAAAATCAGATCAAATAACTATTGGGAGCTACTATGCTCATCTATTATGGATCCAACATCAGCTCCATGGTATCATTAGCATAACCTCCAAATAATTAGAACTCCTTTATATTGATATTCTAGTAGTGTAATCTAAATTGTTAGGGATCCTGTCTCTCATAGCAGGACTATGCATATTAAGATAAAGTATCAATTAGTTAGGGAACATGTGGAAAAGGAAGAAATCAGTCTTGAGTTTGTCCCCAAAGACATGATAGTGGCTGATATCTTTACTAAGGCACTAAATGAAGTCAACTTCAACACCTTCAAGTTGGGTATGTTGAACTTGGTATAGATTCAGGTGCTCCATGTTATATTTCTGTTGAAGAACTCACCTCTCTTACAGGTAGATAATTCTGTCACTTGATATCAAGTCTCTCAAGTGATTTCAAATGCTATCAAGACTAAAATGGACTCAAGTGTCCAGTAGAGAGAAGATAGCTGATGCTCCAATTAAGGGGGAGCACGTCAAGATGCTCCTATTGAGAGGGAGCAAATTCAAAAGTTGTAGGAACTAATTCAGCTTCTTGTTAAGAGGCATCCATCAGCTGTAGTGGATCAAGGATCATCATAGCTGATCAGCAGGTCCTCGGGACTATGCACAGTTTGAGGGGGAGATCAAACCTAGTGGATGGCTGCTGATGTGCAGTCACGGCTATTGCTGTAAAGACATGCTGCTGCAAGACAAGAGGAAAAGTCAGCGCCTCCCTTACTGCAACTCTATTCTACAGAAGCTTTAAGTGGTATAGGAGTGGCATTGGCTCAATTGGAACAATGTTAGTAGCTAGCTTAAGTGGCTGCAGTGATGTGTTGTATCAATGTATCAACATAAAAGGTATGACTTCTAGTCAAATAGTTTGTTCACTAGGATAATTTCTCAAGTGGTATCAACACTGGATTTTATCAAGTGATATATCATCATGAGCTAATCTCTCCCTTGATGCTATGACCTCCCTCATTTGAATTTTTTGAAGAAGCTGGAAAGGGGGAGAGGTAGGCAAAACCTTAAACCCTAAAGGATGATCTGTTAAGATCCTATAGGGAGAGGTAGGCAATACCCTAAGTAAGGCGAAAGATGTTGTACAATACATGCCAAGAGGGCAATGTGGACGCAATACTTGACATGACCAAGTCATGTTAAGTAAGTGTATGTTACTTGGAAACATTCAAGTAATATGAAGAGTGTAATGTTGAGTCATTCTATAGTATGTTTCCACCCTCAAAGGGTTGAGGAATGTCCTCCACTTAAATGTTAAGTAGTGTGGAGAGCTGTAAGCTTCATTGTTTTTTCAAGTGGCATGAGAAAGCTTACAGGTGCTTCTAAATTTTATATGCCTTATGTGTATATGCTTCTTAGTATTGCTGGGTGTTTTGCCTTCTTCAAATAGGGGGAGATTTTTGGGAATATCGCCCTCAATGTTCCCTAGATTTGATTTGAAGAGGCATCACTGTCAACACTAAGAGCATAGTTGTATTTGACGGTGTTTAAGCTCATCATGTGCAGAATGTTTTTTGGAACAAGGTTAGACAGGTTATCTAAGGTATGCTGACAGGTGGTCATAAGATAGGCATGTGGAGAGACAGAAAATCTGTCTAAGTCCACAAGCGTTGAGTGTGGATAGCTCACTTACTGTCAGATGCAAAGAAATGTGGTTAAGTCGACACACATTGACTAAGGATTGCTAACTCAATGCCATATGCAAAGAAATGTGGTTAAGTCCATAAACATTGAGTGAGGACAGCTCACTCAATGCCTGATGCAAAGAAATATGGTCAAGTCCACAAGCATTGAGTGAAGAAAGCTCACTTAACGCCAGATGCCAAGGAAGGATTCTAGGAAGGATGAAAATTTCCAGTCCACAGGCATTGAGTGAATCCAGTTCACTCAACTCCATACAACAAAAAGTGTCGAGTAAAGATATGGACAGTCAAAGCCCAGCAGTTTGCAAAGCAATTTTGTGGCTAAGTCCACGGGAATTGAGTGAAGGCAGTTCACTCAATGACATACAACAAGAAGCGTCGTGTGATGACAAAGCTTCTGCATTGGCAAAGAGAAAATTCAACTAAGTCCAGAAGCATCGTGTGAAGACAGCTTATGCCGCCCAGAGGAGAATGCATCGTGTGATGAAGGGTCACATAACGACTAAGCAGTTAAGACTACAAAAGTCTAGATGGCGTTGAGTCAAGCTTACTCACTCAACTCCTGGTGAAAAAATGTCTAAGTACTTTGGCATTGAGTGATGAAGCCTCACTCAATGCCTACTGGTACAGAAAGATTGGTTTAGGCCAAAAGCATTGAGTGATGCTTGGTCACTCAATGCTCTCAACACCTGAGATGCAGAAAGATTGGCTAAGGCCAAAAGCGTTGAGTGATGTTTGGTCACTCAATGCTTTCAGCGCCTGAGATGCAGAAAGATTGGCTAAGGTCAGAAGCATTGAGTGATGCTTAGTCACTCAACACTCTCAATGCCTGAGATGCAGAAAGATTGGCTAAGGCCAAAAGCTTTGAGTGATGCTTGGTCACTCAGTGCTCTTAACGCCTGAGTAAGACAGAAATATGTCTAAGTGTTTTGGCATTGAGTGAGGCTTGTTCACTCAATGCCTATACAAAAGTGTTTGAATTTGACTAAGTCCATAGATGCTGACGTCAGCAAAAGTCAACAAAGTCAACAAAATTCAAAATATGGCGGGATGGCTGCGGTACAGGACAAATAGCGCACAGTCCTATTGTATGACTTTTGGCTGTTAAAGCAATGTTACAACTGTTAGTTTCAGTGGGGCCCACGGGTCAAATAGTCGTTGATCGGCAAAATAGAATAGGCAGAGATCAGATCAAAGAAATTAACTTTTGGGAAAAGCTTTGGACTTCGTCTTCTTCCTATCGCCGTTGTTGTAGAGGTTGAAGGTATGATCCAAGTTGCTGACCTAAGGTTCAGCAAGTTAGCTGTTGCAATATTTATCTGTTACAGTAAAATCAGAGATTTCTCTGAGGAAGAAGAAGCATCCAAGGTCTAACCCAAGCTGAAGCTCATCTGAAAGTCGATCCAAGTTGTTGTAGCTATCTTAACCTGCTACAACAAGTTTAGAAGAAATTTCTGAGGTAAAAGAAGGAGCATCAAGGTTTACCCTTGTTGCAGCAACTGGAAGAAAATAAAAAGGTAGTTGTTGTCATTTTCTCTGTCAACAGCAAGTTCAGAGTGAATCTCTGAGAAAGAAGGTGCAGCAAGGGCTAACCCTAGCTGCAGCCACTTCACAGTTCCAGCTAAACATTCCTGAAGAACATATTCTGGAAGTTGCGAAGAAGTCAAAGTTAGGGCTGAATCAACTCAGTCCAGGAAGGGAAGAAGAAGCAGAACAGCTATTCTGCAAGTTACTTCCTACACAATCAAAGATCTACACTTGTTGTTGTTGGGTATTGTATCCACAATAACCTAGATTTGTATGAAGTCACCCTTGAACTAAGATGAATTAAGTTCGTATTTGATGTCTTTTCAAGTTGAGTGCTTGCAGGTTATAATTGTCAAGTGTAGACCAATGTTAGCTTACAATGGGTCACCAAACATAGGACCATACAATATAATCCCACATTGTGTGATCCATGGTGTTGACTCATGTGTAACCTCTCTATTGGGATGCACTTCATTTTCAAGTACTAAAGCTATGGGATAAAGGCTGGTTGCTAGATTCCTTGAAGAAAATCACTTTTCAGAATATAACAAAAAAATTTCTAAGTGTTTTTCTTGAGAAGGACTTATTGTACTCGAGTAAAATTATATTTAGTATTCGAGTGAGCTCAGTCAAGTATTCGAGTAGCAGAAGCTGTTCTCTAGAAAGCCTAGTGCAGTTCTCGAGAAAGCCATGCGTACTCGAGTAGATCGTGACTTTCCTTCTTGATTTACCTTATAATAAGCTCTAAATTTTTCTAAATATTTTTCTCAAGAAGCCAAAGACTTTTCTCAAGAAGGCCAGAAATAATTCTCGAGAACCAGTTGTTATTTCTCGAGACACAGATATCTTTTCTCGAGATACTTCCTTGTTCTCGATTAACAAAAGAATTTTTCTCGAGAAGAGAAGTTTATCTTTCTCGAGTAATTCTCCTCATTCTTGAGATGCCAGAATTCATTTCTTACACTTTCCTTAGGTATTTCTTCTCGAGAACTTCATATCTCTTCTCGAGAAACAAAAATATCTTCTCGAGAACACTTACTCCTCTCGAGTAATGGAATGCAGATTTTTGAATTTTCGTAAGTATCTGACGGATTCGAATTCAAATGTCATTGACTCTTGATTGGTCCACGTCGCTTGCATTTAATGTAATTTAGACCGTTATGAAAGGTCTATAAAAGGTCTTGTCAGAATCGACAAACCCTAAATAGTATTATATACAAGTTTCTGAATATTTCTCAACTTTCTAAATCGAGAAGTTTCGTCGCCGACAAAGACCGTTCTTCATCGCCAAACTTCTCGATCCAGAGATTCAGACAAGAAGGAGTTCACCGATCAAGATTTTCGACATCTCCAAATATTCTCCTTGATCGTGGTGATCCTAAGTTCTCAGATCGAAGGATTTGCAGATTTCTTCCTCAACCTTTCTGATAGGAGTTTTCAGTTTTTCAAGAAGGAAGAACCTGAGATTCAGCCAGATCTGTGAAGACAAGTCAGTTTGTTCTGATTGTAAATTCATTTTATTATTGTTGGAGTTATTCTCCGAGTTTTGTAGGGGTTGTTCTCCGAGTTTTTGTAGGAGTTGTTTTACTCCGAGTTGTAGAAATTTTGTTCCGAGTTGTAGGATTGTTTTCAATCCGAGAGAATAGTGGAGTAGCCGAGTCAAGTGTGTTGCTAGATCAGTGAGGTGCAAAGTGGATGTACCCAAGGTTGGGGAACCATTATAATTTTTGGTGTCGTATGTGGTTTGCTTGTTGTTTTATGCATCGCTCGTTCAATTTTTATTCTGCAAAGAGATGCAGAACTCATCTATTCACCCCCCCCTCTAGATGATTTATCTAGACAACTAAACATTTTCAGTTGCGGTGAAGAAGATAGGGCTGAGACTTTCTCAGTTTAGGAAGTAGCAGGCTCAGGGACTATTTCCCTAGAGTCAAAGTTGGGTTGAGTTTATCTCAGTCCAGGAAGGTTGACACAGAAATTTCTCTTGTGTCAAATCAACTCACCAACCCACTTCCATTCTATAGGATCCAGTCTTGGATTTGAGTTGTAGGGCCTTTGTGCCTGAGATTATAGTATCCCTGTTGTAGATATGAGGTAGGGCTTCGACGTGAGAGTAGGATCCAGTTTGGATCTGAGGTAGGGCTTTTAAGCCTGAGGTAGGAAAGTCATTCTCTTTAAGTGTGGCACATTTGGGGTCTGAGGTAGGATCATTTAGATCTGAGATAGGGCCTTTGTGCTTGAGCTGTAGAGTAATTCTCTCTGAGGTATGTTTGTCCTCCCAGCATGAGTTGTAGGGCCTTTGGGCCTGAGGTAGGTGATCTTTGGATCACTAAGTTGTATGGCTTTGTGCCTGAGCTGTAGTTCTTGGAGGAGACTGAGTGGTCTTGCGGGATCGTGTTGTAAGCTCTTAGGAGCCGAGATTGGAGAAGTGCCTTGTCTAACAAGCTGCTAGAAAGGTGGGAGGGAAAGTGAACGTACCCATAATCTGGAGAACCACTATAAATATTGTAGTGCTGTGTTCTTGAAAGCAAGCTAACTAAGCTAACTCAACACACATAAAACACAAAGAAAATAAAAGATAGTCACAAGAGACTAAGAAACCTATTCACCCTCCCCCCTCTAGGTGATTTCCATTTGAATGATTGTAATTTTTTTCAGTTGGCTTACTTCCTTCAATTTCATATCTAGCTCTTTTGCTGATTCTGAAGTAGTTATCTTGAAAGAGGCAATTTCCTTAGCATGTTTTTTGGCAAGGATTCTGCTTTTCTTAAAGGCTTGCAACAGATCACCATATTTATCAATTAGTTGATCCACATCCCCTTCAGATTCAGAATCATCCTCATCACTTGATGTCGATGCTTCTGATTCTGGTCCAGTATAATAATCAGAAATTGAAGATAAATTGTTTACATTACTAGAACCAGACTGATCCTGACACTGATCTTCCTCAGACAGAGCCATCAACCCTCTATCATGATGATCTTCAATCCTATTTATCGAGTCCAGTATTTACAGGAATTCAGTCTCTACAGTATCCTCTTCAGTTGTAATAAGTATGGAGGTCAGTGGGTTGGCAAAATTTCTGCCGTGGCGCCGAAATTGGAACTTGGTGGGTCACGATAGTGGGACACGGGATGTGGCCAAGGAGCACGGGCATGTCGACTGGTCATGCACTTGATTTCTTATGGATTCATGCTTTGGATCATCTTTTGCCTCAGGATCGGGTTACACACCCAGGTCATTCCCGTGAACTGGGGGCGTGTAATATGAAAATTTTCAAAAATTTCCTTTTCTGCAAAATTCAAATTAAGCTAAGTTAAGACAAAATTTTCAAAAATAAGTTAATAACAAGCTCAAAATTAATATTATATAAATTTTTAAAAAAGAAAATACGTATTTTTGCCCTAGTAAATTAAGCTAAATTATGCTTCATCGCTCTCTAATGGCTCGGATCCTTGAGTCTCATATGTTTGGGAAGCACATGAAAAGCTTGTCATTAATCTCTATGAGTGAGATCTCCTTGTCCAGTCCCATAAGTTCACTCACAATAATGTTGAACCTCTCATACATTTTAGTAATTTTCTCTTCAGCTTTCTTCTGAAAGTTCTCATACTAGGATATGAGAAGGGACCTTTGGTCCTTTTTTCATCAAAACTTCCATCCACAATTCTAGATAGGGACTCACAGATCTCTTTGGTTGACTGGTAATTAGCAACTTTTTGGAAGATCTCCTTAGACATGGTTGACACTAGGATGTTCATTGCTTTTGCATCCTAGTCTTTCACTTTCTTTTCTTCTTTTATCCATTAGGATCTTGGAATAGATTCTATTATGGTGTTCCCACGGGCATCTTTCTTGAAGGGTATAGGTGATCTTGTAAGAATAAAACTAAAAATACATGCATCAATAGAATTCATGTATAGTTTAATTCTGGCCTTCTAGAGTGTGAACTTCTCTAAGTTACATACTAGAGGTCTTGTAGAAAAAAATCCTTTAAAGTTATTTGATGACATTTTAAAAATAAATTTTCATGATTATATATGTAATTATTCAACTAGTTAGATCTTTTGATTAAGTTGTTAAACCTTTATTTGATCAACTTGCATCCGATATTAATTGGAAATATGAACACTTGTATAAATCCGCTGAGAATTTTTTAGAGGGGGAGTGGTAAATAGAGATTTTAAAATTTGATTTAAAATAAGTTACTAAATTTTATCTTAGAACATATTTTCCATCTATTCAAAGCAAGCAAGAAAATTAATGCAGCAAATAAGAACACAACACAATAAATAATCACAAAAAAGCACACTATAGAATAAACCAAAACTATAATGATTCCCTAAAATCTGGACACATCCACTCTTCTATCACTTTGGTTAGAATACATTATCCCAGTACCTTAATCTTTTAATAAGAAGACTCTCACAACTAATAATTAGATCTTTTGATAAGATGATCTTGAACCAACACCAGATATTTTGATAACGAGATCTTGAACAACTGACGATTGAGTCTTTTGATAAGGTGATTCGTAGAACTAGTGACTGAATCATTTGAAGAGTGATTCTTAAAACTCTACACTCAATAATATAGGGAGAGAATATTTGAGAAAGAATAAGAAGAATGAAATGAAGAAATGCCTTCAAGATGAGTCCTCTCTCAACAAGAATTTGAGGACTTTAGGCACTAAGTGTTCTGGATCTCTACAATATGATAAATACTTGCAAAAGAAGAATTTGCAATGATTATCAGCCTTGGATCCACAGGTAATAATATGTTCTTATTTTTCTGCAGCAGTAGTAAAGAATAAGAAGAGGAAGAAGGATGTTGTCAACTTGTATAAATGTTGTGTATCTTAATGTCTATCTTCTGTTTTGTATTCTCTTTTATCATTTGAGTATATCTTTTTTGAATAAATTTGAATTTCTCATCTTCATAGAAACACTCTTCAGAAGGAATAGAATTATATTCTTCAATTATGTCTTCAATGCCTTTCGACTTTCTCTTCAAATTTCTTCTAGAAAACTACTCTGGGATTTGTGGAGAAATTTTTCCCTTAAGCTTTCTTCTAATTATTAAAAACATTTGAAAGAATTTGTTAAAATCTTCCTGGAAATAAGTTTTGACAAATCCTCTATTATCTCTACATTAAGCTCTATTTGACACTACGCCAACTTCAAGTAGAAGATACATCGAGTTCTGCCTTTAAAATGAAATCAAGTCGACTTAACTCTATAATCGACGTTGCGGTTATATCATGTTGAAGCATGCACCATTTTCTGCCTGAGTAGTGTCCACTTAACTTCTATGGTTGCTCTGCCTTCTAGTCGAAGTGGTGTCGACTTCCAGTGGGCATTGCTTCGACCTCTAGTGGATGCATGTTGACTTCTTTTGAATTACTTCTCTATTTCAGTGTGCTCATCTCATTCCCTTGACTCAACTTACTTTTTAGGACATCTATGACAATATTACCATCACTATACAACATGGGTAATAATCCTAGGATGTAAAATCACTTATAATATAATTTGCTAAGTTAAATCACAAGGAGTTTTCCCAACTACAGCAGTATGTTCTTTTTATTATTCACGAATCTAAAGGGGAAGGTTGAGTTGTGATCTTCTGCAATGACCATTATGACGTGGGCTTCTTTATTTGAATCTTCAGAGAAGGGAAGATTCTTCTTTTGCAATCTATTGGAGTTTATGATAAGAGTGCTCCTTCTGTGGATTACATACTTCAGGAAGATTAATCTTCCTTCTCTGTGTTTTCTTTTATCTCCCCTCTTTTCTTTCTCTTCTATTTCAAGTATATCTGTCTGTATTTTTTTATATCCTATTTTTTTCTTCTGTGTATTCTTCTTTTCTCCACTCTATAACTTTATTCTATTGGAATCATCCATATATACACCTTTATTTTGAATTTATTCATAAATTTTCTTAAGCATGTTCTAATCATTATTTATATAGGCCTAGACGACTTGCTAGAAATAGATCTTCTAACAGCTGCATTTTATCCACGATCTTTGGTGTGACAAGTTCTCTGAGTGATGATCGTTGGAGTAGATCTGAGAGCTCGACTTAAGTTTTTGTTTGTTCAGAGGCCTCTCGGCGCTGCTTTTGGCGAATTCGGCATTGATTTGCAGTTTTAGCGCTTTCTGAAGGATACAACACTATTTGAAAGATTTTGACACATCTTCTTTATAATCGACAAAACACTGGTTTTACTTTCAAAGCAACTTAAATATCTTGATGCTAATTTCTAGCATTGTTTTGAGATTGTGATGCTTACTCAGATATTTCATCACTTCTTGAAGTTGTGTTGGCTTCATTTCGACACATCACGACTTTGAAGTCGAGTTCTTCTGCTTCTTTCTTAGAGCATGATCATGTAGCATAGATACTAAGTCCTTATTACAAAATGACCCTTATATATAAATAATATGGGCAATGCCCTAACTAATCACTCTTTAAAATGTATATCAAATCAAGGGGTGGGGTTTTCCAAACATCATGCACCGAAATCCAATTTCCTTGAGCTGGAGCTCATCGGCTCAATATATCGGTGACCACATTCACCTTCCATGGAGTATAGTGGATGTCAAAGTTGTATGCTTTCAAGAACTCCACCCACCTCAACTGGCATGTATTTGGTACGTTTTGATTTAGGAAATAATTAAAGCACTTATGGTTTATGAAAATCTCAATGTTCATGTCATACAAATAATGCCACCACTACGTAAGAGTGAACACCACGGCCGCCACAACATAAGAGAGAATACTGCAACCGCCAACTCTAGGTCATAGATGGGGTAGTTCGTCTCACACAATTCAAAGTTGCACGTGTAAGAGCCAAAATCCCAATTTGGGTTCAGGTTGGGCAACACGGTCTGGGACACGGGCGTGTCCTAGGGAGTGTCCTGCTCGGGTTGAGCAGCTTGTCGAGTGCTCGATGAAATGCACTCGAGAAGTTCTCGAGAGGGGACACGCCCTATGACACGGGCATGTCAGAGGGTGTGTCCTCCTCTGGTCGACAAACTGCGCTCGACGATCATCGAGCGGCAAGTTAAGTTGAGAACACGGCCTGTGACACAGGCGTGTCACATGGCTGTGTCCTTCTCTGGATCAGCCAGGGATGTATGCTGGTGGACACAGGTGTGTCTTGGGGTACACGTCCTAGGACACGGGCGTGTCCCATGTCCGTGTCCTGCTCGGGTTGAGTTGGTGGTGTACCTAAGGTACACAGCCACTAGACATGGGCGTGTATTGACACGGGCGTGTTAGCCATGTGACATGGGCGTATCACATGGTCGTGTCCTATTCTGGATAAGGCGGTTCGTGCGCCGCTTAAGGGACATGGCTTGTGACACGGGTGTGTCACAGGGCGTGTCAGCCCAATAATGGATATCTCTGGGCAAATCGTGGCCGTTCATTTCCTCATCTTGGATCCAAGGGTCCAGGCCCTTCCCTGCTAACATAAGACTGAGATTGGAAGGATAAGCTTCCCTTCATTACTCTTTCTAAATATCTAGGGAGAGAGGAGAGCAAGGAAGGAAAGGGAGAAGGGAGCCAGCTGTCGGAGGAGCTTTGGAATTCTGAATTGAGATCCGAGTTCAGATTCGTGGAGGCAAAGCCGTGGCGGTGATTTCCATCCGGCTAGTTCATGGCTCCAAAGCGATCGTCAAGGGTAACGATCTCCTTCTTGGACAAATGAAGTCCTTCTTTATGCATAAGCACGGAATCCTCCACCAAGCGGTGGAAAGCTTAAGTGATTCCAGGTTGAGTATGCATTTAGAGCCGGAAATAGGTAGTACGACATAGGCATGCTGTGTGAAGCCCATCCAGACGGTTAGTCTGGATTGGTGATGTTTATATTATGACCGGAGAAGACTCCGTGTATTGTATGGATGCTTGTGAATTGTGCTTGGTATGAGCCCTTGTATTGGGTGTGATGAACTGGAATGAATTGGAAAGCGGCTCTGCGAGAGTTGTATGTGGAGTAGGAAAGGGAAGGCCTACCCAAGTCAAGATCTGAGCTATTGATGAATTGAGCAATGAGAAATAGCTGACCTGGACCTGTGTTGTGGGAGATTGATTGGTGGCAAGGCTTGGGCGGTTGCGGCCCCGACCCGGCTTGCTGCACCACAATGGTCGGTCGATCTGAAGTGGAAATGCTCAAGTTTGCCGCGAGGTTAGCACCTCTAAGTGGGATGGGCGGAATGTCTCCAGCATGCATGTTGGTGGACTAGGACCGGCCAACCAACATGTTAAAAACCTCTGCTCGGTGGTGGTGCCAAGGAGTCCAGCCCACCATAATGTGCCCTGAGTGCATGGAGCGTCTGGCGGAGGCGGGCGCTTGTGATACTGTTATGATACTTGTGGTGATAGCTAGATGTTATGGCAATGCATACATGGAAGGAACCACTACCCCAGGTAAGGGGTAGGGTCGTTATAATTGGTCAGTTAGTGCTGACCGTTGCTTTGTTTACCACTCTTGGGGTGGATGGCCAATTGTAGGTGCTGATAAGCTGAATTGGATTGAGCGGATTGAAGCCCTTGTAGCTTAAAGGCCCTTGAAGGCGGTGTGAAGAATTCTTGGATTTCATGTGTGGCTGGCCTGCGTGATGATGTATGAAGCCATATATTTGTAAAGAGAAACTTGTAAGGCCTTAAGGCCATAAGAGTTGTGTATTTGTATGCATTCCTAGTGTTATATATAAATGGGTGGTTTATATATTTAGTGGACATTCATGCTGACGAGTTCTTGTAACTTAAAATGCTTTCGCTAGAATGCCTCTGAGTTAGGATGCGAGTAGAAGGTGATTTTGATATGCATAAGTAATTCCACCGTTTGTTTGTGAAATACGACGTGGGGCCCCGACCGGACCTACCATTATATTCCATATGATGAATCGAGGTGTTACAAAGTGGTATCAGAGCCAGGTTTGAGATTTTTGGGAGGGAGAACATAATTAAACTCACGAATGTCCACTAGTAATATGATACATGCACGTGAGGAGCGTGAGCGTGTAGTCAAAGTATGTTTGTCGTTATGGAATGGACGTAACTGGTGTTTTGTACATTGATAGGCGACGAGGAGTGGTGTTGGGCAGTCTGAGCCCCAGCGGTCTGATGAGAGTGCGACACCAGCTGAGGCGCCTACACCTCTCTCGGCGGAGACCATACGTGTGATTACTGAGACGGTGCTCACCATGTTACATGTACAGTCTACTGGGCAGGCAAGGCCTGCCAGGGTACCAGTATGGCTTGGTTCAAGGAAGGAGCGTGTTGAAGCTGTGGTGGATGAGCAAGCAGCTGACAAGCAGTTGAAGCAGTTTATGGAGTTTCATCCACCTATGTTTGGAGGAACGGGTTCCCCAACACAGGCGCAAGATTGGCTCGCAAGAGTGAAAAGGATCCTGACAGTAATCAGGACTGCGAAGGGGCAGAATGTTACTTTCGCCACCTTTCTATTGGAAGGCGATGCAAGGCTTTGGTGGGACTAAGTGGAACTGCATCACTTGGCAGGTCGAGGCTTAGAGGTGATCTCGATAGACAAATTTTCAAGATTATTTCTGGCCAAGTATTTTCCTGTGTCGCAGCGGATTGCTATGGAGAATGAGTTCCAACGTCTGGTGCATGGTGAGAGTAGTGTTTATATGCACCTGCATGAGTTTACTAGGCTGGGGAGCTATGCGGGGTCTACTTTCGATGAGGAGGCGTGGAAGAAGAATAGATTCTATGAGGAAATATGTGATGAGTTGAGCTTGGCACTCCCGAGTTCGGTGAACCAAGTCTTCCAAGTGTTAGTAGATACAGCCCGTGCGCTGGAGAAAGATTTGAAACAGATGTAAGATAAGAAGATCCTGGCTATGGAGAAGTCGGAATTTAAAGTTCCACAGTCAGAACAATCAGAGTTTAGGAGACGAGACAAAAAGAGGTTCAGGCCTGGTGAACCAGCTCCTTCGATGGCTTCTTCGGGAGCAACCTATGGACAAGAACGTGTTGAAACACGTACATGTTTTCATTACGGGAAGCAAGGACATATAGACTGTAATTGTTGGAGTGGCCCTCCAAGGAATGAGAAAAAGACAGGTGTGTCTTATGAATAAAAGGGTAAAGCAGTGACCGTGTCATCTGCATCCCGGACGCAACCTCGAGTGCATAATCTTGAATTGCAGGAGCCGCAAAGCTCAATCAGTGAAATACAGTAGCCTCGAGTGTTTAGTTTGGAAGTACAAGATGCCATAAAATGACTTATGAAAGATGCGGATGAGCGGAAGTAAAATGGAAGAGTGAACTGTATTACTTTGGTGATGTAAATAGATGTTGTATGTAGGAATGAACAATGAGATGTTTGTGTACACTTTATTTTATCCAGGTGATCAGTTGATCAAGGTGTAATAAAGGAATGGTCCTGTTGGTATATGTATATTGAGGTTAAAGATATGAGTATGGCATGTATGTATGACATGTTATGACTTGTTTTGTGCGACGCCGTGGGGCGAGACAAGCTGCGGCCTCTGAGCTCTAACCCGGATCGTTTTGCTAAGGAACGACGTGGTTATGTTGATGTCTATAGCTGAGCTAAATTTTGGGATGAAATTTCTTGTAAGGAGGGGAGGGTCGTAACACCCCAAATCCCAATTTGGATTCAGGTTGGGCGACATAGCCTGGGACACGGGCGTGTCCCAGGGCGTGCCCTGCTCGGTTTGAGCAGCTTGTTGAGTGCTCGACGAAATGCACTCGAGAAGGTCTCGAGAGGGGACATGCCTTGTGACACGGGCGTGTCAGAGGGTGTGTCCTCCTCTGGTCGACGAACTGCGCTCGACGATCGTCGAGTGTCAAGTTAAGTTGAGAACACGGCCTGTGACACGGGCATGTCACATGGCCATGTCCTTCTCTGGATCAGCCAGGGATGTGTGCTGGTGGACACGGCCTGGGATACGGGCGTGTCCCATGGCCGTGTCCTTCTCGCGTTGGGTTGGTGGTGTACCTGACGTACACAACCACTAGACATGGACGTGTACTGAGTGACATGGGCGTGTACTGAGTGACAATAGCATGTTAGCCATGTGATACGGGTGTGTCACATGACCGTGTCCTGTTCTGGATAAGGCAGTTCGTGAGCCACTTAAGGGACACGGCCTGTGACACGGGCGTGTCAGCCCAATAATGGATATCTCTGGGCAAATCATGGTCATTCATTTCCTCATCTTGGATCCAAGGATCCAGGCCCTTCCCTCCTGATATAAGACCGAGATTGGAAGGCTAATCTTCAATTCATTTTTCTTTCTAAAAAGCTAGGGAGAGAGGAGAGCAAGTAAGGAAAGGGAGAAGGGAGCCGGCTGTCGGAAGAGCTTTGGAAAAGGGAGAAGGGAGCCGGCTGTTGGAGGAGCTTTGGAATTCCGAATCGAGATCCAGGCCCTTCCCTCCTGATATAAGACCGAGATTGGAAGGCTAATCTTCAATTCATTTTTCTTCTCTTGGCGTTATTGCTCTCCTTCGGGCCTCTCCTCTTTCTACGAGTGAGATTTCTCTCTGTAGGCAGCCCGATGTTGTTCGGTTCCCTCGCCTATAATGTCAGGGAGTGGCGAAACTCAGTATATCTCCTCCGATGGGAGTGCTCCTCTGGATTCTCTGCCTCCTATTGGATCTCTTTGTATCTCTCATGATCACGGGACTCCTCAGATTACTACTAGTTCATGGATCCAAAGCGATCGTTAAGGGTAACGATCTCCTTCTTGGACAAATGAAGTCCATCTTTATGCATAAGCACGGAATCCTCCACCAAGTGGTGGAAAGCGTAAGTGATTTCAGGTTGAGTCTGCATTTAGAGCCGGAAATAGGTATTACGACATATGCATGCTGTGTGGAGCCCATCCGGACGGTTAGTCTGGATTGGTGATGTTTATATTGTGACCGGAGAAGACTCCGTGTATTGTATGGATGCTTGTGAATTATGCTTGGTATGAGCCCTTGTATTGGGTGTGATGAACTGGAATGAATTGGAAAGCGGCTCTGCGAGAGCTGTGTGTGGAGCAGGAAAGGGAAGGTCTACCTGCGTCAAGATCTACGCTATTGACTAATTGAGCAACAAGAAATGGCTGACCTGGACCTGTGTTGTGTGAGATCGATTGGTGACAAGGCTTGGGCGGATGCAGCCCCGAACCGTCTTGCTACACCATAATGGTGTGTCGATCTGAAGTGGAAATGCTCAAGTTTGCCGTGAGATTAGCACCTCTGAGTGGGATGGGCGGAATGTCACCATCATGCGTGTTGGTGGACTAGGACCGGCCAACCAACATGTTAAAAACCTCTGCTCGGTGGTGGTGCCAAGGAGTCCGGCCCACCGTAATGTGCCTTGAGTGTACTGAGCGTCTGGCGGAGGCGTGCGCTTGTGATACTGTTGTGATACTTGTGGTGATAGCTAGATGTTATGGCAATGCATACAGGGAAGAAACCACTGCCCCGGGTAAGGGGTAGGGTCGTTATAATTGGTCAACTAGTGCTGACCGTTGCTTTGTTTACCACTCTTGGGGTGAATGGCCAATTGCAGGTGCTGATAAGCTGAATTGGATTGAGCGGATTGAAGTCCTTGCTGCTTAAAGGCCCTTGAAGGCAGTGCGAATAATTCTTGGATTTCATGTGTGGCTGGCCTGCGTGCCGATGTATGAAGCCATATATTTGTAAAGAGAAACTTGTAAGGTCTTAAGGCCCTAAGAGTTGTATATTTGTATACATTCCTGATGTTATATATAAATGAATGGTTTATATATTTAGTGGACATTCATGCTGATGAGTTCTTGCAACTTAAAATGCTTTCGCTAGAATGCCTCTGAGTTAGGATGCAAGTAGAAGGTGATTTTGATATGCATAAGTAATTCCACCCTTTGTCTGTAAAATATGGCGTTGGGCCCCGGCCGGACCCAACATTTTATTCCATATGACGAATGGAGGCGTTACAGCATGATCCATATGCTATCACATTTCCACAATGGTAATGCTCATAACCAAATCTGCTTCTTGAGGCTTCGCTAAAAACTTGATAGCCTTTTGCCCGGCATGGTGAGCTCAAGATTGGTGCAAAGTTCAGTCGGTATTACAATTCTGCAAAAGTTCATGCACGCTCCGGCGTCCAAAAGAACGTGTGCTCCTTTGTTAGTGTAGTAAGAGGACGCGTTTTCCCCAAAAAAAAATCTGCACAAAGCATTTATAACAACTGGTAAGTCATAAGAAACAATGGACTTCCACTACAGTAAATTCAATCCAATCGTGGATATAGTTGTGATCTTCGAGGGATCCTCTTAAATACTCTCTCCACTTACCGCGTGACAAACGAAAGCCACAGAGGACAATCAAAAGTCATATTTCAAGAATTTTACCATTGTGTCGGCGCCTTCTCGGGATACTCAAAACAAAATGTAGGTGAGCAGCATGCTCCTCCTCTAACTTAGAATACATCGGGATGGCATCGATAAAGATATTGACAAACTGATATGCTCTCAAAACGCCATATTCGTCAAATTCATAAACAGTAATGGCGCATTCACGAGCTCAAACGACATCATTAATTGTGAACTAATAATACTCTAGCTGTGTTGAATGTCATATTTGGGATATCACTCTCTTGTATCTACAACCAATTGTAACTGGGTTTCAAATCTAACTTCGAACACACTATAGAAATCACTAATTGTTCAACCAAATCATCAATTCGAGGGATGGAATATTTTGGCGCCGTTTGGGGGGGGGGGGGGGGGCTTATTTTAACCGGTCAAGCGGTTGCCACTTCATGAACCGGACCACAATTAAGGTGGACCTTAATTAAGGTCTGGTTCATTCGAACGCAACCACTTGATCGGTGAAATAAGTCGCCCCAAACAGAGCCTTATTCTTCTCAATTATCTTGTTCACTTCTTTGTAGTATATGCATAGCTGTAAGCGTTATTCTTTTTCACAAATAGTATCGGAACACTTCAAGGTGAATAATAAGACACCACAATGTTTGCCAGGGCAGTGTCAAATCGCGAGAAGTGGAGGCACACGTGGATATTGAGCAGAAACAGGTAGGATGGTTTTCTTATTTTCTTTTTCCTGGGGTGGTGTGAAAGACTTTTAGAAGAAATACATCAGGTTTCTTTAAGTTTGCCACTAACAATCTTTACCAAGGAGAATCGACAACAAAGATTTCAAAAAAGGGGGGGAAGAGGGGCATGGTTTGCGTCTTTACAGTCGTCTATGCCAAATCACACATTTGAGAATTTTTACCTCTTGGAATTCTCTTGCGGGGTAGACATATTAAAGATGGGGAACAAATTCTGACATGAGATTTCCTGGAAAATAAGATTTAAGAATATCTAAAATTGCCATGGTTTTTCTTCATAAAAATCTCTGATCACCAATAAAAAAAATATCGATTTAAAAATTCTCACTATTTAAGCTATCCTTGGGAACTTGGATTGAATCCAAATGATTATGGCATAGACAGGGAATGACAAATCGCATCTTTTCTATTGCGCTTGCAAGGATGAACCTTTATATATATATACATATATATATATATATACACACACACACACACGTATATATATAGACACACACACGAGCATCTTCGCACGGGCTACGCTCATGCTCGATGCTCTCGGGCGGCCTTCGGCCGCATTCAGGCGGGCAACTTACAGATGCCTCGACACGGGCTTTGCACGTGTTCGATGCGTCTGCAAGTTGTGCTTGCATCAAGGCGGGTTATGTCCGCAACATATACATATGAGCAATCAAAATGATCGTAAAAAATATACATTAATATTACAATATTTATATTGTAAAAAAAATATTATTTAACGTAAATATATTATTTTTGCTCTCTCTTTCTCTTCGTATCCCTCCCTCCCTCTCTCTAGCTCTCTCTCCCTCACACTCTCATCTCCTCTCTCTTTAATAATAATAATAATAATAATAATAATAATAATAGTAATGTTGAATTCTGTGAAGTGAAAGTGGGTGAATGGAAGGCTTGGGAAACCTAGCCGCGCGGACTACGCGGACTGGGTTGGCGGACTGCTAGGTCGGCAGGGATGTTGCAGGCGGTTTGCTCTGTGGCGGCCTGGGCGGTCTGTTCGCGCGGACTACGCGGACAGCAGCGGCGGTCTAACAGGCCAGTGTATGCTCAGCAGGCGGTTGACTCCCAGGAAGTAACCGGGCGGATAGGAATGTTATCCGCGGAGTCCGGCTTGAAGCGGACTGAAGAACTGGAGCTCGGCAGACCGGTTTGGCAGTTGCCTTGGTCTTGCTCTAGTGAAGCGGCAGCGGGAAGCCGCGGAGACCGCCGGTCAGCGCGGACTGGAACTGGAGGTCGCCCGGTATGGCGGGCTAGATCCAGTGTCCGCCAGTAAGTGCGGACTGGCCCTTGTGGCCAGCAGACTAGACTTGGTGGGAATTGAACCAAGTCCAGGATGGCTCAGTCCGGGGAGATCGCGCAGTGGAGCGCGGGCTGGTTTCTCAGTCCGCCAAGCGTAGTAGAAGTGCAGTTGCCTTGTTTGCTAGCTTGGGGAAATGCGGACTGGAGAATTGCTTGTGCAGGAGCGTGCGGACTGGAGCCGGAGTCCGCTGAGTCCGGTTTAGCCTTGTGACGAGGTTATGGACTCAGGAGTTGCGGACTGGAGTCTGCTGTTAGCGGACTGGATTGGCGTGTCCGCTAAGTCCGGAGGTGCCTTGGCAATGAGGCAATGGACTTGGGATATGCGGACGGAAACCGGGTGTCCGCTGAGTCCGACAGGTGCCTTGATGGCGAAGCTGCGGGCTCGGGTTTTGCGGGCTGATGCCTTGTCCGCAGAATGGCGGAAACGGCTGTTGTGGAGTCCGGCTGTGGTGGTCCTGGCTTGGCCTCTGGCGGCAAGGCGGGCTGGATATTGGAGTCCGGCCTTGGAGAAGCTGGGGCGGACTGGCTATCTGCACAGGAGCGGCGAACTGGAAGGTGTGTCCGCAGGCTGGCGGACACACTTGTTCTAGCTGCGGGTTGTGGCGGTGATCCTATCGGCTAGGGCGGTGACCATACTCATCGTTGTGCCTATAAATAGGACCCATGTCACATCAGGAAAAAGGGGGAACCTAGACCGAAGTAAGTGAACAGTAATTGAGCTCGCGTAAGTTGCTGCGGTCTGGACTTTGTGTCCGCGCGGATTGAGAGTTGACCCGGTTGTGCTGTGAAGGTTGTGCGGATAGCGCTGGAAAGCCAGGACTTGGCTCTGATTGCGGTCAGGGACAGTGCGGACTCTGCGGTTAAGCAACAGGCGGTAAACAGCAGGTCGCGGATAGCGACTAGGCGGTTTTCTCTTTGGCGACTTGGTTCGGGGTTCAGGAAGTCGCCTGCTTCAGGCGGACTGTTCCATTCGGTGACGCAGCTTGTGCGGTCTGGCGGCGTGCAGATCGGCGGTGAAGAGCTAAGCATTGGAAGAAGGGGTGAGTCCGCGCGGCTTGGGTTGCGGTCTGGCGACCTGGCGGACTGAGCGGACTCCACAGCAGTAGGTCGGCGGCTTGTTGATTGAGTCCGCCCGGCTTGTTTTTTGTTCTTGTCTTTGTAACTGTCTCTGCTCTCCCGGTGTTGGGTTTTGGTGAAGCATGTCTCGCCATGTATGTCTTGCCTTGTAAAGAAGTTTGCTCTTGATCAATAAAGAAGCTTGTGCTGCATGTGTTGCTGGTTGTTACTGCTTTGTTGAGATAACCCCTGCTAACTCCACGATCCGGAAAAACTTTCAACATTATAAGTGAGCGTATTCTCCTTCGGTTTGTTGAGTTTTCAACAAGGTATCCAAGGGGGCGTCTGCGGTTTGTTGAATTTTAACATGGTATCAGAGGCAGGTTGTTGGAGTGGTCAAGCAGTGCTCAATGGAAGTAGTTGCTCGTCTGTAGAGGAAACCAGTGGTAGAACCATGGCAGTGGAGGATGCAAGTTGTCTTGGTATTGATCTTCTTACAGAGACGAACTGTGAACGGTGGAAGTCCTGTATGAAGAGCTTTCTTCTTGGCGAGGACCTTTGGGAGGTTGTATGCGAAGCAGGAAGACAAGAGGATACTGCTGGCAATGCTGAGGCGATGAGATCTTGGAAGGAGGCAAATGCGAAAGCGGAGTCTATTCTCAAGCAGGTGATCTCATCGGAGCTCTTGGACCACATCAGTGGATGTCGGTCAGCTGCGGAGGTCTGGACTTCCCTTGATGGGTTGTTCAGGAAGAAGGTGAAGGTTGATGCTGAAGATGGTCCCTCTACTTCGTATCAGGAAGAAAGGAGTGTTTCTCCTAGGCGTGATAGGAAGAGGAAGGAAGGACCACGGTGCTATAAATGCAAGCAGCAAGGTCATCTTCGGAAGGAGTGCAAGGTTGTCTTGCTCTCGGCGAACGTTGCTCAGGTAGGGAGGAAAGAGAAGAACGTAGTTGGGATTTCAACTAGTTCTGGAGCTGATCGGATGAATGCCAGTGATAGTGCTGCTATCTGGCATGAAAGACTGGGGCATGTAGGGATGGACAAGCTGAAAGCAATGGCGGAAAGAAGACTCGTAAGAGGCTTGCCTAGATTGTCATCCTATGGCGATGGTCGGGGGTGTGCGGGATGTCAGGAAAGTGGAGCCTATCGCTTCATGGTCGACAAAGCACAATCCAGATGTAATGCACCATTGGCGGTTGTCCATTGTGCTCTGGTGGGACCGACCGTCACGGCCAGTCTTGGAGGCAGCAGGTTCATGCTGATATTGGTTGATGACTATTCTGGGTATACTTGGGTATACTTTATGAAGAAGAAGTCCAGCATGGTACGCTTGTTTGTGGAGTTCAAGAAGCTTGTCGAAGGCCAGCTTGGCCGGAGGATCAAGGTGTTGAGGACAAGTATCGGTGGTGAGTTTGGCTCAACCGAGTTCTCACGCTTTTGCAGGAAGCAAGGGATCCGGATGGAGCTTTCTTGTGGACATACTTCACAACAGGGTAGTATTGCAGCTCGGATGATGCGTTGGTTAACGGAGACCTGCAAGTGTTGGCTTCAGAGTAAAGGCGTTCCGAAGGCTCTTTGGGCGGAGGGAATTGCCCGTGCTGCTCATGTCATCAACCAGATGCCTCTTAGTCCGATCATAATGAAGACTCCTTATGAGCTGATGTTCGGAGTGAAGCCCTCAGTGAAGCACCTTTGGGTGTTTGGATCTACCTGCTATATACACTCTCCGGGTGCTCTCAAGACAAAGCTAGTCTTTGTTGGGTATGATGAGCAGAGAAGAAGATGGAGGTGTATGGATCCTGCGACGAAGAAACTCATAGTGTCGAGAGACATTGTTTTTGATGAGTTGACGCCGTATTGGGGTAGCTCTTATGTGGAGCTAGAGATAAGCAGGTCAGATGGTGGGCTGAAGGAGGCTGCTGCTAAGGAAGTGGAGTTGCCTGAGTCACAAGGTGCTCCAGGTTGTTCTAGCTACGGGGCAAAGGCGTCAGAGTCGGGAAGAAGGGGGAGCGATGCTCCAGGACCTTCTGGCTCGAAGGCGGAGGCTTCCGGTTAAGGAAGCAAGGGGAGCGATGTTCCAGACAGTTCTTGTTCAAGAGGCGAGTCTTCTGGTTCAGGTAGCAGGGGGAGCGTTGCTCCAGGTGCTCTTGGTTCCAGTAAGGAGGCGTCTTGTTCAGGGAGCAAAGGGAGCATTGTTCCGGGTTTGCCCGGGAACGGAGCTGGTTCAATAGCAGCGGAGGTGGTTAGCCATGATCAGGTTCTTCGGAGATCGACGAGGATCAGTAAGCCACCAGCTCGATATTGTGAAGGGAACACGACGGACTTGGTCCCGTGTTTCCTTGTTAGCCCTCAGGTCGAGCAAGGTACTTCTGGCTGTGATGACCCCACTAGAATCAAGGAGGTGGTTGACACCAAGTCTGAAGAGGTGACTTCTCTCAGAGGCAACGAGGCTTGGACTTCAGTGTCCAAGGAAGTTGGTGATACTCCTGTGATGCAAGAGTGGAGGTTGAAGCTGAAGAAGGCAGAGGGAAGCATGACTCCTTTTTGGAGATGCTGGAGGGCTCCCTCATGGTCCATGATATGCGGGGCGAGGACTATGTCTTGGACATCTCTTCGTAGATGCTATCGGAGGGACCAGGTGCAAGGTTACGGGAGCTGCTGGAGTTATTCACCACTTCTCACTTCAAGGGTGTTAGAAAGCAGTAAAAAGAGAGAACAAGCAGAATAACTTTTGAATAATTGAAATTTTATTATCCAAAAATGATATCTATTACAAAGGTATGCCCTCCCTTATATAGAATGGAGGAGAGAAGAGAGAATACAAATAAGAGATGTGGGACTAAAAAATACAAGTTAAGCGGACTGTACAAGGTAAAACCGCACAAGCCGCGCGGTTAGACAGAAGGGCTAACCGCACGGCTTACCATAAGAGAAGCAGATAGGTCGCCGATGAAGATCGCTAGACCGCCCGGTTAACAAGCCGAAGAGTCAAGCCGCCAGACCGCGCGGTCTCCAACCCGCCAAGACAGACCGCCCGGTCTCCAACTTTAACACTCCCCCTCAAGCTGGAGCATATATATCAACCATGCCCAGCTTGTCGCAAACATGCAGAAACGAGGCGGAAACTGGCTTGGTGAAGATGTCAGCCAGCTCTTTATCAGACGTGACAAAAGGAGTGCAAATCTGTTCTTTTAAAATCTCTTCACGAATGAAATGGCAGTCGACCTCAATGTGCTTGGTTCTTTCATGGAATACCAGATTTTTGGAGATGTATATGGCGGCCTTGTTATCACAGAACATAGGTAGAGGATGGTTGTACACCTCTCCTAAGTCTAGCATGAGAGCCCGCAGCCATTTTAATTCACAAGTGGTTGACGCCATACTGCGATACTCAGCTTCTGCACTGGACCTGGAGACAACAGACTGCTTCTTGCTCTTCCAGCTCACCAGATTTCCCCCAACAAATGTGCAAAATCCTGAGGTTGACTTGCGATCCCCTTTGTCATCAGCATAACTTGCATCTGAGTAGGCTTCAATCCTCAGATGACCATTCTTCTGAAAAAGTAGGCCTTTCCCAGGCGCTGCTTTGACATACTCCAAGATCCGCAAGGCGGACTGTAGATGACACTCCCTAGGCGCTTGCATGAACTGACTCACCTTACCTACAGCATAGGAAATGTCGGGTCTGGTCACTGTGAGGTATATGAGCTTACCAACCAGACGCCTGTACCGCGAACTATCTGAAAGAGGAGGAGAATCATCTGTCCAGGTTTTGTCCTCCCCAGTAGCCATGGGGCATCGGGCAGGTTTTGCTCCAGTCAATCCTGCCTCTTTTAGAAGATCAAGGGCATACTTACGCTGAGAGAGAACTAAGGAGTCGGGCTTCCGAGAGATTTCGATCCCCAGGAAGTACTTTGGAGAGCCCATATCTTTAGTGATGAGATGTTGGCGAAGATGTCGCTTTGTCAGGGCTACCCCTTCCTGGTCATCGCCGGTGAGAAGAATATCATCGACATACACAGCCAGAACAACCAGCCCAGAAGGAGTTTTACGAATAAAGAGAGAGTGATCAGCAGAGCTTCGCACAAAACCAACAGCCGCCACAATGCCGCTGAACTTGTCAAACCAAGCTCGAGGACTCTGCTTGAGGCCATAAATTGCCTTCTGCAACCGGCATACCCGTGTCTCCCCCTGAGCAACATACCCAGGAGGTTGCTCCATGTAAACGGCCTCGTGAAGGTCACCATAAAGGAAGGCATTCTTGACGTCCAGCTGAGAGATCGGCCAATCTCGATTGACGGCCACAGAGAGAAGAACCCGGATAGTGCTGAGACGAGCCACGGGGGAGAAGGTGTCAAAGTAATCAACCCCATAAGTCTGAGTAAAGCCCTTAGCAACCAGGCGAGCCTTATAGCGATCCACAGTGCCGTCGGGGCCAAATTTGACCACAAAGACCCAGCGACAGCCAACAACATCAGTACCAAAGGGAGGAGGAACAAGAGTCCATGTACCCCGCTCCGTGAGGGTCGCCATTTCCTCATCCATGGCCAGCTTCCAATGGGGAATCGCAAGGGCTTCCTGATAGGAACGAGGCGTGGCAGTAGCAGAGATAGCCAGCGCAAAGGCCCGGCGAGAAGGTGTAAGACGATCATAGGAAACAACAGCAGCCAGGGGGTGAAGGGTACATGTCCGCACCCCTTTTCGAAGCGCCACAGGGAGATCCAGGTCGGCAGCCCCCTCGGGATCCGGAGCGTCCGTGGCAGAGAGAGCTGGCCCGGGAGAAGAGAGCGACGGCGGCGTAGAGGGTGGAGAGGGAGGTGGAGAAGGGGGGGAGAGAGGAGGAGCGAGAGGAGGAGACGGAGAGGGAGGAGGAGGGGGTATCTCGGTAGGAGATAAGGGAACGAAGGGAATAGTAGGAGAGTCAGAAGGTGGGGAAGGAGAGGAGGAGGGAGCCGAGAAGTAGGAGGCATTCTCGAAGAAGGTAACGTCAGCAGAGACGAACTGCTGACGAAGAACAGGGTTAAAGCAACAATAGCCTTTCTGAGTGGTGGAGTACCCCAGAAAGACACATTTGGTGGAGCGGGGGGAAAGCTTGTCACGGGTGGCAGATGGCGTATGGACAAAGGCAGTGCAGCCAAAGATGCGGAGAGGGAGAGGAAAGGGCTCCTTGTCCGGATAGAGAATGGAGAAGGGTGTTTTCCCGCGGAGAAGGGTGGATGGAAGACGATTGATGAGGTAGCAGGCAAGGAGAACGGCATAGCCCCAATACGAGCGAGGGACATGCATCTGGGTCATTAAAGTGTGTGCCACATCGAGGAGGTGACGGTTTTTGCGTTCCGCCACCCCATTTTGTTGGGAGATGTAAACACAGCTAGTCTGATGAATAATGCCATGTTGCACACAAAAAGAAGTAAAAGCATGACTTAGATATTCCTTAGCATTATCAGAACGAAGAGTATTAATACAAAGATTGAACTGATTTTTAATCAACTGATAAAAGGATATCCATACATCTAAAAGTTCAGAGCGATCTCGGAGGAGATACACCCAAGTACAACGAGAAAAATCATCTATAAAGGTTACAAAATAAGAACTACCCCGACCAATGGTGAGGGTAGGAGCAGGTCCCCAGATATCAGAGTGGACAAGATCAAAAGGACGAGTAGAGCCCCGTCCGAGCTTCGGCGGGAAGGAGGAACGGTGATGCTTGCCGAGTTGACAGGCGTCGCATTGGAGAGGAGCACTGGATGGAAGGAGGTGCGGCAGAAGCTGATGTAGTATACGGGGAGGAGGATGACCGAGACGGAGATGCCACTGCAGAAGATCCGTACAGGAAGAGGAGAAGGCAGATAAGGCGGAAACATTGTCGAGGAAGTAGAGGCCGCCGCTCTCAGTCCCAGTAGCAATCGTCCGGTGGGAGCTCGGATCCTGAAAAGAACAAGAAGTTGGTGTAAAGGTCACAGAACACTGAAGCTGTTTACATAAAGAGGTAACAGACAACAGATTGCACGGAAACTTGGGCACATAGAGAGTGTCCGCTAGGCTTAGTGAGGGAGTAACATGAACCACACCCGTCCCATGAACCGGGGAGGGAGAACCATCCGCAATTAGGACCGGGGGCAACCGATCATGATGTTCGAGCAAGGAGAAGCACTGAGGGTTGCCCGTCATGTGATTAGTGGCACCAGAGTCGATAAGCCATTTACCTTGAGTCACCACGTGGGCACTACCTGAAGAAGTCACAACAGAGGCAGATGGCTTGGAAGAGTCACCGGAGGGGCGAAGATGAGGATGCTTTGTCCAGCAGCGTTCGAAAGTATGGCCGGTGCGGCCACAATGAGAACAGATGTAGCGGGAAGAAGCACGGCCGCCGGTCTGATGACCGCGACTACCAGAGCCACTGCGCTGAGCCTGATGAGAATAGTGGTCCGGTGAGGGAGAAGGAGCGGGCAATAGCGGGCGCTGAAGCAGAGAGGTAACAGCAGCGATGCGGGCAGCGGTGGCATCTAAAGTGGGAGATTCAGCCTCACCCAGAATTTGCTGGCGGATCATGTCATAAGTATCGGGAAGCCGGAGCAGATAACACACGACCAGAAGCTCCTGGAAGTGCTTGTGTTGTTGAGCCAAATCCGCAGAAAAAGGACGATTCTGAAGAATCTCAGCCCCAAGAGCCTGGACCTGTTGGTAGGCAGCAGCAGGAGACAAGGTGGGACGGGCAAAGAGGTCCGCATACAACGTATAGATGCGGGAAGTCTGAGCCCCTTTGGAGTACAAAGCGGCAAGATGAAGCCAAGCGGCCTTGACCGTCTCATCATGACGGATGACGGGAAGGCACTCATCAGAAAGACTGTTCGCAAGCCAAGTACGCACAAGCGCGTCACTGGCATCCCAGTCATCAAAGAGAGGTGAAGTGATAGGAGGTGGGTCATCAACGAGGTGGTGGCGTTTGCGTTGTGAGCGAAGAAGAAAGGTGAAAGAGACGCTCCAATCCGGGTAGTTGGAGCCAACAAGTTTGGAAACGGTCCCAAGGTTCCCGGAAGGAGTAGGGGGAAGAGGTGGAGCCGGATTGGCAACAGGGGTGGTGGCAGTAGAGGCATCAGAAAAAGCCATAGCAGCGGGAAACAAGGGAAGCCGGGCGGTTAGGATACAACCCGCACGGATAGGAAGAAAAGCTGCAGCGGTCTCGAGGGTAGAAACCAGCGGCCAGAAAAGCCACGACCAAACCGCAGACGCAAGCAGAGGGGAAGAAGTCGAGCGGCTAGAGGACAAGCCGCACGAACAGGAGCAGGGACAAAAAACAGGTCGCTGCGATAGGAGGCGGCGGGTAGGTAACAATCCGCGCAAAGAAAGAAGGGCGGCAGCGGTCTCAAGGGACTAAATCCAGCGGCCAGAAAGGCCACGACCTAGCTGCAGACACAAGCAGAGGGGAAGAGGGCGAACGGCTAGAGGATAGGCCGCGCGAATAGAAAGCAAACCGGCACAACAAGCCGGGCAGACAGCAAGACACAGAATCAGGAGGAGTAGATCGAGTCCTCTGATACCATGTTAGAAAGCAGTAAAAAGAGAGAACAAGCAGAATAACTTTTGAATAATTGAAATTTTATTATCCAAAAATGATATCTATTACAAAGGTATGCCCTCCCTTATATAGAATGGAGGAGAGAAGAGAGAATACAAATAAGAGATGTGGGACTAAAAAATACAAGTTAAGCGGACTGTACAAGGTAAAACCGCACAAGCCGCGCGGTTAGACAGAAGGGCTAACCGCACGGCTTACCATAAGAGAAGCAGATAGGTCGCCGATGAAGATCGCTAGACCGCCCGGTTAACAAGCCGAAGAGTCAAGCCGCCAGACCGCGCGGTCTCCAACCCGCCAAGACAGACCGCCCGGTCTCCAACTTTAACAAAGGGGGAGTGTTGAATTCTGTGAAGTGAAAGTGGGTGAATGGAAGGCTTGGGAAACCTATCCGCGCGGACTACGCGGACTGGGTTGGCAGACTGCTAGGTCGGCAGGGATGTTGCAGGCGGTTTGCTCTGTGGCGGCCTGGGCGGTCTGTTCGCACGGACTACGCGGACAGCAGCGGCGGTCTGACAGGCCAGTGTATGCTCAGCAGGCGGTTGACTCCCAGGAAGTAACCGGGCGGATAGGAATGTTATCCGCGGAGTCCGGCTTGAAGCGGACTGAAGAACTGGAGCTCGGCAGACCGGTTTGGCAGTTGCCTTGGTCTTGCTCTAGTGAAGCGGCAGCGGGAAGCCGCGGAGACCGCCGGTCAGCGCGGACAGGAACTGGAGGTCGCCCGGTATGGCGGGCTAGATCCAGTGTCCGCCAGTAAGTGCGGACTGGCCCTTGTGGCCAGCGGACTGGACTTGGTGGGAATTGAACCAAGTCCAGGATGGCTCAGTCCGGGGAGATCGTGCAGTGGAGCGCGGGCTGGTTTCTCAGTCCGCCAAGCGTAGAAGAAGTACAGTTGCCTTGTTTGCTAGCTTGGGGAAATGCGGACTGGAGAATTGCTTGTGCAGGAGCGTGCGGACTGGAGCCGGAGTCCGCTGAGTCCGGTTTAGCCTTGTGATGAGGTTATGGACTCAGAAGTTGCGGACTGGAGTCTGCTGTTAGCGGACTGGATTGGCGTGTCCGCTAAGTCCGGAGGTGCCTTGGCAATGAGGCAATGGACTTGGGATATGCGGACGGAAGCCGGGTGTCCGCTGAGTCCGGCAGGTGCCTTGATGGCGAAGCTGCGGGCTCGGGTTTTGCGGGCTGATGCCTTGTCCGCAGAATGGCGGACACGGCTGTTGTGGAGTCCGGCTGTGTTGGTCCTGGCTTGGCCTCTGGCGGCAAGGCGGGCTGGATATTGGAGTCCGGCCTTGGAGAAGTTGGGGCGGACTGGCTATCTGCACAGGAGCGGCGAACTGGAAGGTGTGTTCGCGGGCTGGCGGACACACTTGTTCTAGCTGCGGGTTGTGGCGGTGATCCTATCGGCTAGGGCGGTGACCATACTCATCGTCGTGCCTATAAATAGGATCCATGTCACATCAGGAAAAAGGGGGAACCTAGACCGAAGTAAGTGAACAGTAATTGAGCTCGCGTAAGTTGCTGCGGTCTGGACTTTGTGTCCGCGCGGATTGAGAGTTGACCCGGTTGTGTTGTGCAGGTTGTGCGGATAGCGCTGGAAAGCCAGGACTTGGCTCTGATTGCGGTCAGGGACAGTGCGGACTCTGCGGTTAAGCAACAGGCGGTAAACAGCAGGTCGCGGATAGCGACCAGGCGGTCTTCTCTTTGGCGACTTGGTTCGGGGTTCAGGAAGTCGCCTGCTTCAGGCGGACTGTTCCATTCGGTGATGCAGCTTGTGCGGTCTGGCGGCGTGCAGATCGGCGGTGAAGAGCTAAGCATTGGAAGAAGGGGTGAGACCGCGCGGCTTGGGTTGCGGTCTGGCGACCTGACGGACTGAGCGGACTCCACAGCAGTAGGTCGGCGGCTTGTTGATTGAGTCCGCCCGGCTTATTTTTTGTTCTTGTCTTTGTAACTGTCTCTGCTCTCCCGGTGTTGGGTTTTGGTGAAGCATGTCTCGCCATGTATGTCTCGCCTTGTAAAGAAGTTTGCTCTTGATCAATAAAGAAGCTTGTGCTGCATGTGTTGCTGGTTGTTACTGCTTTGTTGAGATAACCCCTGCTAACTCCACGATCCGGGAAAACTTTCAACATTATAAGTGGGCGTATTCTCCTTCGGTTTGTTGAGTTTTCAACAGGGTATCCAAGGGGGCGTCTGCAGTTTGTTGAATTTTAACAAATATATATATATATATATATATATATATATATATATATATATATATATATATATATATATATATATATATATATATAAAGAAATCTCGCCACCCTCTCTCCCTCTCTCTACTCTCTCTCTCTCTCTCTCTCTCTTTCCCTCCTCTCTCTCTCCCCCATCTCATGCTTTTCTCTCATGGTCCAATGGCTCTTGTTTGATCTATGGTGTGCCTCCAAATACCTATATTGCTTTATATAATAAGATATATATCTTTCTTATCTTTATTATATAAATGAATATAGATATCTTAGAGCACACCATTGTTTTCATTTGAGTTGCCCGATCAAATTTTTTGGTAAAATGGCCACCGTTGGATTTAAAGAACCTGCACCTTTATCTCCCGCACCTTTATGTCCAGACTCCCGCAGAAGCAAGCTACTTTTATATTACTTTTGCAGGCGACATAATTAATCATCTCTTTCTTTCCTTTAGGCGATATAATTACTTTTGCCTATAATGTTATTAGTCGCCTGTTCTTCTCCCATGTCGTTTCCTCCGAAAGCAGGGGCACAACAATAGCGTTGTCATGTCTCCTCCTGCATTTCCCGTGCACGCCGAAAGTGTTTCCCCCTCCGCCTATGACATCATCGATCGGCGTATGTAAGCAGCAGCTTCTTCCCTTTAACTCCTCAACTCCCTAAATCATTTCCCTCTCCCGCCTCATACTTCCTCCCGCACACCCCTAGGGCATCGCTCGGCGCACGGCAGCTGCTGCTGCTTCTTCCCTTTAACTCCTCAACATGCTGCTGAACATTCCTCCTGCAGACGCCACGGGAAGCACCTCCGGTATGCTCCTACTCTATGTTTTTTTAATCATCAAGCTGAAACACGTTTAAAGCAAAGGTGCAGGATTATGCAAAGGTGCAGGATTGCTCGACGCACGGCTGCAGCTGTTGCTTCTTCCCTTTATTGCTTTGATTTCATAATTTTTACTCTCATTTTCATTGAAACTACCATAAAACTATCAATTTGGAAGGCTCTGGTGAAACATTTCATGGTTAATTTACATCATAATGTTTGAATAACTATTTATTGTTGCTACAAGAAAAAGTACCGCCAATGACGTACTTATATAATATCTCTATATTGTTGTGCATTGAAGATGTTTAATTATTTTACTGACTCAGATTATGTTGTGTGAATGAGCAGGTTGTGTTGATATCAAACTGTCCCTTTATTGCTTTGATTTAATAAGCCTTTCTACCACCTCCTCCATGGTAATTTTCATCTCCGACAATGGAGTGGCTGTGAGTTGTTCAATTCTCTCTATTTTGCCAGCACAATAAAACAGGCCTTCTGCCATTAAAGATTTGATTAGTTAAGCTCACCAAGAAAATAGACTTGAAATGACGATGTTATCTTGCAAGATCTCAAATTTTAGGTGTCGTATGAGTTGTGGAATAAAAATCCACCATAGTAGGAGCAGAAAATCTTTAATGAAGTAAAATAAGAAGAATATCAACTTAAATAAGAAATTTAAGAACGAGGACGCAACCAGCTTGAATGCGGGCGCAACCCACTCATAATCTATTTGCCTTTTGATAGTTTTTTGTTATCTTTGGCAAATGGTAGAGATGTCTGAGCATTCATGCTTGTTCATTGAAGCTCATTTTTCCAGCTTTAATGATTTTTAATTACTCTAACTAGAATCCTTAAATTTTTATCTTCCAGCTTGCTAAGTGACTCAATGCAATATTTCTTTCAGTCATTAGAGCTTCATTAGAAGGTTGATGATTTGCATGTGCATACCCTTTACATGTTAGTGCTAATTTGGCAAGTAGGCATTCTCTCAATTTCAGCCGTTGAATCTCATCTACTCTTGATTCCCACCATTACATTGTGACACCACTCGTAAAATATTGGAACCATTTATCTGCACTCACTATATGATTGTCTCATTTGTGTGTGTACATATATACATATTGTTATATATTGGATTTACTAAGCGCAGCCTGCTAGAATGCGTGTTTCCACTATTGTGTTGAAACAATTAATGAGGTTTTATATAGAGTCAGGTAATTGATCGTTCAAACATTACTCTTTAACAATCAGAACTCATTAACGCATATTTCAACAATGGAGTACACATGAAGTCAAGAATTACGTCAAAATCTACTGACTCCGGGTACTATATGCCTAATTTTATAAACATCCTGACACGCAATATCGCCGTCCGCGAACAATGTCGCCTCCCACGAACAATGTCGCCGCCCACGAACAATATCGCCGCCCACAACCAATGTCGTCACCCACGATAAATGTCGCACTCACGACCAATATCGCAGTACACGACACATGTTGTCGCCCACTACCAATGTTGTTGCCAAGCGGGCGACGCCCGTAGCGACGCATCGAAAACGGGCAGAACCCGTTCGAAGACGCTAGTATATTATAAAACAATCTCCATATTTGAAGCACACCACACTTTTTATTGAGACCATTGGATCAAATCTGATCACCAAGATGAAGAGAGAGAAAAAGAAAGAAAAGAGAGGGGAAGAGTAATTAATATTAAAAAATAAAAAATTAAAGGTGAGAGGGGCGGAAGAATGGGGGGAGATAGAGAGAGAAGGAGAGAGGAGGAGGGATGAAAAGAGGAGACATAAATTAAAGTTTTTAGGTAAGAATGTGAAATATTTTATAAAATAAAAAACAGAAATATTAAATCATATTTTTTATGGACATTTGAAGTACACATATGTATATGTTTTGTATAAAAGTAAGGGTGCAAACGAATCCCGTTCATAGGCAGGCGTAGCCTGCTCATAGGCGAGTGCTACTCGCTCGAATGTGGGCACAGCCTGTTCGACTTTGGGCGAAGCCCGCTAAGAGACAACGAGCAAGGGCGATGCCCGTGCAAAGGCGGGCGAAGCCTGCCTGAATGCGGTCAAAGGCCGCCCGAGAGCATCGAGCACAGACATAGCACGTGCGAAGATGCACAGGCAAAGTTTTCATGTGCGGCACGGTGGGCCCCCCATATAATCTCACATTTGTCGGGGGGCGGGCGAAGCCCACCGTCGCCGGCCGGGTACTGTGGCGCGTGGTCATAGGGGCGGAGCCCCGTGTCGGGCACTCATTTATATATATATATAAATATATATATATGTGTATATATATATATATATATATATATATATATATATATATATATATATATATATATATATATATATATATATATATATATATATATATATATATATATATATATATATCTGTGTGTGTGTTTGGAATATATAAGTTCAAGTTTTTTTAAGTCTAAAAAAACTTGAGCTGGTTCTCTCATAATACTTATCAGAATTAGGAAAATAATATATGCATTTGTAGCAAAGAAAAAGATCTACAACTTTCATGTTGAATCTTTTTCCAAAATTTACACGGTTTAGCCCCCGAAAGGTTGCTCGCTCGAATTATTAAATTTATTATTATTATTTTCATTTCGACCAAGAAATATTTCGGGCGAGATTCCGGCCAAACCATGCAAATTTTGAAAGAATATTTAACATGAAAGTTTTATATCTCGTTCTTAGCTACAAAATGCATATATTATTTGCCTAATTCTGATACGTATTGTGGGAGAACCAGCTCAAACTTTTTTAGGCTTATGATACAGTTCATATGCAAAGAGAGCTATGTGCGAAGGTGCGAAGAAGCCCAGGCCACCATCAGATTTCATCTCGCCTCTACTGAATCAAACGGCCAATAGCATCACACTGCCACCTCCAGTGGCTACGGGCTCGCCGGTCGCCCGAGGTTCGTCGGCGGCCACACCGACGAACTCCGGACGGCCGGTGTCCGCCGAGCCCACCGCCTCCGACGATGGCGGTGTGGTGCTGCAAATTTTTTCTTTTTGCAGCGCCGACGCCAGCGGCTGCGGGGTCGCTTGACACCGGCCGCCCGGTGAGCCCCGAGCCGCCGGTGCCGCTGCTGGCCGTCTCCCACTTCGCACCTTCGCACAGTTCCTGTGTTCGCACAGGATGTAAGACCCTCTTTTTGTTGCAAAACCAATCGGGTCTTATGCCCAGAACCGCCGCTTTGCGCTGAAACCAACACGCCCGTGAAGGTCGTCACTACAAATCTTCGATCCTATCAGCCATACCAATATCAGAAAAGAAGAGTAAAAGTATAAATAGTACATGAGTAAAGTAAAACTCAGTGCTAGTCCACCAGAATCACATATATATAAATAAATCTCCACGAAGGGAGAGTCCACAGAAATGATAAAACAAAGTACTACAGAGGGCTCGCGCCCGATAAATCAAAATTCTCACTACAAATCACTCAATTGCGGAAGCAAATCTATAATATACTAATGATCGATACTCACTGTCCCTACTGGCAGAACTCCCATGTTGGACTGTCCCATCTCCAAGCGCACCGACCTCTGGGGCTACATCTCCTGGTGCGGGTCCACGATCCCCTAAAATGATTTGGTCAAAGACCATTAGTCTAAAAGACTAAGTCCTATCATCCACCAACCCTCCCCCATGGCTCCTAGGCACCGAGCGGAGAGGAGGAAAGGGAAGGTAATGAAGGTGGAGAGTAACATAGTAAGAAGGTGACAGAGGAAATAGTCTAACATGACTATATAACCATAACAAGTATAAGTAAGCAGTAGTAGGTAAGAAGTATAAGTATATACGAGAACAAGTGAACAAGTACAGTATAAGAAAGTAAACTAATAAAGTAACCATGACCTATATGAATGCCCATGCAAACCTATATACCAAGGGGTCGTTTTGCAAGGACTATTATATAAACCATCACATACCACTTTATACAATAGGTGTCAGGGGTTATATGCAATGATGATGCTATGACATGCAAGTATGCCATGATGTGAATCATGCAAGTGCGACACACACACTCGACTCTATGCACACAGACCTTTAGTTCCCCCTTTCTAGAGCCTAACCTCCCAGGATATCTCCGTAGTGGAAAATGGAAGCGGTGGGTTGGGCCTCGCCCACCTCTAAATCGGTATTAACACTACCGGTCAGACCTATCATACGCCTCAACGTTGGTGCACTAAGCGGAGCTCCTGCGTACTCTTGCTGGTTGTGCACCTGGCTTTATTTGGCTAAGTGCTAAACCACACTTGCCGAGTCAATGTATTGGGGTCGGTGTGATGACATTCCAATACCGAAGACCCACCACCTTATATCTTATGCACATGGAACATTAATGTATTTCCCACCGAGCCAAAGCTCCCCGAACTATTCCGTCTGTCGCAACTATCTACCGAGCTAAGAGCTCCCCGAACTAACCCGTCCATCACAGTTATCTACCAAGCCATCGGCTCGACGGGATAACCTGCCCATCACCAAAACCACCGAGCCTACCGCTCGTGAGACCTAACCTAACTCCCACAACAACGGGGAGTGTGAGTGTAAGTGTAACCCTAGAGTATTTCTAATTACTCTTCCATTCCATTTAGTCTTATGGTTTACGTTAACCTTGGACTCCCCGGGGCATTCCTTGTGAAGGGCTCTCGAGGGCACTAGGAACTACGATGGGCCGAAGCCCAAAGCTCCATTTCGCAAGGTACTTATTATTATTGGTTATTAAAAAATTCCCAATCCATTTAAGATTATACTTAATATAACCCTAGTGCATTTGACTCTCTCTCTCTCTCTCTCTCTCTCTCCACAGGAAAGACGAACTTTCGTCGATCCCGAGCACCACCTAACACCAGTAAATCTAACACTCTCCTCATCATGACTCCTAATGAAGCCCTCTTTTTCTTTTTCACTTTACCAAGATCAGTAAACCAATAACCCATCTCCATATGTCCATTCCACATATTATCACAAATTTCAAAGTTTTACTAAATGCAGACCAACCTAAGCTATATGATGTACATGATAGGAGATACTCCAAATTTTCATCCAAATGCCCTAAGATAATTATTGTGGGCCTATCATGACACATTTAGCTTAAATCTAGAGAATTGTTATTTTTCTAATTAATTTAGCATTTATCAGATTTTCGCAAATGTTAGGCCATGAGTAATTTTTAACATGAAGTACTAGATTTCCTTAAGTTATGGCCACTCTAAAATTATGAACACTATATGACAGCAATATATCAGTATAAACCAAATTTCACAGATTTATATCCATGTAATGACCTCTAAATAATTAATTCAATGCATTTCAAATAATTAGACTTAATGAAGGGAGTACCTTAAGTTACTGTCCAAAAATTATGTAAACATTACCAGAGACTTAGAATGATCATTAAACACTACTGACTAAGTATCAAGCAATTCCAATGTAAGTGAACTATGTATAAAAATACTTCAAATAATTTCATTAAAGTGCACTTTGTGAAGCAACATTCTTAGAAACTCATCAAAATAACATGTAATACTTTTCTAGAGTTTATTATACCAAAAAAGATTATCTGACCAAGTGACACAATTTTCCAGCAAGATATTATATTTATTATCTATTTTCCAATATAAGGTGCACTAGTTCACTTTACACATAAAGTACTAAAAGGGAATGCCAAAATGATCCAACTAATTTACTAGTGCATCTAAATGATATTTAATTAACCTTGTCAGAGTTTCATATCATTATAAGTTAATCTAACCATGGTTACTCCAAAAACATCAAAAAGGGTAAGGTAGAGATTATACCTACAAATATGAGCTACTGTTTTCTAAACATCCTATAATAATTTTCAGGGATCAATATCACTATAATATTGCTCCTATCAAAATCTCATGAAAATTCAAGATCATATTACCCATTATTTATTCCATAAGGTGTATAGAACTAAAATAATCCCTAATTGGTTTAAGTTGTGTGCCTAAGTCTAAATGTCACCAAATTCCTTCCTAGGGTATTTTACCACCATAAGATCATATGGACTAAATACCAAGTCCATACAAGGACATCTCACTCCATGTCCTTCACAAACCCCCAAAGTTCAACCTTAGGGTTTGAACTAGGGCCCTAGGGAAAATCCATCCTAATCCACCCCAAACTCCATGTGAGGGTGTTTAATGTCATAGCAAATCAGTGACCCAAGTTTCAACCTTTGTTGATGTGATTTGGTCACTCCATCCACAAGTGGAATTCTACCCTAATTAACCCCCTTTTGGCCTAGGCTAGGGTTTACCAAATTCCAAACCAAATCATCTCCAAATGGGATGAAATTTTATACAGAGTCCTATATTGATCCAAAGGACCACTCACCAAAATTTGGGAAGGTTTGGAGGTCATTAGGCCCTTTAAATAATTCATAAATGAAATATAAAATTTCTACAAAAACTTTAGGGAAATATCTTCCAACAATTACCATTTTTGGATATGTTCTAGATATAGGTAAGAATGACCCCCAGCCAAAATCGCAAGTCATTTGGATGGCTGGATAGGTGGGGGCACTCAAAACAATCTCTGAACAAGCCTAGGTTTAGACCTCACCAACAAGAGTGGCGTGGTCTGACCTGAACTCCAAATCGGTTAAAACCAATTTTAAATTAAACCAGACTCATAGATATTGGCCACTGTTTCTGAATAGGCCCCTAGGTATTTTTAAAAATTAATTTAAAACAGCCATATAATGGTCACAAAAAATGAAATAAGATGAATTAATAGCATGAATCTTAAAGCATGATCGTGTGACTCCTAGCTTTCTTCTTCATCCAGCCAAAGGCTGCGATTAACCCGACCTGGAGCACTTCAAAGTCGATTTGCCAGCCACCCGGCCACCTCCTTGGCCAACCACCGCCACCACCACCTCCGTTGAAGTGAGGCCTATTGGCTGGAGGTGGTTTGGCCGCCGGAGACGGCGTATTCCGGTGAACCCGACACTTTCATTTTCACGAAAAACCAGTGGAAAAATTCCACTGGATCGTGCTCAATTGAGCCTGATTCTCATCTCTAAGGATTCCTAAGATGTAACCCATGAAGAAGGAGTAGAGGAGGATCTGATTTGCGGCCTGAAGACGTGCGCTTTGCCTCCTCACCATTTAGGTCACCGAGCTTCTAGCTCCTCTACAACTTCTACACCAACCTCAACGGAAATGAAAAGGAATCAGAGGAAACGATTGCCCTTGCCATAGTGAAGGTCATTAAAGAGGGAATTTTGGAGAGGAGGCTTGTAACTCCTAAATGTCATTAAACTCCATTAATGGCCATTAACTCCACCCCTTCAGTTTCAACCAAATTAAGGGGCTGAACCAAATTAATGGCTAGCCACCTCCAGAAACACCTCCTCTCCCTCAGAGGAATAAAAGCCCCATAAAAGTGGGAGTTATGGAGCCTCCATGGCCATGATGGCCATTAATCTCAAGCTTTTCTCTCTCCTCCAATTCACCAATTCCAGAAGCTCAATCCGATGAATTTTATCCCATTCGTTCGAACTCCGCTCAACGAATCTGCTCTATTCGTCTATCTCTGTTTGACGAATCTGCTCTATTAGTCGATCTCCGTTCGATGAATATGCCCTGCTTGACGAAGACTGGACCTTGTTCAGCAACTTGCTCTGTTCGCCGAACTCCATTCAACGAACTCTGAACCCAGTTCAACAACTTGCTGTATTCCTTTCTACAAATGATGAACCTAGTTTAGCAAACTTGCTCCGTTCATCGAACTCTGTACGAAGATCGACGAACTCTAAACCCAGTTTAAAGCTTGCTCCATTTGTTGAACTCCGTTCGACGAACGCTGAACCTGGTCTAGCAAACTTTCTCTGTTCGTCAAACTCCATTCTATGAATATGCTCCTAATTCCAAAGTGGCTCAATTCGTCGAACTCAGTTCGACGAATATGCTTCATTCGACAAATATGCTCCGTTCGACAAATTATTTCTGAGTTCGACGAATCCGACTGGTTCTATAATGGCGTTGAGTGCACTCGACGCACTCGATTGCAATCAGTCCATGGCGTTGAGTGAACTCAATACACTCTACGCCTTGAGCTAGATATTTCTCTATTTAAAATGGCATTGAGTGCACTCAATGCACTCAATGCCATTCAATCCATGGCGTTGAGTGAACTCAACGCACTCAACACCCCAAGCCAGGACATTCCTCTAAGTAAAATGGCATTGAGTGCACTCAACGCACTCAATGCCAATCAGTCTAAGGCATTGAGTGCACTCAACGCACTCAACGCCAATCAGTCTATGACATTGAGTGCACTCAATGCACTCAACACCAATTAGTCCATGGCGTTGAGTGCACTTAACGCACTCAACGCCCCGTGCCCAAATATTTTCTAAGTAACTTTCTGACCTAAATCGACGCTTCCTAGGGTTTTGTCATGACCTAGTCATGACAAAACCACTCCTAGGGGTCTAGTAGTCCGAGGAATGTTATAAATCCTAATACATACAAATAAAAATTCCGTCCTCGAAATTCATGTTAGGCCTACAGGGTTTCATGTGTGAGAAGTAAAATATAACATCCCGAGAGGTTAAAAGGAATACCTGACGTGAAAAGTTCCGGGTAGCTTTACTGCATCAAGTCCTGTGGCTCTCACGTGTGCTCCTCTTATCCATGATCCCTCCACAAGTCCTTGACAAGCGGAGCATTCTTGCATCACAAGACCGGCATCCCAGTATCGTCTATCCGGATCGGCTCCAGTTGCACCGATCGATTAGAAGCTATAGGCCCATCTGTAGTCGTAATCTGCTTCTCTAGCCAAAGTAGAGCTCTCTTAAGGGAGGAGACGTGGAAGACGTCATGCAAACCTACTAGCTCTTGAGGCAGCTCCAGTCTATAAGCTAAGGGTCCGATCCGCTCCAGGATCCTGTAAGGCCCCATGTATCTCAGACTGAGCTTCTTCCGACAACGCACCTGCGAGACTCCATGCATCGTTCATATCTTCAGAAACACCCGGTCTCCTACCTGAAACTCTACCTGATGATGTCAAGCATCGTAATACTTGGCCTGTCTACTCTGGGCCTCCAACATCCTGTCTCGAATCAACCGCACCTGAGCATCCATATCCTCGACGAACTCCGAGCCATGTGCCTTCGGATCCTCATCCTGGATCCAAGATAAAGGATTCCTGCATCTTCGCCTGTATAAAGACTCATAAGGGGCGATACCGATGCTGGACTGGTGGCTGTTGTTGTACGAGAATTCGATCAACATGAGCTGCATCTCCCATAGCTTTCCACGGTCCAGAATGCAAAGGCCCAACAAATTCTTCAGTGTCCGATTGGTGCGCTCTGTCTGCCAATCCATCTGGGGGTGCAAGGCAGTACTAAATGTCAACCAGTTCCCCAAATAAGCCTGGACCGACCTCCACTCCTTAGACGTAAATCGCCCATCACGATCGGACACTATCGTCCTCGACACTCCATGGTATCAGACGAACTGCTCCACAAACTTCCGCACCAAGTCACCCACTGAAGCGTCCTTCCTGATCGGTAGAAACCTGGACAACTTCGTTAAACGATCGACGATCACCCAAATCGAGTCGATCCCCGCATGTGACCGAGGAATACCATGTATGAAATCCATGACGATATCGTCGAACTTCCACTCTGGCACCGAAAGTGACTGCAATAACCCGACCAGACTCTTACACTTTGCTTTCACTAACTGATAAGCCTCGCAACGGGTCACGAAGTATGTGATACCGCTCTTCATGCTCGGTCAATACATCGTCCTCTACAGGTCGGCCGTCATCTTGGAGATGCCCGGGTGCACCGAGTACCTGCTGTTGTGAGCCTCGGTCATAATGTCCTCCCGAGTCCTGCCCACAGCCGGTATGTACCCCCATCCTCTAAATCACAACCCACCATCCTTCTCTATATAATCCCCGGCTGTGCCTACCTCCAAAGCCCTGAATACTGGCTCCAGCTTGCCACCCATCCTCTACTCAACCCTGATACGGTCCTGTATGTCATCTGTATACTCATCGCGGCCAAATACTCCTCATACAGCTCCGAGTCATCCGAGGACACCAAGGTAATCTGCATAACCTCCATCATCTGCACTAGCTCTATAGCCATCAACTGAGGCCCGACTCCTATAGTGGCAGTATTCTGGCTCAGTGCGTCTGCCACCACATTCGCCTTCCTCGGGTGGTAGTGCATCATATACTCATAACTAGATAGGAACTCCTCCCATCATCTCTGGCGGATGTTCAATTCCTTCTGTGTATCTACATATTTCAGATTCTTGTGATCTGAAAATATGTCGCAGCGCACCCCATAAAGTTAATACCGCCAAATCTTCAGAGCAAACACCACTACTCCCATCTCCAAGTCATGCACCGGGTAATTCTGCTCGCGCTTCTTCAGCTAGAGGGAGGCGTATTCTATCACATGCCCTTGTTTCATAAGTATAACACCCATCCCCTAAAATGATGCATATGTGTATACCTAAAAGCTCTCCTTCCCAGACGGAAGGGCAAGGATAGGGGCCAACGTAAGTCGAACCTTCAACTCCTGGAAAGCTGCCTCACACTGTGACGTCCAAACGAACAGAGTGTCCTTGTTCGTCAAAGAATTGAGTGGGAGGGCTATTTGTGAGAAACCCTGAATAAACTTCCGATAGTACACAGGAAGTCAAGAATTACGTCAAAATCTACTGACTCCGGGTACTATATGCCTAATTTTATAAACATCCTGACACGCAATATCGCCGCCCGCGAACAATGTCGCCTCCCACGAACAATGTCGCCGCCCACGAACAATATCGCCGCCCACAACCAATGTCGTCACCCACGATAAATGTCGCACTCACGACCAATATCGCAGTACACGACACATGTTGTCGCCCACTACCAATGTTGTTGCCAAGCGGGCGACGCCCTCAGCGACGCATCGAGAACGGGAGAACCCGTTCGAAGACGCTAGTATATTATAAAACAATCTCCATATTTGAAGCACACCACACTTTTTATTGAGACCATTGGATCAAATCTGATCACCAAGATGAAGAGAGAGAAAAAGAAAGAAAAGAGAGGGGAAGAGTAATTAATATTAAAAAATAAAAAATTAAAGGTGAGAGGGGCGGAAGAATGGGGGGAGATAGAGAGAGAAGGAGAGAGGAGGAGGGATGAAAAGAGGAGACATAAATTAAAGTTTTTAGGTAAGAATGTGAAATATTTTATAAAATAAAAAACAGAAATATTAAATCATATTTTTTATGGACATTTGAAGTACACATATGTATATGTTTTGTATAAAAGTAAGGGTGCAAACGAATCCCGTTCATAGGCAGGCGTAGCCTGCTCATAGGCGAGTGCTACTCGCTCGAATGTGGGCACAGCCTGTTCGACTTTGGGCGAAGCCCGCTAAGAGACAACGAGCAAGGGCGAAGCCCGTGCAAAGGCGGGCGAAGCCTGCCTGAATGCGGTCAAAGGCCGCCCGAGAGCATCGAGCACAGACATAGCACGTGCGAAGATGCACAAGCAAAGATTTCATGTGCAGCACGGTGGGCCCCCCATATAATCTCACATTTGTCGGGGGGCGGGCGAAGCCCACCGTCGCCGGCCGGGTACTGTGGCGCGTGGTCATAGGGGCGGAGCCTCGTGTCGGGCACTCATATATATATATATATATATATATATATATATATATATATATATATATATATATATATATATATATATATATATATATATATATATATATATATATATATATATATATATATATATATATATATATCTGTGTGTGTGTTTGGAATATATAAGTTCAAGTTTTTTTAAGTCTAAAAAAACTTGAGCTGGTTCTCTCATAATACTTATCAGAATTAGGAAAATAATATATGCATTTGTAGCCAAGAAAAAGATCTACAACTTTCATGTTGAATCTTTTTCCAAAATTTACACGGTTTAGCCCCCGAAAGGTTGCTCGCTCGAATTATTAAATTTATTATTATTATTTTCATTTCGACCAAGAAATATTTCGGGCGAGATTCCGGCCAAACCATGCAAATTTTGAAAGAATATTTAACATGAAAGTTTTATATCTCGTTCTTAGCTACAAAATGCATATATTATTTGCCTAATTCTGATATGTATTGTGGGAGAACCAGCTCAAACTTTTTTAGGCTTATGATACAGTTCATATGTAAAGAGAGCTATGTGCGAAGGTGCGAAGAAGCCCAGGCCACCATCAGATTTCATCTCGCCTCTACTGAATCAAACGGCCAATAGCATCACACTGCCACCTCCAGTGGCTACGGGCTCGCCGGTCGCCCGAGGTTCGTCGGCGGCCACACCGACGAACTCCGGACGGCCGGTGTCCGCCGAGCACACCGCCTCCGACGATGGCGGTGTGGTGCTGCAAATTTTTTCTTTTTGCAGCGCCGACGCCAGCGGCTGCGGGGTCGCTTGACACCGGCCGCCCGGTGAGCCTCGAGCCGCCGGTGTCGCTGCTGGCCGTCTCCCACTTCGCACCTTCGCACAGTTCCTGTGTTCGCACAGGATGTAAGACCCTCTTTTTGTTGCAAAACCAATCGGGTCTTATGCCCAGAACCGCCGCTTTGCGCTGAAACCAACACGCCCGTGAAGGTCGTCACTACAAATCTTCGATCCTATCAGCCATACCGATATCAGAAAAGAAGAGTAAAAGTATAAATAGTACATGAGTAAAGTAAAACTCAGTGCTAGTCCACCATAATCACATATATATAAATAAATCTCCACGAAGGGAGAGTCCACAGAAATGATAAAACAAAGTACTACAGAGGGCTCGTGCCCGATAAATCAAAATTCTCACTACAAATCACTCAATTGCGGAAGCAAATCTATAATATACTAATGATCGATACTCACTGTCCCTACTGGCAGAACTCCCATGCTGGACTGTCCCATCTCCAAGCGCACCGACCTCTGGGGCTACATCTCCTGGTGCGGCTCCACGATCCCCTAAAAAGATTTAGTCAAAGACCATTAGTCTAAAAGACTAAGTCCTATCATCCACCAACCCTCCCCCATGGCTCCTAGGCACCGAGCGGAGAGGAGGAAAGGGAAGGTAATGAAGGTGGAGAGTAACATAGTAAGCAGGTGACGGAGGAAATAGTCTAACATGACTATATAACCATAATAAGTATAAGTAAGCAGTAGTAGGTAAGAAGTATAAGTATATACGAGAACAAGTGAACAAGTACAGTATAAGAAAGTAAACTAATAAAGTAACCATGACCTATAAGAATGCCCATGCAAACCTATATACCAAGGGGTCGTTTTGCAAGGCCTATTATATAAACCATCACATACCACTTTATACAATAGGTGTCAGGGGTTATATGCAATGATGATGCTATGACATGCAAGTATGTCATGATGTGAATCATGCAAGTGCGACACACACACTCGACTCTATGCACACAGACCTTTAGTTCCCCCTTTCTAGAGCCTAACCTCCCAGGATACCTCCGTAGTGGAAAATGGAAGCGGTGGGTTGGGCCTCGCCCACCTCTAAACCGGTATTAACACTACCGGTCAGACCTATCGTATGCCTCAACGTTGGTGCACTAAGCGGAGCTCCTGCGTACTCTTGCTGGTTGTGCACCTGGCTTTATTTGGCTAAGTGCTAAACCACACTTGCCGAGTCAATGTATTGGGGTCGGTGTGATGACATTCCAATTCCGAAGACACACCACCTTATATCTTATGCACATGGAACATTAATGTATTTCCCACCGAGCTAAAGCTCCCCGAACTATTCCGTCTGTCGCAACTATCTACCGAGCTAAGAGCTCCCCGAACTAACCCGTCCATCACAGTTATCTACCAAGCCATCGGCTCGACGGGCTAACCTGCCCATCACCAAAACCACCGAGCCTACCGCTCGTGAGACCTAACCTAACTCCCACAACAACGGGGAGTGTGAGTGTAAGTGTAACCCTAGAGTATTTCTAATTACTCTTCCATTCCATTTAGTCTTATGGTTTACGTTAACCTTGGACTCCCCGGGGCATTCCTTGTGAAGGGCTCTCGAGGGCACTAGGAACTACGATGGGCCGAAGCCCAAAGCTCCCTTTCGCAAGGTACTTATTATTATTGGTTATTAAAAAATTCCCAATCCATTTAAGATTATACTTAATATAACCCTAGTGCATTTGACTCTCTCTCTCTCTCTCTCTCTCTCTCTCTCCACAGGAAAGACGAACTTTCGTCGATCCCGAGCACCACCTAACACCAGTCAATCTAACACTCTCCTCATCATGACTCCTAATGAAGCCCTCTTTTTCTTTTTCACTTTACCAAGATCAGTAAACCAATAACCCATCTCCATATGTCCATTCCACATATTATCACAAATTTCAAAGTTTTACTAAATGCAGACCAACCTAAGCTATATGATGTACATGATAGGAGATACTCCAAATTTTCATCCAAATGCCCTAAGATAATTATTGTGGGCCTATCATGACACATTTAGCTTAAATCTAGAGAATTGTTATTTTTCTAATTAATTTAGCATTTATCAGATTTTCGCAAATGTTAGGCCATGAGTAATTTTGAACATGAAGTACTAGATTTCCTTAAGTTATGGCCACTCTAAAATTATGAACACTATATGACAGCAATATATCAGTATATACCAAATTTCACAGATTTATATCCATGTAATGACCTCTAAATAATTAATTCAATGTATTTCAAATAATTAGACTTAATGAAGGGAGTACCTTAAGTTACTGTCCAAAAATTATGTAAACATTGCCAGAGACTTATAATGATCATTAAACACTACTGACTAAGTATCAAGCAATTCCAATGTAAGTGAACTATGTATAAAAATACTTCAAATAATTTCATTAAAGTGCACTTTGTGAAGCAACATTCTTAGAAACTCATCAAAATAACATGTAATACTTTTCTAGAGTTTATTATACCAAAAAAGATTATCTGACCAAGTGACACAATTTTCCAGCAAGATATTATATTTATCATCTATTTTCCAATATAAGGTGCACTAGTTCACTTTACACATGAAGTACTAAAAGGGAATGCCAAAATGATCCAACTAATTTACTAGTGCATCTAAATGATATTTAATTAACCTTGTCAGAGTTTCATATCATTATAAGTTAATCTAACCATGGTTACTCCAAAAACATCAAAAAGGGTAAGGTAGAGATTATACCTACAAGTATGAGCTACTGTTTTCTAAACATCCTATAATAATTTTCAGGGATCAATATCACTATAATATTGCTCTTATCAAAATCTCATGAAAATTCAAGATCATATTACCCATTATTTATTCCATAAGGTGTATAGAACTAAAATAATCCCTAATTGGTTTAAGTTGTGTGCCTAAGTCTAAATGTCACCAAATTCCTTCCTAGGGTATTTTACCACCATAAGATCATATGGACTAAATACCAAGTCCATACAAGGACATCTCACTCCATGTCCTTCACAAACCCCCAAAGTTCAACCTTAGGGTTTGAACTAGGGCCCTAGGGCAAATCCATCCTAATCCACCCCAAACTCCATGTGAGGGTGTTTAATGTCATAGCAAATCAGTGACCCAAGTTTCAACCTTTGTTGATGTGATTTGGTCACTCCATCCACAAGTGGAATTCTACCCTAATTAACCCCCTTTTGGCCTAGGCTAGGGTTTACCAAATTCCAAACCAAATCATCTCCAAATGGGATGAAATTTTATACAGAGTCCTATATTGATCCAAAGGACCACTCACCAAAATTTGGGAAGGTTTGGAGGTCATTAGACCCTTTAAATAATTCATAAATGAAATATAAAATTTCTACAAAAACTTTAGGGAAATATCTTCCAACAATTACCATTTTTGGATATGTTCTAGATATAGGTAAGAATGACCCCCAGCCAAAATCGCAAGTCATTTGGATGGCTGGATAAGTGGGGGCACTCAAAACAATCTCTGAACAAGCCTAGGTTTAGACCTCACCAACAAGAGTGGCGTGGTCTGACCTGAACTCCAAATCGGTTAAAACCAATTTTAAATTAAACCAGACTCATAGATATTGGCCACTGTTTCTGAATAGGCCCCTAGGTATTTTTAAAAATTAATTTAAAACAGCCATATAATGGTCACAAAAAATGAAATAAGATGAATTAATAGCATGAATCTTAAAGCATGATCGTGTGACTCCTAGCTTTCTTCTTCATCCAGCCAAAGGCTGCGATTAACCCGACCTGGAGCACTTCAAAGTCGATTTGCCAGCCACCCGGCCACCTCCTTGGCCAACCACCGCCACCACCACCTCCGTTGAAGTGAGGCCTATTGGCTGGAGGTGGTTTGGCCGCCGGAGACGGCGTATTCCGGTGAACCCGACACTTTCATTTTCACGAAAAACCAGTGGAAAAATTCCACTGGATCGTGCTCAATTGAGCCTGATTCTCATCTCTAAGGATTCCTAAGATGTAACCCATGAAGAAGGAGTAGAGGAGGATCTGATTTGCGGCCTGAAGACGTGCGCTTTGCCTCCTCACCATTTAGGTCACCGAGCTTCTGGCTCCTCTACAACTTATACACCAACCTCAACGGAAATGAAAAGGAATCAGGGGAAACGATTGCCCTTGCCATAGTGAAGGTCATTAAAGAGGGAATTTTGGAGAGGAGGCTTGTAACTCCCAAATGTCATTAAACTCCATTAATGGCCATTAACTCCACCCCTTCAGTTTCAACCAAATTAAGGGGCTGAACCAAATTAATGGCTAGCCACCTCCAGAAACACCTCCTCTCCCTCAGAGGAATAAAAGCCCCATAAAAGTGGGAGTTATGGAGCCTCCATGGCCATGATGGCCATTAATCTCAAGCTTTTCTCTCTCCTCCAATTCACCAATTCCAGAAGCTCAGTCCGATGAATTTTATCCCATTCGTTCGAACTCCGCTCAACGAATCTGCTCTATTCGTCTATCTCTGTTTGACGAATCTGCTCTATTAGTCGATCTCCGTTCGACGAATATGCCCTGCTTGACGAAGACTGGACCTTGTTCAGCAACTTGCTCTGTTCGCCGAACTCCATTCAACGAACTCTGAACCAAGTTCAACAACTTGCTGTATTCCTTTCTACAAATGATGAACCTAGTTTAGCAAACTTGCACCGTTCATCGAACTCTGAACGAAGATCGACGAACTCTAAAACCAGTTTAAAGCTTGCTCCATTTGTTGAACTCCGTTCGACGAACGCTGAACCTGGTCTAGCAAACTTTCTCTGTTCGTCAAACTCCATTCTACGAATATGCTCCTAATTCGAAAGTGGCTCAATTCGTCGAACTCAGTTCGACGAATATGCTTCATTCGACAAATATGCTCCGTTCGACAAATTATTTCTGAGTTCGACGAATCCGACTGGTTCTATAATGGCGTTGAGTGCACTCGACGCACTCGATTGCAATCAGTCCATGGCGTTGAGTGAACTCAATACACTCAACGCCTTGAGCTAGATATTTCTCTATTTAAAATGGCGTTGAGTGCACTCAATGCACTCAATGCCATTCAATCCATGGCGTTGAGTGAACTCAACGCACTCAACACCCCAAGCCAGGACATTCCTCTAAGTAAAATGGCATTGAGTGCACTCAACGCACTCAATGCCAATCAGTCTAAGGCATTGAGTGCACTCAACGCACTCAACGCCAATCAGTCTATGACATTGAGTGCACTCAACGCACTCAACACCAATCAGTCCATGGCGTTGAGTGCACTTAACGCACTCAACGCCCCGTGCCCAAATATTTTCTAAGTAACTTTCTGACCTAAATCGACGCTTCCTAGGGTTTTGTCATGACCTAGTCATGACAAAACCACTCCTAGGGGTCTAGTAGTCCGAGGAATGTTATAAATCCCAATACATACAAATAAAAATTCCGTCCTCGAAATTCATGTTAGGCCTACGGGGTTTCATGTGTGAGAAGTAAAATATAACATCCCGAGAGGTTAAAAGGAATACCTGACGTGAAAAGTTCCGGGTAGCTTTACTGCATCAAGTCCTGTGGCTCTCACGTGTGCTCCTCTTATCCATGATCCCTCCACAAGTCCTTGACAAGCGGAGCCTTCTTGCATCACAAGACCGGCATCCCAGTATCGTCTATCCGGATCGGCTCCAGTTGCACCGATCGATTAGAAGCTATAGGCCCATCTGTAGTCGTAATCTGCTTCTCCAGCCAAAGTAGAGCTCTCTTAAGGGAGGAGACGTGGAAGACGTCATGCAAACCTACTAGCTCTTGAGGCAGCTCCAGTCTATAAGCTAAGGGTCCGATCCGCTCCAGGATCCTGTAAGGCCCCATGTATCTCAGACTGAGCTTCTTCCGACAACGCACCCGCGAGACTCCATGCATCGTTCATATCTTCAGAAACACCCGGTCTCCTACCTGAAACTCTACCTGATGATGTCAAGCATCGTAATACTTGGCCTGTCTACTCTGGGCCTCCAACATCCTGTCTCGAATCAACCGCACCTGAGCATCCATATCCTCGACGAACTCCGAGCCATGTGCCTTCGGATCCTCATCCTGGATCCAAGATAAAGGATTCCTGCATCTTCGCCCGTATAAAGACTCATAAGGGGCGATACCGATGCTGGACTGGTGGCTGTTGTTGTACGAGAATTCGATCAACATGAGCTGCATCTCCCATAGCTTTCCACGGTCCAGAATGCAAAGGCCCAACAAATTCTTCAGTGTCCGATTGGTGCGCTCTGTCTGCCAATCCATCTGGGGGTGCAAGGCGGTACTAAATGTCAACCAGTTCCCCAAATAAGCCTGGACCGACCTCCACTCCTTAGACGTAAATCGCCCATCACGATCGGACACTATCGTCCTCGACACTCCATGGTATCGGACGAACTGCTCCACAAACTTCCGCACCAAGTCACCCACTGAAGCGTCCTTCCTGATCGGTAGAAACCTGGACAACTTCGTTAAACGATCGACGATCACCCAAATCGAGTCGATCCCCGCATGTGATCGAGGAATACCATGTATGAAATCCATGACGATATCGTCGAACTTCCACTCTGGCACCGAAAGTGGCTGCAATAACCCGACCAGACTCTTACACTTTGCTTTCACTAACTGATAAGCCTCGCAACGGGTCACGAAGTATGTGATACCGCTCTTCATGCTCAGTCAATACATCGTCCTCTACAGGTCGGCCGTCATCTTGGAGATGCCCGGGTGCACCGAGTACCTGCTGCTGTGAGCCTCGGTCATAATGTCCTCCCGAGTCCTACCCACAGCCGGTATGTACCCCCATCCTCTAAATCACAACCCACCATCCTTCTCTATATAATCCCCGGCTGTGCCTACCTCCAAATCCCTGAATACTGGCTCCAGCTTGCCACCCATCCTCTACTCAACCCTGATACGGTCCTGTATGTCATCTGTATACTCATCGCGGCCAAATACTCCTCATACAGCTCCGAGTCATCCGAGGACACCAAGGTAATCTGCATAACCTCCATCATCTGCACTAGCTCTATAGCCATCAACTGAGGCCCGACTCCTATAGTGGCAGTATTCTGGCGCAGTGCGTCTGCCACCACATTCGCCTTCCTCGGGTGGTAGTGCATCATATACTCATAACTAGATAGGAACTCCTCCCATCATCTCTGGCGGATGTTCAATTCCTTCTGTGTATCTACATATTTCAGATTCTTGTGATCCGAAAATATGTCGCAGCGCACCACATAAAGTTAATACCGCCAAATCTTCAGAGCAAACACCACTACTCCCATCTCCAAGTCATGCACCGGGTAATTCTGCTCGCGCTTCTTCAGCTAGAGGGAGGCGTATTCTATCACATGCCCTTGTTTCATAAGTATAGCACCCATCCCCTAAAATGATGCATCTGTGTATACCTAAAATCCCTCCTTCCCAGACGGAAGGGCAAGGATAGGTTCCAACGTAAGTCGAACCTTCAACTCCTGAAAAGCTGCCTCACACTGTGACGTCCAAACGAACAGAGTGTCCTTGTTCGTCAAAGAATTGAGTGGGAGGGCTATTTGTGAGAAACCCTGAATAAACTTCCGATAGTACCCGACCAATCCCAGAAAACTCCGGACATCCGTGGCCGTCTTCAACCGGGGCCAGTCCCACACAGCCTGAATCTTCGCAGGATCCACTGCCAATCCCGTATCACTGATAATGTGGCCTAGGAAGGCGACCTCCGTCAGCCAGAACTGGCACTTGCTGAACTTGGCATACAACTAATGCTCCTTGAGCTTCCCCAGAGTCAAAACCAAATGTTGTGCATGGTCCTCCTTCGTCCTCGAATAAATGAGGATATCATCTATGAACATGATGACAAACCTATCAAGATATGGATCGAACACTCAGTTCATCAAGCTCATGAAAGCCGATGGAGCATTCATGAGCCCGAAGGGTATCACGACAAACTCATACAAGCCATATCTGTTGCTGAACGCCGTCTTCGGGATATCCTCTTCCTGAATCCGCAACTGATAATATCCTGATCTTAGATCAAGATTTGAGAACCAGTGTGCTCCCTCTAGCTGGTCAAATAGCTCATCGATCCTTGTCAGTGGATAGGTGTTTCAGACCGTCAATCGGTTCAGTGCACGATAGTCGATGCACAACCTAAAGGTCCAATCCTTCTTCTTTATGAAAAAGACCGGAGCTCCCCAAGGCGAGGAACTCGGCCTAAAAAATCTAGCCTTCACCAGCTCCAACAGCTGGCTCCTAAACTCCACCAGCTACTTTGGAGCCATCCGATAGGGAGCCCTAGACACCGGCTGAGCTCCAGGCACCAACTGAATCTAGAAGTCCTTCTCCCGGTGCGGTGGCAATCCTGGTAGCTTCTCTGGAAATACATCCGCAAAGTCCTGCACCACTGCTATATCAGCAACCATCGTCTTGACCTCGACCATCTCAAAGAACACCTGATAAACCTCATCTCCATGTAAGTGGGCCTTGACGCCCTGAGTAGTAGATAACATCCTACGGTAGACGGGATTAATACCTTTGAAGGTCACGAATGTGTCGTCATATCTCTGCACAACCTTCCTCGCTGGGTAGTCTATCTGGTCATTGTTCCAGGTGAGCCATGTCATGCCCATAACCAGGTCGAAGTTCGACATCCTCAAGACTGTTGTCGGGGCCTTGAGTGTCAGACCATCAATCATCACCTTCATGAGGCACTTAGCAGTAGCTAAGACCTCCGTCCCATTGTGGAGGCACACCCTCCTGGCGACTCCCAAATAATGTTTGACTCCCTCCAGTCCCTTTACGAACTCCTCAGAGATGAAATTATGTGATGCCACCGTATCCACCAAGTTGTGGGTAGGTTTGCCACACAACATAACTATTCATGTTTATTTAGATATGGTTCGGTAACTGAACCTATGGTATTCTTTCCTAGTATGCTACTGTTGTTTGTTTTTTCAAATATTCCAAAAGTAAATAACAACAAAAAATTAACAGCATACCTGCAATCCCCCTGCCCGGGTCCCAAGGTGGAGACAAGTCCAGAGCATACACTTGCTCCCTATCTTGCCTCTGATCTCTACACTGGAAACCACGTCCTCTTCCACGGCCTCATCCTGCAAACTGTTGTGCGGGCGGGGCAGCCTGCGATGCCGGTAGAGGTGCCCCCTCATGGGGCAGTCTCTCTGTATATGCCCTACCTGATGATAGTTGTAGCACTCGGGTGGAGGAGGTGCCGCACCTCCGGGCCACTGTATCTCCCGCACCTGAAGAAGTTGGGGGGACAATACCACTAGCACCCTAGGCACCTGTCTCACCTCTTGGCGGGGTTGGTCCTCTGCCCTTCTCTCATCAGAAAAGTGGCCCCTCTGTTGATCATTCTTGCATCCCCGACCCTGATCCTCAGTTGGCCTCTTCCGGCCTTGAGTCGTGTGCCAATGAACCTCTAACCTCTTTGCCATTTCCAGAATCTAAGGTATAGGCCCGTTGGATACAAACAAAAGAGCCTCTCTCAGGTCCTCACGAAGGACCTTATTTAACCTCTTTGTATACTCTGCTTTGTCCAGCTGATAGGAGTCCGCAAACCGGGCTAAGAGATTGAACTCCCGGTGGTACTACACCAACGTCCTGTTGCCCTGCCTCAGCTGCAGGAACCTGTCTTCCAGCTCATCTATTGCCGACTGTGGAATGAAGTGCTCCAAAGGTGCGGCCCTGAACACCTCCCAAGTAACGTCAGCAACCTGCCGATCTGCAAATGTCGTATCCAGAAGTATCTTCCACCATCTCTTAGCATGAGACTCTAAGCAAGAGACCACCAGAGGTACCCTCTCCTCCCACGGGCATCATATCACGGTCAACATCTCGAATATGATATCCAGCCACTCTTCCGTCCTCATAGCCATCTCCGCCCCAATATAAGATGTGGGAGAGAGTCCTCGGAAGATGCTCAACCAATTGGCCCCCGGGTTCGGCTGCGGAGCCGGAGCCTGCTGGGCCCTGAATATAACACCCCTAATCTCAACGTCGAACGGGCTGAGTAGGGTGGGCAACACGGCCTGGGACACGGGCGTATCCAAAGCCATGCCCTGCTCTGTGTGTGTTATACAGCAGAGGACATGGGCATGTCCATGGCTGTGTCCTGGACTCGAGTGTTGGTAGGGCGGTCTCGAGTGAGCTCGACGAAATGCAATGGATGATCCTCGAGTTGGGTACACGACCTGTGACACTGGCATGTCCAGGGCCGTGTCCTGCTATGCGCGTGACGTGTTCTCGAGTGAGCTCGACAAAATGCAGTCGACGATCCTTGAGTTGGGTACACAGCCTGTGATACGGGCATATCCAGCGTCGTGTCCTACTATGCGCTCGACGTGTTATCTCGTGAGCTCGATTAAATACACTCGACGATCCTTGAGTGGGGCACACGGCCTATGACACGGGCGTGTCAAGGGCCGTGTCCTTCTCTGTGCTTGGTCAGGTTTGTGGGGACTGATGAACATGGGATGGACACGGGCATGTCTGAAGCCGTGTCTAGCACACGGTATATGACACGGGCATGCCACAGGGCCGTGTCCTGGTCAGGTCAAGTCAGTTTATTTGCCGCTTAAGGCACACGGCCTGTGACACGGGCGTGTCATAAGCCATGTTCGGCTCAGGAAAGTGTTTTTCATGACTTTTCATTCCTTTCAACTAGGATCCAATGGACCTGATAGCTCCCTGCTGTTATAAGGCCATGAGTTGAGGATAAACTCTCCCATTATCTAAGGCCTTTCTCTCTCTTTCTAAAGAGGAAGAGAGTGGTGAGAGCAAGGGAGGAGGAGGAGGAATCCGGCTGCCAGTGGAGCTTCAGAGCCCCGAATCGCGTGCTGAGTCCTGATCCGTGGAGGTAAGGCCGTTGTGGTGCATTTCATCAGGCTAGATCTCCATGGCTCCAAAGCGATCGTCAAGGGTAACGATCTTTCTTCCTTGGACATGTGAAGTCCTTAATTTGGCATATGCATGGGTTTCCCCCACCCAAAAGTGGATTATTGAGGGATTCCCCTTGGGTTGATTTTGGATATTCCCAAGATGTATTTCATGTAGATTCGGAAATATGTAGTACAGAATAGGCATACTGTGTGAAGCCCATCTGGACAGGTTGATCTGGATAGGTAATGTTTTATTCTGCGCACCAGAGAAGACTCTGTGTATTAATGAGTATGTTTGTGGATTCAGTTGGTTGTGCATGTGGAGGATAGTAGCAGGAAGTACTAGGGTGAAATTCCAGGAAAATACCCGCAAAGTGCTTGTGCTATATGCTTGAAAGACCTATGTTTCTGGCACTACAGGTGGCTGCAGGGATTGCTAGATGGTTGATCCAGATAAGGTTAGGGATGGGGATGGAAAGTGAATTTTGTCGCTAACGCCGGGCGATAGTGAGTGTCGCTGGCGATGGCTCCTAGCTAACCTGCGATTGTGAAGCCAGTCCTTATGGGACAGTGTGGCTATTTGTGAGCTTTGGGAGCTCTTGAAAAGGCTTCGTGCCAAACAGATAAGGGGAGGCCGACCCACGTCAGTCTGGTCATAGAACTGACGATTTGAGCAACGGGAAAAGGTTGAACTATCTCCGCATTATGGTTGTCCGCCATGAGTGCCTGGGCTATTAGAATTCAGCAGAAACACATAATTATAGTCTTAGTCATACACGCCATTAAGACTAAAGTCTCCGGCTAAAGGTCGTGGAGCGAAATGCTCAAGTTTGCCGTTGGGCCTCGGACATTCAAATGGCGGTGGGAACCTGGTATTTCCAGTACACCAAGAATGTGCTTCGAATGGAGGTGGGACCCTGGTATTTCCGTTATACCAAGAATGTGCCCTAAACGGCGGTGGGACCCTGGTATTTCCGATACACCAAGAATGTTCCCGAAGTGCATAGAGCGTCGGGCCGCGTGGTCGATGTTTGTGATATGTTGATTGTGTGTGATTGCACATTGTGTGATATATCCGCTTATAACATGCTATGCCTGTAGGGAAGGAATACCACTGCCCCGGGTAAGGGGTAAGGTCGTTATAAATTTTGTCAGCTGAACGTTGACCGTTGTATTGTTTGCCACCATTGCGGTGGTCTGTCCCGTGCAGGTGCATGAGAGCCGAGCGGAAAATAGGGGGATGAAGCACTTGTTATTGTTGGTGCTGCTGCTGCTTTGCTGGCCCTCGAATGCCAAAGAAGTTCATATGATGTTACTTTCATGTATAGCTGGCTTACGTGCCGATGTATGAAATTCATAGTTATAAAGCTTAATTGTAAGACCATAAGGCCAGACTTGCTATGTATTCAGAGAACATTCCTTAATGTTGTTATATATATAAATGCTAATATATATTGTGGACATTCAACTAAGGAGTTCAAGCAACTTAAAAGCTTAAGCTAGAATGCTCTGAGTTAGGGTGCGAATGATATTTTTGATATTAACCTGTAACTTCGCTGCCTGTTTGTGGTATATGGTGTGGGGCCCCGGCCAGATCTTCTATTATATGTCATATAACGGATTAAGGCGTTAAATTTTGGTATCAGAGGGCTCGGTCTTACTATTTCGAATTCGTGGTCGAATTCTTTTGTGGTGTGGCGAGCACGTGTAAGTGCAACCCACTATAACATTAATGAACTCAAGAATGTCCACTAAGGAATGCAAATACACCTGTTAGAGAAACCTGCATATTCCTATATTGTTGTTATTTCTTGTGCAATAACAACAATATATTAATGTGTGTCTTGTCCACCTATAGGTGACTCATAGTGGTGCTGGGCAGCCTGAGCCCCAGCGTTCTGATGAGAGTGTGACACCAGCTGAGGTGCCTGCACCTCCTCCTTCTGTGGAAATAGTACGCTTAGTTGCTGAGGCATTGTTTGAAATGATTCATGCACAACCTACTGGGCAGGCGCAACCGGCATTGGTGCCAGAATGGGTAAGTGTAAGGCCAGAACCTGTTGAGGCTGTTGTTCCATCGGGCAGCTGAACGACAGTTGAAGCAGTTTATGAGGTTCAATCCTCCTACGTTTTTGGGTGTGGGATCCCCAACGTAGGCGGAAGATTAGTTGTCGCGCGTCAAGCGAATATTGACGATAATAGGAATGGAGGAAAATTAAATGGTCACCTTGGCCACCTTCTTGTTGGAAGGAGAAGCTCGATTATTGGAGACCTATTTTGGATTTGGGATAGGTTCACTAATTAGGTTAAGTTTTGACCCATATTGTATAGCCAGGGTCAAGTGTTGAGTATTAGAGTTTAGGCTAGTCATTAGGTTCAACATTAATGGACCAGCTAGCAGAAGACCTCAGCAGACTCAAGACTTAGAAGAATTCAGACTTAAAAATTATCAGTTCAAAATTCTTCGAACTCAACTCGACGATCGTCGATCACAGATCGACGAACTCAAAAATCATTCTCTGAGTTGGGCTCGACGATATTCGAGCTCAGATCGACGAATTCTCGAATTCAACTTCAACAGTTCATGTTCTCTAAACTCAGCTCGACGAAGACAGATTCTCTGCTCGACAAACTGTGAATGCAGAATTGGCAAGCTATTTCCAGAATACAGTTTGGTGAGCTCAGGTCGACAAATAGGATTTCTCAGCTCGACGATCTTGGATCTCCGGTCGACGAAATTTGTTCAAAGCTCGACGATTTTTGTCCAGCGCCAGACTTAGAGTTTTTCCCTCATTTCTGTCCTTATTCCATATATTATTTAGCAGTGATTTCCTGAGTAATTAATGCTCATATTCTCTTTAATATTGCTATTATTGGCAACATTAATTATGGTCTTCATCAGGGTTAATTACTTGCTTAATTTATTGGGACTGTTGGGAAACTCATTAAAGACTATATTCTCCAGCCATATTTCTTTCTCTAGACAATCAACAATCAATGCTTGGAATTCAAATTCAAAGGAGAATTTTTGACAGAAAATATAAAAGATATTTCTTTTTTCAGACGGAAATAAGAAACAACAGTAATACAGAGAACATCAAACAAGCAAGCAAGAAATTCTCTATGCAGAAAACAACATGTTTTCTCCTTGTTCTTACTGAAGACTGAAGAAGAAGAACAAACACATATCAAGTGTCTTCTTCGACTTCTGCTCTAGGAACATTCAAGGACAACAACTTTCAATCAGTTAGAAAGTTCCTGGACATCATTTCAAGACAAGTCTGAAGACCTACACCCTGAGCAAGGCTCCAAGTGATTTCAGAAGGAGCTTTGACAATAGCAATTCACTAGTCTTCTCTATTGTATAGAGAAAAGAGAATACAATATCACCTCTCTCACCTCCTGTACAAAAGGTTTATTAACTCCCTTCAAAAGTTTATTCTTGGTTTTTGGGCACCTGATCAAAAGCTCAAAGGGTTGTGAGATCTCCCTACAAATAGATCTTGTGGTGGCAGTCACCAGATCAAAAACCTAAGAGTGGATTCCTACCAGGGTGGTAGAAGAGTGGATGTACCAAGGTTGGGGAACCACTATAAAATTTTTGTGTCGTCTGGTTGCCTCTTTTCTTTCTGTTCTTGCTTTGCTATGATAGTTTGCTGTGCTATGGTAGATTAGCTTAACTGCATTCCCTTTTTCTATTACTACTTTTGGTATCACTTACTTTACTCTGATAATATAGAAAAATAGCCAAAAGTTTTAATTACTCTATTCACCCCCTCTCTAGAGTAAATCGGGTCTACCCCTATCTTTCAATTGGTATCAGAGGTATATCATCTCTTTCAATTTATATCAGAGGGGTGTTCCTTTGGTTGTACAAGCTAACACTTGAACCAAAAGATCCTTGTTAGATTTGATTTTATTTTTCCTTAGTTTTTCTGTTTATTTCATAGCATGGCACAGAACAAAGATTATGCAAGCACCAGACCTCCAATCTGTAACTTAAATAAGTTTGCTATCTGGAAGGCAAGAATCAGGCTTTATATGAATTCTATTGATGAGGAAATATACAACTCTTGATAGGTCCCCATAAATCTACAACTGATACTACATCTACCAGTACACATGTTGTTCCACCACCTGAGTGGACAGAGGCACAGAAAAAAGCCAAGATAGCAGATGCCAAGGCCATGAATATTCTGGCTCAAACTATATCAGATGACATATTCTAGAAGGTGGCTGAGTGCACATCTGCCAAAGCTATCTGGGACTCTCTCAACAAGATGGTTGCTGGATAAGCAGATGAGAGAAAAGACATGAGATCAACCCTAATCTCACTGTATGAAAACTTCAAGAAAGAAGAATCTGAATCTATGAGTGATATGTATAACAGACTGAGCTCTATCATCAATGAGTTGAAGACTCTGGACAAATACATAACCCTCACAGAGGTGAATGACAAGATCCTCATGTACTTCCCTAGCTCATGGGATTCCAGAATATGGCCAATCAAGGAGGCCAGAAGTCTTAATGAGATTTCCACTTAATATCTTCTGGGAAAGCTCAAGTCATATGAGCAACTAATCAAGACAAGAGAAGCTGCAGAGCAGAAGACTCCTCCACCAGCAAGAAAAGAGCATAACATAGCTTTCAAAGCTTCAGAAGAAACAGAAGCTCCAACAGCAAATGAAGAGCTCTTGAGTCTCTTAGCTAAGAGATTTTACAAAATGGCAAAAAAGGATTTCAGAAGAAAGTCATTCAAGCAAGATGACAAGCCCAGGTATGACAAGACACCAACTAAAGAGCTTGTTTATTTTGGTTGCAGGAAACCAGGACACTTTATTTCAGAATGTCCATAAAATCAAAAGAAGGAGAGAAGAAGAGAAAAGAATTCCAGAAAACAACACTACATCAAGCCATCCTACAGCATGCATAAAAGAAAGGAGAAAGGCTTTGTGGCTGGAACCTGGAGTGACACTGAAGATGATTCTTCATCCTCTAGCTCCAGTGAAGATGAAGAAGAAGCAAAGGTAAGGGAAGTTTGCCTTATGGCTATCAATACCTCATGCGGTCTATCTGAAGCTGAGCAGTGAGATAATGAAGAATCATCAGTATCTGAGGCAGATCAGGTACTATCTTTCTTTGATTACAATTCAGATAATTTTAAAACTAAATTCAAATCATTATGTATTGATTTAATTAATTCTTAAAAAGAAATTAAAACACTTAGAGAAAAATTGTCTGAACAATAAAACTTTATTTTTGAAAACATTAAGTAAAAAGATGACTTAACCCTAACTAAAGAACAAACCATATCATTAAAGACTGAATTAGCTGAGGCAAGGCAACTTGAAGAATCCCTAAATGGGAGAAGCATCAAGTTGACGGACATCACAAGCACAGTGAATGCCAAGCTAAATGGAAAGCTGGGCTTAGGTGCATCGTCAAGCCAGCCCCCACTGATTCAGAAGAAAATCTAACAACTCCTATAAAATTTATTTCAGAAAAAGGTAAAGAAAAGTTAGATAATAACAATAATGTTAAACAAATAGAAGTAAAACCAAAGAATAAGAAAAAGAGAGAATAAGAAAAATCCTAACCATAACAATGTTCAACAGATTTCGTCTAACTCAGATCGACGAAATGTGTACAGTTCGTCGAACTTAAGTCTACGAACTCTGAACACAAACATTCATTATAATTATTCGTTGAACTACGATCGACGAAACCAGTATGGTTTGTCGACCCGAGATCGACGATTTTGGGGCCCAGAGAATGAATACTTTCATTCTTTGAGTTGAGTTCGACGAACTCATCCCCATTCGTCGAAATCAGATCGATGAACTTACCAAAAATTCGTCGAACCTAGTTCAGTTTAGCAGAAATTTAAATTCTTTCAGAACTTATAATCAGCCAAGATGTTCCATTAACCAATTTAATTAATGGATAATTCCACCAAGAAGATATCATCCCTTAGATTATAAATGTCAACCTGAATATTCATATATTTCCAGTTTTAATTATGTAAAGAAATAAGGACCCAAGGTAGCCTGGGTCAACAATAGCTAATTTGTTTTATTGCAGGTGAAAGACTATCCCACCACATAGCAATAGTGGTATTTGGATAGTGGCTGTTCAAAACACATGACTGGAAATAAGGACAACCTAATAAACTACAAGTCAAAGCTAGGACCCAAAGTAATGTTTGGTGATTCCAATTGTGGCCAGACTGAAGGATATGGAAAGGTCAAAATTGGAGCAGTCACCTTCAGGAATGTTGCTTATGTAAATAGACTGAAGCATAAACTTATCTCCATAAGTCAGTTATGTGATGAAAGGTTTCATGTATCATTTAATAAAACTTCCTCCATTATTACTTCAGTAGATAACCTAGTAGTGTTAACAGGAACTAGAGTATGAAACATTTAGATAGTTAACTTTAAGTCTGCCAAAACTGAAATATGTTTATTTAATCAAACTAGTAATAATAATGACCTTTGGCATAGGATATTAGGACATGTTAACTTGAAAAATATTGCTAAACTCTCTAGGGACAACCTTGTTAGAGGATTGCCTTCTTGCCCCAACAAAAAGGAAAGCCTTTGCAGGGCTTGTCAGTTAGGCAAGCAAACTAAAAATATTTTTAAATCTATAAATAAAAGTGACTCACCTAAAATATTGTACTTGCTACATATGGACCTTTTTGGCCCTATTACAATACAAAGCCTAGGAGGGAAATCTTATACTTTAGCGGTTGTAGATGACTTCTCAAGATTCACTTGGGTATTCTTTCTGAGATCTAAGTCAGATAACTTCAAGGTTCTTAAAGATTTTCTCAAGAACATACAAATTGAGTACTCTACTCCAGTTGCATTAATCAGAAGTGATCATGGTACTAAGTTTGAGTCTCTTCTTATGCAAGAGTTCTGTGAGAAGGAAGGTATCAGACACTGCTTCTTAGCTCCTAGAACTCCTCAACAAAATGGGGTTGTTGAAAGGAAAAATAGAAACCTAATTGAATCTGCAGGCACATTATTTGCAGATGCTCACTTGCCACTATCCTTTTGGGCAGAGGCTGTGAGCACAACAAACTATGTACTGAACAGAAGTCTGATACTCAAGCTCAAGAATAAGACTCCTTATGAGCTACTTAAAGGGGAGAAACCTAAAGTAGACTATTTTAAAATTTTTGGTTGCATTTGTTACATTCACAACAATAATAAGAAACACATTAGAGAGTTTGAAGCTAAGACTGCAATAGGAATTTTTCTTGGATATTCCCAAGTAAGCAAGACTTATAGGGTTTATAATAAATTAACCATGAAATTGGAAGAATTTATTCATATTACTTTTGATGAAACTAACATGGTTTACAAGGAGAAGATTCCTTCTACCAGTAAGACTCTATAGGAACCAAATCTGTGTGAGAAGTTGGATGCATTAACCCTCACCAATGAGGCTGTTAGCCATCCTTATCCACATATTGTTGAAGATAGTGAAGATGAAGACACTGAACTCAGTGTAGAGCCAACAAAAGCTATGATTGCACAAGAGGAATTAATTCCCAAAGCCATTGCTCAACCAACTCCTCCTGAATTTGTCACACTTAGAGATCAACCTGTATCTCAAGTGATTGGAGACATTTTAGTTAGTGTGTAGACATGGAATCAGCTCCACCAGGACATGATGCATGCCTTCTTCATATCTCAAATTGAGCCCCAATCCATAAAAGATGATGAGCAAGATCCACACTGGATTATTGTAATGCAAGATGCGCTCAACCAATTTGAGAGATGTAGAGTTTGGGATTTTGTTCCAAGACCAAAGGATTACCCAGTCATTGGAACTAAATGGGTATTCAAAAATAAACTTGATGCTCAAGATCTTATCATAAGGAACAAAGCCAGACTAGTTGCTCAAGGATACAAACAAGAGGAAGGCATAGAATATGACCAGACATTTGCACCTGTTACAAGAATTGAAGCAATCAGAATTTTCCTTGCTTATGCAGCCTACAAGAAGTTCACTGTATACCAGATGGATTTCAAGAGTGCATTCCTTAATGGTGAACTCAAAGAAGAGGTCTATGTAGAACAACCAGCAGGTTTTATTTCTCCTACTCATCCCTCTTATGTCTTTAAATTGCATAAGACTCTATATAGTCTAAAGCAAGCTCCAAAAGCTTGGTATGAAATCTTAGCTAGCTTTCTTTTAGAGCATAAATTTTCTAGAGGCATAGTAGATAGGACTTTATTTATTAAGCATCATCATGATAAAATATTATTAGTACAAATATATGTAGATGATATTATATTTGGTTCTACAGATTCCAGACTATGCAAAAGGTGCTCCAACCTTATGCATTCCAAGTTTGAAATGAGTAGCATGGGTGAGCTCTCCTACTTCCTTGGTCTCAAAGTGAAGCAGCATCCTGATGACATCTTTTTATCACAATCTAAATATGCTAAGGAGTTGATTAAAAGGTTTCGGATGGCTGATGCTTCAGCAAAGAAAACACCTATGACTACCAATGCTGTAATTGATTCTGATGAACATGGGAAACCTGTAGATCAGAAATTATATAGGGCCATTGTTGGGTCCCTATTATATCTTACAACAAATAGACTAGACATTATGTTTGCTACATGTCTTATTGCTAGGTTCCAGGTGAACCATAAAGAATCTCACCTTATTTTTTTAAAAAGGATTTTAAGATATATAAAGAGTTGCCCTAATTTAGGACTCTGGTATCCAACTAAGTCAGAATTTGAGTTAACTGGATACTCTGATACTGACTTTGCTGGATGTAGAGTAGACATGAAGAGCACATCAGGGACATGTCAGTTCCTTGGTTATAGGTGATGAGTACAAATATTACACTGATGTTTGGACTCATCTGGGCCAGTTTTATCGTCTTAGCACTGCACTTGAGAGCTATAACTGCTTATATTTGCTTACTTGCCTATTTCATGATTAAGTGCACTTTAGGCCCGTTTTCTGTATGCTTTGGATGTTTCTGTATTTCTGTTTGTTTTACTTGTTCTATAGCCGTGTCTTGAGAATGTGGTGTGCACTTTTGGTGGCCTATCTGCCTCTTCTGCTGGTGCATGGGTCGTGTGCGTGCTCCGGAACCGCTCGGGAGACCCCGACGATACAGGAACACTATACACAATCACTGGACTCACTGCGCACGACCACTGGTCATGCGCCACTGATCGTGCATGAAAGTTATGGGGATAGATCTTAACTACAAGTAATTAGAGTTATACACTTCAATTAAGAAAATCACAGCACAAAAATGAAGTAAGGTTATCAAGCAACACAGAAGATACAAGGATATATAGTGGTTCTCCAACCTGGGCACATCCACTCTTCTACCACCCTGGTAGGAATCCACTCAGATTTTTGATCAGGTGCCTGACACCAATGAGCTTTTGATCAGGTGCTCAAAAACCAAATCTCAAGTCTTTTGGTCAGGTGACTTATAACCAAGAATCACTTTTGAAGTGAGATGACAACCCTTTATACAGTGGGGGGAAAGAGTTGATGGTGTCTTCTCTGTCAACAATCAGAGAGAAGACCAGTGGATATTGATGTTAGCAAAGGGCTCCCACTGAGATATTGATTGGTTCAGGGAATGAGGAGCTTTGCTTCAGGGTGATAGGCCTTCAAGCTTGCAGCCTTGACTAGCAGAGATTCAGGAACTTTTTAACTGATATATTGTTTATTGTCCTTGAAGTATCCTAGAGAGTATAAGGAAGAAGAAGACTCTTGATATTGAAAGGATGTCCTTCTTCTTCTTATTGATGTCACTTCTCTGTTCTAGGGCTTCTAGTTGCTTTGATGATATTGCCCTGAGTGTTCTACTAGTTGATCACTGCCTGTCACTGTTTGTCACTTTTCTGTCTATGTGTTTCTTGTTATCTCTGTATCTATTTGGACATTTGAATTCCTTAGTCTTGATGGTAGAAGAAACATTCCCGAGAGTAGAAGATGCATTGTGAATTGATCCATAATTAATTCTTCTGTAACTGTCCGCTTGAACGACTATTATCACTGGGAATGTTGACTGAAATTAATCCTTAATTAATTCTGCCAACTGTAATTATTTCCGTCTGAATATTGACTGTAATTAATTCTGTCAACTGTACAGAATTCGTCGTGCTCAGTTTTTACTTCGTCGAGCTGAGTCAGCAGTTCTGCTTAAGCTTCTAGTGTCGACACAGCTTCCGTGGAATGTATCGACATAAGTTCTATGTGTCGACACAATTGCTGCTGGTGTCGACACAGTTGATGTCGACACAATTACTGTTGGTGTCGACACAGTTGCTTCTGGTGTCGCACAGTTGGTGTCGACAGATGATCTGTGTGTCGACACAACTTCTTTTGGTGTCGACACATCCTGACTATCTGGTGTCGACACAGCCTTGCTATCTGGTGTCGACACAATCTTGCTCAAGTGTCGACACAACATTTCCCAAGTGTCGACACAGTCTGTCTGGTGTTGACACAGCCTTTCCCAAGTGTCGACACAATTGCTGTCTAGTGTAGACGCAGACTTTCTTCTATTGTCGACACAATCTGGCTGAGTCTTTGGCAAACTGTTGAAGGTTGATCCAAGTGATGTTTACTGACTTGGCCTAGATTCTAGGACACAACTATGACCCTGGCTATACATGTTGGGTCAGACTAAACAAACCTAATAGTGATCCTTGCCCAAATCACAACTAGGGTTTCAACAATCTCAACCTATTTGGGTAAGGACACTATTTACATAAAAACAAATAAAAATGCAAAGCAAAAACAATCTACCTGAATTATAAGAATGTTCAGCAGATGTACATGGGTGCTTTGAAAATAAAAATAAATAAAAGAAAACTATTCTATTGCTGCATCTTTCAAAGTAGTTTCCTCTGTATAAAGCAAGCAATCTCCCCTAATTACTTTTCCTTGCCCAAATTCCTTGCCCAAATCGGAGTAGACTTTATAACCTGTTAGAATAATTAGTCTCTCTACTGCTGTAGCCTTTTTCAAATAATTTCTTAGTATACAACCATTGATATATCCTTGATATTGACTGCGACAATTGATTTTGAGTACTGTCAAATCTCACTGCTTCATTGTGGTAAAGTATGACTTATCCTGTAAAGAGAGGTTAGAAGTTCTGGACCCAGATTACATTGGGTCCTGGTTCTCTTTTATAATAATTAGAAATGAAAGAGCATTTAGGTTGATCCTTGTATCCAAGTGGATGATATTTCCTAGGAGGGATTATCCACTCAGTGAAAGGATTTTTAGAATGCTGACTTTGATGATAATTTTGAAGAGAACAAAAGTTTTTGTTCTGAAATCTTGAGTTCGACGAATTAAAGTACTTTCGTCGAGCTGATTTCGACGAATGGTAGTGAGATCGTCGATCTCCGTTCGACGAATTATATCTATTTTGTCGAGCATAGATTTCAGATCAGTTAAGATTGAAATCTTTGTTCATAGTTCGTCGAGCTTTGTTCGACGAATGATGTTGTTTTCATCGAGCTCGGTTCGACGAATTATTTTGAACTAAGATTTTCAGAAGATTTTTAGTTTGATTTGAGAAAACTTCAGTTATTTTGTCTCTGTTTTTTAATTTTTCTTTTTCTTTAACTGATTCTAATGAGGCTATTTGTTCAGAAGTATTTTTTAAATCTCCTTTGAGTTTTATATTTTCAGAAGATAAATGATGTACTTTCTCTTTAAGAATGTTTATTTCTTTTTCAGATTGAATTAAATTTTTACATAGGATTTTAAAATCTTCTTCTTTAAAATGATCTGAAGAAAAATCAAAGGAAGAGATTACCTGATTTTCTTCTGCTTCACACTCTGATTCTTCTTCAGAGTCTGTTTCTTCATCAGTGTTGCTGCAAGAAACATTTATTGCCATTAGGCAAAATTCTCTTGCTCTTACGTCTTCTTCATCTTCAGTTGTGTAGGATGAAGCATCTGAGTCACTCCAGGTTGCAGCTTTAAGGTTTCCTTCTTTAGCTGATCCTGCAGGCAATGCTGTGAGAGAGTCCCACATCTCTTTTGCAGATGAACATTCAGCAAGCTCCTCAAAGATGTCATCAGACATTAATTGTGCCAGGATGTTCATTGCTTGTGCATCAGCAATCTTCCGCTTTTTCTGGGCATCTGTCCATTGAGATGATGGAACAATATTGATGCTTGATGTTCCCTGAGATTGAGTTGGTCCTGACAAAATAGATTTAAAGATGTTTTCATCAATGGAGTTCTTATAAAAACTTATCCTTGTTTTCCACAGTGCAAACTTATCAAGATTGCACATAGGTAGTCTGGTGCTTGAAAAGCCTTCAATTTGTGCCACGATAAACTCTAAAGATATTTAAGATCTATCAGATCGTTTTGGTTCAGGTGTTAGCCTGTACAACTAAAGTTACCCCCTCTGATACCAATTGAAAGTTATGGGGATAGATCTTAACTACAACTAATTAGAGTTATATACTTCAATTAAGAAAATCACAGCACAAAAATGAAGCAAGAAGATCAAGCAACACAGAAGACACAAGGATATATAGTGATTCCCCAACCTGGGTACATCCTATAAGACCCCCTTTTTTTTTCTTTTTAAAACACCGGGGTCTTAGGCCCAAAACCGCCGCTTTGCGGTGACGCCTTCGTACCCGGAAAGGTCATCACTACAAAATGCCGATCCTGCCGGCCAAATTGATCACAATTGTAGCCAATGGTAAAGCAAGTCCACAGAAATCACATATATATAAATATTCTCCACGAAGGGAGTATCCACAGATATGTCAAAATACTAAATCTTGGGCTCATGCCCGTTACATCAAGTCCTCACTACAAATCTCTCAACACAGAATCAAATACTATAACTAATAATGATCAGGACTCACAGTCCCTATCATCTAAACTCCAGTACTAGATTGGCCCATCTCCATGCGTGCCGACCTCCGGGGCTGCTCCTCTATGCTGGGCTCCACGGTCCCCTAAAATGATGTGGTTCGAAAACTGTTAGTCTAAAAGACTAAGTCCTATCATCCCCCGCCCCTTCCCCCATGGCCCCTAGGCACCGAGCAGGGAGAAGGAAAGGAGAGGACATGAAGGTGGAGAATAGCAAATAAGCAGGTGGCAGCGGAACTAATCTAGCAGTTCTACAGTATATATGAAAGCAAAATAGGTATGAAAAACTGAATGAGAATGTAACCTTAACTTATATGAAAATACATAAGCTAAGGGATCTTTTGTAGGGCTCCTATTGTATAAAAAGTCTCATACCGATTTATACGATAGGGTGTCGATTTTCTAGCAAGCATAATATGTAATATCAAATAAAACCTTTAACTTATAAGCACGCTTGCGCGAACTTATAAACTAAGGGGTCGTCTTGCAGGGCCTATTGTATAGAGCGTCCCATACTACTTATACAATAGGTGTCAGGTTATATGCAATGATTATGCTATGTAATACAATTATGCCATGATGTGAACATGTAAGTGCAACTCACCCACTCGACTCTATGTACACAGACCTTTAGTTCCCCCTTTTTGGAGCCGAACCTCCCAGGATACCTCCGTAGTGGCAAACGAAAGCGGTGGGTTGGGCCTCGCCCACCTCTAAACCGGTAATTGCACTACCAGTCAGACCTATCGTACGCCTCAACGCTGGTGCACAGAGCGGAGCGCCTGCATACTCTTGCCGGCTGGCGCACCGGACTTTATTTGGCCAAGTACTAAACCACACTCGCCTAGTCAACGTGTTGGCGTCGGTGCATCGACCCTCGAATACCGAAGACCCACCACCTTTTCCTTTATGCACATGCAACCTTATGTATCAGCTACCGAGCCAAAGCTCCCCGGACCATCCCGCCCTTCATAAACAACAACCGAGCCAAAGCTCGCCGGGCCAACCTACCCATCACAAACCATTACCAAGCCAAAGCTCGCAGGGCTAACCTGCCCTTCACAAACAACAACCGAGCCAAAGCTCGTCGGGCCAACCTGCCCATCACAAACCATTACCGAGCCAAAGCTCGCCGGGCTAACCTGCCCTTTTACCAAACCACTGGGCTTACTGCCCGAGTGACCCAACCTATCTACCCGAGTCATCGAGGTGTGAGAAAGTGAAACCCTAGACTTACTAGTTACCCTTAAATGTTGTGTTGGATCTAACCCTAGTGCAATTGACACTTCCTCCTTACGGGAAAGACGATCTTTCGTCGATCCCGGGCACCGCCTAACTCTAGCCAATCCATCCCTCTACTCATCCTACTACCAATAATGAACTAATTTTTATCTATCCAAACTAGCAGACCACTAATCCCAAGGCATGCATCAAATTATACTTCAACATAATTTCTGCAATTTTTTACTATATGTAGACCATTTAAGCTATATGACCCGTAAAATGGGAGGTACAACAAATAATCATCCAGTACTCCTATAATAATTATTGGAGATCCATTATGAGCTTTGTGGACTAAATCCAGAATTTCACAATTTTAATATTTATCTGATAATTTATTTCATTAATTTAGTAGCCAAAAATCTCATGTTTGAACATAAAGTACCAATTTCAGATAAGATAAGATTCCACCAAATTTCGCGAAATACAATATGTATATATAACTCAAAATCCAAAGCCTCAAAATTTTCCAATAAGGTTTAACCCCTTAATTTTAATTTCAAATATATCCCATAATAATCCATTTTAAGAGAATTTAAAGCATTAATAATTCCAAAAATTCAGAGAAAATTCTTGGATGATTGTAAGGGTATATAAGTACTCTAGAGCAAGTTTCACAATTTATCATTGAATAATAAAGTCTATATTTGATTTTCTCATAATATTACAAGTTAAGGTATTAATGAACAAAGTATAGCAATTTTCCATTTTAAAATTCCAAATAAATTCCCATATGAGCATACTGAACTGGGAACACTAATTCGCAAGTTTCATAATTTTTTAGCAAGTATTGAGCTCTGTAAGAATTATTTAGCAAGTTCCTAAATATTTGAGGTTGTGAAGTAGGTACCATAATTATGTATCCAAAAATTCCATTAAAATTCACATATGATTAGTATGGTCTAAAACTCCCTCTGCCAAATTTTCATGATTGTTTTAAGAATCTTGCTAACCTATTCTAACTCCAAAATGTTTGAGCCCTAGGCTAGGGTTAGGGTTTTGTGGGCCCTACCCTTCCCAAAATCCCTTATTATTTTTACCAGAGGGTTTTATCTCTCCTAGAACCCTCCCTACAAAATTCCAAGATCATTCAAGGTGTTTTGACCTCATACCCTTCACAAGGCACAAAAGCCCTTCCTTAGGGTATGGCCTTAGATCTTAGGGAAAACCAATTCCAATCTATCACATCATTAATGATAAGGTGAAATAAGTCATACCAAGCCAGTGGCACCAATCCCAACCTCTGTTGAGGTGATTTGGCCACTCAAAACCCAAAATACACCTTTTGACCAAAATAACCCTTTTAGGGCAAAACTAGGGTTTGCATGATTTTTATTCAAAACACCTCCAAATGTGATGAAATTTTAAACAGATATTTATATTGACCCTAAGCACCTCTCACCAAAATTTGGGCGAGTTTGGAGGTACTTTGGCCCTTAAATTAATTAAACCCAGATAAATTAAATATTTTCCAAAATTATAGAAAAATTGTCCCCATAAATTCTCATCTTTGGGCAGCACCTAGATATGGTCTAGCGGGACTCCCTGCCAAAAGTTCAATTAATTTGGACCAAGGATGAAGTGTGGGCACTCAGTTTAATGTCTGCCTATCCCTATATGTAGGTCCCACCAAAATGAGTGCCCTTGTCAAACCAAGCACCCAAATTGGTTTAAATCAATTTTGATGTAAAGTACATCTCCAGGCTACACTTTTCATGTTGATGACTGTTTATGAAATAGCATCTATATATTTTTAAAAATTAAAAACATTAAATGCATTCTGTGTGACAGAAATCATTAAAAATGAAATTATAAACCTATAGTTTAATATCATTTATAGCACGAATCTTGGCGCAAAGTGGACAGGATCCCTTCATCTTCCCCGTTCAGCCAACGATCCCGATTGGATTTTCCTGGAGCTTATTCCAGCGGCTGCCGCCGGCAATCCGGCCACCTCCCCGGCCGGCCACCGCCACCACCACCTCTGTTGAGGTGGTGGCTGTCGCCAGGCGGCGGCTTGGCCGCCGGAAGTCCCTTTTCTGGCGATCCTGAGAAGTGAAATTCCATGGAAAAACCAGGAAAATTAGAACTTGGATCGGGCTCAATTGAGCCCGAACCTTGGCCCTAATGAATCCTATGAACTACCCATGGAAGAAGGAGAGGAGGAGGACCTTGCTGGCGGCCTGAAGTCGGGAAGATCGCCGGGAAGTCATTTTGATGGTGGCGGCGCTCGGTTTTCTACAACTATATTGTTGTATTGCTTGGCTCCTTCAGGTAAGTGGTGGAAATGACTCCTTAGAGTCCAATGAAGGTTTTAAGATGAAGAGAAGGGGTGTTAGGTGGCTGTAGGGTGCTTTGACATTATTGTCCTTAGTCAACAATGGAGGCCATGGTTGGTAGGGGATGAGGCCTAGCTACAACCAGTCAATGATCAGCTGGTTGCACTCCTCTGGTCTTAGGGAATTGAATGGGGAAGGTTGGGGGAAAGGGAAGGAGGAGCCTAAGGTCTTCCTCCATTACTCCTTCTCTTTCTCTCTCCTTCATTTGGATTTCCTCTCTCTCTCCCTTACCTACCAAGCTGAAATTGACTCCTACCTAATCAAATGGCTGCCCACATGTTTATTTCACCCATCAAGGTAAGGTTAGCCCAAGTGAATTGGGCTTGAGCGTGAGTTAGCCCATTTGGGTTAACTTGACTTAAACTTTGACCATGGTTGACCTTGGTCAATTTGGTCTTAAGGTTGGCCCTAATGGGTCCTTGGTGACCCATTGGCCTCCCCTAAGGCCTAGGTAGGATTGTCGTGGCACCTTTGGAGGTCACTTGACCCATAGGCAGGGCACTGTGTCCACTTTAGGGCTAGAGTTGACTTTGGTCAACTTAGCCTTTTTGGTTGGCCCCAATGGGTACTTGGTGACCCATTGGCCTCTCACTAAGGTTATGAAGGTATGTGTGGGGTCCACTTGGCTAAGGGAACTTCAATTGGCCCTTATGTAGGTTAGTTTGACCCATTTAGGGTTAGAGTTAACTTTGGTCAACTTAACCCTTTGGACTGCCCTCCATGCGTCCTAGGTGACTCATTGACCTCACTTTAGGTCTAAGAAGTCCCTGGTAGGGTTAGTTGGGCCTTACCAGGGCACACTGCCCTTAGTAAGGGCACCTTGCCCAATTTAGGCCTATAATGGTTCTAGGTCAACTTGGGCACCCTAGGTTGACTTCAATGGACCCTTAAGGCTCTAGTGGACCCTCTAATAGGTTAGTGATGTTGTGGTGGGGTCATGGAGTCATGGTGAAGCCCTAAGGTCAAACCCTAAGTTTTGTGATGAGGTTGTGCCATAGGCAAACCAAGGTGATTCTCACCTTGGCCTTCTATCACTTGGCCCTTTTTAGCTTCCTAGGGTTTTGTCATGACCTAGTCATGGCCAAAACCACTCTTAGGGGTCTAGTTGGAAATGTGATGTTATAAATCCCAATAAACAAAACAAAGATTTCATCCCCGAAATCAATGTTAAGCCTACGAGAATTTCTATCGAAGAAAAGGAAACTTGTAACATCCCATAAGAAGTGAAAGATTATATCTCGATGCCATGCTTGCTAAGTGGGGTTTAAAGGGAAACCTAAATCTATGACCAATTCGCCCAATTGGCAAAGCTAAGATCCCCATAAACAAATGATTAGCCTCTACTCTTCCTAGAGCAGCCCTACTAGTTTAAAACCGGAAATTAAATTGAACATATTGAGAGGTTGTGAGGTATACCTGACCGAATAGCTCTGGATACTTTTGTCGCATCAGGTCCTGCGGTTCCCAGGTATGCTCCTCCTGGCTGTGGTTTCTCCATAGAACCTTGACTAACGGAACCGTCTTGCGACGCAAGATCCGTAATCCTCTGTCATCGATCCGAACCGGCTCCAAGTGAACTGATCGGTCTGAAGCTACCGGTTCATCTGTGGTCGAAATCTGCTGCTCCGGGCGTAGTAGAGCCCTCCTAAGCGAAGATATATGGAACACGTTGTGTAAATCTGCCAGTTCCGGTGGCAACTCCAGCCTGTAAGCTAGGGATCCGATCCGCTCCAGGATCCTGTAAGGGCCCATATACCTAGGGTTGAGCTTCTTCTTTCGACCGCGCACCCGTGAAACTCCGTGCATGGGCCGGATCTTCAAGAAAACCCGGTCTCCCACCTGAAAGTCTACCTGACGGTGCCGGGCGTCATAATACTTAGCCTGTCGGCTCTGTGCCTCTAGCATCCTATCCCGTATCAATCTCATCTGAGCCTCAGTGTCCTCAATAAACTCTGAACCCAAGGCCTTCGGATCCTCATCCTGTATCCCTGACAGCGGAGTCCTACACATCCTTCCGTACAATATTTCATAAGGAGCAATCCCTATGCTGGACTGGTAGCTATTTTTATAGGAGAACTCGACCAGTGGTAAAAGCTTCTCCCAAGGTTTGTTTTGATCCATAATGCATAGCCTTAGGAGGTCCTCTAATGTCCGGTTGGTGCGTTCCGTCTGCCCATCCATCTGGGGATGAAATGCTGTGCTGAAGGTCAGCCGCGTGCCTAAGTAAGCCTGCACGGATCTCTACTCCCAGGATGTGAACCGACAATCCCGATCTGACACGATCGTCCTGGGCACCCTGTGGTAATGAATGAACTTCTCTACGAATCTCTGCACTAGTACCCCAACCGAGTCATCTTTTCTGATCGGAATGAATCTGGCCACCTTTGTCAGCCGATCGACGATGACCCAAATCGAATCGTTTCCCGTCCGTGATCGGGGAAGGCCATGAAATCCATCGCGATGTCCTCAAATTTCCACTCCGGCACCGGAAGTGGCTGTAGCAATCCTGTGGGGTTTCTTCACTCCGCCTTCACCAGCTGGCATGCCTCACAATGAGTCACAAAGTATGTAATGTCCTTCTTCATCCCCGGCCAGAACATCGTCTTTTTCAAGTCTGCCGTCATCTTGGTGATCCTCGGGTGTATATAATACCGACTGCAGTGGGCCTCCATCATAATATCCTCCCGGACCTGGCCTCCCTATAGTATGTACACTTGTCCTCTGAAACACACTAGACCATCCCTTAACGTGTAATCCCCAGTAGTGACTGGTTCTAAGGCCTGGAATACCGGCTCTAGTGGGCATCCTGCCTCTGCCCATCTCTGACTCGGTCTCTAATGTCATCTGGGCAATCAACGATGCTAGGTACTCCCAGTACAGCTCAGAGTGATCCTCGGACACAAAGGATATCTACAACTTTCCTAATGTCTAGATCAACTCCAAATCCATCAGTAAGTAATTGACTCAACCCTAAAAAGTGGACGATTTACATGTGATCTGTAACAACCCAATTTTTCAGCAGGCATTTTTTAGGTGACGCGGCCTTGGACACGGGTGTGTCCCAGGGCGTGTCCTGCTTGGGTGCGGAGTTGTCGCGAGTTCGACGAAAAATGTGTTCGACGAAGTGTTCGGGAGGAACACGCCCCATGTCACAGGCGTGACCTCCCCTGTCGACACTCAAGTTCTTTGGTCGACGAACTGCGCTCGACGTTCGTCGAGCATGGGGTACACAGCCTGTGACACGGGCGTGTTATAGGGCATGTTCCGCTGTGTCGAGTGGTCGGCACTTTTCTCTCGAGTAGGTAGAAAAGTACTCGAGTAAGGGGGGGGGGGGGGGGTGCCACGGGCGTGTCATCCTAGTGACACGGGCATGTCCGATCCGAGTACTCGAGTAGTGGTTTTCTCTCGAGTAAGTCCTCTCGAGTATGTCTCGAGTGGGTAACATGCCACATGTCACGGGCGTGTCGGTCATCTGACACGGGCGTGTCATAGCTAACTACTCGAGTAGTCCTCTCGAGTAGGTCGTGAAGATGACTCGAGTGAGGTACACGCCCTATGTCACGGGCGTGACCTAGCCATCACGGGCGTGTACCATGGGCATGACCTGTTTCGGGATAAGGCTTGATAAGTCGGTTTGTGCACCGGTTAATGTGACACGTCCTGTGACACGGGCGTGTCACAGGGCATGTCAGACCCGAACTAAGATTTTGCGGATTTTCGTGGCCGTCCATTCTTCTTCAGCTGGGATCTACAGCTGAGATTCCTCCCTGCTTCCTTAAGGCCGAGAGTTGAGAAAGAAGTTTCATTATGTTTTTGCCTTCATCTTTATAAACTTCTAGAGAGAGAAAGGGAAAGGAAGAAGGAGGAAGAAGAAGAGGGGTTGACCTCTGGTGGAGCTTGAGAGTGTCAAGCTGAGTTTCGAGGCCATCGTTGCGGAGGAAAAGCTTTTGCAGTTCTTTCGAGCCAGCTAGGAGTTCATGGCACCAAAACAGTCTTCAAGGGTAACGACCTTTCTTCTTAGCCATGTGAAGGCTTCCCTTTTGGCATATGTTTATGATTCCCCCACCAAAGGGTGGCTGTTGTTGGGAGTCTTTTGGGTTGATTCATGGAATCCCCTTTGTTGGCATATAGATCCTGAAATGAAGTACGGAATAGGCATGCTGTGTGAAGCCCATATTGACAGGTTGGTCTGGATTGGTGATGTTGCATATGAACCGGAGAAGACTCCGTGATAAACAAGTCGACGGGTTGCACCTGTGAAAGGAAGTAGCAGGAAGTACTGGAGTGGTAGTCCAGAAAAATACCCGTAGAATGCTTGTGCTGCTTATGCTGATGAGTTTGACCAGTGAAAGGAAGAAGCAGGAAGTACTGGATTGGAATTCTAGGAAATACCCTTTTGTAATGCTTAATGTTCTTGGGGAGTCCACCTGTGAAGAGAGTAACATGAAGTACTGGCATGGTAGCCAGAAAAGACCCTTGACATTTGTGCTATTTGCGGTGTACACCTGCGAAGAGAGTAGCAGGAAGTACTGGTATGCCGAGGAAAGACCCGCTGATGTTGTGAGATGAATGGGTGTAAGAGTTATGCCAAGGATTGAATGCCAGAACAGAATCGGTGAGACCTACCCGCACCTTTTTTTAGCCGCGAGTACGCCGTACTCAGTGATGGCACACTACTAGAAAAATGACTTTTAGCCACGGTTTTTTTTGCCACAGCAAAAAACCGTGGCTAATAATAGGTATTAGCCACGACACTTGAACCGTGGCAAATACGTTAGTATTAGCCACGGATTACTGAACCGTGGCAAAAAATACTTTTTGCCACGGTTTGCCTATTCTGTGGCTAATAAGCTAGTATTAGCCACGGAAGCCTGAACCGTGGCAAAAAGTCGTGGCATTTTTAGTCCCACACCGCCAATTTCAATAAAAATTTCGGGTTTATATAGCACATTCCGCAATGAATGTTTGAATTATCTGGGCTCGCGGGTGGCGGGCGTCGGCGGCGGCGGGCGGCTGGTGGCGGCGGCGGCCGGCGGCGGCGAAATCTTTTTCATTTGTTACAACCCCTTTAGCCACAGAAATTCAACCATGGCAAATAAGGAGCTTTAGCCACGGCAATGGGATCGTGGCTAATAATCGCTGAAAAGAGACCCTTTAGCCATGATTCTAAACTGTGGCTAAAATTCGTGGCTAAAACTCTTTTTGCCACGGATTCAACATGGTTAATACTATTAGCCACGCTCGCATTGCCCATGCCCACTTGCCGTGGGTAAGCCGTGGCTAAAAAGTATTAGCCACGGTTTTTGACTTTTAGCCACGACAATCTACCGTGGCTAAAAGTCTATTTTTTAGTAGTGGCAAGGCGATTTGAGCAACGGTGTCACAACCCGCATTTTCTCAACGATAAAACCGTATCAGAGCAAGAGAAAACATGTGTCGTGATGCCACGTCGTGCAGGGGATAACTGCACGCGCTCAGGCAAAACTCCAGACCTTAGATTTTAAGGAAAATCGTTGATTAAATATGAAAGAAAATCAGTTATGTTGAATGGCCGTATCCCTCGGCACGGTGGATCAGCTAGTCCACAATTAAAATTATATTTATACGCAGCAAAAAATACTTTGGTTCAATTAAGTTGACACCCTAAATGAGCATAAGTGTCCCCGGGGGACGACTCATGGTATGCACGACTCTAAGGTGAATATAGCATGTATGAAAGATAGTGTTTTACGCTGAGGAAAAATAGTGTCTTTGTTTTAGAAACATGTTATGCATGAGGTACATATAATAATGCTTTTAGGTTTTAAAATATATAACATGCAACCTAGCATAAATCCTTCCCAGAAGCAAGTAACCAACCACAAATAGGCAAAAACAGCAGTTTAAGTTCATACCCAGCATCACAAGAAGCCACCAGTGGGTGCCAACAACCTGACACGAACCCACTGGGGAGTATGTATGTCTATACAGAAAGGTAAAGAACTACCTCACAAGAACGGGGATCAGCTATCTCAGCTACCCAAGAGGCCACCAACAAGCCCCTCCAAAAGAACTAGCCGCCGAACTGGCTACAACCTAGACCTCAGGCATTCAAGAAAAGAACACCTCAGCAAGGAAATAATCAAAAGGTAAATAGAGCAATAGATTAATGAGCAAACAAGAAGAAGGGTTTACCAACCCGACAACAAACTACTGTAAGCAAAAGAAAAGGGGTGACAGTAAGAAAAGAGTACTGTCTAAAGCACAGCAGAGCACACCAAGTGCGAGCAATAAAACCATTATGCCCTACCAAAAGAGTCTGCAACAGCAACAAGACATATACATATATGCCAAAAGAAACGAAAGCATAAACAGGAAAGGGACTAACATTCCTAACACGTGGGTAAGTGTCAGTGGTCAAAACATGGATCTGAATACATAACCAAGATCAGATCCAAAAAGGGCTAAGGGGTCAAACAGTGGCAGCTTTAGGGTCCCAAACACACCAACCCAAACCGGGGCAAAAGGCGGTGGCCACAGCTCTCCACATAAAACCACCCCTCCAGAGGCCACCCAAACTCCACCACCTGCCACAACCAAAGAGTCGGCATGCAGAAACTAGCCGAACACCCAAATGCCCCCCTAGGGAAAAGTCACACTAACAATCCTAAGAAACACACAAACCCAAGGCAAAAACGTCGGGTCCAACTGACGCGGCCTTGCACGCCTAACCCGAGCCAACCCCGAGTCTTACCTGACCCCAAAACCAGCGCAGCACCCAGTGTCGACACGTTGACAAGCCGATGTCGACACCATGACAAGCCGATGTCGACACAAGGTGTCGACACAACCGCTGCTGGTGTCGACACTAAGTGTCGACACCACAACTACTGGTGTCGACACCAAGTGTCGACACCACTGCTGCTGGTGTCGACACCAAGTGCTGCTGGTGTCGACACCAAGTGTCGACACCACTGCTGCTGGTGTCGACACCAAGTGTCGACACCACTGCTGCTGGTGTCGACACCAAGTGTCGACACCACTGCTGCTGGTGTCGACACCAAGTGTCGACACCACTGCTGCTGGTGTCGACACCACTGCTGCTGGTGTCGACAGCAAGTGTCGACACCACTGCTGCTGATGTCGACAGCAAGTGTCGATACCACTGCTACTGGTGTCGACAGAAAGTGTCGACACCACTGCTGCTGGTGTCGACACCAAGTGTCGACACCACTGCTGCTGGTGTCGACACCAAATATCGACACCACTGCTGCTGGTGTCGACACCAAGTGTCGACACCACTGCTGCTGGTGTCAACACCAAGTGTCGACACCACGACTGGCCGGTGTCGACACAAAGGTGTCGACACCCCGACTGGCTACCGGCGCCAGACCCAGCAAACAACCAAAACGAGAACGAGGCCTCTCTCTAGAATTTCATCATCCATCGGAAATAGCAACTACTCGACCTGAACCGAACCAAATCTGCCCCTAATAGACACAAACTCTCAGGAAAACTGAGATTTAACTGGAACTTCTCTACACTAACCATGGTATGATCGGGAACGAACCCTAGCGTACACCTAAGATCTAAGCAGGCAAGAGATAAAATTTAATCAAAAAGAAGACAAAGATCAACTTTGGCAAGGATGAGGGACCATCACTTGCCTCAATACCAGAAAAAAGCATGGTCGGCGATTTCCCCCACTCTCGGATCTAGCCGCAGAGCACCAAGCCGAGGAACAGAAAGAATGCAGATCCAGGCGAGGGCAGTCCAGATCCACTCTCGAAATCGAATTTCGACCGCTAAATCTCCATGAATCGACGTCCGATGGCTAGGGTAATCCGGCTATTCTCTTCCTCTCGCACAGGCGGCGGCTTCTTCCAAAAAGAGAAAATGAAAAGAGGCAAAGAACTGAGTCCTAATTTCTAACCTAGGGCTATATATATACATCAGGTTTAATAATAAACAATCAATACATATTAATTACTTACACGCAATATCAAAATGACACGAGACCCGAAACATCTCGGAAAATGACGAAATTCACATCGCAGCTAAAAACCCACGCTACGAACACAACTGCGAAATCAAAATTAGCATTCGACGAACAAAACCCGGGATATCACCACCCGAAGCCAAAACACAAGCATTCCCTAAGAGGCCCAACCGAGTCATCAAACGGACCCCGGCTAGCTAGGGAATCTTGCTAACAGGCTACAAACAGGCTACACAAGTAACCCTAAGAGCTAGGACCACGCTCTACAACGGCAAAGAGCCGGAAATACGCCATCGTAACGCCAGCCAAAGATCAAACAAAACACAGAAAAACCGGGGGCGTTACAGCCACTCCCCCTAAAAGAAAGTTTCACCTCGAAACTTTACTCACAACACTCCTATATAGAAGGAGAGAAAAAGAGCCAGGAAAGGGCTATATATAAGAATAAAACAGAGCGTACCGGGCACAAGATCAGGGAAACAGATGACGGTGAGCCTCCCTCCTAGCCGACTCCATCTCCCAAGTCGCGCTTTCCACATCCTGATTCCTCCATAAACCTTTAACCATAGGAATAGTCTTCTTCCGCAACACAGGAACTTGAGAATCCAAAATGCGAACAGGCACCTCCACATAAGAAAGATTCGGCTCCTACTGAGGCACAGAATCCAAAACCTGCTTGCCATTCATCATACATTTTTGCAGTTGACTGATGTGGAAGACATCATGCACGCTAGGGAAATTCGCGGGCAACGCCAGCCTATAAGCTGATACCCCAATCCGCTCAACAATCGGAAACGACCCCACGTACCTCGGGTCCAACTTCCTATTCTTGCCAAATCGCTTGACTCCGATCAACGGGGAGACCTTTAAGAACACCGAGTCCCCCACAAAAAAATTCCAAGTCCGATCTACGCCGATTGGCGTTCTTCTCATATCTCTCCTGGGCTATCCGAAGCTTCTCCAGAATAAGCTTCACAGCGGTTTCCATCTCCTTGAGCGCTTCTGGACCCAACAAAGGTCCCTCGCCAAGCTCAGCCCAAAACAAGGGAGTCCTGCAGCGCCTCCCGTACAAAGCTTCGAAAGGAGCCATTTGCAAGCTTTCTTGATAACTGTTGTTATATGTGAATTCCATAAGCCGCAAGCGCTCGTCCCACGCTCCTCCGTGGTCCATAATATAACATCGGATCATATCTTCCATAATCTAATTTACTCGCTCCGTCTGACCATTGGTCTGCGGACGATAAGCCGTAGAATATCTCAAATCTGTACCCAACCCCTCTTGGAGGCTCTTCCAAAAACGAGACGCGAACCTAGAGTCTCGATCTGATATGATATTTACGGGTACACCATGCAATCTGACAACCTCTTCCTGATACAGCTCGGCTATCTTCCTCATCGGATAATCGATCTTAAATGGTACGAAATGAGCACTCTTCGTCAATCTGTCTACGATTACCCAAACTGAATCATGCCCCTTAGGAGATCTCGGTAAGACTGTAATGAAATCCATCGAGATACTCTCCCACTTCCACATCGGAATCTCCAAGGGAGTCAGCTTGCCACCAGGCCTCCCATGGTCGGCTTTCACACGCCTGCAAGTGAAACACTCTGAAACAAATCTGGCTATGTCCTTCATCCCATACCACCAGGCAATCTGCTTTAAATCATGATACATCTTGGTAGACCCTGGATGGTAGGCAACACTAGATCCGTGGGCTTCTCTGCACACCATATCCCGAATATCTCCAACCGCGGGGATGCAAAACCTGCCACGATACTTCAAGGTACCCGCATAATCTATAGAGAAATCTGGTAATTCACCTTTTTCAGCTCGAAGATATAAATGCAGAAGATCGGGATCATCCTTCTGATGCAGTCTCGTAAGTGAAATCCACGAAGGTTCTGCCACTGCCAAACTACTCTGTGAATCGCAGCTTCCCACAGAAATGTCCATCAAAAGAAACTCTTCCACGAGACGCTCAGCGGAGAGATTGAAAATCTTACCTGACTTCCGACTCAGGGCATCGGCCACCACATTTGCCTTGCCCGGATGATACTGGATTTCAACATCATAGTCGGCCACGTACTCCAACCACCGCCGCTGGCGCAGATTCAACTCTTTCTGAGTGAAGACATACTTCAAACTCTTATGATCCGTGAAAATCTTGCACTGCGCGCCATATAACAAATGCCTCCACAATTTCAGCGCAGAGATCACAGCTGCAAACTCCAGGTCATGCAATCACCTTCCCGCCATCTTTAGCTGTCTTGACCCGTACGCAATCACCTTCCCGCCCTGCATCAAAACGCAGCCCAGACCGACATGTGACGCATCCACATATATATCATACTCACTACCCTCCGTAGGCAAAGACAAAATTGGAGCCGAACATAGCCATCTCTTTAGTTCCTCAAAAGCCTTCTCACACTTGCCATCCCATATGAAGGCTACATTCTTCTGCGTCAACTTGGTCAATGATGCGGACAAGGTAGAGAAGCCTTCTACAAATCTTCTATAATAACCGGCCAAACCCAAGAAGCTTCTGATCTCTTTGGGAGTAACAGGTCTCGCCCATTGCATAACAGCAGTGATCTTTTCTGGGTCTACCGATATTCCCTCCTTATTAACCACGTGGCCGAGAAAAGAAACTTGAGGCAACCAAAATTCACATTTGCTCAGCTTGGGGTATAGCTTATGGTCTCTCAAAGTCGCCAAGACCAGCCCCAAATGTTGATCATGCTCCTTCGCATCTTTAGAGTACACCAAAACATCATCTATAAAGACAATCACAAACTTATCTAGAAAATTCTTGAAAACTCTGTTCATCAAATCCATAAAAGCTGAGGGCGCATTAGTCAAACCAAATGACATAACCAAAAACTCAAAATGCCCATGAAGAGAGCGAAACGCCGTCCGCGGAACATCTGACTCCCGAATCCTCAACTGGTGATAGCCCGAACGAAGATCTATCTTGGAAAACATGGCACTACCACGCAGTTGGTCAAACAAATCGTCGATTCGCGGCAAAGGTGAAAGAAATTGTACCTAATCACCTAGAGGGGGGGGGGGGGTGAATAGGTGACTAAATCTTTTTACACTTTTTAGGCAGAATTCAGATTATATCACAGATTAATAACTAATTCTACACAGTAGTCAATCAGCAATCACAACAATCAATCAAGCACACAGTGAACACACAAATTTATAGTGGTTCCCCAAGGTTTGGGTACATCCACTTTCCCCCTTCGCCTATCTAGTAGTGTACTAGATTCGTCAAAACTCCTCCACTATCTCAGATCCTCAGATCTTACACTTAGAACCCCAAAATAGGTTCCTACAGCTCAGGCCCAAGGCCCTACAACTCAGTCTTCTCCAAAGACCTACACTCAGCTTCTTCACAAAGCCTATACTCAGCCACAACAGGCCTACACTCAGCCACAACAGGCCTACACTTAGAGATTTAGATCTCCTACACTCAGGCACACAGGCCCTACACTCAGCCTTTATAATTGCAGGCTTACAACTCAGATCCCTAAGGATTCTACAAGAAATATAAAATACAAAGTGTTTATACCTACAACTCTAAATAGAGAGATGAGTTGATAGGTTCTTGATGAGTTCTTGGAAGAACTCTGCTGAGAACAATCTCATTTGGCTTTTCTTCAAAGCTTCTTGAATGTAGAACACAATAGGATTAGTTCTCTGCAGCTGATCTTCAATCACTGCAACTTAAGATTCAGAACAAGGTCTGAACCCTTCTTCACAGCCTGGTTCCAACGGCTGTCTTCTTTGATGGAGATCTCTCTCTCCAACTTCTTAGATATTCACTTGATTCTTCAATGAATAGCTAGATCTTTTTTTTTTCAATCACTTGATTTTCTATTGAATATGTGTTCAATCATCTGTTTCTGTAGACAGTATAAGCCTATTTATAGGCCTTCTTCATGGTAACCGGCTGGTCCAGTTCCTAACTGATTTCTGACAACTCTGACAGGTGTAGTAGACTGGCTGGAATGGTAGCTGTCAAGTCATCCAGTCAGTTCTTGAAATAACTGTAACTGTCTAATAGTGTCGAGACAATCTATCTTTAAGTGTCGACACTTGTAGACTAAGTATCGACACAAGTAGACTAAGTGTCGACACTTGCCTTCAAGGTGTCGACACAACTCCTTGTGTTGTAGAATTCACTTCTCGACACAGCTTCTTCATCATGTGTCGACACTGATATTGAGTGTCGACACAACTCCTTGTTCTTCAGCACTTAGTTGAATTCTTGTAAGTGTCGACACAACTTCTTTGTGTCGACACATCTTCATGTGTTGAACTTGTTCAGTGTCGACACATCTTCTTGGTGTCAACACAAGCCTTCTGTGTTGATACTAGCTGAGTGTCGACACAGCTCCTTGTGTCGACACATTCTTCTTCTGTTGAGACTTTGACTGAGTGTCGACACATCTCCTTTGTGTCGACACTTGGACTTAGAATTTTTTGTTGAACTTTGCTGAGTGTCGATACAGCATCCTAGTGTCGACACTTTCTTCATGTGTTGAGTCTTCTGCTGTGTGTCAACACATTATTCATTGTGTCGACACTTTCTTCATGAGCTGAGTCTTCTGCTGTATGTTGACACATTCTTCATTGTGTCGACACTTATACTTAGACTCTGCTGGCTTTTGTTGAGTGTCGACACAGCCTCCAAGTGTCGACACTTTCTGATGTAGACACAGTTCCTCTAGGTGTCAACACTGCTGTTAAGTGTCGACACAGCTTCACTGGAATTTTCTTAATTGAGTGTCGACACTTTCTGTCTGGTGTCGACTCTGCATCCCTGGTGTCGACACAATCACTCCAAGTGTCGACACTGCTTGCCTGGGTGTCGACACAAGTCTTCTTAAGTGTCGACACTTTGCTCCTGGGTGTCGATACATGGACTTAGAAACATTTCATCTTTCCCTGTGAATACGTGACCTGCACAACTAAACTCAAAATACATCAAATACATTTTGATGTATATCATTGAGTAGGGTGAGGCTTCTTCAAATCATGTACATTTAAACCAATGTACCCAACAATCTCCCCTTATTTGGAGAAGTCATAACCCTTAGTCAATGATATACACCATACATAATAAAATCACAGTATGATGTAAAACAGGATTATGCAATCAGGGAAAACATAAACATGTATTAAACAAACATGTATACATAGATATCATCTCAGAACAATTATGAAAAAGATTTATCACACAGCACATTGTTCTAACAGCTTTGTCATATTCATTTTTCAAAAGTTTACAAAGTGTTTAAAATCAAAAGATTACAATTGTAAACTGAAGAAAATTCTATTCTATTCTTGATCAGCATCTTTGATCACTATTCCCTTTCCAGCATATATCTTGGCTTGCACAGGGGCTTCAGCATCTTCAGCAGCAGCAAGCTTCTTGCCTTTAAGATCCTTCTTCTTTAGCTCTTCAGCTTTGATCTTTTGCCTCTCAAAATAATGATAAAGCTTGGGAAAGTACTTGCTAGGCTCCTGGGCAGTAGGAGGTAGTTTTCCCATCTTTGCCTTTCTTCTATATTGCACTATGGCTTCTTGCCTAGTCTCATGCTTTCTCCATTCTAGTTCAGAAAACCATTTGTTTCTATCTTGAATATTATCTTTGGCAGCCTTCCATGTAGTTAAGATAATATTTCTTGAAGTGGGGCTCCATTGTTCAAAATCAGGACTTTGTTCAGCTTGCTCTCTGAACCTCTTCTTAGACAGTCTGGCTTCTTGTTCTCTGGCTTCTTGTTCTTTCAGTAAAGCTGCTTGCATAGCCTCAGATACTGGCTGAACCACTTTTTCTATAATGACATTTTGCTGACCCTCAGGTGGGCTATACATGGATTGTATATCATCATGTATCATATCAAAGTCTGGAGGAGGGTAGATTACTTGAGCCACTTCAGGTTGCTCCCCTCCTAGATATGCAGGATGTATCCCAGATTCTGCAACATTGTCATCATCACATAAATGAGGATAACCAATAGTTGCTCTGATAGAATTAGAAATCCACTTGGCATGATCAGAGCTGGCTTTGACTAATACCCTCTCCCCCCTTTATGACTTCTCTAACCATGTGATCTCTCAGCTCATCCTTTTGAAATCTTATTTGGGTATCCAAATAGTTTACTCCATCTTTAAAGTAAGGTTTCAAACTTTGGAGTTTGTTAGTTATTTTCTTTTGAGAGTCTTGTATGGCAGTCTTAACAGCAGTTATTTCCTCTTGGAATGCTTTATCAAAGTCTGCTTTAGCTATAGCATTAGCTGGAGTCTGCCTTGCAGCAAGATTCTTCAACTCTGTTACTATGGCATTGTGAGAAGCAGTCAAATTATCATTCATTTTGATTTGATTCTCCAGGACATATCCTTGCTTTACTTCAAGTTCATCCACTTGAGCTTTTATTTTCTCCTGATGAGTAGCTAAGTAGACTACTGCATTCCCTCCCTTGTGGAAGCAGTCAGTCATCTCCTTCTTATTTAGATTCATCTCAAATCTAATAGACTTTATGTCCTGGGCCAGATCAAACTGTAGAGACTTATGCCCCTCATCCATATATGTTTCAATGGCTTTCCTATGCTCATGAAGCTTTATCTACATAGCAACGATCAGAGAACTATAATCTACAGATGGTGCTGGCTGTAGTGCAGGCTGTGGTGCTATAGTTTGCAGAGATTTCTTATAATTCTAGCTCCTCCTCTTAAATACTTGGAATTTCCTTTTCTTTTCTCTTGCAGCCTCCTCATCTTCAGAAGCTGAGGTGCTTGCTATGTCTACCCTCTCCCTAGGTAGCTCCTCAACTGCCTTTGGTTTCTTAGGCTCTTTCCTTGCTGTTTCTTCTAAAATTTCCACATGCTCCCCCTCAACTTGAGCATTCTCCCCCTCAGCAGCAGCACTTTACTTCTCAAAGTCTGTCTGATCCAGATGAAGGAAGAGATCTTCCATAGTAAACTCTTGTTGAGGTTGAGATGGAGATTCTCTTATCTCATCAGTTACTTGATGTGGTTCCACTTGAGCTTCAACAGATGTGGCCTCCATGACAACATCTGTGGGTTGACTATTAAACTGAGGTTGCTGATTAATATCAGATAAGTTGTCAATTATAACTTCATTCTCAATAAGGAAATCTAATTGATTGATTTTTGAGATTACCTCAAGGATAGTGTGAGTTGCTTGCTCACTCTCTAGTGGAGTTGGCTCTTCCACTACTAGAGGCTCCCCCTGGATAGAATCCTGGTGAATGGGGCTAGCTTGAGGTAGCTCCCCCTGCCTCTCTGCAACTTCTTGTTGAGCTGGAGACTTCCCAGCATCTCCAGTGTCTTCTTCATCAGGAGTGAAGACAACTTACTCCTCAGAGCTGCTAGATGAATCCTGTGCCACAGGTGCTATCTTCTTCTTCTTTTGTGGAGTTATTTTCTCAGGAGTAGGCAATTCCTTGGTCAAGACCCTATCCCATCTTGAGAAGAGTCTCATGTCCATCTTCCTCATATGATTGATTTTAGATCCAGTAGCTTGACTCATAACCTCTGGTATACTACCAGCAAGGTACAGACTTAGTATCCTACCCAAATTGGGCTTCTTCAGATTTTCCTTAATCTTCTCAAGGACTACTACAGACCAATCAGTTTTTAATATGAAGATAATCCTGGTCATAAGATTGAACATATGGGCTGATACCCTGTCATGCCCTCCAGGCTTAATTAAGATCACCTTTCTAACAATTTCAGAAAGGAATTTTCCTTTGCTGTTCATGCCTTTCCTATTGAATACTGATCCAATTTTCATCTTTGAATCCAGTCCACACCAAGTCAATGCTTCTCTGGTCTTAGAAGCAGTAACTTCATCTTCTTCCTTAGTCTTTGGTAGGTTCAGGACCTTTCTTAAACTCTTTGGTGAGACCTTCACCTTTTCTCCATGAACCCTTGACTTGATCTTTAATCCAGATTCTTCTAAGGTTGCTCCATTTAGAAATTCTAATACTTCTTTCTTCCATATTTTGGTTGGCTCTGAAACAAGAAAATCTAACCCTGAATTTGCAACTAGGGTTACTACATCCTTGATTTCCGATTCTGCATCGTCAAACGCATGCCGCACCAGTTCATAGCCTTCGTTCACGTTCTCCTCGAGCTTTGGCGCCATTAGGGTTTGAAGAATTTGAATTGAGAGAAGAGAGGTGTCGACACACAAGTTTGGTCTCGAAACTTTAGTGAGCGTGTCGACAGACAATGGCGAAGTCCTATTTATACCTTTCTAGGATTGAAGATGAAAGGGCGGGTTAACTAACTCAAATTGTGTCGACACTGATGAAAAGTGTCGACACTGACTTATAATGTCTCGACACTTATGTGTCGACACAAGTTTAGTCAACAGAATATATATGTTGACACTTGTTTATGTGTCGACACCACTTAGCTCGACACATAGTCGAGACTTTACTTCACTAATTCTGAGTAAAGCCTAAGTGTCGACACCACCTTGGATGTGTCGACACCTACTTATCATGTGTCGACACTAATTTTCTGAAGTGTCGACACCAACTTCCTAGATGTGTCGACACCTATTCTCTGAAGTGTCGACACCACTTTTCTGTGTCGACACAGATAACTCTGTGTGTCGACACCTTTTTACTTAGCCATTTCTGTAAACTAATTCTAGGTTTATCATACCTAATTCAATTTTGAACCTATTGAACTTGGTTTCTTCTAGGGGCTTAGTATACATATCAGCTAGATGATTATCAGTATTTACATACTCTAGGGAAATATCTTCCTTTTCTGCATGTTCCCTTAGAAATTGATATTTTATTTCAATATGTTTAGTTCTACTATGGGAAACAGGATTGTTTGCAATAGATATAGCACTTGTAGAATCACAAAATAGTGGTGTTCTACTTACCTGAATACCATAATCCTCAAGCTGATGTTGTATCCATAGAAGTTGAGCACAGCAACTTCCTGCAGCCACATATTCTGATTCTGCAGTGGAGATAGCCACACTTGTTTGCTTTTTGCTACTCCATGAAATCAGTCTTCCACCTAGGAATTGACAGGTTCCAGTTGTACTTTTTCTGTCTTCCTTGCAGCCTGCAAAATCTGCATCTGAATAACCTGTCAGTTCAAAGTCTCCATTCCTAGGGTACCAAAGGCCTAGATAAGGCGTGCCCTTTAGATATCTCAGTATCCTATTGACTGTTGTCAAATGAGACTCTTTAGGGCATGCTTGGTACCTAGCACAGACACATGTAGCATACATGATATCTGGTCTACTTGCAGTCAAATAGAGTAGGGAGCCAACTATCCCTCTATACAAAGTCTCATCTACAGGTTTCCCTGCATCATCTTTGCTAAGAGACATACTTGACCCCATAGGAGTCTTCATGGTACTGGATGAATCCATACCATACTTCCTTATCAGTTCTAGGGTGAACTTAGACTGGCATATGGATAAACCATTCTCAGTCTGTCTAACTTGGAGACCCAAGAAGAACTTAAGTTCCCCCATACTGCTCATCTCAAATTGTCCTTGCATTAGTTTTGCAAACTTTTTGAAAAGACTACTTTCAGTAGACCCAAATATGATGTCATCTACATATATTTGGACTAGTATTATCTTGCCTCTGGATTCCCTAAGGAATAGAGTCTTGTCTATTTTCCCCCTTGTGAATTTATTCTCAATGAGAAAACTAGACATGGTTTCATACCAAGCCCTAGGGGCTTGTTTTAACTCATACAAAGCCTTCCTAAGTCTATAAACATAATTAGGTTGAGTTGAATCAACAAAACCTGATGGATGTTCTACATAGACTTCTTCCTTTAGATTACCATTCAGAAAGGCTAACTTTACATCCATTTGGTATACTTTAAATCCTTGATAGGATGCATAGGCCAGGAACATCCTTATGGCTTCCAGTCTGGCTACTGGAGCAAAGGTTTGATCAAAGTCAATACCTTCTTCCTGCATATATCCTTTAGCAACCAATCTTGCTTTATTCTTGACAATTACTCCATGTTCATCCATCTTGTTCCTAAAGATCCACTTGGTCCCAATTATGTTGTGGTCTTTTGGTTTAGGAACAAGCTCGCAGACTTTGCACCTCTTGAACTGATTCAGCTCTTCTTGAATTGCCTCAATCCAATGAGGGTCTAGGATGGCTTCTTCAAACTTCTTTGGCTCTACTTGGGATAGAAAACTGGAGTAGAGTACTGCATTCAGATTTCTGCTCCTTGTTTGTACCCCTTGTCTTAGATCACTAATGATTTGATCTGCTGGATGATCTCTTAGATGCCTATTAGCTGGAGGCATCCTTGCTTCAGGTTGAACTTCTTCAACTTCTTCATCTTGCTGCACTCCTTGGACTTCTTCTTCATTAGGTACATGTAGTACTCCCCCTGGACAGCATCCACTATCTTCTACTAGCTGTCTAGCAGTAGATCCTTCTTCTATAGTGAGCTTGTCCATCTTCTTAGTTATACCTGTGGAGCTGCAAATACTACTAGAAAACTCATTGTTAATAAGTCTAGTTTCATCAAATACTATATGTACAGACTCTTCTACAACTTGAGTAGACAAGTTGTAGACTCTATAAGCCTTACTGCTGTTGTTGTACCCAACAAAAATTCCCTCTTGGGATTTGGCAGCAAACTTAGTCAAGTAAGACTTTCCATTGTTAAGTATAAAACACTTACAACCAAAGATCCTGAAATAGGATAGGTTTGGTTTTCTGCCTTTCACAATCTCATAGGGGGTCTTATTATGGCTTTTAGTAATGGTAGCCCTATTAATTACATGGCATGCAGTGTTAACTGCCTCAGCCCAGAAATATTCTGGTAGAGATGTGTCACTTAATAGGGTCCTACCAGCTTCAATCAAGGTTCTATTTTTCCTCTCAGCAATGCCATTTTGCTGAGGTGTTCTTGGTGAAGAAAACTCCTGAAATATCCCAAATTCTTCACATAGTTTTGTCATACTATCAGACAGAAATTCAGTACCATGGTCACTTCTTATCTTGACAACTGCACTGTCTAGTTCATTCTGAATTTGTTTGACAAAGCTATAGAAGATACTAGGTGTTTCAGATTTCTGTCTAAGGAAGAACACCCAGGAAAACCTTAAGTAGTCATCTACAACCACAAAGGTATAGACCTTCCTACCTAGGCTGTGAACTGGCATAGGACCAAAGAGATCCATATGCAAGAGGTATAAACACCTCACAGCATTTTGTTTTCAATGCAACTAAAGGTGGATCTAGTCTGCCTGCCCTTTTGACAAGCTGAGCATATTCTATCTTTAATACACTTAACTTGAGGACCATTCCTCACTAACTCTTTGCTAAAGAGTTGGCCAATTGTCTTGTAGTTGAGATGGGATAGCCTCTTGTGCCATTTGACACAATGAGAGACTTTCTCATCAGCTACAAGACACACTGGAGAACCATTGTTCTCACACATAATGTCTAGGCAGTAGACATTTCTTTTTTTGTAACCAGTCAAAATGATCTCTTGATCATTTGATCTCCTGATATGACAACCATCTTTGACAAATGAGATGTCATAACCTAAATCACTCAGTTGACTTATACTAATAAGGTTATGTTTCAAACCTTTAACATAAGCCACCTGAGTAATAGTTATATGAGAGCTAGAAATGTTACCAAAACCCTTGATGATTCCTTTTTCTGAACCACCAAAGGTGACTTTAGGAACATCCCTGATTGGTGTGAAGTCCATTAGCAATCCCCTAGTTCCAGTCATATGTCAGGAACAACCACTTTCCAAGTACCATATTGGGGCATGGCCACTTGGACTTACCTGCAAAAAAGATTAGTTGACCTTAGAACCCAAAGAATTCTTGGGTCCTTGGTGCTGGTTAGTCTGCCTCCTAACAAAGCTACCTGCAGGTTTTCCAACAGGCAGTTTGCTACTCAACTTGGCACTAGAATTGCGCCAACAGTCTATGGCATAGTGGCCTACCTTGCCACAGCACCAGCACTCAAACCTATTGTACCTTTGCTTAGGTACATTCCTAGCTGTTTTATCTACAGCTGACTTGTTGAGAGCTGGGGCTTTGCCCTTAGACATGTACTGAACAGTCCTAGCAGGTTTAGTAAACCCCAGTCCAGCTTTACCTTTTTGATGAACAAATTCATCAATTAAGGGTAGAACTGACTTTGGTTTAGAAAACTTAGCAACTAAATCTCTCTCCTTCTGAAGACTAATCTCCATACTTCTGATTTGATCATCTTAAATATTATAGTCCCCATCTGAATCACAGTTATGTGCTTCAGTCTGGCTATTTCATTTAGCTTTTGATCAATCATCTTCTCAAAATCAGTTGCAACAACTTTGAGACTAGCAATTTCCTTTGCCTGACTCTTGGCTAGGGACTTGCTCTTCTTAAAAGCTTGCAACAGAACTCTATATTCATCAATCAATTGATGAATATCCCCTTCTGATTCAGATCCACTGGCATCATTTGATGCTGATGTAACTGAATTAGAACTAGCACAAGAAATTGAACTTAAAGAACAATTTTGTACCTTACTAGGTCCAGGCTGCTCCTGGATTTTGTCATCTTCTGTTAATGCCATCAGTCCTTGGCACTGACTGTCCTCTTGCTCATAAATAGAGTTCATTATCTGGATGAACTCTTCTTCCTCTTCCTCAGCATACAGTCCTATGTAAGCTTCAGCTTCTGACTCAGATTCTGAAGAAGATATGCATGACAGGCTCTTATCCTTTTTGGCAACAAAAGACCTTTCCTTCTTGCCCTTGAATTGAGTCTTTTTCTTATCATTAGACTCTTTCCTTTTCTCAGGACAGTCAGCAATAACATGTCATTGTCTGTTACAGCAATAACAAACAATTTTTGATAAAGTTGCTTTGCTTGACTTGGTCTTTTTCCTATCTTTCTTTGATGACTTTTTGTTCTGATAATAGTCTTCTTTACCCTGTGAAGTAGATGGCTTTGTCCTCCACTGTTTCTTCTTTAAGAACTTCTGAAAGTGTCTTGTAAAAGCTGCAAAGTCCTCATCACTTTCACTGCTCTCAGAATTTCTGCTTTCTGAATTATCTGACTCTGTCTCAGCAACCTTTGGTGGTCGAGATGGAGACTTACTTCTGTATTTTCTAGTGGCTTCTGTCTTGAATGCCACAGTCCTTTCATTATTCTCAATTCTGGTAGTTTTCTCCTCTTCTTTCCTCACCATCAACTGCATTTCATAGGATAGCAATTTTCCAAACAAAGTTGGAGGAGGAATTTCTGCTAACTTTGCCATTTCCCTTATGACACAGATCTTGGTGTCCCAATCTTTTGTAAGGGACCTTAAGAACTTATCATTTAACTCATAATTACTGAATTCTCTGCCATAGGACATTAGCTCATTGACAATCCTATAGAACTTTTTATAGCATTCTATTATGCTATCAGATCTACCTTGCCTGAAGCTTTCATATTCTTAGTTTAATAAGGACTTCATGTCCTGCCTCACTTCTTCAGAACCCTCCATGTACACTATAAGAGTATCCCACATCTCCTTAGATGTCTTACAGTGTATCAAGTTCTGAAAGGTAGCATCATCTATAGCACTCACAATGATATTCTGAGCCCTCTTGTCCATTGTGGCTAGAATTATCTCATCCTTTGTCATTTCAGAGAAGTTTTTAGGTGTTCTCTGATTTGCATCCAGGACTGAAACCTTCATGGGCACATATGACCCTTCTTTAACTGTGATATATATTCTAGGGTCTGAGGCTTCCATAAATAGTCTCACCCTTTCTTTCCAGATGCCAAAAATTTCTTTTCTGCAAATGGGTAACTGCATGGATCCAAGTTCCTTATGATTCTCTGTTGAACCCATGTTTCTTGATTTTCTTGATTCTGCAAGTTACTTAGATTGAATCTGCCAACAGGATCTACTCAGACAGTTAAGACCTTTTTGAGTAACCTCGCTTTGATACCACTTGAAAGAAATTGTACCTAATTACCTAGAGGGGGGGGGGGGGGTGAATAGGTGACTAAATCTTTTTACACTTTTTTAGGCAGAATTTAGATTATATCACAGATTAATAACTAATTCTACACAGCAGTCAATCAGTAATCACAACAATCAATCAAGCACACAGTGAACACACAAATTTATAGTGGTTCCCCAAGGTTTGGGTACATCCACTTTCCCCCTTCGCCTATCTAGTAGTGTACTAGATTTGGGAAAACTCCTCCACTATCTCAGATCCTCAGATCTTACACTCAGAACCCCAAAATAGGTTCCTACAGCTCAGGCCCAGGGCCCTACAACTCAGTCTTCTCCAAAGACCTACACTCAGCTTCTTCACAAAGCCTACACTCAGCCACAACAGGCCTACACTCAGCCACAACAGGCCTACACTCAGATATTTAGATCTCCTACACTCAGGAACACAGGCCCTACACTCCGCCTTTATAATTGCAGGCTTACAACTCAGATCCCTAAGGATCCTACAAGAAATATAAAATACAAAGTGTTTATACCTACAACTCTAAATAGAGAGATGAGTTGATAGGTTCTTGATGAGTTCTTGGAAGAACTCTGATGAGAACAATCTCACTTGGCTTTTCTTCAAAGCTTCTTGAATGTAGAATACAATAGGATTAGTTCTCTGCAGTTGATCTTCAATTACTGCAACTTAAGATTCAGAACAAGGTCTGAACCCTTCTTCACAGCCTGGTTCCAACGGCTGTCTTCTTGGATGGAGCTCTCTCTCTCCAACTTCTTAGATCTTCACTTGATTCTTCAATGAATAGCTAGATCTTCTTTTCTTTTTCAATCACTTGATCTTCTATTGAATCTGTGTTCAATCATCTGTTTCTGTAGACAGTATAAGCCTATTTATAGGCCTTCTTCATGGTAACCGGCTGGTCCAGTTCCTAACTGATTTCTGACAACTCTGACAGGTGCAGTAGACCGGCTGGAATGGCAGCTGTCAAGTCATCCAGTCAGTTCTTGAAATAACTGTAACTGTCTGATAGTGTCGAGACAATCTGTCTTTAAGTGTCGACACTTGTAGACTAAGTGTCGACACAAGTAGACTAAGTGTCGACACTTGCCTTCAAGGTGTCGACACAACTCCTTGTGTTGTAGAATTCACTTCTCGACACAGCTTCTTCATCATGTGTCGACACTGATATTGAGTGTCGACATAACTCCTTGTTCTTCAGCACTTAGTTGAATTCTTGTAAGTGTCGACACAACTCTTTTGTGTCGACACATCTTCATGTGTTGAACTTGTTCAGTGTCGACACAAGCCTTCTATGTTGATACTAGCTGAGTGCCGACACAGCTCCTTGTGTCGACACATTCTTCTTCTGTTGAGACTTTGACTGAGTGTCGACACATCTCCTTTGTGTCGACACTTGGACTTAGAATTTTTTGTTGAACTTTGCTGAGTGTCGACACAACATCCTAGTGTCGACACTTTCTTCATGTGTTAAGTCTTCTGCTGTGTGTCGACATATTCTTCATTGTGTCGACACTTTCTTCATGAGCTGAGTCTTCTGCTGTGTGTCGACACATTCTTCATTGTGTCGACACTTATACTTAGACTCTGCTGGCTTTTGCTGAGTGTCGACACAGCCTCCAAGTGTCGACACTTTCTGATGTAGACACAGTTCCTCTAGGTGTCGACACTGCTGTTAAGTGTCGATACAGCTTCACTGGACTTTTCTTCATTGAGTGTCGACACTGCCTTCATGTGTCGACACTTTCTGTCTGGTGTCGACTCTGCATCCCTGGTTTCGACACAATCACTCCAAGTGTCGATACTGCTTGCCTGGGTGTCGACACAAGTCTTCTTAAGTGTCGACACTTTGCTCCTGGGTGTCGACACATGGACTTAGAAACATTTCATCTTTCCCTGTGAATACGTGACCTGCACAACTAAACTCAAAATACATCAAATACATTTTGATGTATATCATTGAGTAGGGTGAGGCTTCTTTAAATCAGGTACATTTAAACCAATGTACCCAACAAAAGGGTACCTGTTCTTAATAGTAACCTTGTTCAGCTCTCTATAGTCGATGCATAACCTCATCGACCCATCTTTCTTTTTAACGAACAGCACTGGAGCACCCCAAGGAGAAGTACTCGGCCTTATGAAGCCTTTAGCAAACAACTCATCCAGCTGAATTCGCAACTCTTCCAGCTCTCGCAGGGCCATCCTGTACGACGCCTTTATAATAGGACGCGTGCCTGGCTCCAAATCTACCACAAACTCGACATCTCGATCAGGTGGAAGACCGGGAAGATCGTCAGGAAACACATCAGAGATGTCACACACCACAGGAATCTCTTCCAAACGGGGCACACTAACAATCATCCCTACCAGAGAGACCACACAGGCAAAACAGCCAGAATCAAGCAACTTCCGAGCACGCACCGCAGAAATGACTGGAGACTCCTGGAGGGAATGCCAATAAATGCTCCCTGGCTGACCGTTGTCTTTGACGAAGTCCAAGCGCTTACCCTTGCACTGGATCACAGCATCGTACCTTGACAACCAGTCCAAGCCCAAAATAACATAGAAGTCCTCCAGGTCAATCACCTTCAGATCTGCCTTGGCTAGAAAATCTCCCAACAAAATCGGACAATCAAGGACACCCAGGTCCGTAACCACAGAGTCACCGGAGGGGAACTTAACGCAGAAGGCACCACCAACACGATCTAGGCCCAAACTGAACCGCTCCACGAAGGCTCTAGCCACAAACGAGTGGGTAGCGCCGGAATCGAAGAGAACGCGCGCTCAGCGGTTCTTTACCTTAAATCGTCCTACGAATTGCACACGCATCTAAGGCAACAAGCGCTAAAACGAAAACTACAACCAAAAAGGGAACGTAACGAAACGATTGGGGAGGAGTCGAACCTGAGATAACCTGTGTAACAGCCCAACGTTCTGAAACAGGCAAATTTGGGTGACACGGCCTGGGACACGGGCGTGTCCCAGGGCGTGTCAGGTGACACGGCCTGCGACACGGGCGTGTCGCAGGGCGTGTCGGGTTGTGTCGACGATTGGGGTTTGTCTCGACGATTTTTCTTTGGTCTCGACGATTCGTCGAGATGAGGCACACGGCCCAGGACACGGGCGTGTCCAAGGCCGTGTCGCATGCTCGACGAATTTTGCTCAACGATCGTCGAGTGTCGAGAAGTGGGTGTCGAGTGCTGAACACGGCCTGTGACACGGGCGTGTCACAGGGCGTGTCAAATCAGGCGACGAACTCAGCCCGCCGAGAGAATTCGACAGGGCGTGTCTTTGTGCCGTGTCGGGGCACACGGCCTGGGACACGGGCGTGTCACAGGCCGTGTGAAGTCTCGGGATGATTTGGGATTTTTTTTCCCCAGGTACACGGCCACAGACACGGGCGTGTCTGAAGGCGTGTTGGTGACACGGCCCATGACACGGGCGTGTCCCGTGGGCGTGTCACTGGTTTGGATAAGTCGGTTGACCACCGCTTGAGGCACACGGCCAGGCACACGGCCGTGTTCGAGGCCGTGTCGGGTCAAATTTTGTGTTTTTGGCAGAATCGTGGCCGTCCATTTCTTCAGTCTGGATCCAAGGGCTGAAAGATCTTCTTCCTTTTCCTTAAGGGCCGAACTCAGAGAATGATTTCTCATTTTCTTTGGCCTTCATCTTTCTTCAAGAGAGAGAAAGAGAGAGAGAAAGGAGGAGGAAGAAGGGAAGGGGGCTGCTGTTGGTGGTGCTGCGGTTTACCGGCGAGAGATCCGAAGCCAGCGTTGCGGAGGAAACGCTCTTGCAAATCTTGCAAGCAAGCTTTCAAGCCATGGCACCGAAGCGATCGTCAAGGGTAACGACTTTTCTTCCTAGCCATGTGAAGGCTTCTGTTTTAGCATATCGTTTGATTCCCCCACCAAGAGGTGGCTGCTTTTGGGAGTCATTTGGGTGATTCTTGAAATCCCCTTTTGTTGTGCATATAGATCCGGAAATGAGTACGGAATAGGCATGCTGTGTGAAGCCCATCTGGACAGGTTGGTCTGGATTGGTGATGTTGCATACGAACCGGAGAAGACTCCGTGATAACGTGTAGTGTAAGGAGTCTCGGGTTATACCTGCGAAAAGGAGTAGCAGGAAGTACTGGGGTGGTAGCCCAGGAAAATAGCCTTGTGATGGTTTTGGGTCCAACCTGTGAATGAGGCACAGGTAGTCCTGGTGAGACCAGGAAAAGCCCTTTTTGTGATGCTTGATGTCATAGGGTGTCCACCTGTGGAGTGAGTCACAGGAAGTACTGGTGTGCCCAGGAAAGACCCCTGACATTTGTAATTTGCGGTGTCCACCTGTGACGGGAATTACAGGAAGTACTGGTGCACCCAGGAAAGACCCGCTGTCGCCGTGAGGAAATGGGTATCGTGAATGACCCAGGCTTGAATGCCAGGAACAGGATTGGTGAGACCGACCCGCGCCTTTGATATAGCCATGAGTACGCTGCACGCGGAAAGGGCAAGGCGATTTGAGCAACGGGGGGGGTGGAGGATCCGACCTGCGCTATGTCCGTCTGACGTGAGACCAAAAGTGCGGTCTGTTGGAGCGCATAGCAAGAGTCTTCGGCCTGCGCGCCATGACACAAAGGGGGGCTACGGGCCATCCCGGTGTCCGAGGACTAACTCCGGCTGCACGCCATGGAGTAAATGCTCAAGAGTGTTACCGTTGGGTGATAACCCTGATACGGTGGTGGGCAAGAGGTTGCCAGAACACCAAGAATGTGCCCTGAGTGCACGGACCGTTGGGCCGGGCGGCGAACGGTTGTGATGGCTTGTGTGCGTGAAAGCACCTTTGATGATATAGCTTGCCATACTTGTGCTATGATATGCCTGCAGGGAAAATACCGCTGCCCCGAGAGGAGGGGTAGGGTCGTTATAATTTGGTCAGCTGAACGCTGACCGTTGCTTTTGTTTGCCACCGTTGGGTGGATTGTCCTTGCACAGGTGCTGGAGAGCCGAGCGGGTCGCATAGAGGTTGATGCTCCTGCTGGTGCTGTTGCTACTGCTAGCCCTCGAAGGCTAATGTTCTTTTGAGTGTTTTCTTTTTGTGGCCGGCCTGCGCGCCAATATGTTTAGGCCACTGCATGAAAGCCCTGTAAGGCCATAAGGCCAACACTTGTTCTTATTGTAAGACATTCCTATATGTATATAAAATGTGGAGTTTTATGTTTGGGCATTCATGAGGAGTTCAAGTAGTTTAGGCTTCCGCTAGAATGCATGTGATAGGTGCGATGCGCTGCTCTGGTATCATCCTGTACCTTCACCGACTGTTTTGTGGTATATCCTGTGGGGCCCCGGCCGGACCTTCTAGAATATATCATATGAACGGATGGGGTTGTTACATTTTTGGTATCGGTTGTCTTGGTCTTTCCCTCTCGAAGTCGTGGTCGACTTCTTTTGTGGGGTGGCGAGCACGTGTTTGTGCAAACCAAAGTCTACGAATGAACTCCTGAATGTCCATGATAGGAATGCAAGTTGGTTTGTTTGAGGAACCTACGTGTTCCTATTTTGTGTTGTTTGCTTGGGTACGACCGCTAATGTATGTGTCTTGTCCACCTTTAGGTGACACGAAGTGGAGCTGGGCCGTCTGAGCCCCAGCGTTCTGATGAGAGTAGGGCACCAGCTGAGGTGCCTACACCTCCACCGTCTGCTGAGCATGTGCGGTTAGTTGCGGAGGCATTATTTACCATGATCCAAGGCCAGCCACTTAGGCAGGAACAAGTGGATGTTAGGCCAGAACAGGTGGAGGCAAGGCCGGAACCTGTAGTGGATGTGGCTCCTCGAGCAGCTGAGAAGCAACTAACACGGTTCATGAGTTTCCATCCGCCTACATTTTCGGGAGCGGGTACTCCGACGCAGGCAGAGGATTGGTTATCGCGCGTCAAGAGAGTTATGGCGGCGATTGGCACGGCGGAGCGTCAGAAGGTTACCTTAGCTACATTCTTGCTTGAAGGAGAAGCTCGCTTGTGGTGGGATGAGATAGAGTTACATCATTTGGCGGGTCGTCCGTTAGCTCAAGTCTCCATGGATGAATTCTCTCGATTGTTCCTAGCAAAGCACCTTCCTGTGGCTCAGCGGATAGCCATGGAAAATGAATTCCAACGGTTGACTCAAGGTGAGGGCAGTGTTGACGCGTACCTGCATGAATTTACGCGCTTGGGGCGGTATGCGGGTTCGATATTTGCTGATGAGCAGCGGAAGACCAATAGGTTCTATGAAGGCCTGAGGGACGAGTTGCGGTTCCTTGTGTCAAGTTCTGTGAACCAAGGTTTCCAAGCGTTGGTTGACACTGCAACCGCGTTGGAAAAGGATATGAAAAGGGTGCAAGGAAAAAGAGCTTTGACTGTGACGCAACCGGAGTGGAAGGCACCCCGATCTGGGAAGTCATTTTATAAGAAGAGATGGGGCAAGAAGTCCAAGCCGAGTGGACAAGCTCCTTCATCAGTTGCAACGGGAGCAACGTCAGGGGCTACCTCTAAGCTAGAAACTCGTACATGCTTCAATTGTGGTCGGATGGGGCATATTGCGCGAGATTGTCGGATGCCGCCAAAGAGTGAAAAGAAGGCGGGAGCATCTTATGCGGAGAAAGGAAAAGCGGTGGTGGATTCTTCTGCCTCGCAAGCGCAACCCCGGGTCTACAATCTTGGCCTGCAGGAGGCCATCAAGCAGAGTGACGTGGTCACAGGTATGAGTTTAGTTTTGCATATGCTATTGTTTGTATGCTTAGCTTAGTACCCCTATGTTTGTGGTTTGTGTGTGTGACATGTTTGTCATAGGCTTTGTGATGGTTCGGGACACGCTGGCGCGAGCACTGTTTGATACAGGTGCATCGCATTCTTTTCTGTCGAGTGAGTTTCTTACGCGGCTTGGGATACCCAGTCGTGCAAAGGCAGATAGCGTCAGAGTGGTGTTGCCGAATGGTTGTTGGATGCTTGCGGATCAAGCTTGCGATGTGGCGGTTCAAGTAGGAAGTCGGGATTTTTGTTTATCCGCATTTGTTTTGCCAATCTCGGAATTCGATGTGATTTTTGGGATGGATTGGCTTGCGGAGCAGCATGCTATGATCGATTGCCAGTCCAAAGAAATCACGTTGGGCCAGAATACCGAACAGGAGACCAAGTTCGCGGGTATGCGAGGAGTAGGCGGGACGTTGATGTCTGCACTCCAGGTAGTCAAAGCTGTTCGGAAGGGTGCGGAGTGTTACTTTACACTAATTCAGGCTGTTGAGCCTAAGGCCACTTTGTGTGAGGTTCCGATTGTGGCAGAATTTGCTGATGTGTTTCCCGCAGATCTCCCTGGGCTACCACCCCAGCGGGAGATTGACTTCACAATTGAGTTGGTGCCAGGTGCGAAACCAGTGGCCCGTTCGCCATATCGCGTTGCGCCTAAAGAGATGGCGGAGTTGAAGGTTCAACTACAAGAAATGTTAGAGCAAGGCTATATCCGCCCAAGTATGTCACCTTGGAGCGCGCCTGTGCTTTTTGTAAAGAAGAAAGATGGTGGGTTACGGTTGTGTATAGACTACCGTGAATTGAATAAGCTGACTGAGAAGAATAAGTATCCGATACCTCGGATTGATGAATTATTTGATCAGCTAGTGGGCTCGACCGTCTATTCAAAGTTGGACCTGAAGTCTGGTTATTACCAGTTAAGGATTCGGGAAGGTGACATTCCCAAAACCGCATTTGGAACGCGTTATGGGCACTATGAGTTCACAGTCATGCCCTTTGGATTGTGTAATGCGCCTTCGGTGTTTATGGATTTGATGCACCGTATTTTTCGTGAGTACCTGGATCTGTTTGTGATAGTGTTCATTGATGATATCCTGGTGTACTCAAAGTCCAAAGCGGAGCATGAGATTCATTTGCGGTTAGTGTTGAACACGTTGAGGCAAAATTAGCTCTATGCCAAGTTCTCGAAGTGCGAGTTTTGGCTATCGTCAGTGGCATTTTTGGGCCATGTGGTAAGTGGAGCGGGCATTGCAGTGGATCCAGCGAAGATAAAAGCCATACAAGAATGGCCAATATTATCTTCCGTGGCCGAGGTCAGGAGTTTCCTTGGACTTGCGGGCTACTATAGAAGATTTGTGGAGAACTTCTCGCGGATCGCTTTGCCGCTAACCACACTGACGCGAAAGGATCAGAAGTTCGTTTGGACGCCAGAGTGCGCACGAGCTTTTGAAGAGCTGAAGGTTCGGTTGACCACGGCGCCGGTGTTGTCTTCGCCATGTGGCACCGATGGGTTTGTAATATATAGTGATGCTTCAGGAAGCGGTTTAGGCTGCGTTCTTCTGCAGAGCGGAAAGGTGATTGCTTATGGCTCACGCCAGCTGAAGGTGCACGAGCGAAACTATCCCGTCCATGATTTGGAACTAGCGGCGGTGATTTTTGCACTTAAGTTGTGGCGGCACTACCTTTATGGAGTGAAGGTGGAGATCTATACCGATCATAAGAGCCTAAAGTATCTATTGGAGCAGAAAGAGTTGAACATGCGACAACGAAGGTGGTTGGAGTTCCTTGGGGACTACACTTTCGAGATTCACTATACACCCGGGAAGGGAAATGTTGTCGCGGATGCCTTAAGTCGGCGGGTTCCGGCTAGAGCGAATTGGTTACAAAGGCATGAGGAACGTCTTATCCAGGAATTGGAGGCATTGGAGATCTATTGTGTTGACAAGAATTCCACTACCAGTGCATGTTTGAACTGGACCGAGGTGCAATGTGACCTTGCGGACCGAGTTCGACGGGCAACGGAGTTGGATGAAGATCTCTTGCGCTATGTGACTAAAGGGCCAGAAGGCAAGTTCACCTGGATTGACGGTCTTTTGCGAAAAGAAGGGCGATTGTGCGTCCCAAATGTGGGGAAACTGAGGGAAGAACTGATGTATGAAGCACATTATACGAAGTATTCCATTCACCCCGGGAGCACAAAGATGTTCAATGATATGAAAAAGCTCTTTTGGTGGCCAGGGCTCAAGAAAGATATTGCCCTTTATGTGGCCAAATGCCAAACATGTGCGATGGTGAAGTCTGAATGCCAAAAGCCGGGCGGTTATTTGAAGTCACTACCGATCCCAGTGTGGAAATTTGATGATATTTCCATGGATTTTGTGCATGGATTGCCAAGATCGCAGCGAGGAAATGATTCCATTTGGGTGATAGTTGACCGGTTAACAAAAGTAGCACATTTTCTCCCAAACAGACGGGATGATTCAGTTGAATATTTGGCCAAGTTATATGTTGATCAAATTGTGCGGCTTCACGGTGTTCCTCGGAGCATCGTAAGTGATCGAGATGGGCGGTTTACGTCAAATGATTGGAGGCTAGTTCACCGACTGTTGGGCACGAAATTGACTTTCAGTACGGCCTTTCATCCCCAAACGGATGGCCAAACTGAACGTACCAACAGAACAATGGAGGACATGCTCCGAATGTGCGCCCTTGACTTCGGAAAGAAATGGGAAGATCATCTCTATATGGTCGAGTTTGCATATAATAACAGCTACCAGGCAAGTATTGGGATGGCACCATATGAAGCCCTATATGGAAGGAAGTGTCGTACCCCCTTGGCTTGGGTAGAAGCGGGTGAAGCCCGGGTTGTTAAACCAAATGAGCTTGATGAAGCAAACTCAACCATTCGGACGATTCGAGAGAGATTGCTGATTGCTCAAGATCGACAAGCGAAGTACTACAACGCCAAGCACCGGAACGTTGAGTTTGCGGTTGGCGATTGGGTCTACTTGAAGATCAAGCCATTCAAAGGTGTCTCCAGGATTCGACGATTGAAAAAGTTGAGTCCAAGGTATTTGGGTCCCTTTGAAGTGGTTGAGCGAATTGGCGAAGCAGCTTATCGGCTAGCTCTGTCGGCGGACTTGGCTGGGTTACATGATGTCTTTCACATCTCGGTGCTTCGGAAGGCCGTGAAAGATCCAGCTCAAGTGATCGCGGATGATCGGGTGCCGGTGGAGTATGGGCTAACGACGAGAGTTAGACCCATTCGGATCGAAGATCGAGCCGAGAAACAGTTGCGGAACAAGACGGTCGGTATGGTGAAAGTCCGATGGGACAACTGCGGCCGTGAAGAACTGACATGGGAGCGTGAGCAGACCATGCGAGAAGAGTTCCCTGAGCTGTTTGTGTAAGTTGTAGCGAAAAAGTTGTAACATTAAATTTTATATGTTGTACCCTTTTTCTTGCTGGTTTCTGTTGCTTTCCTGTCTCCAAATTTCGAGGACGAAATTTCTTGTAGGAGGGGAGGATTGTAACAGCCCAACGTTCTGAAACAGGCAAATTTGGGTGACACGGCCTGGGACACGGGCGTGTCCCAGGGCGTGTCAGGTGACACGGCCTGCGACACGGGCGTGTCGCAGGGCGTGTCGGGTTGTGTCGACGATTGGGGTTTGTCTCGACGATTTTTCTTTGGTCTCGACGATTCGTCGAGATGAGGCACACGGCCCAGGACACGGGCGTGTCCAAGGCCGTGTCGCATGCTCGACGAATTTTGCTCAACGATCGTCGAGTGTCGAGAAGTGGGTGTCGAGTGCTGAACACGGCCTGTGACACGGGCGTGTCACAGGGCGTGTCAAATCAGGCGACGAACTCAGCCCGCCGAGAGAATTCGACAGGGCGTGTCTTTGTGCCGTGTCGGGGCACACGGCCTGGGACACGGGCGTGTCACAGGCCGTGTGAAGTCTCGGGATGATTTGGGATTTTTTCCCCAGGTACACGGCCACAGACACGGGCGTGTCTGAAGGCGTGTTGGTGACACGGCCCATGACACGGGCGTGTCCCGTGGGCGTGTCACTGGTTTGGATAAGTCGGTTGACCACCGCTTGAGGCACACGGCCAGGCACACGGCCGTGTTCGAGGCCGTGTCGGGTCAAATTTTGTGTTTTTGGCAGAATCGTGGCCGTCCATTTCTTCAGTCTGGATCCAAGGGCTGAAAGATCTTCTTCCTTTTCCTTAAGGGCCGAACTCAGAGAATGATTTCTCATTTTCTTTGGCCTTCATCTTTCTTCAAGAGAGAGAAAGAGAGAGAGAAAGGAGGAGGAAGAAGGGAAGGGGGCTGCTGTTGGTGGTGCTGCGGTTTACCGGCGAGAGATCCGAAGCCAGCGTTGCGGAGGAAACGCTCTTGCAAATCTTGCAAGCAAGCTTTCAAGCCATGGCACCGAAGCGATCGTCAAGGGTAACGACTTTTCTTCCTAGCCATGTGAAGGCTTCTGTTTTGGCATATCGTTTGATTCCCCCACCAAGAGGTGGCTGCTTTTGGGAGTCATTTGGGTGATTCTTGAAATCCCCTTTTGTTGTGCATATAGATCCGGAAATGAGTACGGAATAGGCATGCTGTGTGAAGCCCATCTGGACAGGTTGGTCTGGATTGGTGATGTTGCATACGAACCGGAGAAGACTCCGTGATAACGTGTAGTGTAAGGAGTCTCGGGTTATACCTGCGAAAAGGAGTAGCAGGAAGTACTGGGGTGGTAGCCCAGGAAAATAGCCTTGTGATGGTTTTGGGTCCAACCTGTGAATGAGGCACAGGTAGTCCTGGTGAGACCAGGAAAAGCCCTTTTTGTGATGCTTGATGTCATAGGGTGTCCACCTGTGGAGTGAGTCACAGGAAGTACTGGTGTGCCCAGGAAAGACCCCTGACATTTGTAATTTGCGGTGTCCACCTGTGACGGGAATTACAGGAAGTACTGGTGCACCCAGGAAAGACCCGCTGTCGCCGTGAGGAAATGGGTATCGTGAATGACCCAGGCTTGAATGCCAGGAACAGGATTGGTGAGACCGACCCGCGCCTTTGATATAGCCATGAGTACGCTGCACGCGGAAAGGGCAAGGCGATTTGAGCAACGGGGGGGTGGAGGATCCGACCTGCGCTATGTCCGTCTGACGTGAGACCAAAAGTGCGGTCTGTTGGAGCGCATAGCAAGAGTCTTCGGCCTGCGCGCCATGACACAAAGGGGGGCTACGGGCCATCCCGGTGTCCGAGGACTAACTCCGGCTGCACGCCATGGAGTAAATGCTCAAGAGTGTTACCGTTGGGTGATAACCCTGATACGGTGGTGGGCAAGAGGTTGCCAGAACACCAAGAATGTGCCCTGAGTGCACGGACCGTTGGGCCGGGCGGCGAACGGTTGTGATGGCTTGTGTGCGTGAAAGCACCTTTGATGATATAGCTTGCCATACTTGTGCTATGATATGCCTGCAGGGAAAATACCGCTGCCCCGAGAGGAGGGGTAGGGTCGTTATAATTTGGTCAGCTGAACGCTGACCGTTGCTTTTGTTTGCCACCGTTGGGTGGATTGTCCTTGCACAGGTGCTGGAGAGCCGAGCGGGTCGCATAGAGGTTGATGCTCCTGCTGGTGCTGTTGCTACTGCTAGCCCTCGAAGGCTAATGTTCTTTTGAGTGTTTTCTTTTTGTGGCCGGCCTGCGCGCCAATATGTTTAGGCCACTGCATGAAAGCCCTGTAAGGCCATAAGGCCAACACTTGTTCTTATTGTAAGACATTCCTATATGTATATAAAATGTGGAGTTTTATGTTTGGGCATTCATGAGGAGTTCAAGTAGTTTAGGCTTCCGCTAGAATGCATATGATAGGTGCGATGCGCTGCTCTGGTATCATCCTGTACCTTCACCGACTGTTTTGTGGTATATCCTGTGGGGCCCCGGCCGGACCTTCTAGAATATATCATATGAACGGATGGGTTGTTACAACCTGGGTCGAGGTCTTCGCTTCGTCTGCCGAAAGCACATTCAGCTTCCCCTTTCCATTATCCATTTGCTGAGGCGGTGGCAAAGCCTGGAGGGGAACTGGCTGCAGAATAAGCTGGGTCTGAGGGCACCTTGTCTTGAGATGACCCTTCTGGCCGCACTGGAAACAGACCTTATCCTTTAACCAACAACGGGCAGCCTCATGCCCCTTCCTTCCACACAAGGCACACACCAAGTCTCCCCTGGAAACACCCTAAATCGCATGCACCTGTTCCTTCTTCTGTGCTCCCAACCTTTTGAAACACTTCTTAAAGGGGTGGCCTGGCCGGCCACAAAAGCTACAAATATCTTTGATCTTCTTTCTCGAGACAACATCAGGTTCCTGAGGGCTCTTCCCTCCACCGGACTTCCGCTTATTCTTCCTTAACTGCTGGCCTCTATTCTTGGCATTCTCTATGGCCTCAACCCTCAAGGCAGCTTCAACCACGCCGGCATAACTGACTGCTCTATAGGCATTCGCTAACTGCTGAATGTCGCTTCTTAGTCCACCCAGAAATCGCTTAACTCGGTCTTCCTCAACACTCACCAGACCCGAAGCAAACCGACTCAACTTACTAAACTCAATCTCATACTCACTAACCGTGAGTTTCCTCTGCTTTAAATGAAGAAAGTCATTCATTACCCGGTCCCGCTCAACTGAAGGTAGAAACTTACTTAACAACATCTCCTTAAACGACTCCCAAGTGCATCCTGCCACCAAGCTCTCTTTCTCCCTCAGCCACCGACTCTTTGATAAGCCCTTGAGCTAATAGGCAGCGAGCATCACTCTCTGATCATCCGCAATCCCTGAGTAAGAGAACATCTCCTCAATGGTAATCAGCCAGTCATCCAAAATCATGAAATCTGCTTGCCCATCATAAGTAGGGGGCCTCAACCGCTGAAACTGGGATATGAACGTCATCTCCGGGGGCACCACAACCAAAGGCACGGGAGGAGCAGGAGGGGCAGGAACAGCTACCCCCTCAGCGGGGTCCTGAGCTCTCGGGGTCTGTCCCGCCACCACTGCTACAAGGGACTGAATCTGAGCCTGCATAGCCACTACCTGCCTCGATAACGCCTCATTACTCTGCCGCAGGCTTTCCACCAACGCATCGCTTTGCACTCCTGACGTCTCACCCTCGGATTGGGGGGTCGATCTCGTCGCAGGACGTCTCGCCATCCTAAAATCGCACAAGCTTTAGACAAAACCTAGCCCATCAGCTAGAACAAAACTACCCGGTATAGACAAACACACTTAAATATGAACTTCAACTGCAAAAACTTGCTCTGGGAGTTGTTTTTTTTACCATGATGATATTATACCTAACCTAAGATGGTTCACCACCATCATACTAACTCATGTGCCTAAACCATGAATGCATGTATTTGTATTTTTTTGACTAAAAACCATGTGTGTACATATGTCATCTTGCAAATCTTTAACTTGGCACGTTGTGCTTATGAAATGTTATACTATGCATGATGTGCTATGCATTCTAAAATGGCCTTAATGCATGCCATGGACGGCGTACACATGAAAATATTATGCATCCCATACTACATAACATTCCCATGCAACAAAAAAGAAAACGTGCTAGCCGCATTCATGTGGTGAGGTTATGCATCCCATACTACATAACCCTCACATGTTGCCTCCTATGGTGGATCCATATACAAACACATATTATGCATCCCATACTACATAATATGCCCCGTATACTTCTTTATGCTCATGAGTGTAGTGTTCGTGCTTTAGCTAAGACGTGCTGATGACATATCGGTGTGTGTATGGTATGACGCTAACCACTAATGCAGACAAGGGAAAGGTTGCCCGACCTTTTGTCAAGCAACCTCCCTATGATACCAACTGTCACAACCCGCATTTTCTCAACGATAAAATCGTATCAGAGCAAGAGAAAACACGTGTCGTGATGCCACGTCGTGCAGGGGATAACTGCACGCGCTCAGGCAAAACTCCAGACCTTAGATTTTAAGGAAAATCGTTGATTAAATATGAAAGAAAATCAGTTATGTTGAATGGCCGTATCCCTCAGCACGGTGGATCAGCTAGTCCACAATTAAAATTATATTTATACGCAGCAGAAAATACTTTGGTTCAATTAAGTTGACACCCTAAATGAGTATAAGTGTCCCCGGGGGACGACTCATGGTATGCACGACTCTAAGGTGAATATAACATGTATGAAAGATAGTGTTTTACGCTGAGGAAAAAATAGTGTCTTTATTTTAGAAACATGTTATGCATGAGGTACATATAATAATGCTTTTAGGTTTTAAAATATCTAACATGCAACCTAGCATAAATCCTTCCCAGAAGCAAGTAACCAACCACAAATAGGCAAAAACAGCAGTTTAAGTTCATACCCAGCATCGCAAGAAGCCACCAGTGGGCGCCAACAACCTGACACGAACCTACTGGGGAGTATGTATGTCTATACAGAAAGGTAAAGAACTACCTCACAAGAACGGGGATCAGCTATCTCAGCTACCCAAGAGGCCACCAACAAGCCCCTCCAAAAGAACTAGCCGCCGAACTGGCTACAACCTGGACCTGAGGCATTCAAGAAAAGAACACCTCAGCAAGAAAATAATCAAAAGGTAAATAGAGCAATAGATTAATGAGCAAACAAGAAGAAGGGTTTACCAACCCGACAACAAACTGCTGTAAGCAAAAAAAAAAGGGGTGACAGTAAGAAGAGAGTACTGTCTAAAGCACAGCAGAGCACACCAAGTGCGAGCAATAAAACCATTATGCCCTACCAAAAGAGTCTTCAACAGCAACAAGACATATACATATATGCCAAAAGAAAAGAAAGCATAAACAGGAAAGAGACTAACATTCCTAACACGTGGGTAAGTGGCAGTGGTCAAAACATGGATCTGAATATATAACTAAGATCAGATCCAAAAAGGGCTAAGGGGTCAAACAGTGGCAGCTTTAGTGTCCCACACACACCAACCCAAACCGGGGCAAAAGGCGGTGGCCACAGCTCTCCACATAAAACCACCCCTCCAGAGGCCACCAAAGCTCCACCACCTGCCACAACCCAAGAGTCGGCATGCAGAAACTAGACGAACACCCAAATGCCCCCCCCCTAGGGAAAAGTCACACTAACAATCCTAAGAAACACACGAACCCAAGGCAAAAACGTCGGGTCCAACAGACGCGGCCTTGCACGCCTAACCCGAGCCAACCCCGAGTCTTACCTGACCCCAAAACCAGCGCAGCACCCAGTGTCGACACGTTGTGTCGACACCACGACAAGCCGGTGTCGACACAAGGTGTCGACACAACCGCTGCTGGTGTCGACACCAAGTGTCGACACCACAGCTGCTGGTGTCGACACCAAGTGTCGACACCACTGCTGCTGGTGTCGACACCAAGTGTCGACACCACTGCTGCTGGTGTCGACACCAAGTGTCGACACCACTGCTGCTGGTGTCGACACCAAGTGTCGACACCACTGCTGCTGGTGTCGACACCAAGTGTCGACACCACTGCTGCTGGTGTCGACACCAAGTGTCGACACCACTGCTGCTGGTGTCGACACCAACTGTCGACACCACTGCTGCTGGTGTCGACACCAAGTGTCGACACCACTGCTGCTGGTGTCGACACCAAGTGTCGACACCACTGCTGCTTATGTCGACATCAAGTGTCGACACCACTGCTGCTGGTGTGGACAGCAAGTGTCGACGCCACTGCTGCTGGTGTCGACACCAAGTATCGACGCCACTGCTGCTGGTGTCGACACCAAGTGTCGACACCACGACTGGCTGGTGTCGACACAAAGGTGTCGACACCCCGACTGGCTACCGACGCCAGACACAACAAACAACCAAAACGAGAACGAGGCCTCTCTCTAGAATTTCATCATCCATCGACAATAGCAACTACTCGACCTGAACCGAACCAAATGTGCCCCTAATAGACACAAACTCTCAGGAAAACTGAGATTTAACTGGAACCTCTCTACACTAACCACGGTATGATTGGGAACGAACCCTAGCGTACACCTAAGATCTAAGCAGGCAAGAGATAAAATTTAATCAAAAAGAAGACAAAGATCAACTTTGGCAAGGATGAGGGAACATCACTTGCCTCAATACCAAAAAAAAGCTTGGTCGGCGATTTCCCCACTCTCGGATCTAGCCGTAGAGCACCAAGCCGAGGAACAGAAAGAATGCAGATCCAGGCGAGGGCAGTCCAGATCCACTCTCGAAATCGAATTTCGACCGCTAAATCTCCAAGAATCGGCGTCCGATGGCTAGGGTAATCCGGCGGTTCTCTTCCTCTCGCACAGGCAGCGACTTCTTCCAAAAAGAGAAAATGAAAAGAGGCAAAGAACTGAGTCCTAATTTCTAACCTAAGGCTATATATATATACATCAGGTTTAATAATAAACAATCAATACATATTAATTACTTACACGCAATATCAAAACGACACGAGACCCGAAACATCTCGGAAAATGACGAAATTCACATCTCAGCTAAAAACCCACGCTACGAACAAAACTGCGAAGTCGAAATTAGCATTCGATGAACAAAACCCGGGATATCACCACCCGAAGTCAAAACACAAGCATTCCCTAAGAGGCCCAACCGAGTCATCAAACGGACCCCGGCTAGCTGGGGAATCTTGCTAACAGGCTACAAACAGGCTACACAAGGAACCCTAAGAGCTAGGACCACGCTCTACAACGGCAAAGAGACGGAAATACGCCATTGTAACGCCAGCCAAAGATCAAACAAAACACAGAAAAACCGGGGGCGTTACAAACGGGGGGTGGAGGATCCGACCCGCGTTATGTTCGTCCGAAGTAAGACCAGAAAGTGCAGTCTGTTGGAGCGCATAACAAGAGTCTTAGGCCTACGCGCCGTGATACAATGGGGGGCTACGGGCTAGTCCCGGTTCACTAAGACTATAAAACTCCGGCTGCACGCCATGGAGTAAATGCTCAAGTGAGTTGTCGTTGGGCTCAGACCCTGATACGGTGGTGGGCAACTAGTTTGCCAGTACACCAAGAATGTGCCCTAAGTGCACGGACTATCGGGCCGAGTGGTTGACGGTTGTGATGGCATGTGTGCGTGAAAGCACATTATATGATATCTACACATATACATGCTTGTGATATGCTATGCTTGTGAATGCTGACCGTTGCCTTTGTTTGCCACCGTTGGGTGGATTGTCCCTGGACAGTTGCTGGAGAGCCAAGCGGGACGAAAAAGGGTTGATGTCCATGCTGCTTTAGCTGCTGCTGCTGTTGTTAGCCCTCGAAGGCTACTTTGGATATAATGTTATGTTTTCTTTTGATGTGGTCGGCCTGCGTGCCAATGTTTGGGACACTGTTTGAAAGCTATGTAAGGCCATAAGGCTCACTCTTTATGTATGTTGTAAGAAATTCCTATAATGTATAAAATGTGGAGTTTTTATATGTTGGACATTTAAGTGAGGAGTTCAGGGGTAGTGTTATAGGCTTCCGCTAGAATGCAATGTGTTAGGTGCTCTACGCTACTCTGGTATCACTCCGTAGCTTCATCATCTGTTTTGTGGTATATGCTGTGGGCCCCCGACCGGACCTTCTAGTATATATTATATGAACAGATGGGGTTGTTACATTTTTGGTATCAGCTGTCTTGGTCTTTCCCTCTCAAATTTGTGGTCGACTTCTTTTGTGGGGTGGCGAGCACGTGTCTGTGCAAACCATGTTAACACGTTTGAACTCCTGAATATCCATGATAGGAATACAAATTCTTGTGTTTGAGGAACCTGCGCATTCCTATTGTGTTGTGATTGCTTGTGTATGGTCGCTGATGTGTGTATCTTATCCACCTTTAGGTGACACAGAGTGGTGTGGGGCAATCGGAGCCCCATTGGTCTGATGAAAGTACGGCACCAGCCAAGGTGCCGATACCTCCGCCATATGCAGAAACTGTGCGACAAATTGCTGAGGCCTTGTTTGCCATGGTTCAAGGACAGCCGGTTGGGCAGGCGCAAGGGCAGGCTATAACGCCCCAGATTTTTTGTCGTTGATTGCTTGCATATGCTTGATGGGCGTTGCGTTGGCTCGGACCGTTGTTTGAGCATAGTTTTCACACGGGCTTTCGAGTGGCTATTTTGGTAGCCTAGTTGCACGGTTCCCCAGCAAGCCGGAGCCTATTTTTGGAGACTCGGTGAGGCCTCTTAGGGAATGCATGCACGTTCTCGAGCCTGAGTCGTGTTGCTCAAAACAGGTTGATTGTATGGCATTTGTATGACATTTTTGGAGTTAGTCGATAAAAGCGTTTGCTGATTTTTACCCCCTCAGTTGCAAAAATTATGGCTGCAGGTTTTTGTAGCAGGGGGACCTGGAGCGCATTGGGTGACACAGCTTGGGACACGGCCGTGTACCAGGGCGTGTCGGGGTACACGGCCTGTGACACGGGCGTGTCCCGGGTGTTCGACGAATTTCAGTGATAAAGTTCACTCGACGAGTGTCGAGTGTCGAGAGAAGGGGTACACGGCCTGTGACACGGGCGTGTCACAGGGCATGTCCCACTCTCGACGAACTTTGCTCGACGAAATTCACTCGACGAGTGTCGAGTGTCGAGAGAAGGGGTACACGGCCTGTGACACGGGCGTGTCACAGGGCGTGTCCCGCGGTCGACGAACTTCGCTCGACGAAATTCGCTCGACGAGTGTCGAGTAGGGGTGACACGGCTTGGGACACGGGCGTGTCCCCAGGCCGTGTCCTTCTCGGGTTGTTTGGCGGGTGCTGTGGGCTGTATCACGGCCGTGCGACACGGCCGTGTAGATAGGCGTGTTCAGTGACACGGCCTGTGACACGGGCATGTCCCAGGCCGTGTACTGTTTCGAGGTGAGGCGGTTGCCCACCGCTTACATGACACGGCCTGTGACACGGGCGGGTTACAGGGCGTGTCAGGGCCGAAAATCAATTTTTTCCAGTTTTTTGTGACGTTCATTTCTTTGATTCTGGATAAAATGGTCCAGCTCTGTTCTGGAAGATATTAGACCGAAAAAGAGATTCTTCCTCCTCACTTATCCCTTTCTTCACCTTCTTCTTCACTCTCAAAAAGAAAGCAAGCGAGAAAAGCTAAGGCAAGGGAAGGAGAAAGAGGAGCAGCCGTTGTGGTGGCATCTCGGTTCAGGCAAGCGGTGTTCTTCACCCTTGCCAATCTTGTTTTCTTGTGTTTTGATTGTGCAAGTTTAGCTAGCTTTCTCCTTTCAATTTTAATAGCTTGTTCTTCTTGTTTTGCACCTCATGTTTGTCTAAATCGGTTAGCTTTGTTACTCTTACGTTTGTTTAGGATTCACAAGCATAAATCATATTGTCTTTCAAGAATTTTCTTACCTATTGTTCATCTCATTTTGTCATTTTTTCCCTTGGATTGCTCTATTAGTTACTTTTTTTTGTTCATATGATTCACAAGCTTGTTGTGGTTAATCGGCGTTGTTACTTGTGGGGTTCGCTTATGGTGAAGTAGAGACCCAAATTCTAGCAAGTTTGACATAGCTTGGGCAATTTGTAGTCATGAGTAAGAACGATGAAATGAAATAGGTTTAGCTTGGATTATGGTGAGTTTTGTGAGGCGAATTGTGAACCATGGCAGGAGCGTTTGTGTGAGGATTCGGTAAGGGGTGGTGTGGTTTCAGCCTTGGTGTCCGCCGGATTTTGTTTTGTGGTGTAGAGCACCGTTTTGGACCCGATTTGGGCTGGCTTTTATTGGTGTGTTCCACTTTAGGGCCGCCACCAAAAGACCCTTGCGGAGTCGAACTTAACTGCTGCTTATGTTTCACTAGTATAGTTGATTCTTGTTATAAAGATGATGGAATGGGCAGATATGTTGCCTTTTTGCTCCTGCGGGTTGAGCAGGACTTGATGAGACTTTCACGTACTTGGTGCATTTTACACTTTAGGTTGGCAGTGTTTAACACTTGTTTTCCATCCTGTCCTTTCACTCGTTTTACATGAAAAATTGCTACGGGGTTGGTAAGCCCCTTCGTTATCTTTTAGGAACGTAATGCTCTATTTTTGTAGCTTTGATGATTGATGAGGTGTTCTATTTCAAATGCCTCAGGTGCAGGTTGTAGCCGGTTGAGCGGCTAGGGCTTGGGTAGAGTCTCTTTGGAGCTAGCCGAGCTTGCTTAGCGAGGTAGTTATTTACTTTGTTGTATAGACATACATACGCCCAATGGGTTCGTGTCAGCTTGTTGGCGCCCATTGGTAGTTTGCTTTACTTGCTACATATGAATGCTAGACTACTAATATGAATCGTTTGGATGAGATGATATCTACTTGCTCTTGGGAAGGTTTTATGGTAGGTTGCATTAGATATTTTACAAAGCTAAAACCCCTACTATTGTATAATATCCATAACATGTTTTGGCCAACTAATCAAATATTTTCCAAACAACGTAAAAAGGATGAGTTCTTATATTATTATAAATGTAGAATGCATATAGGAGATCGTCATAAGTAAACCAAAGTATTTTTCGCCGCGTACAAACACACGTTTGATCCATAAGGCCGAGGGATACGACCATTAACTTAAACGATTTTCTTGCATATAACTGATGATTTTCAACTACTAAAGTAAGCGTCGAGGTTTTGCCTGAGCGTGTGCATTTATCCCCTGCACGACGTGGCATCATAACACGTAGAGCCTCTTACTCTGATACGATGTACTCGTTTGGAGAAATGCGGGTTGTGACAGTTGGTATCAGAGGGAGGTTTGCTTGACAATTGGTCGGGCTAACTTTACCTGTAGTAAACATTATTAATCATCATCACATGATACACACACCGAGGTTCCATCAGTACGTATTGGCCGAAGCACGGACACTACACTCATGGCATGAACAGAAGTATACGGGGCATATTATATAGTATGGGATGCATAATATGTGATTGTATATGGATCCATCATAGGGGCAACATGTGAGGGTAATGTAGTATGGGATGCATAACCTCACCACATGGATGCGACTAGCACATTTTATTTTATTCGTTGCATGCAATGCTATGTAGTATGGGATGCATAGCATTGTGATGCATTCGACCGCTCATGGCATGCAATAAGGCCTTTTCTAGAATGAATAGCACAGCACGCATAACATAACATTGCATGAGCACAACGTGCCAAGCTAAAGATTTACATGATGACACCTGTACACACATGGTTTTGGGTCAAAGAAATTCATGCATTCATGGTTTAGGCACAAGTTAGTGGGATGATGGAGAGTCATCGCAGGCTAGGCATAACATCATTCTAAAACTCCCAGAGAAAGTTAGCAGTTGATGTTCATATTTATACATGTATTGTCTGTACATAGTAGTTATGTGTTGATTGTTGGGTTTGAGTTTGATTTCGAGTGAAATGGTTTATAGGATGTTGAAGCGTCCAGTGACAAGGCAGACTCCCCAATCTGAGGGCGAATCTTCGGGCGCGCAGAATAATGCCCTGATGGATAGTCTACGACAAAGTAATGATGCTTTGACGTGGCAAGTGCAGGATGTGCAGTCCCAGCTCCAAGCTATGTCATCAGTGATGTCTGGGCTGGCACCAAGAGTGCAAGAGACTGTCGGAGGCCCCGCTGTTTCGACTCCTTCCGTGGCGTTGATACCCCCAGTTGTGGTTCCTCCTGCGATGACTTTTATCTCGCAGTTTTAGCGATTTGGACCACCTACCTATGATGGAAAAGCGGACTTTATGATCTTGGATGATTGGGTGATCACATTGGAAGAGATGTTTGTCTATTCTAGCATCACTGAGGACCAGAAGGTGATGCTTGCTGCCTATCAACTAAAAGGGTTGGCTAAAAGTTGGTGGTTGCGAGAAAAGGAAAGCCTAGTGGCGGGATGTTCGTGGGAAGCCTTCAAAGAAATGTTACGGCGCAAGTTTCTGCCGTCAGTTGAAAGGGACCGCCTGATGAATGACTTTTTGTACCTGAAGCAGAGGAAACTCACAGTTAGTGAGTATGAAATTGAGTTTAGCAAGCTAAGTCGGTTCGCTCCGGGCTTGGTGACTACGGAAGCTGACCGAGTGAAGAGATTTATTGGCAGACTCCGGAGCGACGTTCAGCAGTTCGCAAGTGCTTATGGAGCGACGAGTTATACTAGTGTGGTTGAGGCTGCTTTGAAGGTTGAAGCTATAGAAAATGCAAAACAAAGAGGGCAGTTGATGAGGAAGGACAAGAGAAAGCTCGTGGAAGGGAAAAGCTCCCAAGAAGCTGCTGGGAGAAAGAAGACTAAGGAGACATGTAGCTTCTGTGGCCGGTCAGGTCACCCGTTTGAGAGATGTTTCAAGCGAATTGGAATGCAGAAAAAGGAGCAGGTGCACGCCATTCAGGGTGCGCCAACCAGAGACTTGGAGTGTACAAGTTGTGGGGGAAGAGGTCATGATGTGGGCCGCTGCTGGGTCAAAGGCAAGGTGTGCTTTCAGTGTGGAAAACAGGGACATCTTAAGGCAAGGTGCCCACAAAACCAGCCCGTGCTGCAGCCAATGCCACTCCAGGCTTTGCCTCCGCATCCGCATTTGGACAAAGGAAAGGGGAAGTTCAATGTGATCTCTGAAAGATATGGTACCTAAACACCTAGAGGGGGGGGGGTGAATAGGTGACCAAAACCTTTTTAAAACTTTGTTGGCAGCACAACAGTTTATAACACAGATTTCTGAATAAGTTCTCACAGCAAACACAGCAATTCACAACACAACACAATCACAGCACAGAATACACAAGATTTTATAGTGGTTCCCCAATCTTTGGGTACATCCACTTTCCCCCTTCGCCTATCTAGCAGTGTACTAGATTCGGCCAAACTTCTCCACTAGCTCAGAACCCAACTAGGTTCCTACACCTCAGGCCCAAAGCCTTACACTCAGCCACCAAGGCCTACACTCAGCCACCCAGGCCTACACTCAGCCAATTAAGGCCTACACTCAGAGTTCTTCAACTCCTACACTCAGGCAATCAAGCCCTACCCTCAGCCTTTATAATATAGGCTTACAATTCTCTCAGATCCAATGGATCCTACAAGTTAAAATAGAAATACAATAGCTAACTCTACAACTCAGAAAAAAAGAGAGGAGTTGAGAGTTTCTTGAAGAGTTCTTGGAAGAACTCAGTTAGATCCAAACTGACTTAGCTTCCTTCAAAGCTTCTTGAGTTAGAACTGAATTAGTCTGAATCTTCTGCAGTTGTTCCTTGACCTCTGCTTCTTGAGATCCAGATGTTTCTGAATCCTTCTTCTCAGCCTTAGTTCCAAAGACTGAATTCTTGATTGGAGCTCTCTCTCTCCAACTTCTTAGATCTGCAGTTGGACTGACAGATCTTCTTGTGTTGATCCTCTGTGTATCACTTCTTGATTTAATCTGATCAACTACTTTAAGTATTCTCTCAAGCTGTAACTCTTGTTTCTCAATCACAACTACTGTTTCTGTAAACTATGGATGCCTATTTATAGGCTTCCTTCATGGTAACCGGCTGGTCCGGTTCATAACAAACTTCTGATTTCTCTGACAGTTGCTGTAGACCGGCTGGATCGGCAGCTGTCATGTCAACCAGTCACTTCTTGAAATTCTCTAACTGTCAGATAGTGTCGAGACTTTCTGTTCTTAAGTGTCGACACTTATAGACTAAGTGTCGACACATGTTGTGTAAGTGTCGACACAAGTCTACAAGGTGTCGACACAATTCCTTGTATGTCTCGACACAGATTCTTCTGCATGTGTCGACACTGAAATTGAGTGTCGACACAAATACTTGTACTTCATTCTTAATCTGTATTCTTCTAAGTGTCGACACATCTCCTTTGTGTCGACACATCTTCACGTGTTGAAACTGTCAAGTGTCGACACTGCTTCTTGGTGTCGACACAAGTCTTCACTTTTGTTTCTTCAGCTGTGTGTCGACACATTCCTTTAGTGTCGACACTTGTACTTAGAATATTTTGTAATTTTTCTGTTCTTTGCTAAGTGTCGACACAACTCCTTGTGTCGACACTTTCTTCAAGTGTAGAGTCTTCAATTAAGTGTCGACACATTGTGCTAAGTGTCGACACTTTCTTCAAGTGTTGACTCTCCTGGTTGTGTGTCGACACATTGTGCTGAGTGTCGACACTTTCTTCAAATACTGACTCTTCAGCATAGTGTCGACACATTGTGTTGAGTGTCGACACTTACTTCAAATACTGACTCTTCAGCATAGTGTCGACACATTGTGTTGAGTGTCGACACTTACTTCAAATACTGACTCTTCAGCATAGTGTCGACACATTGTGTTGAGTGTCGACACTTGTACTTAGATTCTGCAGACTTTTGCTGAGTGTCGACACATCTTCAAGTGTCGACACTTTCTGGTGTAGACTTAGCTCTTCTAGGTGTCGACACTTCTGCTAAGTGTCGACACTGCTTTTCTGCATACTTCTTCACTGAGTGTCGACACAGCTCCAAGTGTCGACACTTTCTGTCTGGTGTCGACTCTTCTTCTCAGGTGTCGACACAATGACTCCAAGTGTCGACACTGCTTGTCTGGGTGTCGACACAAGCTTTCTCAAGTGTCGACACTTTCCCTCTTGGTGTCGACACATGGACTTAGAAACTTTTTAGCTTCAGTCTAGTGAATACCTAACCTGCACAAGTAACTCAAACAAACATCAAATACATTATGATGCATATCATTGAGTTAGGTGAGGCTTCTTCAAATCAGGTACATTTGACCAATGTACCCAACAATCTCCCCCTATTTGGAGAAGTCATAACCCTTAGTCAATGATATACATCACTCATAATTAAAAATTAGAGAATGATGTAAAGCAGATATATATCAACAGGGTATACTTAAACATGTAATAAAGCACATATGTATACTCATTCAGCATTACAGAACAACCAAGAATTAGACACATTCTACTGAATCAATCATGAAATATATTTATCAAAAACTGTCCAAACATTGTGTTCAATACATTGTCAATGATTTACAAAGATATTTAGATGTAACAAATTACAACATTCTTCAGTCTAATCTTAATCTAATTCTGCTCTGGTTCTTTTATAACTATGCCTTTCCCAGCTTGTATTTTGGCTTTTACAGCAGCAGCAGCAGCAGGCTCAGTATCAGCAACCTTTTTCCCTTTGGAGTCCTTCTTCTTAAGTTCTTCAACCTTGATTTTCTGCCTTTCAAAATAATGATAGGGCTTAGGAAAGTACTTGCTAGGCTCCACAGCTGTAGGAGGTAGCTTTCCTAACTTAGCCTTCCTTCTATATTGGACAATGGCTTCCTGCCTGATTTCATGCTTCCTCCATTCTGCTTCTGAGAACCATTTATTCCTCTCATGTGCATTGTCCTTGGCTGCTTTCCAGGCTGTGAGAATGATATTCCTAGAAGTAGGGCTCCACTGTTCAAAATCTGGTTTTTGCTCAGCCAGTTCCCTGAACTTCTTCTTTGACAGCCTTGTCTCTTCTTCTTTGTCCATAGCCTCTTGCATGGCTGCTGTAATAGGTTGAACAACCTTTTCCAGAATAACATTTGGCTTGCCAGCAGTTGGGCTATACATTGTGCTTATCTCAGCATGAACCATGTCAAAATCTGGAGGTGGATAGATCACCTGAGCTACTTCCTGTTGCTCTCCTCCAAGATATACACTTTGAATACCAGATTCAGCTACATTGTCATCATCACACAGGGGAGGATAGCCCAGTGTAGCTCTGATGGAATTAGAAATCCATTTGGCATGGTCAGAGCTAGCTTTGACTAACACCCTCTCCCCCTTTATGACTTCTTGTTCTACATGATCTCTCACATCATCCTTTTGGAATCTGATTTGGCTGTCCAAGTACCTGATTCCCTCTTTAAAGAAAGGTCTAAGCTCGGTAAGTTGTTCTGAAATGACCTTCTGTGAATCCTTAATGGCAGTCTTGACAGCAGCAATTTCTTCCTGAAATACTTTATCAAATTCAGCTTTGGCAGCAGCAGATGATGTTGAAGGTTCAGCAGACTTACTCTTCAGTTCAGTGACTATTGCATTGTGAGAAGCTGTCAGATTATCATTCATTCTCAATTGATTTTCCAGCACATAGCCTTGCTTCTGTGCTATATCATCTACTTGAGACTTTATTTTCTCTTGATGGGTTGCCAGATAGACCACTGCATTACCACCCTTGTGGAAGCAGTCAGTCATTTCCTTCTTATTCAAATTCATTTCAAACCTTATTGATTTGATATCTTGAGCTAGATCAAATTGTAGGGACTTGTGGCCTTCATCAATATATGTCTCTATAGCCCTTCTTTGCTCATCCAGCTTAACTTGCATTGCTACCATTAAGTTGCTGTAATCTGTTGATGGAGCTTGTTGGAGTAGGGAGTGTTGAGCAACAGTTTGTAGAGCTTTCTTATAGCTCTGACTCCTTCTTTTGAATACAAAGAACTGCTTCTTCTTAGCTTGCTCAGCTTCATCATCCTCAGACTCTGAAGTACTTGCTATATTCACCCTGTCCTTAGGGCTTGAGGGTTTGTCAGCTTGCACATCAGGTGCCTTTTCAGTATCTAGCCTAATAGGCTCTTCCTGATCTTCCAAGATCTCCCCCTCAACAGCAACACCTTTCTCTCCCTCAACAGCAGCACCCTTCTCTTCTTCAGCAGCAGTCTTGTCCATGTCAAAATCCTCTTGATCTAAATTCAGAAATAGATCTTCCATTGTATATTCTGGGGGTGACTGAGCAGGAGATGTACTGGGTACATTAACTACAGCAGATGTGTCTTGGAGAGCAACATCTGGTGCTTGGTTTGCTTGCTGAGTTTGCTGATGAATATCAGACAAATCAGAATCTATTATAGAAAAATCTAAAGTATTGAGGTCAGAAAGTACCTCTTGGATAATGAGAGTAGCTTGCTCACTCTCCAGTGTAGAGGGTTTTTCTACAGCTGGAGGCTCCCCCTGGCTGTCAGCTGGCTTTTGAGGTGACTTCTCTGCAGCCTCATCCTCATGATTATCAGGAGTGAAAACAACATGGTCTTCACTACCTGAGCTGCTGGAGGACTCCTGAGTCACAGCAGCTATCTTCCTCTTCTTCTGTAGGGGTGAATCTTTCTTAGAAGCTTGTTTCTCAGGGGTGGTCAATTCCTTTGACAGCACCCTTTCCCACCTGGAGAAGATCCTCATGTCCATCCTTCTCATGTGGTTGATTTTGCTACCAGCAGCAGAGCTCATTACCTCTGGTATTGTACCAGCCAGGTAGAGACTAAGTATCCTGCCCAGATTGGGCTTCTTCAGACTTTCCTTTACTTTCTCATATACAACCATAGACCAGTCTGTTTTGAGATTAAAGATGATTCTAGTCATAACACTGAACATGGAGGCTGACACCCTGTCATGCCCTCCAGTCTTACTGAATATTACTTTTCCCACAATTTCTGATAGAAACTTTCCTTGGGTATTCATCCCTCTTCTGTTGAATACTGATCCTATCTTTAGCTTAGGATCTAGTCCACACCAGGTAAGTGCTTCCCTGGTCTTAGATGTTGTCACTTCTTCTTCTTCCTGGACTTTAGGTAGCTGAAGTACCTTTCTCAGTGACTTGGGTGAAATCTTGACCTTGGTGCCATGCACCCTGGATTTGATTCTGTAGCCTGAATCATCTGCAGACGCTCCAGTGAGGAATTCAATAACTTCCTTCTTCCAAATTTTGGTTGGTTCTGAAACCAAGAACTCCAATCCTGAATCGGTGACTAGGGTTATCACCGATTTGATTTCTTGATCACCGTCGTCGAATGCGCCACGCACCAGTTCATAGCCTTCGTTAACGTTCTCTTCCAACTTAGGAGCCATTAGGGTTTGGAGAATTAGTCTTTAGAGAAGAGAAATGTCGACACAGAGTTTTGGTCTCGAAACTTTTGAAAGCGTGTCGACAAACAAAGACAGAACCCTATTTATACATTTCTGGTTTGAAGACGAACAGGCGGGATGAATTTCTAAAGATGTGTCGACACTGTCAATAAGTGTCGACACTGACTTATAATGTCTCGACACACATGTGTCGACACAAGTTTAGTCAACAGATTTTAAGTGTCGACACTTGGTTAAGTGTCGACACCACATTACTCGACATGTAGTCGAGACTTTACTTAGAAAATTCTGAGTAAAACTTAAGTGTCGACACCTTATTGGATGTGTCGACACCTACTCGACATGTGTCGACACTAACATTCTGAAGTGTCGACACCAGCTTCCTAGATGTGTCGACACCATTTTCCTGAAGTGTCGACACCTACTATTCTGTGTCGACATAGACTTGTCTATGTGTCGACACCTTTTTACTTAGCCAAATTTTAGTTCTGTAAACTTAGTCTAAGTTTATCATACCTAGTTCAATTTTGAACCTATTGAACTTAGCTTCTTCTAAGGGCTTAGTAAACATATCTGCTATCTGATTATCAGTTTTAACATATTCAAGTGCAATATCATTTCTTTCTACATGCTCCCTAAGAAAGTGATATTTAATCTCAATATGTTTAGTTCTACTATGTGATACAGGATTGTTAGCTATTGAAATAGCACTTGTAGAATCACAGTAAAGTGGAGTTCTACTTACCTGAAATCCATAGTCTTCTAACTGATGTTGAATCCACAGAAGTTGAGCACAGCAACTTCCTGCAGCTACATATTCAGACTCAGCTGTGGATATAGCCACACTAGTCTGCTTTTTGCTGCTCCATGAAATTATTCTTCCACCTAGGAATTGACAGGATCCAGTAGTGCTCTTTCTATCTTCTTTGCATCCTGCAAAGTCTGCATCTGAATAGCCTGTTAGATCAAAATCTCCATTCCTAGGGTACCAGAGGCCTAGATAGGGAGTGCCCTTTAGATACCTCAAGATTCTCTTGACTGCAGTCAAGTGAGATTCATTGGGGCAGGCTTGATACCTGGCACAAACACATGTAGCATACATAATGTCAGGCCTACTTGCAGTCAAGTATAGTAGGGAGCCAACTATCCCTCTATACAAGGTTTCATCTACAGGTTTCCCTGCATCATCCTTGCTCAGAGACATACTTGACCCCATAGGAGTCTTCATGGTACTGGATGAATCCATACCATACTTCCTTATGAGTTCTAGGGTGAACTTGGACTGACATATGGATAGACCACTTCCAGTCTGTTTAACTTGGAGACCCAAGAAAAACTTCAGTTCTCCCATACTACTCATCTCAAATTGACTTTGCATAAGCTTTGCAAACTTTTTGCAAAGGCTACTTTCAGTAGACCCAAATATAATGTCATCTACATATATTTGGACAAGTATGACTTTGCCTCTAGATTCCCTAAGGAATAGAGTCTTATCTATTTTCCCCCTTGAGAACTTGTTCTCAATGAGGAAACTAGATAGGGTTTCATACCAAGCTCTAGGTGCTTGTTTTAACCCATATAATGCTTTCCTAAGTCTATAGACATAATGTGGAAGAGTAGGATCAACAAAACCTGAAGGCTGCTCCACATATACTTCTTATTTCAAATTACCATTTAGGAATGCTGACTTCACATCCATTTGGTATACCTTGAATCCTTGATAAGTTGCATAGGCCAAGAACATCCTTATGGCCTCCAGTCTGGCTACTGGGGCAAAGGTTTGATCAAAATCAATACCTTCTTCTTGCCTATATACTTTTGCAACCAGTCTTGCTTTATTCTTTATGATGACCCCTTGTTCATCTAACTTATTTCTGTAGATCCACTTAGTTCATATAACATTGTGGTCTTTAGGCTTTGGAACCAGCTCCCAAACCTTGCACCTTTTGAACTGATTAAGTTCTTCTTGCATAGCTTCAGTCCACTGTGGATCTTGTATAGCTTCTTCAAATTTCTTTGGTTCTATTTGAGACAGAAAACTTGAATATACTACAACATTCTGATTTCTGCTCCTTGTCTGAACACCTTGTCTTGGATCTCCAATTATCAGCTCTACTGGATGATCTCTTAGATGCCTGGTGGCTGGAGGCATCTTTGCTTCTGGTTGTACTTCTACAGCATCTTCATCATGCTGAGTTCCTTGTACTTCTTCAGCTCCTGGTACATGTAGTTCTCCCCCTGGACATGAGCCATCTTCTTCTACTTGCTGTCTTGCAGCAGGTACATCTTCTATGGTTAGCTTGTCCATCTTCTTAGTAAGACCTGTGGGGCTGCACACACTACTAGACAACTCATTGTTAATTAGTTGTGTTTCATCAAAAACTACATGCACAGACTCCTCTACAACTTGTGTAGTCAAGTTGTATACTCTATAAGCCTTACTATTATTGCTGTACCCAACAAACACTCCCTCTTGGGACTTGGCAGCAAACTTAGTTAGGTAAGACTTTCCATTGTTAAGTATGTAGCATTTACAACCAAAGATCCTAATGTAGGATAAATTTGGTTTCCTGCCCTTCACAACTTCATAGGGGGTCTTATTTAACCTTTTAGTGATGGTAGCCCTATTTATCACATGGCATGCAGTGTTAACTGCTTCAGCCCAGAAATACTCTGGCAGTGATGAATCACTTAATAGGGTTCTACCAGCCTCTATCAAGGTCCTATTTTTCCTTTCAGCAATGCCATTTTGCTGAGGTGTTCTAGGTGAAGAGAATTCTTGAAATATCCCATAGTCTTCACACAGCTTTGTCATGCTTTCAGACTGAAACTCAGTACCATGGTCACTTCTAATTTTGACCACTGTACAGTTCAATTCATTCTGAATTTGCTTAACAAAACTATAGAAGACACTAGGTGTTTTAGATTTCTGCTTTAAGAAGAACACCCAGGAAAACCTTGAGTAGTCATCAACAACTACAAAGGTGTAGACCTTCCTACCTAAGCTGTGAACTGGCATTGGACCAAAGAGATCCATATGCAAGAGGTATAAGCACCTCACAGCATCTTTGTTCTCAATGCTTTTAAAGGTGGATTTGGTCTGCTTGCCCTTTTGACAAGCTGAGCAAATGCCCTCTTTAACACACTTAACTTGAGGACCATTCCTCACTAACTCTTTGCTAAAGAGTTTGCAAATAGTCTTATAGTTAAGATGAGCTAGCCTCTTGTGCCACTTGACACAATGAGAGACTGTCTCATCAGCTACAAGACAAACAGGAGAACCATTGTTCTCAATCATGATGTCTAGACAGTAGACATTCCTCTTTCTATATCCTGTCAAAATGATCTCTTGATCACTTGACCTCTTGATATGACAACCATTTTTAACAAATGAGATGTCATACCCTACATCACTTAACTGACTTATACTAATGAGGTTGTGTTTCAACCCTTTAACATAAGCCACTTGAGTAATGGTAACAAGGTTTGAAGAGATGTTACCAAACCCTTTGATGATTCCTTTTTCAGAACCACCAAAGGTCACTTTAGGACCATTTTTGATTGGAATGTAGTCCTTCAGTAGTCCCCTTGTTCCAGTCATATGTCTGGAACATCCACTATCCAAGTACCATGTTGGGGTATGGCCACTTGGATTCACCTGCAAAACAAATTAATGAACCTTAGAACCCAAAGTAAACTTGGGTCCTTGGTGATTGTTAGTTTGCAACTTGACATAGCTACCTACTGGCTTTCCATCAGGTAACTTGCTACTCAACTTGGCACTGGCATTGTGCCAACAATCCAAGGCAAAGTGGCCAACCTTGCCACAGCACCAGCATTCAAACTTGTTGTACCTTTGCTTAGATACAACCTTTGCTGTCTTGACTACAACAGGCTTGTTGAATGTTGGGGCTTTACCCTTGGACTTGAACTTGGACTGTACAGTCCCTGCAGATCTAACAAAACCTAGTCCAGCTTTGCCTTTTTGATGAACAAATTCATCAATTAATGGTAATACTGATTTAGGTTTTGAAAACCTGGCAGCAAGTTCTTTTTCCTTCTGGAGATTGATCTCCAGTCTCTTAATTTGATCATTCTTAAATGTAATAGTACCCATCTGAATCACTGTAATGTGTTTCAGCCTGGCTACTTCATTCAGTTTTTGATCATACTGTTTTTCAAAATCTGTTGCAGCTGCCTTGAGATCAGCAATCTCCTTTGCCTGACTTTTGGCAAGGGACTTGCTTTTCTTATAGGCTTGCAACAGTACTTTATATTCATCTAAGAGCTGATGAATATCTCCCTCAGATTCAGAAACACTTCCATCACTTGATGAAGATGAATCTGACTCTGAACTAGAACTGAAATCTGAACTTTGAGTTGGACTTTGTACCTGACTAGGTCCTGGCTGCTCCAGGATTTTGGTACTTTCAGTCAATGCCATCAGTCCTTGGCACTGACACTCTTCTTGTTCATAGATTGATTCCATGATCTGCATAAACTCTTCTTCTTCTTCAGCAAATAGCCCTATGTAGGCTTCAGCATCTGTCTCAGTATCTGAAGAAGAAATGTCTGAAAGAGTCTTCTCATTCTTTGCAACAAAGGACTTCTCCTTCTTTCCTTTGAAGTGAGTCTTCTTTTTGTCACTGGATTCTTTTCTTCTCTCAGGACAATCTGCAATTACATGACCCTGTCTATTGCAGCAGTAACACACTATCTTAGACCCAGTTGCCTTGCTAGTCTTTGTCTTTTTCTTGTCCTTCTTTGAAGGCTTCTTCTCCTGATACTGTACTTCTTTCCCTTTGGAAAATGAAGGTCTGGACCTCCACTGTTTCTTCTTCAGGAATTTCTGAAAATGTCTGGTGAATGCAGCAAAGTCTTCATCACTTTCACTGCTTGTAGACTTTGTGCTAACAGATTCATCAGATTCTGATTCAACTACCTCTGGAGGTGGAGTTGATGACTTAGTCCTGCCCTTTCTAGGTACTTCTGACTTGAAGGCAACTGTCCTTTCCCTGTGCTCAGTCCTTGTTGATTTTTCTTCCTCTTTTCTCACTGACAGCTGCATCTCATAAGACAACAACTTCCCAAACAGTGTGGGAGGAGGAATTTCTCCCAACTTTGCCATTTCTCTGATGGCACAGATCTTAGTGTCCCAATCTTTGGTTAGGGACCTTAAGAACTTATCATTCAATTCATAGTTAGTGAACTCTCTTCCATAGGACATGAGTTCATTAACAATTCTATAGAACTTTTTGTAGCATTCAGTGATGCTATCTCCTCTTCCTTGCCTAAAGCTCTCATACTCTTGATTAAGCAAGGACTTTCTATCTTGCCTTACTTCTTCAGAACCTTCCATATAGACTATAAGAGTGTCCCACATCTCTTTTGCTGTCTTACAGTGAATTAAGTTCTGGAAGGTGGCATCATCAATGGCACTTACTATTATGTTTTGTGCCCTTTTGTCCATAGTGGCTAGGACAATTTCATCCTTGGTCATCTCAGAGAAATCCTTTGGAGTCCTCTGATTTGCATCCAATACTGAGATCTTCATGGGCACATAGGGCCCCTCTTTGACTGTAATGTAGATTCTAGGGTCTGAGGCCTCCATAAATAGCCTAACCCTTTCTTTCCAGATTCCAAAAATCTCCTTCCTGCATATGGGTAACTTCATGGAACCCAACTCTTTGTGATTCTCATAAGAACCCATGTTTCTTGATTTTCTTGAAACTGTGTTCTGACTTATCCTAAATCTGCCAAACTGGATCTCCTCAGACAGTTAGTCCTTTTTGAGGAACCTCCCTCTGATACCACTTGAAAGATATGGTACCTAAACACCTAGAGGGGGGGGGGGGTGAATAGGTGACCAAAACCTTTTTAAAACTTTGTTGGCAGCACAACAGTTTATAACACAGATTTCTGAATAAGTTCTCACAGCAAACACAGCAATTCACAACACAGCACAATCACAGCACAGAATACACAAGATTTTATAGTGGTTCCCCAATCTTTGGGTACATCCACTTTCCCCCTTCGCCTATCTAGCAGTGTACTAGATTCGGCCAAACTTCTCCACTAGCTCAGAACCCAACTAGGTTCCTACACCTCAGGCCCAAAGCCTTACACTCAGCCACCAAGGCCTACACTCAGCCACCCAGGCCTACACTCAGCCAATTAAGGCCTACACTCAGAGTTCTTCAACTCCTACACTCAGGCAATCAAGCCCTACCCTCAGCCTTTATAATATAGGCTTACAATTCTCTCAGATCCAATGGATCCTACAAGTTAAAATAGAAATACAATAGCTAACTCTACAACTCAGAAAATAAGAGAGGAGTTGAGAGTTTCTTGAAGAGTTCTTGGAAGAACTCAGTTAGATCCAAACTGACTTAGCTTCCTTCAAAGCTTCTTGAGTTAGAACTGAATTAGTCTGAATCTTCTGCAGTTGTTCCTTGACCTCTGCTTCTTGAGATCCAGATGTTTCTGAATCCTTCTTCTCAGCCTTAGTTCCAAAGACTGAATTCTTGATTGGAGCTCTCTCTCTCCAACTTCTTAGATCTGCAGTTGGACTGACAGATCTTCTTGTGTTGATCCTCTGTGTATCACTTCTTGATTTAATCTGATCAACTACTTTAAGTATTCTCTCAAGCTGTAACTCTTGTTTCTCAATCACAACTACTGTTTCTGTAAACTATGGATGCCTATTTATAGGCTTCCTTCATGGTAACCGGCTGGTCCGGTTCATAACAAACTTCTGATTTCTCTGACAGTTGCTGTAGACCGGCTGGATCGGCAGCTGTCATGTCAACCAGTCACTTCTTGAAATTCTCTAACTGTCAGATAGTGTCGAGACTTTCTGTTCTTAAGTGTCGACACTTATAGACTAAGTGTCGACACATGTTGTGTAAGTGTCGACACAAGTCTACAAGGTGTCGACACAATTCCTTGTATGTCTCGACACAGATTCTTCTGCATGTGTCGACACTGAAATTGAGTGTCGACACAAATACTTGTACTTCATTCTTAATCTGTATTCTTCTAAGTGTCGACACATCTCCTTTGTGTCGACACATCTTCACGTGTTGAAACTGTCAAGTGTCGACACTGCTTCTTGGTGTCGACACAAGTCTTCACTTTTGTTTCTTCAGCTGAGTGTCGACACATTCCTTTAGTGTCGACACTTGTACTTAGAATATTTTGTAATTTTTCTGTTCTTTGCTAAGTGTCGACACAGCTCCTTGTGTCGACACTTTCTTCAAGTGTAGAGTCTTCAATTAAGTGTTGACACATTGTGCTAAGTGTCGACACTTTCTTCAAGTGTTGACTCTCCTGGTTGTGTGTCGACACATTGTGCTGAGTGTCGACACTTTCTTCAAATACTGACTCTTCAGCATAGTGTCGACACATTATGTTGAGTGTCGACACTTACTTCAAATACTGACTCTTCAGCATAGTGTCGACACATTGTGTTGAGTGTCGACACTTACTTCAAATACTGACTCTTCAGCATAGTGTCGACACATTGTGTTGAGTGTCGACACTTGTACTTAGATTCTGCAGACTTTTGCTGAGTGTCGACACATCTTCAAGTGTCGACACTTTCTGGTGTAGACTTAGCTCCTCTAGGTGTCGACACTTCTGCTAAGTGTCGACACTGCTTTTCTGCATACTTCTTCACTGAGTGTCGACACAGCTCCAAGTGTCGACACTTTCTGTCTGGTGTCGACTCTTCTTCTCAGGTGTCGACACAATGACTCCAAGTGTCGACACTGCTTGTCTGGGTGTCGACACAAGCTTTCTCAAGTGTCGACACTTTCCCTCTTGGTGTCGACACATGGACTTAGAAACTTTTTAGCTTCAGTCTAGTGAATACCTAACCTGCACAAGTAACTCAAACAAACATCAAATACATTATGATGCATATCATTGAGTTAGGTGAGGCTTCTTCAAATCAGGTACATTTGACCAATGTACCCAACAATCTCTTCGGAGGAAGCTCAGATGTCACCTCAGGTTATCTCAGGTTAGATTCATTCCTCTGGTTCACATTTTGTTTTTGACTCTTATGCGTAGTTCTTAGCTACATATGTACCCTTATAGGAAACTTTAAGGTAAAGAACCGTTGGGCGCGTGTTCTCTTCGATTCTGGCGCGACCCATTCATTTGTGGCTCGAACCTTTCTGGATCGGTATCATTTGACACCAGATCGAGTGGGGAATGCCTTTTTGGTGAGGTTTCCTTCCGGTGCTTCTGTGGTTGCAGACTGGGGTCTTCTTGATTGTCCCATTTTGTTGGGGGATTTCTTAGCGAAGGCTGATTTGAAGGTGATCGATTTGGAAGATTTTGACGTTATCTTGGGCATGGACTGGTTATCCCGCTATGACGCCGTCATCCAGTGCAAAAGAAAGCGCTTGGATTTTATCAAGGACAATGGTCAGCCGAGAATTGTTTATGGTTATTCATGCCAGGATTCTCCAGGGATTTCGGCGGTATGTGTTCGAACGTTGTTTGTTTCCGACTGTTTTGCTTGTCTAGCCTCCGTTGTGGGGACTAGTGCTGTTTTGCCGCATTTGGAGGAGATTCCTGTTGTGTGTGAATTTCCAGATGTTTTTCCTATTGATCTTCCTGGTCTTCCACCTGATCGTGATGTCGAGTTTGTCATTGATTTGGAGCCGGGTACGCGGCCTATTGCGAAAGCGCCGTACAGAATGGCCCCGCGTGAGCTAGCAGAGTTGCGTACCCAGCTGGATGACTTATTGGCAAAGGGGTTTATCAGGCCAAGTTCATCACCTAGGGGTGCACCAGTGTTATTTGTGAAGAAGAATGATGGGTCGATGCGGCTTTGCATCGATTACCGGGAATTAAACAAGGTGACGATTAAGAATAAGTACCCACTGCCAAGAATTAATGATTTGTTTGATCAACTGCGTGGCAGTTCAGTATTTTCGAAGATTGATCTCCGCTCGGTCTATCATCAGCTAAAGGTTCGGGAGTCTGATATTTCGCGGACTGCGTTTCGATCGAGACATGACCATTTTGAATTTCTTGTGATGTCGTTTGGTTTGACCAACGCACCATCAGCCTTCATGGATATGATGAACCGGGTGTTCAAGGACTACTTGGATAGGTTTGTGGTGATTTTTATTGACGACGTTCTTGTCTACTCCCGCAGTGCTGAGGAGCATGAACAGCATCTGCGAATTGTATTGGCCACTTTGTGAGACCAAAAGTTGTTCGCCAAGCTAAGCAAATGCGAGTTTTGGTTGCCTCAGGTTGCATTTCTGGGTCATGTTATTAATCAACATGGAATTTCAGTGGATCCCGAAAAGATTGCTGCAGTCATGGAGTGGAGGAGACCAGAGATACCCAAGGAGATTTGGAGCTTCTTGGTATTGGCCGGCTATTATCGCAGGTTTGTAGAAGGTTTTGCTACGTTGGCTGCACCTTTGACTCGCTTAACCCAGAATAATGTGGCGTTTGATTGGAATGACAAGTGTGAGTCATCCTTCCTTGAACTCAAGAACAGGTTATGTACCGCTCCTGTGTTGATATTACCGACAGAAGGGATAGATTATGAGGTTTTTGTGGATGCGTCGCACGTTGGACTTGGATGTGTTTTAATGCAAGACAAAAAGGTGATTGCGTATGGGTCTCGGCAGTTGAAAAGTCATGAAAAGAACTACCCGATGCATGATTTGGAGTTCGCAGCGGTAATATTTGCGTTGAAGTTGCGGAGACACTTACTTTACGACGCGTAGTGTAAAATCTTTACAGATCATAAAAGTTTGAAGTACGTCTTCACGCAAAAGGAACTTAATCTGCGCCAACGGCGATGGCTTGAATATGTAGCTGATTATGATGTGGAGATTCAGTATCATCCCGGAAGAGCTAATGTTGTGGCCGATGCTTTGAGCCGGAAGACAGGGAAATTATTTAATCTTTCGGCCGACCGTCTAGTGGAGGAATTTCTATTGATGGATATTTTCATGGGAAGATATGAACCGCAAAGTCATTCGGTAGTAGAAGAACCTTCATGGATGGTGCTTGCAAGACAATATCAAAAGGAGGATCCTGATCTTTTACATTTATTTCTTCGGACTGAAAAAGGTGAATTACCAGATTTTGCTATTGATGGCGCAGGCACGTTAAAATATCGCGGTCGATTTTGTATCCCCGCAGTTGGAGACATTCGTGATATGGTGTGTATGGAAGCACATGGCTCAAGTATGGATTACCATCCAGGCTCAACTAAAATGTACCGTGATTTGAAATAAATTTTCTGGTGGTATGGAATGAAAAGAGATATAGCGTAATTTATATCTGAATATCATACCTGCAAGCGGGTGAAAGCTGATCATGGGAGGCCTGGTGGTAAGTTGACGCCATTGGAGATTCCAACATGGAAGTGGGAAAGCATTTCAATGGATTTTATTATAGGCTTACCAAGATCTCTACGAGGACATGACTCCGTATGGGTAATCGTGGATAGGTTGACCAAGTGTGCTCACTTCATACCATTTAAGATAAACTACCCAATGAAGACAATAGCGGAGCTATATTTGAATGAGATCATCCGACTGCATGGTGTGCCAGTCAATATCATTTCAGACCGGGATTCCCGATTTACGTCTCGTTTCTAGAAGAGTCTACAAGAGGGTTTGGGGACGGATTTGAGGTATTCCACGGCTTACCACCCTCAGACGAATGGCCAAACGGAACGAGTAAACCAAATCGTAGAAGATATGATTCGATGCTACGTTCTTGAGTATGGCGGAGCATGGGATGAAAGTTTGCGCCTTATGGAATTCGCATATAATAACAACTATCAAGAAAGCCCGCAAATGGCTCCGTTCGAAGCTTTATATGGGCGACGATGTCGGACTCCCCTATTTTGGGCTGAGGTTGGCGAGAGGCCTTTGTTGGGCCCCGAGGCGCTCGAGGACAAGGAAGTTGCCATATGACTTATTCGGGAGAAGCTCCGGATCGCCCAAGAGCAATATGAAAAGTACGCCAACAGGCGAAGGTCGGAGTTAGAGTTTGTTGTGGGGGATTTCGTTTTCCTAAAATTCTCCGCAATGTTTGGAATTAAAAGGTTTGGAAAAGAGCGCAAATTAGACCCAAGATTTGTGGGTCCCTTCAAGATTCTTGCGCGGGTTGGTGCATCCGCTTACAAAGTCGAGTTACCCGTCAACTTTCCTGGTGTTCACGACGTGTTTCATGTCAGCCAACTTCGAAAGTGTGTGCGAAATGACAAGCAAGTTTTGGACTTTGTGCCGCAGTTGGCGCTGAACCTTTCTTATGAAGAGATGCACATCCGTATTTTGGACTCCCAAGAGCGCGTGTTGCAGAAAAAGAAGATTCCTATGTTAAAGGTGCTATGGAAAAATCAGAATGTGGAAAGCGCGACGTGGGAGCTCGAGTCAACGATGAGGGCGGCTCACCCTCATTTATTCCGATAAATTAAGCTGGTATGTGACTTGATGTTTTTGTTTGATTCCTTTTGTAATTGCTACGAAGTATTGACAAGTTTCGAGGCGAAACTTTTTGTTAGGGGGAGTGACTGTAACGCCCCGGATTTTTTGTCATTTATTGCTTGCATACGGTTGATGGGCGTTGCGTTGGCTCGGACCGTTGGTTGAGCATGGTTTTCACGTGGGCTTTCGAGTGACTATTTTGGTAGCCTAGTTGCACGGTTCGCCAGCAAGCCGGAGCCTATTTTTGGGGACTCAGTGAGGCATCCTAGGGAATGCATGCATGTTGTCGAGCCTGAGTCGTGTTGCTCAAAACGGGTTGATTGTATTGCATTTGTATGGCATTTTTGTAGTTAGTCGATAAAAGCGTTTGCTGATTTTTACCCCCTCAGGTGCAAAAATTATGGCTGTAGTTTTTTGTAGCACGGGGACCTGGAGCGCATTGGGTGACACGGCCTGGGACACGGCCGTGTCCCAGGGCGTGTCGGGGTACACGGCCTATGACACGGGCGTGTCGCAGGGCGTGTCCCGGGTGTTCGATGAATTTCGGTGACAAAGTTCACTCGACGAGTGTCGAGTGTCGAGAGAAGGGGTACACGGCCTGTGACACGGGCGTGTCACAGGGCGTGTCCCACTCTCGACGAACTTTGCTCGACGAAATTCACTCGACGAGTGTCGAGTGTCGAGAGAAGGGGTATACGGCTTGTGACACGGGCGTGACACAAGGCGTGTCCCGCGGTCGATGAACTTCGCTCGACGAAATTCGCTCGACGAGTGTCGAGTAGGGGTGACACGGCTTGGGACACGGGCGTGTCCCCAGGCCGTGTCCTTCTCGGGTTGTTTGGCGGGTGCTGTGGGCTGTGTCACGGCCGTGCGACACGGCCGTGTAGATAGGCGTGTTCAATGACACGGCCTGTGACACGGGCGTGTCCCAGGCCGTGTACTATTTCGAGGTGAGGCGGTTGCCCACCGCTTACGTGACACGGCCTGTGACACGGGCGTGTCAGGGCTGAAAATCAATTTTTTCCAGTTTTTTTGTGCCGTTCATTTCTTTGATTCTGGATAAAATGGTCCAGCTCTGTTCTGGAAGATATTAGACCGAAAAAGAGATTCTTCCTCCTCACTTATCCCTTTCTTCACCTTCTTCTTCATTCTCAAAAAGAAAGTAAGCGAGAAAAGCTAAGGCAAGGGAAGGAGAAAGAGGAGCAGCCGTTGCGGTGGCATCTCGGTTCAGGCAAGCGGTGTTCTTCACCCTTGCCAATCTTGTTTTCTTGTGTTTTGATTGTGCAAGTTTAGCTAGCTTTCTCCTTTCAATTTTAATAGCTTGTTCTTCTTGTTTTGCAACTCACGTTTGTCTAAATCAGTTAGCTTTGTTACTCTTACGTTTGTTTAAGATTCACAAGCATAAATCATCTTGTCTTTTAAGAATTTTCTTACCTATTATTCATCTCATTTTGTCATGTTTTCCCTTGGATTGCTCTATTAGTTACTTTTTTTTATTCATATGATTCGCAAGCTTGTTTTGGTTAATCGGCGTTGTTACTTGTGGGGTTCGCTTATGGTGAAGTAGAGACCCAAATTCTAGCAAGTTTGACATAGCTTTGGCAATTTGTAGTCATGAGTAAGGACGATGAAATGAAACGGGTTTCGCTTGGATTATGGTGAGTTTTGCGAGGCGAATTGTGAACCATGGCAGGAGAGTTTGTGTGAGGATTCAGTAAGGGGTGGTGTGGTTTCAGGCTTGGTGTCCACTGGATTTTGTTTTGTGGTGTAGAGCACCGTTTTGGCCCCGATTTGGGCTGGCTTTTATTGGTGCGTTCCACTTTAGGGCAGCCACCAAAAGACCCTTGCGGAGTTGAACTTAACTGCTGCTTATGTTTCACTAGTATAGTTGTTTCTTGTTATAAAGATGATGGAATGGGCAGATATGTTGCCTTTTTGCTCCTGCGGGTTGAGCAGGACTTGATGAGACTTTCACGTACTTGGTGCGTTTTACACTTTAGGTTGGCAGTGTTTAACACTTGTTTTCCACCCTGTTTCTTTCACTCGTTTTACATGAAAAATTGCTACGGGGTCGGTAAGCCCCTTTGTTATCTTTTATGAACGTAATGCTCTATTTTTGTAGCTTTGATGATTGCTGAAGTGTTCTTTTTCAAATGCCTCAGGTGCAGGTTGTAGCCGGTTGAGCGGCTAGGGCTTAGGTAGAGTCTCTTTGGAGCTAGCCGGGCTTTCTTAGTGAGGTAGTTCTTTAGTTTGTTGTACAGACATACATACGCCCCAATGGGTTCGTGTCAGCTTGTTGGCGCCCATTGGTAGTTTGCTTTACTTGCTACATATGAATGCTAGACTGCTAATATGAATCGTTTGGATGAGATGATATCTACTTGCTTTTGGGAAGGTTTTATGGTAGGTTGCATTAGATATTTTACAAAGCTAAAACCCCTACTATTGTATAATATCCATAACATCTTTTGGTCAACTAATCAAATATTTTCCAAACAACGTAAAAAGGATGAGTTCTTATATTATTATAAATCTAGAATGCATATAGGAGATCGTCATAAGTAAACCAAAGTATTTTCCGCCGCGTACAAACACACGTTTTGATCCATAAGGCCGAGGGATACGACCATTAATTTAAATGGTTTTCTCGCATATAACTGATGATTTTCAACTACTAAAGTAAGCATCGAGGTTTTGCTTGAGCGTGTGCAATTATCCCCCTGCACGATGTGGAATCATAACACGTAGTTCCTCTTACTCTGATACGATGTACTCGTTTGTGGAAATGCGGGTTGTGACACAGGCGCAGCCGGCCGTGAGGCCAGAACAGGTGGAGGCGAGGCCAGAACCCGTTGTGGCTGTGAATCCTCGAGCAGCTGAGAAGAAGTTGATGTGGTTTATGAGTTTTCATCCGCCTACGTTTTCGAGAGTGGGATCCCCTACGCAGGCTGAGGATTGGTTATCGTGCGTCAAGCGGATCATGACGGCGATTGGAACGGAGGAGCATCCGAAAGTCACCTTAGCTACCTTCCTTCTTAAGGAGAGGCTAGATTGTGGTGGGACGAGATGGAGCTGCACCACTTGGCGGGTAGTCCCTTAACACAAGTATCGACGGAAGAATTCTCTCGACTCTTCCTAGCGAAGCACCTTCCTATGGCGCAACGGATTGCCATGGAGAATGAATTCCAAAGGCTGACGCAAGGTGAGGGCAGTGTTGACACGTACCTGCATAAATTTACATGCTTGGGGCGGTATGGGGGTTTGATTTTTGCTGATGATCAAAGGAAGATGAATAGGTTCTACGAAGGACTGCGGGACGAGCTGAGGTTTCTTCTTTCTAGTTCTGTGAACCAAGGCTTCCAGGCGTTGGTCGACACTGCAAGCGCGTAGGAAAAAGATATGAAAAAGGTGCACAGGAAGAGGGCATTGGCTGTGTCACAGCCGGAGTTTAAAGTTCCCCAACCGATGAAGTCATTTTATAAGAAGAAATGGGGCATGAGGCCCAAAACGGCGGAACAAGCTCCTTCGTCAGTTGCATCAGGGGCAACGTCGGGGGCCACCTCAAAGCCGGATACTCGTACGTGCTTCAATTGTGGACGGATGGGGCATATAGCTCGTGATTGTCGGGTGCAGCCAAAGAGTGAAAAGCAGGCAGTAGCGTCATATACGTAAAAAGGCAAGGCGGTGGTGGAATCCTCTGCCTCTCAGGCGCAGCCCCGGGTCTATAATCTTGGCCTGCAAGAGGCCATCAAGCAGAGTGACGTCGTCACAGGTACGAGTTTAGTTTTGCATATCATATTGCTTGTATGTTTTGCTTAATGCATATGTGTATGCGGCTTGTGTGTGTGACATGGTTGTCACAGGCTTTGTGACGATTCGGGACACGCTGGCGCGAGAACTGTTTGATACAGGTGCGTCGCATTTGTTTCTATCTAGCCAGTTTCTAGCGCGACTTGGGATACCTAGTCGTGTGAAGACAGATAGCGTCAGAGTAGTGTTGCTGAATGGCTGTTGGATGCTTGTGGATCAAGCTTGCGATGTGGTTGTCCATATAGGAAGTCGGGATTTCAATTTGACTGCATCTTTATTGCCGATATCGGAATTCGACGTGATATTTGGTATGGATTGGTTTGCGAAGCAGCATGCCTTGATTGATTGCCAGTCCAAAGAGATAACGTTGGGCCAGAATACCGAACAGGAGACAAAGTTTGCGGGTATGCGAGGAGTGTGCGGGACGTTGTTGTCTGCACTCCAAGTCTTGAAGACTGTTCGGAAGGGCGCAGAGTGCTACTTCGCCCTGATTCAAGCTGTTGAGCCTAAGCCCAGTGTGTGTGATGTTCCGATTGTGTCGGAATTTGCAGATGTGTTTCCCAAGGATCTCCCTGGGCTACCACCCCAGCATGAGATTGACTTTACGATCGAGTTGGTTATTATACAAAAGAATGAAAGCAGTGAAGATGAAGAAGATATTCAACATCTTGGAGAGAATCTTCTTGAAGAGCCAGTTGTTGTTCCACAAGAGGAAACAACAACACAGGTTGGTGAACAATCAACACCCCCTGTTGATTTAGAAACATCAAGAGACCATCTAATCTCCCAAGTGATTGGAGACATCTCAGCTGGTGTGCAAACCAGAAATCAGGTCAACCAAAACCTGATGCACACCTGCTTTCTTTCTCAAATTGAGCCTCAATCCATTCAAGATGCAGAATAAGATCCACACTGGATCATTGCAATGCAAGAGGAATTACATCAATTTGAAAGGAATAAAGTTTGGGAAATAGTGTCAAGGCCAAAGGATCACTCCATTGTTGGAACAAAATGGGTGTTCAGAAATAAATTGGATGATCAATGAGTCATTGTAAGGAACAAGGCAAGGCTAGTTGTTCAAGGATACTCTCAAGAAGAAGGTATAGACTATGACCAGACCTTTGCACCAGTTGCAAGGTTAGAGGCCATAAGAATCTTCTTAGCTTATGCAGCACACAAAGGATTCAAAGTATATCAAATGGATGTAAAGAGTGCTTTTCTCAATGGAGACATCAAGGAAGAAGTCTATGTTAGACAACCCCGAGGTTTTATTTCTCCAACTCATCCTGATTATGTTTTCAAATTGCATAAAACATTATATTGTCTAAATCAAGCTCCTAGAGCATGGTGTGAGACCCTAACATGCTTTCTTCTGAAAAATAATTTTATAAGGGGTAGAGTAGACCAAACTCTTTTTATTAGAACCCATAAGTCCAATACCTTATTAGTACAAATCTATGTAGATGACATTATCTTTGGTTCTACTGATTCAAATCTGTGCAAAAGATTTTCCAACCTAATGCATTCTAAATTTGAAATGAGTAGCATGGGTGAGCTTTCCTTCTTTCTAGGATTGCAAGTCAAACAGCATGCTGAAGGAATATTCATCTCTCGAACCAAGTATGCAAAATAACTGGTTAAGAAATTTGGTATGTCTGAAGCATCATGTATGAAAACACCTATACCTACTAATGCTGTATTAGATGCTGATGAACATGGGAAACCTGTTGATCAGACAACATATAGAGCAATGATTGGCTCTTTATTGTACCTTACAGCTAGTAGACCTGATATAATATTTGCTACGTGCATATGTGCTAGATTCCAAGTGAGTCCTAGAGAGTCACACTTAAACTTAGTAAAAAGGATTCTTAGGTATGTGAAAAGTTGTCCAAATCTAGGTCTCTGGTATCCAAAATACTCAGCATTTGACTTAACTGGATTTTCAGATGCTGATTATGCTGGATGCAGAATAGACATGAAAAGCACCAGTAGAACTTGCCAGTTTCTTGGTGACAGACTTGTCTCCTGGTTTTGCAAGAAACAAACATCTGTGTCCACATCAACGGCTGAAGCTGAATATATGGCAGTAGGTAGTTGTTGCTCACTGATCTTGTGGATTCAAAATCAGCTCCTAGACAATGGCTACAACTTAGAGAAGTCAAAAATATTCTGTGATAACACTAGTGCTATTTCTATAGCGCAAAATTCAGTCCTCCATAGTAGGACAAAACATATAGAAATTAGGCATCACTTTTTGGTTGACAAAATACAGTGATTGGAACTATATCAGGAAATCAGGTATCTCTTACTCCTGCTATATTAACAGAAGTTTTTCAATTAAGTACTGGTCAAGATTCTCTTGAGTTGTCTGGAGAAGAGTTTGCAAGTATGCTTCATAGGATGGGTCATTCAGCAGCAAACCCTAACAAGCTGCTTAAGAAAAATCTGTCAGTGGAATACAGGTTTCTAGAAGATGTTGTTGGAAAGGTCCTGTTAGCAAAACATTCTGCCCATGATACCATATCCATATATTAATCCTATTTAATGGGTTCTTTGGTGGATAAGAAACAGTTGAATTGGGGAGAAGTTTTCTTTGACCTAATTAAGAAGAAAGTGAATAAGAACGTTGTCAATTTTGGAAGGATTCTAGGTCTATTTCTTCATAGCAGATGCCCTGAGCTGCTTGTTTCAAGTGGGATGCATATCAATGCCTCTAAGAAGTTAACCTGTGCCCTTTTTGGCAAATAGGACAGGCAAATTGCAAAGCCAAGCAGAGCCTCTGCAGTCATCTCATCTTCAGGCACTAAGACTGATCCAGTCACTTCCCCTCAGGCAACTGCCACATCAGAAGAACTGCCTGCCTCCTCATCTCCACCTTCTCCACCTACTGTTCCCTCATCAATTATCACATCCACCATAACCATCTCAATTTCATCCCCCATATCCATTCCATCTCCAAACTCAATTCCTTCACCAACACCAATATCCACTGAAGATGTTTTCCAGCCATTACATCATTATCCACACATAGTCATTGACTCATCATCTCACCTTCCATCATTCACTCTCTTAGATGATTCCTATATGGATGATTCTCACTCCTCACCCCTTGAGCTACCATCTTATTCTACATCATATCAACAACTACTACAAGAAATCATTGCTCAACCATCCTTCACTCCATCTATCTACATTCCATTAACTTCCATCTCCACCATTCCTATATCTCAACCATCAATTCTACCATCCACATTAACATTTTCTCCAACCACATCTAATACTCCTCCTTCATCCATCTCTGCCACACTCATCTCTACCTCTACTCAAGCACCACTTGAGGAAGTAGATCTCTCAGCCATAGCAGATAAGCTCTATAAGATGTTAGCTCCAAGGCTATCACTCCTGCTGGAGACCTCCCTGGCTCCACTTCTGAAATCAGTTCAGGAGTTATCTGACAGGCTTTCTTACCTATATCCTCACCAGACAATCCCTTCTGTTGGGTGCCTTGATCCAGTATCTACTAAATCTAGGCAGGGGGAGATGCCATATGAAGTAGAGAGATTGACTGCTTCAGAGATTCCAGTTCCAGCTCCAGTTCCAGTTATAACAGTTGACCTCAGGTCACTGCTGTCATAGTTTGATACTCTTTACGTCAGCTGTCTTCCAGATCAGAAAAGTGAAGATCTTACTAAAGCCATTGTGCATATTTGTAGCTGTGTGCCCAGCATAATATCTTCTTATATAAATTCTTTCAAGGCTTTAGACAGTGCTCCTTCAGTTTATGTTGTTCGTACTGCTTATGCTGATGCTGTTTTAGTTTCTGATGATGTGCTTATGACAGAAGCTAATGACTCTGAGCCTACTATTTCTGTTGTTATTATTTCTGAATCTGTTGTTCCAGTTACATCTATTAGTGTTGTTTTTGTTACTGCTGCTGCTGCTGCTGTTGTTTCTTCTGTTCAATCCCAACAACAAAGAGATCACATCAAAAGGATTGATGAACTATATGACAATCCTCAGAGCTCAGATAGTGATCAATTTAGAACTAATTCTGATGATTCTGTTGGGTACATTTGTTTAAATGTACCTAATTTGAAGAAGCCTCACCCAACTCAATGATATACATCAAAATGTATTTGATGTGTTTTTGAGTTACTTGTGCAGGTTAAGTATTTGCAGGAAAGATGGAAAAGTTTCAAAGTCCATGTGTTGACACCCAGAGAGAAAGTGTCGACACTTAAGAAGACTTGTGTCGACACCCAGGCAAACAGTGTCGACACTTGGAGTCATTGTGTCGACACCAGGGATGCTGAGTCGACACCAGACAGAAAGTGTCGACACTTGGAGGCTGTGTCGACACTCAGCAAAAATCAGCAGAGACTAAGTACAAGTGTCAACACCCAGAACAATGTGTTGACACTCAGCAGAAGAGTCAACACTTGAAGTAAGTGTCGACACCCAGAACAATGTGTCGACACTTAGCAGAAGAGTCAACACTTGAAGTAAGTGTCGACACCCAGAACAATGTGTCGACACCCAGAACAATGTGTCGACACTCAGCTGAAGACTCAACACTTGAAGAAAGTGTCGACACAAGGAGCTGTGTCGACACTTAGTAAAGATCAGCAAAGTTCAACAAAAATATTGTTGGATTTCTCTATAGGGTTGGCACAACACTTGTGCACGCAGCGGAAAAGTAAAACATCAAGAAAAACCCAAAGAGATGTGGATCGGGCCATGAACAGTTGAATCAAGAAGTTAACAAAACTAGGCAAAAATTACCTCGGTGGCGTTGAGTCACAACTCAACGGAGGAGCTCCAAACTTTATCTTCTTGCTAGTGGCGAGTTCTACATGGAATAGTATCCACGTTTCTGCAGAAGTCCACACGAGCGGGAGAACGCCGAGCTTTCCGTCGCACGGAAGATCGGGAAGGAGAATACCGCACCTCGGCTAATCCACGGACTGCTAGGTCCGCGCCAGGAAGAGCAGCACCAGCGACAGTCGCCGGAGAGGAGGTGGCAGCGGAGCGAACGCGGCGGCGGAACACTTTCCGGCGGCGGGATCGGGATCGGCGGAACGATGGAGCGGAACCTTTCCGTCGGGGTCGATTCGCACAGTAGCCAAAAAGAATCTATCCCGATAAAACCTAAGTGTTCTATTTATACTAGAGGTATAAATAAACCCAGGAAAATCGCTATCCGCAGACCACCGAGAACTAGGGTTCAGAATCGGCGAGTATGAATCGGTGAGAATCGGCGACAATCGGCGAGAATCACTGAGCAGGTTCGGTGAGAATCATTCGACGAGTATCACATTGGATCGGCGAGAATCAGAGTATAATACTCGACGATTCTCGCCGATCGTCGAGCCACACTCGACGACACATAATGATACTCGACGATCGTCGAGCCGCGGTCGACGACAATTGTCAAGGTAGTCGATCGTCGAGAATCAACAATTGATTCTCGACGATTCTCGTCGATCGGCGAGAATCAGGGAGACGATTCTCGCCGATCGGCGGGAATCAGAAGACCATTCTCGACTAATGTCTTTGAACCTCGGACGACGAACCTAACCAGCCCTTCAAGGCAACCTTTGCCCAACCCGATGATCCTATAAGGCAACACTTTGCCCATAACCCTATTCAGGTCGGTGATTGGTAACCTTTACCAACACAGTCAGTCATCCAACTTCTCCACATCTCTTATGTGCGACCCTGCAGGCTCATATTGCGTTGGCAGTGAGATTACATGTTTGACCACTTCCAGATCATCATGGTAACTCCAACAGACTCCCACTTGATCTCGAAAGTATCAAACCAAAAACCTCACAAATAATGACCGGCATCTAGCAATGCATCATTGCTCCCCAAGCAATAAGAGTTCATAACTCATAAGCCTTTATGACCAATGTATCAGCGTTGTCTTTGTCACTTACATCCGGAAAGAACTAGAGGCATGAACCGTGTCACCCTCGTAATAGCTCAATCCAAGTTTTCTTGATCCAGGACGGACTTCCAGAGAATGTTGAGTCCAATATCACATATTGACTCAACCAAGCATGGCCATGCATTTCTCAGTCCAGTTCTATCAAGGGGCCCATGGATGCAACTCCTGTCATACAGGAGGACAAATTCCATATCTGCTCACACACAACACCCAAATGATTCGTAACATGCCCAACAACCACCCTTATCATCAACCTTTCTCAAGGAAGACTTTAGATGACATCAAAGCACGCTCTTCCTCACTTGATGAATGCTGTGACTTCAGGTCAAAGGACCACAACACCGTTGTCAATTGAGACCTACTCGTGACACTATTGGATGACAATCCACAGAGTAGTCTCAGGTTGGGTCTGTCCAGTACAACTTGTTCACTAACAAGTACCCACGTGATGACTTGATATCACAATATCATGACCTGTGAGAACCAGTCATCAGTCAACACACGTGCTAGCCTTCATGTATCATCATCACCCTTAGCTTCTATGATGATACTCGACCAGGGACCTTTAAGAATGAAGCTTCAAATAAATCATGGGCTCTCACATTCAAGTCACGTGCTTGATGTCCCATGGAAGCAAACATTCTAAGGGTATCTATTATGTTAACATTTAACTATCATATAGAAAAGACATAATAAAAGAACTTGCCATTAATTATAAAAGAAAAACTTGGTACACAGTTCATCATATGAACAAACAGCCAACAAAATACATATTTACATGCAATCCACAAGATCCTCGCTAGAGTTGATCGTTTAGGTATCGCATACCCATCGATCTAGTATGACCATCATGCTTTCTCTGCGCGAGAGGCTTTGTCAGCGGATCCGCAATATTTTCCTCAGTCGGCACTCTGCAAATGTTTACATCTCCTCGTTCGACAATCTCACGAATAAGATGAAACCGCCGAAGTATGTGCTTGGAGCGCTGATGAGATCTAGGTTCCTTAGATTGTGCAATTGCACCATTGTTATCACAGTAGAGAACTACGGGACCAACAATGCTAGGAACTACATCAAGCTCGCCGATGAATTTCCTAATCCATACAACCTCCTTCGCTGCATTAGCTGCTGCGATATACTCGGCCTCTGTTGTAGAATCAGCAACTGTCTCTTGCTTGGAACTCTTCCAGCTCACAGCTCCTCCATTCAGGCAAAACACAAAACCTGACTGAGACTTGGAGTCGTCTCTATCAGTTTGGAAGCTAGCATCCGTGTAACCGCTTATAACGAGCTCTTCCTCTCCACCATACACCAAGAACACGTCCTTAGTCCTTCTCAAGTACTTCAGGACATTCTTGACTGCAATCCAGTGACACTCACCGGGGTCTGACTGATACCTTCTAGTCATGCTCAAAGCAAAGGAGACATCGGGTCGAGTACATAACATCGCATACATGATTGATCCAATTGCCGAAGCATATGGAATCAACTTCATGCGGTCCTTGTCTTCACAAGACTTTGGACATTGGTCCTTAGAGAGATTCACACCATGAGATATGGGCAAAAATCCTTTCTTGGACTCAAGCATGTTGAACCGCTTCAACACCTTTTCGATGTACGTACTCTGGGTCAAACCCAGCAACTTCTTCGATCAATCTCTATAGATCTTAATACCAAGTATATAAGTCGCTTCACCCAAATCCTTCATTGAAAAGCAGTTCCCTAGGTTGTTCTTAACAACTTTCAGGGTAGGAATGTCATTCCCAATCAACAGTATGTCATCTACATACAATATCAGGAAGACAACAATGCTCCCACTGGTTCGCTTGTAAACACAAGGCTCATCTTCATTCTTGATGAAACCAAACTCTTTGATTTTCTCATCAAAACGAAGATTCCAACTTCGAGAGGCCTGTTTCAGTCCATAAATTGACTTATTCAGCTTGCATATTTTAGTGGCTTCATCTGGGGATACAAATCCCTCGGGTTGTGTCATATACACTTCCTCAAGGAGGTTTCCATTAAGGAAAGCCGTTTTGACATCCATCTGCCAGATCTCGTAGTCATAATACGCAGCAATAGCAAGCAATATCCTAATGGACTTTACCATGGCAACAGGGGAAAAGGTCTCATCATAGTCAATACCATGAATTTGCTTGAAACCTTTAGCCACCAGTCGCCCTTTGAATGTCTGTACATTCCCATCCATGTCGGTCTTCTTCTTGAAGACCCACTTGCACCCTATGGGTCGTACCCCTTCAGGTGGTTCCACCAAGTTCCAAACTTGGTTTGCATACATGGAGTCCATTTCGGATTTCATAGCCTCAAGCCATTTGTCGGAGTCCGGTCCATTCATAGCCTCTTGGTAGGTTGCTGGTTCATCATCATGATCCATAAGCAACACATTACCTATTTGAGACACGAGAAATCCATATCTCTCAGGCTCAAACCTCGGTCTACCGGATCTACGTAGGACTTGTGTTCCCTGAGCAGGTTCTCTAGCTACAACATCTTGTAGTCCTGTCTCAGAATCCAATTCCGGTTCATTCACTACATGTGGTTCTTGAACTTCTTCAAGCTCTACCTTTTCAGTCTTTCTTGATAAGAACTCTTTCTCCAAGAAGACACCAGTCCTTGCGACAAACACTTTGCCCTCGGATGGTAGGTAAAAGTAATACCCTTTGGTTTCCTTAGGATATCCCACCAGATAACATTTATCCGATTTGGGTTCCAGCTTGTCAGGCATTTGACATCTCACGTATGCCTCACAGCCCCAAATTTTAATGAACGACGTACTAGGACGCTTCCCAGTCCATATCTCATATGGTGTCTTCAGAACCGTTTTCGTTGGAGCGCGATTCAATGTCATTGCAGCAGTCTCTAAAGCAAAACCCCAAAAGGAAACAGGCAAGTCTGCATGACTCATCATCGAACGTACCATGTCTAATAGAGTACGATTTCTCCTCTCAGACACATCATTATGTTGTGGTGTTCTAGGTGGAGTGAGCTGTGATACAATACCACACTCTTTCAGATGATCACGGAACTCATGACTCAGGTATTCGCCACCTCGATCAGATCGGAGTGCTTTAACCCTTTTACCCAACTGGTTTTCTACTTCATTCTTGAACTCTTTGAACTTTTCAAAGGTCTCGGATTTGCACTTCATAAGATACACATATCCGTATCTACTGAAATCATCAGTAAATGTAACAAAGTAGAAATACCCACCTCTAGCCATGGAACTCATGGGTCCGCATACATCACTATGTACAACACCCAAGAGATCCTCAGCCCTCTCAGTATAACCAGTGAAAGGAGCTTTAGTCATCTTGCCTAACAAACAAGATTCGCATCGCTCAAATGATTCATAATCAAATGAGTCCAAAAGTCCATCTCTATGGAGTTTGGATATGCGCTTCTCGTTGATATGGCGCAAACGACAATGCCAGAGAAAAGTAGGGTTCGAGTCATTTGTTCTTAGTCTTTTATTATTTTCTACATTATAGATCAGATGGTCCAAGTTCAAAACGTAAAGACCATTAAACAATTGGGCTACAGCATAACAAACATCATTCTTAAATATAGAACAACAATTGTTCTTAATTATAAAAGAAAATCCAATCATGTCCAAACATGAAATAGATATAATGTTTCTAGTTATCGCCGGAACAAAATAACAGTTATCTAGTTCTATTACAAGCCCACTAGGCAAAGAAAGACGGTAAACTCCTACGGCTACAGCAGCAACTCTTGCTCCATTGCCGACGCGGAGGTCCACCTCCCCTTTACTCAGCAATCTTTTCCTTCCCAGTTCCTGCACATTTGTACAAATGTGAGAACCACATCCGGTATCCAATACCCAAGATGAAGGAGCAGAAAGGTTTATCTCTATAACTTAAACATTAGAAGCGGAAGTCATACCTCCCCTCAATTTCTGCAGACCCTCAATATACGAAGGACAGTTCCTATGCCAATGTCCAGCCTTGCCACAGTGGTGGCATTTCCCTTCCTTCACCGTGCTCTTCTTCTTGATCAGTGCTGAAGACTTGGGCTCAAGATATGACTTAGGTCCTACCTTCGTCTTCTTAGAGCCCTTGGCTTTGCCCTTGCCCTTATGCACCATCAGTATGGGGCTGGCAGGCTTGGCCTTCTTCATGTTGATCTCGGCAGTTCTTAACATGCCTAGGAGTTCGGGCAGTGTCTTGTCTATCTCATTCATATTGTAGTTCAAGACAAACTGCTCATAACTGTCCGGCAACGATTGCAGGATCAGATCCGTGGCCAACTCTTGACCAAGAGGAAAACCCAGCCTTTCAAGGTTCTCTATATACCCAATCATCTTGAGTACATGAGTCCCTACTGAGTCTCGAACTCCCATCTTGCACTGAAACAACGCTTTAGTGATGTCGAACCTCTCTTGACGAGCCTGCCCTTGAAACATTTTCTTGAGATGCTCGTCAATCTCCTTGCACCCCATGCTCTCATGTTGCTTCTGAAGCTCAGAGTTCATAGTGGCAAGCATAAGGCACTCGACATCTAAAGCATCGTCAGTATACTTCTTATAAGTATCTTTCTCAGCACGGGAAGAATTCCCGGTCGGCACCTCGGGGGCTTCTTCTTCCAAGACATAGAGCTTTCGCTCTTGCCTGAGAACAATTCTCAGGTTCCTATACCAGTCCATATAGTTTGTCCCGCTGAGCTTATCCTTCTCAAGGATGGCTCTCAGAGACAGCGTGGAGTGTGAAACACTTGCCATGGAATTCTACAAGAATTTATGCAGAATAAAATCAGTACCTAAATTTCAATTACAATTTATTCTAATTAGGACTTCAATTAAAATACTCCCACTATTTTATTCGAAATGATAGCCCTCACTAACAATTCGGAGAGTTCATGCGAGCTACTCTCTTAGTGGACAAGATCCGTATTTCACCAACACAATGAGTCCGCTTTGGCATTCCTCTCACTATGCGGTTATTTAGGTAGGCAACGCTTGCCAATTGCATCCTCATGCAATTCTTGTATGGTTGGTGAATAACTCCTTATTCGCATCCATCATATGGTGCATGCCAACCCTATGCCTCTAGGCACTCAACCTTTGAGGTCACCTAGTTAAGCTGGACCCGATGTGGACAGTGGGATATCACAATTATCCGCTCGCACCCTTACCAAGATAGATTAATGCACCTTGCTTTGGCAAGCCCACATTTCATCGATCGAGGCAGGAAGAGTGTCATCCATCGGAAGGCATCCGAACACTTAATATTAAAAGAAGGGATTTCAATTTTAGGTTAACAGTTAACCATGATCAACATTTGATCTATGTGCACATCCAAAGAAAAACAATTCTACACCACATGCATCCCTTATGTGCAAATCCTTACACCATCAACAATTTGATAGAAGGAAGGGCTAAATCTGAACATCCGGAAATTTCCAAATCCTCAGATTTACATGCATTGGACAGAAGGCAAAGACAACTCAACTTAAGCAGTAGACAAGCTCATCTCTCTATGTTGGATTCAAAATCCAAAACATACTCGAGGGATGGTTACTGCTAAGGAGACAACAATTTCTAACACTTAGAAATTCCACCGAAATTCCAATCGTTCTTGGTGAAGTGCCAAGACTAAATCTAGACATTTAGAACACTTCTAAATCTCTAGGTTTACACGCATTGGAATAACACAACTTCCAAAACAACAGTCATGGCCGAACCTGGCTCTGATACCACTGTTGGGTTTCTCTATAGGGTTGGAACAACACTTGTGCACGCAGCGGAAAAGTAAAACATCAAGAAAAACCCAAAGAGATGTGGATCGGGCCATGAACAGTTGAATCAAGAAGTTAACAAAACTAGGCAAAAATTACCTCGGTGGCGTTGAGTCACAACTCAACGGAGGAGCTCCAAACTTTATCTTCTTGCTAGTGGCGAGTTCTACGTGGAATAGTATCCACGTTTCTGCAGAAGTCCACACGAGCGGGAGAACGCCGAGCTTTCCGTCGCACGGAAGATCGGGAAGGAGAAGACCGCACCTCGGCTAATCCACGGACTGCTAGGTCCGCGCCAGGAAGAGCAGCACCAGCGACAGTCACCGGAGAGGAGGTGGCAGCGGAGCGAACGCGGCGGCGGAACACTTTCCGGCGGCGGGATCGGGATCGGCGGAACGATTGAGCGGAACCTTTCCGTCGGGGTCGATTCGCACAGTAGCCAAAAAGAATCTATCCCGATAAAACCTAAGTGTTCTATTTATACTAGAGATATAAATAAACCCATGAAAATCGCTATCCGCAGACCACCCAGAACTAGGGTTCAGAATCGGCGAGTATGAATCGGTGAGAATCGGCGACAATCGGCGAGAATCACTGAGCAGGTTCGGTGAGAATCATTCGACGAGTATTATATTGGATCGGCGAGAATCAGAGTACAATACTCGACGATTCTCGCCGATCGTCGAGCCACACTCGACGACACATAATGATACTCGACGATCGTCGAGCTGCGGTCAACGACAATTGTCAAGGTAGTCGATCGTCGAGAAACAACAATTGATTCTCGACGATTCTCGTCGATCGACGAGAATCAGGGAGACAATTCTCGCCGATCGGCGGGAATCAGAAGACCATTCTCGACTAATGTCTTTGACCCTCGGACGACGAACCTAACCAGCCCTTCAAGGCAACCTTTGCCCAACCCGATGATCCTATAAGGCAACACTTTGCCCATAACCCTATTCAGGTCGGTGATTGGTAACCTTTACCAACACAGTCAGTCATCCAACTTCTCCACATCTCCTATGTGCGACCCTGTAGGCTCATATTGCGTTGGCAGTGAGATTACATGTTTGACCACTTCCAGATCATCATGGTAACTCCAACAAATATTCTAAGTACAAGTGTCGACACTAAGGAGATGTGTCGACACTCAGCCAGAGTCTCGACAGAAGAAGAATGTGTCGACACCCAGAGCAATGTGTCGACACTCAGCAAGTATCAACACTGAAGACATGTGTCGACACCAAGAAGAAGTGTCGACACTCAGCGAGTTCAACACATGAAGATGTGTCGACACAAAGGTGTTGTGTCGACACTTAGAAGAATTCAACAAAATACTGAAGTACAAGTACTTGTGTCGACACTCAATTTCAGTGTCGACACATGAAGAAGAAGCAGTGTCGAGATATAAAATCTTCAACACAAGGAGTTGTGTCGACACCTTGTAGGTTAGTGTCGACACTTAGACCACATGTGTCGACACTTGGTCTATAAGTGTCGACACTTAAAGACAGACAGTCTCGACACTTGGAGACAGTTACAGAATTTTCAAGAACTGACTGGATGACTTGACAGCTGCCATTCCAGCCGGTCTACAGCACCTGTCAGAGTTGTCAGAAATCAGTTATGGACCGGACCAGCCGGTTACCATGAAGAAGGCCTATAAATAGGCTTATACAGTCTACAGAAAAAGAAGTTGAAGAGATCAATTGAACACAAGTACAAGTGATCAATATACAAAGTAGATCTTGCTATTCCTTGAAGAATCAAGTGCAGATCTAAGAAGTTGGAGAGAGAGAGCTCCATCCAAGAAATCAGTTGTTGAAACCAGACTGAGAAGAAGGGTTCAGATTTACTCTGAATCTTAAGTAGCAGAGATCAAGGATCAACTGCAGAAGGGGTCAATCTAATTGAGTTCTACATTCAAGAAGCTTTGAAGAAAGCTAAGTCAGATTGATTTCAGCTGAGTTCTTCCAAGAACTCATCAAGAATATCACAACTCTTCTCTCTTGTCACTTAGTTGTTGAGTTATAATTTTTGTATTCATTTTATCTTGTAGGATCCTTTGGATCTGAGTCTTGTAAGCCTGAAATTATAAAGGCTGAGTGTAGGAGATATAAATCTCTGAGTGTAGGCCTTGGTGGCTGAGTGTAGGCCTTGGTGGCTGAGTGTAGGCCTTGGTGGCTGAGTGTAGGCCTTGGTGGCTGAGTGTAGACTTTGTGAAGAAGCTGAGTTATAGGGCCTTGGGCCTGAGGTGTATGAACCTGTTTTGGGTTCTGAGATAGTGGAGAAGTTGGGCCGAATCTAGTACACTGCTAGATAGGCGAAGGGGGAAAGTGGATGTACCCAAACCTTGGGGAACCACTATAAAACTGAGTGTCTTCTGTATGCTGTGATAAACCACAAGAAATTGGGATCAAGAAAATCAAGAACCATGGGTTCCACTGAAAATCACAAGTAATTGGGATCCATGAAGTTACCCATATGTAGGAAAGAGATCTTTGGGATCTGGAAGGAAAGGGTGAGACTGTTTATGGAAGCCTCAGACCCTAGGATTTATATCACAGTGAAGGAAGGGCCATATGTGCCCATGAAGGTGTCAGTATTAGATGCAAATCAGAGAACACCTAAGGATTTCTCTAAAATGACAAAGGATGAAATTGTTCTAGCCACTATGGATAAGAGGGCTCAGAACATCATAGTGAGTGTCATAGATGATGCAACTTTTCAGAATCTAATACACTGTAAGACAGCCAAAGAGATGTGGGATACACTTATTGTGTATATGGAGGGTTCTGAAGAAGTAAGGCAAGACAGAAAATCCTTGCTAAACCAAGAGTATGAAAGTTTTAGACAAGGAAAAGCTGATAGCATAACTGAGTGCTATAAAAAGTTCTACAGGATAGTGAATAAGCTCATGTCCTATGACAGAGAGTTCAGTAATTATGAACTCAATGATAAGTTTCTAAGGTCCCTAATAAAAGATTGGGACACCAAGATCTGTGCCATTAGAGAAATGGCTAAGTTGGCAGAAATTCCTCCACCAACACTGTTTGGCAAACTGCTGTCTTATGAGATGCAGTTAATGGTGAGGAAAGAAGAGGAGAAATCCACAAGAAATGAACACAAGGAAAGGACAGTGGCCTTTAAATCAGAAGCTCCCAGAAAGTACAGGACCAACTCCACCTCCAAAGGTTGCTGAAACTGAGTCAGAAGATTCAGAAAGCAAAAAAATCTGAAAGTAGTGAAAGTGATGAGGACTTTGCTGCCTTTACAAGACATTTCCAGAAATTCTTAAAGAAAAAACAGTGGAGGACAAGGCCATCTACTTCACAAGGAAAGGAAGACTCTTATCAGAAAAAGAAGTCTTCAAAGAAAGATAGGAAAAAGTCCAAGTCTAGCAAAGCTACACTATCAAAAATTGTGTGCTATTGCTGTAATAGACAAGGACATGTCATTGCAGACTGTCCAGAGAAGAGGAAGGAGTCTAGTGACAAGAAAAGGACTCAATACAATGGCAATAAGGAGAAGTCTTTTGTTGCCAAAAAGGACAAGAGCCTGTCAGATATTTCTTCATCAGAAACTGAGTCAGATGCTGAGGCATATATAGGACTGTTTGCTGAGGAAGAAGAAGAAGAATTCATGCAGATTATGAATTCTATATATGAACAAGAGGACAGTCAGTGCCAAGGACTAATGGCATTGACAGCAGGTGACAAAATCCTGGAGCATCCAGGACCTAGTAAGGTACAAAGTTCAACTTTAAGTTCAGTTTCTTGTGCCAGTACAGAATCAGATTCATCATCATCAAGTGATGAGAGTGCATCTGAGTCTGAAGAAGATATTCATCAGTTGATAGATGAATATAAGGTTCTGTTGCAAGCTTATAAGAAGAGCAAGTCCCTAGCCAAAAGTCAGGCAAAGGAAATTGCTAATCTCAAAGCTGCTGCAACTGAGTTTGAGAAGTTATTTGATCAAAAGCTTAATGAGATAGCCAGACTGAAGCACATAACTGTGATTCAGATGGGAACTATATCATTTAAGAATGATCAAATCAAGAGTCTGGAGATTAATCTTCAGAAGGAGAAAGACTTAGTTGCTAGGTTTTCTAAACCTAAGTCAGTTCTACCTTTAATTGATGAATTTGTTCATCACAAAGGTAAAGCTGGACTGGGATTTATTAGACCTGCAAGGACTGTTCAGTCCAAGTCCAAGTCCAAGGGCAAAGCCCCAACTCTCAACAAGTCTGCTGTAGATAAAACAGCAAAGACTGTACCTAAGCAAAGGTACAATAAGTTTGAGTGTTGGTGCTGTGGCAAGGTAGGCCACTTTGCAATGGACTGTTGACACAATGCTAGTGTCAAAGTGAGTAGCAAACTGCCTGTTGGAAAGCCTGCAGGTAGCTTTGTTAGGATGCAAACTAACCAGTACCAAGGACTCAAGAATTCTTTGTGTTCTAAGGTTCACTAATCTGTTTTGTAGGTGAGTCCAAGTGGTCATGCCCTTATATGGTACTTAGACAGTGGATGTTCCAGACATATGACTGGAACAAGGGAATTGCTAAAGGACTACACTCCAATCAAAGATGGTCCTAAAGTCACCTTTGGTGGTTCTGAAAAAGGAATCATCAAAGGGTTTGGTAACATTTCTAGTAACTTAGTTACCATTACTCAAGTGGTTTATGTTAAAGGTTTGAAACACAACCTAATTAGTATAAGTCAATTAAGTGATGTAGGATATGACATCTCATTTGTCAAAGATGGTTGTCATATCAAGAGGTCAACTGATCAAGAGATCATTTTGACAGGTTATAGAAAGAGGAATGTCTACTACCTAGACATTATGTGTGAGACCAATGGTTCTCAAGTGTGTCTTGTAGCAGATGAAAAAGTCTCTCATTGTGTCAAATGGCACAAGAGGCTAGCTCATCTAAACTACAAGACAATTGGCAAACTCTTTAGCAATGAGTTAGTGAGGAATGGTCCTCAAGTTAAGTGTATTAAAGATGGTATTTGCTCAGCTTGTCAAAAGGGCAAGCAGACTAGATCCACCTTTAGAAGCATTGAAAACAAAGATGCTGTGAGGTGTTTATACCTCTTGCATATGGATCTCTTTGGTCCAATGCCAGTTGACAGCCTAGGTAGGAAGGTCTATACCTTTGTAGTTGTAGATGACTACTCAAGGTTTTCCTGGGTGTTCTTTCTTAGACAGAAATCTGAAACACCCAATGTCTTCTATAGCTTTGTCAAACAAATTCAGAATGAACTAAATAGTACAATGGTCAAAATAAGAAGTGACCATGGTACTGAGTTTCAGTCTGATAGCATGACAAAACTATGTGAAGAATTTGGGATAATTCAAGAGTTTTCTTCACCAAGAACACCTCAGCAAAATGGCATTGCTGAGAGGAAGAATAGAACCTTGATTGAGGCTGGTAGGACCCTATTAAGTGATACATCACTACCAGAATACTTCTGCGTTGAAGAAGTCAATACTGCATGCCATGTTATTAGTAAGGCTACCATAACTAAAAGCCTCAACAAGACCCCCTATGAGGTTGTGAAAGGCAGGAAACCAAACCTATCCTACTTTAGGATCTTTGGTTGTAAGTGATTCATACTTAACAATGGAAAGTCTTACTTGACTAAGTTTGCTGCCAAGTCCCAAGAGAGAATTTTTGTTGGGTACAGCAACAATAGTAAGGCTTATAGAGTCTACAACTTGACTACACAAGTTGTAGAAGAGACTGTACATGTAGTATTTGATGAAACTAGACTTATTAACAATGAGTTGTCTAGTAGTGTATGCAGCCCCACAGGTTTAACAAAGAAGATGGACAAGCTCCATATAGAAGAAGAACCTACTGCAAGGCAGCAAGTAGAAGACAGTGGTTGTTGTCCAGGGGAAGTACTACATGTACCAAATGCAAATGAAGTACAAGAAGTACAGCAAGATGAAGAAGTTGAAGAAGTTCAACCTGAAACCAGGATGCCTCCAGCCAATAGGCATCTTAGAGATCATCCAGCTGAGCAAATCATTGGTGATCCAAGACAATGGATACAAACAAGGAGCAGAAACCTGAATGCAGCAATCTACTCCAGCTTTTTATCCCAAGTTGAACCAAAGAAGTTTGAAGAAGCCATCCTAGACCCTCTTTGGATTGAGGCAATGCAAGAAGAGCTGAATCAGTTCAAGAGATGCAAGGTCTGGGAGCTTGTTCCTAAACCTAAAGACCACAATATAATTGGAACCAAGTGGATCTATAGGAACAAGATGGATGAGCAAGGAGTCATCATTAAGAACAAAACAAGATTGGTTGCTAAAGGATATAGGCAGGAAGAAGGTATTGATTTTGATCAAACCTTTGCTCCAGTAGCCAGACTGGAAGCCATAAGGATGTTCCTGGCCTATGCAACCTTTCAAGGATTCAAAGTTTACCAAATGGATGTCAAGTCAGCATTTTTGAATGGTAATCTTAAAGAGGAAGTCTATGTGGAACAGCCATCAGGTTTTGTTGATTCAACTCTACCTAATCATGTCTATAGACTTAGGAAAGCTTTATATGGGTTAAAGCAAGCCCCTAGGGCTTGGTATGAAACCCTGTCTAGTTTTCTCATTGAGAATAAGTTCACAGGGGGGAAAATAGAAAAGACTCTATTCCTTAGGGAATCTAGAGGCAAAGTAATACTAGTCCAAATATATGTAGATGACATTATATTTGGGTCTACTGAAAGTAGCCTTTGCAAAAAGTTTGAAAAGCTAATGCAAGGTCAATTTGAGATGAGTAGTATGAGAGAGCTAAAGTTCTTCTTGGGTCTCCAAGTAAGACAGACTGAGAGTGGTTTATCTATATGCCAGTCCAAGTTCACCCTAGAACTCATAAGGAAGTATGATATGGATTCATCCAGCACCATGAAGACTCCTATGGGGTCAAGTATGTCTCTTAGCAAGGATGATGCAGGGAAACCTGTAGATGAAATCTTGTATAGAGGGATAGTTGGCTCCCTATTATACTTGACTGCAAGTAGACCAGATATCATGTATGCTACATGTGTCTGTGCAAGGTATCAAGCCTGCCCTAAAGAGTCTCATTTGACAGCAGTCAAAAGAATATTGAGATATCTAAAGGGCACTCCTTATCTAGGCCTCTGGTACCCTAGGAATGGGGATTTTGAACTAACAGGTTATTCAGATGCAGACTTTGCAGGATGCAAAGAAGACAGAAAAAACACAACTGGAACCTGTCAATTCCTAGGTGGGAGACTGATTTCTTGGAGTAGCAAAAAGAAAATAAGTGTGGCTATTTCCACTGCAGAATCAGAATATGTGGCTGCAGGAAGTTGCTGTGCTCAACTTCTATGGATACAACATCAGCTCGAGGACTATGGAATTCAGGTAAGTAGAACTCCACTCTTTTGTGATTCTACAAGTGCTATATCAATTGCACATAATCCTGTTTCCCATAGTAGAACTAAACATATAGAGATAAAATATCATTTTCTTAGGGAGCATGTAGAGAAAGAAGATATTTTACTAGAATATGTTAAAACTGATAATCAACTAGCTGATATGTATACTAAGCCCCTAGAAGAAGCTAAGTTCAATAGGTTTAAAATTGAACTAGGAATGATAAACTTAGAATAAGTTTATAAAATTGGCTAAGTATAAAGGTATCGACACATAGAGATTTCTGTGTCGACACAGAAAGTTAGTGTCGACACTTCAGGGAAAAGGTGTCGACACATCTAGGAAGTTGGTGTCGACACTTCAGAAAATTAGTATCGACACATGACCAGTAGGTGTCGACACATCCAAGGTGGTGTCGACACTTAGTATTTACTCAGAATTATCTAAGTAAAGTCTCGACTAAATGTCGAGTTAAGTGGTGTCGACACATATAATCTGTTGACTAAACTTGTGTCGACACATATGTGTCGAGACATTATAAGTCTGTGTCGACACTTATCGCCAGTGTCGACACAATTTAAGTTCGCTGCCCGCCTTTTCATCTTCAAACATAGAAAGGTATAAATAGAATTTTGCCTTAGTCTGTCAACATGCTTTCAAAAGTTTCGAGACCAAACCTTGTGTGTCGACACCTCTCTTCTCTCCAGTCAAATTCTTCAAACCCTAATGGCGCCAAAGCTTGAGGAGAACGTCAACGAAGGTTACGAGCTGGTGCGCAATGCTTTTGATGATGCAGACCTGGAGATCAAGACTGTAGTAACCCTAGTTGCCAACTCAGGGTTAGAATATCTTGTTTCAGAGCCAACAAAAATTTGGAAGGAGGAAGTCTTGGAATTCCTTAATGGAGCTAAGGTAGACGACACTGGATTGAAGATCAAGTCCAGGGTCCATGGTGAAAAGGTGAAGGTGTCACCAAAAGTCTGAAAAAAGTCCTTCAGTTGCCAAGAACTAAGGAAGAAGAAGAGATTACTGCTTCTAGGACCAGAGATGCATTGACATGGTGTGGTCTGGATTCTAAGATGAAGATTGGTTCAGTTTTCAATAGAAAAGGAATGAACAGTCAGGGGAAATTCCTGTCTGAAATTGTTGGGAAAGTGATATTGAGCAAGCCAGGAGGGCATGACAGAGTGTCTGCCCATATGTTCAGCATTATGACCAGAATAATCTTCAATCTGAAAACTGACTGGTCTATAGTAGTTTTTTGAAAAGATCAAGGAAAGCCTGAAGAAGCCCAATTTGGGCAGGATCTTAAGTCTCTACCTTGCTGGAAGTATCCCAAAGGTAATGAGTCAAGCTACTGGTAGTAAAATCAACCGCATGAGAAGAATGGACATGAGGATCTTCTCCAGATGGGATAGGGTGTTGTCTAAGGAGATGCCAACCCCTGAGAAGATAATTCCTGAGAAAGTATCACCTCCAAAGAAGAAGAGGAAAACTGCTCCAGTGGCACAGGTTTCCACTAGCAGCTCTGGTAGTGAAGAGCAAGTGGTCTTCACACCTGATGAGAATGAGGAAGGAACTGCTGTAAAGTCTCCAGCTCCTCAAGATGTTGCTGAAATCCAGGGGGAGCTACCTCAAGCTAGCCCCATACACAAGGATCATATCCAGGGGGAGCCATTAGTTGTGGAAGAACCCACTCCTCTTGAGAGTGAGCAAGCAACCAACATCATCCTAGAGGTAATCTCTGAGCTTAATGCTTTAGATTTCCTTAAAGTGGATACTATTTTATCTGATCCATTAATAAATGTTAATCAGCAAACTAAGCTGGATAGCCAAATCCCAGATGTTGTCATGGAGGACACATCTGTTGCAGCCCCAATAGTATCAGATCCAGTGGTAGATGAGCTAAGAATTTCTCCAGCTCATTCTCCACAAGAGTATACCATGGAAGATCTGTTCCTTAACCTGGATCAAATAGATTTTGACAAAGAAACTGCTGTTGAGGGGGAGAATGGTCCAGTTGAGGGGGAGCACCTACAAGTTCATGTTGAAGAGCCTGTAAGGCAAGAACCTGAAAAGCCCCAAGCTGTTGAAGAGCTACCTAAGGAGAGGGTAGAGATAGCCAGCACATCTGCCTCTGAAGATGAGGAGACTTCAAGGGCTAAGAAAAGAAAATTTCAAGTATTTAGAAGAAGGAGCCAAAGTTATAAGAAGGCTTTGCAAACTGTTGCTCCACAGCCTATATCACTGCCAGCACAAACTATTGAATATAGTGCTTTAATGGTTGCAATGCAGATAAAGCTTGATGAGCACAGGCAGGCAATTGAGAAGTATGTTGATGAAGGGCAAAAATCATTGCAGTTTGATCTGGCCCAGGATATCAAGTCAATAAGATTTGAGATGAATCTTAATAAGAAGGAGATGACTGACTGCTTCCACAAGGGTGGGAATGCAGTAGTCTATCTTGCAACTCATCAAGAAAAAATAAAGGTTCAAGTAGATGAAATAGCTCTGAAGCAGGGGTATATTCTAGAGAACCAAATCAGAATGAATGACAATTTGACACAATCTCACAATGCCATAGTCACAGAGTTGAAGAATCTAGTTGCAGGGCAGACTCCAGCTACTGTTAAAGCAGAATTTGACAAAGTATTTCAAGAAGAAATAACTACTGTTAAGACTGCCATCCAAGACTCACAAAAGCTTATAACTGACAAACTCCAAAGGTTAAAACCTTTCTTTAAAGATGGAGTTAATTATTTGGATAATCAAGTGAGATTTTAGAAGGATGATGTCAGAGATCATATAGAAAGAGAAGTCATAAAGGGGGAGAGAGTGTTAGTCAAGGCCAGCTCTGATCATGCCAAGTGGATATCAAATTCTATCAGAGCTACTCTTGGATATCCTCCTCTTTGTGATGATGATAATGTTGCTGAATCTGGAATTCATCCTGCATATCTTGGAGGGGAGCAACCTGAAGTGGCTCAAGTCATCTACCCTCCTCCAGATTTTGATATAGTTCATGCTGACATTCAGTCCATGTATAGCCCACCTGGGGGTAAGGATAATATCATTATTGAGAAAGTTGTTCAGCCAATATCCGAATCTATGCAAGAAGCACTGCAGAAAGAAGAAGAGACTAGATTGTCTAAGAAGAGGTTCAGGGAGCAAGCTGAATAAAGACCTGACTTTGAGCAGTGGAGCCCCACCTCAAGAAATATTATTTTGACTGCCTGGAAAGCTGCAAAAGATAATGTGCATGACAGGAACAAGTGGTTTTCTGAGGCTGAATGGAGAAAACATGAGACAAGGCAGGAGGCTATAGTCCAATACAGAAGAAAGACCAAGATGGGAAAGCTACCTCCTACTGCCCAGGAGCCTAGCAAGTACTTTCCCAAGCCTTATCATTATTTTGAGAGGCAAAAAATTAAGGCTGAGGAACTTAAGAAGAAAGATCTGAAAGGTAAGAAGCCTGCTGAAACTGAAGATGCTGAAGCCCCTGTGCAAGCAAGGATAAAATCTGGAAAAGGGATAGTGATCAAAGATGCTGATCAAGAATAGAATTAGAATTTTCTTAAAAGTTTACTATGTAATCTGTTTGATGTAAAACATTCTGTAAACTTTTGAAAATGAATATGACAAATATTAGAACAATGTGTTATATGTTAAATCTATTTCATATTTGTTCTGTGATGATGTCTATGTATACATGTTTGATTGATACATGTTTATGATTGCCCTGCTATATATAATCCTGCTTTACATAATTTTGTAATTTTATTATGAATGGTGTATATCAATGACTAAGGGTTATGACTTCTCCAAATAGGGGGAGATTGTTGGGTACATTGGTTTAAATGTACCTGATTTGAAGAAGCCTCACCCAACTAAATGATATACATCAAAATGTATTTGATGTGTTTTTGAGTTACTTGTGCAGGTTAAGTATTTGCAGGAAAGATGGAAAAGTTTCTAAGTCCATGTGTCGACACCCAGAGAGAAAGTGTCGACACTTAAGAAGACTTGTGTCGACACCTGGAGTCATTGTGTCGACACCAGGGATGCTGAGTCGACACTAGACAGAAAGTGTCGACACTTGGAGGCTGTGTCGACACTCAGCAAAAATCAGCAGAGACTAAGTACAAGTGTCGACACCCAGAACAATATGTCGACACTCAGCAGAAGAGTCAACACTTGAAGTAAGTGTCGACACCCAGAACAATGTGTCGACACTTAGCAGAAGAGTCAACACTTGAAGTAAGTGTCGACACCCAGAACAATGTTTCGACACTCAGCTAAAGACTCAACACTTGAAGAAAGTGTCGACACAAGGAGCTGTGTCGACACTTAGTAAAGATCAGCAAAGTTCAACAAAAATATTCTAAGTACAAGTGTCGACACTAAGGAGATGTGTCGACACTCAGCCAGAGTCTCGACAGAAGAAGAATGTGTCGACACCCAGAGCAATGTGTCGACACTCAGCAAGTATCAACACTAAAGACATGTGTCGACACCAAGAAGAAGTGTCGACACTCAGCGAGTTCAACACATGAAGATGTGTCGACACAAAGGTGTTGTGTCGACACTTAGAAGAATTCAGCAAAATACTGAAGTACAAGTACTTGTGTCGACACTCAATTTCAGTGTCGACACATGAAGAAGAAGCAGTGTCGAGATATAAAATCTACAACACAAGGAGTTGTGTCGACACCTTGTAGGCTAGTGTCGACACTTAGACAACATGTGTCGACACTTGGTCTATAAGTGTCGACACTTAAAGACAGACAGTCTCGACACTTGGAGACAGTTACAGAATTTTCAAGAACTGACTTGATGACTTGACAGCTGCCATTCCAACCGGTCTACAACACCTGTCAGAGTTGTCAGAAATCAGTTATGGACCGGACCAGCCGGTTACCATGAAGAAGGCCTATAAATAGGCTTATACAGTCTACAGAAAAAGAAGTTGAAGAGATTAATTGAACACAAGTTCAAGTGATCAATATACAAAGAAGATCTTGTTATTCCTTGAAGAATCAAGTGCAGATCTAAGAAGTTGGAGAGAGAGAGCTCCATCCAAGAAATCAGTTGTTGGAACCAGACTGAGAAGAAGGGTTCAGATTTATTTTGAATCTTAAGTAGCAGAGATCAAGGATCAACTGCAGAAGGGGTCAATCTAATTGAGTTCTACATTCAAAAAGCTTTGAAGAAAGCTAAGTCAGATTGATTTCAGCTGAGTTCTTCCAAGAACTCATCAAGAATCTCACAACTCTTCTCTCTTGTCACTGAGTTGTTGAGTTATAATTTTTGTATTCATTTTATCTTGTAGGATCCTTTGGATCTGAGTCTTGTAAGCCTGAAATTATAAAGGCTGAGTGTAGGAGATATAAATCTCTGAGTGTAGGCCTTGGTGGCTGAGTGTAGGCCTTGGTGGCTGAGTGTAGGCCTTGGTGGCTGAGTGTAGGCTTTGTGAAGAAGCTGAGTTGTAGGGCCTTGGGCCTGAGGTTTAGGAACCTGTTTTGGGTTCTGAGATAGTGGAGAAGTTGGGCCGAATCTAGTACACTGCTAGATAGGCGAAGGGGGAAAGTGGATGTACCCAAACCTTGGGGAACCACTATAAAACTGAGTGTCTTCTGTGTGCTGTGATAAACTGTGATTGCTGTGTGATTGCTGTGATAAAGTAGCTAAAAATCTGTGTTAGAAACTGTTTGCTGCCATAAAAAGTTAAAAAGATTCAAGTCACCTATTCACCCCACCCTCTAGGTGTTTAGGTATAATATCTTTCAGATTCCTCTGCGACCATTGCAATGAAGAGGAAAGCTAGAAGCAAGGCCCTAAAGAAAGTTCCCCAGGAGAAAATTAAAGATGTAAATGATATTCCATACTATATTTTGCATGATTGTCCAATTTCAGAACCATGGATGCAGTTTTCCAGGAATCAACTAAAGGCAATGAAGAAAAAGAGGAAATATGATAAAGGATCATCTCACTTCAATCCTCCTCCTCCTCCTCCTCCTCCTTCACCAGCTGCAGGTACTGGTGGAAGTTCTGCTTATCAGTCATCTGTTGCTAAAAGTCAAAGCACCTCTCAGTTTCAAGTAAGATCTCAATCAAGACGATGTCAATCAAGAGGCTACCAGTCCAGAAGAGGACAATATAGTGGAAATCAAAGAGAATTCAGAGTTTATTCCAAAGGTTATTCTAGGCAGCATCCTTATCATAGGGAAGGACAAGGTCCCACTGACACTACATCTGGTCCTTTCCCTTATAAGTTAAAATATCTAGTTTCTTCCAGAGCTACTCCTGATGATTCATCAAACAAATATGAACCTCCTGTTCCATTTGAAGACCCAGAGAATAATCCTACTTCTTGGACAGCAAGAATGAAAGAGTTGGTTGCACTAGATAAAATTAAAAAGGCAAGAGAACAAGGAAGAGATACATCAAATTTCACCACTCTATCAGAATAGAGAAACAGAACTTGAAAGATATTCTTCCAGCAATTTCTTTGACTCAGAAAGTTATATGAAGTTTCACCCAGTAGCTATAGTCCCCAGGACAAAACATCAAACTTCTCTAGGTGCAGATGATGACAGAAGTTCCAAGAAAGAAGCTCTTAACCCTAACAGAGAAATAGTTCTCAAAAAGAGCAAGGAAAAGGAATGATTATGTAAGCTGACAGTGTTATATATTCTGACTTTCTGATGTGATTTTATTTATGTTTCTGCAATGTTGTTTTTGATTTTATATCTGCATTGTATGCTTTTATTTCCTATGTCATGTAAATAGTAATCCTAACCCAAATAGGGGGAGATTGGTGGAACACCCTATTACTGATTTGGGCAAGGATCACTATGTCCTTAGGAAAATTGTTTTGACCTCCTTGTATAGTTTTTAAGGTCAATTAGATTGAGTCTAAGGGTTAGAATTTAGGCTTGAAAGCTGCCCCCAAGACCCTCAGATCAGATATTCAAATTCAGGAGACTAAGTCATTTTCATCGAGCTCAGGTCGACGAATCGTCGAACTCAGTTCGACTATCTCTGAGCTCAGTTTAACGAGTCGTCGAACGCCGTTCGACAATCTTCGAGCTCAGATCGATGTTTCTGTCTCTAGCTGTTTTCCCAGTCTCTGAGCTCATGTCGACGATAATTGAGCTCAGATTGACGATTTCTGTTTCCAGTCTTGTTCCAGTCTCTGAGCTCAGGTCGACGATAGTTGGGCTCAGGTCGACAATTTTCTGGAGAGATCGACGATTCTCAAGATTCAAATTCAGACAGTTATGAAATCGATCTTATTTATTCCCAGCATTTATTTCAAGGATCTTGTAGCCGTTTCAATTAATCTGGAGGAAGTTTCAAGGGAGATTTAAAGGAATGTTTTCTAGGATTTTCCTCCAGAGACAAAATTCATTTAAGGAAGTCATTAATGAGTGGCTAACGGCTTTCTTGGAGACATAGAATCAATTCATTCTTTTCAGATCTAAGGAATAAAAGAGGATATTATCCTGCTACTCCTAATAGTTACACACAGAAAGAGAACAGTCACAGACAGACACACAGATAGAACTCATTCAGAACACTCACAACTAAAGGAGATCAACATACAGAAAAGAAGATTTTCTATATCTCTTTTGACTCAAGTGTTCAGAGGCTTCATCCATCAACACTCCAGACACTACACATTTCAGCAACTGCTGGAATCATCCTTTGCTGGAGATCTCATCTACTGAAGGCCTATTACCCTAGTGCAAAGCTTCTTTTCCTGAACAACTTCCAGATCTCAGGGGGAGCTTTGACAACATCATCCACTAGTCTTCTCTCTGATTGTTGATAGAGAAGAATATCTCACCTCTTTCTTTTTCTGCTGTAAAAGGGTTTCTCAAAACTCCCTTCAAAAGTTTTGTGCTGGTTTCTGAGACATTGTCAAAACTCAGTGGTGGCAAGACACCTGATCAAAAACTTTAGTTTGGTTTTTGAGCACCTTATCAAAAGCTCATTGGTGCCCAGGACACCGGATCAACTCATCCTGCAGTGGATTCCTACCTAGGGTAGTAGAAGAGTGGATGTACCCAGATTGATTGGGGAACCACTATAGCTCCTTTTGTCTTTTGGTTGCTATATTTTGTTTGCTGTGTGCTGTGTTTTTATTTCTTGCTTTCATAATTTTTATTTACTGCAAGCACCTTACACATATATTTAAATTAAGTCTTCCACTGCAAAAAAATTTTTAACTTGAAAATTATTTTAATATGCTCTATTCACCCCCCCCCCCCACCTCTAGAGTTAAGGTAGATCTTATCCCCACTTTCAACCCGCATAGCCTTAATTAGTTTATTAGATCAAAACCACAATCTCACAAGCCCCCTTTTTAATCTTTTCTAAGTATAACCCTCATAACAATATTTTCTGAACTGTCACCGCTCTATGCTAATTGTATTCCTCAAGAGACCGACACTCGGGGATTTATTCCCAAATTTTATTACTTGTGTGACCGGTGCACCTTCTTTCCGATTTCCACGCATCAACTTTTTGGTGCCGTTGCCGGGGAATGCAACTATAGAGCGACTCAGGATGACTGAAAATTTCGTTAGAAGAGTTATTTGTGTCGCTAAAAGTAGTTTTAGGAGTTGTTTTGTTTTGTTTTGTTTTGATCCCTTTTCTCTTGTGCTGTTATTCCGTCAATTGGAATTGTTAGTTTTATTCTCAAAATCTATGCAAAGTAGTTGTATCCTTTATATTTGAAATCTTCGCAATGTGGGCCAATTTCAATATCCGTTGCCGTCATTGTGGAGACATCTCTCATGCTAGTGATAGATGCCCTCAGAAGTATAGTAGCCAGGAAATTTAGGAGTCTACATATCGTAGACATAAGCCTGTTAGCTACTGACTTGCGGAGCCATTGTCGCACTACTTCTATTCGGCTTCAGCACCCGTTGCACCGCTGAAGCCGGCTAAGCAGTGCCTTTTTTGTCGAAGCTGAGATCATGCAATGTAGGATTGTGCCGCTTACCTAGCTGAGCTAGAAGTTGATGACGAGCCGGATCTTCGGATTGTCTCCACTTCAACCTTGGGCAGCACCCCTTCTGTATCGAGTTGTGCACCATTGCCATCTCTATGTTATCGAGAAGGCATCCCAGGTATGTGCACCTATACATGTGTTTATCCCCATTCCGACACGGATATTTATACTCCTGAAGTTCATACATCACCTAGCATAGAGTCTATTAGTTGCGAAGAGCCAACGCTCGACGTCCTACCGAGCTCCGTGTCTTCACCTTCTTCTTTACATAACATTCTTTCTTTTTCTGACAGTGTTGTTGAGGTTGATTCGCAGGTGGAAATTAACATTTCCAGCGTTCTGTTAGATCCAGTCGAGGAGGACGACTCCGTGGCCGAGGTTGCGACCTCTACCCCATGTGAGGATGCACGATGCGCGGACGAGGCAGATGCAGCTCTAAAACATTCTTGCATCAGCCTAGACAGGTGTGTAGAAGCACCCACAATTCCACCGACGGGGGATGACTCCGGGACCATCCCAAAGATTGAGGTTCCTTTATGTTATTCTTCTAGTTTATTTCTTGACCCCGCTCTCGTGTCTACTTCACTGTAGGACCATATCGTGGAACCGGACCAATCAGTGCAAGGGCCTGTAATGCGGCCTAGGACTTATTGTGAACAGATGCAGGTGGAGTTGGAGCCTATGAGCTTCCCAAGTTACTTTCTGCCCATGCCTGACACACAAGACAGGTATACGTATACAGGTATTGGGGCTTCGGTTCTATCTCTGTTCTGGTACCCGCTACTGAAAAGCGAACATGAACCACTCCCTGAGCATTTCAAGTTTCATATGCCAATCAGTTAGGAAATGATAAGATTTTGAATAAGTCCTGTTGGGAGACAATAAAACCAACATTTATCTAGGGTAGTGTTTCTTTTGTTTTAAATATATGTATGTATTTGGTCCACCTTAAGGACGATAAACAAAAGTGGCTTTCGGGAGACAACCCATGTTGGCTCATTTGGTCCTGTGCAGTGTTTTGAGCTCTTATATATATATATGTCCATCTTTTGTTTTGCGTACGTATTTAAATCGCAGGTGCAGGAATGTTTGGGGCACGACAACTTGGCCGCACATGGATATCTCGTCGCACGACCGGTATGCTCAATTTTGAGCATGGGTACTTCTTCCCCTAGCCCTTTATTTTTATTTACATGTTTTACTTTTTCGTATTGTCATATTCTAGTCTGGGGGTGGAGTTTCCAGTGATCACTACACAGCACAGTTTATTGCATACTAGTTTGCATTTATTTATTTCATGATCACTAATTGCACACACTGAATCACCCACATGAGTGCGCACTTAACCATGCGCGCGGCTCAGGCCAAATGTATTACTTTTATGTAAACTCTAAAAAGTGGTGCTGACTTAGTATTTTGGGATATAGTAGTTCGAAACTCATGCAGTGCTCCTAATCGAGTACTCATGATTTGCATAGAAATAGTATAGGATTACTTTTTCTTCATACTCGTAGACTTAAATTTATTCTACAAATGTAAATTTTGTTTGTGCTACTTAAAATTGTAGAATCTGTAGTAATCGAACGATAGTGTAGAGATGAGTGTAGCCGTCACTAGACTCTTATTGCTCGAGTCGGGGGGAAGGATCGTCTTTTTCGGGGACTGAGAACTTGCCCCAAGCTACTCTCGAAGCATTGGTGCCCGGTTAGTCGAGTGCGAGCGTGAGGTAGGCCATCATTTTGGCTAGTTTGAGCCTTTTTGTACCTAGTCCTACCAGCTGACCCTTGCAAGCTAAAATTGCGCCTACCCTCCATTTGTTTCAGCTCCACCTATATTCACCAAAGCCTAAAAGCCAGCCCTTTTGTCGCAACCAAAACCTTGAGCTTGATCGATTTCAAAAATTTGATATGTTGTGATATTTTGGATTCATGTGACGTGGAGATGAATTCATGAATTACTAATTTTTAGATTTGGGGATTGTTGAATGAAAAAGAAGAAAAATGAAAAAAGAAAAAGATGAATAAAAAATAAAATTTAAAATTATTACAAGGAAAATTGCAATCCCCATCTTGTGTGTTAGTTTTTGGTCGGGATAGGCCATGTGCATACTCGGTTTTCAAGCCAAGTCTGGGGGTGTGTAACACATGCATTTCTTAGTGGCTATTTGGGTTTAGCTCTTGTTCGCTCGCTTTGGTTGCGTGTAGCCTCCTTGTTTATCATTGACTACCACACCTTAGCCTTAGCCCCGTTCAAACCTACAAGTCCTGCTGATTCATATTTGAGTCTACTTAGCATCGTGGAGAGAGTGTGAAAGGGCAAGCTTATGGTTCCCGACATTGATGGATTTCTTTGGAGGTGATCACGAGCCCTGGTCTTGGGCAATGCTCACCTTAGTGGCCTCTCTACTTTCTCTGTACACATGACCGAATGATTCTCCAGAATTCTAATTTTAAGTAGACACAATATTTATTTACCTCTGTCGAATAATTTAAGCTCCGTCGTATAATTAAAAAGTGTTTATATTCTATTTTCTATGCGCATAATGTATTTGATTTCTCGTCCTACTTTATTTTGAAGTTTCTAAGCCAGCTAGCTGTTTTTACAGTCCACAGTGTAATGATTTGCGCGGGACGCGCAAATGGGTAAGTCTGGGGGTGTGATGAGTCCAAATATTACATTGATTTTTGGACTCATCTGGGCCAGTTTTATCGTCTTAGCACTGTACTTGAGAGCTACAACTACTTATATTTGCTTACTTTCCTATTTCATCATTAAGTGCACTTTAGGCCCGTTTTCTATGTGCTTTAGATGTTTCTGTATTTCCGTTTGTTTTACTTGTTCTCTAACCGTATCTTGAGAATGTGGTGTGCACTTTTGGTGGCCTATCTGCCTCTTCTGCTGGTGCATGGGTCGTGTGCGTGCTCCAGAACGGCTCGGGAGACCCCGACGATACAGAAACACTCCGCACAATCACTGGACTCACAACGCACAACCACTAGTCATGCGCCACTGATCGTGCGCATTATATTCTCCATTTCCCCAGTTCTGTCTTATCCAATCGCACGATCAGTGGATTCAGTGCACACGACCAACGGTCATGCGCCACTGATCATGCGCATATCTGCTGATGTTTTTGTCCAAGTTGCAAGTTTAATTGGAAATTGCACACGATCATCGACCGACAGTGCGCACGACCACTGGTCGTGCGCCACTGATCGTGCGCTTTGCTTATTTTTCCTCCATATTTAAGGCCATGCTCCGCAATTTAGGGCAATGTTGGTCATTTCTGCGATCGGAGAGTGCACAGGAAGTGTCGTTCTACTTCTCCAGCTTCTCCATCCACCTCCACCTTCATCGGGAGTCCGTAGCTGGTGATTCTGAAGCTTTCCAAACCCTCCGGCGAAGCTCCCGGCCATTGATGACCTCAACTCCAGGCTTTCCACTGGAGTTGGAGAAGTAGACGACCTAGAGAACATACTCAAAGGCCTTCTAGGTGACAACTCGTTGGTATCGTAAGCCTCCTCGTACTGAGCCCGGAAGCGGATTGACAACTCGCTATTCCGGCCACGAGCTGCGGTGGACTTTCACCCTCTAGTGGTTTACTCCTCTTCCCCTTCCTCCGTTGTATGGAATGATCTGATATTGTAATGAACTACATTTTCTACTCTATATCTAAGTGGATGTTTGTAGTTTTCATTTGCTTTTGAGTTGTGTGTTGTGAATGCGCCTCGCCCACTCCACATCCACTCCATACCCTTATTTCACATGATTGCACTCCGCACAAGAACACTTCCATCCATTAGCTTTCCGTCCACTCGCCCAACCGAAGTTCGGCATCGCGGCCGATACACTCACCTCACCTTGCGAAGCGGTGCCTTCGACCCGCATAGCCTTAATTAGTTTATTAGATCAAAACCACAATCTCACAAGCCCCGTTTTTAATCTTTTCTAAGTATAACCCTCATAACGATATTTTCTAAACTGTCGCCGCTCTATGCTAATTGGATTCCTCAAGAGACCGACACTTAGGGATTTATTCTCAAATTTTATTACTTATGCGACCGGTGCGCTTACCAATTTCCACACATCAATAGGCTAGTATCATGGCTTTGCAAGAAACAAACATTTGTGTCTACTTCAATAGCAGAAGCTGAATATATTGTAGCTGGTAGTTTTTGTTCACAGATGCTATGGATTCAAAACCAACTCCTAGATTATGGTGTCAACTTAAATAATTCAACTCTACTTTGTGACAATACAAGTGCAATTTCTATTGCACAGAATCCAGTACATCATAGTAGGACTAAGCATATAGATGTAAGACATCATTTCATTAAAGAGTGTGTAGACAAAAAGAAAATTAATCTCACCGTTGTCTCTACTGATTTGCAAAAGGCAGATTTCTTCACCAAAACCTTGGATGAGAAGAAACATTTGTTCTTTATGAATCAGCTAGGTATGATCAATGGAGATGCATTAATTTAATTTTTTGTCTGTAGTCGAAAAATTTGCCACATTTCGTCGAACGGAGATCGATGAACTGAGAAACGTTCTTGAGAAATTCATCGACCTGAGATCAACGAACTCTCTGTGTGAAGTTCTATTCGTAGAACGAAGATCAACGATATTGCTTCAGAAAATGTTTTGTCGACCTGAGCTCGACGAAATGTTTTCCCTTCTTCTGACTGAGATCGACGAACTCTTTTGTCAATAAAATATTTCGTCGAACCCAGATCGAAGAATTTTTATTTTTCGTCAGACGGAGTCTGCCGCTTCATATTCTGAAAACCATATATCTAGGTTTTCTTCGAGCTCCATCCCGCGCTTTCTGTTCCCCATGCACTTGATCTCTCTGTTTTCTTTTGTAGGTGAACAATGACGATTCCAGCGAGCTTTTTGGCAGCGATGAAGTTTGACATGGGTTTCGACATCGACTTTGAATCATTCCAACATTCAGACCAAATCTTCTTGGATATACTGAAACTGTTTGAGGACCAACAACTGAAAAACTTCATGACACACAGAATCAAGATAGTAGCAACAGAGATAAGAGAAAGGATATTTATCTCCTCAACTCCAGATGCAGACACAATGACTGGGACTATATCTGGTAACCTGATTTATTTAACCCCCACCGTGTTAACTGAAATTTTCGGTTTGATGAATGGTGATGAAGATATAGAAATGGATAGTATTGAATATGATAACACGTTGATTAAAATAGGTCATGCTGGAGAAAACCCTAATAAATTACTAAAGAAGAATTTGTCATCTAAATACAAATTCCTTGCTGATGTTGTCGGGATAGTTCTATTGGGCAAACACACAGCCCACGACTATATCACCAGGCAGCACTTTCTAGTGATGAGTGCTCTGGTTGAGATGAAATTTGTTAACTGGGAAAAACTACTATTTGATTTGATAAAGAAGAAGAATAATAAGAAAGAAGTTTACGTTGGAAGAGTTCTGGGCATTTTCCTACAGGAAAAAGCTGCTGAATCCCTGGTCTCCCAGACCATATTCATCAATGCTTCCAAAAGGCTTACTTGTGCCATGTTTGCAAGGTGGGAGAGGACTATCTACAAGCCATCTAAGGCTTCAACCTCTTCCAGAAGTTCTGAGGGTACAGTAGCTGCAATAGCTGATCCCCCACCCCCAGAAGTTGTCCCCTCCACAAGCATTGCATCCTCCCAGATACCTACACCTCCATCTTAACAACCATCCTCTTCTCCAACTCATACTCCCACACCAATTCAATCCCCTGCACATCAACCAACTACACCAATTCCATCTCCTGAGCACCAACCCACACCAACTCAACATCAACCAACACAAGTTCCATCTCCAAAATATACTACACCACCTCAATCTCCATTACCACCTTATCTTGATGACATTCCCCTCCATAACCTCTCATCTATTCCATCTTTTAATCTACTCTCATCTCCTATCAATTCTCCATCTCTTCATGATGAACCAATGCCAGACATCACCACTTTTCCTTCATCATCCATCCTCCATGTATCAACTCAGACACCCTCTGAGTTTACGGAAATGGATTCCCCTTCACTTCCATCTCTTTTGGAACTCCTCACTCCCCTCATCTCAAATCTTATGGTAGACGCCATTAAACCTCTTTATGACTCTATTGCTTCCCTATATGCCATCCTCTCTGCTGCCTCCGCTATCCCTTCTTCTCGGGGCCTGGCTTCAGGACCCTCTGAAACCAGACAGGGGGAGATATCCTATGAATAAGCTCCAGTTTCCTCTCCTCCAGCAGCAGCAGATACAGCAGTTTTGCAAACAGATGCAGATGTAGATGTTCACATGACTATAGAAGTTGAGACTGATTTTGATTTTGATTTTGATATGATCTGTACAGTTTCAACAGTAGAAACTGAAGAGATTATAACTATTGGTGATTGTATTATCAATCCTACAGTGGATTTATTTCTTTTGCTAAATTCTTTTGATACAGCCTATATAACGCCTCCATTCGTCATATGGAATATAACGGTGGGTCCGGCCGGGGCCCATGCCATATGTCACAAACAAACGGCGGAATCACGTATGAATATCAAAATCACATTTTACCCGCATCTTAGCTCAGAGCATGCTAGCGAAAGAGTTAACAATCAGGGTTTAGGAAACGAGATAAGAAGAGGTGCAGGCCTGCTGAACAAACTTCTTCGAATGTTGCCTCGGGAGAAACATATGGACAAGAACATGTTGAGACACGTACATGTTTTAAATGTGGGAAGCAGGGACATATAGCCCGTGATTGTTGGAGTGGCCCTTCAAGGGGTGAGAAAAAGACAGGTGCGTATTATTAGGAAAAGGGTAAGGCCGTGACAGAGTCATCTACATCCTGGACGCAACCTCGAGTGTACAATCTCAAATTACAGGAGTCGCAAATCTCAACCGGTGAAGTACAGCTGCCTCGAGTGTTTAATCTAGAAGTACAAGAGGCCATAAAACGAATTATGAGAGATGAGGATGAGCGAAAATAAAGGAACTTTGTTCCTATCATGATATAAATATATGGTGTATGTATGTATGACACTATGTTTGTTAATAACTTGTGTTTGTGCGATACCGTGGGGCAAGACAAGCTGTGGCCTCTAAGCTCTAAACCCGGATCATTTTATCAAAGGCGTGGTTATGTTGGTGTCTACAATTGAGCTAAATTTCGGGAAAAAATTTCTTGTAAGGAGGGGAGGGTTGTAACACCCCAAATCCCACAATTGGGTTCAGGCTGGGCAACATGGCCTGGGACATGGGAGTGTCCCTAGCCGTGTCCTGCTTTGTGTGGTCGAGTTGACACACAGCCTGTCGTGTGCTCGACGAAATGAACTCGACAAGTGTCGAGAGCGTACACGACCTATGATACGGGTGTGTCCTAGGCCATGTCCTCCTCTTGGTCGACGAACTCCACTCGACGAAATGCACTCGATGATTCTAGAGAGGCAAGTCGAGTTGTGTACACGGCCTATGACACGGGCGTATCAGAGGCTGTGACCTTCTTTATTTGTAGCCAGGGTTGTGCGCATGGGCTGGACATGGGCGTGTCCAAAGCCGTGTCAGGGCACACGGCCTGTGACACAGGCGTGTCACATGGCCATGTCCTGGTCGGGTTAAGTCGGTTCCTTTGCCGCTTAAGGAACACGGCCTGTGACACGGGCGTGTCACAAGCCGTGTCAGCCCAAGAAAATTCTTTTCTAGGCAAATCGTGGCCGTTTATTTCCTTTAACTTGGATCTAGTGGTCCAAGCCTTTCCCTGTTGTTATAAAGCCGAGAGTGGAATGATAACCTTCCATTCATCTTTGGATTTTCTCTTTCTAAAGAGATAGGGAGAGGGGAGAGTAAGGAAGGAAGGAGGAGAAGGAATCCAGCTGCTAGAGGAGCTTCAGCGTGTCGAATCGAGAGCCGAGTTCAGATTCGTGGAGGCAAGTCCGTGGCGGTGATTTCCATCCGGCTAGATTTTCATTGCTCCAAAGCGATTGTCAAGGGTAACGATCTCCTTCTTGGACAAGTAAAGTCTTCCTTTTTGCATGAGCATGGAATCCTCCACCAAGCGGTGGAAAGCGTAAGTGATTCCAGTCGGTTGATAGTTGATATCCCCGGTTGAGTCTGCATCTAGAGCCAAAAATATATAGTACGACATATGCATGCTGTGTGAAGCCCATCCGGACGGTTAGTCTGGATTGGTGATCTGTATGTTGTGATCCGGAGAAGACTCAGTGTATTGTGTGGATGCCTATGTATTATGAATACTTTCAAAAGCTTTGTATGAGCCCTTGTATTATGTGTGCTGAACTGGAAAGCGGCTCTGCGAGAGCTGTGTGTTCAGCAGGAAAGGGAAAGCCGACCCGCGTCAAGATCTATGCTATTGATGAATTAAGCAATATGAAAGGGCTGACCTGTACCTATGTTGTGAGAGATCGATTGGTGGCAATGCAAATAGGGGGATGCGGGCCAGACCCGGGTTACTGCACTACGGTGGTGTGTCGATCTGAAATGCTCAAGTTTGTCGTGAAGTTAGCACCTTCGAGTGGGATGGAAGAGGATGTATCCAACATGCGTGTTATGGTATACTAAGGCCCAAATCCAGCAAGTTAAAAACCTCTGATCGCTGGTCGTTCCAAGACTAATTCGGTCCACCGTAAATGTGCCCTGAGTGCACGGAGCGTCTGGCGGAGGTGGGTGCTTGTGATGTTGTTGTGCTTGAGAGCACGTGTTGTGATATAGATATATATTGTAATTGCGATGCATATAAGGAAGGAACCACTGCCCTGGGTAAGGGGTAAGGTCGTTATAATTGGTTAGCTAATGTTGACCGTTGCTTTATTTACCACCCTTGGGGTGGATGTCCAACTGTAGGTGCTGAAGGGTTGAATTGGATTGAGCGCGTTGAAGCCCTTGCTGCTTAAAGGCCCTTGAAGGCCGTGCGACGTCTTATATTTCATGTGTGGCCAGCTTGCGTACATAAATGTGCCCTGAGTGTACGGAGCATCTAGCGGAGGTGGGCGCTTGTGATGTTGTTGTGCTTGAGAGCACGTATTGTGATATAGATATATGTTGTGATTGCGATGCATACATGGAAGGAACCACTGCCCCAAGTAAGGGGTAGAGTCGTTATAATTAGTCAGCTAATGCTGACCGTTGCTTTATTTACCACCCTTGGGGTGGATGTCCAACTGCAGGTGATGACGGGCTGAATTTGATTAAGCGGGTTGAAGCTCTTGCTGCTTAAAGGCCCTTGAAGGCCGTGCAACATCTTATATTTCATGTGTGGTCGGCCTATGTGCCGATGTATGAAGTAATATTTGTAAAGAGAAACATGGAAGGTCGTAAGGCCATGAGCGTTTGTGTATTTATATACATTCCTGGAAAGGCCTGGACCACTAGATCCAAGTTGAAGGAATGAACGGCCACGATTTGCCCAAAAAAGCATTTTCTTGGGCTGACACGGCATGTGACACGCCCGTGTCATAGGCCGTGTTCCTTAAGCGACAAATTAACTGACTTAACCCGACTAGGACACGGCCATATGACACGCCCATGTCACAGGCTGTGTGCCCTGACACGGCTTTGGGCACGCCCGTGTCCAGCCTGTGTGCACAGCCCTGGCCACAAACAAAGAAGGACACGACCTCTAACACGCCCATGTCATAGGCCGTGCACCCAACAACACTTGCCTCTCGAGAATCATCGAGTGCATTTCGTCGAGTGGAGTTCGTCAACCCAGAGGAGAACACAGCCTAGGACACGCCCGTGTCATAGGCCGTGTACCCTCTCGACACTCGTCGAGTGCATTTCGTCGAGCACTTGACATGGTGTGTGTGTCAACTCGACCACACAGAGCAGGACACGACTTGGGACACACCCGTATCCCAGGCCGTGTTACCCAGCCTGAACCCAATTTTGGGATTTGGGCTGGTATATCCTATCTGAATCATCTTCAAGAAGTTTGCTCAAAGTCTTCCATGGCTATATTCCTCTATACTGCCCCAATAAGCCATGCAGTTGCTAAGCAACTCAAGGCAAGTTTTGTAATAGCAGAGCCTCCAATAGTATCAGCCCCCAAGGCAATTTCTCCTCCCAAGGCTATCTCCCCTCCTACCTATAAGATGGATGATAGTCCTTTACCCAATCTAGATGATATTGTTCTAGCTAACATAGAAGAAGAGAATAAATTAGTTTCTGAAAGTGTTATTGAAGCAGAAGCTGCAGAACTTCCAATACAGCCTCAGGCTGAGAAACAGATTTCTAAAGATATTCTGAAGGCAATTGATGATCTTTATGACAATCCTCCTGGATCATCTAATGAAGGCAATGATGATGAAGACTCTAATGAGTCTGATGATTCAAAAGCTAAGAAGCAAGTTGCCAAGAAAAGAAAAGCTCCTGCCAATGCTGCTCCAAAGCCAAATCCCAGTGCAGACACTCCCTACCATATCTTGCAGAAGATCACTCCTTACCCAGAGATGCCTAATTGGATGTGGCTTTCTAAGAATGACCAAAACGCCAGGAAAAAGAGCAGAAGGTACTCTCCTCCTCCTCCATCTCAAAGGAATTGGAGAGGTCCTACTCATCCTCCAGCTGCTAGTGCTTTAGGAAATATTTCTCAGAGATATACATCATATACTCAGACTTATCAAAGGCAACAAGATAGATCCTCAAGATCTCATTTTCAAGCAAGCAGTCAGTAGAGACATTCTTGCAGCAGCAGACAACAACAACAACATCAGAAGCTAGAAAAGCAGCAGACAGTATCTGAGATTGATAAATCTGAAAAAGATAACAGTACAAAAAGGCCAGAATCTCCTCCAATCCCTTTTGTGGATCCTGAATAAGAAATAACTTCTAGAATGACCAGATTTCAAGAGTTATTTGGACTCTCATTTATAAACAAAGCTAAAGCTGAAGACAGAGATCCTTCTCAGTACTCTACCACATCATCTTACAGAAAAGAAGAACTGAAAAGGTATGATAAAGCTAACAAATTCTTCAATGTAGATACTTATATGAATTTTCATCCAGAGGTTGTAGTACCAAGAGAAACTTCTCTCAATATCATTGGAGCAGCAGACATGACTATGTCAAAAAGAGAAGCTGCCAATCCCAACAGAGAAATAAAATTCAGACAGCCCTCTGATAGTTCTGAAAAAACTGATAAGGAAAGGCCAAGAAGAACAAATGATTATTTTGTTTAGTTTTATTTACAGGACTCTATTTGTTTAAACTGTCACAAAGCTCCTGTTTTGTACATATCTGCTAAATGTTTCATTTTTCTGCCAGATATATTTATTTTGCTTTGTAATTGTTTTTCTTTTTGTTTGTATTAGTGACCTCACCCAAATAGAGGGAGATTGTTGAATCCCTAGTTTGGATTTGGGCTAGGTTCACTAATTAGGTTAAGTTTTGACCCACATTGTAAAGCTAGGGTCAAGTGTTGAGTCTTAGAGTTTAAGATAGCCATTAGGTTCAACATTTATGGACCAGCTAGCAGAAGACCTCAGGAGACTCAAGACATAGAAGAATTCAGACTTAAAAATTATCAGTTCAAAATTCTTTGAACTCAGCTTGACGATCGTCGATTACAGATCGACGAACTCAGAAATCATTCTCTGAGTTGGGCTCAACAATATTCGAGCTCAGATCAACGAATTCTGGAAGTCAACTTCAACAGTTTATGTTCTCTGAACTCAGCTCGACGAAGACATATTCTCTGCTAGACGAACTATGAACGCAAAATTGGCAAGCTATTTCCAGAATACATTTCGGTGATCTCAGGTCAACGAACAGGATTTCTCAGCTCGACGATCTTGGATCTCCGGTCGACGAAATCTGTTCAGAGCTCGACGATTTCTATTCAGCGCCAGACTTAGAGGTTTTCCATCATTTCTGTCTTTCTTTCATATATTATTTAGCAGTGATTTCCTGAGTATTTAATTAATAAGTAATATTTACCGGTATTTTTACTATAATATTTAGTTTAATATTTAGTTTTAATTAATCATATTTTATTTATTCTAGTTAATAAATTATATCTTTTTGATTCTGTTAAATAATTTAAGTCTTATTTATTTTTGTAGTATTTATAACTATTTTTAGTATTTATATTAGTTTAATAATTAATATAAAATTAATAATAATTTATATATTTTCATTTATAAATCATTTATTTTATATTTTAGTTTAATAATTTAATATATATTTATTTTTGTAGGTTTATTGACGTGGTCGCGCTCCCGACGTTTACAAAAGAAATATTTACCCAAGTCGTCACGTTGGCCGAGCAATTCATGCAGTCTACATGAAACCAAGTAAAAGTCCCGCTGCACTCGTTCTAGCCGATCAAGCGTTTCATGTCGCAACCACCCATTCAGCTCTCTTCATGCAAGCTCATGACAAATATATTATTATGCATTGATGCCGCCACGCCATCATCGCCAACTCTCAAAATGACTGGCGCCAAGCAAGTCTTCGACATTCAACTATTTTCATCATTCTCATGCACAACGCCATCGCCATCACCTTTTCATGTCAAAGCAGCCACCTCATCATACAACCTACATCACCACCCTTTTCTCTCTCTAAAAACCGCCACAGTTAAATACATGCACTTTATTATTATTATTATTACTATAACCATTTACTTCCCATCTTCATTCTGCAAGAAACCGCTAGCTCCTCTTTATTCCATGAAACCACCACATTTCTATTCTTCTTCATTATCTCCTCCCTCCATTTACCTTCTCTTAAATATTTGATATATATTTGATGTTTCAACTCCATCTTAATTTTAGTAATTATGTCCACCATTCATCTCCTCTTTATAAACTATGAAACTCCCCCATTTAATTTGGTTGTTTTTTCATATGTTTCATTAATATTTAATTATTATTACCACTTTATTTTCCTCCTCTTACCTTTGGCCTTCCATCCTTTCATGTGTCTTTCATCCTTTTTTCTCCTATAAATAATGGCCAAGGGGGAATGATGAGAGGAGTCCACCATTGGGGTTGAAAATCGGGTTGGGTGGCTTATTTTCGGGATATCTTTGGAGTTAGTTTTATTTTATGCAATTTTATTTTATTTGCATTATAGTTTAGATTTTTCTTTTCATGCAATTGTACTCTTTTATTTCATAGTGATAGAATGTATTTTTCAATTATGAGTAGCTAAATTTCCATAAGCACTTGATCATGATTAAATTTGGAATGAAATAAACTTTATTTATTTTTCACAAAATTGTAAAGATCTCTATTTTGCTCACTAATGATTTATCTTTAATTTTTAACGTATCTAATTCATATTTCGCGGATATGTTTTTCGATCTAAGATACATATCCTAAATGACCGAGAGGTTGCGGATACGAGTAGATCACTCAAAGATAAAATGAGTTGATTGCTCTCCTCGAGAGAGGACGACATAAATCTTCCGGATTGGAGTCAAATCCAATAGAGGGTTCACCTCCTAAAGCAAGCTTAGGGGTTTTGACCGGCCGAGAGGTCTTAATCGATCAACCTAAGGTTAGTCAAAAGCATGAGCTTGAGAGAGACGCTTTTGTACTGTAGGAACCTCCACGGTCGAGTGAGCAATTTAAGAGTCTTGCGTACTTTATGTTCATCAAGGTTCATCTTAATCCAATGGGATTCTAGATCAAGTGTTATCTTTTAATTTGTTTTTTAGCTTTAGTTTTAATTTACCTTCAATTTATATTCAGATAAAATAATATCAATTTGCGTGAGTAGAAGTACTCAACAGACCCCGAGTCTAATACGACAATTTCCTATACTATATTTCGATAGGTACACTTGCCTATTTCGAGATTATAATTTGGTTATATTTTCAAACTATAAAATTCTTCATCAAGTTTTTGGCGTCGTTGCCGGGGACTCTTTTTGTTGATATTTAGAAAGCGCAAATTTTATTACTTTTATCATTCTCTTTATCTACCCCAATTCTCCTTTTGATTTTCTTTTTCATTCACTTCCATTAGGTAAAGGTTGTTTTATTTTCTTTTTACATTAAAAAAATGTTATCTCAGTTGGCCGCTAAAATTGCCAGGCTTCAAAATCAATTCGATATTTTGAAAGCCGCAAAACAGCGCCAAAGTGTTTGTTATTATTGTGGTGGTTCTCATCGAAGTGAGTATTGTTATCTTTATAATTATAATTCACAACTACCTTATGAAAATAAAATTGAATATAATTATGAAAATAATTATTCTCACTTTTATGTTAATTCTTTTTCCAATTTTCATGAAAATAATTTTTCCAATTCCTTTAATTTCCATGAAAATATTTTTTCGAATTTAAACGAGAATACTTATTTTGATTTAAATAATTTTTCTTCTACCTCGGACGTTTGTTTTCCTTGTTCGCAAGCTCAACCAGAAAACTTTCCGAGTTATGAGAACAATTATTTAGATCCTAATTTTTGTTCTTCTTTTAGCACACCACAATCGCTTTCTTCTAATTTTGGGAATTTTAGGCAATTCATTGTTGATCCTCCCCAAAATTTAGAAGAATACATATCTTGTTCTAATGATTTTTCACCCCCTCCAAATAGTTCACCTAGTACGGAACATGAATCTTCATGTGCCCCCTTGGTGACTTATTCGGAAGAGGAGGAAGAATTATTATATCAAGAGTATTTTAAAGTTATGGGCACACCGGGTGAAATAGGAGAAAAACAGGTTTCTTTTCCTATTTCTCCCGATTTTCATTCTCTTCATGAATTTTCAAACTCTACTTATGAATTTTTAGAAATTGAAATTCCTGAAACTATAGTGCCCAATAATTTTCTTTTAGATAACACTTTACTTTAGAAAATAAATAACATATACCTAATCATATAACTTCACAAGAACCTCCTCCTTGCGAAGATTTTTCTGACGTGCTTACCTTTGATTTTTCTTTAATTAATGAATTTCATGAAGATGATGAGTCATTGCAATCACACGTCGTCAACGATCCATTTGCCGCTCATATACAAAAATTCACATCGCCTCAGGTATGTATAGGTGATGTGAATTTACATTTTCAAGTCAAATGTTCAAAAAAGAAGAATCAAGAAGCAAGCGGACGAGTCATTGGGCGGGCGTCTTTGGCATTTTCACCCAATCATGAATTAAGGGAGTTGCCAGTGCACTTTACTTTTTATTTCCCTTTATCCTAACTAAAACCGTCTACCTTAAAGACGAGAAAAAGAAAAGCACTCTTGAGAGACACCCCTTGTTTATCTTTAATAATTTTTATTTTTTTTGTTTAAAAAAAATTTCTAAAAAATTTGAAATTTATTTCTTCTTGTTTCTCCCCTCTTACTTGACTTATAAACATTGGGGACAATGTTTATTTTTAAGTATCAGAGTGGATTTTTATTTATTGTTTTTATTTAAAAATTAAAAAAAATGAAAAACAAATCTTTAAAAATTTTCAAAATATAAAAATCTTAAAAAAAACTACAAAATTTTGTTTTCTTTTTTTTATAAAAAAACAAAAAAAAGAGAAAATTCCAAAAAAATATATAATAAACCCATACTTAATCTCATTGTGATTTTTAGAAATTTATTTTGAGTTTATTTATAAGAATTCTTGTAATTTTTGTTTTTCTAATCTTTTATTTCATCAAAGTTAGTTAGAATTAATTTTTAGGTGATTTGATTTTAAGAAATAAATTTATGAAGTAAATTTGTTTAGAGAAATTTATTTAGTCTTTTTCTCTCAAATTCTAATTAGTTTCAATTTCATAGTGCTTAGTTTAACAATTTTTAGATTTTAATTATCTCCACTTTAAACTTTAAGATTCTTAGGAAATTTTAATTTACTATAGTTGCTCTCCAACAATTTTAATTTAATCTAAATTTTTGCTAGCCTTTCCCTTATTTTTAACTTTCTTGTTAGATCATATATCATGGGAATAAGAGGATAAAATTCATTATCCCCTGGTACACATATGCAAGTTTTTATTTTTGGTTAGATCATATGTCAAGGGAATCAAGTATTTTTTGGTACACATATGCACCCCCCCAAAAGAAAGGAGTAAAATGATAAAATTCATTATTCCTAAGCAATTTTGTTTGAAGAGAAAAAAAACATTAAAAAGAAAAAAATTGTGTGGGGTGAGAGGATAAAATTCATCACCCCCAATCTAAGATCTCTTCAATTGCCTTTCTCCAAACCCAAATTCCAATATAATTGCTGTAGATTTAAATTAAATTTGTAAGAGAGCATAAGTAGTAGTATAAATTTTCCTTTAAGGTTCTTTTTAGTGAAAAAATGTTAATAATTTTTAATCTAACTTTATTTGCTAAATACTTAATTTTGAGTTCTAAATAATTTATTATAGAAAATTTTGCTAAATATTTAGCTCTTCACATTTTACTTTCATATTTTAGGACTTAAAATTTTGAATCGCAAAAATTTTATTTTTAACTTTCTCTTGATTTAATAAATTTTTAGTTTGATTTAAAAATTATATTAATGTCTTATAAGTACTTCTCATAGTTTTGCCATGGAATATCAAAAGCTTAAGTATGGGGGTATTTGATAAGTAATATTTACCCGTATTTTTACTATAATATTTAGTTCAATATTTAGTTTTAATTAATCATATTTTATTTATTCTGTTTAATAAATTATATCTTTTTGATTCTGTTAAATAATTTAAGTCTTATTTATTTTTGTAGGATTTATAACTATTTTTAGTATTTATATTAGTTTAATAATTAATATAAAATTAATAATAATTTATATATTTTCATTTATAAATCATTTATTTTATATTTTAGTTTAATAATTTAATATATATTTATTTTTGTAGGTTTATTGACGTGGTCGCGCTCCCGACGTTTGCAAAAGAAATATTTACCGAAGTCGTCACGTTGGCCGAGCAATTCATGCAGTCTACATGAAACCATGTAAAAATCTCGCTGCACTCGTTCAAGCCGATCAAGCGTTTCATGTCGCAACGACCCATTCAGCTCTTCTTCATGCAAGCTCATGACAAATATATTATGATGCATTGATGCCGCCACGCCATCATCGCCAACTCTCAAAATGACTGGCGCCAAGCAAGTCTTTGACATTCAACTATTTTCATCATTCTCATGCACAACACCATCGCCATCACCTTTTCATGTCAAAGCTGCCACCTCATCATACAACCTACATCACCACCCCTTTCTCTCTCTAAAAACCGCCACAGTTAAATACATGCACTTTATTATTATTATTATTACTATAACCATTTACTTCCCATCTTCATTTCTCCAAGAAACCGCTAGCTCCTCTTTATTCCATGAAACCACCACCTTTCTATTCTTCTTCATTATCTCCTCCCTCCATTTACCTTCTCTTAAATATTTGATAAATATTTGATGTTTCAACTCCATCTTAATTTTAGTAATTATGTCCACCATTCATCTCCTTTTTATAAACTATGAAACTCCCCCATTTAATTTGGTTGTTTTTTCATATGTTTCATTAATATTTAATTATTATTACCACTTTATTTTCCTCCTCTTACCTTTGGCCTTCCAACCTTTCATGTGTCTTTCATCCTTTTTTTCTCCTATAAATAATGGCCAAGGGGGAATGATGAGAGAAGTCCACCATTGGGGTTGAAAATCAGGTTGGGTGGCTTATTTTCGGGATATCTTTGGAGTTAGTTTTATTTTATGCAATTTTATTTTATTTGCAATATAGTTTAGATTTTTCTTTTCATGCAATTGTACTCTTTTATTTCATAGTGATAGAATGTATTTTTCAATTATGAGTAGCTAAATTTCCGTAAGCACTTGATCATGATTAAATTTGGAATGAAATAAACTTTATTTATTTTTCACAAAATTGTAAAGCTCTCTATTTTGCTCACTAATGATTTATCTTTGATTTGTAACGTATCGAATTCATATTTCACGGATATGTTTTTCGATCTAAGATACGTATCCTAAATGATCGAGAGGTTGCGGATACGAGTAGATCACTCAAAGATAAAATGAGTTGATTGCTCTCCTCGAGAGAGGACGACATAAATCGTCCGGATTGGAGTCAAATCCAATAGAGGGGTTCACCTCCTAAAGCAAGATTAGGGGTTTTGATTGGCCGAGAGGTCTTAATCGATCAACCTAAGGTTAGTCAAAAGCATGAGATCGAGAGAGACGCTTTTGTACTGTAGGAACCTCCACGGTCGAGTGAGCAATTTAAGAGTCTTGCGTACTTTATGTTCATCAAGGTTCATCTTAATCCAATGGGATTCTAGATCAAGTGCTATCTTTTAATTTGTTTTCTAACTTTAGTTTTAATTTACCTTCAATTTATATTCAGATAAAATAATATCAATTTGTGTGAGTGGAAGTACTCAACAGACCCCGAGTCTAATACGACAATTTCCTATAATATATTTCGATAGGTACACTTGCCTATTTCGAGATTATAGTTTGGTTATATTTTCAAAACTATAAAATTCATCATCATTAATGCTCATATTCTCTTGAATATAGCTGTTATTGACAACATTAATTATGGTCTTCATCAAGGTTAATTACTTGCTTAATTTATTGGGACAGTTGGGAAACTCATTAAAGACTATATTCTCCCGCCGTTTTTCTTTCTCTAGACAATCAACAATCAATGCTTGGAATTCAAATTCAAAGGAGAATTTTTGACAGAAAATATAAAAGAGATTTTTTCTTTTCTGACAGAAAGTAGAAATTGCAGCAATACAGAGAACATCAAACAAGAAAGCAAGAAATTCTCTATGTGGAAAACAACCTATTTTCTCCTTGTTCTTACTGAAGACTAACGAAGAACAACAAACACATATCAAGTGTCTTCTTCAACGTTTGGTCCAGGAACTCTCACGGACAACAACTTTAAATCAGTCAGAAAGTTCCTGAACATCATTTTAAGACAAGGCTGAAGACCTACACCCTGAGCAAGGCTCTAAGTGATTTCAGAAGGAACTTTGACAACAACAATCCACTAGTCTTATCTATTGCATAGAGAAAAGAGAAGACAACATCACCTCTCTCACCTCTTGTACAAAGGGTTTATTAACTCCCTTCAAAAGTTTATTCTTGGTTTTTGGCACCTGATCAAAAGCTCAAAGGGTTGTGAGATCTCCCTGCAAATAGATCTTGTGGTGGCAGTCACCTGATCAAAAACCTGAGAGTGGATTCCTACCAGGGTGGTAGAAGAGTGTATGTACCCAGGTTGGTGAACCACTATAAAATTCTTGTGTCGTCTGGTTGCCTCTTTTCTTTCTATTCTTGCATTGCTATGACAGTTTGTTGTGCTGTGGTAGATTAGCTTAAATGCATTTCCTTTTTCTATTACTACTATTGGTATCACTTACTTTACTCTGATAATATAGAAAAATAGCCAAAAGTTTTAATAACTCTATTCACCCCCCCCACCCTTTAGAGTAAATCAGGTCTACCCTTATCTTTCAATTGATATCAGAGGTATACCATCTCTTTCATCGGTTATGGTGGGATGAGATAGAGTTATACCACTTAGCAGGCAGACAACTAACAGAAGTCTTGATTGAGGAGTTTTCGCGACTGTTCTTGGAAAAACACTTGCCAGCGACATAATGCATAGCTATGGAAAATGAGTTCCAGCGTCTAACTCAGGGAGAGAGTAGTGTCGACACCAACTTGCATGAGTTTACATGATTGGGATGCTATGCGGGGTCTATCTTCGCTGATGAACAACGAAAGATCAATCGGTTCTACGAAGGGTTGGGGGATGAGTTAAGATTCCTGCTATCAAGTTCGGTGAACCAAGGGTTTCAGGCGCTGGTGGATACGATGTGTGCATTGGAGAAGGATATGAAGCGGGTGCAAGGAAAAAGGGACTTGGCGGTGACAAAGTCTGAGTTCAAAGTGCCGCACCCGGGGAAATCAAATTACCGAAGGAAATGGGGGAAGAGATTCAAGTCTTCTATACATGCTCCCTTGAGTGTTGCATCGGGAGTAACTTCGAAGCAGGAGCCCCGGACTTGCTATACATGTGGTCGAGTGGAGCATATAGCCCGTAATTGTCGAGTTGGTCCACCAAAGGTTGAAAAGAAGACAGGTGCGTCATATGCTGAAAAGGTAAAGGCAGTGGTGGAGTCCACTTTATCCCAAGCGCAACCCCGAGTGTATAATCATGGCCATTAGTAGGCCATAAAGCAAAGTGACGTTGTCACAGGCTTGTGGTAACATATTTGATTGCTGCTTTTGTTATTTCATACCTTGTTTGTAGCTTGTGTATGATGTGTTTGTATTAGTCTTTGTCCTGATTCGAGATTCTCTGGTGAGAGCACTATTTGATACTATGCTTCTCATTCATTTCTATCTGTGGACTTCGTGTCACGGATCGGTGTACCGATTCGTATGGTGGCAGATAGTGTGAAGGTGTTATTACCAAACGAATGTGTAATGAATGCAGATAGGTCTTGTTTTGTGGAGGTACGAATCGGAAGTCGGGATTTCTGGTTGGAAGCATCGGTGTTGCCGATATCGGAGTTTAATGTGATTTTTGGTATGGACTGGCTCTCGGAGCAGCTTGCCTATATCGATTGCAAATCAAAGGAAGTCACACTGGGGCTGAATATCGAATGAGAAACGAAGTTCGCTGGTATGCGAGGGTCGAGCATGACATTGATGTCTGCTCTTCAAATGGTTAATGAAGTTCGGAAAGGTGCGGAGTTATTCTACACGCTTGTTGAGGCTGTTGAGCCAAAGGCCAGTGTGAGTGATGTTACGATTATTTCAGAGTTTGTTGATGTGTTTCTGAAGGGGCTTCTGGGATTACCACCACAGCAAGAGATCGATTTCTCGATTGAGCTGGTGCCAGGTGAAAAACCTGTGGCCTGCTTGCCATATCGAGTAACGCCAAAGGAAATGGCCAAATTAAAAGTTCAACTGCAAGAATTGTTGGAATAGGGATACATACGTCCAAGTACGTCACCTTGGAGCCCACCTGTTCTTTTTGTGAAAAAAAAGGACGGTGGCCTGCGATTATGTATCGATTATTGTGAATTGAACAAGTTGACGGAGAAAAAGAAATATCCAATTCCATGGATAGATGAATTGTTTGATTGACTGGCGGGATCGACAGTATACTCAAAGCGGGATTTGAAATCGGCTACGACCAGTTGTGAATTCGGTAAGGTGACATTCCTAAGACAGCGTTTGTGTAACATCACATTTCCAACTAGACCCCTAAGAGTGGTTTTGTCCATGACTAGGTCATGACGAAACCCTAGGAAGCTAGAAATGGGTCAAGAGATAGAAGGCCAAGGTGAGGATCACCATGGTCTGCCTATGGCACAACCTCATCACCAAACCTAGGGTTTGACCTTAGGGCTTCACCATGACCCCAAGACCCTACCACAACACCCCCCAACATTTTGGGAGGCCCACTAGAGCCATAAGGACTCATTGGGGTCAATCAAAGAGACTCAGTTGGCCCAAGTCAACCCTTACCCTAAATGGGTCAAACTAGCCTACTTAGGGTCAATTGACCTCCCCCTAGCCAAGTGGACCCCACCCTTGCACTCCTAACACTAAAGTGAGGTCAATGGGTCACCAAGGATACATTGGGTTCAGCCCTAGAGACCAAGTTGACCCAAGTCAACTTAGGCCCCTCATCTGGTCAAAGTACCCTAACTAAGGGTAGGTGACCTTCAAAGTGCAAGGTAACCGTACACACCCCTTCCTAGACCTCATGGGAAGCCATGGGGACACCAAGGACCCCCTGGGGTCAACCCAAATGGTCATGTTGACCCAAGTCAACTCTAATCCCTAATTTGGTCAAAGTGCCCTAACTAAGGGTCAAGTGACCACCAAGGTGCCCAACCAACCTTAATCAGGGCTTCCTAAACCCAAAGTGAGGTCAATGGGTCACTAGGGACCCATTGGAGTCAAACCTAGTGGTTAAGTTGACCCAAGTCAACTCATGCCCCAAAGTGGTCAAAGTGCCCTTACCAAGGGTCAAGTGACCTCCAAGGTGTCAAGTTAACCCTACCCTACCCTACATGGACCTTAGGGGAGGCTAATGGGTCACCAAGGACCCATTGTGGTCAACCCAAATGATCAAATTGACCCAAGTCAACCCTAGCCCAAGCCAAGTCAAACCTAGCCGAAATGGGCTAACCCAAGCTCAAGCCATTCTTCCCTTAGGCCAACCTCACTTTTCATCATTATTATGATTAAGTGGGCTGCACATATCCTATGGAGTTGACCAGTCAATATGGGTGACTAGGAGAGAGAAAGGGAGCTTCCTTTCATGATAATGGCGGAGAGAAAAAGTTGGGGGAGAAGAAAGGATGGGTGGGAACCGGCCAAGGAGGTCAACAGCCATTCTTTATGGCTGCAATCAACTCCTCTAGGGAATAGGAGTTGATTCCAACCGTTTCCCGGGCACCAAGAGGCACGTTCAGCCCCCCCCCCCCCCCCCCCCCCCCCCCCGCACTCAACCCAAGCCAAGCTTTCAAAGGGCATTAATGGCCATTGATGTTTGGCCTCTCCCCTCCCCCAACTGATGATTTAAACACCATCAGTGACATGAGAGGAACCCTTCCCACCATTTACCTGAGGAATTCGAGCCACTTGACTGCACTGTTGCAGAAATCCGGCCGGCATCACCACCACCTTGGCAACCCGAAGATCGACCCGACTCCAGACCACTAGGAAGGTCCTCCTCTCCTTAACTCATGAGTAGATCGTAGAATCCATTAGGTGCATGGTTCGGGCTCAATTGAGCCCGATCGAAATTCTAAATTCCATGAATTTTTGGCCGAAAAACCACCTAGTAGAACTGCCGGAAAACGCCTCTCCGGCGGCTGTGCCGCCGCCTGGCGACAGCCACCACCTCAACGGAGGTGGTGGTGGCGGTGGCCGGCCGGGGAAGGGGCCGGATGGCCGACGGCAGCCGCTTGAAGTCGGCCCAAGAAGAACAAATCTTGGTCGTTGGCTCAAGGAAGGAGATGAAGGGATTCCGTCCCTTTTGCGCCAAGATTCGTGCTTCATCTGATTTAAAACTATAGGATATATATTTATAATAATGCTATTTATGTCACAGATTTTGGTATTATTGATTTTAAATTTTAAAAATACTTAGGGCCACCTAGTGGGAAAACCGTCAACATAAAAGTTGTAGTTCTTTGGGTTTACTTTATTTTAAAATTAGTTTGAACCAATTTGGGTGCATGCTTTGACCAGTGCACCCATTTTGGTGGGACCTACACCTAGGGCTAGGCAGACATTAAACTGAGTGCCCACACTTCATCCTTGGTCCAAATTAATTGAAATTTTGGCAGAGAGTCCACCCTCGCTATACCTAGGGCCTGCCCAAAATTTAGAATTTTTAGAGACACTTTTCCTAAAGTTTTTTACTTTTATTTAATAATGCTAGGGTATTTTAATTAAGTGGTCTAATGACCTCCAAACCCTCCTAAATTTTGGTGAGTGGTCCCTGGCATCAATACCTAGTTCTGTACAAACGTTCAACTCATTTGGATAGGTTTTGGTTAGGGAATCACCAAACCCTAGTTTGGCCTTAAGGAGGTATTTTTGACTAAAAGTGCACCATGGGCTTAGGGTGGCCACCTCCCCTCAACAGAGGCTGAGGTTTTGGACACTGACTTAGTATGCCCAATGTCACCCTCTAAAAGAAAATGAGATGATTTAGGCTTGATTTACCCTAGGGTTCAACCTCAAACCCTAAGGAAGGACATTTGGGGGTTGTGAAGGAAATGGGGGCTAATGCCTTTGCATGGCCTTGAAAACTCAGTAGAATTGAAGGAATAGTAACCTAAGTTCACTGGAAGGAATATTAGAAGATTTGGAGGAAGGTAGGCACCTCAAAACCCTAACCCTAGTTTTAGGGTAGAAGCACAATATTGTAAATTCAGCAACTAAACCTTATCCAAAGCTTGTGAAACTTGGGTAGAGTAAGTTTTAGACCATCTAGATCCACTAGTAATTTTATTAGAATTTTATGGATTATATTTCTGGCACTTTATTTGTTAATTACCAAAAGGCCCAAAATGGTGTTTTAATTAATTTGATTATTCTATTGATTTGAATCTGATGAGACCTAGTCAGAAGATAATATATGCCTAAGTGAATATCCATGAATTTTGTTACAATTTTTAATTGAATATATTTGATACTTCCTTCACTAATTTCAAAAAGGTGCTTTTGTGGTATAAAATTATTTATAGGTGATATAACTGTTTTAAAATCATGAGACTTAGGTACTGTTGCACTAAGGCCAAAATATATTTGTAAGAATTTATTCCTAATTTTTAGAGTAATGTTTACAGTACTTCCTTTACAAGTCCATAATATTGAGATTTTGATAATTAATTTATTCAGAGAATAATTCTTGCTGAAAAATTATGAAGCTTGGTCAATGCTACTTTTAAGGTTTTATCTGCATATTATAATTATTTTATAATTTTTGGATGGATATTACCTATACTTGGTTCTTAAACAGCAGAAGATAGTAAATATTGCAAAACTAATTTTAGTGCCCTTTTGATGATGGAAAAATTGTGATACTATGAATTTACCATATTGAGATAACCTAATATTTATCATAATTGTTTTAGGCATCTTGCATGTGTACTTAGGGTAGTTCATGTTCAAACTGGTAGACTTTGGAAGCTTTAAGGAAAATAATTAAATACCAGATAAGTTAGAAAAATTATAATTTCCTGAATTTAGTCTATTCGTGTCATGATAAGTCTCTAGTAAATAAGGTAGGTCATTTGGATGAGAATTTGGATTATCTCCTATCCGGACCGACATATAGACTAGGATGATCTGCGTGGGGGAATTGCAATAAGTGTCACAACCCACATTTTCACCGCAAATAAAGCATATCAGAGTAAAGGAAAATGCGCGTCATGATGCCACGTCAGCAGGGGATAACTGCGGATATAACGGTCCAGGCCCATCAACATGGGAACCCTCTGGCACCGCCGGCCTACCAGAGTCCAGACTCGGGCCCACTCCTGGTAGTCAGCCTATCACATTCAAGCCTGCAGGCCATGCACCCCAACCCCTCTCCACGTCTGTTTATCAGCAGCTGCGGGTTGTTGCCACTGGGTCTCGAACCCAGGACCTTGATAAGAGAGCTTTACGCCACTCCCTCATCACCAACTGAGCTGCAGCTCAATTGGTGATGAGGGAGTGGTGGAAAGCTCTCTTATCAAGGTCCTGGGTTCGAGACCTAGTGGCAACAACCTACCGTGCTGATAAACATACCGGAGAGGGGTTGGGGTGCATGGCCTGCAGGCTTGAATTTGATAGACTGACTACCAGGAGTGGGCCCGGGTCTGGACTCTGGTAGGCCGGCGGTCCAGCGGGTTCTCATGGGATGGGCCTGGACCATTACAAAAAGTGCACTTTTTATTTTTGTAACGGTCCAGGCCCATCCCATGAGAACCCGCTGCACCGCCGGCCTACCAGAGTCCAGACCCGGGCCCACTCCTGGTAGTCAGCCTATCACATTCATGCCTGCAGGCCATGCAGCCCAACCCCTCTCCGGCCTGTTTATCAGCACGGTAGGTTGTTGCCACTGGGTCTCAAACCCAGGACCTTGATTAGAGAGCTTTCCACCACTCCCTCATCACCAACTGAGCTAGCTCAGTTGGTGATGAGGGAGTGGTGGAAAGCTCTCTTATCAAGGTCCTGGGTTCGAGACCCAGTGGCAACAACCTAACGTGCTGATAAATAGGCCGGAGAGGGGTTGGGGTGCATGGCCTGAAGGCTTGAATGTGATAGGCTGACTACCAGGAGTGGGCCCGGGTCTGGACTCTGGTAGGCCGGCGGTCCAGCGGGTTCCCATGGGATGGGCCTGGACCGTTACAAAAAGTGCACTTTTTGTAACGATCCAGGCCCAGCCCATGGGAACCCGCTGGCACCGCCGGCCTACCAGGGTCCAGACCCGGGCCCACCACTGGTAGTAAGCCTTTCACATTCAAGCCTGCAGGGCGTGCACCCCAACCCCTCTCCTGCCTGTTTATCAGCACGGTAGGTTGTTGCCACTAGGTCTCGAACCCAGGACCTTGATAAGAGAGCTTTCCACCACTCCCTCATCACCAACTGAGCTGCAGCTCAGTTGGTGATGAGGGAGTGGTGAAAAGCTCTCTTATCAAGGTCCTGGGTTCGAGACCTAGTGGCAACAACCTACCGTGCTGATAAACAGGCCGGAGAGGGGTTGGGGTGCATGGCCTGCAGGCTTGAATGTGAAAGGCTAACTACCAGTGGTGGGCCCGGGTCTGGACCCTGGTAGGCCGGCAGTTCCAGCTGGGTCCCATGTTGATAGGCCTGGACCGTTACAGCGGACGCTCAGGTAGACACCAACTAAACATGAATAAAGGTTCTTTTAAAGTTATTTTAAGGAAAATCAGTTAAGTGTAGAAGTTAGCCGTATCCCTCGGCTTAGTGGCTCATCTAGTCCACGAATTAAAATATATTATACGCTGCAGAAAAATACTTGATTAGATTAACCCAAACATCCTACATGAGTATAAACATCCCCAAAGGACAACTCATGCTATGCAGAACTCTAAATTTATTATGGTAGGAAAGATAGCTTTTACGGTCGCTAAAAATAACAGGTTAGAGTTTCAAATTATGCAATGTATGAAGTAATAATAGTGGATTTTATAATTGAAAATACCTAACATGCATTCCTAGCATAAATCCTCCCAGAGAGCAAGTAAAACATTCACTTTTAAATAAATGAACAGCTAGCAAGTCTCAACAACTAACAAATCAGTGGGCGCCAACAAGCTGACACGAACCCACGAACAAAAGTATGTCGGAACTAGTAAAACAAAACCAATAACAGACTACCTCGCTATGACGAGGCAACAACCACGACCAACACTGCCGCCAGAAATCCAACACCAGCACTTCTAACTGCTACTGCTCTGAGCCTGAGGCATTCCAAAAAAATAGAATACCTCAGCAAGAAGGTACAAGTAGTGGCAGGAAAAGTAATAAACCGAAATAAATAAAGGGTCAACAAGGGTACCAACCCAAGACCAAATAAAATACTGAAGTAAAGCACAAAAGAAAATATGTCATCAACAGGAAAAGAACTCCTACGTGACTTGTCACGTTCCACAAGGGTGCACCAGACACACAAGGCTATAGGGTGACTACATAAATATTTCTCCAGAAAGAAAATACAAAACCTTTATTAGGCACCTGTGGTCGACTCTACCCGAACACACAGGCGAAGTGGTCACTCTTAGATGCACCACTCAAAAACACGGGCGAAGTGGTCGCTCTTGGACACACCCCCCAAAAATACGGGCGAAGTGGTCGCTCTTGGACACACCCCCCAAAAACACGGGCGAAGTGGTCGCTCTTGGACATACCCCCCAAAAAGAAACAAAACGGATATATAATCCGTCTAACTGCGAGGGAGTCTCATACTCTCCACCATACACTGCAGACATCCAAAAAAACTAGGTAGACTTCCATAGGGCACTAATGAAGGTGACAAACACTGCAGAGGTGGAATCGTCCACTAACTCTCGCATTCAAGAACCCAAAGAAACCACAACACAAAATATCTCGAGATTTGGCTCGACTGATTCTACTTGACATTAACGAACTCAAGACGCGGTTGATCAACCTCTAGGAGTAATTTACAGTCCTAGATAAATTCTAACGCATTTAATAACGGAAACTAAGGCACTTAAAGCCATCATAAGACACTTCAAGAACGATCAACACATCCGGACGAAATCGGGCTTACCATGACGAAACATCACAACATCATGTGATCATTGAGAAGGTAAATCATAACAATAATTTGCAAGAATAGGTGTAGAAAATTTAAGGAACATGAAAACATAGTCGTTACCATCAAATCGGACAAGGAGAAACGAGAGGAAACCACCACTTGCCTTGGTTTTACCGGAAAAGTCCACCGAATCACTCCATGTCGTAGATCGGGGCAAAAGAATGCGATTGAAGTTGAAATCTAGACAAAAATGGCCAAAATAGAGGTTAGGGCCGAAAAAGCCTAACGCGAAATCTCAAGAAACGGGAAAGAAATTACCACGAGGGCGAAGCTCTCGGCGAGAGCTTTCCGGATCGATGCTCGGATGAAGATTTCGAGCACCGGAGCACCCTCGGCGGCCACCGGAAGGTTCACGAAATATTTACTCACACGCTCACGCCGCTCTGGTTCGGGAGACAAGAATCGGAGAAGAAGAAGGAATTTTCTTTTCGTTCTAATAACCTAAGTATAAATATGTATATATATATATATATATAAAGATATATAAATATATTTATAAATATATATGTTTATAAAAAATTCTGTCTAAAAACGAGCTATATATGCGCGTGTGCACGGAAGACGAAAATAAAGGTTTAGGATGACTTCAAATCGAAAAGTAGTCAACATGAAAGTTGTAGATCTCGTCGAGACGCACAAATTTCATGGTAACCATGTTTCCATATGACATCGTTTTGACACCCAAAAAGGCTCCTGAACCTAAACCACAAAGTACTACACGAGAACAAGCTTACGAGTACTCGAGTAGGTAGAAAACGGCTACTCGAGTAGTTCGGAAATGCTACTCGAGTAGTTCAGGAAGGCTACTCGAGTAGTTCAAGTGACTACTCGAGTAGTTCGAAGAAGCTACTCGAGTAGTTCAAGTGACTACTCGAGTAGTTCAGAAAATTCACTCGTGTAGGTCAGAAAATTCTACTCGAGTAAGAGGAAAATAGTACTCGAGTAGATGAAAAATAACACTCGAGACAGGGAGGAGGTACTCGGGTAGGCAGATCAAGGTACTCGAGTAAGTATATAATTTTTTACAAATCTGTAAAATCTTTTACAAATATATCCAAGAAATTAAATTATATGAATGAATAGTGTTTTTCATTTTTGAATAGTACTTTAATATTAAAATATTCATATTTATATATTTTTGAATAAGGAAACTACGAGATCAAAACGGAGGCCCAAACGCCCACCGAATTAAACGAAACTCGCACCGTAGGCAAACACTGACGCTACGAACACAACGACGAAGTCAAAATCAGAATCCGATGAGCCATTCCCGAGATATAAATCTTTGAAGTATACGGCGAAGATAAACAATCCAAAACTTCAATCGCACGCCGAGACTCCAAAAATGCTCGGATTGCGACGAAACTTGACGAGCAAGTCCAAAATTACTTAACTTAAATTCCAAATGCAAAATTTTCCCATTACAATAAGAATTCGGCATACTCGACCGCACGGACGCGAAACTGCCTTAACGACATTGCGTCGTCAACTCGACGTTAAAAGGTAACGCCACGACATCATAAATCTGACGTTGCCCAAACAAATAAAATCATCGAAAAATCGGGGGCGTTACAGTCACTCCCCCTAAAAAGAAGTTTCATCCTGAAACTTATCACAACTCCAAAACCAAAACAAAATCGATAAAATCATGCATAACTGAAAACATAGCAACATGCCCGAAACTAAGAGAAGAGGTGCAGATGAGATTCCCTCATCGCCGATTCCAATTCCCACGTCGCGCTCTCGACGTCTTGATTTCTCCAAAGAATCTTGACCATAGGGATGGTCTTTCTCCGCAACACACGCTCTTGAAAATCCAGAACACGAATAGGTTCTTCCACATAAGTAAGGTTGGGCTGAATCTGGGGTATCGAGTCGAGGACTTGACGATCATTACGAACACATTTCCGCAACTCGCTCCCATGGAACACATCATGGACACCAAGGAAGGTCGCAGGCCATTCCAACCTATAAGCCGACACTCCGATGCGCTCAAGAATCTGGAAGGGTCCCACATACAGGGGGTCCAACTTGTGGTTCCTTCCAAACCTTTTAACACCAGACATCGGAGAAACCTTCAGAAAAACCAAGTCTCCAACCGCAAACTCCAGATCGACCCTTCGAAGATTAGCATACTTCTCATAGCGCTCTTGAGCCACACAAACCTTTTCCCGGATATGGGTCACGACACAATTCATCTCTTCAAGAGCTTCCAGACCTAACAACGGCCTCTCACCAACTTAAGCCCAAAATAGTGGAGTTCTATAATGCCTCCCATACAAGGCCTCAAACGGAGCCATCTGCAGACTCTCTTGATGACTGTTATTGTAAGCAAACTCCATGAGTCTGAGACGCTCATCCCAAGCACCACCATGATCCAAAATATAACACCTGATCATATCCTCTAAGATCTGATTTACCCTTTCCATCTGACCATTAGTCTGCGGATGATAGGCGGTTGAATACCTTAAATCGGTACCCAACCCCTCCTGTAAACTCTTCCAAAAACGAGACGTAAATCTAGAGTCCCGATCTGATACGATGCTAATAGGCACACCATGCAACCTGATGACCTCTTCAAGATATAACTCAGCTATCTTCTTCATCGAGTACCCAATCTTAAATGGAACAAAGTGAGCACACTTTGTCAATCTGTCGACTATCACACAAACAGAGTCGTGCCCACGGGGAGATTTTGGCAGACCGGTGATAAAATCCATTGAAATACTCTCCCATTTCCAACTTGGAATATCAAGCGGTATCAATTTACAGTCAGGCCTTCTATGATCAGCCTTAACACGCTGACAAGTAAAACATTCCGATACAAACCTGCCGATGTCATTCTTCATCCCTGACCACCAAACAATTTGCTTTAGATCTTTATACATCTTTGTGGAACCAGGGTGGTAGACCACACTGGAACCATGAGCTTCAGCACAGATCTTAGCTCGAATATCGCCAAAGACGGGGATGCAAAATCTACCCCGATACTTCAGGGTGTCCAACTCGTCCACAGAGAAATCGGGTAGCTCTCCCTTCAAAGCTCTATTCCGGAGGTGCAACAAATCAGGATCATCCTTCTGATGTGCTCGAGCAAGGGAAATCCAAGAGGGTTCTTCTGTTTATAGACTAGCAGGCACAATAGTACTCCCAACCTCAATATCCATCAACAAAAGTTCTTCTATCAAGGACTGCACCGATAGATTAAAAATCTTAGCGGTCTTCCTACTCAAGGCATCGGCTACTACATTAGCCTTTCCTGGATGATAAAGAATTTCCACTTCATAATCCGCCACATATTCTAACCCACGAGGATGGCGCAGACTTAATTCTTTCTGAATGAAGACGTACTTCAAACTCTTATGGTCCGTATAGATCTTGCACAATGAGCCATGTAATAAGTATCTCCAAAGCTCCAGCGCATAAATTACGGCAGCAAACTTCCAAATCATGCGTAGGATAGTTTCTCTCGTGGATCTTTAGTTGCCTCGGTGCATACGCGATCACCTTACCATCTTGCATTAAAATACAACCAAGTCCGATGTGTGACGCGTCAACATACACAGCATACTCAACTCCTTCCGTAGGTAAGGTTAAAATCAGAGCAGTACATAATCTCTTCTTCAACTCTTGGAAATCCTCTTCGCACTTATCGCTCCAAATGTAAGCAGTATTCTTCTGAGTAAGTCCAGTTAGAGGAGCAGACAACACCGAAAACCCCTCCACGAATCTTCTATAATAGCCAGCCATGCCCAAGAAACTCCTAATATTCTTGGGTGTATAAGGTCTCTCCCATTCCATCACGACAGAAATCTTGGTCGGATCTACCGAAATACCGCCTTTGCTTACAACATGACCAAGAAGGACACATGGGGTAGCCACAACTCACACTTGCTCAACTTCGCATATAACTTATGCTCCCTCAGGGTCGACAAAATCAAACGCAAATGCTGAGTATGATCCGCAGCATTGCGGTAATACACCAAGACATCATCCTCTATAAATACAATCACAAAACGGTCCAGACCTAGGACGAACTCTATGTCCCTCACAGGAGGAAGACTAGGAAGATTAGCTAGGAAAACATCCGAACACTCACGCACCATACAAATCTCCTCTAGATATGGTAAACCTACCTTGGTTTCCAGAACTGGAACCAAATAAGAAAAACACCCAGAAGCTAAAAGCTTCCGAGCACATACCGCAGAAATAATTGGAGAAGCCTGACGCAGATAACCATAACTACTCCTGTGTTGACCGTTGTCCATCTTGAAGTCCAAGCGCTTAACCTTACACTGGGTAACAGAGTCATGCCTAGACAACCAGTACGGGCCCAAGACTATACAAAACCTTCCAGGTCTATCACCTTTAAATCAACAACCACTAGAAAAACAAATAACCAAATCGGACAACCCTGAATATCTTCGTCCGATACCACAGAATCACTAGAAGAAAACTTGACACAAAACACGTCACCAACCTGATCGAGGGTCAAACCATGACGCTCTATAAAGGGCCTAGCCACGAACGGGTGGGTAGCGACACAATCAAAAGGAACACGCGCCCAACGGTTCTTTACCTTAATTTACTTATAAAATCGTATACATAACTTATTCAATCAATAACAAAACCAGATAGAACCTAACTTGAAATCACTTGGGTTGAAGACTGAGTTTCTTCTTCGGTCGTCACAATCAGTTTACCTTTTTCTTTGTATTGATTAGGTGGCAGCGGTAGAGCCCGAGGCGGGGCTGGCTGTAGTGGGGACTGAGCCTGGGGACACGAAGTCTTCAGGTGTCCCTTCTGCCTGCAATGGAAGCAAGTCTTTTCCTTCAACCAGCAATGACTCACGTCATGTCCCTTCTTTGAACAGAACGTGCACACCCGATCTCTCTTGGGTACTCCTTGGATGGCGAGCACCCGCTGCTTCTTTTGAGTGGCACTTCTCTTGAAACACCTTTCGAAAAGGTGGCCAGGTCGACCACAGAAGCTACATATTTCTCCACTTTTCTTTTTCGAAGAAGGGACGGATGCCCTAGAGCTTCCATGCCCAACACCCTTCCTCTTCTCTTTCCTCAGTATCATATCACGATCCTTAGCATATCCAATGGTCTCAACTTCAAGAGCAACTTCTACTGTCCTCGCATTAGTCTCGGACTGGTAAGTATTGTCAAACTGATGAATGTCATTTTGGAGACCGCCAAAGAAACCTTTAACCCTGTGCTCCTCAGCATCTCTCAACTCAGAAGCAAACTTATTAAATTTACTGATCTCACTCTCATACCCAATCACTACGGGGGTTTGCTCACCAGGATGCTGTCCTAAGGTGGTAGCCAACAATGCCTGCAACTGTGCTTGCATTGCCACGATCTGACCTGCCATGGTCTCCATGCTCTGGCATAGTTCAACAATCATCACCTCACCCCGCGTACCTGACGACTCGCCCTCAGACTGGGGAGTCGACCTGGTCGTAACACGCTCATGCGACATTCTAAAAAAAAACACATAACACCTCATTAAAACTCTAGCTTAAACTAGGACTACACCACTTAGTTCAGACCATACTTAAAAGACACTTGTTTACGCTGCAACTTGCTCTGGAATTTTTATAATGATGCTATGTCCAACTTAGGATGATATCCACTCATCCTATTGAATCTAGTGCCTATGACATGAATGCATGTATTATATTTGTTTTCTGATTTGAAACCATCTGTGTACATATGTCATCCCGCAATCTTTAGCTTGACATATTGTGATTATGCAATGTTATGCTTTGCATGATTGTGCTATGCATTCTAAAAAGGCCCTAATGCATGTTATGAGCGGCGTACGCATGAAAATGTTATACATCCCATACTACATGACATTCTCATGCAACGAAAAAGAAGCGTGCTAGTCGCATTCATGTGGTGAGGTTATGCATCCCATACTACAAAACCCTCATATGTTGCCCCTATGGTGGATCCATATACAGACACATATTATGCATCCCATACTACATAATATGCCCCGTATACTTCATGTTATGCTATGAGTGTAGTGTTCGTGCTTCAACCAAGACGTGCTGATGACATATCGGTGTGTGTATGATATGATGCTAAACACCTAATACCAACAAGGAAAGGTTGCCCGACAAAATGTCAAGCAACCTCCCTCTGATACCAACTGTCACAACCCGCATTTTCACCGCAAATAAAGCTTATCAGAGTAAAGGAAAATGCGCGTCATGATGCCACGTCAGCAGGGGATAATTGCGGACGCTCAGGCAGACACCAACTAAACATGAAAAAAGGTTCTTTTAAAGTTATTTTAAGGAAAATCAGTTACGTGCAGAAGTTAGCCGTATCCCTCGACTTAGTGGCTCATCTAGTCCACAAATTAAAATATATTATACTCTGCGGAAAAATACTTGATTAGATTAACCCAAACATCCTACATGAGTATAAACAACCCCAAAGGACAACTCATGCTATGCAGAACTCTAAATTTATTATGGTAGGAAAGATAGCTTTTACGGTCGCTAAAAATAATAGGTTAGAGTTTCAAATTATGCAATGTATGAAGTAATAGTAGTGGATTTTTTAATTGAAAATACCTAACATGCATTCCTAGTATAAATCCTCCCAAAGAGCAAGTAAAACATCCACTTTTAAATAAATGAACAGCTAGCAAGTCTCAACAACTAACAAATCAGTGGGTGCCAACAAGTTGACACGAACCCACGAACAAAAGTATGTCTGAACTAGTAAAACAAAACCAATAACAGACTACCTTGCTATGACGAGGCAACAACCACGACCAACACTGCCGCCAGAAATCCAACAACAGCACTGCTAACTGCTACTGCTCTGAACCTGAGACATTCCAAAAAAACAAAATACCTCAGCAAGATGGTACAAGTAGTGGCAGGAAAAGTAATAAACCGAAATAAACAAAGGGTCAACAGGGGTACCAACCCAAGACCAAATAAAATACTTAAGTAAAGCACAAAAGAAAACAGGGAATCAACAGGAAAACAACTCCTACGTGACTTGTCACGTTCCACAAGGGTGCACCAGACGCACAAGGCTATAGGGTGACTACATAAATATTTCTCCAGAAAGAATATACAAAACCTCTATTAGGCACTTGTTGTCGACTCTACCCGAACACACGGGCGAAGTTGTCACTCTTGGACGCACCACTCAAAAACACGGGCGAAGTGGTCGCTCTTGGACACACCCCCCAAAAACACGGGAGAAGTGGTCGCTCTTGGACACACCCCCTAAAAACACGGGCGAAGTGGTCGCTCTTGGACACACCCCCCAAAAAGAAACAAAACGGATATATAATCCGTCTAACTGTGAGGGAGTCTCATACTCTCCACCATACACTGTAGACATAAAAAAAAACCAGGTAGACGTCCACAGGGCACTAATGAAGGTGATAAACATTGTATAGGTGGAATCATCCACTAACTCTCGCATTCAAGAACCCAAAGAAACTACAACACAAAATATCTGGAGATTTGGCTCGACAGATTCTACTTGACATTACCGAACTCAAGACGCGGTTGATCAACCTCTAGGAGCAATTTACAGTCCTAGATAAATTCTAACGCATTTAATAACGGAAACTAAGGCACTTAAAGCCATCATAAGACACTTCAAGAACAATCAACACATCCGGACGAAATCGGGCTTACCATGACGAAACATCACAACATCATATGATCATTGAGAAGGTAAATCATAATAATAATTTGCAAGAATAGGTGTAGAAAATTTAAGGAACATGAAAACATAGTCGTTACCATCAAATCAGACAAGGAGAAATGAGGAGAAACCACCACTTGCCTTAGTTTTACCGGAAAAGTCCACCGAATCACTGCACGTCGTAGATCGGGGCAAAAGGATACGGGAGAAGTTGAAATCTAGACAAAAATGGTCAAAATAGAGGTTAGGGCCGAAAAATCCTAACGAGAAATCTCAAGAAACGGGAAAGAAATTACCACGAGGGCGAAGCTCTCGGCGAGAGCTTTCCGGATCTATGCTCGGATGAAGATTTCGAGCACCGGAGCACCGTCGGCGGCCACCGGAAGGTTCACGAAATATTTACTCACACGCTCACGCCGCTCTGGTTCGGGAGACAAGAATCGGAGAAGAAGAAGGAATTTTCTTTTTTTTCTAATAACCTAAGTATAAATATGTATATATATACATATATATATATATATATATAAATATATATAAATATATTTATAAATATATATGTTTATAAAAAATTCTGTCTAAAAACGAGCTATATATGCGCGGATGCACGGAAGACGAAAATAAAGGTATAGGATTACTTCAAATCGAAAAGTAGTCAACATGAAAGTTGTAGATCTCGTCGAGACGCACAAATATCATGTTAATCATTTTTCCATAAGACATCGTTTTGACACTCAAAAAGGCTCCCAAACCTAAACAACAAAGGACTACACGAGAACAAGCTTACGGGTACTCGAGTAGGTAGAAAACGACTACTCGAGTAGTTCGGAAAGGCTACTCGAGTAGTTTGGAAAAGCTACTCGAGTAGTTCGGAAAGGCTACTCGAGTAGTTCAAGTGACTATTCGAGTAGTTCAAGTGACTACTCAAGTAGTTCAGAAAATTCACTCGTGTAGGCCAGAAAATTCTACTCGAGTAAGAGGAAAATAGTACTCGAGTAGATGAAAAATAACACTCGAGACAGGGAGGTACTCGGGTAGGCAGATCAAGGTACTCCAGTAAGTATATAAATTTTTACACATCTGTAAAATCGTTTACAAATATATCCAAGAAATTAAACTATATGCATGAATAGTGTTTTTCATTTTTGAATAATACTTTAATATTAAAATATTCATATTAATATATTTTTGAATAAGGAAACTACGAGATCAAGACGGAGGCCCAAACGCGCACTGAATTAAACGAAACTCGCACCGTAGGCAAACACTGACGCTACGAACATAACGACGAAGTCAAAACCAGAATCCGACGAGCCATTCCCGAGATATAAATCTTCGAAGTATACGGCGAACATAAACAATCCAAAACTTCAATCGCGCGCTGAGACTCCAAAAATGCTCGGATTGCGACGAAACTTGACGAGCAAGTCCAAAATTACTTAACTTAAATTCCATATGCAAAATTTTCTCATTACAACAAGAATTCGGCCTACTCGACCGCACGGACGCGAAACTGCCTTAACGGCATTGCGCCGTCAACTCGACGTTAAAAGGTAACGCCACGACGTCATAAATCTGATGTTGCCCAAACAAATAAAATCATCGAAAAATCGGGGGCGTTACAATAAGTCACGTTGGGACATGGTGTAGGAGTTAGTCCTTTTTGATAGGGGGGGGGAGGGGGGTGAGTTCACCATAGAAGGATGGGAAGAGTGGTGAGAAATTGGTTTGGCTAGAGTTTAGAGGCGCTCGGGTTTGACGAAAAATCGTCCTTCCCGAGGTGAGTTAGAGTCAAATCACCCTAGGATTAGCCTATTGTAATGTGAGAAGGTAATTGGTAAGGGAATCAACCAACAATAATAAAAAGTACCTTGCAAAAGGGAACGCTGAGCGTAATCCCAACATAGTTCCTAGTGCCCCTTGAGAGCCCTTCACAGGGAATACAGGGGGCAGTCCTGGGTTAACGTAAACCGTATTAACAAGCTGAAAAGAGTAACATAGTAATTAGGGTTGCATATCTCACGAACACTGATAGCACTGGAAGATAGTTGGAAGCTTCGGCTTGGATGGTTAAGAGAAGGACGTTTGGGTCCGGGAGCTTCGGATCGATTGTTTGAGACAGACATTTTTAGTCCGGGGAGCTTCGGTTTTTGGATACGTTAAATTTGCATGTGCATAAAAGGAAAGAAAAATTAAGGTGGTGGGTCTTCGGTATTGGAGGGTCGATGCACCGACGCCAATACGCTGACTCGGCAAGTGTGGCTAGCACTTCGCCAACCGAAGTCCGGTGCGCCAGCCGGCAAGTGTACGCAGGAGTCCGCTTCGTGCACCAAGAGTTGAGGCGTACGATAGGTCTGACCGGTAGTGCTTTACTGGTTTAGAGGTGGGTGAAGCCCAACCCACCACCTCCGTCTGCCACTACGGAGGTATCGTGGGAGGTTACGGCTCCAGAAAGGAGGAACTAAAGGTTTGTGTGCAAAGAGTCAGGTGTGTGTGTTGCACTTGCATGATCCATCATACACACTTGCATGTCATAGCATAATCGATTCATTTTACCCTGATACCTAAAGTATAAGTGGAATGGGATGATTATACGTTAGGCCCTGCAAAACGACCCCTTGGTCTATAAGCTTGTGTGGGCAAGTTTATAAATTAAGGTTAAATTCTTTATATATATATTGATGTTAATAACCGACACCCCAACATATAAATTGGTATGAGACTTTTTATATGATGGGAGCCTTGCAGAAGACCCCTTGACTTATGTGTTCTCGCATAAGTGAAGGTTACTTTTCATATTTCATCTTATTGTCAATATCTATTATAGTATTGCTAGTATAGGTCCGCTGCCATCTGTTTTTTGATTATTCTCCACCTTCAAGTCCTCCCCTTTCTTCCTCTCTGCTCGGTGCCTAGGAGCCATGGGGGAATGGGTGGGGGATGATAGGACTTAGACTTTTAGACTAACGGTTTTTGAACCGCATCATTTTAGGGAACCGTGGAGCCCAGCATGGAGGAGCAGCCCCAGAGATCGGTGCGCTTGGAGATGGGGCAGTCTAGCTCCGGAGTTCATACAGCCGGGACCGTGAGTCTCGACCTTTAGTAGATCTTTAGCATTTGATTCCGCATGAGTGATTTGTAGTGAGGACATGATGTACCGGGCATAAGACTGAATTTTACTTCTCTAATGTGTTTATCTGTGGACACTTCCTTCGTGGAGGTTTATTTACTATGATATGTGATTTTCTGTGGACTGCTAGTTTGCATTCTCTTTGTTTTGCTACTTTTCTGTGATCGAATTTGGCAGGCAGAATCGACGATTTGTGGTGATGACCCTTCAGGGCGTGAAGGAGTCACCGCAAAACGACGGTTCTGGGCCTAAGACCCCGGTGTTGTAAAAGAAAAAAGGCGGGTCTTACAAGTGGTATCAGAGCAGACCTCGATCGAAAAGTAGCAGTCCACAACCCTGGGTCACCCTCGCACGAGTTTAGTTTGGGGACAAACTAAGCAGCGGAAGCAGTGGTGTGTCCATATGAGGGATCACATGTAAATTGTCCACTTCTTATTAGGTATTGAGTCGATTACCTAGTAATGTTGTTCATTTTGCAGCCCCCAGCTCAGCCCACCCCTCAAGGCGGAGCTCAGCAGACTCCGGACATTACACCACCTCCCCTAGTCCCCACTCCTTTCCTTCAGTCAGACATGGGGCAAACTCTTACAGCTATCCTTGAGGACTTCCGGACTCAACAGGCTCCGGCCCCGCAGCCAAACCCGGGGGCCAACTAGATGAGCACCTTCCGAGGACTCTCTCCCCCGTCCTACTTGGGGACAGAGTCGGCAATGAGGATTGAGGAGTAGCTGGATATTTTGTACGAGATGCTGACCGGGATACGGTGCCCCTGGGAGGAGAGGGTGTCTTTGGTGGTATCTTGCTTGGAGTCCCATGCCAAGAGGTGGTGGAAGACGCTGTTGGACATGACGTTTGCCGAGAGGGAGGTTTCGGAAATTACCTGAGAGGAATTCAGGGCCACGCTGCTAGAGCATTTTGTTCCGCAGTCGGCCAGGGATGAGTTGGAGGAGCGGTTCTTACAGCTGAAGCAGGGCACCAGGACGGTGGTGGAGTACCATCGAGAGTTCGACCATTTGGCTCGATATGCAGGTTCTTACCATCTGGACGAAGCAAGATACATAAAGAGGTTCTATAAGGGTCTGAAAGAGGAGTTGAGGGAGGCCTTGCTGTTTGTATCCGACGGGCCTATCTCCCGGATTTTGGAGATGGCAAAGAGGTTTGAGGCTGATTTTCACATCACTCGGGGCCGGAAGCGGCAAGCGGAGGATCAGGGCCGGAGGGCCAGAAATGATCAACGGCGAGGTGCTATACCAGATGGGAGAAGGATAGAGGACCAGCCTGGTCAGGAGGTGAGGCAGGAGCCGAGAGAGCAGGTGATATTGGCCACTCAACCTCTTCGGATACAGGAGATGCCGAGAACCGGGGGTATTGCGTATCCCCCACCAGAGTGCTTCCATTGTCATCAGGTTGGACACCTCCGGAGAAACTGCCCCATGAGGGGGGCACCACCTCCTGCACCACAGGGTGGCCCACATGCTCAGCATTTCGGAGGCCGAGGACGCGGACGAGGACGTGGTTACCAGGGAGGGGATCGAAGACAAGAAAGGGAGCAGGTGTATGCTTTGGACCTGGCACAGCCTCGGAACCCAGAGCAGGTCATAGCAGGTATGCCAAGATATTTAAATTATTTGAATTGAATTCCCTTTCTCAATTGCCCAACAAGTAGAACTGCCCTAAGTAGAATAAATAAGAAAGAAAATTCGTTATAAAATACAAAGACATTTAACCGTCCCAGGTATAGTCTTCATCAGCGGCAAGCCCGCCTATACTCTGTTCGACACCGGTGCCTTGCACTCGTTTATGTCGGAGGCCTTTCTGGAAGGGGTGGAATGAGTGGAGCGGTTCACAGGCCGGATGAGGAGGGTGCGTCTACCCGACGGATCAGAGATACTCACCTCTGCCCACTACAGCATGGAGGCGGAAATTGGAGGGAAGTCATTCGAAGTATCGGCTACGATCCTGAGGATGCCAGTCTTTGAGCTGATCCTGGGCATGACTTGGTTACACTAGAACCATGCCCAGATTGATTGTCAAGAAAAGAGGATCACCGTGAGGCAAGGGGACTATGTCATCATCATCGAAGGTATAAGACATGCCTCTCGTACACCCTTATCTTCAGTACAGGCCGTTAAGGCCTATTTACAGGGGGAGGAGGTCTACGAGGTGCTTTTTGAAATGGCGGAGGCCACAGATTCTATATCGAATATCCCGGTGGTGCCGGAGTTTGCAGATGTATTTCCAGAAAAATTACCCGGATTACCCCCGCACAGGGAGCAGGACTTTCAGATACAGCTTGTGCCGGGGGCCAAGCCGGCATCTAAGGCCCCTTACCGGATTGCCCCAAGGTAATTCACGGAGTTTCGGAGCCACCTTTTAGGAGCTAGTGGAGGCCAGATTTGTCCGGCCAAGCTCTTCACCATGGGGAGCTCCGGTATTGTTTGTCAAAAAGAAAGACGGGACACTCAGATTGTGCATCGGCTACCGAGCACTAAATCGACTGACGGTCCAGAACACCTATCCACTGCCAAGGATAGACGAGCTGTTCGACCAGCTGCAGGGGGCGCAGTTCTTTTCGAAATTAGATTTGAGGTCGGGCTACTACCAGCTTCGGATTCGAGAGGAGGATATTCAGAAGACTGCTTTTAATAGCAGGTATGGATTATTTGAGTTTACGGTGATGCCCTTCGGGCTCACAAATGCACCCTCGATGTTCATGACCCTCATGAAACAGGTTTTCAAGGAGTATCTAGATGAGTTTGTCATTGTGTGTATCGATGACATCCTAATCTACTCGAGGACGGAGGAGGAGCACACTCGCCATCTGGCACTGAACCTACAGAGACTGCGGGAGAATCATTTATATGCAAAGTTTAGCAAATGTCAGTTCTGGTTGGACAAGGTGGGCTTCTTAGGCCATATTATCAGTGGAGCCGGGTTGGCAGTGGATCCGGCAAAGATTCAGGCAGTTCGGGATTGGCCGCAGTTGAAGGCAGCCACCGATGTATGAAGTTTCCTAGGACTTGCCGGTTATTACCGGAAGTTCGTGGAGGGATTCTCTCGAATCGCCCTCCCACTCAAATCTTTGATGAAGAAGGAGGTACCTTTCGTGTGGACCCCGCAGTGCTAGGCAGCTTTCCCGAAGCTGAAGGATCGACTCATCTCAGCTCCCATACATTCTCTCCCCTAGGGGAGAGAAGGATTTCAGGTTTATTCCGATGCTTCCTACCAGGGTATGGGAGCTGTACTGATGCAGAAGGGTCATGTGATTGCTTATGCGTCTCGCCAGTTGAAGAAGCACGAACAGAACTATCCGGTGCACGACCTTGAGATGGGGGTGGTCGTTTTTTGCTTTGAAGGTCTGGCGCCACTATCTTTATGGAGTCCACTGCGACATCTACTCCGACCACAAGAACCTGAAATACGTGGACACGCAGAAGGAACTGAACATCAGGCAGAGGCGCTGGGTGTAAAGCCCCGAAACTCAAAAGTGCGACGGGGGACGTTTTGGGTCAGTTTTGGGTTCTTGCAGAAGGCACATGGCCTGGGACACGGGCGTGTACCAGGGCGTGTCAAGCTTGTGTCGACACTCAGCCGGCGAAGTCGACATTTTTGCTCTCGACATTGTGTCGAGACTGGGCACACGGCCTGCGACACGGCCGTGTCGCAGGGCGTGTCGACCCGTGTCGACACTCAGCCCGCGAAGTCGACACTCTGCGCTCGATGAAGTGTCGAGACATGGCACACGGCCTGCGACACGGGCGTGTCGCAGGGCGTGTCGACACTTGTCCCGGGGAGTCGACGAATTTTGCTTGACGATGTGACGAGACAAGGCACACGGCCTAGGACACGGGCGTGTCCAAGGCCATGTCGCGAGGTCGATGAACTTCGCTCGATGAAGTGTCGAGTGTCGAGACCGTGTACACGGCCTGGATCCCAGCTGTGTTGAGGTAGACACGGGCAAGGACATGGGCGTGTCCTAGAACCCATACAGTTCTCGGGTTATTTTCGGGATAAATCGTTGGGGATACATGGCCGGCCATACGGCCGTGTTAGGTGGAACACGGGCGTGTCAGGTCGAACACGGGCGTGTTTGATACCCGTGTGTTGTTCCAGGCGCGTCGATTTTGACGGAGAATGAGGCACACGGCCCTGGACACGGGCGTGTGCCAGGCCGTGTTCGGTCCAGATTGGACATTTCAGTCCCGTATCAAAGCCGTTCGTTTCTTTAATTGATGATCCAATGGCTGGGGGTTGTTCCTGATGGGATATACCCTGGATTGGGCCTTAGAAACCCTCACTTTTACATGAGTGGTTATCTTTCTAAAGCTTAGAGAGAGAGGAGAGCCAAGGAAGGAAGAAGAAGCTAGATCCGGCCATTGGAGAAGCTTCGAAGCTCCAAATCGCGAGCCGACTCCGGATCCACGGAGGCAAAGCTAGTGCGGTGCTTTTCATCCGCTTACTTTTCCATGGCGCCAAAGAAGAACACAAGGGTAACGATCCTCTTCTTGAGTATGTGTAGCTCTCCTTCTTTGCATAGGAAGCCCGCTCTCGCGAGTTTGCGGTGAGTTGGAGGCATTCGTTAGGGTAGATATGTAAAGTCCCCGTTGTGTTGAGTCCGTAAGCGAGAACGGACATAGGCATGATGTGTGAAGCCTATCCGGACATGTTGGTCTTGATCGGTGATGTTGCATTGCATAATGCCGGAGAAGACTCCGTGCTATTGGTTGTTTTTCTGGTTTTCTACACGGTAGATTGCAACAGGGAGCCTTGTGGATTAACCCAAAGGTGCACCCAGAAAACTGGGCGGATGCGTGATCTTGCCAACTTGGAGGCCTGAGATCCAACTTGAACATAACCGAGTTATGTGAAGTGTGTGACGAAAATGGGACTGGGGAGAAGTTTGACCCGCGCATATAGCTTAAATTGTCGTTGCGACGTGAGCACGGGTTAGATGGAACCGTACCCATTTCTATGTCGTTCGGTTAAAGAGACCTAAGGTGACGTGGCACTTGCCGTTGGCATAGATGAGTGTCTTCAGCGATCTATGGCTTAAACTGTCGTGACCCATGCCGGTAGGACAAATTGCTCATAGGTTTGTCCGTCAAAGTGGCGGTGGTGAGTCCAGAATGTCTATGGCTTTAATTGACGTGACATCGACCGGTTCACAAAGAATGTGCCCTGAGAGCACGGGGCGTGTGGCCGTGCGAGCCAACGTCTGTGATGAAATGAATATTATTATATTGCTCGCTTATGCTAATGAAATGCAGGGAAGGAGCATCGCCGGCCCGAGTTGGGGGCGAGATCGTTATAATTTGGTCAGCATTGCTGACCGTTTCCTAGTTTTGCCACCGTGCGGTGGTTTGTTGCTTGCAGGTGCTGCTGGACCAAGCTGTCAATAGCGGGCTAAAGCCCAATTTGCGAAGCCGGCCCTCGAAGGCGTAATTGGAGTGTTTACTGTTCTTATTCATGTATGACCGGCCTGCGTGTCGTGGTTTGTAAAACATATAATATCAAGTGAACCATTTTGTAAGGCCTTAAGGCTTGTACTGGTGTATGTATAACATTCCTATTTGGTATTAGTGGACATTCATGCTTTAGTGCTGGGTTCTTTATTGCAACTTTTATAAACTGCTTCCGCTAGAATGCTCTGTGTAGGACGTTATGATTGGTTGGATGGTTTCCATGAGTAACCACTCGGTCTGTCTGTGGTATATGGCGTCGGGCCCCGGCCGGACCTACTGCTATATGTTATGCAACAGATAGGGGTGTTACAATTTGGTATCAGACTACTGGTTTTGGTCGGGCTTAAGATGAATTCATGGGCGAATTCTTTTTAAGGGGTGGTGAGCACATTGTGTGCGTCATCATTATAACGGTAAAAGAACCCATGAATGTCCACTTAGGAATGAAAATACACGTGTTTGAGGAACCTGCGTGTTCCTATAATTGCTGTTTGCAATTTTATTTGGTCGCTTAACGGTGTTTTGTCCCACTATAGGTGACCAGAAGTGGTGCTGGGCCGTCGGAACGTCGAGTTTTTGAGGCTAGTAGTGCACCAGATGTTGCTCCTGCAACACCTCTATCAGCTGAGAACATACGATTGGTGGCCGAAGCAGTGTTGGCCATGATAAATGCGCAGCTTGTAAGGCAAACGCAGCAGCCCGCTCCTGGGATGGAGCAGGAACCTCTTCTAGAGGTTGAGCCGAGGAGAGTGGAACAGGTGGTAGTGGAGCCGGTGGTTCCAAGGAGGGCAACCGAGAGACAGCTCAAGCATGTCATGAGCTTTAATCATCCGGTATTCTCGGGGTTGGGGACCCCATCTCAAGCTGAAGACTGGCTCTCCAGGGTGAAGAGAGTCATGAGAGCAGCGGAGACGGAGGAGTGGCAAATGACCACCAGTGCTACGTTCCTTTTGGACGGTGAAGCGAGATTATGGTGGGAAGGTTTGGAGCTGCATCATTTGAGAGGTAGACAACTTACAGACGTCCTGATGGAAGAGTTCTCGGGATTGTTCTTAGCAAGGTACCTCCCTTCTACTCAGAGAATTTCGGACAAGAACGAGTTCCTGAAGTTGGTGCAGGGTGAGAAGAGTGTGGATGAATATCTCCATGAGTTTACTCGTTTGAGTCGATATGCTAGCTGAAAGTCTACCTAGTGTCAACTACCTTCACATAAGGGGGGGGGGGGGAATAGGTGACGTGCAGCGTTTTTGCGAAATTAAAATTGTACCTGCACAATAAAACAAAACAGCACAGCAAAGAAAGGACACAAGCAATTTATAGTGGTTCCCCGATTCGGGTACATCCACTTTCCCCCTTCGACCTATCTCCCAACACGGGACGACTCGGTCACTTCACCAACATGATTGAAATCCAATCCTTGCACTATCGGAAGGAACCCTTCCACACGTAGGAGACAACACTCCCACAACACGGGTTGCACCCAACCCTTACAACTAGGAACCAACGTTCCTTTACAACAAAAATGAAACTAGAATGCACAAGAAATACAAACTACTTTTGGAGACTAAGGTGTCCCTCTTCGTTCGATGACGTGTTCTTGGAGTCAACGAAGAGTCCACAACCCTAGATCTCTCTTGGAGAGAATCTCCCCGAAACCGGCGGCGGCAAGAGGGGTGGCGGCTCGGTTCTCGGGATCGGCGGCGACAACGGTGTGCGGCTGCTGCACTTTGTAGATTCAAACTTCATAGCAAAGCTAGCAAGGTCTTCCAACGGTCACACTAGGATCGATCGTCTCGATCGATTCGGAAGGGGAAGGCTTTCCCGATCAACGAATCAAGAGACAAGGAATCTCTGGTTAGACGCGTGAGACGCTATGCTTGGCTAAGCTTCTGTGACCGGGAGATGTGGAAGAAACCACGATCAAACGGCCGGCGATCGACTAGCACGAGCAGCGACGGCGGAGGAGCAGGTATCGCGATCTAGGTCACGTCGGCGGCTCCTGAATATTTTTCTGTCGTCAACTTTACTGTTCAAAATACGCGTGTATTTATACGGTAGAATACTCCTTTATGACCGTTATGGGTCCCACCTGAAGAAACCCTAATTCCAGTTCAAAACAGAGCCTTAACATTTGATCTGGTCCAGTGGTATCCATAAAATTGCCCAAGTCAAATTCGGTGAGAATCGAAGGTGATTCTCGACGAGTTGGCGAGAATCAGCCGGTGATTCTCGACGATTCGGCAAGAATCACTAGTGATTCTCGCCGAATCACTTGATGATTCTCGACGATTATGACTTAGCGCCAGATTTGCACGCTTTGATGTAGCCGTATAGAGACGGCGAGAATCAACCAGTGATTCTCGACGATTCGGCGAGAATCACTAGAGAATCACTAGTGATTCTCACCGAATCGGCGAGAATCACTTGGTGATTCTCGTCGAATAATACTTAGATGATTTTTCGTCTTTCTGCCTATGAGCTGCTCTTTGACTCATCCTTGCTCCTTGTCTGCTCTTGCATTATCACAGCCCTGTACTTGAAAATAAGTACACTCCAATAGAGAGAGTACACGTAGGCCAATACACTGATCTGCTCAACGAGGGATTACGTCGTGCAGACCCGTGTATATTGACCTACTGCACCCTGACATTGGAGTGCACTTAGCATGGAATAACTGCAAGCACAACTTAAAAGGTTTCATCAAATACATTGTGAATTCATCCTAGCTTGACAGGTGGCTTCGTCAAATCCAGGTAATTGTGGATACATTACCCAACAATCTCCCCCTATTTGAAGAAGCCTAAACCCTACAAGCTAAGGTGAATAGAGCGTATGGGAATGAAAAGCATGAACGTAAAATGGAGTTGAGAGAGATATTCATTACCAATACCAATTTCTTGAGAGCAAACTTGGAGCCACCTTAGCCTTAGCCGAGAGGGTAATATATCTCCCCCTTTTCGGCTTCTGCAAATCTTGGTCTGTTGCATATGGCCCCTTGCTCCCCCTCAGTTCTTGCACCTGTGCGCACACTTGAGTTCGTGACAGAGGCTCCCCTAGATGCATGAGCATGGAGCTTCTGTAGTCTTCATTCCTCATAGTTTAGCATCCCCAATTCAGTTTTGAAAAGACTGAACTTGGCTTCGTCTAAGGGCTTTGTGAAAATATCTGCAATCTGCTTGTCCGTGGGGACATAACAGAGAGAGATGTCCTTGTTCTCCACGTGCTCCCGAATGAAGTGGTAGCGCACTTCAATATGCTTCGTTCTGCTGTGCGATACCAGATTGTTGGCAATTGCAATTGCACTGGAGGAGTCGCAGTACATTGGTACTTCCTTGAACTGAAGGTCGTAGTCGGCTAACTGGTTTCTGATCCATAGGAGTTGTGCGCAACAGCTGCCTGCCGAGATGTACTCAGACTCTGCTATGGAGGTTGCTACACAATTCTGTTTCTTGCTATTCCATGAAATAAGCCTTCTTCCGAGGAATTGACACGTCCCGGAAGTGCTTTTCCTGTCATCCCTGCTCCCTGCAAAATCAGCATCTGAAAAACCTATTAGCTCGACATCATTGTTTCTCGGGTACCACAAGCCAAGATTCGGAGTACCTTTAAGGTATCTGAGAATTCGCTTTGCAGCGACATAGTGAGATTCCTTAGTGTTCACCTTATATCTGGCACAGACACATGTGGAGAACATGATATCCGGTCTACTGGCAGTAAGGTAGAGCAGGGATCCTATGATGCTTCTGTATTTGGTTTCATCGAAAGGTTTGCCTTTCTCATCCTTATCCAGAGACAACGTGGATCCCATTGGAGTCCTCATAGAGGTTGCATTCTCCATACCGAATTTCCTGAGGAGTTCATTTGTGAACTTCGTTTGAGAGATGAAGATTCCATCCTCAGACTGTTTCACTTGAAGTCCCAAGAAATACTTTAGCTCTCCCATACTGCTCATTTCAAACTTTCCTTGCACAAGTTTAGAAAACTTTTTGCAAAGATTGTTGTCCGTTGAGCCGAATATAATGTCATCGACATAGATTTGCACCAGCAAAATCTTGCCTTTGACTTCCCCGAGAAACAATGTCTTATCTATTTTACCTCTAGAGAACTTGTTCTCAAGAAGAAAACTAGATAAGGTCTCATACCAAGCTCGTGGAGCTTGTTGTAAACTATATAGAGCTTTATTAAGAAAATATACATGATTGAGATAAGTAGGATTGACAAAACCTGGGGGTTGAGTGACGTATACTTCCTCTTTCAGGTCTCCATTCAAGAATGCTGATTTCACATCCATTTGATAGACAATGAATCCTTTGTGCGAAGCATATGCCAGGAAAAATCTGATTGCCTCGAGCCTTGCCACTGGTGCAAAGGTCTGGTCGAAGTCAATCCCCTCCTCCTGTCTGTAACCTTGATCCACCAGCCTGGCCTTGTTCGTTATGATGACACCATGTTCATCCAGTTTATTTCTGAAGATCCACTTGGTGCCAATCACATTCTGCTTTTGTGGTCTGGGAACCAGCATCCAAATGTTGCATCGTTCGAATTGATGCAGTTCATCTTGCATGGCCAAAATCCATGATGCATCTTTGTTCGCCTCAGCGAACTTCTTTGGCTCAACCTGCGACAGGAAACTAAGATGCAAAATCTCGTTAATAGTACCTCTTCGAGTTCTGACACCGTCACGAGGATCTCCAATGATCTGATCTCTAGGATGATCCCTCACGTGCCGGAGCTCTAGAAGTCTGGCGTCTGGAGCTACGACTACTTCTTGGGCTTCTCCTTCTTCTAAGAGATTTTCTTCATTTTGATCTTCAACATTCCCAGTTGACGTTGAGGTGGAAACTTTGACGTACTTAGGAGTTTCATCTTTAGCGGTCTCATCGAGACACAGCTGTTCGAGTCGTGCACCTGCATCTTCAAGGATACCGCTGGAAGAATTGCTGTTAAGCAAGCTTCCTTCATCAAATACAACATTAATTGATTCCTCTACCACTAGGGTTTTCTTATTGAAGACCCTATATGCCCGATTGTGGGTACTATAGCCCATGAATATGCCTTCGAAGCATTTCTCACCAAATTTAGTACGCGGGTACTTCTCATTATTCAGTACATAACATCTGCAACCAAAGATCCTAAAGTAGGACATGGTTGGTTTCCCGCCTATCAGTAGCTCATAAGGCGTCTTACGATGATGCTTGTTGATCAATGCTCGGTTTTGTACATGACAAGCTGTATTGACCGCCTCTGCCCAGAAGTATTCTGGGAGAGAAGCGTCTTTCAACATTGTCGTGCAAGCTTCAATGAGAGTTCTATTTCTCCTCTCCGCAACTCCATTTTGCTGAGGAGTGCGCGGGGAGGAAAACTCATGAAAGATACCTTGTTCTTCACAAAACTCTGTCATAGCACCAGATTCGAATTCTGTTCCATGGTCACTTCTGATTTTGACCACTGAGCAGTTAAATTCGTTCTAAACCTGCTTGACAAAACTAGTGAAGATGTCAAACGTATCTGACTTTCGTTTTAAGAAGAACACCCATGTAAACCGAGAGTGATCATCAACTATCACAAGCGTATAGGACTTGCCTCCCAAGCTATGAACTTGCATTGGACCAAACAAGTCCATATGCAGAAGATAAAGACATCGGGAAGAGTCTTTGTCTGCAAAGCTCTTAAAGGTAGCCCGAGTCTGTTTGCCCATCTGGCATGCAGGACAGGGGCTATCTTGGATGCACTTGATAATGGGAGCATCCCTTACTAAGTTTTTAGAAAACAGCATACTAATTGTTTTGAAATTAATATGTGCCAATCTCTTGTGCCATTGTTCACAAAGAGATGCACTGCCTGTTGCCACTAGGCATACGGGGGTAGATGAATCTAAACTAAGAAAATTTAAGCAGAAGATATTTCTGCTCCTAATGCCTGTTAGTACCGTCTCAGAAGAGGCACATGATATTATCAGACATTTATCCTTGCAGAACTTAACGTCATAACCTTTATCACATAACTGACTTACACTGATCAGGTTATGGTTTAACCCTTCAACATAAGCCACGTCGGTGATAGAGATTATACCGTTGGAAATCATACCATAACCTCTGGTAACTCCTCGATCTGACCCCCCAAAGATGACTTTGGGACCATTCTCGACTGGAGTGTAATCACGCAGCAAGCTTCTTGTCCCAGTCATATGCCGGGAGCATCCACTGTCCAAGTACCATATTGGCATTTTGGTGGCCTTTGGACATTCCTGCAAAACAAAATTAATTTCCCTTAGGAACCCAATTAAACTTGGGTCCTAGATTCTTGGTTAGCATACTCCCCCTCGGGTGGTTAACCTTACGAGTGGTCGGCCTCGCATTGCTAACATAGGGAGTCTCGTTATACCTCGGATTAAACCAACAATCCACGGCAAAGTGACCGACTTTGCCACAACACCAACAGTCAAATATGTTGTACCTCTTCCTAGGCTCCTGCTTTACCCTGAGAATGGTGGGTACAGCCGTTGCCTTGGATCTGGAGGTGGAGGCATCATAGTGATTGCAGTCACATGAATCCTTCACCTTCTGTTTCTTCAGTACAATAGGCTTGGCTTTTGGTGCCTGCTTTCCATTATGGCCGCTGGAGAACTGACCATAATTTCCCATGTGGATTTCCTCATAAGGTGCCTTGAAGACACTCTCACCGAAGTTGCGGGGGAAAGTCCAACCATCATATCGGCTCTTTGGCTTTGCAACCGAGGGCCGGAAATGATGACCAAAGGTTGACTCAAAGTCATGTTGGTTGCAAGGAAAGCCAGGCTTTCTGAACGCAACAGGACTGAGGGGAGCTTTTCCATTTTCAGTAGCAGAGGCCTTCTTGGCAGCCTTATTCTTTCTCTGGTTCCTGTTTCTCCTCGACGAGGAACCAGATACCCCTACATGCCCCAAGCCAGCTCCTTTGGCCTGAGCAGAGAAGGTATCAACAACTGGAAGAACTGTTTTTGGCATAGAGAAGCTCTTGACGATCTTCCGTTCTGCCGCAAGTTGTTCTTCCAACTTGTCGACTTCCTCCTGCTTAAGATCAAGGAGCTTAAGAGACTCTGAATGCTTTGAAGTCAGGTCTAGGTGCTCCTGTCGAAGAGAGATCAAACTGGTGATTTCTTCCCTTAGGGAGACACTCTCACCCTTAAGGAATTTCACTTCCTTTTTCTCAGCCTTCAATCTCTTACGGCACTCCTCGAAAGTGTTGAGCAGAAGTTCATACTTCTCAAGGAGCTCCGCTTCGCGGGATGAAAGGTTATCCTCAGGGTCATCATCCTGAGACTCAGGATCAGAGTCAAAGTCGGAGAGAGGGGTGTGAGCTTTTACCTTCCCCGTAAATGGGGGGCATTCTCCTTCTGAGTCGGAGCGACCCACCAGCCCGAAGTAGGCTTCCTCATCATCACTGGAGTCTGAGGAATCAGATTCACTCAGTGTCTTTGGCTTTTTGGCGATGTAGCTCCTCTCTTTCTTCTTATCTCTAGAGGACTTGTGCTCCTCTCCCTTCCCATTTTCTCTCTTGCCTTGGTGGCAGTCGGCCACGACGTGTCCTGGCTTATTGCATCCAAAACAAATATTGTCAGAGGAGCGATGTTTGTTCGGTTTAGATGCGTACCTGTCAGAAGAATAATTTTTCTTCTGAAGCCTGGAGGTGGAGCCGTCTCTCTTTCTTTGATTCCTCATCTTGAGGAACTTCTTGAATTCTCGGGTGATGAGGGAGAAATCTTCCTCAGACAACTCTGAGCTGGAGGAGCATGGCTCGGAGTCCTCCTCCTCATCCTTTTTCCTGGCACGGTATGAAACCGCACCCTTGCCCTTCCTGGAGTGAATGGCTTTTAGAGCCACAGTCTTTTCCTTGGCTGCAGCCTTCTCTGCTTCTTCTTCTGCTTTCCGACTGTTCAGTTGAAGCTCATAGGACATCAGCTTCCCAAACATAATTTGCGGGTCTGTTTCAGCTAGTCTGCCAAACTCTCGGATGGCGCAGATCTTTGTGTCCCATTCTTTAGTAAGGGACCTAAGGAATTTATCATTAAGTTCACCATCAGTGAACACTCTTCCATATCCTTTGAGGGCATTGACGATCTTGAGGAAGTTCTCGAAGGTGACTCCGGTCTCTTCCTTAGGACCTTGTCTGAAGGCCTCATATTTCTGGTTCAGGAGGGATCTCCGATCATCCCTCACTTCATCAGTGCCCTCCATTAGGATAATCAGGCAGTGCCAGATCTCCTTTACTGTCCTGCAGTTGCAGAAGTTCTGCATCATTGAGTCATCGACCGCGCTGACCAGAATGTTCTGTGCCTTCTTGTCAAGTCCCACCAACACCATCTCGTCCTTGTCCATTTCAGAAATTTTCTTTGGCACTTTCTTGGTAGGATCAATGGTGGAGACCTTAGTGGGGACATAAGTCCCTCCTTGATGGTTAAAAAGTCGGAAATTATTTGCGGGTCACGCGGCGACCCGGCGGTTTTATTTGAGAAAAAGGCAAAGTGATTTTATTTAGGAAAACGGTCGCGCGTATTTATTTATTTATCTTGGATATAAAAAAGGTTTAGAAATCGAGTTTAACGAAAGGAGGCAAGTGCACCTATCGTGAGTAGTACAGGATATTCCGGGTGGAATATCGAGGTCGTATTGTTCTCGGGCCGGTTCGATTATTTCTACTCTTCCATGGAGGGGACTATTATTTTACCGATAATTATTTTGTCGGGATATTTTATATATAATAAAAAGCAGAAAATGGCAGAAAGAAAATGAAAGCAATAAAAAGATAGCTTGAAGGTGGTGCCGATGAAGAGCTTAGCTCGATGGCACCGAAAAAACAATGAACTAAAATAGACTTTAAATAAAAAGAGCTCCTAAATTTCTAATTAATTAAGGCGGAGACTTGGCCGTGGAGGTTCCACTAAAATGAGCTCACCTAGCTATAGGGCTATCGCTCACCTGAACGCTAAGACTATTCGACCGGGCTCTCGTCCGACGAAGGATCCTCTTAAACGCCCGCATTACGCTAAGAACCCCGCTATTGGGTGGGGAACCCAATCCGGTAGAGTTGGCGCGCCTCCTCTCTCGAGGGTTAGTGCGGAACTCTCTTTGCCAAGGGGTGATCTGTCCATACGCACGGCCTCTCGGCGAGCGTATGGAAAACGGAAATAGGGCCCACACATCGATATGTGGTCCTACGCGTCGTTAACCCCGGGCAAACCTTAAGTACTTTTAATTAATTAGAAAGATTAGACCTTTAATTATTTTAAGCTATTTTATCTGTCCCAATGCTCTTCGATGCCGAGGGCTAAGAACTGTTAGCCACTCATCGGAATGGGGACGGCTTGCGAGAAAAGCAGAAAATAAAGCGATAAAGAAAGCAGTAAATGAAAGCAAGAAATAAAGCAGTAAATGAAAACTGAAAAGTGCAAGTCCTACTCAAACGAGTAGGACTGAAGAAAGCAGTAAATTGCGAGTCCCGGCGCAAAATGCGTGGGCGGGAGAAATGAAAGCAGTAAAACGCACACACGCAAGTCCTACTCAAATGAGTAGGAGAAAATAAATACGGGTCCTACTCAAACGAGTAGGACAAAATAAATGCAACGCACACACACTCTCTCTCGACATAAATGAAAACTCACACGCACTCTACATGAAAGTAAAACACACGCACACACTCGACAGAATTAAAAATAAGCAAAAGCGCCATTTAACTCTTAACGAGTAGGCGGAAATAATTGCGCACAACACAAAAAATTGCAAAAAACTAAGTTAACGAAAAATTAAAACAACTGCATTTCTACCGCTAGAATGCGGTAGAAATGCATAAAAGCGAAAATAAAAATTAAGAGCGAAAAAGTTTGCAATAAACGCAAAATGCAAGTGCTCGAAATTAAAACGAATACATTTCTACCCGCTAAAATGCGGTAGAAATGCGTAAAAAAGAACGAAAAAATTAAAAGAGGAAAAGTTTTTGAAAATAAAATTGAAATGCAAGTGTTTGGAAAACAAAATAACAACATATCCCCTCTTATAATGCTATAAAAACTCCTAAAAAGTGGAAGAAAAGATAAAAGGACGAAAAATTCTAAAAAAAGTCTAAGTAAACGAATGACAAAACCACTTTAAAATCGTTTTTATAGTTTCATAAGGACGGGTTTTAGACAAAAACTAAATAGCTATTATGAAAATGAAGACATCTACTTAACAATAAAAAGAAGAAATAACATTTAACTCTCATACACAACGCACGTATAAAAAGAACGAAAAACTAAGTAAACAAAATGAAAAAGTAAGATTGCAAGGGTGTGAGTTGCATAGATACATTCCAAAGGCGAAATAAGAGAAGAAAACAATTTCATTAAATGAAAAGACGAGTTACAAAGACACGAAAATAAAACTAAGGAGGGGGGGGGGAGAAATTATCCCTTACATAAGCCTTGGAAGCATTTCGGCAGCACAACCCTATACAAAATGGTGCCCAAAAGGGGAACAGAAATCCTAAGCAGCAGCTCTGAATTTATAGAAAAAATTTACAAGGGTCACGCCCTTGGTCACGGGCGTGACAGGGGGCGTGACAGTACTATTTGGAAGGCGGCCGGCGATTGACGGGAAAGTTGACTTCGGCCTGGACACGTGTCGGTCTCGCAGAGGTCACGCCCTTGGTCACGGGCGTGACAGGGGGCGTGACAGGCAGGTGGATCTGGGCCGGTGCGCCAAAAAGTCGCCGCGCGGGTCTTGTCGGGCTAGCTGGAAAGGTCACGCCCCAGGTCACGGGCGTGACTCTGGGCGTGACAGCGGTGTCGACACTCGACGAATGTCGAGATGAAATCGTCGAGTGGAGTGTCACGGGCTTGGGTCACGGGCGTGACTCGGGTGACACGGGCGTGACAGGCTTTGAACTTCAGAAAATTGCTGATTTCATCACGGCTTTGATGTGTCACGTCACGCCCTGGTCACGGGCGTGACCCAATTGTCACGGGCGTGACATGTCAAATTTTGGCAGATTTTGATTTTTTCTGAAAAATAAAATAAACAAAGTTAGTATAATATTTACAAAAATAGGAGCATTTTATTGAATAAAAAAAAGTAAAAACGACAAAAATAAATGAAAACAACTAAATAAATGTACACAAAAATAGGTATATTTACAATTCATCAAATACCCCCCATACTTAAGCTTTTGCTATTCCAGAGCAAAAGTTGGAGATGAACTTATAAGGAATAAAAGAAATCCTAATTTAGCTACCGCTTGAATTAATTAAAAGGAAGATCAAAGTAAACATCCGGGGTTAAAGAATTAAATCCTAATTTATGAAATGTTATGAATAGAGGAAGAGTTTCAAAAAGACTTCTAGAAAAAATAAAATAGAAAGCAAAAATTTATTTTTGTTAGTTTAACAAAGATGGATTGGATTTATATACAAAAAACTTTAGCTTAAAAGAATTAAAGGAAATAATGCAATTAAAAATTATGCTCTCACAAAAAAATTTTAAATTAAGTCTAGAATCATTGAAATAGGCTAAGTGGTTTGGTGGATTATGAAGAAGGCTTGAATATTGAGGTGAGGTAATTTTTTCTCGAACCTCCAATTTTTTTCTTTTTGATAGTTAGGAAAATGAAATCTTATTTTCCTAACATATAATAATTTTTTTCTTTCTTCATAAGGATAAAAACAACCCAATGTATATTTGTAGGAGTAATGAATTTTATCCTCTTACTCCATATATAATCTTTTAAATATTGGGTGCCTATGTTTACGGAACGAAATCTTATTCCCATTGACATATGATCTTTAAGGGATAGAAAAACATGTCGAGTAAGACATGAAAAAATGGAAGTGGATTTAATTTTTCAAAAATAAAACTAGCTTTTAATCAAAAAGTTTTGAGAGCAACCTTTTTAAAATGAACGTTCCAATGTTTCTAAAAGCATGAAGTAAAAAAAATTGAAATCCATGGATGTTATTTTCTAACATAAAAAACGAGCTTCATATCTAAAATTAGAAGTGGGTGAAAAAAACAAGTTCCCTATTATAAGGAAAAGACATAAAAAAATTCTTTAAGCTTAACCCCCAGCCACTTAAATCTATCGAACTTTAATTAATAAACGAATAGTAAGCAAAGAATAACTAAAATTCGCATACAAATTAACTCGAAACTAGATTTGTGGAAAGCAAAAAGAGTTAAGATATGGTGTATTCGAATTATTTTGTTACATAATTTTAACAAAACATTTTTTTTTGGAATTTTTAGAGTTTTTATCATCATTTTTTTTTTGTGTTTTAATTATTATCTTTTTAGGAGTTTTTTTAGATTTTTTTTTTATCTTTTTTAGGGTTTTTGTTTTTCTAATTTTTTTGATTTTTAGTTTTTGAGGATAAATTATTTACAAGAATGAGGAGAGAAAGAAGAGTTATTTACAAAGAAGATAGGGGAAAGAGAGATTTTTTACAAAAAAGCAAAGTAAAAACTCGATTGCGGCCCCGCGAACAGACTCTTATTTGAATGGTTGGTTCGATGAGTCGACCGTCGCGGGCAGGCAAGACGCAAGTTTGTACAAAAAAGAAGATGAGGGGGAAGAGAGAATTTTTTTTTGTTTGTTTTGAAGTTTTTTTTTTTTTTGTTTTTGTTTTTCTTTTAATTAAAAATTTTTTGAAATTTTTTTGATTTTTGCAGTTTTTTTTTGTATTAATTTTTTTTTGTTAATACTGAATATAAAAAGTGCAGAATAGGAAAACACCCCCATACTTAAACCCAACATTGTCCCCAATGTTGCAATCTAAGTATGCGGAACAGATAATATACAAATAAGTACAAAAAGAAAAAGGGAGGGTAGGAGCTTCCCTAAGACGAGCGCGGGAGGCCCAAGTTGAAACCCTGCATTATTCAGAAAAGAAAAAAAAGGAAGAAGCAAAAAGATAACAAAAAAAACAAAAAAAAATAAACTCGGCCGAAAGATTGCGGGCGGTAGGGGGATGTGCGTGGGGGAGTCGAAGGTAGCTAAGGCCTTAGCTACGTGAGTGTGATGGAAATGCGCACCCCTAACGTGCACAAGAATGGAAGCGCGCCGAAGCGAAACAAAACAAAATAAAACAAGTTAAAAAAATAAAGACAAAATATATACACTTGTATTGTTTTTGTGTTTTAAGGACATTTTTTATTTTTTAGTTGTTTTTTTTTTTTTTCATTTTCATTTTTTTTTTTTTCGAATGTTTTTTTTTTTTATAGTTATGTTTGTTTTATAGTTTTTTTTTTTCTTTTATGAAAAGAATGAAAAATAAAATTGTTTTTGTTAAGTTTTTTTTTTTTTTTTTTTTCATTTTTTTGGTTTTAGTTGTTTTTTATTAGTTTTTTTTTTAGTTTTATAGTTTTTTTCAAATTTTTAATTTTTAAGGTTTTTTCAAATTTTTTTGTTTTGAGTTTTTCAATTTTTTTTGGTTTATAAATTTGTAAATATATATATTAAGTATTATTATTATTATTATATTATAATTTTTTTTAGTTGGCCAAACTATTTTTTTTTTATAAATATAAATAGGTAAAATTAATAGATTTCCAGGGTTTAAAATAACGAACCTAAAATTTCCCCGGCAACGGCGCCAAAAACTTGATGGTTAAAACTCGGAAATTATTTGCGGTCACGCGGCGACCCGGCGGTTTTATTTGAGAAAAAGGGGCGAAGTGATTTTTTTTAGAAAACGGGTCGCGCGTATTTATTTATTTATCTTGGATATAAAAAAGGTTTAGAAATCGAGTTTTAACGAAAGGAGGCAAGTGCACCTATCGTGAGTAGTACAGGATATTCCGGGTGGAATATCGAGGTCGTATTGTTCTCGGGGCCGGTTCGATTATTTCTACTCTTCCCTGGAGGGGACTATTATTTTACCGATAATTATTTTGTCGGGATATTTTATATATAATAAAAAGCAGAAAATGGCAGAAAGAAAAATGAAAGCAATAAAAGAAAGCTTGAAGGTGGTGCCGATGAAGAGCTTAGCTCGATGGCACCGAAAAAACAATTGAACTAAAATAGACTTTAAATAAAAAGAGCTCCTAAATTTCTAATTAATTAAGGCGGAGACTTGGCCGTGGAGGTTCCACTAAAATGAGCTCACCTAGCTATAGGGCTATCTATCGCTCACCCTGAACGCTAAGACTATTCGACCGGGCTCTCGTCCGACGAAGGATTCCTCTTAACGCCCGCATTACGCTAAGAACCCGCTATTGGGTGGGGAACCCAATCCGGTAGAGTTGGCGTGCCTCCTCTCTTGAGGGTTAGTGCGGAACTCTCTTTGCCAAGGGGTGATCTGTCCATACGCACGGCCTCTCGGCGAGCGTATGGAAAACGGAAATAGGGCCCACACATCGATATGTGGTCCTACGCGTCGTTAACCCCGGGCAAACCTTAAGACTTTTAATAATTAGAAAATTAGACCTTTAATTATTTTAAGCTATTTTATCTGTCCCAATGCTCTTCGATGCCGAGGGCTAAGAACTGTTAGCCACTCATCGGAATGGGACGGCTTGCGAGAAAAGCAGAAAATAAAGCGATAAAGAAAGCAGTAAATGAAAGCAGGAAATAAAGCAGTAAATGAAAACTGAAAAGTGCAAGTCCTACTCAACGAGTAGGACTGAAGAAAGCAGTAAATTGCGAGTCCCGCGCAAATGCGTGGGCGGGAGAAATGAAAGCAGTAAAACGCACACACGCAAGTCCTACTCAAATGAGTAGGAGAAAATAAATACGGGTCCTACTCAAACGAGTAGGACAAAAATAAATGCAACGCACACACACTCTCTCTCGACATAAATGAAAACTCACGCACTCTATACATGAAAGTAAAACACACGCACACACTCGACAGAATTAAAATAAAGCAAAGCGCCATTTAACTCTTAACGAGTAGGCGGAAATAAATGCGCACACACAAAAAATTGCAAAAAACTAAGTTAACGAAAAATTAAAACAACTGCATTTCTACCGCTAGAATGCGGTAGAAATGCATAAAAAGCGAAAATAAAAATTAAATGAGCGAAAAAGTTTGCAAATAAACGCAAAATGCAAGTGCTCGAAAATTAAAACGAATACATTTCTACCGCTAAAATGCGGTAGAAATGCGTAAAAAGAGAACGAAAAAATTAAAAGAGGAAAAAGTTTTTGAAAATAAAATTGAAAATGCAAGTGTTTGGAAAAACAAAATAACAACATATCCCCTCTTATAATGCTATAAAAACTCCTAAAAAGTGGAAGAAAAGATAAAAGGACGAAAAATTCTAAAAAAAGTCTAAGTGAAACGAAAATGACAAAACCACTTTAAAAATCGTTTTTATAGTTTCATAAGGACGGGTTTTAGAACAAAAACTAAATAGCTATTATGAAAATGAAGACATCTACTTAACAATAAAAAGAAGAAATAACATTTAACTCTCATACACACACGCACACGTATAAAAAAGAACGAAAAACTAAGTTAAAACAAAATGAAAAAGTAAGATTGCAAAGGGTGTGAGTTGCATAGATACATTCCAAAGGCGAAATAAGAGAAGAAAACACATATTTCATTAAATGAAAAGACGAGTTACAAAGACACGAAAATAAAACTAAGGAGGGGGGGGGAGAAATTATCCCTTACATAAGCCTTGGAAGCATTTCGGCAGCACAACCCTATACAAAATGGTGCCCAAAAGGGAACAGAAATCCTAAGCAGCAGCTCTGAATTTATAGAAAAAATTTACAAGGGTCACGCCCTTGGTCACGGGCGTGACAGGGGGCGTGACAGTACTATTTGGAAGGCGGCCGGCGATTTGACGGAAAGTTGACTTCGGCCTGGACACGTGTCGGTCTCGCAGAGGTCACGCCCTTGGTCACGGGCGTGACAGGGGGCGTGACAGGCAGGTGGATCTGGGCGCGTTGCGCCAAAAAGTCGCCGCGCGGTCTTGTCGGGCTAGCTGGAAAGGTCACGCCCCAGGTCACGGGCGTGACTCTGGGCGTGACAGGCGGGTGTCGACACTCGACGAATGTCGAGATGAAATCGTCGAGTGGAGTGTCAGGGATTGGGGTCAGTGGCGTGACTCGGTTGACAACGGGCTGTGACAGGCTTTGAACTTCGAAAATTGCTGATTTCACGGCTTTTGACGTGTCACGCCCTGGTCACGGGCGTGACCCATTTGTCACGGCGTGACATGTCAAATTTTGGCAGATTTTTGATTTTTTGAAAAATCAAAATAAAAAACAAAGTTAGTATAATATTTACAAAATAGGAGCATTTTATTGAATAAAAAATAAGTAAACCGACAAAAATAAATGAAAACAACTAAATAAAGTACACAAAAATAGGTATATTTACAATCATCACTCCTCCACGATCATGAAGAGTCGAGGATCAACTGCTTCCATGTTAGAACCTGATACTTTCCTTCCAGATAGGAAAGTTGAGCCTGTGCACACTGGGATCTTGCCTGTGTACTTGAGCCCATCCATGGTAGATGTTTTCCTTCTTCTTGACATAGTGGCAGATTCTACTCAAGGTGTGAAACCTTTTGATGAGTAAACTCGCTTTGATACCACTTTAAAAGTCCACCTAGTGTCAAATACTTCACCTAAGGAGGGGGGGGGGGGAAATAGGTGACGTGCAACGTTTTGCGAATAAAAATTGTACCTACACAATAAAACAAAACAGCACAGCAAAGAAAGGACACAAGCAATTTATAGTGGTTCCCCGATTCGGGTACATCCACTTTCCCCCTTCGACCATCTCCAACACGGGACGACTCGGTCACTTCACCAACAGGATTGAAATCCAATCCTTGCACTATCAGAAGGAACCCTTCCACACGTAGGAGACAACACTCCCACAACACGGGTTGCACCCAACCCTTACAACTAGGAACCAACGTTCCTTTACAAACACAAAATAAAACTAGAATGGACAAGATATACAAACTACTTTTGGAGACTAAGGTGTCCCTCTTTGTTCGATGACGTGTTCTTGAAGTCAACGAAGAGTCCACAACCCTAGATCTCTCTTGGAGAGAATCTCCCCGAAACCGGCGGCGGCAAGAGGGGCGGCGGCTCGGGTTCTCGGGATCGGCGGCGACAACGGTGTGCGCTGCTGCACTTGTAGATTCAAATCCTAGCAAAGCTAGCAAGGTCTTCCAACGGTCACACTAGGATCGATCGTCTCATTGATTCGGAAGGGGAAGGCTTTCCCGATCAACGAATCAAGAGACAAGGGATCTCTGGTTAGACGCGTGAGACGCTATGCTTGGCTAAGCTTCTGTCACCGGGAGATCTGGAAGAAACCACGATCAAACGGCCGGCGATCGACTAGCACGAGCGGCGACGGCGGCGGAGTAGGTATCGCGATCTAGGTCACGTTGGGCGCTCCTGAATATTTCTGTCGTCAACTTTATTGTTCAAAAATACGCGTGTATTTATACGGTAGAACTCCTTTTATGACGTTATGGGTCCCACCTGAAGAAACCCTAATTCGGTTCAAAACAGAGCCTTAACATTTGATCTGGTGCAGTGGTATCCAGAAAATTGCCCAAGTCAAATTCGGTGAGAATCGAAGGTGATTCTCGACGAGTCGGCGAGAATCAGACGGCGATTCTCGATGATTCGGCGAGAATCACTCGTGATTCTCGCCGAATCACTTGATGATTCTCGACGATTATGACTTAACGCCAGATTTGCACGCTTTGATGTAGCCGGATAGAGACGGCGGGAATCAACCAGTGATTCTCGACGATTCGGCGAGAATCACACTAGTGATTCTCCCCGAATCGGCGAGAATCACTTGGTGATTCTCGTCGAATAATACTTAGATGATTTTTCGTCTTTCCGCCTATGAGCTGCTCTTTGACTCATCCTTGCTCCTTGTCTTCTCTTGCATTATCACAGCCCTGTACTTGAAAATAAGTACACTCCAATAGAGAGAGTACACGTAGGCCAACACACTGATCTGCTCAACGAGGGATTACGTCGTGTAGACCCATGTATATTGACCTACTGCACCCTGACATTGGAGTGCCCTTAGCGTGGAATAACTGCAAGCACAACTTAAAAGGTTTCATCAAATACATTGTGAATTCATCTTAGCTTAACAGTTGGCTTCATCAAATCCAGGTAATTATGGATACATTACCCAACACCAGCTCCACCATCGCGGATGAGGAGCGCAAAACGAATCGATTCTACGAAGGCTTGAGAGATGAGTTGAGATTACTACTCTCGGGGTCGATGACACAGGGTTTCTTGACCTTGGTCAATACGACCCGGTCCTTGGAGAAGGACATGAAGAACGTACAGGCAAAGAAAAGCTTGGGTGATAAGAAGTCTGAATTCAAAGTGCCGACTACTTTAAAGTCCGGCTATCGAAGATTCTTTAAGAAGCATAGGACTTTGGGTGCAGCTCCTTCTGGTGCTTCTGGGGCGACTACGAGTAGGATCCCGGGCGCGTGTTTTACTTGTGGAAAGTAAAGGCACTTTGCCCGCGACTGTTGGAGCGGACGTCCTAAGTCCGAGAGAAAGCCAGGAGCGACTTATGAAGAGAAGGGCAAGGCGGTGGAGTCGACCGCGTCCCACTATGCTCCGGCCCAAACCGTGGGCTATAATCTGGACAACATGAGGCCATCAAACGGCTGATGTGGTGACAGGTTACGGTTTACTTTATAGCAAGTCAATTTCTTTAAATACTTGTTATGCACATGTTACCTTACCACTGCTTGTTAGGATTTGTTTTGATTTGTGAAAATTGGGCAGAGCATCTTCTATACGGGAGCTTTACACTCCTTCTTGTCCGAGGGATTTATATCACGCATCGGAGTCCCTTCTTCGATGGCGAAGGATAAGTTGGATGTGTTGTTGCCCAATGGGTGTTTGATGCGCGCGGATAGGATCTGCGATGTTAAGATTCGTATGGGGAATCAGGACTTCGATCTGCAGGCGTCGTTACTTCGTTGGTGGAGTTCGACGTTACATTTGCATGGACTGGCTCTCGGAGCAGCAAGCATTTATCGATTGCGGTCGCAAGGAAGTCAAGCTGGGAGCAAGTCGTGAAACGACTTTTACAGGTTTAAAGGGGTCGAGCAAGACGTTGATGTCTGCTCTTCAGGTGGTGAAGGCGGTTTGTGCCGGTGCAGAACTGTTCTTTACACTAGTGGAGGTGCAAAGCTGAAAGCCCACGTTGGATAGTATTTCAGTGGTATAAGAATACCCTGATATGTTCCCCGCAAGTCTTCCTAGAGCCCGCCTCAACTAGATTAGATTTTACGATTAGCTATTCCAGTTGCAAAGCCTGTATCCGATCTCCCGTTAACTGTCTACGCCTAAAGGAAATGCGGAGCTGAAAGTTCTTGGAACAATTAATGCGCCCGATATCAGGCCTCCATGTGACTGCAACCGGTCCTCTTTGTTAAGAAAACGATAGAGAAGATAAGGTATTTGATTATCAGGAGCTCAACAAGTTAAAGAAAACAAGTACCCGATCCCCCGGATCGTGATCTTTTTAATCAGTGGTCGGGTCGACGGTGTGTACTCGAAGTTGGATCTCAAGTCTGGGTACTATCAGTGCGAAAAAAGGGAGAGTGATATCCGAAGACAGCGTTCAGTACGAGATACGGACATTATGAGTTTACGGTCATGCCTTTTGGGCTTCTAATGTCCGTCAGTGTTCATGGATTTGATGAACAGGACTTTTAGGAGTACTTAGACCATTTTGTGATCGTCTTCATCGACGATATTTTGGTGTACTCGCCAAAAGTGAGGAAGATCACTTCAAGCATCTTCATTTGGTTTTGGAGACGCTAAGGAGGAATCAACTGTATGCCAAGTTCTCGAAGTGCGAGTTTTGGTTATCCTCAGTGGCGTTCCTCGGTCATATAGTGAGTGGAGAGGGTATTGCTGTGGATCCGGTGAAGATTGTTGCGATAGGGAGTGGCCTGAGCTTGCTACGGTAGCGGAAGTCCGGAGTTTTCTGGGGCTTGTTGGCTATTATAGGCACTTCGTAGAGAACTTCTCGTGGATAGCGTTACCTATCACTACTTTGACGAGGAAGGAACAGAAGTTCGTTTGGAGCCGCCGGAGTGCGCGCGAGCTTTTGAGGAGGTTTGAAGTGTCGGTTGACCACGGTTCTGTGCTGAGTTCTCCATGTGGGACCGAAGGCTATGAGATTTACATTGATACTCGGGCAGCGGTTTGGGTTGCGTGCTACTGCAACCGGAAGTGTAATAGCTTATGGCTCGAGATAGCTAAAAGTGCATGAAAGGAACTATCCGGTCCATGAATTGGAGTTAGCAGCCGTGATTTTTGCCTTAAGGTTGTGGAGACACTATTTATACGATGTGAAGATTGGTATCTACACCGATCATAAGAGCCTGAAGTATCTAATTGATCAGAAGGATCTGAATATGCGGCAGCGTAGATGGATGGAGTTCCTAGGGGACTATACATTCAAGATCCACTACGTGCCTGGTAAGGGTAATGCGGTTGCGGACGCATTGAGTCGCCGAGCCCCAGCTCAAGCCAATTGGCTATCGATGCATGATGAGCGGTTGGTGCGGGAGTTGGAGGCATTGGAGATTGTTTGTTTGGATAGACAATCAAGTGCTGAAGCAGTTCTGAATTGGACTGAAGTCCAATATGACCTGGCTGATCAGATTCGGCGGGCTTTGGATATGGATGTTCATATGAAGCAGTTCATGGTAGAGGCTCTGGATGGGTAAAATTCCCAATTTGTTGTGGAGGACGGATTGCTTTGGAAAGACGGTCGTCTGTGCGTCCTAAGTGTGGGTAGTTTGCGAGTGGAGTTGTTGTACGAGGCACACCATACTAAGTACTCAATTCACCCGGGGAGCACGCAGATGTACCGTGATGTCAAGAAACTATTTTGGTGGCCGGGTTTGAAGAAAGATGTGGCGCTCTACGTGGCGAAGTGCCAAACTTGCTCCTTGGTGAAGGCGAAATGTCAAAAGCCGGGAGGATTTCTTAAGTCCTTGCCTATTCCGGAGTGGAAATTCGACGACATCTCTATGGACTTTGTGCACGGTTTGCCAAGGTCGCAAAGGGGAACGATGCCATTTGGGTGGTCGTGGATCGGTTAACGAAGGTGTCGCATTTCATTCCGCATAGGAAGGATGATCCGGTGGAGAAGTTGGCAAAACTGTATGTGGATAACATAGTACGGCTTCACGGTGTGCCCAGCAACATCGTGAGTGACCGAAATGGGCGGTTCATGTCCAATGATTGGAGGCTAGTGCAAAAAATGTTGGGGACAAAGTTGAAATTCAACACAGCCTTCCATCTGCAAACGGATGGGTAGACCGAGAGGGTCAATAGAACCATGGAAGACATGCTCCGCATGTGTGTCTTGGATTTTGGGAAGCAATGGGAAGACCACCTTTATTTGGTGGAGTTTGCATACAACAATAGCTACCAAGAGAGTATTCAAATGGTGCCCTTCGAGGCCCTATATGGTAGAAAATGTCGCACGCCGTTGTCTTGGCTAGAAAAGGGTGAGTCAAAGTTGTATAAGCGATTAGAAGTGGAGTATGCTACTTCTTTGGTGAGAACCATTCGGGAGAGGTTGCTTATCGCTCAGGACCGGCAAGCGAAGTACTATAATGCCAAGCACAGGAACGTGGAGTTCGTTGTGGGCGACTATGTGTACTTAAAGATCAAGCCGTTCAAGGGTGTCTCGTGGGTGCGGCGATTGAAAATGCTAAGCCCGAGGTACCTTGGGCCGTTTGAGGTTCTGGAGCGAGTTGGTGATGCGGCCTATGGTTGAAGCTTTCAGTGGAGCTTGTGGATTACATGATGTATTCCATATTTGTGCTTCGGAAGGCGGTGCAAGAGCTTACGCAAGTGATCGCGGTTGATCAAGTGCCGGTGGAAAGTGGGCTGACGACAAAGGTCAAGCCGTGCGGATTGAGGACTCGGAGGTCAAGCGGCTACGCAATAAAGAGATCAGGATTGGTCAAAGTCCGATGGGACAATTGCGGTCGTGAGGAGCTTCTTGGGAACGAGAGCAGACTATGCTTGACGAGTATACGGAGTTGTTCGCTCAGGTACAATTGTGGTTTTGTACATTTTTTCCTTTATATAATTTCGTGGACGAAATTCTTTTAAGAGAGGGAGAGTTGTAACGCCCCGAAACTCAAAAGAGCGACGGGGGACGTTTTGTGCTAGTTTTGGGTTTTGGAAGAAGGCACACGGCCTGGGACACGGGCGTGTCCCAGGGCGTGTCAAGCTTGTGTCGACACTCATCCGGCGAAGTCGACATTTTTGCTCTCGACATTGTGTCGAGACTGGGCATACGGCCTGTGACATGGGCGTGTCGCAGGGCGTGTCGACCCGTGTCGACACTCAGCCCGCGAAGTCGACACTCTGCGCTCGACGAAGTGTCGAGATATGGCACACGGACTGCGACACGGGCATGTCGCAGGGCGTATCGAACCGTGTCGACACTCGTCCCGGGGAGTCGACGAATTTTGCTTGACGATGAGTCGAGACAAGGCACACGGCCTAGGACACGGGCGTGTCCAAGTCCATGTCGCGAGGTCGACGAACTTCGCTCGACGAAGTGTCGGGTGTCGAGACCGTGTACATGGCCTGGAGCCCAGGCGTGTTGAGGTAGACACGGGCAAGGACACGGGCGTGTCCTAGAACCGTGCAGTTCTCGGGTTGTTTTCGGGATAAATCTATGGGGGTACACGGCCGGCCACACGGCCGTGTTAGGTGGAACACGGGCATGTCAGGTCGAACACGAGCGTGTTCGATACCCGTGTGTTGTTCCAAGCGCGTCGATTTTGACGGCGAATGAGGCACAAGTCCCTGGACACGGGTGTGTGCCAGGCCGTGTTCGGTCCAGATTAGACATTTCAGTCCCGAATCAAAGCGGTTCGTTTCTTTTATTGATGATCCAACGGCTGTGGGTTGTTCCTGATGGGATATACCCGGGATTGGTCCTTAGAAACCCTCACTTGTACATGAGTGGTTATCTTTCTAAAGCTTAGAGAGAGAGGAGAGCCAAGGAAGGAAGAAGAAGCTAGATCCGACCATTGGAGGAGCTTTGAAGCTCCAAATTGCGAGCCGACTCCGGATCCACGGAGGCAAAGCTAGTGCGGTGCTTTTCATCTGCTTACTTTACCATGGCGCCAAAGAAGAACGCAAGGGTAACGATCCTCTTCTTGAGCATGTATAGCTCTCCTTCTTTGCATAGGAAGCCCGCTCTCGCGAGTTTGCGGTGAGTTGGAGGCGTTCCTTCAGGTAGATATGTAAAGTCCCCGTTGTGTAGAGTCCGTAAGCGAGAACGGACATATGAATGATGTGTGAAGCCTATCCGGACATATTGGTCTGGATCGGTGATGTTGCATTGCATAATGCCGGAGAAGACTCCGTGCTATTGGTTGTTTTCGGGTTTTTCTACACGGTAGATTGCAACAGGGAGCCTTGGGATTAACCCAAAAGTGCCCCGGAAAATTGGGCGGAGCATGTCCTTGCCAACTTGGAGGCCTGAGAGCCAACTTGAACATAACCGAGTTATGTGAAATGTGTGACGAAAATGGGACTCGGAGAGTTTGACCGCGCGCATATGGCTTAAACTGTCGTTGCGACGTGGAGCACGGGTTAGAATGAACCATACCCATTTCTATGTCGTTCAGTTAAAGAGAACCTAAGGTGACGTGGCCTTGCCGTGGCATAGATGAGGGTCTTCGCGGTCTATGGCTTAAATTGTTGTGACCCATGCCGGAAGACAAATTGCTCATAGGTTTGGCCGTCAAAGTGGCGGTGGTGAGTCCGGAATTTCTGAAAGTCCACCTAGTGTCGGCTATGTGCACCTATGGGGGGGAATAGGTGACGTGTGGTTCTTTTGCGGAATTTACAGATGTACCTGCACAATAAAAACAACAAACACAGCACACAGAAAACACAGCAAATTTATAGTGGTTCCCGACTTGGGTACATCCACTTTCCCCCTTCGACCTATCTCCCCAAAAGGGACGACTCGGTCACTTCACCAACGGGATTGAAATCCCATCCCTGCACTAACGGAAGGAGCCCTTCCACATGTGAGAGTCAACACTCTCCAATCGGGTTGCACCCAACCCTTACAACACGGAATAAAAGTTCCTTTACAATAAAAATAAATAGTAGAATGTACACGTGATACAAAACTTCTCTTGGAGACTCCGGTGTTCCTCTTTGTTCGACGACGTGTTCTTGAAGTCGATGAAGAGTCTACGACCTTGGTCTCTCTTGGAGAGGATTTCCCCGGAACGGCGGGCGGCCACGAGCTGCGGCTAGCTTCGGGATCGGCGGCTACGATGAAGGAGCAGCTGCTGAACTTGGAGATCCAAATTCGTTGTGAAGCAAGCTCGGTCTACCAACGGTCACACGAGGATCGGTCGTCTCGATCGATTCGGATGGGAAGTGTTTCGATCAACAAATCGAGAGACAAAGGATCTCTGGATAGACGCGTTGATACTCAAGCCTTGCTAAGCTACTGTCGCGGAGATCGGGAAGAAGATCTATCGGTGGCGGCGACGGACTTGCGCGAGCGGCGACGGAGGCGGCGGAAGGATTTCGCGATCTTAGGGTTTTTGTGAGCTCGGCGTCTTTCTCTATATCATACTGTTCAAAATACCCGAGTATAAATACTGTAGCTACCCCCAATAAGACCGTTTGTGGGACCACAGAAATAATCCCCAAATCCCGGTCCAGATATTAAACAGCGGCAGAATCCGGTTCAGGGAATTAGCTGAGACAGAATCCGGTTCAGGAAATTAACTGAGAAAGCGCCAAGTCAAAATCGACGAGAATCGCAGACGATTCTCGACGAATCGGCGAGAATCACCAAGTGATTCTCGACGATTCGTCGAGAATCGTTTGTGATTCTCGTCGAATCACTTGTTGATTCTCAGCGGATTTTACTTGGTATTCATGGGCTGCTTGACCACAGGTTCGGCGGGAATTACAAGTGATTCTCGCGAATCTTACTTGGCACCCTATTGAGATGGCCAGAAGGAGTCGGCGAGAATCACTGACGATTCTCGACGATTCGACGAGAATCGCCTAGTGATTCTCGCCGATTCGGCGAGAATCACTTGGTGATTCTCGTCGAATTTGCCTTGGACGATTTTTCGTCTTCCACCTAGGAGCTGCTCCTTGATCCTCCATGCTCCTTGTCTTCTCTTGCATATGAGCGGCCCTGTACTTGAAAGTAAGTGCACTCCAATAGAGAGAGTACACATAGGCCAACACACTGATCTGCTCAACGAGGGATTACGTCGTGCAGACCCGTGTATATTGACCTACTGCACCCTGACATTGGTGTGCACTTAGCGTGAAGAAACTGCAAGTACACCTTGAAAAAGTTTATCAAATACATAGTCTATTGACCTTAGCTTGTCCAGGGGCTTCTTCAAATCAGGTACATTGTGGATACAATACCCAACAATCTCCCCCTATTTGAAGAAGCCTAAACCCTACAAGCTAAGGTGAATAGAGCAAATGAAAAGGAAAGCAACTGAAGGCCATAAACTTAACATCATTAAGTGGAGACATCCCTTACCAATACCGAGTGCTTGGGAGCAAGCTGGAGCCACCTTAGCCTTGACCCCGAGAGGGTTATCTCCCCCTTTTCGGCTTCGGCAAATCGGGGGTAAGTAACCTTTGGCCCTTAGCTCCCCCTCAGTTCTTGCAGCTGTACTCACTCGGGAGTTCCCGGCTCCCCCTCAGCTTATGCCTCTGTAGTCTTCATTCTTCATAATTGAGCATCCCCAATTCTGTCTTGAAAAGATTGAACTTTGCCTCGTCTAGGGGCTTTGTGAATATATCAGCAATCTGCTTGTCCGTGGGGACATAACAGAGAGAGATATCCTTGTTCTCCACGTGCTCCCGAATGAAGTGGTAGCGTACTTCAATATGCTTCGTTCTGCAGTGCGACACCGGATTGTTGGCAATGGCAATTGCACTGGAGGAGTCGCAGTACATTGGAACTTCCTTGAACTGAAGGTTGTAGTCGGCCAACTGATTTCGGATCCAAAGGAGTTGTGCGCAACAGCTTCCTGCTGAGATATACTCTGACTCGGCTGTGGAGGTTGCAACACAATTTTGTTTCTTGCTGTTCCATGAGATAAGCCTCCTGCCGAGGAATTGACACGTCCCGGAGGTGCTTTTCCTGTCATCCCTGCTCCCTGCAAAATCAGCATCTGAAAAGCCTATTAGCTCGACATCATTGTTCCTCGGGTACCACAGGCCAAGATTAGGAGTACCTTTAAGGTATCTTAGAATTCGCTTTGCAGCGACATAGTGAGATTCCTTAGTGTTCACCTGATATCGGGCACATACGCATGTGGAGAACATAATATCCGGTCTACTGGCAGTAAGGTAGAGCAGGGATCCAATGATGCTTCTGTATTTGGTTTCATCGAAAGGTTTACCTTTCTCATCCTTATCCAGAGACATGGTGGATCCCATTGGAGTCCTCATAGAGGTTGCACTCTCCATACCGAATTTCTTAAGGAGTTCATTTGTGAACTTCGTCTGAGAGATGAAGATTCCATCCTCAGACTGTTTCACTTGAAGGCCTAAGAAATACTTGAGCTCTCCCATACTGCTCATTTCAAACTTTCCTTGCATGAGTTGAGAAAACTTTTTGCAAAGATTGTTGTCTGTTGAGCCGAATATTATGTCATCGACATAGATTTGCACCAGCAAAATCTTGCCTTTGACTTCCCGGAGAAACAATGTTTTATCTATCTTACCTCTGGAGAACTTGTTCTCAAGAAGAAAACTAGATAAAGTCTCATACCAAGCTCGTGGAGCTTGTTTCAACCCATATAAAGCCTTATTAAGAAAATAAACGTGATTGGGATAAGTAGGGTCGACAAAACCTGGGGGTTGAGCGACGTATACTTCCTCTTTCAGGTCTCCGTTCAGGAATGCCGATTTCACATCCATTTGGTAGACAGTGAATCCTTTGTGTGAAGCATATGCCAGGAACAACCGGATTGCCTCGAGCCTTGCGACTGGTGCGAAGGTTTGGTCGAAGTCAATCCCTTCCTCCTGTCTGTAACCTTGAGCCACCAGCCTGGCCTTGTTCTTTATGATGACACCATGTTCATCCAGCTTGTTTCTGAAAATCCACTTCGTGCCAATGACATTCTGCTTGTATGGTCTGGGAACCAGTGTCCAAACCTTGCAACGTTCGAATTGATGTAGTTCCTCTTGCATGGCCAGAATCCATGCCGCATCCTTGTTCGCCTCGTCGAACTTCTTTGGCTCTACCTGTGACAGGAAGCTGAGATGCAATACTTCGTTAGTTGTACCTCTTCGAGTTCTGACGCCTACACGAGGATCTCCGATGATCTGTTCTCTAGGATGATCCCGCACGTGACGGAGCTCTAGAAGTCTGGCGTCTGGAGCTTCAGCTACTTCTTGTGCTTCTCTTTCTTCTAAAAGATTTGTTCCATCTTGATCTTCAACATCTTCAGATGACGTGGAGGTGGAAACTTTGATGTACTTGGGTGCGTCATCTTTAGGGGTCTCATCCAGATTCAGCTGGTCAAGTCTAGCACCTGCATCTTCAAGAAGACTACTGGAAGAATGACAGTTAAGCAAACTTTCTTCATCAAATACAACATTTATTGATTCTTCTACCACTAGGGTTTTCTTATTGAAGACCCTATATGCCCGACTATGGGAACTATAGCCCATGAATATGCCCTCGAAGCATTTTTCACCGAATTTAGTACGCGGGTACTTCCCATTATTCAGTACATAGCATCTGCAACCAAAGATCCTCAAGTAGGACATGGTTGGTTTCCTGCCTTTCAGTAGCTCGTAGGGCGTCTTACGATGATGTTTGTTGATCAAAGCTCGGTTTTGTACATGACATGCCGTATTGACACCCTCTGCCCAGAAGTATTCCGGGAGAGAAGCATCTTTCAACATAGTCGTGCAGGCTTCAATGAGAGTTCTATTTCTCCTCTCCGCAACTCCATTTTGCTGAGGAGTGCGCGGGGAGGAAAACTCATGAAAGATACCTTGTTCTTCACAAAATTCTGTCATAGCACCAGATTCGAATTCTGTTCCATGGTCACTTCGGATTTTGACCACGGAGCAGTTAAATTCATTCTGAACTTGCTTGACAAAATTAGTGAAGATGTCAAAAGTATCTGACTTTCGTTTCAAAAAGAACACCCATGTAAACCGTGAGTGATCATCAACTATCACTAGCGTATATGACTTGCCTCCCAAGCTATGAACTTGCATTGGGCCAAACAAGTCCATATGTAGCAGGTAAAGACATCGGGAAGAGTCTTTGTCTGCAATGCTCTTAAAGGTAGCCCGTGTCTGTTTGCCCATCTGGCATGCATGACAGGGGCTATCCTTGATGCACTTGATACTGGGAGCATCTCTTACTAAATTCTTAGAAAATAGCATACTAATTGTCTTATAATTAATATGTGCCAATCTCTTGTGCCATTGTTCACAAAGAGAAGCACTGCCTGTTGCCACAAGGCATACGGGGGTAGATGAATCTATACTAAGAAAATCTAAGCAGAAGATATTTCTGCTCCTAATGCCTGATAATACCGTCTCAGAGGAGGTACGTGAAATTATCAGACATTTATCCTTGCAGAACTTAACGTCATAACCTTTATCACATAACTGACTTACACTGATCAGGTTATGGTTTAACCCTTCAACATAAGCCACGTCGGTGATAGAGATTATACCGTTGGAAATCATACCATAACCTCTGGTGACTCCTCGATCTGACCCTCCAAAGATGACTTTGGGTCCATTCTCGACTGGAGTGTAATCACGCAGCAGGCTTCTTGTCCCGGTCATATGCCGGGAGCATCCACTGTCCAAATACCAGATTGGCGTTTTGGTGGCCTTTGGACATTCCTGCAAAACAAAATTAATTTGCCTTAGGAACCCAATCGAACTTGGGTCCTAGATTCTTGGTTAGCACATTCCCCCTCGGTCGGTTAACCCTACGAGTGGTCGGTCTCGCATTGTTAACATGGGGAGTCTCGTAGTTCCTTGGATTAAACCAACAATCCACGGCAAAGTGACCGACTTTGCCACAGCACCAACAGTCGAACCTGTTGTATCTCTTCCGAGGCTCCTGCCTTACCCTGGGAACAACGGGTACAGCTGGGGCCTTGGATCTGGAGGTGGAGGCCTCATGGTGACGGCAGTCACATGACTTTGTCACCTTCTGAATAACAGGCTTGACTTTTGGCGCCTGCTTTCCATTATGGCCGCTAGAGAACGGACCATAATTTCCTATGTGGATCTCCTCATAAGGTGCCTTGAAGGCACTCTCACCAAAGTTCCGGGGGAAGTTCCAACCGTCATACCGGCTCTTAGGCTTTGCAACCGAGGGCCGGAAATGATGCCCAAATGTTGACTCAAAGTCATGTTGGTTGCAAGGAAAGCCAGGCTTTCTGAACGCAACAGGACTAATGGGAGCCTTCCCCTTTTCATCAGCAGAGGCCTTCTTGGCGGCCTTATTCTTCCTCTGGTTCTTGTTCCTCCTAGATGAAGAACCAGATGCCCCAATATGCCCCAAGCCAGCTCCTTTGGCCTGAGTAGAGAAGGTGTCAACGACTGGAAGCACTGTTTTTGGCATAGAGAAGCTCTGTACGATCTTCCTTTCTGCCGCAAGTAGTTCTTCCAATTTGTTGACTTCCTCCTGCTTGAGATCAAGGAGCTGCAAAGACTCTGAGTGCTTTGAAGTCAGGTCAAGGTGTTCCTGCGGAGAGAAATCAAACTAGTGACCTCTTCCCTTAGGGATACACACTCACCCTTAAGGAATTTTACTTCCTTCTTCTCAGCCCTCAGTCTCTTACGACACTCGTCGAAAGTGTTGAGCAGAAGCTCATACTTCTCGAGGAGTTCAGCTTCGCGGGCCGAAGGGCCATCCTCAGGTTCATCATCCTGAGACTCAGGATCAGAGTCGGAGTCGGAGAGAGGGGTGTGAGCTTTTACCTTCCCAGTAAATGGGGGACATTCTCCTTCTGAGTCTGAGCGACCCACCAGCCCGAAGTAGGCTTCCTCATCATCACTGGAGTCTGAGGAGTCAGACTCACTTAGTGTCTTTGGTCTTCTAGCGATGTAGCTCCGCTCCTTCTTCTTATCTCTGGAGGATTTGAGCTCCTCTCCTTTCCCTTTATCTCTTTTGCTTTGATGGCAGTCGGCCACAACGTGACCTGGCTTATTGCATCCAAAACAAATGATATCAGAAGAACGATGTTTGTTAGGTTTAGATGCATACCTGTCAGAAGAGTAGTTTTTCTTCTGATGTCTGGAAGAGGAGCCGTCACTTTTTCTTTGATTCCTCATCTTGAGGAATTTCTTGAACTCTCGAGTGATGAGGGAGAAATCCTCTTCTGACAGTTCTGAGCTGGAGGAGCATGGATCAGAGTCCTCCTCTTCTTCCTTATTTCTGGCACGGTAAGACACCGCACCCTTCCCTTTTCTGGAGTGACTGGCTTTTAGGGCCACAGTCTTTTCTTTAGCAGCAGCCTTCTCTGCTTCTTCCTCTGCCTTCCTGGTGTTCAGCTGAAGTTCATAGGACATCAGCTTCCCGAACAGGATTTGTGGATCAGTTTCTGCTAGTCTGCCAAATTCTCTGATGGCGCAGATCTTTGTGTCCCATTCCTTAGTAAGGGACCTAAGGAATTTGTCATTGAGTTCACCATTGGTGAACACTCTTCCATAGCCCTTGAGGGCGTTGACAATCTTCAGGAAGTTCTCGTATGTGACTCCGATCTCTTCCTTAGGCCCTTGCCGGAAGGCCTCATACTTCTGGTTCAGGAGGGATCTCCGATCATCCCTTACTTCATCTGTGCCCTCCATTAGAATGATCAGACACTGCCATATCTCCTGAGCTGTCCTGCAGTTGCTGAAGTTTTGCATCATCGAGTCATCAACTGCACTGACCAGGATGTTTCTTGCCTTCATGTCAAGGCCCACTAGGACCATCTCATCCTTATCCATTTCAGAGAGTGTCTTCGGCACTTTCTTGGTGGGATCAATGGTGGAGGCCTTAGTGGGGACATAAGGTCCCTCCAGCACGATCATGAACAGTCGAGGGTCCACTGCTTCCATGTAGAACCTGATTCTTTCCTTCCAGATAGGAAAGTTGAGTCTGTTGCACACTGGGATCTTGCCGGAGTACTTGAGCCCGTCCATAGTAGATGTATGTCTCCTTGTTGACACTAGTGGCAGGATTCACCTCAAGGTGTTAGCCTTTTTGTTGAGGAACCTGCCTCTGATACCACTTGAAAGTCCACCTAGTGTCGGCTATGTGCACCTATGGGGGGGGGGGGAATAGGTGACGTGTGGTTCTTTTGCGGAATTTACAGATGTACCTGCACAATAAAAACAACAAACACAGCACACAGAAAACACAGCAAATTTATAGTGGTTCCCCGACTTGGGTACATCCACTTTCCCCCTTCGACCTATCTCCCCAACAAGGGACGACTCGGTCACTTCACCAACGGGATTGAAATCCAATCCCTGCACTAACGGAAGGCGCCCTTCCATACGTGAGAGTCAACACTCTCACAAATCGGGTTGCACCCAACCCTTACAACACGGAACAAAAGTTCCTTTACAATAAAATAAAAGTAGAATGTACACGTGATACAAACTTCTCTTGGAGACTCCGGTGTTCCTCTTTGTTTGACGACGTGTCCTTGAAGTCGATGAAGAGTCTACGACCTTGGTCTCTCTTGGAGAGGATTTCCCCGGAACCGGCGGCGGCACACGAGCTGCGGCTAGCTTCGGGATCGGCGGCTACGATGAAGAGCAGCTGCTGAACTTGGAGATCCAAACTTCGTTGCGAAGCAAGCTCGGTCTACCAACGGTCACACGAGGATCGGTCGTCTCGATCGATTCGGATGGGAAGTGTTTCCGATCAACAAATCGAGAGACAAAGGATCTCTGGATAGACGCGTGAGACTCAAGCCTTGCTAAGCTACTGTCGCCGGAGATCGGGAAGAAGATCTATTGGTGGCGGCGACGGACTTGCGCGAGCGGCGACGGAGGCGGCGAAAGGATTTCGCGATCTTAGGGTTTTTGTGAGCTCGGCGTCTTTCTCTATATCATACTGTTCAAAATACCCGAGTATAAATACTGTAGCTACCCCCAATAAGACCGTTTGTGGGACCCACAGAAATAATCCCCAAATCCCGGTCCAGATATTAAACAGCGGCAGAATCCGGTTCAGGGAATTAGCTGAGACAGAATCCGGTTCAGGAAATTAACTGAGAAAGCGCCAAGTCAAAATCGACGAGAATCGCAGACGATTCTCGACGAATCGGCGAGAATCACCAAGTGATTCTCGACGATTCGTCGAGAATCGTTTGTGATTCTCGTCGAATCACTTGTTGATTCTCAGCGGATTTTACTTGGTATTCATGGGCTGCTTGACCACAGGTTCGGCGGGAATTACAAGTGATTCTCGCCGAATCTTACTTGGCACCCTATTGAGATGGCCAGAAGGAGTCGGCGAGAATCACTGACGATTCTCGACGATTCGACGAGAATCGCCTAGTGATTCTCGCCGATTCGGCGAGAATCACGTGGTGATTCTCGTCGAATTTGCCTTGGACGATTTTTCGTCTTCCACCTAGGAGCTGCTCCTTGATCCTCCATGCTCCTTGTCTTCTCTTGCATATGAGCGGCCCTGTACTTGAAAGTAAGTGCACTCCAATAGAGAGAGTACACATAGGCCAACACACTGATCTGCTCAACGAGGGATTACGTCGTGCAGACCCGTGTATATTGACCTACTGCACCCTGACATTGGTGTGCACTTAGCGTGAAGAAACTGCAAGTACACCTTGAAAAAGTTTATCAAATACATAGTCTATTGACCTTAGCTTGTCCAGGGGCTTCTTCAAATCAGGTACATTGTGGATACAATACCCAACAATTTCTATGGTTTTAATTGACGTGGCATCGACCGGTTCACTGAGAATGTGCCCTGAGAGCATGGGGCGTGTGGCCGTGCGAGCCAACGTCTGTGATGAAATGAATATTGTTATATTGCTCGCTTATGCTAATGAAATGCAGGGAAGGAGCATCGCCGCCCCGAGTTGGGGGCGGGATCGTTATAATTTGGTCAGCATTGCTGACCGTTGCCTTGTTTTGCCACCGCGCGTTGGTTTGTTGCTTGCAGGTGCTGCTGGACCAAGCGGTCAATAGCGGGCTAAAGCCCAATTTACGAAGCCGGCCCTCGAAGGCCTAATTGGAGTGTTTACTGTTCTTATTCATGTATGACCGGCCTGCATGCCGTGGTTTGTAAAACATGTAATATCAAGTGAACCATTTTGTAAGGCCTTAAGGCTTGTACTGGTGTATGTATAATATTCCTATTTGGTATTAGTGGACATTCATGCTTTAGTGCTGGGTTCTTTATTGCAACTTTTATAAACTGCTTCCGCTAGAATGTTCTGTGTAGGACGTTATGATTAGTTGGATGGTTTCCATGAGTAACCACCCGGTCTGTCTGTGGTATATGGCGTCGGGCCCCGGCCGGACCTACTGCTATATGCTATGCGACGGATAGGGGGTGTTACACTGGGTGGAGTTCTTAGCAGATTATTAGTATGAGATGCACTACCATCCAGGGAAGGAAAACGTGGTGGCTGATGTATTGAGTCAGAGAGCTGCCACTTCCGAGGTCGGGCCCCAGGTTATGTCTATGGAGCTGGTGAGGAGATTGGAGGATATGCACATCACACTGGTGTCATCCGAGGACCACGAGCTTTACATGGAGTATTTAGCTGCAGTGAGTGATACATACGATATCCGGGACCGAGTCAGAGAGGGACAGAGGCGAGATGCCAAATTGGAGCCGATATTCTGGGCCTTGGAGAACAGTGCAGCAGGAGATTACACGATGTGGGATGGTGTGGAATGCTTTAGAGGTCGGACTTATATACCGAAAGGAGGCCAGGTCCGGGAAGATATTATGGCGGAGGCCCACCACAGCAGATACTCGGTGCACCCGGGGATCACGAAGATGACTGCGGATTTGAAGAAGACTATGTACTGGCCTGGCATGAAGAAGGATATCACTCAGTTTATGACCGACTGCGAAGCGTGCCAGCTAGTGAAGGCGAAGTGCAAAAACCCCGCGGGTTTGTTGCAACCACTTCCGGTACCAGAGTGTAAGTTTGAAGACATCGCGATGGACTTTATTCACAGACTTCCCCGATCACGGACGGGAAATGACTCGATTTGGGTCATCATCGATCGGTTGACAAAGGTGGCCAGGTTCATTCCGATCAGTAAGGACGACGCTGTTGGAGTATTAGTGCGGAGGTTTATGGAGCAGTTCGTTCGATATCACGGGGTGCCCAAGACGATCGTGTCGGATCGAGATGGCTGGTTCACTTCCAGGGAGTGGAGATCCGTGCAAGCTTACTTAGGCATGTGATTGACCTTCAGCACCGCATTCCATCCCCAGACGGACGGGCAGACAGAACGCACCAACCAGACGCTGAAAGATCTTATGAGGCTATGCATTTTGGACCACGGGGAACCGTGGGAGAAGCTCTTACCCCTGGTCGAGTTCTCCTATAACAACAGCTACCAGTCCAGCATCAGGATGGTGCCTTACGAAACCTTGTATGGAAGGAAATGTCGGACCCCGCTTTCTTGGATTCAGGACGAGGATCCGAAGGTGTTGGGATCAGATTTTGTTGAAGACACCGAGGCTCAGGTGAGGCTGATCAGAGACAGGATGTTAGAGGAGCAGAGCAGACAGGCTAAGTACTATGATGCCCGACATCGTCAGATGGAGTTTCAGGTGGGGGACCGAGTGTTTCTGAAGATCCGACCCATGCATGGAGTTTCATGGGTGCGTGGCTGGAGGAAGAAGCTCAGCCCTAGGTACATGGGCCCTTACAGGATCCTGGAGCGGATCGGGCCCCTAGCCTACAGGCTGGAGTTGCCACCAGAGCTGGCAGCTCTGCACAATGTCTTCCACATTTCTTCGCTGAGGAGGGCTTTACTACGCCTAGAGCAGCAGATTTTGACCACCGAAGGGCCGGTAGCTTCAGACCGGTCAGTTCGCTTAGAGCCGGTTCGGATTGACGACCGAGGAGTACGGATCTTGCGTCGCAAGAAGGTCCCGTTAGTCAAAGTCCTGTGGAGGAACCACGGCCAGGAGGAGCATACCTGGGAACCGCAGGACCTGATGCGACAAAGATACCCAGAGCTGTTCAGTCAGGTATACCTCACAAACCCCTCAAGATGATTAATTTATTTTCCTGCTTTAAACTAGTAGGGCTGCTCTAGGCAGGTAGAGGCTTATCTTTTGTTTATTGGGGGCCTATCTTTTGGGGGCTTATCTTTTGTTTATTAGGATCTTGGCTCTGCCAATTGGGCGAATTGGTCATAGATTTAGGTTTCCCTTTAAACCTGATTTAGCAAACATGACGTCGTGATGGGATGTTACAAGTTTCTTTCCTTCGGTAGAAATTCCCGTAGGCTTAACCTTGATTTCGGGGACGAAATCTTTGTTTTGTTTATTGGGATTTGTAACATCCCATTTCCAACTAGACCCCTAAGAGTGGTTTTGTCCATGACTAGGTCATGACGAAACCCTAGGAAGCCAGAAATGGGCCAAGAGATAGAAGGCCAAGGTGAGGATCACCATGGTCTGCCTATGGCACAACCTCATCACCAAACCTAAGGTTTGACCTTAGGGCTTAACCATGACCCCAAGACCCTACCACAACACCCCCAAACATTTTGGGAGGCCCACTAGAGACATAAGGACCCATTGGGGTCAATCAAAGAGAGTTAGTTGGCCCAAGTCAACCCGAAACCCTAAATGGGTCAAACTAGCCTACATAGGGTCAATTGACCTCCCCCTAGCCAAGTGGCCCCACCCTTGCACTCCTAACCCTAAAGTGAGGTCAATGAGTCACCAAGGACACATTGGGTTCAGCTCTAGAGACCAAGTTGACCCAAGTCAACTTAGGCCCCTCATATGGTCAAAGTACCCTTACTAAGGGTAGGTGACCTCCAAAGTGCAAGGTAACCCTACACACCCCTTCCTAGACCTCAGGGGAAGCGATGGGGACACCAAGAACCCCTTGGGGTCAACCCAAATGGTCATGTTGACACAAGTCAACTCTAATCCCTAATTTGGTCAAAGTGCCCTAACTAAGGGTCAAGTGACCACCAAGGTGCCCAACCAACCTTACTCAGGGCTTACTAAACCCAAAGTGAGGTCAATGGGTCACTAGGGACCCATTGGAGTGAAACTTAGTGGCTAAGTTGACCCAAGTCAACTCAAGCCCCGATGTGGTCAAAGTGCCCTAACCAAGGGTCAAGTGACCTCCATGGTGCCAAGTTAACCCTACCCAACCCTACATGGACCTTAGGGGAGGCCAATGGGTCACAAGGACCCATTGGGGTCAACCCAAATGATCAAATTGACCCAAGTCAACCCTAACCCAAGCCAAGTCAAACCTAGCCCAAATGGGCTAACCCAAGCTCAAGCCATTCTTCCCTTAGGCCAACCTCACTTTTCATAATTATTATGATTAAGTGGGCTGCACATATCCTATGGAGTTGACCAGTCAATATGGGTGACTAGGAGAGAGAAAGGGAGCTTCCTTTCATGATAATGGTGGAGAGAGAAAGTTGGGGGAGAAGAAAGGATGGGTGGGAACCGACCAAGGAGGTCAACAACCATTCTTTATGGCTGCAATCAATTCCTCTAGGGAAGAGGAGTTGATTCCAGCCGTTTCCCGGCCACCAAGAGGTACGTTCAACCCCCACCCCCCCCCACTCAACCCGAGCCAAGCTTCCAAAGGGCATTACTGGACATTGATGTTTGGCCTCTCCCCTCCCCCAATTGATGATTTAAACACCATCAGTGACATGAGAGGAACCCTTCCTACCATTTACCTGAGGAATTCGAGCCACTTGACTGCACTGTTGTAGAAATCCGGCCGGCGGCACCACCACCATGGCAACCCAAAGATCGACCCGACTCCAGACCACTAGGAAGGTCCTCCACCTCTCCTTAACTCACGAGTAGATCGTAGAATCCATTAGGTGCAAGTTTCGGGCTCAATTGAGCCCGATCCAAATTCTGAATTCCATGAATTCTTGGCCGAAAAACCACCTAGTAGAACCGTCGGAAAATGCCTCTCCGACAGCTGTGCCGCCGCCTGGCGACAGCCACCACCTCAACGGAGGTGGTGGTGGCAGTGGCCGGCCTGGGAAGGGGTCGGATGGCCGGCGGCAGCCGCTTGAAGTCGGCCCAGGATGAACAAATCTTGGCCGTCGGCTCAAGGAAGGAGATGAAGGGATTCCGTCCCTTTTGCGCCAAGATTCATGCTTCATCCGATTTAAAACTATAGGATATATATTTATAATAATGCGATTTATGTCACATATTTTTGTATTATTGGTTTTAAATTTCAAAAATACTTAGGTCCACCTGATGGGAAAACCATCAACATAAAAGTTGTAGCCCTTTGGGTCTGCTTTATTTTAAAATTATTTTGAACCAATTTGGGTGCATGGTTTGACCAGGGCACCCATTTTGGTGGGAATTATACCTACGGCTATTCAGACATTAAACTGAGTGCCCACACTTCATCCTTGGTACAAATTAATTGAAATTTTGGCAGGGAGTCCACCCTAGCTATACATAGGGCCTTCCCAAAATTCAGAATTTTTAGAGACACTGTACCTAAAGTTTTTTACTTTTATTTAATAATGCTAGGGTATTTTAATTAAGTGGTTTAATGACCTCCAAACCCTCCCAAATTTTGGTGAGTGGTCCCTGGCATCAATACCTAGCTCTGTACAAACGTTCAACTCATTTGGATAGGTTTTGGTTAGGGAATCACCAAACCCTAGTTTGGCCTTAAGGAGGTATTTTTGACTAAAAGTGCACCATGGGCTTAGGGTGGCCACCTACCCTCAACAGAGGCCGAGGTTTTGGACACTGACTTAGTATGCCCAATGTCACCCTCTAAAAGAAAATGGGATGATTTAGGCTTGATTTACCCTAGGGTTCAACCTCAAACCCTAAGGAAGGACATTTGGGTGTTGTGAGGGAAATGGGGGCTAATGTCTTTGCATGGCCTTAAAAACTCAGTAGAATTGAAGGTAGAGTAACCTAAGTTCACTGGAAGGAATCTTAGAAGATTTGGAGGAAGGTAGGCACCTCAAAACCCTAACCATAGTTTTAGGGTAGAAGCACAATATTGTAAATTCAGCAACTAAACCTTATCCAAAGCTTGTGAAACTTGGGTAGAGTAAGTTTTAGACCATCTAGATCCACTAGTAATTTTATTAGAATTTTATGGATTATATTTCTGGCACTTTATTTGTTAATAACCAAAAGGCCCAAAATGGTGTTTTAAATAATTTGATTATTCTATTCATTTGAATCTGATGAGACCTGGTCAGAAGATAATCTAGGTCTAAGTGAATATCCATGAATTTTGTTACAATTTTTAATAGAATATATTTGGTACTTCCTTCACTAATTTCAAAAAGGGGATTTTGTTGTTTAAAATTATTTATAGGTGATATAACTGTTGAAAAATCATGAGACTTAGGTACTGTTGAATTAAGGCCAAAATATATTTGTAGGAATTTATTCATAATTTTTAGAGGGTTGTTTATAGTACTTTCTTTACAAGTCCATAATATTGAGATTTTGATAATTAATTTATTCAGAGAGTAATTCTTGCTGAAAAATTATGAAGCTTGGCCAATGCTACTTTTATGGTTTTATCTGCATCGTATAATTATTTTATAATTTTTGGATGGATATTTCTTATACTTGGTTCATAAACAGCGGAAGATAGTAAATATAGCAAAAATAATTTTAGTGCCCTTTTGATGATGGAAAAATTGTGATACTATGAATTTACCATATTGAGATAACCTAATATTTATCATAATTTTGTTAGGCATCTTGCATGTGTACTTAGGGTAGTTCGTGTTCAAACTGGTAGCCTTTGGAAGCTTTAAGTAAAATAATTAAATACCAGATAAGTTAGGAAAATTATAATTTCCTGGATTTAGTCTATTGGTGTCATGATACGTCTCCAATAAATATGGTAGGCAATTTGGCTAAGAATTTGGATTATCTCCTATCCGGACCGATATATAGACTAGGATGATCTATATGGGGGAATTGCAATAAGTCACATTCGGACATGGTGTAGGAGTTAGTCCTTTTTGATATGGGTGGGTCAGTTCACCATAGAAGGATGGGAAGAGTGGTGAGAAATTGGTTTGGCTAGAGTTTAGAGGCGCTCGTGTTCGACGAAAAATCGTCCTTCCCGGGGTGAGGTAGAGTCAAATCACCCTAGGATTAGCCTAATGTAATATGAGAAGGTAATTGGTAAGGGAATCAACCAACAATAATAATAAGTACTTTGCGAAAGGGAACACTGGGCGTAATCCCAACATAGTTCCTAGTGCCCTTTGAGAGCCCTTCACAGGGAATACCGAGGGTAGTCCTGGGTTAACGTAAACCGTATTAACAAGCTGAAAAGTGTAACATAGTAATTAGGGTTGCACATTTCACGAACACAGATAGCACTGGAAGATAGTTGGAAGCTTCGGCTTGGATGGTTAAGAGACGGACGTTTGGGTCCGGGGAGCTTCGGCTCGATTGTTTGAGACAAACATTTTTAGTCCGGGGAGCTTCGGCTCGGTTTTTGGATATGTTAAATTTACATGTGCATAAAAGGAAAGAAAAATTAAGGTGGTGAGTCTTTGGTATTGGAGGGTCGATGCACCGATGCCAATACGCTGACTCGGCAAGTGTGGCTAGCACTTCGCCAACCGAAGTCCGGTGCGCCAGCCGGCAAGAGTACGCAGGAGTCCGCTTCGTGCACCAAGCGTTGAGGCGTACGATAGGTCTGACCGGTAGTGCTTTACTAGTTTAGAGGTGGGCGAGGCCCAACCCACCGCTTCCGACTGCCACTACGGAGGTATCCTGAGAGGTTATGGCTCCAGAAAGGGGGAACTAAAGGTCTGTGTGCACAGAGTCGGGTGTGTGTGTTGCACTTGCATGATCCATCATACCCACTTGCATGTCATAGCACAATAAATTCATTTAACCCTGACACCTAAAGTATAAGTAGAATGGGACGCTTATATGTTAGGCCCTGCAAAACGACCCCTTGGTCTATAAGCTTGTGTGGGCAAGTTTATAAATTAAGGTTAAATTCTTTATATATATATTGATGTTAATAACCGACACCCCAACGTATAAATTGGTATGAGACTTTTTATACGATGGGAGCCTTGCAGAAGACCCCTTGGCTTATGTGTTCTCGCATAAGTGAAGGTTACTTTTCATATTTCATCTTATTGTCAATATCTATTATATTATTGCTAGTATAGGTCCGCTGCCATCTATTTTTTGATTATTCTCCACCTTCAAGTCCTCCCCTTTCTTCCTCTCCGCTCGGTGCCTAGGAGCCATGGGGGAAGGGGTGGGGGATGATAGGACTTAATCTTTTAGACTAACGGTTTTTGAACATCATCATTTTAGGGAACCGTGGAGCCCAGCATGGAGGAGCAGCCCCAAAGACTGGTGCGCTTGGAGATGGGGCAGTCTAGCTCCGGGGTTCATACAGCCGGGACCGTGAGTCTCGACCTTGAGTAGATCTTTAACATTTGCTTCCGCATGAGTGATTTGTAGTGAGGACATGATGTACCAGGCATAAGCCCGTATTTTACTACTATGATGTGTTTATCTGTGGGCAATCCCTTCGGGGAGGTTTATTTACTATGATATGTGATTTTTTGTGGACTGATAGTTTGCATTCTCTTTATTTTGCTACTTTTCTGTGATCGAATTTGGCCGGCAAAATCAGCGCTTTGTGGTGATGACCCTTCAGGGCGTGAAGGAGTCACCGCAAAACTGCGGTTCTGGGCATAAGACCCCGGTGTTGTAAAAGAAAAAAAAGGGAGGTCTTACAAGTGGTATCAGAGCAGCTCAATTGGTGATGAGAAGTGAAGGAACTCCATAGTTAAGCATGCTTAGGCGAGAGTAGTACTGGGATGGGTGACCTCCTGGGAAGTCCTCGTACGACCTAGCTTAACTGTCGAGTTCGCTCATCAAAGGGAGGCTGTGGCCACCAACACCCCGCCTGTGGAGGGAGAGGGGTTGGGGTGCTTGGGCTGCAGCCCGGTAGGGTCGCCTAGAGAGGAGCCATAACATTGTCACGTTTGATCGTCTAGGGGCCTTACAATAAAAGTGCACTTTTTGTAACGGCCTCCCCAGCCCACGCTCGCAAGGACGGCCGCCGGCACCCCCGGCACCATGCTCGAAAGGGTTCAGCCTAACCAGGTCTGCAGACCATGCACCCCAACCCCTCTCCATCTACAGGCGGGTTGTTGAGGCCAGGGATCGAACCCGAGACCTCCTTGATAAGGAGTTTTCAAACCACTACTCATCACCAACTGAGCTACAGCTCAGTTGGTGATGAGGAGTGGTTTGAAAACTCCTTATCAAGGAGGTCTTGGGTTCGATCCCCGGCCTCAACAACCCACCTCTAGATGGAGAGGGGTTGGGGTGCATGGTCTGCAGACCTGGTTAGGCTGAACCCTTTCGAGCGTGGTGCTGGGGGTGCCGGCGGCCGTCCTTGCGAGCGTGAGTTGGGGAGGCCGTTACAGTTTGGAACACTCTACGGTCATTACGAGTTCACTGTAATGTCGTTTGGACTATGTAATGCGCTATCGGTGTTATGGATCTAATGCACCGAACGTTCTGAGAGTACTTGGACCTGTTTGTGATTGTCTTCATTGATGATATCTTGGTGTACTCTCAATCGGAAGAAGATCATGCGAACCATTTTTGGTTGGTGTTGCATACCCTGCAGAGAAATAAGCTCTACGCCAAATTCGCAAAGTGTGAGTTTTGTCTAACATCAGTGGCTTTTCTTGGCCATGTCGTGAGTGGAGAGGGCATTGCGGTGGATCCGTCAAAGATAAGAGTCATCCGGAAATGGCCAGTGTTGTCTTCGGTGGCCAAAGTCAGGAGTTTCCTTGGACTGGCAGGATATTACAAATGTTTTGTAGAAAAATTCTCACGGATCGCTTTGCCTCTTACCACATTAACGAGGAAGGATCAGAAGTTCATTTGGACGCCTAAGTGCGCACGAGCTTGTGAAGAGCTGAAGAGTCGTTTGATCACGGTTCCTGTTCTGACATCGCCATGTAGTACAGACGGCTATGAGATATATAGTTGTGCTTCAGGGAGCGGCTTAGGCTGCTTTCTTCTTCAGTTTGGAGAAGTGATCGCTTATGGCTCACGCCAGTTGAAAGTGCATGAGCGAAACTATCCCGTTCATGATTTGGAGTGGGCAGCGGTGATTTTTGCACTTAAATTGCGGCGTCACTATCTATATGGCATAAAAGTGGATATATATACAGACCATAAGATTTTAAAGTACCTATTGAATCAGAAGGATCTCAATATGTGACAACGAAGGTGGATGGAGTTCCTCGAGGACTACACCTTTGATATTCACTACACTCCCGGGAAAGTAAACATGGTCGTAGATGCCTTCAGTCGTAGGACTCCGTTAAGGTCAAATTGGTTGTAGATGCATGATGAGCGTCTAATCCAGGAGTTGGAAGCGTTAGAGATTTCTTGTGTTGATAATAATTCCACAGCAAATGCATGCTTGAATTGGACGGAGGTACAGTATGACCTTGTGGTTAGAATTCGGCGAGCAACAGAACTTGACAAAATTCTGCAATGCTATGCAGTGTATGGGTCAAATGTCCAATTCTCCTGGGATGACGGCCTTTTGCGGAAAGAGGGTCGTTTTTGTGTTCCAAGTATGGGTAAGCTTCGAGAAGAATTGATGTATGAGGCTCATTTTACGAAATACTAAATTCACATAGGGAGCACAAAGATGTACAAAGACATGAAAAAGTTGTTCTGGTGGCCAGAGTTAAAGAAAGACATAACACATTATGTGGCGAAATGTCAAACCTATGCCTTATTGAAAGCTGAATGACAGATGCCTGGAGGTTTCCTGAAGTCTCTACCTATTCCGGAGTTGATGTTTGATGATATTTCAATGGATTTCGTGCATGGTTTGCCGAGGTCTCAATGCGGTAATGATTCGATTTGGGTGATCATAGACCGGTTGACTAAAGTGGCTCACTTCCTTCCGAACAAGAGGGACGATTTAGTGGAAGTCTTGGCGAAACTCTATGTTGAGCAAATCGTATGATTGCACGGTGTTCCCCGTAGCATCGTAAGTTACCCTGATGGGCGATTCACATTGAATGATTGGAGGTTAATCAATCAATTGTTGGGAACAAAGTTAACGTTCAGTACGACCTTTCATCCCCAAACTGATGGCCAGACTGAGAGGACCAACAGAACAATGGAAGACATGCTCCGAATGTGCGCCTTGGATTTTGGTAAGAGGTGTGAAGATCATCTCTATATGGTAGAGTTTGCCTACAATAATAGCTACAAAGCGAGCATAAGTATGGCACCGTTTGAAACTTTGTATGGTAGAAAATGTCGTACACCATTAGCTTGGGCGGAAGCATTCAAATCAAAACTATATAAGCGTAAGGAAGTCGAAGAAGCTAATTCAATGATACACTCTATTCAGGAGAGACTACTGATAGCCCAAGATAGACAAGCCAAATATTACAACGCCAAACAATGAAATGTTGAGTTTGCGATCGGCGATTGGGTATATTTTACCCTTCAAAGGCGTGTCCAGTGTTCAGCGCTTGAAAAAGTTAAGTCCGAGATATCTTGGTCCATTTGAAGCGATGGAAAGAGTTGGGAAGTTGCTTATCGGCTTGCTCTTTTAGAGGAATTGAGTGGATTGCATGATGTGTTCCGGATCTCAGTGTTTCAAAAACTGTAAAATATCCAGCTCAAGTACTTGCGAATGATCGTGTACCGATCGAATTTGGGCTAATGACGAAGGTTATGCCCATTCGGATTGAGGATAAAATCGATAAGCAGTTGCAGAACAAGACAATCGGGATGGTCAAGGTCCGATGGGACAACTGTGGTCATGAGGAGCTAATATAGGAGCGGGAACAGACCATGCATGCTGAATTTTCCAAACTATTTGTTTAAACTTGTATAACAGTTTGTGTTGTAAAGAACATAAAATGTTGTAACACATTTTTGTTGAAGAGTTCCTGAGTACTGTATGCAAATTTCGGGACGAAATTTCTTGTAAGGAGGGGAATGTAATGCCCCTAATCTCAACATCGAACGGGCTGAGTAGGGTGGGCAACATGGTCCGGGACATGGGCATGTCCAAAGTCGTGCCCTGCTCTATTTGAGTAACACGGTAGGGGACACGAGCGTGTCCATGGGCATGTGCTGGACTCGAGTGTTGGTAGGGCAGTCTCGAGTGAGCTCGACGAAATGCACTCGACGATCCTCGAGTTGGGTACATGGCCTGTGACACGGACGTGTCCAAGGACGTATCCTGCTATGCGCTCAACGTGTTCTAGAGGGAGATCGACGAAATGCACTCGACGATCCTCGAATTGGGTACACAGCCTATGACACGGGCGTGTCCAGGGTTGTGTCCTGCTATGTGCTCGATGTGTTCTCGAGTGAGCTCGACGAAATGAACTCAATGATCCTCGAATGGGGCACACGGCCTGTGATACGGGCATATCAAGGGCCATGTCCTTCTCTGTGCTTGGTCAGGTTTGTGAGGACTGATGAACACGGGCTGGACACGGGCGTGTCCAAAGCCGTGTCTAGCACACGGCCTGTGACACAGATGTGTCATAGGCCCGTGTCCTGGTAGAGTTAAGTCAGTTTCTTTGTCGCTTAAGGCACACGGCCTGTGACACGGGTGTGTCACACGCCATGTTCAACCCAGGAAAGTGTTTTTCAAGACTTTTCGTTGTCATTCATTCCTTTCAACTAGGATCCAATGGTCTTGAGAGCTCCCTGCTATTATAAGGCCATGAGTTGAGCATAAACCGTCCCATTATCTAAGGCCTTTCTCTCACTTTCTAAAGAGGTAGAGAGTGGTGAGAGCAAGGGAGGAGGAGGAGGAATCCGACTGCCGGTAGAGCTTCAGAGCCCCGAATCGCGTGCCGAGTCCAGCTATGTGGAGGCAAGGCCGTTGCGGAGCATTTCATCCAGCTAGTTCTCCATGGCTCCAAAGCGATTGTCAAGGGTAATGATCTCTTCCTTGGACATGTGAAGTCCTTAATCTGGCATATGCATGGGTTTTCCCCACCAAAAGGTGGATTATTGAGGGATTCCCCTTTGGTTGATTTTGGATATCCCCAAGATGTCTTGCATGTAGATTCGGAAATGTGTAGTACGGAATAGGCATACTGTGTGAAGCCCATCTAGACAGGTTGATCTGGATTGGTGATGTTTTATTCTGCACACCGAAGAAGACTCCGCATATTAATGAGTATATTTGTTGATTCGGTGGGTTGTGCCTATGAATGGTAGTAGCAGGAAGTACTGGAGTGAAATTCTAGGAAAATACACGCAAAGTGCTTGTGCAATATGCTTGAAAGACCATTATTTTGGGCACTACAAGTGGCCATAGGGATTGCTGGACGGTTGATCCAGATAAGGTTAAGGTTGGTGATGGAATGTGAATTCTGTCGCTAATGCCGGACGATAGTGAGTGTCTCTGGCGATGGCTCCTAGCTAACCTACGATTGTGAAGCCAGTCCTTAGGGGATAATGTGGCTATTTGTGAGCTTTAGGAGCTCTTGAAAAGGATTCGTGCTGAACGGATAAGGGGAGGCCGACCCGCGTCAGTCTGGTCATAGAAATGACGATTTGTGCAACGGAAAAAGGTTGAACTGTCTCCGTGTTATGGTTGTCTGCCATGAGTGCTGGGCTATTGATATTCGACAGAAACACATAATGAGAGTCTTAGGCTTGCGCGCCATTAAGACTAAAGTCTCCGGCTAAAGGTCGTGGAGCGAAATGCTCAAGTTTATCGTTGGGCCTCGGACCTTCGAATGATAGTGGGACCCTGGTATTTCCGGTACACCAAGAATGTGCTTCGAATGGCGATGGGACCCTGGTATTTCCGGTATACCAAGAATGTGCCCTGAACGGCGGTGGGACCCTGGTATTTCTGGTATACCAAGAATGTGCCTTGAGTGCACGGAGTGTCGGGCTGCGTTGTCGACATTTGTGATATGTTGATTATGCGTGAGTGCACATTGTGTGATATATCTGCTTATAACATGCTATGCCTGCAGGGAAGGAATACCACTGCCCCGGATAAGGGGTAGGGTCGTTATAAATTTGGTCTACTGAATGCTGACTGTTGTCTTGTTTGCCACCATTACGGTGGTCTGTCCCGTGCAAGTGCAGGAGAGCCGAGCGGAAAATAGGGGGCTGAAGCCCTTGTTGTTACTGCTGTTGCTTTGCTGGCCCTCGAAGGACAAAGAAGTTCATATGATGTTACTTTCATGTGTGGCCGGCCTGTGTGCCGATGTATGAAATTTATAATTATAAAGTTTAACTCTAAGGCTATAGGGCCAGACTTGCTATGTATTCAGAGAACATTCCTTAATGTTGTTATATATATAAATGCTGATATATATATATTGTGGACATTCAACTGAGGATTTCAAGCAAATTAAAAGCTTCCGCCAGAATACTCTGAGTTAGGGTGCGAATAATATTTTGGATATTAACCTATAACTTCGCCTCCTGTTTGTGCCATATGGTGTGGGGCCCCGGCCGGACCTTCTATTATATATCATGTAACGGATGGAGGCGTTACACTGAAGGCCTCCAGAATGGCCGTCAGTGTCTGCCCCATATCTGACTGTAGGAACGGAGTGGGAGCCGGAGGAGGTGGTACAACATTCGTAGTTTGCCGAGCTCCGCCCTACGACGTAGAATGTGTCGGAGGCTGCATAACAAAGGCCAATTGTATGAAATTTTACCCAAACCTAATTAAAAGTCGACATTTACATGTGATCTACCATATGGGCACACCACGCTTCCGCTGCTTAGTTTGTCCCGAAACTAAACTCGAGCGGGGGTTACCCAGGGTTAGTGGACTTTTACTCTTTTGATCGAGGTTTTACTCTGATACCAGTTTGTAAGACCCTCTTTTTTTGCAAAACCAACCGGGTCTTATGCCCAGAACCACCGCTTTGTGGTGACACCAACACGCCCAGGATGGTCGTCACTACAGAACGCTGATCCTGCCGGCCATACCGATCGCAGAAAAGAAGAGTAAAAGTATAAATAGTACATGAGTAAAGTAAAACTCAATACTAGTCCACCTGAATCACATATATATAAATAAATCTCCACGTAGGGAGAGTCCACAAAAATGATAAAACAAAGTACTATAGAGGGTTCCTGCCCGATACATCAAAATCCTCACTAAAAATTACTAAATTGCGGAAGTAAATCTATAATTTATACTAAGGATCAGGACTCACTGTCCCTGTTGGCAGAACTCCAGTGCTAGACTGTCCTGTCTCCAAGCGCACTGATCTCTGGGACTGCATCTCCTGGTACGGCTCCACGATCCCATAAAATTATTTGGTCAACGACCGTTAGTCTAAAATACTAAGTCCTATCATCCCCCACCCCTCCCCCATGGCTCCTAGGCACCAAGCGGAGAGGAGAAAAGGGAAGGTAATGAAGGTGGAGAGTAACATAGTAAGCAGGTGACGGTGGAACTAGTTTAACATGAGCATATAACCATAACAAGTATAAGTAAGCAGTAGTAGGTAAGCAGTATAAGTATACACGAGAATAAGTGAACAAGTACAGTATGAGAAAGTAAACTAAGAAAGTAACCATGACCTATAGGAATGCTCATACAAACTTATAGACCAAGGGATCGTTTTGCAAGGCCTATTGTATAAAGCGTCTCATACCACTTTATACAATAGGTGTCAGGGGTTATATGCAATGATGATGCTATGACAAGCAAGTATGCCATGATATGAATCATGCAAGTGCAACACACACTCGACTCTATCCACGCAGTCCTTTAGTTCCCCCTTTCTGGAGCCTAACCTCCCATGATACCTCTGTAGTGGCAAACGGAAGCAGTGGGTTGGGCCTCACCCACCTCTAAACCGGTATCAATACTACCAGTCAGACCCCTATCGTATGCCTCAACTCTGGTGCACTAAGTGGAGCTCCTGCGTACTCTTGCTGGTTGTGCACTGAGCTTTATTTGGCTAAGTGTTAAACCACACTTATCGAGTCACATATTGGGATCGGTGTCACGACTTTCCAATACTGAAGACCCACCACCTTATATCTTAAGCACATGCAACATTAATGTATTTACCACCGAGCCAAAGCTCCCTGGACTATTTCGTCCGTCACAACTATCTATCGATCCAAGAGCTCCCTGGACAAACCCGTCCGTCACAGTTATCTACATAAACATCGGCTCGCCGGGCTAACCTGCCCATCACCAAAACCATCGAGCCTACCGCTCGTGAGACCTAACCTAACTCCCACAACACTGGGGATTGTGAGTGTAAGTGTAACCCTAGAGTATTTCTAATTACTCTTCCATTCCATTTAGTCTTACGGTTTACGTTAACCTTGGACTACCCAGGGCAATCCCTATAAAGGGCTCTCGAGAGCACTAGGAACTACGATGAGCTGAAACTCAAAGCTTCCTTTTGCAAGGTACTTATTATTGGTTATTACCCAATTCCCGATCCCTTTAAGGTTATACTTAATCTAACCCTAGTGCATTTGACTCTCTCTCTCCACAGGAAAGACAAACTTTCATCGATCCCGAGCACCACCTAACACTAGTCAATTCAACACTCTCCTCATCATGACACCTAATGAAGGCCTCTTTTTCTTTTTCACTTTACCAAGATTAGTAAACTAATAACCCATCTCCTTATGTCCATTCCACATATTATCATAAATTCCGCAGTTTTACTAAATGCAGACAAACCTAAGCTATATGATGTACATGATAGGAGGTACTCCAAATTTTCATCCAAAAGCCTAAATCCAGAGATTTGTAATTTTCCTAATTAATTTAGCATTTATCAGATTTTCCCAAATATTAGGCCATTGGTAATTTTTAACATGAAGTACTAGATTTCCTTAAGTTATGGCAACCCAAAATTTATGAGCACTATATGACAGCAATATATCAGTATATACCAAATTTCACAGCTTTATATACATGTAATGACCTCTAAATAATTAATTCAAGATATTACAAAAAATTAGAGTTAATGAAGGAAGTACCATAAGTTATAGTCCAAACATTATGTAAAAATTACCAGAGACTTATAATGATCATTAAACACTACTGACTAAGTTTTATGTAATTCCAATTCAGTGAACCATGTATAAAAATACATCAAATAATTTCGTTAAAGTGCACTTTTTGAAGCAACATTCTTATAAACTCATCAAAATAACATGTAATAATTTTCTAGACTTTATTATGCCACAAACGATTCTCTGAGCAAGTAACATAATTTTTCAGCAAGATATTGTATTTATTATCTAATTTCAAATATAAGGTGCACTAGTTCACTTTACACATGAAGTACTAAAAGGGAATGCCCAAATGATCCAACTAATTTACTAGTGCATCTAATTGATATTTAATTAACCTTGCCAGAGTTTCATATCATTCTAAGTTAATTTAACCATGGTTACTTCAAAATCATCAAAAAGGGCAAGGTGGAGATTATACCTACAAGTATGAGCTACTGTTTTCTAAACATCCTATAATACTTTTCAGGGATCAATATCACTATAAAATTACTCCTATTAAAATCTCATGAAAATCCAAGATCATATGACCCGTTTTTTATTCCATAAGGTGTATAGACCTAAAACTATCCCTAATTGGTTTTTGTTGTGTGCCTAAGTCTAAATGTCACGAATTTCCTTCCTAGGGCATTTCACCACCCTAAGATCACATGGACTAGACACCAAGTCCATAAAAGGACATATCACGCCATGTCCTTCACAAACCCCCAAAGTTCAACCTTAGGGTTTGAACTAGGGTTCTAGGGCAAATCCACACTAATCCACAACAAACTCCATGTGAGGGTGTTTAATGTCATAAGAAATCAGTGGCCCAAGTTGCAACCTCTATTGAGGTGATTTGGTCACTCCATACCACAAGGGGCATTTTACCCTAATTAACCCCCTTTTGGCCTAGTATAGGGTTTACCAAATTCCAAACCAAATCATCTCCAAATGGGATGAAATTTTATACAGAGACCTATATATGTCCAAGGACCACTCACCAAACTTTGGGAGTGTTTGACGGTCATTAGACCCTTTAAATAATTCATAGATTAATTATGAAATTTCTACAAAAACTTTAGTTAAATTTTTTCCAAAAATTCCCATTTTTGGCAATGTTCTAGGTATAGGTAGGAATGGCCCCCAGACAAAATCTCAAGTCATTTGGATGCCTGGATAGGTGGGGGCACTCAAAACAATCTCTAAATAAGCCTAGGTATAGACCTCACCAACAAGAGTGTTGTGGTCTGACCTGAACTCTAAATCAGTTCAAACTAATTTTAAATTAAATTAAGCTCAAAAAGCTACAATTTCTATATTGGCCACTTTCTCTGAATAGGTACCTAGGTATTTTTAAAAATTAATTTAAAACAGCCCTATAACTGTGACAAAAAATGAAATAAGATGAATTAATAGCACGAATCTTAAAGCATGATCGTGTGACTCCTGGCTTTCTTCTTCCTCCAGCTAAAGGCTTTGATTAACCCGACCTGGAGCACTTCTAAGTCCATTTGCCGGCCACCTGGCCACCTCCCTGGCCAACCACCGCCACCACCACCTCCTCCATTGAGGTGAGGGCTATCGGGCGGAAGTGGTTTGGCCGCCGGAGACGGCAGATTCCGACGAACCCGAAACTTTCATTTTCATGGAAAACCAGTGGAAAAATTCAACTGGTTCGTGCTCAATGAGACAGATTCTCATCTCTATGGATTCCTAAGATCTTACCCACGAAAAAGGAGTAGAGGAGGACTTGATTTGAGTCCTGAAGACGTGCGCTTTGCCTCCTCACCATTTTGGTCACCGAGCTTCTGGCTCCTCTGCAACTTCTACACCAACCTCAATGGAAATGAAAAGGAATCGGGGGAAACAATTGCCCTTGCCCTGATGAAGGTCCTTAAAGAGCTAATTTTGGAGAGGAGGCTTGTAACTCTCAAATGTCATTAAACTCCATTAATGGCCATTAACTCCACCCCTTCAGTTTCAACCAAATTAAGGGGCTGAACCAAATTAATGGCCGGCCACCTCCAGAAACTCCTCCTCTCCCTCAGAGGAATAAAAGCCCCATAAAAGTGGGAGTTATGGAGCCTCCATGGCCATGATGGTCATTAATCTCAAGCTTTTATCTCTCCTCCAATTCAACAATTCCAGAAGCTTAGTCTGACGAATTTTATCCCATTCCTCGAACTCCGCTCAATGAATCTGCTAAATTCGTCGATCTTCGTTCGACAAATCTGCTCTATTTGTTGATCTTCGTTCGACAAATCTGATCTATTCGTCGATCTCCATTCGACGAATATGCCCTGCTTGGCGAAGGCTGAATCTTGTTCAGCAACTTGCTCTGTTCGTCGAACTCCGTTCGACGAACTCTGAACCCAGTTCAGCAACTTGCTCTATTTCGTTTGACGAACGCTCAACCTTGTTTAGCAAACTTGCTCCGTTCGTCGAACTTTGAACGGATATCGACAAAGTCTGAACCCAGTTCAGTACTAGCTCCATTCGTCGAACTCCATTCGACGAACGCTGAACCTAGTCTAGCAAACTTTCTCTGTTCGTCGAACTGCGTGTAACGAATATGCTCCTAATTCCAAAGTGGCATAATTCGTCGAACTCAATTCGATGAATATGTTCCGTTCGACGAATTATTTAATGAGTTCGACGAATCTGATTGGTTCTATAATGGCGTTGAGTGCACTCGACGCACTAGATGCCAATCAGTCAATGGCATTGAGTGAACTCAATGCACTCAACTCCTTGAGCCAGATATTTCTCTATTTAAAATGGAGTTGAGTACACTCAATGCCATTTAGTCCATGGCGTTGAGTGAACTCAACGCACTCAACGGCTCAGGCCAGGACATTCCTCTAAGTAAAATGGCGTTGAGTGCACTCAACGCACTCAACTCCAATCAGTCCAAGGCATTGAGTGCACTCAAACGCACTCAATGCCAATCAGTATATGGCGTTGAGTGCACTCAATGCCAATCAGTCCATGACGTTGAGTGCACTCAATGCCACGTGCCCAAATATTTTCTAAGTAACTTCCCGACCTAAATTGATTCTTCCTAGGGTTTTGTCATGACCTAGTCATGACAAAACAACTCCTAGGGGTCTAGTAGTCTGAGAGATGTTACACAGGAACTGGCATATATATATATATATATATATATATATATATATATATATACACACACGAGCTTCTTCGCACGGGCTATGCACGTGCTCGAAGCTCTCGGGCGGCCTTCGGCCGCATCCTGCCGGGCTTCGCCCATACTCGATGCGTCGCTGCGGGCTGTGCCCTCCTATGAGCGGGGTGCGCACGCACCCGAAATATTTTCTTTCAAAACATATACAAATTAGTACCTAAAATGACCGCAAAAAATATGAAGTACTATTCCTATTTTATTTTATAAAATTTTACAAATTTTAATCTATAAAAATTAATTTATCTCTCTTTTTTTCTCTCTCTCTCTTTATCATGCCACTCTCTCTCTACTTCTCTCTCCCACCCCTCTCTCTCCCTGTCCCTCCTCTCACTCTCCAAATTCCCCTCATCTTCTCTCTCATGATCCAATGGCCAATATTCAATCTTTAGTGTGCCACCAAATACCTATATTCCTTTATATATATCTTTCACTATTATAAGGAAAAGTTGTCTTTGGTGAAACATTCAAAAATACCAATTATGTCCACATTTTTATATTTTAATGACTTGACATATATTATAATCTATTTCAAAGAAATTAAAATACAATGTCCATTCAAGTAATTACACTATCAAAAAATAAGAAGTAATGATGAAAATCCATTTAAATTCAAAAAGTTTTTTAGTAGAGCTCCTACACTTATTATGGTAGGTTGTCATTAGGCATGTCAGCGGTCTATTCAAGGAAGGTTGTCATTAGAAATATCAGTGGTATTTTCGAGGTGATGACATTAAACCAATCAACTTTATTAAAGGCAAATTTAATATTTTTAGGTCAAAACGTATATTGTTTTACAAAATAAAAATTGTAATATTTATGTATATTTTTTTACGCATCATTTTGAGTACTCATATGTATATGTTACGGGCGAAGCCCGCCTTGATGTGGCGAGCAAAACACGTCGCCACCGATCGGGTACTGTCACCCATGTCCATAGGGGTGGAGCCCCATGTCGGGCACTCGTGTGTATATATATATATATATATATATATATATATATATATATATATATATATATATATATATATATATATATATATATATATATATATATATACATACCTTCAACGCTTTTTTTTATATTATGAAAATTAAACTTACAAGATATTTGTAATTTCAAAAATAAAAATCGAGCCTAAAATTTAGCATACATATATGCAACGCGATCTTAAAACAAATAAAAGTAAACCATAATCCCTAAAATCCTAAATTTTGGGGCGACAACCACTGTCCGATCACTCACTGGCAATCATCGCAACACAAATTCCTCAAATAATTAGTTTGGATCCAAGAAATTCATTTAAGCTTGTTGCAGGTCGCCCGGTCTTTTCCCGGTTCTGAGAAATTGAATAACCTTAGCTCAGAATTGGATCGGGCGTACAAATAGTCAAAATGAATCCTAACAATTGACAAGAGGTGTTTTTTATGTGGAAAACCTAGAAAGGGTGATGTACAACCCCGTGTCCAACGAGTAGGGTTGGCAGGAGCAGGCCCAGCCAAGTAATGCGTGGTCTAGGCCTCTGGCGAGTCAGAGGGGAGAGTGTTATGGAGTTTTCCTAACTCGCCCGGGCTAGGGGAATAGAATGCGGGGCGAGTGGAATATCTGGGCTCGCACTCATCCATGGACCTGGGTAGGTAATGGGTGAGTGGGATGGAAGGGTCCACACTCGCCCTGGATCCCTTTAGGGAGGAGCAAGTGTCAGCCCTAAAAGTGAGGGTTAGACCTGAAATACTCTAGAGGGGGGGGGGGGTGAATAGAGTATCTAAAATCTTTTAATACTTTTTATACTGTTAATAAAAACACTAACCTAAGATAAGCTAATCTACCACAGGCACAACAATAATAAATTAATTAACACATGCACAACAAACCTAACTAGCACAAGCACAGCAAGAACAAAAGAAAAAGGGCAACCAGACAACACAAGAATTTTATAGTGGTTCCCCAACCTGGGGACATCGACTCTTCTACCACCCTGGTAGGAATCGACTCACAGGTTTTGATCAGGTGACTGCCACCAATGAGCTTTTGATTAGGTGCTCAAAAACCTACCCAGGTCTTTTGGTCAGGTGACTTGCAACCAAGGAATAACTTTTGAAGGGAGTTAAAGAACCCTTTGTACAGTGAAGAGGTGAGAGAGTTATGGTGTCTTCTCTTTCTCAAATACAACTGAGAAGACTAGTGGATCTTTGATGTTAACAAAACTCCCCCTGAGTTATTGAGTTGTTCAGGAAGATTGAGGTTTGCTTCAGGGTGAGTAGGTCTTCAATCTTTAGCTTTGACCAGAAGAGCTCCAGGAACTTCTTGACTGATAAAGTTTTGTTGTCCTTGAAGAATCCTGGAGTGAAGATTGAAGAAGACTCTTGATTTGAATGTGTGTGCTTCTTCTTCTTCTTCAGTATCTTGTATTATTTCTCTGGTTTGGGCTTCTTGTTTCTTGCCTCTATTACTATATTATTGCTTTCTGTATTGCCTATCTTGCTGTGCTGTCTCTCTATCTGTGTTTGTCTTGTCGAGAAGAAGGAAGAAATCCTTTGTTTTATATCTTTTACGGAATTTTCCTTTTGAATTTTGGATTCCCTTCCTGCATTGATTGCTGACGGCCTTGAAAATGTCTGCATTAATTGATTTCCCCAACTGTTCCATTAAAAAAATGACAAGTAATAATCTTGATGAATGCCATAATCAATGTCGCTTCTAACGGTAATATTCAGAGAATATTAAGCATTGACTATTTAGGAATTACTGCAATAAAGTAAGGACAGAAAGAGGGAAAAGTCCAAGTCTGGAACTACACAGAAATCGTCGAGCAACGAATAGATTTCGTTATCCTGGATCCACAGTTCGTCGAGCTGAGAAGTCATGTTCGTCGACCAGATAATTGTTATTCGTCGACCTGAGATCCAAGATCGTCGACCTGAGATCAGCTAACTTCTTTCTGTAAACTCTTGCCAATTCTGTGCACTAAGCTCGTCAAGCTGATAATCTGAATTCGTCAACTGGAGTTCAAAGAAATGTTTCTGGACTTAAGAGTGTTGAAGTAGAGCATCTAGAAATCATCGACCTGAGAACCAAGTTTGTCGACCTGAGAACTGCTAGTTGCTACTTGATAAAACATGTCAATACTGTGGTCTAAGTTCATCGAGATGAGAACTAAGTTCGTCGAGCTGAAAACTAAGTTCGTCAAGATGAAAACTAAATTCGTCTAGTGGAACTCAGAGAATTTTCTCTGAGTTCATCGAGCTGAGGACTACTTTCGTCGAGCTGAGTTCGACGAACGTTGAACTCATTTACTGAATCTTTGAAATTTCTCTAAGTCTTGAGTCTTCTGTAGTTTGTTGATAGCTGGTTCATGCAATGTTCATTCTAAGGACATGGCCTAGACTCTAGGATACAGACATGACCCTGGCTATACAAGATGGGTCAATAATCCTAGTTTAGTGAACCTAGCCCAAATCCAACTAGGGATCCAACAATCTCCCCCTATTTAGGTGAGGTCAATAATTACAGACATAAATATTTAGAAAGCAAGAAAAATATATCTGGCAGGAAACTTTAAAATATGCAGCAGATATATATACAGTGAGCTTTGTATCAGGAACTGAATAAGCAGTTTTTTAAGATAAATAGAAAGATTAAACAGATTAAAAACTCATTTCCTTTTCTTTTGCTCCTTGTTCTTCTTCTCTTTAGCTTTATCACCAGGCTGAGTAAACTTGATTTCCCTGTTTGGATTAGCTGCTTGAGTCTTTGTCATTATCATATCAGCAACTCCAATAATATTGAGGGAAGTAGCTCTTGGTACCATAACTTCTGGATGTAACTTCATATAATCATCAACATTAAAAAATTTATTAGCTTTGGCAAACCTGTTTAGTTCTTCCTTCCTGTATTTGGACATTATTGTGTATTCAGAGGGATCCTTTCCTTCAGCTTTGGCTTTGTTTATCAAAGATAAGCCAACCAATTCTTGGAACCTGGCCATCCTTGCAGTTGTATCTGTTTCTGGGTCCTTAAAAGGTACAAGAGGAGATGGAGGTCTATTTGGGCTTTGAGCTTTCTGATGTTTAGTAGCTTGTTGCTGTTGATGTTGATGTTGCTGTTGATGTTGCTTACCTGAGGAGTAGTACCTATGCTGGCTGCTTCCAGAAGAGAAGGAGGATCTACCCTGATGCCTCTAATAGGTTTGATACTGGGTAGTCCTTTGAGATGAAGAGGCTGAAGCACCAGCAGCAGGTGGAGGAGGAGGAGGGTCTTTCTTGAATCTTTGAGGAGGAGGTGAATATTTCCTGCTCTTTTTCCTGTCTTTCTGCTGATTTTTGTACAGCCACATCCAAGCTGGCATGCCCTTGTATGGAGTAATGTTCTGAAGAATGTAATATGGAGTGTCATATGTTGGGTTGGGTTTTGGAGCAGGAGGTGGAGGAGCTTTCCTCTTCTTAGAGATTTTCTTTTTAGCCTTGGGCTCATCATCAGAATCTTCTTCCTCATCTTCATCATCAGAAGAGTCTTGAGGAGTATCATATAATGCATTAATTTCTTTCAGAGCCTCTGCAGATATCAACAGTTTTTCTGCCTATGGAGGAGCTGGAGGAAGAGCTGGAGCTGGAGCAGGAGATCTATACACATCAGTGCTTTCAGCAACTGATTTACTCTCTTCTTCTATATCAGCCATGATCAAATCATCAAGATCAGGAATTGGAGAGTCATCCATGATAAATGTGGGAGCAAAAATGACTCTATGAGGGGATGTAACAATGAGGGGTTCAGCTCTGGATGGAGATGGAATGACAGGAGCCTCTGTATTTGCAAAACTAGCCTTGAGTTGCTTGGCAACCGTGGGGCTTATTGGGGTGGTGTAGGGGACTATAGCCGTGGATGACATTATTTTGTATTCTGGAAGAGAATTCAAATAAGCTATATCAAACATATTCAACAAATTCAAAATATCTAATGTGGGATTTATAATGCAATCACCAACAGTGTTTATTTCAGCCAAAATAGGCTCATCCAAATCCATATCAGATTCAATGAAATTAAGTAAATCAATTAAATCATCAGCTGATGCTGCATCTGCATCTGCTTCTGCTACTGCTTCTGCTGATGTTGCATCTGCATCTGCTTCTGCTGCTGCTTCTGCTACTACTACTGATGCTACTTCTTCACAGAGTATCTCCACCTGCATGGTTTCAGTGGGAACCGGAGACAGGCCCCTGCGTGAAGAAGAAGGGATGGAGAGAGCAGATATTTGAGCAGCAAGGGAGGAGAGAGAAGAAGCAAGAGGGGAAAGAGCCTCTGCTATGAGAGTCCTGAGAACTGGAGTAATGTGCTCCAGGATGGTAGAGAGAGAAGGGGAAACTGAGTCCAAAAGCTCAATTGGAGTTTGAATGGAAACAGAGAGAGAAGCAGGAGCAACATCAGGGAGGATATCATCCCGAGGAGATGATGGGAAATGAGAGGGAGAATGACTGGGAATGTCATGGACTAGAGATGTGGGTGTATATGGGAGAGAGGTGATGAGATTAAATGTGGGGGATGAGAAGAATGTTTCATTGTTTATGTATAGAAGGTAATATGGAAGAGATTGCGGAGGAGTTGGTGTACCATCTGGGGATTGAGTTGATGTATGAAAGTGAACATGAGTTTGTGTTGGAGGGACTAGAGATGATGGAGTCGGTGTACCATAGGGGGATGGAGGTGGAGGAATGTGGACTGTGGTATGGACTGGGGAATGAACTGGTGAGGGGAGTTGGTGTACCATCTGAGGATGACGTTGGATGACTGGAGGTGGTGGAGGTGGAGCAGGGATATCCTCAGTAGGGTGGGGAGTGGCTAGATCAGCCCTTGTACTCTGAGAAGGCCTGGAGGAAGAGGAAGAAGCCTTGGATGGCTTGGTGATGGCCCTCTCCCACCTGCCAAAGAGGGAACAGGTGAGCCTCTTGGAGGCATTAATGAATATGGTCGCGGTGACCAGGGATTCAACAGCCTTTTCCTAAAGGAAGATTCCCAGAATTCTCCCAAAACACACCTCCTTCTTGGTGTTCTTTTTCTTGATCAGCTCAAACATAATCTTAGCCCAATTCATAGGCTTCTGATTCACCACAGCATACATCACCAGGAATTGATGTCTGGTGATGTAATCATGGGCTATGTGTTTGCCTAGCAGCACCTTCCCCACAACATCTGCTAGAAATTTATACTCAGTAGATAGATGTTTCTTTAGCAGCTTGTTGGGGGTTGCTCCAAAATAACCCATTTTATTTAACATTTCATCAAATTCCTCATTATCAATTTCCAAATCTGCTTCACCATTAGTTAATCCAAAAATCTCAGTCAGGACGGCGGGGGTAAGAGAGACTTCATTACCCGATATTATGCCTATCATAGTGTTTTCATCTGTAGTGGAGGAAGTTTAGACCCATTCCCTGATCTCTGCACTGGCTAGCTTGATTCTGGTGGACATCAGATTCTTCAACTGTTGATCTTCAAGAAGTTTCAGAATGTCCAGGAAGATTGGATCAGAGTGATGAAACGATTCGAAGTCTATTTCGAATCCAGTATCGAACTTCATGGCTGCAAGACTGCCTGCTGGAATTGCCATAGTGTGCGCCTGCAATAAACAAGAGAGATCAAGTGCAATGGAACTAAAAGTGTGAGACGAAGGTCGAAGAAAAACCTAGTTATACGATTTTTCAGAATATGAATCGACAAACTCCGTTCAGTGAAAATTAAAGAATTCTTCGATCTGAGGTCGATGAAATATTTTATGGTTAGAAAATTCGTCAATCTTAGTCTGAAGATTTGAAAACATTTCGCCGAGCTCTGTTCGACGAAACGTTTTTGAAGCAGATTCGTCGATCTCCGTTCGACGAAAACAACTTCACTCACAGAGATTTCGTCGATCTCCGTTCGACGAATATCTCTAGAACGTTTCTACGGTTCATCGATCTCTGTTGGACGAACTTTGAAAAATTCGTCGAGCATAGATAGAAATTAAACTAAAGCTTCTTTATTGATCATTCCAAGCTGATTTATGAAGAATAAGTGATTTCTTTCATCCAGGGGTTTGGTGAAAATATCTGCTCTTTGTAAATCAGTGTAGATATAGACAAGTTTAATTTTGTTTTTGTCTACACACTCTCTAATAAAATGATGTCAAATGTCTATATGCTTAATCCTACTGTGATGGACTGGATTTTATGCTATGGATATAGCACTTGTGTTATCACATAAGAGAGTTGAATTATTTAAGTTTAACCCATAGTCCAGGAGTTGGTTTTGAATCCACAACATCTGGGAACAGTAATTGCCAGCTGCAATATATTCTTCTTCGGTAGTTGATATAGACACAGATGACTGTTTCTTGCAGAACCATGACACTAATCTCATACCAAGGAACTGACATATTCCAGAGGTACTCTTCCTGTCTACCCTGCATCCATCAAAGTCAGCATCTGAGTATCTAGTTAACTCAAATTCTGACTCAGTAGGATACCAGAGACCTAGACTAGGACAACTCTTTATATATCTCAAAATTATTTTTAGGATAACTAGATGAGATTCTTTAGGATTCACTTGGAACCTAGCACAAAGACATGTAGCAAACATTATGTTAGGTCTACTAGCTGTAAGGTATAGTAGGGACCCAACAATGCCCCTATATAATTTCTGATCAACGGTTTTCCCATGGGCATCAGAATCTATTACAACATTAGTGGTCATGGGTGTTTTCTTTGCTGAGGCATCAGCCATCCCAAACTTTTTAATAAGCTCCTTAGCATACTTAGCATGAGATATGAAAATGCCATCAGGTAGCTGCTTCACTTGGAGACCAAGGAAGTAAGAGAGCTCACCCATACTACTCATTTCAAACTTTGAATGCACGAGGTCAGAGAACCTCTTGCATAGCTTGGAATCAGTAGACCCAAATATAATGTCATCTACATAAATTTGTACTAACAAATTTTGATCCTTATGGTTCCTAGTGAATAATGTTTTATCTACAATGCCTCTAGTGTGTAGCACCCCAGTTTTGCAAGAGGTTCAGTCTGCAGTTCTGGAAAAAATTTTGGGTTTCTGGCAGGAGGCACACGGCCTGCGACACAGGCGTGTTGCAGGGCGTGTCGAGGCCGTGTCGACACTCGGCCCAAGTGTCGACACTTTCGCTCGACAAAGTGTCGAGAGTGGGGCACACGGCCTGCGACACGTTTGTGTCGCAGGGCGTGTCGAGGCCGTGTCGACACTCGGCCCAAGTGTCGACACTTTCGCTCGACAAAGTGTCGAGAGTGTGGCACACGGCCTGCGACACGGGCGTGTTGCAGGGCGTGTCGAGTCTGTGTTGACACTCGTCCCAAGTGTCGACACTTTTGCTCGACAGGGTGTCGAGACTGGGGCACACGGCCTGTGACACGGGCGTGTCACAGGGCGTGTCCCGCTTGGTCGACGATCTTCGCTCGACGTTTTTCCGCGGTGTCGACACAAAGCCTGTCGACGGGTGTCGATACTTGGCACACGGCTTGGGACACGGGCGTGTCCCAGGCCGTGTCATCTCTCGGGTTGGTTTCCGGGCCGTGTTGTTGGAGGCACACGGCCGGCCACACGGCCGTGTCACTGGCGACACGGGCGTGTCGGGTTGAACACGGGCGTGTCAGATGCCCGTGTGCGATTCCAGGCGCGTCGATTTGAGACGGCGAATGAGGCACACGGCCCTGGACAGGGGCGTGTGCAAGGCCGTGTTCGGCCCAGATTTACTATTTTCCAGGCGAATCGCGGCCATTCTTTTCCTGTTTTTGGGATCTAACGGTTCAGGCCATCTCCTGGGAAGTTAAGTCCAATTTTAGGGTTGGAAACCCTCATTTGTTTTCCAAGTCTTCTCTTTCTAAGTTCTTGAGAGAAACTAGAGCAAGGAGGAAGAAGAATAAGGTCTTGGGCTGTAGGGAGAGTTTCGGTGCTCCAAATCGCGAGCCGAGTCCGGATCCGTGAAGCTTAGAGCATTGCGAAGATTTCCATCCCGCTATTTTGCCATGGCAAGGAAGAGGAGTCGGAAGGTAACGACATCTCTCCTCTCGGTCCTTTGGATGCATGTCTTAGCATCATGTATTTTCTTTCTTTCTAATTTATGGGCACCAAACTCTCAAATGAGAGTGGTTTTGGTTTGTCAAGGTTCAAGAGGAACCTCCGGGTTGATTGAGTCCGTCCCCGGCATATTTTGCATTAGAGATCAACTTCGCTAGTGGATTAGGCATGGTGGGTGAAGCCGTAGTCGCGACCGTTAGTCCGACTCGGTGATGTTGCATACGAACTTAGGGATTCGTAGAGTTTTCCGTTGCGGCAAGATGCCGTTTGTGTTGTGGTTTTAATTGTCCCGTTTGCTTGAAAATGTACGTGTAGTCGAACCCGGACAAGGTTAGCTCCTCGTGGCAGTAGATGGTTTCCTTGAGGGACAAGGTTAGCTCCGTATGAGTTGGAGATGGTTTCCTTAGTGGACAAGGTTAGCTCCACACGAGTTGGAGATGGTTTCCTTGGTGCGCGGGAACGCTGCAGTACAAAGAGGGATTACGATGTATTTAGTCTTGGTTTGTGTTGTGCCAAGGCGTGGCTATGTCTCTCTGGTCGGCTGGCTATCCCGTGACATGTGCATCATGTGTGGAGAGTGTCCCGGCGAGACTAGTCCCCTTCTGTGAGACTGACGAGAATGCCAAGCTTGGGGCAAGCCCGGGCAAAGAGGCCATGAGCGGGTGGGGTCCAGCAAGGCTTCTTAGAATCGGTCAGTCTGTGTTTGTTGGAATCCTGACATGAGACATCAGAGCTTGCAGGCAAGCCCGGGGCTAAGCCCACGAGCAGGTGGGGCCTTAGTAAGAATTCCTTGTGGAGGCCTGTGCGCCGTTTGAGGGAGAGGTGTCTCCCTTAGTGTTTGCGGCTTTATGCCAATGGGGAAATGTGAGTACCCAAATGATGTGATGTTGTGCTAGATGCATACGCAGTAGGGTACCTTGGGTGAAGCCCGGGTGTTGCATTCATGTTGCATAGTAGGCCCTTTCTTTATATGCTCAACCAATAGAGAACATGTTTGATGATTGAGACATCCAAGCCTATTTTAATGTTCTTCTGTTTATAGCTATTTTTATTGCATATGAAGTGCTGACTTGCAGGTTGGAGGGTTCCCCGGGGTCCGTTAGGGGCGGCCGGGAGGAGATGTGTTGTTACACAGTTTGAGGTCAGCCTTTGCTGACCCACGTTACTAATAATTTTTACAGGGCAAGGATCGCATGCAGGAGCTAGCACGCCGGCCAAAAAGGCCTAAGCCCATGAAGTGTTTTTCCCTCTTTTGTAGCACTACATTGATGATGATGTTTGTTTGAGACTCTTTTGTCCGGCTTGCATGCCGAGGTAGACTAGGAGTGCTGAGCACATTCATGATTGATGTATTATGTCTCTTTTGGACACTTGATGTTAGGCCTTAAGGCTATTTGTTTTACTCTTTAGTGGTGGATAACTTCTAGTCCTGTTTGTTTCTGCTGTGTTGTGCAAGTGTTTTGAGTTTGGGTAGTTATATCAACTTATAATACTAAAGCTGTGGCGTTCGTATACTGTGGGGCCCCGGCCAGACCCATATTATACGTCCACTACAGGGGAGGTGTTACAATTTGGTATCAAAGCGAGGTTTGATTCAAGGTTAGTGCGTAAAGAAGCTATCCACATAAGAGTAATGCGGGACCGTGAGTGTCCTTATGTTTTAGTCTTGAGATTGAAGACTAATCCCTTATCTCTTGTTTTCCTGAAGAGTGCAAGCAACGAGGCGGGCACTTCAAGAGCAAGGGATGATCTCTCGGCGAGCAGTGCTACTGCTCCAGGCCTTTTGGGCACAGGTGTAAACCCGGCCGACTTTTGTCGTATGCTTGCAGAAGCGATGGTGGCAGCCCAAGCGGCGGCTGCAGCCCAGGTAGCAACCCCTGCTATACCGGACACGACGACGGCCGTGCCAGGCGGAGAAGCCAGGCGAGTGGAGCCTTTGGCAGAAAGGGTGGTGGTATGACATGGAGACCGACACTTGAAGTATTTCCTGAGTTTCCATCCCCCGTCCTTCAAGGGTGTTGGAACGCCAACGGATGCAGAGGATTGGTGGGTTCGTATTCAAGAACTGTTAAGGGCGGCAGAGACGCCAGAGGAAAAGGAAGCTGAGTATGTGGCGTTCATGTTGGAAGGAGACGCCAAATTATTGTGGGTGAGCCATAGCGGCCGCCAGTTCCCGGGACGCACCCCATCAGTGGAAGAGTTTGTGGACGCTTTTCTTAAGAGGTATATTCCAGTTTCAACACGGTTGGCCCTGCAGAGGCAGTTTCTGCATCTAATGCAGCGAGACAAAACGGTGGACGAATACGTGCAAGAGTTCACCCGTTTGGGTCGTTATGCGGGAACGACAATGGCGGATGATGTAGAGAGGGATAACCTCTTCTACCAAGGGTTGAGGGAAAATCTGAGACAACCCCTCATCTCCATGAAGAGGGCGGGATTTAATGATCTAGTTGAAGCCGCCAGGAGTTTGGAGAATGATCTGGAGCGAACCCAGCGTCGAAAGGGTTTTACTCCCAAGCAAGGGGAAGGGAAGCCTTCCCAATCTCATGTAAAGTCTGACGGGAGTAGGTGGAGGAAGAAGCCTCACTCTTCCGGGTCCGGTGATAAGAGCAAGTGGGTGCCAGGAGGTTCTCACTCTAGGGGACCGCCGACGTGTTACAACTGCGGGAAGGTTGGGCACATAGCCCGTGCTTGTCAGCAAGGGGGAGTGGGGCAAGATGCAAAGCAGGAGCAGTCTGTGCGCTCGGGCCCCAGTGCTGCAGAGAAAGGAAAGATGGTGGAGTCGAGCGCTTCTCGGTTCCAACCGGTGCAACCAAGGGCTTACAACCTTGGACAGTAAGAAGTGATCCGCCAAACCGATGTGGTGACAGGTATGAAGAAAATTTAAGTTTGCATTTGTGCTTCATACTTTTAGACCCCCTTTTTGTGAGATGTCTTGTTGTAGGCTTCGTGTTAGTTTCCGGATACCCAGCTAGGGTATTGTTCGATACGGGAGCATCGCACTCCTTTCTTGCGGAGAGCTTCATCCGAAGGGTAGGAGTTGAGTCTTTCTCAGCGGACGCGGAACTGAAAGTGCGCATGCCCAATGGGTCATCTATGACCACCGGGGCTAAAGGGCGCATTTGTTGGGAGCTAGACGGAGTTGTCTTTGTTTTGGAAGCAGTAGTGTTACCATTAGTAGAGTTCGATGTCATTTTGGGCATGGACTGGCTTGCAGAGCAGCGCGCCAGCATTGACTGTTTATCCAAGGTAGTGACCCTAAAGAGTAAGGGGCAAATGGAAGTCAAATTTGTGGGCCTTTGTGGAGTAGCCCATTCCCTAATTACGGCTATACAAATGATGCAGGCGGTTAACCAGGGTGGTGTGGCACTGGTAGCATTGTTGGAGGTTCGTCTCTCCCAGCTATCTATTGAGGAAGTGCCCGTTGTGGCAGAGTTCAAGGATGTGTTTCCGGATGAACTTCCTGGAGCGCCTCCTCGGCGGGAGATCGACTTTTCGATCGAATTAGTGTCGGAGGCTAGACCGGTGTCGCGTCCTCCTTTTAGGATGGCACCAAAGGAGTTGGCGGAACTTAAGGTACAATTACAGGAACTGTTGGAGCAAGGGTATATTAGACCCAGTTCCTCACCGTGGAGCGCACCGGTGTTGTTTGTAAAGAAGAAAGACGGTAGCATGCGCCTATGCATAGACTACCGAGAGCTGAATAAATTGACCGTCAAGAATAAGTATCCGATCCCTCGGATAGACGATTTGTTCGACCAATTGGTGGGGTCAGTGGTATAATCGAAACTGGACTTGAAGTCAGGCTACTATCAACTGCAAATTCGAGATGAGGACATACCCAAAACTGCCTTTGGTACAAGGTATGGACACTTTGAGTTTACGGTGATGCCGTTCGGGTTGACGAACGCACCATCGGTGTTCATGGATCTGATGAATCGAGTATTTCGGAATTACTTGGATTCGTTTGTGGTTGTCTTCATTGATGACATCTTGGTGTACTCCAAGTCTGAAGTGGAGCATGAGACCCACTTGAGAGTGGTCCTGCAAGTGTTGAGGGAGAACCAATTATTTGCAAAGTTCTCAAAGTGCGAGTTCTGGTTAGCCAAGGTGGCGTTTTTGGGCCACGTGATTAGTGGTGATGGGGTGGCAGTGGATCCAGCGAAAGTGGAGGCCATCAGAGATTGGCCGGTGTTGAGGACCGTGGCGGAAGTCCGAAGTTTTCTTGGACTAGCCGGGTATTATAGGAGATTCGTGGAGAATTTCTCGAAGATAGCTCTACCCCTCACCTCACTCACTCGCAAAGACCATAAGTTTGTGTGGACCCAAGAGTGCAGTCAAGCATTCGAGGCACTGAAGAAGAGGCTTATGATGGCTCCAATACTGAGTCTACCGCAAGGGACCGAGGGATTTCAGATCTTCAGTGATGCATCGGGATGCGGTTTGGGTTGCATTTTAGTGCAACATGACAAGGTGATAGCTTTTGGGTCTAGACAGCTGAAACCTCATGAGAGGAATTACCCCCTCCATGACTTGGAGTTGGCGGCGGTAATCTTCGCGTTGAAAATATGGCGACACTATGTGTATGGCGCAAGGGTGGAGATATTCACGGACCATAAAAGCCTGAAGTATCTCTTGGATCAGAAGGACTTGAACATGCGGCAACGCAGATGGGTTGAGTTTCTTGGAGACTACGAAGTGGCAATTCAGTATACGCCGGGTAAAGCCAATGTGGTGGCGGACGCGTTGAGTAGAAAGTACTCGGGGCAAGGAAATTGGATCGAAGCTCATGTTGAGCGGTTGGTACGGGAATGGGAGTCCCTTGGATTGGAATGTGTTGCGAGAGGCGAGTCTAGCGTGGCTCGGTTGAACTGGATTGAAGTGCAAAAGGACTTTTCCGATCGTATTCGGGAAGCGACTCGATTGGATGTGGAGTTTCAACCTTTTGTGTTGGAGGCTCAAAAGGGCGAGAGCAGCGCCTGGGAGATGATTGGGGGAATCTTGAGAAAGGATGGAAGGGTTTGTGTATCGCAGTTTGGCAATCTCCGTGAGGAGTTGATGTTTGAGGCTCACTTCTCAAAGTACTCCATTCACCCGGGCAGTACAAAGATGTACTTGGATATGAAGAAATCCTTTTGGTGGTCGGGGTTGAAGCGAGATGTAGCTTTGTATGTGAGTCGTTGCCAAACATGTGCCTTGGTGAAGGCCGAATGTCAGAAACCGGGCGGGTTCCTGAAGCCCCTTCCAATTCCTGAGTGGAAATTTGAGGACATCTCCATGGACTTTGTGCATGGTTTTCCTAGATCGCAGCATGGTAATGATGCTATTTGGGTGATCGTGGATCGCCTAACCAAGATGGCTCACTTCATCCCAAATCGGAAAGAGGACAGCGTGGAGAAGCTGGTGGAGTTGTATGTTCGCAACATTGTGCGACTGCACGGAATTCCTAAGAGTATAGTCAGTGATCGAGATGGACGATTTACGTCTAAGGACTGGAGATTGGTTCAGAAGAGCTTGGGCACGAAGCTAAAGTTCAGTACGGCGTTCCATCCTCAAACTGATGGGCAAACGGAGAGAACGAACCGTACTATGGATGATATGTTGAGAATGTGCGTTCTTGATTTTGGCAAGAGGTGGGAGGATCACCTCTTCATGGTAGAATTTGCGTACAACAATAGTTTTCAAGCCAGCATAAAGATGGCGCCATACGAAGCTTTGTATGGGAGGCGGTGTCGAACGCCAATGTCTTGGGCAGAGGCGAGAGACACCAAACTATTGGGAAAGGATGCGGTGGTTGACGCTTGTGAGTTGGTACGGACCATCCAAGAGCGTATGAAGGTGGCACAAGACAGGCAAGCAAAATATTTTAATGCTCGACACCGGAAGTTGGAATTTGCAGTTGGTGATTGGGTTTATCTAAAGGTCAAGCCGTTCAAAGGCGTCTCACGGATTCGCCGACTCAAGAAGCTGAGTCCAAGGTTTTTGTGGCCTTTTGAAATTGTTGAGCGGGTAGGAGAAGCAGCTTATCGGTTGGCGCTGTCCGCAGATTTGAGTGGATTACATGACGTCTTCCACATCTTTGTTTTGAGAAAGGCCTTGGTAGAGTCTAGCGTAGTGATTGAGCCGGCATCGGTGCCGATTGAGGAAGACTTGAAGACGCGAGTCCTTCCAATTGCTATAGAGGATTCGGAGACTCGGCAGTTGCGGAATAAAGAAGTCAAACTCGTAAAAGTTCGATGGGACAACTGCGGTCGTGAGGAGTTCTCTTGGGAACGAGAACAGGCCATGCTAGAAGATTATCCAGAACTCTTCATGTCAGGTATAATTTAAGTTTTGTGCCCTTTTGTTTTGAAATTTCGGGACGAAATTCTGTTAAGTGGGGGAGAGTTGTAACACCCCAGTTTTGCAAGATGTTCAGTCTGCAGTTCTGGAAAAAGTTTTGGGTTTCTGGCAGGAGGCACACAGCCTGCGACACGGGCGTGTCACAGGGCGTGTCGAGGCAGTGTCGACAGTCGGACCAAGTGTCGACACTTTCGCTCGACAAAGTGTCGAGAGTGGGACACACGGCCTGCGACACGGGCGTGTCGCAGGGCGTGTCGAGGCCGTGTCGACACTCGGACCAAGTGTCGAAACTTTCGCTCGACAAAGTATCGAGAGTTTGGCACACGGCCTGCGACACGGGCGTGTCGCAGGGCGTGTCGAGGCCGTGTCGACACTCGTCCCAAGTGTCGACACTTTTGCTCGACAGGGTGTCGAGACTGGGGCACACGGCCTGTGACACGGGCGTGTCACAGGGCGTGTCCCGCTTGGTCGACGATCTTCGCTCGACGTTTTTCCGCGGTGTCGACACAAAGCCTGTCGACGGGTGTCGAGACTTGGTACACGGCTTGGGACACGGGCGTGTCCCAGGCCGTGTCATCTCTCGGGTTGGTTTCCGGGCCGTGTTGTTGGAGGCACACGGCCGGCCACACGGCCGTGTCACTGGGGAAACGGGCGTGTCGGGTTGAACACGGGCATGTCGGATGCCCGTGTGCGATTCCAGGCGCGTCGATTTGAGACGGCGAATGAGGCACACGGCCCTGGACACGGGCGTGTGCCAGGCCGTGTTCGGCCCAGATTTACTATTTTCCAGGCGAATCGCGGCCATTCTTTTTCTGGTTTTGGGATCTAACGGTTCAGGCCATCTCCTGGGAAGTTAAGTCCGATTTTAGGGTTGGAAACCCTCATTTGTTTTCCAAGTCTTCTCTTTCTAAGTTCTTGAGAGAAACTAGAGCAAGGAGGAAGGAGAAGAAGGTCTTGGGCTGTAGGGAGAGTTTCGGTGCTCCAAATCGCGAGCCGAGTCCGGATCCGTGAAGCTTAGAGCGTTGCGAAGATTTCCATCCGGCTATTTTGCCATGGCAAGGAAGAGGATTTGGAAGGTAACGACATCTCTCCTCTCGGTCCTTAGGATGCATGTCTTAGCATCATGTATTTTCTTTCTTTCTAATTTATGGGCACCAAACTCTCAAATGAGAGGGGTTTTGGTTTGCCAAGGTTCAAGAGGAACCTCCGGGTTGATTGAGTCCGTCCCCGGCATATTTTGCATTAGAGATCCGCTTCGCTAGTGTATTAGGCATGGTGGGTGAAGCTGTAGTCGCGACCGTTAGTCCGACTCGGTGATATTGCATACGAACTTAGGGATTCGTAGAGTTTTCCGTTGCGGCAAGATGTCGTTTGTGTTGTGGTTGTAATTGTCCCGTTTGCTTGAAAAGGTATGTGTAGTCGAACCCAGACAAGGTTAGCTCCTCGTGGCGGTAGATGGTTTCCTTGAGGGACAAGGTTAGCTCCGTATGAGTTGGAGATGGTTTCCTTGGTGGACAAGGTTAGCTCCGCACGAGTTGGAGATGGTTTCCTTAGTGCGCGGGAATGCTGCAGTACAAAGAGGGATTACGATGTATTTAGTCTTGGTTTGTGTTGTGCCAAGGCGTGGCTATGTCTCCGTGGTCGACTGGCTATCCCGTGACATGTGCGTCATGTGTGGAGAGTGTCCCGGCGAGACTAGTCCCCTTCTGTGAGACTGACGAGAATGCCAAGCTTGGGGCAAGCCCGGGCAAAGAGGCCATGAGCGGGTGGGGTCCAGCAAGGCTTCTTAGAATCGGTCGGTCTGTGTTTGTTGGAATCCTGACATGAGACGTCAGAGCTTGCAGGCAAGCCCGGGGCTAAGCCCACGAGCGGGTGGGGCCTTGGCAAGAATTCCTTGTGGCGGCCTGTGTGCCGTTTGAGGGAGAGGTGTGTCCCTTAGTGTTTGCGGCTTTATGCCAATGGGGAAATGTGAGTACCCAAATGATGTGATGTTGTGCTAGATTCATACGCAGTAGGGTACCTTGGGTGAAGCCCGGGTGTTGCATTCATGTTGCATAGTAGGCCCTTTCTTTATATGGTCAACCAATAGAGAACATGTTTGATGATTGAGACATCCAAGCCTGTTTTAATGTTCTTCTGTTTATAGCTATTTTTATTGCATATGAAGTGCTGACTTGTAGGTTGGAGGGTTCCCCGGGGTCCGTTAGGGGCGGTCGGGAGGAGATGTGTTGTTATATAGTTTGAGGTCAGCCTTTGCTGACCCAGGTTACTAATAATTTTTACAGGGCAAGGATCGCATGCAGGAGCTAGCACGCTGGCCAAAAAGGCCTAAGCCCATGAAGTGTTTTTCCCTCTTTTGTAGCACTACATTGATGATGATGTTTGTTTGAGACTCTTTTGTCCGGCTTGCATGACGAGGTAGACTAGGAGTGCTGAGCACATTCATGATTGATGTATTATGTCTCTTTTGGACACTTGATGTTAGGCCTTAAGGACATTTGTTTTTCTCTTTAGTGGTGGATAACTTCTAGTCCTGTTTGTTTCCGCTGTGTTGTGCAAGTGTTTTGAGTTTGGGTAGTTATATCAACTTATAATACTAAAGCTGTGGCGTTCGTATGCTGTGGGGCCCCGGCCGGACCCATATTATACGTCCACTACAGGGGAGGTGTTACATAGTGAATTTATGCTCTATTAGAAAACTAGCTAAGGTCTCATACCAAGCTCTTGGAGCTTGCTTTAAACCATAAAGAGCTTTATGCAATCTAAAGAAATATGAAGGATGGGTTGGAGAGATAAAACATGGAGGTTGTTCAACATAAACCTCTTCTTTAAGTACTCCATTCAGAAAGGCACTCTTGACATCCATTTGATAGACTTTGAACTTCTTGTAGGCAGCATAAGAAAGGAAAATTCTGATTACTTCTAACCTTGCAACTGTTGCAAAAGTTTGGTCATAGTCTATTCCTTCTTCTTGCCTATAACCTTGAGCAACAAGCCTAGCCTTGTTTCTCACAATTACACCATGCGCATCAAGTTTGTTTCTATATACCCATTTAGTTCCAATGGCTGGGTAGTCTTTGGATCTTGGAACTAAACCCCAATCTCTACATCTCTCAAATTGATTGAGTTCCTCTTACATTGCAATGATCTAGTGGGTATCTTGCTCAGCATATTTTATGGATTGAGGCTCAACTTGAGAGAGGAAACAGGCATGCATCACATCTTGGTTAAGTTGATGCCTTGTCTGTACACCTACTAACATGTCTCCAATCACTTGAGATCTTGGGTGATCCCTTAGTGTGACAAGATCAGTGGGTGGAGTTGGTTCAGTAACAACATTTGGAGTTAATTCCTCTTGTGGAATAATGTTTGTTGTTGAAGGAAGTTCAACCTCTTCCATAAATTATTCTTCACCGTCTTCTTCAGCTTGTGGAGGAGGAGGTGGTATAACCTCTTATGGAAGGTTTAACTCACCCAATTTCTCACACAAGTGAGGTACCTGTAAGGTGCTATTGGTAGAAATTTCTTTATCCTTATAAGACATGTTAGCCTCATCAAAAGTCACATGTATTGATTCCTCAATTTTTAAAGAAGATTTATTACACAACCTATAAGCTTTGCTCACTTGGGAATATCCTAGAAAAATTCCTTCTTCAGCCTTAGCTTCAAACTTTCTAATATACTTCCTGTTATTATTATGAATATAATATATTCAACCAAATACTTAAAAATAGGTGATTTTAGGTTTCTTCCCTTTGAGCAATTCATAGGGAGTCTTATTCTTAAGTTTATGTATTAAACTCCTCTTCAGTATATAATTTGCTGTGCTTACAGCCTCTGCCCAAAAGGATAGGGGCATGTAAGCATCTGCAAGTAATATGCCCACAGCTTCAATCGAGGTTCTATTCTTCCTTTCAGCTACCCCATTTTGTTGAGGAGTTCTTCGAGCTGAGAAGTAGTGCCTGATACCTTCCTTCTCACAGAACTCATGCATAAGAAGAGACTCAAACTCTATACCATGATCACTTCTGATCAATGCAACATAAGTAGAGTACTAAATCTATATGGTCCTGAGAAAATCTGTCAGAACCTTGAATATATCTGACTTAGATCTCAGAAAGAACACCTAAGTGAATCTTGAGAAGTCATCTACAACAACTAGGGTATAAGATTTCCCTCCTAGGCTTTGTACAACAATGGGTACAAAAAGATCCATATGTAGCAGGTACAAAATCCTAGGTGAATCACTCTTATTAACTAACTTAAAGCTAGATTTAGTTTGCTTGCCTAGTTGACAAGCCCTGCAGAGTCCTTCCTTCTTGTAGGGACCAGAAGGCAAACCTCTCACAAGGTTGTCTTTAGATAGCCTAGCAATGTTTTTCAAATTAACATGTCCTAGTCTTTTATGCCAAAGATCATTTTGATTGAAAAAAACATTAAGTAAACTGATATCTGAGGTTGCATAATGAAAATCTACTATATATATGTTACCTTGTCTATTTTCAATTAAAATAGTTTGTTTTTCTTTATTAGAAATAATACAAGACTTTGAGTTAAAATGTACCTGATAACCTTCATCACATAGTTGACTTATGGAGATGAGGTTATGCTTGGGTCCACTTACATATGTCACCTTTTTGAAAGTGACAACTCCAATTTTTACTTCTCCAAAGCCCTTTGACTGGCCCCAATTTGAATCACCAAAGATCACCTTTGGTCCTAGCTTGGACTTGTAGTTATTTAAGTTGTCCTTGCTGCCAGTCATATGTTTGGAGCATCCACTGTCCAGTTACCATTTTTGATTAACAGCTGGATAGCTCTTTACCTTCAAAGAAAACAATTAGTTGTTCTTGACCCAGGTTACCTTGGGTCCTTGTTTCTTTACATAAGAAAAGCTGGATATTACTGAGAATTCAGGTTGGGATTTATATCCTAAGGGATGATATCTTCTGGGAGGATTTATCCAATCAGCAAGTGGATTAAAGGGTTTTCTATGTTGATTAGGGTTTCTCTCAAAATTATGATTTTTATTAAGTCTGTCCAGGTTCAATGAAAAGTTGTAAGTTCGTCGACCAGAGTTCGACGAAGTGGGATGAGATCGTCGATCTCTGCTCAGAGAATGAACACATTCATTTTTTGTGCCCCAAGTTCGTCGATCTCTGCTTGACGAACCATACATAGTTCGTCGATTATAGTAAGACGAATTATTATTATATAGATTTGCATTCAGAGTTCGTCAACTTGAGTTCGACGATATTGCCCCATTTCATCGATCTGAGTTCGACGAAATCTGCTGAACATTGTTCTGGTTATGATTTTTCTTATCCTTTCTTCTTTTCTTATTTTTGTGTGTAATTTCAGTTTGATTGAGATTGTTATTATCTACTTTTTCTTTACCCTTTTCAGACAAAATTTTATTGGTGTGGATAATATGTTATTCTTGAGTATGGGCGGTAAACTTGATGATGCACCCAAACCCAGTTTGTCATTCAGTCTGGCATTGACTGTGCTTGTGATGTCCATCAACTTATGGCTTCTCCCATTGAGAGATTCCTCAAGTTGTTTGGCCTCACATAGCTCTGTTTTTAAATACATGATTTGTTCATTAGCTAGAGTTAGTTCATCTTTTAACTTAGTGTTTTCAAAAATTAGATTTTCTTGATTGGTTAGTCTTTCCCTAAGTATTTTAATTTCTTTTTCTGAGTAAATTAGATCAATACACAATGTTTTAAACTTGGTTTTGAAAGTATCAGAACTATAATCAAAAGGTTAAAGTACCTGATCAGCTTCTGATTCTGAATTTCCTTCATCAGATTCTTCTTCATTGTCTGATTGACTACAGGAGGCATTAATGACCATGAGGCAGACCTCCTTGGCCCTTGCCTCTTCTTTCTCTTCACTGGAACTTGAAGATGTGGATTCATCTTCTGTCTCACACCAGGATTCAGCAACAAAGACCTTCTCCTTCTTTTTGTTTTTGCTGGAGGAATGTAACTCCTCAAAAATCATTTTTGAGCTGATCGCGTCCAATAGAAATTTTGGTGCTTGTATAGGGGTACATGTCCTAGGACACGGGCGTGTCCAAGGCCGTATCTTTCCTTGTGTGTTGGCCGGCTGTGTCCAGAGAAGAACACGGCAGGAAACATGGGTTGTGCACAGTTTTGACACTGGCGTGTCAGGGGTGACACGGGCGTGTTCATACCCGTGTCCCCACCCGTGTTCAGGAGGGTCATGTCGGTTGGCGTGGCAGTTATATGTGGCAGGCCCCCGGTCACGGGCGTGTCGAGGACCCGATACGGGCGTGTCAGATTGAGACACGAACATGTCTTAGCCCGTGTGAGTTTCTGTGTTCGATGATTGTGCCTGGATCGAGGCACATGGCCTTGGACACAGCCGTATGAAGGCTGTGTTTGGCCTAGGTTTGAGGATTTTTGAGAGTATCTGAGCCGTTCGATTTCTTTAATTAAGATCCGACGGCCCAGATGAGTCCCTGCTATGTTAAGGTCGGGAATAGAGGATCAATTCCTCATTTCTCTCTTAAGCACTCTCTTTCAAGGAGTTAGAGAGAGGAGGAAGAAGGAGGAGGATTCCGGCCGCCGGCGGAGCATCGGAGCACCATTTGGAGAATCAGGAGCGGATCCGTGGAGGAAATTACATTGTGAAGACTTCTATCTGGATAGTTTTCCATGGCGCAAAAGCGTACTACAAGGGTAACAATTCTCTACTTGAGCATGTGAAGCTCTCTTCCTCTTGCATAGGGAGACCAGCTCCCGCGAGTGTGCGACGAGTGTGCGGTGTTCCTTGGAGTTGCAATGAATAGTCCCCCTTGTGTTGCATATAGAGTCCGAAATCGAAGTACATACATAAGCATTGTGTGTGAATCCTACCCGGACATGTTGGTCTAGATCGGTGATGTTGCATTTATTATGGTTTGCCGGAAAAGACTCTGTGCTTTGGATTTTCGGGTTTCTACACGGTAGATTGCAGTAGGGATCCTTGGGGATTAACTCCAAGGCGCACCCGGAAAACAGAGTGGAATCATTGTTCTGCTAACTTGCCGGTCAGGGAAACGACCTTGAACATAACTGGGTTATGTGATTGTTTGGAAATGTTAGGATCCGAGAGAAGCTTGGCCCGCACATAGGTCTTAAGGTGACTAGGCGGTGTGATTAACGGGCAAGTGGAATCGGACCTGGGCTATGTTGTTCAGTGCGAGAGACCCATTGATGTGGACTGGCCGTTGGCATAGTCGGGAGCCTTAGACTGTGGTCAGAAATGCTAAAATGCTCATGTTATTGCCATCCCGGGGATGGTGGTGAAGCCACAGAATTGACCGGATTCACCATTAATGTGCCCTGAGTGCACGGGGTGTTTGGTTATGTGAGCCTACACCTGTGGCGAAATATATTTATACTTAATTGTTTAGCTGAGCTAATGAAATGCAGGGAAGGAGCACCACCGTCCCGAAAAAGGGGCGAGGTCGTCATAATTTGGTCGGCTTTGGCTGACCGTTGCTTTGTTTGCCACCGTGCGGTGGAATGTTGCTTGCAGGTGCTGCGGAGCCAGGTACCAAATTGCGGGCTGGAGCCCATGTTGCTGAGCTGGCCCTCAAAGGCCCAAGCGAATAGTTGTACTTTAGATTGTCATGTGTGGCCGGCCTGCGAACCGATGTATGGAAAACATTATTTTATTAACTGAACTTCTGTAAGGCCATAAGGCCGTGCACCTTTCAGTGTATTTGTTTTTCATTTCAGTTGTAGTGGTTGTGGACATTCATGATTATTGGATTACCGTTATGGGTTCTTTCAACTGTTTAAAAGCTTCCACTAGAATGCTCTGTGATAGGACGAGTAGTCTTAATTGGATAGTTTGGTTATTCATACGTAACCCTTCCGACTGTCCGTGGTATATGGCGTTGAGTTCCAGCTGGACCTTCTATTATATGTCATATGATGGATGGGGGTGTTACAATTTGGTATCAGACTTCTGGTTACGGTCAGGCTTAAATGAATTCGTGGGCGATTTCTTTTATGGGGTGGTGAGCACATGTGTGCATCATCGTTATAACATCAAAAAGAACCCATGAATGTCCACTTAGGAATGGAAAAATACACTTGTTTTGTGGAACCTGAGTGTACCAATGATTGCTTTTAGCAATTTGTTTGTCATATAATCGTGGGACTTTGCTATTATAGGCAGCTAGGAGCGGTGCTGGTCAGTCGAAGCGTCCGCAATCGGCGGAAAGTAGTGCACCGAGGGACGTGCCTACAACACCTCTTTCAGTGGAAACCATCAGGTTGGTGGCTGAAGCAGTCTTTGCGATGGTAAATGCCCAACCTGCAGGGCAACTGCACCACGCACCACATGTTGTTGAGCAAGAACCGGTTAGGGCGGCAGAGCCGAGAGTGGTGGAGCGCGCGGTAGTGGATCAGGTAGAGCCGAGGAGAGCTATAGAGAGACAGCTCAAGTATGTAATGGGCTTTAATCCTCCGAGATTCGATGGGGTTAGAATGCCAGCTCAAGTTGAGGATTGGCTCTCTACGATAAAGAGGGTCTTGATGGCCCGTTAACTGAGGAGTGGCAGAAGACCACCATAGCGACCTTCCTTTTGGCTGGTGAGGCGAAGTTGTGCTGGGATGAGTTGGAGTTTCATCTCTTAGTGGGAAGGAAGCTTGTTGATGTGCCTATGGAGGAATTCTCAAGATTGTTCTTGGTCAGATATTTACCATCTGCTCTGAAGCTTGAGATGGAGATCAGTATCTTGGGTTGACTCAGGGAGCCAAAAGCGTGGACGAGTATCTCCACGAGTTTACACAGTTGGGTCGGTATGCGAGTGCTATGTTTACGGAAGAAGAGAGGAAGACCAACCGATTTTATGAAGGTCTACACGGCGACCTACAGTTACTCCTTGCTGGGCCTAAGGTGCAGGGCTTCCTAGCCTTGGTCAATTCGGCCTGGTCATTGGAAAAGGTTGTGAAGAAAGTGCAAGAGAAGAAGGATCCAGGGGAAAAGAAGGCAGAGTTCAAAGTGCCAAATGCAAAGTCAGTATTTCGCAGATGGAATAAGAAGAAGAGGACTTCGAACTCAGCCCCTTCGTCTGGTACGTCAGGGGCAACCACAAGTCGAGTCCTAGGAGCTTGCTAAAACTGTGGGAAGACGGGGCACTTTGCTCATGAGTGTTGGAGCGGACGTGCAAAGTCCGAGAGGAAGCCTAGAGTGACCTATGAAGAGAAAGGGAAGGCAGTGGAGTCAACCACGTCCCATCACGCTCCATACCAGCCTAGAGTTTATAATCTTAGTCTGCAAGTGGCCATAAAGCAAGCTGACGTGGTGACAGGTATGATTTAAATTTTAGCAGTTTTACTTTATGTAGTTGTTACCTCTTTTAATATGTTAGCTTGTTAATCTTGGTGCTAGGCTTCGTGTTGATTTTCGATTGTCCGGCGAGAGCCTTGTTTGATACGTGGGCTTCACATTCCTTCTTGTCCGAAAGATTCGTGTCGTGCATCGGGGTCCCTTCCTCGATGGCAAAAGAAATGTTGGATGTGTTGTTGCCCAATGGGTGCTCAATGCGCGTGGATAAGTTCTGTGTGGTGAAGATACGGATTGGGGACCAGGAGTTTGATTTGCGTGCGTTGGTTCTACCGTTAGTGGAGTTCGACGTAATCTTTGATATGGACTGGCTCTCGGAGCAGCGAGCTTACATCGATTGCAACCGAAAGGAGGTTAAGTTGGGACTGCATACTGAACATAAGACTATGTTTACGGGCATGAAGGGGTCGGGTAAAGTTTTGATGTCGGCCCTTCAAGTGATCAAGGCAGTTCGGTCTGGGGCAGAGATGTTTGTCACCTTAGTGCAGGCTTCAACGCCTAGGCTAAGCCTGGACAGTATCCCGGTTGTGTCCGAGTATGCTGATGTGTTCCAAGATGATCTCCCAGGAGCCCCTCCTCAGCGGGAGATTGATTTTACTATTGAGCTGGTACCGGGTGTCAAATCGGTGTCACGCCCTCAGTACCGGATAGCACCGCGAGAGATGGCAGAGTTGAAGGTGCAGCTGCAGGAGTTGTTGGAGCAAGGGTATGTGCGTCCAAGTTCGTCGTCTTGGAGTGCACCGGTTCTTTTCGTTAAGAAGAAGGATGGGAGCTTGTGACTCTGTATTGACTATCATTAGAACAAGCTTACGGAGAAGAATAAGTATCTGATCCCCAGGATTGACGATCTATTTAATCAGTTGGTTTGGTCAACAGTATATTCAAAGTTAGATCTGAAGTCCGGCTATTACCAATTAAAGATAAGGGAAAGCGACATCCCGAAGACAGCGTTCAGCACGCGTTTTGGGCATTATGAGTTCACGGTCATGTCGTTTGGGCTGACCAATGCGCCATCCGTGTTTATGGATCTGATGAATAGGACGTTCAGAGAATACCTGGATCATTTCATGATAGTATTTATCGATGATATCTTGGTATACTCGCAGTGTGAGGAGGACCATTACAAGCATCTACACATGGTGTTAGAGACGTTGTGGTGAAATCAGTTGTATGCTAAGTTCTCCAAGTGTGAGTTCTGGTTATCCTCAGTAGCATTCCTTGGTCATGTCGTTAGTGGAGAAGGAATATCAGTGGATCCGACAAAGATAGTGGCTATACGGGAGTGGCCTATTTTGACTACAGTGGCGGAAGTCTGGAGCTTTCTAGGGCTTGCCGGCTACTACAGGCGCTTCGTAGAGAACTTCTCGCGGATAGCATTACCACTCACGACGTTGACAAGGAAAGACCAGAAGTTTGTGTGGTCACTAGAGTGTGAGCAGGCTTTTGTAGAGTTGAAGTGGTTGTTGACCACAGCGCCTATTTTATGTTCGCCGAGTGGAATCGAAGGATTTGAAAATTATAGTGATGCTTCGGGCAGTGGTTTGGGTTGTGTTCTGCTACAGTATGGGAGCATGATAGCCTATGGTTCATGACAATTGAAGGTTCATGAGAGGAATTATCCAGTTCACGACTTAGAGTTAGCGGCCGTGATATTCGCTATGAAGCTTTTGAGGCACTTTCTGTACGGTGTGAAATTTGATATCTACACCGATCATAAGATCCTGAAGTACTTGTTAGATCAGAAGGATCTGTACATGAGGCAGCGGAGGTAGATGGAGTTCTTAGGGGACTACACCTTTAAGATATATTATGTACCTGGGAAAGGAAATGCAGTGGCGGATGCATTGAGCCGCAGAGCTCCTGCGCAGGCCAGTTGGTTATCAATACATGATGAGAACTTTGTCTGTGATTTGGAGGCATTAGAGATCTCCTTCATTGATAAATGGTCTAGTGCTGAGGCGATATTATGTTGGACAGAGGTGCAGTATGACTTGCCTAATAGGGTTCGACGGGCTTTGGTTCAGGATAACAGTATGAAGCGGATCTTAGATGAATCTTTGGATGGGTCAAATTCCCAGTTTGCTATTGAGGATGGACTGCTAAGGAAGGACGGTCGTCTATACTGTTGGGTACATTGGAAAATGTGTACCATATTTGAAGAAGCCTCACCTTACACAATGATATGCATTAAGGGGTATTTGATGTTGTTTTGAGTTTATATGTGCATGTTAAGAAAATGCAAGAATGCAGGAAAACGTTTCTAAGTCCATGAGTCGACACCAGAAGAAGCTGTGTCGACACTTATGAAGGCTTGTGTCGACACTGGAGAAAAGCTGTGTCGACACCTGGAGTCAATTGTGTCGACACTTGGAAAGGCTGTGTCGACACCAGAAGAAACTGTGTCGACACACAGAGGCAATATCGACACACAGAGAAAGCTTAGTCGACATCAACTTTGTCGACACACGGAGGCAGTGTCGACACACAGAAGACTTTGTTGACATCAACTGTGTCGACACACAGGACTTGTGTCGACACATAGCTGAGTTTCAACAAAGTTGATTTTTGTGAAGAGAAGAAGTGACTGTGTCGGCACACAGAATTAGTGTCGACACATTCTACAGAAGCTGTGTCGAGAAGCAGTGTCAACACCAAGGGAGCTGTGTCGACACCACCAAGGCTTGTGTCGACACATGATGAAGTACAGTCTCGAAACTTTGCTGACAGAGACAGAGTTTCAAGAAGTGACTAGAAGACTTGACAGCTGCCAAAACCAACCGGTCTACTACAACTGTCAGTGCTGTCAGAAGTTTGTTAGAAACCGGATTAGTCGGTTACCATGGAGAAAGTCTATATAAGGAAATTCTCTATCAACAGAAGAAGTACTGATATATGATACTAATACACAATAACATATAGAAGAAGATTTTCAACAGAAGATCTAAGAAGACATTCTCAAGTGGTGATCTACTCAGAGTTTGTCAAGAGAATTCAAAGAAGAATTCAGAAGAATCTTCAGAAGAATTTGGAGAGAGAGAGCTCCATCTAATCAAGTGAAGAAAGGGACTTACATCAACAAGTCTCTTAAGTGCAGATTCTGAACCAGTCTGCCAAGAAGAATTCAGATTGATTTCTGAATTTCAAGAAAGAAGCTGATTGAAGATCGACTTCAAAGGAGATCAACCCTACTGTGTTCAGATTCAATAATCTTTGAAGAAAGCTAAGACAGGTTGATCTCTATCATCAGATTCGTTCAAGAACTGATCAAGAAACCATCCATCCTTTCTCTCTCAACCAGGGTGGTGGTAGATTTAAAATTAACATCTATTTACTGTAGGATCTTTTAAGATCTGAGTTGTAAGCCTGATTTATAAAGGCTGAGTTGTAGGAGATAAGTTCTCTGAGTGGTAGGCCTTGTTGAAGGCTGAGGTAGGGCTGTGAGCCTGAGTTGTAGGAGATTATCATCTCTGTGTTGTAGGCCTTGTTGAAGGCTGAGGTAGGGCAGATTGTCTGAGCTGTAGGAGTGTGGACTTACTCTGAGTTGTAGGAACCTTATTTGGGTTCTGAGCTGTAAGATCTGAGGATCTGAGAAGAAGGAAAGAAGTTAGGCCGAATCTAGCACACTGCTAGATAGGCGAAGGGGGAAAGTGGATGTACCCAGACCTTGGGGAACCACTATAAATCAGTGTGCAATCTGTGAATGTGTGTGGTATTATTATTTCTATGCTGTGATAGCTGTAGAACTATCTATTTTTGTTAATTAACTGTATTAAAAGTTCTGCCTTAGAAGAAAAAGGAATTACACCTATTCACCCCCCCCCCCCTCTAGGTGTTTAGGAACCAATTATTTCAAGTGGTATCAGAGAGAGGTTCCTCAAAGAAAGACTTAACAGTCTGAGTAAGATCTGTAAGGCAGAATTAAGTTAAAGAAGATGGGTGCAGGAGAAAACCATAAAGAACTTTGTTCAATGAAGTTGCCTATCTGTAGGATGGAAATTTTTGGAATATGGAAGGAGAGGGTCAGACTATTTATGGAGGTATCTGATGCTAGAATTTATATAACAGTTAAAGAAGGACCATATATTCCAATGAAGGTTTCTGTTCTTGATGCTAATCAAAGGACTCCTAAGGATTTTTCAGAAATGACTAAGGATGAGATCATCTTGGCAGCAATGGATAAAAGAGCACAGAATATTATAGTAAGTGTCATAGATGACTCAACTTTCCAGAATCTGATTCACTACAAAACCTCCAAGGAGATGTGGGACACATTGGTTGTCTACATGGAGGGTTCTGAAGAGGTTAGGCAAGATAGAAAGTCTATGCTTAATCAAGAATATGAGAGTTTCAGACAAGCCAAGTCTGATAGTATAACTGAATGTTATAAGAAGTTCTACAAAATTATAAATGAACTAATATCCTATGGAAGAATCTTCAGTACATATGAGCTGAATGACAAATTCCTTAGGTCTTTGACTAAGGATTGGGATACAAAGATCTGTACCATAAGGAAAGTGGCCAGACTGGCAGAAATTTCACCTCCAACACTGTTTGGCAAATTGCTGTCTTATGAGATGCAGCTGATCGCCAGAAAGGAGGAAGAGAAAAATACAAAGGTTGACTATAGAGATAAGTCAGTGAACTTCAAAGTAGAAGCCACAAGGAAGAATAGGAGGATGTCTCCATCTTCTCCTAAGAAAGATGCAGAAGTGATCTCAGAAAATTCTGATAATCACAGTTCAGACAGCAGTAATTTTAATGAAGACTTTGTTGCTTTTACAAGGAAGTTTCAGAGATTCTTAAGGAAGAAGCAGTGGAAATCTAAGCCATCCTCATCTCAGTCCAATGATTATTATTATCAAAAGAGGAAATCATCTAGGAAGGACAGGAGTGGGAAAAATCATAGCAAGTCAACTACATCAAAGATTATTTTCTATTGCTGCAATAGACCTGGACATGTTGTGGCTGACTGCCCAAACAAAATGAAGGAGTCTACTGATAAAAAGAAGTCTCAGCACAAGAGCAAGAAGGAGAAATCCTTGGTAGCTAAGAAAGAGAAAAGTTGGACAGATCAATCAAATTCAGAGTCTGAATCTGAGGCTGAGGCCTATATTGGTTTGTTTGCAACTGAAGAAGAGGATGAGTTCCTGAGATTACTGGACTCTATCTATGAGCAAGAAGACCATCAGTGCAAAGGACTGATGGCTATGTCTGAAGAAGACCAGTGCCAGGATCAACCTGGCCCCAGTAAGGTAAAAAGTTCATCGGTAGATTCTGATTACTTCACTAGGTCAGAATCAGACGCATCTGCATCAATAGATGTGGATGGGTCTGAATCTAAAGGAGATATTCATCAGCTTATAGTTGAATATGGGGATTTGTTGCAGGAACTCAAGAGAAGCAAAAACCTGCCCAAAAATCTGGCTAAGGAAATTGTAGCTCTTAAGTTTGCTGCATCTGATTCAGATAAGCTGCTGGATCAGAAGATGAATGAGATTGACAGGTTGAAAAACATAACTGTTATTCAGATGGGTACAATCACATTCGAAAGTGATCAGATCAAAAATCTGGAAAACAGACTTCAGAAAGAGAAGGAGATAGTGGCTAGTTTCTCGAAGCCAAAATCTGTCCTACCGCTAATTGATGACTTTGTGTCTCAAAAGGGTAAGCCGGGATTAGGATTTAAGGGAACTGCATGGGCTGCACAGTCCAATAATAAAGGCAAAGCCCCAGCACAATACAAAAGATCTGCTGCATACAATATAACTATGATTATACCTAAAGAGAGGTATAATAAGTATGAGTGCTGGTGCTGTGGCAAGATAGTCCATTATGACTTAGACTGTTGGCACAATACCAGTTTCAGGAAGGATAGCGGTCTACCTGTAAGAAGAGTAGCAGACAAATTTGTCAAGCTTCAGGCTAACTTGAACCAAGGACCCAAAAGTTATTTGGGTTCTAAGTTTAAGTAATCTTTGTTGCAGGTGAGTCCAAGTTGCCATGCCCCTATATGGTACTTGGACAGTGGATGTTCCAGGCACATGACTAGAACAAGTGGATTGCTGAAGGACTACTCAACAGTATTGAATGGGCCTAAAGTAATCTTTGGTGGTTCTAAAAAAGAAGTCATCAAAGGGTTTGGTAATATCTCTAACAACTCAATCATTATCACTCAAGTGGCATATGTGAAGGTGTTGGAACAGCCTATTACTGATTTGGGCAAGGATCACTATGTCCTTAGGAAAAGTGTGTTGACCTCCTTGTATAGTTTTTAAGGTCAATTAGATTGAGTCTAAGGGTTTGAAAATTAGGCTTGAAAGCTGCCCCCAAGACCCTCAGATCAGATATTCAATTTCAGGAGACTAAGTCACTTTCGTTGAGCTCAGGTCGACGAATCATTGAACTCCGTTCGACTATCTCTGAGCTCAGTTAACGAGTCATCGAACTCCGTTCGACGATCTTCGAGCTCAGATCGACGTTTCTGTCTCTAGGTGTTTTCCCAATCTCTGAGCTCAGGTCGACGATAGTTGAGCTCAGATCGACGATTTTTGTTTCCAGTCTAGTTCCAGTCTCTGAGCTCAGGTCGACGATAGTTGAGCTCAGGTCGATGATTTTCTGGAGAGATCAACGATTCTCAGATTCAAATTCAGACAGTTATGCAATTCTATCTTATTTATTCCCAGCATTTATTCCAGGGATCTTGTAGCCGTTTCAATTAATCTGGAGCAAGTTTCAAGGGAATTTTAAAGGAATGTTTTGTAGGACTTTCCTCCAGAGAAAAAAGTTCATTTAAGGAAGTCATTAATGAGTGGCTAACAGCTATCTTGGAGATAGAGAATCAATTCATTTCTTTTCAGATCTCTTTTGATATTCATTCTGCTTCTTCCAACAATAATTACAACAGTCACAGACACACACAGACAGAATTCTTTCAGAACACACATCACTATAGGAGATCAACATACAGAAAATTTTCTAGATCTCTTTTGACTCAAGTGTTCAAAGGCTTCATCCATCAAGACTCCAGACACTACACGTTTCAGCAACTGCTGGAATCATTCTTTGCTGGAGATCTCATCTACTGAAGGCCTATCACCCCATTATAAAGCTTCTTTTCCTGAACCTCTTCCAGATCTCAGGGGGAGCTTTGACAACATCATCCACTAGTCTTCTCTCAGACTGTTGACAGAGAAGAACATCTCACCTCTTTCTTTTTCTGCTGTAAAAGGGTTTCTCAAAACTTTCTTCAAAAGTTTTGTGCTGGTTTCTGAGGCCTTGTCAAAACTCAGTGGTGGCAAGACACCTGATCAAAAAATCTGGTTTGGTTTTTGAGCACCTTATCAAAAGCTCATTGGTGCCCAGGACACCTGATCAACTCATCCTGCAGTGGATTCCTACCTAGGGTAGTAGAAGAGTGGATGTACCCAGATTGATTGGGGAACCATTATAGCTCCTTTTGTCTTCTGGTTGCTATATTTTGTTTGCTGTGTGCTGTGTTTTTATTTCTCGCTTTCATTATTGTTATTTACTGCAAGCACATTACACATATATTTAAATTAAGTCTTCCACTACAAAATAGTTTTTAAACTGAAAATTATTTTAATAAACTCTATTCACCCCCCCTCTAGTGTTAAGATAGATCTTATCCCCACTTTCAATTGGTATCAAAGAGAGGTTGGTTAAAATCACCAAATTGGTTATCCTACAAGCTAACACCTGAACCAAAAGATCTCTGATAAGATCATCCTTTATAGAGGGCTCCTATTTTTATTATCTGTATTATATTTATACTTGTATAAAACAATGACATAGAACAAAGATTATGCTAGCACCAGACCTCCAGTGTGCAATCTATCTAAGTTTGCACTTTGGAAGGCAAGGATAAGATTGTATATGAATTCTATTGATGAAGATATTTTTAACTCTGTTTTGACAGTGTGTCCAAGACCCCCAGAAAATACAAGTACAAGTGTTGTTCCACCTCCTTCAGGAATAGATGCAGAAATAAAAAAATGGAAAGTTACAGATGGCAAAGCAATGAACATTTTGGCACAAACTATGTCTGTTGAAATATTTCAAAAAGTAGCTGAATGCAACTCAGCAAAGGAGATATGGGGCAAACTATCTGAAATAGTGTTAGGATCTGTAGATGAAAGGAAAGATAGAAGATCCCATCTCATAACTCAGTATGAGAACTTCAAGAAAGGAGAAACTGAGTCAGTTGCTGATATGTATAACAGACTCAGTGTTATAGTCAATGAACTGAAAACCTTGGAAAAGGAGATCTCATTGAATGAACTCAATGATAAAATCCTAATGTGCTTCCCCAGCACTTCGGACTCAAGGATCTGGCCAATAAAAGATGCCAGAAGCCTAAATGAGATTACCACTGAGTCTCTTTTGGGCAAGCTTAAGTCTTATGAGCTTCTCATCAAGAACAGAGAAGAAGAGCAGAAGGCTGCTTCACCAGCAATCAGAAAAGAGAAATCAATAACATTCAAAGCTATTAAAGATCAGCCTGAAGACAAGGTCACAGGAAATGAAGAGCTGCTAAGCTTACTGGCCAAAAGGTTTTTTAAAATGGCCAGAAAGGACTTCAGGAAAAAGTCATTCAGAGGGCATGAAAAGCCAAGGTATGATAAGTCCAATAACAAAGAAATTATTTGTTTTGGATGCAGGAAACCAGGCCACATTGTGCCTGACTGTCCAGAAAATCAGAATAAGGATAAGAAGGACAGGAAATAAAGGAGAAGAGACAAAGACTTCAAGAAAAACATCAATGACAAACCCTCCTCCAGCAAGAACAAACATACCAGGAAGGGGTTTATAGCTAAAAACTGGAGTGAAACAGAAGAAGAATCACAAGCTTCATCCAGCTCAAGTAATGATGAAGATGATGCTGAAGAAAAGGAGTTCTGCATGATGGCTATCAATTCTTCTCAACATAATATTGATGCAGAACAAGAGTCAGAGTCTGAATAAGAAACTCAATCTGAAGAAGATCAGGTAATAGACTCATTTGATTTTAATTCAGAGGACTTCAAATATGAATTAAAGGCACTGTGTTTAGATCTATTAAAATCTGAGAAAGAAATTATTTCTCTCAGAAATCAATTGTCTGAACAAAGCATCTTAAAATCAGATAACCTCAAACTCTCTGAGGAGTTGGAATGCTGTAGGGAGCAGATAGCCTCACTGAAAAGTGAACTATCAGAGGCCAAGAAGTTTGAAGAATCCCTCAATGGGAGAAGTATCAAACTAATGGACATCACAAGCACAGTGAACTCAAGATTCAATAGTACACTGAGCTTGGGTGCTTCATCTAGCCAACCTATAGTATTAACAACCCCAATCAAGTTTATCTCAGACAAAGGTAAGGGAGTTGTAGAGGTGGCTACGAAGAATTCTGATTTACCTAAGAAAACAACAGTTCAACAGAAAACGTCGAACAGAGCTCGACGATCGCCGAATGGAGCTCAACGATCTCAGGCTGAATCGTCGAACTCAGGTTGACGATCTCTGAACCCTGAACTCTGCCATAGTCGATCTTCGAACGGAGCTCGACGATCTGACCCAAGATCGTCGAACTCAGCTCAGAGATCGTCAAACAGAGCTCAGAGTTTTGAAAAATCTTTCAAAGGTAAATCAAACTTCAATCCTAGAGGTCCTACATCTCAGAGGGGTTAACCCTTATGCTGAATGGATAATACCTCCCACGAGATATCATCCTGAAGTCTATAAGAGTCAACCAGAGATGTCTTTTATTTCAGAATTTAAAGGTTATCAACCTAGGCCCAAGGTAAACTGGGTCAAAAACAAATAAATTGTTTTATGTGCAGGTGAAGACCTATCCAATATCAAACCAAGCAATGGTATCTGGATAGTGGGTGCTCAAAGCACATGATAGGAAACAAGGACAATCTCACATCCTTCAAAGCCAAACTTGGACCCAAAGTAATATTTGGTGATTCAAACTTTGGACTAACAAAAGGATATGATGCAGTCCAGATTGGCTCAGTCACATTCAAGAAAGTAGCTTATGTGGAAGGACTGAAGCACAACTTAATCAGCATCAGTCAATTGTGTGATGAAGGCTATCAAGTGACTTTCAACAAATCCTCATGCAAAATCAAATCAGAGGACAACACAACTGTGTTAACAGGTAAAAGGAAAGGTAACATTTATCTTGTAGATTTTCTTTAACTAAGATAGATATATGCTTGTTCAATTCCATTTGTAGACCTAATGAACTATGGCATAAAAGATTAGGACATATAAACCTTAGAACCATTGCTAGGCTATCCAAGGACAACCTTGTTAGAGGACTACCTTCTGGCCCCTACAAGAAGGAAGGACTTTGCAGGGCTTGTCAATTAGGCAAGCAAACCAAAAATACCTTCTAGTCACTTAATAAGTGTAATTCACCTAGGATTTTGTATCTGTTACACATGGATCTCTTTGGAACCATTACACTACAAATCTTAGGAGAGAAATCTTATACTTTAGTAGTTGTAGATGACTTCTCTAGATTCACATGGGTGTTCTTTCTGAGGAAGAAGTCTGATAACTTTAAGTGTTTGACAGAGTTTCTCAAATGCATACAGAGTGAGTTCAATACTCACATTGCCCTGATCAGAAGTGATCATGGGATAGAGTTTGATTCTCTTCTTATGCAAGAGTTCTGTCAGAGTGAAGGGATCAGGCACACTTTCTCAGCTCCTAGAACTCCTCAACAAAATGGGGTAGCTGAAAGGAAAAATATAACCCTTATTGAATCTGCTACTACATTGTTGTCAGATGCTCATCTTCCTCTATCCTTTTGGGCAGAGGCAGTGAACACCTCCAACTATGTGTTGAATATAAGTCTGATACATAAGCTGAAGGGCAAGACTCCCTATGAATTACTCAAAGGGAAGAAACCTAAAGCAGATTATTTTAAAATTTTTGGTTGCATTTGTTACATTCACAATAATGATAAGAAATACATAGCAAAATTTCAAGCTAAAGCTGATGAAGGAGTGTTTCTGGGATACTCCATGATCAGTAAAGCTTATAGGGTGTATAACAAATCTACACTTAAAATTGAAGAATCTATTCATGTATCCTTTGATGAATCTAACATGTCTTTTAAGGAGAAGAATGCTTCTACCATAGAATCTTTGTAGGTACACTCTCTTGCTGAAACTTTGGACAGGTTACATATAATATAAAAGGATGAAAGCAGTGAAGATGAAGAAGATATTCAACATCTTGGAGAGAATCTTCTTGAAGAGCCAGTTGTTGTTCCACAAGAGAAAACAACAACACAGGTTGGTGAACAATCAACACCCCATGTTGATTTAGTAACATCAAGAGACCATCCAATCTCCCAAGTGATTGGAGACATATCAGCTGGTGTGCAAACCAGAAATCAGGTCAACCAAAACCTGATGCACACCTGCTTTCTTTCTCAAATTGAGCCCCAATCCATTCAAGATGCATAACAATATCCACATTGGATCATTGCAATGCAATAGGAATTACATCAATTTGAAAGGAACAAAGTTTGGGAACTAGTTCCAAGGCCAAAGGATCACTCCATTGTTGGAACAAAATGGGTGTTCAGAAATAAATTGGATGATCAAGGAATCATTGTAAGGAACAAGGCAAGGCTAGTTGCTCAAGGATACTCTCAAGAAGAAGGGATAGAATATGACCAGACCTTTGCACTAGTTGCAAGGCTAGAGGCCATAAGAATCTTCTTAGCTTATGCAGCACACAAAGGATTCAAAGTATATCAAATGGATGTAAAGAGTGATTTTCTCAATGGAGACATCAAGGAAGAAGTCTATGTTAGACAACCCCCAGGTTTTATTTCTCCAACTCATCCTGATTATGTTTTCAAATTGCATAAAGCATTATATGTTCTAAAGCAAGCTCCTAGAGCATGGTATGAGACCCTAGCATGCTTTCTTCTGAAAAATGATTTTATAAGGGGTAGAGTAGACCAAACTCTTTTTATTAGAACCCATAGGTCCAATACCTTACTAGTACAAATCTATGTAGATGACATTATCTTTGGTTCTACTGATTCAAATCTGTGCAAAAGGTTTTCCAACCTAATTCATTCTAAATTTGAGATGAGTAGCATGAGTGATCTTTCCTTCTTTCTAGGATTGCAAGTCAAACAGCATGCTGAAGGCATATTCATCTCTAAAACCAAGTATGCAAAAGAATTGGTTAAGAAATTTGATATGTCTGAAGCATCATGTATGAAAACACCTATGCCTACTAATGCTGTATTAGATGCTGATGAACATGGGAAACCTATTGATCAGACAACATATAGAGCAATGATTGGCTATTTATTGTACCTTACAGCTAGTAGACCTGACATAATGTTTGCTACATGCATATGTGCTAGATTCCAAGTGAGCCCTAGAGAGTCACACTTAACCTTAGTAAAAAGGATTCTTAGGTATGTGAAAAGTTGTCCAAATCTAGGTCTCTGGTATCCAAAAGACTCAGCATTTTACTTAACTGGATTTTCAGATGCTGATTATACTGGATGCAGAATAGACAGGAAAATCACCCATGGAACTTGCCAGTTTCTTGGTGACAGACTTGTCTCCTGGTTTTGCAAGAAACAAACATCTGTGTCCACATCAACTGCTGAAGCTGAATATATGGCAGCAGGTAGTTGTTGCTCACAGATCTTGTGGATTCAAAATCAGCTCCTAGACTATGGCTACAACTTAGAGAAGTCAAAAATTTTCTGTGATAACACTAGTGCTATTTCTATAGCACAAAATCAAGTCCTCCATAGTAGGACAAAACATATAGAAATTAGGCATCACTTTTTAAGGGACAATGTTGAGAAAAATAAAATTGAATTTCAATATATCCCAACTGACATGCAAAGGGGAGATATTTTCACCAAACCATTGGATGAAAAGAAACACACTTTCTTCCTGAATCAGTTAGGAATGTTAGATGGAGGAAGTTTAAAATAAGACCCAAGATTTTAAAACTCTAAAATTTGACCAAGACTAGGCAAATATTTTGATTTTTCTAGTGTCTATAGGTTGTTTCTGGTCTCTGAACTGCGCTCGACGTTTTTCCCAAAGATCGTCGAACGGAGATCGACGTTTCTTAGAAATCATCGACCGGAGTTCAGTGCTTTCCAGATAGTGCTAAGCTATCTTCTTCCGGTCAATGATCGTCGAACGAAGCTTGATGATCTCCAATATCGTCGAACGGAGATCGACGATGTTGAAGACCTTTCAGATTCCTTTAGTAGCCCAGATCGTCGAATGGAGTTCAACGATCTTTCCTTTTCTGCGTCGAACCCTAATATAAAATTCATTTTTCGGCCGTCGTTCTCCCTTTGCGCTTTCATACTCTCTGCAGAATTTCCCTTTCCCTCCAAACATTTCTACACTTGGTCTTGTGTTTGTTCACTTTTGCAGGTAAAAATGGCTGTTTCTGTTGCAGTTTTGGCAGCAATGAAATTCGACACTGGATTCGACATTGATATGGACTCGTTTGAAAATAGTGATCAGATTTTCAAGGATATTCTGGAGTTATTTAAAGATCAACAGCTAGTACACATCATGACCACAAGGATAAAACTGGATGTAGATGAAATCAAGGAATGGGTGTATACTGCTCACACTCAAGATCAAAATACAGTGATTGGAACTATATCATGACATCAGGTATCTCTTACTGCTGCTATATTAACAAAAGTTTTCCAATTAAGTACTGGTCAAGATTCCCTTGAGTTATCTGGAGAAGAGTTTGCAAGTATGCTTCATAGGATGGGTCATTCAGCAGCAAACCCTAACAAGCTGCTTAAGAAAAATCTGTCAGTGGAATACAGGTTTCTAGAAGATGTTGTTGGAAATGTCCTGTTAGCAAAACATTCTGCCCATGATACCATATCCATGTATTAATCCTATTTAATGGGTGCTTTGGTGGATAAGAAACAGTTGAATTGGGGAGAAGTTTTCTTTGACCTAATTAAGAAGAAAGTGAATAAGAACGTTGTCAATTTTGGAAGGATTCTAGGTCTATTTCTTCATAGCAGATGCCCTGAGCTGCTTGTTTCAAGTGGGATGCATATCAATGCCTCTAAGAAGTTAACCTGTGCCCTCTTTGGCAAATGGGACAGGAAAATTGCAAAGCCAAGCAAAGCCTCTGCAGTCATCTCATCTTCAGGCACCAGGACTGATCCAGTCACTTCCCCTCAGGCAACTGCCACACTAGAAGAACTGCCTGCCTCATAATCTCCACCTTCTCCACCTACTGTTCCCTCAATAATCATCACCTCCACCATCACCATCTCAATTTCATCCCCCATATCCATTCCATCTCCAAACTCAATTCCTTCACCAACACCAACATCCACTAAAGATCTTCCATTGCTCAACATTCCATCCTTCACTCTCCTAGATGATTCCTATATGGATGATTATTCCTCCTCACCCCTTGAGCCACCATCTTCTTCTACATTATATCAACAACTACTACAAGAAATCCTTGCTCAACCATCCGACAGTCCATCTATCTCCATTCCATTAACTTCCATCTCCACCATTACTATACCTCAACCATCAATTCTACCATCCACATTCACATCATCTCCAACCACATCTATAGCTCCTTCTCCATCCATCTCTGCCACTCTCATCACTACCTCTACTCAAGCACCACTTGAGCAAGTAGATCTATCAGCCATAGCAGATAAGCTCTATGGGTTGTTAGCTTCAAGGCTATCACTCCTGCTGGAGACCTCCCTGGCTCCACTTCTGAAATCAGTTCAGGAGTTATCTGACATGCTTTCTTCCTTATATCCTCCTCAGACAATCCCTTCTGTTGGGTGCCTTGATCCAGTTTCTACTGAATCTAGGCAGGGGGAGATATTATATGAAGTAGAGAGGTTGCCTGCTTCAGAGATTCCAGTTCCAGCTCCAGTTCCAGTTATAACAGTTGACCTCAGGTCATTGCTGTCAAAATTTGATACTGCTTACCTCAGCTATCTTCCAGAGCATAAAACTGAAGATCTTACTAAGGCCATTGTGCCTATTTCTAGCTGTGAGCCCAGCATAATATCTGCTTATATAAATTCTTTCAAGACTGTGGACAATGCTCCTTCAGTTTTTGTTGTTCCTGCTGCTGCTGATACTGTTTTAGTTTCTGCTGATGTGCTTATGACAGAGGCTAATAAATCTGAGCCTGTTGTTTTTGTTATTTCTGAATCTGTTATTCCAGTTACTGCTGCTGCTGCTGCTATTGTTTCTTCTGTTCCTTCCCAACAACAAAGAGATTCCATCAAAAGGCTTGATGAACTATATGACAATCCTCAGAGCTCAGATAGTGATCAATTTAGAACTGATTCTGATGATTCCTCTGCAACCATTACAAGGAAGAGGAAAGCTAGAAGCAAGGCCCTAAAGAGAGTTCCCCATGAGAAAATTAAAGATACAAATGATATTCCATACTATATCTTGCATGACTGTCCAATCTCAGAACCATGGATGCAGTTCTCCAGGAATCAACTAAAGACAATGAAGAAAAGCAGGAAATATGATAAAGGATCATCTCACTTCAATCCTCCTCCTCCTTCTCCTTCACTAGATGCAGGTACTGGTGGAAGTTCTGCTTTTCAGTCATCTGCTGCTAAGAGTCAAAACACCTCTCAATTTCAAGGAAGATCTCAATCAAGAGAATATCAATCAAGAGGCTACCAGTCCAGAAGAGGACAGTATAAGGGAAATCAAAAAGATGTCAGAGTTTATTCCAAAGGATATTCTAGGCAGCATCCTTATCATAGGGAAGGACAAGGTCCCATTGACACCACATCTGGTCTTTTCCCTTATAAGCTAAGAGATCCAGTTTCTTCAAGAGCTACTCCTGATGACTCTTCAAACAGATATGAACCTCCTATTCCATTTGAAGACCCAGAGAACAATCCTAATTCCTGGACAGCAAGAATGAAAGAGTTGGCTGCACTAGATCAAATTAAGAAGGCAAGGGAACAAGGAAGAGATACATCACAATTCACCACTCTATCAGAACAGAGAAAGAAAGAACTTGAAAGATACTCTTCCAGTAAATTCTTTGACTCAAAAAGTTATATGAAGCTGCACCCAGAAGCTGTAGTCCCCAGGGCAAAACTTCAAACTTTTCTAGGTGCAGATGATGATAGAAAATCCAAGAAATAAGCTCTTAACCCTAACAGAGAAATAATTCTCAAAAAGGGCAAGGAAAAGGAATGATCATGTAAGCTGACAATGTTATCTATTCTGAATGTCTGATGTGATTCTATTTGTGTTTCTGCAATGTTGTTTTTGATTTCATATCTGCATTGTATGTTTTTATTTCTTATGTCATGTAAATAGTAATCCTAACCCAAATATGGGGAGATTGTTGGAACAACCTATTACTGATTTGGGCAAGGATCACTATGTCCTTAGGAAAAGTGTGTTGACCTCCTTGTATAGTTTTTAAGGTCAATTAGATTGAGTCTAAGGGTTAGAAAATTAGTCTTGAAAGCTGCCCACAAGACCCTCAGATCAGATATTCAATTTCAGGAGACTAAGTCACTTTCGTCGAGCTCAGGTCGACGAATCGTCGAACTCCGTTCGACTATCTCTGAGCTCATTTAACGAGTCGTCGAACTCCGTTCGCCGATCTTCGAGCTCATATCGATGTTTTTGTCTCTAGCTGTTTTCCCAATCTCTGAGCTCAGGTCGACGATAGTTGAGCTCAGATCGATGATTTCTATTTCCAGTCTAGTTCCAGTCTCTGAGCTCAGGTCGACGATAGTTGAGCTCAGGTCGACGATTTTCTGGAGAGATCAACGATTCTCAGATTCAAATTCAGACAGTTATGAAATTCTATCTTATTTATACCCAGCATTTATTCCAAGGATCTTGTAGCTGTTTCAATTAATCTGGAGCAAGTTTCAAGAGAATTTTAAAGGAATGTTTTCTAGGACTTTCCTCCAGAGACAAAATTTCATTTAAGGAAGTCATTAATGAGTGGCTAATGGATATCTTGGAGATAGAGAATCAATTTATTTCTTTTCAGATCTCTTTTGATATTCATTCTGCTTCTTCCAACAATAATTACAACAGTCACATACACACAGACAACTTAGGAGAGAAATCTTATACTTTAGTAGTTGTAGATGACTTCTCTAGATTCACATGGGTGTTCTTTCTGAGGAAGAAGTCTGATAACTTTAAGTGTTTGACAGAGTTTCTCAAATGCATACAGAGTGAGTTCAATACTCACATTGCCCTGATCAGAAGTGATCATGGGACAGAGTTTGATTCTCTTCTTATGCAAGAGTTCTGTCAGAGTGAAGGGATCAGGCACACTTTCTCAGCTCCTAGAACTCCTCAACAAAATGGGGTAGCTGAAAGGAAAAATATAACCCTTATTGAATCTGCTACTACATTGTTGTCAGATGCTCATCTTCCTCTATCCTTTTGGGCAGAGGCAGTGAACACCTCCAACTATGTGTTGAATATAAGTCTGATACATAAGCTGAAGGGCAAGACTCCCTATGAATTACTCAAAGGGAAGAAACCTAAAGCAGATTATTTTAAAATTTTTGGTTGCATTTGTTACATTCACAATAATGATAAGAAATACATAGCAAAATTTCAAGCTAAAGCTGATGAAGGAGTGTTTCTGGGATACTCCATGATCAGTAAAGCTTATAGGGTGTATAACAAATCTACACTTAAAATTGAAGAATCTATTCATGTATCCTTTGATGAATCTAACATGTCTTTTAAGGAGAAGAATGCTTCTACCATAGAATCTTTGTAGGTACACTCTCTTGCTGAAAATTTGGACAGGTTACATATAATATAAAAGGATGAAAGCAGTGAAGATGAAGAAGATATTCAACATCTTGGAGAGAATCTTCTTGAAGAGTCAGTTGTTGTTCCACAAGAGAAAACAACAACACAGGTTGGTGAACAATCAACACCCCATGTTGATTTAGTAACATCAAGAGACCATCCAATCTCCCAAGTGATTGGAGACATATCAGCTGGTGTGCAAACCAGAAATCAGGTCAACCAAAACCTGATGCACACCTGCTTTCTTTCTCAAATTGAGCCCCAATCCATTCAAGATGCATAACAATATCCACATTGGATCATTGCAATGCAATAGGAATTACATCAATTTGAAAGGAACAAAGTTTGGGAACTAGTGCCAAGGCCAAAGGATCACTCCATTGTTGGAACAAAATGGGTGTTCAGAAATAAATTGGATGATCAAGGAATCATTGTAAGGAACAAGGCAAGGCTAGTTGCTCAAGGATACTCTCAAGAAGAAGGGATAGAATATGACCAGACCTTTGCACTAGTTGCAAGGCTAGAGGCCATAAGAATCTTCTTAGCTTATGCAGCACACAAAGGATTCAAAGTATATCAAATGGATGTAAAGAGTGATTTTCTCAATGGAGACATCAAGGAAGAAGTCTATGTTAGACAACCCCCAGGTTTTATTTCTCCAACTCATCCTGATTATGTTTTCAAATTGCATAAAGCATTATATGTTCTAAAGCAAGCTCCTAGAGCATGGTATGAGACCCTAGCATGCTTTCTTCTGAAAAATGATTTTATAAGGGGTAGAGTAGACCAAACTCTTTTTATTAGAACCCATAGGTCCAATACCTTACTAGTACAAATCTATGTAGATGACATTATCTTTGGTTCTACTGATTCAAATCTGTGCAAAAGGTTTTCCAACCTAATTCATTCTAAATTTGAGATGAGTAGCATGAGTGAGCTTTCCTTCTATCTAGGATTGCAAGTCAAACAGCATGCTGGAGGCATATTCATCTCTAAAACCAAGTATGCAAAAGAATTGGTTAAGAAATTTGATATGTCTGAAGCATCATGTATGAAAACACCTATGCCTACTAATGCTGTATTAGATGCTGATGAACATGGGAAACCTATTGATCAGACAACATATAGAGCAATGATTGGCTATTTATTGTACCTTACAGCTAGTAGACCTGACATAATGTTTGCTACATGCATATGTGCTAGATTCCAAGTGAGCCCTAGAGAGTCACACTTAACCTTAGTAAAAAGGATTCTTAGGTATGTGAAAAGTTGTCCAAATCTAGGTCTCTGGTATCCAAAAGACTCAGCATTTTACTTAACTGGATTTTCAGATGCTGATTATACTGGATGCAGAATAGACAGGAAAAGCACCCATGGAACTTGCCAGTTTCTTGGTGACAGACTTGTCTCCTGGTTTTGCAAGAAACAAACATCTGTGTCCACATCAACTGCTGAAGCTGAATATATGGCAGCAGGTAGTTGTTGCTCACAGATCTTGTGGATTCAAAATCAGCTCCTAGACTATGGCTACAACTTAGAGAAGTCAAAAATTTTCTGTGATAACACTAGTGCTATTTCTATAGCACAAAATCAAGTCCTCCATAGTAGGACAAAACATATAGAAATTAGGCATCACTTTTTAAGGGACAATGTTGAGAAAAATAAAATTGAATTTCAATATATCCCAACTGACATGCAAAGGGGAGATATTTTCACCAAACCATTGGATGAAAAGAAACACACTTTCTTCCTGAATCAGTTAGGAATGTTAGATGGAGGAAGTTTAAAATAAGACCCAAGATTTTAAAACTCTAAAATTTGACCAAGACTAGGCAAACATTTTGATTTTTCTAGTGTCTATAGGTTGTTTCTGGTCTCTGAACTGCGCTCGACGTTTTTCCCAAAGATCGTCGAACGGAGATCGACGTTTCTTAGAAATCATCGACCGGAGTTCAGTGCTTTCCAGATAGTGCTAAGCTATCTTCTTCCGGTCAATGATTGTCGAACGAAGCTTGATGATCTCCAATATCGTCGAACGGAGATCGACGATGTTGAAGACCTTTCAGATTCCTTTAGTAGCCCAGATCGTCGAATGGAGTTCAACGATCTTTCCTTTTCTGCGTCGAACCCTAATATAAAATTCATTTTTCGGCCGTCGTTCTCCCTTTGCGCTTTCATACTCTCTGCAGAATTTCCCTTTCCCTCCAAACATTTCTACACTTGGTCTTGTGTTTGTTCACTTTTGCAGGTAAAAATGGCTGTTTCTGTTGCAGTTTTGGCAGCAATGAAATTCGACACTGGATTCGACATTGATATGGACTCGTTTGAAAATAGTGATCAGATTTTCAAGGATATTCTGGAGTTATTTAAAGATCAACAGCTAGTACACATCATGACCACAAGGATAAAACTGGATGTAGATGAAATCAAGGAATGGGTGTATACTGCTCACACTCAAGATCAAAATACAGTGATTGGAACTATATCATGACATCAGGTATCTCTTACTGCTGCTATATTAACAAAAGTTTTCCAATTAAGTACTGGTCAAGATTCCCTTGAGTTATCTGGAGAAGAGTTTGCAAGTATGCTTGACAAGATGGGTCATTCAGCAGCAAACCCTAACAAGCTGCTTAAGAAAAATCTGTCAGTAGAATACAAGTTTCTAGCAGATGTTATTGGCAAGTTCCTATTAGCAAAACATTCTGCCCATGATACCATATCTAGGTATCAATTCTATTTAATAGGTGCTTTGGTGGATAAGAAACAATTGAATTGGGGAGAAATTTTCTTTGACCTAATTAAGAAGAAAATAAATAAGAACTTTGTGAACTTTGGAAGGATTCTAGGGCTATTTCTTCATAGCAGATGTCCTGAGCTGCTTGTTTCCAATGGGATGCATATCAATGTTTCTAAGAGGTTAACCTGTGCCCTCTTTGGCAAATGGGACAGGAAAATTGCAAAGCCAAGCAAAGCCTCTGCAGTCATCTCATCTTCAGGCACCAGGACTGATCCAGTCACTTCCCCTCAGGCAACTGCCACACTAGAAGAACTGCCTGCCTCATCATCTCCACCTTCTCCACCTACTGTTCCCTCAATAATCATCACCTCCACCATCACCATCTCAATTTCATCCCCCATATCCATTCCATCTCCAAACTCAATTCCTTCACCAACACCAACATCCACTAAAGATCTTCCATTGCTCAACATTCCATCCTTCACTCTCCTAGATGATTCCTATATGGATGATTATCCCTCCTCACCCCTTGAGCCACCATCTTCTTCTACATTATATCAACAACTACTACAAGAAATCCTTGCTCAACCATCCGACAGTCCATCTATCTCCATTCCATTAACTTCCATCTCCACCATTACTATACCTCAACCATCAATTCTACCATCCACATTCACATCATCTCCAACCACATCTATAGCTCCTTCTCCATCCATCTCTGCCACTCTCATCACTACCTCTACTCAAGCACCACTTGAGCAAGTAGATCTATCAGCCATAGCAGATAAGCTGTATGGGTTGTTAGCTTCAAGGCTATCACTCCTGCTGGAGACCTCCCTGGCTCCACTTCTGAAATCAGTTCAGGAGTTATCTGACATGCTTTCTTCCTTATATCCTCCTCAGACAATCCCTTCTGTTGGGTGCCTTGATCCAGTTTCTACTGAATCTAGGCAGGGGGAGATATTATATGAAGTAGAGAGGTTGCCTGCTTCAGAGATTCCAGTTCCAGCTCCAGTTCCAGTTATAACAGTTGACCTCAGGTCATTGCTGTCAAAATTTGATACTGCTTACCTCAGCTGTCTTCCAGAGCATAAAACTGAAGATCTTACTAAGGCCATTGTGCCTATTTCTAGCTGTGAGCCCAGCATAATATCTGCTTATATAAATTCTTTCAAGACTGTGGACAATGCTCCTTCAGTTTTTGTTGTTCCTGCTGCTGCTGATACTGTTTTAGTTTCTGCTGATGTGCTTATGACAGAGGCTAATAAATCTGAGCCTGTTGTTTTTGTTATTTCTGAATCTGTTATTCCAGTTACTGCTGCTGCTGCTGCTATTGTTTCTTCTGTTCCTTCCCAACAACAAAGAGATTCCATCAAAAGGCTTGATGAACTATATGACAATCCTCAGAGCTCAGATAGTGATCAATTTAGAACTGATTCTGATGATTCCTCTGCAACCATTACAAGGAAGAGGAAAGCTAGAAGCAAGGCCCTAAAGAGAGTTCCCCATGAGAAAATTAAAGATACAAATGATATTCCATACTATATCTTGCATGACTGTCCAATCTCAGAACCATGGATGCAGTTCTCCAGGAATCAACTAAAGACAATGAAGAAAAGCAGGAAATATGATAAAGGATCATCTCACTTCAATCCTCCTCCTCCTTCTCCTTCACTAGATGCAGGTACTGGTGGAAGTTCTGCTTTTCAATCATCTGCTGCTAAGAGTCAAAACACCTCTCAATTTCAAGGAAGATCTCAATCAAGAGAATATCAATCAAGAGGCTACCAGTCCAGAAGAGGACAGTATAAGGGAAATCAAAAAGATGTCAGAGTTTATTCCAAAGGATATTCTAGGCAGCATCCTTATCATAGGGAAGGACAAGGTCCCATTGACACCACATCTGGTCTTTTCCCTTATAAGCTAAGAGATCCAGTTTCTTCAAGAGCTACTCCTGATGACTCTTCAAATAGATATGAACCTCCTATTCCATTTGAAGACCCAGAGAACAATCCTAATTCCTGGATAGCAAGAATGAAAGAGTTGGCTGCACTAGATCAAATTAAGAAGGCAAGGGAACAAGGAAGAGATACATCACAATTCACCACTCTATCAGAACAGAGAAAGAAAGAACTTGAAAGATACTCTTCCAGTAAATTCTTTGACTCAAAAAGTTATATGAAGCTGCACCCAGAAGCTGTAGTCCCCAGGGCAAAACTTCAAACTTTTCTAGGTGCAGATGATGATAGAAAATCCAAGAAATAAGCTCTTAACCCTAACAGAGAAATAATTCTCAAAAAGGGCAAGGAAAAGGAATGATCATGTAAGCTGACAATGTTATCTATTCTGAATGTCTGATGTGATTCTATTTGTGTTTCTGCAATGTTGTTTTTGATTTCATATCTGCATTGTATGTTTTTATTTCTTATGTCATGTAAATAGTAATCCTAACCCAAATATGGGGAGATTGTTGGAACAACCTATTACTGATTTGGGCAAGGATCACTATGTCCTTAGGAAAAGTGTGTTGACCTCCTTGTATAGTTTTTAAGGTCAATTAGATTGAGTCTAAGGGTTAGAAAATTAGTCTTGAAAGCTGCCCACAAGACCCTCAGATCAGATATTCAATTTCAGGAGACTAAGTCACTTTCGTCGAGCTCAGGTCGACGAATCGTCGAACTCCGTTCGACTATCTCTGAGCTCATTTAACGAGTCGTCGAACTCCGTTCGCCGATCTTCGAGCTCATATCGATGTTTTTGTCTCTAGCTGTTTTCCCAATCTCTGAGCTCAGGTCGACGATAGTTGAGCTCAGATCGATGATTTCTATTTCCAGTCTAGTTCCAGTCTCTGAGCTCAGGTCGACGATAGTTGAGCTCAGGTCGACGATTTTCTGGAGAGATCAACGATTCTCAGATTCAAATTCAGACAGTTATGAAATTCTATCTTATTTATACCCAGTATTTATTCCAAGGATCTTGTAGCTATTTCAATTAATCTGGAGCAAGTTTCAAGAGAATTTTAAAGGAATGTTTTCTAGGACTTTCCTCCAGAGACAAAATTTCATTTAAGGAAGTCATTAATGAGTGGCTAATGGATATCTTGGAGATAGAGAATCAATTCATTTCTTTTCAGATCTCTTTTGATATTCATTCTGCTTCTTCCAACAATAATTACAACAGTCACATACACACAGACAGAATTCTTTCAGAACACACATCACTAAAGGAGATCAACATACAGAAAATTTTCTAGATCTCTTTTGACTCAAGTGTTCAAAGGCTTCATCCATCAAGACTCCAGACAATACACCTTTCAGCAACTACTGGATTCATTCTTTGCTGGAGATCTCATCTACTGAAGGCCTATCACCCTATTGCAAAGCTTCTTTTCCTGAACCTCTTCCAGATCTCAGGGGTAGCTTTGACAACATCATCAACTAGTCTTCTCTCAGACTGTTGACAAAGAAGAACATCTCACCTCTTTCTTTTTCTGCTGTAAAAGGGTTTCTCAAAACTCCCTTCAAAAGTTTTGTGCTGGTTTTTGAGACCTTGTCAAAACTCAGTGGTGGCAAGACACCTGATCAAAAAATCTGGTTTGGTTTTTGAGCACCTTATCAAAAGCTTATTGGTGCCCAGGACAACTGATCAACTCATCCTGCAGTGGATTCCTACCTAGGGTGGTAGAAGAGTGGATGTACCCAGATTGATTGGGGAACCACTATAGCTCCTTGTGTCTTCTGGTTGCTATATTTTGTTTGTTGTGTTCTGTGTTTTTATTTCTTGCTTTCATTATTATTATTTACTGCAAGCACATTACATATATATTTAAATTAAGTCTTCCACTGCAAAATAGTTTTTAAACTGAAAATTATTTTAATAAACTCTATTCACCCCCCGCTCTAGAGTTAAGGTAGATCTTATCCACACTTTCAGAAGGGTTTGAAACACAACCTAATAAGCATAAGCCAGCTGAGTGATCTTGGATATGACATTTCATTTATCAAGAATGGGTGTCATATCAAGAGGTCTAGTGATCAAAAAGTCATATTGACTGGCTATAGAAATAGAAATGTGTATTGCCTAAATTTTGAGTGTGAGAATAAAAATTCTCCTATCTGTCTTGTGGCTGATGAGAAAGCCTCTCATTGTGTCAAATTTCACAAGAGGCTAGATCATCTTAACTACAAGACTATTGACCAACTCTTTAGTAAAGAGTTAGTCAGGAATGGTCCTCAAGTTAAGTGATTTAAGGATGGGATATGCTCAGCTTGTCAAAAAGACAAGCAGACCAGATCCTCCTTTCATAGCCTAGAAACCAAAGACTCAGTGAGGTGCTTATACCTCTTGCATATGGATTTATTTGGTCCTATGCCAGTTCATAGTCTAGGTAGGAAGGTCTACACTTTTGTGGTAGTAGATGACTATTCTAGATTTTCATGGGTATTCTTTCTGAGGCAGAAATCTGAAACCCCAAATATCTTCTGCAATTTTGTCAAACAAATTCAGAATGAATTAGATAGTTCAGTGGTCAAAATCAGAAGTGACCATGGAACTGAATTCCAATCTGAAAGTATGACAAGGTTGTGTGAAGAATTTGGGATTCATTAGGAATTCTCCTCACCTAGAACAACTCAGCAAAATGGCATTGCTGAAAGAAAGAATAGGACATTGATTGAGGCTAGAAGAACACTATTGAGTGACACTACTCTCCCAGAATATTTCTGGGCTGAGGCAGTAAACACTGCATGCAATGTGCTCAATAGGGCTTCCATCACCAAATGCCACAAAAGACTCCCTATGAGGTTATGAAAAGTAGAAAACCAAACTTATCCTATTTCAGAATCTTTGGTTGCAAGTGCTATGTGCTTAACAATGACAAGTCTCACCTAACTAAGTTTGCTGCCAAATCACAAGATAGGATATTTGTTGGGTACATCGACAATAGTAAGGCTTATAGGGTCTACAATTTGGCTACTCAAGTTGTAGAATAGTCTATTCATGTCATATTTGATGAATCTAGTCTTATTAACAGTGAGTTGCCTAGTAGTTCTTGTACCTCCACAGGTATACAGCAGAAGATGGACTAGCTTACTATCAGAGAAGATCCAACTGCAAAGCAGGATGAGGAAAATGGTAGTTGCTGTCTAGAGGGAGTACAAGACTCTCAAGAGGAAAATGAAGACCATGAGGTGCAGCATAATGAAGAGATTGAAGAAGGTCAAACTGTTGATAGATTACCTCCAGCAGTTAGACATTTAAAGGATCATCCTGCACACCAGATCATTGGTGATCCAAGACATGGAGTACAAACAAGGAGCAAGAACTTAAATCCAGTTCTTTGCTCAAGCTTCTTATCTCAAATAGAACCCAAGAGATTTGAAGAAGCTATTCAAGACCCACACTGGATTGATGCTATGCAGGATTTAAATCAATTCAGAAGATGCAAGGTCTGGGAGTTGGTACCAAAACTAAAGGGTCACAATGTCATAGGGACAAAGTGGATTTATAGAAACAAGCTTGATGAGAGTGGGATCATAGTGAAGAATAAGGCAAGACTAGTTGCCAAAGGTTACAGATAGGAAGAGGGCATTGACTTTGATCAGACTTTTGCTCCAGTGGCAAGGATGGAAGCAATCAGGCTATTCCTTGCCTATGCAGCATATCAAGGCTTCAAAGTGTTCCAAATGGATGTTAAGTCAGCATTCTTAAATGGAGACTTAAAAGAGGAGGTCTATGTGGAGCAGCCCTCAGGTTTTGTTGATCCTCTCAAACCTAATTATGTTTATAGACTTAGGAAAGATTTGTATGGTTAAAACAAGCTCCAAGGGCTTGGTATGAAACCATATCTAATTTCGTCATTGAGAACAAATTCTCAAGGGGGAAAATAAACAAGACTCTATTCTTTAGAGAATCCAAAGGAAAGATTATCCTAGTCCAAATATATGTTGATGACATAATATTTGGTTCTACTAAAAATAACCTTTGTAGAAAGTTTGCAAAACTTATGCAAGGGAAATTTGAAATGAGCAGTATGGGAGAACTTAAGTTCTTCTTGGGCCTCCAAGTAAGACAGACTGATGATGGCTTGTCTATATCCCAGTCTAAGTTCACCCAGGAGTTAATTAAGAAGTATGGTATGGAGTCATCCACTACCATGAGAACTCCAATGGGGACAAGTATGTCTCTAAGCAAAGATGATGCAGGGAAACCTGTAGATGAGTCTTTGTATATAGGGATAGTTGGCTCCCTCCTATATCTGACTACTAGTAGACCAGATATCATGTATGCTACATATGTCTATGCTAGGTACCAATCCTGCCCTAAAGAATTTCATTATATTGCTGTCAAAAGGATTTTGAGATATCTTAAGGGCACACCTAATCTAGGCCTTTGGTATCCGAGGAATAGAGATTTTCTACTAATGGGCTATTCAGATGCAGACTTTGCAGGTTGCAAAGTAGATAAGAAAAGCACAACAGGCACCTGTCAATTTCTAGGAGGAAGACTGGTGTCATGGAGCTATAAGAAGCAGACTAGTGTGGTAATTTCCACAGCTGAGTCTGAGTATGTTGCTGCAGGAAGTTATTGTGCACAGCTGTTGTGGATACAACATCAGTAAGTAGATTATGGTATTAAGGTAAGTAGAACTCCATTATTATGTGATTCTACTAGTGCTATTTTTATTGCTCATAATCCTGTTTCTCATAGTAGAACAAAGCATATAGAAATAAGATACCATTTTCTTAGAGATCATGTAGAGAAAAAAGATATTTCTTTAGAATTTGTTAACACTAATTTACAAATTGCTGACATGTTCACAAAGCCTTTAGATGAAACTAAATTAAATAATTTCAAAATTGAATTAGGAATGTTGAACATAAATTAGTTTAACAAATTTGGCTAAGAAAAATTGTGTCGACACAAAAAGTTGTCTGTGTCGACACATAGTAGTTGGTGTCAACACTCCAGGGAAGTGATGTCGACACATCCAGAAAGATGGTTTCGACACTTCAGAGAAGTAGTGTCGACACATCCAGAAGTGGTGTCGACACTTAGTATCAACACACAGATTTCGTCGAGCGCAGAATCAACTGATCGTCGAGTGCAGAATGGACACATATCGTCGAGCACAGATTCAACAACACTTCGTCGACCTCAAATCGTCGACTTCACGTGCTCTTCGTCGAACTCGACGAAGACAAGTAGAATTGGTGTCGACATATAGAAGTCAACACTTCTGTCGAGACATTAGAAGTCTGTGTCGACACATTTCAAACTGTGTCGACACATTAAGAGAATTTTTGACGTGCCTTTTGAACTTCATTATTCAGAAAGCTATAAATAGGCCAACAACAAACCCTGTCGACACACTCTCCATATTTTCCTGACCAAAACCTTATGTCGATAACTTCTCTCTTCTCAATCCAAGATTTCTCACAACCCCAATGGCGCCAAAGCTTGAAGATAACGTCAACGAAGGCTATGAGCTGGTTCGTAATGCTTTTGATAATGCGGAACCAGAGATTAAAACAGTAGAAACCCTAATTGCAGAAAATGGTTGGAAGAAAGAAATACTAGAATTCTATGGTGCAGCTACTTTAGATTCGACTGGACTTAAGATCAAATCTACAGTTCAGGGAGCTAAAGTTAAACTTACCTTAAAGAGCTTAAGGAAAACTCTTCAACTCCCCAGAACTCAAGAAGAAGAAGAATTTCCCGCTACCAAGACTAGGGAAGCACTTCAGTGGTGTCGATTGGATCCCACCATGAAGATTGGATCTGCAATGAACAGGAAAGGGATGAATCTGCAAGGAAAATTCCTTTCTGAAGTGGTTGGAAAGGTCATACTCTGCAAGCCAGGGGGACATGATAGGGTTTCAGCCTATATGTTCAGTCTGATGACCAGGATTATCTTCAAACTAAACACAGATTAGTCTGTAGTAATCTTTGAAAAGATTAAGGAAAGTATCAAGAAGCCAAATCTGGGAAGAATCATGAGTCTATACTTGGCTGGAATAATTCCAGAAGTAATGGAACAGACTGCTGGATCCAAGATTAATCATATGAGAAGAATGGATATCAGGATAATCTCTAGATGGGATAGGGTCCTCAAAAAGAACAAGCCTGATGAAGAGAGGTAAGAGATTTCTGAAAAATCTCCTGCACAAGACATTACAGATGGTGCTCAGGTGCAGGGGGAGCCTCATCTTGAGGAAGAGCCAACACAATTAGAAAGTGAAATGACTACACAAACTATTCTTGAGGTAATCTAGGAAGTAAATCAATCAATTTTCAATAATGAGGATGAAATACTAAAAATGCCCTTGGTTGATGTTGACCAGATAACTCACCTCAACAGTCAAGCACAAGATGTTATCATGGAGGATACATCTACAGCTGCATATGCTCCTGAGTTGGTGGTGCCTCAAGTCCCAACTTAATAAGAGTTTACCCTAGATGAGTTTTTCACTGATATGGACCAAGCTGAGACTCAGGGGGAGAAATAAAGAACTGAGGGGTAAAAGCTAACATTGAGGGAGAGCAACCTAGGACAGAAAAGGAACAGTCTCCTAGTCCTAAGGAAAGAGTTGATATAGCCAGTACATCAGCTTCTGAAGATGAAGCAGAAATTCAAGCCAAAAAGAGAAAGCTGATGGTTTTCAAAACAAGAAGCCAAAGCTATAAAAGGGCATTGCAAACTGCTGCACAACCTGCCCCATCCCAATATTACAGCTCTTTGTTGGTATCCTTGCAAGTAAAGTTGGATGAAAAAAAGATAGCCATGGAGAAGTATATAGATGAAACTCATAAAGATCTGCAATTCTCCTTGGCACAAGATATCAAATCCATTAGATTTGAAGTAAATCAGAACAAGAAGGAAATGACAGATTGCTTCCATAAAGGTGGCAATGCTGTAGTCTATCTTGCAAAACAACAAGTAGGAATAAAGACTTAAGTTGATGATATAGCTGTCAAGCAAGGCTATGTCCTTGAAAATCAACGAAGGATGAATGACAATCTGACTGAATCATATAATGTGATTGTAACAGAATTAAAGAATACTGCTACTGCCCAGACTAAGGCAAGTTGTAAAGCCAAGTCAGATTTTGACAAACAATTACAGGAAGAACTAGCTGTTGTACAAACAACTATTAAGACTTCACAAGAAATCATTTCTGATCAGCTACTGAAAATAAGGTCATTTTATAAAGATGGTGTTAATTATCTTGATGAACAAGTAAGATTTCAGAAACATAACCTCAGAGATCATATTGAAAGAGAAGTCATAAAGGTGGAGAGAGTATTAGTCAATGTAGGCTCAGATCATGCTAAATAGATATCTAATAGCATCAGAGCCACCCTTGGATATCCACCCCTCTGTGATGATGATAATGTAGCTGAGTCAGGTGTGCAACCTGCTTATTTAGAAGGTGATCAACCTGAAGTTGCTCAGGTTATTTACCCTCCAGTAGATTTTGAGATGATTCAGCAAGAAGTACAATCAATGTACAACCCTCCAAAGGGTACTAAAAATGTTGTCCTTGAGAAGGTAGAAATGTCAGAGACAGTTGTGAATAAGGAGCAAGAAGCTCAACTGTCAAAGAAGAGATTCAGAGAACAGGCTGAGTTGAAGCCTGATTTTGAGCAGTGGAGTCCTACTTCAAGTAATATTATATTGACTTCCTAGAAAGCTGTGAAGGACAAGACCCATGACAGGGGCAAATGGTACACTGAGTAAGAATGGAAAAAGCATGAAGCTAGACAGGAAGCCATTTTGCAGTATAGAAGAAAGGACAAAAGCTGAAAAGCTACCTCCTAATTCTCAGGAGCCTAGCAAGTATTTCCCAAAGCCTTTTCACTATTTTGAAAGGCAAAGAATAAGAGTTGAAGAACAAAAGAAGAAAGATCTGAAGGGCAAGAAGCCAGCTGAAGATACTGATGCTCCAGTACAAGCCATGATCCAATCAGGCAAATGAATAGTCATCAAGGAGCCTGAGCAGCCTTAGGATAGATTTACTAGATTTTACAACATTGTAATCTTTAGTGTTAAAAATCTATGTAAACTATTGAGAAACTTTTGAAAGTTTAAACAAAACAACGATTAATGATCATTATGTTTGCATCATTATTCTATGATGTCATTTTATACATGTTTTGTTTATAAGTTACCCTGTCATATAGTGTTTTTATACATCATAATGTGTGTTTATTATGAATGGTGTATATCATTGACTAAGGGTTATAAGTTCTCCAAATAGGGGGAGATTGATGGGTACATTGGAAAATGTGTACCAGATTTGAAGAAGCCTCACCTTACTCAATGATATGCATCAAGGTGTATTTGATGTTGTTTTGAGTTTATATGTGCAGGTTAAGAAAATGCAAGAATGCAGGAAAAAGTTTCTAAGTCCATGAGTCGACACCAGAAGAAGCTGTGTCGACACTTTTGAAGGCTTGTGTCGACACTGGAGAAAAGCTGTGTCGACACCTGGAGTCATTTGTGTCGACACTTGGAAAGGCTATGTCGACACCAGAAGAACCTATGTCAACACATAGAGGCAATGTCAACACACAGAGAAAGCTTAGTCGACATCAACTGTGTCGACACACAGAGGCAGTGTTGACATACAGAAGACTTTATCGACATCAACTGTGTCGACACACAGGACTTGTGTCGACACATAGCTGAGTTTCAACAAAGTTGATTTTTGTGAAGAGAAGAAGTGACTGTGTCGACACACAGAATTAGTGTCTCCACATTCTACAGAAGCTATGTCGAGAAGCAGTGTCAACACCAAGGGAGAAATATCGACACCACCAAGGCTTGTGTCGACACTTAGTCTACTTGTGTCGACACATGATGAAGTACAGTCTCGACACTTTGCTGACAGAGACACAGTTTCAAGAAGTGACTGGAAGACTTGACAGCTGCCATAACCAACCAGTATACTACAACTGTCAGTGTTGTCAGAAGTTTGTTAGAAACCGGATCAGACGGTTACCATGGAGAAATTCTATATAAGGACATTCTCTATCAATAGAAGAAGTAATGATATATGATACTAATACACAATAACATATAGAAGAAGATTTTCAACAGAAGATCTAAGAAGACATTCTCAAGTGGTGATCTACTCAGAGTTTGTCAAGAGAATTCAGAAGAATCTTCAGAAGAATTTGGAGAGAGAGAGCTCCATCTAATCAAGTGAAGAAAGGGACTTACATCAACAAGTCTCTTAAGTGCAGATTCTGAACCAATCTGCCAAGAAGAATTTAGATTGATTTCTGAATTTCAAGAAAGATGCTGATTGAAGATCGACTTCAAAGGAGATCAACCCTACTGTGTTCAGATTCAAGAAGCTTTGAAGAAAGCTAAGACATGTTGATCTCTATCATCAGATTCGTTCAAGAATTGATCAAGAAACCATCCATCCTTTCTCCCTCAACCAGGGTGGTGGTAGATTTAAAATTAACATCTATTTTCTGTAGAATCTTTTTAAGATCTGAGTTGTAAGCCTGTTTTATAAAGGCTGAGTTGTAGGAGATAAGTTCTCTGAGTGGTAGGCCTTGTTGAAGGCTGAGGTAGGGCTGTGAGCCTGAGTTGTAGGAGATTGTCATCTATGAGTTGTAGGCCTTGTTGAAGGCTGAGGTAGGGCAGATTGCCTGAGCTGTAGGAGTATGGACTCACTCTGAGTTGTAGGAACCTTGTTTGGGTTCTGAGCTGTAAGATCTAAGGATCTGAGAAGAAGGAAAGAAGTTAGGCTGACTCTAACACACTACTAGATAGGCAAAGGGGGAAAGTGGATGTACCCAGACCTTGGGGAACCACTATAAATCAGTGTGCAATCTGTGAATGTGTGTGGTATTATTATTTCTGTGCTGTGATAGCTGTAGAACTATCTGTTTTTGTTAATTAACTGTATTAAAAGTTCTGCCTTAGAAGAAAAAGGAATTACACCTATTCACCCCCCCCCCCCCCGCCCTCTAGGTGTTTAGGAACCAATTCTTTCATATACGTCCCTAGTGTGGATAATCTTCAGGAGGAGTTGATGTACGAGGATCATCATACCAAGTACTCAATCCACCCGGGAAGCACGAAGATGTATAGAGACATGAAGAAGTTATTCTGGTGGCCAGGATTAAAGAAGAATGTAGCACTTTATGTGGCCAAGTGCCAAACTTGTGCCTTAGTGAAGGCGGAGTGTCAGAAGCCCGGAGGATTCCTAAAGTCCTTGCCTATCCCGGAGAGGAAATTTGACGTCATTTCTATGGATTTTGTGCATGGTTTGCCAAAGTCGCGGAGGGTTAACGACGCCATCTGGGTGGTCGTAGATAGGTTGACAAAAGTGTCGCATTTCATCCCGAATAGGAAGGAAGATCCGGTGGAAAAATTAGCCAAACTCTATGTGGATAATATCGTGCGGTTGCATGTTGTGCCCCGCAGCATTGTTAGTGACCGAGATGGACGCTTCACGTTGAAGGACTGGAGGCTGGTGCATAGTTTGTTGGGAACTAAGCTGAGTTTCAGCACGGACCTTCCATCCACAGACGGACGGTCAGACCAAGAGGGTCAATAGGACGATGGAGGACATGCTTCGCATGTGCGTCCTAGATTTAGGAAAGCATTGGGAGGATCACCTGTACATGGTGGAGTTTGCGTATAACAACAGCTTTCAAGGGAGTATTGAAATGGCACCTTTCGAGGCCCTGTATGGGAGGAAGTGTTGTACGCCGTTGTCTTGGTTGGAGACAGGCGAGTCGAAGTTGTATAAACGTCAAGCGGTGGAAGACGCCACTTCAATGGTACGTACAATTCAGGAAAGGTTAAAGATCGCTCAGGACAGGCAAGCAAAGTACTATAACGCCAAGCATAGGAACATGGATTTCGGTGTTGGCGACAAAGTGTATTTAAAAATCAAGCCGTTCAAGGGTTTTTCGCGGGTTTGACGCTTGAAGAAGCTGAGTCTGAGATACCTTAGACCAATTGATATATTCGAGCGTGTTAGTGAAGCAGCGTATAGATTAAAGCTGTCGGTGGAATTGAGGGGTCTACATGATGTGTTCCACGTATCGGTGTTGTGTAAGGTGATTCAAGAACCTTTGCAGATAGTTGCGGTCGATCAAGTGCCGGTTGATTACGAGTTGGCGACAAAGGTCAAGCCTATACGTATAGAAGACGTTGAAGTCAAATGACTCCGCAACAAAGAAATTCGAATGGTTAAGATCCGTTGGGATAACTGCGGACGAGAGGAGCTTTCATGGGAGCGAGAGCAAACTATGTTGGAGGAATACCCCGAGTTATTCCACTCAGGTAACATTTAATTTTGTGTACCTTTACTTAATTTCGGGACGAAATTCCTTAAGGGGGGGGGGGGAGATTTGTAATGCCCCGAAAATCATTTTTGAGTTGATCGCGTCCAAAAGAAATTTTGGTGGATGTATAAGGGTACACGGCCTAGGACACGGGCGTGTCCAAGGCCGTGTTTGTAACGTCCCGAATCGTACTAGGCCCCTCGTGCGTGTTTTTGAGTCAGGCGAGCTGACTTGGGTTCAGGAGGAGTGCTGACAACTGGGCAGCACATGTGAAAAGGAGGAGAAATCCGTCAAGAATAGGACACTGGTAGAGATACGAGTGTGTCCCTACCCGTGTGGTGTGGCCAGCTCTTGAGTCGATGACTCGAGTATGTCCAGAGAAGGACACGGGTAGTGACACGGGCGTGTCATTACCCGTGTGAAGTGACACGGGTAGAGACACGGGCGTGTCCCTACCGGTATGCATGTGTGTCGAGTTGAACTCGACACTGCGTGTCGAGATCGAGGAACTGTTTGTCAAGATCGACGAATTGTATGACACGGGTAGAGACACGGGCGTGTCCCTACCCATGTGTCGTTGTGTCGAGTTGAACTCGACGAGGCATATCGAGATCGATGAGGTGCGTCGATATCGTATGACACGGGTAGCGACACGGGCATGTCCCTACCCAACTCGACAGAGCATGTCGAGATCGACGAACTACGTGTCGAGATCAATGAATTTTATGACACGGGTAGAGACACGGGCGTGTCCCTACCCGTGTGCCGTTGTGTCGAGTTGACTTCGTCGAAATGTATCCAGAGAAGGACACGGCCACGGAACATGGCCATGTCATGTGGACACGGGTCGGGACACGGGCGTGTCCCTACCTGTGTCGAGTATTGAACCAACACTAAAACCGTCGTTGACACTTCGCCCAAGCAGGACACGTGTAAGGACACGGGCGTGTCCCTACCCGTATCACTCTTCATATATAAGGGGAAGTGAAAACCCAAGCCGTTTTCATGCTCATTTCATCCCCTATTTTCTGAGAGAAACTCCTGTTGAGAGAAGGAAGTTGCTGGACCTAGTTCTAGAGGAGGAGATCCGCCGCTGTCGTGAAGGAGAAGATGCCGCCGAGAAGAGTTACACGATCTATGGCCGGAAATAGTGGAAATGCCGGAAATGAGGTGAGCTTCCTCCCCTCTCCTCCAGTGCTAGATCTGTAGATATCTAGGTGAGATGTCGACTGAAAAGAGTCTTGACTAGCGAGATGGTGATTTCTCTAGGATGAGGCCGATCTAGGGCTTGTGCTCTTGGTTAGTGGTGTCTTCTACCTCTCCAACCTTCTATGCGATGATGGGGGATGGTTTCGTGAAGAGTAAAGGCCTCATGAGGGTGAATAAGGGTGGAGGAAATTCTGGTGTGATTTTGGAAGACCGACTTGAGGAGTAAGATGAACTGATGTCGTTCATTCCTCTTTAAGAGGCGTGCAGAATCTGTATTCTGCACGCAACAATCTTCTTGGCTATTTTCAGATGTGATATGGCCAGATCTGAGATGTTGACTAAACACAAAAGTTGGAGTCCTTGAAAATACCTTTCCAACGAGTGGTTGCACGACTTCAGGCGAAGCTTGTAGACATGGGAAAGTCTGAACGAATATGACGTCCGATAAATCCTGCATGCAGAAATTGTGTTTTGTATGCAGCGGACTTCAAGTCCGATTTCAAGTATGACAATTTTGAATCTGGGTTATGGTGTGAACATAAAGGTTGTAGCCCTTGGAAATACCTTTCTATCGAGGGGTTATACATCTTCACCGAATTCCTGTAGCTTCGGAAATCGCCGGTTGAATTTGCTGTCCAGATTTATTCTATACTTAAATTCTGGGTTTTTATATAATATGGATTTGGATTCGGTGGAATCGTTGTTGCAAACTAACTCAAGATTTTGGTGATTTATTTTATGTTAACCACCGTAGTGCTATGAATGATGAAGATTATTAATTGGTTTTCATATAACAGAATTGTAAAGCAAGCTTACTTAAACGAAATGACTTGTTAGAAATTGATAGACTATTATATATGCGCATTATGTTATACCATGTTGAAATCATTTGAAATGACATATAGAAGGATAAACTATGTCCATGAGTATGTTTGATGGTTGGAATGAAATTTAGTAGTCCAATACTTAGAGCGTAGTCTCCCTACGGGTAGTATTGTGGAAGGATGTAAGTGTGGTGTTGACCGTCACTAGTTGGGTTAGTGTTGAGATGAGGTATAGATGGATGGTTGGGCTGTGTCCTCGTGCTTACTTTCGAGGCCCCTTCCATGCCACAGTGATGTGAAATTTTGCATGCGGTGTGAGTCGACACGCTGTGTCGTAATCCTGGGTTAAGGATAGTGTGGAACATCTACGGGCTCGCCGATCGTCACACTGATGGGAGTTGACAGTTAGACTTTGCGCGGTTGGGCTGTGTCCTCGGTGTTCACGTCTCGGGGCGCCTTCCATGCCAAGTGAACGTTTGGGCTGTGTCCTTGTGCTTTCTTCAGAGGCCCCTTCCAGGTCACACCAGGCCAGTTCAGGCTATGTTCTCGGTGCACATCTACCTGAGACCCCGCTGGGCCATAGTATGCATGGGCTCCGCTGTTGTGTTCTTAGCGCTCAGGCGTACAGAGGCCTAGGTGAAGTAGTGTGGATACCCGCCTAGTAGTAGAGATGCCCACTCTACTGTCACCGCCTGACCACGGCGGTTGATTCCTGAGAGGTTAGCTAAATGCTCGAATAGTGGGAACTATAGTCTGTGTCGACATGGCAATTGCATGTGTATGATCATGTGTGAGTCATTGCATAACATACGTACCATTTCATAACATTGCAAAATAAGATCCTCATCGTATAAGTTTGTATGGGCACTCCTATATGATGAGTTACTTTATGCAAACCGATCCTTAACTTATAAGTTTGTATGGGCATCCTTATAAGTTAAGTTACTTACCTGCTGTAGTTACTTGTACATGTTGAATTTTTATTGCTTAAGTAGAACTGCTAGAATATAATGCTATTAATCTTATCGTACCATCACCACCTTCTTGTACCTGTTATACTATTTATTATACTTCTACCCTTGTTCCTTTCTCCGCCCGGTGCCGAGGAGTCGCCGGGGGAGCAGATGTGAAGCCACTAAGTCTTTTCGACTAACAGTTGCAACGTCTTCCTTTTTAGGAGGTCACCCCGCAGGTAGAGCAGCCGCAGACCATGCAGCAGGACAGCCAGGCCAGGATGATAGGGCCTAAAGTGACGGTGTCATCGCTACCATCGGTTACAGATGTGAGTGTTGAGCGACTCTGATCTAGCCCATTTGGGCAATTTTATAGCTGTACTCTGATACTTGTAGAAGCTTATTATTACCTTCTTATTTGTTGTACTATTTGAACAATATTACTTAGTGTGGATTTGACTTCTTCTTTTATATTATGGTTGGGTTAGCATGTTTATATTGATTTTTGGTTGCAGCCGGCGGAATAGGCGTCTTGTGGTATAGGTTAGCCCGTGTGCTAATGCTACCACAAGGCGGCTGTTCTGGGCATAAGACCCCCCCCCCCCCTTCGTGCCGTGTTTTGGGATCCGGGATGGGGTCTTACAAATGGTATCAATTTGCCACGATCCTTAACTAAAGAAGTCATTCAACAATGGTACCACCCCCGTTCGATTAGTCAGTTTGCAGACAAACTGACTTAGCGGAAGCAGTGGTATGCCCATATGTAATTCACACTAAGTTGTCCAACTTTGACCTCAAGATTAGCCAACCTGACCATACGTTTGTGTTTTATGTGTAGATTCCAGTGCATGTTGAGCCGATAGGGGGCACTCCTGCCCCTTCCATATCCATTCAGTTTCAACAATCCGTGTTGGGGAAGACGCTCACCGCCATCCTGGATGCCTTTAGGGTGCAGTAGTCTCTGGTTCAACAACAGGCTCCTGGCTCTAACTGGCTGAGAAACTTTGGGGCTCTCTCCCCTCCCACCTATCTCGGGATGTAGTCGGCAGTACGCACGGAGGAATGGCTTGACATGGTGCAAGAGCTATTGTCGGGGATCCGTTGCCCAGCCAACATGGCTGTATCGTTGGTGGTGTCCGTCTTGGATCTACATGCTAAGAGTTGGTGGAAGTCACTCATGGGCTCCATGTTCCAAGGATGAGTGTATACTGAGATAAGTCGGCGCGAGTTCTCGAGTGTCTTCTTGGAGAACTTCATTCCTACATCAGCTCGAGACGAGCTCAAGCAGAGGTTTCTACTACTGAAGCAGGGATCAAAATCGGTTACAGAATACCAGCGAGAGTTACAGCATCTCGTAAGGTTCGCAGACTCATATGACCTGGATGATAGAGGATACGCCAAGCGTTTCTACAAAGGGCTGCGAGATCCCCTAAGGCAGGCCCTTTTGTTTATAGCGGATGCTAGCTTGGCGGAGATTATCGACATGGCGAAGAGATTGGAGGCGCATCACTTGAGTAGTGGTAAGAGGCCTGCGGACGACGTGATGGAAGCTGGTCCAAGCAATAGAAGAAGGCAGGACTTTAGGAGAGTAAGGGGACATCAAAGAGGTGGAGGATGTTTCCACCGAGATTTTAGAGTGGAGCATCCGGTTCCGCAGCCGCCTGCGTTGCCTCCACCGCCTCATCCTCAACAATTTAAGCAACACGAAGGGCGTCATGGGCTGGTGTGTTTTGAATACAACCAGCTGGGCCATATTCGACGTTTCTGCCCGTGGTTGTATGGGAATGTCCCTCATGCTCTCCCGCCGGCAGCTCCGCGGGGGCGGGGTTACATACATGGAAGAGGACGAGGACCGCAAGGAGGGAACCCTAGCCCTGCTCGGGATCAAGTGTACGCACTGGACATGGCGCAAGAACGAAATCCCGAAGATGTGACTGCAGGTATGATTTAAGTAATTATCACGTTTTCATTGTTTAACTTAAAGTTTCTTGAGACATACTAGACACATACTAAAAAGTTTTGGTTATTGGTACTTAGGCACCGTGATAGTTGGCGGGAAGACGGCCTATGCGCTATTCGATACCGGTGCCTCACACTCCTTTGTGTCTGAGAACTTCATTAAGGACATAGAGGGCATACATTACTTTACTAGTATAGCCCGACGAGTGCGCCTACCGGACGGCTCGGAGATGATTGCAACCGCTAAGTGCGAGTTCGAGATATTTATTGAAGGAAAGGCCTTTGATACACCTGCCACGGTCTTGAGAATGCCAGAGTTTGACATCATTTTGGGTATGGCGTGGTTGGACTGGCACTTTGCAAGGATTGACTATACAGAGAAACGAATCTACTTGAGGCATGGAGACATCGACGCCATTTTTCAAGGTATTAGCTTCACACCTCGTATGATGCTATCTTCTATTCAGGTTGTAAAGGCCCATATGAAGGGCGATGAAGTCCTCATGATCTGGTTCGAGTTGAAAGAGATAGCATTGGATATGAAAGACGTACGGGTAGTGCGGGACTTCCCCGAGGTATTTCCTGAGGAACTGCCAGCATTACCCCCGCATAGAGAGGTTGACTTCCAGATTAATCTAGTACTGGGTTTCATGCCTGTATCCAAGACCCCTTACCGAATGGCCCTGAAGGAACTCGCAGAGTTTAGAGTTCAAGTGTAAGAACTGGTGGAGTCAGGGTTCGTTCGCCCCAGTTCGTCACCCTGGGGAGCCCCTGTATTGTTTGTGAAGAAGAAGGATGGAACCCTGCGTTTGTGCATAGACTATCGGGAACCAAATCGGCTGACGGTGCGTAACACTTATCCTCTACCTCTGATCGACGAGTTGTCCGATCAACTAGTGGGAGCGCATTGGTTTTCAAAGCTAGACTTGCACTCAGGGTATTATCAGTTGAGAATACAAGAAGGTTACATCCAGAAAACGTGCTTTAGTTCAAGATATGGACTGTACGAGTTCACTGTAATGTCGTTTGGGCTCACAAATGCCCCTTCGGCCTTCATGAGCCTGATGAACAAGGTGTTTTAACCTTATTTGGATATCTTCGTCACTATTTTCATCGATGACATCTTGTTCTACTCAAAGACGGAGGAGGAGCATGTTGAGCACTTGACCTTGGTATTGAAGAAATTAAAAGAGCACGCGTTGTTCTCCAAGTTCAGTAAGTGCGAATTTTGGCTTAAAAAGTTACTTTCTTGGGGCATGTGATCAGTGGAGCGGAACTAGCGTTGGATCAGGCCAAGGTGCGTGCCGTGAAGGTGTGGTCGCCTTGAAGTTGGCGGCCGATGTGAGGAGCTTCCTTGGACTTGCCGGTTATTACCGCAAGTTCGTAAAAGGATTCTCCAAGATTGCCCTCCCTCTTACTTCATTGATGAAGAAAGGTGTGCCATTTGAGTGGACACCCCAATATGAAGCGACATTCCAAGAACTGAAGAATAGACTTACCTCCGCCCCCATCCTTGCACTTCGGTCTGGGATGGAAGGATTTCAAGTTTACACTGACGCATCATATCAATGGATGAGAGCGGTATTGATGCAGCACGGACACGTGATTGCTTATGCTTCAAGACAACTAAAGAAACATGAAATCAATTACCCGATCCATAATTTGGAGCTTGGAGTAGTGGTGTTCGCCTTGAAGGTTTGGAGGCATTATCTATACGGCGCCCACTGCGAGATCTTTTCAGATCACAAAAACTTTAAGTACGTCCATACTCAGAAGGAGTTGAACTTGAGATAATGGCGGTGGTTAGAATTTCTATGCGACTATGAGTTCACCATGAACTACCACCTCGGAAAGGCGAACTCGGTGGCCGATGCATTGAGTAGAAAGGTGCCAGGTTCTAGCCCAGAGTCTCAGATGATGAGTATGGAGTTGGCTCAGATGATTGAGGAGATGGATACTACATTGATATTTAAGGCTCCTTCGGCAGAGTATACAGAGTACTTGGCAAGCATGAGCATAGTTTGTGATATCCGGGATCGAATCAGAGTGGAGCAAGGAATGGATGAGGACCTGGCCCCGACAATCAAGTCAATCGAAGATGGGATTATGGATGAGTATACGCTAAAAGACAACCTCGTTTATTTTTGTGGCCGGCTCTACATTCTCAAGGGCGGTAAAATCTGGGAGGATATCTTGAGAGAGGCTCATTGCTCTCAATATTCAGTGCACCCGGGTATTGCCAAGATGTACGTCGGCCTACGGAAGACCATGTGTTGGCCGGGAATGAAGAAGGATGTCAGATATTTTGTTACACACTACGAAGCCTATCAAAGGGTGAAGGCAGAATGCAAGAGCCCGTGGTTTGTTACAATCGTTGCCCATCCCCGAGTGGAAGTTTGAGGATATCTCCATGGACTATGTCCATGGGTTACCTCGCTCACGCTCAGGGAATGATTCGATGTGGGTGATCATTGATCGACTGACAAAAGTAGCCTGGTTTATCCCAATGAAGAAAGAGGCTCACGTGGATGTCTTGGTATGCCTCTTTGTGGAGCAGTTCGTATGGTATCATGGCGTGCCTAAGACAATCATTTCTGACCGGGATGGTCGTTTCACCTCAAGGGAATGGAAGGCGGTACAGGCGTATTTGGGTTCGCGCCTTACCTTTAGCACCGCGTTTCATCCTCAGACGGACGAGCAGTCTAAGAAGACCATCAGAACATTGGAAGATTTGTTGAGGTTATCTGTGTTAGATAGAGGAGAGCCGTGGGAAAGGCTTTTACCGTTGGTGGAATTCTCCTACAACAACAGTCATCAAGCTAGCATCGGCATGTCGCCCCATGAAGCCCTTTATGGAAGAAGGTGCAGAACCCCCTTGTCTTGGGTGCAAGATGAAGACCCGACAGCTTTGGGAATTAAGTATATTGATGATACAAATGCGGTGGTTAGACTGATACGAGATCGCATGTTGGAGGCTCAAAGTCGGCAGACGAAGTATTATAATTCAAAGCACCGGATGGTGGAGTTTCAAGTAGGTGATAAGGTGTTTCTGAAGATTCGGCCAATGCATGGGGTGTCACGGGTGCATGGTGTTAAAAAGCTCAGCCCAAGGTACGTTGGGCCTTATACTATACTAGAAAGGATTGGCCAGTTGGCCTATCGGCTGGAGTTACTGCCGGAGCTAGAGAATCTCCACGACATGTTCCATGTGTCGTCGCTTCGAAAGGCGCTGTTGAGGCCCGATCAATATATCCCCACTACTGATGGTGCAGTGGAGACTGATAGGTCTGTGCGACTGGAGCCGGTGTGGATCGTTGATAACGAGACAAGAATGTTGCGCCGCAAAAGTATTCCCTTGGTGAAGGTGCTATGGTCTAATCATGGGAAAGAGGAATATACATGGGAGCCAATGGATTTGATGCAAAAAACACTACCCAGAGTTGTTTGCTTGAGGTAATTTTATTTAAAAGCATATTATATTTTCTGTTATGCTTTTATCCCCATAGCCTAAGCCTGATTTCGGGGACAAAATCCTTTATTTTGTTTATAGGATTTGTAACGTCCCGAATCACACTAGGCCCCTCGTGCGTGTTTTTGAGTCAGGAGAGCTGACTTGGGTTCAGGAGGAGTGTTGACAACTGGGCAACACATGTGAAAAGGAGGAGAAATCCGTCAAGATTAGGACACGGGTAGAGACCCGGGCGTGTCCCTACCCGTGTGGGAGTGGTCAGCTCTTGAGTCGATGACTTGAGTATGTCCAGAGAAGGACACGGGTAGTGACACGGGCGTGTCACTACCCGTGTGAAGTGACACGGGTAGAGACACGGGCGTGTCCCTACCCGTGTGCATGTGTGTCGAGTTGAACTCAACACAGCGTGTCGAGATCGATGAACTGTGTGTCGAGATCGATGAATTGTATGATACGGGTAGAGACACGGGAGTGTCCCAACCCGTATGTCGTTGTGTCGAGTTGAACTCGACGAGGCATGTTGAGATCGACGAGGTGAGTCGAGATCATATGACACGGGTAGCGACACGGGCGTGTCCCTACCCGTGTGTGTCGAGTTAAACTCGACCGAGCGTGTCGAGATCGACGAACTACGTGTTGAGATCGACGAATTGTATGACACAGGTAGAGACACGGGCGTGTCCCTACCCGTGTGACACTGTGTCGAGTTGAGTTCGTCAAAATGTATCCAGAGAAGGACATGGTCAGGGAACACAGCCGTGTCATGTGGACACGGGTCAGGACAGGGGCGTGTCCCTACCCGTGTCGAGTATTGAACCGACACTAAAACCGCCGTTGATGCTTCACCCAAGCAGGACACGTATAAGGACACGGGCGTGTCCCTACCCGTGTCACTCTTCATATATAAGGGGAAGTGAAAACCCTAGCCATTTTCATGCTCATTTAATCTCCTATTTTCTGAGAGAAACTCTTGTTGAGAGAATGAAGTTGCTGGACCTAGTTCTAGAGGAAGAGATCTGCCGCCGTCGTGAAGGAGAAGATGCCGCCAAGAAGAGTTACACGATCTATGGCCGGAAATAGTGGAAATGCCGGAAATGAGGTGAGCTTCCTCCCCTCTCCCCTAGTGCTAGATTTGTAGATATCTAAGTGAGATGTCAACTCAAAAGAGTCTTGACTAGCAAGATGGTGATTTCTCTAGGATGAGGTCGATCTAGGGCTTGTGCTCTTGGTTAGTGGTGTCTTCTACCTCTCCATCCTTCTATGCGATGATGGGGGATGGTTTCGTGAAGAGTAAAGGCCTCATGAGGGTGAATAAGGGTGGAGGAATTTCTGGTGTGATTTTGGAAGACCGACTTGAGGAGGAAGATGAATCGATGTCGTTCAGTCCTCTTTAAGAGGCGTGCAGAATCTGTGTTCTGCGCGCAGCAATCTTCTTGGCTATTTTCAGATGTGATATGGCCAGATCTGGGCTGTTGACTAAAAACAGAAGTTGAAGTCCTTGAAAATACATTTCCAACATGTGGTTGCATGACTTCAGGCGAAGTAGGTAGACATGGGAAAGTCTGAACGAATAAGTCGTCCGATAAATCCTACATGCAGAAATTGTGTTCTATACGCAGCGGACTTCAAGTCCGATTTCAAGTATGACACTTTTGAATCTGGGTTGTAGTGTGAACATAAACATTGTAGCCCTTGGAAAGACCTTTCCATCGAGGGGTTACCCGTATTCACCGGATTCCTGTAGCTTCATAAATCGCCGGTTGAAGTTTCCATCCAGATTTATTCTGCACTTAAATTCTGGGTTTTTATATAATATGGATTTGGATTCGGTGGAATCGATGTTGCAAACTAACTCAAGATTTTGGTGAACTATTTTATGTTAACCACCGTAGTGCTATGAATGATGAAGATTATTAATTGGTTTTCATATAACTGAATTGTGAAGCAAGCTTACTTAAACGAAATGACTTGTTAGAAATTGGTAGACTATTATATATGCGCATTATGTTATACCATGTCGAAATCATTTGAAATGACATATAAAAGGATAAACTATGGCCATGAGTATGTTTGATGGTTGGAATGAAATTTAGTAGTCCAATACTTAGGGCGTAGTCTCCCTACGGGTAGTATTGTGGAAGGATGTAAGTGTGGTGTAGACCTCCACTAGTTGGGTTATTGTTTAGATGAGGTATAGATGGATGGTTGGGCTGTGTCCTCATGCTTACTTTCGAGGCCCCATCCATGCCACGGTGATGTGGAATTTTGGATACGGTGTGAGTCGACATGCGGTGTCGTAATTCTGGGTTAAGGATAGTGTGGAAGGTCTACGGTCTCGCCGATCGTCACACCGACGGGAGTTGACAGTTTTAGTTTATGCGGTTGGGCTGTGTCCTCGGTGTTCACGTCCCGGGGCCCCTTCCGTGCCAAGTGAACGGTTGGACTATGTCCTCGTGCTTTCTTCTGAGGCCCCTTCCGGGTCACACCAGGCCAGTTCGGGCTGTGTTCTCGGTGCACATCTACCTGAGACCCCGCTGGGCCATAGTACCCATGGGCTCCGCTGTTGTGTTCTTAGTGTTGAGGCGTACAGAGGCCTATGTGAAGTAGTGTGGATACCCGCCTAGTAGTTGAGATGCCCACTCTACTGTCACCGCCTGTCCACGACGGTTGATGCTTGAGAGGTTAGCTACCTACTCGAATAGTGGGAACTATAGTCTGTATCGATATGGCAATTGCATGTGTGTGAACATGGGTGAGTCATTGCATAGCAAACATACCATTTCATAACATTGCACAATAAGATCCTCATCGTATAAGTTTGTATGGGCACACTTATACGATGAGTTACTTTATGCAAACCGATCCTTAACTTATAAGTTTGTATGGGCATCCTTATAAGTTAAGTTACTTACCTGCTGTAGTTACTTGTACTTGTTGAATTACTATTGCTTAAGTAGAACTGCTAGAATATAATGCTATTAATCTTATCGTACCATCACCACCTGCTTGTACCTGTTATACTATTTATTATACTTGTACCCTTGTTCCTTTCTCTGCCCGGTGCCGAGGAGTCGCCGGGGGAGCAGATGTGAAGCCACTTAGTCTTTTCGACTAATGGTTGCAACGTCTTCCTTTTTAGGAGGTCACCCTGCAGGTAGAGTAGCCGCAGACCATGCAGCAGGACAGCCAGGCCAGGACGACAGGGCCTAAAGTGACGGTGTTGTCGCTACCATCGGTTATGGATGTGAGTGTTGAGCGACTCTGATGTAGCCCATTTGGGCAATTTTATAGCTGTACTCTGATACTTGTATAAGCTTATTATTACCTTCTTATTTGTTGTACTATTTGGACAGTATTACTTAGTGTGGATTTGACTTCTTTTTTATATTATGGTTGGGTTGGCATGTTTATACTGATTTTTGGTTGCATCCGGCGGAATAGGCGTCTTGTGGTATAGGTTAGCCCATGTGCTAATGCTACCACAAGGCGGCTGTTCTGGGCATAAGACCCCCCCTTCGTGTCGTGTTTTGGGATCCGGGAGGGAGTCTTACAAATGGTATCAATTTGCCACGATCCTCAACTAAAGAAGTCATTCAACAATGGTACCACCCCCGTTCGATTAGTCAATTTGCGGACAAACTGACTTTGCGAAAGCAGTGGTGTGCCCATATATAATTCATACTAAGTTGTCCAACTTTGACCTCAAATTAGCCAACCTGACCATACGTTTGTATTTTACGTGTAGATTCCAATGCATGTTGAGCCGATAGGGGGCACTCCTGCCCCTTCCATACCCACTCAGTTTCAACAATCTGAGTTGGGGCAGACGCTCACCGCCATCCTGGATGCCTTTAGGGTGCAGTAGTCTCCGGTTCAACAACAGGCTCCTAGCTTTAACTGGCTGAGCACCTTTGGGGCTCTCTCCCCTCCTGCCTACCTCGGGACGGAGTTGGCCGTACGCACAGAGGAATGGATTGACGTGGTGCAAGAGCTATTGGCGGGGATCTGTTGCCCGGCCAACATGGCTGTATCGTTGGCAGTGTCCGTCTTGGATCTACATGTTAAGAGGTGGTGGAAGTCACTCATGGGCTCCACATTCCAAGGACGAGTGTATAGCGAGATAAGTTGGGGCGAGTTCTCGGTGTCTTCTTGGAGCACTTCATTCCTACATCGGCTCGAGACGAACTCGAGCAGAGGTTTTTACTACTGAAGCAGGGATCAAAATCGGTTACAGAATACCAGCGAGAGTTACAACATCTCGCAAGGTTTGCGGATTCATATGACCTGGATGATAGAGGATACGCCAAGCGTTTCTACAAAGGGCTGCGAGATCCCCTAAGGTAGGCCCTTCTGTTTATAGCGGACGCTAGCTTGGTGGAGATTATCGACATGGCGAAGAGATTGGAGGCAAATCACTTGAGTAGTGATAAGAGGTCTGTGGAAGACGTGATGGAAGCTGGCCCAAGCAATAGAAGAAGGCAGGACTTTAGGAGAGGAAGGGGACATCAAAAAGGTGGAGGACGTTTCCACCGAGATTTTGGAGTGGAGCATCCGGTTACGCAGCTGCCTGCGTTGCCTCCACCGCCTCAGCCTCAATAATTTAAGCAGCATGAAGGGCATCGTGGGATGGTGTGTTTTGAATGCAACCAGCAGGGCCACATTTGACGTTTCTGCCCGCAGTTGTATGGGAATGTCCCTCCTGCTCTCCCTCCGGCAGCTCCGCGGGGGCGGTGTTACATGTGTGGTCGAGGAAGAGGACCGCGAGGAGGGAACCCGGACCCTGCTCGGGATTAAGTGTACGCACTAGACATGGCGCAAGAACGGAATCCCCAAGATGTGATTGCAGGTATGATTTAAGTAATTATCACATTTTCATTGTTTAACTTAAAGTTGCTTGAGACATACTAGACACCTAGCAATAAGTTTTGGTTATTGGTACTTAGGCACCGTGATAGTTGGCGGGAAGACGGCCTATGTGCTGTTTGATACCGGTGCCTCACACTCCTTTGTGTCTGAGGACTTCATTAAGGACATGGAGGGTGTACAATACTTTACTAGTATAGCCCGACGAGTGCGCCTACCGGACGGCTCGGAGATGATTGCAATCGCTAAGTGCGAGTTTGAGATATTTATTGAAGGAAAGGCCTTTGATAAACCTGCCACGGTCTTGAGAATGCCAGAGTTTGACATCATTTTGGGCATGATGTGGTTGGACTGGCACTTTGCAAGGATTGACTGTGCAGATATACAAATCTACTTGAGGCATAGAGACACTGACGTCATTTTTCAAGGTATTAGCTTCGCACCTCGTATGATGCTATCTTCCGTTCAGGTTGTAAAAGCCCATATGAAGGAGGATGAAGTCTTCATGATCTGGTTCGAGTTGAAGGAGATAGCATTGGATATAAAAGACGTACGGGTAGTGCGGGACTTCCCCGAGGTATTTCCTGAGAAACTACCAGGATTACCCCCTCATAGAGAGGTTGACTTCTAGATTAATCTAGTACCGAGTGCCAAGCCTGTATCCAAGACCCCTTACCAAATGGCCCTGAAGGAACTCGCGGAGTTTAGAGTTCAAGTACAAGAACTAGTGGAGTCAGGGTTCGTTCGCCCCAGTTCGTCACCCTGGGGAGCCCCTGTATTGTTCGTGAATAAGAAGGATGGAACCTTGCGTTTGTGCATAGACTATCGGGAACTCAATCGGCTGACGGTGCGGAACACATATCCGCTACTTCAGATCGACGAGTTGTCCGATCAACTAGTGGGAGCGCATTGGTTTTCTAAGCTAGACTTGCGCTCAGGGTATTATCAGTTGAGAATACAAGAAGGTGACATCCAGAAAACGGCCTTTAGTTCAAGATATGGACTGTACGAGTTCACTGTAATGTCATTTGGGTCATAGTACGTATGGGCTCTGCTGTTGTGTTCTTAGCGTTGAGGCGACAGAGGCCTAGGTAAAGTAGTGTGGATACCCGCCTAGTAGTAGAGATGCACGCTCTACTGTCATCGCCTGGCCACGACGGTAGATGCCTGAGAGGTTAGCTACCTGCTAGAATAGTGGGAACTATCGTCTGTGTCGATATGGCAATTACTTGTGTGTGATCAGTGGTGAGTCATTGCATAGCATACATACCATTTCATAATATTGCACAACAAGATCCTCATCATATAAGTTTATATGGGCACTCCTATACGATGAGTTACTTTATGCAAATCGATCCTTAACTTATAAGTTTGTATGGGCATCCTTATAAGTTAAGTTACTTACCTGCTGTAGTTACTTGCACTTGTTGAATTACTATTGCTTAAGTACAACTGCTAGAATATAATGCTATTAATCTTATCATACCATCACCACCTGCTTGTACCTGTTATATTATTTATTATACTTATACCCTTGTTCCTTTCTCCGGCCAGTGCAGAGGAGTCTCCGGGGGAGCGGATGTGAAGCCACTTAGTCTTTTCGACTAACGGTTGCTACGTCTTCCTTTTTAGGAGGTCGCCCCGCAGGTAGAGCAGCCGTAGACCATGTAGCAGGACAGCAAGGCCAGGACGACAGGTCCTGAAGTGACGATGCCGTCGCTACCGTTGGTTACGGATGTGAGTGTTGATCGATTCTGATGTAGCCGTTTGGGCAAATTTATAGCTGTACTCTGATTCTTGTGGAAGCTTATTATTAGCTTCTTATTTGTTGTAGTATTTTGACATTATTACTTAGTGTGGATTTGACTTCTTCTTTTATATTATGGTTGGGTTGGCATGTTTATATTGATATTGGTTGAAGCCGGCAGAATAGGCGTCTTGTGGTATAGGTTAGCTTGTGTGCTAATGCTACCACAAGGCGGCTGTTCTAGGCATAATACCCCCCTTCGTGTCGTGTTTTGGGATCTGGGAGGGGGGTCTTACATTGTCTTTCCTTGTGTGTTGGCCGGTTGTGTCCAGAGAAGAACACGACAAGAAACACGAGTTGTGCACAGTTTTGACATGGGCGTGTCAGGGGTGACACGGGCGTGTTCATACTCATGTCCCCACCCATGTTCAGGAGGGTCGTGTCGGTTGGCGTGGAGGTTATATGTGACACGCCCCCGGTCACGGGCGTGTCGAGGACCCAACACGGGCGTGTTAGATTGAGACACGGGCGTGTCTTTGCCCATGTGAGTTTCTGTATTCGACGATCATGCCTGGATCGAGGCACACGGCCTGGGACACGGCTATGTGCAAGGCCGTGTTCGGCCCAGGTTTGAGGATTTTTCAGCGGATCTGATCTGTCCGATTTCTTTAATTAAGATCTGACGGCCCAGATAAGTCCCTGCTCTGTTAAGGTCAGGAATAAAGGATCAATTCCTCATTTCTCTCTTAAGCACTCTCTTTCAAGGAGTTAGAGAGAGGAGGAAGAAGGAGGATTACGGCCGCCGGCGGAGCATCGGAGCAACGTTTAGAGAACCGGGAGCGAATCCGTGGAGGAAATTCCATTGCGAAGACTTCTATCCGGATAGTTTTCCATGGCACAAAAGCGTACTATAAGGGTAACGATTCTCTACTTGAGCATGTGAAGCTCTCTTCCTCTTGCATAGGGAGACCCGCTCCCGCGAGTGTGCGGCGAGTGTGCGGTGTTCCCTGGGGTTGACGTGAATAGTCCCCCTTGTGTTGTATATAGAGTCCGGAATCGAAGTATGGAGATAGGCATTGTGTGTGAAGCCTACCCGGACATGTTGGTCTGGATCAGTGATGTTGCATTTGTTATGGTTTGTCAGAGAAGACTCTGTGCTTTGGGTTTTCAGGTTTCTACGCAGTAGATTGCAGCAGGGATCCTTGGGGATTAACTCCAAGGCGCACCCAGAAAACTGAGCGGAATCATTATTCTGCTAACTTTGCGGTCAGGGAACCAGCCTTGAATATAACTGGGTTATGTGATTGTTTGGAAATGTTAGGATCCAAGAGAAGCTTGGCCCGCACGTATGTCTTAAGGTGACTAGGCGGTGTGAGCAACGGGCAAGTGAAAGGACCTGGCCTATGTGGTTCGGTGTGAGAGACCCATTGATGGGGACTGTCCGTTGGAATAGTCGGGAGCCTTAGACAGTGGTCAGAAAGGCTAAAAATCTCATGTCATTGCCATCCCGGGGAAGGTGGTGAAGCCACGGAATTGACCAGATTCACTGTTAATGTGCCCTGAGTGCACGGGGTGTTTGTTTGTGCGAGCCTACACCTGTGGCGAAATATATTTATACTTAATTGTTTAGCTGGGCTAACGAAATGCAGGGAAGGAGCACCGCCGTCCCGAGAAATGGGCAGGGTCGTTATAATTTGGTCTACTTTGGCTTGTTGAATTTTGTGAAGTGGAAGTGGTTGATTGGATAGGCCGGGCGGCCTGGGCGGACAGCTTTGGCAGACTAGGCGGACTTGGCAGACTGCGATGTGCGGCCTGGTGAAAGGTCTAGTAGGAAGCCGGCAAACTTCTGAGCGGGTTGTTGCATGAAGTCCGCGGACTATGCGGCCTGGTATCTGGGGATAAGACGTTGGCTGATTGGTTTTCCCAAGGAGCGGCCTGAGCAGATAGAGGCTTGCGGACTGGTGCTTTGCTTAGTGGTTGCGGTGCAGGCTTGTGCTGTTTGGCGGTTTGGCTCGTGTCTGCGTGATGCTTGCGGACTGGTGTGTCCGCGGTATGGGCTATTGTGGACTGGGCTTAGAGCTTGGCTGAGGCCTTGTCGAGCTCCGGTGGTACAGCAGGTGCCTTGCTGTGGAGGTCGGTTGGCGGACTGGTTTTGGAGTCCGGGAGATGGCTGCTGCGATGGGGCAGGAGTGCGAGGAGCTTGCGGATTGCTGGCGGTATGTGCTTTGGTGTTTGGCGGACGGGTGTTTGCGTCCGCCATGCTCTCATTGGCCTTTGATGGTTTTGGACTTGGTCACACTCTGTGCCAAGACCATGGTGTCCGCGGTATCCGCCAAGTCCGCTGTGACCGGGCGGACTGTTGCTATCTGCCTTTGGTCGTGGACTTGTGGCGGATTGAGGCTTGAGTCTTGCGGACTGCCTCGGGTTGGTGCGCCAGCCATTACAGGGGGTTGCTGTCCTGCAGTGGTCGGAAGCTTTGCGGGCTGATGCCTTGTCCGCATAGCTTGGGCGGACTGGAGAGGGTTCGCCAATGTTGCCTTGCTCCTGGCGGTTTTCCTTGGTATCCGGCTAAGTCCTTGCAGACTCTGCGGACGGTGTTTGTGCTATCGCGCGGGCTAGGGCGGTGTCTCTATCTCTAGGGCGGTGACCACACTCCTCACCTCGCCTATAAATAGGACCCCCTGGCACATCTACAGTAACTTGAGTGAACAGTAAGTTAGGTTGGGCAAGGAGCTGCGGTCTGAGTTGTCTATCCGCGCGGATTGATTCAGTGCTGACGTTTGCTGTGTGCAGGTCGCGCGGGTTGCTTCAAGGAGCCAGGAGTTTGGCTTTGACTTCGGTCAAGTACTTGGAAGTGTGTGGTCTCTGCGGATTCAGCAGGAGGTCGCTCTGCGGCTTGTCAGCTCTGTTTCATCTTTGCCAGCTTAAATAACCTGTCCGCCGGCTTCAGGCGGGTAGGGGGTGTTCCTCAGTTCAGCTTCAGCAGGAGATGAATAACGGTGTGTCCGCACGGCCTCACGGCTTCGGCGGACTCCGTGGATATTCGACGGATTGTAGCTTAGTTTGGGCGATCTCAGCGGACTCGGCGACCTCGGTGACCTCGGCGGTCTCGGCGGACTCCGGTGCTGTCCGCCCGGCTTGGTTTTTGGTGCTTTCTGTTTTCAGCTGTTATACTAGCGAAATCATGTCTCGCTATGTATGCCTCGTGTTGTAAAGAAGTGAATGAATAAAGTGTAGGGTTTCTCTATAGGGTTGGCACAACGCTTGTGCACGCAGCGGAAAAATAAACATCAAGAAAAACCCAAAGAGATGTGGATCGGGCCATGAACGTTGAATCAAGAAGTTAGCAAAATCTAGGCAAAAATTACCTCAGTGGCGTTGAGTCACAACCCAACGGAGATGCTCCAAACTTTGATTTCTGCTGGTGGCGAGTTCTACGTGGAATAGTGTCCACGTTTCTGCAGAAGTCCACACGAGCGAGAGAACGCCGAGCTTTCCGTCGCACGGAAGATCGGGAAGGAGAAGACCGCACCTCGGATATCCCACGGACTGCTAGGTCTGCGCCAGGAAGAGCAGCACCAGCGACAGTCGCTGGAGAAGAGGCGGTCGACGGAGCAAACACAGCGGAGGAGGAACTCTTCCGTCGGCGGCGGGGATCGGGATCGGCGGATCGAAAGGCGGAACGGCTTCCGTCGGGTTTCGATCTGCTACAGGAGAAAATCGCGAGAGCACGATCCCGAAAACCCTAAGTGTCCTATTTATACGAAAGGTATAAATAAACCCAGGAAAATCGCTATCCGCAGACCACCCGAAAATAGGGTTCAGAATCGGCGAGTATCAGTCGGTGAGAATCGGCGACAATCGGCGAGAACCACTGAGTAGGTTCGGCGAGAATCAGTCGACGAGTATCATACAGGATCAGCGAGAATCAAAGTACAATACTCGACGATTCTCGCCGATCGTCGAGCTGCGCTCGACGATACACAACGATACTCGACGATCGTCGAGCCGCGGTCGACGACAATTGTCGAAGTAGTCGATCGTCGAGAATCAACAATTGATTCTCGACGATTCTCGTCGATCGGCGAGAATTAGAGAGACGATTCTCGCCGATCGGCTGGAATCAAAAGACGATTCTCGACTAATGTCATCGACCCTCGGACGACAATCCCAACCAGCCCTTCAAGGCAACATTTGCCCAAACCGATGATCCTATAAGGCAACACTTTGCCCATAACCCTATTCAGGTCGGTGATTGGTAACCTTTACCAACACAGTCAGTCATCCATCTTCTCCACATCTCTTATGTGCGACCCTGCAGGCTCATATCGCGTTGGCAGTGAGATTACATGCTTGATCACTTCCAGATCACAATGGTAACTCCAACAGACTCCCACTTGATCTCGAAAGTATCAAACCAAAAACCTCACAAACAATGAGTGGCATCTAGCAATGCATCATTGCTCCCCAAGCAATATGAGTTTATAACTCATAAGCCTTTATGAACAATGTATCAGCGTTGTCTTTGTCCCTTTGTCCTTTACATCCGGAAAGAACTAGAGGTATGGACCGTGTCACCCTCGTAATAGCTCAATCCAAGTTTCTTGATCCAGGACGGACTTCCAGAGAATGGTGAGTCCAATATCACATATTGACTCAACCAAGCATGGCCATGCATTTCTCAGTCCAGTTCCATCAAGGGGCCTATAGATGCAACTCCTGTCATACAGGAGGACAAATCCCATATCTGCTCACACACAAACACCCAAATGATTCGTAACATGCCCAACAACCACCCTTATCATCAACCTTTCTCAAGGAAGACTTTAGATGGCATCAAAGCACGCTCTTCCTCACTTGATGAATGCTGTGACTTCAGGTCAAAGGATCACAACACCATTGTCGATTGAGACCTACTCGTGACACGATTGGATGACAATCCACAGAGTAGTCTCAGGTTGGGTCTGTCCAGTACAACTTGTTCACTAACAAGTACCCACGTGATGACTTGATATCACAATATCATGACCTGTGAGAACCAGTCATCAGTCAACACACGTGCTAGTCTTCATGTACCATCATCACCCTTAGCTTCTATGATGATACTCGACCAGGGACCTTTAAGAATGAAGCTTCAAATAAATCATGGGCTCTCACATTCAAGTCACGTACTTGATGTCCCATGGAAGCGAACATTCTAAGGGTATCTATTATGTTAACATTTAACTATCATATAGAAAAAGACATAATAAAAGAACTTGCCATTAATTGTAAAAGAAAAACTAGGTACACAGTTCATCATATGAACAAACAGCCAACAAAATACAAGATTACATGCAACCCACAAGATTCTCGCTAGAGTTGATCATTTAGGTATCGTATACCCATCGATCTAGTATGACCATCATGCTTTCTCTGTGCGAGAGGCTTTGTCAGCGGATCCGCAATATTTTCCTCAGTCGGCACTCTGCAAATGTTTACATCTCCTCGTTCGACAATCTCACGAATAAGATGAAACCGCCGGAGTATGTGCTTGGAGCGCTGATGAGATCTAGGTTCCTTAGATTGTGCTATTGCACCATTATTATCACAGTAGAGAACTACGGGACCAACAATGCTAGGAACTGCATCAAGCTCGCCGATGAATTTCCTAATCCATACAGCCTCCTTCGCCGCATTAGCTGCTGCGATATACTCGGCCTCTGTTGTAGAATCAGCAACTGTCTCTTGCTTGGAACTCTTCTAGCTCACAGCTCCTCCATTCAGGCAAAACACAAAACCTGACTGAGACTTGGAGTCGTCTCGATCAGTTTGGAAGCTAGCATCCGTGTAACCACTTACAACGAGCTCTTCCTCTCCACCATACACCAAGAACACGTCCTTAGTCCTTCTCAAGTACTTCAGGATATTCTTGACTGCAATCTAGTGACACTCACCGGGGTCTGACTGATACCTGCTAGTCATGCTCAAAGCAAAGGAGACATCGGGTCGAGTACATAACATCGCGTACATAATTGATCCAATTGCCGAAGCATATGGAATCAACTTCATGCGGTCCTTATCTTCACAAGACTTTGGACACTGGTCCTTAGAGAGATTCACACCATGAGACATGGGCAAAAATCCTTTCTTGGACTTAAGCATGTTGAACCGCTTCAACACCTTTTCGATGTACGTACTCTGGGTCAAACCCAGCAACTTCTTCGATCTATCTCTATAGATCTTAATACCGAGTATATAAGTCGCTTCACCCAAATCCTTCATTGAAAAGCAGTTCCCTAGGTTGTTCTTAACAACTTTCAGGGTAGGAATGTCATTCCCAATCAACAGTATGTCATCTACATACAATATCAGGAAGACAACAGTGCTCCCACTGATTCGCTTGTAAACACAAGGCTCATCTTCATTCTTGATGAAACCAAACTCTTTAATTTTCTCATCAAAATGAAGATTCCAACTTCGAGAGGCCTGTTTCAGTCCATAAATGGACTTATTCAGCTTGCATATTTTAGTGGCTTCATCTGGGGATACAAAACCCTCGGGTTGTGTCATATACACTTCCTCAAGGAGGTTTCCATTAAGGAAAGCCGTTTTGACATCCATCTGCCAGATCTCGTAGTCATAATACGCAGCAATAGCAAGCAATATCCTTATGGACTTTACCATAGCAACAGGGGAAAAGGTCTCATCATAGTCAATACCATGAATTTGCTTGAAACCCTTAGCCACCAGTCGCCCTTTGAATGTCTATACATTCCCATCCATGTTGGTCTTCTTCTTGAAGACCCACTTGCACCCTATGGGTCGTACCCCTTCAGGTGGTTCCACCAAGTTCCAAACTTGGTTTGCATACATGGAGTCCATTTCGGATTTCATAGCCTCAAGCCATTTGTCGGAGTCCGGTCCATTCATAGCCTCTTGGTAGGTTGCTGGTTCATCATCATGATCCATGAGCAACACATTACCTATTTGAGACACGAGAAATCCATATCTCTCAGGCTCAAACCTCGGTCTACCAGATCTACGTAGGACTTGTGTTTCCTGAGCAGGTTCTCTAGCTACAACATCTTGTAGTCCTGTCTCAGAATCCAATTCCGGTTCATTCACTACATGTGGTTCTTGAACTTCTCCAAGCTCTACCTTTTCAGTCTTTCTTGATAAGAACTCCTTCTCCAAGAAGACACCAGTCCTTGCGACAAACACTTTGCCCTCAGACGGTAGGTAAAAGTAATACCCTTTCGTTTCCTTAGGATATCCCACCAGATAACATTTATCCGATTTGGGTTCCAGCTTGTCAGGCATTTGACATCTCACGTATGCCTGACAGCCCAAAATTTTAATGAACGACATACTAGGACGCTTCCCAGTCCATATCTCATATGGTGTCTTCAGAACCGTTTTAGTTGGAGCGCGATTCAATGTCATTGCAGCAGTCTCTAAAGCAAAACCCCAAAAGGAAACAGGCAAGTCTGCATGACTCATCATCGAACGTACCATGTCTAACAGAGTACGATTTCTCCTCTCAGACACACCATTATGTTGTGGTGTTCTAGGTGGAGTGAGCTGTGATACAATACCACACTCTTTCAGATGATCACAGAACTCATGACTCAGGTATTCGCCACCTCGATCAGATCGGAGTGCTTTAACCCTTTTACCCAACTGGTTTTCTACTTCATTCTTGAACTCTTTGAACTTTTCAAAGGTCTTGGATTTGCACTTCATAAGATACACATATCCGTATCTACTGAAATCATCAGTAAATGTAACAAAGTAGAAATACCCTCCTCTAGCCTTGGAACTCATGGGTCCACATACATCACTATGTACAACACCCAAGAGATCCTCAGCCCTCTCAGTATAACCAGTGAAAGGAGCTTTAGTCATCTTGCCTAACAAACAAGATTCACATCGCTCAAATGATTCATAATCAAATGAGTCCAAAAGTCCATCTCTATGGAGCTTGGATATGCGCTTCTCGTTGATATGGCCCAAACGACAATGCCAGAGAAAAGTAGGGTTCGAATCATTTGTTCTTAGTCTTTTATTGTTTTCTACATTACAGATCAGATGGTCCAAGTTCAAAACGTAAAGACCATTAAACAATTGGGCTACAGCATAACAAACATCATTCTTAAATATAGAACAACAATTGTTCTTAATTATAAAAGAAAATTCAATCATGTCCAAACATGAAATAGATATAATGTTTCTAGTTATCGCCGGAACAAAATAACAGTTATCTAGTTCTATTACAAGCCCACTGGGCAAAGAAAGAAGGTAAACTCCTACGGCTACAGCAGCAACTCTTGCTCCATTGCCGACGCGGAGGTCCACCTCCCCTTTACTCAGCAATCTTCTCCTTCCCAGTTCCTGCACATTTGTACAAATGTGAGAACCACATCCGGTATCCAATACCCAAGATGAAGGAGCAGAAAGGTTTATCTCTATAACGTAGATATTAGAAGCGGAAGTCATACCTCCCCTCAATTTCTGCAGACCCTCAATATACGAAGGACAGTTCCTCCGCCAATGACCAGCCTTGCCACAGTGGTGGCATTTCCCATCCTTCACCGTGCTCTTCTTTTTCATCAGTGCTGAAGACTTGGGCTCAAGATATGACTTAGGTCCCACCTTCGTCTTCTTGGAGCCCTTGGCTTTGCCCTTGCCCTTATGCACCATCAGTATGGGGCTGGCAGACTTGGCCTTCTTCATATTGATTTCGGCAGTTCTAAACATGCCTAGGAGTTCGGGCAGTGTCTTGTCTATCTCATTCATGTTGTAGTTCAAGACAAACTGCTCATAACTGTCCGGCAACGATTGCAGGATCAGATCCGTGGCCAACTCTTGACCAAGAGGAAAACCCAGCCTTTCAAGGTTCTCTATATACCCAATCATCTTGAGTACGTGAGTCCCTACTGAGTCTCGAACTCCCATCTTGCACTGAAACAACGCTTTAGTGATGTCGAACCTCTCTTGACGAGCCTGCCCTTGAAACATTTTCTTGAGATGCTCGTCAATCTCCTTGCACCCCATGTTCTCATGTTGCTTCTGAAGCTCAGAGTTCATGGTGGCAAGCATAAGGCACTCGACATCCAAAGCATCGTCAGTATACTTCTTATAAGTATCTTTCTCAGCACGGGAAGAATTCCCGGTTGGCACCTCGGGGGCTTCTTCTTCCAAGACATAGAGCTTTCGCTCTTGCCTGAGAACAATTCTCAGGTTCCTATACCAGTCCATATAATTTGTCCCACTGAGCTTATCCTTCTCAAGGATGGCTCTCAGAGACAACGTGGAGTGCGCAACGCTTGCCATGGAATTCTACAAGAATTTATGCAGAATAAAATCAGTACCTAAATTTCAATTACAATTTATTCTAATTAGGACTTCAATTAAAAAACTCCCACTATTTTATTCGAAAAGATAGCCCTCACTAGCAATTCGGAGAGTTCATGCGAGCTACTCTCTTAGTGGACAAGATCCGTATTTCACCAACACTATGAGTCCGCTTTGGCGTTCCTCTCACGATGCGGTTATTTAGGTAGGCGACGCTTGCCAATTGCATCCTCATGCAATTCTTGTATGGTTGGTGAATAACTCCTTATTCGCATCCATCATATGGTGCATGCCAACCCTATGCCTCTAGTCACTCAACCTTTGAGGTCACCTAGTTAAGCTGGACCCGATGTCGACAGTGGGATATCACAATTATCCGCTCGCACCCTTACCAAGATAGATTGATGCACCTTGCTTTGGCAAGCCCACACTTCATCGATCGAGGCAGGAAGAGTGTCATCCATCGGAAGGCATCCGAACACTTAATATTTGATGAAGGGATTTCAAATATAGGTTAACAATTAACAATGATCAACATTTGATCGACGTGCACATCCAAAGAAAAACAATTCTTCTAAAACCACATGCATCCCTTATGTGCACATCCTTACACCATCAACATTTGATAGAAGGAAGGGCTAAATCTGAACATCCGAAAATTTCCAAATCCTCAGATTTACATGCATTGGACAAAGGCAAAGACAGCTCAACTTAAAGCAGTAGACAAGCTCATCTCACTTTGTTGGATTCAAAATCCAAAACAAAATCGAGGGATGGTTACTGCTAAGGAGATCACAATTTCTAACACTTAGAAATTCCCACGCAATTCCAGACGTTCTTGGCGGGAACCAAGACTAAATCTAGACATTTAGAACACTTCTAAATCCCTAGGTTTACACGCACTGGAATAACAAACTTCCAAAACAACGATCATGGCCGCAACCTGGCTCTGATACCACTGTTGGGTTTCTCTATAGGGTTGGCACAACGCTTGTGCACGCAGCGGAAAAATAAACATCAAGAAAAACCCAAAGAGATGTGGATCGGGCCATGAACGTTGAATCAAGAAGTTAGCAAAATCTAGGCAAAAATTACCTCAGTGGCGTTGAGTCACAACCCAACGGAGATGCTCCAAACTTTGATTTCTGTTGGTGGCGAGTTCTACGTGGAGTAGTGTCCACGTTTCTGCAGAAGTCCACACGAGCGGGAGAACGCCGAGCTTTCCGTCGCACGGAAGATCGGGAAGAAGAAGACCGCACCTCGGCTATCCCACGGACTGCTAGGTCCGCGCCAGGAAGAGCAGCACCAGCGACAGTCACTGGAGAAGAGGCGGTCGACGGAGCAAACACGGCGGCGGCGGAACTCTTCCGTCGGCGGCGGGGATCGGGATCGGCGGATCGAAAGGCGGAATGGCTTCCGTCGGGTTTTGATCTGCTACAGGAGAAAATCGCGAGAGCACGATCCCGAAAACCCTAAGTGTCCTATTTATACGAAAGGTATAAATAAACCCAGGAAAATCGCTATCCGCAGACCACCCGAAAATAGGGTTCAGAATCGGCGAGTATCAGTCGGTGAGAATCGGCGACAATCGGCGAGAATCACTGAGCAGGTTCGGCGAGAATCAGTCGACGAGTATCATACAGGATCGGCGAGAATCAGAGTACAATACTCGACGATTCTCGCCGATCGTCGAGCTACGCTCGACGATACACAACGATACTCGACGATCGTCGAGCCGCGGTCGACGACAATTGTCGAAGTAGTCGATCGTCGAGAATCAACAATTGATTCTCGACGATTCTCGTCGATCGGCGAGAATCAGAGAGACGATTCTCGCCGATCGGCGGGAATCAGAAGACGATTCTCGACTAATGTCATCGACCCTCGGACGACAATCCCAACCAGCCCTTCAAGGCAACATTTGCCCAAACCGATGATCCTATAAGGCAACACTTTGCCCATAACCCTATTCAGGTCGGTGATTGGTAACCTTTACCAACACAGTCAGTCATCCATCTTCTCCACATCTCTTATGTGTGACCCTGCAGGCTCATATCGCGTTGGCAGTGAGATTACATGCTTGATCACTTCCAGATCACAATGGTAACTCCAACATAAAGATCTGCTTGTGCTTCCATTGTTTGTTGGGATTAACCTTTGTTCCTTGGTTTTCCGCTGGTTCAACGTGAGAACTGGGTAGTTCCGAAGATATTAATTTGGCGTTTGGGCTATCTTGCTGACCACGTTGAGAAATTTTAACATGGTATCAGAGGGAGGTTCAGTTGCGTGAGCGGACATCCGCCAGTGTTGTTACTCAGTGATTGAGTGTTGATCAAGCTATGTTGTTGCTCGGAGCTTCTGAAAGGTTGCCAACAGGTGTTGCAATGGAAGGGAGCTTTGCAAGAGATCTGGGCATTGAACTCTTAACGCCGACTAACTTCAAGAAGTGGAAGTCGTGCATGAAGAGTTATTTTCTTGGCGAGGAGCTGTGGGAAGTCGTCGGTGGTGACGATAGGCAAGAAGTCACTGCTGCTTTCGGTACTGCTGATCAGGTTAGGCTCTGGAGAAGAACAAATGCTAAGGCGGAGTTCATTCTGAAGAGAGCCGTGTCTCCGGAACTGTTTGATCACATCGTTGGATGTGAGTCGGCTGCTGATATTTGGACAACCATTGATGAGTTGTTCAATAGGAAGAATGTGGCGCGGCTTCAGTTCTTGGAGAATGCGTTGGCCAGGGCAACTCAGGGAGACCTTTCCATCTCCAAGTACTTCTTAAAGATGAAGAGCTTGTGTGCTGAGCTGTCGGCACTAGATCCTGATGAGCCTATCTCTGAGACAAAGATGAAAAGGCACATTTTCCGCGGCTTGCGGAAGGAGTATGTGGCCTTTGTAACATCTGTTCAAGGGTGGGCTACTTAGCTGTCTTTGCTGGAGCTGGAGAATCTGCTTGCCTCGCAGGAGAGCTTAGCAAGGCAGATGGCTGGAGTGAACCTGAATCAGGAAGGCAGCGAAGCTCTCTTCTCAGGCAAGAAGAAAGGATGGGAAGGGAAGAAGAAGAAGAAGGTGCAGGTCATTGATGAGATGGAGACTTCAACTTCATATCCGCCGGAGAGGAGCAAGAAACCATTGGAGTGTATTCATGGCGACTTGATGGGACCGACGGTTACTGCCAGCCTTGGTGGAAGCAGATACATGCTTGTCGTGGTTGATGACTACTCAAGGTATACTTGGGTGTACTTCTTAAAGGAGAAGTCGGAAGCCTTCCGTTTGTTTGTGGAGTTTAAGGAGTTGGTAGAAGGTCGGCTTGGCTTGCGGATTAAGAAGCTTAGAACTGATAACGGGGGTGAATTTCTTTCCTCCGAGTTTTCTAACTTCTGCAGGAAGCACGAGATCCAACGGGAGCTTACTTGTGCTCACACTCCACAACAAAATGGGGTAGCGGAGCGGAAGATCCGTCATCTGATGGAGACCTGCAAATGTTGGCTTCATGCGAAAGATATCCCAAGGTTCTTTTGGGCGGAGGGGATGTCTTGTGCTGCTTACGTCATCAACCGGATGCCACTCAGCCCTATCAACATGAAGACTCCTATTGAGTTGTTGCTGAAGGAGAAGCTGAGTGTTGGACACCTTCGGGTGTTCGGTTCAACTTGCTACATGCATGTCCCGGATGCTTCACGTACTAAGCTGGATGCGAAGGCAAGGAAACTTGCCTTTGTTGGCTACGATGAGCGGAAGAAGGGATGGAAATGCATGGACCCTGTGACGAAAAGTTCGTGGTGTCAAGAGACGTTGTCTTTGACGAGCTGATGTCATATGGAGGTGGCTCGGTTGAGCTAACTGGAAGTAGCAAGGTTGATGAAGCACCGGTGGAGGCTGCTGAAGGCTTGGAAGAGGAGCTTGCTGTTTCTCCAGAAGCTCCTGTTGCTTCTAACTCCGAGGCTGAGCTTTCTGGCTCAGGAAGCAGGGGGAGCACTGCTTAATGCTTGCCCCAGGTAGGAGTGGAGCCCGAAGAAGCAACGGAAGCAGAAAGCAAGGAGCTGTTTCTTCGGAGATCGAAGAGGGTGGTTAAGCCACCGACTCGGTACTGTGATGGGAATGCAGTAAGCTTTGTCTCCTGCTTCTTTGCAGGTCCTCTGGATGAGCGAGAACCTGCAAACTTCAACGAGGCCACTGGAGTGAAGGAGTGGGAAAGTGCCATGAAAGAAGAGATTGATGCTCTGAAGAAGAATGAAACCTGGGACCTTGTGCCCAAGGTTGATGGCATTACTCCGATTACTTGCATGTGGGTGTATAAGTTGAAGAAGAAGGCTGATGGGAGCATTGATTGGTTCAAGGCTCGCCTGGTCGCTAGAGGATTCTCACAGCAGTATGGCGAAGACTATGAGGAGACATTCAGTCCAGTTGCGAAGATGACTTCTGTAAGAGTGGTGATCGCCTTGGCTGCTAGCAAGGGATGGAGGTTGTGGCAACTCGATGTGAAGAATGCCTTTCTTTACGGAGAGATTGACAAGGACATCTTCATGGATCAGCCGCTTGGTTTTGTCTCTGAAAAGCATCCGGACTATGTCTGTAAACTCAGGAAGGCTCTCTATAGGTTGAAGCAAGCTCCTAGAGCATGGTATGGGAAGATTGCAGAGTACTTGCAATTCTGTGGATACCTTGCTTCCAACTCGGATTCAAGCTTGTTCGTCAAGAAGAAGGGGGAGCTACAAGTCTTGGTCCTGCTGTATGTGGATGACATGATCATCACAGGAAATTCGGAGGGGAAAGTTGCAAGGCTCAGGGCAGAGCTTGTTATACGCTTCGAGATGAAAGACTTGGGAGAGTTGCATCACTTTCGCGGTCTTGAAGTGGAGAGGAAGGAGTGCGGGGTTCTCCTTTGCCAGAAAGGGTATGCTGATTGCATTGTGAAGCGGTTCGGCATGGCCGAAGGGAATAAGTGCTCTACTCCACTGGAACCTGGGCTGAAGCTTCGACGAGATGAGGGAAGGGTTCTTCATGATCCCTTGGTGTTCAGGGCTCTTGTTGGGAGCTTGATTTACCTGACAATTACAAGGCCGGACATTGCTTATGCTGTTGGCCGAGTGAGTCGATATATGGCTGAACCAAGGCAATCTCTTCTAGTGGCGGCAAAGGGTATTCTGAAGTATGTCAAGTCTTCTTCTGACATGGGACTCCTCTATAGAAGGGACTCGTAGTTTGCGTTTCTCGGGTATACGGATGCTGACTATGGTGGTGATTCGGATGATCGAAGGTCTACTTCAGCTTATGTGTTCACTTGCGGTTCAGCTAGCATCTCGTGGTGTAGCAAGGAGCAGGACTCAGTGTCGGTTTCAACCACGGAGGCGGAGTATAAGGATTCGGCCTTGGCTGCTCGGGAAGCCGTTTGGTTGAGGAGGCTTATAGAGGATGTTCATGAAGAAGTGCAAGGGCCTACTTTACTCCGGGGTGACAATGAGAGTGCTCTCAAGCTGGTAAACAATCCAGTGTGTCACGCTAGGACCAAGCATATAGAGATTGATCACCACTTCATCAGGGAGAAGGTGTTGGAGGGGTCTCTGCTGGTCTGGCATGTTCGGAGTGAAGATAATCTTGCTGACATCTTCACGAAGCCACTGTCGAAGGGGCCCTTTGAGCGCTTGCGCAGCTTGCTGGGCTTGGTCTCCACTTCCCACTTCAAGGGGGAGTGTTGAATTTTGTGAAGTGGAAGTGGTTGAAGGGACAGGCCGGGCGGCCTGGGCGGACAGCTTTGGCAGACTAGGCGGACTAGGCGCACTGCGATGTTCGGCCTGGTGAAAGGTCTAGTGGGAAGCCGGCTGTCTTCTGAGTGGGTTGTTGCATGAAGTCCGCGGACTATGCGGCCTGGTATCTGCGGATAAGGCATTGGCTGATTGGTTTTCTCAAGGAGCGGCCTGAGCGGATAGAGGCTTGCGGACTGGTGCTTTGCTCAGTGGCCGCGGTGCAGGCTTGTGCTGTTTGGCGGTTTGGCTCGTGTCCGCGGGATGCTTGCGGACTGGTGTGTCCGCGGTATGGGCTATTGCGGACTGGGATTAGAGCTTGGCTGAGGCCTTGTCGAGCACTGGTGGTACAGCAGGTGCCTTGCTGTGGAGGTCGATTGGCGGACTGGTTTTGGAGTCCGGGAGATGGCTGCTGCGATGCGGCAGGAGTGCGAGGAGCTTGCGAATTGCTGGCGGTCTGTGCTTTGGTGTTTGGCGGACGGGTGTTTGCGTCCTCCATGCTCGCATTGGCCTTTGATGGTTTTGGACTTGGTCACACTCTGTGCCAAGACCATGGTGTCCGCGGTATCCGCCAAGTCCGCTGTGACCGGGCAGACTGTTGCTATCTGCCTTTGGTCGTGGACTTGTGGCAAATTGAGGCTTGAGTCTTGCGGATTGCCTCGGGTTGGTGCGGACAGCCATTAAAGGGGGTTGCTGTCCTGTAGTGGTCGGAAGCTTTGCAGGCTGATGCCTTATCCGTATAGTTTGGGCGGACTGGAGAGGGTTCTCCAATGTTGCCTTGCTCCTGGCGGTTTTCCTTGGTATCCGGCTAAGTCCTTGCGGACTCTGCGGACGGTGTTTGTGCTATCGCGCGGGCTAGGGCGGTGTCTCTATCTCTAGGGCGGTGACCACACTCCTCACCTCGCCTATAAATAGGACCCCCTGGCACATCTACAGTAACTTGAGTGAACAGTAAGTTGGGTTTGGCAAGGAGCTGCGGTCTGAGTTGTCTGTCCGCACGGATCGATTCAGTGCTGACGTTTGCTGTGTGCAGGTCGCGCGGGTTGCTTCAAGGAGCCAGGAGTTTGGCTTTGACTTCGGTCAAGTACTTGGAAGTGTGCGGTCTTTGCGGATTCAGCAGGAGGTCGCTCTGCGGCTTGTCAGCTCTGTTTTATCTTTTCCAGCTTCAATAACCTGTCCGCCGGCTTCAGGCGGGTAGGCGGTGTTCCTCTGTTCAGCTTCAGCAGGAGACGAATAACGGTGTATCCGCGCGGCCTCGCGGCTTCGGCAGACTCTGTGGCTATTCGGCGGATTGCAGCTTAGTTTGGGCGATCTCAATGGACTCGGCTACCTCGGCGGTCTCGGCGGACTCCGGTGCTGTCCGCCCGGCTTGGTTTTTGGTGCTTTCTATTTTCAGCTGTTATACTAGCGAAATCATGTCACGCTATGTATGCCTTGTGTTGTAAAGAAGTGAATGAATAAATATCTGCTTGTGCTTCCATTGTTTGTTGGGATTAACCTTTGTTCCTTGGTTTTCCGCTGGTTCAACGTGAGAACTGGGTAGTTCCGAAGATATTAATTTGGCGTTTGGGCTATCTTGCTGACCACGTTGAGAAATTTTAACATGGCTGACCGTTGCTTTGTTTGCCACCATGCGGTGGAATGTTGCTTGCAGGTGCTGCGGAGCCAGGTACCAAATAGCGGGTTGGAGCCCATATTGCTGAGCTGGCCCTCGAAGGCCCGAGCGAATAGTTGTACTTTAGTTTGTCATGTGTGGCCGGCCTGCGATCCGATGTATGGAAAACATTATTTTATTAAGTGAACTTCTGTAAGGCCATAAGGCTGTGTACCTTTCAGTGTATTTGTTTTTCATTCCAGTTGTAGTGGTTGTGGACATTCATGATTATTGGATTACCGTTATTGGTTCTTTCAACTGTTTAAAAGCTTCCGCTAGAATGCTCTTTGATAGGACGAGTAGTCTTAATTGGATAGTTTGGTTATTCATACCTAACCATTCCGACTGTCCGTGGTATATGGCGTCGGGTTCCAACTGGACCTTCTGTTATATGTCATACAATGGATGAGGGTGTTATAAGGAAGGCCTGCTACTTTGCTGTCTTCTGGAATCCTTCTCCCTTCTTATTTCTTTCTTTTGATTCTCTGGACACTCTGAGATAAAGTGTCCATGTTTCCTTCACCTAAAACATACTACTTCTTTAGTAGGTGTTTTATCATACCTTGTCTTATCATCCTGCCTGGTTGATTTTCTTCTGAAGTCCTTTCTTGCCATTTTGTAAAATCTCTTGGCAAGGAGACTCATCATTTCTTCATTTACTGTTGAAGCTTCAGTCTCTTCAACAGCCTTGAATGCCAAGTTGTGCTCCTTTCTTGCCGGTGGAGGAGTCCTTTGTTCAGCTGCTTCTCTGGACTTTATCAGTTGCTCATAGGATTTGAGCTTTCTAAGTAGAGATTCTGTGGAAATCTCATTTAAGCTCCTGGCCTCCTTGGTTGGCCAGATCCTTGAATCCCATGAGCTTTGGAAGCATATGAGGATTTTATCATTGACTTCAGTAAGGGTGATGTCCTTATCCAAAGTATTCTGCTCATTGATTATTGAGCTCAGTCTGTTGTACATGTCAGCAACAGATTCTGACTCATTCTTCTTGAAGTTCTCATATAGGGATATGCGATTTGATCTTCTATCTTTTCTCTCATCAGCAGAGCCAGCCACCATTTGGTTGAGAGAGTACCAAATAGCCTTGGCTGATGTGCATTCAGCCACCTCCTAGAAAATATCATCAGACATAGTCTGAGCTAGAATGTTTATGGCCTTTGCATCAGCAATCTTGGCCTTCTTCTGTGCATCTGTCCACTCAGGTGGTGGAACAGCATGTGTGCCTGAGGTTGTTATAGATGTAGAGGCAGTTGATTGAGGTGGACCTATCAAAATAGAGTTGTAGATGTCCTCATCAATGGAATTCATATATAGTTTAATTCTTGCCTTCCAGATGGCAAACTTATTTAAGTTTCACACTGGAGGTCTGGTGCTTGCATAGTCCTTGTTCTGTGCCATGCTGTGAATATCCTTTGGAAATAAAAAGTTCAGATCTAACACAGGATCTTTTGGTTCAAGTGTTAACTTGTACAACCAAAGGAACACTGCTCTGATACCAATTGAAAGTGAGGGTTAGACCTGAAATACTCTATAGGGGGGGTGAATAGAGTATCTGAAATATTTTAATACTTTGTATACTGTAAATAAAAACACTAACCTAAGATAAGCTAATCTACCACAGGCACAACAATAATAAATTAATTAACACAGGCACAAAAAACCTAACTAGCACAGACACAACAAGAACAAAAGAAAGAGGGCAACCAGACAACATAAGAATTTTATAGTGGTTCCCCAACCTGGGTACATCCACTCTTCGACCACCCTGGTAGGAATCCACTCATAGGTTTTGATCAGGTGACTGTCACCAATGAGCTTTTGATCAGGTGCTCAAAAATCAACCCAGGTCTTTTGGTCAGGTGACTTGCAACCAAGGAATAACTGTTGAAGGGAGTTAAAGAACCCTTTGTATAGTTTTTCAGGAAGATTGAGCTTTGCTTCAGGGTGAGTAGGTCTTCAATCTTTAGCTTTGACCAGAAGAGCTCCAGGAACTTCTTAACTAATAAAGTTTTGTTGTCGATGAAGAATCCTGGAGTGAAGAATGAAGAAGACTCTTGATTTGAATGTGTGTTCTCCTTCTTCTTCAGTATCTTGTATTATTTCTCTGGTCTGGGCTTCTTATTTCTTGCCTCTATTACTGTATTATTGCTTTATGTATTGCCTATCTTGCTGTGTTGTCTCTCTGTCTGTGTTTGTCTTGTCGAGAAGAAGGAAGAAATCCTTTGTTTTATATCTTTTAGGGAATTTTCCTTTTGAATTCCCTTCCTGCATTGATTGCTGACGGCCTTGACAATGTATGCATTAATTGATTTCCCCAACAGTCCAATTGAAAAACGATAAGTAATAGTCCTGTTGAATGCTATAATCAATGCTGCTTCTAACGATAATATTCAGAGAATATTAAGCATTTATTAATCAGGACTTACTGCAATAAATTAAGGACAGAAAGAGGGAAAAGTCCAAGTCTGGAACTACACAGAAATCGTCGAGCAAAGAACATATTTCGTCGTCATGGGTCCAGAGTTCGTCGAGCTGAGAAGTCAGGTTCGCCGACCAGATAATTGTTATTCGTCGACCTGAGATCCAAGATCATCGACCTGAGATCAGCTAACTGCTTTCTGTAAACTCTTACCAATTATGTGCACTAAGATCGTCGAGCTGATAATCTGACTTCGTCGACTGGAGTTCAGAGAAATGTTTCTGGACTTACGAGTGTTGAAGTAGAGCATCAAGAAATCGTCGACCTGAGAACCAAGTTTGTCGACCTGAGAACTGCTAGCAGCTACTTGATAAAACTTGTCAATACTGTGGTCTAAGTTTGTCGAGCTGAGAACTAAGTTCGTCGAGCTGAAAACTATGTTCGTCGAAAACTCAGAGAATTATCTCTGAGTTCGTCGAGCTGAGCACTACTTTCGTCGAGCTGAGTTTGACGAACGTCTAACTCATTTCCTGAATCTTTGAAATTTATCTAAGTCTTGAGTCTTCTGTAGTCTGTTGATGGCTGGTCCATGCAATGTTGACTCTAAGGACATGGCCTATACTCTAGGACACAGACATGACCTCGACTATAAAAGATGGGTCAATAATCCAAGTTTAGTGAACCTAGCCTAAATCCAACTAGGGATCCAACAAGCCCCATTGAGCACTCGCCGCCCCAGGCAAGTGGTCTTTTCATGGACCACCAGTCCAGAAGTTCATTTTACTATTTTTCCCATGTTGGCCTATCAATAGCCTTTCAGAATAGCGGAGTTGATCTGTTGGAAGACCGATTTGGGCTGCATTTAGCCTGTTAGAACAGTAGAGTTGCTCTGTTTGCAGACCGGGTTTGAAATTCTATAAATAGACTCACAGGGGTACCTCAGAAGGCAAGCTTTCTCATTCTCTAGTCTCGTAGCGCTTTCTGAGATACCCTTAGCTCAGCATTGGCTAAGGAGGTGAACCGCTCTAAGATCTTCCGAGTGTATGGTGGGACCTTCGTGCTATAGCTTGTGGGTTATTCTCAAATACTAAATTTTTGGTTGTGTTGGCTCATTAGGAGAAGTAAGTGTGTGGTCACCCATTTTTATTGTCCGGACTCCACAGAAGTCAGTTTCCTGTTTCAACATATTGGTGCGGAGAGCGTGGAGCGTGACTAGTATAAAAAATCCTTGGTGAGTTCAATGACTGGAGGCAAAGGACAAGGAGCTGATCCGGCTGACTCGCCATCTCCCGCTCCCTTGGCCACCCTCGGAATGTTTGAGGACTTCAAGAAGGAAGTCCAGGATCTCATACTCTTCACACTTGCGGCTCGCGGGGAGTGCTCAATGCCTCCCATCCCGGTGGTCGCTTCCCCAACTCTAGGCAAGAACGCTCCCATTAAGAGAACTGGGAAGGGAGTTATGGGGGAAAGCAGGGAGCGAGATCTTCAAAGGAGCATATTGTTCCCCAGTTCAGCAAGTGCGGGAAGGGTCAGCGAGGTGGATGCACGAGATCGCCCTATAGCAGAAGGTAGTCCTTTTAGCGAGCTGGTCGCATCCGTCGCGGTCCCATAGTGGTTCCGCGAGCCAGAGATGTCCTACTACACCGGTAGGGATGATCTAGTTCAGCACATCTAATGGTTTGAGGATGTGTTCTCAATCCGGCAGATGTCGGATGCTTTCACGTATCGTCTCTTCACCATTACCCTCAATGAGAAGGCAATGGATTGGTTCCATCAGCTTACCTCCAGCTCCATATACTATTTTGAGGACTTGCGTCGGGGGTTCTTGATGAGGTTTTTAACTTCAAAGATGATGAAGAAGGAATCAAAGTCCCTGTTTCTCAACAAGTAGGGGTGGAGGAGATGTTGGGGAGTTATGTTGACAGGTCCCAAGAGGAGGTCCTCCAAGTTCAGGAGATACATGGGTATATCATCATGGTGGCCTTCACTCTAGTGTTGCGATATGGGTTCTTCAGGATGGATCTGAAGCGGGTGCCTCCACTGTCATTCGAAGTGCTGATGGAGAGGGCAGGCAAGGAGATTGAGGGAGAATCGGTGATTTCGACATTTTCTAGGAGATTAACCAAGTGGGCAGTAGAGGAAGTGAGAGAGACAGGAGGAGGTAGGAGGGAAGAGCCTATGCAGCAGCAGCAGCAGCGCCAAGATGCGGGAGTCAGTATCCGAATAATCAGCTGGGTTGGAGGCAGTAGGAGTGCCACGATCAGGGCCAAGGAATAGGTTTCCACGGAAGTGGAAACTACTAAGGGCGGAAGGCCGGTTCAACCCCATAGGCTGGAGCGAAGGACAGATACCTCCTTTACCCGACCAACACCAGGCTTTGGAGATATCCCTATGGAGAAGGAGGAGCGGTGTCCATAGGAGTAGGCCGGAAGGCAGGGCGGAGCTGCCCTACTGCGATTTTCAGCAGGAGGAAGGCCACGCGACGGCTACCTAACCAAAGTTCTTGGAGATGAGCGGAGCAAGGGAGCAGGCCCCACTACAGTAACTACCCCGTCAGGAGGTACAGATAGAAGAAGCTCTGCCAGGAGCTGAGGAGGGCAATTGCGAGGATCCGACCGATGCAGGAGGCTGAGGAGGGATCAGAGTGATCCATAGGGGGGGTGGTTGGGGGTGTTGCGGGGAGTTGAGGCCACTCGAAAGGCGATTATCCACAACACGTACCGTCGGAGCATTGCATCAACATCCCAAGCCCCGCCCTCAGATGAGAAGATCACCTTCTCCTAGAAGGATTTGACGGATCATGAGGATCCATTCTATGATGCACTGGTAATCCAAGCCACCATCGAACATTTCACTGTCTTCTGAATCCTCATCAACAACGGAAGCTCCGTCAACGTCGTCTTCAAGAAGGTGATTGACGCGATGAAGGTGGAGATCAACAGGGTGCTAGACTCGGACATACCTTTGTTCGGGTTCTCTAGAGAAAGAAAGGAGGTGGAAGGGGGAGTGGGACTCCATGTCACATTGGGGGGTTGATGGTTTATGAAGTCCACGCAACGGCGCCAAAAACTTGATGGTTAAAACTTGCGGTGACCCACGGGTTTATTCTAAAGGAAAGCAGGTGGTTTTATTTTGGAAGGATGGGGCGCACGAATTTATTATCTATAAAAAAAGTTAAAATCGAGTTTTAACGAAAGAAAAAAAGTGCACCTATCGCGTATAGTACAGGATATTCCGGTGAGTAATATCAGGGTCGTATTATTTCTACTCTTCCTTGGAGGGAATTATTATTCTACCGAAAATAACTTGTCGGGTTATTATTTATATATATATAATAGAAAATAAAAGCAGAAAGAGCCGATGAAGAAATATTGCAACGGTACCAAATCAAATTTGAACAAAAATAACTTTTAATAAATAGAGATCCAAAATTTCAATTTAATTAAGGCAAAGACTTGGCCGTGGAGGTTCCACAAACATGAGCTCACATATCTCTAGGACTACCGTTCACCTGAACATTAAGACTAATCGACCGGGCTCTGGTCTGATGAAGGATTCCTCTTAATTCCCGCTTTACGCTAAGAAACTCGCTATTGGGTAGGGAACACAATCTAGTAGAATTCCATGCATCCTCTCTCAAGGGTTAGTGTGGAACTCCCTTTATAAAAGCGAGATCGGTCCATATGCATGACCTCTCTGCTAGCTAGCGTATGAACTACGGAAATAGAGCCCACACATTGATATGTGGTTCTATGCATCGTAAACTCGGGCAAACCTTAAGTAATTTAATTAACGAGAAAAATAGGACCTTTAATTATTTAAAGCAATTTTATCTGTCCCAATGCTCTTCGATACTGAGGGCTAAGAGTGGTTAGTCACTCATCGGAGTGGGAAAGGCTTACAAAAAGAAATGCAGAATTGAAAGTTCGAGTGCAACTCAAATGAGTAGCCGTGAAATGAAAGCAAAAAATGGAAGCATAAAATGAAAGCAGTAAATGAAAGCTGTAAAATGAAAGCAGTAAAATGCTAGTCCTACTCAAACGAGCAGGCAGGAAATGAAAGCTGTAAAATTATGAGTCCTACTCAAATGAGTCGGCGGGAAATGACAAGTCCTACTCAAACGATTACGCAGGAAATTATAGCTGAAAATACAAGTCCCACTCAAACGAGTAGGCAGGAAATTACAAGTTCTACTCAAATGAGTAGGAGGGAAATTAAAGCGAGTGCTACTCAAACGAGTTGGAGGAAATAGATGCACACACGCACACACTATACAGGAATAAAATTCACACACTCTACAGAAATAAAACACACATACTCTACATAAAATTAAACGCACACACTCTATAAAAATAAAAACACTAAAATCTAACTCATACACACACGCACAAGCTAAAAGGGCAAAAAACGAAGTGATCTAAAAATTAAAACAAATATATTTTTACCATTAAAATACGATAAAAATGCATAAAAAAAGAAAATAAAAATTAAAAGAGCAAAACTTTTGATAATTAAAAACAAAAATCAAAGTGCTCGAAAATTAAAATGATTATAAATTCATTCTTATAACTCTATAAAAGTGCGTAAAAAGTGGAAATAAAGTTAAAAAGTAACAAAACGTTTTACGGCCTACAAGAGAAAATGTAAGTTAGAGAAAAATGAAAACCACTTTGAATACATTTTTACGGATTTATAAGAATGAATAAAAAGCAATAAAGTCCTAAATCTAAACAAATTTAAGTAAAACTAAATACAACATAAAAACATAAATCTATACTCATATACATACACACCCATTTTAAAGAAGAGAAAAACAAATAAAAAACAAATAAGATTGCTTAAGGAGGGGTACTTAGATCCATTCCAAAAGATGTACGGAGAAGAAAAACATATATTTTATTAAGTTAAAAACAAGTTATAAAGAAAAATAAAAACTAAAGAGAGGGGGAAAAATTTCCCTTACATATCTTGAAAGAATCTAAGCAGCATCTCCCTAAGCAAAATGGTTCAAAAAATCGAACATTTGATCTTACAGAGAAGATCTATTTATACGTAAAAATTTTAGGTTAGACGCCCTAGGTCATGGGCATGTAGGGGGTGTGTAGCTACTGTTACTGAAGTGACGCAGAACATTTATTGCTGGTTTGACTTTGGGGCTGTACACGTGGAAGTCACGGGCATGACCCTGCGGTCATGGGCGTGTAGGGGGGCTTGCCGGGGAGGTTTATCTGGGGAATGCATCGTGTCATTTCGTCGCCGACGACGTCTTGTCTAGGACAGGTGGATTGGTCTCGGGCGTGTCAGTGACTTGGCACGGGCATGTCCGTTGGTTCGATGATCGTCGAATGTTAAACGTCGAGCTGGAGGCGTTGAGTGGCAATGGAGTTGAGTGGCGATGGCGTTGAATGGCGATGGCATCGAGTGGTTGGCTGACATCAAGTTGACATCAAGTAACATGCCCTGGTCATGGCCGTGTCGAATATTGATACGAGCGTGTTAGGCGGTTCGACGAATGCAGATCGTTGAGATGAGATCGACGAATGTCGAGGGCGTGACACGGGGCATGTCATGGGTTGAACACGGGCGTGTCGGCTAGTTCGACGAATGCTGATCATAAAGCTAGAGGCAACTTTCTATTGGGATCAAGTAACATGCCCAGGTCACGTACATGACCAAGAAGTACACGGGCGTGTACTTCGGAATTTTGATAGTTTTTTAATGTTTTTAGAAAAACAAAATAAAGATAAGTTTGAGAAGAATATTCAAAAAAGAAGCATTTTATTGAACAAAATTAACTAAAAATGACAAAAATAAAGTAAAATGACCTAATTAACGTACGTAAAAATACGTATATTTACAATTTATCAAATACCCTCAAACTTAAGCTTTTGTTATTTCAGAGCAATAGTTGGAGATATACGTATAAGGAATTAAGGAAATCCTATGTTTAGCTACCGCTTAAATTAATCGAAAGAAAGATTTAAATAAATATCTGGGGTATAAGTGTTAAGTCCTAAATTATGACAAAAATTTAAATAAAGGAAGAGTTTCAGCTAAAAACTTCTCGATATAATCAAATAGAAAGCAAAAATTATATTTGTTAAGTTAACAAAAATAGATTGGAATTATAGAAACTTTAGCATATAAGAATTAAAGGAAATAATGCAATTTAAAAGTTATACTCTCAAAAAGATTTTAAAATTAAATCTAGAATCATTTGAAATAGGCTAAGAGGGTTGTTGGTTTATGAAGAGGGCTTTGGTTTAGAGGTGAGGTATATTTTTTCGCTCAAACCACTAATGAAATTTTTTAAAATGTGGATGTTTAGGAAAACAAAATCTTACTTTTCATAACATATAAAATTTTTTCTGAACAACTTCATAATAACACAATGTATATGTATAAGAGTAATGAATTTTATCCTCTTACTCCGAAACATATAATCTTTTAAAATATTAGATGCCTATATTTACGGAACGAAATCTTATTCACATTGACATAAGTTCTTTTAAGGATCAAAATCATGCCAAATATGACATGAAAAAAATGGGAGAGGTTTTTTCAGAAAGAAAACTAGGTTTAATAAAAAAAATTTTGAGAGCTACCGTTATAAATTGAACGTTCCTATATTTCAAAAAAAACTTGGAGTAAACATAATTTGAAATAAAAGGTTGTTATTTTCTAACAAAATAAATGTGGAACTATTTAGATAAATTAGAAGTAATGCTGAAAACAAATCTCTTATCTAAATAAAAAAGACATATAAAATTCTTTAAAACTTAACCTCAGATATCTAAATCTATCTTCAATTAATAAACGAATAGTAAACAAAGAATTAATAAAATTTGCTTATAAATAAACTCACAACAAAATATTTGGAGAGCGAAAAGGGGTTAAGAATGAGACATTCGATTTATATTTTTTAAAACTAAACAAATTTTTTGTGATATTTTAGAGTTTTTATCTTTTTTTGCATTTTTGATTATTTTCTTTTTTTGGATTTCTAGAGTTATTCTCTTTTAAGGATTTTTGAATTTTCTAAATTTTATGATTTTTTTGTTTTTATCAAATTATTTACAAGAAAGGGAAAAGAAAGAGCTGTTATTTACAAAGAAGAGAGGGGGAAAGAGAAAGATTGTTTACAAAAAAGATTTACAAAGAAAAAAACAATTTTGTTTTGAATTGTTTTTAAGTTTTTTAGAATTTTTTGTGTTTTATGAATTTTTTTTTAATTTTTGATTATAAAAACAAGCAAAAATATTTTTTGAAGTTTTAAATTTTTGCAAAGTTTTTTGTTATTTTTGATTGGGTGCAGAAAATATAAGTGCGAAAAAAATGCGAGGAACGAAAACACCCTCACACTTAGTTTCAACATTGTCCCGAATGTTGCAAGATAAGCACGAGGAACAAAATTAGATAAAATATAGTATTTACAAAAATAAAGATGGAGGGTAGAAACTTATCTTAGAAGAGGTCAGGGAGGTCCATTTGGAACCCTGCATTATTTAGAAAAAGGAAAGGAAAAAACAATTCTGTTATATGGAATTTATTTGGTGACGCGAGGTTTTTATTTGTAGTATGCGCCTTATTTATAGATTTACTAACTCGACTTGGCCATAAGGTTTCGGGTGGTATGGGTGGCAAGTGTGGGTGACTCATAAGTAGCTAATGTCTTAGCTAAATGAGTACAATAGAAATGCATTCCCCTAGCGCCTAATATAACGTGAGGCGTGCCGAAATGAGAAAATAAATATATAAGTCTCAAAATATTTTTGGTTTTTTCGAAAAAGTTAAAATAAAATATATGTACGAAATTTTCTTTTGTGATTTTTAGTGGTTTTTTTAGTTTTTTGTTTTTAGTTTTTAGGTTTTTTAGATTTTTTTGTTTCTGTTTTTTAGACTTTTTTTGGGGTTTTTAGTTTTTGTGTTTTTATTGTTTTTATATTTTTTTAGTTTTTAGGTTTTTAGATATGTAGTTTTTAGATTTTTTAGTTTTTTAGTTTTTTTTTGATTTTTTTTAGTTTTTTAGGAAACTACGTCATTTCAATTTTTTGTTTTTATAGATAATAAGAATATGATAATTTTAAAAGTTTTTTCATGTTTTTCTTTTAAAATACTTTTATTATTATTATTATTATTATCATTATTAATTTTTGTTGACCATTTTTTGTAATTTATAAAAAAATAGGTAAAAGTAATAGTTTTCTAGAGTTCGAAATAACAACATGAATTCTTCGGCAATGACGCTAAAAACTTGATGGTTTACCAAGTCCCCGGCAACGGCGCCAAAAACATGATGGTTAAAACTCGTGGCGCCCCACGAGTTTATTTTAAAGGAAAGCGGGCGGTTTTATTTTGGAAGGACGGGGCGCGCAGATTTATTATCTATAAAAAAGTTGAAACCGAGTTTTAACAAAAGGAGGCAAGTGCACCTATCGCATGTAGTACAGGATATTCCAGTGAGGAATATCGGGGTCGTATTGTTCTCGGGGACGGGTTGATTTTTTCTACTCTTCCCTGGAGTGAACTATTATTCTACCGAAAATAACTTGTCGGGTTATTATTTATATATATAAAAACAGAAACTAAAAGCAGAAAGAGCCAATGAAGAAATAGCATAACGGTACCAAATCAAATTTGAACTAAAATAACTTTTAATAAATAGAGATCCTAAATTTCAAATTAATTAAGGCGGAGACTTGGCCGTGGAGGTTCCACAAACATGACCTCACCTATCTCTAGGACTATCACTCACCTGAACATTAAGACTATTCGACCGGGCTCTCGCCCAATGAAGGATTCCTCTTAATGCCCGCATTACTCTTAGAACCCTGCTATTGGGTGGGGAACCCAATCCGGCAGAATTCTGCGCCTCCTCTCTCGAGAGTTAGTTTGAAACTCCCTTTACCCAGGGGTGATCGGTCCATACACACGACCTCTCGGCTAGCAAGCGTATGGACTACGGAAATAGAGGCCACACATCGATATGTGGTTTTATGCGTCGTAAACCCGGGGCAAACCTTAAGTAATTTAATTAATGAGAAAAAGAGGACCTTTAATTATTTAAAGCAAATTTATCTGGCCCAATGCTCTTCGATATTGAGGGCTAAGAGCGGTTATCCACTCATCGAAATGTTGAAGGCTTGCGAAAAGAAATGCAGAATTGAAAGTGCGAGTTCTACTCAAACGAGTAGGCGGTAAATGAAAGCGGAAAATGAAAGCAGAAAATGAAAGCAGTAAATGAAAGCTGTAAAATGAAAGCAGTAAAATGCAAGTCCTACTTAAACGAGTAGGCGGGAAATGAAAGCTATAAAATTCCGAGTCCTACTCAAACGAGTAGGCGGAAAATGAAAGCAGTAAACTTATAAGTCCTACTCAAACAATTAGGCGGGAAATGACAAATCCTTCTCAAACGAGTAGGCGGGAAATGACAAGTCCTACTTAAATGAGTAGGCGGGAAATTAAAGCTGAAAATACAAGTCCTACTCAAACGAGTAGGCAGGAAATTACAAGTCCCACTGAAACGAGTAGGTGGGAAATTAAAGCGAGTCCTACTCAAATGAGTAGGATGAAATAAATGCACACACGCGCACACTCTATAGGAATAAAACACACACATTCTATAGAAATAAAACACACACACTCTACATAAAATAAAACGCACACACTCAATAGAAATAAAAACACTAAAATCTAACTCAATACACTCACACAAACAAGCGAAAAAGGCGAAAAACGAAGTGATCTAAAAATTAAAACAAATATATTTTTACCGTTAAAATACGATAGAAATGCATAAAAAAAGAAAATAAAAATTAAAAGAGCAAAACTTTTGATAATTAAAAACAAAAAATCAAAGTGCTCGAAAATTAAAATGATTATAAATACATTCTTATAACTCCGTAAAAGTGCGTAAATAGTGGAGATAAAGTTAAAAAAGAACAAAAAGTTTTACGACCTAAAAGAGAAAATCTATGTTAGAGAAAAATGAAAATAACTTTGTATACATTTTTACGGATTTATAAGAATGAATAAAAAATAATAAAATCCTAAATCTAAACAAATCTAAGTAAAAATAACTACAACATAAAAACATAAATCTATACTCATACACACACACACCCATTTTAAAGAAGAGAAAAACAAAGAAAAAAACAAATAAGATTGCTTAAGGAGGGGTACTTAGATCCATTCCAAAACGATGTAAGGAAAAGAAAAACACATATTTTATTTAGTTAAAAACAAGTTACAAAGAAAAATAAAAACTAAAGAGAGGGGGAAAAATTTCCCTTACATAGCTTGAAAGCATCTAAGCAGCATCTCCCTAAGCAAAATGGTTCAAAAAAACAAAATATTTGATCTTACAGAGAAGATCTATTTATAGGCAAAAATTTTGGGTTACACGCCCTAGGTCACGGGCGTGTAGGGGGACATGTAGCTACTGTTGCTGAGGTGACGCAAAACATTTATTGCTGGTTTAAATTTGGGGCTGTACACGTATAAGTCACGGGCGTGAACCTGCGGTCACGGGCGTGTAGAGGGGCATGTCGGGCAGGTTTATCTGGGGAAGGCGTCGTGTCATTTCGTTATCGGCGACGTCTTCTCTGGGACAGGTGGATTCGTCACGGGCGTGTCACTAACTTTGTACGGGTGTGTCCGTTGGTTCGAAGATCGTCGAATGCTGAACGTCGAGCTGGAGGCATTGAGTGGCGATGGTGTTGAGTGGCGATGGCGTCGAGTGGTTGGCTGGTGTCGAGTTGAGATCAAGTAACATGCCCAGGTCACGGGCTTGTCAAATATTGACACGGGGGTGTCAGGCAGTTCGACGAACGTAGATCGTTGTGTTGAGATTAACCAACATCAAGGGCGTGATACGGGGCATGTCATAGGTTGAAGACGGACGTGTTGGCTAGTTCGACGAACGCCGATCGTTGAGCTGGCGGCAACTTTCTGTTGGGATCAAGTAACACAGTCCGGTCACGGGCTTGACCGAGAAGTACAAGGGGGTGTACTTTGGAATTTTCACAGTTTCTGTAAAAATTTTAGAAAAATAAAATAAAGGTAAGTCAGAGAAGAATATTCAAAAAAAAGTTTTTTATTGAACAAAATTAACTAAAAATGATAAAAATAAAGTAAAATGACTTAATTAATGTACGTAAAAATACGTATATTTACAATTTATCAGGGGATAGTCCAGAAACTGCATGTTCGTCATTGTGGACTCTTCCAGCAGCTATAATGCAATATTCGGGCGGCCCCTCATCAGCGCCTTCCGGTGCGTTCCCTCGTCCTTCCACCAATACCTCAAGTTCAACGCCGAAGGAATTCAGGTATGTGTCCGGGGAGACTCCATGGTGGCGAGGGAATGTTATGTCACTGCGGTCAACAACGTCTCGTAGCAGGAGGGAGCTGAGGAGATAGAGACAAGAATGAAGGAGTTGTCTAGGCAGGAGGTTGTGGGAGAAGAAGTGGAGATAGAGGTGGAGGAGGTTGTGATCCCACCCATATGGGGGAGCAGAAGTGGTTATAGAGGAGTAGGCCGAGGAGATGGTAGTTGTGGTAGTCGAGGAGAAAACTATCATCCCAGGAGAGAGGACGGAAGGAGAGTGGGAAGAACAGTCCTGACTGGAAGTGTCGGAAGATGTGGTGGATCTGTAAGTCCTCACCGAGGGAGAAAGGGTGGAGAAGGTGTACGTTAGTGGGGGGCTGAGTACTCTCAAAATCTAGTAGTTCGCAGAAGGAGACTTTCTCCTAAAAAGGTAGATACCACAGGAAGATCAGCAACGGTGGGAAAGCTGCACCCAAATTGGGAAGGTCCGTACATAGTTAAGGAAGAACTAAGGTTGGGGGGTTATCACCTCCAGAATATGGAGGGGGGACTCTAAGTCACACTTGGAGCAGTGATGATTTGAAGCGTTTCTATCCTTGAATCTTGTATGTAACATTCTTTTCTAATATTGACCCTAAGTCGCTCGATGTTGTCTGGAATATTGACCCTGAGAAGATCCTTCTGACCAGGCTCCCATTAGTTGGCAGGGCTGGAAGTCACTCGATAGTGTCTAGAAAGTTGACCCCGAGAAGATACTACTGACCAGGCTCCTATAAGTTGACAGGGCTGGAATTCACTTGATGGAATCTGGAAAGTTGACTGCAAGAAGATCCCGCTAACTAGGCTCCCAATAGCTGGCAGAGCTAGAAGTCCCTCGATGTTGTCTAGAAAGTTGACCCCGAGAAGATCACACTGACCAGGCTCCCATTAGCTAGTAGGGCTTGAAAGTCTTTGAATTCAAGGGTAGTTAATCACCTAGAGGGGGTGAATAGGTTAACTGAGTTAGGCTTTGTTGTGAGTGATTAATTTAGCTTTCAAGAAATTCACACACAGCACACCAGATTTTTATAATGGTTCCCCAATGTATGGGTACATCCACTGTCCCTCCCACCTTTCGAACAGAATGTTAGACAAGGCACTTCTACAATAACTTGGCTCCTCAAAGATTACAACACGTTCCCACAGGATCACACGGTCTCCACAAAAACTTATAACACAGGCACACAACCCAATCCCTCATTAATGACCTGATCACCTCCCACAGGCACAAATGCCCAACAATAAAGGCTAAGAAAATAGCCATATCACACAGATCCAAGACTGGAACCTACCACTCAGCCTTTATAATTTAGGCTTACAACACATATCTTAAATAAATCTTATAGTAATCGAATAGTAATGTTAATTTGACACAAGGGAAATAAATCTCTGAGTCAATTGCTTCCTAAGCTGAGAGAATCTCAGCCCTATTTTCTTCATAGCAACTTGAATAATAATCTTCAAGAATCTGCTGCTTGTGCTGGAAGTAACTCAGAACCTTGATTATGATTCTGCTGATGAAGGAGAGAGAAGATAGATCTTCTACCAGCTAACCTGTTTTGTAGAACAAAGATTGATCTACCTCTTATTCACAAATCCAGAGATTATTCTTCAAATTCGGCTCGGGTTGGATCTTGAAGCAACTTCAGCTAGGGCTGGCCTTGGTTGATTTTTCTTCCTCAGAGAAATCCACTGATCTTGCTGTAGCAGATGTTGATTGTCGCAGCTAACTTGGAAACCCTTAAGATTTTAGAATTGAAGCTCTTATCTCTGCAATAATGGTGGGGGAAGAAGACGAAGTCCACACAACTTTTTCGTAATGAATTGATCCCTCAGAATCTTTTTTCTATCCAGATCTCATCTTCTATTTATAATATTGTCATCTAGTAAGTTGATTGACATGTGTCGCTGCTTTAATGACTGATTATATCCTTAGTTTTATAGAATGAGACTGACGATGACGTTTGTAATGAAGTAGAGCTCTTCCTTAATCATTTTGAATTTTGTTGACTTTTGTTGACTTTGCTGACGTCACCTATTCTGGACTTAAAAAATTTCAGACAACTACACAGGCGTTGAGTGGGTTGAATGAACAAGCTTTACTCAACGAATCTGGACATAGAAAATTTCCTGCTCTGCTAGGCATTGAGTGAGTAAGCTCCACTCAACACTTTTTAACTTAGTCAATATTCTGCATCCTTCTGCAAATCTAGGCATTGATAGCGTTGAGTGTGTAAGCTTCACTTAACGTTTTTTTCCTTAGCTTGATCTTCAACCCTATCTGCAACTTTGGCATTGCGAGCGTTGAGTGAACTGGCTACACTCAACAATTCTAGACATAGAATAGTTTTGCTTTGCATGAATGCGTTGAGAGCGTTGAGTGAACTGGCTTCACTCAATGCTTTTATACTTTGCCAAATCCCCTTCTGTCTAAAGGAGTTGAGTGAGCTGGCCTCACTTAACGCTTTCTGCCTTTGCCTCTGAAATCTGGAGTTGAGTGAATTGAGTGAACTGGCTTCGCTCAACCCTTCTGGACTTAGCCGATTTCTTTGTTTCCTATTAGGCTGACTGCATTGTCTTGACTCAAATCTTTTTGATCTTGGCATTTACTGAACTGACTTCACTCAATGCTTCTGGATTTAGTCGATTATATGTCTCTTTTTGTAACGACTACATCCGTTCACAGGTATATACTAGAAGGTCCGGCCGGGGCCCCACAACATAGACCATAAAATAGGCGGGGAAGTCACAGATTTATAGCAGAGTTGCGCATCTTAACTCATTGCATTTTAGCGGAAGTCTATAGCACGAAGCTGAACTCACACACTTGAATGTCCACCATATAAAAATTCCACATTTATATAAAGAAGGAATGTCCAAATACAAAACAGTTGGCCTTATGGCCTTACAGGGCTTTACATAACAGTGGCCTCAAACATTGGCGCGCAGGCCGGCCACGTATAAACAAATAAAGCATTTAGCTTTAGCCTTCAAGGGCTAGCGGCAGCAGCAGCAACAACAGCAGAAGGGAATTCAGCCTTTATGCATCCCGCTTGGCTCTCCAGCACCTGCACAGGGACAGCCCACCCAACGGTGGCAAACAGGCAATGGTCAGCATTCAGCAGACCAAATTATAACGACCCTACCCATTTCCCGGGGCAGTGGTATTCCCTGTAGGCGTAGCATTTCACAGGTAGATATATATTCATACATTATGCTTTCACGCACATCCATTCCATCACAACCGTCAGCCACACGGCCCGATGATCCGTTCACCCAGGGTACATTCTTGGTGTACCGACGAACCAGTTGCCCACCACCGTATTAGGGTCGCAACCCAACGGTAAAACATTGAGCATTTACTCCATGGCGTGGAACCGGAGATTATAGTCTTAGTGAATCGGGATTGGCCTGTAGCCCCCCATTGTATCACGGCGCGTAGGCCTAAGACTCTCGCTATGCGCTGCAACAGACCGCACTTTTTGGTCTCACGTCGGACAAACATAACGCTGATCGGATCATCCACCCCCCCCCCCCCCCCCCCCCCCCCCCCGTTGCTCAAATCGCCTTGTCATCACCGAGTACGGCATACTCGCGGCTAAATAAAAGGCACGGGTCGGTTTCACCGTTCCTGTTTGCAATAAAGCCTAGGTGTTTTCCTGGGCACAGCAGTACTTACCATCACACCCATTCATATCACTACATCAGAGGGTCTTTCCTGGGCACACCAGTACTTCCTGCTACTCCATTCACAGGCACAACCCCACAATTATCACAAATGTCAAGGGTATTTTCCTGACTTACCACGCTAGTACTTCCTGCTACTCCCCTTCACAGGTACCACCCATGAACGTCAAGCATTAGAAATGGTATTTCATGGGCACACCAGTACTTCCTGCTACTCCCCTTCACAAGTAGAACCCAATAGCACAAGCATTTACAGGTATTTCCTGGACTACCACTCCAGTACTTCCTGCTACTGCCTTTCACAGGTTTAACCCATCGACTCCTAAACTACATGTTTATCTCGGAGTCTTCTCCAGTGCATATATTCAACATCACCAATACAGACCAACCTATCCAGATGGGCTTCACCCAGCATGCCTATTCCGTACTCCTTTTTCGGATCTATATGCCAAATGATTGGGGATTCCATGAATCAACCCAAAGGAGTCTCACAACAAGCCACCCTCTGGTGGGGGAATCTTATGCACATGCCAAAAAGGAAGCCTTCACATAGCTAGGAAGAAAAGTCGTTACCCTCGAAGATCGCTTCGGCGCCATGAGATCCTAGCTGGCTGGAAAGAACCACAACGACTTTTCCTCTGCAACGCTGGCCTCGGATCTCTCATCGGAACTCCGCAGCACCACCAGTGGCCAACTCCTCTTCCTCCTCCTCCTTATTCCTCTCTCTCTCTCTCTAACTTTTAGAAAGATAAAGGACCAAGTAAAGAATGAGATTTCCTTCTCATCCACGACCTTAAGGAAGTAGGGAGGCACCTCAGCCCTTGGATCCCAGCTGAAGATTTAGACAGCCACGGTTTTGCCAGAAAAGCATATTTTTTGCCTGACACGGCCTGTGAAACGCCCATGTCATAAGCCGTGTACCCCAAGCGGTGCTCAACCGACTTATCTAGACCAGTACACGCCCATGTGACACGCCCGTATCACGGGCTGTGTCATCTGACACGCCTTCAGACACGCCCGTGTTTATGTCCGTGTACTTCAGGCTGTACAAAAATCCATCTCAACCCGATAGTGACACGGCCAGTGACACGCCCGTGTCACAGGCCATATACCCAAGACACAGCCGTGTCCTGCCCGTGTTCACCAGGGCTAAATGCCTTGGGCACATCCCGAAAATGACAGGGCCTGTGACACGCCCATGTCCCAGGCCATGTGCCCATACACGGCACTAGACACGCCCAAGCTCAACTTCGTCGAGCTGAAATTCGTCGACCCACGAGGACACGCTCTGTGACACGCCTGTGTCATAGGCCGTGTACTCTGCACTCGACAATCGTCGATCGAATTTTGTCGACCACTCATCGACTGCTCAACCGAGAAGGACACGCCTTGGGACACGCTCGTATCCCAGGCCGTGTCACCCAATTTTGCCAAATTCTGGGATTTGGGGTGTTACAACCCTCCCCTCCTTACAAAAATTTCGTCGCCGAAATTTGCCAAAAGTAAGACACTCAAATAAAAGGATTTAATTTCACAAACGTTCATTACAACTCGATAAACACTGCATAACAGTTACACAAAGAGCTCGGGAAACTCAGCTCGCATGGTCTGCTCTCGCTCCCATCTGAGTTCTTCACGGCCGCAATTGTTCCAATGAACTTTGACCATCCCGATCGTCTTGTTCCGCAACTGTTTATCGGCACGATCCTTGATCCGAATGAGCCTAACCTTCGTCGTTAGCCCATACTCCACCGGTACACGATCATTCTCGATCATTTGAGCTGGATCTTTAACGGACTTTCGAAGCACTGAGATGTGAAACACATCGTGTAATCCACCAAAGTCTGCCGAAAGAGCTAGCCAATATGCAGCCTCCCCAATTCGCTCCACCACTTCAAATGGACCAAGATATATCGGGCTCAACTTTTTTCAGTCGCCAAATCCTGGATACGCCTTTGAAGGGTTTGATCTTCAAGTATACCCAGTCTCCCACCGCGAACTCCATATTACGGTGCTTGGCGTTGTAGTATTTCACTTGATGATCTTGGGCTATCAGTAGCCTTTCGCGTATCGTGCATATTGTCGAGTTCGCTTCCTCGACTTCGTCACGCCTATAAAGTTTAGAGTCGCCTTCCTCTGCCCAAGACAACGGTGTACGACACTTCGAACATACAGAGCTTCAAACAGTGCCATACCGATGCTCACTTGGTAGCTGTTGTTGTAGGCAAACTCCACCAGATAGAGTTGATCTTCCCATCTCTTCCCCAAGTCTAAGGCACACATCCGGATCATATCCTCCATGGTTCTATTGGTCCTTTCTATGTGGCCATCCGTTTGTGGATGAAAGGTCGTACTGAACGCCAATTTTGTGCCCAACAGCTGATGGGTTAGCCTCCAGTCACTCGATGTGAACCGTCCATCGCGATCACTTACGATGCTCTTAGGAACACCGTGTAGTCGTATGATCTGCTCCACATAAAGCTTTGCCAAACTTTCCACGGAATCGTCCCATTTATTTGGAAGGAAGTGCGCCACCTTTGTTAGCCGGTCCATAATCACCCATATGGAATCATTCCCGCGCTGAGATCCCGGCAACCCGTGCACGAAATCCGTAGAAATATCGTCAAAGTTCCATTCCGGAATCGGCAGCGACTTCAAGAAACCGCCAGGCTTCTGGCATTCCACCTTCACCAAAGCGCAAGTTTGGAATTTGGCCACATAATGAGCGACATCCTTCTTCAGTCCTGGCCACCAGAATAGTTTCTTCATATCCCTGAATATCTTTGTGCTCCCAGGGTGAATTGAGTACTTCGTATATTGCGCCTCATACATCAACTCTTCCCTCAATTTGCCCAAACTTGGGACACACAAATGGCCCTCTTTACACAAAAGGCCGTCATCCCAGGAGAATTTGCCCTCTGGCCCATCCTTGGCATAGCATTGGAGACTCTCCTCTAGCTCCGTTGCCCATCGAACTCTGTCCGTAAGGTCACACTGCACCTCCGTCTAGTTCAAACATGCATCGGCTGTAGCATTCTTGACAACACAAGATATCTCCAACGCTTCCAACTCCTGGATTAGACGTTCATCGTGCCTCTGCAACCAGCTTGCTCTTGCCGGTGCTCTCCGACTCAAGGCATTCGCGATCACATTTCCCTTCCCAGGAGTATAATTAATTGCAAAGTTGTAGTCCCCAAGGAACTCCAACCACCTTCGTTGTTGCATATTCAGGTCCTTCTGCTTGAAAAAATACTTTAGGCTCTTGTGGTCTGTATAGATTTCCAATTTCACGCCATACAGATAATGCCTCCACAACTTCAGTGCAAAGATCACTGTCGCCAACTCTAGGTTGTGGACGGGATAATTTCGTTCATGCAAATTCAGTTGGCGAGAGCAATAAGCAATTACTTTCCCATTTTGCAGAAGGACGCAGCCTAAGCCGCTCCCTAAAGCATCACTGTAGATTTCAAATCCATCAGTACCACTTGGCGACGTCAACACCGGCGCCGTGGTCAACCGACACTTCAGCTCTTCAAAAGCTCGCGAGCACTCCAGCGTCCAAACAAACTTCTGATCCTTTCTTGTCAGTGTGGTTAGAGGAAAAGGGATCCGCGAGAAGTTTGCAACAAATCTTCTATAGTAGCTTGTCAGTCCAAGGAAGATCCTGACTTTGGCCACTGAAGACAACACTGGCCACTCCTATATTGCCCTGATCTTTGCTGGATCACTGCTATGCCCTCCCTGCTTACCACATGGCCCAAAAACGCCACCGACGATTGCCAAAACTCGCACTTCGAGAACTTGGCGTAGAGCTTATTCTTCCTCAACGTCTGTAGCACCAACCGCAAGTGCTTCTCATGATCGGATTCCGATTGCGAGTACACCAGAATATCATCAATGAACAAAATCACGAATAGATTCAGGTACTCTCGGAATATTCTGTGCATCAAGTTCATAAACACCTAGGGCGCATTGCACAGTCCAAACGACATTATCGTGAACTCATAATGCTCATACCGTGTTCCAAATGTGGTTTTGGGAATATCTTCTTCCCGTATCCTCAACTGGTAATAACCAGAATTCAAATCTAACTTCACGTAGATGGTTAACCACACTAGCTGATCGAACAACTCATCAATCCGAGGGATCAGATACTTATTCTTCTCGGTGAGCTTGTTCAGTTCATGGTAGTCAATACATAACCGCAAACCACTGTCTTTCATTTTTACAAACAAAACAGGAGCGCTCCAAGGTGACATGCTTGGGCGTATATAACCCTGCTCTAGCAACTCTTGCAGTTGGATTTTCAACTCCGCCATTTCCTTTGACGCGATGCGATATGGTAAACGGGCCACAGGTTTCACACCGGGCACCAACTTGATCGTGAAGTTAATATCTCGCTGGGGTGGAAGCCCAAGGAGATCCTGAAAGTCCACCTAGTGTCGGCTATGTGCACCTATGGGGGGGGGGGGGAATAGGTGACGTGTGGTTCTTTTGCGGAATTCACAGATGTACCTGCACAATAAAAGCAACAAACACAGAACACAGAATACACAGCAAATTTATAGTGGTTCCCCGACTTGGGTACGTCCACTTTCCCCCTTCGACCTATCTCCCCAACAAGGGACGACTCGGTCACTTCTCCAACGGGATTGAAATCCAATCCCTTCACTAACGGAAGGAGCCCTTCCACACGTGAGAGTCAACACTCCCACAACTCGGGTTGCATCCAACCCTTACACCGCGGAACAAAAGTTCCTTTACAATAAAATAAAAGTAGAATGTACACGTGATACAAACTTCTCTTGGAGACTTCGGTGTTCCTCTTTGTTCGACGACGTGTTCTTGAAGTCGATGAAGAGTCTACGACCTTGGCCTCTCTTGGAGAAGATCTCCCCGGAACCGGCGGCGGCACACGAGCGGCGACTAGCTTCGGGATCAGCGGCTACGATGAAGAGTGGCTGCAGAACTTGGAGATCTAAACTTCGTAGCGAAGCAAGCTAGGTCTACCAACGGTCACTCTAGGATCAGTCGTCTCGATCGATTCGGACGGGGGAATTTTTCCCGGTCAACGAATCGAGAGACAAGAGATCTCCGGATAGACGCGTGAGACACAAGCCTTGCTAAGCTTCTGTCACCGGAGATCGGGAAGAGGAACGATCAGCAGCGGCGACCACTTGACGCGAGCGGCGGCGGCGGAGCGGAGCGAGTTCGCGGATTTAGGGTTACGTAGCCGCTCGTTTTTCTTTTTTTTTTTTCTCTTATCCGTACTCTACTGTTCAAAAATACTCACGTATTTATACTGTAGTATTCTCAAATATGACCGTTTGTGGGACCCACAAAAGAAATCCCCAAAATCCGGTTCAAATAAGTCCAGAAGCAGAATCCGGTCCAGCAGCATTCTGAGAAAACGCCAAGTAAAAATCGGCGAGAATCGCAGACGATTCTCGACGAATCGGCGAGAATCACCAAGTGATTCTCGACGATTCGTCGAGAATCGTTTGTGATTCTCGTCGAATCACTTTTCGATTCTCAACGAATTGGACTTGGTATTCATGGGCTGCATGACCACTGGTTCGGCGAGAATTACAAGTGATTCTCGCCGAATCTTGCTTGGCACCATTTTGAGATGGCCAGAAGAAGTCGGCGAGAATCACTGATGATTCTCGTCGATTCGGCGAGAATCACCAAGTGATTCTCGCCGATTCGGCGAGAATCACTTGGTGATTCTCGTCGAATTTGCCTTGGGCGATTTTTCGTCTTCCACCTAGGAGCTGCTCCTTGACCCTCCATGCTCCTTGTCTTCTCTTGCATATGAGCGGCCCTGTGCTTGAAAATAAGTGCACTCCAATAGAGAGAGTACACGTAGGCCAACACACTGATCTGCTCAACGAGGGATTACGTCGTGCAGACCCGTGTATATTGACCTACTGCACCCTGACATTGGTGTGCACCTAGCGTGGAGGTACTGCAAGTACAACTTAAAATGTTTCGTCAAATACATTGTGAATTCATCTTAGCTTGACAGGGGGCTTCCTCAAATCTAGGTAATCGTGGATACAATACCCAACAATCTCCCCCTATTTGACGAAGCCAAAACCCTACTAGCTAAGATGAATAACATCTATCAAATAATAATTATAGCATGTAAAAATTAATTATGCAACACAAGGTAATAAATGCAATCAGAACAGGACTTGAGTCATTCACACATTCAAGAATAAATATATATATACCAAGAGAAATATATTCACATGAAAGTCAGTGTTGTTCACACGACAGTAATAATTGTTAAATGTTCTTAATACACCGTGACCAGCTATAATATAATGACTATTTGTCCTTAGCTCCGTCACCCTTAAGAGTTTGCGCCAAGTACTTTTTGCTCTGCCTTTCCATGTATTCCTTGGGCTTTGGGTAGTATCTAGGAGGAGCAACTTTGTCAGGATCCTTGTTGTTTCTGAAGAAAATGTTGCGTTTCGCCTCGAATGCTTTGTGCGTCTCCCATTCATATTGGCTATAAACTTCATTTCGATTTATCTCTCCTCTTTCTTGCAGCAGGAAGGTGTCTAGGATGATGCTCCTTGAGACTGGGCTCCACCTTTCGTTTCTTACCTCCTCCTCACTTAGTCTGATCCTCTTTTGAGTTGGTGTCTCTTTTGATGTCCCTTCCTGAACTTTCCTCTTTCCCCTTGCTTTAGCTAAAGCCTCCTGGTCAAACATACTTCTCAGCTTAGATTTGGAGATGGCCCTAGCGTCAGCTTCATCAGTGAAAACATCAGCAGCACTGGTACTTACATCCTCAGCAATATGTACTTCTTCAGCAGCCTTAGAAGTCTCAGGAACCTGAACACCGGCAGGTTGGTCAGGTAGGACTACGCCTAACGTGCCCAGTGCCTGTTGTAGCATCCACCAGCAACTCTCATAGACGTATTTGCTTGATTGGGCAAAGTTTGCATCCATGCTGTTCTGGAGCTCGGCCATCTTAGCGATATACTCCTTCTCCCCCTTTTTGGCTTCTTCAGCTATGCAATTGGCATATGAGTGCAAGGAGTCATCAATGTGCTTAGTTGTCTTGCTGAATTCAGTGACTAGGGCTTGCTGATTTGCATTCAACGTGACCATGTTGCCATCAAATTTCTGAATATTATTGGCCACAACGTGTGCGTTCTGATTGACAACAGCCAGAGTATCAGTAGACTTTTTCAAGCCGGCCATTAACAGTGTGATAGCTTCGCCGGCCGCAGTATACTTGTCGTCGAACTTCTTATCCAGCAAATCCAGCTTATGGTTGATTGCCACCATATTCTTCAGCATGAGATCTTCAGAAGTATTAATCTCATGCAGCATTGTTGTCTGAGCTTTATCAAAAGAGGTTTTAAGCTCATTCACGATGCCCTGAATTATATGGACAGTGTGAATGGCTAGGTCATCTCGTAGTGGAATACCCGGAGGCACTTCTTGGCCTTGCTCTGGCTCGGCAGCAGAAGCATCAGTAGAGCTGGATACAATCACAGCCTCTATGGGAGGAATGTTGGTGGCCTCATTTACCTCCCCCTCCACTGGTGCAGACTTATCAGTAGGAGGTTCATCAGTATCTGGAGATTCAACCACTTCATGGCCCTCACTTACCTCGTCCTCTCCGTCCTCATCCAAGAACTCATCCACCTCAGCATCTTCTTCCACTTCTTGAGCAGCAGTGACCAGTGCCTCAGCTTCAGTTTCGTGGGTGTTTCTGTTTAGGACCTCCTCATCCTCCAACCCAGGTTCACTTTCTTCATGAACTGCTGCCACCGCATCCCTTGCCACCTGGGCGATTTCAGATATGATATCCAGATGAGTGGGTAGAGTCTCCCCCTCGATTCCTGCAGTCACAGTATCAGGAATTTCACGGGGGGAGGATGCTGGAGAAACTTCCTCTTGCTCTTCTACAGCCGGCTGCCCGATGCGCCGCTCCCATCGGTCAAACACAGTCGCATCCATCTTTTTCAAGTAATGTAGAGGAACTCCTTTGCTCATGTCGAATCTGTCTCCGTTGATCTGGTTAAGATAAAGACTGATAATGCGGCCGAAGCTTGGAGTGCCCAGAGTATCCTTGATCTTTTGAAACATCAACTCTCCCCAGTTGAACCGCTTTCTGCAGACCACGGCTATGAGAATTTTGAACATATCTCCGGAGATATGATCATGGGAACCTGGCTTACAGATGAGTACTTTTCCTATGATGTCGGATAGGAGCTTCCCTTCTTCATTCATCTCTTTTCGTTTTACGGACCGAGTGCCTCTGGGTAGACCGCAGAACAGGAGGGTTCTGGCTTTGTCCTCGTCCTTCAAATAGTCTTCCTGCTCCGCACTTGAGAGCTGCAGGTAGCGTGTTAGCTTACTGACAGACATCTTTACTTTAGTCCCCGCCACCTTACTCTTGATGATGGAGTCTCTGTTTCGAAGCCTTGCTGTAGAAAAGAATTCCAGCACTTCTTTGTCTAAGACTTTGCAAGGATGCTCCAATACGAAGGTTAGTCCGGCTTCTTCCAGCATGAGAACGATGTTCCGGAACTCGTCCGAGGCATGAGAGAAACCAGTGCGAACCAGTTCGCAACCAGAAATCAAGCCTGCAGTCGTCCTTGGGGCCATTGAGGATCTAAACGGAAGCCCGACGCCAAGCATTAGTGTATATTCAAAAAGAAGGCATCACATGGGTTCGGCCTTGGAGCCAGTGAGGAGGAGGTTACCTAAGGGCTTCGGTGGAAGAGAGTTGGTGAGCTTCGGGAAGAGCTTCGGCGGAGGGATGAGTATCCCGTGGGGTACGACCTAGTTAGAATCTCACGGGAGCTTCGGGAGTTGGTGAGCTTCGGGAGAAGAAGATCACGCACAGAAGCGATTCGACTGGGTCGACGAGAACTTCGGAGGGCTGCGGGAGTCGGCGAGTTCACGGAAGAGCACTTGCGCGAGGAAGGCGGGGGCGTGCAGAGGTTTCCTGCACGAGTCGAGAGGAAGGTGAACAGGCGGAGTTCTTTCGGCGGGATTTATAGGAATCGTCGGGATTCGGGGGAAGCCGAGCGGTCGCGAGTTTCTTCGACGGGATTCAGCGAGATTCGTCTAATTGGGGTTCTAATACCGTTTGTCTAATTCGGCGAGATATAAAATGATTCGGCGAGATTCGGAGTATATATATTGATGTTTTTCTTGACTACTTTGGGAAGCATTGCACCATTTTAGATTTTCCGATGTCAAGTCACTAAAAAGGAATGATAAATGCAAGTATATTCTAAAGTCAATCTAGTTGAATTTTACTGAGGTTTTTGCAAAGTCTTCTAAATGTCAATTGTATGTTGTCGAAATTTACAACGACATGTCCTCGAATGTCATGTTGATACAGGATTAATACATACATGTTTGTTATAACGACACTTTATTAGGATTAGAACGAGACCTCGTCAGACCCTTCTTGGTGTCAACTGTGATGTGTCAAAATTCGCAATGACATATCTTTGTTATCCTTTTATCGATGTGTAATGGTTTGCATGTCGCGTGATAATTTCTCCTTAAAGGTGCACACATATATGAGAAGCATGAGTATGCTTATACACAAGGATAAAAAAAATATATATATATATATTTAATTTGAATGAGGATGCATCATGACACAAGTCCTTGAACTGATCAAAGGTACCTGGGATAAGGAGAGTCATCGTCTTAGTCCCACAGGTAGAACATATCAGTTGCTTACAGTGATTATGCTCAGCAGGTGGCGCGTCTGTTATTGTAGACGCTTGTTCCAAGTTAGCCTTGAGCCACGTACTGTCTAGTTCCCAAGTATTCACGGGGATCTAGACTACCCTACAAAACAGAATTACTTTACCTTAGGAACCCAAATCATATTGGGCCCTAGGTTTCTATTAGCATGAACACGCAACTGCCTTCCTTGAGAAAACCTGTTTGGAAGACTGCCTCTGTCCCTATAATGTGGAGAAGCCCTTGCTGTGGGCACAGAGAGGTTGTGCCAACAGTCGATGGCAAAGTGTCCCACTTTGCCGCAGCACCAACAAGAGTGAATGTTGTATCGCCGTTTTTGACCTGATCTAGTGACTGATGTAGTCACGGTCCTAGGTCTCAAGGGGATAGGGCATGTTCTTGTTGCACAGATTCCTCTTCCATCGAGGCATGACGAGGGGTGGAATGAATGCATGATTGTGAGCGTTATGAGGCCGAGAAGGTGGTGCCATTCTTTCAGGCATCTTCCTTGCTGAGGCTCCATGACGCCTGACATCATGATTTCTATTCTCCCTATCCCGTGTCCTTGAATGGAGAGAATTCTTCTGTGAACCAGGACCTGCAGATCCACACTTTATTGTGGCAGTGGCCGTGAATACAAAGGGCTCAGACTGAGCCTTAGGTATTTCTTCAAGGGTGGCCATGATGCCTCTTGCACTATGGACATTTCCACATGGGGACAACTCACCCTTACAGTGACCACGATTATTCCTGTGGTCATACCTGAAGGCATGATGAGTTGCCTTCCCGCTTGGAGTGGGAGGTCGGAACACCGTTTCCCCATTTCTCCATCCCTGGATAATCCGGGAGATCCACCCGGTTTCTTGTTTTCTCTTTATAGCATCAACTTTGGAGAAGTTGGATACTATACGTTTCTCATTTTCTAGACTATTCTCTAGAGCTGAGATCTTAGAGTCCTTGACCTTGTTGGACGCCAATTGGAGAACCAACAAGATCTTCAGTTGAGCAATCTCTCGAGCTTGCTCCTTAGCAAGTAGATTGCTTTCCGGAAGGGCTCTCTTCAGGGAATCAGTATTTTCTGGAGGAGAGCAGTTTCTGTCTTCAGAGAAGTCAAAAGATGAGGGACAGGATGAAGATGATACCTGCTCATCTGGGTTATTGTCATTAGAATCAGTGATCAATGGTTCTTCCTCGTCGGAGCTGCTTTCCTCACTATCTTCTTCAGTCTCTGACAAGGATACTGGAGCTCTGATGCAATCCGAAGGATCCTTGCAATCATCTTCAGAAGTGATTACCCCCACATATGCTTCATCCTCAGATTGGCAGCAAATTTCAGCTTCCTCTGACCCCCCCATCAGCACTGAGATCATCATCCATAGAGATTTAGCCGTTTTACATTTTTCCAACCTGGAGCGAGAGGCTCCAGACCAGACATCCATAATAATTTGTCGAATCCTCTGGTCCAGTTGGAAAAATGAGAGTTCCATCTCTGTCATCTCAGGAATGCACATGGGCACTTGTGTCCCGAGTCGGTGGTCTTCATAGGGATGAATGGACCCTCTTCTAGGATGAGGGATGCTCGTGGATCGATGGCATCCAGGTGAAATAACACTCTCATCCTCCAGATAGGATAATAATCCTTTGTGCAAGCAGGGAGTTTGAGTGGCAATACGTCATAATCCAGATCCATTCTTCTGACACTGGTGGCAGGATTCACCTCAAGGTGTTAGCCTTTTTGTTGAGGAACCTCCCTCTGATACCACTTGAAAGTCCACCTAGTGTCGGCTATGTGCACCTATGGGGGGGGGGAATAGGTGACGTGTGGTTCTTTTGCGGAATTCACAGATGTACCTGCACAATAAAAGCAACAAACACAGAACACAGAATACACAGCAAATTTATAGTGGTTCCCGACTTGGGTACATCCACTTTCCCCCTTCGACCTATCTCCCCAATAAGGGACGACTCGGTCACTTCTCCAACGGGATTGAAATCCAATCCCTTCACTAACGGAAGGAGCCCTTCCACACGTGAGAGTCAACACTCCCACAACACGGGTTGCATCCAACCTTACACCGCGGAACAAAAGTTCCTTTACAATAAAATAAAAGTAGAATGTACACGTGATACAAATTCTCTTGGAGACTTCGGTGTTCCTCTTTGTTCGACGACGTGTTCTTGAAGTCGATGAAGAGTCTACGACCTTGGCCTCTCTTGGAGAAGATCTCCCCGGAACCGGCGGCGGCACACGAGCGGCGACTAGCTTCGGGATCAGCGGCTACGATGAAGAGTGGCTGCAGAACTTGGAGATCTAAACTTCGTAGCGAAGCAAGCTAGGTCTACCAACGGTCACTCTAGGATCAGTCGTCTCGATCGATTCGGACGGGGGAATTTTTCCCGGTCAACGAATCGAGAGACAAGAGATCTCCGGATAGACGCGTGAGACACAAGCCTTGCTAAGCTTCTGTCACCGGAGATCGGGAAGAGGAACGATCAGCAGCGGCGACCACTTGACGCGAGCGGCGGCGGCGGAGCGGAGCGAGTTCGCGGATTTAGGGTTACGTAGCCGCTCGTTTTTCTTCTTTTTTTTCTCTTATCCGTACTCTACTGTTCAGAAATACTCACGTATTTATACTGTAGTATTCTCAAATATGACCGTTTGTGGGACCCACAAAAGAAATCCCCAAAATCCGGTTCAAATAAGTCCAGAAGCAGAATCCGGTCCAGCAGCATTCTGAGAAAACGCCAAGTAAAATCGGCGAGAATCGCAGACGATTCTCGACGAATCGGCGAGAATCACCAAGTGATTCTCGACGATTCGTCGAGAATCGTTTGTGATTCTCGTCGAATCACTTTTCGATTCTCAACGAATTGGACTTGGTATTCATGGGCTGCATGACCACTGGTTCGGCGAGAATTACAAGTGATTCTCGCCGAATCTTGCTTGGCACCATTTTGAGATGGCCAGAAGAAGTCGGCGAGAATCACTGATGATTCTCGTCGATTCGGCGAGAATCACCAAGTGATTCTCGCCGATTCGGCGAGAATCACTTGGTGATTCTCGTCGAATTTGCCTTGGGCGATTTTTCGTCTTCCACCTAGGAGCTGCTCCTTGACCCTCCATGCTCCTTGTCTTCTCTTGCATATGAGCGGCCCTGTGCTTGAAAATAAGTGCACTCCAATAGAGAGAGTACACGTAGGCCAACACACTGATCTGCTCAACGAGGGATTACGTCGTGCAGACCCGTGTATATTGACCTACTGCACCCTGACATTGGTGTGCACTAGCGTGGAGGTACTGCAAGTACAACTTAAAATGTTTCGTCAAATACATTGTGAATTCATCTTAGCTTGACAGGGGCTTCCTCAAATCTAGGTAATCGTGGATACAATACCCAACAGATCCTTGGGAAACACATCTGCAAATTTCGATACAATCGGAACATCACTCACACCGGCCTTGGGCTCAACATCCTAAATTAGAGCGATGGAGCACTCCGCGCCCTTCCGAACAGCCTTGACTACTTGTAGTGCAGATATCAACGTCCTGCCCACTCCTCGCATCCCCGCGAACGTCGTCTCCTGCTTGGTATTCTGGCCCAACGTGATCTCTTTGGCATTACAATCAATCAAGGCATGCTGCTCCGCGAGCCAATCCATTCCAAAGATCACGTCGAATTATGATATCGGCAATACAGATATAGTCAAACAGAAGTCCTGACTACCTCGACATTGCAAGCTCGATCAGCGAGCATCAAACAACCATTCGGCAACACCACCCTGATGCTATCTGTCTTCACACGACTAGGTATCCCAAGCCGCGCTATGAAATCATGAGACCGAAAAGAATGCGACGCCCCCGTATCAAACAGTGTTGGTGCCAGCATGTCCCGAATCATCACAAAGCCTGTGATAATCATGTCACACACACAAGCTGTATACAAATATGCAACAACCAAAGTATACAAGCAATAAAACAACCAATAACTTAACTCGTACCTTTGACGATGTCACTCTGCTTCATGGCCTCCTGCAGGCCAAGACTGTAGACCCGGGGCTGCACCTGCGAGGCAGAGAATTCCGCCACTGCTTTTCCTTTCTCCGCATACGACGCTCCCGCCTTCTTTTCACTCTTTGGCGGCACCCGACAATCACGGGCTATATGCCCCGCCCGCCCATAATTAAAGCACGTACAAGTCTCCGACCTTGAAGTGGACCCCGACGTTTCTCCCGATGCAACCAAAGAAGGAGCTTGTCCAACCGCCTTGGACTTCTTGCCCCATATCTTCTTATAATACGCTTTCCCAGGTCGGGGCACCTTAAACTCCGGCTGTGTTGCAGCCAAGGCCCGCTTACCTTGCACCCTCTTCATGTCTTTTTCCCAGTGCGCACGTAGTGTCGACTAACGTCTGGAAGCCTTGGTTCACAGAATTAGAGAGCAGGAATCGTAGCTCGTCCCGCAGTCCTTCATAGAACCTATTCGTCTTCCTCTATTCAACAGCAAATATAAAACCCGCATACCGTCACAAACGTGTAAACTCATGCAGGTAAGCTTCAATGCTGCCTTCACCTTGCGTTTGCCTTTGGAATTCGTTCTCCATGGCAATGCATTGTGCCGCCGGAAGGTGCTTTGCTAGGAAGAGTCGGGAGAATTCTTCCATCATCACTTGTGTTAACGGTCGACCCGCTAAGTGGTGTAGTTCCATCTCATCCCACCATAAACGAGCCTGTCCTTCCAGCAAGAAGGTGGCTAAGGTGACTTTTTGATGTTCCTCCGTTCTGATTGCCATCATGATCCGCTTGACCCACGACAACCAGTCTTCTGCCTCCGTAGGGGACCCCATGCCCATAAATATAGGCGGATTACAACTAATGAACTGCTTTACTTTCGCAGAAGGCGGAGGTGTAGGCTCCTCAACTAGTGTCGTACTTTCATCAAAATGCTGGGGCTTCGATTGCCCAGTACCACTCCGCGTCACCTAAAGGTGGACATGACACGCATATTAGCGACCGCACACAAGCAATCACACAAAATATGAATGCGCAGGTTCCTCAAACACATGTATTTGCATCCCTAAAGTGGACATTCACGAGTTCAATTCAGTTGGTTCGCACAGACACATGCTCGCCACCCCACAAAAGAAGCCGACCACGACGTCGAAAGGGAAAGACCAAGACAGCTGATACCAAAAATTTAACGACTACATCCGTTCACAGGTATATACTAGATGGTCTGGCCGGGGCCCCACAGCATAGACCATAAAATAGGAGGGGAAGTCACGGAGTGATACCAGAGTTGCGCATCCTAGATCATTGCATTCTAGCGGAAGCCTATAACATAAAGCTAAACTCACACACATGAATGTCCACCATATAAAAATTCCACATTTATATAAAGTAAGAATGTCCAAATACAAAACATTTGGCCTTATGGCCTTACAGGGCTTTACATAATAGTGGCCTCAAACATTGGCGTGCAGGCCGGCCACGTATAAGCAAACAAAGCATTTAGCTTTAGCCTACAAGGGATAGCTGCAGCAGCAGCAACAACAGCAGGGACTTCAGCCTTTATGCGTCCCGCTTGGCTCTCCAGCACCTGCACAGGGACAACCCACCCAACGATGCCAAACAGGCAACGATCAGCATTCAGCTGACCAAATTATAATGACCCTACGCCTTTCCCGGGGCAGTGGTATTCCCTGCAGGCATAACATTTCACAGGTAGATATATATTCATACATTGTGCATTAACGCACATCCATTCCATCACAACCGTCAGCCACGTGGCCCCATGATCCGTGCACTCAGGGCACATTCTTGGTGTACCGACGAACCAGTTGCCCACCACTGTATCAGGGTTGCAACCCAATGGTAAAACATTGAGCATTTACTCCATGGAATGCAGCCGGATATTATATTCTTAGTGAACCGGGATTGGCCCGTAGCCCCCCATTGTATCACGGCGCGCAGGCCTAAGACTCCTGCTATGCGCTCCAACAAACCGCACTTTCTGGTCTCACGTCGGACGGACATAACACAGGTTGGATCATCCACCCACCCCCGCCTCCCGTTGCTCAAATCGCCTTGTCATCACCGAGTACGGTGCAGGTCGGTTTCACCGTTCCTGTTTGGCATAAAGCTTGGGTGTTTTCCTATTCACACCAGTAATTACTATAACACCCATTCATATCACAACATCAGAGGGTCTTTCCTAGGCACACCAGTACTTCCTGCTACTCCTATCACAGGCACAACCCCACAATTATCACAAATGTCAAGGGTATTTTCCAGACTTACCACGTCAGTACTTCCTGCAACTCCCCTTCATAGGTACCACCCATGAACATCAAGCATTAGAAAGTTTATTTCCTGGGCACACCAGTACTTCCTGCTACTCCCCTTCACAGGTAGAACCCAATAGCACAAGCATTTACGGGTATTTCCTGGACTACCACTCCAGTACTTCCTGCTACTGCCTTTCACAGGTTTAACCAATCGACTCCTAAACTACACGTTTATCACAGAGTCTTCTCCAGTGCGTATATACAACATCACCAATCCAGACTAACCTGTCCAGTTGGGCTTCAGACATCATGCCTATTCCGTACTCCTTTTCCGGATCTATATGCCAAATGATTGGGGATTCCATGAATCAACCCAAAGGACTCCCTCAACAAGCCACCCTCTGGTGGGGGAATCTTATGCACATGCCAAAAAGTAAGCCTTCACATGGCTAGGAAGAAAAGTCATTACCCTCGAAGATCGCTTCGGCGCCATGAGCTCCTAGCTGGCTGGAAAGAACCGCAATAGCTTTTCCTCTGCAACGCTGGCCTCGGATCTTCGTCAGAACTCCGCAGCACCACCAGTGGCCAACTCCTCTTCCTCCTCCTCCTTTCTCTCTCTCTCTCTCTCTCTCTCTCTCTCTCTATCTCTCTCTAACTTTTAGAAAGATAAAGGCCCAAGTAAATAATGAGATTTCCTTCTCATCCATGACCTTAAGGAAGTAGGGAGGCACCTCAGCCCTTGTATCCCAACTGAAGATTTGGACAGCCACGGTTTTGCCAGAAAAACATATTTTTTGCCTGACACGGCCTATGACATGCCCGTGTTATAGGTCATGTACCCCAAGCGTTGCTCAACTGACTTATCCAGACTAGTACACGCCCATATGATATGCTCGTGTCGCGGGCCGTGTCATCTGACACGCCTTCAGACATGCCCGTGTTTGTGTCCGTATACTTCAGGCTGTACAAAAATCCATCTTATCTCGATAGGGACACGGCCAGTGACACGCCCATATCACAGGCCGTGTACCCAAGACACAGCCGTGCCCTGCCCATGTTCACCAGGGCTCAATGCCTTGGGCACATCCCGAAAAGGACATGGCCTAGGACACGCCCGTGTCCCAGGCCGTGTGCTCATACACGGCACTAGACACGCCCCAGCTCCACTTCGTCGAGCTAAAATTCGTCAACCCACGAGGGCATGCCCTGTGACACGGCCGTGTACTCTGTACTCGACAATTGTCGACCGAATTTTGTCCATCACTCGTCGACTGCTCACCTGAGAAGGACACGCCCTGGGACACGCCCGTGTCCCAGGCCGTATCACCCAATTTTGCCAAATTCTGGGATTTGGGTTGTTATACTTTTTCCTTTGATAAAAATAGCATGGCGTTGAGAGATCAAGCTTTACTCAACGCTTCTGGCTATATGGCGTTGAGTGAGTTGACTTCACTCAACGCTTCTGAACTTAGTCGAATTTCTTTGACAGTTTTTTTTTGTCTTTGACAGACACTGCATGGTGTTGAGTGACCAAGCTTCACTCAATTCTTTTGGACATAGTATACTTTTCTTTGCACGAAACTCTGGGGAATTGATTGTGGCAGCTTTACTCGACGAATTATGCTGAATGGTGTTGAGTGAGTTGACATCACTCAACGCCTTTTGCCTTAGCTGATTATCCTGCTTGATGAAACTTTTAATTTGACTGTCCACACCTGTCTCATCGCTTTTAGCTGTATGGTGTTGAGTGAACTGGCTTCAGTCAATTCCTATGGACTTAGCTAATTTTCTGCCTTTGTCATCATCTGTCCTTGACTTCTTGCATTGAGTGAGCTTGCTTCACTCAACGCCTGTGGACTTAGTGGAATTTATCTGTCCAGCTTCCTTTCTTAAGGCATCTGGCATTGAGTGAGATTGCTTCACTCAATGCCTGTGGACTTAAACAGAATTTCTATCTCTCCACATGCCTATCTTATGACCACCTATCCAATCATTATAATAAGGACTAACCTGCATGCATGAACTTAAACATACATCAAATACAACTATATGTATACCATTGACTTGTTTGACTTCTTACAACTCGGGTGCATTGGGATCAATGGACACAACAATCTCCACTTATTTGAAGAAGTCAAAAGTGCACTTCAAAAATCTTTTTCAATGATAAATACTAACATATGCAGCAATAATATACACCAAATTATAACACAAGATAGTTATGAGTTACAACTCTCCCATTTTTTTGCTAGTGTAGTGAGCATCACTTACTCCCCTTGCTTTACTGTATGGTTCACCTTTTCCCTTTGTATGGGAACACCACCTGCATACCATTTGGCAGCTCCCCCCCCCCACCTTTGACTTGCTCCCCCTCACCAAGAGCAACTTATATCAACCTTTTCGATATTCATTCTACTCCATCCTTCAAGATAAAGTATTTCTTATAGTAAAATAATATGAAGAGCAACTAAAGCTATACCTAGTTCAACATTCGCAACCCAAACTTGAAGTTGTTGAACTTTGCTTCATCTAGTAGCTTGTGAAAATATCAGCCACTTGCTTGTTTGTTTGAACAACCTGAAGAATAATATCATCACATTCCACATGCTCTCTTATAAAGTGATATCTGATCTATATGTTCTTAGTCATCTTATGTGAGACAGGATTCGTTGCTATAGAGATTGCACTAGTAGAATCACAAAATAAAGAGCTTATACTTAGCTGAATGTTATAATCCTAAAGTTGATGTTGGATCCATAACAATTATGCACAGCAGCTCCCTGCAGCTATGTATTCTGACCTGCAGTAGGAATAAAAACACTTGTTTGCTTCTTGTTGCTCCATGACACTAGACTTTTTCCCATAAAATGACATGAGCCTGATGTACTTTTCCTGTCTTCTCTGCAGCCTGCAAAGTCTGGATCTGAAAAGCCTATTAGTTTGAAATCCCTATTCTTCGGGTAACAAAGGCCAAGATCTGGTGTGCCCTTCGGATATCTCGAAATCCACTTTATAGCAGAGTAATGGGATTCTTTAGGGCATGCCTGATATCTAGCATAGACACATATGACAAACATAATGTCTGGCTTACTAGCAGTTAGGTATAGAAGGGAGCCAATTATCCCTCTATATATAGTTTGATCAATAGGTTTTCCTGCCTCATCTTTGTATAAAGACATAGTTGACCCCATGGGAGTTTTCATGGTGGAGGCATTCTCCATCCCAAATTTTTTACTAAACTCCCTGGTAAACTTAGGCTGGGATATGGATAATCCATTGTCAGTCTGTCTTACTTGTAAACCAAGGAAGAACTTAAGTTCATTCATACTGCTCATCTCAAACTTCCCTTGCATAAGTTTGGTAAAAATTTTGCAAAGGTTTTCATCAGTAGATTCAAAGATAATGTCATCAACATATATCTGGACTAGAATGATCTTGCCCTTGGATTCCATTAGAAATAAGGTCTTGTCTATCTTCCCCCTTAAGAATTTATTCTTAATGAGGAAGCTAGACATGGTTTCATTCCATGCTCTAGGAGCTTGTTTCAACCCATATAAAGCTTTCGTAAGTCTGTAAGCAAAATTTGATTTGTTAGGAACCAAAAAACCAGGAAGTTGTTTAACATAGACTTCTTCCTTCAAGTCTTGATTCAGGAAGGCTAATTTCACATCCATCTAGTAGACTCTGAAACCTTAGTATGCATTATATACAAGGAACAGTCTGATGTCTTCTAGTCTTGCTATAGGGGCAAAGGTTTGATCAAAGTCAATACCTTCTTCCTGTTTGTACCCCTGAGCTACCAGTCTAGCTTTGTTCTTCATTATAATGTCATTTTATTCAAGATTATTCCTATAGATCCACTTGGTTCCAATGATATTGTGTCCTTGTGGTCTTAGAACCAACTTACAGACCTTACACCTCTGAAATTGGTTCAATTCTTCTTGTATAACTACAATCCAAAACAGATCGATGTTTGCCTCTTCAAACTTTTTGGGCTCTACTTGTGACAAGAAACTAGAGTACATTGTTGTGTTGATACATCTGCTTCTTGTCACTACACCTTGACTTGCATCACCAATTATCTGGTGGCCTGGATGATCATTCAAATATCTGACTGCTGGAGGCAATCTTCCTTCAACATTCTGTGCTTCAAATTCTCCATCTAGTTAAACATCATCCACTTCCTATGTGCCTTGTGTTTCCTCTGGAATGCACACACTTTAATCTTTGTCCTGAACTATAGGTTCAGCTTCCTTAATAGTCAGCTTATATGTCATCACTTTTGTGCCTGTATGACTAGAAGAGGAGCTTGACAGCTCGTTAATCATATTTGACTCATCAAACACTACATTAACTGACTCCTCTAGAACATAACTTGTCAAGTTATAGATCTTATACGCCTTACTATGATTGTTGTACCCAACAAAGATTCCTTCATAGGACTTGACAGCAAACTTAGTTATATATGATTTCCCATTGTTGAGTACGTAACATTTGCTCTCAAATATTCTGAGATACGCAAGGTTTGGTTTTCTGCCCTTCAATATTTTTATGACTCTTGGTTATAGAAGCCCTATTGAGAACATGACAAGCAGTGTTTACTACCTCCGCCCAGAAATATTCTAGGGGAGATATGTCTTTCAGTAATGTCGTTGTAGCTTCTATGAGAGTTCTATTATTCCTCTCAGCAATCTAATTTTGCTGGGGTATTCTTGGAGAGGAAAACTCTTGATGAATCCCAAGTTCTTCACAAAACTTTGTCATGCATTCAAATTAAAACTCAGTTCCTTGATCACTTCTGATTCCGAACACAGAACTATTCAATTCATTCTGTATTTGTTTGACAAATGTCTTGAGGACATCAGCGGTTTCAGACTTTTTGCTTAAAAATAAAACCCAAGTAAATTTGGTGAAGTCATCAACAAGCATAAATGTGTAGACTTTCCTACCAAGACTATGAACTGACATGAGACCAAACAAGTTCATATGCAGAAGGAATAAACACCTCTATTGCAACCCTATTACTGATTTGGGCTAGGATTACTATTAGGATGATCAGTTTTGCCCACCTTGTATATTCTTGGGTCATATGTTATTTCCAGTGTGATTGCCTTAGAAGAACTCCAGCATAAAATCAGTTAGACGAATGTATAAAATCAGTTCGACAAAGGCAATACTGTGGTCGATGAAAGCAGAGCTGCATTCGACGAACAACATGCTCAGTTCGACGAATCACAGACTTAACTCTAAAGTTTAGCTCGACAAACTTTGAGCTCTGGTCGACGAACTTTGATCCCTACCACAAAACTCAGCTCGATGAAAGTCAAGCTCAGCTTGACGAACTCTAAGCTCAGGTCGATAAATGAGCAGATTCAGTTCGACGAACTCCGGGCTCAGGTCGATGAAATGATTGCTGAGTTAGACTAATTCTCTCAGTGTTTTAGGCAGTTTTGTTTACAGACGGGAGAGTAGTTTCAGGCTAAATATATTCTGAAGGCAGTATGATTTAAAGGACTTAATCACATACAGCTATGACTCTGATATTTAATGTAAATATTCTAATGAATATAGTCATTTAGAGGCAACATTAAATATGGATTATCACAGAGTTTAAGGCTAACCAATTTTCAAGGCAGTTACCATTTTTGGGAATTCCTTAATCATCTTAGAATGGATTAATTCAAATGTTTGAATTCCTCTCAGCCCTCTATATATATATATATATACAGAAAATTGATATCTGAAGGTTACACACTCAAGGTTACAGACTTAGACATACAGACCTAGACATACTAACTTAGGGACTTGTAGATCAACACATACTCTTACAGAATTAGATATTCAGTCTTTGCTTGCGCAAAGTCTCCATATCTCAGATACAAGAAGGCCTACACCCTGAATAAAAGACTGCCTCTCCTGATCATAAACTCGACTCAAATCAGGGGGAGCCTTTTTGCTTCAACATCAATCCACTAGTCTTCTCAAAGAATCTTGAAAGGGAAAACATCATCAACTTTTGTTTATTTTCATAAATTGTGTATAGGGTTATTACTCCCTTCAAAAGTTAAACCCCTTGGTTCTAAGTCTCTCGATCAAAAGACTTAATTTGGTTTTTGGGCACCTGATCAAAAGCTCAAAGGATTGCGAGATATCCCTTAGAAAAATAGATCTTGTGGTGGTAGGGCACCTGAGCAAAAACCTGTGGTGGTAGGACACATGATCAAAAACTTGTAGTGGATTTCTACCAGGGTGGTAGAAAAGTGGATGTACCCAGTTTTATTAGGGAACCACTATAAATTTCCTTGTGTCGTCAGTGATTGTTATTTTCTTTATTTGTGTGCTGTGATTTTTGTTTTCTATATATATATCACTAGTTTTTAAATCCGCTATAAAACTAAATCAAGATTTTAAAATACCCTATTCACCCCCCCCCCCCCTCTAATGTAAAGAAGACCTATCCCTCTCTTACAATTAGTATCAGAGGCCACTTTCAATTGGTATCAGAGGTTGGTTCTTTGTTTTACAGGCTAAGACCTAAACCAACAGATCCCGATAGATATAATTGTACCTAGAGGTTGTATTATCTATCATGGCACAAAATTAGGAATATTCAAGCATTAGACCTCCTATGTGCAATCTAAATAAGTTTGCACTATGAAAGACAAGGATTAGACTTTATATGAAATATATTGATGAAGATATCTACAAATCTATCTTGACAGGTCCACCTCTACCGGTGGCAACAAAAAAGTACAAGTGTTGTACCACCACCAGAATGGATAGAAGCACATAAGAAAGCAAAGATTGCTGATGCCAAAGAAATGAAAATATTAGCTCAGACAATGTCAGATGACATATTCCCGAAGGTTATTGAATGCTCTTCAGCCAGGGACATCTAGAACTCCCTCAACATAATGGTTGTTGGATCTGCTGATGAAAGGAAAGATAAAAGATCACACCTTATCTCCCAATATGAGAACTTCAAGAAGGGAGAATCTGAATCAGTAGCTGACATGTACACACGGCTCAGTCTCATTATTAATGCACCGAAGACTTTGGAAAAGGATATCACATTGACAGAGGTCAATGATAAAATCCTCATGTGCTTCCCTAGCACATGGGATTTCAGAATCTGGCCAATCAAGGAAGCCAGAAACCTAAATGAGATTTCAACTGAGACCTTGTTGGGTAAGCTCAAATCTTATGAGCAGCTCATCAAGACAAGAGAAGATGAACAAAGGACACCACCTGCAGTAAGTAAAGAGATGAACATAGCCTTCCAAGCAATAGAGGAGGCACAAGCTCTTCCAGAAAATGAAGATCTTATAGGTCTCTTGGCTAAGAGATTCTATAAAATGGCCAGAAAGGACTTCAGAAGAAGATCTTCCAGAGACCATGACAAACCAAGGTTTGATAAAACTCCCACTAAAGAAATTGTATGTTATAGGTGAATGAAACCAGGACACATTCTCCCAGAATGTCCTGAGAATCAGAAGAAAGATAAGAGGAAAGAAAAAGACTATAGGAAACACTCCAATAAACCCTCCTCCAGGAAACACAACAAGAAGGAGAGGGGCATTGTAGCTGAAACATGGAGTGAAACAGAATCTGATGAGTCTTCATCTAGCACAAGTGAAGAAGAAGAAGCAATGGCTAAGGAAGCCTGCTTGATGGAAATCAATACATCATGCAGTAACTCTGATGCTGAATCAGAATCTGAAGAAAATTAGGTAATCTCTTCACTTGATTTTACTTCTGATCAGTTTAAGTTAGATTTCAAATTACTATGTAAAGAATTAATAAAATCTGAGAAGAAAATAAAACTTCTTCGAGAAAAAATAACTGAATTAGATAACATATCTTCAAAAAACTCAAGACTTAAAGAAGAACTGAAAAATCTTAAGGAACAAACAATGTCATTAGAAAACAAACTATGCGAGGCTAAGAAGTTTGAAGAATCCCTTAATTGGAGAAGCATCAAACTGATGGATATCACAAGCACAGTTAATGCCAGGCTCAATGGCAAACTGGGCATGGGGGCTTAATCTAGTCAGCTTATTCCTTCATAGAAAAATATATTATCTACACCTATAAAATTTGTTTCTGCTAAAGGAAAAGAAAGCCACTGAAATTTTACAAAAGAATAAACAAAATCAAACTAAAAATTCATAGAAAAAATATGTTCATCAAAATTCGTCGAACCAAGCTTGACGAAATCAGTATTTTTCATCGAACTACGATCGACGAACTCTAAACCCAGAATTTAGGTATATTTACTCATCAGCTGGTGCTCGACGAAATCAATATGATTCGATGAACAGAGGTCGATGAACGTGGAATGCAAAGAATGAATATTATCATTCTGTGAGCTGAGCTCGACGAAATCAGTACTATTCTTCGAACGAAGCTCGATGAAATAATTATAATTCGTCGACCTCAAATTTTGTTAACAGAAATTTTAATTATTTTCAAAACAATAATCAAAAACAAAGTTGAAAAACCCCTTTACTCAGTGGATCATCCCTCCTAAGAGATATCATCCACTATGTTATAAAGATCAACCAGAGTATTCTTATATTTCCAATTACCATTATGAAAGAAAAATAGGACTCAAGGTAACCTGGGTCAAAAACATCTAATTTGTTTTGATGCAGGAAAAGAACTATCCTACCACAGAGGAACAGTGGTATTTAGATAGTGGTTGCTCAAAACACATGACAGGCACAAAACAGAACTTAAGTGACTATAAAGCTAAGCTTGGACCTAAAGTCATTTTTGGAGACTCCAACTGTGGCCAGACAAAGGGCTATGGGAATGTCAAAGTTGGAGAAGTTACCTTCATGGAGGTAACATATGCGAAAGGTCTCAAGCATAACCTTATATCCATAAGTCAATTATGTGATGAAGGTTATCCGGTAACGTTTAATAAGACTTTATGTTCTATTTTGTCTCATGATAACAAAATTATTTGGACTGGTATGAGACAAGGTAATATCTACTTAGTAAATTTTAACTCAGCCAAATCTGAAATTTGCCTCTTTAATCAAATTAGAAAAACAAATGAACTATGACATAAGAGATTAGGAACTATAAACCTTAGGGCAATTGCTAAATTATCTAGAGACAACTGATGGTTAAAACTCCAAAATTATTTACGGTCACGCGGCGACCCGGCGGTTTTATTTGAGAAAAAGGCGGAAGTGAACTTATTTAAGATAACGGGGCGCGCGTATTTATTTATTTATTTTGGATATAAAAAAGGTTTAGAAATCGAGTTTTAACGAAAGGAGGCAAGTGCACCTATCGTGAGTAGTACAGGATATTCCGGGTGGAATATCGAGGTCGTATTGTTCTCGGGTCCGGTTCGATTATTTCTACTCTTCCCTGGAGGGGACTATTATTTTACCGATAATTATCTTGTCGGGATATTTATATATAATAAAATGCAGAAAATGACAGAAAGAAAATGAAAGCAATAAGGTGGTGCCGATGAAGAGCTTAGCTCGATGGCACCGAAAAAACAATTGAACTAAAATAGACTTTAAATAAAAAGAGCTCCTAAATTTCTAATTAATTAAGGCGGAGACTTGGCCGTGGAGGTTCCACTAAAATGAGCTCACCTATCTCTAGGACTATCGCTCACCTGAACGCTAAGACTATTCGACCGAACGTTAGTCCGACGAAGGATTCCTCTTAACGCCCGCATTACGCTAAGAACCCCGCTATTGGGTGGGGAACCCAATCCGGTAGAGTTGGCGCGCCTCCTCTCTCGAGGGTTAGTGCGGAACTCTCTTTGCCAAGGGGTGATCTGTCCATACGCACGGCCTCTCGGCGAGCGTATGGAAAACGGAAATAGGGCCCACACATCGATATGTGGTCCTACGCGTCGTTAACCCCGGGCAAACCTTAAGTGCTATTAATTAATTATAAAGATTAGACCTTTAGTTATTTTAAGCTATTTTATCTGTCCCAATGCTCTTCGATGCCGAGGGCTAAGAACGATTAGCCACTCATCGGAATGGGGACGGATTGCGAGAAAAGCAAAAAATAAAGCAGTAAAGAAAGCTGAAAATGAAAGCAGTAAATGAAAGCGGTAAATGAAAGCTGAAAATTGCAAGTCCTACCCAAACGAGTAGGACTGAAGAAAGCAGTAAATTGCGAGTCCCGGCGCAAATGCGTGGGCGGGAGAAATGAAAGCAGTCAAACGCACACACGCAAGTCCAACTCAAATGAGTAGGAGAAAATAAATGCGGGTCCTACTCAACCGAGTAGGACAAAATAAATGCAACGCACGCACACACTCTCTCGACATAAATGAAAACGCACACACTCTACCGAAATAAAATCCAGCCATTAAACTCAAGTGAGTAGGCGGAAAAAAGGGAAATTACAAACTCACGCACTCTACAGAAAGTAAAATAAGCAAGCGTCATTTAACTCTTAACGAGTAGGCGGAAATAAATGCGCATACATAAAAAATTGCAAAAAACTAAGTTAACGAAAAATTAAAACAACTGCATTTCTACCGCTAGAATGCGGTAGAAATGCATAAAAAGGAAAAATAAAAATTAACCGGAAAGAAAGTTTTGCAAATAAACAAAAAATGAAAGTACTCGAAAAATAAAAACGAATACATTTCTACCGCTAGAATGCGGTAGAAATGCGTAAAAAGAGAACGAAAAAATTAAAAGAGCAAAAGTTTAAACGAAAAAAACAAAGTGCGCGAAAAATTATAACGACTATATTATCATTCCTATAACTCCGTAAAAATGCTAAAAAAGTGCGAATAAAGGGAAAAGAACGAAAAAGTTTTACGAAATAAAAAGCTAAGTTAAAAAAAGGAAAAACACTTTAAAGCGTTTTTACGGGTTATAGGAATGAAATAAAAGCTAAGTTAACCAAAACTAAGTATTTGCATGAAAATAAAATTGCGATTATAACGGCTAGAAAGTAGACAAAAGTTATACGCTACAAAGTTTTTAGGAGACATAAAGGAAAAACAAAATAAAAAAAACATTAAAAATTCACTTCGAGTAGGGTGCATAAATGGATTCCAAGCTATGCAAAGAGAGAAAAAACTAGCACATTTTATTAATGAAAAAGTGATTACAAGAAAGCTAAAAAAAACACTAAGAGAGGGGGAAGAAAATCCCTTACATAGCATAAGAAGGCAATTCGGCAGCACCTACCCTAAGCAAAGTGGTTCAAAAAGTGGAACAGGAATTCAGAGCAGAACCTCTGAATTTATAGAAAAAATTTTCATGGGTCACGCCCTTGGTCACGGGCGTGACAGGGGGCGTGACAGTACTATTTGGATGGCGGCCGGCGATTTGACGGGAAAGTGGACTTCGGGCTGGACACGTGTCGGTCTCGCAGAGGTCACGCCCTTGGTCACGGGCGTGACAGGGGGCGTGACAGGCAGGTGGATCTGGGCGCGGTGCGCGCCGAAAGTCTTCGGGCAGGTCTTGTCGGGCTAGCTGGAAAGGTCACGCCCCAGGTCACGGGCGTGACTCTGGGCGTGACAGGCGGGTGTCGACACTCGACGATCGTCGAGCTGAAAGTGTCGAGTTGAGTGAACACGGGCTTGGGTCACGCCCCGTGTCGGGTGACACGGGCGTGACCCCGGGCGTGTCAGGCTTTGGTCTTCAAAAATTGCTGATTCACGGGATTTTGACGTGTCACGCCCTGGTCACGGGCGTGACCAACATGTCACGGGCGTGACATGTCAATTTTTTGGCAGATTTTCATTTTTTCCTGAAAAATAAAATAAACTAAGTTAGTATAATATTTACAAAAATAGGAGCATTTTATTGAATAAAAATAAGTAAAAATGACAAAAATAAATGAAAACAACTAAATTAATGTACACAAAAATAGGTATATTTACAATTCATCAAATACCCCCATACTTAAGCTTTTGCTATTCCAGAGCAAAAGTTGGAGATGAACTTATAAGGAATAAAAGAAATCCTAAGTTTAGCTACCGCTTGACTTAATTAAAAAGAAAGATCAAAATAAACATCCGGGGTTAAAGAATTAAATCCTAATTTATGAAATATTATGAATAGAGGAAGAGTTTCAAAACGACTTCTAGATAAAATAAAATAGAAAGCAAAAATTTATTTTTGTTAGTTTAACAAAGATGGATTGGATTTATATAAAAAACTTTAGCTTAAAAGAAGTTAAAGGAAATAATGCAATTTAAAAATTATGCTCTCAAAAAATTTTAAATTAAGTCTAGAATCATTGAAATAGGCTAAGTGGTTTGGTGGATTATGAAGAAGGCTTGAATATTGAGGTGAGGTAATTTTTTCTCGAACCTCCAATTTTTTTTGGATAGTTAGGAAAACGAAATCTTATTTTCCTAACACATAATAAATTTTTTTTTTCTTTCTTCATAATAAAATTAACCCAATGTATATTTGTAGGAGTAATGAATTTTATCCTCTTACTCCATATATAATCTTTTTAAATTATTGGGTGCCTATGTTTACGGAACGAAATCTTATTCCCATTGACATAGGATCTTTTAAGGGATAAAATAGGGGAAAACATGTCAATTAAGACACGAAAAAAAATGGAAGTGAGTTTAGTTTTTCAAAAATAAAACTAGCTTTTAATCAAAAAGTTTTGAGAGCAACCTTTTTAAAATGAACGTTCCAATGTTTCTAAAAGCATGAAGTTGAAATAATTGAAATCCATGGATGTTATTTTCTAACATAAAAAACGAGCTTCTATTTATAAAATTAGAAGTGGTGGTGAAAAACAAGTTCCCTATTATAAGGAAAAGACATAAAAAATTCTTTAAATCTTAACCCCAGACACTTAAATCTATCGAACTTTAATTAATAAACGAATAGTAAACAAAGAATAACTAAAATTCGCATATAAATTAACTCGAAACTAGATTTTTGGAAAGCAAAAAGAGTTAAGATATGGTGTATTCGAATTATTTTGTTACATAATTTTAACAAAACATTTTTTGGAATTTTTAGAGTTTTATCATTTTTTTTTGTGTTTTAATTATTAGCTTTTTAGGATTTTTTAGACTTTTTATCTTTTTAGGGTTTTTGGTTTTTCTAATTTTTTGATTTTTAGAGTTATTTTGATAAGTTATTTACAAGAAAGAGGAGAGAAAGAAGTGTTATTTACAAAGAAGATAGGGGGGAAAGAGAGATATTTACAAAAAAAAGGCAAAGTAAAAACTCGATTGCGGCCCCGCGAACAGACTCTTATTTGAATGGTTGGTTCGATGAGTCGACCGTCGCGGGCAGGCAAGACGCAAGTTTTTACAAAAAAGAAGATGAGGGGGGAAGAGAGATTTTTTTTTTTTTTGAATTTTTATTTTATGAATTTTTTTTTTTGAACTTTTATGATTTTTGTTGAAAATTTTTTTTTTTAATTATTATTAAAATAATAAAAAAAAATTTTTTTTTAAGTTTTTTGATTTTTGCATTTTTTGTATATTTTTTTTTTTGTTAAGTACTGAATATAAAAAGTGCAGAATAGGAAAACACCCCCATACTTAAACCCAACATTGTCCCCAATGTTGCAATCTAAGTATGCGGAACAGATAATATACAAAAGATAATAAGTACAAAAAGGACAAAGGGAGGGTAGGAGCTTCCCTAAGACGAGCGCGGGAGGCCCAGGTTGGAACCCTGCATTATTTAGAAGAAAAAGCAAAACGATAACAGAAAAAATAAGAAAGATAAACTCGGCCTAAAGATCGCGGGCGGTAGGGGGGCGATGTGTGTGGGGGAGTCGGAGGTAGCTAAGGCCTTAGCCACCACTACGTGATAAAATGTGATCCCCTAGCGCGCATAAGAGTGAAAAGCGCGCCGAATCAAAATAAAATAAAATATAAGAAATATATATTTTTTTTTAAAGTTTTGTCAAAAACAAGAATGAAAATAAAAATATTTTTTTTTGTTAAGTTTTTTTTCATTTTGGATTTTTAGTTTTTTTTTTTTGTTAGTTTAGTTTTTTTTTGGTTTATAGTTTTTTCAAATTTTTAATTTTTAAGGTTTTTCAAATTTTTTTTTGTTTTGAGTTTTTCAATTTTTTTGGTTTTATAAATTTGTAAATATATATAGTTAAGTTTTATTATTATTATTATATTGGCCATATTTATATATATATATAAATATATAGGTAAAATTAATAGATTTCCAGGGTTTAAAATAACGAACCTAAAACTCCCCGGCAACGGCGCCAAAAACTTGATGGTTAAAACTCCAAAATTATTTACGGTCACGCGGCGACCCGGCGGTTTTATTTGAGAAAAAGGCGGAAGTGAATTTATTTAAGATAACGGGGCGCGCGTATTTATTTATTTATTTTGGATATAAAAAAAGTTTAGAAATCGAGTTTTAACGAAAGGAGGCAAGTGCACCTATCGTGAGTAGTACAGGATATTCCGGGTGGAATATCGAGGTCGTATTGTTCTCGGGTCCGGTTCGATTATTTCTACTCTTCCCTGGAGGGGACTATTATTTTACCGATAATTATCTTGTCGGGATATTTATATATAATAAAATGCAGAAAATGACAGAAAGAAAATGAAAGCAATAAGGTGGTGCCGATGAAGAGCTTAGCTCGATGGCACCGAAAAAACAATTGAACTAAAATAGACTTTAAATAAAAAGAGCTCCTAAATTTCTAATTAATTAAGGCGGAGACTTGGCCGTGGAGGTTCCACTAAAATGAGCTCACCTATCTCTAGGACTATCGCTCACCTGAACGCTAAGACTATTCGACCGAACGTTAGTCCGACGAAGGATTCCTCTTAACGCCCGCATTATGCTAAGAACCCCGCTATTGGGTGGGGAACCCAATCCGGTAGAGTTGGCGCGCCTCCTCTCTCGAGGGTTAGTGCGGAACTCTCTTTGCCAAGGGGTGATCTGTCCATACGCACGGCCTCTCGGCGAGCGTATGGAAAACGGAAATAGGGCCCACACATCGATATGTGGTCCTACGCGTCGTTAACCCCGGGCAAACCTTAAGTGCTATTAATTAATTAGAAAGATTAGACCTTTAGTTATTTTAAGCTATTTTATCTGTCCCAATGCTCTTCGATGCCGAGGGCTAAGAACGATTAGCCACTCATCGGAATGGGGACGGATTGCGAGAAAAGCAAAAAATAAAGCAGTAAAGAAAGCTGAAAATGAAAGCAGTAAATGAAAGCGGTAAATGAAAGCTGAAAATTGCAAGTCCTACCCAAACGAGTAGGACTGAAGAAAGCAGTAAATTGCGAGTCCCGGCGCAAATGCGTGGGCGGGAGAAATGAAAGCAGTCAAACGCACACACGCAAGTCCTACTCAAATGAGTAGGAGAAAATAAATGCGGGTCCTACTCAACCGAGTAGGACAAAATAAATGCAACGCACGCACACACTCTCTCGACATAAATGAAAACGCACACACTCTACCGAAATAAAATCCAGCCATTAAACTCAAGTGAGTAGGCGGAAAAAAGGGAAATTACAAACTCACGCACTCTACAGAAAGTAAAATAAGCAAGCGCCATTTAACTCTTAACGAGTAGGCGGAAATAAATGCGCATACATAAAAAATTGCAAAAAACTAAGTTAACGAAAAATTAAAACAACTGCATTTCTACCGCTAGAATGCGGTAGAAATGCATAAAAAGGAAAAATAAAAATTAACCGGAAAGAAAGTTTTGCAAATAAACAAAAAATGAAAGTACTCGAAAAATAAAAACGAATACATTTCTACCGCTAGAATGCGGTAGAAATGCGTAAAAAGAGAACGAAAAAATTAAAAGAGCAAAAGTTTAAACGAAAAAAACAAAGTGCGCGAAAAATTATAACGACTATATTATCATTCCTATAACTCCGTAAAAATGCTAAAAAAGTGCGAATAAAGGGAAAAGAACGAAAAAGTTTTACGAAATAAAAAGCTAAGTTAAAAAAAGGAAAAACACTTTAAAGCGTTTTTACGGGTTATAGGAATGAAATAAAAGCTAAGTTAACCAAAACTAAGTATTTGCATGAAAATAAAATTGCGATTATAACGGCTAGAAAGTAGACAAAAGTTATACGCTACAAAGTTTTTAGGAGACATAAAGGAAAAATAAAATAAAAAAAAACATTAAAAATCACTTCGAGTAGGGTGCATAAATGGATTCCAAGCTATGCAAAGAGAGAAAAAACTAGCACATTTTATTAATGAAAAAGTGATTACAAGAAAGCTAAAAAAAAACACTAAGAGAGGGGGAAGAAAATCCCTTACATAGCATAAGAAGGCAATTCGGCAGCACCTACCCTAAGCAAAGTGGTTCAAAAAGTGGAACAGGAATTCAGAGCAGAACCTCTGAATTTATAGAAAAAATTTTCATGGGTCACGCCCTTGGTCACGGGCGTGACAGGGGGCGTGACAGTACTATTTGGATGGCGGCCGGCGATTTGACGGGAAAGTGGACTTCGGGCTGGACACGTGTCGGTCTCGCAGAGGTCACGCCCTTGGTCACGGGCGTGACAGGGGGCGTGACAGGCAGGTGGATCTGGGCGCGGTGCGCGCCGAAAGTCTTCGGGCAGGTCTTGTCGGGCTAGCTGGAAAGGTCACGCCCCAGGTCACGGGCGTGACTCTGGGCGTGACAGGCGAGTGTCGACACTCGACGATCGTCGAGCTGAAAGTGTCGAGTTGAGTGAACACGGGCTTGGGTCACGCCCCGTGTCGGGTGACACGGGCGTGACCCCGGGCGTGTCAGGCTTTGGTCTTCAAAAATTGCTGATTCACGGGATTTTGACGTGTCACGCCCTGGTCACGGGCGTGACCAACATGTCACGGGCGTGACATGTCAATTTTTTGGCAGATTTTCATTTTTTCCTGAAAAATAAAATAAACTAAGTTAGTATAATATTTACAAAAATAGGAGCATTTTATTGAATAAAAATAAGTAAAAACGACAAAAATAAATGAAAACAACTAAATTAATGTACACAAAAATAGGTATATTTACAATTCATCAAATACCCTCATACTTAAGCTTTTGCTATTCCAGAGCAAAAGTTGGAGATGAACTTATAAGGAATAAAAGAAATCCTAAGTTTAGCTACCGCTTGACTTAATTAAAAAGAAAGATCAAAATAAACATCCGGGGTTAAAGAATTAAATCCTAATTTATGAAATGTTATGAATAGAGGAAGAGTTTCAAAACGACTTCTAGATAAAATAAAATAGAAAGCAAAAATTTATTTTTGTTAGTTTAACAAAGATGGATTGGATTTATATAAAAAACTTTAGCTTAAAAGAAGTTAAAGGAAATAATGCAATTTAAAAATTATGCTCTCAAAAAAATTTTAAATTAAGTCTAGAATCATTGAAATAGGCTAAGTGGTTTGGTGGATTATGAAGAAGGCTTGAATATTGAGGTGAGGTAATTTTTTCTCGAACCTCCAATTTTTTTTGGATAGTTAGGAAAACGAAATCTTATTTTCCTAACACATAATAAATTTTTTTTTTCTTTCTTCATAATAAATTAACCCAATGTATATTTGTAGGAGTAATGAATTTTATCCTCTTACTCCATATATAATCTTTTTAAATTATTGGGTGCCTATGTTTACGGAACGAAATCTTATTCCCATTGACATAGGATCTTTTAAGGGATAAAATAGGGGAAAACATGTCAATTAAGACACGAAAAAAAATGGAAGTGAGTTTAGTTTTTCAAAAATAAAACTAGCTTTTAATCAAAAAGTTTTGAGAGCAACCTTTTTAAAATGAACGTTCCAATGTTTCTAAAAGCATGAAGTTGAAATAATTGAAATCCATGGATGTTATTTTCTAACATAAAAAACGAGCTTCTATTTATAAAATTAGAAGTGGTGGTGAAAAACAAGTTCCCTATTATAAGGAAAAGACATAAAAAATTCTTTAAATCTTAACCCCAGACACTTAAATCTATCGAACTTTAATTAATAAACGAATAGTAAACAAAGAATAACTAAAATTCGCATATAAATTAACTCGAAACTAGATTTTTGGAAAGCAAAAAGAGTTAAGATATGGTGTATTCGAATTATTTTGTTACATAATTTTAACAAAACATTTTTTGGAATTTTTAGAGTTTTATCATTTTTTTTTTGTGTTTTAATTATTAGCTTTTTAGGATTTTTTAGACTTTTTATCTTTTTAGGGTTTTTGGTTTTTCTAATTTTTTGATTTTTAGAGTTATTTTGATAAGTTATTTACAAGAAAGAGGAGAGAAAGAAGTGTTATTTACAAAGAAGATAGGGGGGAAAGAGAGATATTTACAAAAAAAAGGCAAAGTAAAAACTCGATTGCGGCCCCGCGAACAGACTCTTATTTGAATGGTTGGTTCGATGAGTCGACCGTCGCGGGCAGGCAAGACGCAAGTTTTTACAAAAAAGAAGATGAGGGGGGAAGAGAGATTTTTTTTTTTTTTGAATTTTTATTTTATGAATTTTTTTTTTTTGAACTTTTATGATTTTTGTTGAAATTTTTTTTTTTAATTATTATTAAAATAATAAAAAAAAATTTTTTTTTTAAGTTTTTGATTTTTGCATTTTTTGTATATTTTTTTTTTTGTTAAGTACTGAATATAAAAAGTGCAGAATAGGAAAACAAAAAGTGGAACAGGAATTCAGAGCAGAACCTCTGAATTTATAAAAAATATTTTCATGGGTCACGCCCTTGGTCACGGGCGTGACAGGGGGCGTGACAGTACTATTTGGATGGCGGCCGGCGATTTGACGGGAAAGTGGACTTCGGGCTGGACACGTGTCGGTCTCGCAGAGGTCACGCCCTTGGTCACGGGCGTGACAGGGGGCGTGACAGGCAGGTGGATCTGGGCGCGGTGCGCGCCGAAAGTCTTCGGGCAGGTCTTGTCGGGCTAGCTGGAAAGGTCACGCCCCAGGTCACGGGCGTGACTCTGGGCGTGACAGGCGGGTGTCGACACTCGACGATCGTCGAGCTGAAAGTGTCGAGTTGAGTGAACACGGGCTTGGGTCACGCCCCGTGTCGGGTGACACGGGCGTGACCCCGGGCGTGTCAGGCTTTGGTCTTCAAAAATTGCTGATTCACGGGATTTTGACGTGTCACGCCCTGGTCACGGGCGTGACCAACATGTCACGGGCGTGACATGTCAATTTTTTGGCAGATTTTCATTTTTTCCTGAAAAATAAAATAAATTAAGTTAGTATAATATTTACAAAAATAGGAGCATTTTATTGAATAAAAATAAGTAAAAACGACAAAAATAAATGAAAACAACTAAATTAATGTACACAAAAATAGGTATATTTACAATTCATCAACAACCTTGATGTCGCGGCCCATCCACCAGCACTTGAAGATGATCCAGACGTTGAAATGCTACAACGTAAAGATTTCAGGAGACATGATAACTCCTTGGCCGCTAACGGAAGACAACGTTACAACCTCCGTCCGCGGTACACGAAGCCTACTTAAAGACTTATTTGAAGACCATTTCAATTACTTTAAATGCTTTATTTAATTTAGAAATTGTAATATTTTTATTTCATGCACTTTACTTTTGGTGTGCGTATAAACAGTTTGGTGTGCTATTAACTATCTGGATTGATGAGGTTTCATCTCAATCTTGGATGGTTGGATCTATTTTATTACTCCTATATATAGGAGGCTTATTAAGTGAATTTGAGATGAAAAAAGAAACCCCTAAAATTGGCCTTCTCTATGAGGAATTCGGCCTTGGCTTGTGACTAGCCGCCGCCCCCCTTGCTTCCCTCTTCTCCATTCCGGCCTCCCCTCTCGTGGAACTTCCGGCGTGGTTTCTTGGTGCGACTCCAAGGAAGAAGGATGGCAACCCCACTCGGTGTGACGCCGATGGATCCTTTCGGTGCGACGCCGGTGGAAATCGTGGAGAGAATGATTCTCCCACAAGTTATCTAGTGTGTTTCTACCAACGGGTAGGGTAATCTCTTCCCCTCCTTTAGTGTTTCTTCTCGTTAGATTTGTGGAGGTTGAACCATCGTATTCTCCGTGATTTTAAATTTCAATCGTTCTCAAATCTCTGAATAAAATTGTTATTGTCCGTGTTTCCATTTTCCGGACCGGGTAGGTCCATTTTGCTTGAGCGGATCTTGGCCTATAGCCTTGGTCTTGCCCTCAAAAAGGAATGGCAAACTTTTCGTTATCTTGGGGAACAAGTCGAATCATTTTTCATCGTTGTTTTAGAGTTGATCACTCTCCGATTGTGTTTATGCATTCTGCACGAAATGGTTATGTATTGCGGGCGATAGATGCTTGTGTAGGTGTGGCGGATCAAGAGTGTATTGAATGACGAACTAGAGCCTTCAATCGTGTAGACCGCCGTTAGCGACATACGCTACACCAATTTTGGTATCAAAGCGAGGTTGTTTTAACTTCTATGTTGCAAACATCCTCGCTCTCCTTCGTTGGCTCAAATCAAAAAGAAAAAAAAAGTTTTTCTAGTCTGCAAATAGCGGTATAAAATCTTTATTTCTCTGCGAAAATATAAATATAAAAAATTTTACGTTCCTCATTGCTGTCACTTCAGGAAAATTTCAAAATATCTTGATTTAACTTTAGGTCCAGCCCTAGAAAAATTCGTCTTCCAAATTTTTGTAACCCTGTATGTGCACTAGACTAGGAATGTAGTACACTACATCGTCATCATCTAGAATGGCTGTGAATGAGCACGGGGATGAGAATACCAAGGTTATTGAGGGACTACAAACTGAGATGACGGAGCTTAGGACCATGATAGCCCAAATCCTTCAGAACCAAGAACGAGCGCCTCCACCCGTTAATGTGAGACAACCTAACCGGCACCAACCGATAAACGATTTTGAATCTGATGGGAACTCCCTCGGGATGACTCATCAAGATCGTCACCCCGAGCGTGACTTCAATATTAATAGGGCCATTAAGATCGATGCCCCCACCTACGACGACATGGGAGATCCCCAGATCTTCCTCGCCTGGGTAGTAGACATGGAATGTTACTTAGAATGGCACACTCTCTCGGACCTTCAAAAGGTCCAAGTCTCCAGGATGAAGTTAACTGGGCATGCTAAGACATATTGGCTAAATGAGGAGCGTAGGCTAGGGATTGGGAACGGAGTCCCACTAGTTGGATGGCCCATAATGAAGAACTTGTTTACAAATCAGTACGTCCTCGCGTACTACCGTACATAGATGTTCGATGAGCTAGCCACCCTACAGCAAGGCTCAAAATTGGTAGTAGAATACATGGGCGAGTTAAAGGACTGCTTAGTACGTTGTGACCTTAGAGAGGTTCCCGAGGTTACTTTATCTAGGTTTTGAAAGGGGCTATCTCCCGATATCCAAAGGAAACTCCTACGCTATGGACATACGGATTTGAACACGACTTTTAATGCTACCCTTGACATTGAAAAACATCTTGCCTCTAAGGCACACTCCCGCTATTCCCAAGCGAAGGGTAATCCCACACTAGGTGCATCCACTTCCACATACCAGAATAAAGGGAAATTTCGGTCCAACGAGCCTAAATCGGTAGTTATCACAGCTAGGAACTCTAGGAACCCCACCAGTGAGCGCATCCCTATAGGGAAGGTTAGTGAGTCCAATACCACGTGTTATACTTGTGGTGTTCATGTCCACTATGCCTTTGAATGCCCAACAAAGACTAAGGCCATAGCCCTATTAGATTTGACTACCGACCCCTCCGATCTAGTTTATGAGGCTGCTGAAGAGAGTGACCCAGATGGTGTCCCGAGTGACTTGGAGGACGAACACCTCCTTATGGTGATGCGTTATATCTTGACCACTCCTCGTCCGTTAGATGATTGGAAGAAGATAAGTCTATTTTCTCTGATTTTTAAGAGTGGAGCGAAGTTCTGCAAGTTGATCATTGATAGTGGTAGTTGTGTGAATGTCATATCCGAGAAGGCTGTTACACGTATGACCTTGACCACGGAACCCCACCCGACTCAATATGAGGTAGCTTGGATCAATAAGGTTACCGTCCCGGTCACCAAGCGATGCCTAGTTGTAACACCACGGATTTTTGATTGTGTACGCTTGATGGGCATTACGTTGGCTTTGACCGTTGTTCGAGCATGGTTTTTCCCGCGGGCTTGCGAGTGGCTGTTTTGGTAGCCGAGTTGCAAGATTCCCCAGCAAACTGGAGTCCAAATTGGGGACTCGGTGAGGCCTCTTAGGGAATGTTTGCACTTTTTCGCGCCCGGGAAATGTTGCTCAAAATGAGTTGCTGGTACAGGAAACAAAAACGGGTAAAAAGTGCTTAAGGCAAAAATGGTCTAGGACGACACAGAAACATTTTTCAAAACAGGGCAAAATAGTCATTTTTGTGCGTGACACGCCCCCCGACACGGGCGTGTCGGGGCGTGACCCAGGGCGTGACCTAGGCGTGACCTCCTTGACTCGACGAATTTTCTTGTGTCGAGTTGAGCTCGACGAATGGGGTACACGCCCCGTGACACGGGCGTGTCACGGGCCGTGTCCCGCAGTGTCGAGTGTCGAGTGTCGAGTATCGCGTGTCGAGTGTCGGGTGTCGAGAGAGGGGACACGGCCTGTGACACGAGCGTGTCACAGGGCGTGTCAAGCTGTGTCGAGTGTCGACACTTTGTGTCGACGAGGTGTCGAGACACGGGCTACACGCCCTAGGTCACGGGCGTGACCGACCCGTCACGGGCGTGTACCCGGCCGTGTACCGTGTGGATAAACTTGGATTTGCCGACTTTCTGCGCCGCTTAAGGTACACGCCCTTCGTCACGGGCGTGACACAGGGCGTGACCGGCCCGAAAATCGGCTTTTTCCAGTTTTTTTGTGCCGTTTATTTCCTTGGTTCTGCATCTAACGGTCCAGCTCTGTTCTGGAGGAAATAAGGCTGAAACAGAGGTTCTCCTCCTCATTTCACCTTCTCTTCATATGCTTCCTCATTCCAAAAGGAACTCAAGGGAGCAAGGGCTAAAGCAAGGCAAGGAAAGAGAGGAGCAGCCGTCGCGACATCGTCTCGGTTCAGGCAAGCGGTGTTCTTCACCCTTGCCAATCTTCTTTCTTGTTTTGGATTGTGCAAAATAGCTAGTTTCTCTTTCACTTTTCCTAGCTTGTTCTTCTTGTTTTTGGTACTTCCTCACTAGCTTTATTATGCTCTTGAATTTCCCTATGCTGAATGACTTCGATCTTCCATGCTTAGTTTTGTTTCGTTATCAAATCTATGCTAGGTTAATTCATGTAGTTCTCTTGTTCATGTGATTCATGTAGTTCTCTTGTTCATGTGATTCATGTAGCTAACTTGATTCATGTTCATGTAGCCTTTCCAATTTATGTGATTCTTCCTTGATCAAAAGCATGTGATTCTTGTTCCAAACATGTGATTTATGTAATTAGGTTAATCAAACTCTATCATGTGATGAAGTTCATCAAACTCTACGTTGGCAATTTGTCGTCATGTGTGAGGATGAAGGAAGGGAAAGTATGTACTTGGGTTATGGTGAGATTTGATTGTGGTGTTACGGTTAGGTTCGTTTATGGTGAGTTTTGCGAGGCGAATGTGAACCATGGCAGAAGCGTGTGTGTGCGGCTTTGGTAAGGGGTGGTGTGGGTTAAGCCTTTGTGGCCACCGGGATTTGATTTGTGGTGTAGAGCACCATTTTGCCCCGATTTGGGCTGGCTTTTATTGGTGCGTTCCACTTTAGGGCTGCCACCAAAAGACCCTTGCTGAATCGCATGTAACCGCTGCTTATGTTTCACTCGTATAGTTGTTTCTTGTACTAAGGATGATGGAATGGGCATGTGTTTTGCATTTTGCTCCTGCGGGTTGAGCAGGACTTGATGAACCTTGTACGCACTTGGTGCGTTTGGCATGTGTTTTGGTGTGTTTTCCACTTGTTTTATTCACTCGTTTTACTTATATGAAACATTGCTACGGGGTCGGTAAGCCCCTTCATGATATTGTATAAACATGCTGCTCTTCTTTTTATTGTATCTTCGAGGATTGCTGGGGTATTCTTTCTTAAATGCCTCAGGTGCAGGTTGTAGCCGGTTCAGCGGCTAGGTTTGTTGGTGGCATTTCTTTGGGACACGCCCGTGTCACAGGCCGTGTCCCTTCAAGATTCTTGCGCGCACGTTGGCTTTGACCGTTGTTTGACCATGGTTTTTCTCGCGGGCTTGCGAGTGGCTGTTTTGGTAGCCGAGTTGCACGATTCCCCAGCAAACCGGAGTCCAAATTGGGGACTCGGTGAGGCCTCTTAGGGAATGTTTGAACTTTTTCGCGCCCGGGAAATGTCGCTCAAAATTAGTTGCTGGTACAGGAAACAAAAAAGGGTAAAAAGTGCTTAAGGCAAAAATGGTCTAGGACGACACAGAAACATTTTTCAAAACAGGGAAAAATAGTCATTTTTGTGCGTGACACGCCCCCCGACACGGGCGTGTCGGGGCGTGACCCAGGGCGTGACCTGGGAGTGACCTCCTTGACTCGACGAATTTTTCTTGTGTTGAGTTGAGCTCGACGAATGGGGTACACGCCCCGTGACACGGGCGTGTCACGGGCCGTGTCCCGCAGTGTCGAGTGTCGAGTGTCGAGTGTCGCGTATCGAGTGTCGAGTGTCGGGTGTCGAGAGAGGGGACACGGCCTGTGACACGGGCGTGTTACAGGGCATGTCAAGCTGTGTCGAGTGTCCACACTTTGTGTCGACGAGGTGTCGAGACCCGGGCTACACGCCCTAGGTCACGGGCGTGACCGACCCGTCACGGGCGTGTACCCGGCCGTGTACCGTGTGGATAAACTTGGATTCGCCGACTTTCAAACACTAGTCCCCCTCTCATTCAAATCCTATAATGATGAGGTGTGGTGTGATGTCCTTCCTATGGACGCTTGTCACGTGTTGTTAGGCCGACCTTGGCTTTATGACCGTGATGTGATGCATTTCGGCAGACCCAACACGTATGAATTCAAGTTCAAAGGCAATACCATTACATTGAGGCCGACTATCCCGAAGTAATTTGTAGGACCAGTTAAGGAAACCATGATCCCGGTTGAGAGGAAGGCCTTGAACCTAATCGGGAGAAAGGATTTTATTAAGGACCTGTTTCTTGATGGAGTGATGTATTCACTAGTCCTTCTGAGTGCGAAGACGGATTCTGGAGTGTTGGATGACCTGTCCAGTGAGCTTCGGGTATTGTTGGAAGTGTATAGGGATACGCACCCGGATGAGTTGCCATCGACATTAGATCCACTTAGAGATATTTAGCATGCGATAGATCTCATCCCGGGGTCTTCCTTGTCACAACCCGCATTTTCTCCACGGTAAAAATCGTATCAGAGTAGGAGAAAACACGCGCCGTGATGCCACGTCGTGCAGGGGATAACTGCACACGCTCAGGCAAAACTCCAAACGTTAGATTTTTAGGAAAATGGTTAATTAAGTATGAAAGAAAATCAGTTATGTTGAATGGTCATATCCCTCGGCTCGGTGGATCAGCTAGTACACAGTTAAAACTATATTTATACGCAGCAGAAAATACTTTGGTTCAATTAACTTGACACCCTAAATGAGCATAAGTATCCCCGGGGGACGACTTATACGTGCATGACTCTAAGGTGAATATAATAGGTATGAAAAATAGTATTTTACGTTGAGGAAAAGTAGTGTCTTTGATTTAGGAACATGTTATGCATGGGGGTACATATAATAATATTTTTATGTTTTAAAATATCTAACATGCAACCTAGCATAAATCCTTCCCAGAAGCAAGTAACCAACCTCAAATAGGCAAACACAGCAGTTTAAATTCATATTCAGCATCACAAAAAACCACCAATGGGCGCCAACAACCTGACACGAACCCACTGGCGAGTATGTATGTCTATACAGAAGAGTAAAGAACTACCTCACAACAAACGGGGATCAGCAATCTCAGCTACCCTAGAGGCCACCAACAAGCCCCTCCAAAGAACTAGCCGCTGAACAGGCTACAACCTGGACATGAGGCATTCAAGAAAAGAACACCTCAGCAAGGAAACAATCAAAAGTAAATAGAGCAATAGGTTAATGAGCAATAAGATGAAGGGGTACCAACCCGACAACAAACAACCATAAGTAAAAGAAAAAGTGAATGACAGAAGGAAAAGAGTACAGTATAAAACACCGCAGAGCACACCAAGTGCGAGCAATAAAACTAATGTGCCTTACCAAGAGAGAGCCTGCAACAGCACCAAGATATATACATATGCCCAAGAAAAGGGGTAGACATAAACAGGAAAGGGACTAACAGTCCTAGCACGTGGGTAAGCGGCAGTGGTCAAAACATGGGTCTTAATACATAACAAGAATCAGACCCAAAAAGGGCTAAGGGGTCAAACAGTGGCAGCTTTAGGGTCCCACACACACCAACCCAAACCGGGGCAAAATGCGGTGGCCACAGCTCTCCACATAAAACCACCCCTCCAGAGGCCACCAAAACTCCACCACCTGCCACAACCCAAGAGTCGTCATGCAGAAAGAAATTAGCCGAACACCCAATGCCCCCCTCCTAGGGAAAAGTCCCACTAACAGTCCTAAGAAACACACGAACCCAAGGCAAAAACGTCGGGTCCAACCGACGCGGCCTTGCACGCCTAACCAAAACCAACCCCGAGTCTCCCTGACCCCAAAATAAGGGCAGCACCCAGTGTCGACACGATGTGTCGACACCTCTGCGGCCGGTGTCGACACAAGGTGTCGACACTGCCGCTGCGGGTGTCGACACCAAGTGTCGACACCACTGCGGCCGGTGTCGACACAAGGTGTTGACACCCCGACTGGCCGGTGTCGACACCAAGTGTCGACACCCTGACAGGCTGGTGTCGACACCAAGGTGTCGACACCCCGACTGGCTGGTGTCGACACCAAGGTGTCGACACCCCGACTGGCTGGTGTCGACACCAAGGTGTCGACACCCCGACTGGCTGGTGTCGACACCAAGGTGTCGACACCCCGACTGGCTGGTGTCGACACCAAGGTGTCGACACCCTGACTGGCTTCAGGCGCCAGATCCAGCACACAACCAGGAACGAAAACGAGGGTTCTCTCTCTCCCTAGAGTACAACATCCACCGACAATGGCAACTACTCGACCTAAACCGAACCAAAACCGCCCCTAAAAGACACAATCCCTCGGAAAACTGAGATTTAACTGGAACTTTCTACACTAACCACAGTATGATCGGGCACAAACACTAGCTTACACCTAAGATCTAAACAAGAAAGTGATAAAAATTAGCTCAAAAGAAAGACAAAGATCAGCTTTGGCAAGGATGAGGGGACATCACTTGCCTCAATACCAGAAAAGCTTGGCCGGCGGCGTCCCCCACTCTCGGATCTAGCCGCAGAGCACCAGCTGAGGAGCAGAAAGAGTGCAGATCCAGGCGAGGGCAGTCCAGATCCACTCTCGAAACCAAAATCCGACCGGAAAAACTCCAGGAAAACGGCGTCCGAAGGCTAGGGTAGGCCGGCGATGCTCTTCCTCTCGTACAGGCGACGGGCGATGGCTTCTACCAAGCAAGGAAACAGGAAAAGAACAAGAAGGGCCCTAAAACTGACCCAAGACTATATATACATCAGTTTTAATAATAAACAAACCACAAATCAATAATTATTTACACTCAATAGCAAAACAACCCGAAACCCGAAACTTCTCGGAAAAAGACGAAATTCACGCCGCAGCTAAAAACCCACACTACGAACGCAACTACGAAGTCGAAATTAGCATCCGACGAACAAAACCCGGGATAACTTCTCCCGAAGCCAAAACACAAGCATTCCCTAAGAGGCCCAGCCGAGTCATCAAACAGACTCCGGCTAGCTGGGGAATCTTGCTAACAGGCTACAAACAGGCTACACAGGGAACCCTAAGAGCTAAGACCACGCTCTACAACGGCAAAAAGCCAGAAATACGCCATCGTAACGCCAGCCAAAGATCAAACAAAGCACAGAAAAACCGGGGGCGTTACAGCCACCCCCCCTAAAAGAAAGTTTCGCCTCGAAACTTTACTCACAACACTCCTATAACGTAGGAGAGAGAAGGAGTCAGGAAAGAGCCACAAATACATAAGAACAAAACAGAGCATACCAGGCACAAGATCAGGGAAACAGACGAGGGTGAGCCTCCCTCATAGCCGACTCCAACTCCCAAGTCGCGCTCTCCACATCCTGATTCCTCCATAAAACTTTAACCATAGGAATAGTCTTCTTCCGCAACGCCCGAACTTGAGAATCCAAAATTCGAACAGGCACCTCCACATAAGAAAGATTCGGCTCCAACTGAGGCACAGAATCCAATACCTGCCTGCCATTTATCACACATTTTCGCAGCTGACTGGCGTGAAAGACATCATGTACGCCAGGGAAATTTGCGGGCAAAGCCAGCCTGTAGTCTGATACCCCAATCCGCTCAACAATCGGAAACGGCCCCACGTACCTCGGGTCCAACTTCCTATTCTTGCCAAACCGCTTGACTCCAATCAACGGGGAGACCTTTAAGAACACTGAGTCCCCCAAAGCAAATTCCAAGTCCGATCTACGCCGATTGGCATTCTTCTCATATCTTTCCTAGGCTATCTGAAGCTTTTCCCGAATAAGCTTCACAGCGGTCTCCATCTCCTCAAGCGCTTCTGGACCCAACAAAGGTCCCTCGCCAAGCTCAGCCCAAAACAAGGGAGTCCTGCAGCGCCTCCCATACAAAGCTTCAAAAGGAGCCATTTGCAAGCTTTCTTGATAACTGTTGTTATATGCGAATTCCATAAGCCGCAAGCGCTCGTCCCACGCTCCTCCGTGGTCCAGAATATAGCATCGGATCATATCTTCCACAATCTGATTTACTCGCTCTGTCTGACCATTGGTTTGCGGATGATAAGCCGTGGAATATCTCAAATCTGTACCCCACCCTTCTTGAAGGCTCTTCCAAAAACGAGATGTGAACCTGGAGTCTCGATCTGATATGATACTTACGGGTACACCATGCAATCTGACAACCTCTTCCAGATACAGCTCGGCTATCTTCCTCATGGGATAATCGATCTTAAATGGTACAAAATGAGCGCTCTTCGTCAATCTGTCTACAATTACCCAAACTGAATCATGCCCCTTAGGCGATTTCGGTAAGCCGGTAATGAAATCCATCGAGATACTCTCCCACTTCCACATCGGAATCTCCAAGGGAGTCAGCTTGCCACCAGGCCTCCCATGGTCGGCTTTCACACGCCTGCAAGTGAAACACTCTGAAACAAATCTGGCTATGTCCTTCTTCATCCCATACCACCAGGCAATTTGTTTTAAATCATGATACATCTTGGTAGACCCTGGATGGTAGGCAACACTGGATCCGTGCGCGTCTCTGCACACCATATCCCGGATATCCCCAACTGCGGGGATGCAAAACCTGCCACGGTACTTCAAGGTACCCGCATCATCTATAGAGAAGTCTGGTAATTCACCCTTCTCAGCTCAAAGATACAAATGCAGAAGATCGGGATCGTCCTTCTAATGCAGTCTTGTAAGCGTAATCGACGAAGGTTCCGCTACTGCTATGCTACTCTGCAAATCACAACTTCCCACAGAAATGTCCATCAATAGAAACTCTTCCACTAGACGCTCGGCGGAAAGATTAAAAATCTTACCTGACTTCCGACTCAGGGCATCAGCCACCACATTTGCCTTGCCTGGATGATACTGAATTTCAACATCATAGTCGGCCACGTACTCCAACCACCGCCGCTGGCACAGATTCAATTCTTTCTGAGTAAAGACATACTTCAGACTCTTATGATCCGTGAAAATCTTGCACTACGCGCCATATAGCAAATGCCTCCACAATTTCAACGCATAGATCACAGCTGCAAACTCTAGGTCATGCGTAGGGTAGTTCCTCTCGTGAGTCTTTAGCTGCCTCGACCCATACGCAATCACCTTCCCGCCCTGCATCAAAACGCAGCCCAGACCGACATGCGACGCATCCACATATATATCATACTCACTGCCCTCCGTAGGCAAAGACAAAATTGGAGCCGAACATAGCCTTCTTTTTAGTTCCTCAAAATCCTTCTCACACTTGTCATTCCATATAAAGGCTACATTCTTCTGCGTCAACTTGGTCAACGGTGCGGACAAGGTAGAGAAACCTTCTACAAATCTTCTATAATAACCAGCCAAACCCAAGAAGCTTCTGATCTCTTTGGGGGTAACATGTCTCGCCCATTCCATAACCGCAGCGATCTTCTCTGGGTCCACCGATATTCCCTCCTTATTAATCACGTGACCTAGAAAAGAAACTTGAGGCAACCAAAATTCACATTTGCTCAGCTTGGCGTATAGCTTATGGTCTCTCAGAGTCGCCAAGACCAGCCGCAAATGTCGATCATGCTCCTCTGCATCCTTAGAATACACCAAAACATCGTCTATAAAGACAATCACGAACTTATCTAGAAAATCCTTGAAAACTCTGTTCATCAAATCCATAAAAGCTGAGGGCGCATTAGTCAAACCGAATGACATAACCAAAAACTCAAAATGCCCATGACGAGAGCGGAACGCCGTCCGCGGAACATCTGACTCCCGAATCCTCAACTGGTGTGTTGGAACACCCTATTACTAATTTGGGTCAGGATCACTATGTCTCTAGGAACCTTTGTTTGACCTTCTGTATAGCTTAATAGGTCAATTAGAATTGAGTCTAAGGGTTAGAAGTCTAGGATTGGAAGCTGCCCTAAAGACCAAGTTTTTCTGTCTGGAGACTAAGTCTGATCGTCGAGCTCAGCACAACGATTCGTCGAACTCAGATCGACGATCGTCGAGCTCAACTTCGGCAGATCGTCGAGCTCCACTCGACGATCGCTGAGCTCAACTTCATAATATCGTCGAACTCCATTCGACGATCGGTGAGCTCAGTTCGACGATTTTGACTCTGCATTGGATCTTTATCTCTGAGCTCAGTTCGACGATCTTTGAGCTCAGATCGACGATTATTTTGCTGCTTAAGTTTTCCAGTTCGCTGAGCTCAGCTCGACGATAGCAGAGCTCAGTTCGACGTTTTCAGATAACTTCCAGAATTCAAATTCAAATCAGACAGGAGTTATTATGCAATTAATTCAGAGATTTGCTAGCCGTTTTCATTTATTTCTGGACCAAGTTTCAAGGGATCTTTCAAGGAATAATTCTGTGGACTTTCCTCCAGAAGAGTTTTTGCAATTAAGGATGCAATCAATGCAGACCAACGGCTATCTTTGACAGAGAATGATATTCTATTCTGGAACAGAGAATAAAAGACAGAATGTTTTTTTTTAACAATACATTAACAAGAAGAGGACACACAATATAGAATACAGAGACTCATTCAAAAATCTTCTATCTAAAAGAATTCTGAAGAACACTCATCAAAGAGATCAAGCTTTCAAAAATCTTCAGATCTCTTCAGCTCTCAAAGTGTTCAAGGCCAACATCAATTCAAGACTCCAGACACTCAATATTTCAGCTTGCTGAAATCATCTATTGCTGGAGTTCTACCTTTGAAGGTCTATCACCCTCAGCAAAGCTTTTCTTCCTGAAGATTTCAAGGATTCAGGGGGAGCTTTGACATCAATCCACATAGTCTTCTCAGTTGTCTGAGAAAGAGAAGACTGCCATCACTCTCTCACCCCCAGTTTGTAAAGGGTTTCTCAAACTCACTTCAAAAGTTTGAATCTGGTTTTTGAGCACCTTGTCAAAAGCTCATTGGTGGCAAGACACCTGATCAAAAAATTTGCTTTGGTTTTGGAGCACCTTATCAAAAGCTCATTGGTGCCCAGGACACCTGATCAACTCATCCTGCAGTGGATTACTACCTAGGGTGGTAGAAGAGTGGATGTACCCAAGTTTGGGGAACCACTATATTTCCTTGTGTCCTCTGGTTCTGCTTGTTTACTTTTTGTTTCTGGCCTTGATTTTTCTGTGCTTAGTTTTTGCATAGCTTAGTTCTGTGATTAGATTTATATTTGCTTCCCTGCTCACACTTATTACAACAATTGTTGTAAAAGTTTTTAAAAGTACTAAAACACCATATACTCTATTCACCCCCCTCTAGAGTATATCAGATCTAGTTGCACTTTCAATTGGTATCAAAGCGAGGTTGGTTAAACAAACCATATCTGATTGGTTGTACAGGTTAACACCTGAACCCAAAGATCCCAAACTAGATCTGTTTTCTTTTGTATTTTGTTATTAGATTTTGTGTGCATAAATCATGGCCCAAAACAAAGATTATGCTAGCACCAGACCTCCAGTGTGCAATCTTTCCAAGTTTGCACTTTGGAAGGCAAGGATTAGACTTTACATGAATTCCATTGACGAAGATATTTTCAATTCTGTTTTGACAGTGTTTCCAAGACCCCCAGAAAGCACAAGTACAAATGCTGTTCCACCTCCATCAGGAACAGATGCTGACATCAAAAAGTGGAAAGTAGCTGATGCCAAGGCTATGAACATCCTAGCCCAGATAATGTTAGATGACATATTCCAAAAAGTAGCTGAATGCAACTCAGCCAAGGAGATTTGGGACAAGCTCTTAGAAATTGTCTCAGGCTCAGCTGATGAGAGAAAGGACAGAAGATCCCATCTCATCTCCCAATATGAGAACTTCAAGAAGGGAGAGACTGAGTCAGTGGGAGACATGTACAACAGATTGAGTCTAATTGTCAGTGAGCTAAGGACATTGGACAAAGATATTTCTCTGACAGAACTTAATGACAAGACCTAATGTGCTTCCCCAGCACTTGGGATTCAAGAATCTGGCCAATTAAGGATGCCAGAAGTCTAAATGAGATCACCACTGAAGCCTTGCTGGGTAAGCTCAAATCTTATGAGCTACTCATCAAGAATAGAGAGGAAGAACAGAAGGCTGCTTCATCAGCCACAAGAAAAGAGAAGACCATAGCATTCAAGGCAACTGAAGATCTGCCTGAAGAAAAAGCTACAGGCAATGATGAACTTCTCAGCTTGTTGGCCAAAAGATTCTACAAGATGGCCAGAAAGGACTTCAGAAGAAGATCATACAAGGAGCAGGATAAGCCAAGGTATGACAAGTCCATTGGAAATAACAAAGACATTATTTGCTTTGGTTGCAGGAAACTAGGGCATATAGTTCCTGACTGTCCAGAGAACAAGAACAAGGACAAAAGGGACAGAAAAGAAAGAAGAAAGGAGAAAGACTCCAAAAGGAATGGAAATGACAAGCCCTCTTCAAGCAAAAATAAGCATACAAGAAAAGGGTTTGTTGCTGAATCCTGGAGTGAGACAGAAGAGGAATCAGAAGCCTCATCCAGCTCCAGTGATGATGAGGATGATGCAGAAGAAAAGGAATTCTGCATGATGGCAATTAATGCCTCACAGCACAATTCAGAGGATGAAGAGTCAGAGTCAGACTCAGAAACCCAACCTGAAGAAGATCAGGTAATTAGCTCTTTTGATTTTACTTCAGAAGATTTTAAATCTGAATTTAAAGCACTGTGTTTAGACCTGCTAAAGTCTGAGAAAGAGATTATCTCTCTCAGAAATCAATTATCTGAACACAATGGTTGAAAGTCAGAAAACCTCAAACTCTCTCAGGAGTTGGAGAACTGTAGGGAACAGATAGCTACACTGAAAAGTGAGCTCTCTGAGGCCAAGAAGCTTGAAGAATCCCTTAATGGGAGAAGCATCAAGCTGATGGACATCACAAGCACAGTGAACTCTAGATTCAACAGTACACTGGGCTTGGGTATCCAGCCAACCTATAGTCCTAACAACTCCCATCAAGTTTATTTCTAGCAAGGGAAAGGGAGTTGTAGAGGTTGCTAGGAAAAATTCTGATCTGCCTCAGAAAACCAAGTCCCAGCAGAAATCGTCGAACGAAGATCGACGATCGCCGAATGAAGATCGACGATCGCCGAACGCAACTCGACGATCTCAGGAAAAATCGTCGAACGCAGGTCGACGATCTCAGCCAAAGTCGTCGAACGCAGCTCGATGATCTCATATACCTGACCTCAGCCATAGTCGACCGTCGAACGGAGCTCGACGATCTGACCCAAGATCGTCGAACGCAGCTCCAAGATCGTCGAACAGAGGTCAGAACTTTGGAAATTTTTTCATAGGCAAATCAAAATTGAATCCTAAGGGTTCTTCATCCCAAACCTTCAACCCTTATACTGAATGGATTTTACCTCCAAGGAGATATCATCCTGAAGGATATAAGAGTCAGCCAGGGATGTCTTTTATTTCTGAATTTAGAGGTTATCAACCTAGGCCCAAGGTAAACTGGGTCAAAACAAGTGAATTGTTTCATGTGCAGGTGAAGACCTATCCAACATCTAACCAGCAATGGTATTTGGATAGTGGGTGCTCTAAGCACATGACAGGGAATAAGGACAACCTCACATCCTTCAGAGCCAAGCTTGGACCCAAAGTTATCTTTGGTGATTCCAACTTTGGACAAACTAAGGGATATGGTGCAGTACAGACTGGATCAGTAACCTTCAAGAAGGTAGCATATGTGGAAGGACTGAAGCACAACCTGATCAGCATCAGTCAGCTATGTGATGAAGGCTACCAGGTGACCTTCAGCAAAACCTTATGCAAAATCAAGTCAGAGGACAACACAACTGTGTTGACAGGTATAAGGAAAGGTAACATCTACTTAGTAGATTTTCTTTCAACTGATATAGATATCTGCTTGTTTAATTCAGTCTGTAGACCAAATGTTTTATGGCATAAGAGACTAGGACACCTAAACCTTAGAACTATTACTAGGCTATCCAAGGACAACCTTTTTAGAGGACTACCTTCTGGCCCCTACAAGAAGGAAGGACTCTGCAAGGCTTGTCAATTAGGCAAGCAAACTAAAAACAGTTTTAAGTCACTTAATAAGAGTGATTCACCTAGGATATTGTATTTTTTACACATGGATCTATTTGGACCCATCACAGTACAAAGCCTAGGAGGGAAATCCTACACTTTAGTAGTTGTAGATGACTTCTCTAGATTCACTTGGGTGTTCTTTCTAAGGAAGAAGTCTGATAACTTTAAGTGTCTGACAGAGTTTCTCAAATGTATACAGATTGAGTTCAATACTCACATTGCCCGAATCAGAAGTGATCATGGGACAGAGTTTGATTCTCTTCTTATGCAAGAGTTCTGTCAGAGTGAAGGGATCAGGCATACTTTCTCAGCTCCTAGAACTCCTCAACAAAATGGGGTAGCTGAAAGGAAAAATAGAACCCTTATTGAATCTGCCACTACATTATTGTCAGATGCTCATCTACCTCTATCCTTTTGGGCAGAGGCAGTGAACACCTCCAACTATGTGCTGAACAGAAGTCTGATACATAAACTGAAAGGAAAGACTCCCTATGAATTACTCAAAGGGAAGAAACCTAAAGTTGACTATTTTAGAATTTTTGGTTGCATTTGCTATATTCACAATAATGACAAGAAATACTTAGCAAAATTTCAAGCCAAAGCTGATGAAGGAGTGTTTCTGGGATACTCCATGATCAGCAAGGCCTATAGGGTCTATAATAAATCATCTTTGAAAATTGAGGAATCTGTTCATATTTCTTTTGATGAAACTAACATGTCTTTCAAGGAGAAGATTTCTTCTACCATAGAACCTTTGCAGGAACACTCTCTAGTTGAAGATATGAACAAGCTACAGGTTGCTCAAGAAGAAGAAAGCAGTGAAGATGAAAGCAATACTCAACATATTGAGCCACCACTTGAAGAGCCAATTGTTGTACCACAAGAGGAAACAACAACACAGGTTGGTGAACAATCAACACCCCCTGTTGATTTAGTAACATCGAGAGACCATCCAATTACCCAAATAATTGGAGAAATCTCAGCTGGTGTGCAAACCAGAAATCAGGTCAACCAAAACCTGTTGCACACCTACTTCCTTTCTCAAATTGAACCTCAGTCCATTCAAGATGCAGAGCAAGATCCACACTAGATCATTGCAATGCAAGAGGAGTTGCATCAATTTGAGAGGAACAAAGTATGGGAACTAGTGCCAAAGCCTAAGGATCATTCCATTGTTGGAACAAAAAGGGTATTCAAAAATAAACTGGATGATCAAGGAGTAATAATAAAGAACAAGGCAAGGCTAGTTGCTCAGGGATATTCTCAAGAAGAAGGAATTGACTACGACCAAACTTTTACACCTGTTGCAAGATTGGAAGCCATCAGGATATTTCTAGCTTATGCAGCTCACAAAGGCTTCAAGGTTTATCAGATGGATGTCAAGAGTGCTTTCTTAAATGGAGACATCAAAGAGGAAGTCTATGTCAGACAACCTCCAGGTTTTATCTCTCCAACTTATCATGATTATGTTTTTAGACTGAACAAAGCATTATATGGTCTCAAGCAGGCTCCTAGAGCATGGTATGAGACCCTAGCATGCTTTCTCTTGGAAAATGGTTTTATAAGGGGTAGAGTAGACCAAACTCTTTTTATTAGAACACATAAGTCCCATACCCTACTAGTACAAATTTATGTAGACGATATCATTTTTGGTTCTACTGACTCAAAATTGTGCAGAAGGTTTTCTAACCTGATGCATTCTAAATTTGAGATGAGTAGCATGGGTGAGCTATCCTTCTTTCTAGGATTGCAAGTCAAGCAACATGCTGAAGACATCTTTATTTCTCAAACCAAATATGCTAATGAACTGGTTAAGAAATTTGGTATGTCTGAGGCATCTTGTATGAAAACACCCATGCCTACCAATGCTGTACTGGATGCTGATGAACATGGGAAACCTGTTGATCAGACAACATATAGAGCAATGATTGGCTCTTTACTGTATCTTACAGCTAGTAGACCAGATATAATGTTTGCTACATGTATATGTGCTAGGTTCCAAGTAAGCCCTAGAGAGTCACACCTAACATTAGTAAAGAGGATTCTCAGGTATGTTAAAAGTTGTCCAAATCTAGGTCTCTGGTATCCAAAAGATTCAGCATTTGATTTAACTGGATTCTCTGATGCTGATTATGCTGGATGCAGAATTGACAGGAAAAGCACCAGTGGAACTTGTCAGTTCCTTGGTGATAGACTTGTCTCTTGGTTTTGTAAGAAACAAACATCTATGTCAACCTCAACTGCTGAAGCTGAATATATGGCTGCAGGCAGTTGTTGTTCACAAATATTGTGGATTCAAAACCAACTCCTAGACTATGGTTACAACTTAGAGAAGTCAAAAATCTTTTGTGACAATACAAGTGCTATTTCCATAGCTCAAAATCCAGTCCTCCATAGTAGGACAAAACACATAGAGATAAGGCATCATTTCTTAAGGGACAATGTTGAAAAGAATAAAATTGAATTGTAATATATCCCAACTGATTTACAAAGGGGATATATTTTCACCAAGCCTTTGGATGAAAAGAAACACACCTTCTTCCTAAATCAGTTAGGAATGTTAGATGGAGGAAGTCTTAAATAATCTCCAAGATTTTGAAAGCTAAAAATTGACCAAGACTAGGCAAAAATTCTGATTTTTCTTAGTGTCTAGAATTTTTCTGATCTCTGAACTGCGCTCGACGATTTCCCCTACGATCGTCGAACGGAGATCGACGATTTCCAGAATCGTCGAACTGAGTTCAGCGCCTCTCAGATAGTATGAACTATCTCTTCCGGTCAACGATCGTCGAACGGCGCTCGACGATTTTGTTCACTGAACGATCGTCGAACGGAGTTCGACGCTCTTCAAGATCGTCGAACGGAGATCGACGATGTTGGAGTCTCTTCAGATTCCTTTAGAAGCCTCGATCGTCGAACTGAGTTCAACGACCTTTCCAATTCTGCGTCGAACCCTAATATAAAACTCTTTTTTCGCCGTCGTTCTCTCTTGCGCTTTCAATTTCTCTGCAGGAATTTTCTTCCCTCCAAACCGTTCTACGCTTGGTCGTTTTGTTTGTTGAATTTTTGCAGGTACAATGGCCGTATCAGTTGCTGTCCTAGCCGCAATGAAGTTTGATGCAGGCTTCGACATTGATATGGAATCATTCAGCACTACTGACCAAGTTTTCCAAGATATTCCGAGCTTATTCAAGGATCAGAATCTGTCTGCCCTCATGACCACTAGAATCAAGCTTGCTTCAGATGAGATAAAGGAATGGGTCTATACTGCTCATAATCTAGACAACAACACAATAGTTGGATCTATTGCTGGAACTCAGGTACCTCTGACCCCCACAGTTTTGACAGAGGTTTTTGGATTGAGAAATGGAGATGATACTGCTGAATTATCTGGGGAGGAGTTTTCTGATATACTTGCCAGGATGGGTCATCCAGAGGGAAACCCTAGCAAGTTATTAAAGAGGAACCTGTCTGTTGAATACAGGTTCCTAGCAGATGTTGTAGGGAAAGTGCTGTTGGCAAAGCACTCTGCACATGATACCATATCCAGATATCAGCTCTGCCTAATGGGAGCTCTGGTGGATAAGAGAAGTTTGAACTGGGGAGAGGTCTTCTTTGACCTAATAAAGAAGAAAATAAACAAAAGCTTTGTAAATTTTGGAAGGATTCTTGGAGTCTTCCTACAGAACAGGTGCCCTACCTTGCTGGTCTCCTCTGGAGTGCACATAAATACTTCCAAGAGACTCACCTGTGCCCTCTTTGGCAAGTGGGACAGCCAAATCAGCAAGCCAAGCAGGCCCTCCTCTAGTGCTCCTTCAGGCACCAAGACTCACAGAGTCACTCCCCCACAGGTCTCTGCTCCTGCAGAAGACCTGGCTGCTACTGTTGCTGCTTCTTCTCCTCCTCCAATTCCAACCCTACCTCTTCCATCCACCATTCCAGCTTCATCCCCCATTACCATCTCTAGCCCATCTCCAACATCAATTCCATCTCCAGCAACCATTTCCTCACCTCCAGTAGACCACTTCCACCCATTGTTCTCATACCCTCCACCAGATATCACATCATCACCTTCCATACCATCCTTCACCCTTTTGGATGACTCCTACATGGATGATTCCCCCTCATCTCCTCCAGAATTACCCTCCTCCTCAACATCATTCCAAGATCTCCTCTATCATATCATTGACCAACCAACTTTCACCCCATCCATATCCATCCCCTTATCCTCCATATCCACTATCCCCACTCCTGAGCCATCCATTCCACTACCCAGCACTCCACTTCCAGCATCCTCAGCCATCCCTATTCCATCTACCTCTGCTCCTGCTGTTGAGCATGTAGACCTCTCAGCCCTAGCTGATAGGTTGTATGAGCTAATTGCCCCCAGGCTCTCTCTGCTCTTAGAGACCTCCTTGGCTCCTCTACAACTGTCAGTGGCAGCTCTCTCTGCCAGGCTTTCCTCCCTCCTTCCTCAGGCAGCACCTCCAGCAGAGTGCCTTGATACAGATGTATCTGCATCTAGGCAGGGGGAGATGCCATATGAAGCAAGCCTTCATGCTGTTGATGATGCTGCTTCTGCTCCTGCTGCTGATGATACTGCTGCTGCTGCTGAGATTTCTATGTCTGCTTCCTCTTCTGCTACTGTTGCTGTGCCTCCAGAATGTCAGGCTCCCACTGCAGTTCTGGCAATAGACCTACAGTCTTTGCTTTCTGCCTTTGATCCTGCCTTCTTCAGCCATCTCCCAGAAGTTAATGCTGTCCAGCCCTCAGAAGACCTATCTAAGGCACTGGTGCCTTTCTCTGGCTGTGACCCCAGCATCATCTCTTCTTTTGTACACTCAGTGATTGCTGCTGCTGCTGTTGAAGAAAGGACTGCCTTTGCTTCTGAAATTGTTGATGCTGCTGCTGAAGATGTTCTCACTGCTGCTGAAATCCCAATTGCTTCTGATGAGCAAACATCCAAGGATCTTCTGATGACAGAGGCCATTGATGTTGAGCCTGTTGCAGATTCTGATGATATTACTGCTACTGTCACTACTCCAGCTTCTATTGCTCCTTCTGTTGCTCCATCTGCTGCCCCATCTGCTGTTGTCCCTACTACTGCTACTTCTGCCTCTGCCCCATCTGCTGCTGTTCAGTTGAAGAAAGAATTGATGAAGAAAATAGATGCTATATATGATGACCAGAGTTCTGAGTCTGATGAATACAAAACAGACTCTGATGATTCATGTGCCACTATTGCAAGGAAAAGGAAAGCTAGGAGCAAGGCAATGAAAAGGGTGCCTCCTACAAAAGTCAAGGATAATAATGATATTCCTTATTATATTCTGCATAACTGCCAAATTACTGAACATTGGATGCAGTACTCTAAAAATCAGTTGAAAGCAATGAAGAAGAAGAGAAAGTATGAGAAGGGCTCCTCCCAGTTCCAGCACCCTCATCCTCCTCCACCACCTCCTCCTGATGCAGGTGCAGGTGGCAGCTCTGCAAGTCAAGCCCCAGCTAGAAGTCAGGCTCCCTATCAACCCCATGCCAGATCATATCAAAGGGAAAGCCAACCTAAGGGTTCTTACTCTAGGAGAGGAGGATACAGGTGTAGTCAAAGAGATATTCAGGTTTATTCTAAAGGGCACTCCAGGCAGCACCCATACTCCAGGGGAGGACATGTTTCATCTGATACTACTTCTGGTCCATTCCCCTACAAGCTAAGAGAGACAGTGTCTGCTAGGCCTCCTCAAGACAATTCTTCCAACAGGTATGAGCCACCTATACCATTTGAGGACCCTGAGAAGAATCCAGTTGCTTGGACTGCTAGGATGAAGGAGTTGGCTGCATTAGACCAGATAAAGAAAGCCAAAGAACAAGGGCTAGACACTTCCAATATTTCTACAATGTCAGAGCAGAGACAGAAGGAACTAGAGAAATATGCCTCCAGTAAATTCTTTGATGCAGACAGATATATGGAATTGCATCCTGCTGCTGTGGTTCCCAGGACTTCAAAGCAAACATACTTGGGTGCAGCAGATGACACCAGATCCAACAAAGAAGCCCTGAATCCAAACAGAGATATCAAAATGGTTAAAGGAAAAGAGAAGAAATAACTGTGTAAGGTGACAATCTTTGGATTTTCTGACTGCTTTCTGGATGCCATATACATATGCCTATATATATATATATATCTCTGTGATGTTTCTGCCATGTCTAGCTGCTGCTATTTTTATGCTTTTCTGATTATATGTTGTTATTTGAATTTCCAAAGTCTGTAAATAGTAATCCTAACCCAAATAGGGGGAGATTGTTGGAACACCATATTACTAATTTGGGTCAGGATCACTATGTCTCTAGGAACCTTTGTTTGACCTTCTGTATAGCTTAATAGGTCAATTAGAATTGAGTCTAAGGGTTAGAAGTCTAGGATTGGAAGCTGCCCTGAAGACCAAGTTTTTCTGTCTGGAGACTAAGTCTGATCGTCGAGCTCAGCACGACGATTCGTCGAACTCAGATCGACGATCGTCGAGCTCAACTTCGGCAGATCGTCGAGCTCCACTCGACGATCGCTGAGCTCAACTTCATAATATCGTCGAACTCCATTCGACGATCGGTGAGCTCAGTTCGACGATTTTGACTCTGCATTGGATCTTTATCTCTGAGCTCAGTTCGACGATCTTTGAGCTCAGATCGACGATTATTTTGCTGCTTAAGTTTTCCAGTTCGCTGAGCTCAGCTCGACGATAGCAGAGCTCAGTTCGACGTTTTCAGATAACTTCCAGAATTCAAATTCAAATCAGACAGGAGTTATTATGCAATTAATTCAGAGATTTGCTAGCCGTTTTCATTTATTTCTGGACCAAGTTTCAAGGGATCTTTCAAGGAATAATTCTGTGGACTTTCCTCCAGAAGAGTTTTTGCAATTAAGGATGCAATCAATGCAGACCAACGGCTATCTTTGACAGAGAATGATATTCTATTCTGGAATAGAGAATAAAAGACAGAATGTTTTTTTTAACAATACATTAACAAGAAGAGGACACACAATATAGAATACAGAGACTCATTCAAAAATCTTCTGTCTAAAAGAATTCTCAAGAACACTCATCAAAGAGATCAAGCTTTCAAAAATCTTCAGATCTCTTCAGCTTTCAAAGTGTTCAAGGCCAACATCAATTCAAGACTCCAGACACTCAATATTTCAGCTTGCTGAAATCATCTATTGCTGGAGTTCTACCTTTGAAGGCCTATCACCCTCAGCAAAGCTTTTCTTCCTAAAGATTTCAAGGATTCAGGGGGAGATTTGACATCAATCCACATAGTCTTCTCAGTTGTCTGAGAAAGAGAAGACTGCCATCACTCTCTCACCCCCAGTTTGTAAAGGGTTTCTCAAACTCCCTTCAAAAGTTTGAATCTGGTTTTTGAGCACCTTGTCAAAAGCTCATTGGTGGCAAGACACCTGATCAAAAAATCTGCTTTGGTTTTTGAGCACCTTATCAAAAGCTCATTGGTGCCCAGGACACCTGATCAACTCATCCTGCAGTAGATTCCTACCTAGGGTGGTAGAAGAGTGGATGTACCCAAGTTTGGGGAACCACTATATTTCCTTGTGTCCTCTGGTTCTGCTTGTTTACTTTTTGTTTCTGGCCTTGATTTTTCTGTGCTTAGTTTTTGCATAGCTTAGTTCTGTGATTAGATTTATATTTGCTTCCCTGCTCACACTTATTACAATAATTGTTGTAAAAGTTTTTAAAAGTACTAAAACACCATATACTCTATTCACCCCCCCCCCTCTAGAGTATATCAGATCTAGTTGCACTTTCATGGTGATAGCCCGAACGAAGATCTATCTTGGAAAACACGGCACTACCACGCAGTTGGTCAAACAAATCGTCGATTCGCGGCAAAGGGTACCTGTTCTTAATAGTAACCTTGTTCAGCTCTCTATAGTCGATGCATAACCTCATCGACCCATCCTTCTTTTTAACGAACAGCACTGGCGCACCCCAAGGAGAAGAACTCGGCGTTATAAAGCCCTTTTCCAATAACTCATCCAGCTGAACTCGCAACTCTTCCAGCTCTCGCGGGGCCATCCGGTATGGCGCCTTTACGATAGGACGCGTGCCTGGCTCCAAATCTATTACAAACTCGACATCTCGATCGGGTGGAAGACCGGGAAGGTCGTCTGGAAACACATCAGAAAAGTCACACACCACGGGAATTTCTTCCAAACGGGGCTCACTAACAATCGACCCTACCAGGGAAACCACACAGGCAAAATAGCCAGAAACAAGCAACTTCCAAGCACGCACCGTAGAAATGATTGGAGACTCCTGGAGAGAATACCCATAAACGCTCCCTGGCTGACCATTGTCTTTGACGAAGTCCAAGCGCTTACCCTTGCACTGGATCACAGCATCGTAACTTGACAACCAGTCCATACCCAAAATAACGTCGAAGTCCTCCAGGTCAATCACCTTCAAATCTGTCTTGGCTAGAAAATCTCCCAACAAAATTGGACAATCGAGGATACCCAGGTCTGTAACCACAGAGTCACCGGAGGGGAACTTAACGCAGAAGGCACCACCAACACGATCTAGGCCCAGACTGAACCGCTCCACAAAGGCTCTAGCCACAAACGAGTGGGTAGCGCCGGAATCGAAGAGAACGCGCGCCCAGCGGTTCTTTACCTTAAATCGCCCTACGAATTACATACGCATCTAAGGAAACAAGCGCTAAAACGAAAACTACACCCGAAAAGAAAACGTAATGAAACGACTGGGGAGGAGTCGAACCTGAGATAACCTGGGTCGAGGTCTGCGCTTCGTCTGCCGAGAGCACATTCAACTTTCCTTTTCCTTTATCCACTTGCTGAGGCGGTGGCAGAGCCTGGAGGGGAACTGGCTGCAGAATAGACTGGGTCTGAGGGCACCTTGTCTTGAGATGACCCTTCTTGCCGCACTGAAAACAAACCTTATCTTTTAACCAACAACGGGCAGCCTCATGCTCCTTCCTTCCACACAAGGCACACACCAAGTCTCCCCTGGAAGTACCCTGAATCGCGTGCACCTATTCCTTCTTCTGCGCTCCCAATCTTTTGAAACACTTCTCAAAGGGGTGGCCTGGCCGGCCACAAAAGCTACAAATCTCTTTGACCTTCTTTCTTGCGACAGCATCAGGTTCCTGAGGGCTCTTCCCTCCACTGGACTTCCGCTTATCTTTCCTTAACTGCTGGCCTCTATTCTTGGCATTCTCAATGGCCTCAACTCTCAAAGCAGCTTCAACCGCACTGGCGTAACTGACTGCTCCATATGCATTCGCTAACTACTGTATGTCGCTTCTTAATCCACCCAGAAATCGCTTAACTCAGTCTGCCTCAACACTCACCAGACCCGGAGCAAACCGACTCAACTTACTAAACTCAATCTCATACTCACTAACCGTGAGTTTCCTCTGCTTTAAGTGAAGAAAGTCGTTCATTAGCCGGTCCCGTTCGACTGAAGGCAGAAACTTACTTAACAACAGCACCTTAAATGACTCCCAAGTGCAACCTGCCACTAAGCTCTCTTTCTCCCTTAGCCACCAATTCTTTGCTAAGCCCTTGAGCTGGTAGGCAGCGAGCATCACTCTCTGATCGTCTGTAATCCCTGAGTACGAGAACATTTCCTCAATGGTAATCAGCCAGTCATCCAAAATCATGAAATCTGCCTGCCCATCATAGGTAGGGGGGCTCAGCCGCTGAAACTGGGATATGAACGCCATCTCCGGAGGCACTACAACCAAAGGCACGGGAGGAGCAGGAGGGGTAGGGACAGCTACCCCCTCTGCGGGGTTCTGAGCTCTCGGGGGCTGTCCCGCCACATTTGCTACAAGGGACTGAATCTGAGCCTGCATAGCCACAACCTGCCTCGATAACTCCTCATTACTCTGCCGCAAGCTTTCTACCAACGCATTGCTCTGCTCTCCTGACGTCTCACCCTCGGATTGGGGGGTCGATCTCGTCGCGGGACGTCTCGCCATCCTAGAATCGCACAAGCTTTAGACAAATCCTAGCCCATCAACTAGAACAAAACTACCCGGTACGGACAAACACACTTAAATATGAACTTCAACTGCAAAACTTGCTCTGGGAGTTGTTTTTACCATGATGATGTTATGCTTATCCTAAGATGGTTCACCACCATTATACTAACTCAGGTGCCTAAACCATGAATGCATGTATTTGTATTCTTTTTGACTCAAAACCATGTGTGTACATATGTCATCTTGCAAATCTCTAGCTTGGCACGTTGTGCTTATGAAATGATATGCTATGCATGATGTGCTATGCATTCTAAAAAGGCCTTAGTGCATGCCATGGGCGGCGTACACATGAAAATGTTATGCATCCCATACTACATAACATTCCCATGTAATGAGAAAAGAAAACGTGCTAGCCGCATTCATGTGGCGAGGTTATGCATCCCATACTACATAACCCTCACATGTTGCCTCCTATGGTGGATCCATATACAAACACATATTATGCATCCCATACTACATAATATGCCCTGTATACTTCTTTATGCTCATGAGTGTAGTGTTCGTGCTTCGGCCAAGACGTGTTGATGACATATCGGTGTGTGAATGGTATGATGCTAAACACTAATGCAGACAATGGAAAGGTTGCCCAACCATTTGTCAAGCAACATCCCTCTGATACCAACTGTCACAACCCGCATTTTCTCCACGGTAAAAATCGTATCAGAGTAGGAGAAAACACGTGCCGTGATGCCACGTCGTGCAGGGGATAACTGCACACGCTCAGGCAAAACTCCAAACTTTAGATTTTTAGGAAAATGGTTGATTAAGTATGAAAGAAAATCAGTTATGTTGAATGGCCATATCCCTCGGCTAGGTGGATCAGCTAGTCCACAGTTAAAACTATATTTATACGCAGCAGAAAATACTTTGGTTCAATTAACTTGACACCCTAAATGAGCATAAGTATCCCCGGGGGACGACTTATACGTGCATGACTCTAAGGTGAATATAATAGGTATGAAAAATAGTATTTTACGTTGAGGAAAAGTAGTGTCTTTGATTTAGGAACATGTTATGCATGGGCGTACATATAATAATACTTTTAGGTTTTAAAATATCTAACATGCAACCTAGCATAAATCCTTCCCATAAGCAAGTAACCAACCTCAAATAGGCAAACACAGCAGTTTAAATTCATATTCAGCATCACAAAAAGCCACCAGTGGGCGCCAACAACCTGACACGAACCCACTGGCGAGTATGTATGTCTATACAGAAGAGTAAAGAACTACCTCACAACAAACGGGGATCAGCAATCTCAGCTACCCTAGAGGCCACCAACAAGCCCCTCCAAAGAACTAGCCACTGAACAGGCTACAACCTGGACATGAGGCATTCAAGAAAAGAACACCTCAGAAAGGAAACAATCAAAAGTAAATAGAGCAATTGGTTAATGAGCAATAAGATGAAGGGGTACCAAACCGGCAACAAACTACCATAAGTAAAAGAAAAAGTGAATGACAGAAGGAAAAGAGTACAGTATAAAACACCGCAGAGCACACCAAGTGCGAGCAATAAAACCAATTTGCCTTACCAAGAGAGAGCCTGCAACAACACCAAGACATATATATATGCCAAAGGAAAGGGGTAGACATAAACAGGAAAGGGACTAACAGTCCTAGCACGTGGGTAAGCGGCAGTGGTCAAAACATGGGTCTGAATGCATAACCAGAATCAAACCCAAAAAGGGCTAAGCGGTCAAACAGTGGCAGCTTTAGGGTCCCACACACACCAACCCAAACCGGGGCAAAAGGCGGTGGCCACAACTCTCCACATAAAACCACCCCTCCAGAGGCCACCAAAACTCCACCACCTGCCACAACCCAAGAGTCGGCATGCAGAAAAAAATTAGCCGAACACCCAATGCCCCACTCCTAGGGAAAAGTCCCACTAACAGTCCTAAGAAACACATGAACCCAAGGCAAAAATGTCGGGTCCAACCGACGCGGCCTTGCACGCCTAACCAAAACCAACCCCGAGTCTCCCTGACCCCAAAACAAGGGCAGCACCCAGTGTCGACACGATGTGTCGACACCTCTGCGGCCGGTGTCGACACAAGGTGTCGACACTACCGCTGCGGGTGTCGACACCAAGTGTCGACACCACTGCGGCCGGTGTCGACACAAGGTGTCGACACCCCGACTGGCCGGTGTCGACACCAAGTGTCGACACCCTGACAGGCTGGTGTCGACACCAAGGTGTCGACACCCCGACTGGCTGGTGTCGACACCAAGGTGTCGACACCCCGACTGGCTGGTGTCGACACCAAGGTGTCTACACCCTGACTGGCTTCAGGCGCCAGATCCAGCACACAACCAGGAACGAAAACAAGGGTTCTCTCTCTCCCTAGAGTACAACATCCACCGGCAATGGCAGCTACTCGACCTAAACCGAACCAAAACCGCCCCTAAAAGACACAATCTCTCGGAAAACTGAGATTTAACTGGAACTTTCTACACTAACCACAGTATGATCGGGCACAAACACTAGCTTACACCTAAGATCTAAACAAGAAAGAGATAAAAATTAGCTCAAAAGAAAGACAAAGATCAGCTTTGGCAAGGATGAGGGGACATCACTTGCCTCAATACCAGAAAAGCTTGGCCGGCGGCGTCCCCCACTCTCGGATCTAGCCGCATAGCACCAGCTGAGGAGCAGAAAGAGTGCAGATCCAGGCGAGGGCAGTCCAGATCCACTCTCGAAACCAATATCCGACCGCAAAAACTCCAGGAAAACGGCGTCCGAAGGCTAGGGTAGGCCGGCGATGCTCTTCCTCTCGTACAGGCGACGGGCGACGGCTTCTACCAAGCAAGGAAATAGGAAAAGAACAAGAAGGGCCCTAAAACTGACCCAAGACTATATATACATCAGTTTTAATAATAAACAAACCACAAATCAATAATTATTTACACTCAATAGCAAAACAACCCGAAACACGAAACTTCTCGGAAAAAGACGAAATTCACGCCGCAGCTAAAAACCCACACTACGAACGCAACTACGAAGTCAAAATTAGCATTCGACGAACAAAACCCGAGATAACATCTCCCGAAGCCAAAACACAAGCATTCCCTAAGAGGCCCAACCAAGTCATCAAACAGACTCCGGCTAGCTGGGGAATCTTGCTAACAGGCTACAAACAGGCTACACAGGGCACCCTAAGAGCTAAGAACACGCTCTACAACGACAAAAAGCCGGAAATACGCCATCGTAACGCTAGCCAAAGATCAAATAAAGCACAGAAAAACCGTGGGCGTTACATTCCTTGCCCAACCAGCCCCATTATCGAATCCATACCACTACCCATAAAAAGTTGCAGGTTCAAATAGAGGACTTGTTGAAGAAGGTGTTTATTCGGATGAGTATGAGTCCATGTGCGGCACCATCTCTGCTTGCCCCTAAGAAGGATGGTTCATGGCAAATGTGTGTTGATAGTCGGGTTATCAATAAGATTACCGTCAAGTATAGGTTCGCTATCCCACATTTAGATGACCTCGTGGATGATTTAGCTGGCGTAACTATATTTTCTAAGTTAAATCTTAGGAGTAGTTATCACCAAATTAGGATCCGTGAGGGAGATTAATGGAAGACTGCGTTTAAATCTAAGGATGGGTTATATGAGTGGCTTATGATGCCCTTTGGGTTATCCAATGCCCCCAGCACCTTCTCCCAGATGATGACACACGTATATCGGCCGTACTTGGGAAAGTTTGTGGTAGTCTATTTCAATGACATCCTAGTCTATAGCTCCTCCACTGCCGAGCTCATCTCCCACCTGAGAGTGACACTTTCCACCTTGAGGAAGGAAATTATATTCCTTAACCTTAAGGAGTGCATATTCTATGTTTTTGAGGTAGAGTTTCTAGGTTATATAGTCGGGTCTGAGGGAATTCGAGTTGATCCTAGAAAGGTTCAGGTGATTAAGGACTGGCCCGAGCCGACTAGCCTACGAGAGATGCGTAGTTTCCATGGTTTGGATACTTTCTATCGCTGCTTCATACGAGACTTTAGTAGCATTATGGAACCTATTAGCGACTGCATGAAGAAGGGGGAGTTCACTTGGACGAAGTACGCCACCTTTGCCTTCCAACGTATTAAGAAGCACATACTGAGGCACCGGTGTTACGTCTACCTGACTTCACAAATGTCTTTGAGCTTACCTGTGACGCGTCAGGGGTGGGAATAAGAGGTTTTTTAAGTCAAGAGGGTCACCCAGTCAGTTATTTCAGTGAGAAACTAGCGGACTCTAAATTGAATTATTCGAACTATGATAGAGAGTTTTATGTCGTTATTAGATGTTTGCATCATTGGAGGCACTATCTCCTCTCCAAGGAGTTTGTGATCCTCTCCGATCATGATGCTTTGCGTTTCATAAATGGTCAGCATAAAATCAGTCTGCATCACGCTATGTGGGAAGCTTTCTTAAAAGAGTACACGTTTAGTCTTAAACACCTTAAGGGGTCTGACAACATAGTTGTTGATGCACTTAGTCGCCTTACCCTTATGTTGTCTACCATGCAAGTCAGTGTCGTAGGATTCGAACGAGTCATGGATGAATATGCCACTTGCCCAGATTTCCATGAGGTGTATTTCTCCGCCCATGATAGCTCTCCAACGACCATATCCGTATTTGTTATTAGGGACGGTTATCTTTTTAGGCACGGGAAGTTGTGTATTCCCCGATCCTCCTTACGATACCACATTATTTCGGAATTACATAGCGGAGGTCTGAGTGGATACCTTGGAAGGGATAAGAGCATTACACTCGTTGAGGAGATATTTTACTGGCCTAAACTTAAAGCGATGGTTCGAGGGATAGTGAGTAGTTGTCGTACATGTCAAGTATCTAAGGGCACTAAATCCAATGTTGGGTTATACACCCCTCTACTGATTCCTTTCGTACCATGGGAAGACATGAGCATGGATTTCTTGTTAGGCCTTCCCACTACTCTTCGTCGACAGGACTCCATTTTTGTAGTTGTGGATAGGTTTTCTAAAATGCCATGCTTTATCCCATGTAGCAGGACCAACGACGCATCTCACGTAGCTAAGTTATATTTTAGAGAGGTCGTTAGTCATCGCGGAGTGCCGAAGACAATTGTCTTGGATAGGGACGTGAAATTCACAAGCAATTTTTGGAAACTCTATGGATTTTAATGGGGAGCAAATTATTATTTTCCGCTGCCTATCACACGCAAACCGATGGGTAGACGGAAGTAGTCAATCAGAGTTTGGGGAATCTTCTAAGATGTCTTGTGAGTGATCATAAGGGCACTTGGGATCTACTTCTTCGCCATGCATAATTGGCTTACAATAACTCTAAGAATTAGTCCACAGGTATGTCCCCTAACGAGATTGTTCACGGGTATAAGGCTCCTGCGGCACTTGACTTGGTTTCGTTACCACCAACTTATAAAGCAAGTCAACTTGCACAATCCTTTGCCCAACAAATTCATGACTTGCACGCACATATTCGAACAACCTTGGCCTCCCAATATGAATCCTATCAAACACATGCTAATCAATGTTGAAGAGTGTCACACTTTAAAGTCGGCGATCAAGTCTTAGTTCACCTAGTTCCCGAGCGACTACCAACTGACACCGTTAAAAAGTTAGCTCCATAGCACGCCTGCCCCTTCCGGATTATAAAGAAACTAGGTGATAATGCTTTTGTCTTTGATTTGCCTGATCATTGGGGGTGTTTCACGCATTTTTAATGTCTCAGATTTGACGATGTTTGTTTCGCCTCCACAAGAGTTGACTTCTTTGTCGTCTTCTCCTTCCACTAAACACTATATCGGTTTGGGGAGTGGTAGTACGGATGATCACTCTCCTCTGGTCTCCACAGGTTTAGCATCGGATGATAAGTTGCCTTCTTTTATTCCCACTGCTGACATGTTTCCAAGATTTCCCAAAACCTTTCTAATACCAGATATGATACTTGATGCTGAGCTACTCCCTATTTCCGATGGTGCTACCCGGCACTTCTCATCCATTGGCATGACATCCCTCCTTCCAACGACTCATGGGTACTCGAGACAAAGCTTTGACAATTGGATACCGCTCTTCTCCACTGCTATCTCCTGGACCACGCCTCGGAGATACGTGACTTTGAGCGGGGGAGGATTGATGCCGCGACCACTCCACCACCACTTGAAGATGATCCGGATGCCAAAATGCTACAACGTAAAGATTTCAGGCGACATGATGACTCCTTGGCCTCTAACGAAATACAACGTTACAACCTCCGCACGTGGCACGCGAAGCCTACTTAAAGACTTATTTGAAGACCATTTCAATTACTTTAAATGCTTTATTTAATTTAGAACATGTAATATTTTAATTTCTTGCACATTACTTTTGGTGTGCGTATAAACAGTTTGGTGTGCTATTAACCATCCAGATTGATGAGGTTTCATCTCAATCTTGGATGGTTGGATCTATTTTGTAACTCTTATATATAGGAGGCTTATTAAGTAAATTTGAGATGAAAAAAGAAAACCCTAAAATCAGCCTTCTCTATGAGAAATTCGGCCTTGGCTTGTGACTAGCCGCCACCCCCCTTGCTTCCCTCTTCTCTATTCCGGCCTCTCCTCTCATGGAACTTCCTGCGTGGTTTCTTGGTGCGACTCCAAGGAAGAAGGACGGCAACCCCACTCGGTGTGATGCTGGTGGATCCTTTCGGTGCGACGCCGGTGGAAATCATGGAGAGAGTTATTCTCCCGCAAGTTATCAAGTGTGTTTTCTACCAACAGGTTGGGTAATCTCTTCCCCTCCTCTATTGTTTCTTCTTTTTTGATTTATGGAGGTTGAACCATCGTGTTCTCCATGATTTTAAATTTCAATCATTGGCAAATCTCTGAATAAAATTGTTCTTGTCTGTGTTTCCATTTTTCGGACCGGGTAGGTCCATTTTTCTTGAGCGGATCTTGGCCTATAGCCTTGGTCTTGCCCTCAAAAAGGATTGACATGTAACGCCCCGAAACTCAAAAGAGCGATGGGAGGAGTTTTAGGCCAAATTTGGAATTTGGCAGGGGGCAGACGGCCTGGGACACAGATGTGTCCCAGGGTGTGTCAGGCTCGAGCCGATGATTTAGCCGAGAGGTCGACGAATATTGGAGTCGACGATCGTCGAACAGCGAACATAGCCTGAGACATGGGCGTGTCTCAGGGCGTGTCAAGCTTGTGTCGACAATCGGCCCAGGAAGTTGACATTTTCGCTCGACGATGTGTCGAGACAGGGAACACGGCCTAGGACACGGGCATGTCCAAGGCTGTGCCGGGTCGTCGACGAACTGCGCTCGACGAAGTGTCGAGACAGTGAACACGGCCTGGAGCCCAAGCGTGTTTAGGTTTCACACGGGCGTGTCAAATAGGACACGGGCGTGTCCAAGACCCGTGTGAGTCTTGGGTTTGTGTTAGTCCTGTGTTGATGGGGGAACACGCCCGGGAACACGGGCTTGTACTGGCTGACATGGGCGTGTCAGGTCGAACACGGGCGTGTCAGATGCCCGTGTGTTTTTCGAGACGTGTCGATTTTGACGGCGAATGAGCTACACGGCCCTGGACACGGGCATGTCGCAGGCCGTGTTCAGCCCAGGTTTTACACTTCAGCTACGGATCATAGCTGTTCGTTTCCTTATTTTGGGATCCGACGGTTGGGGATTGTTCCTACTGTGATATACCCGAGATTGGGCATTTGAAACCCTCATTTCACTTGAGTGGTTCTCTTTCTAAGTCTAGAGAGAGGGGAGAGCAAAGGAGGAAGAAGAAGCCTAGATCCGATCACCGACGGAGCTTCGGAGCACCAAATCGCGAACCGACTTCGGATCTTCGGAGGCAAGGAGAGTGCGGTGCTTTTCATCCGCTTACATTTCCATGGCACCAAGGAAGAACGCTAGGGTAATGATTCTCTACTTGAGCATGTGAAGCTCTACTTATTTTGCATAGGGAAGCCCGCTCACGCGAGTTTGAGGCGTTCCTTCGGGTAGACATGAATAGTCCCTATTGTGAACATGTAGAGTCCGTAATCGAGAACGGATATAGGCATGATGTGTGAAGCATACCCAGACAAGTTGGTCTGGATCGGTGATTTTGCATTGCATAAATGGCCGGAGAAGACTCCATGCGAATGTTTGTTTTTCGGGTTTTCTACGTGGTAGATTGCACTAGGGAGCCTTGGAGATTAACTCCAAGGTGCACCCGGAAAACTGGGCAGATGCATGGTTCTGCCAATATGGTGGCCTGAGAGCCAACCTGAATATAACTGGGTTATGTGATTGTATGGGAGATACGGGACTCGGGGAATCTTAACCCGCGCAGACGACTTAATTGACGTTGCGGTGTGAGCAACGGGTCAGGTGGAACCATACCCGATCTATGTCGTTCGGTTAAAGAGACCTAAAGTTACTTGACACTTACCATTGGCATAGATGGAGGGTCTTAGGCAGTGGCCAGAAAGACCAGTTGCTCACGAGATATTGCCGTCCTGGGGGCGGTGGTGAGTCGGCAGACTTTGACCATGATCACCGAGAATGTGCCCAGAGAGCATGGGGTGTGTGGCCGTGCATGCCTGCACCTGTGATGTAGTGTTATTACATTACTATTTGGTTATGCTAATAAAGTGCAGGGAAGGAGCATCGCCGCCCCGAGTTCGGGGGCGGGATCGTTATAATTTGGTCAGCATAGCTGACCGTTGCTTTTGTTTGCCACCGTGCGGTGGATTGTTGCTTGTAGGTGCTGCGGAGCCAAGTGGTAAATAGCGGACTAAAGCCCAGGTTGCTGAGCTAGCCCTCGAAGGCCTAATTTTGAGTGTTTTCTTTTACTCATGTATGGCCGGCCTGCGTGCCGAAGTTTGAAAAACATGTAATTTGAGGAATACAATTATGAGGCCATAAGGCCAGTACTTGTGTATTTGTACTTCATTCCTATTATCTTTGTAGTGGATATTCATGCTAGTGTTGGGTTCTTTATTAATGCAACAATTTTAATTTCTTCCGCTAGAATGCTCTGTGTAGGACGTTGATATCTGTTGGATGGTTTCCATTGAGTAACCACCCGGTCAGTCTATGGTATATGGAATCGGTCCCCGGCTGGACCTACTGCTGTATGTTATATGACGGATAGGGGGTGTTACAATTTGGTATCAGACTACTGGTTTCGGTCGGGCTTAAGATGAATTTCTGTACAAATTCTTTTTAAGGGGTTGTGAGCACCTGTGTGTGCGTCATCGTTATAAACTGCAAAAGAACCCATGAATGTCCTCTTAGGAATGAAAAATACACGTGTTTGAGGAACCTGCACGTTCCTACGATTGCGTTTCATAATTTTGTTTGGTTGCTTAACGGTGTTTTGCACCACTATAGGTGACCAGAAGTGGTGTTGGGCCGTCGGATTGCCGAGTTTCTGAGGCTAGTAGTGCACCAAATGATGCTCCTCCAACACCTCCATCGGCTGAAACCATACGATTGGTGGCCGAAGCAGTGTTTCTCATGATCAATGCTCAGCCTGTAAGGCAAATGCAGCAGCCCGCTCCTGCGATGGAGCCGGTACCTCTTCTAGAGGTTGAGCCGGGAAGAGTGCAGCAGGTAGTAGTGGAGCCGTTGGTGCCAAGGACGGAAACTGAGAGACAGCTCAAACATGTCATGAGCTTTAATCCTCCGGTATTCTCGGGGTTGGGAACCCCATCTCAATCTGAAGACTGGCTCTCCCGTGTGAAGAGAGTCTTTACGGCGACGGAGACGGATGTACAACCCCGTATCTGGTCGAGCGGGATCCTCCCCAAACGGCGCACTCGGGACGTACTATGAGCGGCGTTTTGGGGCAGCCCCGTTCGAGCTCATGCGAGCACTCGTGCACGCATGCGGAGATTTTGCGTGTACATAGTTTTTACAGATGAGGGTTGATTTTGTAATACATATATATATATATATATACATATATATACATATATATATATATATATATATATATATATATATATATATATATTTATATATTTATATATTTAGATATATGTGTGTGTGTGGATGGAGTGAGGGGGGGGGGAGAAAAAGGATCGGGTACAGCTGTATGGGGAGAGGGGACAGCAGGAGGATGACAAAAAGAAAGAAAATAAAAGAAGAGAGAAAAAGAGGAAGAGAAGCAGAGGTGGGATCGGGATTTAGGGGGCGGCAGCTAGGGTTCGGCCGGGGACTAGCAGCAGCACCGCCGCCCCCGCGCGATCCCCTCTCCCGGGGACTAGCAGCAGCACCGCCGCCCCCGCGCGATCCCCTCTCCCGTGGACTAGCAGCAGCACCGCCGCCCCCGCGCGGTCCTCTCTCCCGTCGACCAGCAGCAGCCCCGCCGCCCCCGCGCATCTCCCTCCGGCCGTCTACAGCGGCAAGCCCGCCCCCTCTTCATCTCCCTCCGGCCGCCTATTTCTCCGGCTGCCAACAGCAGCAGCCACGCCGCCCCCTCTTCTCCTTCCCGTCGGCCAGCAACAGCAGCAGCCCGAGCCGCTCCTACTTCTGTCTAGGCCGCCGCCGCCGGCAAACAGCAAGCCCACCCCCTCTCTTTTACTCTCTCTCTTCGTCGCCGCCGCCTAGGGAAAAGCGAGGCCGGCCGGGAGCTCCTCTCCCGGCACCGCCTACAGCGAGGCCGGCCGGGAGCTCCTCTCCCGGCGCTGCCTACAGCTAGGTCGACCGGGAGCTCCTCTCCCGGCACCGTTTGGAGCTAGGCCAGTCGGGACCAGCTTCCCCGACGCCGCCTGAAGTCGTGGAGGCCGGGATTGACTTCCTCGGTGTCACGTGGAGCACGGTCGGCCTTGGAGAGGCTCGACCATGGAGGGGAAAAGTCATTTGGAGCTTTCAACAGTTAACGGTGGTCGGATCCGGGCACGGACAACCACTACGGATGCTAGACGTGGAGCCTCGGGCAATGAGCGCGGTTGCGGCCCCGCCAAACACGCGTCAAGGGTAACGAAATTTCTACTTGGGCAGGTGAAGCCCTCAGTTTCCATATTTGCATGGAAGCCCCTCTCCACCAACGGGTGGACGAAGGGAGCTCTCCGACGGGTTGACGTGTACGTCCCCGCAATTAACTGTATTAGCACCCGGAAGCGTGAGTACGGGTTTAGGCATGCTGTGTGAAGCCCATCCGGACGTGTGAGCCGGATTGGTGATGTTCTGGGGATCCTGGAGAAGACTCCGAGGATGTTGTATATTTTCCATTTGCAGGGAATGCGCACCATAGCCCCGAAAAAGGGGTACACGCAATATGTTCGGCCAGCTTATGTTGACCAACTGGCGTTTAGCTGACCGCCGCTTGTCGAGACGTTGACGTACAGGTGTTGCAGTACCAGGCGGGGAGTAGCGGGCTTAAGCCCAAGCTTGTGCCGGCCCTCGAAGGCCTTTTTTATTTATATGCCGGCCTGCGTGCCGAAGTATGGAATTCATATTCCTGTAATATTCTTTTAATATCTGTGATGCTCTGAGGATGTGTAGGTTTCTTCTTTTTATTAGGCAGGCGGTGTTCTCGAGAACCGCTCGCCCCGTAGGGGCCCCGAGGTATAGTTGCCGGGAAGCCCCTCATGGCCTGTTGACAGCCAGTCAGAATAGCGGAATTACGTTGTTAGTGGCCCAGTTTGGGCAGCATGTCGTGGCATTGCTCGGCGAGTTTGCGCCATCAGTAGGGCGGGTGAGGAGCATTTTTGTGTAGACCCAAGGAGACACATCTGGATAGGAGAGAGTTGTTCTTGAGATCCTCCTTAGATGTTCCGGTCGGCCAAGAGCGCCCTCCGAAGGTGTCTTAGCTCAGCCTTTGGCTTGGGAGGGGAAGAGTTTGTTAATCTTCCGGGTATGCGGTGGGTCCTCCACGCTGAGACCTTGGGTCTGTCCCTTGTGTTCCTAATCTTGTGCCTAGATCGTTCGCTTGAGGGTAGTAGGTGCGCGGTCACCCCTCTTTTGGGACCCCGAACTCCACAGAAGTCAATTTTGGCTTCAACAGTTATGGTGCGGTGAGCGTGGAGAGTGACCAGTACAGAAAAACTCAGTCGAACGTCGTGGCTATTGAATAGGAACCAAGTGACGACCAGGGTCAGGTGATGAAAGAAGTCCCCTCCCATTCCCCTTTTGTCGGTAGGATGTTCGATCCTGGAGATCAAAACGTACCTTAGGGAGAATATTATATGATCGACCCTCGTTCTCAGGAGGGTGGATGTAGCTGGTAGATGTGCCCCGTAGTGGGTAGAGATTGACCGGGTAGAGCTACCCCGAGCGCGGCTCGGCCCCAGGTAGACCCGCTGCCTGGCTCCTACTAGCTGGCAGGTCCGTAGGCTCGCCTGTGGGGGAGAGGTCCTGGTTCTTGGTTCTGCACTACCCCGAGCGCGGCTCGGCCCCAGGTAGACCCGCTGCCTGGCTCCTACTAGCTGGCAGGTCCGTAGGCTCGCCTGTGGGGGAGAGGTCCTGGTTCTTGGTTCTGCACTACCCCGAGCGCGGCTCGGCCCCAGGTAGACCCGCTGCCTGGCTCCTACTAGCTGGCAGGTCCGTAGGCTCGCCTGTGGGGGAGAGGTACTGGTTCTTGGTTCTGCACTACCCCGAGCGCGGCTCGGCCCCAGGTAGACCCGCTGCCTGGCTCCTACTAGCTGGCAGGTCCGTAGGCTCGCCTGTGGGGGAGAGGTCCTGGTTCTTGGTTCTGCACTACCCCGAGCGCGGCTCGGCCCCAGGTAGACCCGCTGCCTGGCTCCTACTAGCTGGCAGGTCCGTAGGCTCGCCTGTGGGGGAGAGGTACTGGTTCTTGGTTCTGCACTACTCCGAGCGCGGCTCAGCCCCAGGTAGACCCGCTGCCTGGCTCCTACTAGCTGGCAGGTCCGTAGGCTCGCCTGTGGGGGAGAGGTCCTGGTTCTTGGTTCTGCACTACCCCGAGCGCGGCTCGGCCCCAGGTAGACCCGCTGCCTGGCTCCTACTAGCTGGCAGGTCCGTAGGCTCGCCTGTGGGGGAGAGGTCCTGGTTCTTGGTTCTGCACTACCCCGAATGCGGCTCGGCCCCAGGTAGACCCGCTGCCTGGCTCCTACTAGCTGGCAGGTCCGTAGGCTCGCCTGTGGGGGAGAGGTACTGGTTCTTGGTTCTGCACTACCCCGAGCGCGGCTCGGCCCCAGGTAGACCCGCTGCCTGGCTCCTACTAGCTGGCAGGTCCGTAGGCTCGCCTGTGGGGGAGAGGTCCTGGTTCTTGGTTCTGCACTACCCCGAGCGCGGCTCGGCCCCAGGTAGACCCGCTGCCTGGCTCCTACTAGCTGGTAGGTCCGTAGGCTCGCCTGTGGGGGAGAGGTACTGGTTCTTGGTTCTGCACTACCCCGAGCGCGGCTCGGCCCCAGGTAGACCCGCTGCCTGGCTCCTACTAGCTGGCAGGTCCGTAGGCTCGCCTGTGGGGGAGAGGTCCTGGTTCTTGGTTCTGCACTACCCCGAGCGCGGCTCGGCCCCAGGTAGACCCGCTGCCTGGCTCCTACTAGCTGGCAGGTCCGTAGGCTCGCCTGTGGGGGAGAGGTCCTGGTTCTTGGTTCTGCACTACCCCGAGCGCGGCTCGGCCCCAGGTAGACCCGCTGCCTGGCTCCTACTAGCTGGCAGGTCCGTAGGCTCGCCTGTGGGGGAGAGGTCCTGGTTCTTGGTTCTGCACTACCCCGAACGCGGCTCGGCCCCAGGTAGACCCGCTGCCTGGCTCTACTAGCTGGCAGGTCCGTAGGCTCGCCTGTGGGGGAGAGGTACTGGTTCTTGGTTCTGCACTACCCCGAGCGCGGCTCGGCCCCAGGTAGACCCGCTGCCTGGCTCCTACTAGCTGGCAGGTCCGTAGGCTCGCCTGTGGGGGATAGGTTTGGTTTATGGGTGATAGGTTAGGATAGGTTAGGATATGTTAGGTTAGGTTTGTGGAATCGTCATCGGCACCCCGAGCTCGGCTCGGCCCCAGGTAGACCCGCTGCGCAGGCTCTCATCTCGCTGGCAGGTCCGTAGGCTCGCCTATGGGGGATAGGTTTTGGTTGTGGAATCGTCATCGGCACCCCGAGCTCGGCTCGGCCCCAGGTAGACCCGCTGCGCAGGCTCTCATCTAGCTGGCAGGTCCGAAGGCTCGCCTGTGGGGGAGAGGTCCTGGTTCTTGGTTTTGGGATAGGTGTATGTTTATAACAGATGAAAGTTCTTTATATATTGAAAGATAAATATACATACTAGTCAACGAACATGACTCGACCAAAAGTAATTCTCGGTATAATATGATATACGACTCAGACTACGTGACGACAACAGATAACTATCATAAAATGTATTTGTTAAGTAATTCTGCCAGCTAAGGATTTTAAATGTCTTATCGTATGCGGACAATCTTCAATAGTTACTGATTATAGATACATGTGTTGTATTATTCTTCCTGCTGCTTAAGGGTTCTTACAAGCTCGTGTGTCTAGATTATGGAATAATGTTTTAAACATTTCGTTTTACAGATTCTCAGCAGCGCTAGATTCACCTATTATTATCTTTGATAAAGCGGTTGCGTATTCCTCATCATCATCATCATCTAGTATTTCAACATCCATATAGAACATATCAGTGAATTCATCTATGGGATTAGCAAAGGTTGCAGTGATGGGAACTATAAGAGTAATTATTGGTCGTGTTAATAAGTCATTATATGATTGATCTCTACCTGTCCATGTTGATCAAGCTGGTATGCTAAGATTTATCGGTCCATCTATACCTTTACCTGCTCCTGCTTTTAAATCCTCATTCTATGCTAGTTTCTAATCAATTTTGCTACTTGTTATATCACCGTTACAGAAAGAGATTCAAAAAGAATAATTGTGTTTATAAAACGTACGCCCATCTGAACATATTCAAGATAGTGAGTTGTTTCTGATCTAAGCCCTGGTGTGGAGCTCCCTTTATCTCCAAGTGAGCTTTTCTCTAAAATTTCTCTTTGGGTCGGCTCCCACTCGCCGGATACTTGGGGTTGGACATTTCTTTCCGAGCTTGTGCCAACCTCGAAAAGAGCGGGGATTGTGTACAACCCCGTATCCGGTCGAGCGGGATCCTCCCCAAACGGCGCACTCGGGACGTACTATGAGCGGCGTTTTGGGGCAGCCCCGTTCGAGCTCATGCGAGCACTCGTGCACGCATGCGGAGATTTTGCGTGTACAGAGTTTTTACAGATGAGGGTTGATTTTGTAATACATATATATATATATATATATATATATATATATACATATATATACATATATATATACATATATATATACATATATATATATTTATATATTTATATATTTAGATATATGTGTGTGTGTGGATGGAGTGAGGGGGGGGGAGAAAAAGGATCGGGTACAGCTGTATGGGGAGAGGGGACAGCAGGAGGATGACAAAAAGAAAGAAAATAAAAGAAGAGAGAAAAAGAGGAAGAGAAGCAGAGGTGAGATCGGGATTTAGGGGGCGGCAGCTAGGGTTCGGCCGGGGACTAGCAGCAGCACCGCCGCCCCCGCGCGATCCCCTCTCCCGGGGACTAGCAGCAGCACCGCCGCCCCCGCGCGATCCCCTCTCCCGTGGACTAGCAGCAGCACCGCCGCCCCCGCGCGGTCCTCTCTCCCGTCGACCAGCAGCAGCCCCGCCGCCCCCGCGCATCTCCCTCCGGCCATCTACAGTGGCAAGCCCGCCCCCTCTTCATCTCCCTCCGGCCGCCTATTTCTCCGGCCGCCAACAGCAGCAGCCACGCCGCCCCCTCTTCTCCTTCCCGTCGGCCAGCAATAGCAGCAGCCCGAGCCGCTCCTACTTCTGTCCAGGCCGCCGCCGCCGGCAAACAGCAAGCCCGCCCCCTCTCTTTTACTCTCTCTCTTCGTCACCGCCGTCTAGGGCAAAGCGAGGCCGGCCGGGAGCTCCTCTCCCGGCGCCGCCTACAGCGAGGCCGGCCGGGAGCTCCTCTCCCGGCGCTGCCTACAGCTAGGTCGACCGGGAGCTCCTCTCCCGGCGCCGTTTGGAGCTAGGCCAGTCGGGACCAGCTTCCCCGACGCCGCCTGAAGTCGTGGAGGCCGGGATTGACTTCCTCGGTGTCACGTGGAGCACGGTCGGCCTTGGAGAGGCTCGACCATGGAGGGGAAAAGTCATTTGGAGCTTTCAACAGTTAACGGTGGTCGGATCCGGGCACGGACAACCACTACGGATGTTAGACGTGGAGCCTCGGGCAATGAGCGCGGTTGCGGCCCCGCCAAACACGCGTCAAGGGTAACGAAATTTCTACTTGGGCAGGTGAAGCCCTCAGTTTCCATATTTGCATGGAAGCCCCTCTCCACCAACGGGTGGAGGAAGGGAGCTCTCCGACAGGTTGACGTGTACGTCCCCGCAATTAACTGTGTTAGCACCCGGAAGCGTGAGTACGGGTTTAGGCATGCTGTGTGAAGCCCATCCGGACATGTGAGCCGGATTGGTGATGTTCTGGGGATCCCGGAGAAGACTCCGAGGATGTTGTATATTTTTCATTTGCAGGGAATGCGCACCATAGCCCCGAAAAAGGGGTACACGCAATATGTTCGGCCAGCTTATGTTGACCAACTGGCGTTTAGCTGACCGCCGCTTGTCGAGACGTTGACGTACAGGTGTTGCAGTACCAGGCGGGGAGTAGCGGGCTTAAGCCCAAGCTTGTGCCGGCCCTCAAAGGCCTTTTTTATTTATATGCCGGCCTGCGTGCCGAAGTATGGAATTCATATTCCTGTAATATTCTTTTAATATCTGTGATGCTCTGAGGATGTGTAGGTTTCTTCTTTTTATTAGGCAGGCGGTGTTCTCGAGAACCGCTCGCCCCGTAGGGGCCCCGAGGTATAGTTGCCGGGAAGCCCCTCATGGCCTGTTGACAGCCAGTCAGAATAGCGGAATTACGTTGTTAATGGCCCAGTTTGGGCAGCATGTCGTGGCATTGCTCGGCGAGTTTGCGCCATCAGTAGGGCGGGTGAGGAGCATTTTTGTGTAGACCCAAGGAGACACATCTGGATAGGAGAGAGTTGTTCTTGAGATCCTCCTTAGATGTTCCGGTCGGCCAAGAGCGCCCTCCGAAGGTGTCTTAGCTCAGCCTTTGGCTTGGGAGGGGAAGAGTTTGTTAATCTTCCGGGTATGCGGTGGGTCCTCCACGCTGAGACCTTGGGTCTGTCCCTTGTGTTCCTAATCTTGTGCCTAGATCGTTCGCTTGAGGGTAGTAGGTGCGCGGTCACCCCTCTTTTGGGACCCCGAACTCCACAGAAGTCAATTTTGGCTTCAACAACGGAGGAGTGGCAGAAGACCACTATAGCTACGTTCCTGTTGGATGGAGACGCTAGGCTGTGGTGGGATGGTTTGGAGCTACATCTATTGAGAGGAAGGCAACTTACAGACGTCTCGATGGAGGAGTTCTCGAGACTGTTCTTGGCTAGGTACCTCCCTTCGACTCAAAGGATAGCTTTGGATAATGAGTTCCAGAGGTTGGTACAAGGAGAGAGTAGCGTGGATGAGTATCTCCACGAGTTTACCCGATTGGGTCGGTATGCTAGCTCCATCATCACGGATGAGGAGCGCAAGACGAATCGATTCTATGAAGGTTTGAGAGATGACTTGAGGCTACTACTCTTGGGGCCTATGATGCAGGGTTTCTTGACCTTGGTCAACACGGCCTAGTCCTTGGAGAAGGACATGAAGAATGTTCAAGCGAAGAAAATCTTGGGTGATAAGAGGACTGAGTTCAAGGTGCCGGCTAAATCAAAGTCTGGGCACCGTAAGATCTTTAAGAAGGCTAGGACTTCGGGTCCAGCTACTTCCGGTGCTTCTGGGGCGACCACGGGTCGGACCCCGGGTGCATGTTTTACTTGTGGGAAGCTGGGGCACTTTGCCCGTGACTATTGGAGCGGACATCACAAGTCCGAGAGGAAGCTGGGTGTAACTTATGAAGAGAAGGGAAAGACGGTGAAGTCAACCGCATTCCATTATGCTCCGGCTCAACCAAGGGTTTATAATCTTGGCCAACAGGAGGTCATCAAACAAGCGGATGTGGTGACAGGTACGGTTTAATTTGTAGCAAGTTAAATTTCTTTAAATACTTGTTATGCGTATGGCACCTTACCACTGCTTGTTTAGAATTTATTTTGATTTGTGAGTTTCCGGCGAGAGCACTCTTTGATACGGGAGATTCACACTCCTTCTTGTCCGAAGGATTCATATCGCGCATCGGAGTACCTTCTTCGATGGCGAAGGACAAGTTGGATGTGTTGTTACTGAATGGGTGTTCGATGCGCGCGGATAAAATTTGCAGTGTTAAGATTCACATTGGGAATCAAGAGTTCGATCTGCAAGCGTCGTTACTACAGCTGGTGGAGTTCGACGTTATATTTGGCATGGACTGGCTCTCGGAGCAGCAAGACTATATTGATTGCGGTCGCAAGGAAGTCAAGTTGGGAGCAAGTCGTGAGACGAATTTTACGGGCTTGAAAGGGTAGATCAAAACGTTGATGTCTGCTCTTCAGGTGGTGAAGGTAGTTCGTGTTGGTGCAGAGCTGTTCTTTACACTAGTGGAGGTTGTAAAGCCGAAGCCTACGTTGGATAGTATTTCAGTGGTATCAGAGTACCCTAATGTGTTCCCTAGCGATCTTCCTGGAGCCCCGCCTCAACGGGAGATAGATTTCACGATTGGGCTAGTGCCAGGTACAAAACCTGTGTCACGATCCCCGTATCGGCTAGCACCTAAAGAAATGGCGGAACTGAAGGTGCAACTTCAGGAGTTATTGGGGAAAGGGTTTGTGCATCCAAGTTCGTCGCCTTGGAGCGCATTGGTCCTCTTTGTTAAGAGGAAGGACGGGCGCTTGAGACTTTGTATTGATTATCGGGAGTTAAACAAGCTAACGAAAAAGAACAAGTACCCGATCCCAAGGATTGATGATCTATTTGATCAGTTAGTCGGGTCGACAGTGTATTCTAAGTTGGATCTCAAGTCTGGTTACTATAAGCTGAGGATAAGGGAGAGTGATATCCCTAAGACAACGTTCAATACAAGATACATGCATTATGAGTTTACGGTCATGCTGTTTGGGCAGACCAATGTGCCGTTGGTGTTCATGGGTTTGACGAACAGGACTTTCTGGGAGTACTTGGACCATTTTGTGATCGTCTGCATCGACGATATTTTGGTGTACTCGCAGAGTGAGGAAGATCACTTCAAGCATCTTCATTTGGTTTTGGAGACGCTAAGGAGGAATCAATTGTACGCCAAGTTCTCGAAATGCGAGTTTTGGTTATCGTCAGTGGCGTTCCTCGGTCATATAGTGAGTGTGGAAGGTATTGCAGTCGATTCGGCAAAGATTGTTGCGATATAAGAGTGGTCTGTGCTTTCTACGGTGGCGGAAGTCCGGAGCTTTCTGGGGCTTGCCGGCTATTATAGGCACTTCATGGAGAACTTCTCACGGATAGCGTTACCTCTCACTACTTTGATGAGGAAGGACCAGAAGTTTGTTTGGACGCCGGAGTGTACGCGAGCTTTTGAGGAGTTGTAGTGTCGGTTGACCATGGCGCCTGTGCTGAGTTCGCTGAGTGGGACCGAAGGTTTTTAAATTTATAGCGATGCTTCAGGCAGTGGTTTGGGTTGCGTGCTACTGCAACATGGAAGCGTTATAGCGTATGTCTCGAGACAACTGAAAGTGCACGAGAGGAATTATCCGGTCCATGACTTGGAGTTAGCGGCCGTGACTTTTGCCTTGAAGCTGTGGAGGCACTACTTGTATGGGGTAAGGTTCGATATCTATACCGATCATAAGAGACTGAAGTATTTGCTGGATGAGAAAGATCTGAACATGCGGCAGCGTAGGTGGATAGAGTTCCTGGGGGACTATACATTCAAGATCCACTACGTGCCTGGTAAAGGCAATGCGGTTGCGGACGCGTTGAGCTGTCGGCCCCAGCTCAAGCCAATTGGCTGTCGGTCCATGACGAGCGGTTGGTTCGGGAGTTAGAGGCGTTGGAGATCTCTTGCGTAGACAATAAATCAAGTGTTGAAGCATTATTGAATTGGACTGAAGTCCAATATGACCTGGCTGATCGGATTCGGCAGGCTTTGGATATGGATGGCCACATGAAGCAGATCATGGTTGAAGCTCTGGATGGGTCAAATTCCCAATTCGTTGTGGACGACGGATTACTTTGGAAAGACTGGTCGTCTGTGCGTCCAAAACGTGGGCAATTTGCGGGTGGAATTGTTGTACGAGGCACATCATACCAAGTACTCAATTCACGCGGGGAGCATGAAGATGTACCGCGATGTTAAGAAATTATTCTGGTGGCCAGGACTGAAAAAAGATCTGGTGCTCTACGTGGCAAAGTGTTAAGCTTGCGCCTTGGTGAAAGTGGAGTGCCAAAAGCCAGGAGGATTCTTGAAATCCTTGCCTATTATGGAGTGGAAGTTCGACGACATTACTATCGACTGTGTGCACGGGTTGCCAAGGTCGCAAAAGGGGAATGACGCAATTTGGGTGGTCGTAGATCGTCTAACGAAGGTGTCACATTTCATTCCGCATAGGAAGGATGATCCGGTTGAGAAATTGGCAAAGGTATATGTGGATAATATTGTACGGCTTCATGGTGTGCCACGCAGCATCGTGAGTGACCGAGATGGGCGGTTCACGTCCAATGATTGGAGGCTGGTGCAGTAGATGTTGGGAACAAAACTGAGTTTTAGCACAGCCTTTCATCTGCAAATGGATGGGCAGACCGAGAGGGTCAATAGGACAATGGAAGACACGTTTCGCATGTGTGTCCTGTACTTTGGAAAGCAATGGGAAGATCACCTATACTTGGTGGAATTCGCTTACAACAATAGCTACCAGGCGAGAATTTAAATGGCGCCCTTCGAGACCCTTTATGGTAAAAAATGTCGCACGTCATTGTCCTGGTTGGAAATGGGTGAATCAAAGTTGTATAAGCGACTAGAGGTGGAGGATGCTACTTCTTTGGTGAGAACCATTCGGGAGAGGTTGCTAATCACTCAGGACCGCCAGGCTAAGTACTATAATGCCAAGCATAGCAACGTGGAGTTCACTGTTGGAGATTGGGTGTAGTTGAAGATCAAGCCGTTCAAGGGTGTCTCGCGGGTGCTGCTCTTGAAGAAGCTAAGCCTGAGGTACCTAGGACCGTTTGAGGTTCTGGAGCGGATTGGTGAAGTAGCGTACTGGTTGAAGCTGTCAGTGGAGCTTAGTGGTTTACATGACGTATTCCATATATCGGTTCTACAGAAGGCGGTGCAAGAGCCTACGCAAGTGATCGCGGTCGATCAAGTGCCTATTGATAGTGGGTTGACGATGAAGGTCAAGCCCGTACGTATTGAGGACTCGGAAGTCAAGAGGCTATGCAATAAAGTGATCAGGATGGTCAAGGTCTGTTGGGACAATTGTGGTCGGGAGCAGCCCTCTTGGGAGCGAGAGTAGACTATGCTTGAGGAGTACCCGGAGTTGTTTTGCTCAGGTACCATTTAAGTTTTATGCTTATCTTTCCTTTATGTAATTTCGTGGGTGAAATTCTTTTAAGAGGGGGAGAGTTGTAACGCCCCGAAACTCAAAAGAGCGATGAGAGGCGTTTTTGGCCAAATTTGGAATTTGGCAGGGGGCACACGTCCTGGGACACGGGCGTGTCCCAGGGCGTGTCAGGCTCGAGTCGATGATTTGGCCGAGAGGTCGACGAATATTGGAGTCGACGATCGTCGAGCAGCGAACATGGCCTAAGACACGGGCGTGTCTCAGGGCGTGTCGAGCTTGTGTCGACGATCGGCCCGGGAAGTTGACATTTTCGCTCGACAATGTGTCGAGACTGGGAACACGGCCTAGGTCACGGGCGTGTCCAAGGCTGTGTCATGTGGTCGACGAACTATGCTCGACGAAGTGTCGAGACAGTGAACACGGCCTGGAGCCTAGGCGTGTTCAGGTTTGACACGGGCGTGTCAAATAGGACACGGGCGTGTCCAAGACCCGTGTGAGTCTCGGGTTTATGTTGGTCCTGTGTTGATGGGGGAACACGCCCGGGAACACGGGCATGTACTGGCTGACACGGGCGTGTTAGGTTGAACACGGGCGTGTCGGATGCCCGTGTGTTTTTCGAGATGCGTCAATTTTGATGGCGAATGAGGGACATGGCACTGGACACGATCGTGTCGCAGGCCGTGTTCGACCCAGGTTTTAAATTTCAGCTACAGATCGCAGCCGTTCGTTTCCTTATTTTGGGATCCGACGGTTGGGGGTTGTTCCTACTGGGATATACCCGGGATTTGTCCTTTGAAACCCTCATTTCACTTGAGTGGTTCTCTTTCTAAGTCTAGAGAGAGGGGAGAGCAAAGGAGGAAGAAGAAGCCTAGATTCGGTCACTGGCGGAGCTTCGGAGCTCCAAATCGCGAACCGACTTCGGATCTACGGAGGCAAGGAGAGTGCGGTGCTTTTCATCTGCTTACATTTCCATGACGCTAAGGAAGAATGCTAGGGTAATGATTCTCTACTTGAGCATGTGACGCTCTGTTAGAAAGTAGAGACAAGAAGCGAAAAGACTAGAACAAGAGAATAAACTTTTGAATAATTGAAATTTATTATCCAAAAAAGATATCATTTACAAAGGTATGGCCTCCCTTATATAGAAGGAGGAGATAAGAAAGAGAGTATACAAACAATGTGGGGACTAAACATTTACAGGCTGAGCGGCTAGAATAATGGAGACCGACCAGGCGCGCGGTTAGACAGAATGGGATAACCGCTCGGCAACTCCAGCAGGATAGAACAAGCCGTTAGAGTGAGGACCGCCAGACCGCCCGGGTCTACAAACCGCTGGATCAGACCGCTAAGCCGCTCGGTCTACAAAACCGATGGATCAGACCGCTAAGCCGCCCGGTCTAATACTTTCAACCACTCAACCCCTACAAGCTGGAGCATAGATATCAATCATGCCCAGCTTGTCATCAAATGCGGAAGAATGAAGTAGAAATCGGCTTGGTTGAAGATATCTGCCAACTCCTGTCAGAGGTGACAAAAGGAGTACAAATCTGTTTCTTCAAAATCTCCTCCCGAATGAAGTGACAGTCAACCTCTATAATCTTCGTTCTCTCATGGAAGACCGATTTTCTGGATATGTGTATAGCGGCCTTGTTGTCACAGAACATAGAGGAGGACATTCATATACCTCGCCCAGGTCAAGCATGAGAGCGCCGCAACCACTTTAACTCACACGTAGTTTACGCATACTCCGGTATTCTGCTTCGGCACTGGATCTGGAAACAACAGACTGTTTCTTGCTTTTCCACTACGAGATTACCTCCAACAAAGGTACAGAGAACCTGACGTGGATTTACGATCGCCTTTGTCATCGCAATATAATTGAGTCTGAGTAGGCCTCAACTCTCAGATGGCCATTCTTCTGGAAGAGTACCTCTGCCGTTGCTGCTTTGATATACTCTAAAATCTTCAGGGCGGACTGAAGATGACACCCTGGGAGCTTGCATAAAACTGACTGACCTTTCCTACAGCGTAGGCGATGTCGGGTCTAGTCACCGTGAGATAGATGAGTTTGCCTACCAAAACGTCTGTACCGTGTGACATCAGATAGAGAGGCGATTCACCGTCCACGTTTTGTCTTCTCCAACAGCCATGGGAGATGAGCTGGTTTGGCACCTGTCAAGCCTGCTTCTCGAAGAAGATCAAGGGCATACTTCCCGTTGAGAGAGGACCAAGGAGTCAGGTTTTCCGCGAGATTTCTATCCCCAAAAAGATTTTGGGGGGCCCTATCCTTCGTGACCAGTGCTGACGGAGGGGCTTCTTCGTAGTCCACCCATCTCGGTCATCACAGTAAGGAGAATATCATCCACATATACGGCCAAAACCACCAGTCCGAGGCCGGTTTTGCGAATGAATAAGGAGTGATCGGCCGAACTCCTTTGAAAACCGATGGTTGCCCACAATACCACTAAACTTTTCGAACCATGCCTAGGGCTCTGCTTGAGGCAAAATGGCCTTCTTCAAATGACACACGTGTCTCCCCCTGAGCAACATACCCAGGAGGTTGCTCCATATAGACGTCCTCCTGAAGATCGCCATAAAGAAAGCATTCTTCACATCCAGCTGAGAGAAATAGCCCAACCCGGTACAGCCACAGAAAGAAACCCGGATGGTGCTGAGGCGAGCAACTGGAGAGAAGGTATCGAAGTAATCAACGCCATAAGTCTGAGTAAAGCCCTTGGCCACCAGCGGGCTTTGTAGCGATCCACAGTGCCGTCGAGGCGAACTTCACAACAAAGACCCAGCGACAGCCACCCACATCAGTGCCCACGGGAGGAGGAACCAGGGTCCAGGTACCCGTTCAGTAAGAGTAGCCATCTCCTCATCCATGGCAGACTTCCAATGAGGGAGAGAGAGCCTCCTGGTAGGTACGGGGAGTAGAAGTGGCAGAGATAGCCAAGGCAAAACACCTGCGAGAAGGAGAAAGCTGATCATAAGAAACAACAGCCGTGAGCGTGTTGAGTACACGCCCGCACCCCTTTGCGAAGGGCAATGGGAACATCCAGATCATCGGGAGCGGCGGCGACGGGAGCGTCAGCGACCGGAGCGTCCGTGGCGGAGAAGGCTGGCCCGAGATAGAGAGAGAGACGGCAGCGGAGAGGAGGGTGAGGGGTAGGTGGGGAGACGGACTGGGAAGGAGTGGGTGGAGGAGGAGACGAAGGGGGGAAAACGGGAGAGGTGTGGAATGAACGGAGATATCAGAAGGAAAGAGAAGGAAGAGAAGAGGAAGGAGAGAAATAGAAGCATTTTCAAAAAAAGGTCACGTCTGCGGAGACAAAACTGCTTGCGAAGAAAGGGGGTCAAAGCAGCAATAGCCTTTTTGAGTGGTAAGAGTACCCCAAAAAGACACACTTAGTGGAACGGGGGAAGCTTGTCGCGGGGGTAGCGGAGGGAGCGTGAACAAAGGCCGTACAGCCAAAGACACGGAAGAGAAGAGGAAAGGGTCTCTGGTGGGGTAGAGAAGGAGAGGGAGTCCTGGTCGTGGAGGACCGGAGGAATGCGATTGATGAGATAGCAAGCGAGGAGCACAGCGTAGCCCAATAGGAGCGAGGGACGTGCATCTGCGTCATGAGAGTACGCGCAACATCAAGCAGGTGACGGTTTTTACGCTCCGCCACCCCATTCTGTTGGGAGGTGTAAACACAAGTCGTTTGATGAATGAGGCCGTGTTGGTGAAAGAACGCGGAGAACTCATGAGGACAGATATTCCTTGGCATTATCAGAACGTAAGACTTTAATCGAAATAGCAAATGAGTCTTAATCATTAAAGTAAAAAGATTGCCAAACAGAGAATAGTTCAGAGCGATCCTTTAAGAGATACACCCAGGTACAGCGAGTAAAATCATCGATAAAAGTTACAAAATAGGAACTGCCCCGACCAACAGTGAGGGTAGAGCAGGACCCCATACATCAGAATGAACAATATCAAAAATGCGAGAGGAGCCACGGCCTTGCTTCGGAGGGAAGGAGGAGCGATGATGTTTGCCAAGCTGACACGCATCACAGTTGAGCGGAGAACTGGTGGGAGGTAAGTGGGGCAGAAGCTGACGAATAAGCCGGGGAGGAGGATGTCCAAGACGAAGATGCCACTGAAGGAGGTCAGCAGAGGAGGAGTAGGCAGAAAGAGCAGAAACATCGTCGAGGAAGTAGAGGCCGCGCTCTCAGTCCCAGTAGCAATCGTCGCTGGGTCCTCGGGTCCTGAAAAGAACAAGTAGTGGGGGTGAATAAAACGGAGCACTGAATTGCCGGCATAAAGTGGTAACTGATAACCAAATTGCACGGGAACTTCGGGACATAGAGGTATCCTCCAAGCAAAGCGATGGAGTGAGTTGAAACCATGCCCGTCCATGAACCGGAGACGGGGAACCATCGCCACACGAACTGGGGGTAAGCGGTCATGGGTCTCCAGACGGGAGAAGCAATGAGGGTTGCCCGTCTATATGATTGGTGGCACCGGAGTCAATCAGCCATTTACCTTGGGTAACGACGTGGGCACTACCTGACGTCGTGGCCACAGAGGCAGACGGCCTAAGAGGCGGAGGCCGAAGGAGCATCACCGGAAGGGCGAAGATGAGGATGTTTCTGCCAGCAGGATCAACAGTATGCCCAGTACGACCACAGTGAGAGCAGAGAAGAACCGGGAGGAACCCGTCCGCCGGAGGAGCCACGGCCACTACTCGGGCCCCGCTGAGCCTGGTGTGCAAAGGAGTCCTGCGAAGGGGGGGGGGAGGCCAGCAGAGGCCGCTGGAGGAGAGAGTAACGGCGGCAATGCGGGCCGCAGTGGCATCCAAAGTAGGAGATTCCGCCTCACCCAAGATCTGCTGGCGGATCATATCATAAGAGTCGGAAGACGAAGAAGGGTAAACAAAACCCAGAGTTCCTGGAAGTGTTTTGTGCTGGTCGGCCAGTCCGCAGAGAAGGGGGCGATTCTGGAGGATTCAGCCCAAAGGAGCCTGGACCTGCTGATAAGCCGCAGCGGGGGCATGGAAGGGCGGGCGAAGAGGTCCTGCATAGAGAGTATAAATGCGGGACGTCTGGCCCCCTTAGAATAGAGAGCAGCGAGGTGAAGCCATGCGGCCTTGACGTCTCCATCATGGCGAAATGACGGGAAGGCACTCATCAGAAAGGCTGTTGGCCAGCCAGGTGCGAACAAGAGCATCACTCGCATCCCAGTCATCAAACTCAGGAGAGGTGCGAGGAGGAGGGTCATCGGTGAGGTGATGACGCTTGCGTTGAGAACGAAGGAGAAAGGTGAAAGAAACGCTCCATCGGGATAGGTTGGAGCCACAAGCTTGGAAAGGGTGCCAAGGTTACCCGAGGAGAGGAGGAGGAGAAGGAGCTGCAGGAGTAGTGGTGAGACCGGAGGTAGGTCATAGAACCCGGAAGCAGAAGAAGCCGCACGAACAGAGGCGGTTAGAAAAACAGAGGAAAGCCGCGCGAACAGGAGCGGCTAGAAAGAGGCACTGCGGGGAAGAGGTCGCGCGGTCTGAAAAGGCCGAGGCGAACAGAAGAGAGGAGAAGAGCAGGTGACCGCGACCAAGATGCGGGTAAGATAAGAAAGAGACAACCCGCACGGTCAGGCAGATCACAGCAGCGGCAAGAAGGCGGGCAAAGGCACTGCGGGGAGGAAGTCGCACGAATGAGAAGCCCGTGAGCGAACAGAAAAGAGGAGAAGAGATGGCGACCGCGACCAAGATGCGGGTGAGAAAGGAACAACCCGCACGGTCAGGCAGATCACAGCAGCAAACCGCGTGGAGAGAGACACACACACGCGGACAGGGACAGACCGCAGCGACTAGGAAGTCGGAGAGGCAAAAAGAACAAGAGGCGCGGCGACAACTAAACAGGTCGGCGCGACAAAGAGAAGAGAGAGGAGAACCAAAGAAGGAGAGCCGCGCGAACAGGTCTGCGGACAAGAAAAAAGCCGCGCGGATAGAAACAAGCCGCGCGGATAGAAGAGAGGGCAAGCCGCGAATCAAGTCGCAGAACGCCGAAAAGAAGCCGCGAACAACAGAGGGCGCACAGAATCAGGAGGAAATGACCGTGTGCTCTGATACCATGTTAGAAAGTAGAGACAAGAAGCGAAAAGACTAGAACAAGAGAATAAACTTTTGATATTGAAATTTTATTATCAAAAAAAGAATATCATTTACAAAGTTATGGCCTCCCTTATATAGAATGGAGGAGATAAGAAAGAGAGTATACAAAACAATGTGGGACTAAACATTTACAGGCTGAGCGGCTAGAATATGGAGACCGATCAGGCCGCGCGGTTAGACAGATGGGATACCGCTCGGCAACTCCAGCAGGATAGAACAAGCCGTTAGGTGAGACCGCCAGACCGCCGGTTACAAACCGCTGGATAGACCGCTAAGCCGCTCGGTCTACAAACGATGGATCAGACGCTAAGCCGCCCGGTCTTAATACTTCAACACGCTCTACTTATTTTGCATAGGGAAGCCCGCTCTCGCGAGTTTGCGATGAGTTTGAGGCGTTCCTTCAGGTAGACATGAATAGTCCCCGTTGTGTACATGTAAAGTCCGTTATCGAGAACGGATATAGGCATGATGTGTGAAGCCTACCCGGACAATTTGGTCTGGATCGGTGATGTTGCATTGCATAAATGGCCGGAGAAGACTCCGTGCGAATGTTTATTTTTCGGGTTTTCTACGTGGTAGATTGTAACAGGGAGCCTTGTGGATTAACTCCAAGGTGCACCCGGAAAACTGGGAAGATGCGTGGTTCTACCAACATGGCGGCCTAGGAGCCAACCTGAACATAACTGGGTTATGTGATTGTATGGGAGATACGGGACTCGGGGAAGCTTGACCCGCGCAGACGACTTAATTGACGTTGCAGTGTGAGCAACGGGTCAGGTGGAACCCTACCCGATCTATGCCGTTCGGTTAATGAGACCTAAAGTTACTTGGCACTTACCGTTGGCATAGATGGAGGGTCTTAGGCAGTGGCCAGAAAGGCCAGTTGCTCACGATATATTACCGTCCAGGGGGCGGTGGTTAGTCGGCTGACTTTGACCGTGATCACCGAGAATATGCCCTGAGACCACGGGGAGTGTGGCCGTGCATGCCTGCGCCTGTGATGTAGTGTTGTTACATTACTGCTTGGTTATGCTAATAAAGTGCAGGGAAGGATCATCGCCGCCCCGAGTTCGGGGTCGAGATCGTTATAATTTGGTCAGCATAGCTGACCATTGCTTTTGTTTGCCACCGTGCGGTGGATTGTTGCTTGCAGGTGCTGCGGAGCCAAGTGGTAAATAGCGGGCTAAAGCCCAAGTTGCTGACCCGGCCCTCGAAGCCCTAATTTTGAGTGTTTTCTTTTATTCATGTATGGTCGGTCTGCGTGCTGAGGTTTTTAAAACATGTAATTTGAGAAAAACAATTGTAAGGCCATAAGGGCAGTGCTTGTGTTTTTGTACTTCATTCCTGTTGGCTTTGTAGTGGACATTCATGCTAGTGTTGGGTTATTTATTAATGCAACAATTTTAATTGCTTCCGCTAGAATGCTCTGTGTAGGACGTTGATATCTGTTGGATGGTTTCCATTGAGTAACCACTCGTTCTATCTGTGGTATATGGCGTCGGGCCCCGGCCGGACCTACTGCTATATGCTATGTGACGGATAGGGGGTGTTACTTGGCAACCTTTGCGTTATCTTGGGGAACAAGTCGACTCATTTTTCATCGCTGTTTTAGAGTCGATCACTCTCTGATTGTGTTTATGCATTATGCGCAAAACGGTTACGTATTGAGGGCAATAGATGCTTGTGTAGGTGCGGCGGATCAAGGGTGTGTTGAATGATGAACTAGAACCTTCACCCATGTAGACCGCTGTTAGTGACATACGCTACACCAAACCTTATCAGAGGACTGACTTCTGGTTCTTACAAGAAGAAAGGACTTTGCAGGGCTTGTCAATTAGCCAAGCAAACTAAAAATAGTTTTAAATCAATCACTAAAAGTGATTCACCCAGGATTTTGTTTTTGCTACATTTGGACCTTTTTAGACCTATTGTAGTACAAATCTTGGGAGGAAAGTCTTATCCTTTAGTTATTGTAGATGATTTCTCTAGATTCACTTGGGTATTCTTTTTGAGAAACAAGTCAAACAACTTTAAAGTTCTTACAGACTTTCTTAAGAGCATCAAGATTGAGTACTCTTCTCAAATTGCATTGATCAAATGTGATCATGGAACCTAGTTTGAATCTCTTTTGATGCAAGAAATTTGTGAGAATGAAGGTATCAGGCATTGTTTTTCTGCTCCTAGAACTCCTCAATAAAATGGGATAGCTGAAAGGCAAAACAGAACCTTAATTGAAGCTGGTGGGACATTGCTTGCAGATGCTCACTTGCCCCTATTCTTTTGGGCTGAGGAAGTAAGCGCATCAAACTATGTCCTTAACAGAAGTCTAATACATAAAATTAAGGGTAAAACTCCCTATGAATTACTTAAGAATAAGAAACCTAAAGTTTTTTATTTTAAAGTTTTTGGTTGTAAATGTTATATACATAATAATGATAAGAAACATTTAAGAAAATTTGAAGCCAAAGCTGCTGAAGGAATTTTCCTTGGATACTCCCAAGTCAGCAAGGCTTATAGAGTATTTAATAAATCAACTCTTAAAATGGAAGAATCTGTGCATGTTTCTTTTAATGAATCTTACATGTTTTTCAATGAGGGAGATATCTCTTCCATAGAATCTTTTCAGGTACCAAATCTGTGTGAGAAAATGGATGAATTAATCCTCACGCAAGAGGATAGAACACATCCCTCTCAACAGATTGTTAATGACAGTGATGAAGATGATGAAGAAATATTTGCTAAAAATATAATGGCAAATGAAATTCCTATAGAGGAATTAGCACCACAAATAGTTGAACAACAAACTCTACCTGCTGATCTTGTCACACTAAGAGATCACCATAGATCTCAAGTGATTGGAGACATATCAACTAGTGTTCAGACAAGGCATCAATTGAATTAAGATTAGATGCCTGCTTGTTTTATCTCTCAGATTGAGCCTCAATCCATACATATGTAGAACAAGATCCCCACTGGATCATTGTTATGCAAGAGGAACTCAATCAATTTGAGAGATGAGATTTTGAGACATGGTTCCAAGACCCAAAGACTATCCAGTCATTGGAACAAAGTGGGTCTTTAGGAATAAATTGGATGCTCAAGGAATCATTATAAGAAATAAAACAAGATTGGTAGCTCAAGGATACTCACAGGAGGAATGCATAGACTATGACCAGAAATTTGCCCCTGTTACAAGATTGGAGGCTATCAGAATCTTTCTTGCATATGCAGCATTCAATAAATTCACAGTATATCAAATGGATGTGAAGAGTGCCCGTCTAAATGGAGAGCTTAAAGCGGAAGCTTATGTTGAACAACCTCCAGGTTTTATCTCTCCAAATCACTCTTCCTATGTTTTTAGACTTAACAAAGTACTTTATGGTCTTAAACAAGCTCCAAGAGCTTGGTATGAGACTCTTTCTAGTTTTCTTCCAGAGAACAAATTTAGTAGAGGCATAATAGATAAAATATTATTTTTTAGAAATCACAAATCAAAAATTTTACCAATATAAATATCTGTTGATGACATAATCTCTGGCTCTACTGATTCCAAACTATGCAAAAGGTTTTCTGATCTGATTCATTCTAAGTTTGAAATGAGTGGCATGAGTGAGTTATCTTACTTCCTTGGTTTACAATTGAAGCAAACTCCTGATGGCATTTTCATATACCAATCCAAGTATGCTAAATAGCTTATCAAAATATTTGGGATGTCAGATGCCTCAGCCTTGAAAACACCTATGCCTACAAATGTTGTTGTTGATATTGATGAACATGGAAAGCCTGTTGATCAGAAAATGATTGGGTTCTTATTATACCTAACAGCTAGTAGACCAGACATATTATTTTCTACCTGTATTTGTGCTAGGTTCCAAGTAAATCCTAAAGAATAATATCTAATTTTAGTAAAAACAAATTAAGATATATAAAAGGTTTCCCTAATCTAGGACTTTGGTATCCTATTGAGTCAGATTTGAGTTAACTGGATTCTCAGATGCTAACTATACTGGATGAAGTGTTGATAGAAAAAACACATCAAGAACTTGTCACTTCCTTGGTGATAGACTTGTTTCATGATTTTGTAAGAAGCAAACCTCTGTGTCTACTTCAACTACTGGTGCTGAATACATTGCAGCTGGTAGTTGTTGTTCACAGATTTTGGGGATTCAGAATCAGCCTCTAGATTATGGTTTTAACCTATCTAATTTTATTATTTTCTGTGATAACATAAGTGCAATATCAATAACACGTAATCCAGTACTACATAGTAAAACTAAACATATTGAAATAAGGCATCATTTTCTAAGAGATAATGTAGACAAGAACAAAATTAAATTAGAATTTATCCCTATTGATTTTCAAAAAGCAAATAAATTTACTAAACGTTTAGATTCAAAGTGTAACGCCCCAAAACTCAAAATAGCGAAGGGGGATGTTTTGCGCCAGTTTTGGGTTCTGGCAGGAGGCACACGGCCTGGGACATGGGCATGTCCCAGGGCATGTCAAGCTTGTGTTGACACTCAGCCGGCGAAGTCGACATTTTGTTCTCGACATTGTGTCGAGACTGGGCACACGGCCTGCGACACGGGCGTGTCGCAGGGCGTGTCGACCCGTGTCGACACTCAGCCCGTGAAGTCGACACTGCGCTCGACGAAGTGTCGAGATATGGCACACGGCCTGTGACACGGGCGTGTTGCAGGGCGTGTCGACCCGTGTCGACACTCATCCCGGGGAGTCGACGAACTTTGCTCGACGATGTGTCGATACAAGGCGCATGACCTAGGACACGGGCGTGTCCAAGGCCATGACATCAGGTCGACGATCTTCGCTCGATGAAGTGTCGAGTGTCGAGACCGTGTACACGGCCTAGAGCCCAGGCGTGTTGAGGTAGACACGGGCAAGGACACGAGCGTGTCCTAGAACCCGTGCAGTGCTCGGGTTGATTTCAGGAGAAATCGATTGGGGTACATGGCCGGCCACACGGCCGTGTCAGGTGGAACACGGGCGTGTCATGTCGAACACGTGCGTGTTCGATGCCCGTGTGTTGTTCCAGGCGAGTCGATTTTGACGGCGAATGAGGCACACGGCCCTGGACACGGGCGTGTGCCAGGCCGTGTGTAACACCCCCTATCCGTCGCATAGCATATAGCAGTAGGTCCGGCCGGGGCCCGACGCCATATACCACAGATAGACCGGGTGGTTACTTATGGAAACCATCCAACCAATCTCAACGTCTTACACAGAGCATTCTAGCGGAAGCAGTTTATAAAAGTTGTAAACAAGAACCCAGCATCAAAGCACGAATGTCCACTATTACAAATTAGGAATGTTATACAAAATACCCAAAACAAGCTTTAAGGCCTTACAAAATGTTTCACTTGAATATTACATGTTTTACAAACCACGGCACACAGGCCGGTCATACATGAATAAAACAGTAAACACTTCCACTTGGGCCTTCGAGGGCCAGCTTCGCAAAAAGGGCTTTAGGCCGCTATTGACCGCTTGGTCCAGCTGCACCTGCAAGCAACAAACCACCGCACGGTGGCAAAACAAGACAACGGTCAACAATGCTGACCAAATTATAACGATCCCGCCCCCAACTTGGGGCGGCGATGCTCCTTCCCTGCATTTCATTAGCATAAGTGAGCAATGTATATCAATAGCCATTTCATCACAGGCGTTGGCTCGCACGGCCAAACGCCCCGTGCATTCAGGGCACATTCTCGGTGAACCGGTCGATGTCACGTCAATTAAAGCCATTAACATTCCGGACTCACCACCGCCACTTAGACGGCCAAACCTATGAGCAAATTGTCTTCCCGGCATGGGTCACGGAAATTTAAGCCATTGACCGCCGAAGACTCACATCTATGCCAACTGCAAGTGCCACGTAACCTTAGGTCTCTTTAACCGAACTACATAGAGCGGGTACGGTTCCATCTAACCCGTGCTCACATCGCAACGACAATTTAAGCCATTTGCGCTGGTCAAACTTCCACCGAGTCCCATTCTATCACAAGTCACATAACCCGGTTATGTTCAAGTTGGCTCTCAGGCCACCAAGTTGGCAAGATCTCGTATCCGCCCAGTTTTCCGGGTGCACCTTTGGGTTAGTCCCCAAGGTTCCCTGCTGCAATCTACCGCGTAGAAAACCCGAAAAACAACCAATAACACGGAGTCTTCTCCGGCCTTATGCAATGCAACATCACCGATCCATACCAACATGTCCGGGTAGGCTTCATACATTATGCCTATGTCCATTCTCGCTTACGGACTCTAAACAACGGGGACTTCACATATCTACCCGAAGGAACGCCTCCAACTCTCCGAAAACTCGCGAGAGCGGGCTTCCTATGCAAAGAAAGAGAGCGACTCATGCTCAAGATGAGGATCGTTACCCTTGGGTTCCTCTTTTGCGCCATCGAAAAGTAATCGGATGAAAACCACCGCACTAGCGTTACCTCCGTGGATCCGGAGTCGGCTCGCGATTCGGAGCTCCGAAGCTCCTCCAATGGCGGGATCTAACTCCTTCTTCCTCCCTTGGCTCTCCTTTCTCTCTAAGGATTTAGAAAGATGATAAGGTATGAAAAGTGAGGGATTTCTAAGTCAAAACCCGGGTATATCCCTTCAGGAACAACCCCCAGCCGTTGGATCTCAACATAAGGAAACGAACGGCTTTGATTCGGGGCTGAAATGCCCAATCTGGACCGAAGACGGCCTGGCACACGCCGGTGTCCAGGGCCGTGTGCCGCATTCGCCGTCAAAATCAAATCACCTGGAACCTCACATGGGTATCGAACACGCCGGTGTTCGAGCTGACACGCCTATGTTCCACCTGATACGGCCGTGAGGCCGGTCGTGTACCCCATGATTTTCCCCCAAAATCAACCCGAGCACTGCACGGGTTCTAGGACACGCCCGTGTCCTTGCCCGTGTCACTTTGACACGCCTGGACCCCAGGCCGTGTACACGGTCTCGACATTTCGTCGAGCGAAGATCGTTAACCTGATGACACGGCCTTGGACATGCCCGTGTCCTAGGCCGTATGCCTTGTCTCGACGATCGTCAAGCGAATCTCGACGACTCCCTGGGACGATCGTCGAGACGGGTCGCCACGCCCTGCGACACGCCCGTGTCGCAGGCCGTGTGCCAAGTCTCAACGAATCGTCGAGAGAATCTCGACAACTCCACTACTAAGTGTCGACACGGGTCGACACGCCCTGCGACACGCCCGTGTCGCAGGCCGTGTGCCCATTCTCAACGAATCGTCGAGAGAATCTCGACGACTCCACGGCTAAGTGTCGACACGGACCGACACGCCCTGGGACACGCCCGTGTCCCAGGCCGTGTGCCTACTGCCAGAACCCAAACTGGCCCAAAACATCCCCCTTTTGCTCCCTTGAGTTTCATGGCGTTACAACTCTCCCCCTCTTAAAAGAATTTTGCCCACGAAATTACATAAAGGAAAGACATGTACAAAACCAAAATTTGTACCTGAGCGGAACAACTCCAGATACTCGTCAAGCATAGTCTGCTCTCGCTCCCAAGAGAGCTCCTCACGACCGCAATTGTCCCACCGGACCTTGACCATCCTGATCTCTTTATTGCGTAGCCGCTTGACCTCCGAGTCCTCAATCCGCACGGGCTTGACCTTTGTCGTTAGCCCACTATCCACCGACACTTGATCGACCGCGATCACTTGCGTAGGCTCTTGCACCGCCTTCCGAAGCACCGAAATGTGGAATACATCATGTAAACCACTAAGCTCCACTGAAAGCTTCAACCTATAGGCCGCTTCACCAACTCGCTCCAGAACCTCAAACGGTCCAAGGTATCTTGGGCTTAGCTTTTTCAATCGCCGCACCCGCGAGACACCCTTGAACGGCTTGATCTTTATGTATACATAATCCCCCACAGCGAACTCCACGTTCCTGTGCTTGGCATTATAGTACTTTGCTTGCCGGTCCTGAGCGATAAGCAACCTCTCCTGAATGGTTCTCACCAAAGAAGTAGCATCATCCACTTCCGATCGCTTATACAACTTTGACTCACCCGTTTCTAACCAAGACAACGGCGTGCGACATCTTCTACCATATAGGGCCTCGAAGGGCGTCATTTGAATACTCGCTTGGTAGCTGTTGTTGTATGCGAACTCCACCAAATAAAGGTGGTCTTCCCATTGCTTTCTGAAATCTAAGACACACATGCGGGAGCATGTCTTCCATGGTTCTATTGACCCTCTCGGTCTGCCCATCCGTTTGCGGATGGAAGGCTGTGCTGAACTTCAACTTAGTTCCCAACATTTGTTGCACTAGCCTCCAATCGTTGGACGTGAACCGCCCATCTCGGTCACTCACGATGCTGCGGGGCACACCATGAAGCCATACTATGTTATCCACATAAAGCTTTGCCAGCTTCTCCACCGCATCATCCTTCCTATGCGGAATAAAATGCGACACCTTCGTTAATCGATCAACAACCACCCAAATGGCGTCGTTTCCATTTTGCGACCTTGGCAAACAGTGCACAAAGTCCATAGAGATGTCGTCAAATTTCCACTCCGGAATAGGCAAGGACTTAAGAAATCCTCCCGGCTTTTGGCACTCCGCCTTCACCAAGGCGCAAGTTTGGCACTTCGCTACGTAGAGCGCCACATCCTTTTTCAAACCCGGCCACCAAAACAGTTTCTTCACATCACGGTACATCTTCGTGCTCCCCGGGTGAATCGAGTACTTGGTATGGTGCGCCTCGTACAACAACTCCACCCGTAAATTGCCCACACTTGGGACGCACAAACGACCGTCTCTCCAAAGCAATCCGTCCTCCACGACGAATTGAGAATTTGACCCATCCAGAGCCTCTACCATGAACTGCTTCATATGAGCATCCATATCCAAAGCCTGACGAATACGATCAGCCAGGTCATATTGGACTTCAGTCCAATTAAGAACTGCTTCAGCACTTGATTGTCTATCCACGCAAACAATCTCCAACGCCTCCAACTCCCGCACCAACCGCTCATCATGCACCGATAGCCAATTGGCTTGAGCTGGGGCTCGGCGACTCAATGCTTCCGCAACCGCATTCCCTTTGCCAGGCACGTAGTGGATCTTGAATGTATAGTCCCCCAGGAACTCTATCCATCTACGCTGCCGCATATTCAGATCCTTCTGATCAATAAGGTACTTCAGGCTCTTGTGATCGGTGTAGATATCAATCTTCACACCGTACAAGTAGTGTCCCCACAGCTTCAAGGCAAAAATCACGGCCGCTAACTCCAAGTCGTGGACCGGATAATTCCTCTCGTGCACTTTTAGCTGTCTCGAGCCATACGCGATTACACTTCTGTATAGCAGTAGCACGCAACCCAAACCGCTGTCCGAAGCATCGCTATATATCTCATAGCCTTCGGTTCCACATGGCGAACTCAGCACAGGCGCCGTGGTCAACCGACACTTCAATTCCTCAAAAGCTCGCGCGCACTCCGGCGTCCAAACGAACTTACGCTCCTTCCTCGTTAAAGTAGTGAGAGGTAACGCTAACCGCGAGAAGTTCTCTACGAAGCGCCTATAATAGCCGGCAAGCCCCAAAAAGCTCCGGACTTCTGCTACCATAGCAAGCTCAGGCCACTCTCGTATCGCAACAATCTTCACCAGATCCACAGCAATACCCTCTCCACTCACTATATGACCGAGGAACGCCACTGAGGATAGCCAAAACTCGCACTTCGAGAACTTGGCATACAACTGATTTCTCCTTAGCGTCTCCAACACCAAATGAAGATGCTTGAACTGATCTTCCTCACTTTGCGAGTACACCAAAATATCATCGATGAAGACGATCACAAAATGGTCCAAGTACTCCCTGAACGTCCTGTTCATCAAATCCATGAACACTGACGGTGCATTAGTCAGCCCAAACGACATGACCGTAAACTCATAATGCTCGTATCTCGTACTAAACGCTGTCTTCGGGATATCACTCTCCCTTATTCGCAGCTGATAGTACCCAGCCTTTAGATCCAACTTCGAGTACACCGTCGACCCGACTAACTGATCAAAGAGATCATCAATCCGGGGGATCGGGTACTTGTTCTTCTCCGTCAGCTTGTTTAGCTCCCGATAATCAATACATAGCCTCAAGCTTCCGTCCTTCTTCTTAACAAAGAGGACCGGTGCGCTCCAAGGCGAAGAACTCGGGCGCACATACCCTTGCTCCAACAACTCTTGCAGTTGAACTTTCAGCTCCGCCATTTCCTTAGGCGCTAGCCGATACGGGGATCGTGACACAGGCTTTGCACCTGGCACTAGCTCGGTCGTAAAATCTATCTCCCGCTGAGGCGGGGCTCCAGGAAGATCTGCGGGGAACACATCACGGTATTCTGATACCACTGAAATACAATCCAACGCGGGCTTCGGCTTTGCAACCTCCACTAGTGTAAAGAACAGTTCTGCACCAGCACGAACCGCCCTCACCACCTGAAGAGCAGACATCAATGTCTTGCTCGACCCCTTTAAGCCCGTAAAAGTCGTTTCACGGCTTGCTCCCAGCCTGACTTCCTTGCTACCACAATCTATATGGGCCTGCTGCTCCGAGAGCCAGTCCATGCCAAATATGACGTCGAACTCCACTAACGGAAGTAAAGACGCCCGCAGGTCGAACTCCTGCTCCCCAATACGAACCTTAACATCGCAGATTCTATCCGCTCGCATCGAACACCCATTGGGCAACAACACATCCAACTTATCCTTCGCCATCGAAGAAGGGACTCCGATGTGTGATATAAATCCTTCGGACAAGAAGGAGTGTGAGGCTCCCGTATCGAAGAGTGCTCGTGCCGGATTTTCACAAATCAATACAAATCCTAAAAAAGTAGTGATAAGGTAACATGTGCATAACAAGTATTTAAAGATTGACTTGCTATAAATTAAACCGTACCTGTCACCACATCAGCTTGTTTGATGGCCTCCTGTTGGCCAAGATTGTAGACCATTGGTTGGGCCGGAGCATAATGGGATGCGGTCGACTCCACCGCCTTTCCCTTCTCTTCATAGGTAGCTCCCGGCTTCCTCTCGGACTTAGGACGTCCGCTCCAACAGTCACGGGCAAAGTGCCCCGTCTTTCCACATGTAAAACATGCGCCCGGGGTCCAACTCGTAGTCGCCCCAGAAGCACCAGAAGGAGCTGGACCCAAAGTCCTATGCTTCTTGAAAGCCCTCCGATAGCCGGACTTTGAAGTAGTCGGCACTTTGTATTCGGATTTTCTATCAACCAAGCCTTTCTTCGCTTGCACATTCTTCATGTCCTTCTCCAAGGACCGGGCAGTATTGACCAAGGTTAAGAAACCCTGCGTCATCGGCCCCGAAAGTAGTAGTCTCAACTCATCCCTCAAGCCTTCATAGAAGCGATTAGTCTTGCGCTCCTCATCCACGATGGTGGAGCTAGCATAACGACTCAGACGAGTAAACTCGTGGAGATATTCATCCACGCTCCTCTCACCCTGTACTAACTTCAGGAACTCATTCTCCAACGTTATCTTCTGCGTTGAAGGGAGGTATCTAGCCAAGAATAATCTCGAGAACTCCTCCATCGAGACATCACCAAGTTGCATCCCTCTCAATAAGTGCAGCTCCAATCCTTCCCACCACATCCTCGCTTCACCGTCCAAAAGGAACGTAGCGATGGTGGTCATTTGCCACTCCTCCGTCTCCGTCGCTGTCATGACTCTCTTCACCCTGGAGAGCCAGTCTTCAGCCTGAGATGTGGTTCCCAACCCAGAGAATAACGGAGGGTTAAAGCTCATTACATGCTTCAGCTGCCTCTCAGTTGCCCTCCTAGGCACCACCGGTTCCACAACCACTTGCTCCACCCTCCTCGGCTCAGCCTCTTGAAGAGGTACTTGCTCCATCACAGGAGCGGGCTGCTGCGTTTGCCTTCCAGGCTGCGCATTTATCACGGCCAACACCACTTCAGCCACCAATCGAATATTCTCAGCCGACAGAGGTGTTGCGGGAGCAACATCCGGTGCACTGCTAGCCTCAGAAACTCAGCGTTCTGACGGCCCAACACCACTTCTGGTCACCTATAGTGGTACAAAACACCGTTAAGCGACCACATAAAATTGCAAACAACAATTATAGGAACACGCAGGTTCCTCAAACACGAGTATTTTCATTCCTAAGTGGACATTCATGGGTTCTTTTTACTGTTATTACGATGACGCACACAATGTGCTCACCACCCCTTAAAAAGAATTCGCCCACGAATTCAGTTTAAGCCCAACCAAAACCAGTAGTCTGATACCAAATTGTGACACCCCCTATCCGTCGCATATCATATAGCAGTAGGTCCGGTCGGGGCCCGACGCCATATACCACAGACAGACCGGGTGGTTACTTATGGAAACCATCCAACCAATCTCAACGTCCTACACAGAGCATTCTAGCAGAAGCAGTTTATAAAAGTTGTAAATAAGAACCCAGCATCAAAGCTCGAATGTACACTATTACAAAATAGGAATGTTATACAAAATACCCAAAACAAGCCTTAAGGCCTTACAAAATGTTTCACTTGAATATTACATGTTTTACAAACCACGGCACGCAGGCCGGTCATACATGAATAAAACAGTAAACACTTCCACTTGGGCCTTCGAGGGCCAGCTTCGCAAAAAAGGGCTTTAGCCCGCTATTGACCGCTTGGTCCAGCTGCACCTGCAAGCAACAAACCACCGCACGGTGGCAAAATAAGGCAACGGTCAGCAATGCTGACCAAATTATAACGATCCCGCCCCCAACTCGGGGCGGCGATGCTCCTTCCCTGCATTTCATTAGCATAAGCGAGCAATGTATATCAATAGCCATTTAATCACAGGCGTTGGCTCGCACGGCCACACGCCCCGTGCACTCAGGGCACATTCTCGGTGAACCGGTCGATGTCACGTCAATTAAAGCCATTAACATTCCGGACTCACCACCGCCACTTAGACGGCCAAACCTATGAGCAAATTGTCTTCCCGGCATGGGTCACGGCAATTTAAGCCATTGACCGCCGAAGACTCACATCTATGCCAACGGCAAGTGCCACGTAACCTTAGGTCTCTTTAACCGAACGACATAGAGCGGGTACGGTTCCATCTAACCCATGCTCACATCGCAACGACAATTTAAGCCATTTGCGCGGGTCAAACTTCCACCGAGTCCCATTCTATCACAAGTCACATAACCCGGTTATGTTCAAGTTGGCTCTCAGGCCACCAAGTTGGCAAGATCTCGTATCCGCCCAGTTTTCCGGGTGCACCTTTGGGTTAGTCCCCAAGGTTCCCTGCTGCAATCTACCGCGTAGAAAACACGAAAAACAACCAATAGCACGGAGTCTTCTCCGGCCTTATGCAATGCAACATCACCGATCCAGACCAACATGTCCGGGTAGACTTCACACATCAAGCCTATGTCCGTTCTCGCTTACGGAATCTAAACAACGGACGACTTCACATATCTACCCGAAGGAACGCCTCCAACTCTCCGCAAACTCGCGAGAGCAGGCTTCCTATGCAAAGAAAGAGAGCGACTCATGCTCAAGATGAGGATCGTTACCCTTGGGTTCCTCTTTGGCGCCATCGAAAATTAATCGGATGAAAACCACCGCACTAGCGTTGCCTCCGTGGATCCGGAGTCGGCTCGCAATTCGGAGCTCCGAAGCTCCTCCAATGGCGGGATCTAACTCCTTCTTCCTCCCTTGGCTCTCCTTTCTCTCTAAGGATTTAGAAAGATGATAAGGTATGAAAAGTGAGGGATTTCTAAGTCAAAACCCGGGTATATCCCTTCAGGAACAACCCCCAGCCGTTGGATCTCAACATAAGGAAACGAACGGCTTTGATTCGAGGCTGAAATGCCCAATCTAGACCGAACACGGCCTGGCACACGCCCGTGTCCAGGGCCGTGTGCCGCATTTGCCGTCAAAATTGAATCACCTGGAACCTCACACGGGTATCGAACACGCCCGTGTTCGAGCTGACACGCCCGTGTTCCACCTGACACGGCCGTTAGGCCGGCCGTGTACCCCACGATTTTCCCCCAAAATCAACCCGAGCACTGCACGGGTTCTAGGACACGCCCGTGTCCTTGCCCGTGTCACTTTGACACGCCTGGACCCCAGGCCGTGTACACGGTCTCGACATTTCATCGAGCGAAGATCGTCGACCTGATGACACGGCCTTGGACACGCCCGTGTCCTAGGCCGTGTGCCTTGTCTCGACGATCGTCAAGCGAATCTCGACGACTCCCTGGGACGATCGTCGACACGGGTCGACACACCCTGCGACACGCCCGTGTCGCAGGCCGTGTGCCAAGTCTCAACGAATCGTCGAGAGAATCTCGACGACTCCACGGCTAAGTGTCGACACGGGTCGACATGCCCTGCGACACGCCCGTGTCGCAGGCCGTGTGCCCATTCTCAACGAATCGTCGAGAGAATCTCGACGACTCCACGGCTAAGTGTCGACACGGGCCGACACGCCCTGGGACACGCCCGTATCCCAGGCCGTGTGCCTGCTGCCAGAACCCAAACTGGCCCAAAACATCCCCCTTTTGCTCCCTTGAGTTTCGTGGCGTTACACCGTGTGCGATCCAGATTGGGCATTTCAGTCCCGAATCAAAGCCGTTCGTTTCTTTAATTGATGATCCAACGGCTGGGGGTCCGGTTGTTCCTGGTAGGATATTCCCGGGCTTGGACTTAGAAACCCTCACTTTTCATGAGTGCTAATCTTTCTAAAAGCTTAAAGAGAGAGGAGAGCCAAGGAAGGAAGAAGAAGCTAGATCCGGCCATTGGAGGAGCTTCGAAGCTCCAAATCGCGAGCCGACTCCGGATCCACGGAGGCAAAGCTAGTGCGGTGCTTTTCATCCGCTTACTTTTCCATGGCACCAAAGAGGAACGCAAGGGTAACGATTCTCTTCTTTAGCATGAGTAGCTCTCCTTCTTTGCATAGGAAGCCCGCTCTCGCGAGTTTGCAGTGAGTTAGAGGCGTTCCTTCGGATAGATATGTGAAGTCCCCGTTGTTTAGAGTCCGTAAGCGATAACGGACATAGGCATGATGTGTGAAGCCTACCCAGACATGTTGGTCTGGATTGGTGATGTTGCATTGCATAAATGCCGGAGAAGACTCCGTGCGATTGTTTGTTTTTCGGGTTTTCTACACGGTAGATTGCAACAGGGAGCCTTGGGGACTAACCCTAAGGTGCAACCGGAAAACTGGGATGATGCGTGATCTTGCCAACATGGAGGCCTAAGAGCCAACTTGAACATAACCGAGTTATGTGAAATTGTGTGACAAAAATGGGACTCGGGAGAAGTTTGAGCTGCGCAAATGGCTTAAATTGTCATTGCGACGTGAGCACGGGTTAGATTGAACCGTACCCATATCTATGTCGTTCAGGTTAAAGAGACCTAAAGTTACGTGGCACTTGCCGTTGGCATAGATGAGGGTCTTCGGCGGTCTATGTCTTAAAATTGACGTGACCCATGCTGGGAAGACAAAAAAATGCTCATAGGTTTGGCCGTCAAAGTGGCGGTGGTGAGTCCGGAATGTATATGGCTTTAACTGACGTGACATCGACCGGTTCACCGAGAATGTGCCCTGAGTGCATGGGGTGTGTGGCCGTGTGAGCCTACACCTGTGATGAAATGAATATTATTATAATGCTCGTTGATGCTAATGAAATGCAGGGAAGGAGCATCGCCGCCCCGAGTGGGGGCGGGATCGTTATAATTTGGTCAGCATTGCTGACCGTTGCCTTGTTTGCGACCGTGCGGTGGTTTTGTTGCTTGTAGGTACTGCTGGACCAAGCGGTCAATAGTGGGCTAAAGCCCAAAATGCGAAGCCGGCCCTCGAAGGCCTAATTGGAGTGTTTACTATTTTTATTCATATATGACCGGCCTGCGTGCCGTGGTTTGTAAAACATGTAATATGAAGTGAACCATTTTGTAAGGCCTTAAGGCTTGTACTGGTGTATGTACAACATTCCTATTTTGTATAAGTGGACATTCATGCTTTAGTGCTGAGTTCTTTATTGCAACTTTTATAAACTGCTTCCGCTAGAATGCTCTGTGTAGGACGTTATGATTGGTTGGATGGTTTCCATGAGTAACCACCCGGTCTGTCTGTGGCATACAGCGTCGGGCCCCGGCCGGACCTACTGTTATATGCTATGCGACGGATAGGGGGCGTTACACAAAGAAACACATTGACTTCTTAAATCATTTAGGCATGATTAATTAAGAATCACTAAATTAACTTTTATATCTGAGCCCAACGAACTGCACACCTTTCACCAAATGGAGCTCGATGAACTGTGTTCTTTTCATGAATTGTTCGTCGAACGGAGATCGACGAACCTTCCTTTAGAAACTATTTCGTTGAATGGAGATCGATGAATCAGTTTCAAATATTTTTCGTCAAATGGAGCTCGACGAAACATATTTCCTTGCAAAGGTTTCGTCGACCTGAGATCGACGAAACGCGTTTCTTTTGAGAATTTTTTCATCGAACAGGGTTCGATGTTTCTTTTAACGTAGGATAGAGTTTGTTGTTTTGACTTTGAAAAACTTATATCTAGGTCTTTTCATCGAAATCTATCACACGCTTTTCTATTTTCCCGTCTCTTGCGCTTGATCTTTTTGTTTTGTAGAGCAATGGAGATTTCACAGGCGATTCTCTCTAGAATTAAGTTTGATGCTGGTTTCGAGATAGACATGGATTTCTTCCATCATTCTGACCAAATATTCCAAGGCATTCTGAAACTCTTTGAGGATCAGAATCTGAAGAACTTCATGACCACAAGGATCAAACTCCTAGTTGCTGAAATTAAAGAGTGGGTTCACACTGTAAAGTTTCCTGATCAGACAACAGTTACTGGATCAATCTCTGGAAATCAGGTTACTTTATCACCTGATATTTTAACTGAAATTTTTGGTTTTGTGAATGGAGAAGATGAAATAGATATATCCAGTTTTGAATTTGATGAGATGCTAGATAGAATGGGCCATAATCAGGGAAACCCTAACCAACTCCTAAAGAAGAATTTTTCAGTTGAATATAAGTTCTTGGCAGATGTGGTAGGAAAGATTTTGTTAGGAAAACATTCTGCACATGACTATATCACCAGGCACCAATTCATATTGATGTGTGCTCAGGTTAATAAGAAATCTGTGAATTGAGGAACATTTTTATTTGATTCAATTAATAAGAAAATTCATAAGAAGGAAGTCTGTTATTGTAGGATACTAGGAATTTTCCTACATGCTACGTGCCCTAAACTCCTCGTCTCCCAGACAACCCATATCAATGCATCCAAGAGGCTTACATATACCTTGTTTGGAAGATGGGAGAGGGTTATACCAAAGCAATTAAGGGCTACCTCTACCAGGATAGCTTCCGAAGACACAAGGGTTGTATCAGCCACTCTCCAAACCCCGGCAGAAGTCTCTGCTCCTCACATTTCTTCTCCTCCTCCATATCCACATCTTTCTCCACTTGCATCATCAACTCCACCTGTTGATGTTTCTCTTCCTCAGTCACCTTCCACTCTTCAAACCACCTTATCAGAAGAGATTCCTACAACATCCTTTCAACCACAATCGCCAATTCATCAATCACTGATTCATCATTCACCAATTCATCCACAATCACCCATTCATCAGTCACCCTCATCTCCTCAAATTTCCAATCTACCTAATTTCAATCTACTACCTCCATCTCCACCACAATCACATGTCCCGGAAATCATTCATGATGACACTCCATCTAACATCCCCTCATCATCCATTCCTCAAGCATTCTATCTTTGCTCCAATAGTGAAAGCACTTTCATCCCTTCTACTTCTATTCCATCTACCTTTGCATCTACTCAGGCTCCTCCTGAGTCTATGTATGTGGACTTCTCTTCCATAACTTCAAATATTCATGAATTTATCACTCCAACTCTCAAAAGCTGATAGATGAAGCTATTGCTCCTCTTGCTGCTTCCATTTCTGCTCTTTCCTCTCAGTTATCCTCTTCCTTTACTTTCCCTTCTTCTAGGGGCCCAGATTTAGGTCTACCTGGATATAAGCAGGGGGAGATGTTTCATGAAGAAGCTCCTCAACTTGCACTTTCAGTTCCAGAGGTTACAGTCAGTACAGCAGCAGTAGCGACATCAGACGTTGTAATTTAAGACTTAGAAATGTTTGAAGTCTCAGTTGAAGAAACAGTTGCAGTTATCACAAAAGTTGCTACTATTGGGGATGTCTCTATTAATCCCACAGTCAACTTGAGTTCTTTGTTATCATATTTTGATACTCTGCACAATAATTATTTTCCAGTTTTTAAGAATTCTTCTAATAAAGCTATAATATGTTATACTGCCGCAGTTGATTCTTCAGTCCTAGAACAACTAATAAATAGTTTTCAGTTATTTCTCCCAGTAATAATCCAGTCCCTGAGACTGTAGTAACTGATAGTATGATAAATCTTATAGAGCCAGTTTGTTCCCCTCCAACTTATGCATGGGATGAATCCCCAATGCCTAATTAAGATTATATTATGTTTCAAGATATGGAACAAGATGACAATGTACAGATACAAACAGCAGATACAGAGATTGAAACTGTACAGCTAGAAGTAAAAATTCTTGATCACTCTGAGTTAATTAAACAGATTGATCATTTATATGATCTACCAAAAGATTCTAATGATGATGAAGAATCATATGAGTCAGATGACTCCAGTTCCAAGAAAAGAAAATTTAAGAAAAAGAAAGACCTTGCAAAGGTTGCTCCTCAACCTTCTTCTACTGTTGACATTCCATATTACATCTTGCATGGATTAACTCTCACTCCAGACCTTCCCCACTGGATGAGATATTCAAAGAATGAACAAAAAAGGGGGAAGAAGATGAAGAGATATCCATCACCTCCATAGTCTAGGAGAGGACCTCCACCTCCTCCTCTAGCAGCAGGAGCAGTAGGTAGTATTTCTCACTCTCAAAGGTCTACTTCTTCCCACTATCAATCTAAACCCTCTCAGAGCAGCAAAGATGGACCTTCAAGGTCTAATAATTAGAGCAACAGCCAGTAGCATTCAGGTCAAAGAAGACAGCAGCAGCAGCAGTCAGGCCCGGAGAGGCCTCCTTCCCCAACTTATGATCCAGAAATGGACCCAAACTTCAGGATGGCCAGATTCAATGAGTTGATTGCTTTATCTTAAATTAATAAATCTATTGCTGAAGGAAAGGACACCTCACAATTCTCAACTATGTCCTCTTACAGGAAAAAGGAGCTAGATAAATATCAGGTAAAGAGTTTATTCAAGGTTGATAAATACATGAGTTTATATCCAGAGGCAGTTTTGCCCAGAGCTACATCATTGAAGATTTTTGGAGCTCAAGATTTGAAGATGACTCAAAAGGAAGCTGAAGACCCCAAGAGGAAGATAATCTTCACCAAACCTTCTTCAGAATCTTCTTCTAATGCTCATAAGAAAGACAAGTGGTTTCTGATTTTATATTCTTATATCTGTGTTTATGTTTATAACTCTCAAGTCACTTATCTTATATAACAACTGAAAGTTTCATTTCTGCTAGATATTCTATGCTTTGTGTTTTTCATTTGTAAATAGTATCCTCACCCAAATAGAAGGAAATTATTGGAACGCTATTACTGATTTGGGCTAGCATTAATATTAGGATGATTAGTTTGACCCACCTTGTAATGTTTTGGGTCATAGGTTATTTCCAGGGTGATTGCCTCAGAAGAACTCCAGCAAAAAATCAGTTAGACGAATGCAGAAAATCAGTACGACAAAGACAATACTGAGTTCGACGAAAGTAGAGCTGTGTTTGAAAAATGACGTGCTCAGTTCGACGAATCAGAGTCTTAACTCTGAAGTTTAGCTTGACAAACGTTGAGCTCGGGTCGACGAACTTCGATCTCTACTCAGAAACTCAGCTCGACGAAAGTCAAGCTCAGCTTGACAAACTCTGATCTCAGGTCGGCAAATAGCAGATTCAGTTCGATGAACTCCAGGTTCAGGTTGACTTAATGCTTGCTAAGTTCAACTAATTCTCACAGTGTTTTAGGTAGTTTTGTTTACAAAAGGCAGAGCAGTTTCAGGCTTAATTTTAGGCTGAATATATTTTGAAGGTAGTATGATTTAAAGGACTTAATCACAGACAGCTATGACTCTGATATTTAATTCAAATATTCTAATGAATATAGTTGTTTGGAGGCAGCATTAAATATGGATTATCACAAAGTTTAAGGCTAACCAATTTTCAAGGCAGTTACCATTCTTGGGAATTCCTTAGCCTCTCAGAATTCCTCTCAGCCCTCTATATATATATATGTACAGAAAATTGCTATCTGAAGGTTACACAATCAAGGTTACAGACTCAGATATACAGACCTAGACATACTGACTTAGAGACTTGCAGATCAACACATACTCTTACAGAATTAGATCTTCAGTCTTTGCTTGTGCAAAGTCTCCATATCTCAAATACGAGAAGGCCTACACCCTGAAGAAAAGACTCCCTCTCTTGATCATAAACTCAACTCAAATCAGGGGGAGCCTTTTTGCTTCAACATCAATCCACTAGTCTTCTCAAAAAATCTTGAAAGAGAAGACATCATCAACTTTTGTTTATTTTCATAAATTGTGTACAGGGTTATAGCTCTCTTCAAAAGATAAACACCTTGATTCTAAGTCTCCTGATCAAAAGACTTAATTAGGTTTTTGGGCACCTGATCAAAAGCTCAAAGAGTTGTGATCTCCCTTAGAAAAATTGATCTTGTGGTGGCAGGGCACCGGAGCAAAAACCTGTGGTGGTAGGGCACCTGATCAAAAACCTGTAGTGGATTCCTACCAGGGTGGTAGAAAAGTAGATGTACCCAGTTTTATTAGGGAGCTACTATAAATTTCCTTGTGTCGTCTGTGATTGTTATTCTCTTTATTTGTATGCTGTGAATTTTGTTTCATATATATATATATATATATATATATATATATATATATATATATATATATATATATATATATATATATATATATATATATTTAACTACATTAAAGAACTAGTTTTGAATTTTAGAATCAGATCACGATCGATCACGACCGTTGAATATAAACCGAACATTTGATCGCTGCCGTTCATCACAGCAATGAATTAGAACCGTTCATATTTTTTCATAGGTCTCCTAAACCTATATAGGGCCTCTAAAATTTAGGGCACCCTACAATTCAACAGCTCAGTCCAAAATAAAGGCCCGCCGGCCTGCCCAGCGCCAACAATACACAACCGGCCCGCCAGCCTGAATAACCAACCAAACCTACCCCTTTGAATTACATATTCACACTTAAGGAGACAAAATACCTTATATACTCATAAAAAAAACCAAAATTGCTGGTGTGGGACTAAATCCCACACCGCCAATTAAGTATACAGGTTGTACGGGCAAGCCATTTTGTGGGTCAAGATGGTCCCAAATTGAAAATGGATCAACATGAAAGTTGTATATCTCGACGAGACGAACAACGTTCATGTTGACCACGGTTTGATTTAAAACTGTCTTGGATCTCGATTTGGGCACTGAAATCGGGGGCGGCGGAACGGTTTACTGTAGCAGTTCCGTCGCCCCCGATTTCGGGGCTCAAAGCGAGGTCCAAATCGGCTCCAAAGCAAAAAGTGATCATTATGAAAGTTGTTCGTCTCGCCGAGATCTACAATTTTCATGTTGATCACTTTTCGTTTTGAGACAATCTTGACCCTCAAAATCACTTGCCCGTACGCCCGCACCTAATGTTTGCCCGCACAGTATATTCCCCCTATATATATACCAAATGAGGTTTCTGATAAAACGAAACTACGGCTTTGGAAAAATTTATAACGGGAGGTCGCAGGATCACTCTCAGCTAATTAAGAAATGTAAGCCACTAACAAGAGAAGATGAAAGTGGCGAGGGGGGGGGGGGGCGGGCTCAGCCCGCCGCGGGGCGGGTGCAGCCCGCCGGGGGGCGGACGCAGACAGGTGCGGGCAAAGCCCGCCGTCACGGTCCTGGTAGTGTGGCGCGTAGCCATAGGAGTGGAGCCCCATGTCGGGCACTAGTATATATATATATATACATCACTACAACAATTATGATTTATAGCCGCATTTTTTCGGCGACGTTTGTTTAAACGTTGTCATTGCTTTTATTTTTTGCAACGTTTTCCATACAAAAACGTATCTAATAATATCCATCATCTTATCTAGCACGACCCCCCAATTTTATTAATTATGGGCGGCAAAATTTGGCGCTAATATTTTGGGATGGTTAATTATTTATTTCCAAATCTTCTAACCTAAAGGCATGGCTAGAGCCTCCCTCCCAATATCTAACCTAAAACCACAACAGTGGCCCTCCTGATATCAAACCTAAAACCACGACAGTAGTCCTCCCGATCTTCATTCTAACCTAAACCCTCTCTTCCTCGTTCCACACAGACCAATTTGCCTTCGATGGAGCCTCCCCTGACATCAATCGAGCATCAGATTCTGCCTTCGTCGGATCCTACCTGTCATTGATCGAGCAATGGCGACAAACAATTGCTAGACGAACGTCGACGATGATAACGCCCGCTTGTCTTCTTCAATCGTCCATTCAAGTTTCATCCCATTGAAGGTAAGCATCTTCAATTTCAGCCAAACCAACGACTTAACTCTTAAGATGATCTACTAGGGCACCATCCGTCTACCTTCAATTGATGATGTCGGTCGAAGATTCCTCCGGCCACCGGTTCGCCGACCATTCTCCTTCCCGTGTCTGTAATTTTGAGTGGATTTAGGTATTATAAGTCATTTTTTTGCTTTTCTTTATCTTTTCCCTTTTCTATGGAATCAACTCTTCCCTTTAAATTACTCTAAATCTGCGGTAATGATATGTCAGGCAGTCCATGCAACTACTATTATTGGAGGTATCTGGGAAGATGACAGTTTCTTCTCTATCTTTATCCTTTCCTCTACCTAGTCTGGAAATCATCGAGACTCTGGTTTTCTTACGTCCCATCTCTTTTTTCATATGTTTTGCTAGTCTATAATATCTCATTATTTGTTTATTGTGTTCTTGTATTTTTCGTAGGCAAAAGTTTGGCTTTAGTCTCTAATCTTTGCTCTTTTTTGTTTTTTAGTCCCACTATTTTTTTTGTAGGTAATCAGTCCCCATATTTCACAAAATAAGTGAAATCAGTCCCTACTTCCACTTTCCATTAAATGCATTGATAGAAACCTATAAATTAGTTCTGTTAAATTTATTGTTAAAATAAGTGCTGATCTAGAAAATAGAGGGATGCAGTTAAATTTTAATGTACAACTGGCCCTATTGGTGTTCGATGAAATTCCTAAACAGTTCTGTGCACATCAAATTTTTCCAAGTTCTCTCCAAGAAAGATATGAAAACACTAAGCATGTGCAAGAGAATGATGGAAAGAAGAGAATGTCATCCTCTTGTGGTGGTCTTTTATCCCCGCAAAGGGTATGTTTTCTTTGTGTTTTTTAGTGTATCGGATTGGTTGGCACTGTAAATTTTTTATTTTATTTTTTCCAGTAACTGATAATTTTAGAACAAATTTGTTAGTTGCTACCACTTAACTGGACACTCCATTAATAACTCCCTTAATATTTCTTCGTTGCCATCCATCACAATCATTGATATAAAAAAAACCTTTCTTCCTTAGATTCTTAGAAGCCTCGACTACATAAGATTTACGGTTCTTATCTTCGAAGATGACTCGAGATTATTCAGTTCCATTTCATCCATGGAGGAAGTAAGGCGGTGCAAGTAACTGAAGCTTCAAGTAATGGGCAATGCCTCAATTAACAATTTGCTTAATTGCAACCACAAGTTCAGGCACTCTCATTGCCCGTATGGAGGAGAAGGTCAGCAAGATGCAACCAAGTTTTTTTTGTAAAGCATGTTATGCTTGCTGATTTTGTCGATTTCATTGCTTTAGAATCTTCTCAGCCCTAAACCATGAATTTGAAATAATGAACATATATTGCATAGATATCCAAAGAGAATGAGTTAACTAAATGTGGAACTATAGAATGAACATGTTCCAAAGATAATTGTTTGATCGACAGTTTTAATTTTCTATGTAACATCTATTTAGTTTTGATGTTTTCAGGAAAGCAAATCTCTCTATATTGCTGGCTGATATGGATAATTAAATTTACATTGCTCAAGATCAAGCTACACACTGGAAATACATTCCGGATAGTATGGAAAAATAGATATTTGCATGTCAGGAAGAAAGTTGGCTTGTTGAGTATGAACGGATAACATTGTTATGCAACATCTTATTATTATTTTTGTATGAGTGGGATCATGTTTACATACAGATTTGTATGTTTGTTTCTTCATGTATATGAAACATTGTAACATTTGAATAATTCATTCCTTCAATGTGTTTGAAAGTGCATTCATCTCATTTATGTTACACAATCTATATGCTATAATACTATATAGGATCTTTTGATACTTACCTTTAAATATTTGGATGTGCTTGCAAAAGTTATTGATTAATATGATATCCAAGAGGCTGTAGAGGCAGCAAAAAACATACATGGGAGCAGAATACAAAATTGACAATAAAAATATCATATAATTTTTTAATATATAAAACAATAATGGCGGCATTATTTTTAACAAACGTGGCCAAAGCTTAAATAGGTGGCTGGGAAATTGCAATGTTTTTTTAGAAAAAATGTGGGTAAAGTTCGCCACGTTTTACACAACGCAACGCGACCAATGCTCGCCATGTTTATTAATGTAAGTGTCGATAATGTCTTAACCCTATTGGCGGCGGGGATATAAAAAACGTCTCCAATAATTTTGGCGACGCTTGTATTCGCGACGCCTGTGCGACGTTTATAAAAACGTGGCGAAAGAATTAGCGACATTTGAAAAATGTTGCCAAAGCATCTAAAAAACATCGCCGATGTTCATATTTGTTGTAGTGTGTGTGTGTGCGTGTATATATATATCACTAGTTTTTAAATCCGCTATAAAACTAAATCAAGATTTTAAAATACCTGATCCCCCCCCCCCCCCCCCCCCCCGCTAGTATAAAGAAGACCTATCCCTCTGATACAATTAGTATCAAAGGCCACTTTCAATTGGTATCAGAGGTTGGTTTTTAGTTTTACAGACTAACACCTGAACCAACAAATCCTGATAGATCTTATTGTACCTAGAGGTTGTATTATCTATCATTGAACAAAATAAGGAATATTCAAGCATTAGACCTCTTGTGTGCAATCTAAATAAGTTTGCACTATGGAAGACAAGGATTAGACTTTATTTTAACTTTATTGATGAAGATATCTACAAATCCATCTTGATAGGTCCACCTCTACCGGTGGGAACAACAAGGACAAGTACTTTACCACAACCAGAATGGACTGAAGCACATAAGAAAGCAAAGATTGCTGATGCCAAAGCAATGAACAAATTAGCTCAGACAATGTCAGATGACATCTTTAAAAGGTTGTTGAATGCTCTTCAGTACGGGACATCTGGAACTCCCTCAACACAATGGTTGCTGGATATGCTGATGAAGGGAAAGATAGAAGATCACACCTTATCTCCCAATATGAGAACTTCAAGAAGGGAGAATCTAAATCAGTAGCTGACATGTACACAAGGCTCAGTCTCATCATTAATGAACTGAAAACTTTGGAAAAGGATATCACATTGATAGAGGTCAATGATAAAATCCTCATGTGCTTCCCTAGCACATGGGATTCAAGGATCCGGCAAATCAAGGAAGCCAAAAGCTTAAAGGAGATTTCAACTGAGACCTTGTTGGGCAAGCTCAAATCTTATGAGCAGCTCATCAAGACAAGGGAAGCTGAGCAAAGGACTCCACCTATAGTAAGGAAAGTGTTGGGTACATTGGAATATATGTACCTGATTTGAAGAAGCCTCACCCTACTCAATGATATACATCAAGGTGTATTTGATGTGCTTTGAGTTTATGTGTGCAGGTTAAGTAATTGCAGGAAAAACATAAAAGTTTCTAAGTCCATGTGTCGACACCTAGAGGTGAAGTGTCGACACTTATGAAGGCTTGTGTTGACACCTAGAGAAGCTGTGTCGACACTTGGAGTAATTGTGTCGACACCAGGAAGGCAGAGTCGACACCAGAAGAAAAGTGTCGACACATACAGGCAGTGTCGACACACAATGAAAAATTGTCTATATAATCAGTGTCGACACTTAGAAGCAGTGTCGACACCCAGAGAAACTTTGTCGACATCAAAAGTGTCGACACCAGGAGGCTGTGTCGACACTCAGCAAATTTCAACAAAGTTAAAGTACATGTGTCGACACAAAGGAGATGTGTCGACACTCAGCACGCTTTCAACACATGAAGTCATGTGTCGACACAAAAGAGATGTGTCGACACTCAGCAAGTTTTCAACACATGAAGGCATGTGTCGACACAAAGGAGATGTGTCGACACTCAGCAAGTTTCAACACAAGAAGATGTGTCGAAACATAGCAGAAATCAACTAAGTATTGAAGATTAAGTACTTGTATCGACACACAGAATCAGTGTCGACACATTCTGAAGAAGCAGTGTCGAGAAGCTATTATAACAACACAAGGAGTTGTGTCGACACCATGAAGGCTAGTGTCGACACTTAGTCTACTTGTGTCGACACTTAGTCTTTTTGTGTCGATACATAAAGACTATCTGTCTCGACACTTTCAGACAGTGACAGAGATTTCAAGAAGTGACTGGATGACTTGACAGCTGCCATTTCAACCGGTCAACTGCAACTGTCAGAGCCATCAGAAAGTTGTTAGAAACCGGATCAGCCGGTTACCTTGGAGGAAGAATATTTAAAGACCTTTCTCCTTCAACAGAGAGTGTGATAACAGATTGACAACAATCAATCAAGAGATCTAACAACACACAAAAAAAGAGAAGATCAAGACAGAAGATCTAAGAAGTTGGAGAGAGAGCTCCTTCTAAGAAGTGCAGCTACTGAATCGGGCTGCTAAGTAAGATTCAGATTGAGATCTAAATCTCAAGACAGAAGTTGATTGAAGATCATCTTCAGGAGATTCAGCCCTACTGTGTTCTAATTCAAGAAGCTTTGAAGAAAGGCAAGGGAGGTTGATCTCTGCCAAGTTCATCCAAGAACTCATCAAGAAGCCAGTCAACTCATCTCTCTTTTCCAGAGTTGTGGTTATTTACTTTGTAAACTTTATTTTCTGTAGGATCCTAAGGGATCTGAGCTGTAAGCCTATTTTATAAAGGCTGAGTGTAGGAGATTCTATTCTCTGAGTGTAGTCCTTGATTGAATGTTGAGGTAGGGTTGTTTAGCCTGAGTTTAGGTCTTGGTGAAGACTGAGTGGTAGGGCTTTGTGCCTGAGTTGTAGGAGTGGGGTCACTCTGAGCTGTATGAACCTGTTTGGGGTTCTGAGTTGTAAGATCTGAGGATCTAAGAAGAAGTGGAGAAGTTAGGCCGAATCTAGTAAACTACTAGATAGGCGAAGGGGAAAAGTGGATGTACCCAAACCTTGGGGAACCACTATAAATCCTGTGTGCACTCTGTGTATGTTTGATTGTATGGTTGCTGTGTTGTGATAATTGTAGAATTACATTATTGTTCAGTATTTCTGCCTGAAAATTAAAAAAAGATAAAGTTCACCTATTCACCCCCCCCCCTCTAGGTGATTAGGTACTATTTCTTTCAAGTGGTATCAGAGACAGGTTACTCAAAAAGTACATAACAGTCTGAGTAAGATCCTGTAGGCAGGATCAGAATAAACAAGAATCAAGAAAATGGGTTCTAGTGAGAATCACAAAGAGCTGGGGTCCATGAAATTGCTAATCTGTAGAAAAGAGATTTTTGGCATATGGAAAGAGAGGGTTAGACTGTTTATGGAAGCATCTGACCCAAGAATATACATTACAGTCAAAGAAGGGTCATATGTGCCAATGAAGGTATCTATTCTGGATGCAAATCAGAAAACTCCCAGGGATTATTCAGAAATGGCCAATGATGAAATAATCTTGGCAACTATGGATAAGAGGGCTCAGAATATCGTAGTGAGTGCCATTGATGATCCTACCTTTCAGAATTTGATTCATTGCAAGACTTCAAAGGAAATGTGGGATACCTTGATAGTTTATATGGAAGGGTCTGAAGAAGTAAGACAAGACATGAAGTCCTTATTAAATCAAGAATATGAAAGCTTCAGACAAGGAAAGTCTGATAGCATTACTGAATGATACAAGAAGTTCTATAGGATAGTAAATGAATTGATGTCCTATGGAAGAGAATTCAGCAAATATGAGCTGAATGACAAGTTTTTAAGATCGCTGACTAAGGACTAGGATACCAAGATTTGTGTCATTAGGGAAGTGGCCAAATTAGCTAATATACCTCCTCCAATTTTGTTTGGAAAACTGCTATCTTATGAAATGTAGTTAATGGTTAGAAAGGAGGAAGAGAAGAATACTAGAGTAGAACACAAGGAAAGATTTGTGGCCTTCAAGACTGATGCCCCCAGGAAGTATAGAAGCAAGTCTCCATCTCCACCTCAAATAGTTGCTGATACTGCTTCAAAAAATTCAGATAACCAGAATTTAGACAACAGTGATTCAGATGAAGATTTTGCTGCTTTCACAAGGCAGTTTCAGAGATTTTTGAAGAAAAAACAGTGGAAGTCTAAGCCTTCCACATCTAAGCCTAAGTATGATTACTATCAAAAGAGGAAGTCATCCAGGAAAGACAGGAGCAAGCCTAAGTCAAACAAGTCTACAATATCAAAGATTATTTGCTACTGTTGTAATAGGCCTGGACATGTAGTAGCTGACTGTCCAGATAAAAGATGAGAGTCTGTAGATAAGAAGAAGAGTCAACATTAGAGCAAGAAGGAGAAATCCTTTGTTGCAAAGAATGAGAAGACCTTGTCAGATCAGTCATCTTCAGAGTCAGAATCTAAAGCTGAGGCTTACATTGGTCTGTTTGCTGCAGATGAAGAAGAAGAGTTCCTGCAAGTGCTGAACTCTATATATGAACAAGAAGACAACCAATTCAAGGGATTGATGGCTCTATCTGAAGGAGACAAAATCCAGGATCAGCCTGGACCAAGTAAGGTACAAAGTTGTTCTTCTAGTTCAATTTCTTGTACTGAGTCAGAATCAGATACATCTGCATCAAGTGATGTGGGTGGGTCTGAATCTGAAGGAGATATTCATCAGTTAATTGATGAATGTAGGGACTTATTGCAGGCCTTGAAGAAAAGGAAAACCTTGGCCAAATCTCAGGCAAAAGAGATTGCTAGTCTTAAATTGGCTGCTGCTGATTCAGACAAGTTGTTTGATCAGAAACTGAATGAAATAGCCAGGCTGAAGAACATTACAGTTATTCAGATGGGTACTATTACATTTAAGAATGATCAAATTAGAAATCTGGAGGCTAGACTTCAGAAGGAGAGAGAGATTGTAGCAAGTTTTTCTAAACCAAAATCAGTTTTACCTTTGATAGATGAGTTTGTACCTCAAAACGGTAAGACTGGATTGGGGTTTACAAAACACGCCTGGACAGCTAGGTCCAAATCTAAGGGCAAAGCACCAGCACTAAACAAAAAGCCTGCTGTAGATACTTCAGCCAGGGTTGTACCTAAACAAAGGTACAACAGGTTTGAGTGGTGGTGTTGTGGCAAGATAGACCACTTTGCCATAGACTGTTGGCACATTTCAAGTGTCAAGGAGAGTAGCAAACTGTAACACCCCGTATCCATCGCATAGCATATAGCAGTAGGTCCGGCCGGGGCCCGACGTCGTATGCCACAGACAGACCGGGTGGTTACTCATGGAAACCATCCAACCAATCACAACATCCTACACAGAGCATTCTAGCGGAAGCAATTTATAAAAGTTGCAAATAAGAACCCAGCACTAAAGCATGAATGTCCACTAATACAAAATAGGAATGTTATACATATACCAACACAAGCCTTAAGGCCTTACAAAATGTTTCACTTGATATTACATGGTTTACAAACCACGGCACGCAGGCCGGTCATACATGAATAAAATAGTAAACACTTCCAATTAGGCCTTCGAGGGCCGGCTTCGCACTTGGTCTTTAGCCTGCTATTGACCGCTTGGTCCAGCAGCACCTGCAAGCAACAAACCACCGCACGGTGGCAAAACAAGGCAACGGTCAGCAATGCTGACCAAATTATAACGATCCCGCCCCCAACTCGGGGCGGCGATGCTCCTTCCCTGCATTTCATTAGCATAAGCGAGCAATAAATAACAATATTCATAACATCATAGACGTTGGCTCGCACGGCCACACGCCCCGTGCTCTCAGGGCACATTCTCGGTGAACCGGTCGATGTCACGTCAATTAAAGCCATAGACATTCCGGACTCACCACCGCCACTTTGACGGCCAAACCTATGAGCATTTTGTCTTCTTGGCCTGGGTCACGACAATTTAAGCCATTGACCGCCGAAGACCCTAATCTATGCCAACGGCAAGTGCCACGTACCCTTAGGTCTCTTTAACCGAACGACATAGAACGGTTACGGTTCCATCTAACCCGTGCTCACATCGCAACGACAATTTAAGCCATTTGCGCGGGTCAAACTTCTCCCGAGTCCCGTTTCCATCACAATTCACAAAACCCGGTTATGTTCAAGTTGGCTCTCAGGCCGCCAAGTTGGCAAGATCACGTATCCGCCCAGTTTTCCTGGTGCACCTTTGGGTTAATCCCCAAGGCTCCCTGTTGCAATCTACCGTGTAGAAAACCCGAAAAACAACCAATAGCACGCAGTCTTCTCCGGCATTATGCAATGCAACATCACCGATCCAGACCAACATGTCCGGATAGGCTTCATACATCGTTCCTATGTCTGTTCTCGCTTATGGACTCTAAACAACGGGGACTTCCCATATCTACCCGAAAGAACGCCTCCAACTCTCCGCAAACTCGCGAGAGCGGGCTTCCTATGCAAAGAAGGAGAGCTACTCATGCTCAAGAAGAGAACCGTTACCCTTGCGTTCCTCTTTGGCGCCATGGAAAAGTAAGCAGATGAAAAGCACCGCACTAGCTTTGCCTCCGTGGATCCGGAGTCGGCTCGCGATTTGGAGCTTCGAAGCTCCTCCAATGGCCGGATCTAGCTTCTTCTTCCTTCCTTGGCTCTCCTCTCTCTCTAAGATCCAGAAAGACAACCACTCATTAAAAGTGAGGGTTTCTAAGGCCCAATCCCGGGTATATCCCTTCAGGAACAACCCCGAGCCGTTGGATCATCAATTAAAGAAATGAACGGCTTTGATTCGGGACTGAAATGCCCAATCTGGAACGAACACGGCCTGGCACACGCCCGTGTCCAGGGCCGTGTGCCTCATTCGCCGTCAAAATCGATGCGCCTGGAACAGCACACGGGTATCGAACACGCCCGTGTTAGACCTGACACGCCCGTGTTCCACCTGACACGGCCGTGTGGCCGGCCGTGTACACCCATCGTTTTTCCCCGAAAACAACCCGAGCACTGCATGGGTTCTAGGATACGCCAGTGTCCTTGCCCGTGTCACAGCAACACGCCTGGGCTCCAGGCCGTGTACACAGTCTCGACACTCAACACTTCGTCGAGCGAAGATCGTCGACCTGACGACACGGCCTTGGACACGCCCGTGTCCTAGGCCGTGTGCCTTGTCTCGACACATCGTCGAGCAAAGTGTTGACTTACCGGGACGTGTGTCAACACGGGATGACACACCCTGCGACACGCCCGTGTCGTAGTCCGTGTGCTGTGTCTCGACACTTCGTCGAACGCAGAGTGTCGACTTCGTGGGCTAATTGTCGACACGGGTCGACACGCCCTGCGACACGCCCGTGTCGTAGGCCGTGTGCCCAGTCTCGACACAATGTCGAGCTCAAAATGTCGACTTCCCGACTGAGTGTCGACACAAGCTTGACACGCCCTGGGACACGCCCGTGTCCCAGGCCGTGTTCCTGCAGCCAGAACCCAAAACTGGACCAAAACGTCCCCCGTCGCTCCTTTGAGTTTCGGGGCGTTACAACTCTCCCCCTCTTAAAAGAATTTCGTCCACGAAATTACATAAAGGAAGGACATGTACAAAACCAAAATTTGTACCTGAGCGGAACAACTCCGGATATTCATCAAGCATAGTCTGCTCTCGCTCCCAAGAGAGCTCCTCACAACCGCAATTGTCCCACCGGACCTTGACCATCCTGATCTCTTTATTGCGTAGCCGCTTGACCTCCGAGTCCTCAATCCGCACGGGCTTGACCTTTGTCGTCAACCCACTATCCACCGGCACTTGGTCGACCGCGATCACTTGCGTAGGCTCTTGCACCGCCTTCCGAAGTACCGAAATATGGAATACATCATGTAATCCACCAAGCTCCATAGAAAGCTTCAACCAATAGGCCGCTTCACCAACTCGCTCCAGAACCTCAAACGGCCCAAGGTACCTCGGGCTTAGCTTTTTCAATCGCCGCACCCGCGAGACACCCTTGAACAGCTTGATCTTTAAGTACACATAGTCGCCCACAACGAACTCCACGTTCCTGTGCTTGGCATTGTAGTACTTCGCTTGCTGGTCTTGAGCGATAAGCAACCTCTCCCGAATGGTTCTCACCAAAGAAGCAGCATCCTCCACCTCCGATCGCTTATACAACTTTTACTCACCCATTTCTAACCAAGACAACGGCGTGCGATATTTTCTACCATATAGGGCCTCAAAGGGCGCCATTTGAATACTCGCTTGGTAGCTGTTGTTGTATGCGAACTCTACCAAATAAAGGTGGTCTTCCCACTGCTTTCCAAAATCCAAGACACACATGTGGAGCATGTCTTCCATGGTTCTATTGACCCTCTCGGTCTGCCCATCCGTTTGCGGATGGAAGGCTGTGCTGAATTTCAGCTTTGTTCCCAACATTTGCTGCACAAGCCTCCAATCATTGGACGTGAACCGCCCATCTCGGTCACTCACGATGCTGCGGGGCACACCATGAAGCTGTACTATGTTATCCACATAAAGCTTTGACAACTTCTCCACCGGATCATCCTTCCTATGCGGAATGAAATGCAACACCTTCGTTAGCCGATCAACAACCACCCAAATGGCGTCGTTCCCCTTTTGCGACCTTGGCAAACCGTGCACAAATTCCATAGAGATGTCGTCAAATTTCCACTCCGGAATAGGCAAGGACTTAAGAAATCCTCCCGGCTTTTGGCACTCCGCCTTCACCAAGGCGCAAGTTTGGCACTTCGCTACGTATAGCGCCACATCTTTCTTCAAACCCGGCCACTAAAATAGTTTCTTCACATCGCGGTACATCTTCGTGCTCCCCGGGTGAATCGAGTACTTGGTATGGTGAGACTCGTACAACAACTCCACCCGCAAATTACTCACACTTGGGACGCACAGACGACCGTCTTTCCAAAGTAATCCATCCTCCACGACGAATTGGGAATTTGACCCATCCAGAGCCTCTACCATGAACTGCTTCATATCAGCATCCATATTCAAAGCCTGCCGAATACGATCAGCCAGGTCACATTGCACTTCAGTCCAATTCAGAACTGCTTCAGCACTTGATTGCCTATCCACACAGACAATCTCCAACGCCTCCAACTCCCGCACCAACCGCTCATCATGCACCGATAGCCAATTGGCTTGAGTTGGGGCTCGACGACTCATCGCGTCCGCAACCGCATTCCCTTTACCAGGCACGTAGTGGATCTTGAATGTATAGTCCCCCAGGAACTCCATCCATCTACGCTGCCGCATATTCAGATCCTTCTGATCAATCAGATATTTCAGGCTCTTATGATCGGTGTAGATATCAATCTTCACACCGTACAAATAGTGTCTCCACAGCTTCAAAGCAAAAATCACGGCGGCTAACTCCAAGTCATGGACCGAATAGTTCCTTTCATGCACTTTTAGCTGTCTCGAGCCATAAGATATTACACTTCCATGTTGCAGTAGCACGCAACCCAAACCGTTGCCCGAAGCATCGCTATAAATCTCATAGCCTTCGGTCCCACATGGCGAACTCAGCACAGGCGCCGTGGTCAACCGACACTTCAACTCCTCAAAAGCTCGCATGCACTCCGACATCCAAACGAACTTATGCTCCTTCCTCGTCAAAGTAGTGAGAGGTAACGCTATCCGCGAGAAGTTCTCTATGAAGCGCCTATAATAGCCGGCAAGCCCCAGAAAGCTCCGGACTTCCGCTACCGTAGCAAGCTCAGGCCACTCCCGTATCGCAACAATCTTCGCCGGATCCATCGCAAAACCCTCTCCACTCACTATATGATCGATGAACGTCACTGAGGACAACCAAAACGTGCACTTCGAGAACTTGGCATACAGTTGATTTCTCCTTAGCGTCTCCAAAACCAAATGAAGATGCTTGAAGTGATCTTCCTCACTTTGCGAGTACACCAAAATATCGTCGATGAAGACGATCACGAAATGGTCCAAGTACTCCCTGAAAGTCCTGTTCATCAAATCCATGAACACTGACGGCGCATTAGTCAGCCCAAAGGGCATGACCATAAACTCATAATGCCCGTATCTCGTAGTAAACGCTGTCTTCAGGATATCACTCTCCCTTATTCACAGCTGATAGTACCCAGCCTTGAGATCCAACTTCGAGTACACCGTCGACCCGACTAACTGATCAAAAATATCATCAATCCGGGGGATTGGGTACTTGTTATTCTCCGTCAGCTTGTTGATCTCCCGATAATCAATACATAGCCTCAAGCTTCCGTCCTTCTTCTTAACAAAGAGGACCGGTGCGCTCCAAGGCGAAGAACTCGGGCACACATACCCTTGCTCCAACACTTCTTGTAGTTGAACTTTCAGCACCGCCATTTCCTTAGGCACTAGCCGATAAGGAGATCGTGACACAGGCTTTGCATCTGGCACTAGCTCAATCGTAAAATCTATCTCCCGCTGAGGCGGGGCTCCAGGAAGATCTGCGGGGAATACATCAGGGTATTCCGATACCACTGAAATACAATCCAACGCGGGCTTCGGCTTTGCAACCTCCACTAGTGTAAAGAACAGTTCTGCACCGGCACGAGCCTCCTTCACCACCTGAATAGCAGACATCAACGTCTTGCTCGACCCCTTTAAGCCCGTAAAAGTCGTCTCACGACTAGCTCCCAACTTGACTTCTTTCCGACCGCAATCGATATAGGCTTGCTGCTCTGAGAGCCAGTCCATGCCAAATATAACGTCGAACTCCACCAACGGAAGTAAAGACGCATGCAGGTCGAACTCCTGATCCCCAATACAAATCTTAACATCGCAGATCCTATCCGCTCGCATTGAACACCCATTGGGCAACAACACATCCAACTTATCCTTCGCCATCGAAGAAGGGACTCCGATGCGTGATATAAATCCTTCGGACAAGAAGGACTGTGAAGCTCCAGTATCGAAGAGTGCTCGTGCCGGATTTTCACAAATCAATACAAATCCTAAACAAGCAGTGGTAAGGTAACGTGTGCATAACAAGTATTTAAAGAAAGTGACTTGCTATAATTTAAACCATACCTATCACCACATCAGCCTGTTTAATGGCCTCCTGTTGGCCAAGATTATAGACCCTTGGTTGGGCCGGAGCATAGTGGGATGCGGTCGACTCCTCCGCCTTGCCCTTCTCTTCATAAGTCGCTCCCGGCCTTCTCTCGGACTTAGGACGTCCGCTCCAACAGTCACGGGCAAAATGCCCCGTCTTTCCACAAGTAAAACACGCACCCGGGGTCCGACTCGTAGTCGCCCCAGAAGCACCAGAAGGAGCTGGACCCGAAGTCCTATGCTTCTTGAAAGACCTCTGATAGCCGGACTTTGAAGTAGTCGGCACTTTGAATTCTGATTTCCTATCACCCAAGCTTTTCTTTGCTTGTACATTCTTCATGTCCTTCTCCAAGGACCGGGCAGTGTTGACCAAGGTTAAGAAACCCTGCGTCATCGGCCCCGAGAGTAGTAATCTCAACTCATCTCTCAAGCCTTTGTAGAATCGATTCATTTTGCGCTCCTCATCCGCGATGGTGGAGCTAGCATAATGACTCAGACGAGTAAACTCGTGGAGATATTCATCCACGCTGCTCTCACCCTGAACCAACTTCAGAAACTCATCCTCCAACGCTATCTTGTGCGTCGAAGGGAGGTATCTAGCAAAGAATAATCTCGAGAACTCTTCCATCGAGACATCAACAAGTTGCCTACCTCTCAATAGGTGCAGCTCCAATCCTTCCCACCACATTCTCGCTTCACCGTCCAGAAGGAACGTAGCGATGGTGGTCATTTGCCACTCCTCCGTCTCCGTTGCTGTCATGACTCTCTTCACCCTGGAGAGCCAGTCTTCAGCCTGAGATGGGTTCCCAACCCCAAGAATACCGGAGGGTTAAAGCTCATTACATGCTTAAGCTACCTCTCAGTTACCCTCCTTGTCACCACCGGTTCCACAACCACTTGCTCCACTCTCCTCGGCTCAGCCTCTTGAAGAGGTTCCTGCTCCATCGCAGGAGCGGGCTGCTGCGTTTGCCTTGCAGGCTGCGCATTTATCACGGCCAACACAGCTTCGGCCACCAAGCGTATGTTCTCAGCCGATAGAGGTGTTGTAGGAGCAACATCCGGTGCACTGCTAGCCTCAGAAACTCGATGTTCCGACGGCCCAACACCACTTCTGGTCACCTATAGTGGTACAAAACACCGTTAAGCGACCAATTAAAATTGCAAACAGCAATTATAGGAACACGCAGGTTCCTCAAACACGTGTATTTTCATTCCTAAGAGGACATTCATGGGTTCTTTTACCGTTATAACGATGACACACACAATGTGCTCACCACCCCTTAAAAAGAATTCGCCCACGAATTCATTTTAAGCCCGACCAAAACCAGTAGTCTGATACCAAATTGTAACACCCCCTATCCATCGCATATCATATAGCAGTAGGTCCGGCCGAGGCCCGATGCCGTATGCCGCAGACAGACGGGGTGGTTACTCATGGAAACCATCCAACCAATCACAACGTCCTACACAGAGCATTCTAGCGGAAGCAGTTTATAAAAGTTGCAAATAAGAACCCAGCACTAAAGCATGAATGTCCACTAATACAAAATAGGAATGTTATACATATACCAACACAAGCCTTAAGGCCTTATAAAATGTTTCACTTGATATTACATGGTTTACAAACCATGGCACCCAGGCCGGTCATACATGAATAAAACAGTAAACACTTCCAATTAGGCCTTCGAGGGCCGGCTTCGCACTTGGGCTTTAGCCCGCTGTTGACCGCTTGGTCCAGCAGCACCTGCAAGCAACAAACCACCGCACGGTGGCAAAACAAGGCAACGGTCAGTAATGCTGACCAAATTATAACGATCTCGCCCCCAACTCGGGGCGGCGATGCTCCTTCCCTACATTTCATTAGCATAAGCGAGCAATATATAACAATATTCATTACATCACAGACGTTGGCTCGCACGGCCACACGCCCCGTGCTCTCAGGGCACATTCTCGGTGAACCGGTCGATGTCACGTCAATTAAAGACATAGACATTCCGGACTCACCACCACCACTTTGACGGCCAAACCTATGAGCATTTTGTCTTCTTGGCCTGGGTCACGACAATTTAAGCCATTGACCGCCGAAGACCCTAATCTATGACAACGGCAAGTGCCACGTACCCTTAGGTCTCTTTAATCGAACGACATAAAACGGGTACGGTTCCATCTAACCCGTGCTCACATCGCAATGACAATTTCAGCCATTTGCACGGGTCAAACTTCTCCCGAGTCCCGTTTCCATCACAATTCTCATAACTCGGTTATGTTCAACTTGGCTCTCAGGCCACCAAGTTGGCAAGATCACGTATCCGCCCAGTTTTCCGGGTGCACCTTTGGGTTAATCCCCAAGGCTCCCTGTTGCAATATACCGTGTAGAAAACCCGAAAAACAACCAATAGCACGGAGTCTTCTCCGGCATTACGCAATGCAACATCACCGATCCAGACCAACATGTCTGGATAGGCTTCACACACCATGCCTATGTCCGTTCTCGCTTACGGACTCTAAACAACGGGGACTTCACATATCTACCCGAAGGAACGCCTCCAACTCTCCGCAAACTCACGAGAGCGTGCTTCCTATGCAAAGAAGGAGAGCTACTCATGCTCAAGAAGAGAATCGTTACCCTTGCGTTCCTCTTTGGCACCATGGAAAAGTAAGCGGATGAAAAGCACTGCACTAGCTTTGCCTCTGTGGATCCGGAGTCGGCTCACGATTTGGATCTTCGAAGCTCCTCCAATGGCCGGATCTAGCTTCTTCTTCCTTCATTGGCTCTCCTCTCTCTCTAAGATTCAGAAAGACAACCACTCATGAAAAGTGAGGGTTTCTAAGGCCCAATCCTGGGTATATCCCTTTAGGAACAACCCCCAGCTGTTGGATCATCAATTAAAGAAATGAACGACATTGATTATGGACTGAAATGCCCAATCTGGACCGAACACGGCCTGGTACACGCCCGTGTCCAGGGCCGTGTGCCTCATTCACCGTCAAAATCGACACGCCTGGAACAGCACACGGGTATCGAACACGCCCTTGTTCGACCCGACATGCCCGTGTTCCAACTGACACGGCCGTGTGGCCGGCCGTGTACACCCATCATTTTTCCCCGAAAACAACCCGAGCACTGCACGGGTTCTAGGACACGCCCGTGTCCTTGCCCGTGTCACAGCAACACGCCTGGGCTCCAGGCCGTGTACACGGTCTCGACACTCGACACTTCATCGAGCGAAGATCGTCGACCTAATGACACGGCCTTGGACACGCCCGTGTCCTAGGCCGTGTGTCTTGTCTCGACACATTGTCGAGCAAAGTGTCGAATTCCCGGGACGAGTGTCGACACGGGATAACACGCCCTGCGACACGCCCGTGTCGCACGCCGTGTGCCATGTCTCGACACTTCATCGAATGCAGAGTGTCGACTTCGCGGGCTAAGTGTCGACACGGGTCGACACGCCCTGTGACACGCCCGTGTCGCAGGCCGTGTGCCCAGTCTCGACACAATGTCGAGCTCAAAATGTCGACTTCCCGTCTGAGTGTCGACACAAGCTTGACACGCCCTGGGACACGCCCGTGTCCCAGGCCGTGTGCCTGCAGCCAGAACCCAAAACTGGCCCAAAACGTCCCCCGTCGCTCCTCTGAGTTTCGGGGCATTACACAAACTGCCTGCTAGAAGAGCTACAAGTAGTTTTATTAAAAATCAGACTAACTTGCACCAAGGACCCAAGAGTTATTTGGGTTCTAAGGTTAAGTAATCTGTTTTGCAGGCGAGTCCAAGTGACCATGCCCCTATATGGTACTTGGACAGTGGATGTTCCAGACACATGACTGGAACAAGGAGGTTACTGAAGGACTATACACCTATCAAGGATGGTCCTAAAGTTACCTTTAGTGGTCCAGAAAAAGGGATCATCAAAGGCTTTGGTAATATTTCTAGTAACCTTATTACAATTACTCAAGTGGCTTATGTAAAGGGTTTGAAACATAATCTCATTAGCATAAGTTAGCTGAGTGATTTAGGATATGACATCTCATTTGTCAAGGATGGTTGTCATATCAGGAGGTCAAGTGATCAAAAGATCATTCTGACAGGATATAGGAAGAGAAATGTCTATTGTCTTGACTTTGTATGTCAGAACAATGTTTCTCCTATTTGTCTTGTAGCTGATGAGAAAGTCTCATATTGTGTTAAATGGCACAAGAGGCTGGCTCATCTTAACTATAAGATAATTGGCCAACTCTTTAGCAAAGAGTTAGTGAGGAATGGTCCTCAGGTTAAGTGTATAAAGGATGGGATATGCTCAGCTTGTCAAAAAGGCAAGCAGACCAAATCCACCTTTCATAGCCTTGAGAACAAGGATTCTGTGAGGTGTCTATACCTCTTGCATATGGATCTTTTTGGTCCTATGACAGTTCACAGTCTAGGTAGGAAGGTCTACACATTTGTGGTAGTAGATGACTATTAAAGGTATTCCTGGGTGTTCTTCTTAAGGCAAAAATCTAAAACTCCAAGTGTCTTGTATAGTTTTGTTAAACAAATTCAGAATGAATTGGACAGTATAGTGGTCAAAATCAGAAGTGACCATGGTACTGAATTTCAGTCTGAAAGTATGACAAAACTGTGTGAAGAATTTGGAATTTTTCAGGAATTTTCCTCACCAAGAACACCTCAGCAAAATGGTATTGCTGAGAGGAAAAATAGAACCTTGATAGAGGCTGGTAGAACCCTATTAAGTGACACTTCTCTCCCAGAATATTTCTGGGTTGAGGCAGTAAATACTGCTTATCATGTGATCAATAGGGCTACTATCACCAAGAGCCACAAGAAGACCCCCTATAAGATTGTGAAGGGCAGAAAACCAAATTTATCTTATTTCAGGATCTTTGGTTGCAAGTGTTATATCCTTAACAATGGTAAGTCTTATCTAATCAAGTTTGCTGCCAAATCCCAAGAGGGGATCTTTGTTTGGTATAGTAATAATAGTAAGGCTTATATGGTTTACAACTTGATTACTTAAGTTGTAGAAGAGTCTGTTCATGTAGTTTTTGATGAAGCTAGACTCATTAATAATGAATTGCCAAGAAGTGTTTGCAGCTCCACAGGTGTAACTGAAAAGATGGACAAGCTTACCATTACAGAAGGTTCTACTGCAAGTCAGCAAGTGGAAGATGGTGGCTGTTGTCCAGGGGGAGTACAAGATACACCTAATGCTGAAGAAGACCAAGAGGTGCAGCTAAATGAAGAGACTGAAGGTGTACAACTAGAAGACAGGCTACCTCCAGCAAATAGACACTTAAAGGGTCACCCACCCAATCAAATAATTGGAGATCCCAGACAAGGAGTGCAAATAAGGAGCAGGAATCTGAGTACAGTCCTTTACTACAGTTTCCTATCCCAAGTAGAGCCAAAGAAATTTGAAGAAGCAATCCTAGACCCTCATTGGATTGAGGCCATGCAAGAGGAGCTGAATCAATTCAAAAGATGCAAGGTCTGGGAGCCAGTTCCTAAACCCAAGGACCACAACATTATTGGAACTAAGTGGATCTTTAGGAACAAGTTGGATGAGCATGGAATCATCATAAAGAATAAAGCTAGACTGGTTGCAAAAGGATATAAGCAGGAAGAAGGTATTGATTTTGATCAAACCTTTGCTCCGGTAGAAAGACTGGAGGCAATAAGGATGTTCCTTGCCTATGCAACACACCAAGGGTTCAAGGTATATTAAATGGATGTTAAGTCAGCTTTTCTGAATGGAAATCTGAAGGAAGAAGTCTATGTAGAGCAGCCATCAGTTTTTGTTGATTCTCTTAAACCTGATTATGTATATAGACTTAGGAAGGCTTTGTATGGGTTAAAACAAGCCCCAAGGGCTTGGTATGAGACCCTATCTAGTTTCCTCATTGAGAACAAATTCTCAAGGGGGAAAATAGACAAGACCCTATTCCTTAGGGAATCTAGAGGCAAGATTATCTTAGTCCAAATATATGTAGATGACATAATATTTGGGTCTACCGAAAATAGTCTTTGCAGAAAGTTTGCAAAACTTTTGCAAGGACAATTTGAAATGAGCAGTATGGGGGAACTTAAGTTCTTCTTGGGTCTCCAAGTTAGACAGACTGAAGATGGATTATCCATATGCCAGTCAAAGTTCACCGTAGAGTTAATAAGGAAGTATGGTATGAAATCTTCCACTACCATGAAAACTCCTATGGGGTCAAGCATGTCTCTAAGCAAAGATGATGCAGGGAAACCTGTAGATGAGACTTTGTATAGAAGGATAGTTGGCACCCTACTGTATTTGACTGCTAGTAGACCAGATATCACGTATGCAACATGTGTCTGTGCTAGGTACCAAGCTTGCCCTAAATAATCTCATCTGACAGCAGTCAAAAGGATATTGAGATATCTTAAGGGCACACCTTTCTAGGCCTTTGGTACCCTAGGAATGGAGATTATATACTGACAGGTTATTCATATGCATATTTTGCAGGTTGCAAGGAAGATAGGAAGAGTACCACAGGAACCTGTCAATTTCTAGGTGGAGGGCTGGTGTCATGGAGCAGTAAGAAGCAGACCAGTGTGGCCATCTCCACAGCTGAGTCAGAGTATGTGGCTGCAGGAAGCTGCTGTGCACAACTTCTATGGATTCAACATCAGCTAGAAGATTATGGTATTCAAGTAAGTAGAACATCTTTATTTTGTGATTCTACAAATGTCATTTCTATTACAAATAATCCTGTCTCTCATAGTAGGACTAAGCACATAGAAATTAAATACCATTTTCTAAGAGAACATGTGGAAAAAGAAGATATTTCCCTAGACTATGTTAAGACAGATAATTAGTTAGCTGATATGTTTACTAAGCCCTTAGATGAAACCAAATTCAATAAGTTTAAAATTGAATTAGGAATGATAAACTTAGAATAGTTTACAAAAAATTGGCTAAATAAAATAGTGTCGACACACAAAGTTGTCTATGTCGACACATAGAAATGGTGTCGACATTTCAGAGAAATGGTGTCGACACATCCCGAAAGTAAGTGTCGACACTTCAGAGAAGTAGTGTCGACACATGCAGAGTAGGTGTCGACACATCCAGGGTGGTGTCGACACTTAGGATTTACACAGAATTCGTCAAGTAGAGTCTCGACTAAGTGTCGAGCTTAGATATATAAGTGTCGACACATATATTCTGTCGACTATATTTGTGTCGACACATAGTTGTTGAGACATTAGAATTAAGTGTCGACACTTTTCCACAGTGTCGACATATTTCATGTATTTTGACGCGCCTTTTCACTTTCGATTCTAGAAAGGTATAAATAGGTTTTCACCATTGTTTGTCGACACGCTCACCAAAGTTTCGAGACCAAACTTGTGTGTTGACATTTCTCTTCTCTAAATTCGAAATTTCTTCAAACCCTAATGGCGCCCAAGCTAGAAGAGAACATTAATGAAGGATATGAGCTCGTGCGACACGCCTTTGATGACACGGAACCAGAAATCCAAGGTGTGGTAACCCTAGTTGTAGAGACTGGGTTAGAATATCTTGTATCAGAACCAATCAAGATCTGGAAGAACGAGGTCCTTGAATTCTTGAGTGCAGCTACTCTTGATGAATCTGGACTCAAGATTAAGTCCTAAGTTAATGTGGTAAAAGTCAAGATTACCCTGAAAAGTCTAAGAAAGATTCTACATCTCCTTAGAACTAAAGAAGAGGAAGATGTACCTGCATTAAAGACAAGGGAGGCACTGAAATGGTGTGGTTTAGATTCAAGCCTGAAAATTGGATCAGTTTTCAATAGAAAAGGCATGAACATGCAGGGCAAGTTCTTATCTGAAATAGTGAGCAAGGTGATACTGAGCAAGCCTGGTGGGCATGATAGGATATCAGCTCACATGTTCAGTCTGATGACAAGGATAATTTTCCAGCTTAAAACTGATTTGTCAATAGTACTGTTTGATAAGATAAAGGAAAGTCTGAAGAAGCCCAATCTGGGTAGAATTCTGAGTTTATACTTAGCTGGAAGTATCCCTGAAGTGATGAAGCAAGCTGCAGGTTCAAAGATAAACCACATGAGAAGAATGGATGTTAGAATTTTCTCAAGGTGGGATAGAGTATTGACAAAAGAAATGCCTACACCAGAGAAGGGAAAACCTTCAAAGAAGAAGAAAGAGAAAGCCATTGTGGCTCCTGAATCCTCAAGTAGCTCAGAGGAGCAAGTTGTTTTCAGTTCTAATGAGGATGAAGCTGATAAGGATGCAGATAACAATGCTGGATAGTCACCAGCAAGACAAGAAGATGCCCAGAGGCAGGGGGAGCTACCATCAGCTAGCCCTATTCACCTGGATCCACTCCAAGGGGAGCCTCTACATGTGGATGAACCAACTCAATTAGAGAGTGAAAGGGCTACCCAGACCATTCTAGAGGTAATTACTGAAGTTAATCAATTAAATTTCACTATTGAGGATGAAGTTTTGACTGATTCCTTACTTGATGTTGATCAGCAAACCCAGATACATAGTCAACCACAGGATGTGGTCATGGAGGACACATCAGTTGTTGATAAAGAGGTATCAAATGCTCCTGAGATCAGAGATTCTCCAATTCAACCTCAACATGAGTTTACACTAGAAGAGCTGTTCCCTGATCTTTTACATACTGATTTTGAGGGAGAGAAAGCAGCTGTTGAGGGTGAGAAGGTCAATATTAAGGGGGAGCATATAGAGGAAACTGCCAGAAATGAGACTGAGGAGCAAAGGAATGCTGAGGAACTACCAAGGACTGAGAATGATTTACCTCCTAGTCCTAAGGACAGGGTAGACATTTCTAGTACTTCTGCTTCAGAGGATGACGAGGCTGTTATGGCCAAGAAAAGGAAGTTTCAGGTCTTTAAAAGGAGAAGCCAGACCTATAAGAAAGCACTGCAAACCATTGTACCACAACAAGCTCCAACTACTGACTATAGTTCATTGTTAGTGGCTATACAAATCAAGATGGATGAGCAAAGGAGAGCTCTAGAAAAGTATATGGATGAAGGAAATAAATCACTTCAATTTGATCTGGCTCAAGACATAAAATCTATAAGATTTGAAGTGAATCAAAACAAGAAGGAAATGACTGATTGTTTCCATAAAGGAGGCAATGCAGTAGTTTATCTGGCTACTCATTAAGAGAATATGAAGAAACAGATTGATGACATGGCAGTCAAACAAGGATATGTTCTGGAAAACCAGATAAGAATGAATGAGAATTTAACTGAATTACATAATGTGATAGTCACTGAAATGCAGAAACTTGCTACTGCTCAAACTGTAGCCATGAATAAGGCCAAAGCTGAATTTGATAAACATTTCCAAGAAAGCCTAACTGCTATTAAGACTGCAATTGAAGCTTCTCAAAAGGATCTCACTGAAAAGCTCCAAAGGTTAAAACCTTTTTACAAAGATGGAGTTAACTATTTAAATGCTCAAATCAGATTCCAAAAGGATGATCTTAGAGATCATATAGAAAGAGAAGTCATAAAGGGGGAGAGGGTGTTAGCCAAAGCAGGCTCTGATCATGCAAAATGGATTTCAAACTCCATCAGAGCTACCCTTGGATATCCACCCTTGTGTGATGATGATAATGTGGCAGAGTTTGGAATTAATCCTGCATATTTTGGAGGAGAACAAGCTGAAGTAGCTCAAGTGATATATCCTCGTGCAGATTTTGACATTATACATCAGGAGGTACAGTCTATGTATAGTCCTCCTAAGGGTAATCAGAATGTTATTCTTGAGAAAGTAGTCCAGCCTGTGCCAGAGGCAATATTAAAAGAGCAAGAGGCTTTATTAAAGGAGCAAGAAGCTCAATTATCTAAGAAGAGGTTCAGAGAACAAGCAGAATTAAGGCCAGACTTTGAGCAATGGAGCCCAACCTCTAGGAATATCGTATTAACTGCTTGGAAGGCTGCAAAGGATAATTTCCTAGAGAGGGGCAAATGGTATTCTGACCAGGAATGGAAAAAGCATGAAGCTAGGCAAGAGGACATTGTACAATACAGAAGGAAGGCTAAATTAGGGAAGCTACCTCCTAATGCACAGGAGCCTAGCAAGTATTTCCCTAAGCCTTATCACTATTTTGAGAGACAGAAGATAAGAGCTGAAGAACAGAAAAAGAAAGATCTTAAAGGGAAGAAGGCTGCTGATGACAATGATGCTCCAGTCTAAGCAAAGATTCAATATGGAAAGGGCATTGTTATCAAGGAGCTAGAGCAGCCATAGGATAGAATTTTTCTTAAGTTTACAATCCTATAATCTTTTGCATTAAACTCCATGTAAACTTCTGATTAATAAAACTTTTTGAAGTTGTAAGAACAATGTTATAAGTTCAATCTATTACATTATTGTTCTGAGATAATTGTTTATACATGTTCTGTTTATACATCTTTAGTTCTTACCCTATCATATAATACTATTATACATCATATTGAGTATTTGTTATGAATAGTGTATATCATTGACTAAGGGTTATGACTTCTCCAAATAGGGGGAGATTGTTGGGTACATTGCAATATATGTACCTGATTTGAAGAAGTCTCACCCTACTCAATGATATACATCAAGGTGTATTTGATGTGCTTTGAGTTTATGTGTGCAGGTTAAGTAATTGCAGGAAAAGCATAAAATTTTCTAAGTCCATGTGTCGACACCTATAGGTGAAGTGTCGACACTTATGAAGGCTTGTGTCGACACCTAGAGAAGCCGTGTCGACACTTGGAGTAATTGTGCCGACACCGGGAAGGCAGAGTCGACACTAGAAGAAAAGTGTCGACACATACAGGCAGTGTCGACACACAGTGAAGAATTGTCTATATAATCAGTGTCGACACCCAGAGAAACTTTGTTGACATCAAATGTGTCGACACCAGGAGGTTGTGTCGACACTCAGCAAACTTCAATAAAGTTAAAGTACATGTGTCGACACAAAGGAGATGTGTCGACACTCAGCAAGTTTTCAACACATGAAGGCATGTGTCGACACAAAGGAGATGTGTCGACACTCAGCAAGTTTTCAACACATGAAGGCATGTGTCGACACAAAGGAGATGTGTCGACACTCAGCAAGTTTCAACACAAGAAGATGTGTCGACACAAAGGAGTTGTGTCGACACACAGCAGAAATCAACTAAGTATTGAAGATTAAGTACTTGTGTCGACACACAGAATCAGTGTCGACACATTCTGAAGAAGTAGTGTCGAGAAGCTATTACAACAACACAAGGAGTTGTGTCGACACCATGAAGGCTAGTGTCGACACTTAGTCTACTTTTGTCGACACTTAGTATATTTGTGTCGACACATAAAGACTATCTGTCTCGACACTTTCAGACAGTGACAGAGATTTCAAGAAGTGGCTGGATGACTTGACAGCTGCCATTTCAACCAGTCAACTGCAACTGTCAGAGCGAACAGAAAGTTGTTAGAAACCGGATCAGCCGGTTACCTTGGAGGAAGACTATTTAAGGACATTTCTCCTTCAACAGAGAGTGTGATAACAGATTAACAACAATCAATCAAGAGATCTAACAACACAAAAAAGAGAAGATCAAGACAGAAGATCTAAGAAGTTGGAGAGAGAGCTCCTTCTAAGAAGAGCAGCTACTGAACCGGGCTGCTAAGTAAGATTCAGATTGAGATCTAAATCTCAAGGCAGAAGTTGATTGAAGGTCATCTTCAGGATATTCAACCCTACTGTGTTCTAATTCAAGAAGCTTTGAAGAAAGCCAAGGGAGGTTGATCTCTGCCAAGTTCATCCAAGAACTCATCAAGAAGCCAGTCAACTCATCTCTCTTTTCCAGAGTTGTGATTATTTACTTTGTAAACTTTATTTTCTATAGGATCCTAAGGGATCTGAGCTGTAAGCTTATTTTATAAAGGCTGAGTGTAGGAGATTCTATTCTCTGAGTGTAGGCCTTGATTGAAGGCTGAGGTAGGGCTGTTTAGCTTGAGTGTAGGTCTTGGTGAAGACTGAGTGGTAGGGCTTTGTGCCTGAGTTGTAGGAGTGGGGTCACTCTGAGCTGTAGGAACCTATTTGGGGTTCTGAGTTGTAAGATTTGAGGATCTGAGAAGAAGTGGAGAAGTTAGGCCGAATCTAGTACACTACTAGATTGGCGAAGGGGGGAAGTGGATGTACCCAGAGCTTGGGGAACCACTATAAATCCTGTGTGCACTCTGTGTATGTTTGATTGTATGGTTGCTGTGTTGTGATAATTGTAGAATTGCATTACTTTTCAGTATTTCTGCCTGAAAATTAAAAAAAGATAAAGTTCACGTATTCACCCCCCCCCCCCTCTAGGTGATTAGGTACTATTTCTTTCAGGAAGAGAAGAACATAGCCTTCCAGGCAATAGAGGAGGCACAAGCTCTTCTATAAAATGAAGATCTTATTGGTCTCTTAGCTAAGAGATTCTATAAAATGGCCAGAAAGGACTTCAAAAGAACATCTTCCAGAGACCATGACAAACCAAGGTTTGATAAAACTAAAACTAAAAGAAATTTATGTTATGGGTGCAGGAAACCAGGACATATTCTCACAGAATGTCCTGAAAATCAGAAGAGAGATAAGAGGAAAGAAAAAGACTATAGGAAACACTCCAACAAACCCTCCTCCAGGAAACACAAAAAGAAGGAGAGGGGCTTTGTAGATGAAACATGGACTGAAATAGAATCTAATGAGTCTTCATCTATCACAAGTGAAGATGAAGAAGAAGTAAGGGCAAAGGAAGCATGCTTGATGGCAATCAATGCATCATGTAGTAACTCTGATGCTGAATCAGAATCTGAAGAAGACCAGATAATCTCTTCACTTGATTTTACTTCAAATAAGTTTAAGTTAGATTTCAAATTACTATGTAAATATTTAATAAAATCTAAGAAGGAAATTAAACTTCTCAGAGAAAAACTAACTGAATTAGATAACATATTTTCAGAAAACTCTAGACTTAAAGAAGAACTGAAAACTCTTAAGGAACAAACAATATCATTAGAAAAAAAACTCTGTGAGGCTAAGAAGTTTGAAGAATCCCATAATGGGAGAAGCATCAAACTAATGGATATCATAAGAATGTTAATGTCGGGCTCAATGGCAAACTATTCTTGGGGGCTTCATCTAGTCAGCCTATTCCTTCATAGAAAAATATATTATCTACACCTATAAAATTTGTTTCAGTTAAAGGAAAAGAAGTCTTGCAAATTACAAGTAAGCCACTAAAATTTTATAAAATAATAAACAAAATCAAACAAAAATTCACAGAAAAAATATGTTCATCAAAATTCGTCGAACCAAGCTCGACGAAATCAGTATTTTTCGTCGAACGACGATCGACGAACTCTGAATCCAGAATTTGGGTATATTTACTCATCAGCTGGTGCTCGACGAAATCAATATGATTCGTCGAACAAGGATCGATGAACGTGGAATGCAAAGAATGAATATTATTATTCTGTGAGCCGAGCTCTACGAAATCAGTACTATTCGTCGAACAAAGCTCGACGAAATATTTATAATTTGTCGACCTCAAATTTTGTTAACAGATATTTTAATTATTTTCAAAACAATAATCAAAACAAAAATTGAAAAACCCCTTTACTAAGTGTATCATCCCTCCTAAAAAATATCATCCACTCGGTTATAAAGATCAACCTAAGTGTTCTTATATCTCCAATTTCCATTATGAAAGAAAAATATGACCCAAGGTAACTTGGGTCAAAACATCTAATTTGTTTTGATGCAGGAAAAGAACTATACTACCATAGAGGAACGGTGGTATTTGGATAGTGGTTGCCCAAAACACATGACAGGCACAAAAGAGAACTTAAGTGACTATAAAGCTAAGCTTGGACCTAAAGTCATTTTTGGAGACTCCAATTGTGGCCAGACAAAGGGCTATGGGAATGTCAAAGTTGGAGAACTACCTTCAGGGAGGTAGCATATGTGAAAGGTCTCAAGCATAACCTTATATTCATAAGTCAATTATGTGATGAAGGTTATCAGGTAACTTTTAATAAGACTTTATGTTCTATTCTGTCTCATGATAATAAAATTGTTTTAACTGGTATGAGACAAGGTAATATCTACTTAGTATATTTTAACTCAGCCAAATCTGAAATTTTCTTATTTAATTAAATTAGTAAAACAAATGAACTATGACATAGGAGTTTATGACATGTAAACCTTAGGAGAGTTGTAAAATTATCTAGAGACAACCTTGTCCGAGGACTGTCTTCTGGTTCTTACAAGAAGGAAGGACTTTGTAGGGCTTGTTAATTAGGCAAGCAAACTAAAAATAGTTTTAAATAAATCTCTAAAAGTGATTCACCCAGGATTTTGTATTTGCTACATATGAACCTTTTTGTACTTATTGCAGTACAAAGCTTGAGAGGAAAATCTTATACTTTAGTTATTGTAGATGATTTCTCTACATTCACTTGGGTATTCTTTCTGAGAAATAAGTCAGATAACTTTAAAATTCTTACAGACTTTCTTAAGAACTTCAAGATTGAGTACTCTACTCAGATTGCATTGATCAGAAGTGATCATTGCACTAAGTTTGAATCTCTTCTGATGCAAGAATTCTATGAGAATGAAGGTATCAGGAATTGTTTTTCTGCTCCTAGAACTCCTCAACTAAATGGGGTAGATGAAAGGAAAAATAGAATCCTAATTGAATCTCCTGGGACATTGCTTGCAGATGCTTACTTGCCCCTATCCTTTTGGGCAGATGCAGTAAGCACATCAAACTATGTCCTTAATAGAAGTCTAATACATAAACTTAAGGGTAAAACTCCCTTTGAATTACTTAAGAATAATAAATCTAAAGTTGATTATTTCAAAGTTTTTGGTTGTAAATGTTATATATATAATAATGATAAGAAACATTTAAGAAAATTTGAAGCCAAAGCTGCTGAAGGAATTTTCCTTGGATACTCCCAAGTCAACAAGGCTTATAGAGTATTTAATAAATCAACTCTTAAAATGGAAGAATCTGTGCATGTTTATTTTGATGAATCTATCATGTTTTTCAAGGAGAGAGAGATCTCTACCAAAGAATCTTTTCAGGTACCAAATCTGTGTGAGAAAATTGATGAATTAATGCTAACACAAGATGATACAACACATCCCTCTCAATAGATTGCTAATGACAGTGATGAAGATGATGAAGAAATATTTACTGAAAATATTATGGCAAATAAAATTCCTATAAAGGAATTAGCACCACAAATAGTTGAACAACAAACTCTACCTGTTGATCTTGTCACACTAAGAGATCACCCTAGATCTCAAGTGATTGGATTCATATCAACTGGTGTTCAAACAAGGCATCAATTGAGTCAAGATCAGATGCATGCTTGTTTTATCTCTCAGATTGAGCCTCAATCCATAAAAGATGCAGAATAAGATCCCAACTGGATCATTGCTATGGAAGAGGAACTCAATCAATTTGAGAGATGTAGAGTTTTGGACTTGGTTCCAAGACCCAGAGACTATGAAATCATTTGAACCAAGTGGGTCTTTAGGAATAAATTAGATGCTCAAGGAATCATTATAAGAAATAAAGCAAGATTGGTAGCCAAAGGATACTTACAGGAGGAAGACATAGACTATGGCCAGACATTTGCTCCTGTTGCAAGATTGGAGGCTATCAGAATCTTTCTTGCATATACAACATTCAAGAAATTCACAGTATATCAAATGGATGTGAAGAGTGTCTGTCTAAATGGAGAGCTCAAAGAGGAAGTTTATGTTGAACAACCTCCAGGTTTTATCTCTCTAACTCACTCTTCCTATATTTTTAGATTTAACAAAACATTTTATGGTCTTAAACAAGCTCCAAGAGCTTGGTATGAGACTCTTGCTAGTTTCTTCTAGAGAACAAATTTTGTAGAGGCATAATAGATAAAACATTATTTTTTTGAAATCACAAATCTAAAATTTTACTAGTACAAATATGTGTTGACGACATAATCTTTGGATCTACTAATTCCAAACTATGTAAAAGGTTTTCTGACCTGATTCATTCTAAGTTTGAAATGAGTGGCATGGGTGAGCTATCCTACTTCCTTGGTTTACAAGTGAAGCAAACTCCTAATGGCATTTTCATATCCAAATCCAAGTATGCTAAAGAGCTTATCAAAATATTTGGGATGTCAAATGCCTTAGCCATGAAAACACCTATGCATACAAATGTTGTTGTTGATACTGATGAACATGGAAAGCCTGTTGATCAGAAAATATATATAGTTATGATTGGGTCCTTAATATACCTAATAGATAGTAGACCAGAAATAATGTTTGCTACCTGTATTTGTGCTACGTTCCAAGTAAATCCTAAAAAATGACATCTAATTTTAGTTAAAAGAATTTTAAGATATATAAAAGATTTCCCTAATCTAGGACTCTGGTATCCTATTGAGTCAGGATATAAGTTAACTGGATGTAAGGTTGATAGAAAAAACACATCAGGAACTTGTCAGTTCCTTGGTGATAGGCTTGTTTCATGGTTTTGCAAGAAGCAAACCTCTATGTCTACTTCGACTGCTGAGGCTGAATACATTGCAGCTGGTAGTTGTTGTCCAAAGATTTTGTGGATTCAGAATCAGCTTCTAGATTATGGTTTTAACCTATCTAATTCTATTATTTTCTATGATAACATAAGTTCAATATCAATAGCACAGAATCCAGTCCTACATAGTAAAACTAAACATATTGAAATAAGACATCATTTTCTAAGAGATAATGTAGACAATAACAAAATTAAATTGGAATTTATCCATACTAATTTTCAGAAAGCAGCTATATTTACTAAACCTTTGGATTCAAAGAAACACATTGACTTATTAAATCAGTTAAGCATGATGAATGAAGAATCACTAAATTAACTTTTATAACTGAGCTCAACGAATTACACACCTTTCGTCAAATGGAGCTCGATGAACTGTGTTCTTTTCGTGAATCGTTCATCGAACGGAGATCGATGAACCTTCCTTTAGAAACTATTTCGTCGAACAGAGATCCACGAATTAGTTTTAAATATTTTTCATCGAACGGAACTCGACGAAACATATTTCCTTGCAAAACTTTCGTCGACTTGAGATCGACGAAATGCATTTCTTTTGAGATGTTTTTCGTCGAACAGGGTTCGATGTTTCTCTTTTCGTAGGACAGAGTTCGCTGTTTCGACTTCAGAAAACTCATATCTAGGTATTTTCATAGAACTCTATCCCACGCTTTTCTATTTTCCCGTCTCTTGCGCTTGATCTTTTTGTTTTCCAGGGCAATGGTGATTTCATAGGCGACTCTCTCTGTAATGACATTTGATGTTGGTTTCGATATAGACATGGATTCCTTCCATCATTCTGACCAAATATTCCAAGACATTCTGAAACTGTTTGAGGATTAGAATCTGAAGAACTTCATGACCACAAGGATCAAACTCCCGGTTGCTATAATCAAAGAATGGGTTCACACTGCAAAGTTTCCTGATCAAATGACAGTTACTGGATCAATCTCTAGAAATCAGGTTACTTTATCACCTGATATTTTAACTGAAATTTTTGGTTTTGTGAATTAAGAAGATGAAATAGATATATCCAGTTCTGAACTTGATGAGATGCTAGATAGAATGGGTCATAATCAGGGAAACCCTAACCACCTCCTAAAGAAGAATTTTTCTATTGAATACAAGTTCTTGCTTGGTGTGGTAGGAAAGGTTTTGTTAGGAAAACATTCTGCACATGACTATATCACCAAGAAACAATTCATATTGATGTGTGCTCTGGTTAATAAGAAATCTGTGAATTGATGAACATCTTTATTTGATTCAATTAAGAAGAAAATTAATAAGAAGGATGTCTGCTATGGTAGGATACTAGGAATTTTCCTACAGGCTAAGTGCCCTGAACTCCTAGTCTCCCAGACCACCCATATCAATGCATCTAAGAGGCTTACATCTGCCTTGTTTGGAAGATGGGAGAGGGTTATCCCAAAGCCATCAAGGGCTACATCTTCCAGGATAGCTTCTGAAGACACAAGGGATGTATCAGCCACTCTCCAAACCCCGGCAGAAGTCTCTGCTCCTCTCATTTCTTCTCCTCCTTCATCTCCACGTCATTCTCCACTTCTATTATCAACTCCACCTATTGATGTTTCTCTTCCTCAGTCCCCTTCCACTCTTCAAACCACCATATTAGAAGAGATTCCTACAACATCCTTTCAACCACAATCACCAATTCATCAATCACCAATTCATCATTCAGCAATTCATCCACAATCACCCATTCATTAGTCACCCTCATCTCCTCAAATTTCCAATCTACCTAATTTCAATCTACTACCTCTATCTCTACCACAACCACATGTCTCGGATTTCATTCATGATGACACTCCATCTGTTATCCCCCATCACCCATTCCTCAAGCATTCTATCTCTGCTCCAACATTAATAGCACTTTTATCCCATCTACTTCCATTCTATCTACCTCTGCATCTACTCAGGCTCCTCCTGAGTCTATGTATGTGGACTTCGCTTCCATTGCTTCAAATATTCTTGTATTTATCACTCGAACTCTCAAAAATCTGATAGATGAAGCTATTGCTCCTCTTGCTGCTTCCATTTCTGCTCTTTCCTCTCAGTTATCCTCTTCCTTTATTATTCCTTCTTCTTGGGGGCCTAGATTCAGGTCTACCTGGATCTAAGCAGGGGAGATATTTCATGAAGAAGCTCCTCAACCTGAAGTTTTAGTTCCAGAAGTTACAGTCAGTACAGCACAACAGTAACTATAGACGTTATTATTTAAGACTCAGAAATGTTTGAAGTCTCAGTAGAAGAAATAGTTGCAGTTATCCCAGAAGTTGCTACTGTTGGGGATGTCTCTATTAATCCCACATTCAACTTGAGTTCTTTGTTATCAGATTTTGATACTCTGTATAATAATATTTTTCAATTTTTGAGAATTCTTCTAATAAAGCTATTATATGTTATACTGCCCCAGTTGATTCTTCAGTCCTAGAACAACTAAGAAATAGTTTTTCAGTTATTTCTCACAGTAAGAATCTAGTCCCTGAGACTGTAGTAACTAATAGTATGATAGATCTTATAGAGCCAGTTTGTTACCCTCCAACTTATGCATGGGATGAATCCCCAATGCCTAATTTAGATTGTATTATGTTTCAAGATATGGAATAAGATGACAATGTACAAATACAAATAGCAGATACAGAGATTGAAACTGTACAGCCAGAAGTTAAAATTGTTGATCAGTCTGAGTTAATTAAATAGATTGATGATTTATATGATCTTCTAGAAGATTCTAATGATGATGAAGAATCAGATGAGTCAAATGACTCCAGTTCCAAGAAAAGAAAATTTAAGAAAAAGAAAGCTGCTGCAAAGGTTACTCCTCAAACTTCTTCTACTGCTGAAATTCCATATTACATCTTGCATGGATTAACTCACACTCCAGAACTTCCCTGCTGGATGAGATGTTCAAAGAATGAAAAAAAAGGAGGAAAAAGATGAAGAGATATCTGTCACCTCCAAAGTCTAGGAGAGGACCTCCTCCTTCTCCTCCAGCAGTTGGAGCAGCAGGTAGTATTTCTCACTCTCAAAGGTCTACTTCTTCCCACTATCAATCTAAACCCGCTCAGAGCAGCAAAGACAAACCTTCAAGGTCTGATACTCAGAGCGACAGCCATTAGCATTCAGGTCAAAGAAGATAGCAGCAGCAGCAGTCAAGCCAGAGAGGCCTCATTCCCCAACTTATGATCCAGAAATGGATGCAAACTTCAAGATGGCCAGATTAAATGAGTTGATTGCATTATCTTAAAATTAATAAAGCTAGAGATGAAGGAAAGCACACCTCACAATTCTCAACTATGTCCACTTACAAGAAAAAGGAGCTAGATAAATATCAGGTAAAGAGTTTATTCAATTTTGATAAATACATGAGTCTACATACAGAGGCAGTTGTGCCCAGAGCAACATCATTGAAGATTATTGGTGCTCAAGATTTGAAGATGACTCAAAAGGAAGCTGAAGACCCCAAGAGGAAGTTAATCTTCACCAAACCTTCTTCAGAATCTTCCTCTAATGCTCCTAAGAAAGACAAGTGATTTCTGATTTTATATTCTTATAACTGTGTTTATGTTTATAACTCTCAAGGCACTTATCTTATATATCTGCTAAAAGTTTCATTTCTGCTAGATATTTTATGATTTCTATTTTTTATTCGTAAATAGTATCATCACCCAAATAGGGGGAGATTGTTTGAACCCTATTAATGATTTGGGCTAGGATTACTATTAGGAAGATTAGTTTGACCCACCTTGTATAGTCTTGGGACATAGGTTATTTCCAGGGTGATTGCCTTAGAAGAACTCCAGCAAAAAATCAGTTAGACGAATGCAGAAAATCAATTCGACAAAGGTAATACTGCAGTCGATGAAATCAGAGCTGTGTTCGACGAACGTCGTGCTCATTTCGACAAATCAGAGTCTTAACTCTGAAGTTTAGCTCGATAAACTTTGAGCTCCGGTCGACGAACTTCGATCTCTACTTAGAAACTCAGCTCGACGAAAGTCAAGCTCATCTCAACGAACTCTGAGCTCAGGTCGACAAATTAGCAGATTCAGTTCAACAAACTCTAGGCTCAGGTTGACGAAATGCTTGCTTAGTTCGACTAATTCTCTCAATGCTTTAGGCAGGTTTGTTTACAGAAGGAAGAGCAGTTTCAAGCTTAATTTCAGTCTGAATATATTCTGAAGGCAGTATGATTTAAAGGACTTAATCACAGACAGCTATGACTCTGATAATTAATGCAAATATTCTAATGAATATAGTCATTTAGAGGAAGCATTAAATATGGATTATCACAGAGTTTAAGGCTAACCAATTTCCAAGGCAGTTACCATTCTTGGGAATTCCTTAGCCATCTCAGAATTTATTAATTCAAATGTTTGAATTCCTCTCAGCCCACTATATATATAGAAAATTGCTATCTGAAGGTTACACACTCAAGGTTACAGTCTCAGACATACAGACCTAGACATATGACTTAGATAATTGTAAACAAACACATGCTCTTACAAAATTAAATCTTCGGTCTCTATTTGTGCAAAGTCTCCATCTCTCAGATACAAGAATGCCTACACCTTGAAGAAAATACTCCCTCTCCTGATCATAAACTCTACTCAAAATAGGGGGAGCCTTTTTTGCTTCAACATCAATCCACTAGTCTTCTAAGAGAATCTTGAAAGAGAAGACATTATCAACTTTTGTTTATTTTCATGAACTATATACAGGGTTATAACTACCTTCAAAAGTTAAACCCCTTGGTTCTATGTCTCATGATCAAAAGAGTTAATTTAGTTTTTGGGCACCTGATCAAAATCTCAAAGGATTGTGAGATCTCCCTTAGAAAAATAAATATTGTGTTAGCAGGGCACCTAAGTAAAAACTTGTGGTGGCAGGACACCTGATCAAAAACCTATAGTGGATTCCTAACAGGGTGGTAGAAGAGTGGATGTACCCAGTTTTATTGGGGAACCACTATAATTTCCTTATGTCGTCTGTGATTGTTATTCTCTTTATTTGTGTGCTATGATTTTTGTTATATATATATATATATATATATATATATATATATATATATATATATATATATATATATATATATATATATATATATATATATATATATATATATATATATATATATACAAGCAGTCGTGCACGGGGGACCCCGTGCGGGCAACATTCGTCGTGGGTGCGACATTTGTCGGGGGTGCGACATTCGTCGTGGGTGCGACATTCGTCGAGGGGGAGACATTCGTCGTGGGTGCGACATTCGTCGAGGGGGCGACATTCGTTGTGGGTGCGACATTCGTCGAGGGGGCGACCTTTGTCGTGGATGCGACATTCGTCATGGGGGCGACATTTGTCGAGGGGCGACATTCGTCGTGGGGGAGACATTCGTCATGGTGGGGACATTTATAGTGGGGGTAACATGCATCTTGGGGGCGACATTCGTCGGGGGCGTCAACATTGGGACGGGGCGGAGACATTGGTCGGGGGCGTCGACATTGGTCGGGGGAACCGACATTGGTCGGGGATGTCGGCGCGCCGACATTGGGCATGAGCGGTGACATTGATCGTGAGGAGGCGACATTGGTCGTGGCGGGGTAACATTGGTCGTGGGGGACAACATTGATCGAGGGGGATAACATTGGTTGAGGGAGGGCGACATGTGTCGTTTACGATGAACAAACATGTCGGGAAAAAAATAAAGCCAGCTTAATGATCTATGAGGGAAAATAAAGGCGGATTAATTTAACGAACGACTGTAATAACAATTGATTGAGCAAAAACAATGTTCAAAGCTCAACAAAACACCAATAATTTATTAAAGAAGAAGCACGGCGGAACAACAAACCAACATAAAATATAGTACCCTTCAGATTTTTGGATAAACAAACTCATACCATCAAATTATCATGCAGATCAAGTGGCTATGTGAATTGCAAACAGTAGCAGCTTTAGTAAGGGAATCAGCGATGGCGGTAGAAGCAGTCGTGCACGGGGGACCCCGTGCAGCGTGGCGATATTTGTCGAAGCGGCGACATTGGTCATGGGTAACATGCATTGGTCGGGGGAGGCGAAATTAGTTATGAGCAACATTTTTCGTGGGTGACATTGGTCGACAAGGCAGTCGTGCACGGGGACCCCGTACGTGCAACATTCATCGTGGGTGCGACATTTGTCGAGGGCACGACATTCGACGTGGGTGCGACATTCGTCGTGGCAAGCACATTTGTCCCGGGGACGTCATTTGTCTTGGTGGCGACATTCGTCATGGTGGAGACATTCGTCGTGGGGTCGACAATCGGCATGGGGGATATATTCGGCGAGGGCGACATTCGTCGTGGGGGCGACATTCGTCGTGGAGGTGACATTGGTTGTTGGGGCGACAAATGTCGTGGGGGCGACGAATGTCGTGGGGGAGACATTATTCGTGGGAGCGACATTTGTCGTGGGTGCGACATTCATCGTGGCTAGCACAGTTGTCGCGGGGGCGTCATGTATCGGGGTGGCGACATTCATCGTGGGGGCAACATTCGTTGTGGGGGCGACAATCAGCATGGGGGATACATTCGGCGAGGGCGACATTTGTCTTGGGGCGACATTTGTCGTGGGGGCGATATTTGTGGTGGTCAATGACGATGACATTGGTCAGGGGCGACGACATTGGTCGGGGACGGTCTTATGATGGCGAAAGGCTTGCGACGGCGATGGCGACGTCAGCAGAAGGTGCGTTAGGCTTGCGAAGGGCCAGTGGGAAATCGCGAGGAAGAAATCGCGTGGAAGGTGCGACAGTCTTATGATGGGGAAAGGCTTGCGACGGCGATGGCGACGTTCTTACGATGGGCAGGAAGAGGAGATGACGCGGTCAGGAAGAGGAGATGACGTTGTAGGATCTTCCATAGCTGCCCAGAAGAAGAAGATGGGTTTACAGGAATCTGTTTACAGGAATCTGCTCTAATCTATTCTAATCTATTCTATCACGTTTAATTTAATCTATTCTATTATAATCTATTCTAATCTATTCTATTCAGTCAAATCTATTCTAAACAATCTGATAAGAATAGATTAGAAAGTTGCAGGAATTTGTTTACACCATCTGTTCGTTAATGTCATCTCAAAGTTGCAAGAATCTGTTCTGATCTATTCTAATCTATTCTAATCTCATTTGTACCAGTATGGTGTAAACAGATTAGAATAGATTAAAATAACAGATTAGAACATTCTATCTCATATGTTCATGCCCCAAGTTTCATGTCAAAAATTTTGCTTGCCCAAAATGTGAACATCCCTACAGACCAAAATATTGGGGCATGAAACATGGAGATTTGGGAAGATCATAGAATAACTTGACATGAATAAATATTGGGGAAGATCATATAGTTGTTGTTCATAGAAAGAACCCATAAGTTCTGGTAAAAAAAACAAAACTTGGAGACGACATAATTAACATTTGGGCAAAATGTTGTATTGTAATTAACCTGCATTCAGGTCTAGCATAATTAACATTTGGACCAAATTAATTATTGGAAATGGTTAGAGATCAAACCAAATTAACATTTGGGCAAAATTAACATTTGGGCAAAATTAACATTGGGGCAAAATTAACATTTGGGCAAATCAAATGGTTAGAGATCGAACATAATAACAGGCATTTCATCAAGGCAGCACAGTCAAATACAGGCAAAGCAAGAAACCAAATAGGGATGATGGTAGAAAATAGGAAATACATGCAAATATAGGCAAAGCAAGAAACCAAACAGCCATGATGGTAGGAAATCGTGAGATACTAAATTACAAAAAAATGAAATGACCAAACAAATGACTGCGAGTGAACTTACAGTGAGGAAACTTCACAAAATGCGGTCATCTCCCTTTAAATCCTCTGCCAAATTCATGAGAACTGCGATTGAATTCTTCTGTCGAGCTTAACTGGGGTTGGAAGAAGAATAAAGCAAGAGTTAGAGAGAGAGAGAGATCAAACAAAAAGAAGAAATTTCGGACAAAAGGAAATATGTAAAGAACTTACAGTGAGGCAACATCAATTGTGGCATGCTTTATTATGTACACAATGGCACCTACTCCTGTGTAAAAAATATTGCTAAATGACATTAACAAAACATGCTTCGTTTATATTTAAAGTTTCAAACAAAGAGTCCCTTTGGCATGGAATCAGCAGTCGTGAACATCGTGGTTGCAATCAGTAAATCGTAAGTGGCTGACCTCACCTCCGGAGCCGCGTCTCCATTTAGGTTCAAGATTATTTTTTTTGCAATGGCCATCACGACGTAAACATGTATTCCATGGAGGTGATGTTTTTGTTTGAAAGTACCAGAGAAAAACCATGGCATCAAACAAACTTTTAAAACTATGTTCTGCTCTTAGTTCCAGCTTTTGCTTGATATTCATATTAGAGCAGTACACTGGAATGCTTTTATGCAGTCCACTAAACAATTGTAATGCAGCTCAGTGAAGGTGCATACATACTAAAATTCTATACAAACCTTGAAAAAATTGTAATCTTATTCTTATATATCAAGCAATCAATGAAATTTATAAGAAATAATAGTAGTGAACAAAGCACCACATTGTCTAGCAAACTCTGCCCATCATTATTAAGATAATGTGAGTTTTTTTCAAATGAGTTGTGACTACAAAATAATTATCAAGGCCTAGCTGTATATAAGTAGAGAAGAATCCCTTTCACTGTAATTGTTAAATTTTATATTTATAAGTGTGCATCCACTCTGTAGAGACCACTTACTCTCCTTAATCATTGAGCATGATACGTACAACCAATAAATATGGAATCATAGATTCAAATAGTAATGGGCACCTAACTAAATATAGTAGAGATGCATTAAAAAACATAGAAAATCACAGAATGAAATGGAAAGAGTAAGTGTTAGCTAATGACTCACCACCAACTTGTTACAATGTACCCAATCTTTTCTGCTTCAAGTTCTGAGGAAGTAATTTCTTTTGCAACTGGAACTACTTTGAAAAAAAAGAGTAAATGATGAGATCGGCATACATATGAAGAAGAGGAGCAAAGAATGATAATATGTTACCTCCTCCTGTCGGAGCTCGGAGAAGGAGCGCAAGAAATAGCTTCAGCTTTAGTGACGACCATAGTCTCACACTCACACTCTCTTCTCATCTCAACTCGAATCTACATCTGTCTGTGTGATAGAATCCCCATTCTGCTCCGAGAAGGCGAGGCAAAACTCCGAGGCTCGCCGTACCAAAGGAGCTATTTTGCAGCAGAACACAAACTAAAAAGTGGTAGAAACACATAAAAATGGGAACACAAATTATTGAAAAATACGGGCAGAACACAAACAAAAAAAATGCTTGAAACAGGAATGTGCTAAAATCAGGAATACAAACAGGAATGCTGCAGAACACTAATATTTTGCAGCATAACACATAATATTTTACAGCAGAACACAAACATAGGGCAAGTGCTGGCCGGCGAGATAAAGCTTTAGCCGCTGCGAAAGAAAAAATGACTGTAAATAGTAAGAGATGCGACTTGGCCGGCGAAGAAGGCGAGATTTAGGGCATCGGGAAGGCGAGATCGAGCGGGAAATGATTTTGGTGGGGCTTCGGCCTCCCGCAGATCAAGCACCGGAGGAGATGACAAAGGTAGCAGTATTTTGAGGGGTGGGGGATGAACAATGCACTGAGCTATGGGAGGAGGAGAAGCTGCCCTAGCTGCATAAAAGAACACAGGTAAAGAACTTACAGTGAGGAAGGCGGCGCTCCGGCGGGTGCGCGTTTGTGGCGGTGAGTTGGCGCGGTGAAGATCGAGCAGGAAGGCGCAGTGAAGATCGAGCGGGAACAGTGCAATGCGCGACGGGAGAAGGAGAAGCTAACCTAACTGCATAGAGAACACAGGTATCGGGATTTTAAGAGGATAGAAGAACACAGGTATCGGGATTTTAAGAGGCGTGAACAGTGCCGGTGTGTATTAATTAAGTGTTGAACTGACCAAAAGACCAAAGTACCCTCAAATTAGCTAACCAAAACCATTTTTATAAGGGTATAACTGGAATAAAATGTTACACCATATGGTACTTAACTCTTTCCTTATAGTATAAAGATATATATATATATATATATATATATATATATATATATATATATATATATATATATATATATATATATATATATATATATATATATATCACTAGTTTTAAATCCTCTATAAAACTCAATTAAGATTTTAAAATACCCTATTCACCCCCCTCCCCCCTAGTGTAAAGAAGACTTATCCCTCTCTTACAATTAGTATATGAGGCCACTTTCAACCACACAGAGTCTTTAGTCCCAATGCTTTTAAAAGAAGCTTTGGTCTCCTTGCCCTTTTGGCATGCAGAGCAAATGACTTCCTTAGTGCATACCATTTTAGGACCATTTTTAATTAGCTCTTTACTGAAGAGTTTGCCTATGGTCTTATAGTTCAAATGAGCCAGCCTCTTGTGCCATTTGACATAGTGTGAGGCTGCTCATTTGTAATTAGGCATATAGGAGAGACTAAATTTACACAAAAAATTTAAACAATACACATTTCCACTCCTAGTGCCAGTCAAGATGACCACTTGGTCACTTGACTTCTTTATGTGGTACTCATCCTTGTGCAATGAAATGTCATAGCCAAAATCACAAAGTTGGCGTATGCTTATAAGGTTGTGTTGCAACCCTTCCACATAAGATACTTTTGTGAAAGTTACTAAGCATTTGAGATCTTAACATAACCTCTGGTAATCCCTTTGTCTGATCCACTAAAAATAACCTTTGGTCCATCCTTCACTGGAATGAACTCCCTCAAATTGCTCTTTATTCCAGTCATGTTCCTGGAACAACCACTGTCAAAGTACCATATAGGGGCATGGAAACCTGGACTAACCTATAAAACATATTTATTTTACCTTAGGACCACAAAAGTTATTGGGTCCTAGGTGCATGTTAGTCTCAAAATGAACATGTCTACCAACAGTTTTTCTAACTGGTAGACTTACTTTAGCTCTGGGCACACTAGAATTATACCAATAGTCAATGGAAAAATGCCCTATCTTGTCATAGCACCAGCACTCATGAAGGTTATACCTTCTTTTTTGAGCTGGTCTAGTGATTGTGTTAACAGCAGTAACCTTTCCAGAAGTAACTACAGTAGTCTTCATCAGATTTCTTTCAGCAATTATGTGATTGAAGGAAAGTCTTTCAGCAGCTTTATTTAGCTTTTTATGAGTGCCATCAGTAGCAGTTTTATATGCAACAATCATGCTCCTGATAGCATCAAAACACCTAAATCAGGCTTGCTATAAGACTGACCTTTAGTCTGAGTCTTTGATGATTGAGTATGAAGTTTGGCCACTGCCCCATTCTTAAGAGTTGGAGCTGGAACACCAAAGACAAATGGTCTAGGATGGGCCATTAGTATTTATTCATGAGCAGCCTTGAAGGCACTCATCCCCATTCCTCTTCTCCTTACATTGGAAGATACATTTGTATCCTTCCAGGAAGAATTCCCCTTCTTCCAGTGATCATAGATGGCGTTCTAGTCATACCTGTTAGTAGGAAGTATTACCCTTTTAAAAGGAATGGGTGGCTTAGCTAGAGCTTTTCCCTTTCCTTTGAAAGGGGCATCTCTGGTGTTTCTCTTAAATCCAACTCCTCTCTTGTTTATCTAAGAGGTGAGAAGTCAATAATGGGCAGCACTGAATTGGGCTTAGAAAACTTGCCATAATTCTCTTCTCCCTTTGGAGCTTTTCTTCTAGGTCCATAATAAGGTCATTCTTATACTTTATGGTGCCTATCTGTATAATAGTAATAGTCTTCAACTGACTGACTTCCCTAATTTTATGTTCCAGCATGATTTCTATCTCAGAGTGCTGGGAAGTAGCAAGCTATAGAGATGCAATCTCTTGAGCCTGCCTTTTTGACAGCTTCTTACTACTTTTGAATGAATTCAAAAGTTCACCATATTTATCTATCACTTAATTGATGTCATCCTCAGATTCAGAATCACCTTCATCCCTAGATGAAACTGCTTCTGAACGTAGACCAGTCTTATAACTTGACTTAGATGAAGAGATGAATGGTCAGTGTTCCTTAGATGGACTAGGCTGATCATGGCAAGATTCCTCATCTACTCTAGCCATCATCCCAATGTAGGCTTCATTTTCATCATCTGACTATAAGGAGGATGAGTCAGTCCATCTTTTCTTCTTCTTAGCAATGATGGTTTTCTCCTTCTTTCCCTTCTTATGGTGATGATTTTTCTCATCAGCCACCTTCTTCTTCACAGGACATTCAGCCACAACATGCTCTGGCTTGTTATAGCAAAAATAGATAATCGTACTAGTAACATGTTTACTAGGTTTTGAGTCATACCTTCCTTCATTAGAAGGTTTCTTCTTGGTTCTGTAGTACTCCTCCTTATTTTGTAAGGAAGAAGAAGGTCTGCTCCTCCACCCCTTCTTCTTCACCAGCTTCATGAACTGCCTTGAGAAAGCAGCAAATTCCTCATCAGACATATTGCATTCTGATGTATCTTGATCTGAATCTTCAGACTCAACCGGCCTTCTTGGGAGAGAAGGATTCTTCTCTTTTCTCCTCTTAGATCTATGTGCCTTGAAGGCCACTGTTGATTCTTTGGCCTAAGCTTTGCTAGTCTTCTCTTCCACCTTCCTTGCAGTCAGCTTCACTTCATATGGAGGCAGCTTCCCAAACAAAGTGGATTGTGGAGTATCTGCTAGCTTTGCCACTTCTCTAATTGCACATATCTTAGTGTCCCATTATCTAGTAAGAGACATAAGAAAATTATCATTTATCTCATTATTTCTAAAGACCCGGCCATAGGTCCTTATCTCATTTATAGTTCTGAAAAATCTTTCATAGCAGCTAGCTATTGTCTCCTCCTTTATCTGCCTGAAAGCCCCATACTCTTGATTGAGCATAGACAACCTATCATCTCTAACTTCCTCAGTACTCTCCATATATATCACTAGAGTGTCCCACATTTCTTTTGAGGTCCTGCAGAGCACCAGGTTTTGAAAAGTAGAGTCATTTATGGCACTAACTATAATATTCCATGCCCTCTTATCCATTGCAGCCAAGATGATTTCATCTCTAGTCATTTCTACATAACTCTGAGGAGTCTTGGCATTTGCATCAAGAACAGACACCTTCAATTGGATGAATGGTCCTTCTAGTACTGTAACATAAATCCTAGGGTCTGATGCTTCCATAAATAATCTGACCCTTTCTTTCCAGATTCCAAAGTTTTCTTTCCTGTATAGAGGAAGATTCATAGAACCTAGTTGCTTATGGTTCTCTCCTGAACCCATACTTATCTTTTCTCAGCTACCCTTTGAGATCTAATCAGACTGTTAAGCATTTCTTGAGCAACCTCCCTCTGATACCACTTGAAAGTATTTGAATTTAAGGGTAGCTAATCACCTAAAGGGGGAGGTGAATATGTTATTAAGATCTTTATGATTCTCTTTTGAGTTCTTTAAGACTTTAACTGAGTTAGGCTTTGTTGTGTGTAATTAATTTAGCTTTCAAGAAATTCACACATAACACACCAGATTTTTATAGTGGTTCCCCAGTGTATGGGTACATCCAATGTCCCTCCCGTCTTTCTAACAGAATATTAGACAAGATACTTCTCCAATGACTTGGCTCCTCAGAGATTACAATACGATCTTACAAGATCACATAGTCTCCACAGAGACATACAACATAGGCATAGCCCAACCACTCAGTAATCACCTGATCACCTCCCACGGGCACAAATGCCCAACAACACAGGCTAAGAAAACAACCTTATAACGCAGATCCAAGACTGGATACTACCACTCAGCCTTTATAATTTAGGCTTACAAAACAGATCTTAAACAGATCCTACAGGAATTGAATAGTAATGTTAATTTGACTCAAAAGAAATTAATCTCTGAGTCAATTGCTTCATGAACTAAGAGAATCTCAGCCCTATCTTCTTCGCAGCAAAAAAATAACAATCTTCAGGAATCTGCAACTTGTGCTGGAAGTAACTCAGAACCTTGATTCTGAATCTGCTGATGAAGGAGAGAGAAGAAAGATCTTTTATCAGCTAACCTGTTTTGTAGAACACAGATTGTTCTAGCTCTTCTTCAAAAATCTAGAGATTGATCTTCAAATTTGGCTCGGATTCGATCTTGAAGCAACTTCAGCTAGGGCTGGCCTTGGTTGATTATTCTTCCTCAGAGAAATCCTCTGATCTTGCTGTAGCAGATGTTGATTGTCGCAGCTAACTCAAAAAACCTTTGGATTTTTGAATTAAGCTCTTGTCTCTACAACAATGGCGGGCAAGAAGACGAAGTCCCGCATAACTTTTTTGTAATGAATTGATCCCTCAGAAACATTTTTCGATCCTGATCTCATCTTCTATTTATAATCTCATCATCTAGCGAGTTGATTGACACATGTCACTGCTTTAAAGACTGATTATTTCCTTAGTTTTACCGAATGAGACTAACGACAACATTAGTAATGAATTACAACTCTTCCTTAATCATTTTGAATTTTGTTGACGTTTATGGACTTTGCTGACGTCAGCCATTCTGAGCTTAGAAAATTTCAGATAACTACCCAGGCATTGAGTGTATTGAGTGAACAAGCTTTACTCAATAAATCAAGAATTAGAAAATTTCCTGCTCTGCAAGGCGTTGAGTGAGTAAGATACACTCAACAATTTATAACATAGTCAACATTCTGCATCCCTCTACAACTCTAATCGTTGAGATCATTAAGTGTATAAGCTTCACTCACTGCTTTTTTGCCTTAGCTTGATCTTCAACCCTTTCTGCAACTATGGAGTTGAGTGAACTAGCTTCACTCAGCAATTCTGGACTTAGAATAATTTTGCTCTGCATGAAGGCATTGAGAGTGTTGAGTGAACTGGCATCACTCAACGCTTTTATACATAGACAAATATCCTTCTGTCTGAAGGCGTTGAGTGAGCTGGCCTCAATCAATGCTTTCTGCCTTTGCCTATCAAATCTAGCGTTAAGTGCGTTGAGTGAACTGGATTCATTCAATCCTTCTGGACTTAGCCGATTTCTTTATTTCCTCTTAAGCTGACTGCATTAGCTTGACTCAAAGCTTTTTGATCTTGGAGTTGAGTGAACTGGCTTCACTCAATGCTTCTGGACTTAATCAATTTTCTATCTCCTTTTCTTTTGGCTTTGACTGAAATAGCATGGCATTTAGAGATCAAGCTTCAGTCAATGCTTCTGGCTATATGACATTGAGTGATTTGACTTCACTCAATGCTTCTGAACATAGTCGAATTTCTTTGATAGATTTGTTGTGGATTTGACAGACACTTCATGACATTGAGTGACCAAGCTTCACTCAACGCTTTTGGACTTAGTATACTTTTCTTTGCAAGAAACTCTGGGGCTTTGACTATGGCAGCTTTACTCGACGAATTATGCTGCATGGCGTTGAGTGAGTTGACATCACTCAATGCATTTTGCCTTATCCGATTATCCTGCTTGCTGAAACTTTACCTTTGATTGTTCATACCTTTCTTAGTGTTTTTTAGTTATATGGTGTTGAGTGAACTGGCTTCATTCAACGCCTATGGACTTAGATGCTTTTCTGCCTTTGTCATCATCTGTCCTTGACTTCTGGCATTGAGTGAACTTGCTTCACTCAATTCCTGTGGACTTAGTTTAATTTCTCTGCCTGGCTTCCTTTCATAAGGCATATGGCATTGAGTAAGCTTGCTTCACTTAATGTCTGTGGACTTAAACATAATTTCTGCATCTCCACAAGCCTATCTTGTGACCACCTGTCCAATCAGTGTAATAAGGACTAACATGCATGCGTGAACTTAAACATACATAAAATACAACTATATGTATACCATTTACTTATTTTAGTTCTTAAAAATATGGTACATTTGGAGAGTTGGTAGTGTCATGTCCCTACAGAGCTGGAAGTCACTCGATGTTGTCTGGAAAGTTGATCCCGAGCAGATCCAGCTGACCAGACTCCCATTAGCTGGCAGGGCTGGAAGTCACTTGATGGTGTCTGGAAAATTGACCCCGAGAAGATCCCACTGACCAGGCTCACATTAGCTGACAGGGCTGGAAGTCACTCGCTGGAGTATGGAAATTTAACCCTGAGAAGATCCAGTTGACCAGGCTACCATTAGCTAGTAGGCGTAGAAGTCACTCGATGGTGTTTGGAAAATTGACCCCGAGAAGTTCCCGCTGACCAGGCTCATATTATCTGGCAGGGATGGAAGTCACTCGATGTTGTCTGGAAAGTTAACCCCGAGAAGATCCCACTGACCAGGCTCCTATTAGATGGTAGGGCTAGAAGTCATTCGGGGATAGGTTGAAATGTTTGACCCAGCAGATCTATTTGACCAGGCTCGCGCTCGCCAGGATTCCTCCTATTGGTGAGGGGAAATAACTACTCAGCAAAATAGTGATGAAAGAAGGCAAGTATTGTCGTTCGGGGGTGGATCTTGCTGGATGGTGATACTCGCACACCTCAATGATAAAATGCTGAGCCGAACCTAGTGCCCCACTCATGCTTATTCCATAGGGAGGGGGCGAGAACTAGTAGGCGATTGAGAGAGATGTATGAGACTACCCTCTACGATGATGAGCCACCCCATTGCGTTTAACCTTGGGAAAATCACGTCTCTGGATTACTCGTCCTATCATGGGAAGATCGCGGGCTCAGGACCAGCGAGTGAGTCAATCCGAACTACCAAGGGGGTGAGATCTCGAGGCCTTCATGTAAGCATGTGGTCTAACCTAACTCGGATGGATGCTACTAGTAAGTGTTACCCTAGAGGAATCACGCCTCAAAGAGCGGTATGCACGTGCAAGTGCAACTTGGATAAAATATAGTAAAAAGCGTATAAATTGCCAAATAAAATTTCATTAACATATATTCGACTACAAAAGAGGGAATCTCCTAGCATCGAGTATAAAAAGAAGAGGGGGTAAAATCATTACAAAAAAGATATTACAATAGGTCCCCTAGTTTCCTCCCCCAGACAGATCGTCTCGCTAGACCTCCACCTCGTCGAAAAGCGAGTCGAACTTGTTCTCCTCCTAATCGGGGGTGGGGATGGGAATGAACACCTCGGGGACCAGGTCTTTAGTAATAACCTTCTCGCAGTCTGGTGTCAGTACCTTGATGTCCCGCATGACCTGTAGAGTATGGTCGGCGGCCTTGATGGAGATGACTCGCATCATCTCATTGACCTTAACCTTGTTGTACATCTGTGTCTTTTTGGCTTGACTACTCGGCACGCCGCGAGATGAGGGAAGGAGTGAATCTACCAGGCGAGTGACCTCCGCCCAGAGCTATTTATTATGTTGCACTAACAACTTATTCCTTTCCTCAGGATTGGCGATGCTGGTGCATAAGCGATCGGCTGTCGCGGCATCCTGCGAGGAGAAACGTGAAAACTAATGAGCTAAGCGAGCGATAGAAAATTGGGAGGGGATTACTGACACTTACCACCCCGCCAGAGCTATTCTCAAGAAGTTTCTCCACGACCTCGAGCTTGCGCTTCAGGTCCACCACCTCATCCACGGTGAGAGCCCGAGCATCCATCATCAGAATACTTACAGTTGAGGATGAAGCTGCAGAGAACGGATATGTATGTGAGCTCCATGGAATGCATCTGAGCTCGCGAACGCTCATGGGAGAGCCATTGCAGTGTCATGTCGTCATAATCCTCGGCATCCTCATGACCGTAGATCCCAAAGCCAAGTGCAAAGGCATGCCCACTGGGAGGTCGTCGCTCGGACCAAGAAGGGAGGAGAGAGGAAATGAAGACTCGGTGGGACTTCTCATCCCATAGTATCATGGGCTCGCCAACCTGATCCTTTACTTTCTCTTCGAGACAAACATTTTGTTGGGAATTTGGCAGTCCCGTCTCGCGGGTTTCGGATATCACAAAAGCCGAGGATGCGGGGATGTTGCCCTCTCCTTGCTCCCTTTATGGCGAGTCGAGCAGGATGTGCTTTACCTTCTATACCACCACCTTCTTCAGTCTCTTTCCCGGGGGTGGGAGGCAAGGCGAGCTGGAGCTGACAGGGACAGGCTACTTCTAGCTGTTGAAAGGTCCGGTGAACTCCTGCTCCCTCCAAAAGGCCTCTGTGGCTTCCCTTTCCTACTTGAGTGGATCAAAGTACACCCTAGAATCCACGAAGGGTGGGTGCTCTGGGATCAGTCGCTCCCTTGCATTGAACAAACTTAGCCTCATGAGGAAATAAAATGAAATGGACTTTTGGAGAGTACGCGGGAAAGCAAAGGGGAAACATACCTTCACCAGGAAGAAGTGGTGGGAGTGAGTCGAGGCCCCTTCGCAGGAAGACGACCTCAAAATCTTTGTGGAGGAAAAATTGGTGGAGGTTGGAGTCGTTGCCCGATATAGTCGGCACCTAGTATGTCTCCTCGCTCCGCTGAATGGGCGAGTAAGAGATGTTGTCGAGATCGCCCTTGATGAAGACAAACTTGGTGAACTAGTGATGGTTCTTATTGGCTGTCTTGCGCACCTTAAATTATGAGCTGGTGAAGAAGGTGACTCCATAGTTGGTGGAATAGTAGATGAATAGCTTTCGGAAAATGGTGATGTTGAACTCGATCCATTCCTTCCGAAGGAAGCTCGCGAAATCCACTGGAATGGCAATTGCGTTGGGGTTAAGCTGTGCGGGAAAAACCCCAAAGTACTTAAGGACCTGGCGAACCTCCGGCCAGAGAGGGAGGAGATGTCCCACCTTGAAGTGTGAGATGGGGAAGGCGAGCTCATCGGGGAAGAAAGTGTTGATCACCTCGCCCCACCCTGGTCGGAGCGCAGTAAACCACGAGGGAATGTGATCTGCCATGAAGGCAAGGTATTCCTGCTCCGAAGGATTCACATCGAAGAAGGGATACTCGGCAAACTGCTTTGTGCATTTTGACATTCCGTCAGTGTCAGCGTCGGCTCGTGTCATTTCCAACCTAGCAAGTCTTCGTGCGAGTGTAGGTGGCGAGAAATCTAGTTCAAGAGGGTGTGATTACAATAAATGTGATGCGCTAAGGGTAGGTGAGGGGGTCCTATTTATAGAAAAGGTTATGGCTTGTCGAGCCGCACTCTTGGGCCAACTCGCTTGCCTTAACACTGACCGCCATGACCTATTCTACCAGAGGTCGAGCTGAATCCAAAGCAAAACACTACATTCACTCGAGATCAATAAGAACCAAATATTAAACATGATTACGATTTTTAAGCGTAGTTGTGTGAGTGTCTTCAAGAAGGAATACATCAGGAGGAATAAGAGTTATTACAATAGTCAGTAAGATTTGAGGGGTCTAAGGGGCGAGTGGCAGTAGGCTCAGCTCAGGAGCCATTTCCATCTACCCCGGCCTCACGCCCCCATCCCTGGTGGTTAGCAAGGATTATTAAACTCGCAGATCATCTCGAGGACTTAGTTTATAAGGTGTATATTCTCTTATATGTGATCCATGAGTGGTCCTAGAGAAGTCATCTCGCTGCCCTATCCTCGCCTTACCTTATCTGCTAATATCACAAAGTCCTGCATGAGCGCGTGCAGCCGCTGCTCGTCGATAGCCCTCTCCTCCTGGATCTCGCGCAGCATGAATCTGTACTTCTTATGTTGTTATTACCAAGGCGTTCTAGAAGTGATCAAACATGTAGTCTCACTGCCAATGCAATTTGAGCCTATGGGGTCGCACATAAGAGCATTGGAGAAGTTTTAAACGTTTGTGTTGGTTTTGCTCATATGTGATATAAGTGAAGGACCAAGCCTATGACGTTCTCGATGTGAAGGATTTTCATTACGGGACCTATATTATGAATATGGGTCATTAGGTAAGTGGTCTGAAGACTCTAAGGGAAATTCATGGAGTATCGCATATGGTTTCAACGAATGAGTTGGAATTCGTTGAGTATCATCATGATAGACTCAACAAATCTATCTTAAGTTCGTCGAGTAATGCAATGACAATTTTGACAAATTAAACTTATTCGTCGAATGTCGTTGATTCGTCGAGTATCGTCGATTCATCGAATATTGCCTTAACACTTGGACGATTTGCTCTATCTCGATTCGTTGAGTACGTTCATGCTATTTTGACGAATAGCTTTTAATTCATCGAATACCGACATGTATACTCGACGAATTTTGTTTCCTCCGGTTTCATTCCTTTAAGTCTGGTTCGACATTATCTGCGGGTCTATGTTTGTTTGGTACTATGTATATATATGATATGTATAGTAAACCGAAAGATATGCAATTATGTTTTGACCTAGTCGAGTGAGGTGATTCTTCTTCTTCCCGACGAAAAGTTATGTCTCGGTCGTTAAAGCTGATCTTGTTGCTGACTGTTCGCAATTCTTCTACTTTGCCGGAAAGTGTTTCCTAACCGTCATCATCATCATTGTCGCCTATCCCTTAACGGTTCTAGCAAATTGTGGAGATGTTGAAGGCATACCATCTTCCAAACTAAATCTTGTATGACAGGAGTCTACGGGTTCTCCGTGCTCGTGTGGATATCCATAGAGGCATGGACATTATTCTACGTTCAGAAATTTGGCCGCTAGTGATGGTCGGATCTCTTGGAGCACCATGGTTAAGTATTGACTCAATCCCTCAAAGGTATAATTTATTTTATAGCAATGTTACTTCTTGATCAATGTTGATCGCTAGATCCAAATTTCTTTTAAGTTTTGCTTTTTCCATTTCCGCTGCGCACAAGTGTTGTGTCATATAGCAAAACCCAACATCTTGAGGACACCAACAGTTTGTTTCCTCATCTCGGCAGGGTCGATCGAAACATCAAAGAAGCCTTCCAGCGAGTTGGGAGAGCAAGGTGGTGAGTAGAGCCCCTGGTTGGAGGATTATTTGGCTTCAGATTATACAGGAAGGCCTGTGATAATAGCAATCCAAATGAGACACGACTCGTAGTTCAAGAAGTGGTGAATGCCCAACTAACCATGCGAGGTGGATGTCCACTAGAGGTGTGGCTGGAGAGAATAACTCGGTTGTCCTTGGTTAGGCATAGCGAGAGGAGAGGGGAGCACCATGCTGTGACTCGGATGGAAGGATCCCGGGCAGAAGATCAGATCAAAGGCGGGGATGGGGATGTCCCTAATGCCTCCCCCCGTGATTGAGGGGTTTGTGGTAGGATCGCACAAGGGTTTGCGAACCGATGAATTCAGCGACAGTGAGCCTAGGCCAGTGGTCCCGAAGGTAGGAACTGGAAAAAAGCAATATGGGTAAGAAAGGTTATGAGAACAGGCATAGGGGTAAGACAAGTTACACAGGATTCTCGCATGATCGTCAGTAGTGGTTCGAGGGTCCGAGTCCTTGGGAGAGGAATAAACTCGCACCAAGGGGATACCTGCATCATCTTGCTAGCGAGAATGATGGTCAGTGGCAGCATGATCGATCTCCTTCCCCTTAGATGGGCCGGCCTACAAACAGATTCAGAAGGGTTATTCCCTAGTTGTATAATTGGGATCAATGGGGACGGGAATAATCTTCATATACTAGCTTCGAAGAGGAAGAGGCGAGTCAACGATCTAGCTTGGAGGGCAGATCGTCGAGGATGGTCTCACCGACTTTTGGGTCGGGTCTAGCCATCTTCGTGGGCTTGCGGTTCAGTGATTTGCTCGGTGAATGGTGGGAGAGCTAGCGGCGGAGTTCAGCAGCGCTGGAGGAATTAAGCTCCCAGGCACGGTTGAGCCTCTCTGGGAACTCCTTGGAAAGAGGCATGGTGTAGCTAAAATTAGGAAGGTAGGGGGGACAGTAATGTTCTCCTAGGCGGGCAGTCATATATATTGCAGTTGGTTTATCCCACCATAAGATTCCCTGCTCCTACCACACTCGTCGTTCTTCTGGGGTTAGATGATTCTTTCCGAGCATGGGGAAATCTCGAAAAGAGTGGGGATTGTGTATAACCCTGTATCTAGTGAGGCGGGAAATCTCGAAATGATCGGGGATTGTTATGGCGTTTTCCCGACTTGCTCGGGCTGGGGGAACAAAATGCGGGGCGAGTGGAGTATCTGGGCTTGCACTCGCCATGGGACCTTGTTAGGCGATATGCGAGTGGGATGTATGGGTTCGCACTCGCCCTGGACCCCGATCGGGAGGATCGAGTGCCAGCCCCATCGAGCACTCGCCGCCCCAGGTGAGTGGTCTTTTCATGGATGACCCTCCCGGTAGTACCTTTTACTATTTTCTCCTTGTTGTCTTGTCAGTATCCTTTTAGAACAGCAGAGTTACGCTGTTGGCAAACCGATTTGGGCTACGTTTATCCTGTTAGAACAACGGAGTTGCGATATTTGCAGACCGGGTTTGAAATTCTATAAATATCCCTATAAGGGTACCTCAGAAGGCAAACTTTCTCATTCTTCGGTCTCGTAGCACTTTCTGAGATACCCTTAGCTCAACACTAGCTATGGAGGGGGAGCGCACTAAGATCTTTCGGGTGTGTGGTGGGACATCCGTGCTATAGCTGTGGGTCAGTATCAAATCCTAAGTTTTTGCTCGAGTTGGCTCATTAGGATAAGTAAGTGTGCGGTCACCCCTTTTTAGGGTCCGAACTCCCCAGAAGCCGATTTCCAGTGTCAATAGGTGAAAAACCACGTTGTTGGAACTGTGCCAAGCCAATGTCCACTTGCTTCTCGAAGCTTTACAGAGTTTTATTTGATCTCAGAGGGTGACAGGCCGCTACTCCGTTACATGTGAAGAAAATGAGGGAAAACGACTAAGTCAATAGAGCCTCGATGGAAGCGCTCCGGCCTTAGAATGTTGCTGAGCTTGCGGAACCTGGGTGGAAGTGTTCCGGCTGGAATATTCTCTAAGTCCACCGTGCTTCTGGAGGGAGCGCTCTCATTGATGCGGAGCCTTATGATGAGTCCGATTTATATAGGGTTTTTAGGACTCATCTGGGCTTATTTTCTTGCATGTGCACTACTTTTTCAATTGGAAAAGTTATATTTTTATTTAGGGCTTCACTTCACCAATAGTGCATTGTTTTGGGCCCGTGGGTGTGCAATTGCGCATTCTATTATCGGGGGTATGCACATGGTGCTCCTCGTTATCTTTCTATTTAGTTTTGTTTGCATTTTGGTGCTGGAAGCTTGTGCTCCAGCCTGGTTTTATTATTGTGCAAGTAGTCGGGATGTCCCGAATTCCATTTCCAGTTTTTGTGTAAAACGCACGGTCGTGCGCATTTCTTCGCACACGGTTCCAGTCTAATTGTGCGTTAAACACAGCTTTCTTGGGGCATCTGTTTCTACCCGTGCGATTTGTTCCCGCACGGTTTCGGTTAAACCATGAGGGAAGTAATCGCACGGCCTGCACCTTTTGCCTAGCTTTCCAGTGATCTGTGGTTACTCGTGCATTTCCTTCACGCACGGGCAACATCACCCGTACGCGAGTAAAATGCACGGTTCCACTGTATTCTCCTGCATTCCCGCGTTCTGTGTTTACCCGTGCGATTTCCTTCACGCACGGGCGGAATCTCCCGTGCGTGATTAAAATGCACGAGTCAATGCTTCTTCTTCCTCAAGCTTTATCTGCGCGCGAATATCGCACGGTTCACGCACGGTCGTGCGCCAGACCATGCATGACCAATTTTCTGATCTTTTTCTATTTAAGAACAGATTTTCTGCCATTTGAGGACACGATTTTTGGACAGACTTCTTCTACGCCAACTCCTCCGCATTTTTAGGGCGAAATCCGCTGTTCCACCAATGGGAGAAGATCAGGGCAAGCATTCAATGCCAAATCCAAGCCGGAGCTTCCTCTCAGCCTCCTCCTTCATCCTAGAACATCAAAAGGGGATTTTAACTAGCTTTATCCACAAAGATAGAGAAGTTATGCCATCCTCCACCGGCTCGTGACACGAAAAAGACGAGTCCATTGGGAGTGAGTGACAGCCTCCATTACCCCGGACGCAGTTGAGGACCGAGCTAGGATGCGGAATGATAACCCGATGAATCTTACCGTGAATCCTCAACAAGACTTCGGATTCGGTCGATTTCGCACACTTTTCTTCTCTTGTTGTTGATAGTATAGTTGATCTCTTATATTTGATGAAGTATGCTTATTGTAATATACATTTATGTGTAATCATGTCTATGTGATTGTATGTTTTCGTTATTTGCTTGAGGTGCGCCCTTATTTTCCATCTGTCGTCCATCTGTTCTTGCCGCACTAGAGATTGTTCGTGGCGTGCGTAGAGAAGAGGTGCTTACGACCCTCATATTCCTCGGTTTGTTTGGTTCTTATGTTTGCCTACTCGTCCATCTGCCTAGCGATTCAGTGCATAGCGGCCCGTGTAGTCTTCCATCCTGCCTGGCGAAGCATTGCATAGCGGCGTTGCAGAGGAGTAGTTGTTAGTGTTTTTCTTTATTGTATCGCAACCATCAAAACCCCTATAGTTAACTCCAACCTAAGGACCTCAATCTCAAGTCCTCCTCGATATTAAATCCCCCCTTACTGTGTTCCTTGAAGAGATCGATACTTGGGAAAGCCACCCATTTTATATTACTTGTGCGACCGGTACACTTGTCATTCAACGCATCAAGTTTTTGGCGCTGTTGCCGGGGAACACAGTCGTGTGAGTATTTGGAGAGGGAGATAGTAGATCGAAGCCCTTTCCATTTGTGCATTGCATTGTTCTTTTTTTGTTTTAGTTGTTAGAATTTTTAATTGTTGCTTATTTGTTTCTTGCTCGTTTCTGATTTTGTGATTTAGATAGCAGATTCGTGCTATTTTTATTCTAGTTGTGTAACTCTTTTTCGACAATTATTTTTTTTCGCAATGTATTCTATTGCTGAGTGCTATCTCTATGATGCTTTGCGATGATGCATCGATGACATGGCTGATATGAATGCTGAGCATTGCATTAGATGTGTGTTATGTCATGGTGTAGGCCACATGGTGAAGGATTGCCCTCGCTAGTGCGAGCCTTATCCCTCTGAGGGTGTGCGCGCAACAGCCTCCCGTTTGCGGAAGACTGTTGTAGATAGGCCTACTAGGGTGTTACCTGGCCCATACACTGACATCGATCATCTGGCTCGCTCGTTACCCGTTGAGATTACGGAAGAATCTCTCACTGTATACAGATCCTTCATTGGTCCCTCGCTCCATTTTAACGAGCTTCCCTTGAGTGATGACGATCACTTTTGTGTTAGCTAGCAAAAAGAGGACCAGGAATCTATGGGCGCTCCTATATGGGATGCAGAGATTATTCCGGTTGATGGGATGGCGTCTGCGACTAAGTTTGAGATGGGGCCTGCTCATTCAGTGCTTGATTTTGAGAGCAGTTCCGCCCCTCCGCAATTTTTGCCTGAGTTTGCTACTCCTTTTTCTTGTGAGTCGGCTGATGATGCCGTATTTTTGGATTATTCGGTGTCTGAGGTTACTCCGAAGTGGGATGAGGATTCTTCTATCTCTAATGGAGAAGGTGGATCTTCAGAGCACTTTTACGCACCTCGGTGGGATGAGGAATATCCTCTTTCCAATGCGGAGGTTTGCACTTCCTTATTAGATGAGGCCGTTCCCCTTACCACCGTGGACCTCGATTTCTCGGATTCTCCACGATACGACTCGTATGATACTGACGATGATCTTTGCTCGGATCTCGCTGAGAGTGACACCGGGATCACTATCCCATTTCTTGATTATTTTAGTTCTTCTTCTCTTTTATTACTGGATCCCCCTTCTTTATTTGAGCATGTGCAGGCTGAGTCTCCACGGGTATGCTAGGATGATGATGAGCCTAGTGTTCTTGCCATTGTCATCGCTCCCTACACATCTGTGGTTGACGACTCCTTGCTAGGCGAGGATATGTTTTGTGATAAGATGAGCGAGGACCAGCGCTCCTCTTCTTATTTTCTATTTCCTCTACCTGTGTTGGGCAGGTATAATTATTTAGGTAGAGGGTAACTGTTTTATCTCCACATAGGTACCCATTACCGCAACGGATAATGGAACAGTTGCCTGTGCATTTTTCTTTTCATAAGCCCATCAGCTAAAAATGTATAGAATTTAATAAGCCGTGCAGGGATGACAATAACCCCAGTACTTATCTTTTATTTCCTACACTTTTATTTTTCATGTCTATCTTAGCTTAGTATTTCTTTATATATTCTATATTTTTCTTTTGTTTTTGCGGAGCTCACAACTGCAGGTATTCATGGAAAATCGTATTGGCGGGGTTATGATTCTTCGTATGGTGGAGTTGCTTTTGTTTTTTCAGACGTCTTCTGGTATGCTCACTGGCTGAGCATTGGGTAACCTATTCCCTTGTCTCTATCTGATTTTAATTTCTATATATTATGCTGTGTAGCTTAGCTTAAGTCTGGGGGAGAGCCAGTATGTGTTACCTTTTGCACGCCCACATTTCATGTGCATACTAGAAGCTTTTATTGTTTTATTTTGATTAGTTCATTGCAACGCACACCATTGCACCCACATGAGCGCGTGCTTAGCTGTAAGCATGCTGCGAGTTAAACTCGTTTCTTTTGTATGATTTGGGAAATTTTTTGTGCTGGCATAGGATTATGAGATGGAGTAAAATATTGACCTTGCTGTGCTCCTAGTCAAGTGCTCTCGTCTCGTGTAAAAAATTGGAGTAGATTTAGTTTTTCTGTATGCTTATAGTTTTATACTTTTTTATTTGCATAAAAATTTTTATTCTACTCAAAAATTGGTGAATCTGGTGTGAATTAAACGGTAGCTTAGGGATGTGTGTATATGACCGTTAGTTTCGTATTGCTCGAGTCGGGGGATGGATAGTCTTTCTCGTTGGCTAAGAACTTGCCCCAAGCTATTCTTGAAGCATGGGTATAAGTTAGTCATGCATGAGCGTGATGTAGGCCATCATTTTGGCCCGATTGAGCTTTGTACCATTCCTAACATCTTATCTTCGCTAAGCCCTGTTGTGCCTACCCTTCTTTTGATTCAGCCCCACCATTATTTCACCAAAGTCTCATAGTCGATCCTAGTCTCACACCCAAGTTAAGCTTTCGTGTTTTACATTTTTCATATTAGGGTGTTGATGTGGTGATATTTCATATAATTATGTGGATGTGCTCCAATGCTTTTATTTGCTGAAGCTGTTTAAAGAAAAGAAAATGATTAAAAAATATATGTGAAAATAAAAAAAGAAAAGAAAAAGTGTAATTGAAAATTCTATTTGAGATGAGATTGTTTATGGAGTAGGCGGTGCACACACCCATATTGTAAAAATTTAAGTCTGGGGTGTGGTGTACCCGCATGTATTTTGGTTAGTGGATAGATTCATTTTATAGTAGTTCATTTGGGTTTGGTGTGTAGCCTTCCTGTATATCTTTGTTTGCCTCACCGAAACCCAAGCCTCATCTCTTCACCTAAAGTCCTACTGATTCGTTTGTGAACCAAAACAGTGTCGTGGAGAGAGTGCGATAGGGCAAGCATATGGTCACCGATATTGGTGGATTCCTTTGGAGGTTATCCCGAGCCCCAATCTTTGGCAATGCTTACCTAGCGATTAGTTTACTTTCTCCCTACGCGTGACCGGAAGATTCACCGTGATTCCATTTTTGAGTAGTAATAAAATGTTGATACGCATTGTGAAAAGTATAAACTATTTTGTATACTTAGAAATTTCAACTATTATCTTTTTATGCGTGCGATCATGCGACTTCGCATGGTACTCCGTGTCTCAATTTCTGTGTTAGCTATTTTATTTTCTTTATCTGCATATATTTTGTTTGCTCGGGATCCGTAAACAGGTAAGTCTAGGGGTGTGATGAGTCTGATTTATATATGGTTTTTAGGGCTCATCTGGGCTTATTTTCTTGCATATGCACTACTTTTTCAATTGGAAAAGTAATATTTTTGTTTAGGGATTCACTTCACCAATAATGCATTGTTTTGGCCCCGTGGGTGTGCAATTGAGCATTCTGTTGTCGGGGGTATGCACATGGTGCTCCTCGTTATCTTTCTATTAAGTTTTGTTTGCATTTTGGTGCTGGAAGCTTATGCTCCAGCCTGGTTTTATTGTTGTGCAGGTAGTCAGGATGTCCAGAATTCCATTTCCAGTTTCTGTTTAAAACGCACGGTCGTGCACATTTCTTCGCCCACGGTTTCAGTCAAATTGGGTGTTTTACACAGCTTTCCTAGGGCATCTGTTTCTACCCGTGTGATTTGTTCCCGCACGGTTTCGGCCAAACCGTGTGAGAAGGAATCGCACGGCCTGCACCTTTTACCGAGCTTTCCAGTGATCTATGGTTAATCGTGTGTTTCCTTTACGCACGGGCAATAGCGCCCGTGCGCGAGTAAAACGCACGGTTCCACTTTTTTCTCCTGCATTCCAGCGCTCTGTGTTTGCCCGTGTGATTTCCTTCACGTACGGGCGGAATTGCCCGTGCACGATTAAAATGTACAGGTCAATGGTTCTTCTTCCTCAAGCATTATCTGCGCGCAAATACCACATGGTTCACGCACTGTCGTGCACCAGACCGTGCATGACCAATTTTCTGATCTTTTTCTATTTAAGAACAAATTTTCTGCCATTTGAGGACACGGTTTTTGGACAGACTTCTTCTACACCAACTCCTCCGCATTTTTAGGGTGAAATCCGTCGTTCCACCAAGGGGAGAAGATCCGGGCAAGCATTCAACGCCAAATCCAAGATGGAGCTCCCTCTCGGCCTCCTCCTTCATCCTAGAGCTTCAAAAGGGGATTTTATCTAGATTTCTTAACCAAGCTAGAGAAGTTGTGCAATCCTCCACCAGCTCGTGACATGAAGAAGACGGTCCATTGGGAGTGAGTGACAACATCCTCTACCCCGGACGACATTGAGCACCGAGCTAGGATGCAGAATGACAACCCGACAAATCCTATGGTGAATTCTCAGCAAGACTTTGGATTCGGTCGATTTCGCACACTTTTCTTCTCTTATTGTTGATAGTATAGTTGGTATCTTATATTTGATGAAGTATGTTTATTGTAATATACGTTTATTTGTAATCATGTCTATGTGATTGTATGTTTTCGTTATTTTCTTGAGGTGCGCACTTATTTTACATCCGCCATCCATCTGTTCTTGTCACACTATCGATTGTTAGTGGCGTGTGTAGAGAAAAGGTGCTTACGACCCTCATATTCCTCGGTTTGTTTGGTTCTTACGCTTGCCTACTCGTCCATCCGCCCAGCGATTCAGTGCGTAGCGGCCCGTGTAGTCTTCCATCCGGCCTGGAGAAGCATCGCATAGCGGTGTTCCTTGAAGAGATCGATACTTGGGAAAGCCACCGATTTTATATTACTTGTGCGACCATTACACTAGCCGTTCAACGCATCACCTTGATGGGAGCGGGTTTGCGGAGGCGGTTAACATGACTTGTGGCGTGTTGATGCCTTAGCGCAAGGAGGAAAGCGGAGAGAATTTCTGAGCCGAGAATTGGCCTAAGTCCACGATCTCACTGGAAAACCTCAGAGCTCTCTCTTTCCTCTAGAGTTGCTCATCTTCAAATGAAGGCCTATGGGCCTATTTATAATTTTCTAGAGTGTCATGGTAGTAATTACGTCGGGGAGTGATTTGTGCTGGCGAATGGTGTCGCTACGTTTCAGTCACCTTGATTAACATTTTTTCCGAAATGAAAGAAGTGCCCCCCCCCCCCCCCCCCCGGGCAGTTCGGGAAGACAGGGCAAGATGTCCGAAGGTGGAGTCGACTGACGGAGATGGAGGCAGGAGACAGCGAGGGTTGTCGGTGGCGAAGGAAGTGACCGTCGTTGGCACATGGCCACACAACACGGTCGTGGGGTGCGCGACCACACAGGGGATTTCATGGCTTCTCCTTGGGGGTGCGTGCGCGGGTTCAGCTTCTCCTTGGGGCTTGCGGCTTTAATACGCATAATCGGTACGAATCATGTCGGTTCGACTTAGAAAATTTATGGGGAACTCCATCAAATGGCCCCAATTTTTTGTGGCTCGTGACTCACAAAGCATCGAGCCCAAAAATATTTAGCCTCGATCACTCTCCTTGGGATTCATGGACTTAGTATTGCCTCAGTATGCCCGTGTCACAAGTTATTTTTGTTTGTGGCGCGAAATGTTCCCTTGGTTAGGCCTTGGTGTGGGCGATGTCGAATAGCTGAGCGGTCGCTACAATGAAGGCTATGAAGGTAGGTCCGTCGTGCTTGGACGTGTGTGTTATTAAGCACTATCCTGTGCTTGGCAAGGAGCTTCACGTTGTGCGAAGGATGTGGGGGCATTTCGTCCCCTGAGTGGGCGTTGACTTGAAAGATGGTGCTGACGATGGGGGAGCACTTAATTACATCTGTGTCGTTGGCACACTTGACGTTGTTGGCATGTGTATTGTCTTTGTCACCTCCTTCACTTGGATGCGCGAGGTTTTGCTTGTTGAGCTTGCGACTTCCTAGGGTATCAACCTTGTGTGGAGATCCTACCACTGTCATTGGGCGGGGGACATTGCAACAATTCCTCACTGTCGTCCTTGCTGACGACGGTGGTGACTTGATGTCGTGACATGTGTTACGACATCCAAGGTGCATCTCGTGTATTTATGCTCCTTGTTCATTGTGTGCTATTGCTGGAGATTGTTGCCTGGCGTTAGTGGCAAAAATTCATTACTTAGGCGCGATGAGGGAGTACACTCCCCTCGCCTTGGCAGTACGGATGACTCGGAGGTCCGTTTATTTCGAGAAGCGGTGACAGACATTATTTTGCACACGCTTTGAGAGGGCCCATGATTTGACGAATAGACTTTGCTCGCTTTGTCTTGAGGAGTTCCTGAGTCCATCCGCATGGTAGTTAGTGAATTACCTTTATTTGATAAGTCTTTAGGAGGACCTAAGTCCGTTTAGATGGTGGTGGGGCAGCTGGAGAAAGAGAAGGCTTGACTGATCGCAGAGCTGAGGGACGTCAAGGTTACACGAGTGCTTACAGTGACCGCATGCAATGGGTCTCATGACTTTGAGATGGAGCAATCTTGTATCGCAGAGGAGGCTCGCTCTAAGATGATGGAGATTTGGATTGATTTGCATGGGTGCGATGTCGCATATCGCCTGGGCTTTGGCAAGGTATTTTGGGCCTCCCGAAGATTATCGGAGCGGGGTGATCTTAGCGTAGATAATAACCTAGATGACGATGTTAACGTCCATGTTGGTGGACTATCTCATTGTGCCATTTTTGTTGCTGGATATTGTATCCACACTAACCCTGATTTAAAGAAGGTTCTCATTAAGCTAAGATGAATTGAGTTTGTATTTGATGTTGTGTGTTTAGTATGTACTTGCAGGACTATATTGCTAAGTACAACCCAATGTCATGTTATAGTGGATCATGAAACACAGGACTATACAATGTAATCCTTCATTATGTATGGCAATGTGTTGACTCACGTGTAATCTCTCTATTGGGGTGTACTTCTATCTCAAGTGCTTGAGAAGGATCAAGGAAGAACAAGGAGTAGAAATCAGAAGAACGAGAATTTTACCTTAAGTAAAATTCGTCAGGTATTGTAAGGCATATTCGTCGAATTCGTCGAGTATACTCGTTAATGCTCGTCAAATTCGTCGTATCTACTTAGAACACTTGTCGAATTCATCATATGTACTTAGGGTAAAATCTCTGAAAGTTGGAAAATCGGTCCAGTAAAAATCGTGGAGTATCATCATGTATACTCGTTGAATTCGTCGAATGTATCTATCGATACTCGCCGAATTCATCGAATATACATGTCGATAAACGCCAAATTCGTCGAACATTTCGACTTTTACTTCTCTGGATTTTTTAAGTCGGATTCGTCGAATATCACTTGGTTAGGTGTCGAATGTGTTGAGTATTCTAGTCTATATTCATCGAATTCGTCGAGTATACTAACTGATATTCGTCGAATTCATCGAGTGATTCATCTGCGTGGCGTCGTGTGTTAATTCCTACTGGACTAAATTTCTCCAAGTAAAATTTGTCAAACTTCATTGATTTTCTGTGAGTATCCTTAACTATACTTGACAATACTCGACGAATATTACTTAGGGTTATTTTTTCTTCCCGATTACAAAATTACGGTTCGTTCTTGCCAACAGCCATGTACAGTACCCCCGTGACGTTTCCGACATGCAATAACTTTTCTAGCCATTGCAAATGAAGATCTCTATATATATTTAGGGCGGATTATTCTTCAACCGTAATCGTGCTAATTGTACTCATTCCGAGAAACTTTCCCGATCAAGATTTCTGTCGGCTCCTATACGTGATTCGCGACTTCCGCTTGGTTGACGACAAGTTGCACGATTCGATCATCTTGAAGCAATCGACTGGATCATCGTTCTCAAAAGTTTCTGATCTTCTCTAATCTAGTCAATCCGTGATCAACGTTTTCAAAACCCGCATTTTCTCAACTTTTGACTTATATCAGAGTAAGAGAAAATATGCGTCGTGATGACATGCCGTGCAGGGGATAACTGCAGGCGCTCAGGAAAAATCCCAAACTCTACACTTTAATAGTCTTTACGTTAGCTAGAAAATAGTATTTTAATTTTAGAAATATGAGAGGTATGAAGTACAACTGGTAATGCTTTTATAAGTGAAAATACCTAACATGCAACATAGCATAAAACATTACCAAAGAGCAAGTAAAAAACAACCACAAAAGGCAAAACTAGCATCTTAGCAGAGTATTCAGCAATTCTAAAGAAAACCACCAGTGGGCGTCAACAAACTGACACTAACCCACTGGTCAGTATGAGTGTTGCACTAAATAGAAAACAACAAGGAACTACCTCTAGAGGTAGTGGAAACCTCTGCAACACTACAGTCCACAAGCAAACACCAAACCTAGCCGCTTAACCGGCTACTGCTCAGAACCTGAGGTATTCAAAAAAAGAACACCTCTGTCACAACCCGCATTTTCTCAACGGTAAAATCGTATCAGAGTAAGAGAAAACACGTGCCGTGATGCCACGTCGTGCAGGGGATAACTGCACACGCTCAGGCAAAACTCCAGACGTTAAATTTTAAGGAAAATTGTTGATTAAATATGAAAGAAAATCAGTTATGTTGAAGGTCGTATCCCTCGGCCCGGTGGATCAGCTAGTCCACAGTTAAAATTATATTTATACGCAGCAGAAAATACTTTGGTTCAATTAAGTTGACACCCTTGTTGGAACCCCAGTTTGGATTTGGGCAAAGATCACTATTATGCTTGTTTAGATTGACCCAACATGTATATTCATGGGTCATAGGATTAGTTCCAGGACAGGTCATTCAGAAGGACTCTCCAGCTTTGCAGAAAAGAAGTGAAAGAAATGCGGTCAAGACAAAGGCAGAAAATCAGATCGACGATCGTCGAACGTAGTTCGACGAACGGCGATCTCCGCTCGACGAATTCTGAGCTCGACGAACTGCAAGCACCGATCGACGAATGCAGACAAGATATTCAGCTCGACGAATCCAGCTGAGTTCGACGAACGTCGAACTAAGGTCGACGTTTGCAGACAGATTCTCAGGTCGACGATCTTGCATCTCAGCTCGACGCTTGATTGACTCGACGAACTTTCTGATCGACGATTTTTGTGGAATCAGTAACAGTTGGCAGAATTAATTGGGGATTAATTACAGTCAACATTCCCAGTGAAAATAGCCGTTCAAATGGACAGTTACAGTTGGATTAATTATAGATCAATTTCCAAAGCATATTCTACTCTTGGGAATGCTTCTTCAGCCATAAAATCTACAGATTTCATATACAGATATATAGACAGAGCAAACATACAGAGATAATATAGAGAAAGAGAAAAACAAGTACAGTAACACAATAGAAAGGGCAATATCACTTGAACAACAACTAGAAGTCCTAGACCAGAGGAAATAACAATATCAAGAAGAAGAACATCCATTCATATCAAGAGTCTTCTTCTTCCTCATTCCTACAGGACAACTTCAAGGACAACAAAACTCTATCTGTCAGAAGTTCCTGAAGCATCACTGGTCCAGGCCTGAAGATTGAAGGCCTATCACCCTGAAGCAGTGCTCCAGTATTCCTGATCCATTCAAGATCTCAGGGGGAGCAAGCTGCTAACATCTTTCCACTCAAATCTTCTCTCTGATTGTTGACAGAGAAGATACCATCACCCATTTTCCCTCTCCTGTAAAGGGTTGTGACTCCCTTTAAAAGTCATTTCTGGTTGCAAGTCTCCTTATCAAAAGACTTGAGGTTTGGTTTTTGGGGACCTTATCAAAACCCATTGGTGCCAGGACACCTGATCAACTCCTTCCTGCAGTGGATTCCTACCAGGGTGGTAGAAGAGTGGACTACCCAGATTTGGGGAACCACTATAAAAATCCTTGTGTCTTCTGTGTGGCTTGATCTTCTTTCTTTTTTCTGTGCTGTGATTTTTCTCTAATCAGCTTAGTTAAGATCTATCTCTTTCAATTGGTATCAGAGGAAGGTTGGTTAAACATACCACACCTTGGTGGTTGTACAGGCTAACACCTGACCCAAAAGATCCTTTGGTAGATCTTAAAAATCTTTTGAGTTTATCATGGCACAAATGGAAGAGATTTCAAGCACCAGACTCCCTATGTGCAATCTAAACTTGCTTGCACTATGGAAGACAAGGATTAGGTTTTACATGAACTCCATTGATGAATGTATTTTCAATTCCATCTTATCAGGTCCAGCTCAAACAACAAGTTCAAATGTTGTTCCTTCTCCTCAATGGACAGATGCCCAGAAAAGACTAAAGATTGCTGATGCTCAAGCAATGAACATTCTAGCACAATCAATGTCTGATGACATTTTTGAAGATATTGCTGAATGTTCATCTGCAAAAGAAATGTGGGACACACTCACAGCAATGGCTGCAGGATCAGCAAAAGAAAGCAATCTAGAGGCTGACAACAGGTGTATATTTGATGATTCAACCAGCACATCTGTAGATGAAGAAGAATTAAAAGCAAGAGAGTTCTGCCTCATGGCCATCAATGCCTCTTGCAGCACTTCTAAAGAAGAATCAGACTCTGAAGCAGAATCAGAAGAAGAACTGGTAATAACTACCCTTGATTTTACACCAGAAATATTTGAAAATCTCAACAAAATTTCTGTTCAACATAATTCGTCGAACGGAGCTCGACGAAATCAACTCAATTCGTCGAACGGCGCTCGACGATCTCTGAACAGAAAATTTATCTTTAACTGGATTAGATTGTGTGGTCGACGAAGTCATTGCCGTTCGTCGAACTCTGCTCGACGAACTCACTCAAAATCGTCGAACGCAAAATTTCAGGACAAAAACTTTAAACCAACAAACAATCTTCCTGAATGTTCTTTTATTTCTGACTATTATAAAAGAGAACCAGGACCCAATGTTTTCTGGGTCCAGAGCTCCTAACATCTTCTTGCAGGAAAAGAATTCAGTCCAGCAAACATACAGGCTATATCAGTGGCTGTCAGATTTGGGCAAAGAAATGTAATGAGGGGGAGATTGGTTGAATAATGGTTATGCAAAATAGGGGGAGATGCCTCTAAATGCAACTACAGAAGTTCTAGCAGCAGCAACAAACAACAAGCCATAATAATGCAGATTTGGACAAGGATCATCAACAGCAACAACAGTTTTTCTTGATCCAGATTTAGGGGGAGATTATTTGTAATTGTATTTAATTGTATTTCTTTTTGTTTTGGATGTAAATAGTGTCTTTACCCAAATAGGGGGAGATTGTTGGAACCCCAGTTTGGATTTGGGCAAAGATCACTATTATGCTTGTTTAGATTGACCCAACATGTATATTCATGGGTCATAGGATTAGTTCCAGGACAGGTCATTCAGAAGGACTCTCCAGCTTTGCAGAAAAGAAGTGAAAGAAATGCGGTCAAGACAAAGGCAGAAAATCAGATCGACGATCGTCGAACGTAGTTCGACGAACGGCGATCTCCGCTCGACGAATTCTGAGCTCGACGAACTGCAAGCACCGATCGACGAATGCAGACAAGATATTCAGCTCGACGAATCCAGCTGAGTTCGACGAACGTCGAACTAAGGTCGACGTTTGCAGACAGATTCTCAGGTCGACGATCTTGCATCTCAGCTCGACGCTTGATTGACTCGACGAACTTTCTGATCGACGATTTTTGTGGAATCAGTAACAGTTGGCAGAATTAATTGGGGATTAATTACAGTCAACATTCCCAGTGAAAATAGCCGTTCAAATGGACAGTTACAGTTGGATTAATTATAGATCAATTTCCAAAGCATATTCTACTCTTGGGAATGCTTCTTCAGCCATAAAATCTACAGATTTCATATACAGATATATAGACAGAGCAAACATACAGAGATAATATAGAGAAAGAGAAAAACAAGTACAGTAACACAATAGAAAGGGCAATATCACTTGAACAACAACTAGAAGTCCTAGACCAGAGGAAATAACAATATCAAGAAGAAGAACATCCATTCATATCAAGAGTCTTCTTCTTCCTCATTCCTACAGGACAACTTCAAGGACAACAAAACTCTATCTGTCAGAAGTTCCTGAAGCATCACTGGTCCAGGCCTGAAGATTGAAGGCCTATCACCCTGAAGCAGTGCTCCAGTATTCCTGATCCATTCAAGATCTCAGGGGGAGCAAGCTGCTAACATCTTTCCACTCAAATCTTCTCTCTGATTGTTGACAGAGAAGATACCATCACCCATTTTCCCTCTCCTGTAAAGGGTTGTGACTCCCTTTAAAAGTCATTTCTGGTTGCAAGTCTCCTTATCAAAAGACTTGAGGTTTGGTTTTTGGGGACCTTATCAAAACCCATTGCTGCCAGGACACCTGATCAACTCCTTCCTGCAGTGGATTCCTACCAGGGTGGTAGAAGAGTGGACTACCCAGATTTGGGGAACCACTATAAAAATCCTTGTGTCTTCTGTGTGGCTTGATCTTCTTTCTTTTTTCTGTGCTGTGATTTTTCTCTAATCAGCTTAGTTAAGATCTATCTCTTTCAACCCTAAATGAGCATGAGTGTCCCCGGGGGACGACTTATGCGTGCATGACTCTAAGGTGAATATAGTAGGTATGAAAAATAGTGTTTTACGTTGAGGAAAAATAGTGTCTTTGATTTAGAAACATGTTATGCATGGGGTACATATAATAATACTTTTAGGTTTTAAAATATCTAACATGCAATCTAGCATAAATCCTTCCCAGAAGCAAGTAACCAACCACAAGTGGGCAAAATCAGCAGTTTAAATTCATACCCAGCATCACAAGAAGCCACCATTGGGCGTCAACAACCTGACACGAACCCACTGACGAGTTTGTATGTTTATACGGAAAAGTAAAGAACTACCTCACGACAAAACGGGGATCAGCTATCTCAGCTACCCTAGAGGCCACCAACAAGCCCCTCCAAAAGATCTAGCCGCTGAACTGGCTACAACCTGGACCTGAGGCATTCAATAAAAGAACACCTCAGCAAGGAAACAATCAAAAGGTAAATAGAGCAATAGATTAATTAGCAAATAAGAAGAAGGGTTTACCAACCCGGCAACAAACTGTTATAAGCAAAAGAAAAAGGGTGACAGTAAGAGGAGAGTACTGTCTAAAGCACAGAAGAGGACACCAAGTGCGAGCAATAAAACCATTATGCCCTACCAAAAGAGTCTGCAACAACCACAAGACATATACATATATGCCAAAAGAAAGGAAAGCATTAACAGGAAAGGGACTAACAGTCCTAACACGTGGGTAAGTGGCAGTGGTCAAAACATGGATCTGAATACATAACCAAAATCAGACCCAAAAGGGCTAAGGGGTCAAACAGTGGCAGCTTTAGGGTCCCACACACACCAACCCAAACCGGGGCAAAAGGCGGTGGCCACAGCTCTCCACATAAAACCACCCCTCCAGAGGACACCAAAACTCCACCACCTGCCACAACCCAAGAGTCGGCATGCAGAAATTAGCCGAACACCCAATGCCCCCCTAGGGAAAATTCACACTAACAATCCTAAGAAACACACGAACCCAAGGAAAAAACGTCGGGTCCACCCGACGCGGCCTTGCACGCCTAAAAAAGAACCAACCCCGAGTCTTCCTAACCCCAAAACAAGCGCAGCACCCAGTGTCGACACGATGTGTCGACACTACGACAAGCCGGTGTCGACACAAGGTGTCGACACAACCGCTGCCGGTGTCGACACCAAGTGTCGACACCACTGCGGCCGGTGTCGACATAAGGTGTCGACACTACCGCTGCTGGTGTCGACACCAAGTGTCGACACCGCTGCGGCCGGTGTCGACACAAGGTGTCGACACTGCCGCTGCTGGTGTCGACACCAAGTGTCGACACCACTGCGGCCGGTGTCGACACAAGGTATCGACACCAAGTGTCGACACCACTGTGGTCGGTGTCGACACAAGGTGTCGACACTGCCGCTGCCGGTGTCGACACCAAGTGTCGACACCACGACGGGACGGTGTCGACACAACGGTATCGACACCCCGACTGGCCGGTGTCGACACCCCGACTGGCCGGTGTCGACACAACGGTGTCGACACCCCGACTGGCCGGTGTCGACACAACGGTGTCGACACCCCGACTCGCCGGTGTCGACACAATGGTATCGACACCCCGACTCGCTACAGGCGCCAGATCCAGCAAACAACCAGAAACAAGAACGAGGTCTCTCTCTAGGGTATAACATCCATCGACAATAGCAACTACTCGACCTGAACCGAACCAAATCTATCCCTAATAGACACAATCCCTCAGGAAAACAGAGATTTTAACTGGAACTTCTCTACACTAACCACGGCATGATCGGGAACGAACCATAGCGTACACATAAGATCTAAGCAGGAAATAGATAAAATTAAATCAAAGAAAAAGACAAAGATCAACTTTGGCAAGGATGAGGGGACATCACTTGCCTCAATACCAGAAAAGCTTGGTCGGCGACATCCCCACTCTCGGATCTAGCCGCAGAGCACCAGCTAAGGAGAAGAAAGAATACAGATCCAGGCAAGGGCAGTCCAGATCAACTCTCGAAATCGAATTTCGACCGCTAGATCTCCAGAAATCGGCGTCCGAAGGCTAGGGTAGTCCGGCGGTGCTCTTCCTCTCGTACAGGCGGCGGCTTCCAAACAGAGAAAAGAAAGGAAACAAAAGAAACGAGCCCTATTTCTAACCTAAGGCTATATATATATATACAGCAGTTTAATAATAAACAATCAACATAATAATAATTACTTACACTCAATATCAAAACAACACGAGACCCGAAAAATCTCGGAAAATGACGAAATTCACGTCGCAGCTAAAAACCCACGCTACGAACACAACTGCGAAGTCGAAATTATCATTCGACGAACAAAACCCGGGATAACACCACCCGAAGCCAAAATACAAGCATTCCCTAAGAGGCCCAGCCGAGTCATCAAGCGTACTCCGGCTAGCTGGGGAATCTTGCTAACAGGCTACAAACAGGCTACACAGGGAACCCTAAGAGCTAAGACCACGATCTATAACGGCAAAAAAAGCCGGAAATACGCCATCGTAACGCCAGCCAAAGATCAAACAATACACAGAAAAACCGGGGGCGTTACAGCCACTCCCCCTAAAAGAAAGTTTCGCCTCGAAACTTTACTCACAACACTCCTATATAGAAGGAGAGAGAAAAAGCTAGGAAAGGGCTATATAATAAAACAGAGCATACCAGGCACAAGATCAGGGAAACAGATGAGGGTGAGTGTCCCTCATAGTCGACTCCAACTCCCAAGTCGCGCTTTCCACATCCTGATTCCTCCATAAAACTTTAACCATAGGAATAGTCTTCTTCCGCAACGCCCGAACTTGAGAATCCAAAATGCGAACAGGCACCTCCACATAAGAAAGATTCGGCTCCAACTGAGGCACAGAATCCAAAACCTGTCTGCCATTTATCACACATTTTCGCAGCTGACTGACGTGAAAGACATCATGCACGCCAGGGAAATTTGCGGGCAAAGCAAGCCTGTAGGCTGATACCCCAATCCGCTCAACAATCGGAAACGGCCCCATGTACCTCGGGTCCAACTTCCTATTCTTTCCAAACCGCTTGACTCCAATTAACGGGGAGACCTTTAAGAACACCGAGTCCCCCATGGCAAATTCCAAGTCCGATCTACGCCGATTGGCGTTCTTCTCATATCTCTCCTGGGCTATCCGAAGCTTTTCCCAAATAAGCTTCACAGCGGTTTCCATCTCCTCAAGCGCTTCTGGACCCAACAAAGGTCCCTCGCCAAGCTCAGCCCAAAACAAGGGAGTCCTGCAGCGCCTCCCATACAAAGCTTCAAAAGGAGCCATTTGCAAGCTTTCTTGATAACTGTTGTTATATGTGAATTCCATAAGCCGCAAGCGCTCGTCCCACGCTCCTCCGTGGTTCAGAATATAGCATCGGATCATATCTTCCACAATCTGATTTACTCGCTCCGTCTGACCATTGGTCTGCGGATGATAAGCCGTGGAATATCTCAAATCTGTACCCAACCCTTCTTGAAGGCTCTTCCAAAAATGAGACGTGAACCTGGAGTCTCGATCTGATATGATACTTACGGGTACACCATGCAATCTGACAACCTCTTCCAGATACAGCTCGGCTATCTTCCTCATCGGATAATCGATCTTAAATGGTACGAAATGAGCGCTCTTCATCAATCTGTCTACGATTACCCAAACTGAATCATGCCCCTTAGGCGATCTCGGTAAGATGGTAATGAAATCCAACGAGATACTCTCCCACTTCCACATCGGAATCTCCAAGGGAGTCAGCTTGCCACCAGGCCTCCCATGGTCGGCTTTCACACGCCTGCAAGTGAAACACTCTGAAACAAATCTGGCTATGTCCTTCTTCATCACGTACCACCAGGCAATCTGTTTTAAATCATGATACATCTTGGTCGACCCTGGATGGTAGGCGACACTAGATCCGTGGGCGTCTCTGCACACCATAACTCGGATATCTCCAACTGCGGGGATGCAAAACCTGCCGCGATACTTCAAGGTACCCGCATTATCTATAGAGAAATCTGGTAATTCACCCTTCTCAGCTCGAAGATACAAATGCAGAAGATCGAGGTCGTCCTTCTGATGCAGTATCGTAAACGCAATCCACGAATGTTCTGCTACTGCCAAGATACTCTGCGAATAACAGCTTCCCACAGAAATGTCCATCAAAAGAAACTCCTCCACTAGACGCTCAGCGGAAAGATTAAAAATTTTACCTGACTTCCGACTCAGGGCATCAGCCACCACATTTGCCTTGCCCGGATGATACTGGATTTCAACATCATAGTCGGCCACATACTCCAACCACCGCCGCTGGCGCAGATTCAATTCTTTCTGAGTGAAGACATACTTCAAACTCTTATGATCCGTGAAAATCTTGCACTGCGCGGCATATATCAAATGCCTCCACAATTTCAGCGCATAGATCACAGATGCAAACTCCAGGTCATGCGTAGGGTAATTCCTCTCATGAGTCTTTAGCTGTCTTGACCCGTACGCAATCACCTTCCCGCCCTGCATCAAAACGCAGCCCAGACCGACATGCGACGCATCCACATATATATCACACTCACTACCCTCCGTAGTCAAAGACAAAATTGGAGCCGTACATAGCCTTCTTTTTAGTTCCTCAAAAGCCTTCTCACACTTGCCATCCCATATAAAGGCTATATTCTTCTGCGTCAACTTGGTCAACGACGCGGACAAGGTAGAGAAACCTTCTACAAATCTTCTATAATAACCAGCCAAACCCAAGAAGCTTCTGATCTCTTTGGGGGTAACAGGTCTCGCCCATTCCATAACAGCAGCGATCTTTTCTGGGTCCACCGATATTCCTTCCTTATTAATCATGTGGCCTAGAAAAGAAACTTGAGGCAACCAAAATTCACATTTGCTCAGCTTGGCATATAGCTTATGGTCTCTCAGAGTCGCAAAGACCAGCCGCAAATGTCGATCATGCTCCTCCGCATCCTAAGAATACACCAAAACATCGTCTATAAAGACAATCACGAACTTATCTAGAGAATCCTTGAAAACTCTGTTCATCAAATCCATGAAAGCTGAGGGCGCATTAGTCAAACCAAATGACATAACCAAAAACTCAAAATGCCCATGACGAGAACGGAACGCTGTCCGCGGAACATCTGACTCCCGAATCCTCAACTGGTGATAGCCCGAACGAAGATCTATCTTGGAAAACACGGCACTACCACGCAGTTGGTCGAACAAATCGTCGATTCGCGGCAAAGGGTACCGGTTCTTAATAGTAACCTTGTTCAGCTCTCTATAGTCAATGCATAACCTCATCGACCCATCGTTCTTTTTAACAAACAGCACTAGCGCACCCCAAGGCGAAGAACTCGGCCTTATAAAGCCTTTTACCAACAACTCATCCAGCTGAATTCGCAACTCTTCCAGCTCTCGCGGGGCCATCCGGTACGGCGCCTTGACAATAGGACGCGTGCCTGGCTCCAAATCTATGGCAAACTCGACATCTCGATCGGGTGGAAGACCGGGAAGATCGTCAGGAAACACATCAGAGAAGTCACACACCACAGGAATATCTTCCAAACGGGGCACACTAACAATCGTCCCTACCAGAGAAACCACACAGGCAAAATAGCCAGAAACAAGCAACTTCCGAGCACGCACCGCAGAAATGATTGGAGACTCCTGGAGAGAATATCCATAAATGCTCCCTGGCTGACCGTTGTCTTTGATGAAGTCCAAGCGCTTACCCTTGCACTGGATCACAACATCGTACCTTGACAACCAGTCCATACCCAAAATAACATCGAAGTCCTCCAGGTCAATCACCTTCAAATCTGCCTTGGCTAGAAAATCTCCCAACAAAATCGGACAATCTAGGACACCCAGGTCCGTAACCACAGAGTCACCGGAGGGGAACTTAACGCAGAAGGCACCACTAACACGATCTAGGCCCAAACTGAACCGCTCCACGAAGGCTCTAGCCACAAACGAGTGGGTAGCACCGGAATCGAAGAGAACGCGCGCCCAACGGTTCTTTACCTTAAATCGTCTTACGAATTGCACATGCATCTAAGGCAACAAGCGCTAAAACAAAAACTACAACCAAAAGGGAACGTAACAAAACGACTGGGGAGGAGTCGAACCTGAGATAACCTGGGTCGAGGTCTGCGCTTCGTCTGCCGAAAGCACATTCAGCTTCCCCTTTCCTTTATCCATTTGCTGAGGCAGTGGCAAAGCTTGGAGGGGAACTGGCTGCAGAATAGACTGGGTCTGAGGGCACCTTGTCTTGAGATGACCCTTCTGGCCGCACTGAAAACAGACCTTATCTTTTAACCAACAACGGGCAGCCTCATGCCCCTTCCTTCCACACAAGGCACACACAAAGTCTCCCCTGGAAACACCCTGAATTGCGTGGACCTGTTCCTTCTTCTGCGCTCCCAACCTTTTGAAACACTTCTCAAAGGGGTGGCATGGCCGGCCACAAAAGCTACAAATCTCTTTGACCTTCTTTCTCGAGACAGCATCAGGTTCCTGAGGGCTCTTCCCTCCACCGGACTTCCGCTTATCCTTCCTTAACTGCTGGCCTCTATTCTTGGCATTCTCAATGGCCTCAACTCTCAAGGAATCTTCAACCACGCTGGCATAACTGACTGCTCCATAGGCATTCGCTAACTGCTGAATGTCGCTTCTTAGTCCACCCAGAAATCGCTTAACTCGGTCTTCCTCAACACTCACCAGACCCAGAGCAAACCGACTCAACTTACTAAACTCAATCTCATACTCACTAACCGTGAGTTTCCTCTGCTTTAGATGAAGAAAGTCATTCATTAGCCGGTCCCGCTCGACTGAAGGCAGAAACTTACTTAACAACATCACCTTAAATGACTCCCAAGTGCAACCTGCCACTAAGCTCTCTTTCTCCCTCAGCCACCAATTCTTTGCTAAGCCCTTGAGCTGGTAAGCAGCGAGCATCACTCTCTGATCGTCCGTAATCCCTGTGTAAGAGAACATCTCCTCGATGGTAATCAGCCAGTCATCCAAAATCATGAAATCTGCCTGCCCATCATAGGTAGGCCGCTGAAACTGGGATATGAACGCCATCTCCGGGGGCACCACAACCAAAGTCACGGGAGGAGCAGGAGGGGTAGGAACAGATACCCCCTCAGCGGGGTCCTGAGCTCTCGGGGTCTGTCCCGCCACCACAGCTACAAGGGACTAAATCTGAGCCTGCATAGCCACTACCTGCCTCGATAACTCCTCATTGCTCTGCCGCAGGCTTTCTACCAACGCATCGCTCTGCGCTCCTAACGTCTCACCCACGGATTGGGGGGTCGATCTCGTCACAGGACGTCTCTCCATCCTAAAATCGCACAAGCTTTAGACAAAACCTAGCCCATCAGCTAGAACAAAACTACCCGGTACGGACAAACACACTTAAATATGAACTTCAACTGCAAAACTTGCTCTGGGAGTTGTTTTTACCATGATGATGTTATGATTAACCTAAGATGGTTCACCAACATCATACTAACTCAGGTGCCTAAACCATGAATGCATGTATTTGTATTCTTTTTGACTCAAAACCATGTGTGTACATATGTCATCTTGCAAATCTTTAGCTTGGCACGTTGTGCTTATGAAATGTTATGCTTTGCATGATGTGCTATGCATTCTAATAAAAAGGCCTTAGTGCATGCCATGGGCGGAGTACACATGAAAATGTTATGCATCCCATACTACATAACATTCCCATGTAACAAAAAAAAGAAAACGTGCTAGCCGCATTCATGTGGTTAGGTTATGCATCCCATACTACATAACCCTCACATGTTGCCTCCTATGGTGGATCCATATACAAACACATATTATGCATCCCATACTACATAATATGCCCTGTATACTTCTTTATGCTCATGAGTGTAGTGTTCGTGCTTCGGCCAAGATGTGCTGATGACATATCGGTGTGTGAATGGTATGATGCTAACCACTAATGCAGACAAGGGAAAGGTTGCCCGACCTTTTGTCAAGCAACCTCCCTCTGATACCAACTGTCACAACCCGCATTTTCTCAACGGTAAAATCGTATCAGAGTAAGAGAAAACACGTGACGTGATGCCACGTCGTGTAGGGGATAACTGCACACACTCAGGCAAAACTCCAGACGTTAAATTTTAAGGAAAATTGTTGATTAAATATGAAAGAAAATCAGTTATGTTAAACGGCTGTATCCCTCGGCCCGGTGGATCAGCTAGTCCACAGTTAAAATTATATTTATACGCAGCAGAAAATACTTTGGTTCAATTAAGTTGACACCCTAAATGAGCATGAGTGTCCCCGGGGGACGACTTATGCGTGCACGACTGTAAGGTGAATATAGTAGGTATGGAAAATAGTGTTTTACGTTGAGGAAAAATAGTGTCTTTGATTTAGAAACATGTTATTCATGGGGTACATATAATAATACTTTTAGGTTTTAAAATATCTAACATGCAACCTAGCATAAATCCTTCCTAGAAGCAAGTAACCAACCACAAGTGGGCAAAATCAGCAGTTTAAATTCATACCCAGCATCACAAGAAGCCACCAGTGGGCGTCAACAACCTGACACGAACTCACTGGCGAGTATGTATGTCTATACGGAAAAGTAAAGAACTACCTCACAACAAAACGGGGATCAGCTATCTCAGCTACCCTAGAGGCCACCAACAAGCCCCTCCAAAAGATCTAGCCGCTGAACTGGCTACAACCTGGACCTGAGGCATTCAAGAAAAGAACACCTCAGCAAGGAAACAATCAAAAGGTAAATAGAGAAATAGATTAATTAGCAAATAAGAAGAAGGGTTTACCAACCCGGCAACAAACTGCTATAAGCAAAAGAAAAGGGGTGACAGTAAGAGGAGAGTACCGTCTAAAGCACAGCAGAGGACACCATGTGGGAGCAATAAAACCATTATGCCCTACCAAAAGAGTCTGCAACAAAAACAAGACATATACATATATGCCAAAAGAAAGGAAAGCATAAACAGGAAAGGGACTAACAGTCCTAACACATGGGTAAGTGGTAGTGGTCAAAACATGGATCTGAATACATAACAAAAATCAAACTCAAAAAGGGCTAAGGGGTCAAACAGTGGCAGCTTTAGGGTCCCACACACACCAACCCAAACCGGGGAAAAAGGCGGTGGCCACAGCTCTCCACATAAAACCACCCCTCCAGAAGCCACCAAAACTCCACCGCCTGCCACAACCCAAGAGTCGGCATGCAGAAATTAGTCGAACACCCAATGCCCCCGCTAGGGAAAGGTCACACTAACAATCCTAAGAAACACACGAACCCAAGGCAAAAACGTCGGGTCCAACCGACGCGGCCTTGCACGCCTAAAAAAGAACCAACCCCGAGTCCTCCTGACCCCAAAACAAGCACAGTACGCTGTGTCGACACGATGTGTCGACACCATGACAAGCCGGTGTCGACACAAGGTGTCGACACAACCGCTGCCGGTGTCGACACCAAGTGTCGACACCACTGCGGCCGGTGTCGACACAAGGTGTCGACACTGCCGCTGCTGGTGTCGACACCAAGTATCGACACCACTGCGGCCGGTGTCGACACAAGGTGTCTACACTGCCGCTGCTGGTGTCGACACCACTACGGCCGGTGTCGACACAAGGTGTCTACATTGCCGCTGCCGGTGTCGACACCACGACTGGCCGGTGTCGACACAACGGTGTTGACACCCCGACTGGCCGGTGTCGACACAACGGTGTCGACACCCCGACTCGCTGATGTCGACACAACGGTGTCGACACCCCGACTGGCCGGTGTCGACACAACGGTGTCGACACCCCGACTGGCCGGTGTCGACACAACGGTGTCGACACCCCGACTCGCTATAGGCGCCAGATCCAGCAAACAACTAGAAACGAGAACGAGGCCTCTCTCTAGGGTACAGCATCCATCGACAATAGCAACTACTCGACCTGAACCGAACCAAATATGTCCCTAATAGACACAATCCCTCAGGAAAACGGAGATTTTAACTGGAACTTCTCTACACTAACCACGGCATGATCGGGAACGAATCCTAGCGTACACCTAAGATCTAAGCAGGAAAGAGATAAAATTAAATCAAAGAAAAAGACAAAGATCAACTTTGGCAAGGATGAGGGGACATCACTTGCCTCAATACCAGAAAAGCTTGGTCGGCGGCATCCCAACTCTCGGATCTAGCCGCAGAGCACCAGCTGAGGAGCAGAAAGAATATAGATCCAGGCAAGGGCAGTCCAGATCCACTCTCGAAATCGAATTTTGACAGCTAGATCTCCAGAAATTGGCATCCGAAGGCTAGGGTAGTCCGGCGGTGCTCTTCCTCTCGTACAGGCGGCGGCTTCCAAACAGAGAAAAGAAAGGAAACAAAAGAACCGAGCCCTATTTCTAACCTAAGGCTATATATATATATAGCAGTTTAATAATAAACAATCAACATAATAATAATTACTTACACTCAATATCAAAACAACACGAGACCCGAAACATCTCGGAAAATGACGAAATTCACGTCGCAGCTAAAAACCCACGCTACGAACACAACTGCGAAGTAGAAATTAGCATTCGACGAACAAAACCCGGGATAACACCACCTGAAGCCAAAACACAAGCATTCCCTAAGAGGCCCAGCCGAGTCATCAAGCGGACTCCGGCTAGCTGGGGAATCTTGCTAACAGGCTACAAACAGGCTACATAGGGAACCCTAAGAGCTAAGACCACCCTCTACAACGGCAAAAAAAGCCGGAAATACGCCATCATAACGCCAGCCAAAGATCAAACAAAACACAGAAAAATCGGGGGCGTTACAGCCACTCCCCCTAAAAGAATGTTTTGCCTCGAAACTTTACTCACAACACTCCTATATAGAAGGAGAGAGAAAAAGCTAGGAAAGGGCTATATAATGAAACAGATCATACCAGGCACAAGATCAGGGAAACAGATGAGGGTGAGTCTCCCTCATAGCCGACTCCAACTCCCAAGTCGCGCTTTCCACATCCTGATTCCTCCATAAAACTTTAACCATAGGAATAGTCTTCTTCCGCAATGCCCGAACTTGAGAATCCAAAATGCGAACAGGCACCTCCACATAAGAAAGATTTGGCTCCAACTGAGGAAAAGAATCCAAAACCTGCCTGCCATTTATCACACATTTTCGCAGCTGACTGACGTGAAAGACATCATGCACGCCAGGGAAATTTGCGGGCAAAGCCAGCCTGTAGGCTGATACCCCAATCCGCTCAACAATCGGAAACGACCCCACGTACCTCGGGTCCAACTTCCTATTCTTGCCAAACCGCTTGACTCCAATCAACGGGGAGACCTTTAAGAACACCGAGTCCCCCACGGCAAATTCCAAGTCCGATCTACGCTGATTGGCGTTCTTCTCATATCTCTCCTGGGCTATCCGAAGCTTTTCCCGAATAAGCTTCACAGCGGTTTCCATCTCCTCAAGCGCTTCTGGACCCAACAAAGGTCCCTCACCAAGCTCAACCCAAAATAAGGGAGTCCTGCAGCGCCTCCCATACAAAGCATCAAAAGGAGCCATTTGCAAGCTTTCTTGATAACTATTGTTATATGCGAATTCCATAAACCACAAGCGCTCGTCCCACGCTCCTCCGTGGTCCAGAATATAGCATCGGATCATATCTTCCACAATCTGATTTACTCGCTCCGTCTGACCATTGGTCTACGGATGATAAGCCGTGGAATATCTCAAATCTATACCCAATCCTTCTTGAAGGCTCTTCCAAAAACGAGACGTGAACCTGGAGTCTCGATCTGATATGATACTTACGGGTACACCATGCAATCTGACAACCTCTTCCAGATACAGCTCGGCTATCTTCCTCATCGGATAATCGATCTTAAATGGTACGAAATGAGCGCTCTTCGTCAATCTGTCTACGATTACCCAAACTGAATCATGCCCCTTAGGCGATCTCGGTAAGCCGGTAATGAAATCCATCAAGATACTCTCCCACTTTCACATCGGACTCTCCAAGGGAGTCAGCTTGCCACCAGGCCTCCCATGGTCGGCTTTCACACGCCTGCAAGTGAAACACTCTGAAACAAATCTGGCTATGTCCTTCTTCATCCCGTACCACCAGGCAATCTGTTTTAAATCATGATACATCTTGGTCGACCCTGGATGGTAGGCGACACTAGATCCGTGGGCGTCTCTGCACACCATAACCCGGATATCTCCAACTGCGGGGATGCAAAACCTGCCGTGATACTTCAAGGTACTCGCATTATCTATAGAGAAATCTGGTAATTCACCCTTCTCAGCTCGAAGATACAAATGCAGAAGATCGGGATCGTCCTTCTGATGCAGTCTCGTAAGCGCAATCCACGAAGGTTCTGCTACTGCCAAAATACTCTGCGAATCACAGCTTCCCACAGAAATGTCCATCAAAAGAAACTCCTCCACTAGATGCTCGGCGAAAAGATTAAAAATATTACTTGACTACCGACTCAGGGCATCAGCCACCACATTTGCCTTGTCCGGATGATACTGGATTTCAACATCATAGTCGGCCACGTACTCCAACCACCGCCGCTGGCGCAGATTCAATTCTTTCTGAGTGAAGACATACTTCAAACTCTTATGATCCGTGAAAATCTTCCACTGCGCGCCATATAGCAAATGCCTCCATAATTTCAGCGCATAGATCACAGCTGCAAACTCTAGGTCATGCGTAGGGTAATTCCTCTCGTGAGTCTTTAGCTGTCTTGACCCGTACGCAATCACCTTCCTGCCCTGCATCAAAACGCAGCCCAGACCGACATGCGACGCATCCACATATATATCACACTCACTACCCTTCGTAGGCAAAGACAAAATTGGAGCCGTACATATCCTTCTTTTTAGTTCCTCAAAATCCTTCTCACACTTGCCATCCGATATAAAGGCTACATTCTTCTGTGTCAACTTGGTCAACGGCGCGGACAAGGTAGAGAAACCTTCTACAAATCTTCTATAATAACCAGCCAAACCCAAGAAGCTTCTGATCTCTTTGGGGGTAACAGGTCTCGCCCATTCCATAACAGCAGCGATCTTTTCTGGGTCCACCGATATTCCCTCCTTATTAATCACGTGACCTAGAAAAGAAACTTGAGGCAACCAAAATTCACATTTGCTCAGCTTGGCGTATAGCTTATGGTCTCTCAGAGTCGCCAAGACCAGCCGCAAATGTCGATCATGCTCCTCTGCATCCTTAGAATACACCAAAACATCGTCTATAAAGACAATCAAGAACTTATCTAGAAAATCCTTGAAAACTCTGTTCATCAAATCCATGAAAGCTGAGGGCGCATTAGTCAAACCAAATGACATAACCAAAAACTCAAAATGCCCATGACGAGAACGGAACGCCGTCCGCGGAACGTCTGACTCCCGAATCCTCAACTGGTGATAGCCCGAACGAAGATCTATCTTGGAAAACACGGCACTACCACACAGTTGGTCGAACAAATCGTCGATTCGCGGCAAAGGGTACCTGTTCTTAATAGTAACCTTGTTCAGCTCTCTATAGTCAATGCATAACCTCATCGACCCATCCTTCTTTTTAACGAACAGCACTGGCGCGCCCTAAGGCGAAGAACTCGGCCTTATAAAGCCTTTTGCCAACAACTCATCCAGCTGAATTTGCAACTCTTCCAGCTCTCGTGGGGCCATCCGGTACGGCGCCTTGACAATAGGACGCGTGCCTGGCTCCAAATCTATGGCAAACTCGACATCTCGATCGGGTGGAAGACCGGGAAGATCGTAAGGAAACACATCAGAGAATTCACACACCACAGGAATCTCTTCCAAACGGGGCACACTAACAATCGTCCCTACCAGAGAAACCACACAGGCAAAACAGCCAGAAACAAGCAACTTCCGAGCACGCACCGCAGAAATGATTGGAGACTCCTGGAGAGAATATCCATAAACGCTCCCTGGCTGAACGTTGTCTTTGAAGAAGTCCAAGTGCTTACCCTTGCACTGGATCACAGCATCGTACCTTGACAACCAGTCCATGCCCAAAATAACATCGAAGTCCTCCAGGTCAATCACCTTCAAATCTGCCTTGGCTAGAAAATCTCCCAACAAAATCAGACAATCTAGGACACCCAGGTCCATAACCACAAAGTCACCGGAGGGGAACTTAACGCAGAAGGCACCACCAACACGATTTAGGCCCAAACTGAACCGCTCCACGAAGGCTTTAGCCACAAACGAGTGGGTAGCGCCGGAATCGAAGAGAACGCGCGCCCAGCGGTTCTTTACCTTAAATCGTCCTACGAATTGCACACGCATCTAAGGCAACAAGCGCTAAAACGGAAACTACAACCAAAAGGGAACGTAACAAAATGACTGGGGAGGAGTCGAACCTGAGATAACCTGGGTCGAGGTCTGCGCTTCGTCTGCCGAAAGCACATTCAGCTTCCCCTTTCCTTTATCCATTTGCTGAGGTGGTGGCAAAGCCTGGAGGGGAACTGGCTGCAGAATAGACTGGGTCTGAGGGCACCTTGTCTTGAGATGACCCTTCTGGCCGCACTGAAAACAGACCTTATCTTTTAACCAACAACGGGCAGCCTCATGCCCCTTCCTTCCACACAAGGCACACACCAGGTCTCCCCTGGAAACACCCTGAATCGCGTGCACCTGTTCCTTCTTCTGCGCTCCCAACCTTTTGAAACATTTCTCAAAGGGGTGGCCTGGCCGGCCATAAAAGCTACAAATCTCTTTGACCTTCTTTCTCGAGACAGCATTAGGTTCCTGAGGGCTCTTCCCTCCACCGGACTTCCGCTTATCCTTCCTTAACTGCTGGCCTCTATTCTTTGCATTCTCAATGGCCTCAACTCTCAAGTAAGCTTCAACCACGCTGGCATAACTGACTGCTCCATAGGCATTCGCTAACTGCTGAATGTCGCTTCTTAGTCCACCCAGAAATCGCTTAACTCGGTCTTCCTCAACACTCACCAGACCCGGAGAAAACCGACTCAACTTACTAAACTCAATCTCATACTCACTAACCGTGAGTTTACTCTGCTTTAGATTAAGAAAGTCATTCATTAGCCGGTCCCGCTCGACTGAAGGCAGAAACGTACTTAACAACATCACCTTAAATGACTCCCAAGTGCAACCTGCCACTAATCTCTCTTTCTCCCTCAGCCACCAATTCTTTGCTAAGCCCTTGAGCTGGTAAGCAGCGAGCATCACTCTCTGATCGTCCGTAATCCTTGAGTAAGAGAACATCTCCTCGATGGTAATCAGCCAGTCATCCAAAATCATGAAATCTGCCTGCCCATCATAGGTAGGGGGTCTCAGCCGCTGAAACTGGGATATGAACGCCATCTCCGGGGGCACCACAACCAAAGGCACGGGAGGAGCAGGAGGGGTAGGAACAGCTACCCCCTTAGCGGGGTCCTGAGCTCTCGGGGTCTGTCCCGCCACCACTGCTACAAGGGACTGAATCTGAGCCTGCATAGCCACTACCTGCCTCGATGACTCCTCATTGCTCTGCCGCAGGCTTTCTACCAACACATCGCTCTGCGCTCCTGACATCTCACCCTCGGATTGGGGGGTCGATCTTCTCGCAGGACGTCTCGCCATCCTAAAATCGCACAAGCTTTAGACAAAACCTAGCCCATCAGCTATAACAAAACTACCCGGTACGGACAAACACACTTAAATATGAACTTGAACTGCAAAACTTGCTCTGGGAGTTGTTTTTACCATGATGATGTTATGCTTAACCTAAGATTGTTCACCACAATCATACTAACTCAGGTGCCTAAACCATGAATGCATGTATTTGTATTCTTTTTGACTCAAAACCATGTGTGTACATATGTCATCTTGCAAATCTTTAGCTTGGCACGTTGTGCTTATGAAATGTTATGCTATGCATGATGTGCTATGCATTCTAAAAAAAGGCCTTAGTGCATGCCATGGGCGGCGTACACATGAAAATGTTATGCATCCCATACTACATAACATTCCCATGTAATGAAAAAAAGAAAACGTGCTAGCCGCATTCATATGGTGAGGTTATGCATCCCATACTACATAACCCTCACATGTTGCCTCCTATGGTGGATCCATATACAAACACATATTATGCATCCCATACTACATAATATGCCCTGTATACTTCTTTATGCTGATGAGTGTATTGTTCGTGCTTCGGCCAAGACGTGCTGATGAAATATCGGTGTGTGAATGGTATGATGCTAACCACTAATGCAGACAAGGGAAAGGTTGCCCGGCCTTTTGTCAAGCAACCTCCCTCTGATACCAACTGTCACAATCCGCATTTTCTCAACGGTAAAATCGTATCAGAGTAAGAGAAAACACGTGTCGTGATGCCACGTCGTGCAGGGGATAACTGCACACGCTCAGGCAAAACTCCAGACGTTAAATTTTAAGGAAAATTGTTGATTAAATATGAAAGAAAATTAGTTATGTTGAACGGCCGTATCCCTCGGCCCGGTGGATCAGCTAGTCCATAGTTAAAATTATATTTATACGCAACAGAAAATACTTTGGTTCAATTAAGTTGACACCCTAAATGAGCATGAGTGTCCCCGGGGGACAACTTATGCGTGCACGACTCTAAGGTGAATATAGTAGGTATGGAAAATAGTGTTTTACGTTGAGGAAAAATAGTGTCTTTGATTTAGAAACATGTTATGCATGGGGTACATATAATAATACTTTTAGGTTTAAAAATATCTAGCATGCAACCTAGCATAAATCCTTCCCAGCAGCAAGTAACCAACCACAAGTGGGCAAAATCAGTAGTTTAAATTCATACCCAGCATCACAAGAAGCCACCAGTGGGCGTCAACAACCTGACACGAACCCACTGACGAGAATGCATGTCTATACGGAAAAGGAAAGAACTACCTCACAAAAAAACAGGGATCAGCTATCTCAGCTACCCTAGAGGCCACCAACAAGCCCCTCCAAAAGATCTAGCCGCTGAACTGGCTACAACCTGTACCTGAGGCATTCAAGAAAAGAACACCTCAGCAAGGAAACAATCAAAAGGTAAATAGAGAAATAGATTAATTAGCAAATAAGAAGAAGGGTTTACCAACCCGGCAACAAACTGCTATAAGCAAAAGAAAAGGGGTGACAGTAAGAGGAGAGTAATGTCTAAAGCACAGTAGAGGACACCAAGTGCGAGTAATAAAACCATTATGCCCTACCAAAATAGTCTGCAACAACAACAAGACATATACATATATGCCAAAAGAAAGGAAAGCATAAACAGGAAAGGGACTAACAGTCCTAACACGTGGGTAAGTGGCAGTGGTCAAAACATGGATCTGAATACATAACCAAACTCAGACCCAAAAAGGGCTAAGGGGTCAAACAGTGGCATCTTTAGGGTCCCACACACACCAACCCAAACCGGGGCAAAAGGCGGTGGCCACAGCTCTCCACATAAAACCACCCCTCCAGAGGCCACCAAAACTCCACCACCTGCCACAGCCCAAGAGTCGGCATGCAGAAATTAGTCGAACACCCAATTCCCCCCCCCCTAGGGAAAGGTCACACTAACAATCCTAAGAAACACACGAACCCAAGGCAAAAATGTCGGGTCCAACCGACGCGGCCTTGCACGCCTAAAAAAGAACCAACCCCGAGCCTTCCTGACCCCAAAACAAGCAAAGCACCCAGTGTCGACACGATGTGTCGACACCACGACAAGCCGGTGTCGACACAAGGTGTCGCCACTGCCGCTGCTGGTGTTGACACCAAGTGTCGACACCCCTATGGCCGGTGTCGACACAAGGTGTCGACACTGCCGCTTCTGGTGTCGACACCAAGTGTCGACACCACTGCGGCCGGTGTCGACACAAGGTGTGGACACTACCACTACAGGTGTCGACACCAAGTGTCGACACCACTGCGGCCGGTGTCGACACAAGGTGTCGACACTACCGCTGCCGGTGTCGACACCAAGTGTCGACACCACGACTGGCCGGTGTCGACACAACGGTGTCGACACCCCGACTGGCCGGTGTCGACACAACGGTGTCGACAGCCCGACTGGCCGGTGTCGACACAACGGTGTCGACACCCCGACTGGCCGGTGTCGACACAACGGTGTCGACACCCCGACTGGCCGGTGTCGACACAACGGTGTCGACACCCCGACTGGCCGGTGTCGACACAACGGTGTCGACACCCCGACTCGCTACAGGCGCCAGATCCAGCAAACAACCAGAAACGAGAACGAGGTCTCTCTCTAGGGTACAGCATCCATCGACAATAGCAACTACTCGACCTGAACCGAACCAAATCTGTCCCTAATAGACACAATCCCTCAAGAAAACTGAGATTTTAACTGGAACTTATCTACACTAACCACGGCATGATCGGGAACGAACCCTAGCGTACACCTAAGATCTAAGCAGGAAAGAAATAAAATTAAATCAAAGAAAAAGACAAAGATCAACTTTGGCAAGGATGAGTGGACATCACTTGCCTCAATACCAGAAAAGCTTGGTCGGCGGCATCCCTACTCTCGGATCTAGCCGCAGAGCACCAGCTGAGGAGCAGAAAGAATACAGATCAAGGCGAGGGCATTCCAGATCCACTCTCAAAATCGAATTTCGACCGCTATATCTCCATAAATCGGCGTCCGAAGGCTAGGGTAGTCCGGCGATGCTCTTCCTCTCGTACAGGTGGCGGCTTCCAAACAGAGAAAAGAAAGGAAACAAAAGAACCGAGCCCTATTTCTAACCTAAGGCTATATATATATACAGCAGTTTAATAATAAACAATCAACATAATAATAATTACTTACACTCAATATCAAAACAACACGAGACCCGAAACATCTCGGAAAATAACGAAATTCACGTCGCAGCTAAAAACCCACGCTACGAACACAACTACGAAGTCGAAATTAGCATTCGACGAACAAAACCCGGGATAACACCACCCGAAGCCAAAATACAAGCATTCCCTAAGAGGCCCAACCGAGTCATCAAGAGGACTCCGGCTAGCTGGGGAATCTTGCTAACAGGCTACAAACAGGCTACACAGGGAACCCTAAGATCTAAAACCACGCTCTACAATGGCAAAAAAATCCGGAAATACGCCATCGTAATGCCAGCCAAAGATCAAACAAAACACAGAAAAACCGGGGGCGTTACAACCTCAGCAAGAAAAAATACAAGTGACAAAAAAAATTGTCAGTAAACAAGGGAGCAGCAAGATTACTAATCCCAAACCTGAATAGCTGTCAAAAGAAAACACAACAAACTAACTCGCTATTTAGAATGAATAGTTAACTTATAAAGTTAAAAGGTAAAGAAATTTGCACCGAGTGCGAACAGAGTTATACTCTGAAAACAATCTACGAGAAAAGCCAGAAGTAGCATAAGTTTAATCCATAGGAAACAAAAATGGGGCAATAGCTCAATAAACACGTGAATCATTAACACCGTAACGCAACCGGATCTGTGTCGGGACCAAATCGATCAAACCAGAACTAACAGACCCAAACATATCAAAAACGGGACTGCGATGATGGTCATCTGATCCAACATAACCCAACAACCCAAAAAAAGAGACCCAAACATGCACGGGTGTAATGATTCACGAAAATAAGCCTAACAAACCAACCCCATATCCAAATACCCATAAACCCAAACTCAATAAATTCAGCAGAAAATCGATGATTCTAGCTTGGCAAGACTAAGCTTTAGTGATACACGTCAAATTATTGAAAGGACACAATGCTAAGGAAACAAGCTTCGAGTACACTCGATGCCGCGTCGAGTGCAGTCAACGCACTCGACGCCATAACTCAGAACACTCAACGCTTAAACACAGCAGCAGGAACAGACGATGGCGTTGAGTGAGCTCAGCTCACTCAATGCTTAAACACTTAGCTGAAAAAAATAGATGACGGCGTTGAATGAGTTCAGCTCACTCAACGATGTCGACGCTTGCACACTTAGATTGCAAAATAAAAGCGACGACGTTGAGTGAGTTCAGCTCACTCAACACTGCCGACGCTTTTTACTTAACTTGCTGAATAAAGTGACGGTATTGAGTGAGTTAAGCTCCCTTAATGTTGTCTACACTTTTTTACTTAGACTCCAAGATTTCCTGATGGCGTCGAGTGTATACAACACACTCAACGCCGCTTTGAGTGTAGGTAACACACTCCACGCCTTTTGACTTAGCGTCAAATTCTGACGGCGTTGAGTGTATGCAGCACACTAAACGCTGCGTTGAGTGCAGTCAACACACTCAACACTTTTACACTTAGCGCCGCAGACCTCTCAGCAAGGCGTTGAGTGTAATCAACACACTCTATTCCGCGTTGAGTATACTCAACACACTCAACGCTTTTACAGTTAGCGCCGCAGACCTCTCGGCAAGGCGTTGAATGTAATCAACACACTTAATGTCGCGTTGAGTGCACTCAACGCCGCTTTGAGTGCACTCAACGTAGTCAATGCTTTTGGACTTGGACTTGAAATTGGATTCAGTACTAAGGCTACACTCAACGCCTAAGGGCTATACTCAATGCCTAAGGGTTATACTTAACGCCTGGGGTTGCACTCAATGAATCTTGCTTCGTTCGACGAATTGGCTCAGTTCGATGAACTCCATTCGACAATTTGCATTTATTCGTCGAACTTCATTAGACGAATTTCCTCTATTTGTCAAACTCCATTCTACGAATTAGCTTTAATTCGACGAACTTAGACCGCTCCAAACCGACAACTTATACAATGAAGCTAATACAATAAATCAAATGCTTGTTGAACATGGCCGGAAAAAATGATACCATAAAACTGATTGGCAAAGCCGGATATAACCCTACTCCCGAAAAAACTACACAGGGAAGAACAGTATAGAAAAGAAACATACAAGGAAAAGACAAGCTTGGCAATGCAAATAAGTCATCACTTGCCTCAAATCGTCAATCCAGCCTCGTAAATGCTCCTGAAACTTCCGGAGCAACACTTCCTGAAACTTTTCAGGATGAAAAGGGGTCAAAACCACATACCTAAACCTCTAAAAATACAAGAAATTGGAAAAGCATACCTTAGAAATGTAGATCTAGGCGAGATCTACCCGGATCCACTCTCCAAAGAATAAATCGAGCACCAAAACTCCAGAAATCAGCGGTTGAAGGCTTAGGAAGGTCCGCCGCTCCCGTGCTTCCGCAACAAGCCGACAGTTTCACGAGGGAGACAATTGAATATGTTTTGAAGCGACGGGTACTATTTATACTGCTTTTATCCATTTATTATATTATAGGATAACATAATTAATTAAATAAAGCGTCAAAACGACCTGAAAACCAAACTTACCCGAAATTTTACGAAGATCGCTGATGCTATAGATCACGGCAGTGAACCGGTCGCACAAGTAATATAAAATGGGGGTTTTCCCAAGTATCGATCTCACAAGGAACACAGTAAGGTGGAGTTAATTTCAAGGAGAACTTGAGATTGAAGTCCTTAGGTCGGAGGTAATGATGGGTAGGTTTTAATGTTGCAGAAACAGAAAATAAAACACTATCAACTACTCCTATGCAACGCCGCTATGCGATGCTTCGCCAGGCGGGATGGAAGACTAGTCGGGCTGCTATGCACCGAATCGCTAGGCGGATGGACGAGAAGGCTAGCGGATGAGGTGGTTAGAATGGCGGAATGAGGGTCGAAAGCACCTCTTCGCTACGCACGCCACTAGCAATTGCTAGTGCGGCAAGGGTGGATGGATGGTGGATGGACAAATAGGCGCAACTCAAGCAACTAAAGCGTAAACAAACACAGAATCACATAGACATGAATCTAGTAAAGTTTACATCTAAAGTGCAACAACATCAATATAAATACAGTTTTAACACACATATACAACAATAAAGCAAGTACAAGTCAAGAGATCGACCGAATCCGAAGTCTTGCTGAGGATTCACGGTTGGAATCGTCGGGTTGTCATTCCGCGTCCAAGCTCGGTCCTCAACTGCTTCCGGGGTAGAGAAGGGCTGTCACCACCTTCCAATGGCCCGTCTTCTTCGTCTCACGATAGCGGACGAAGTTTGCTAGCTTTCCTTTGCTTGATGGCTATGGCGTCAAAACTCTACTTGAAGCTCACGGATGAAGGAGAAGGCCGAGAGGAAGCTCCGGCTTGGATTTGGCGGTGAAAGATTGCCCGGAGCACCTCCCTAGGGTGGAAGATGAAGGGGAACGGCGGAGAAGGCGGAAAACGGCGGAGGAAATGGGCGATCTCCGGATTTGGGCGAGACCTGCACTATTTATACAAAAGCAGAATTGAACAATGCGCACGATCACAGGCGCACGACCAGTGGTCGTGCGCACTATGTCTTGTGCTCGTGCGCACTGGCATGGAATATCAGGAAGACGAACTGGGATAATGCGCACGAGTAGTGGCGCACGACCAGTGGTCGTGCGCACTAAGTCCAATGATTGTGCGATTACCTAGAAAGGACTCCAGAAATGAGGAATCAATGCACACGATCAGTAGCGCACGACCGGTGGTCGTGCGCAATATGTCCAGTGGTCGTGCGCTTACCCCAGGCTAATTCTGGAAAACAAAGAGTAGTGCGCACGATCGGGGGCGCACGACCAGTGGTCGTGTGCAGTAGATCCCATGATCGTGCGCAGTATTCCTGCTTCACAACCATCCCAGAACACGCACACGACCCCTGTACCGAAAGGAGAAACCAATCACTAATCTGTGCAGACATTCCAGACAATAACAAAAAGGAGTACAGACTAAAAGAATAACACAATACACAACCACGGGCTAAAATGTGCACTTCCTATGGAAATAAAGACAGGATGAAATATATATGATAATGAACTAAAAGTGAAGTGCAACCGTGTGAAAACTAGCCCAGATGAGTCCGAAAATATGTATATAAAATGGACTCATCACACCCCCAGACTTAACTGTTTGCGCGTCCCGAGCAAACAAAATCTAAGCAGATGAGGAAAATGATTTAGCTAACAAGGAAATTGCGATACAGAGTTCCATGCGAAGTCGCATGCTCGCGTGCGTAAAAATATAATAGAAGAAATTTTTAAGTATACAAAATAGTTTATACTTTTCACAATGCGTATCAACATTTTATTATTACTCAAAAATGGAATCACGGTGAATCATCCGGTCACGCGTAGGGAGAAAGTAGACTAATCATTAGGAGAGAATTGCCAAAGATCGGGGCTCCGGATAACCTCCAAAGGAATCCACCCATGTCGGTGACCATATGCTTGCCCTTTCGCATTCTCTCCACGGCACTGGTTTGGTTCACACACGAATCAGTAGGACTTTAGGTGAAGAGATGGGGCTTGGGTTTAGGTGAGGTAAACAAAGATAAACAGGAGGGCTATGCACCTAACCCAAATGAGCTATCAAAGAAATAATCCATCAGCTAACAAAAATAAATGCGGGTACACCACACCCTCAAATTTAACTTTTGACATATGGGTGTGTGCACCGCCTACTCCAAATATAATCACATTTCCAAAATGATTTTCAATTAAAACTTTTTCTTTTCATTCAATTTTATTTCTTTTTTCTGTTTCTTTACAAATATTTTTTTTCTTTTTCTTTTTTTCTTCATTTTATTTTCACAATTCAGCAAATATAACATTGGAGCACATCCACATAATCACAAGTAAAATCACCACATCACATCCCAACATTAAAATGTAAACATTAAAGCTCAACTTGGGTGTGCGACTAGGATTGACTATAAGGCTTTGGTGAAATCATGGTGGAGCTGAATCAAAAGGAGGGGTAGGCACAACGGGGCTAGCGAGGATAAGACGTCAGGAACGGTACAAAGCTCAACCAGGCCAAAATGATGGCCTACATCATGCTCATGCATGACTAACCTATACCCATGCTTCAAGAATAGCTTGGGGCAAGTTCTTAGCCAACGAGAAAGACAATCCATCCTCCCAACTCGAGCAATACTAACCTAACGGCCGTCTACACACATCCCTAAGCTACCGTCGGATTCACACCGGATTCACCAACTTTTGAGTAGAATAAAAAGTATTTACGCAATTAGAAAAATATAAAACTAAAAGTATACAGAAAATTTAAATCTACTCCAATTTCTACACGAGACAAAAGCAGTTGACTAGGATCACAACAAGACCAACATTTTACTCCGTCTCACAATCCTATGTCAGCACCATAATTTTCCCAAATCTAACGAAGAAATGAGTTTAACTCGCAACACGCAAAAAGCTAAGCACGCGCTCATGTGGGTGCAGTGGTGTGTGATGCAATGAACTAATCATAATAAAACAATGAAAGCTTCTAGTATGCACATGAAATGTGTACGTGCAATAGGCAACAAAACTGGCTCTCCCCCAGACTTAAACTAAACAACATAGCATATGATAGAGAAATTAAGATCATAAAGAGCTAAGGGAAGAGGTTACCCAATGCTCAGCTAGTGAGCATACCAGAAGACGCGTGAAAAACTGAAGCAGGTCTGCCATACGAAGAATCAGAACCCTGCCAATGCAATTTTCCAAGAATACCCGCAGGGGTGAGCTCCGCAAAAACAAAACAAAATATACAAAAAGAAATGCTAAAACTAAAATAAACATGAAAAATAAAATGCAGAAAATGAAAGATAAGTACTGGGGTTATTGTCATCCCAGCACGACTTATTAAATTCTAAACAGTTCTAGCTAATGGGCCTATGAAATAAAAAGTGCACAGGTAACTGGCCTAATATCCGTTTCGGTAACAGGTACCGATACGGTGATAGAGCAGTTACCCCTCTACCTAAATAGTAATACCTGCCCAACACAGGTAGAGGAAATAGGAAGTAAGAAGGGAAGGAGCACTGGTCCTCACTCTTCTCACCACAAAATGAATCCTTGCCAAGCAAGGTATCGTCTACTACAGGAAGAAGGCAGGAGGAGAAAGCAATCAATGCAGCTTCCTCAACAAAGGAGGAATCAACCTCCTCGCGAGAGAGGATGCTATCATCGATGACTCGAGCTTTAAGCTCCAAGTCCTCCTGAAGCTCCTGCGGAGACTCAACCCGCCCAGGCTCAGATAAAGAAGGGGGATCAAGAAATAAAGGAGATGAATAACTAAAAGAAATAATCGGGGGAGTGATCCCGATCTCACTCCCAGCAAGATCCCGACATAGATCATCGACGGTGTCATATGAGTCATGGCGAGGGGAATCCACGAGCTCGAGGTCCTCGGTGGTGGTTTGGACCTCCTGATCCATCAAGGAAGTGGAAACTTCCTCAATAAAGAGGATCTCCTCATCAACACACCTCGGTCCGTCTACATGTTCTAAGACGTAATACTGTCCATTAATGAAAATAATATCCTCGTCAAACATGGCACATCCTCAGGCTCAGAATCGCAATCCGGCCGAACATCATCAACCGACTCACTAAAAATAGGGATAGATAATTCTTGCAAAGAAGATGAAGGAACAACATCATCAGAGAAAATATGTGTAGGTTCCTCCGGGGGTGAATCAACAAGGGGGGAAGACTGCAAGGGGAGAGACGGTGCCACAATGTCGTCACACCAATCAGCAGAAAGTCTGATGGGTATATTCGCAGCAGTCCCCCATAGACAAGGTGGTGCTGCGAACATATCATCAGAATCAGAAGGGGCAGCCGATTGAGAGGTGGATGGAATGAATCGGATACCCGGTTCATCATCCGCCTCCAACTGGCGCTGAAATTCTGCGCAATCTTTCAACACGTGGTCGGTGCTACGACAATACAAACATCGTTTTCCATTACTCCTCGGTACAGGTGGGACCGGAGAGGAATAAGAAAAAGATGAAGGCGTAGAAGAGGAGTGACCATAAGACCTGGGTTGGGTGTATGAAGTACCATAAGAAGAAGGAGCTCCATACACAAAACCACGAGAATTATGCTCCCAATCTTCAGTGGGGCACTCATCACTACCATGCCTATAATCCCTGCACCATCGGCAACGAATATTCATATAAGAATACATGGTGCAACAAGAAAGAATTCACCACAGAAATATTCTAAGCAAAAATTAACTACACACCACAAATAAAAGAATGGGACAGCCTGCTACAGAAAAATTAAAACTAGAATAGGAACAAATAAAAACAAACACAAATGCTAAAAAAATAAAACAAAGAAGAAAGATGAAATAAACAAATGGAAAAGGGCTTCTATCTCCTATCTCCCTCTCCAAAAACTCACACGACTGTGTTCCCCGGCAACGGCGCCAAAAACTTGATGTTATAGATCACGGCAGTGAACCGGTCGCACAAGTAATATAAAATGGGGGTTTTCCCAAGTATCGATCTCACAAGGAACACAGTAAGGTGGAGTTAATTTCAAGGAGGACTTGAGAATGAAGTCCTTAGGTCGGAGGTAACGATGGGTAGGTTTTAATGTTGCGGAAACAGAAAATAAAACACTATCAACTACTCCTATGCAACGCCGCTATGCGATGCTTCGCCAGGCGGGATGGAAGACTAGTCGGGCCGCTATGCACCGAATCGCTAGGCGGATGGACGAGAAGGCTAGTGGATGAGGTGGTTAGAATGGTGGAATGAGGGTTGAAAGCACCTCTTCGCTACGCACGCCACTAGCATTTGCTAGTGCGGCAAGGGTGGATGGATGGTGGATGGACAAATAGGCGCAACTCAAGCAACTAAAGCGTAAAAAAACACAAAATCACATAGACATGAATCTAGTAAAGTTTACATCTAAAGTGCAACAACATCATCATAAATACAGTTTTAACACACATATACAACAATAAAGCAAGTACAAGTCAAGAGATCGACCGAATCCGAAGTCTTGTTGAGGATTCACGGTTGGAATCGTCGGGTTGTCGTTCCGCGTCCAAGCTCGGTACTCAACTGCTTTCGGGGTAGAGAAGGGCTGTCACCACCTTCCAATGGCCCGTCTTCTTCGTCTCACGATAGCGGACGAAGTTTGCTAGCTTTCCTTTGCTTGATGGCTATGGCGTCAAAACTCTACTTGAAGCTCACGGATGAAGGAGAAGGCCGAGAGGAAGCTCCGGCTTGGATTTGGCGGTGAAAGCTTGCCCGGAGCACCTCCCTAGGTTGGAAGATGAAGGGGAACGGTGGAGAAGGCGGAAAATAGCGGAGGAAATGGGCGATCTCTGGATTTGGGCAAGACCTGCACTATTTATACAAAAGCAGAATTGAACAATGCGCACGATCACAGGCGCACGACCAGTGGTCGTGCGCACTATATCCTATGCTCGTGCGCACTGGCATGGAATATCAGGAAGACGAACTGGGATAATGCGCACGAGTAGTGGCGCACGACCAGTGGTCGTGCTCACTAAGTCCAATGATCATGCGATTACCCAGACAGGACTCCAGAAATGAGGAATCAATGCACACGATCAGTGGCGCACGACCGGTGGTGGTGCGCAATATGTCCAGTGGTCGTGTGCTTACCCCAAGCTGATTCTGGAAAACGAAGAGTAGTGCACACGATCGGGGGCGCACGACCAGTGGTCGTGCGTAGTAGATCCCATGATCGTGCGTAGTATTCCTGCTTCACAACCATCCCGGAACACGCACACGACCCCTGTACCGAAAGGAGAAACCAATCACTAATCTGTGCAGACATTTCAGATAATAACAAAAAAGAGTACATACTAAAAGAATAACACAATACACAACCACGGGCTAAAATGTGCACTTCCTATGGAAATAAAGACAGGATGAAATATATATGATAATGAACTAAAAGTGAAGTGCAACCGTGTGAAAACTAGCCCAGATGAGTCCGAAAATAGGTATATAAAATGGACTCATCAATCGCACCATAGCTAAATATCGATGCTACGAACCCAACGTCACAGTTGAAATTAAGATTCGATGAACCAAACTCGGGTAAACACCTTCCGAAGCCAAAACACAAGCATTCACAAAGACGCTCCACCGAGTCACCAAAACAGACCCGGCTCACTAGGAAATCTTGCAAACCGGCTAAACTCAGCCCAACACACAGAAAACCTAAGAGCTAAAACCATGCTATAACAAAGGAAAATGTCGATAATGCGTCAATGTAATGCCCAGACGTCATAAACACGCCAGATAATGAATTAACCCAAATATTAAAAAATCGGGGGCGTTATAGTCACTCCCCGTAAAAATAAGTTTTGTCTCGAAACTTTACGCACCAAAAGATTCCACAAAGAGAATATAATCAAAGATTATAGAAGGGGAAATACATACCGTAAAAAACTAGGAGAACAGATGAGGATGAGCCTCCATCATCGCTGACTCCAACTCCCAAGTGGCGCTTTCCACGTCTTGGTTTCACTACAAAACTTTAACCATTAGTATGGTTTTCCTCCGCAGCACTCGATCTTAAGTATCCGAAATGCGGACAGGAATCTCAGCATAGGAATGATTGGGCTCCAACTGGGGCACAACATCAAAAATCTGTATGTCGCTGAGCACATATTTCCACAACTGGCTCCCATGAAACACGTCGTGCACACTAGGAAAATTTGCAGGAAAATCCAACCTATAAGCTCATACACAAATATGCTCAACAATATTAAAAGGTCCCACATACCTCAGGTCCAACTTATGATTCTTACCAAACCTTTTAACTACAGATATTGGGGAAACTTAGAGAAACACCAAGTCCCCTACAGCAAAGTCCAAATCTGACCTACACCGATTGGCATTCTTCTCATACCGTTCCTACGCTATCCGAAGTTTTTCCTAAATAATCTTCACGGAAACGTCCATTTCTTCTAACGCTTCAGGACACAGCAATGGTTTCTCACCGACCTTGACCCAAAATAAGGGAGTTCTGCATTGCCTCCCATACAAGGCTTCAAACTGGGCCATCTGCAAACTTTCTTGATAACTATTTTTGTATGCAAACTCCATCAATCTGAGTCGCTCATCCCACGCACCTCTGTGGTCTAAAATGTAACATCTGATCATATCCTCCACGATCTGGTTCACTCTTTCTGTTTGACCGTTTGTCTGCGGATGATAGGCTGTGAAATACCACAGATCGGTACCCAAACCCTCCTGTAAACTCTTCCAAAAGTGAGACATAAACCTGGAGTCTCGATCTGATACAATACTAATTGGCACTCCATGTAATCTAATGACTTCATCTAAATATAGCTCAGTTATTTTCTTCATGGGGTTATCAATCTTAAAAGGCACGAAGTGAGCACACTTCGTTAGTCTATCAACAATAACCCAGACTGAATCATGTCCTCGGGGAGATCTCGGTAACTCAGTAATGAAATCCATTGAAATACTCTCTCACTTCCAACTTGGAATTTCCAACGGCGTTAGCTTGCCACCAGGTCTGCCATGATCAGCCTTTACTCACTTGCACGTAAAACATTCTGAAATGAACTTTGCTATATTATCTTTCATTACGAACCACCAGACAATCTGCTTTAAATCTTTGTACATCTTATTTGAACATGGGTGGTAGGCAACACTGGAACCATGAGCCTCTTTGCACAACTTAATTTGAATACCTTCAATATTGTGAATGCAAAATCTACCGCGGTACTTCAAGGTACCTACGTCATCGATCGAAAAATCTGGCAACTCTCCTTTCTTAGTTATCTTATAAAGGTGCAACAGCTTAGGATCTTCCATCTGATGCAATCTTGTGAGTGCAATCCATGAAGGCTCAGCTACCTCCAAACTACTTGACGAGATACAACTCCCAACAGAAATACTCATTAAGAGAAATTCTTCTACCAGTGAATCCACAGAAAGATTAAAAATTTTACCCGTCTTTCTACTCAGAGCGTCGGCTACCACATTAGCTTTGCCCAGATTGTACTGGATCTTAACATCATAATCAGCAACAAACTCTAAGCATCTTTGCTGGCGCAGATTCAACTCTCTTTGAGTGAAAATGTACTTTAAACTTTTATGATCGGTATAAATCTTGCATATTACGCCATACAACAAGCGTCTCCATAACTTTAGGGCATAAATCACTATTGCGAACTATAGATCATGCGTAGGGTAGTTCTTCTCATGTACCTGTAGCTGTCTCGACCCATACGCAATTACCTTGCCTTCCTGCATCAGCACACAACCCAGACCAACATGCGATGTGTCTACATACACCGCATATTCTAACCCTTCAGTAGGTAGAGACAAAACTGGAGCACTGCACAATTTCTTCTTCAATTACAGAAAGGCTTTCTCGCACTTATCGCTCCAAATAAAAGCTGCATTCTTCTACCTCAGCTTAGTCAATGGCGCAGATAATGTAGAGAAACCCTCTACAAACCTTCTATAATAGCAAGCCAACCCTAGGAAGCTCCTTATCTCCTTGGGTGTGGTGGGCCTATTCCAATCCATAACAACAGTTATCTTCTCAGGGTCAACTGAAATTCCATCTTTATTTACCACATGAACCAAGAAAGAGACCTGAGGCAACCAAAACTCACACTTACTTATCTTGGCATATAACTTATGCTCCCTCAAAGTAGACAAAACTAAACGCAAGTGCTGGGCACGCTCAACAGCACTGCGGGAATACACCAAAACGTCATCTATAAACACGACCACGAAACAGTCCAGAAAATCCTTGAACGCATGGTTCATCATATCCATAAAGGCAGAGGTAGCATTGGTAAAACCAAAGGACATTACCAAAAACTCAAAATTCCCATGCCACGAACGGAAAGCAGTCCGTGGAATATCTGCCTCACGAATCCTCAACTGGTGGTAGCCTGAATGAAGACCGATCTTTAAAATCACAAAGCAACCACGCAACTGATCAAACAGGTCATCAATCCTAGGCAGGGGATATCTATTTTTAAAGGTAACTTTATTCAGCTCTCTATAGTCAATACACAGCCTCATTGATCTATCCTTTTTCTTTACAAACAAGACGGGAGCACCCCAAGGTGAAGAATTCGGAATAATTAAACCATTTAGGGGCAACTCATCCAACTGAGTACGCAACTCCTACAACTCACGCGGGGCCATCCAATACGGCGCCTTAGCAATAGGACGGCTACCCGGCTCCAGATCTATGACAAACTCCACATCCCTCTCTGGCAGAACACTAGGAAGATTAGCTGGAAAAACATCTGGAAAGTTACAAACCACCGTAATCTCCTCTACATCCGGCAAGCTAACAACGGTTTCCAAAACTATAACCAAACAAGCAAAACATCCGAAATTTACCAACTTCCGAGCATGTACCGTAAATATAATCAGAGAAACTTGGTGCGGAAAATCATAAACGCTCCTAGGTTGACTGTTGTCCATCTTGAAGTCCAAGCACTTAACCTTGCACTATATAACCATATCATATTTGGACAACCAGTCCATGCCCAAGATCACATAAAAAAACTCCAGGTCTATCACCTTCAAATCAACAACTGCTAGAAAATCGCCTAACAAAATTGAACAACTCTGGATACCCTGGTCCGACAACACCGAATCACCAGAAGGAAACTTGACTTGAAACGCATTGCCGACTTGATTGAGAGTCAAATGATGACGCTCAACAAAGGACCTAGCCACAAATGAGTGGGTAGCATCAGAATCAAAGAGAACACGTGTCCAACAGTTCTTTACTTTAAATTTCCCTATAAAAACGCTTACATAACTAATCGAACTACATCGAAACTACAGCTACAAGTTAAACATAAACAAAAATAGGTTAGAAACTAACCTGAAATCACTTGGGTAGAAGTTTGGGCCTAGAAACTAACCTAAAATCACTTGGGTAGAAGTTTGGGCCTCCTCCATAGACAGAACATTCAGCTTTCCCTTCCCTTTATCTACAGGCTGCGACCGTGGCAAGGCCCGAAGAAGAACTGGCTGTAGCGCAGGCTGAGACTGCAAGCACTTCGATTTGACGTAACCTTTCTATCCATAATGAGAGCAAACTCTAACCTTATACCAATAGTGGGCAGCATCATGCCCCTTCCATTTGCACGAGGTACAAACAAAATCTCCTTTAGGAGCACCCTAGATTGCATGGACCTGCTCCTATTTCTGAGCCCCTATCCTCTTGAAACATTTCTCAAAAGGGTGGCCTGGCCGACCACAGAAACTATATATTTATTTGCTCCTCTTCCTCAAAGCAGCACTGGATTCCTGGGAACTCTTACTCTCACAAGTCTTCTTCTTATCCTTTCTCATTTGTTGTTTTTGGCTCTTGGCATTGTGAATTGCCTCAACATTTAGAGCTGCTTTGACTGCTTCAGCATAACTCTCTGATCTATAAGCTTTTGCCAACTACTGGATGTCACTCCTCAAACCACATAGAAAATGCTTGACTCTGCTGTCTTCAGAAACTACTAAATTCGGGGCGGCTCAGATTGCTAAACTCCACCTCATACTCACTCATCGTGAGATGTCTATGCTTTAAGTGCAGGAAATCATTTAACAAATGGTCTCGCTCGACCGATGGCAGAAACATCTTCATCAAAAGCTCCTAGATGACTTCCTATTAACATCCATCCTTCAATTTTTCCTTCTCCCTTAGCCACTAACTCTTTGCCAAACCTTTGAGCTGGTAGGCAGCGACCATTACTCTCTGGTCCGTTGAAACTCCGGAGTAAGAGAACATCTCCTCGATGGAAATAATCCAGTAATCCAAAGCCATGAAGTCTGCCCTACCAACATAGGTAGGGGGTCCTAATCACTTAAAATGCGAAATGGAGTTCATCTCTGGTGGCAGCACAGCTGGGGAACTAGAGGAGCAGGAGGAACTAGAACACCTTGACCCACAGCCGGGTCCTGAACTCTAAGTGGCTGTCCTGCAACGACAGTCAACATGGTTTTGATCTGCGACTGCATCTACAACATTTTCCTAGACAAAGCTTTATTGCTCTATCGCAATCCTTCAATCACGGCCTCGTTCTGAGCACTAGATGACTCGCCCTCTGACAGGGGAGTCGACCTCGTCGCAGGACGACTTTACGTTCTAATAATTACAACAAGCGACTAGTCAAAACCTTGCTTAACCGCTAGAAACAAACAACCTAGTACAGACAAAACATACATAAATACTTGCTCTTACTACTAACTTGCTCTGGGAATTTTATAAATGATGAAATGCTTAAACCTAGGATGACATACCATCATCCTATTAATTCTTGTGCAAAGTCCATGAATGCATGAATTTGTATTCTTTTGACTCAAAACAATGTGTGTACATATGTCATCATAGAAATCTTTAGCTTGGCACATGTGCAAATGCTATGTTATGTTATGCATGATGTGCTATGTATTCTAAAAAGGCCTTAATGCATGTTATGAGTTGCACACACATGAAATATTATGCATCCTACACTACATAATATTGCATGTAACGAAAAAGTAAAACGTGCTAATGGCCACCCATTTGATGATGGTTATGCATCCCATACTGCATAACCGTCACATGTTGTCACCTATGGTGGATCCATATACAAACACATTATGCATCACATACTTCATAATATGCCTTGTATACTTCTTATCATATTATGAGTGTAGTTTTCATGCTTCAGCCAAGACGTACTGATGACGCATCGGTGTGTGTATGAAATGACACTAGACAACTAACACTAAGAGAAAATACCAATTGTCAAAGCAACCTCCCCGTGATACCAACTATCACAACCCGAATTTTCTCTACATTTAAGTTATATTAGAGTAAGAGAAAATACGCGTCGTGATGCCATGCCGTGAAGGGGATAACTGCAGGCGCTCAGGAAAAACCCAAAACTCTACAGTTTATATGAAATTCATAAGTTATTAAGTAAAACCAGTTTAAATTGGATGGTTGTATCCCTCGGTATAGTGGATCAACTAGTCCACGAGTAAAAGTATAGCTATACGCTGCGGAAAATACTTTGGTTATGTTGATTAACACCCTATATGAGTATAAAATATTCCCAAAGGACAACTCATGACAAGCAAGACTCTAGATTTATTCTAATTATAGAAATAGTCTTTACGTTAGCTAGAAAATAGTATTTTAATTTTGAAATATGAGATGTATGAAGTACAAGTGGTAATGCTTTTTATGTGAAAATACCTAACATGCAACCTAGCATAAAACATTCTCAGAGAGCAAGTAAAAATAAGCACAAAAGGCAAAACTAGCATCTTAGTAGAGTATTCAGCAATTCTAAAGAAAACCACCAGTGGGCGTCATCAAACTGACACGAACCCACTAGTCAGTATGAGTGTCTGTACTAAAAATAAAACAACAAGGAACTACCTATCAAGGTAGTGGAAAACTCTGCAATGCTGCAGTCCACAAGAAAACACCAAACATAGTCGCTCAACCGGCTATTGCTCAGAACCTGAGGCATTCAAAGAAATAACACCTCAATAAGAAAAAAAATACAAGTGACAAACAAAACTGTCAGTAAATATGGGAGTAGCAAGATTACTAATCCCAAACCTGAATAGTTGTCGAAGGAAAACACAGCAAACTAACTAGCAATTTAGAACGAAGAGTTAACTTATAAAGTTAAAAGGTAAAGAAATTTACACCAAGCACGAACAGAGTTATACGCCGAAAATAATCTGCGAGAAAAGGCAGAAGTAGCATAAGTTTAATCCATATGAAACAAAAATGGGGCAAAGGCTCAATAAACACGTGAATCATTAACACCGTAACGTAACCGGATCTGAGTCGGGACCAAACTAGTCAAACCCGAACTAACAGACCCAAACATCTCAAAAACAGGACTGTGGTGATGGCCATCAAATCCAAAATAACCCAACAGCCCAAAAAAATGAGACCCAAACATGCCTGAGTGTAATGATTTTCGAAACTAAGCCAAATAAACCAACCCCATATCCAAATACCAATAAACCCAAACTCAACAAATTCAGCAGAAAATCGACGATTCTAGCTTGGCAATATTAAGCCTTAGTGATACACATCAAATCGGTGAAAGGACCCAATGCAAAGGAAAAACGCGTCGAGTACACTCGACGCCATAACTCAGCACACTCAACACTTAAACACAGCAGCAAGAACAGACGATGGCGTTGAGTGAGTTCAGCACACTCAACGCTTAAACACTTAGCTGCCAAAAACAGATGACAGTGTTGAGTGAGTTCAGCTCACTCAATGTTGTCGACGCTTACACACTTAGATTGCAGAATAAAAGCGACGACGTTGAGTGATTTCAGCTCACTCAATGTTCTCGACGCTTTTTTACTTAACTTGCCGAATAAAGTGACGGCGTTGAGTGAGTTTTCAACGCTTTTTAACTTAGACTCCAAGATTTCCTGATGGCGTCGAGTGTATACAGCACACTAAATGCAGCATTGAGTGTAGGTAGCACACTCAACGCATTTTGACTTAGCGTCAAATTCTGATGGCGTTGAGTATATGCAGCACACTCAATGCCACGTTGAGTGCACTCAACGCACTCAACTCTTTTATACATAGCGTCGCAGACCTCTTAGTAAGGCGTTGAGTGTAATCAACACACTCAATGCCACGTTGACTGCACTCAATGCTCTCAACGCTTTTACAATTAGCATCGCAGACCTCTCAGTGAGGCGTTGAGTGTAATCAACACACTCAACGTAGCGTTGAGTGCACTCAACGCACTCAACGCTTTGAACTTAGGCTTGAAATTGGATTCAGTGCTAAGGCTATAATCAACTCCTAAGGGCTATACTTAACACCCAAGGGTTATACTTAACGCCTGGGGGTTGCACTCAACGAATCTTGCTCCGTTCGACGAATTGGCTCAGTTCGACGAACTCCGTTCGACGAAATTCCTCTGTTCGGTGAACTCCATTCGATGAATTAGATCTAATTCGACGAACTCAGACCGCTCCAAACCGACAACTTACACAATGAAGCTAATACAATGAATCAAATGCTTGTTGAACTTGGTCGGAAAAAATGATACCATAAAACTGATTGGTAAAGCCGGATCTAACCCTACTCCCAAAAAACTACACAGGGAAGAACAGTATGAAAAATAAACATACAAGGAAAAGACAAGCTTGGCAAGGGGAAGAAGTCACTGCTTGCCTCAAATCGCCAATCCAGCCACGTAAACGCTCCTGAAACTTCCTAAGCAACACTTCCTGAAACTTTTCAGGATGAAAAGGCGTCAAAAACGCATACCTAGACCTCTAAAAATCCAAGAAACTAGAAAAGCTTACTGTAGAAACGTAGATCTAGGCGAGATCTACCCGGATCTACTCTCCAAAGAAGAAATCGAGTACCAAAACTACAGAAATCGTCGTTCGAAGGCTTAGGAAGGTCCGCCGCTCTCATTCTTCCGCAACAAGCCGATGGTTTCACGAGGGAGAAAATTGAATAGGGTTTGAAGCAATGGGTTCTATTTATACTGCTTTTATCCGATTATTTTATTATAAGATAACATAATTAATTAAATAAAACGTCAAAACCAACCGAAAACCAAACTTATCCGAAATTTTATGAAAATCGCACCGTAGCTAAATACCGATGCTGCGAACCCAATGGCGTAGTCGAAATTAAGATTCGATGAACCAAACTCGGGTAAACACATCCTGAAGCCAAAACACAAGCATTCCCAAAGACGCTCCACTGAATCACCAAAACAGAGCCGGCATGCTAGGAAATCTTGTAAATAGGCTAAACCCAGCCACACACATAGAAAACCTAAGACCTAAAACCACGATCTAACAATGGCCAATGCCTAAAATGCATCAACGTAATGCCCTGGCATCATAAACATGCCAAATAATGAATTAAACCAAATATCGAAAAATCGGAGGCGTTACAAACGTCTTCAAAGATTCCAGATTTTCCTTGTTCTCTAAGATATTCAAGTTCAACCTTTTTGAAGAACGACAGAGTGAAGACTTAGATCTAAATAGGATTATTTGTAATCACTTTATTATAAATCTTCTTTTACATTTGTAGGTGGTTTTCCCCCCGAGTTGTAGATCCTTCTGTGGATCAAGTTGTAGGAGAGGTAGTTCTCTGAGTGGTAGTAGCGTTGTCTCCGAGTTGCTGGAGTTGAGGCTCCGAGGTGTAAGATTTGTTGAAATCTGAAAAAGATGAAATATCTGAATCTAGACCTTCGTGGTAGATAGGCGAGGCAGGACAGTAGACGTACCCAACTCGGGAAACCACTATAGATCTATGTGTTCTGTGTGCTTTAATAGGCCTATCTATGGGCACTTTACTAGGCCTACCAATGTGGAGCCTAAAAAGCGCGATAAAGTATGGACCCATCCCAGGTACTTTGGTGCGAGTGTTTTTTTAGCATCTTTTCAAGAGATAATTCTCAAAGAGCATGGTCCTTACGTTCATGGACCAAATTTTAAGAAGGCACCGAAAGCCAAAACTATTGTACCCAAGGCTAAAGTGACTGAGAAGCCTTGTGCATGCTCCAATTAGGAGGCTTCCACTTCCAAGTCTCAAGCCCCTACTAGACCTCAAATTCAAAAGGTGAAGCAGGAATACAAAAGAAGATACAACAGATTTGACTGTTGGTGTTGCGGCAAAATTGGTCATTTTGGCGCAGATTATTGGTTTAGCCCGACAAATTTTGAAACTCCATGAGTTAACAATGCGGGACCGACCTCTCGCAACATTAATATTTCTAGTGGTGTTAGGCTAATAAAGAACCAAGGACCCAAATTGATTTGGGTTCCTAAGGTAAAATGATTTATGATTGCAGGTACGTCCAAAGGCTAATAAAACTCCAATCTGGTATTTGGATAGTGGATGCTCTCGGTATATGACCGGGACAAGAAGGCTACTGCGAGAATTTATCCCAGTTGAAGAAGGACCAAAAGTTATCTTTAGGGGGTCTGGCAGTGGAATTACTAAAGGCTACGGTATGATTTTCAACAGCATAGTCTCCTTCACAGACGTGGCTTATGTTGAAGGATTACAACATAATCTGATAAGCATAAGTCAATTATGTGACAAAGGCTATATCATTGAGTTCTACAAGGACAATTGTCTGATAAAATCGTCTGCAAATTTGGAGATGATCTCTAACAGGCACTCGGAGTAAAAATATTATCTGTTTAAATTTTCTATGTTTAGACAATTCTACACGGGTGTGTTTTTGGCAAATGATAGTGCATCTCTCTGTGACCAATAGCACAAGAGATTAGCACATAGTAATTTCAAAACTATAAATATACTATTTTCCCACAACTTAGTGCGTGATGCCCCCAGTAATAAGTACCTTAAAGAGAGTCTATGTCACGCATGCCAGATGGGTATGCAGATAAGGGCTACCTTCAAGGGCATTTCTGAAAAAGATTCTTCGAGAAGTTTATACTTATTTTATATGGACTTATTCGGTCCCATGCCAATTCACAGTTGAGGTGGTAAAGTCTATATTTTGGTAATTGTTGACGACTACACTCATTTTACTTGGGTGTTCTTTCTAAAACACAAGTCATGTACCTTTGAAGCTTTCACTAATTTTGTTAGGCAAATTCGGAATGAATTATACTGCTTAGTGGTCAAAATCAGATGTGATTGCAGAACATAGTATGAGTCTGGTGTCATGACAAAATTCTATGGAAGTCAAGGTATCTTTTATGATTTTTCCTCCCCACGTTCTCCACAAATAAATGTAGTTCCCGAGTGAAGGAATAAAACCCTCATTGAAGCATTACGACTATATTGAATGATGTTTTACTACCAGAGTACTTCTAGGCCGAAGCAGTCAACATAGCCTATCATGTGCAAGACAGAGCACTGATTAATAAAAACCATCATATGACTCCCTATGAACTGTTGAAAGGCAAAAAAACGACTGTGTCCTACTTTAGGATCTTTGGCAGAAAATGCTTCGTACTTAATAATGGGAAGTATTACAAAAAAGTTGTTTAGTGACAAATGTTTTGAAGGTATTTTTGTAGATTATAGTAGCCATAGTAAGACATACAGGATTTTTAATAAGAAAACCCTGGTGGTAGAAGAGTCTATCAATATTGTATTTGATGAGACAAGCATGCTTCATTACAGCTTGTCTAGTGTTGTTAGTGTAGATGTAGGTACCAGGTTCAAGGATCTAAGTTTGGAAGAAGTTGTTAAGGAAGATATGTCAAGCTCGTTCAAGGTCATTGATCCAAGTATATTGGATGAAGAGCGACTAGATGAAGAACAACCTCAACCTGTAGGAGATGCTATAGAAGTGGCAGAACCTGCTGGTGGGCGAGGAAGAAATCTAGCATTCAGACACCTGAGAGATCACCCGGTTGATCAGATCATTGGAGAGGCATGTGACAGTGTTAGAACCAAAAGAGTTAATACTAATGAAATTCTACATCTTAGTTTTCTATCTTAGGTTGAGCCGAAAAAGTTTGAGAAAGCAAACAAGGATGCCTTTTGGATAATGGCCATGCAAGAGGAGCTCAATCAGTTTGAAATATGCAAAGTCTGGGAGTTGGTGCCTAGGCCCAAGGGACAGAACATGATCGGCACCAAGTGGGTATTCAGAAATAAGTTGGATGAGAATGGAGTAATCATAAAGAATAAAGCCAACCTGCACCTCAGTTGGTGATGAGAACTGGTTGGAAGAGCTTCTTATCAAGGTTGTGGGTTCAATCCACAACAACAACCTTCCGTGGTGAGAAACAGTAACAGTGATTTGGTTGGGGTGTACGACTTACAGCCCTTGTAGATTCCGGTTGTACCACCGTGGCGCCTTGGGGCGAGACAAGCTGCACTGTTATGTAGTGGGCCTCTGAGCTCTAAATCTTGGGCTGCTGGTGGGTCGAGCGATGTCGTGGTCCTCCCGGATCATTACAGTAAATACCCACAGTTATGATAACTTTATTTGGCTGCATAATGAGTTGTTTGGTGGGCAAGTTCAGACTCAAGAAATATTTCCTGAACCTCTAGTGCCTGCTCCAGTAGATGTTCCCGTTAATATTGTTTAGGATTATTCTCAATACTGGACAGACACTCAGGACTTTCTGCAGTTTGAACCAGATACTGTTGTCGCTACTGCTGCCAATCCAGAAATTCATGTAGTTTATGACATACCTCAACCAGCATAGAAAAGGAGAAAGTATGGTGAAGGCCCATCATCTGTCAGCTCTGAACCTAATAGAGAAATGGCTGAGGTGTGTAGTCCGATTTTAAAGAGCATCATTTTGGACACATTCAAGGTAGTGGATTTGGCGAATGAGAATAGGTGGGATTACTACAACTCAGATGAATGACAGAAATATGAGGTTGCTTGCGCCAAAAGTAGACTGCATTTCAGAAAATATATCTTTGATGGTCTGAATGCGCATCCAGGCGGGCTTCGCTAGCCTCCAAACGGGATTCTTCCGTGCTCGATGCATCTTAGCAGCCCGCATCAAAGCGGGATGCACCCACATTAACATGGGCAGTGCTCGGAATATATACATATAAGTACTCAAAATAACCGTAAAAAATATAAATTAATATTACAATTTTTATTTTATAAAAACAAATTACATTTTTGTCGTAAAAACATTAATTTCACGCAATATTTCTCTCCCTCTTCTTTCTCTCCCTTCTCCATCTCTCTCCCTTTCTCTCTCCCTCTCTCTCCCCCCCCCCTCTCTCCGCCCCCTTTCTCCTCTCCCTTCCGCCATCTCTCTCCCTTTCTCTCCTCCCCTCACTCTCCCAACACTCTCTCTCTCCTCTCTCTCTCCCAACTCTCTCCCCCCATCTCATGCACTCTCTCTTGATCCAATGGCTCTTGTTTGTCTTATGGTGTGCCTCCAAATACGTATATTGCTTTATATAATAAGATATATATATATATAATTTATATGTTTTGTCTTGGAATGCATTTTATCTGTTAATTACTTCTTTAATGTTTTATTCTTTCTTTGATTTCTTATTATAATGTGTACAATTCACCTTAGCTTGTAGGGTTCAGACTTCTTCAAATAGGGGGAGATTGTTTGGTATTGTATCCACAATAACCATAATTTGAAGAAGGTTCCCATTAATCTAAGATGAATTGAGTCTGTATTTGATGTTGTGTGTTTAGTATGTACTTGCAGGACTATATTGCTAACTACAACTCAATGTCAGGTTACAGTGGGTCATGAAACATAGAACTATACAATGTAATACTTCATTATGTAGGCCAATGTGTTGACTCATGTATAATCTCTCTATTGGGGTGTACTTCTATCTCAAGTGCATGAGAGGGATCAAGGAAGAATAAGAAGTGGAAATCATAAGAATAGGAATTTTACTTAAGTAAAATTCGTCGAGTATCGTAAAACATATTCGTCGAATTCGTCGAGTATACTCATTAATACTTGTCGAATTCATCGTATATACTTCCGAGCACTCGCGAATTTATCATATGTACTTAAGGTAAAATCTCTGAAAGATGGAAAATCAGTCAAGTAAAAAATCGTCGAGTATCATCATCTATACTCGTAGAATTTGTCAAATGTATCTATCAATACTCGTTGAATTCATCAAATATACATGTAGATACATGTTGAATTCATCGATTCATTTCGTCTTTTACTTATCTGGAATTTCTAAGTCAGATTCGTCGAATATCACTTGTTTAGGCGTCGAATGCGTCGAGTATTATAGATGATACTTGTTGAATTAGTCGAGTATACTAACCTATATTCGTCGAATTCATCGAGTGATTCTTCTGCATAACGTCGTGTGTAAATTTCTACTGTACTGAATTTCTCCAAGTAAAATTCACTGAATTTCATTGTTGTTCGACGAGTATCCTTAATTATACTCAACAATACTCGACGAATATTACTTACGATTATTTTTCTTCCTGATTTCAAAATTACGGTTCGTTCTTGCCGACAGCCATGTACAGTAACCTACGGCGTTTCCGGCCTGCATTAACTTTTATAACTGTTGCAAATGAAGATCTTTAAATATATTTAGGGTGGATTATTGTTCAACAATAATCGTGCTAATCGTACTCATTCCAAGAAACTTTCCCAATCAAGATTTCTGTAGGCTCCCATAAGTTATTCGCGACTTCCGTTCAGCCTACAATAAGTTGCACGATTCGATAATCTTGAAGCAATCGACTGGATCATCGTCCTCAAAAATTTCCGAACATCTCTGATCTAGTCGATTCGTGATCAACGTCTTCAAAGATTTCATATTTTTCGTGTTCTCCAAAATATTCAGGTTCAACCTTTTCGAAGAACGACGGAGTGAAGACTTAGACCCTAAATAGGATTATTTATAATCACTTAATTGTAAATCTTCTTTTGCATTTGTAGGAGGTTTTCCCTCCGAGTTGTGGATACATCTGTGGATCGAGTTGTAGGAGAGGTTGTTCTCCAAGTGGTAGGAGCATTGTCTCCGAGTTGTAGGAGTTGAGGCTCCGAGGTGTAAGATTTTTTGAAATCTGATAAAGGTGAAGTAACCAAATCTATCCCTTCATGGTAGATAGGCAAGACGGTACAGTGGACGTACCCAACTCAGTGAACCACTATAGATCTTTGTGTTCTATATGCTTTAATTATTTAAGTTGTCTTTATTCCACAAAAAGACACAGACATCACCTATTCACCCACTCTAGGTGATTTAGGTACTCAATAGATAGTTTTATTTGTCTGTTTTCTTTACCTTTTTTTTATCTTGTGGGTGTACCTTTGCAACGTCATATAATGATGTACCTCGTGGGACAGCTTTGTTTGATCAGAGACCCTCTTTTTCGTATCTTTCGCATTCTGGTTGTGCTTCGGTGTGTGTACACCTTTGGTAGAGTAGTTCTTAGGTTGAACGCCGACATTTTGAACAAGTATTTGTGGGAGATATTCATCGCCTTGTATTTTGGAAGGACTGAAGTCCGTCCAAGTGGAGGTGGTAAAAAACCTTTGTACATTCACATCTCAGGTGGACCGGGGTCCGTCTGAGTGGTGGTGGATGTTTATTTACTCGTGTTTTTGGGAGGATCAGAGTTGATGGGCTAAAACCCTAACAGGCAAGTGTACCTGTCGAATTGTAGTATCAAGGTCGTATTTAAACACGGGGTTGTCAAATACTGCTACTCACGCTTGAACTATTATCCTACCGAAAGAAAATGGGTTTTGAGAATTTTTAAACGAAAGATAGTTTTTTAGACGAAAAAAACTTATAATAAAAGGTTAGCATTCGATCGAAGATTCACCATAAAACGAAATGAGAGGGATGAAAATGCATAGTTTTAAATTTGCAAATCATACTCGACCGTGACGGATCCGAAAATAAGACAAATTCTTGCTAGAGCATTAAGTCTCCTAACTTATAGACGCTTTGATCGAAATCTCTTTACAAATCAAAGAGGCCTAAAGTTGCATTATCGAGGTGACCGGCACTATTGGATTTGACTCCAATCCGGAAGATTTACGTCATCCTATCTCTAGGGTTGCGTTCAACTCCTTCCTTCTTTGAGTGATCTTTCACATTCACGAGCCTCTCGGCTACTCAAATATGAGATCCCAAGCCTACTACTGTATACCGGAAATACGGAGTCGACAAAATAAAAATCAAAGAAGGATCGAGTAAAATTTAGACAAAAATAAAATTATGAAATAAAGGAAACCCTCATCTCATTTTATGGATCCTCACGATCGAATGCTAAAGAAAATTAGCTACTCATAATTGGAAGGGAAGACAAAACAAAATAAGAGAGAGACATTTTTATTACTTGCAAACAAAAAGAGTACACAATATATTAAAAAGGCAAGACTATGTTAGGAAGAAAAACTTGCAAAAATGGAAAAGAAAACTAATACAATAATGAAACTAATAACAACTCACAAGCACTCTCCACTCTCCAACTCAACACTCACATTCAACTTAAAACTTTACTTCTCAAAATTTTCTCTCCTTTGGCTTGAGGGATGGGGTGGCTTTTATAGGAGATGGAGAAGGATCTAGAATGAAATGAAGAGGAGGAGGCCAAGGGGGGTGGACGGCCATGCAAAGGGAGAGAAATTCATGCATGGCATTAAATGAAGGGGAAGAAAAGGAGGTGGGTTCAATGCATTGGTGGCAAGGTGCATGGATGGAGAAATTAATAAGAGAGAGGGGATGAGTGGGGGAAGCATGAGGAATAAATGGAAGAGAAAATAATAAAGGGGAGAGAGTGGGAATGAAAGAGGGGATGCATGCATGGCATTAAATGAGGGAGAGAAGAGAGAAAATAATAAAAAGTAGAGAGAGGGACATAATATGGGTGGCCGGCCATGCAAAGGCAAAAAGTGGGCTGCTAGTGTAGGCTTTATGGGCTCGGGTAGAGCTAGGATTGCATGTAGGGGCTGCTCTTTGTGGGGCCGGGCTGCTCTTGAAGTGGGCTGCACCTTGAAGTGGGGAGGAGGCCGGCCATGCACTTTATGGGCTACTCCAATGAAGAGGGCTGCATGGGTGTTGAAGTGGCCGGGATGCATGGATGTTGAAGTGGCCGGGCTGCATCATGTAGGCTGCATGGTTTTGATCAATGAAGGAGGGCTGCACCATGACTTGAGGGCTTCACCAATGAAGAAGGCTCGGGTATGGGCTGCAAAACAAAATAAAATATAACAAATTAGATACATAATTTATATCAAAACATTAAACATACCATAACATAAAATAAAAATAAAATAAAATCTAACATAAACATAACATAACCTAAAAAAAATTAAATTCATAACAAAACAAATAAAATATGAAGATAAACATAACAAGAAAAAAGTAAGCAAAAATACCAATAATCTTAGGGATTTCTTAAACTAAACTATACCAAAAATGATGACTAAAAGTAGTCATCAAATTCCCCCATGCTAGAGTATTTGCTTGCCCTCAAGCAAATAGAATTGAAAACTAGGGAAAAAGTAAAGCAAATTTAAATTTCATAGTTAAGAAAAACAAAACTTGAAAAATTAAACTATCCTAATTCCTATGTTAACAACTAGTGGGGTGAGAAGTGCACAATAGAAAACTTGAAAGTGGAGACCTAAAAATATCATTAGAACATAAAGAAAATTTACACATTTCTAAATCTTAAAACAAGGCATCCAAAATTAATGAAAATAAGAGAAACAAGAGTAGAAATTCTTAATAACCGGCGCATTAACGAACTACTAGGTTGCTAGAATAACAATTATCCCTAAGAAATCTCAAGATAACCCCCAAAGAAATCCATCAATGATGGTGTCCATAGGCTTGTCCGTTCACACTTTCTCCACTACGCAAATTTACATTCTAAAGATTAATAGGACTTCTATAGGCGTTAAAACTTAGCTTAGGTAAATGATTAGGAAATGAAAACAGGGATAAACATGAGGGCTTAAACACTAAACCAAGGTTGAGCTTAAAAAGAAAATAAACATAAACACATGAAGAGGAATGATAAGTACTTTAATTCAAGCTAAAACAAACATAAGGCCATGTATTTTTTTCTTTTCTTTTCATAATATTGGCCAAAAATAAACTATTCTCTTTTTTTTTCATTTTGATGACACTTTTGATAATAACTCCTCTTTTTTTTGTAACTTTAAGGAAAGCTCCAAATAAAAGCTGTAAATTTTCCTTTTCATTTCAACGATATAATCCTTCACAAAATTAATATTTAAGCTCAAAGTTTAGTGTGAAAATAGGAAAAGGAATTTGGCTTTGGTGAAATAATGAAATGAAAGGTGGAGCTAAAAACAAAGAAACATGGAAAAGGCCCAAAATTGTTTTGCAATGGTAAAATTTTTTTGTTGGGCAAGAAAAGCTCAAACGAGTCAAAGGGTGGCCTAAATCATTTCTAAAGTACGTAAAAATGACGCACATGCTTCGAGAGTAGCTAGGGACAAGTTCTAGACACCAAGAAAGTATTACCCCACAAATGAAAAATAGATAACATGACCTAGAAACCATTCGTAAGCAACTAACCGAATAAACAGACATAACTACAAATTGCTAACTTATAACGTAAAAATCGGATGCCTATATTTAAGAAAAAGAAACTAGTAAAAATAAGCTATGTTAAACTGATAAATTTAGAAAACTGTTTCAAAGAGATCTAAATAGAACTAAGGAACCGCACGGGCCTACACATCACTAGAGGACACATAAAAATAAAGATAGAAAATAATTTTAGATTTTGTTTTTCAAATAGATTTTATCAAATTTTTTTGGATTTTTGTTTTATAGATTTTTTCTCTTTTTTTTTAATTTTTGATAAGACTAAAATAAAAGCAATACTAAAAAAGCTTAACAAAACTATACTAATTTTTTTTAGATTTTGATTTTAAGAAAGCAAAAGATCTTTTTGATTTTTGAAAGAAAAAGGAAAAAAGAGAAACTAACTAAACCCTCCCCCAAGCTTAGATTTTTTTTCATTGCCCTCAATGAAATAAATAAAAAGGAAAATGAGAAGGAGACTGAGAAGGAGAGAAAAATGCAGAAAATAAATAAAATAAAATAAAACAGGACTTTCCCGGGTTTGTGGGATGAAGGCGGATGTCGCTCCCCCATGCTTGCTTTTTAGTGCACTTGATCGTCAGCAGGTTTGACGTGATCCATCTTCAGATCAGCAACGTTGGAGCGGTGGTCACGAACTTCCTTGGTTGGCCTCCGGAAGGAAGAGCAAAACAAAAGCAGAAAAAATAAAGTCTGTGGGCAGCTGCCCAAGATTGTTCTTTATTACAACAATTGAAAGTCCGAATAAAATTAAAAGTTTCATAACAATAAGGAATAATAATAAGTCCAAAAAATATATATATATATTCCACAACAAGATAAACATTCAAGAGTCCAAGACAAGATCCTCTGTTGCAGGAGACACAGAATCATTAGAAAAATAAAGTTTAAATCTATGCCTATTCACTTTAAAATCACCCTTATCGGGGTGCGAAAGTAATACAGTTCCATAAGGATAAACTTCCTTGACCGTAAACGGTCCAGACCATCTAGATTTAAGTTTTCCAGGAAAGAGATGTAGGCGAGAATTGAAAAGAAGAACGTGATCGCCAGGTTTAAACGTTTTAGGATGGCGCAAGTTCTTATCGTGATAAAGTTTTGTGCGTTCTTTATAAATTTTATTATTTTCATAAGCGTACGCTCGCCACTCGTCAAGCTCATTTAGTTGGTTTTTTCTATGCTCACCGACCGAGTGCGGATCGAAATTAAAAAACCTTAACGCCCAAAATGCACGGTGCTCTACCTCTACCGGGAGATGACACGATTTTCTATATACTAGTCGGAAAGGGGTACAACCAATAGTGGTCTTGTACGCTGTCTGATAGGCCCAAAGAGCATCGTCTAACTTTAAAGACCAATCCTTACAGGAAGTGGAAACGGTTTTTTCCAAAATTCTTTTAAGCTCGCGATTGACTACCTCGACCTAACCGTTAGTTTGGGGGTGATAAGCAGTTGATAGTTTATATGTAACACCATATTTAGTTAAAGCTTTAGCGAGTTGAGTGTTGCAAAAATGACTTCCCCTAGCACTAACGATCGCTTGAGGAAAACCAAAACGAGAAAATAACTTTTTAAGAAAGGCAACTACGATGCGAGCATCATTTCTTGGTAAAGCTTGGGCCTCCGCCCACCTAGAAACATAATCGACTGCGACTAGAATATATTTGTTTCCTAGACTGGAGGGAAACGAGCCTACAAAGTCAATGCCCCATAAATCAAAAACTTCGCATTCTAGAAAATAATTTTGTTCCATTTCATTTTTATTAGATAAGTTTCCAGTCCGTTGGCACCGATCACACCCGCTCACAAAGAGTTGTGCATCTTTAAATATGCTTGGCCAGTAAAAGCCAACACTAAGCACTTTGTGGGCGGTGCGGTTTGCTTGAAAATGTCCGCCAGTCGGACCTTCATGAACATGCTTTAAAATCTGTTGACCTTCTTCCAGGGAAACACATCTTCTAACCACCTGATCCGCACAAATGCGAAATAGAAAGGGGTCCTCCCAAAAATAATACTTCAACTCCGAAAAGAATTTCTTCTTTTGGTGAGAAGAGTATTCTTTTAGAAGGGCCCGGGCCACAAGATAATTGGCCAGATCAGCAAACCAGGGGGTAGAAGAAGAAATGTTTAAAAGAAGCTCATCCGGAAAAGAGTCATTAATAAAATTTTCATTTAAAATATCAAGTTCGGGATTTTCAAGACGAGAGAGATGATCAGCCGCTAGGTTTTCCGCTGCTTTCTTATCCCGAATCTCCAAGTCGAATTCTTGAAGTAAGAGGATCCAGCAAATAAGACGCGGCTTGGCATCCGGTTTAGAAAGGAGGTACTTCAAGGCGGAATAATCCGTAAAAACAATAACTTTGGCAAGAGTAACGTACGGTCGGAATTTATCAAAAGCAAAAATAACAGCTAAAAGTTATTTCTCCGTCGTGGTGTAATTTTCTTGAGCAGAAGTTAGAGTTTTACTAGCATAATAAATCGGATGAAAGTTCTTAGCAATTCGTTGTCCTAGAACCACACCTACCGCATGACTACTCGCATCACACATTATTTCGAATGGTAAATCTCAAACTGAGGCGATCATAATAGGAGTATTTATAAGTTTGGATTTAATCAATTCAAATGCAGCGAGACAAGATTCATCAAAAACGAAAGGAGTTTCTTTTTCGAGAAGGTGGGTGAGAGACTTAGTAATTTTTGAAAAGTCTTTAATGAATCGTCGATAAAAACCCGCATGACCTAAAAAACTTCTAATCGCTTTAATATTTGTAGGTGGCGGTAACTTTTCAATAACTTCAATTTTGGCCTTGTCCACTTCAATTCCCTTAGCGGAAATCTTATGGCCAAGGACTAAGCCCTCACGCACCATAAAGTGGCACTTCTCTCAATTTAAAACTAAGTTGGTTTCTTCGCAGCGTTGCAAAACTTTTTCCAAATTTTTTAAACTTAAGTCAAAGGAGTCGCCAAAGACAGAAAAATCGTCCATAAATACTTCCATAATATTTTCTACGTATTTATCAAAAATAGCAAGCATACACCGCTGAAAGGTAGCGGGTGCGTTGCATAACCCGAAAGGCATTCTACGATAAGCAAAAGTCCCGAAGGGGCAAGTGAATGTTGTCTTCTCTTGGTCTTCGGGTGCGATAGGGATTTGAAAATATCCCGAGAGACCGTCGAGGAAGCAATAAAAACTATGCCCGGATAAACGTTCTAAAATTTGATCGATAAAGGGGAGGGGGAAGTGATCTTTTCGAGTGGCATCGTTTAGCTTACGGTAATCGATGCACATCCTCCATCCCGTTATCGTCCTAGTTGGAATTAAGTCATTATTTTTATTTGTTACTACCGTAATCCTACCCTTCTTAGGAACAACCTGGACCGGACTTACCCACTGACTATCGGAAATCGGATAAATTATCCCCGCATCTAATAACTTAAGCACCTCTTCCTTCACAACCTCTTTCATATTCGGATTGAGACGACGTTGTGGTTGGACTACACCCTTAGGATTATTTTCAAAAAATATTTTATGAGTACAAAAAGAAGGGCTTATGCCAGAATTGTCAGAAATTTGCCACGCTATAGCTCGGCGATGCTTTTGTAGTACTTCGATCAACTGATCGTTTTCGGATTGAGATAGATCGGCCGAGATTATAACTGGCAACTTAGAATTTTTTTCAAGAAAAGCATATTTTAGATGATCAGGGAGTGGTTTTAAATCAAGATGGGGCGGCTCATCAGAAGAGTTTTTCAAATTCTTTTCTTTTTCAAAAATAAGATTTTCATACTTTTTTCTACCAAAGACAGAATCATTTTCAAAATTTGCTTGTGCTGACATAACCGTGTTTTCAAAATCATGTGAAGAAATTTCAGAAAAAGAAGAGGAAAATTCATTTGAAGAGATGTTAGAAAGAGAAAGAGAACAATCTTCATTTAAAACATCAAGAAAGTAGCATGAATCATCATTTTTTAAAGAGTTTTTCATTGATTGATTGATAGAAAATGTGACCTCATCATCTCCCACACGCAAAAACAACTTTCCGTCACTAACTTCGATGATCGCTCGAGAGGTGGCTAGGAAGGGTCGACTGAGGATAAGAGGGACCTCGACGTCCTCTTCAATATTGAGAATGACAAATCCACCGGGAAGATGAATTTGTCGACCTTTACTAGCACGTCCTCAACAATACCTAACGGATATTTGATCGACCTATCGGCTAGCTGGTTACTCATTCTTGTAGGGCTAAGAGTGCCCAATCCTAGCTTTTTGAATAAAGAAAAGGGCATCAAATTTATGCTCGCTCCTAGATCCGCTAACGCATGTTTAACAAACAGATCACCAAAAACGCACGGAATGGAAAAACTACCCGGATCGTTTATCTTTTTAGGAAGATTAGAGTTTTTAACGACCGCCGAGCATTCTTCATTTAAGGTTACATGCGATAAATTTTCCAATTTCGTCTTGTTTGTTAATAAATCCTTAAGATATTTTGCATACTTAGGCATTTGACTAATCGCTTCATGAAATTGCAAATTAATGTGAATTTGTTTAAACATTTCAAGAAAGTGTTGGTACTGATCGTCTTGTTTTTCTTTCCTAAGTCGAGCCGGATAAGGAGGTGGCGGAATTCCTTTATAAAAACCGAAGCATCATTTTGAACGTCATCATTTTCTTTTCCAAAATCAGAAAAAACAGAAATATCTTTTTCTTTATTTAAAGTAGATTTTTCATTTCCAAAAATTGTTTTATCATTTTCTATAGGGGTAATTGTTTCCACAACAGGAGGGACAATCACCTTTGGCTCTTCCCTGGTGGTGGGCTCGTTAATAACCTTACCGCTCCGAAGGGAAATCGCATTTGCGTGCTCCCTTGGGTTAGGTTCAGTGTTCGAGGGAAGAGTTCCAGGTGGTCTCTCGGAAAAAGCCTTGGCAAGTTGCCCGACCTGATTTTCTAAACTTTTTATTGACCCTGTTAAGTTTCTAATAGTAGCATCGTTCGAGCTTATATATCTAGATAAAAGTTCTTCCAAAGAGAGGGTTTTTTGAAGATTTTGGTTTTGTTGTGGTGGTGGTGTAAAATCATGTGGTGGGCGTGCAGCATTAGCAGGATTACTCCAAGAAAAATTGGGATGGTTACGCCATCCAGGATTATAAAAGTTCGTAAAAGAATTAAAACCAGGAGGTGCAGAAAAATTAGAAAAAGCAGAAAAATTATTGGCAGAATTATTTTGAGCAGGCCTGGGTATGTTCCCCAGATAATCCACCTGCTCGGCAGCAGCAGCATTCGCATTTTCATATACCTTAGCGGCGGAGGAAGCAGTCATCTCTGAAATCTTCTTGTTCAGCATTTCCACTTGTAGCGCCAGTTGCGATACCGAATCCACTTCATAGATACCTGCAGGTTTAAATGGGCGAGTCCTCGACGAATTCCACTGATAAGTGTTCATCGCCATATCCTCGATAAGCTCAAGAGCGGCTTCCGGATTTTTGCGGTCCAAGGAACCAGCGGAAGCGGCATCTATCATTTGCTTAGTTTCTTGATTTAGCCCATTGTAAAATGTCTGGACCTGTAACCATATAGGCAGAGCATGATGAGGGCATCTTCTCAAAAGTTCTTTGAACCTCTCCCAAGTGTCATAGAGGGTCTCAGAAGCAATTTGAGAATAAGAAGTTATATCATTTCTTAGCTTAGCAGTTTTGGCGGGGGGGAAATAACGAGAGAGAAATTTTTCAGTTAAAATGTTCCAAGTAGTGATTGAGCCTCTTGGAAGAGAACTCAACCACTGTTTGGCTTTAGTTCTTAAGGAGAAGTGGAAGAGTCTTAGACTTATAGCATTGTTTGAGACACCATTTATTTTGAAGGTGTCACAAATTTCAAGAAAATTGGCAATATGCAAGTTTGTATCTTCATCTTGTAATCCATCGAACTGTACATATTGTTGCACCATTTGTATGATGCTAGGCTTAAGCTTGAAGTTATTGTTCACAATTGCAGGTCGAACAATACTTGTTTCTGTACCCTCCAGGTTGGGCCGAGCATAATCGGACATTGTCCTTTGCTCCGCAAACGCTGGGTTAGGGTCTCCCATTTTGGAGTTGAAGTTACAATCACCGTCAGAATCCTCAACCGCTGTTTGAGAAGTGGAACCACTGAATCGTAAGTTTCTCCGAAAGGAGAGTTCGATTTCTGGGTCCAAATCAACAAGTAGGGACGGATTCGTGCGGGTCATGCACTAAGAAAATTAGAGGGAGAATGGAGGAAAAAAAAGAGAAGAAGGGAAATAAAAAACTTGAAGAAGAAAATAGAGAAAGGAAATTTTTTTTTGATTGTTGCAGAAGTAATAGCGTAAGCGCTTTCCTAATATTGACGAAAAAGCGTCCCCGACAACGGCGCCAAAAACTTGATGGGCTAAAACCCGAACAGGCAAGTGTACCTGTCGAATTGTAGTATCAAGGTCGTATCTAAACACGGTGTTGTCAAATACTGCTACTCACGCTTGAACTATTATCCTACCGAAAGAAAATGGGTTTTGAGAATTTTTAAACGAAAGATAGTTTTTTAGACGAAAAAAAACTTATAATAAAAGGTTAGCATTCGATTGAAGATTCACCATAAAACGAAATGAGAGGGATGAAAATGCATAGTTTTAAATTTGCAAATCATACTCGACCGTGACGGATCCGAAAATAAGACAAAATCTCGCTAGAGCATTAAGTCTCCTAACTTATAGACGTTTTGATCGAAATCTCTTTACAAATCAAAGAGACCTAAAGTTGCATTATCGAGGTGACCCGCACTATTGGATTTGACTCCAATCCGGAAGATTTACGTCATCCTATCTCTAGGGTTGCGTTCAACTCCATCCTTCTTTGAGTGATCTTTCACATTCTCAAGCCTCTCGGCTACTCAAATATGAGATCCCAAGCCTACAACCGTATACCGGAAATACGGAGTCGGCAAAATAAAAATCAAAGAAGGATCGAGTAAAATGTAGACAAAAATAAAATTATGAAATAAAGGAAACCCTCATCTCATTTTATGGATCCTCACGATCGAATGCTAAAGAAAATTAGCTACTCATAATTGGAAGGGAAGACAAAACAAAATAAGAGAGAAACATTTTTATTACTTGCAAACAAAAAGAGTACACAAAATATTAAAAAGACAAGACTATGTTAGGAAGAAAAACTTGAAAAAATGGAAAAGAAAACTAATATAATAATGAAACTAATAACAACTCACAAGCACTCTCCACTCTCCAACTCAACACTCACATTCAACTTAAAACTTTACTTCTCAAAATTTTCTCTCCTTTGGCTTGAGGGATGGGGTGGCTTTTATAGGAGACGGAGAAGGATCTAGAATGAAATGAAGAGGAGGAGGCCAAGGGGGGTGGCTGGCCAAGCAAAGGGAGAGAAGTTCATGCATGGCATTAAATGAAGGGGAAGAAAAGGAGGTGGGTTCAATGCATTGGTGGCAAGGTGCATGGATGGAGAAATTAATAAGAGAGAGGGGATGAGTGGGGGATGCATGAGGAATAAATGGAAGAGAAAATAATAAAGGGGAGAGAGTGGGAATGAAAGAGGGGATGCATGCATGGCATTAAATGAGGGAGAGAAGAGAGAAAATAATAAAAAGTAGAGAGAGGGACATAATATGGGTGGCCGGCTATGCAAAGGCAAAAAGTGGGCTGCTAGTGTGGGCTTTATGGGCTCGGGTAGAGCTAGGATTGCATGTAGGGGCTGCTCTTTGTGGGGCCGGGCTGCTCATGAAGTGGCCTGCGCCTTGAAGTGGGGAGGAGGCCGGCCATGCACTTTGTGGGCTGCTCCAATGAAGAGGGTTGCATGGGTGTTGAAGTGGCCGGGATGCATGGATGTTGAAGTGGCCGGGCTGCATCATGTAGGCTGCATGGTTTGGATCAATGAAGGAGGGCTGCACCATGACTTGAGGGCTTCACCAATGAAGAAGGCTCGGGTATGGGCTGCAAAACAAAATAAAATATAACAAATTAGATACATAATTTATATCAAAACATTAAACATAACATAACATAAAATAAAAATAAAATAAAATCTAACATAAACATAACATAACCTAAAAAAAAATTAAATTCATAACAAAACAAATAAAATATGAAGATAAACATAACACGAATAAAGTAAGCAAAAATACCAATAATCTTAGGGATTTCTTAAACTAAACAATACCAAAAACGATGACTAAAAGTAGTCATCAGGAGTCCACTTAGTAGTGGGAGGCAAGGATCCTGTATGTGCTCGTGCTTTAGGAGAACCGGGATTTGTCCGAGGGAAGGTGGCAAAGAACATTTGTTCGATCGTGCTTCAGGAGAACCAGGGTTCATCCAAGTGGAGGTGGCAAAGAACCTTTGTTCTATCGTGCTTCAGGAGAACCGTGATTCGTCAAAGTGGATGTGGTGAAGAACCTTTGTTCGTTCGTGCCTCAGGAGGGCCGGGATCCATCTAAGTATAAGTGGTGAAGAACCCTGGTTTGTCCACAGCTCGGGATAACTGGGGTTTGTCAAAGTGAAAGTGTAGATGAACCTTTGTCCATCTCGTCTGGGAGGTGTATATAGACCTTTGTCTGTCTTACCTAAGGTACAGAAGGCTTTCGCTGATCTCGCCTGAGGTGCATGATGGCTTTTGCAAATCTCTCCTAGGAGGTGCAGAAAGGCTTTCGCCAGTCTCTCCTGGGAGGTGCAAAAACATTTTCTCCAATCTCTCCTGGAAAGTGTAAAAAGGCTTTTGACAATCATGCTTGTGAGGTATAGAAAGACTTTCGTCAATCTCGCCTGGGAGGTGCAGAAAGTCTTTCACCAATCTCACCTGATTAGAGTTTCCTTCTGGGATATCTAAACATTTTGTTGGAAGGTTGGGGTCCCCACTTAGGATGTACAGACACTCTACATGAGAGAGATTGGAGTCTCTGCTTAGGATATCCGAACATTCTGTTTGGGAGAGGTCGGAATCTCCACTTGAGATATCAGAGCACTCTGTTTGGGAGAGGTTGGAGTCTCCACTTGGGATATCTGAATACTCTATTTGGGAAAGGCCGGAATCTCTGCTTGGGATATCAGAACACTCTGTTTGGAAGAGGCTGGAATTTCCAATTGGGATATTCAAACACTCTATTTGGTAGAGGTTGGAATCTCCATTTATGATATTTGAACACTCTGTTTGGAAGAGGTCTGAATCTTCATTTGGTATATCTGAACACTCCATTTGGAAGAGGCCAGAATCTCCATTTAGGATATTCAAACACCTTGTTTGGGAGAGGTCGGAATCTCTGTCCGGGATATCCGAACACCTTGTTTGGAAGAGGCCGGGATATCCATTTTGGATATCTAAACACTCTGTTTAGGAGAGGCCGAAATCTCTGTCCGGGATATCCGAACACTTGTCTGGAAGAGGCCGAAGTCTCTACTTGGGATATCCAAACACTCTGTTTGGGAGAGGCTGGAATCTCCATTTGGAATATCCGAACACTCTTTTTGGGAGAGGCACAGGATGAGAAACTTGAGTCTTAATGTGTTGATGCTGAAAAAATGAGATACAAGTGCAGACATCAGATGTCTTGGATGTTTTGTAGGCTAGAATAGGATCTCCCTTTGGACGCTCGCCCTGGGGATTGCCCCTATGAAGGCTTACTCTAGATTTGTCGATTCAGGGCTCTTATCTTGTAGGAATTTTCAAAGAAGTCCTAGGTGAATAAACGGTTGTATTTCTATCTTCAGTCCTGAGCAACTCTCCCTGCTATGTCCACACCCTTGGTTGCAATCGCAGTACTTGGATTGGTCTTTGGTGCTTGGTGCGAGATCTCTTGACCTTTTGAATAAAAGGATGATCGTGGATGGAGAGCAATACTTCCGCCCGCGAAGTATTGAGGGAAGTTATGGTTTGATTGCGGCGGTGCCCCCTAATTCAACTGGAGTCTCTGTGACGCTCGTTGCTTCCCCGGGGACTTGACAACGACTCCTGATTCATCTTCCTTTTTGATCTTCCTTCGAACTATATCCAATGAACTTTGATTGGTTTGTCCGTTGTGATTTGATCCTTGACTCTATGGATGAGGTCACAGTTGCTGGGAGGTATTTCACTCATCATCATGGACTAGACTTTTCCTGATTTGAGTGCACTGAGGAAAGTTTCATGCGATAGATTGGGGTTAACCCCTGGAATCTATCGTGCCTCAGCATTGAAGCGACAAAAGAAATCCTTGAGCGATTCTCCCTTGGCCTGACAGATGTCCACGAGGTGTGTGGGGACTCAAACGATTCGTTGGTTAGCGATAAACTATTCCCATAAAAGTTGAGTTAGATTTGCAAAGTTCTTGATTTCTCCCTTATTAAGGCAGTCGAACCAAGTGTGAGCCCCTCCTTTCAGAGTTGTCGGAAACACTAACATAGGAGCGGGTCTAGGGCATTGTATGTAACACCTCCCCTGTAATGACTGTATAATATGAGTCTAGTCGGAGCCCCACAACAAACAGACTCCACAGCTTAAGCATTATAAGATGATATAAAACTACCTAACTCAAAACTCAGAGAATAAAGCAACGGAAACAAACAACCAACCAGACGTTATCCACTACTAAAGGAGTACGAACCGGCATTAAGGCCTTACAAAAACCAATAGTCCAGAAACAGGAACAACAACAACCAACAGAGCAACGTGCCTTGGCACTCCTATCCTACCTCAGCATGCAATCCGGAAACACAATACACTAAGCATAGAACTCAACAAAACAAAGCTGCTAAATAAAGAGTTCCCTTCATGAGGCTTAGGCCTTTTTGCCCGGCGAGCTTGCTCCTGCTTGCAATCCTTGCACTGTAACAATTTGTTGTAACGTGGGTCAGCAAAGGATGACCTCAAATGTGTAACCAACACACCTCATCCCGGCTATCCCTGGCGGACCCTGGGGCACTCCATATCCCTGCAGGTCAGCACTTCATGTACAAATATACATGAACATAGAAAGTAATAATACAGGTTTAGATGTCTCATACAACAAACACATTTCTATGTTGAGTATGTAAAAAAGAGGAGCCTACAATGCAGCATGTATGCAATCCTGGGTTTCACCCAAGGCACCCTATAGTGCATGAATCTAACACATCATCACGCATCAACAAACTTGTACTTCCAATTCCCCATCGGCGTTCAAGCCGCAAACACACGGGTACTTCCAATTTCCCCTAATGGCATACAAGCCACCATACAAAACTCTTGCTATGTCCCCACCCACTCATGGTTCTCAAAACTCGGGCTTGCCTGCAATCTCTGACTTCTCACGTCAAGATTCTGTCTCACAAACAACAAACTGATGTTAAGAATCCTTTCTTGACCCCACCCACTGGTGGGCTTCATCGTTCGGGCTTGTCCAAAGCTTGGCCTTTTCATCAATTTCATAGAAGGGCACTTATCTCACCAGGACACTCTCCATACATGACTTGCACGTCACAGGCTAGCCAGTCGACCACATAGATAAAGCCACGCCTTAGCATATCACAATCAACATCCTTTCCCGCCCAAATCCACCATTCGTACACACACGAAAATAAGGGGGGAACAAATATCACAAATGGCATCGAGCCACAGGCGGATTTCTAGCAAAATCCTTTAGGCTCGTTATGCAACATCACCGAGTCGGACTAGCGGTCATGACTACGGCTTCACCCACAATTTCTAATCCACAAGCTGAGCGGATTTCTAATGCAACATCATGTCGAGGATGGACACAATCGACCTGGTGGCACCTCTTGAACCATGTCAACCCGAACCCCTCTCATTTGAGAGATCCAGTTCCTAAATTCTTGAAAGAAAGCAAGAATAAAATGGATGTCATGCACGCATCCTAAAGACTGAGAGGAGAAGTGTCGTTACCTTACGAATCCTTTTCCTAGCCATGAAAAACTTGATTTGCACGGATGAAAGTGTGTGCCTTCAAGTACTCTCCACGGATCTGGCCTCGGATCGACGATTGGAGCCCCAAAGCTTCGTCAATGGCGGAGAAAACCCTTCTTCTTCCTCCTCCAAACTATGTCTACCAAACCCTATAACTCACTCAACAGAGACAAAAATGAGATTAAAGAGCCTTTCAACCCTACTTATGCATCTTAGACGGAGTGTCCTGGCCAAAGGATCTAAATCGAAGCGGAATCAGACGGCCGAACACAGATTTACGGAACTGATCCTGTCTGCTATCGTCGGGTAGTAAACACCTACCGCGTCGTCGTAGCTTCCTGAGCCCACGGTCAAAAATATTGTCACGCTATCCTCGGCGGTAGAAATACCACTGTGCGGTAGCTCACTCAAAGCTTCTGTCTCAACGCAAGAAGTCTAATGCCGCACGCTAGCACTCAACACACTCAACGCCTACCACTCAATAACTCCACTTAACGCCTGCTACTCAACGCAGTCAATGTCAGGCTACCGCCAAGTGGTATCTTTCTAACATCACACGCTAGCACTCAACGCTCTCACCTCTTTCTACTCAATGCCTGCTCTCGATGAGATAAGGCTATCATACTGGAAAACTGGGGTGTTACAACTCCTCCCCTTTAGAAGAATTTCGTCCTCAAAATTTATCATGTACTCAAACAAAAAGCATACCTGAAGCAAAAGGTTCTGGGAAGTCCTCCCGCATTATTTACTCACGCTCCCAGGAGAATTCATCTTTCCTGCAGTTATCCCAGTGCACATTCACAAGCTTAACATCTTTATTCCGCAACTGCCAAACTTCTGAATCCTCAATACCAACCAGACGTACTTTCGTCCTTAAGTCCTCTTCTACCGACACCGTCGTTGACTCAACCATAACACTTGTCTCCACCAAGGTTTCCTTGAAACTGAAACATGGAAGACATCGTGTAATCCACTAAGATCTGGGGACAATGTCAACCAATAGGCCGCTTCTCCAATTCGTTCCACGACTTTGAATGTCCCCAAAACCTCGGATTGAACTTCTTGAGTCGACGAATCTGCGAGACACTTTTGAAAAGCTTAATCTTTAGATATACCCAGTCGCCTACCGCGAACTCCACGTTCTTATGGGGCTCATTAAAATAATTCACCTGCCAATCCTGAGCAACCTTTATGCGCTCCTGGATTGTTCACACCAACTCACAAGCATCGGCCACCACCTATTTTCCCAAAAGTTTGGTGTCTCCCGCCTCTATCAATGACATCGGTGTCCGACATTGCCTTCCATACAAAGCCTCGTATGACGCCATCTTAATACTCGCCTGGAAACTGTTATTGTAGGGAAACTCCGCCATGAAAAGGTGATCTTCACTCCTCTTTCCAAAATCAAAGGTACACATTCTCAGCATATCCTCCATAGTATGGTTCATCCTTTCGGTTTTACCATCGGTTTGAGGATGGAACGTCGTACTAAACTTGAGCTTTGTGTCCAGACATTTCTGTACCAATCTCCAATCCTTAGACGTGAACTGTCCATCACGATCACTAACAATACTATTTGGAACTCCGTGCAATCGCACAATATTGCGAACGTATAGTTCTACCAACTTCTCCATGTTGTCCTCCTTCTAATTCGAGGTCAAGTGAGTCACTTTGGTCAAGCGATCCACGATCACCCAAACTGCATCGTTACCCTACAGCGACCGAGGTAAGCCATGCACAAAGTCCATGGAGATGTCATGAAATTTGCACTCTGGGATAGGAAGAGGCTTTAGGTACCGGCCGACTTTTGACACTCAGCCTTCATTAAGGCACAAGTTTGGCATCGACTCACATACGAAGCTACATCCCGCTTTAAAACAGGCCACCAAAAGTGTTTCTTCATATCCAAGTACATCTTTGTACTTCCCGGGTGAATGGAGTACTTCGTGAAATGAGCCTCAAACATCAACTACTCGTGGAGCTTGCCGAACTGTGGTATACATACCCTTCTATCCTTCCTTAAGATTCCATCAATCATCTCCCAGGTACTATCCTCACCTTTTTGAGCTTCCACCCCAAATGGCTGGAACTCCACATCCACATTGGTCGCTTCCCGGATTCGATCGGATAAGTCGTTCTGCAATTTATCCAGTTCAACCGAGCCATGCTAGACTCGCCTCTTGCTAGACAATCGATGTTGAGGTACTCAAAGTTTCACACCAACCGCTCATCATGAGCTTCAATCCAATTCCCTTGTCCAGAATATTTCCTACTCAAGGTATCGGCCACCGCGTTGGCCTTGCCCGACATATACTATATCACCATATTGTAGTCTCCAAGGAGCTCGACCCACTTGCATTGTCGCATGTTCAATTATTTTTGATCTAGATGATACTTCAGGCTTTTGTGGTCCGTGAAGATAACCACCTTCGCACCATACACGTAGTGCCGCCACAATTTCAATACAAAAATTACCGCCGTCAACTTCAAGTTATGGACGGGGTAATTACTCTCATGAGGCTTCAACTGTCTAGATCCAAAGGCTATCACACTGCCATGTTGCACTAGCACGCAACCCAAGCCGCATCCTAATACGTCACTGAAAATCTGAAATCCTTCAGTCCCTTTAGGAAGACAGTTGGGAATTATGCCATACAACGTTCCTCAGGATTTGAAGAGGAATCATCAATCATGCTAAGGGGCATAATGTATTTGATGAGTGCTCTAGATCTTGCATGCAGGTGTCCATGATTGGACAGGTGAAGAAAATGAGTTTGGTGGTAAACTCAAAATTCGTCGAACTCAGCTCGAAGTTCGTCGAGCTCAGCTCACAGATCGTCGAGCTCAGGTCGACATTCCTCAAGAGCTGAATTTAGAGGCTCAGGATACAAAGTTCATCGAGCTCAGCTCGCAGTTTGTCGAACTTAGCTCGCTGGTCGTCGAGCTCAGCTCAACATTCCTTGGGATAAGCTCAAGAGCTCAGGATTCAAAGTTCGTCGAGCTCTGCTTGAATTTCGTCGAACTCAATTTGCAGTTCGTTGAGCTAAGCTTATAGATCGTCGAGCTCAGCTCAACACTTGCCGAGCTAAAGCCAGAAAAATTGACAAAGGAAAAAAGCGCTGAGACCACTGAGAAGATCATAGTTCATCGAGCTCAGTCCATAGATCGTCGAATGCAATTCAACACTTGTCGTGCTAAAGCCAGAAAAACTGACTAAGGTAAATAGCACTGAGACAGCTGAGATAGCTGAGAAGAAAGCGATGAGACTTATGAGAATAAAGCGTTGAGACCACTGAGAAGACAGCGTTGAGATAGAAGGTTATCTCAGCAGTTAAGAATAAAGCGCTGAGACCGCTGAGAAGGAACCGCTGATAAAGAAGCTTGTCTTAGATGTTAATAAGAAACCACGGAGACTGCTGAGACAGAACCGCTGAGATAAATCCAGAGAAAATTCACAAGTCCAGAAGCGCTGAGAGCCAAGAAATATTGCGTTGAGTTACTTAACATCACTCAACGTTATATAAATCTCTGAAATATTTTCAATGTCCAGATGATGATGACCATTGTTGACGTCAGTAAAGTCAACTTGCAGGAAGCCGTTGCAGGAAAGCTACAGTGGCGCTGAAAGCTACTTTGTCCATTTTTGATCGAGGTGGCGCTCACCAATTCTTGGTTAGCCCATATACAATTGTGTCATTGATTCAAATCAACTCATATAAAAAGGAAAAAGGAATTGGGATTTAGGGTTAACGGAGAAAAAATGAAGAAAATACAAAAAGAAAATTAGAGGCGGCTGGACATCTTCTTCTCCATTACGCTTGAAAGCTCAAGACTAGCAAAGATAGCCAGAAGGCAAAGGAAGATAGCTGAAGCTCTTCAAGTTCAGTAAGATAGTTCTTTAAAGAACAAGGTTGCTGATTCAAGCATTCAACAAGAAGTTAGTTGTGTGAAGGGGCAGTCAGCCTTCAATAGCAGATAGATGCCCACTTGTGTAACAAAGAAGAAGTTTGTTGTAGAAGATGACTCATTCCTTTTATAGTAAGTGGGCTGGATTGATATCTGCTCAGTCCAGCAAAGTTCTTAGACCCCTCCTCCCCGGATCCCAAAACACGGCACGAAGGAGGAGTCTTATGCCCGGAACAGCCGCCTTGCGGTAGCATTAGCACATGGGCTAACCTGTACCACAAGACGCCTATTCCACCGGCTATAACCATATCAATTCAAATGCCAACCCAACCAAATAAATAAGCAAGAGAAGTTAAAATCCACACTAAGTATATAATGTCCAAAAACATGAAATAATGAGAAGCTAAACATGCTTCTACAAAATATCAGAGTACAGCTAATCATTGCCCAAACGGCTACATCAGAGTAATCAAAATACTAACATCAGTAACCAATGGTATCGAAGACATTGTCACATCAGGCCCTGTCGTCCTAGCCTGGCTGTACTGCTGCGTAGTCTGCGGCTGCTCTACCTGTGGCGTGACCTCCTAAAAAGGAAGACGTAGCAACCGTTAGTCGAAACGACTAAGTGGTTTCACATCCGCTCCCCCGGCGACTCCTCGGCACCGGGCGGAGAAAAGGAACAAGAGTATAGTATATAACAAGTATTCAAGTAAAGAGTATAAGCAGGTGGTAAGGTACATTAATATAATGTATAATCTAGCAGTTCTACAAGCTAACATCATATAACAACAGTTGTAAGGAAATATACAGCAGGAAAGTAACTTAACTTATAAGAATGCTCATACAAACTTATAAGTTAAGGATCAGGTTACATAAAGTAACTCATCGTATAGGAGTGCCCATACAAACTTATACGATGAGGATCTTGTTCTGAAATGTTATGAAATGCTATGAATGTTATGCAATGACTCACCCATGCACACCCATGCAATTGCTATGTCAACATAGACTATAGTTCCCACTTTTCGAGCAGGTAGCTAACCTCTCAGGAATCAGCCGTCGTGGCCAGGCGGTGACAGTAGAACGAGCACTTCTACTACTAAGAGGGTATCACACTACTTCACATAGGCCTCCGTACGCCTCAACGCTAAGAACACAACAGCGGAGTCCATGCGTACTATGGCCCAGCGGGGTCTTGGGTAGATGTGCACCAAGAACACAGCCCGAACTGGCCTTGCGTGACCCGGAAGGGGCCTCGGAAGAAAGCACGAGGACACAGCCCAACCGTTCACATGGCTGGAGGGGCCTCGGGACGTGAACACCGAGGACACAGCCCAAACCGACCAAGTATAACTGCCAACACCCGTCGGTGTGATGACTGGCGAGCCCGTAGACCTGCCACACTATCCTTAACCCAGGATTACGACACCGCGTGTCGACTCACACCACATGCAAATACCACATCAACATATCATGGAAGGGGCCTCGGAAGTAAACACGAGAACACAGCCCAACCATCCATCCACACCTTATCTCAACACAACCAAAACAAGTGACAGTCAACACCGCACTTACATCCCTTCACGATACTACTCGTAGGGAGACGACTCTCTAAGTATTGGACTACAAGACTCATTTTATTAATAAAACATGTCCATGATCATAATCTATTCATCTATATGACTTTCCAAATGATAACAATGTTATATAAACATGATGCGCATATAAAGATCTATCACACTTTTCATTTGATAATGTCATAATATAAACATGAAATGCACAATTATCAATATTTCAATTCCTACCAATTCAGTTCGTTTAAATAATATTGTTTCTCAATTTGATAATATGAAATCTGCAACAAATGATTAATCATTCATCCAAGTCAAGTGTCTTGCATTATTAATTGAACCGAATCAAAATCCATTTTCCATTAAGCCCAGAATTTAGGTGTAGGCTGAATCTGGACAGCAACTTCGACCGAAGGTTACCGAAGCTACAGGAATCCGGTGAAGACGTGTAACCCCACGATGGAAAGGTCTTTCCGATGTCTACAACTCTCGTATTCAGACCTCAACCCAGATTCGACATTATCCTATTTGAAATCGGACTTGAAGTCCGCTGCGTACAAAACACAGTTTCTGCATACAGGATTTATTGAACAACATTTTAGTTTAGACTTTCCCGTGGCTATAGACATCGCCAGAAGTCGTGTAACCATTCGTTGGAAAGGTATTTTCAAGGGTTTCAACGTTTGTGTTTAGCCGAAAGCCCAGATCTGTCCATGTCACACTTAAAAATGGTCACGAAGTTCGCTGCGCGCAGAATACAGATTCTGCGCGCATCTTAAGGCGACATGAACGGCATCGGTTCATCTTCCTCCTCAATGCGATCATCCCAAATCATTCCAGAATTTCCTCCACCCTTATTCAACCTCTTGAGGCCAGTACTCTTCACGAAACCATCCTCCATCATCACATAGAAGAAGAGAGTGGTTGAAGAGATCTAAAATCTAGAACACAAGTCCTAGCATGGCCAAACCTAGAAGACTTCTTCTCTCCATCAAGACTCTTTTGAGCCGATGTCTCTCCTAGGAAAATAACTATAGATCTAGCATCAAGGGAGAGGGTAGGAAACTCACATTGGCTCCAGCGGTACCACCATTTCCGGCCATGGATCTCGTACTTCTCCTTCACGGCATCTTCTCTTTCACGGCGATGGCGGATCTCCTCCGGTAGAACTTGCTCCAGCAGTTTTTCCTCTCACCAGGACTTCTCACAGGAATTAGGGGATGAAATGAGCAAGAAAACGGCTAGGGTTTTATCTCTCCCTTATATATAAAATGTGACACGGGTAGGGACACGGCCGTGTCCTTACCCGTGTCCTGCCTGGCGAACCGGCAACGACAGTTTCCATGTCGGTTCAATATTTGACACGGCTGTGTTCCTGGCCGTGTCCTTGGTCGTGGCCTTCTTGGGTTGCATCTCGACGATCCATCAAAATCGTCGACTGGAGCACACGGGTAGGGACACGCCCGTATCTCTACCCGTGTCATGTTCATTCGTCGAAGTCGACGCGCAGTTCGTCGATCTCGACACCTTTCGTCGAGTGGAACTCGACACACAGGGGTAGGGACACGCCTGTGTCCCTACCCGTGTCACCTGATGTCGACACAGCTCGTCAGTCTCGACACGGCCTGTCGAGTGTTACTCGGCACACACGGGTAGTGACACGCCCGTGTCGCTACCCGTATCACATGATGTCGACACGGCTCGCCGATCTCGACATGCCTCGTCGAGCTCAACTTGACGCACACGGGTAGGGACACGCCCGTGTCGCTACCCGTGTCACTACCCGTGTCTCTACCCATGTCACTACCCGTGTCACTACCCGTGTCTCTCAGCATTGATTTCTCCACTTCTCCACAAGTGCAGTCCAATTCCCTGCACTTCTCAGGACTCGAGTCAACCCTCCTGACTCAAAAAACACACACGAGGGGCCTAGAGCGATTCGGGACTTTACAAATCCTATAAACAAAATAAAAGATTTCGTCCCCGAAATCAGGCTTAGGCTGAGGGGAGAAATGCATAACAGGAAATTTAACATATGCGTTTAAATAAGATTACCTTGAGCAAACAACTCCGGGTAGCGTTGCTGCATCAAATCCATTGGCTCCAACGTGTACTCCTCTTCCCCATGATTCGACCATAGCACCTTCACCAAGGGTACACTTTTGCAGCGCAAAGTTCTTGTCTCGATGTCAACAATCCGCACCGGCTCTAGTCGCACAGACCTATCTGATGCCACTACACCATCAGTAGTGGGAATATACTGGTCGGGCCGCAATAGTGCTTTTCGAAGCGACGACACATGGAACACGTCGTGGAGATTTTCTAGTTCTGCTGGTAACTCCAACCGATAGGCCAACGGGCCGATCCTTTCTAGTATAGTATAAGGCCCAACATACCTTGGGCTGAGCTTTTTCACCCCACGTACCCGCGACACACCATGCATCGGCCGAATCTTGAGAAACACTTTTTCGCCCACTTGGAACTCCACCATCCGGTGCTTTTTATTGTAATATTTCGCCTGTCGACTTTGAGCCTCCAACATGCGATCCCGTATCAATCTGACCACCTCATCAGTATCATCTATGTATTCGTTTCCCAATGCCTTCGGATCTTCATCTTGCACCCAAGACAAGAGAGTCCTGCACCTTCTTCCGTAAAGGCTTCATGGGGCGCCATGCCGATGCTCGCCTGATGGCTATTATTATAGGAGAATTCCACTAGTGGCAAGAGCCTTTCCCATGGCTCTCCTCTGTCCAGCACACATAACCTCAATAAATCTTCCAGTGTCCTGATGCTCCTTTCAGACTGCCCGTCCGTCTGTGTGTGGAATGCAGTACTAAAGGTTAGGCGCGAGCCCAAATACGCCTGTACCGCCTTCGACTCATTGGATGTAAACCGACCATCCCGATCAGAAACAATTGTCTTGGGCACGCCATGATACCGTACAAATTGCTCCACAAAAAGGCGTACTAAAACATCCACGTGTGCTTCCTTCTTCATTGGAATGAACCGGGCCACCTTTGTCAGTCGATCAACGATAACCCACACTGAATCATTCCTGGAGCGGGAACGAGGTAACCCATGAACAAAGTCCATGGAGATATCCTCGAACTTCCATTCGGGGATGGGCAGCGACTGCAACAAACCACCGGGACTCCTGCATTCAGCCTTCACTCTTTGACATGCTTCACAATGAGTGACATAATACCGGACATCCTTCTTCATTCCCGGCCAACACATGGTCTTTCGCAATCTGGCGTACATCTTAGCAAAACCCGGGTGCACTGAATATTGAGAGGAATGTGACTCTCTCAAGATATCCTCCCGAATTTTACCGCCCTTGGGAATATAGAGTCGGCCACGAAAATAAACGAGGTCGTCTTTGAGTGTGTACTCATCGGTGGTCCCATCTTCAATTGCCTTGATTGCTGGGGCCAATGCCGCATCCATTCCTTGCTCCACCCGAATCCGGTCTCGGATATCACAAACTATGCTCATGTTGACCAAATACTCTGCATACTCTGCCGAAGGAGCCTTGAATACTAGAGTAATTTCCATCTCCTCGATCATCCGAGCCAACTCCATACTCATCAACCGAGACTCTAGGCTAGAGCCTGGCGCTTTTCTACTCAAGGCATCGACTACCGAGTTCGCTTTCCCGGGGTGGTAGTTCATGGTGAACTCATAGTCGCATAGAAATTCCAACCACCGCCGTTGTCTCAGGTTCAACTTCTTCTGAGTGTGGACATACTTCAAGTTTTTGTGATCGGAAAAGATCTTGCAGTGGACACCATATAAATAATGCCTCCAGACCTTCAAAGCGAACACCACTGCTCCCAACTCCAAATCATGAACCGGGTAATTGATTTCATGTTTCTTTAACTGCCTTGAAGCATAAGCGATCACATGCCCGTGCTGCATCAATACCGCTCCCATCCCTTGATATGACGCGTCCGTATAAACCTAAAATACTTCCTTCCCTGACGGAAGTGCAAGGATGGGGGCGGAGGTAAGCCTATCCTTCAACTCTTGAAATGCTGCTTCACATTGAGGTGTCCACTCAAATGACACACCCTTCTTCGTCAAGGAGGTAAGAGGAAGGGCAATCTTGGAAAATCCTTTCACGAACTTGCGGTAGTACCCAGCAAGTCCAAGAAAGCTTCGTACATCGGCCGCCGACTTCAAGGGTGACCACTCCTTCACGGCTCGCACCTTTGTTGGATCCACAGCTAATCCTGCTCCACTGATCACATGCCCCAAGAAGGCAACCTCCTTAAGCCAGAATTCACACTTGCTAAACTTGGCATACAAGGCGTGCTCTTTCAATTTCTTCAAAACCAAGGTCAGGTGCTCGACATGCTCCTCCTCCGTCTTTGAGTAGACCAAGATGTCGTCGATGAAAACAATGACGAAGATGTCCAAATACGGTTCAAACACCTTGTTCATCAAGCTCATGAAGGCCGAAGGGGCATTTGTGAGCCCAAATGGCATTACTATGAACTCATACAAACCATATCTCGAACTGAAGGTTGTTTTCTGAATGTCCCCTTCTTATATCCTCAACTGATAGTATCCAGAGCGCAAATCCAGTTTAGAGAACCAATATGCTCCAACTAATTGGTCGAACAACTCGTCGATCTGAGGTAGCGGATAAGTGTTCCGCACCGTCAGCCGATTGAGTTACTGATAATCTATGCATAATCGCAGGGTTCCATCCTTCTTCTTCACGAACAGCACAGGGGCTCCCCAGGGTGATGAACTCGGGCGAACGAACCCTGACTCCACCAGTTCTTGCAATTGAACTCTAAACTTCGCGAGTTCTTTCGGAGCCATTCTGTACGGAGCCTTGGATACAGGCTTGGCACCTAGTACTAGATTGATCTGGAAGTCAACCTCTCTATGCGGAGGTAATCCTAGTAGCTTCTCAGGAAATACCTCCGGAAAATCCCGCACAACCCGTATATCCTTTAATTCCAACGCTTCCTCCTTCAACTCGAACCAGATCATGAAGACCTCATCCCCCTTCATATGAGCTTTTACAACCTGGACGGAAGATAACATCATGCGAGGCGCGAAGCCAATACCTTGGAAGATGACGTCAGAGTCTCCATGTCTCAAATAGATCCGCTTCTCCGCGCAGTCGATCCTCGCGAGGTGCCAATCCAGCCATGCCATGCCCAAAATGATGTCAAACTCCGACATTCTCAGAACCGTGGCCGGCGTATCAAAGGCCTTCCCATCAATAAATAACTCCAACTCGCACTTGGCGGTTGCGATCATCTCCGAGTCATCCGGAAGGCGTACACGTCGGGCTATGGAAGTGAAGTACTGTACACCCTCCTCTTCTTTTATGAAATCCTTGGACACAAAGGAGTGTGAGGCACCGGTATCGAACAGCGCATAGGCCGTCTTCCCGCCAATAATCACGGTGCCTACGTACCAACAACCAAAACTTATTGCTAGTGGCTAGTAAGTTCTAATCAATTCAAGTTATACCATGCAAATATGTAAATTAATTAAATCATACCTGCATTCACATCTTGTGGGTTCCGTTCCTGCGCCATGTCAAGCGCGTACACCTGATCCCGGACCGGTCCGGGGTTTCCTCTTGGCAGTCCTCGTCCTCGACCACACATATATCCACTCCCTCGTGGAGCTGCTGGAGGGAGAGCAGGAGGGAGAGCAAGAGGGGCATTCCCATATAGCTGCGGGCAGAAACGCCGGATGTGGCCCGGTTGGTTGCATTCGAAGCACACCAGACCACGACGCCCTTCAGGTTATTGAAATTGCTGAGGCTGTGGGGGTAGAGGCAACGCAGGCGGCTGCGGAACTGGATGCTCCACCCTATAGTTTCGGTGGACACGCCCTCCACCTCTTTGATAACCTCTTCCTCCTCTGAAGTCCCGTCTCCTTCTATTACTTGGGCCGGCTTCCATCACATCCTCCGCAGGCCTCTTACTACATCCCAGGTGGTCCGCCTCCAATCTTTTCGCCATATCAATGATCTCCGCCAAGCTACCATCCGCTATAAACCAAAGGGACCGCCTTAGGGGATCTTGCAGCCCTATATAGAAGCGCTTGGCATAACCTCTGTCATCCAACTCATAAGAATCTGCAAACCTTACGAGATGCTGGAATTCCCGCTGGTATTCTGTAACCAACTTTGATCCCTGCTTTAGTAGAAGGAACCTCTGCTCAAGCTCATCTCGGGACGATGTAGGGATAAAGTGCTCCAAGAAAACACCCGAGAATTCACTCCAACTTATCTCTGTGTAGATCCGGCCTTGGAAGGTAGAGCCCATGAGGGACTTCCACCACCTCTTCGCATGTAAGTCCAAGACGGACACTGCCAATGTCACTGCCATGTTGGCCGGGCAACGGATACCAGCCAACAACTCCTGTATCGTGTCTATCCATTCCTCTGTATGTACGGCTGACTCCGTACCAAGGTAGACGGGAGGGGAGAGAGCCCGAAAGGTGCTCAGCCAGTTGGAGCTCGGGTCCTGTTGTTCCACCGGAGCCTGCCGTGCCTTAAAAGAATCAAGAATGGCGGTGAGCTTCTGCCCCAACTCAGACTGTTGGAACTGAGTGGGTATGACAGGGGTAGGAGTACCCCACATCGGCTCAACATGCAGTGAAACCTACATGTAAAACGCAAACGTATGGTCAGGTTGGCTAATCTTAAGGTCAAAGTTGGACATACTTAGCGTGAATTACATATGGGCACACCACTGCTTCCGCTAAGTCAGTTTGTGTAACATCCCATTTCCAACTAGACCCCTAAGAGTGATTTTAGCCATGACTAGGTCATGACAAACCCTAGGAAGCCAGAAATGGGCCAAGAGATAGGAGGCCAAGGTGGGGATCACCATGGTCTGCAAATAGTAGAATTTTTGAACAATGGTCTAGAATGACAATGGGGCTTCACCATGGCCCCAAGACCCTACCACAACACTCCCAAACATTTTGGGAGACCCATTAGAGCCAAAAGGACCCATTAGGGCCAACCCAAGAGGCCCAGTTGACCAAGGTCAACCCTAGCCCTGAATGGGTCAACCTAGCCTACTTAGGGCCAATTGACCCACTCCTAGTCTAGAGGACCCCACCTATGCCCTCCTAACCCTAAAGTGAGGTCAATGGGTCACTAAGGACACATTGGGGTCAGCCCTAGAGGCCAGGTTGACCCAAGTCAACTCAAGCCCTAATCTGGTCAAAGTACCCTTACTAAGGGTATGTGACCTCCAAAGTGCAGGGTAACCCTACCTAGACCCTAAGGGAAGTCAATGGGTCACCAAGGATCCATTGGGGTCAACTCAATTGGTCATGTTGACCAAGGTCAACTCTATTCTAGTGTTAGGTCAAATTAGCCTAAATGGGCTAACCCAAGCTCAAACCCATTTCCCCCACTTGGGCTAACCTCATTTTTATTATTAATATGGGTTATTGGGCTGCCTTTAGCTTGTGGGGTTGACTAGTCAACCAGAGGTGACTAGGAGAGAGAAAGGAGCTCCTCTCCATGATAATGGAGGAGAGAGAAAATGGGGAAGAGGAAAGGAAAGGGAGAAGCCGGCCAAGGAAGGCCAACAGCCACCAGTGATGGCTGTAATCAACTCCTCTAGGGGAGAGGAGTTGATTCCAACCGTTTCCCGGCCACCAAGGGGTGGGTTCAGCCCCCCTCCACACAACCCGAGCCACTCCATTAATGGTGATAATGGCCATTGAAGAACCAGCCTCTCCCCTCCCCCAATTGCCATTTAAACACCTTCAGGGAGCCGAGGGGATCATTTTGGAGCACTTACCTGGAGGAGACGAGCCCTTCCACTGTGCAGTTGCAGAAGCCGAGCGCCGCCGCCGTCGCCAATGGCATCCCGCCGCTCCTCTCGCATCCAGGCCGCCAGGAAGGTCCTCCTCCTCCCCTTAACTCGCGGGTAGATCCTAGGAATCCTTAGGCTTGAGTTTCGGGCTCAATTGAGCCCGATCGAATCCGGGATTTCTCCTGGTTTCGGCAAGAAAAATTCTTGCTTAATCCGCCGGAAAACGCCTCTCCGGCGGCGGAGCCGCCGCCTGACGATAGCCACCACCTCAACGGAGGTGTTGGTGGCGGTGGCCGGCCGGGGAAGGGGCTGGATCGCCGGCGGCAGGGCTTGGAAGTCGCTCCAGGCAGAACAAATCTCAGCCGTTGGCTCAGTGGGGACGATGACCAGATGCCGTCGATCTGCGCCAAGATTCGTGCGGCATCAGATCAAATACTATAGGAATTAAATAAGAATCATTTCATTTCTGTCACACTGGATGTATTTAATGTATTTAAGTTTTAAAAATACTTAGGGACCATGAGTGGAAATTTGCCCAACATGAACATTGTAGCTTAGGGTGTCTAGTTTGCAGCAAAAATTGTTTGGACCCTTTTGGGTCACTGGTTAGACCAGGGCACCCATTTTGGTGGGACATACCCTTAGGGCTAGGCAGTCACTAAATTGAGTGCCCACTCTTCACCCCAAGCCCAAATTGGCTGAAATTTTGGCAGAGAGTCTATCCTAGACATACCTAGGGCCTGCCAAAAAATGGGAATTTTTGGGGAAAATATTTCTATAGTTTTGGTAAATATTTAATAATCATTAGATAAATTAAATAGGTGCCCTAAACACATCCAAACCCTCCCAAATTTTGGTGAGTGGTCCCTGGGCTCCAATTAGGTTCCTGTATAAAATTTCATCTGTTTTGGATGTGTGTTGAATAGGTTTTGACCCAACCCTATTTATACCCTATGAAGGGCATTTTGGTCAAAAGTGGCACTTTTGGTCTTGAGTGACCAAATCACCTCAACAGAGGCTGAAATTTTGGCCACTGATATAATTTGACTTTTTACACTCACATATGGAGTTTGGAGTGGATTGGGCTAGGGTAGCCCTAGAAGTGTAGGGTAGGCCCTTTAGGGTAAATTTCTAGGGTTTGGAGAAATTGGGGTCAAAAGACCTTGGATGGACTTAAGACTTGGGAATGATGCCCATAGGGTTGCTATGGTCCTGTGGTTAAAATTTTAGGGCTTTTGGAAGACTTAAGACCCCTTAAATCCATAACCCTAGTTTAGGGCACTAGCTTTGAAACCATAAGATCTAATACCAAAACTTTCTGAAAAGGCCTGAGATTTTGAATGGGTAGTTGTTTAGGGTATACCTATCTCTGGAAATTTTATAATAAATTTTGGATGAATATTTTTGGTACTTTATTCACAAAGTCATATTTTACAATTTTCACTTAGGACTTTTTGCAGCAAAATATACTTGATTAAACCTGATGAAACTTAGCAAAGGGGCTTATAGTCATGATACCCATCTCTGTAAAATTTTATGAAATTATTGAAGAATGATATTTGGAAGCTGCTTCTTTAACTGTTTAATTCTATGAAACTTTGGAAAATTTATTAATGGCAGTTAGATTGTCTGAAAAATTATAATTTCCTCATCATGATGTTTCTAGTTCCTTATGAAGCTCTAGTAATGTTTACATAATTATTGGAGACATATCTGTGGCACTTCCTTCATGTTTATCTGATTTTAGGAATTACTTAATTAAATCCTTTAGAGGTCAAGAACTATCTGGAAAATTATGAAAGTTGGCAAGCAATAATATTTCTCTGTTATTTAGTGAATACAAATTTTAGGAGGCCATTGCCTGAGAAAATCTTATGGTTCATGTTCAAAATGACTATGGCCTAGTTTTTGAGGAAAATTCAATAAATAGTAGATTAATTGGGAAAAATATGATTTTCTGAATTTAGTCTATATTTATCATAATAGACCTCTGATAATTATCATGAGGGTACTGGATGAGTATTTCATGTACTTCCCTTTTTACGGGTCACGTAGCTTAAGTGGTCTGCATATAGCAAAACTGCAGGATTTCATTTGGATATGAATTAGGGCACGTATGATGGGTCTTGATGGTTTGCTGTAAGGACAAGTGGAATGGGCTGCATTTTTGGAAGATGAGTGAGTAGGGTGTGGTTGTCTAGGGTTTAAAGGCGTTCGGGTCCGACGAAAGATCGTCCTACCCAAGGAGAGTTGGAGTCAAATTACCCTAGGATTAGCATATCGAAATATGAGAAACAAAGGGTAAGGGAATCAACCAATAATAAATTAAGTACCTTGCGAAAGGGAACGCTGGGCGTAATCCCAGCATAGTTCCTAGTGCCCCTTGAGAGCCCTTCACAGGGAATACCGGGGGCAGTCCTGGGTTAACGTAAATTGATTAACAAGCTGGAAAGAGTAACTTAGTAATTAGGGTTGCACAATCCACAAACACTGTTAGCACCAGAAGTTAGCTGGGAGCTTCGGCTCGGATGGTTAAAAGACGGACTTTTGGTCCGGGGAGCTTCGGCTCGGGTTTTGTTTACGCTAAATTTGCATGTGCATAAAGGAAAGGAAATTAAGGTGGTGGGTCTTCGGTATTGGAGGGTCGATGCACCGACGCCAATACGTTGACCCGGCAAGTGTGGTTAACACTTCGCCAACAGAAGTCCGGTGTGCCAGCCGGCAAGAGTACGCAGGAGTCCGCTTCGTGCACCAAGCGTTGAGGCGTACGATAGGTCTGACCGGTAGTGCTTTACTGGTTTAGAGGTGGGCGAGGCCCAACCCACCGCTTCCGTCTGCCACTACGGAGGTATCCTGGGAGGTTACGGCTCCAAAAAGGGGGAACTAAAGGTCTGTGTGCACAGAGTCGGGTGTGTGCGTTGCACTTGCATGTCCATCATACCCACTTGCATGTCATAGCATAATCGATTCACTTAACCCCTGACACCTAATGTATAAGTGGAATGGGACGCTTATACATTAGGACCTGCAAAACGACCCCTTAGTCTATAAGCTTGTGTGGGCAAGTTTATAAATTAAGGTTAATTTTGATATACTTAGTTACTGCTGTTTGACCACCGACACCCCAGCGTATAAATCAGTATGGGACTTTTTATACGATGGGAGCCTTGCAAAAGACCCCTTGGCTTATGTGTTTTTCACATAAGCGAAGGTTACATTTCAAATTACAGCTTATTGTCTTTATATGTTATAGAACTTGCTAGAATAGGACCGCTGCCATCTGCTTTTGATATTCTCCACCTTCAAGTCCTCCCCTTTCTTCCTCTCCGCTCGGTGCCTAGGAGCCGTGGGGGAAGGGGTGGGGGATGATAGGACTTAGTCTTTTAGACTAACGGTTTTCGAACCGCATCATTTAGGGGATCGCGGAGACCAGCATGGAGGAGCAGCCCCAGAGACCGGTGCGCTTGGAGGTGGGGCAGTCTAGCTCCGGAGTTCACACAGCCGGGACCGTGAGTCTCGACCCTGAGTAGTTTTTCAGTTTTTGCTTCCGCATGAGTGATTTTGTAGTGAGGATATGTTGTACTGGGCATAAGCCCGTATTTGCTACTCTGATGTCATTTTCTGTGGACACTCCCTTCGTGGAGTTATTATTATTATGTCATGTGATTTTCTGTGGACAGATAGTTTACATTTACTTCATTATTTTGCTACTTTGTGTGATCGAATTGGCCGGCAGAATCGGCGCTTTGTGGTGATGACCCTTCAGGGCGTGAAGGAGTCACCGCAAAACGGCGGTTCTGGGCCTAAGACCCCGGTGTCGAAAAAGAAAAAAAAAGGGGGTCTTATAGTTTGTCCCCAAACTGACTAATCAAACGGGGGTGGCTCCATTGTTGAATGACTTCTTAGTTGAGGATCGTGGCAAACTGATACCATTTGTTAGACCCCTCCTCCCCGGATCCCAAAACACGGCACGAAGGAGGAGTCTTATGCCCGGAACAGCCGCCTTGCAGTAGCATTAGCACATGGGCTAACCTGTACCACAAGACGCCTATTCCGCCGGCTACAACCATATCAATTCAAATGCCAACCCAACCAAATAAATAAGCAAGAGAAGTCAAAATCCACACTAAGTATATAATGTCCAAAAACATGAAATAATGAGAAGCTAAACATGCTTCTATAAAATATCAGAGTACAGCTAATCATTGCACAAACGGCTACATCAGAGTAATCAAAATACTAACATCAGTGACCGACGGTATCGACAGCATTGTCACATCAGGCCCTGTCGTCCTGGCCTGGCTGTCCTGCTGCGTAGTCTACGGCTGCTCTACCTGCGGCGTGACCTCCTAAAAAGGAAGACGTAGCAACCGTTAGTCGAAACGACTAAGTGGTTTCACATCCGCTCCCCCGGCGACTCCTCGGCACCGGGCGGAGAAAAGGAACAAAAGTATAGTATATAACAAGTATTCAAGTAAAGAGTATAAGCAGGTGGCAAGGTACATGGATATAATGTATAATATAGCAGTTCTACAAGCTAACATCATATAATAACAGGTGCAAGGAAATATACAACAGGAAAGTAACTTAACTTATAAGAATGCCCATACAAACTTATAAGTTAAGGATCGGGTTACATAAAGTAACTCATCGTATAGGAGTGCCCATACAAACTTATACGATGAGGATCTTGTTGTGCAATGTTATGAAATGCTATGAATGCTATGCAATGACTCACTCATGCACACCCATGCAATTGCTATGTCAACATAGACTATAGTTCCCACTTTTCGAGCAGGTAGCTAACCTCTCAGGCATCAGCCGCCGTGTCCAGGCGGTGACAGTAGAACGGGCACTTCTAGTACTAGGCGGGTATCACACTACTTCACCTAGGCCTCCGTACGCCTCAATGCTAAGAACACAACAGCAGAGCTCATGCGTACTATGGCCCAGCGGGGTCTTTGGTAGATGTGCACCAAGAACACAGCTCGAACTGGCCTTGCGTGACCCGGAAGGGGCCTCGGAAGAAAGCACAAGGACACAGCCCAACCGTTCACATGGCTGGAGGGTCCTCGGGACGTGAACACCGAGGACACAGCCCAAACCGACCAAGTCTAACTGCCAACTCCCGTCGGTGTGACGACTGGCGAGCCCGTAGACCTGCCACACTATCCTTAACCCAGGATTACGACACCGCGTGTCGACTCACACCACATGCAAATACCACATCAACATATCATGGAAGGGGCCTCGGAAGTAAACACGAGAACACAGCCCAACCATCCATCCACACCTTATCTCAACACAACCAAAACAAGTGACGGTCAACACCGCACTTACATCCCTTCACGATACTACCCGTAGGGAGACGACTCTCTAAGTATTGGACTACAAGACTCATTTCATTAATCAAACATGTCCATGATCATAATCTATTCATCTATATGACTTTCCAAATGATGACAATGTTATATAAACATGATGCGCATATAAAGATCTATCACACTTTTCATTTGATAATGTCATAATATAAACATGAAATGTACAATTATCAATCTTTCAATTCCTACTAATTCAGTTCGTTTAAATAATATTGTTTCTCAATTTGATAATATGAAATCTGCAACAAATGATTAATCATTCATCCAAGCCAAGTGTCTTGCATTATTAATTCCACCGAATCAAAATCCATTTTCCATTAAGCCCAGAATTTAGGTGTAGGCTAAATCTGGAGAGCAACTTCGACCGGAGATTCCTGAAGCTACCGGAATCCGGTGAAGACGTGTAACCCCACGATGGAAAGGTCTTTCCGAGGTCTACAACTCTCATATTCAGACCTCAACCCAGATTCGAAATTATCCTATTTGAAATCGGACTTGAATTCCGATGCGTACAGAACACAGTTTCTGCATACAGGATTTATTGAACACCATTTTCGTTTAGACTTTCCCATGGCTACATACTTCGCTAGAAGTCGTCTAACCCTTCGTTGGAAAGGTATTTTCAAGGGCTTCAACTTTCGTGTTTACCCGAAAGCCCAGATCTGGTCATGTCACACTCAAAAATGGCCACGAAGTTTGCTGCGCGCAGAATACAGATTCTGCGCGCATCTTAAGGCGGCATGAACAGCATCGGTTCATCTTCCTCCTCAATGCGATCATCCCAAATCATTCCAGAATTTCCTCCACCCTTATTCAACCTCATGAGGCCAATACTCTTCACAAAACCATCCTCCATCATCACATAGAAGAAGAGAGTGGTTGAAGAGATCTAAAATCTAGACACAAGTCCTCGCATGGCCAAACCTAGAAGACTTCTTCTCTCCATCAAGACTCTTTTGAGCCGATGTCTCTCCTAGGAAAGTAAATATAGATCTAGCACCAAGGGAGAGGGTAGGAAACTCACATTGGCTCTAGCGGTACCACCATTTCCGGCCATGGATCTCGTAGTTCTCCTTGGCAGCATCTTCTCTTTCACGGCGATGGCGGACCTCCTCCGGTAGAACTTGCTCCAGCAGTTTTTCCTCTCACCAAGAGTTCTCACAGGAATTAGGGGATGAAATGAGCAAGAAAACGGCTAGGGTTTTATCTCTCCCTTATATATAAAATGTGACACGGGTAGGGACACGGCCGTGTCCTTACCCGTGTCCTGCCTGGCGAAGAGGCAACGACAGTTTCCATGTCGGTTCAATATTTGACACGGCCGTGTTCCTGGCCGTGTCCTTGGTCTTGTCCTTCTCGGGTTGCATCTCGACGATCCATCAAAATCGTCGACTGGAGCACACAGGTAGGGACACGCACATGTCTCTACCCGTGTCATGTTCATTCGTCGAAGTCGACGCGCAGTTCGTCGATCTCGACACCTTTCGTCGAGTGGAACTCGACACACATGGGTAGGGACATGCCCGTATCCCTACCTGTGTCACCTGATGTCGACACAGCTCGTCAGTCTCGACACGTCCTGTCGAGTGTAACTCGGCACACACGGGAGTGACACGCCAGTGTCGCTACCCATGTCACATGATGTCGACACGGCTTGTCGATCTCGACATGCCTCGTCGAGCTCCACTCGACGCACACGGGTAGGGACACGCCCTTGTCGCTACCCGTGTCGCTACCCGTGTCACTACCCGTGTCTCTACCCGTGTCACTACCAGTGTCACTACCCGTGTCTCTCTGCACTGATTTCTCCACTTCTCCACAAGTGCAGTCCAATTCCCTGCACTTCTCAGGACTCGAGTCAACCCTCCTGACTCAAAAAACACACACGAGGGGCCTAGAGCGATTCGGGACGTTACAAAAGTAGACTCAGAGATTTATCTCTGAGTTAGTTGTTTTATTTTTCTTAAACATTCTATATTCTTCTTGTAGGGTTCAGTTTATCTGAATCTGAGTGTAGGGCACTTTGTGCCTGAGGTAGGTGACTAATTAGTCACTAAGGTAGGTGTCCTGTTGGGGTACTGAGGTAGGATCCAAGTGTGGATCTGAGCTATAGGGCCTTGTGCCTGAGGTAAGTGACTGGAGAGTCATTGAGCTGTAGGTGTCAAGTGTTACTGAGTTGTAGACCTTGGAGGAGGCTGAGTTGTAGGTACCTGGAGGGTACTGAGTGTTGGAGTGTTGCAGCACTTTGAGAGTAGGGATGTGTGCCATAAGCTGTAGGGCTGAAGAGCTTGAGTTGTAGGCCTTAGAAATAAGGCTAAGGTAGGTGATCAGTGGATCACTGAGATGTAGGAGCTCTGCAGGGCTCTGAGGTAGGAAGCCTTGTAGTTCTGAGTTTGGATTCTGTGAAAAATATGTGTATAAGGCTGAGGGCCAGAGGTGTAAGCTCTGAGGAGCATTTTGGTGGAGTTTGTGCCCAGTCAAACAAATAAGTTGGATATGTGGGAGGGAAAGTGGATGTACCCAATTGGGGAATAATTATAAATCTTTATGTGTTTGTTGTGTGTGTGTACTCTGTTTTATTGTAGGTGCTAAGGATAAGCTCTAGATAGATAATCTTAGAAATCAACAAAAGAAATAAGAAAACATCAAAAACCTATTCACCCCCCCCCCCCTCTAGGTGACTAGCTAACTGTTGAAGCCAAAACTTGACTTCGACCAAAGTTCGAAAAATAGGGGCGTAGCCAACACCTACTCGTCCCAAGATCCGACCTCCGACCGGTCGTGAAGGATCAGAAACTGACCCAAAGCCTCAGCAGGTAGGTCTCACCGCTTACCCGGAAGATCTCTGAGAGCACCTCCTCCAAAGCCAAAAACTGGGATTGGAGCTCCTCAGAAAGCACAGAAAAATCCTCTCAAGTCCTGGGAAAAACATGCTTCTTAAGAACCCCTATGCGCCTATTTATAGTTTTCTGAGTTGGATCTGCAAATAACCACATTGAGCTGACCTGAAATTACCAAGGTACCCCTAGTCGTGCCGGCCAACAGCCAAACTCCGCTGTTCTGAAGAGTTATATGCAGACCGCCAGAGTCAAAAGGGTAAAATTACCCGTGGTAGAAGAGTAAAATCCCACATGGGTGCAAAAATGCAAAAGCAACCTTCTTTCTATATGGCGAGTGGGGGAGCACCTAGCGGTGAGACGAATCCTCCTGCCTGACTCGCCAACATTCTTTGCCATGAGGCCTCTCGCCGCTACGGTCCTACTCGCGCCCCAAAGGAGAGCGTCCCGCCCACTGCAGAGGCCACTCGTCTCGCCATCTGCGAGTGGATCCCATGGTCCCACTCGCCCATAAATTCCTCTCGTCCCCTTCGACCATTCGCACTTTGAGGTCCTCTCTCGTGCCCAAGGTTGTACACAATCCCCTCTCTTTTCGAGATTATTCTAAGCTCGGAAAGAATGTCCAACCGAGGCTCGTCATTAAGGTGTATTTATGGGCGTATTTATGAAAGAATCTTTTGAGGCCCCCACCAGTGCCTATAAATATAGGATTTCTGACCCGAATACAGGATCCCCCCTTGCATACTCTCTTTCCTGGGCTTGAACTGTTCATCATGTCTCACAGCCAAAGCTTTCACGAACGCCTTGCACTGGTGCGTAAGCAGAACAAGGCCAACGTGGCCTCCTTTACTTCAACTCTAGTACGCCCCCTATCCTCTTTACCGCCCTCGTCTTCTCGCTTGAAGAAGATAAAAATGGCTGACCCCTCCTCTTCTGTCGAGGAGCCATCTCGTACAGCCTTGGAAACCTGCCCTACTCCTCCTCCCGCATCTCCCAGGGAGAAAGAGGTGAGCTCTCGCTTCTTCTTTACTCCCTCATCATCTGTGTCTGTCCTCTTTTAACTTTTTGTTTCTTCAGGGAGCCCCTGCTGCTCTAAAACAACTGGAAGGTTCGCGAGACGACACCGACATCCACCTTGAAGATTCTGACTCGCAACCACCTTCCACTCCTCCATCTACTCCTCCCTGCGAGAGGAGGGACGACCCTTCCTAGGACGCCAGGACTTCACGTCCTCCTGGTGAGAAACCTTCCCTCTCGCTTCTCTGCCCCACTCGCTACTCCCACACACTCCTGCGGGAGGCTCTCTCACCATGCCCCTCTACTCCTTTCGCAGGCGCTCAGACTGACTCGCCTGCTGAGGAGCACCCTATGCGACATGCTGTCTCGCCTCTTCCTCCCCTTGATGGGATTGAAGATTACCTTGGCGAGCCTACGAACCCAGCAGAAATGAGGCAAAACACTACAGAGTTGTTCTAGAAACACACGCGTCTCATCCATTCGCTGACGCTTGATAAGCAGGCGGCAGATTGGCGTATCGAATGGCTGGAGAACGAGTGCGCTCGCCTATCTTCTGAGGCGGATACCGAGTTAGATGTCGATGGAACCAATCCTGATGCCATCATCAACGAGATCGACATGCAACTCCATCTCGCGTGCCATGGGTTGGAGTCCGTTCGCGCTTTCCACTCGCGTAGTAGGCCTCCCTGTGCGGGAGCTTGCGGTGGCCGCTGGCAATGGCTCCCGAACTGAAGGCTGTCTGTCTCACCTCTTTTTTCTTTATTTTTGTATTTGAATGCTGTAATAATAAATGCTTTATGCTGCCGTCTCGCCGGCATTGTCAGAGAACTTGGTGCCCTCCATATGCGGGATGTTGTTCTTTGAACATTTATTACTGCTGTTTTAATTTCAATTTATTTAATTTCTTTTAATCACTGCCCCATGATTGCGACTGACCACGCAAATCGAGGTTTTTTAGGAGAGAGAGTAAAACGCCGGCCAACTCTTCCCCTCCCTCTGTACCTTTTCCCTCTCATTAATCATTTCACCATATTTGCTATAAATATCTTGGCTCTGGATCAAAAGGATATCCGCGCCTCTGTCATGCCCAATTTCTTGCTCTCTTGCTTCATCCGTCTCGCCATTCCTTCTCACGCTTTTTCTCCCACGGCCCTCTCGTCGATCTTCCTTCTTACTCTTCCTTTCTCCATCCATCTCGCCTAAAACCGTATTGCCAAGGATGGGTAATAAATGAGTTGAGGAAGGAGAGGGGCGTAGCCGCTGCGGGAAGCGGTTCACAGACCATGACTTTCTGCTTGGCCGGCTCTCAGAAGAGGACTACCACAGATTTGTCCACGAGTACCTGGGGGAGGGGCTCGAGTCGCGGCCCCCCAAAGTTGGTGAGTCAATCAACACCTATTATTCGGGAGAGCTCGCCTTCCCCGTCTCGCAATTTGAGGCGGGGTTGAGGTTACCTTTATGGCCTGAGGTAAAGCAGGTTTTTAAGTACTTTGGCGTCGTCCCGGTGCAGTTCAACCCGAATGCCATTTCGGTGTTGATCGTCTTTGCCTACTACATGCGTCGGAAGTGCATTGAGTTCAGCTTGATGGTCTTCCGCAAACTCTTCATCTACCACGCCAATGCTGATGGCGTCTCGTATTTCACCAGGCAAGGGCTCAAGGTGTGCGAGACGCCAAATAAAAATCATCATTGGCTTAGAAGGTTTGTCTTCATCCATGGCGACTTTGGGGGCGTCCCGCTTGCGCCGGTGTCACCCCCCCCCCCCCCCGAGAGAAGCTGTTGTACAATTACTTCATCAGCAAAAACTTCGAAGTCAACTTCCTGCGGTGGGGCCTCGACTCGCTGCCTCCAGTGCTCCCCGACGAAGGTACTCTCGCTTTCTTGTCTTGCTTTGTGTCTGATTATTTCTCCGTCCTGCCTTCTCATCCCCTTGTTTGTTTTTTTTAGGGGAGAGAGTCGTTCCAGTCCACCCTCCTAACAAAAGCAACATCCACCCCTACAAGGGCCTTGGTCTCACCAGCGCGGCAGCTGAGGCGGCGAGAGAGTCCTTGGCTCCTGCCCCTCTAAAGAGGCCCACAGCCGACATGGCCCCCTCTTTCTCCAGCCCTCCAAAAAAAATGAGAAACGTTGTGGTTGTCTTCAAGGGGAAAGAGAAGATGACCCCGAAGGAGAAGAAGGAGATATCGGGGTCCTTGAGCCCCATCTCTGTGGAAGGGTCACGGTCGCCCCGCTTGCCTCCCTAACAGGCCGTCTCGCTTACTCCCGAGACGACAATTCCCAATCAGCCTGCCGCCACCTCAAATCAACCATCCGCCACTACCTCTCGCGAAGGCACCTCCTCCAGCCGTCCTGCCCCCTCCTCCCACATGAACTTCAACTTGGGCCCCGTCGGTCCAAGATGTCACAGGTGTCCTTGTTCTGCTGTGGTGGCGGGACGTCAATCGCGTATCCATATCCACCCTCCTTCCCCCTTGGATGGTGCAGGAAGCTCCCACCAACCATGCCTTTGTCGTGGGGTATGGCCTTTATGGTGGTCTTGACGTAGTCCCCCCTGAGAGTGAGCCTACGCGAGATCTCGTCATGAAGTCCTCCCACGCCCAGATGCGCGCCTTGGAGTTCTCGCACCGCACCGCGCGCCGCCTAATATATACCAACAAAAAATGGTCGGAGAGCGATACGAGCCTGGCTACGGAGCGGGAGAAGTCAGAAAACCTCGCAAAAAGGTTATCTGACGCCGACACCCTCCTTGACAAAGCCCAGGGCGGCGTGGTAAACCCCAGCCTTATCCTTGATTTGTATTTTATTCAACTATTCTTGGCTAATGACCGGGCCTCTCACAGGATGCCGAGATGGCAAAGCGGTTGCATTCACGTGTGGCAGCCCTGGAGGAGGAGGTCAAGGATTTAAAAGCCCAGAACGCTCGCCTTCAAAGCAACGCCGCGTCATCATCTTGTCGCGAACCCTTCGTGGCCACGCAGTACTACTCTTTTGATGAAGTCGAGGAGCAGTGCCGAGACGCTGGCATCAGGGCGGCAGAGCTGGTCCTAAAGATGATGATGGACCTGGGGGTCGTGAAGGATGACTCAGAAACGGAGATCGTCCGCGACCTGGTCCTCCAGCTCTACGGCGAGGAGCGCGAGGATTCTTCTTCCGGCGAGGAGGAATAACGTGCCAACTCCATGATCCAGAATTCCTCTCTCCTCCTCTTTTTGCTGTTGTTTGTAAAACTTATGACTATCTTTTTTGAGCCCTATTTTGTGATATGTGACAGGGATAATCAAATGTACATGCTTGTCTTGCTTGTTATTCTGTTCTTTATTTTGTGAAATGAGTTACCAGTATGCTTGGGCCTGCGAGGCAGTGCTACCCACCCATCTCGCCGCCTCTCCTTTCCTCCCTACTCTTTGATTTATTTCACTTACTGCGAGACGACCTACTGATGCGCTCATGCACACGAGACAGTGCTACGTCTTGTCTCACCGCCTTGCTGGGGAGTTGGCCCATGGCACGAGTCGTCAGTTCCTTTACCTTTTCCCGTGAGATCTAACTAGTATAACCCTCTCGGCTCGCCTTAGGGTACTCCCGGCGCGAGTGGCCTTCAGTTATGTAACCTGCTCACCTATTATTAGAGCTAGCCTTGTGTCTCGCATGAGTGCCGACTTGCCGAGGGTGAGACTGTCCCTGAGCCTGCCAACTGAGAGTGCCTCCATGCGCACTGCTCTAGTCTTTGCCTTAGTTTATTTTTCGTAGAATTAAGCAGGGAAGTTGCTTAAAGAGATTTTCCCAACCATTCTGCCATCGAGTGAGTTCACTGCCCTGCTAGCTCGACGAGAGCCTGGGCAACGGGTCCATCGGGGACCAAGCCAGGCTCGAAGTGGTGTAGAATTCTCCAGAGTCTACACCTATTACCAAGAACTTAGAACAAAAACTTCAAGAACCAGACCTCTCCCCAACATGCGAGCCTTCGGACATGAAAGCTGATGAGAGCCTGCGCAGCGGGTCTACCTGGAGCCGAGCCGAGCTTGGAGTAGTGCAGAACCAAGGACTGAGAACCAGACCTCTCCCCCACAGGCGAGCCTTCAGATCTGCCAGCTAATGAGAGCCTGTGCAGCAGGTCTACTTGGGGCCAAGCCGCGCTCGGGGTAGTGCAAAACCAAGGACTAAGAACCAGACCTCTCCCCCACAGGCGAGCATTCAGACCTGCCAGCTAATGAGAGCTTGTGCACCAGGTCTACCTGGGGTCGAGCCGCGCTTGGGGTAGTGCAGAACCAAGGACCAAGAACCAGACCTCTCCCCTACAGGCGAGCCTTCGGACTTGCCAGCTAATGAGAGCTTGTGCAGCGCGTCTACCTGGGGCCGAGACGCACTCGGGGTAGTGCAGAAGTAAGGACCAAGAACCAAACCTCTCCCCCACAGGTGAGCCTTCGGAACTGCCTGCTAATGAGAGCCTGATCAGCGGGTCTACCTGGGGCCGAGTCGCGCTCGGGGTAGTGCAGAACCAAGGACCAAGAACCAGACCTCTCCCCCAATAGGCAAGCCTTCGGACCTGCCAGCTAATGAAAACCTGCGCAGCGGATCTACCAGGGGCCGAGCCGCGCTCGGGATAGTGCAGAACCAAGGACAAAGAACCAAACCTCTCCCCCACAGGCAAGCCTTTGGACCTTCCAGCTAATGATATCCTGCGTAGCGGTTCTACCTGGGGCCGAGCCGCGCTCGGGGAAGTGCAGAACAAAGGACCAAGCAATAGACCTCTACCCCACAGGCGAGCCTTCGGACCTGCCAGCTAATGAGAGCCTGTGCAGTGGGTCTACCTGGGGCCGAGCCGCGCTCGGGGTAGTGCAGAACCAAGGACCAAGAACCAGACCTCTCCCATACAGGCGAGCCTTCGGACCTGCTAGCTAATGAGAGCCTGTGCAACAGGTCTACCTGGGGCTGAGCCGCGCTCGGGGTAGTTCAGAACCAAGGACCAAGAACCAGACCTCTCCCCCACAGGCGAACCTTCGGACCTGCCATCTAATGAGAGCCTGCGCAACGGGTCTACTTGGGGCCGAGCCGCGCTCGGGGTAGTGCAGAACCATCTTCCTGCCGTTAGAATTTCATAGTAGATAAAGACAAGAAGTAATTTGAGAAATATATTATAATGAACTTGATTTGAGTATACAACTTTAGTCCTTCCTTCTCATGGGTAGAAGTGCTTCAAGTCATCGCCACTCTAGGTGTGGCTCATGGTCCTACCCTCCAGATCCTGGAGGTGGTAACTTCCTGTTCTCAGGACCCTCTGAACAATATAAGGCCCTTCCCAATTTGGGTTGTGCTTGACCACGGGGGCGGACCTCCCCGCAGCATCAACTTTCTTTAGCACCAGATCTCCTTCCGCAAATTGTTTTATCCTGATATGCTTGTCGAAGTATCTTGCCATCCGTCATTTGACCTCTTCCTGCCTAATGGCTACTACGTCGCGTAGCTCTTCTACCATGTCCAGTGAGAGGCATAAGACTCCTTCATTTTCCAGCCTCCAAGACTCGTCTCCATCACCTGCAGCCACAACTCGTGCGGATCGGACCTCAAATTCCACAGGCAGGACCGCCTCATGCCCATGGGAAAGTTTGAAGGGGGTCTCGCCATTGGCTGTGTTCGGGGTTGTCCGCAAGGCCCACAAAACTGAGGGGAGTTGTTCCACCCAACTTCCCCTCAAGTTCTCCACCTTTTTCTTCAGCAAGTTCACGATAATTTTGTTAGCCGCCTCCACCTGCCGTTGCTCCTGGGGTGGTTGACGGAGGCAAACCTGAGGTCGATGCCCAGCTGAGTGCAGAAACTTATAAACTCCTCACTTGCAAATTGAGAACCATTGTTCGTGACAATGGCCTGAGGTAGCCCGTGCCTGCAGATGATTTCCCCCCAAACAAAGTTCCTGATGACTTGGGAGGTTACTTTGGCCAGCACCTTAACCTCCAGACACTTAGATAAGTAGTCGATCATAACCAGGAGGAACCTCCTTTTCCCACTAGTCAGAGGGAAAGGCCGGACTAAATCCATCCCCCAGATAGTGAACGGACACGGTGTCATGATGTTTCGGAGCCTTTGAGATGCAAGGAGCTGGAGGGGGCATAGAGCTGGCATTTTTGGAACCTCCTCGCAAACTACGCAGCATCCTTCCTTATGGTAGGCCAGAAGTACCCCTGCCTGACCACCCTTGGCTCCAACGTCCTACCTCCGGAATGTCTTCGACATTCCCCAGAGTGCACCTCCTCCAGAATTCTTTGGGTCTCTTCTTCTGTCACGCATCGTTCTAGAAGACACGAAAGTATCTTCCGATGTAAGGTCCCTTCATGCATGAGATAGTGGGCCTCCTTATGTCGAAAGCTCTTTGCCTCCTTGATCCCCTCAGGGAGGTTTCCTGTGACGAAGAAGGTCACGAAGGGATCCACCCATGAGGATCTCCGATCTACTTCCATGAGCTCCCCTTCCTCGATCGCTAGATGGAATAGATCAGTCAAGGTTCCCCCTCCCCGAGATCCAAACTTAGCCAGCCGATCGGCAGTTGTACTCTCTTGTCTGGTAACGTGTTGGATGGAGAACGTCCGAAACCCCCCGATGATTGCCCTCACCTTGGACAAGTACTTCACAAGGGTGGGTTCCGGAGCTTCGAACTCTCCTCGAATCTGCGATGCCACCACCAATGAGTCTGTAAAATCCTCCACATCCTGGATCTCCGGCTCCTTTGCCAAACGAAGGCCGGCTATCATAGCCTCGTACTCCGCCTGGTTGTTAGTTGCTGGAAAGTGCAAGTGAAAGATATGGTACCTAAACACCTAGAGGGGGGGGGGGTGAATAGGTGACCTAAACCTTTTTAAAACTTTGTTGGCAGCACAACAGTTATTCCACAGAATTCTACAGCTAACAGCAATTACAGTTAATTCTCAGCACAGCACAGCACAGCAGACACACTAATTTATAGTGGTTCCCCAATCTTTGGGTACATCCACTTTCCCCCTTCGCCTATCTAGCAGTGTACTAGATTCGGCCAACCTTCTCCACTATCTCAGAACCCAACTAGGTTCCTTCACCTCAGGCCCAAAGCCTTACACTCAGCCACAAAGGCCTACACTCAGCCACCCAGGCCTACACTCAGCCAATTAAGGCCTACACTCAGAGTTCTTCAACTCCTACACTCAGGCAACCAAGCCCTACCCTCAGCCTTTATAATATAGGCTTACAATTCTCTCAGATCCAATGGATCCTACAAGTTAAAATAGAAATACAATAGCTAACTCTACAACTCAGAAAATAAGAGAGAAGTTGAGAGTTTCTTGAAGAGTTCTTGGAAGAACTCAGTTAGATCCAAACTGACTTAGCTTCCTTCAAAGCTTCTTGAGTTAGAACTGAATTAGTCTGAATCTTCTGCAGTTGATTCTTGACCTCTGCTTCTTGAGATCCAGATGATTCTGAATCCTTCTTCTCAGCCTTAGTTCCAAAGACTGAATTCTTGATTGGAGCTCTCTCTCTCTCCAACTTCTTAGATCTGCAGTTGGACTGCCAGATCTTCTTGTGTTGATCCTCTGTGTATCACTTTTCTGATGATCTGATCAACCATTTCAATTATTCTCACTACTTGTAATAACAACAATCAATCAGTTTTTGTAAACTATGGGTGCCTATTTATAGGCTTCCTTCATGGTAACCGGCTGGTCCGGTTCATAACAGACTTCTGATTTCTCTGACAGTTGCTGTAGACCGGCTGGATCGGCAGCTGTCATGTCAACCAGTCACTTCTTGAAATTCTCTAACTGTCAGATAGTGTCGAGACTTTCTGTTCTTAAGTGTCGACACTTATAGACTAAGTGTCGACACATGCTGTGTAAGTGTCGACACAAGTCTACAAGGTGTCGACACAATTCCTTGTATGTCTCGACACTGATTCTTCTGCATGTGTCGACACTGAAATTGAGTGTCGACACAAGTACTTGTTCTTCATTCTTTAACTGTATTCTTCTAAGTGTCGACACATCTTCTTTGTGTCGACACATCTTCATGTGTTGAAACTGTCAAGTGTCGACACTACTTCTTGGTGTCGACACAAGTCTTCAATTTTGTTTCCTCAGCTGAGTGTCGATACATTCCCTTAGTGTCGACACTTGTACTTAGAATATTTTGTAAACTTTTCTGTTCTTTGCTAAGTGTCGACACATCTCCTTGTGTCGACACTTTCTTCAAGTGTAGAGTCTTCAACTAAGTGTCGACACATTGTGCTGGGTGTCGACACTTTCTTCAAGTGTTGACTCTTCTGGTTGTGTGTCGACACATTGTGCTGAGTGTCGACACATACTTCAAGTGTTGACTCCTTTGAGTGTGTGTCGACACATTGTGCTGAGTGTCGACACATTCTTCATATGTTGACTCTGCTGTTTGAGTGTCGACACATTGTGTTGAGTGTCGACACTTGTACTTAGACTCTGCAGATTTTTGCTGAGTGTCGACACAACTCCAAGTGTCGACACTTTCTGGTGTAGACTCAGTTCTTCAGGGTGTCGACACTTCTGCTAAGTGTCGACACTGCTTTTCTGCATACTTCTTTACTGAGTGTCGACACAGCTCCTTGTGTCGACACTTTCTGTCTGGTGTCGACTCTTCTTCCCAGGTGTCGACACAATTACTCCAAGTGTCGACACTGCTTGTCTGGGTGTCGACACAAGCTTTCTCAAGTGTCGACACTTTCCCTCTGGGTGTCGACACATGGACTTAGAAACTTTTAGCTTCAGTCCAGTGTATACCTAACCTGCACAAGTAACTCAAACAAACATCAAATACATTATGATGTATATTATTGAGCTAGGTGAGGCTTCTTCAAATCAGGTACATTTGACCAATGTACCCAACAATCTCCCCCTATTTGGAGAAGTCATAACCCTTAGTCAATGATATACACCACTCAAAATTAAAAATTAGAGAATGATGTAAAGCAGGTATATATCAACAGAGTAAACTTAAACATGTAATAAAGCACACATGTATACTCATTCAGCATTACAGAACAAACAAGAATTAGACACATTCTACTGAACAATCATGAAATATATTTATCAAAAACTGTTCAAACATTGTGTTTAATACATTGTCAATGATTTACAAAAATGTTCAGATGTAACAGATTACAACATTTTCCAGTCTAATCTTAGTCTAATTCTGATCAGGTTCTTTTATAACTATGTCTTTCCCAGCTTGCACTTTGGCTTTTACAGCAGCAGTAGCAGCAGGCTCAGTATCAGCAATCTTCTTTCCTTTGGAGTCCTTCTTCTTTAGTTCTTCAGCCTTGATTTTCTGCCTCTCAAAATAATGATAGGGCTTAGGAAAGTACTTGCTAGGCTCCACAGCTGTAGGAGGTAGCTTTCCTAACTTAGCCTTCCTTCTATACTGGACAATGGCTTCCTGCCTGATCTCATGCTTCCTCCATTCTGCTTCTGAGAACCACTTGTTCCTCTCATGTGCATTGTCCTTGGCTGCTTTCCAGGCTGTGAGAATGATGTTCCTAGAAGTAGGGCTCCACTGTTCAAAATCTGGTTTTTGCTCAGCCAGTTCCCTGAACTTCTTCTTTGACAGCCTTGTCTCTTCTTCTTTGTCCATAGCCTCTTGCATAGCTGCTGTAATAGGTTGAGTAACCTTTTCTAAATGGACATTGTCCTTGCCCCCAGATGGGCTATACATAGTGCTCACCTCTGCATGAATCATTTCAAAATCTGGAGGTGGATAAATGACTTGAGCTACTTCTTGTGGCTCACCTCCAAAATAGGCAGGGTTCAGTCCAGATTCAGCAACTTCATTGTCATCACACAGGGGAGGATATCCAAGTGTAGCCCTGATTGAATTTGAAATCCATTTTGCATGCTCAGAACTGGCCTTGACTAACACTCTCTCCCCCTTTATGACTTCTTGGGCTACATGGTCTCTTATATCATCCTTCTGGAACCTGATTTGGCTGTCCAAGTACCTTATGCCATCCTTAAAGTAAGGTCTAAGCTTGGTAAGTTGTTCAGAAATGACCTTTTGTGAATCTTTGATTGCAGTCTTGACAGCAGCAATTTCATCTTGAAAAGCTTTATCAAATTCAGCCTTTGCAGCAGCAGTAGAAGTAGATGGTTCAGCAGGCTTATTCTTTAATTCAGTTACTATAGCATTGTGGGAGGCAGTTAAATTATCATTCATTCTTAACTGATTCTCCAGCACATAGCCTTGCTTCAGTGCTATATCATCTACTTGAGACTTTATTTTCTCTTGGTGGGTTGCCAGATAGACCACTGCATTAGCACCCTTTGTAAAACAGTCAGTCATCTCCTTTTTATTAAGATTCATTTCAAACCTTATTGACTTGATTTCCTAAGCCAGATCAGATTGTAGGGTCTTGTGCCCTTCATCAACATAAGTTTCTATAGCCTTCCTTTGTTCATCCATCTTGATTTGCAGTGCAATCAGTAGAGCACTATAATCAGTTGATGGAGCTTGTTGGACTAGGGAGTGTTGAGCAACAGTTTGTAGAGCCTTCTTGTAGCTCTGACTTCTTCTTTTGAAGACAAAGAATTGCTTCTTCTTGGCTTGTTCAGCCTCATCTTCTTCAGATTCTGAAGTACTGGCTATATTCACCCTATCCTTAGGGCTTGATGGTTTGTCATCTTGCACATCATGTGCTTTCTCACTTTCCTGCCTAATAGGCTCTTCCACAACTTCCATGTTCTCCCCCTCAGTAGCAGCACCCTTCTCTTCAGCAGCAGCAACTTTATCCATGTCAAAGTCCTCTTGATCTAAATTAAGAAATAGATCTTCCATTGTGTATTCAGCTGGAGACTGTGCAGGAGAAGTACTGAGTTCATCAACTACTTTATCAGGAACAACTTCTTGTACTACTGATGTGTCTTGGAGAACAACATCTGGTAGTGGATTTGCTTGCTGAGTTTGCGGATGGACATCAGACAAATCAGAATCTATTATAGAAAAATCTAAAGTGTTGAGGTCAGAAAGTACCTCTTGGATAATGAGTGTAGCTTGCTCACTCTCCAGTGTAGAGGGTTGTTCTACAGCTGGAGGCTCCCCCTGGCTTGGATCCTTTTGCATGGGGCTAGCTGTAGGCAGCTCCCCCTGGATTTCAGCTGGCTCTTGAGGAGCAGGTGACTTCTCTGCAGCCACATTCTCATGACTATCAGGAGTGAAAACAACATGTTCTTCACTACCTGAACTGCTGGAGGACTCCTGAGTCACAGCAGCTATCTTCCTCTTCTTCTTTGGAGGGGAATCCTTCTTAGAAATGTGCTTCTCTGGGGTAGAAACTTCCTGAGATAGTACTCTTTCCCACCTGGAAAATATCCTTTGGTCCATCCTTCTCATGTGATTGATTTTAGTAGCAGCAGCATTACTCATTACCTCTGGTATTGTACCAGCCAGGTAGAGACTTAATATTCTGCCCAGATTGGGCTTCTTCAGACTCTCCTTAATTTTGTCAAACACAACCATTGACCAGTCTGTTTTTAGGTTGAAGATGATTCTGGTCATAACACTGAACATGGAGGCTGACACCCTGTCATGTCCTCCAGTCTTACTGAGTATTACTTTACCCACAATTTCTGACATGAATTTTCCTTGAGTATTCATGCCTCTCCTGTTGAATACTGATCCTATCTTTAGCTTAGGATCTAGTCCACACCAGGTAAGTGCTTCCCTGGTCTTAGATGTTGTCACTTCCTCTTCTTCCTGAACTTTAGGTAGCTGAAGTACCTTTTTCAGAGATTTGGGTGTAATCTTGACCTTGGTTCCATGCACCCTTGATTTGATTCTGTAGCCTGAGTCATCTACAGACGCTCCCGTTAGGAATTCAAGAACTTCCTTCTTCCATATTTTAGTTGGTTCAGAAACCAAGTACTCCAATCCTGAATCGGTGACTAGGGTTACCACCGATTTTATTTCTTGATCGCCATCATCGAACGCGCCACGAACCAATTCATAGCCTTCGTTAACGTTCTCTTCCAGCTTGGGAGCCATTAGGGTTTGGAGAATTAGTCTTTAGAAGAGAGAAATGTCGACACAGTAGTTTGGTCTCGAAACTCTGAAAGCGTGTCGACAAACAAAGACAGAACCCTATTTATACCTTTCTAGTTTGAAGACGAACAGGCGGGATGGATTACTAATGATGTGTCGACACTGGCAATAAGTATCGACACTGACTTATAATGTCTCGACACTTATGTGTCGACATAAGTTTAGTCAACAGATTTTATGTGTCGACACATGGTTATGTGTCGACACCACACTACTCGACATGTAGTCGAGATGTTACTTTGAAAATTCTGAGTAAAACTTAAGTGTCGACACATTATTGAATGTGTCGACACCAACTCGTCATGTGTCGACACTAACATTCTGAAGTGTCGACACCTACTCGACATGTGTCGACACTAACATTCTGAAGTGTCGACACCAACTTCCTAGATGTGTCGACACCATTTTCCTGAAGTGTCGACACTTACTATTCTGTGTCGACATAGACTTGTCTATGTGTCGACACCTTTTTACTTAGCCAATTTTTAGTTCTGCAAACTTAATCTAAGTTTATCATACCTAGTTTAATTTTGAACCTATTGAACTTAGCTTCTTCTAAGGGCTTAGTAAACATGTCAGCTATCTGATTATCAGTTTTAACATATTCAAGTGCAATATCATTTCTTTCTACATGCTCCCTAAGAAAGTGATATTTAATCTCAATATGTTTAGTTCTACTATGTGATACAGGATTATTAGCTATTGAAATAGCACTTGTAGAATCACAGAAAAGTGGAGTTCTACTTACCTGAAATCCATAGTCTTCTAGCTGATGTTGAATCCATAGAAGTTGAGCACAGCAACTTCCTGCAGCTACATATTCTGACTCAGCTGTGGAGATAGCCACACTAGTCTGCTTTTTGCTGATCCATGAAATTATTCTTCCACCTAGGAATTGACAGGATCCAGTAGTGCTCTTTCTATCTTCTTTGCATCCTGCAAAGTCTGCATCTGAATAGCCTGTTAGATCAAAATCTCCATTCCTAGGGTACCAGAGGCCTAGATAAGGTGTGCCCTTTAGATATCTCAAGATTCTCTTGACTGCAGTCAAGTGAGACTCTTTAGGGCAGGCTTGATACCTGGCACAAACACATGTAGCATACATAATGTCAGGCCTACTTGCAGTCTAGTATAGTAGGGAGCCAACTATCCCTCTATACAAGGTTTCATCTACAGGTTTCCCTGCATCATCCTTGCTCAGAGACATACTTGACCCCATAGGAGTCTTCATGGTACTGGATGAATCCATACCATACTTCCTTATGAGTTCTAGGGTGAATTTAGACTGACATATGGATAGACCACTTCCAGTCTGTTTAACTTGGAGACCCAAGAAAAACTTCAGTTCACCCATACTACTCATCTCAAATTGACTTTGCATAAGCTTTGCAAACTTTTTGCAAAGGCTACTTTCAGTAGACCCAAATATAATGTCATCTACATATATTTGGACAAGTATGACTTTGCCTCTAGATTCCCTAAGGAATAGTGTCTTATCTATTTTCCCCCTTGAGAACTTGTTCTCAATGAGGAAACTAGATAGGGTTTCATACCAAGCTCTAGGTGCTTGTTTTAACCCATATAATGCCTTCCTAAGTCTATAGACATAATGAGGTAGAGTTGGATCAACAAAACCTGCAGGCTGCTCCACATAGACTTCTTCTTTCAAATTACCATTTAGGAATGCTGACTTCACATCCATTTGGTATACCTTGAATCCTTGATAGGTTGCATAGGCCAAGAACATCCTTATGGCTTCCAGTCTGGCTACTGGAGCAAAGGTTTGATCAAAATCAATACCTTCTTCTTGCCTATATCCTTTTGCAACCAGTCTTGCTTTATTCTTAATGATAACTCCTTGTTCATCTAACTTATTCCTATAGATCCACTTTGTTCCTATCACATTGTGATCTTTAGGTTTAGGAACCAGGTCCCAAACCTTGCACGTTTTGAACTGATTAAGCTCTTCCTGCATTGCTTCAGTCCACTGTGGATCTTGTATAGCTTCTTCAAATTTCTTTGGTTCTATTTGAGACAGAAAACTTGAATATACTACAGCATTCTGATTTCTGCTCCTTGTCTGAACACCTTGTCTTGGATCTCCAATAATCAGCTCTACTGGATGATCTCTTAGATGCCTGTTGGCTGGAGGCATCCTTACTTCTGGTTGAACTTCTTCAGCATCTTCATCAAGCTGAGTTCCTTGTACTTCTTCATCTCCTGGTACATGTAGTTCTCCCCCTGGACTTAAGCCATTTTCTTCTACTTGCTGTCTTGCCGCAGGTACATCTTCTATGGTTAGCTTGTCCATCTTCTTAGTAAGACCTGTGGGGCTGCATACATTGCTAGACAACTCATTGTTAATTAGTTTTGTCTCATCAAAAACTACATGCACAGACTCCTCTACAACTTGTGTAGTCAAGTTGTAGACTCTATAAGCCTTACTATTATTGCTGTACCCAACAAACACTCCCTCTTGGGACTTGGCAGCAAACTTAGTTAGGTAAGACTTTCCATTGTTAAGTATGAAGCATTTGCAACCAAAAATCCTGAAATAGGATAGATTTGGTTTCCTGCCTTTCACAACTTCATAGGGGGTCTTGTTTAACCTTTTAGTGATGGTAGCCCTATTTATCACATGGCATGCAGTGTTAACTGCTTCAGCCCAGAAATACTCTGGCAGTGATGAATCACTTAATAGGGATCTACCAGCCTCTATCAAGGTCCTATTTTTCCTTTCAGCAATGCCATTTTGCTGAGGTGTTCTAGGTGAAGAGAATTCTTGAAATATCCCATAGTCTTCACACAGCTTTGTCATGCTTTCAGACTGAAACTCAGTACCATGGTCACTTCTAATTTTGACCACTGTACAGTTCAATTCATTCTGAATTTGCTTAACAAAGCTATAGAAGACACTAGGTGTTTCAGATTTCTGCCTTAAGAAGAACACCCAGGAAAACCTTGAGTAGTCATCAACAACTACAAAGGTATAGACCTTCCTACCTAAGCTGTGAACTGGCATTGGACCAAATAGATCCATATGCAAGAGGTATAAACACCTCACAGCATCTTTGTTGTCTAAGCTTCTAAAGGTGGATTTAGTCTGCTTGCCCTTTTGACAAGCTGAGCAAATGCCATCTTTGACACACTTAACTTGAGGACCATTCCTCACTAACTCTTTACTAAAGAGTTTGCTAATAGTCTTGTAGTTAAGATGAGCTAGCCTCTTGTGCCACTTGACACAATGAGAGACTGTCTCATCAGCTATAAGACAAACAGGAGAACCATTGTTCTCAATCATAATGTCTAAGCAGTAGACATTCCTCTTTCTATATCCTGTCAAAATGATCTCTTGATCACTTGACCTCTTGATATGACAACCATTTTTAACAAATGAGATGTCATACCCTACATCACTTAACTGACTTATACTAATGAGGTTGTGTTTCAACCCTTTAACATAAGCCACTTGAGTAATGGTAACAAGGTTTGAAGAGATGTTACCAAACCCTTTGATGATTCCTTTTTCAGAACCACCAAAGGTCACTTTAGGACCATTTTTGATTGGAATGTAGTCCTTCAGTAGTCCCCTTGTTCCAGTCATATGTCTGGAACATCCACTATCCAAGTACCATGTTGGGGTATGGCCACTTGGATTCACCTGCAAAACAAATTAATGAACCTTAGAACCCAAAGTAAACTTGGGTCCTTGGTGATTGTTAGTTTGCAACTTGACATAGCTACCTGCTGGCTTTCCACCAGGTAACTTGCTACTCAACTTGGCACTTGCATTGTGCCAACAATCCAAGGCAAAGTGGCCAATCTTGCCACAACACCAGCATTCAAACTTGTTGTACCTTTGCTTAGGTACAGACCTGGCTGTCTTGACTACAGCAAGCTTATTGAATGTTGGGGCTTTGCCCTTGGACTTGGACTGATCCTGAACAGTCCTAGCTGGTTTAATAAAACCCAATCCAGCCTTTCCTTTATGATGAACAAATTCATCAATCAAGGGTAGCACTGATTTAGGTTTTGAAAACCTAGCAACTAGCTCTCTTTCCTTCTGGAGATTGATCTCCAGTAACTTAATTTGATCATTTTTATAAGTGATAGTTCCCATCTGAATCACAGTAATGTGTTTCAGCCTGGCTACCTCATTGAGCTTTTGATCAAATACCTTCTCAAAGTCTGTTGCAGCTGCCTTTAGATCAGCAATTTCCTTTGCCTGACTTTTGGCAAGGGACTTGCTTTTCTTATAGGCTTGCAACAGTACTTTATATTCATCTAAGAGCTGATGAATATCTCCCTCAGATTCAGAAACACTTCCATCACTTGATGAAGATGAATCTGACTCTGAACTAGAACTGAAATCTGAACTTTGAGTTGGACTTTGTACCTGACTAGGTCCTGGCTGCTCCAGGATTTTGGTATTTTCAGTCAATGCCATCAGTCCTTGGCACTGACACTCTTCTTGTTCATAGATTGATTCCATGATCTGCATAAACTCCTCTTCTTCTTCAGCAAATAGCCCTATATAGGCTTCAGCATCTGTCTCAGTGTCTGAAGAAGAAATGTCTGAAAGAGTCTTCTCATTCTTTGCAACAAAGGACTTCTCCTTCTTTCCTTTGAAGTGAGTCTTCTTCTTGTCACTGGATTCTTTTCTTCTTTCAGGACAATATGCAATAACATGACCATGTCTATTGCAGCAGTAACACAATATTCTAGACCCAGTTGCCTTGCTAGTCTTTGTCTTTTTCTTGTCCTTCTTTGAAGGCTTCTTCTCCTGATACTGAACTTCTTTCCCTTTGGAAAATGAAGGTCTGGACCTCCACTGTTTCTTCTTCAGGAATTTCTGAAAATGTCTGGTGAATGCAGCAAAGTCTTCATCACTTTCACTGCTTGTAGACTTTGTGCTAACAGATTCATCAGATTCTGATTCAACTACCTCTGGAGGAGGAGTTGATGACTTAGTCCTGCCCTTTCTAGGTACTTCTGACTTGAAGGCAACAGTCCTTTCCCTGTGCTCAGTCCTTGTTGATTTTTCCTCCTCTTTTCTCACAGACAGCTGCATCTCATAAGACAGCAACTTGCCAAACAATGTGGGAGGAGGAATTTCTCCCAACTTTGCCATTTCTCTGATGGCACAGATCTTAGTGTCCCAATCTTTGGTTAGGGACCTCAAGAACTTATCATTCAATTCATAGTTAGTGAACTCTCTTCCATAGGACATGAGTTCATTAACAATTCTATAGAACTTCTTGTAGCATTCAGTGATGCTATCTCCTCTTCCTTGCCTAAAGCTCTCATACTCTTGATTAAGCAAGGACTTTCTATCTTGCCTAACTTCTTCAGAACCTTCCATATAGACAATGAGGGTATCCCACATTTCTTTTGCTGTTTTACAGTGAATTAGGTTCTGAAAAGTTGCATCATCAATGGCACTTACTATAATGTTTTGTGCTCTTTTGTCCATAGTGGCTAGGACAATTTCATCCTTGGTCATCTCAGAGAAATCCTTTGGAGTCCTCTGATTTGCATCCAATACTGAGATCTTCATGGGCACATATGGCCCCTCTTTGACTGTGATGTAGATTCTAGGGTCAGAGGCTTCCATGAACAGCCTTACCCTCTCTTTCCAGATTCCAAAAATCTCTTTTCTGCATATGGGTAACTTCATGGAACCCAACTCTTTGTGATTCTCATAAGAACCCATGTTTCTTGAAGTTCTTGAATTTCTTGAATCTGTTTTCTGACTTAGACTGTTTCTGCCAAACAGGATCTCCTTAGACTGTTAGTCCTTGTTTTGAGGAACCTGGCTCTGATACCACTTGAAATATATGGTACCTAAACACCTAGAGGGGGGGGGGTGAATAGGTGACCTAAACCTTTTTAAAACTTTGTTGGCAGCACAACAGTTATTCCACAGAATTCTACAGCTAACAGCAATTACAGTTAATTCTTAGCACAGCACAGCACAGCAGACACACTAATTTATAGTGGTTCCCCAATCTTTGGGTACATCCACTTTCCCCCTTCGCCTATCTAGCAGTGTACTAGATTCGGCCAACCTTCTCCACTATCTCAGAACCCAACTAGGTTCCTTCACCTCAGGCCCAAAGCCTTACACTCAGCCACAAAGGCCTACACTCAGCCACCCAGGCCTACACTCAGCCAATTAAGGCCTACACTCAGAGTTCTTCAACTACTACACTCAGGCAACCAAGCCCTACCCTCAGCCTTTATAATATAGGCTTACAATTCTCTCAGATCCAATGGATCCTACAAGTTAAAATAGAAATACAATAGCTAACTCTACAACTCAGAAAATAAGAGAGAAGTTGAGAGTTTCTTGAAGAGTTCTTGGAAGAACTCAGTTAGATCCAAACTGACTTAGCTTCCTTCAAAGCTTCTTGAGTTAGAACTGAATTAGTCTGAATCTTCTGCAGTTGATCCTTGACCTCTGCTTCTTGAGATCCAGATGATTCTGAATCCTTCTTCTCAGCCTTAGTTCCAAAGACTGAATTCTTGATTGGAGCTCTCTCTCTCCAACTTCTTAGATCTGCAGTTGGACTGCCAGATCTTCTTGTGTTGATCCTCTGTGTATCACTTTTCTGATGATCTGATCAAACACTTCAATTATTCTCACTACTTGTAATAACAACAATCAATCAGTTTCTGTAAACTATGGGTGCCTATTTATAGGCTTCCTTCATGGTAACCGGCTGGTCCGGTTCATAACAGACTTTTGATTTCTCTGACAGTTGTTGTAGACCGGCTGGATCGGCAGCTGTCATGTCAACCAGTCACTTCTTGAAATTCTCTAACTGTCAGATAGTGTCGAGACTTTCTGTTCTTAAGTGTCGACACTTATAGACTAAGTGTCGACACATGCTGTGTAAGTGTCGACACAAGTCTACAAGGTGTCGACACAATTCCTTGTATGTCTCGACACTGATTCTTCTGCATGTGTCGACACTGAAATTGAGTGTCGACACAAGTACTTGTTCTTCATTCTTTAACTGTATTCTTCTAAGTGTCGACACATCTTCTTTGTGTCGACACATCTTCATGTGTTGAAACTGTCAAGTGTCGACACTACTTCTTGGTGTCGACACAAGTCTTCAATTTTGTTTCCTCAGCTGAGTGTCGACACATTCCCTTAGTGTCGACACTTGTACTTAGAATATTTTGTAAACTTTTCTGTTCTTTGCTAAGTGTCGACACAGCTCCTTGTGTCGACACTTTCTTCAAGTGTAGAGTCTTCAACTAAGTGTCGACACATTGTGCTCGGTGTCGACACTTTCTTCAAGTGTTGACTCTTCTGGTTGTGTGTCGACACATTGTGCTGAGTGTCGACACATACTTCAAGTGTTGACTCCTTTGAGTGTGTGTCGACACATTGTGCTGAGTGTCGACACATTCTTCATATGTTGACTCTGCTGTTTGAGTGTCGACACATTGTGTTGAGTGTCGACACTTGTACTTAGACTCTGCAGATTTTTGCTGAGTGTCGACACAACTCCAAGTGTCGACACTTTCTGGTGTAGACTCAGTTCTTCAGGGTGTCGACACTTCTGCTAAGTGTCGACACTGCTTTTCTGCATACTTCTTTACTGAGTGTCGACACAGCTCCTTCTGTCGACACTTTCTGTCTGGTGTCGACTCTTCTTCCCAGGTGTCGACACAATTACTCCAAGTGTCGACACTGCTTGTCTGGGTGTCGACACAAGCTTTCTCAAGTGTCGACACTTTCCCTCTGGGTGTCGACACATGGACTTAGAAACTTTTAGCTTCAGTACAGTGTATACCTAACCTGCACAAGTAACTCAAACAAACATCAAATACATTATGATGTATATTATTGAGCTAGGTGAGGCTTCTTCAAATCAGGTACATTTGACCAATGTACCCAACAGCAAGAGCACCGCCTGCTCTATGGTGACCCCTTGAGGACTTGTCAATACCACCCCTGCTCTGAGGGAGTGCTTTTTCGAGGCTCCATCAACCGTCATCTTCCATGCCTCCTGCGGCCGCGACTCCTTGGACCCGACCTCCAAAACGTAATCTGTCAAGAAGTCGGCCACCACTTGTGCCTTGATGGAGAGCCTCGGTACGAACGAGATATCGAACACACTCAACTCGATAGACCACTTGGCCAGCCTACCCGAGTGCTCCACTCCATCAAAAATCTTACGGAGGGGATGGTCTGTCACCACCCTGATCGAATGTGCTTGGAAATATGGTCGGAGCTTCCTGGCCAAAATGATCAAGGCATACGCCAGCTTTTCCAAGATAGGGTAGCGAAGCTCCGCCTTCTTTAGGATCCTGCTAACATAGTATCTTGGTAACTGCTTCCTACCCTCTTCCCTAACCAGAATAGAGCTCACCGCCTCTACTCCCACTCTGAGATACAAAGCCATATCCTCCCCTTCCTTCGGGCTTTGAAGCAGAGGAGCCAGGGAGAGCTGCCTCTTTAGCCATTGGAAAGCTTCTTCACATTCGACAGTCCACTCGAACCTTTGGTTACCCCGTAGCACTTTGAATAAAGATGAGCATTTCTCTCCCGACCTGGAGAGGAATGTACTTAGGACGGCCAGCTTGCCTGTTAAGCGTTGGACGTCCTTAGCATTACATGGTGACTCTAGCTCTAGGATGGCTTTTACCTTATCTGGGTTAGGTTCCACGTTCATCGGGGTCAGGACATGCCCAAGGAACTTCCCACGGCTCGCCCCAAAAATGCACTTTAAGGGCTTTAGCCTCATCTTGAACTTTCGCAAGGTGGCAAATGTCTCCTCCAGATCCGGAAGATATGAGTCCACACCCTTATTTTTAACCATAAGGTCATCAACATAGACATCCAGGTTCCTCCCCCTTTGGCCTTGGAAAACTCAGTCCATCATGCGTTGGTATGTAGCCCCTGCTTTTTTCAACGCAAAGGGAATCATTTTATAGCTGAATGTAAAAACCAAACAAAAAACAAACCAAAATGGTTTTAACTGAAACTTTATTATCCGAAAAAGGTATCTATTACAAAGGTATGACCTCCCTTATATAGATTGGAGGAGAGAAGAGAGAATACAAATAAGAGATGTGAGACTATAAATTTACATGACACAAGAGGACTATACAGACACAAACCGCACAAGCCGCGCGGTTAGGCAGAAGGGCTAACCGCTCGGCTACTACCAGAGAGAGAGAGAGAGATCGCCAAGGGAGACCACTAGACCGCCCGGTCTCCAAGTCGCCAGAGACAACCCGCTAGACCGCTTGGACCTCAGACAGTAACACACAACAACCAAACCAATGAAGGGTAACTGCCAAACCGTGCGGTCATCAACCCGCCAAGCCAGACCGCCAGACCGCCCGGTCACTAACTTCAACACTCCCCCTCAAGCTGGAGCATATATATCGATCATGCCCAGCTTGTCACAAATATGAAGAAACGAGGTAGATACTGGCTTGGTGAAGATGTCAGCCAGCTCTTTATCAGAAGTGACGAAAGGAGTGTAAATTTGTTCTTTCAAAATCTCTTCACGAATGAAATGACAGTCGACCTCAATGTGCTTGGTTCTTTCATGAAAGACTGGATTTTTGGAGTGTATATGGTAGCCTTGTTGTCACAAAACATAGGTAGAGGATGGTTGTACACCTCTCCTAAATCCAGCATGAGAGCCCGTAGCCATTTTAAATCACAAGTGGTCGATGTCATACTCCGATACTCTGCTTCAGCACTAGACCTGGAAACAACAGACTGCTTCTTGCTCTTACAGCTTACCAGATTTCCCCCAATAAAGGTGCATAAACCGGAGGTAGACTTGCGATCCCCTTTGTCATCTGCGTAACTCGCATCTGAGTATGCTTCAACCCTTAGATGACCATTCTTCTGAAAGAGTAATCCTTTCTCAGGCTTTGCTTTGACATACTCCAAGATCCTCAAGGCGGACTGTAGATGGCACTCCCTAGGAGCTTGCATGAATTGACTCACCTATCCCACAGCATAGGAAATGTCGGGCCTGGTCACTGTGAGATATATGAGCTTACCAACTAGATGCCTGTACCGCGTAGTATCTGAAAGAAGGGGCGAATCATCCGTCCAGGTTTTGTCTTCTCCAATTGCCATGGGGCATCGGCCAGGTTTGGCTCCAGTCAATCCTGCTTCTTTTAAAAGATCTAGAGCATACTTACACTGGGACAGGACTAAGGAGTTGGGCTTCCGAGAGATTTCAATCCCCAAAAAGTACTTCGGAGAGCTCATATCTTTCGTGACCAGATGTTGATGAAGATGCCGCTTTGTCAAGGCTACCCCTTCCTTATCATCGCCAATGAGAAGAATATCATCGACGTACACATCAAGAACCACCAGGCCCGAGGAGGTTTTGCGAATAAATAGCGAGTGATCGGCAGAGCTGCGCACAAAACCAACGGCCGCCACGATGCTGCTGAACTTGTCAAACCAAGCTCGAGGGCTCTGCTTGAGGCCATAGATTGCCTTCTTCAACCGGCATACTCGGGTCTCCCCCTGAGCAACATACCCAGGAGGATGCTCCATATAGACGGCCTCCTGAAGATCACCATAAAGGAAGGCATTCTTGACATCCAGCTGCTAAATCAGCCAGTCTCGATTGACCGCCACAGAGAGAAGGACGCGGATGGTGCTGAGACGAGCCACGGGAGAGAAAGTGTCAAAGTAATCAACTCCATATGTCTGAGTAAAGCCCTTAGCAACAAGGCGAGCTTTATAACGGTCCACCGTGCCGTCGGGGCCAAAGTTGACCACAAAGACCCAGCGACAGCCAACAACATCAGTATCGAAGGGAGGAGGAACAATAGTCCAGGTACCCCGCTCCGTGAGGGTCGTCATTTCCTCATCCATGGCCAGCTTCCAGTGGGGAATAACAAGGGCCTCCTGATAGGAATGAGGTGTGGCAGTGGCAGAGATAGCCAACACAAAGGCCCTGCGAGAAGGGGTAAGACGATCATATGAAACAACAGCAGCAAGGGGGTGTAGGGTACATGTCCGCACCCCTTTGCGAAGAGCTACAGGGAGATCCAGGTCGGCGGCTCCCTCGGCATCCGGAGCATCCGTGGCAGAGAGAGCTGGCCCGGGAGAAGAGAGCAACGGCGGCGGAGAGGATGGGGATGGTGATGGAGAAGTGGGAGAGAGAGGCAGAGAGAGAGGATGGGACGGAAATGGCGGAGGGGTGGATATCTCGGTAGGAGACGAGGGAACGAAGGGAATAGCAGGAGAATCAAAAGCTGGGGGAAGAGGAGAGCTAGCTGGGGAAAGAGAGGAGGAGTCAGCCGATAAGTAGGAGGCATTCTCGAAGAAGGTAACGTCGGCGGAGACGAACTGCTGACGACGAACAGGGTTAAAGCAACAGTAGCCTTTCTGAGTGGTGGAGTACCCCAGAAAGACACATTTGGTGGAGCGAGGGGATAGCTTATCATGGGTGGCAGATGGGGCATGCACAAATGCAGTGCATCCAAAGATTCGGAGAGGGAGAGGAAAAGGCTCCATGCCCGGATACAGAATGGAGAATGGGGTTTTCCCGTGGAGAACCGATGTAGGCTTCTACCGCGGACACAATATGGGTTACGGGAAATAAAGCGGACGCCACTCAAATTCCATAATCACTCTCACACTAGCATAAACTGCGGCGCACTCGCAAACGAATTATCACAGTTCACCAACGTACGGTAGCTACTCCGCGGGAGGGTCAAACGAACGGCTATAGGCCGACGTTCTCCCAGCTAAAAGGACCAATATTGGGTCCGAACGAGTGACTGTTGTACCAAAGAGATCTACCCAAAGTGTGATCAAAAATGGTAGATCTCTCCCAACAAAAATGCGGGGCTCACCAAACCCTTTCGGAAATATCGCGATTAAGATTGATGCAAATCCAAAAGGAAAACCACGAAGAATCTAACGATTCAAATCCAACACAAAAATTATTTCCGAGCACTATAATATCAAGAGGGAATCACACGTGAGTGGAGAGGATCGTTACCCAAGTCGAAATAGATGATTCCGACTACCTTTGAAGGGTCGCTCTTCCACGGTTCTGCCGGAGTCGCGCCGGTTGGAGAGATAGATCGTCCGCCTTGGCCTCTTCACACCAAGGTCCCGTTTCCTCGTCGTAGAAGGAGGCCCTTCTCGGATAAAACTTCACGAGAGGATGGGCAGCCGGGTTCTCTTCTAAGGGGGGTGCTCGGGTGGAGAGATAGGTGGTCGGGTTCTCTTCCAAGTGGGTTGCTCGAGTGGAGGAGATAGGTGGCCGGTCGGTTTGGGATGGTGGAGGTCGTGTTGAGGATGGTGAGAGGAGGTGGAGGCTTGGAAGAGGGGTTGAAGGAGTGGGCTGGCCGAAAGTTTTAGAGAGAGAGAGAGAGTGGAGGGGGCGGCCAAGAGAGGTAGAGAGAGAGAGGAGGATTAGCAAGAATATGAAATTTAGGGTTTCTTCTCATTCAACTTTAGTTAAACAAAGCATACATGCCTATATATAGGCTTAACAATAAGTCTTCGCTATATGTAGCCCAAAATAAAAATAAAAATAACACACTAAATGGCTACATGCAGCCCTCAATAAAATATCCCAAATAAAATAGCATACTAATAATAAGATAAATTCAGCTAGATATTTGTCTTGCGCCGCGGGCGGAAATTGTAGCGCCGCTCCATACGAACACCACGGCGACGCGAGTCCTTTGTTGGATACGAAGGAGGGTCTTCCGTTAGCGTGCCGTCATCAATAATTTGGGGGTCGTCGTCAACTTGGGGGCCGTCGTCAACTTGGGGGCCGTCGTCGCCACCAATCCTCCCCCGCTTGAAAGGACTCATCACCGATGAGTTGTCTTGAAGATATCGTCGGAGAGGAACACCATCCAAGAGAGCCACTTCCGCTTCCGGGAGACAAGAGTCATCAGAGGCGGGGCGATCACGCCAGCGAATCAAGTAGCGGCGCACATCCCCATCTGCAGTGGGAAACACGTCATCCCGAAGAATCCTGTCTGGCAAAAATGCTGTCCTGGCAAACCTGGGAAAAGCATTAGGCAGCAAAGGGGAAAAATCTATATCATCAACATGTAGCGTACCTCCGTTGGAGACCGACGGAGAGAGCGAGCCCTTACCCCCCCCCCCCCCCCCTAACCCCATACCCATGAGAATCTGTAGTGGAACTAAACGGACAGGAAGATAATTCTAGTGGCGGAGCAATATATGGCGTTAAATCCAAAACATTAAAAACAGGGGAAATACCCCAATCAGTTGGCAATTCCAAAAGAAAAGCATTGTCTCCTAACCGTTGTAAAATCCGAAAAGGTCCAGCTCGTCGATCCTCTAACTTTTTTAAGGTGCCCGTAGGAAACCGTTCAGGGATGAGACGTACAATGACTAAATCGCCCACTTTCAAGGGAGACCCATTTGGCATGTCTAGGACTAACCTTAGTTTGAGAGTTAAGAAACCTTAGCGCTTCATGATCGCATAGAATGACAAACTCCTTAGGAAGTAAATAATGCTGCCAATGTTGGAGGCATCGAATGACCGCGTAAAACTCCCGATCATAATTGGAATAATTTAATTTTGGACCTGCTAGTTTCTCACTGAAATACCCCACAGGGTGGCCTTCCTGAATCAACACTCCACCAATTCCCACTCCAGACGCGTCACATGACAATTCAAAAACCTTGGTAAAATCCGGTAGTCGCAAAAGGGGGGCTTCCGACATGCGCGATTTAATTAATTGTAACGCCGTAGCAGCCGAGTTTGTCCATGTAAATTCACATTTTTTCATGCACTTGGTAATAGGGGCCATAATACTACTAAAATCCTTAATAAATCGCCGATAAAAAGTAGCGAGCCCGTGAAAACTCCTAACATCCCGAATGTTGGCGGGCTCGGGTCAATCTCTAATGGATTGTACCTTCTTGGGGTCTACGTGGATCCCCTTCGAACTCACAATATAACCGAGGAACTCAACCGATGTCACATGGAAGGTACACTTCTTAATGTTCACGAATAATTTTTCCGATCTCAGCGTGGTAAGGATGGTTCTTAAATGTGACTCATGATCAATCGTGGAGGTGCTAAATACCAAAATATCGTCAAAATATACCACGATGAATTTTCCCATATAGGGTTGGAAGACATGGGTCATCATCCTCGAAAACGTGCTCGGCGCATTGGAAAGCCCAAACAGCATAACTAACCACTCGTAGAGCCCTTCCTTAGACTTAAAGGCGGTTTTCCACTCGTCGCCTTCCCTAATTTGGATCTGATGGTAGCCACTCCTAAGATCCAATTTCGAAAAAATCGTGGCACCGGCTAACATGTCCAATAAATCTTTCAAGCGAGGGATGGGAAAGCGATACTTAATAGAGATTTTATTAATGGCTCTACCATCCACACACATCCTCCAAGAGCCGTCCTTCTTGGGGGCAAGTAAGGCGGGTACGGCACACAGACTCTTGCTGCGGCGGATAAAACCCTTTTGCAATATATCCGAGATTTGGGTTTGCAAATCTAAGTGCGCGGAGGGGTTTAGCCGATAATGTGGGAGGTTGGGCAATGAAGATCCCGGAATGAAATCAATGGCATGTTGGATTTCCCGCAACGGGGGTAACTCAGCCGGTAGCTGGTCCGGGTACACGTCCACAAACTCTTCTAAAAGTTTCCTCAACGCCGACGGCAAGTTCTCAAACGTTGCTGCATCTTCCTTAACTTATAGACATACTAAGGCATAGAGGACACCATCTAAAAAGGTAGTACGCTTCAATTCTTTCCTTCCTATCAGACTCAACGTCTTCTTCTCGACCGGGATGACCGTATTCTTAGAGGGGGCCGAAGGATCCTTTGGCGGGGCAGGTTTTAAGAGTATGGTTCTGCCATTAAATTTAAACTCGTAAGTATTGGCCCGACCAAAGTGGGTGACGTCATGATCATACAACCAAGGGCGACCCAACAAGACGTGACAAGCATCCATAAGGATGACGTCGCACCAAATCTACTCAGAATAAGCTTTGATGGTAAGGGGTACCAAGCATCGCTTCGACACTGGGAGGGACGACTTGTCTACCCATGCCACCTTATAAGGGTGAGGGTGCGGCTCGGCATCAAGAGACATTCGTCACACCGCAGTTTCAGAAATAACATTCATGCAACTACCGCTGTCAATGATCAACCTACACCATTTTTCACCACTCTTAAAATTCAACGTGAAAATGTTCATCCTATTCCAATCGTCTAACGCTCGAGGGGTCGCCATAATACACCTCATAACCATCATATGGAAGTCATCCTCCATATCACTAGGCACTCGGTCCGACTCGCTCTCTTCGCCCGCCTCGTAAGTAATGTCGTCTGTCCCACCGGTGGAATCTAACAGGGCTAATTGTCTGGGAGTAGTAGGACAATCACTAGCATAGTGCCCTTGGATCCCGCAAGCGTAGCAGGTGACATTCGTTCTGTGGACCCGACCCACCGGGACTCTCTCACCAGTGGGATTTCTATCATTCCTAGCCGTTACGACTATGGAGGTCAAATCGGGGGACTGATACTTTCCTTTAGCCTTATAGGTGGCGGTGGGAGGCGGTCCTAAAATGGACTTGCTCTTTTGGAACGAGCGAGACTTGCCCTTAAGCGTGTTGTGCTGCTCAATATCTAAGGCAGCGTTGAAAGTGGTGTGCAAGTCAGTGTGACCATAACGCAGAAGCTTTCCTTGGATGTCTGGGTTTAGTCCCGTACGGAACCTGGAGAGGGTGACCTCGGGCATCTCTTTCACGTCACACCTAACCATCATGTCCTTCAGCAAACTCATATACTCAGACACCGACCTAGTCCCTTGCTTAAGGGTAGCTAAATCATCGAACATATGTGTCCGATGGTAAGTAGGGACGTACTGTTCCGTTAGCCTAGCCTTCATTGCCTCCCAGCCTATGGGCAGCGCTCTGTTCTCGACTCTCAAATGCCGCTCCGCATTCAACCAAAATATTTTAGCGCGCCCTAGCAACTTCATTCTCGCTACTCGCACTTTATCCGCGTCGTTCAGGGTATACCACTCGAAATAACATTCGATCTCCATGATCCAGTCCTGGAAGACTTGGGGATCTCCTAAACCATCGTAGGATGGTGGCTTGACTCGGACGGCCCAAGTAAGGTCAAACTCGTACGATGCTCGTGGGGCGTTCTCATTAGGAGGGTGGGGGTAAGGGTTGTGATGTTATCCCACCCGTGGGTGAGCGGGTTGATTACGCGGTGCCCCGTGTGGTAACCCTAGTCCGTGAAGTGCCTCCCTAATGGCCGTCAACTGCTCCGTGAAATCCTAACGGAGCTCATCAATCTCTGTGAGGGGACGACCCTCACCCTGGTCATCATCCATATTAGACGACGATGGAGGATATTCCGTACCGAGCCTAGTACGCATGCAAATAGGAAGACAACAGAGTCAGACAAACCCAAGAAGGAATTAATCCCGCTTAAAGACTATAGGAAAATAAAAAAAAAATTTAATTTTTTTACAGGAAATAAAAAGAGGATTATTAAAAAATTTAGTTTGATTTTTTTGGCTGAAAAATAAGAAAACTAAGCCGCTATTGGCAAACCAAAAATAATTTTTTTTGAGATTTTTTTGTGACAACTAATGCGCAAACACAAGTGCAGGTTAACGTGCTAAAAGAGGGGAGGGTGTCAATTAGAAAATTGACAAGAACCTCCCTCTGATACCAAAATTGATGTAGGCGTCTACCGCGGACACAATATGGGTTACGGGAAATAAAGCGGACGCCACTCAAATTCCACAATCACTCTCGCACTAGCATAAACCGCGGCGGACTCGCAAACGAATTATCACAGTTCACCAACGTACGGTAGCTACTCCGCGGGAGGGTCAAACGAACGGCTATAGGCCGACGTTCTCCCAGCTAAAAGGACCAATATTGGGTCCGACCGAACAACTGCTGTACCAAAGAGATCTACCCAAAGTGCGATCAAAAAAATGGTAGATCTCTCCCAACAAAAATGCGGGGCTCGCCAAACCCTTTCGGAAATATCGCGATTAAGATTGATGCAAATCCAAAAGGAAAACCACGAAGAATCTAACGATTCAAATCCAACGCAAAAATTATTTCCGACCACTAGAATATCAAGAGGGAATCACGCGTGAGTGGAGAGGATCGTTACCCAAGTCAGAATAGATGATTCTGACTACCTTTGAAGGGTCGCTCTTCCACGGTTCCTCCGGAGTCGCGCCAGTTGGAGAGATAGATCGTCCGCCTTGGCCGCTTCACACCAAGGTCCCGTTTCCTCGCCGTAGAAAGAGGCGCTTCTCGGATAAAACTTCACGAGAGGATGGGCAGCCGGGTTCTCTTCTAAGCGGGGTGCTCGGGTGGAGAGATAGGTGGTCGGGTTCTCTTCCAAGTGGGTTGCTCGAGTGGAGGAGATAGGTGGCCGGTCGGTTTGGGATGGTGGAGGTCGGGTTGAGGATGGTGAGAGGAGGTGGAGGCTTGGAAGAGGGGTTGAAGGAGTGGGCTGGCCGAAAGTTTTAGAGTGAGAGAGAGAGAGTGGAGGGGGCGGCCAAGAGAGGTAGAGAGAGAGGATGATTAGCAAGAATAGGAAATTTAGGGTTTCTTCTCATTCAACTTTAGTTAAACAAAGCATACATGCCTATATATAGGCTTAACAATAAGTCTTGGTTATATGTAGCCCAAAATAATAAAAAAAATAACACACTAAATGGCTACATGCAGCCGTCAATACAATATCCCAAATAAAATAGTATACTAATAATAAGATAAATTCAGCTAGATATTTGTCTTGCGCCGCGGGCGGAAATTGTAGCGCCGCTCTATACGAACACCACGGCGACGCGAGTCCTTTGTTGGAGACGGAGGAGGGTCTTCCGTTAGCGTGCCGTCATCAACAATTTGGGGGCCGTCGTCAACTTGGGGGCCGTCGTCGCCACCAAGAACTGTGGATGGAATGCGATTGATGAGGTAGAAGACAAGGAGAATAGCATAGCCCCAATAAGAGCGAGGGACATGCATCTGGTTCATTAATGTGCGAGCCACATCGAGGAGGTGACGGTTTTTGCGTTCCGCCACCCCATTTTGTTGGGAGGTATAAACACAGCTAGTCTAATGAATAATGCCATGTTGCACACAAAAAGATATAAAGTCGTGACTCAGATACTCTTTAGCATTGTCGGAGCGAAAGGTTTTAATACAAACATTAAACTGAGTTTTAATTAACTGATAAAAAGAGATCCATACATCGAAAAGTTCAGAGCGATCTCGTAGGAGATACACCCAAGTACATCTATAAAAATCATCAATAAAAGTTACAAAATAAGAACTACCCCGACCAATGGTGAGGGTAGGAGCAGGTCCCCAGACATCGGAGTGGACAAGATCAAAAGGACGAGTAGAGCCCCGACCTTGCTTCGGTCGGAAGGAGGAACGGTGATGCTTGCCTAGTTGACAAGCGTTGCAGTGGAGAGGAGTACTGGAGGGAGGGAGGTGGGGCAGAAGTTGATGTAGAAGATGTGGTGGAGGATGACCGAGGCAGAGATGCCACTGGAGAAGATCCGTACAAGAAGATGAGAAGGCGGACAAGGCGGAAACGTTGTCGAGGAAGTAGAGGCCGCCGCTCTCAGTCCCAGTAGCAATCGTCCGGTGGGAGCTCGGATCCTGAAATGAACAAGAAGTCAGAGTAAATGTCACAGAACACTGAAGCTGCTTGCATAAAGAGGTAACATACAACAAATTGCGCGGAAACTTGGGCACATAGAGAGTGTCCGCTAGTCGTAGTGACGGAGTAACATGAACCACTCCTGTCCCATGAACCGGGGAGGGAGAACCGTCCGCAATGAGGACCGGGGGCAACTGATCATGTTGTTCGAGTAAAGAGAAGCACTGAGGATTTCCCGTCATGTGATTAGTTGCACCAGAGTCGATGAGCCATTTACCTTGAGTCACCATGTGGGCACTACCTGAGGATGTGACAACAGAGGCAGACGGCTTGGAAGAATCACCGGAGGGGCGAAGATGGGGATGCTTCGTCCAGCAGCGTTCGGAAGTATGTCCGGTGCGTCCATAGTGAGTGCAGAGGTAGCGAGAAGAAGCACGACCGCCGGACTGGTGACTGCGGCTACCAGAGCCACTCCGCTGAGTTTGATGAGCATAGTTGTCTGGTGGAGGAAGAGTGGGTAGAAGAGGGCGCAGAAGGAGAGAGGTGATAGCAGTGATGCGGGAAGCGGTGGCATCTAAGGTAGGAGATTCTGCCTCACCCAGAATTTCCTGGCAGATCATATCATAAGTATCAGGAAGCCGGAGCAGATAACACACAACCAGAAGTTCCTGGAAGTGCTTGTGTTGTTGAGCCAAATCCGCAGAAAAGGGGAGATTCTGAAGAATCTCATCCCCAAGAGCTTGAACCTGTTGGTAGGCAGCAGCAGGAGACAAGGTAGGACAGGCAAAGTTGTCCGCATACAAAGTATAGATGCGGGACGTCTGAGCCCCCTTGGAGTACAGAGCGGCAAGATGAAGCCAAGCGACTTTGACCGTCTCATCATGACGGATGACGGGAAGGCACTCATCGGAAAGGCTGTTAGCGAACCAAGTACGCACAAGCGCGTCACTCGCATCCCAGTCATCAAAGAGAGGTGAAGTGGTAGGAGGTGGGTCATCAACGAGATGGTGGTGTTTGCATTACGAGCGGAGTAGAAAGGTGAAAGAGACGCTCCAATCCGGGTAGTTGGAGCCGACAATCTTGGAAACGGTGCTAAGGTTCCCGGAAGGAGTAGGAGGAAGAGGCGGAGCCGGATTGGTGACAGGGGTGGTGGCAGTAGAACCATCAGAAAGAGCCATAGGAGCAGGAAAAGGGAAGCCGGGCGGTTAGAAAACAACCTGCACGGATAGGAATAAGAAAAGCTGCAGCGGTCACGAGGGCAGAAACCAGCGGCTAGAAAAGCCACGACCAAGCCGCAGACCCAAGTAGAGGGGAAGAAGTCAAACGGCTAGAGGACAGGCCGCGCGAACAGGAGCAGCGACAAAATAGGTCGCGGCGATAGGAGGCGGCGACTTAGAACAGGAAATAAAAAGGTCGCGCACACAGAGGGCAACGACAAGGAGAGGAAGAGGTAGCGCGGACAGGGTGCAAACCGGCGAGACAAGCCGCGCGGATAGGGAAGGCATAAAATCAAGAGGAGAAGATCGAGTCCTCTGATACCATGTAAAAACCGAACAAAAAACAAACTGAAATGGTTTTAACTGAAACTTTATTATCCGAAAAAGGTATCTATTACAAAGGTATGACCTCCCTTATATTTAATGGAGGAGAGAAGAGAGAATACAAATAAGAGATGTGGGACTAAAAATTTACATGACACAAGCGGACTATACAGACACAAACCGCACAAGCCGCGCGGTTAGGCAGAAGGGCTAACCGCTCGACTACTACCAGAGAGAGAGAGATTGCCATGGGAGACCGCTAGACCGCCTGGTCTCCAAGTCGCCAGAGCCAACCGCTAGACTGCTTGGACCTCAGAGAGCAACACACAGCAACCAAACCACTGAAGGGTAACTACCAAACTGTGCGGTCATCAACCCGCCAAGCCAGACCGCCCGGTCACTAACTTCAACACTGAAGCATCCCTCCCTTGTTATGAAGGAGACGTCCTTGATGTCGGGAGGGTGCATTCGGATATGGTGGTAACCTGAAAAAGCATCCAAAAAACTCATAATTGAAAAACCAACGGCTGAATCAACCAACGCGTCGATTCAATGCGGGGGGTAGCAATCCTTGGGGCATGATTTATTTAATAATGAAAAGTCAATACACATGCGCCACTTCCCTCCTCCTTTCTTTACCATTACTATGTTGGAGACCCAGCCTGGATATTGGATCTCTGTGATGAAGCCGGCCTCCAGAAGCTTCTTAACCTCCTCGCGGATTGGATCTTCCAGCTTGGTTGTGATGGTCCTCATCTTCTGGCGTATGGGCGTGTCATGGCATCCAGGTTTAGACAGTGGCAGGCCACATCCACATCGATGCCCGGCATGTCCGCCGCGCTCCAAGCGAAGATGTCGACGTTGCTCTGGTGCAAGCCCGCGGTCGCTCCTGATCCTCGGGACTCAGGCCTCCGCTGATCCGCACCTTTTGCACCTGTCCGACGCTGGTGAAGACTTCCATCTCCACCACCTCCTCCGTCAGCTCCAGCCGCGACTGCTCCCAGCCGGCCCTTGCCTCCTCTTCTTTCCCAAACTCTTCCTTCCTTCCTGCTTCCTCAACCTCCATCACCTCCCCTAGGCTCTCACTCTAATCCTGCTCAACCTCTACGCCTCTCTGGGCCTCCCTCTCAATTCCTCTTCCTTCCACTTCCACCTGCGGACCTTCTTGCGGCTCCAACCCTCCGTCCCCCTGGACCTCCTGCATATCTCTTCCCCTCTGCTCCTCCTCAATCTCCTCCCCGACAACCTCTTCAGTCTCCTCTCTCGCCTACTCTAGGCTCATCCCCTGCACTCCGACCACCTCTTCATGCGCCGCCATCTCCTTCTCCAACTCCTCCGCCTCTGCCATCCATGATATGGTGTTGACTGCCATAGCGTAGCACTGCCTAGCCACCTTCGGGTCCCCTCTGACCGTAACTTGCACCCCTCTGTTATTGAACTTGAGTCATTGGTGAAAAGAGGAGGGGACGCAGCGAAAGGTGCTGATGAGGGGGCGTCGAAAAATGGCGCTATAACTGCTCGGGGCATCCACGATCACGAACTTGCAGTTCCGTAACACGCCTCCCAACTTCACATACAGCCCTACTCCTCCTTCTACTTCCTTCCTCTCTCCCGAGAAACCGAACAACAGCCCATCCAAATCTATGACCCTCCTGGTCTCAACCTGCATTTCATCGAAGGCCTTTTTGAAGATTACATTTACGGAGCTACCGTTGTCCACTAGGGTCTTGGAGACCGTGAAGTTTTCTACCACCATCTGGAGCACCAAGGCGTCGCAGAATGGGTCTTCATAATCCGGCATATCCTCTGAAGAAACGGTAATTTTTTTCTTTCGGGGGCGGAGCCTAGGAGGTCGAGGCTACCCCCCTTCGGAACATGGTTTGCAGGCTCCCCTTATGAGCTACCTCGATCCCAACTCCTCCGTGGATCATCCTGATCCCTCCCCGGGTTCCTACATCTGCCCGGTCCTCGCATCTATCCTTTGTCTCCCCCTGCTGCACTTCCACGATCCTTACCGGCGGATCCTGCCTCCTCACCCCCCTGGCTTCTCTCATCTCTAAGAAGTCTGGGCAGGTGGCAGTTGCTTGACCCTCCACCTGATGGAAGTCACAGAAAGGCAATGCCACACTGCCCCTTCTTCCCTCTCCACCATCTCTCCTTCTAGTTTCTCCCCGAGCTCCTCTCCTTCCTCCTCTACCTCGACCGATCTCCATCACCTCTGGTTGCTGCTAGAAGCGATCCCTTGGCCCTTGCCTCCATGCCGGCTGATCGAACCTCCTCGGCTCAAGAAAGTTATCTCTTCCCTGAAAACCTCCTCCCAACTCCCGTGGGCGACCCTCCTGAGGCCTCCAACCTATCCGGTTGTTCGGCTCGTGGGCCCCCCATCCTTGATGTTGTCCCTGCTTCCCCTGACCTCAGGGTTCCTCTCTCCTTCTCTCTTATCTCTGCTCCCTCCGTCTTCCTGCTTCCGGCTCCATCACATCATCCTCCGCCAACTTGGCCAGCTTCCTTGCAAATGCCGGATTGGCCCTCTCGAAGTCTGTCTCCTTTGCCGCCCTCTACATGAGCTCCTCAAAAGAGAGGGGGACACTCTCTTCAACTCTATATTAAAGAAACCCAGCCTCAGTCCCAGAGTTAACGAGAGCATCAGCGTATACCCTGAGAGCACTTGGACTAGGAGGATCTCCTCCTAAAACCGATCCACATAATGTCCCAACGTCTCGTCCTGCTTCTGCCTCACTGCGAATAGGCACTTCGCCTCCTTCTTACTCTTCTTCAATGTTGAGAACCTCAATAGAAAACCTCGACACAGATCCTCGAAATTGTAGATCAACCTTGCCGGCAACTGGTGGAACCAGTCCCGTGCCTTCTCCTTCAATGTGATGGCAAACAGACGACACTTGAAGGCATCCGTCATCTGTCTTATCGAAATGACATCTTCAAACCACTGCACGTGATGTACAGGGTCATCCTTCCCCGAGTAGTAGGACATGTCGGGCTCCCGGAACCCCTCCGACACTAGGACCGATATGATGAGCTCACTGAATGGGCTCCCGCCTCCTGCCTGCCGAGAGGGCACGTCTCGCGGCCTCGGCTGGATGGCCCAATCTGTGAGACCGTGCCCAGGGAAGAGCTCTCGCACAGCCTCCTCCCTCTCGCCCACTTCTGCCAGAATCTCCTTCCAGGGATGATGGCCTGGGAAGAGCTCTCGTGCCGCCACGTCCCTCTCGCCAGCCTCCGCCGGGACCTCCTTCCCCGGGCGCTGTCCAGGGGCATTCTTGCCTAAAAGCGGGACCTCCTTTATCGGGACCTGAGTCGTGGCCCACTCACTTCTTACCGAGAAGGCCAAGCTGATGGTCTGCAAGACCTCTCGCCTGAAGTCCTCCAGCATCTTCCTCGTCACCTCCTCTCCCCGGGAGGGGGAACCTCCTGAACAAGATCCTTCACCTTCACCTCTTGCCATAGGACTAAACTCAAGCTTTTCTTGTATCGGCTACCTTCCACGCTCACTGCACCAGAACTATTGAAGCCAAAACTTGACTTCGACCAAAGTTCGAAAAATAGGGGCGTAGCCAACACCAACTCGTCCTAAGCTCTGACCTCCGACCGTTTGTGAAGGACTAGAAATTGACCCAAAGCCTCAACAGGGATGTCACACCGATTACCCGAAAGATCTCTGAGAGCTTCCTCTTCAAAGCCAAAAGCTGGGCTTGGAGCTCCTCAGAAAGCACAAAAACATCCTCTCAAGTCCCGGGAAAAACGTGCTTCTGAAGAACCCCTATGGTCCTATTTATAGTTTTCTGAGTTGGATCTACAAATAACCACATTGAGCTGACCTGAAATTACCAAGGTACCCCTGGTCGGGCCTACCAACAGCCAAACTCCATTGTTCTGAAGAGTTATATGCAGACCGCCAGGGGCAAAAGGGTAAAATTACCCGAGGTAGAAGAGTAAAATCCCCCTTGGGTGCAGAAATGTGAAAGCTGCCTTCTTTCTATATGGCGAGTGAGGGAGCACCCAGCGGCGAGACAAATCCTCCTGCCCGACTCGCCAACATTCTTTGCCATGAGGCCTTCTCGCCGCTATGGTCCTACTCGCGCCCCAAAGGAGAGCGTCTCGCCCACTGTAGAGGCCACTTGTCTCGCCACCTGCGAGTGGACCCCATGGTCCCACTCGCCCATCAATTCCTCTTGCCCGCTTCGACCATTCGCACTTTGAGGGCCTCTCACAAGCCCGAGGTTGTACACTAACCTTAAGTTTAACAACTTTCAAGTGATATTAGAGGGAGGTTACTCAAAAGGGATTTAACAATCTTAGTATACCTCCAAGGTTAGCTATAAGATAAAATTATGGGGTCAGGAATGAACTATAAGGAGCTCGGGGCCATGAAGATATCTATCTGCAGGAAGGAAGGATTTGGCGTCTAGAAGCAAAGGGTCAGACTGTTCATCGAAGCATCTGACCCTATAATCTATGTAACAATAGTGGAAGGTCCTTTTGTCCCCACAAAAGCTTCCACCATAGATCCAACTGTGAGAGTGCCTAAGGCATATTCAGAAATGGACAGAGATGAGGTGATTCTGTCCACCATGGACAAAAGGGCACAAAATATTATAGCCAGTGCCATTGATGACTCAACCTTCCAAAATCTTGTACACTATAAGACCTCCAAGGAAATGTGGGACACCCTTATGGTATACATGGAAGGATTTGAGAAAGTTAGAGATGATAGAAAGTCCATGCTCAATCAAGAGTATAAGGCATTCAGGCAAAGCAAGTCAGAAAAGGTTGCTGACTGTTTTGAAATGTTCTTTAGGACAGTCAATGAACTAAGAACCTATGGTAGGGTCTTTAGCAACTATGAGCTGAATGACAAGTTCCTTAGATCTCTCACTAAAGATTGGGACACCAAGATATGTACCAACACTCTTTGGAAAGTTACAGTCCTATGAAATGCAGTTGGCTGCTAGACAAGAAGAGGAGAAGAGCAGTCAATTCAAGTCCAAGGACAAGTTTGTGGCATTCAAGTCAGAAGCCCTAAGAAGAAGCTGAAGAAAGACTCCCTCACCACCAAGGAGGGAAGCAAAATCTAGCTCAAATAATTCTGAGCCAAGCTCATTAGATAACCACATGTTTGATAAAGATCTAGCTGCCTTCTCAGAGCAATTTCATAAGTTCATAAGGAAGGAGGACTGGAGGAGCAGGCCAACTTCATACTCTTATCATAGGAAGTTATCCAAGGATGACAGGTATGTCCCTAAAACTATTAAACAGATTTCTTCTAATGTCATCTATTATTGTTGCAACATAGTTGGGCATGTCATTACTGACTGCATAATCAAAAGAAAGGAAGATGATAAAAAGAATAAGAAAAAGCATCACCATCACCACAAGGGCAAGAAGAAGGAGAAGTCCTTTGTGGCTAAGAAGGAGAGAAGCTGGACAGATTCTTCCTCCTCAAAATCTGAAGATGAAGAGGAAGAAGCCTATATAAGGCTGATATTTATTACTGCTGATCCAGAAGAAGAAGAGGAATATCTTGCTGTCAGGATAGGAATCAGGACCACTCTGTCACACTCAGACAGTAACAATTAGGAGGATGAAGAAGACTATGGATGTCATTGTATGATGACAATGACTGAAGAAGAAAGAAATCAGGTGGATTCAGAATCAATCAAGGTACAACCTCTTTCCAATTCTACATCTTCCTCTGACTATGAAACCAGTCCAGATATTGGTGCATCTTCATCTTGTGATGAAGGTTGCTCAAAATCTGAGACTGATGTCAATCAATTGATTGACAAGTATGGACTACTCCTAGATGATCTAAAGAAGAGCAAAATTATTGCCCAAAGGCAAGCCAAGGAGATAGAAGTCCTAAAGTCTTATAAAACTCTTTATAACAATAAATCTATTGAGTTTTATAAGAAAAGTCATGAGGTGTCTGAACTCAAGAAAAGTCTTGAGTGTCAGACCATGCTTCTAGAAGAGAAGAAAAACATATTAGATATCTGGAACAAAAGTTCACAGAGAAATTGGGGATTGTGATTAACCCTTCTTAGTCACAGGGCAAGTTACCAAAAGCTACAACTTGCCAAGTCCCGGAGAAGTTGGGTATTAATCACATCAATCATCATTTCAAATCTGAATTCCCTGATAACAGGACAATGTTGGATCCCTAGTTTGATTTTGGCATGGTTCACTAAGTTCAGATCTTGTGACCCATCATGTATAGCCAGGGTTATAGTTGTTTCCTAGAGTCTAAACTAAGTCCTTAGTTTCAACATCACATGGATCAGCCATCATCAGACTCCCAGAGACTCAAGACTTAGAGATTTTCCAAAGACTTAGTAAAATGAGTTCGACATTCATCGAACTCAGGTCGATGATTGTCGTGCTCAGCTCGACGATCTCAGAGAAAATTCTCTGAGCTGAGCTCGACGAACTTGATTCTCAGGTCGACGATCTTTGGACTCTATCTTCAGCATTTCAAGTCCAGACTTTGTTCTCGAGACTCAGGTCGACGAACTTAGTTCTCTGCTCGACGATTTCTGGGTTCTCTACTTCAACTTATTATTCCAAAAGTTTCTCAATTTTTCTAATTCCAGAATCATCTTCAGTCGACGAATTCAAGATTCTCAGCTCGACGAACTTTGACCACTTTGGCTAGAGTTATCCGGCAGCAGTTAGTGGTCCTCAGCTCGACGAAACAGATTCTCGGGTCGATGATTTCTGGATACTTTAACACTTCACACCAGAATTTTGCATCGACACCAGAAGCAAGACTTGTGTCGACACCAACAACAATTGTGTCGATACACAGGACTTATGTCAACACACTCCAGCTTTTTGTCAACACAACAGTCATGTCGAGACAAGAAGTAATTATGTCAACACCCAGGACTTGTGTTGACACATTCCCCAGAAGTTTTGTCAACAAGTTATCAGCTCGACGAAATCAGCTCTCAGCTCGACGAACTCCATACACAGAATTGTCAATGTTTCTAATCAATGCAGTTCTACTCTCTGCTCGACGATCTTGGAACTTAGCTCGACGAACAGAAGCCATCTGGTCGACGAACACAGCTTCTCAGCTCGACGAACTGTGGACATAGCTCGATGATTTCTGTTCTCTGTTCGACAAACCCAGACATAGTTATTTCCTTCGTTCTGTCCCCTTCTTACTGTAATAATTCCAGTGTAATTAATGCTCAAACATTCTCTAAATATATTCGTTAAAAAGGAGCATTGATTATGTTCTTCTCTAGGATTATTGCTTGCCGTTTTTCCATGTGACAGTTGGGGAAATAAATCAATGCAGTTTATTCTCAAGGCCGTCAGCATTGATTGTAGAGGATTTCAAATTTGGAAAGAGAATTTCTTGATAGGAAATATAAAAGAAATTTCCTCTTCCTTCCTGGATAGTAGAGAGATACACACACAGACAAAAAAATGGACAATCAGTCTGAATCAAGGATTTCTCTGCTCACTCTCAATATAAAACTCTGCAAAAGAAAAGAAGCCCTAGACCAGAAGAAAATCAGCTATCTGAAGAAGAAGAACAGTCAATCAAAAATCAAGAGTCTTCATTCTTCAACTCTGTAGGACACTTCAAAGGACAACATCAATTCCATCTGTCAAGAAGTTCCTGAAGATCTTTTCTGGTCAAGGCTTAAAGACTGAAGGCCTATCACCCTGAAGCAAAGCTCCAGCTTCTCCCTGAACCATTTTACATCTCAGGGGGAGCTCTTTGCTAAAATCATTTCCACTTAAGTCTTCTCAGTTGTATATTGAGAAAGAGAAGACAATATCACCTCTCATCCCCCCACTGTATAAAGGGTTATAACTCCCTTCAAAAGTTATTCCTTGTTGCAAGTCACCTGACCAAAAGACTTGAGGTTTGGTTTTTGAGCACCTGATCAAAAGCTCATTGGTGTCAGACACATGATCAAAAATCTGAGTGGATTCCTACCAGGGTGGTAGAAGAGTGGATATACCAGGTTGGGGAACCACTATAATTTCTTGTGTTGTTTGGTTGCCCTTTCTTTTGTTCTTGTTGTGTTTGTGCTAACTAGGTCTACTGTGTGTTTGTGATTATTTATTTGTTATTCTGCAGTTTTTTATTTAGTAAAGTTTGTTAAAGATTTTTTAGGATTTAAGAATACTCTATCACCCCCCCTGTAGAGTATTTCAGATCTAACACATCACTTTCAATTGGTATCAGAGCAGGATTCCCTTGGTTGTACAAGCTAACCCTTGAACCAAATATCCTGAGTTAGATCTGTCTTTTCATTCCCATTAGATTTATAGTCACACAGCATGGCACAGAACAAGGACTATGCAAGCACCAGACCTCCATTAAGCAATCTGAATAAGTTTGCCATCTGGAAGGCAAGAATTATGTTGTACATGAACTCTATTGATGAAGATATCTATAACTCCATTTTGACAGGTCCACCTCAAGCATCTACTTCTGCAACATCTTCAAGCACAACTACAGTTCCACCACCTTATTGGACTGAAGCCCAGAAGAAGGCAAAGATTGTTGATGCCAAGGAAATGAATATACTGGCACAAACAATGTCAGATGATATCTTTCAAAAGGTGGATGAATGCACCTCAGCCAAAGCAATCTGGGATTCCCTTAACTAAATTGTGGCTGGATCAGCAGATGAAAGAAAGGACAGGAGATCCAATCTCATATCCCTCTATGAGAATTTCAAGAAAGAAGAAGCTGAGATAGTAGCTGATATGTACAATAGGTTAAGCTCAATCATCAATGAGCTAAAAACCTTGGACAAGGACATCACCCTCACAGAGGTGAATGATAAGATCCTTATGTGCTTCCTAAGCTCATGGGATTCAAGGATCTGTCCCATCAAGGAGGCCAGAAGATTAAATGAGATTTTCACTGAATCTCTCTTAGGCAAGTTTAAGTCCTATGAACAGCTTATCAAATCCAGAGAGGCAACTGAGCAAAGAACACCTCCTCCAACAAGAAAAGAACAAAGCATTGCATTTAAAGCTACTGAGGAGACAGAGACTTCAACCACAAATGAAGAGCTGATGAGTCTTTTTGACAAAAGATTCTACAAAATGGCAAGGAAAGACTTCAGGAGAAAGTCATCAAGGCAGGATGACAAACCAAGGTATGACAGAACACCAACTTAAGAAGTGGTGTGTTTTGGTTGCAGGAAACCTGGACACTTCATCTCTGAGTGTCCAGAGAATCAGAAGAAGGAGAAGAGAAGAGAAGAAGACACAAGAAGACAGCACAACAGCAGGCCTTCCTCCAGCAAATATAAGAAGAAGGAGAAAGGCTTTGTGGCTGAATCTTGCAGTGAAACTGAGGATGAATCATAATCTTACAGCTCTAGTGAAGATGAAGAAGAGGCAAAGGCCAAAGAAGTTTGCCTCATGGCCATTGATGCCTCCAGGAGCAATTCCGAAGAAGAAGATTCAGACAATGAAGCAGTTTTAGATTTTGAAGCTGACCAGGTATTATCTTCTTTTGATTACAGTTCTAATTCATTTAAATCTGAATTGAAAACCATGTGCATAGATTTAATTAACACAGAAAAATAAATCAAGACTCCTAAGGAAAAATTAGGAAACCTAGAGAATGTTAATTCTAAAAACAATAAGTTAAAGGATGAATTAACCTTAGCTAATGAACAAATCATATTATTAAAATCTGAGTTATGTGAGGCTAAACAACTTGAGGAAACTCTCAATGGGAGAAGCCTCAAGTTGATGGACATCACAAGCACTGTAATTGTCAGGCTTAATGGCAAGCTAGGCTTGGGTGCTTCATCAAGTTTGCCCCCCATCTTCAAGAAGAATATTTTGTCAACCCCTATCAAATTTATTTCAGCTAAAGGGAAAGAAATAGTAAACTATAAACAAATCAAAGAACATATTCCAAAATCAATAGGTCAAAACAACAAAAATCAGAAAACCACAAGTAAAAACATGGTTCAGCGGAATTCGTCGAACTCAGATCGATGAAATATTGCCAGTTCGTCGAACCCCACTCGACGAACGTTGAACGCAAACTATAGCTATAATTATTCGTCTAACTGCGATCGACGAACTCTATATGGTTTGTCAAGCAGAGGTCGACGAATGTCGGGCACAAAAAATGAACATGTTCATTCTCTGGGCAGAGATTGACGATCTCATCCCAATTCGTCGAACTCTGGTCGACGAACTCACAATAATTCGTCGAACCCAGAAAGACTTAACCAAAACTGTAACTTTAACAACAACCCTAATAATTCTAGGAAACCATTTAATCTACTAGCTGATTGGGTAATACCACCTAGAAGATATCACCCTCTAGGATATAAATCTCAACAAGAATTCTTTATTATATCTAGTTTTTCATATCAACAATACAAAGGACCCAAGGTAACCTGGGTCAAGAACAATTAATTATTTTACATTGCAGGTGAAGAGCTGTCCAGTAAATAATCAAACATGGTACCTAGAAAGTGGATGCTCCAAACATATGATTGGCAGCAAGGACATCTTAACCAACTATAAGTCCAAGCTAGGACCAAAGGTTATCTTTGGTGATTCAAAATGTGGCCAGTCTGAAGGTTTTGGAGAAGTGAAGATTGGAGCAGTCACTTTCAAGAAAGTGACATATGTCAAAGGACTCAAGCATAACCTCATCTCCATAAGTCAGTTATGTGATGAAGGTTATCAGGTACACTTTAACTCATCTTCTTGTACTATTGCTAATAGGAAAAACAAACTATTTTAATTGGGAATAGACAAGGTAACATATACTTAATTGATTTTCTTTCTGCCAATTCTGATATCTGCTTACTTAATATCTAGTAATCAGAATGATTTATGGCATAAAAGGCTAGGTCATGAAAACTTAAAAAACATTGTTAGGCTATCAAAAGACAATCTTGTTAGAGGATTACCTTCTGGTCCCTATAAGAAGGAAGGCTTTTGCAGGGCTTGTCAATTAGGAAAGCAAACTAAATCTAGTTTTAAATCTGTTAATAAAAGTGATTCACCTAGCATATTGTACTTGCTACACATGAATCTCTCTAGACCTGTTGGAACACCCTATTACTAATTTGGGTCAGGATCACTATGTCTCTAGGAACCTTTGTTTGACCTTCTGTATAGCTTAATAGGTCAATTAGAATTGAGTCTAAGGGTTAGTAGTCTAGGTTTGGAAGCTGCCCTGAAGACCAAGTTTTTCTGTCTGGAGACCAAGTCTGATCGTCGAGCTCAGCACGACGATTCGTCGAACTCCGGTCGACGATCGTCTAGCTCAACTTCGACAGATCGTCGAACTCCATTCGACGATCGCTGAGCTCAACTTCTTAATATCGTCGAACTCAGTTCGACGATCGGTGAGCTCAGTTCGACGGTTTTGACTCTGCACTGGATCTTTATCTCTGAGCTCAGTTCGACGATCTTTGAGCTCAGATCGACGATTATTTTGCTGCTTGAGTTTTCCAGTTCGCTGAGCTCAGCTCGACGATAGCAGAGCTCAGTTCGACGATTTCAGTTAACTTCCAGAATTCAAATTCAAATCAGACAGGAGTTATTATGCAATTAATTCAGAGATTTGCTAGCCGTTTTCATTTATTTCTGGACCAAGTTTCAAGGGATCTTTCAAGGAATAATTCTGTGGACTTTCCTCCAGAAGAGTTTTTGCAATTAAGGATGCTATCAATGCAGACCAACGGCTATCTTTGATAGAGAATGATATTCTATTCAGGAATAGAGAATAAAAGACAGAATGTTTTTTGAATCAATATAGATTAACAAGAAGAGAACACACAATACAGATTACAGAGACTCATTCAAAATCTTCTGTCAAAAAGAATTCTGAAGAACACTCATCAAAGAGATCAAGCTTTCAAAATCTCTTCATCTTTCAAAGTGTTCAAGGCCAACATCATTTCAAGACTCCAGACACTCAACATTTCAGCCATTGCTGAAACCATCTATTGCTGGAGTTCTATCTTTGAAGGCCTATCACCCTCAGCAAAGCTTTTCTTCCTGAAGATTTCAAGGATTTAGGGGGAGCTTTGACATCAGTCCACATAGTCTTCTCAGTTGTTTGAGAAAGAGAAGACTGCCATCACTCTCTCACCCCCAGTTTGTAAAGGGTTTCTCAAACTCCCTTCAAAAGTTTGAATCTAGTTTTTGAGCACCTTGTCAAAAGCTCATTGGTGGCAAGACACCTGATCAAAAAATCTGCTTTGGTTTTTGAGCACCTTATCAAAAGCTCATTGGTGCCCAGGACACCTGATCAACTCATCCTGCAGTGGATTCCTACCTAGGGTGGTAGAAGAGTGGATGTACCCAAGTTTGGGGAACCACTATATTTCCTTGTGTCCTCTGGCTCTGCTTGTTTGCTTTTTGTTTCTGGCCTTGATTTGTCTGTGCTTAGTTTTTGCATAGCTTAGTTCTGTGATTAGATTTTATATTTGCTTCTCTGCTCACACTTATTACAACAATTGTTGTAAAAGTTTTTAAAAGTACTAAAACACCATATACTCTATTCACCCCCCCTCTAGAGTATATCAGATCTAGTTGCCCTTTCAATTGGTATCAAAGCGAGGTTGGTTAAACATATCATACCTAATTGGTTATACAGGCTAACACCTGAACCCCAAGATCCTAAACTAGATCTGTTTTTCTTTGTATTTTATTATTAGATTCTGTTTGCACAAATCATGACCCAAAACAAAGATTATGCTAGCACCAGACCTCCAGTGTGCAATCTGTCAAAGTTTGCACTTTGGAAGGCAAGGATTAGACTTTACATGAATTCCATTGACGAAGATATTTTCAATTCTGTTTTGACAGTGTGTCCAAGACCCCCAGAGAGCACAAGCACAAATGCTGTTCCACCTCCATCAGGAACAGATGCTGACATCAAAAAATGGAAAGTAGCTGATGCCAAGGCTATGAACATCCTAGCCAAGACAATGTCAGATGACATATTCCAAAAGGTAGCTGAATGCAACTCAGCCAAGGAGATTTGGGACAAGCTCTCAGAAATTGTCTCAGGCTCAGCTGATGAGAGAAAGGACAGAAGATCCCATCTCATCTCCCAATATGAGAACTTCAAGAAGGGAGAGACTGAGTCAGTGGGAGACATGTACAACAGATTGAGTCTAATTGTCAGTGAGCTAAGGACATTAGACAAAGAGATTTCTCTAACAGAACTTAATGACAAGATCCTAATGTGCTTCCCCAACACTTGGGATTCAAGAATCTGGCCAATTAAGGATGCCAGAAGTCTAAATGAGATCACCACTGAAGCCTTGTTGGGTAAGCTCAAATCTTATGAGCTACTCATCAAGAATAGAGAGGAAGAACAGAAGGCTGCTTCACCAGCCACAAGGAAAGAGAAAACCATAGCCTTCAAGGCAACTGAGGATCTGCCTGAAGATAAGAGCACAGGCAATGATGAACTTCTCAGCTTGTTGGCCAAAAGATTCTACAAGATGGCCAGAAAGGACTTTAGAAGAATATCATACAAGGAGCAGGATAAGCCAAGGTATGACAAGTCCATTGGCAATAACAAAGACATTATCTGCTTTGGTTGCAGGAAACCAGGGCACATAGTTCCTGACTGTCCAGAGAACAAGACCAAGGACAGAAGGGACAGAAAAGAAAGAAGAAAGGAGAAAGACTCCAAAAGGAATGGAAATGGCAAGCCCTCTTCAAGCAAAAATAAGCATACAAGAAAAGGGTTTGTTGCTGAATCCTGGAGTGAGACAGAAGAGGAATCAGAAGCCTCATCCAGCTCCAGTGATGATGAGGATGATGCAGAAGAAAAGGAATTCTGCATGATGGCAATTAATGCCTCACAACACAATTCAGAGGATGAAGAGTCAGAGTCAGACTCAGAAACCCAACCTGAAGAAGATCAGGTAATTAGTTCTTTTGATTTTACTTCAGAAGATTTTAAATCTGAATTTAAAGCACTGTGTTTAGACCTGCTAAAGTCTGAGAAAGAGATTATCTCTCTCAGAAATCAATTATCTGAACACAATGGTTTAAAGTCAGAAAACCTCAAACTCTCTCAGGAGTTGGAGAACTGTAGGGAACAGATAGCTACACTGAAAAGTGAGCTCTCTGAGGCCAAGAAGCTTGAAGAATCCATTAATGGGAGAAGCATCAAGCTGATGGACATCACAAGCACAGTGAACTCTAGATTCAACAGTACACTGGGCTTGGGTGCTTCATCCAGCCAACCTATAGTCCTAACAACTCCCATCAAGTTTATTTCTAACAAGGGAAAGGGAGTTGTAGAGGTTGCCAGGAAAAATTCTGATCTGCCTCAGAAAACTGAGTCCCAGCAAAAATCGTCGAACGAAGATCGACGATCGCCGAATGAAGATCGACGATCGTCGAACGCAGCTTGACGATCTCAGGAAAAATCGTCGAACGCAGATCGACGATCTCAGCCAAAGTCGTCGAACGCAGCTCGACGATCTCATATACCTGACCTCACCCATAGTCGACCGTCGAACGGAGCTCGACGATCTGACCCAAGATCGTCGAACTCAGCTCCAAGATCGTCGAACAGAGGTCAGAACTCTGGAAACTTTTTCAAAGGCAAGTCAAAATTGAATCCTAAGGGTTCTTCATCCCAAACCTTTAACCCTTGTACTGAATGGATTTTACCTCCAAGGAGATATCATCCTGAAGGATATAAGAGTCAGCCAGGGATGTCTTTCATTTCTGAATTTAGAGGTTATCAACCTAGGCCCAAGGTAAACTGGGTCAAAAACAAGTAAATTATTTTATGTGCAGATAAAGACCTATCCAACATCTAACCAGCAATGGTACTTGGATAGTGGGTACTCTAAGCACATGACAGGGAATAAGGACAACCTCACATCCTTCAGAGCCAAGCTTGGACCCAAAGTTATCTTTGGTGATTCCAACTTTGGACAGACTAAAGGATATGGTACAGTCCAGATTGGTTCAGTAACCTTCAAGAAGGTAGCATATGTGGAAGGACTGAAGCACAACTTAATCAGCATCAGTCAGCTATGTGATGAAGGCTACCAGGTGACCTTCAGCAAAGCCTTATGCAAAATCAAGTCAGAGGACAACACAACTGTGTTGACAGGTATAAGGAAAGGTAACATCTACCTAGTAGACTTTCTTTCAACTGATATAGATATCTGCTTGTTTAATTCAGTCTGTAGACCAAATGTTTTATGGCATAAGAGACTAGGACACCTAAACCTTAGAACTATTGCTAGGCTATCCAATGACAACCTTGTTAGAGGACTACCATCTGACCCCTACAAGAAGGAAGGACTCTGCAAGGCCTGTCAATTAGGCAAGCAAACTAAAAACAGTTTTAAGTCACTTAATAAGAGTGATTCACCTAGGATATTGTATCTGTTACACATGGATCTATTTGGACCCATCACAGTACAAAGCCTAGGAGGGAAATCCTACACTTTAGTAATTGTAGATGACTTCTCTAGATTCACTTGGGTGTTCTTTCTAAGGAAGAAGTCTGATAACTTTAAGTGTCTGACAGAGTTTCTCAAATGTATACAGATTGAGTTCAATACTCACATTGCCCTGATCAGAAGCATGGGACAGAGTTTGATTCTCTTCTTATACAAGAGTTCTGTCAGAGTGAAGGGATCAGGCATACTTTCTCAGCTCCTAGAACTGCTCAACAAAATGGGGTAGCTGAAAGGAAAAATAGAACCCTTATTGAATCTGCCACTACATTGTTGTCAGATGCTCATCTACCTCTATCCTTTTGGGCAGAGGCAGTGAACACCTCCAACTATGTGCTGAACAGAAGTCTGATACATAAACTGAAAGGAAAGACTCCCTATGAATTACTCAAAGGGAAGAAACCTAAAGTTGACTATTTTAGAATTTTTGGTTGCATTTTCTATATTCACAATAATGACAAGAAATACTTAGCAAAATTTCAAGCCAAAGCTGATGAAGGAGTGTTTCTGGGATACTCCATGATCAGCAAGGCCTATAGGGTTTATAATAAATCATCTTTGAAAATTGAGGAATCTGTTCATATTTCATTTGATGAAACTAACATGTCTTTCAAGGAGAAGATTTCTTCTACCATAGAACCTTTGCAGGAACACTCTCTAGTTGAAGATATGAACAAGCTACAGGTTGCTCAAAAGGATGAAAGCAGTGAAAATGAAGGGAATGCTCAACACATTGAAGCTCAACTTGAAGATCCAGTTGTTGTACCACAAGAGGAAACAACAACACAGGTTGGTGAACAATCAACACCCCCTGTTGATTTAGTGACATCAAGAGACCATCCAATTTCCCAAATAATTGGAGAACTCTCAGCTGGTGTGCAAACCAGAAATCAGGTCAACCAAAACCTGTTGCACACCTGCTTCCTTTCTCAAATTGAACCTCAGTCCATTCAAGATGCAGAGCAAGATCCACACTGGATCACTGCAATGCAAGAGGAGTTACATCAATTTGAGAGGAACAAAGTATGGGAACTAGTGCCAAAGCCTAAGGATCATTCCATTGTTGGAACAAAATGGGTATTCAGAAATAAACTACATGATCAAGGAGTAATTATAAGGAACAAGACAAGGCTAGTTGCTCAGGGATATTCTCAAGAAGAAGGAATTGACTACGACCAGACTTTTGCACCTGTTGCAAGATTGGAAGCCATCAGGATATTTCTAGCTTATGCAGCTCACAAAGGCTTCAAAGTCTATCAGATGGATGTCAAAAGTGCTTTCTTGAATGGAGACATCAAAGAGGAAGTTTATGTCAGACAACCTCCAGGTTTTATCTCTCCAACTTATCCTGATTATGTTTTTAGACTGAACAAAGCATTATATGGTCTCAAGCAAGCTCCTAGATCATGGTATGAGACCCTAGCATGCTTTCTCTTGGAAAATGGTTTTATAAGGGGTAGAGTAGACCAAACTCTTTTTATTAGAACCCATAAGTCCCATACCCTACTAGTGCAAATTTATGTAGACGATATCATTTTTGGTTCTACTGACTCAAAATTGTGCAGAAGGTTTTCTAACCTGATGCATTCTAAATTTGAGATGAGTAGCATGGGTGAGCTATCCTTCTTCCTAGGATTGCAAGTCAAACATCATGTTGAAGGCATCTTTATTTCTCAAACCAAATATGCTAATGAACTGGTTAAGAAATTTGTTATGTCTGAGGCATCTTGTATGAAAACACCCATGCCTACCAATGCTGTATTGGATGCTGATGAACATAGGAAACCTGTTGATCAGACAACATATAGAGCAATGATTGGCTCTTTACTGTATCTTACAGCTAGTAGACCAGATATAATGTTTGCTATATGTATATGTGCTAGGTTCCAAGTAAGCCCTAGAGAGTCACACCTAACATTAGTAAAGAGGATTCTCAGGTATGCTAAAAGTTGTCCAAATCTAGGTCTCTGGTATCCAAAAGATTCAGCATTTGATTTAACTGGATTCTCTGATGCTGATTATGCTGGATGCAGAATTGACAGGAAAAGCACCAGTGGAACTTGTCAGTTCCTTGGTGACAGACTTGTCTCTTGGTTTTGTAAGAAACAAACATATGTGTCAACCTCAACTGCTGAAGCTGAATATATGGCTGCAGGCAGTTGTTGTTCACAAATATTGTGGATTCAAAACCAACTCCTAGACTATGGTTACAACTTAGAGAAGTCTAAAATCTTTTGTGACAATACAAGTGCTATTTCTATAGCTCAAAATCTAGTCCTCCATAGTAGGACAAAACACATAGAGATTAGACATCACTTCTTAAGAGACAATGTTGAAAAGAATAAAATTGAATTACAATATATCCCAACTGATTTACAAAGGGGAGATATTTTCACCAAGCCTTTGGATGAAAAGAAACACACCTTCTTCCTAAATCAGTTAGGAATGTTAGATGGAGGAAGTCTTAAATAATCTCCAAGATTTTGAAAGCTAAAAATTGACCAAGACTAGGCAAAAATTCCGATTTTTCTTAGTGTCTAGAATTTTTCTGATCTCTGAACTGAGCTCGACGATTTCCCCTAAGATCGTCGAACGGAGATCGACGATTTCCAGAATCGTCGAACTGAGTTCAGCGCCCCTCAGATAGTATGAACTATCTCTTCCGGTCAACGATCGTCGAACGGCGCTCGACGATTATGTTCACTGAACGATCGTCGAACGGAGCTCGACGCTTTCCAAGATCGTCGAACGGATATCGATGATGTTGGAGTCTCTTCAGATTCCTTTAGAAGCCTCGATCGTCGAACTGAGTTCAACGATCTTTCCAATTCTGCGTCGAACCCTAATATAAAACTCATTTTTCACCGTCGTTCTCTCTTGCGCTTTCAATTTCTCTGCAAGAACTTTCTTCCCTCCAAACAGTTCTACGCTTGGTCGTTTTGTTTGTTGAATTTTTGCAGGTACAATGGCTGTGTCAGTTGCAGTTCTAGCCGCCATGAAGTTCGATGCTGGATTCGACATTGATCTGGAATCTTTCAACACTACTGATCAAATATTCCAAGACATTCTGAGTTTATTCAAGGATCAGAACTTGTCTGCCCTCATGACCACCAGGATAAAGCTGGCCTCAGATGAAATCAAGGAATGGGTTTACAGTGCTCATAATCTGGATAACTCTACAATAGTTGGGTCCATTGCTGGAACTCAGGTACCTCTGGCCCCCACCATTTTAACAGAGGTTTTTGGACTAAGGAATGGAGAAGAATTTGCTGAGTTATCTGGGGAGGAGTTTTCTGACATACTTGCCAGGATGGGTCATCCAGAGGGAAACCTTAGCAAGCTATTCAAGAGGAATCTATCTGTTGAATACAGATTCCTGGCCGATGTAGTAGGAAAAGTGCTGCTGGAAAAGCACTCAGCTCATGATACTATCTCCAGACATCAGCTCTGCCTCATGCGAGCTCTGGTAGATAAGAAAAGTTTGAACTGGGGAGAGGTCTTCTTTGACCTAATCAAGAAGAAAATCAACAAAAACTTTGTTAATTTTGGAAGGATTCTTGGAGTCTTCCTACAGACAAGGTGCCCTGCCTTGCTGGTCTCCTCTGGAGTTCACATTAATGCCTCCAAGAGACTTACCTTTGCCCTCTTTGGCAAGTGGGACAAGCAAATAAGCAAGCCCAGTAGGCCCTCCTCTAGTGCTCCTTCAGGCACCAGGACTCACAGAGTCACTCTCCCACAGGTCTCTGCTCCTGCAGAAGACCTGGCTGCTGCTGTTGCTGCCTCTTCTCCTCCTCCAATTCCAACCCTACCTCTTCCATCCACCATTCCAGCTTCATCCCCCATTACCATATCCAGCCCATCTCCAACCTCAACTCCATCTCCAGACCCAATTCTACCTCCACCAGCAGACCACTTCCACCCATTGTTTTCATACCCCCCACCAGATATCACATCATCACCATCCATACCATCTTTCACCCTTCTGGATGACTCCTACATGGATGATTCCCCCTCATCTCCTCCTGAGTTACCCTCCTCCTCCACATCTTTTCAAGATCTCCTCCTCCACATCATTGACCAACCAACATTCACTCCATCCATATCCATCCCCTTGTCCTCCATATCCACCATCCCCACACCTCAGCCATCCATCCCTCCACTCTCCAGCCCTCCACTTCCAGCATCCTCAGCTATCCCTATTCCATCTACCTCTGCTCCTGTGGTTGAGCAAGTAGACCTCTCAGCCCTAGCTGACAGGTTGTATGAGCTCATTGCCCCCAGGCTCTCTCTATTATTAGAGACCTCCTTGGCTCCTCTACAACAGTCAGTAGCAGCTCTCTCTGCCAGGCTTTCCTCCCTCCTTCCTCAGGCAGCACCTCCAGCAGTGTGCCTTGATACAAATGTATCTACATCTAGGCAGGGGGAGATGCCATATGAAGCAATCTTTCATGTTGTTGCTGCTGCTGTCTCTGCTCCTGCTGTTGATGATACTGCTGCTGCTGCTGATGTTTCTGTTTCTGCTACCTCTGCTCCTGCTGCTGTGCCTCCTACTCCAGTTCTGGCACTAGACCTAAAGACCTTGCTCTCAGCCTTTGATACTGCCTTTTTCAGTTGTCTGCCTAAGAGTAATGTTGTCCAGCCCTCAAAAGACCTGTCCAAGGCACTGGTGCCTTTCTCTGGCTGTGACCCCAGCATTATATCTTCTTTAGTACTCTCAGTAATTGCTTCTACTGCTGCTGTTGAAGAAAGGACTGTTTTTGCTGCTGCTGAAAATATTCTTACTGCTGCTGAAATCCCAACTGCCTCTGATGAGCAGATATCCAAGGATTTTCTGATGACAGAGGCCACTGATTTTGAGCCTGCTGCAGATTTTGTTGATGTTACTGAAGTTGCTGCTGCCATCACTCCTGCTGTTGCTGTTGTTGGTTCTGCTTCTCCTCCAGTATCTGCTGCTGAATCTGCTGTTGTATTTGCTGCTGTCTCTGTTGCTGTCCCTACTGCTGCTATTTCAGCTTCTGTCTCTTCTGCCTCTGCTCAGCTGAAGAAAGACTTGATGAAAAGAATAGATGCTTTATATGATGATCAGAGCTCTGAATCTGATGAATATAAAACAGACTCTGATGATTCATCTGCCACTATTGCCAGGAAGAGGAAGGCAAGGAGCAAGGCAATGAAAAGGGTTCCTCCTGCAAAAGTCAAGGATAATAATTATATTCCTTATTATATTCTGCATAACTGCCAAATTACTGAACATTGGATGCAGTATTCCAAAAACCAGCTGAAAGCCATGAAGAAGAAGAGAAAGTATGAGAAGGGCTCCTCCCAGTTCCAGCACCCTCATCCTCCTCCACCACCTCCTCCTGATGCAGGTGCAGGTGGCAGCTCTGCAAGTCAGGCCCCAGCTAGAAGCCAGGCTCCCTATCAACCCCAGGCCAGATCCTACCAAAGGGAAAGCCAGTCTAGGGGTTCTTATTCTAGGAGAGGAGGATACATGGGTAATCAGAGAGATATTCAGGTTTATTCCAAAGGGTATTCCAGGCAGCACCCTTATTCCAGGGGAGGACATGGTTCATCTGATACATCATCAGGTCCTTTTCCCTATAAGCTCAAAGAGACAGTGTCTGCCAGGCCTCCTCAAGACAATTCTTCCAACAGGTATGAGCCACCTGTACCATTTGAGGACCTTGAAAAGAATCCATCTGCTTGGACTGCTAGGATGAAGGAGTTGGCTGCACTAGACCAGATCAAGAAGGCCAGAGAGCAAGGCTTAGATTCTTCAAATATTTCTATAATGTCAGAGCAAAGACAGAAGGAACTAGAGAAATATGCCTCCAGAAAATTCTTTGATGCAGACAGATATATGGAATTGCATCCTGCTGCTGTAGTTCCCAGGTCTTCAAAGCAAACCTATTTAGGTGGAGCAGATGACACCAGGTCCAACAAGGAAGCCCTAAACCCTAACAGAGAAATCAAGATGGTTAAAGGCAAAGAGAAGAAGTGACTTTGTAAGGTGACAATCTTTGGATTTTTTGACTGCTATCTGGATGCCATATACATATATATATATATATATATATATATATATATATATATATATATATATATCTATGATGTTTCTGCAATGTCTAGCTGTTGTTTTTATGCTTTTCTGATTGTATGTTGTTATTTGAATTTTTCCAAAGTCTGTAAATAGTCATCCTAACCCAAATAGGGGAGATTGTTGGAACACCCTATTACTAATTTGGGTCAGGATCACTATATCTCTAGGAACCTTTGTTTGACCTTCTGTATAGCTTAATAGGTCAATTAGAATTGAGTCTAAGGGTTAGTAGTCTAGGTTTGGAAGCTGCCCTGAAGACCAAGTTTTTCTGTCTGGAGACCAAGTCTGATCGTCGAGCTCAGCACGACGATTCGTCGAACTCCGGTCGACGATCGTCTAGCTCAACTTCGACAGATCGTCGAACTCCATTCGACGATCGCTGAGCTCAACTTCTTAATATCGTCGAACTCAGTTCGACGATCGGTGAGCTCAGTTCGACGGTTTTGACTCTGCACTGGATCTTTATCTCTGAGCTCAGTTCGACGATCTTTGAGCTCAGATCGACGATTATTTTGCTGCTTGAGTTTTCCAGTTCGCTGAGCTCAGCTCGACGATAGCAGAGCTCAGTTCGACGATTTCAGTTAACTTCCAGAATTCAAATTCAAATCAGACAGGAGTTATTATGCAATTAATTCAGAGATTTGCTAGCCGTTTTCATTTATTTCTGGACCAAGTTTCAAGGGAACTTTCAAGAAATAATTCTGTGGACTTTCCTCCAGAAGAGTTTTTGCAATTAAGGATGCTATCAATGCAGACCAACGGCTATCTTTGACAGAGAATGATATTCTATTCAGGAACAGAGAATAAAAGACAGAATGGTTTTTGAATCAATATAGATTAACACGAAGAGAACACACAATACAGATTACAGAGACTCATTCAAAATCTTCTGTCAAAAAGAATTCTGAAGAACACTCATCAAAGAGATCAAGCTTTCAAAATCTCTTCATCTTTCAAAGTGTTCAAGGCCAACATCATTTCAAGACTCCAGACACTCAACATTTCAGCCATTGCTGAAACCATCTATTGCTGGAGTTCTATCTTTGAAGGCCTATCACCCTCAACAAAGCTTTTCTTCCTGAAGATTTCAAGGATTCAGGGGGAGCTTTGACATCAATCCACATAGTCTTCTCAGTTGTTTGAGAAAGAGAAGACTGCCATCACTCTCTCACCCCCAGTTTGTAAAGGGTTTCTCAAACTCTGTTCAAAAGTTTGAATCTGGTTTTTGAGCACCTTGTCAAAAGCTCATTGGTGGCAAGACACCTGATCAAAAAATCTGCTTTGTTTTTTGAGCAACTTATCAAAAGCTCATTGGTGCCCAGGACACCTGATCAACTCATCCTACAGTGGATTCCTACCTAGGGTGGTAGAAGAGTGGATGTACCCAAGTTTGGGGAACCACTATATTTCCTTGTGTCCTCTGGCTCTACTTGTTTGCTTTTTGTTTCTGGCCTTGATTTGTCTGTGCTTAGTTTTTGCATAGCTTAGTTCTGTGATTAGATTTTATATTTGCTTCCCTACTCACACTTATTACAACAATTGTTGTAAAAGTTTTTAAAAGTACTAAAACACAATATACTCTATTCACCCCCCCTCAAGAGTATATCAGATCTAGTTGCCCTTTCAAGACCCATTCCTGTACAAAGCCTAGGAGGGAAATCCTACACCTTAGTTATAGTGGATGACTTCTCAAGGTTCACTTGGGTGTCCTTTCTGAGATCTAAGTCAGATACCTTTAAGGTTCTTACAGATTTTCTCAGGATCATACAAATTGAGTTCTCTACTCATGTTGCATTGATCAGAAGTGATCATGACATAGAGTTTGAGTCTCTTCTTATCCATGAGTTCTGTGAGAAGGAAGGTATCAGGCACTGCTTCTCAGCTCCTAGAACTCCCCAACAAAATGGGGTAGCTGAAAGGAAAAATAGGACACTAATTGAAGCTGCAAGTACATTACTTGCAGATGCTTACATGCCACTAACCTTTTGGGCAGAGGCTGTAAACACTGCAAATTATGTCCTGAACAGAAGCCCGATACATAAACTAAAGAACAAGACTCCCTATGAATTACTTAAAGGGAAGCAACCTAAAATCAACTATTTTAAAGTGTTTGGATGTATATGTTATATTCACAACAACAATAAAAGATACATTAGAAAGTTTGAGGCTAAGGCTGAAGAGAGAATCTTTCTAGGATATTCCCAAGTAAGCTAAGCCTATAGGGTTTTTAATAAATCATCTCTAAAAATTGAAGAATCTATTCATGTTACATTTGATGAAGCTAACATGTCTTGCAAGGAGAAAGAGATTTCTACCAAAAGCACTTTGCAGGTACCTCACTTGTGTGAGAATTTGGATGGAGTAAACCTCACCCAAGAGGTTCCAACACATCCTTCTCCACAAGTCATTGATGAAAGTGAAGATGAAGGCACTGAAGGAATTGATCTTCCTCCAACAGCAAACATAATTCCACAAGAGGAATTAGTTCCTACTGCTATTGCAGAACCAACTCCACCCACTGATCTTGTCACACTAAGGGATCACCCCAGATCTCAAGTGATAGGATACATATCAGCATGTGTACAAACAAGGCATCAACTCAACCAAGATTTGATGCATGCATGTTTTCTCTCTCAGGTTGAACCTTTATCCATCCATAATGCAGAGCAAAATCCCCACTGGATCATTATAATGCAAGAGGAATTAACCCAATATGAAAGATGTAGAGTTTGGGATTTGGTTCCAAGACCCCAAAACTACCCAGTAATTGGAACCAAATGGGTTTACAGAAACAAGCTGGATACCCAAGGAGTGATTGTGAAAAATAAAGCTAGGCTTGTTGCTCAAAGATATAGGCAAGAGGAAGGAATAGATTATGACCAAACCTTTGCACCTGTGGCAAGGTTAGAGGCAATCAGAATATTCCTTTCCTATGCAGCCTACATGAAATTCAAGGTCTATCGAATTGATGTGAAGAGTGCTTTTCTGAATGGAGTATTAAAAGAAGAGGTTTATGTTGAACAACCTCCAGGTTTTGTCTCTCCAACTCACCCCTCTTATATTTTTAAATTGCATTAAGTTCTTTATGGTCTAAAGTAAGCTCCTAGAGCTTGGTATGAGACCCTAGCTAGCTTTTTGATAGAGCATAAGTTCATTAGAGGCATAGTAGATAAGACACTTTTCACTAGACATCATAAGGACTAAACATTGTTAATACAAATATATGTGGATGACATCATATTTGGTTCTACGGATTCCAAATTATGCAAGAGGTTCTCTGACCTCATGCATTCCAAATTTGAAATGAGTAGCATGGGTGAGCTCCCCTACTTCCTTGGTCTCCAAGTGAAGCAGCTCCCTGATGACATCTTCATCTCCCAAGCTAAATATGCAAAAGAGCTTATCAAAAAGTTTGGGATGGCTGATGCCTCAGCAATGAAAACACCTATGACTACAAATGATGTAATAGACTTTGATCCACATGGGAAACCTGTTGACCAGAAATTATATAGGGGCATTGTTGGGTCCCTATTATATCTTACAGCTAGCAGACCTGATATCTTGTTTGCCACATGCCTTTGTGCTAGGTTCCAAGTAAACCCTAAAGAATCTCATCTAATTTTCCTAAAAAGAATTTTGAGATATATAAAGATTTGTGCTAGTCTAGGCCTATGGTATCCCACTGAATCAGAATTTGAGTTAACGGATACTCAGATGCTGATTTTGCTGGATGCAGGGTGGACAGGAAAAGTACTTTAGGAACCTGCCAGTTCCTGGGCATGAGATTAGTATCCTGGTTTTCTAAGAAATAGTCATCTGTGTCTAGCTCAACTAATGAGGCATAATATATTGTAGCTGTCAGCTGTTGTTCCCAGATGCTGTGGATTCAAAATCAATTACTATACTATGGTCTCAACTTAAATAATTCAACTTTACTTTGTGATAACACAAGTGCTATAGTCATAGCTCAGAATCCAGTCCATCACAGTAGGACTAAGCATATAGATATTAGACATCATTTCATAAGAGAGTATGTAGACAAAAACAGAATTAAACTTGTCTATATCTACACTGATTTACAAAGAGCTGACATTTTCACTAAACCTCTGGATGAAAGAAACCATCTGTTCTTTATAAATCAACTTGGAATGATCAATGGAGAAGACTTAGTTTAGTTTTTGTCTGCACTCGACGAATTTTCTAGAGTTCCTCGAACGGAGCTCGATGAACTAGGGAAAGTTCGGGAGATATTCTTCGAACGAAGGTCGACAAACTCTCTGTGAGTGAAGTTGTTTTCGTCGAACGGAGATAAACGAATCCACTTCAGAAAACTTTCGTCGAACGGAGCTCGACGAAATGTCTTCAAATCTTCAGACTGAGCTCGACGAATTGTTTAACTCTAAATTATTTCGTCGAACCCAGATCGAAGAATGTTTTAATTTTCGTGGAACGGAGTTTGTCGATTCGTATTCTGGAAAATTCTATATTTAGGTTTTCTTCGACCTCCGTACCGCGCTTTCTGTTCCCTTTGCACTTGATCGTCGTTTTCTCTTGCAGGAACTCTCATGGCGATCCCAATAGGAACTCTTGCTGCGATGAAGTTCAACACCGGCTTCGATGTCGACTTTGATTCTTTCCAGCATTCTGACCTGATTTTTCTGAATATACTGGAACTTCTGGATGAGCAACATTTGAAGAATCTGATGACAACAAGGATCAAACTGTCTGGAACTGAGATTAGAGAATGGGTCTACACATCTTCAACCACAGAGGAGAATTCCATGACTGGATCAATTGCGGGTAATACTGTTTCTCTATCTCCCGCCGTATTAACTGAATTTTTTGAATTGCACAATGGTGAGGAAGAATTAGAGATTGATAGTGAAGAATATGATCAAATGTTGAGTTTGATGGGTTATACTGGAGATAACCCTAATAAGTTATTGAAGAAACACTTATCTGCAGAATTCAAGTTTCTGGCAGATATTGTTGGGAAAGTCTTGCTAAGCAAGCACACTGCACATGATTATATAAACATGCATCAGTTTCTGGTTATGTGTGTCGTGGTTAATAAGAAGCAAGTGGCTTGGGCTCAGATCATCTTTGATCTAATCAGGAAAAAGAACAATAAAAAGGAAGTTTGTTTTGGAAGGATCCTGGGATTTTTTTGAAGGAAAAGGCTGTTGAATCACTGGTCTCCCCGACCATATTCATAAATGTTAGCAAAAGGCTAACATGTGCCTTGTTTGTTAGGTGGGAGAGGACAATCTCCAAGCCCTCTAAGGCTTCAACCTCTTCCACCACAGCTTCTGAGAGCACAAGGGATGTTAGAGCCACTCCCCACCCTACTGAAGAGAGCATTCCCTCATCCCCATCTCTTCCAGCACTCCAAACCCAACTACCACACACCACAGTCCTCCCACCTCAACCTCAGACTCAACAACAACCCCAAAAACAATCCCAACCACAACCACAACCATCTGTTCATGTTACATCTCCTGCTACCTCTCCAACAACCACTCATCTTCCTACCCCTCCACAATCTCCTTATGATTCACCAGCTCCATCACCACCCTTATCACGTCTTCCCCCACACCTTTCCACCATACTAACTTTTGATTTACTTTCCTCTTCCCTCAACTCTCCCTCTCCTCCAGACACCCAAATGCAATATGCCATCCCACCATCCTCACCAACAACTACCATTCCTCCAACTGTTTCCACCCAACCACAATCTGAAACACCAACTGCCACTCCACCATTGGATCCCTACACCATCACTTCTGTCCTTGCTCTCATCACACCCCTCCTCAAAGCTCTCATATCAGAGGCCATTACACCTCTTTCTACTTCCATTTCCTCTCTATCTGCCAAGATCTCTGCCCTTTCTGCTGCTCCCTCTTAATTTAGGGGCCTGGCTCCAGTTATTACTGAAACCAGGTAGGGGGAGATGCTTGATGATGAAGCTGCAGCAGCTCCAGCAGTAGCAACAGTTTCAGTTTCAGCTTCTCCAGCTCCAGCAGATGCAGAGGCAGCAACAACAGATGATATAGAGTTTATTGATTTTATTAATTTTATTGAGACTGACATGGATATAGAAGAGTCAGCTCCAGAAGAGTTAATTACTGTTGGTGATTTCATCATTAATCCCACAGTAGATTTAGAATATTTGTTGAAAATTTTTGATATTGCATTTTTGAGCTTCCCTCCAGCAGTGTATACTAAGCCATTTTTGGCTATTGTTCCATATCTTCCCCTATCAGTCCTAAAGTTGCCAAGCAACTAAGAGACAGTTTTGTTATTCCAGAACCTGTAGTCATCCCATCCTCTCCAGAAATTATTTCTGCCCCCAGTTTTGTTATGGATGACTCTCCAATGCCAGATCTTGATGCTTTGATCTTGGCTGACATTGAAGAAGAGAATAAGGCAGCTGCTGAAAGCACGGTCAGAGTCAGTTCTCCAGTTCCTGTTGAAGTTTCTCCTCCAGCTCCATCTAAACTTGAGAAGTCTATCATTTCTGCTGAGGCCCTGAAGGCTTTAAATGATATATGATAATCCCCAGGGATCTGATGATGATGATGATAATGAGGATGAGGATTCTGATGATGAACCCAAGAAGAGGCAAGTATCTAAGAAAATGAAAGCTCCTCCTCCTCCGGCTCCTAACCAAATCCAACCAATGACACTCCCTACTATATTCTTCAGAAGATAACTCCATATAAAGGTATGCCAGCTTGGATGTGGTTATCTAAAAATGAACAGAAAGAGTGGAAGAGAAGCAGAAGATACTCCCATCCTCCAACTCAGAAATACAGAAGGGACCGTCCTCCTCCTCCTCCAGCTGTTGGTGCTTCAGGTTCAACTTCTCAAAGGACTATCCAATTTCAAACTTATCAAAGACATCAGGGTAGGTCCTCATTTTCATAAAGCAGCCAGCAAAGACAATATCCATCAGGCAAGCAGCACCAGCCTCAACAACAGCAGCAACATCAACCACGAAAACAACAAAAACTCCAGAACATCAACAAGCTGAAAGATCCAACAGACCTCCTTCTCCTCCTGTACCCTTTGAAGATCTAGAAATAGGTACTTCAGCTAGGATGGCCAGGTTCCAAGATCTTGTTGGCCTTTCAATGATCAACAAAGCCAGAGCTGAAGGAAAGGATCCCTCAAAATATACAACAATGTCAAAATACGGGAAAGAAGAACATAAGCGATTTGAGAAAGCTAACAAGTTTTTAATGTTGATGATTATATGAAATTGCACCCAAAAGCAGTAGTCCCCAGAGCCACATTTTTGAAGATTATAGGGGCTGCTGATATGACCATGACCAAAGTGCAAGCTTTTGATCCAAATAGAGAGATTATTTTTACCAAGCCTGGAGACTAGAGCAAAGAAGGGAAGCCAAAAGAGAAGAAGCAAAAGAAATGAGTTCTGAGCTATTTAATTTCTGTTATGTTTTAAAATGCTTTCTTATTTCTGAACAAAGCTTATCTGTATATATATGTATCTACTGCATGTGTTATTGATCTCTGCCAGATATATGCTTTTTTGCTTTGTTTATTTTCAGTTTAGTCTGAGTCTGTAATTAGTGACCTCACCCAAATAGCGGGAGATTGTTGGATCCTTAGTTTGATTTGGGCTAGGTTCACTAAGTTAGGATCTTGTGACCCATCATGTATAGCCCGGGTCATAGTTGTGTCCTAGAGTCTAGACTAAGTCCTTAGTTTCAACATCACATGGACCAGCCATCATTTGACTGCCAGAGACTCAAGACTTAGAGATTTTCCAAAGACTCGGTAAAATGAGTTCGACGTTCGTCGAACTCAGGTCAACGTTTGTCGTGCTCAGCTCGACGATCTCGGAGAAAATTCTCTGAGCTGAGCTCGACGAACTTGATTCTCAGGTCGACGATCTTTGGACTCTATCTTCAGCATTCCAACTCCAGACTTTGTTCTCTAGACTCAGGTCGACGAACTTAGTTCTCTGCTCGATGATTTATGGGTTCTCTACTTCAACTTATTATTCCAGAAGTTTCTCAATTTTTCTAAGTCCAGAATCATCTTCAGTCAACGAATTCAAGATTCTCAGCTCGACAAACTTTGACCACTTTGGCTAGAGTTATCCGACAGCAGTTAGTGATCCTCAGCTCGACAAAGCAGATTCTCAGGTCGATGATTTCAGGATACTTAATCACTTCACACCAGAAGTTTGTGTCGACACCAGAAGCAAGACTTGTGTCGACACCAACATCAATTGTGTCAACACACAGGACTTATATCAACACACTCCAGATTTCTATCAACACAACAGCCATGTCGAGATAAGAAGTAATTGTGTCGACACCGGGACTTGTGTCGACACATTCCCTAGAAGTTCTGTCAACAAGATATCAGCTCGACGAAATCAGCTCTCAGCTCGACGAACTCCATACATAGAATTGTCAAAGTTTCTAATCAATGCAGTTCTACTCTCTGCTCGACGATCTTGGAACTCAGCTTGACGAATAGAAGTCATCTGGTCGACGAACACAGCTTCTCAGCTCGACGAACTGTGGACTCAGCTCGACGATTTTTGTTCTCTGTTCGACGAAACCAGACTTAGTTATTTCCTTCATTCTGTCCCCTTCTTACTGCAATAACTCTTGTGCAATTAATGCTCAAACATTCTCTGAATATGTCAGTTAAAAAGGAGCATTGATTATGGTCTTCTCCAGAATTATTGCTTGCCGTTTTTCCATGGGACAGTTGGGGAAATAAATCAATGCAGTTTATTCTCAAGGCCATCAGCATTGATTGCAGAGGACTTCAAATTTCAAAAGAGAATTTATTGACAAGAAATATAAAAGAAATTTCCACTTCCTTCCTGGATAGTAAAGAGATACACACAAAGACAAAAAAGGGACAATCAGTCTGAATCAAGGATTTCTCTTCTCACTCTCAATACAGAACACTGCAAAACAAAAGAAGCCCTAGACTAGAAGAACATCAGCTATCTGAAGAAGAAGAACAATAAGTCAAAAATCAAGAGTCTTCATTCTTCAACTCTCCAGGACAGTTCAAAGGACAACATCAATTCCATCTATCAAGAAGTTCCTAAATAACTTTTCTGGTTAAGGCTTAAAGACTGAAGGCCTATCACCCTGAAGCAAGGCTCCAGCTTTTTCCTGAACCATTCTACATCTCATGGGGAGCTCTTTGCTAAAATCATTTCCACTTAAGTCTTCTCAGTTGTATATTGAGAAAGAGAAGACAATATCACCTCTCATCGCCCCACTGTATAAAGGGTTATAACTCCCTTCAAAAGTTATTCTTGGTTGCAAGTCACCTGACCAAAAGACTTGAGGTTTGGTTTTTGAGCACCTGATCAAAAGCTCATTAGTTTCAGGCACCTGATCAAAAATCTGAGTGGATTCCTACCAGGGTGGTAGAAGAGTGGATGTACCCAGGTTGGGGAACCACTATAATTTCTTGTGTTCTCTGGTTGCACTTTCTTTTGTTTTTGTTGTGTTTGTGCTAAGTAGGTCGGTTGTGTGTTTGTGATTATTTATTTGTTATTCTGCAGTTTTTTATTTACAGCAAAAGCTGTAAAGTTTGTTAAAGATTTTTTAGGATTTAAGAATACTCTATTCACCACCACCCCCCCCCCCCCCTCTAGAGTATTTCAGATCTAACATATCACTTTCAAACAATGTTTCAAAAAGCAAATTCACCTTCTAAAACTGTCAAGTTTGCACCACTCTAGAAGGTTCAATCAAATGTGTGCTCCACCAGTGAGGTGAAGGCGCATGATCCAAGAAATAGTGATAGTATCCACTCTAGCCATATAGTTCAGGAGAAGTTCTTTAGATTTGGATCCAAATATCCTTTATCTAAGGAAATGAGAGAGTCCACTAGATGGCAGACTCCAAAAATACATCAGGCCCATACTGGACCAGCTGTATTTAGTTTCTCATCACCTTCACTCAGGTAGAAGGGCACAGCATCATGTAATGCTCATCCAGCAAAGTCTGGTGTTGCTCACATCTCTTATGGACAGCAATTTTGTGTTGTCCTAAAGAGAAGATACAACATTCATAAATGTTGGTGTTGTGCGAAAGTGGGTCACTTTGACATTGATTGTTGGCATAACCTAAATGTGACTAGTGGACAGAAAGGTGCTCAGTCCAGGCAGAGAGTTAGGCAAAAGTTTTATAATACTAACAAGAACCTAGGACCCAACTATTGTTGGGTGCCTAAGGGCAAATGAATTCTTTTTTGTAGGATAGTCCAAGTACCTATCTAAATTAGACTTGATACTTGGACAATGGATGTTCCAGGCAAATGTCTGGGACAGGATGATTGCTCAAGGACTATGCTCCATGTAAAGAACAAAAGTTGAGGTTGTTAAGTGTGTAATCCTCAAAAGCTAGAGGCAGCATGCCTCAAGGTAAGTCTCTCTCTAGTATAGAGACTAAGTTTGAAAATTCATGAATAAAGTTAGATGTGCTTAGGATGAATCTAATCAAGCACACCAGTCAGATAACAATGATTCAATTATCCTTCATAATTATCTACATTGTTAACTTATGTAGCATTTTCTCTCAAGCCCAAATATCTTGTAAATCAGTGCATAATAAGGTTACCGATATAACTGACTGATTATCATGATTAAGTCCCCTTCTATTTAAAATTAATAAAATTTTTATTAAGTCAAATAGATTATACATCCAATCAGTACGGGAAGCCACAAATTAAACATGCATTGAATAAGTAGAATAAAAACTGAGAGGTAGAATAATCGAAGAGCTAAATCTCCTATTCATAACAGGAAGCATGACACAACCCGTTAAAACGAAATATATAAGTTTAAGCTAAAATTCTTAATTGATAATTAAACCTTTTTGATATAAATATAAAGGTGACAAGAAGCGAAAAGCCACTCCACTTTTAAAAGCCTTAACCCTAGTCGTCGAGATCGAAACCCTCTCAGCGTATTGCCGCACTGTTTTAATGGCGCCAAATGTCATCAAGGAGCACCAGGAAGGATATGAAATTGTGAGGGATGGATTCAGTCTTGCCTCCTATGAGATTAAGGCTGTGTTAAGGATGATTGAGGTCGCAGACTGGGAATACACCCTTTCCGAACCCTCCATCATTCTTAGAAAAGAGGTAGTGGAATTCTTCTCGAACATTAAAGTGTCCTCCTCTCAAAACAATCTTAAGTCTAAGATTGAAGACATCAAAATAAAGGTAAACCCTAAGAGACTATGAAAGGCCCTTCATATACCCTCTGTCAACCGTATCGAGGAAGAAGAGCCCGCTGTCACAGAAAGAGATAGTGCTCTCAAATGGTGTGGATACAATGAGGCCAAATCTGGGTCTCTTAAAAGAAAATTCTTCAATCAGAGAGGCATACTGCTAGTAGATGTTGTAGGGAAAGCTCTTATCTGCAAACCTGGATCACATGACACTATCTCCAGGTCCATGTTTGATGTCATGACCAGAATTATCCTGAATAGAAAGACCTCATGGTCTTTTCTCATCTATCAGAGATTAGTAGACTGTATACCCTCTCCAAACATGGGCAAAATTCTTTCCTTATTCCTAGTGAACACCGATCCTGATACTTTCAAACAGGAACATGGGGTGAAGATTCACTACCTAAAAAGAATGGACATAAAGACTTTGGATATATTGACTAGGATCCTACCACTGAGCCAACCTTCAGTAATAAAGGATTCCTCTAAGGGTACAAGAAGAAACCTACTGAGGAAGAAATAACTTCTAGCTCTGAACTAGAGCTTGGATCATCCTCTCCAACTGATGTTGGTCTGCAGGTTGATGTATCACTCAGTCAATCCTCTACAAACATTCTACTCCAGGATACTATTGTGCATGTCAATAAAATCCATGCCAGCCCTAGGTCAGGACAAGTGTCAAAGAATGCTACTGAAGAAGAGGTTGCTGCAGAAGATGAGGCAAACATGGCTGATACTGATGGTATTGCAGCAAGTGAAGATATCCCTGCTGTAGAAGATAACAGGGAGCCGCCTGAGACTTTAGGTACTTATCTTGATAAGTTAAGACCAGAGAAGGATGCTCAGTCTGAGGGGGAGCATGATTAGATGGATTTGACAAACTTTGATCAAGTTGTCAACAGAATAGTTGAGTCTGCACCCACTACAGGTAATACTCATACCCTCTTAATTAGTAGTGTTAATACAGCTTTAGCAAAGGAAATGTTTCCTTCTATAGGTGATGTTGTTGAGGGGGAGCCTTCTCATATCCCTGCTCCGAATGTTGTACCTCCTATGAGCCATACTTCATCTACCCTCATCTTCAATGAGGAATTTCTAAACCAAATCAAAGCACTCTTGGAGGTTAGCCCAAATTGACCAAATTGAACTATGGGTTGAGTTTGTCCAAATTAGCCACTTGGGTGACTTAGGCATGGGCCTTTTGGGGCCATTGGGTCCCCCATGATGCCAAGAGACTAAGGGTGAGATCAATTTGACACTTGGGTGGTCAATTGACAAAAATTGAGCTAAGTTGACTTTCTTAGGCTTAAGGTTGACCTTGGTCAACTTGGCCTTTTTTGTTGACTCCAATGGGTCTCTATGGCTCTAATGGAACCTATAATGGGTTAAAGATCTTGTGGAGGGGTCATGGAGTCATGGTTAAGCCCTATGGTCATCACTAAGCTATTATTTGGAATTTTACTATTGCAGACCAAGCTGGTTCACACTCTAATTCCCATGTTCACCCGAACCCTTTAGTGCTTCCTAGGGTTTTATCATGACCCAGTCATGAAAAAAAACATTCTAGGGGTTTAGAAGTCTGAGGGATTTTACAAATCCCAATACATAAAAATAAAAATTTCGTCATCTAAATTAAGGTTAGGACTACGGGGTTTCAAGTTTGAGAAATAAAATGTAACATCCCGAGAGGTTAAAGGGGATACCTGATGTGAAACGTTTCGGGTACCTTTGCTGCATGAACTCCCGTGGCTCCCACGTGTGCTCCTCTTGTCCCTGATTCCTCCACAAGACCATGGCCAGCGGAACCTCCTTGCACCGCAAGACCACATCCCATTATCGTCTATCTGGATAAGCTCCATGCGCACCGATCAATCAGAATAGGCCCATCTGTAGTCATAATCTGCTGCGCCGGCCGAAGTAGATCTCTCCTGAGGGAGGAGACGTGGAAGTCGTCGTGCAAACCTGCTAGCTATGGCGGCAGTGTAACACCCCAAATCCCAGGATTGGGAAAAAGGTGACATGGCCTGGGACACGGGCGTGTCCTCGGGCGTGTCCTGCTCGGGTGAGCAGGCGGCGAGTGTTCGATGAAATTTTGTTCTGCGAATAATGAGGGAACACGCCCTCTAACATTGGCGTGTTAGGGGCTGTGTCTCCTTCTGCTCGACGAACTTCATTCGATGAAGTGGAGCTGGGGGCGTGTCTGCTGTCGTGTATGGGCACACGGCCTGTGACACGCCTGTATCACAGGCCGTGTCCTTTGCGGGATGCGCCCAAGGCATTGAGGCCTGGTGAACACGGGAATGACATGGGTGTGTCTTAGGGTACACGGCTTGTGACACGGGCGTGTCACTGGCCGTGTCCCGATCGGGTTGAAGTTGATTTTGTGCAGCCTGATGTACACGGCCACTGACACGGCCGTGTCTGAAGGTGTGTCAGGTTACATGGCCCATGACACGGGCGTGTCACATGGCCGTGTACTGGTCTGACAAAGTCGGTTGTGTACCGCCTAAGGTACACGTCCTGTGATACAGGCGTGTTACAGGCCATGTCAGGCAAGATTTATCCTTTTGTGGCAAAATCGTGGCCGCCCATTTCCTCAACTGAGATCCAATGGTTGAGAGTTCTCCCTGTGTCCTTAAGGCTAGAAATGAGATGGGAATTCTCATTTTACTTTTGACTATCCTTTTTCTACAAAGTTAGAGAGAGGGAGGAAGAAGGAGGAAGAGGGGAAAGAACCGGCCACCGGTGGAGCTGCGGAGTTCCTGTTCACAATCTGAGGATAGCGATGGGAAGGCGAAGCCGCTATGGTGCTTTCCAGCCGACTAGGAATCTATAGCTTTGAAGCATTCTTCAAGGGTAACAACTTTTCTTCCAAGCCATGTGAAGGCTTCCTTTTTGGCATGTGCATCGGATTCCCCACCAGAGGGTGGCTTGTTACGGGAGTCCCTTGGGTTGATTCATGGAATCCCTAATCATTTGGCATATAGGTCCGAAAATGGAGTACGGAATAGACATGTTGTGTGAAGCCCATCTGGACAGGGTGGTCTAGATTGGTGATGTTGCATATACGCACCAAAGAAGGCTCCGCGATGAAACGTGTAGGATTAGGAGTCGACGGGTTGACCTGTGAAGGTCAGTAGTAGGAAGTACTGCAGTGGTAGTCCAGGAAAATACCCGTATAATGCTTGTGATGAAGGAGTTGTACCTGTGAAGGGTAGTAGCAGGAAGTACTGGATTGGATGTCCAGGAAAAGACCCGTATGTTTGTTATGTTCAATGGGTTGGACATGTGAAGGGCAGTAGCAGGAAGTACTGGATTGATATCCAGGAAGATACCCTTGACCTTGTGATATTTACCGGGTTATACATGTGAAGATAGTAGCAGGAAGTACTGGATTTGAAATCCAGGAAAAGAACTTCGGATCAAGCTTGTACAGCGTATGATGCTTGATGGGCAGTGCCTGTGAAGGGTAGTAGCAGGAAGTAATGGCTTGGTAGTCTAGGAAAATACCCTCAAGTGGATGTTATGAATGTACGGTTAAGGCTAGGGCACCTAGCTAACCGATTGGAAAGCCAGACCTGCGAGGATATTATGGTTATGTGGGAGCAGGTGAGCTCTTACTGCATTATGCCAAACAGGTAAGGTGAAACCAACCCGCTCCTTTTTCTAAGCCGCGAGTACACTGTACTCGGAGATGGCAAGGCAACTTGAGCAACGGAGGATGGATGATCCGACCTGCATTATGTCCGTCCGACATGAGACCTAAAAGTGTGGTCTATTGGAGTGCATAGCGAGAGTCTTAGGCATGTACGTCATGACACAATGGGGGGATATGGGCCAATCCCGGGTCATTAGGACTAAAGTCTCCGGCTGCACGCCATGGAGCAAAATGCTCAATATTGGCATTGGGTTCCAGCACTAATACGGTGGTGGGCAACTGGTTCGCCGGTACACCAAGAATGTGCCCTGAGTGCACGGACCGTTGGACCCCGTGGCTGACGGTTGTGATGGAATGTATGTACGTGAGCGCCCAATGTATGCTATAGATATCTGCCTGTGATTTGCTATGCCTGCAGGAAGGAATACCACTGCCCCTGGAAAGGGGTAGGGTCGTTATAATATTGGTCAGCTGAATGCTGCCCGTTGTCTTGTTTGCCACCGTTGGGTGGACTATCCTTGAACAGGTGCTGGAGAACCAAGCGAGACACATAAAGGCAGAAGGACCTGCTGTTGTTGTTGTTATTGTTGTTGCTGCTGCTATCCCTTGAAGTCTAAGCTGAAAATGTTGTGTTTTGTATATTTGTGGCTGGCCGGCGCGCCAATATTTTAAAGCCACTATTGTAAAAGAACTTGTAAGGCCATAAGGCCAACTGTTTTATATTTGGTGAACATTCCTGTTATATAGAAATGTGGATCTTTATATGGTGGGCATTCATGTTTAGAGTTCCATTTCGGGTTATAGGCTTCAACTAGAATGCAATGTGTTAGGATACGCAACTCTGGTATCACTCCGTGACTTCACTGCCTGTTTTGTGGTATATGGTGTGGGGCCCCGACCGGACTTTTTATTATATACTATATAAATGGATGGATTCGTTACATTTTTGGTATCAGCTTTCTCGGTCGATCCCTTTTGACTTCGTGGTCGAATTCTTTTGTGGGGTGGCGAGCACCTGTCAGTGCAAACCGCGTTAACACTTATGAACTCTTGAACGCCCACTTAGGAATGTAAATACACCTATTTGAGAAACATGTGTAACAACCCCATCCGTTCATATAATATATACTCGAAGGTCCAGACGGGGCCCGACAACATATGCCACAAAACAGACGACGAAGCTACGGAGTGATACCAGAGTAGCGCAGCGCACCTAACACATTGCAGTCTAGCGGAAGCCTATAACACTATACTTGAACTCCTAACTTGAATGTCCAACATATAAAAACTCCACATTTTATATATCATAGGAATGTCTTACAAAACACATAAAGAGTTGACCTTATGGCCTTATAGGGCTTTCAAACAGTGGCCCAAACATTGACACGCAGACCGGCCACATCAAAAGAAAACATAACATTTACATCCACATTAGCCTTCGAGGGCTAGCAGCGGCAGCAGCAAAAGCAGTAGGGACTTCAGCACTCATGCGTCCTGCTCGGTTCTCCAGCACATACACAGGGACATTCCACCCAAGGGTGGCAAACAAAGGCAACGGTCAGCATTTAGCTGACCAAATTATAACGACCCTACCCCTTTCTCGGGGCAGCGACAATCTTCCCTGAAGGCATAGCATATCACAAGCATGTATTTAAATAACTCATATAATGTGCTTTTACGCACACATGCCATCACAACCATCAGCCACCCGACCCGACAGTCCGTGTACTCAGGGCACATTCTTGGTGTATTGCAAACCAGTTGCCCACCACCGTATCAGGGTCGCAGCCCAACGGTAAATCACTTGAGCATTTACTCCATGGCGTGCAGCCGAAGTTCTAGTCGTAATGCACCGGGATGGGCCCGTAGCCCCCCATTGTGTCATGGCACACAGGATTACGACTCTCGCTAAACACTCCAACAGACCGCACCTTCTGGTCTCATGTCAGACGGACATAACGCAGGTCGGATCCTCCACCCCTTGTTGCTCAAATCGCCTTGCCATCACCGAGTACGGCGTACTCGCGGCTACAAAAGGCGCGGGTCGGTCTCACCAATCCTGTTCTGGCATTCAAACCTGGGTACTTCTCTTACACCCATTCATATCACAACATTAGCGGGTCCTTCCTGGGCACACCAGTACTTCCTGCTACTCTATTCGCAGGTGGACACCGCAAATAACACAAATATCAGTGGTCTTTCCTGGCTACCATGCCAGTACTTCCTGTTACTCTCTTCACAGGTGGACTCCCCATTAACATTAAGCATTACAAAAGGGTATTTCCTGGAATTCCAATCCAGTACTTCCTGTGACTTCCTTGAACAGGTAGAACCCAACAGCACAAGCATTCTGTAAGACCCCCCTCCCCCTTACCAAGGAGGAGGGCTACCGGATCTTATGCCCAGAACCGCCGTCTTACGGTGGCACTAACTCACGGGTTAGTCGACACCGCAACACGCCGATTCTGCCGGCTAGTACGATCATAAACCTGTAGGCCAATATGAGAAATAAGAAGTAAAACTGAGTATAAAATGCAATCAGTCCACAAGTCACAGTACAATCATATAAAGGAAATGAATAGTACAATAGTCCACAGAATAGTACAGAAAAAGAGTAAAAAGGGCTTATGCCCGGTACATCAAATCTCTCTCTCACAAAATCATAAATGCGGAAGCTACACTAGAACATCAAGACTCGTCCCACCTGAGGACGCACAGTAGTGGTAGTAGCCTGCTGAAGCGGTATCTGCTCCTCATGTCCTGCCTCCTCGACGTGCTGGTGCTCCATCTCCACGGGCTCCTAAAAATAGTTGGTCACCGACCATTAGTCAAAAAGACTAAGTCGTTTCCTCCGCACCTCGCCCCGCAGCTCCTAGGCACCGAGCGGGAGGACGAAGCGGAGGACAACAAGGGGTAGCAAAATGGAAGCAGGTGACAATATCTAACTAATGATGTAATAAGTACTGTAGTTCTACTCTAGCAATTCTATGTACGGTACAAGTAACAAGTAAGAGTAGTGCAGTAATGAAAAGTAAAGAAGCAGCAGTATGAATAAGTAAATAAGCTAAGCTACCACTATGCTATCATCACAAACGTACCCTAACTTATATAAATGCCCATACAAATATATAAGTTAGGATTTCCAGGAAATTTAACTTATCATATAAAAGAGCCCATACTAATTTATATGATAAGAATCTATGAAGCATATGACCTAATATGAATGAATGATATGATGCAATTTTATGCGCAGGCAAGTGCAACTCACACACAACGACTCTGTGATCACAGACCTTTAGTTCCCACTTTTTGAGAGCTAGCATCACTCTCGGGTACCACCGCTGTGGCTACGGCAGCAGCGGAGCGGGCGTCTCCGCTTCTAGACCGGTATGCACACTACCAAGCCTTAGACCCCTCTCATACGCCTCTGTACACGTCCAAGGTGCACTCTAGAGTCTTGCGTACGTACTTTGCTAACAAACCCGTCAGTCTTGTTGGGTCGGATGTGTGTTATCGGGGGTCGTCCTCCAGACCGCAGTGTAAAACAACCCACTGGCCCCTCTAACTCCCACAACCGCCTGGTGCACCGTACTGCCATCGGTGTGACGAACGGCCAGTACCGCATGCCCCGCCATGATATTTATGCACATGCAAGTAATCCATACCGAGCCTTCCGCTCGCAGGACCAAAACCCGTCCTGGATCCCTCAAACCCAAACCCGGGTGAGAACGCACATTAGTGCCATTATACCAACTCCCTCAAACCCAAAACGGGTGAGCATATATCATGAATCTCTCCAACCCCATACGGGCGAGAAGGTACGACAATGTCCTAACCTATTATACTACTCTTGTCTACAGTTTATTATACTTAGAGGTTTAGGGTTAATCCCAGGACTGCCCCCGGTATTCCCTGTGAAGGGCTCTCAAGGGGCACTAGGAACTGTGTTGGGATTACGCCCAGCGTTCCCTTTCGCAAGGATATTTATTTTAGTTGATGGCTACCCATGTATCTCCCCAGCTCTCCTTATTGCTTTAGTATAACCCTTAGTGACTTAAGGTATTACCGGGAAACCAACGGTCTTCCGCCGATCCCCGCTCCAGATGCTAGCTAAGACTTGCACTTTTAATCCCTCACTAAGAAAAACTCTACTCACCAGGGTTACATATGTTGAACTCTCTCTTATTTCTGCCGATAATCAATCCCCTGGTAATTCCCCTAAGGCAAGACCTATTTGTGTTATATGCAGACCATGACCTATGTTTACCCTAGAAATGTGATCTTCCAAAACTTAAGGCATCTTGCCTCTAAATATTTATCCTAAGGTATTATGGACTAAGGGAACTACCCTAAGGATCCTCATAACTTTTCCTGGCCAAATAGTCATTTAATTAATTTTTTTAATTTAAAAGCTAGGTCACTTTACACATGAAGTGGTTTGATTAAGCATCCACTGACCTAGGGAATTTTTCCTGAGAGGTATATTGACAAAATATTACTGCCTACAGAATTTCATAATTTTCCTTAAATTATGTATTATCATTTTCAATTTAATATCAATTCCACAAAATTCCATTTTTCCAAATGATGTATAGGCATTATTTACACAAAAATTCCAGAAAAATTACAGAGCTTTTAGGACACTAATTTATGACTATTTGCAGAGAATCATCAACATTTTACGTAAGATGGCCTATAGGATTCCATTATAAGATATTTACCAAAATGCCATTATACTAATTTTAACACAAATAATGCATCCATTAAATTCTGAGAAATTTGTGCAAGACTAATAATAACATTTTATGACAGTAGAAAAATTTCCAAATTTTTCAGAGATATAAATCCATCAATTCAAGAATTTACAAATAAGGGTAAAATGGGAAATTTAGGGTATCTATTCCAAAAATTCTTCAAAACAGAGGAATCATATTTTTCCTAAGTCAAATGTGATGTTATCTATACCTTGGCAAAGTTGTTTGGATTTGTACTTGAATAAATCCTATTTTCCAATTTTATTTCCAAACTAGCTATAATTAAAATAAATTCCAATAAATGGAATTTTGATTCCAAAAATTCCCTCATTAATTTGAGGGGTGAAATTTACCCTAATGAACCACTGTAATTAATTTCATAACTCTTGCATGCAACCATTGGGCTAAATTCACCAATTTGCATTTTTGCTATTTGCACACCAAGCCTTAACATAGGCTAGCACATGCAAGTGGATTCTCCCACATGCAGTGAACCCAAGGTGCTGAAAATTTTATCATGCACCAAGGGTGACCCCACTGACCCACCACCAAAATTTGGGGCCATGGGGAGGAGTAGAACTCCATATATGTCATTTATTTAAATTTTGATATTTTACCAAAAACTATAGGAAACTATTTTCCAAAAATTCCTAAATTTTGGCAGGAGGTAAGTATGCCCTAATCATGCATGTGCCCAAAATTTGGGGTCATGGTGACTAATATTGAGACCAGGGCATCCAATATAATTTTTGACCTAGTCTAGGACCAGTCATAGGAGAAATGTCCTACAGGACTGTACACTACACCAAAATGTATGTTTAGGGTGGCATATTAAAGGTAAGCCCTAGGCTACATTTTTCATTAAGGGTCTAAGGTCTGGAAATGCCTCTAAGAGGCCTACATTTAACATGCAAAAGGACTGAAAAGGTGTGACAGAAAATGTTACTATTCATATATTAAATTAATTCATATTAATATCTGAGCACGAATCTTAATGTAAAACAGACGGGATCTGGTCATCGTCCCCGATGAGTTGAACGGCCACGATCGATTCTACCTGGACGATGTTGGCTGGCCTTTTCCGGCCAGCTGAGCCACCACCACCGCCGGCGGATATCGCCACCACCTTCGTTAAGGTGGGGGCTAGCGTTTCCCGGCGGTGGGGCCGCCGGAGTTGGCTCCTCCGGCGAACCCGAGCAAGAAAAGAAAAGCTCGAATTTCTCCATTTCCTCACATGGCATCGGGCTCGATTGAGCCCGATATCTCCCTAAGTCGATCTAGAAAGTTAGTACGAGAAGAGGTGAGGTGAAACGCACCTGAATCAGGGCTTGGCTGCGGGTCAGGCGGCGGTTTGCCGTGGTGGTGGTGCGCCGGTGAGCTCCTCCCCGAAAGTTCAATTCTCCACCGTTCTCCATGAGTAAGTAGTCGAATTCCACTCCTCTCGGCCTTCTAAAGCTAATGGTGAGCTCTGTTTGGACTGAGGTGGCCTATAAGTGGAGATAACTCCAATGTTAGCTCGGTTTTGAGCTTTGGAGGCTTCACCCAGCAGCCATGTGGCTCACAGCCCTGGTTTCCTGCTGGAATTAAAGAGGGGAGGTCAGCCACCTGGTCTTGGGCAGCCTAAGTCAGCTGATGGGGTGGCCATGTGGCCACCATTTCCTTCATTCCTCTTTCTCTCTCCTCTTCCCTTAAAAATTCCAATTTTACCCCCTTGCATGTATTCTCTCTCCTGATTTAGAGGGGTAGGGCTGGTCTTGTTCACTTGGGCTGACTATGGGCCAATTTTGGTGGGCTTGGTCCAAGGGGGAATGACTTGGCCTTCATTTCATTCCTTAGGTCAAATTGTTGACCAAATTGACTTTTGGGGTTGACTGGTCAACTATGGTGGGTGGACTGACCCCACTTGGTGGAAATGGGTCTAGTGGCACCACCCAACTTGGTTTGGGTCAAGGGGGGTGCCCCACTTAGGTTAATTGGGCTTATGAGTGTGGGTTTGACCAATTTAAGCCCAAGGTTGACCTTGGTCAACTGGGGTCAAAATGTTGACCCAGTGACATACCCTAGGGTCCACTTAGATTGTTTTTAGGGTTAGGGCAATGTGGTGGGGTCATGGTGTGGCTAGGGTCCCCACTTAGGCTAGTTTAACCTAGTTTGACTATGGTCTTATAGTGGGCCCCACATGGCTACCACCCACTACCTAGGGTCAAACCTAGTTGGTCTCCTCAAATCTCACCCCATGCCTAACCCAATCTAAGTTGAGGGGTCTAGAAGTAACATGGGATGTTACACATTCTACGGGTATTTTGCTGGACAACCACTCCAGTACTTCCTGCTACTTCCCTTCATAGGTCCAACCCGTCGACTCCTAAACTACGCATTTAGCACGGAGTCTTCTCCGGTTCGTATGCAACATCACCAATCCAGTCCAACCTATCCAGATGGGCTTCACAAAGCATGCATATTTCGTACTCTATTTCCGGATATATATGCCAACAAAGGGGATTCCATGAATCAACTCAAAAGACTCCCAACATCAGCCACCTTTTGGTGGGGGAATCACATACATATGCCAAAAAGGAAGCCTTCACATGGCTAGGAAGAAAGCTCATTACCCTTGAAGACCGTTTCGGTGCCATGAACGCCTAACTGGCTCGAAAGAACCGCAAAAGCTTTTCCTCCGCAACGCCGGCCTCAGATCTATCGTCGGAACACCGCAGCAGCACCGGTGACCAGCCCATTTCCTCCTCCTCCTTCTTCCTCTCCCTTACTCTCACTAGGAATGTAGAAAGAGAAGACCAAATGCAAAATTAGATTTCCCTTCTCATCCACGGCCTTAAGGAAGCAGGGAGGCAGCTCAGCCATTGGATCCCAGCTGAAGGAACGGACGGCCACGATTTTGCCATAAAAGCACAATTTTTGCCTGACACGACCTGTGACACGCCCGTGTCCCAGGCCGTGTGCCTCAAGCGGCACTCAACCGACTTATCCAATCCAGTGACATGCCCATGTGACACGCCTGTTTCATGGGCCGTGTCACCCGACACGCCTTTAGACACTCCTGTGTCTGAGGTCGTGTTCATCAGGCTGAAAAATCTCAAAATCACCCGAGACTCACACAGCCTGTGACACGCCCGTGTCTCAGGCCGTGTTCCCATACACGGCACTAGACATGCCCCAGCTCCAATTCGTCGGGCTGAGTTCATCGACCGCGCTGACACGCCCTGTGACAAGCCCGTGTCACAGGTCGTGTCCTAAGCACTCGACCATCGTCGACCAAATTTTGTCGACCACTCATCTACTGTTCCTTTCGAACACTTCGTCGAACGCAGGACACGCCCTGGGATACGCCCGTGTGCCAGGCCGTGTCACCCCAAAAACTTTGCCTGCTGAAAAATGGGCTGTTACAACCCTCCCCTCCTATAAGAAATTTCGTCCTCGAAATTCGTATAGAGGAAGACAACCAGCAACCAAACAAATTATAACATCAAAAGATCTTGTTACAATAACTTTTTCCTATCCACTCAGTTACAGAAATAGCTTGGGAAACTCCGCTCACATGGTTTGCTCTCGCTCCCCTGTAAGCTCCTCACGACCGCAATTGTTCCATCGGACTTTAACCATCCCGACCGTCTTGTTCCGAAACTATTTCTCGGCTCAATCCTCGATCTGAATGGGTCTAACCCTCGTTATTATCCCATACTCCACCGGCACACGATCATCCGTGATCACTTGAGCTGGATCTTTAACGGCCTTCCGAAGCACCGAGATGTGAAACACATCATGTAGTCCACCCAAGTCTGCCGAAAGAGCTAGCCAATAAGCAGCTTCTTCGATTCCCTCAACCACTTCAAATGGTCCCAAATATCTTGGAATCAACTTTTTGAAACGTCGAATCCTGGAACACCTTTGAAGGGCTTGATCTTCAAGTAAACCCAATCGTCTACCGCGAACTCCACGTTCCGGAGCTTGGCGTTGTAGTACTTCGCTTGACGATCTTGTGCTATGAGTAAACTCTCTCGAATAGCACGAATGGTTGAGTTTGCTTCATCGACTTCCTTACAATTATAAACTCTAGCTTCGCCCTCTTCTACCCAAGCCAAGGGAGTTCGACACTTCCTTCCATATAGAGCTTCATACGGTGCCATCCCATGCTCGCCTGGTAGCTCTTATTATAAGCAAACTCCACCATGTAGAGATGATCTTACCATCTCTTTCCAAAATCTAGGGCGCACATTCAGAGCATGTCCTCCATCGTTCTGTTGGTTCGTTCAGTTTGGCCATTGGTTTGGGGATGAAAGGCCGTACTGAAAGTCAACTTCGTGTCCAACAGCTGGTGAACGAGCCTCCAATCCTTTGACGTGAATCGTCCATCTTGATCACTCATGATGCTCCGAGGAACACCGTGGAGCCGTACAATCTGTTCAATATACAATTTTGCGAAAGTTTCCACTGAATCATCTCGTCTGTTCGGTAGGAAATGTGCCACTTTTGTTAGCCGATCAACAATCACCCAGATGGAATCGTTCACTCGCTGAGATCTCAGCAACCCGTGCATGAAATCCATAGAAATATCGTAAATTTTCTACTCTGGAATCGGCAACGACTTCAAATAACTGCCCGGTTTCTGGCATTCCGCCTTCACCATAGCACAGGTTTGGCATTTGGCCACATAAAAAGCAACATCTTTCTTTAGCCCTGGCCACCAAAATAGTTTTTTCATATCCATGAACATCTTCGTGCTCCCTGTGTGGATTGAGTACTTCGTATAATGCGCTTCATACATCAGTTCTTCCCTCAATTTACCCACATTAGGGACGCACAAACGACATTCTTTCCGCAAAAGACCGTCATCCCAGGAGAACTTTCCTTCTGGCCCAGCTTTCGCATAACGTAGAAGATCTTCATCCAACTCCGTTGCTCTTCGAACTCGATCCGCAAGATCACATTGCACCTCTGTCCAGTTCAAACATGCATTGGCAGTGGCATTCTTGTCAACACAAGAAATCTCTAACGCTTCCAACTCTTGGATGAGACGTTCATCATGCCTCTACAACCAAGCTGCTCTTGCCGGAGTCCGCCGACTCAAGGCATCTGCGACAACGTTTCCCTTCCCGGGAGTATAGTGAATCTCAAAGGTGTAGTCCCCGAGGAACTCCAACCACCTTCTTTGTCGCATATTCAAATCCTTCTTCTCCAACGAGTACTTTAGGCTCTTGTAATCTGTATAGATCTCCACCTTCACACCATAAAGATAATGTGGCCACAGCTTTATTGTAAAGATCACCGCCGCCAACTCAAGATCATGGACGGGATAGTTCCGCTCGTGCACTTTCATCTGGCATGAGCCATAAGCAATCACCTTTCCATTTTGCAGAAGCACGCAGCCTAAGCCGCCCCTGAGGCATCACTGTAGATTACAAATCCATCGGTATCACAGGGCGATGACAACATAGGCGCTGTGGTCAACCGAATCTTCAGCTTTTTAAAAGCTCGCGCGCACTCTGGCGACCAAACGAACTTCTGTTCTTTTCACGTCAATGTGGTTAGCGGCAAAGCAATCCGCGAGAAGTTTTCAACAAATATTCGGTAGTAGCCTGCTAGTCCAAGAAAACTCCGGACCTCGGCCACTGAAGACAAGACTGGCCACTCCTCTATGGCCATTATCTTCGGTGGATCCATAGCTATGCCCGCTCCACTCACCACATGGCCCAGAAAAGCCACCGACGATAGCCAAAACTCGCACTTCGAGAACTTGGCATAGAGCTGATTCTGCCTCAATGTTTTCAACACCAACCGCAAATGCTTCTCATGGTCAACTTCCAATCTCGAGTATACCAGGATATCATCAATGAACACTATCACGAACAGATCCAAGTACTCGCGGAATATTCGGTGCATCAAGTCCATAAATACCGAGGGCGCATTGCACAGCCCAGACGGCATGACCGTGAACTCGTAGTGCCCGTACCTTGTTACAAATGCGGTTTTGGGAATGTCTTCTTCCCGGATCCTCAACTGGTAATATCCAAATTTCAAGTCCAACTTCGAGTAGACGGACGATCCCACTAGCTGATCAAACAGCTCATCAATCCGCGGAATAAGATATTTGTTCTTCTCGGTCAGCTTATTCAGTTCGTGGTAATTAATACATAACCGCAAGCCACCGTCTTTCTTCTTCACAAAAAGCACAGGGGCGCTCCAAGGAGACATGCTTGGGCGTATATAACCCTGCTCCATCAATTCCTGCAGCTGGACTTTCAACTCCGCCATTTCCTTAGGCGCGACGCGATATGGCGAGTGGGCCACAGGTTTCGCACCTGGCACCAACTCGATCGTGAAGTCAATCTCTCGCTGTGGTGGTAGCCCAGGGAGATCCTTGGGAAACACATCTGCAAATTCCGACACAATCGGAACATAACCCATACTGGCCTTAGGCTCAACAGCCTGAACCAAGGCGAAGTAGCACTCCGCACCCTTCCAAATAGCCTTCAAGACTTGGAGTGCAGACAACAACGTCCCGCCCACTACTCGCATACCCGTGAACTTTGTCTCCTGTTCGGTATTCTGGCCGAACGTGATTTCTTTTGACTGGAAATCAATCAAGGCATGCTGCTCCACAAGCTAATTCATACCAAATATCACGTCGAATTCCGATATTGGTAATACAGATGTAGTCAAACTGAAATCCCGATTTCCTATTTGGACCGCCACATCGCAAGCTTGATCCGCAAGCATCCAACAGCCATTCGACAATACCACTCTGACGCTATCAATTTTCACACGACTAGGTATCCCAATCCGCGCTAAAAACTCGCTAGATAGAAAAGAATGTGATGCACCTGTATCAAACAGCGCTCGCACTAGCGTGTCCTGAATCATCACAAAACCTATGACAATCATGTCACACACACAAGCCGCATACACATATGCATTAAACAAAACATACAAGCAATATAATATGCAAAACTGAACTCGTACTTGTGACGACGTCACTCTGCTTGATGGCCTCTTGCAGGACAAGATTGTAGACCCGAGGCTGCGCCTGAGAGGCAGAGGATTCCACCACCGCCTTTCCTTTTTCCGTATATGACGCTCCCGTCTTCTTTTCACTCTTTGGCGGCACCCGACAATCCTGAGCTATATGCCTCACCCGTCCACAATTAAAGCATGTACGAATATCCGGCTTTGAGGTGGCCCCCGACGTTGCTCCCGATTCAACTGAAGAAGGAGCTTGTCCCCCCGTCTTGGGCCTCTTGCCCCATTTCTTCTTATAAAATGACTTTGTCGGTCGGGGCACTTTAAACTCCCTCTTTGACATAGCCAATGCCCTCTTCCCCTGCACCCTTTTCATGTCTTTTTCCAGCACGCTTGTAGTGTCAACCAATGCCTGGAAGCTTTGGTTCACAGAACTAGAGAGCAGGAATGTCAACTCGTCCCGCGGTCCTTCGTAGAACCTATTCATCTTCCTTTGCTCATCAGCAAAAATCGAACCCCCATACCGCCCCAGGCGTGCAAATTCATGCAGGTACGCGTCAACACTGCCATCACCTTGCGTCAGCCGTTGGAATTGATTCTCCATGGCAATCCGTTGCGCCGTAGGAACGTGCTTCGCTAGGAAGAGTCGAGAGAATTCTGCCATCGATACTTGTGTTAAGGGACGACCCGCCAAGTGATGCAGCTCCATCTCGTCCCACCACAGTCTATCCTCTCCTTCAAGTAGGAAGGTAGCTAGAGTGACTTTCTGATGCTCCTCCGTTCCAATCGCCGTCATGATCCGCTTGACGCGCGATAACCAATCCTCAACCTGCGTAGGGGATCCCGCTCCCGAAAACGTAGGCGGACGAAAACTCCTAAACCGCGTAAACTGCTTCTCAGCTGCTAGAGGATTCACAGCCATAACAGGTTTTGGCCTCGCCTCCACCTGTTCTGGCCTCACGGCCGGCTGCGCCTGCCCTTGTGCCTACCCAATCGGCTGTCCTTTAACCATAGCAAACAAAGCCTCAACAATTTGTCGCACAGTTTCTGCAGACGGTGGAGCTGTAGGCACCTTAGTTGGTGCCGTACTTTCATCCGAACGCTGGGGCTCCGATTGCCCCGCACCACTCCGAGTCACCTAAAGGGGACAAGACACACACATTAGTGGCCTTACACAAGCAAACAACACAAAATAGGAACACGCAGGTTCCTCAAACACAAGAATTTGCATTCCTATCATGGACATTCAGCAGTCCAAACGAGTTAACGTGGTTTGCACAGACACGTGCTCGCCACCCCAGAAAAGAAGTCGGCCACAACTTCGAGAGCGAAATACCAATACAGCTGATACCAAAAATGTAACAACCCCATCCGTTCATATAATATATACTAGAAGGTCCGGCCAGGGCCCCACATTATATACCACAAAACAGACGATGAAGCTACGGAGTGATACCAGAGTAGTGCAGTACACCTAACACATTGCAGTCTAGCGGAAGCCTATAACACTATACTTGAACTCCTCACTTGAATGCCCAACATATAAAAACTCCACATTTTATATATCATAGGAATGTCTTACAAAAAACATAAAGAGTTGGCCTTATGGCCATACAGGGCTTTCAAACAGTGGCCCAAACATTGGCACGCAGGCCGACCACATCAAAAGAAAACATAACATTTACATCCACATTAGCCTTCGAGGGCTAGCAGCGGCAGCAGCAAAAGCAGTAGGGACTTCAGCCCTTATGCGTCCCGCTCGGTTCTCCAGCACTTGCATAGGGACATTCCACGCAAGGGTGGCAAACAGAGGCAACGGTCAGCATTCAGCTGACCAAATTATAACGACCCTACCCCTTTCTCGGGGCAGCAACAATCTTCCCTGCAGGCATAGCATATCACAAGCATGTATATATATAACTCATAAAATGTGCTTTTATGCACACATGCCATAACAACCATCCGCGACCCGACCCGACAGTCCGTGCACTCAGGGCACATTCTTGGTGTACTGGCAAACCAGTTGCCCACCACCATATCAGGGTCGCAGCCCAACGGTAAATCACTTGAGAATTTACTCCATGGCGTGCAGCCGGAGTTCTAGTCGTAATGCACCGGGATGGGTCCGTAGCCCCACATTGTGTCATGGCACGCAGGCCTACGACTCTCGCTATATGCTCCAACAGATTGCACCTTCTGGTCTCATGGCGGTTGAACATAACGCAGGTCGAATCCTCCATCCCCCGTTGCTCCAATCGCCTTGCCATCACCGAGTACGGCGTACTCGCGGCTACAAAAGACGCGGGTCACTCTCACCAATCCTGTTCTGGCATTCAAGCCTGGGTATTTCTCTTACACCCATTCATATCACAACATTAGCGGGTCTTTCCTGGGCACACCAGTACTTCCTGCTACTCTCTTCGCAGGTGGACACAGCAAATAGCACAAATGTCAGGGTCTTTCCTGGCTACCATGCTGGTACTTCCTGTTACTCTCTTCGCAGGTGGACTCCCCATGAACATTAAGTATTACAAAAGGGTATTTCCTGGAATTCCAATCCAGTACTTCCTGCGACTTCCTTGCACAGGTAGAACAGAACAACACAAGCATTCTACGGGTATTTTCCTGGACTACCACTCCAGTACTTCATGCTACTTCCCATCACAGGTCCAACCCGTCGACTCCTAAACTACGCATTTAGAACGGAGTCTTCTCCGGTTCGAATGCAACATCACCAATCCAGACCAACCTGTCCAGATGGGCTTCACACCGCATGCCTATTCCGTACTCCATTTCTGGATCTATAAGCCAACAAAGGGGATTCCATGAATCAACCCAAAAGACTCCCAACATCAGCCACATTTTGGTGGGGGAATCACATACGTATGCCAAAAAGGAAGCCTTCACATGTCTAGGAAGAAAGGTCATTACCCTTGAAGACCGTTTCGGTGCCATGAATGCCTAGCTGGCTCGTTTGAACCGCAAAAGCTTTTCCTCCGCAACGCCGGCCTCGGATCTCTAGTCGGAATACCGCAGCAGCACCGGTGACCAGCCCCTTTCCTCCTCCTCTTTCTTCCTCTCCCTTTCTCTTACTAGGAATGTAGATTTCCCCTCTCATCCATGGCCTTAAGGAAGCAGGGAGGCAACACAACCATTGGATCCCAACTGAAGGAACGGACGGCCACGATTTTGCCATAAAAGCACAATTTTTGCCTGACATGGCCTGTGACACGCACATGTTCCAGGCCGTGTGCCTCAAGCGGCACTCAACCGACTTATCCAATCCAGTGACACGCCCATGTGACACGCCAGTGTCACGGGCCATATCACCCGACACGCCTTCAGACACGCCCGTATCTATGGCCATGTTCATCAGGCTGAAAAATCTCAAAATCACCCGAGACTCACACGGCCTGTGACAATCCTGTGTCTCAGGCCGTGTGCCCATACACAGCACTAGACATGCCCCAGCTCCAATTCGTCGGGCTGAGTTCATCGACCGCACTGACACGCCCTGTGACACGCCCGTATCATAGGTCGTGTCCTAAGCACTCGACGATCGTCGACCAAATTTTATCGACCACTCGTCGACTGTTCCTCCCGAACACTTCGTCGAACGGAGGACATGCCCTGGGACAAGCCCGTGTCCCAAGCCGTGTCACCCCAAAAACTTTGCCTGCTGAAAAATGGTCTGTTATAACATGTGAATTCCTGGTATTGCTTTTGGCCCTATGTTTGTTGATTACTTGTGTATTTTACGACTGTAGGCGACTAGCGTGACGGCGTGGCAGCAGGAACCCCAATATTCGATGGGAAGCATGACATCAACTATGGTACTAACATCTCCTCCATCGATAGAGATGGCTCGACTGAATGCTGATGTGTTTTTTGCAATGCTCAAGGCTTACCATGAGGGACAGGTTCAATCCTCTGATCCGGTCATGCGTCCCATGCCGGTTGGTGTAAGTGAGTAGACGGCTAGGGGAAACGCATCAGCTTCGTCGTTAAACATGTGCTTGAGCCAAGGAGTGGACACGATTGAGGACTATTTGCACACATTTCTTGCAATGAGACAACAACCAGAGTTTGTGTTTGAAGCCGAGGAGACGAAGATCATTCAGTTTTACGATGGGCTACGTCAGGAACTCCGTTTCTTGTTGAGGGGTCCTAAGTTATTGGGATTCCAAACATTGGTGGAGTCAGCTAGACTTTTGGAGATGGACTTGACAAGGGCCTAGCAAATGCCTGCGAGAGCCCAGCAAATGTCTGCGATCAAGGAAGTGAGAATTCCAAGGGTTGGAAACTCTTCTCACCACAAGAGGCAGAGACACGAGACTCATATCTGTTATACCTGCGACCAGGAAGGACATATTGCTCGAAACTATTGGGATGGTGCTCAGCAGCGAAAGAGGCAATACAAGTGTTACTTGTGTGGTGAAGCAGGACATAAAGCCCGAGATTGTCGAAGTGGCTTTTAGAGGGCAATAAATAAGAAGGCAATGTCTACTTGATGTACAGAAATAACTGTGTTACTCATGTATTTATGGACTATGCATGTGTTGTATGTACAATAATCAGTGTTGCATGGCAGTTGCCACTGCTACGTTTGTGATATATGAGTACAATACATGTATGTGTGGAATAAACATGTTTGTACGGTCGTCATGAACACGAATAGAAAGTTGTGTTTCTATTTCAAGGGGAAAATTTCGCCAATCATTATCAGGAGTGGTTGACAAATGGTTGAGCAGAATATAGGAGCATCTTATGCTGAAACGGGAAAAGCAGTGGTGAAGTCCTCTGCATCCCAGGAGCCATCCTAAGTCTTTACTCCTGGCCATTCAGCACAGTGAAGTGTCACAAGTGCGCGATAACATCGTTGATTGATTTTCTGATTGCATACTGTGTATGTAGCTTGTGTGTGTGATGTGTGTGCCACAAGCTTTGCTATGATTCGGAACACACTGGTGAGAGCACTTTTTGATAGTGTAAGGGTGTTATTACTGACCGAATGTTTTGCTGTTGGCGGATAGAGTTTGCAATGTGGCGGTGCAAATTGGAAGTCAGGAATTGTGTTTTGACGCATCTGAGCTGCCGATATCGGAGCTTGCAGATGTGTTATGTTTCCTAAGGATATTCTTGAGCTACCACCCTAGCGAGAGATCGACTTCTGTACTATATTGGTCCCAGGTGCAAAACCTGTGGCCCGCTCGCTGTATCGCGTCACGCCAAAGGAATGGCTGAGTTGAAAATCCAATTGCAAGGGTTGCTGGAGCAAGGATGTACATGCCCAAATATGTCACCTTGGAGCGCACCTATTCTTCGTGTGAAAAGGAAGGACAGTGATTTGCGATTATGTATTGATTATCGTGAATTGACTAAGCTGACAGAAAAGAGTAAGTAGTCGATTCCATGAATATATGAATTGTTTGATCAGCTGGTGGGATCAACCGTCTACTCCAAGTTGGCGTGGAAATTTAAGTATTAACATTTAAGCATTCGAGAAGATGACATTCCCAAGACCACAGTTGGCATATGCTATGGTCATTATGAGTTTACGGTAATACCGTTTGGGCTGTGTAATGCTCTATCGGTGTTCATGGACCTGATGCACCGAACGTTCTGAGAGTACATGGACTTGTGTGTGATCATGTTCATTCATGATATTTTGGTGTACTCTCAATCTGAAGCTGATCACGTAAACCACTTTCGGTTGGTGTTGCATACTTTGCGAAGGAACAAGCTCCATGCCAAGTTATCGAAGTGCGCATTTTGGCTATCGTTGGTGGCCTTTCTGGGCCATTTGATGAATAGAGAAGGCATAGCAGTGGCTCCGTCAAAGCTAGAAGACATATAGAAGGGGCCGGCGTTATCTTCAGAGACCGAAGTCCGGACTTTACTTGGACTGGCAGGCTACTGTAGAAGGTTTGTTGAAAACTACTCGTGGATTGCTTTGACTCGGCCCACACTAACGAGAAAAGATCAGAGGTTTGTTTGGACGCCGGAGTGCGCGCGAGCTTTTGACGAGCTAAAGAGTTAATTGACCACGACGCCTGTGTTGACATCGCCATATGGTATCGGCAGATCTGAGGTCTATAGTGATGCTTCAGGAAGCGGCTTAGGCTGCGTTCTTCTGCAAAATGGGAAAGTGATTGCTTATGGCTCACGCATTTGTAGGTGCATGAAAGAAGTTATCCCTTCCATGACCTAGAGTTGGCAGTGGTGATCTTTGCAGTAACGTTATGGCGGCCTAACGTACCTAGAGGTATACTCCCGCGAAGGGAACTATAGTCACTGATACCTTGAGTTGGAAAGTTCCGTCAAGGGTAAAGTGGCTACAACTGCACTATGAACGTCTAATCTAGGAGTTGGAAGCATTAGAGGTTTCATGTGTTGAAAAACATGCTACTGCCGATGCATGTTTGAACTAGACGGAGGTGCAGTGTGACATTGCGGGCAGGGTTCGACGAGTAGCGGAGCAGAATGAGAGTACCAAATCTGGGAAAATTGAGAGAAGAATTTATGTACGAAGCTCACTATACGAAGTACTCAATTCACCCGGGGAGCACAAAGATGTTCAGGGACATGAAAAAGTTGTTCTGGTGGCCAGGACTAAAGAAAGATGTCACTCATTACGTAGCCAAATGCCAGACTTGTGCTTTGGTAAAGGAGGAATGCCAGAAGCCTGGCGGTTTCTTGAAGTTTTTGCCGATTCCGGAATGGAAGTTCGATGATATCTCAATGGATTTCGTACACGGGTTGCCAAGTTCTCAACAAGGGAACGATTCAGTCTGGATGTTTCCAGACCTGTTGATGAAAGGGGCACACTTCCTTCCGAACAAGCGGGACGATTCTGTGGAAAGTTGACAAAGCTTTATATTGAACAGATGGTATGGCTACACGATGTTCCTCAGAGCATCGTAAGTGATCCTGCTGAATGGTTCACATCGACTGATTGGAGGTTAATCCATCAGCTATGGGTACAAAGTTGACGTTCAGTACAGCCTTTCATCACCAAACTGATGGCCAAACTGAGAGGACCAAGAGTACAATGGAGAATGGTAAGAGATGGGACAAGCATCTCTATATAGTGGAGTTTACCTACAACAACAGCTACCAAGCGAGCATCAGTATGGCACCGTATGAAGCTCTGTATTGTCGAAAGTGTCGTCCTCCATTTTCTTGGGCAGAAGCATGCAAATCCGAAGGACTCGACGATACACATTTTTCGTGAGGGGCTATCGGTAGCCTAGGATCGACAAGCACAATACTACAATGCCAAGAACTGGAACGTGGAGTTCGCGGTAGGCGATTGGGTCTACTTGAAGGTCAAAACCTTCAAGGGCGTATCCAGGATTTGACGTCTGAAAAAGTTGAGTCCACGATACCCTGGTCCGTTTGAAGTAGTAGAGAGAGTTGGGGAAGCTGCGTATCAGCTATCTCTTTCGGCAGACTTGGGTGGCTTACATGATGTGTTTCAAATCTCAGTACTTCGGAAAGCCGTAAAAGACCCAGCTCAAGTGATCGAGAATGATCGTGTGTCGGTGGAGTATGGGCTAACGATGAAGGTTAGGCCCATTCAGATCGAGGATCGTGCTGATAAACAGTTGCAGAATATAACAATCTGGTTGGTCAAAGTCCAGTGGGACAGTTGCAGCCTTGAGAAGCTAACATGGGAGCGAGAGCAGACCATGCGAGCTGAATTTACTGAACTCTGTGTACCTGGTACGTAGTGCGTATCCACTAGTATTACACGTTATGGAATAAAACCTCTTCTGTTGAGTTCCTTACTTTATGCAAATTTCGGGGACGAAATTTTTGTAAGGAGGGGAGGGTTGTAACACCCCAAATCTCAGGATTGGGAAAAAGGTGACACGGCCTTGGACACGGGAGTGTCCTAGGACATGTCATGCTCGGGTGAGCAGGAAGCGAGTGTTCGAAGAAATTTTGTTATGCGAACAATGAGGGAACACGCCCTCTGACACGGGCGTGTCACAGGCCGTGTCTCCCTCTGCTCGATGAACTTCGTTCGACAAAGTTAAGCCGGGGGCATGTCTGCCACCGTGTATGGGCACACGGCCTGGGACACGGGCGTGTCATAGGCCGTGTCCTCTACGGGATGCGCCCAAGGCATTGAGGCCTGGTGAACACGGGCATGACACGGGTGTGTCTTAGGGTACACGGCCTTTGACACGGGCGTATCACTGGCCGTGTCCCGATCGAGTTGAAGTTGATTTTGTACAGTCTGATGTACAGGGCCACAGACACGGCCGTGTCTGAAGGCGTGTCAGGTGACATGGTCCGTGATACAGGCATGTCAAATGGCCATGTACTGGTCTGACTAAGTTGGTTGTGTACCGCTTAAGGTATTTGGCCTGTGACACGAGCGTGTCACAGGCCGTGTTAGGCAAGATTTATCCTTTTGTGGCAAAATCATGGCCGTCCATTTCTTCAGCTAAGATCCAATGGTTGAGAGTCCTCCCTATGTCCTTAAGGCCGGAAATGAGATGGGAATTCTCATTTTATTTTTGACTATCCTCTTTCTAAAAATTTAGAGAGAGAGAGGAAGAAGGAGGAGGAGGGGAAGGAGCCGGCCACCGGTGGAGCTGCGGAGTTCCTGTTCACAATCCGAGGGTAGCGTTGGGAAGGCAAAGCCGCTTCGGTGCTTTCCAGCCGACTAGGAGTCCATTGCTCTGAAGTATTATTCAAGTGGAACGACTTTTCTTCCTATCCATGTGAAGGATTCCTTTTTGGCATGTGCATCAGATTCCCCCACCAGAGGGTGGCTTGTTACGGGAGTCCCTTGGGTTGAATCATGGAATCCCCAATCATTTGGCATATAGATCCGGAAATGGAGTACAGAATAGGTATGATTTGTGAAGCCCATCTGGACAGGTTGGTCTGGATTGGTGATATTGCATATACGCACCGAAGAAGACTCCGCGATGAAACGTGTAGGTTTAGGAGTCGACGGGTTGACTTGTGAAGGGCAGTAGTAGGAAGTACTGGAGTGGTAGTCCAGGAAAATACCCGTATAATGCTTATGCTGAATGGGTTATACCTGTGAAGTGTAGTAGCATGAAGTACTGGATTGGATGTCCAGGAAAAGTCTGGTAATGTTTGTGATGTTCAATGGGTTGGACCTGTGAAGGGCAGTAGCAGGAAGTACTAGATTGATATCCAGGAAGATACCCTTGATCCTTGTGATATTTATCGGGTTGTACCTGTGAAGGGTAGTAGCAGGAAGTACTGGATTTGAAATCCAGGAAAAGACCTTCGGATCATGCTTGTACTGCGTATGACACTTGATGGGTAGTACCTGTGAGGGGTAGTAGCATGAAGTACTGGCTTGGTAGTTCAGGAAAATATCCCCAAGTGGATTTTATGAATGTACGGTTAAGGCTAGGGCACCTAGCTAACCGATTGGAAAGCCATTCCTGCGAGGATATTATGGCTATGTGGGAGCTGATGAGCTCTTTCGACTTTTTGGCCAAACAGGTATAGTGAAACCGACCCGCGCATTTTTCTTAGCCGCGAGTACGCTGTACTCTGTGATGGCAAGGCGAATTGAGCAACGGGGGTGGATGATCCGGCCTGCGTTATGTCTGTCCGACGTGAGACCTGAAAGTGCGGTCTGTTGGAGTGCATAGCGAGAGTCTTAGGCCTGCAGGCCACGACAGAATGGGGGGCTATAGGACAATCTCGGGTCATTAAGACTAAAGTCTCCGGCTGCACGCCATGGAGCAAAATGCTCGATATTGCCATTGGGTTCCAGCCCTGATACGGTGGTGGGCAACTGGTTCGCTGGTACACCAAGAATGTGCCATGAGTGTACGGACCATTGGACCGTGTGGCTGACGGTTGTGATGGAATGTATGTGCATGACAGCACAATGTATGCTATAGATATCTGCCTTTGATTTGCTGTGTCTGTAGGGAAGGAATACCTCTGCCCCGGGAAAGGGGTAGGGTCGTTATAAAATTGGTCAGCTGAATGCTGATCGTTGCCTTGTTTGACACCGTTGGGTGGACTGTCCTTGAACAGGTGCTGGAGAACCAAGCGGGATACATAAAGGCTGAAGTCCTTGCTGTTGTTGTTGTTGCTGCTGCTATCCTTTGAAGGCTAAGCAGAAAATGCTGTGTTTTGTATATTTGTGGCTGGCCTGCACGCCAATATTTATAAGCCACTATTGTAAAAGAACTTCTAAGGCCATAAGGCCAACTGTTTTGTATTTGGTGAACATTCCTGTTATATAGAAATATGGATCTTTATATGGTGGACATTCATGTTTAGAGTTCCATTTCGTGTTATAGGCTTCCGCTAGAATGCATTGTGTTAGGATACGCAACTCTAGTATCACTCCGTGACTTTGCCGCATGTTTTGTGGTATATGGTGGGGGGGCCCGGTCGGACCTTCTATTATATACTATATGAATGAATGGAGTCGTTACAGGAAGCTCCAGTCTATAAGCAAAGGGACCGATCTGCTCCAGGATCCTGTAAGGCCCCATGTATCTCAGACTAAGTTTCTTTCGACCATGCACCCACAAGTCTCCATGCATCAGTCATATCTTCAGAAACACCCGGTTTCCTACGTGAAACTCTACAATGACGATGCCGAGTGTCATAATACTTAGCATGTCTGCTGTGGACCTCCAACATCCTGTATCGAATCAACCACACCTGAGTATCTGTATCCTTAACGAACTCCGAGTCAAGTGCCTTTGGATCCTCATCCTGGATCCAAGACAAACGAGTCCTGCATCTCCGCCCGTATAAAGCCTCATAAGGGGCCATGTTGATGCTGCATTTGGTGGATGTTGTTGTATGGGAATTCGATCAACGGTAACTGCCTCTCCCATGGCTCTCCGCAGTCCAGTATGCAATGACGCAACAAATCCTCCAGTGTCTGATTGGTACGCTATGTCTGCCCATCTGTCTGAGGGTAGAAGGTAGTTCTAAATGTCAACCGGGTTCCCAAATAAGCCTGGACAGACTTCCATTACTTAAACGTAAATCGTCCATCACGATAGGACACTATCGTCCTCGGCACTCCATGGTATTGGACGAACTGCTCCACAAACCTCCGCATCAAGTCACCCACTGAAGCGTCCTTCATGATCGGTAAATACCTTGCCACCATCGTCAATCGATCGACGATCACCCATATCGAGTCATTCCCCGCATTTGACCGAGGAAGACCATGTATGAAATCCATGGCGATGTCGTCAAACTTCCACTCTAGCACATGAAGTGTCTGCAACAATCCGGCCAGGCCCTTACACTCTGCCTTCGCTAACAGACAAGCCTCACAGTATCTCGCAAAGTATGTGATATCCATCTTTATGCCCGACCAGTACATCAACCTCTTCAGGTCGGCCGTCATCTTAGTGATGTCTGGGTGCACCGAGTACCTACTGTAGTGAGCCTCAATCATAATGTCCTCCCGAATCCTGCCCCCAGCCGGTATGTACACACGTCCTCTAAAGCATAACAACCCATCCTTCTCTGTATACTCCCCGGCCGTACCCGCATCCAAGGTCCTAAACACTAGCTCTAGCTTGTCATCCATTCTCTAATCAGCCATAATGCGATCTCAAACATCATCGGTAGTGCTCATCGCGGCCAGATACTCCTCATAAAGCTCTGAGTCATCCGAGGACACCAAAGTAATCTGCATATCCTCTATCATTCATACCACCTCCATAGCCATCAACTGGGGCTCTGCACCTTAAGTGGTAGTCTTCCGGCTCTGTGCGTCCGCCACCACATTCGCCTTTCCCGGGTGATAATGTATCATGTACACATAATCAGATAGAAACTCCACCCATCATCTCTGGCCGATGTTCAGCTCCTTCTGTGTATCCACAAATTTCAGATTCTTGTGATCCGAAAATATGTCGCAGTGCACACAATAAAGACATTGCCGCCAAATCTTTAGAGCGAACAGCACTGCTCCCTCTAGCTAATCTAATAACTCATCGATCCTTGGTAATGGATATGTGTTCCAGACTGTCAATCGGTTTAGTGCACGATAGTCGATGCACAACCTGAGGGTCACATCCTTCTTCTTCATAAACAAAATCGGAGCTCCCCAAGCGAGGAACTTGGCCTAACGAATCCATCCTCCACCAGCTTATATATCTGACTCCTGAACTCCAACAGCTCCTTCAGAGCCATCCGATAGGGAGACCTAGACACTGGATTATCTCCCGACACCAACTGGATCTGAAAATCCTTCTCTCTGTGCGGCGACAATCCTGGTAGCTTCTCTTGAATCACATTCACAAAGTCCCGTACCACCGATATGTCGAAAACCTTCGTCTTGACCTCGACTATCTCTAAGAACTACCGATAGACCTCGTCTCCCTACAAATGGGCCTTGAAGGCCTTAATAGATGAGAGAAAAGGGCGGGAAACTGGGGAAATACCTTCGAAGGTCGCATAAGTACTGTCCTATCTGAGTACAACATTCCTTGCCGGGCAATCTGTCCAGGCATGGTTCCAAGTAATCTATGACATGACAAGGACCAGGTGGAAGTCCGACATCCTCAAGACCATCATCGGGGCCTCGAGTGTCAGACCATCAATAGTCACCTTAAGGAGGCACTTAGCAATAGTTGAGACCTATGACCCGTTGGGGAGACGTACCATCCTGGCGACACTCGAATAATGTCTGACTCCCTCCAGTACCTTTACGAACTCCTTAGAGATGAAGTTGTGTGACACCCCCATTTCCAGCAAGGAATGTGCAGGTTTGTCGCACACCATAACTATTCCTATTTATTTAAGTATGCTTAGGTAACTGAGCCTATGGTTTTCTTTCCTAGTATGCTACTGTTGTTTGTTGTTTCTAAAATTCCAAAGTAAAATTATAACATAAAATTACTAGCATACCTGCAATCACACTGCCCGGGTCACGAGGTGGAGCCAATTCTAGAGCAAACACCTGCTCCCTCTCTTGCCTCTGATATCCACACTGAAATTCATGTCCACTTCCACGACCTCGGCCTAAAACTGCTGAGCTAGCGTGGTAGCCTGTGGTACCGGTAGAGGTTCCCTTCTCATGGGGCAGTTTCTTCGGATGTGCCCTACCTGCTGATAGTTGTATCACTCGGGCGGGGGAAGTGCCAAACCTCAAGGCCTCTGTATCTCCCACGTCTAAAGAGGTTGAGGGGACAATACTAACAGCTCGCTCGGCTCCTGCCTCACCTCTTGGCGGGGTTGATCCTCTGCCCTTATCTCATTAGCAAAGCAGCCCCTTCGCTGATCATTCCCGCCTCCCCGATACTGATCCATAGTTCGCCTCTTCTGGCCTCAAGCCGTGTACAAATTAGCCTCCATCCTCTTTGCTATCTCCAGAATTTGAGGTAAAGACCCGTCGGGCACAAACAGAAGAGCCTGTCTCTGATCATCATGAAGGCCCTTATAGAACATCTTGCTATACCCCACATCATCCTGCTGATAGGAGTCCATAAACTAGGATAAAAGAGTGAACTCCTGGTGGTACTCCAACATCATCCTGTTGCCCTTAGTTACAGGAACCTATCTTCCAGCTCGTCTCTTGCCGACTGTAGGATAAAGTGCTCCAACAGTACGGCCCTGAAGTCCTCCCAAGTGATGTTAAAAACCTCCCGATCTGCAAACACCGTATCCAGAAGTGTCTTCCACCACCTCTTGGCATGAGACTCCAAGATGGAGACCACCAGATGCACCCTCTCCTTCCACGGGCACCATATCCTGGTCAACATCTCAAACATGATATCAAGCCACTCTTCCATCCATACTATCGACTCCGGCCCAATGTAAGATGGGGGAGAGAGTCCTCTGAAGAAGCTCAACCAATTAGCCCCCAGGTTCGGCTGTCACAATCCGCATTTTCTACGTATTAAATAATACGTTAGAGTAAGAGAAAATACGCGTCGTAATGCCACGCCGTTCAGTGGACAACTACAGACGCTCAAGCAACTCGTCCTCACATTTACTTTATGTAAAAGACTTATGAAATTAAGTTTAAAAATACATATAAGTTCTTTGAGTTTACTGACCGTGTCCCTCGGTCGGGTGGATCACTAGTCCATAGGTGAGAAAATATATAAGTTTACGCAGTAGAAAATACTTAGTTTGATTAATTTGTTATCCTATATGAGAATGAAAGCTTAGCATAATGTAATGATGATGTGATTTCTACATTTAATATAAATTAAAAAAAGACTTTTATAGCGCTTAAAAGTAGTAAGTTTTGCAGTTAAAAAGTTTTGTCATGTCAATATTACACAATGCAGTTTTGTATACTTATTATGTTATGTCAATATTCCATAATGCAGTTTTGTATACTTAAAAGTAACTATATGCATCATAACATAAATCCTTCCCAGAGAGCAAGTATCAAACTATCAAAAGTAACCGCAGTAAAAATAACAAGTAGTCTAACACAAAAAAGTCTAAGACTATGGGCGCAAAAAACTGACAAGAACCCATAGGAAAATCTGACAAGTCTAAACAAAGACAACTACCTAAACTCTCTGAGGTGGAAACAACGGCCGCAGCAACTCACAGCACCAGAAGTACAACTCTGTCAGCTAAACCTGCTACTACTCTTGACCTTAGGCATTCAAAAGAAAAACACCTCAGAAGCAAGTTACAAGTGGTGCAAAATGTAAAGATAAACCAAACAAACCTCAAGTTGAATGAAAATCTACAAGACGACTGCAACAAAAGGTCAGTAGCAGAGCAACAGAAACAAAACAGTAAATCTAACTGTGCAGGAAAGGCTAATCACAACAGCTGGACATAACAGAGTGTCAAACATCAGAAGTTCATACATTCATCTTTCTTTATTATTCATCTTATTCATTATTTTAAATGAGACTGATCAGCTCAACAGGAAAGAGTATTGTGCCAGGAAAAAGGTCCACAACGAGCACAAATCGAGCCAAAAGACACCATGCTGAGGGAGAAACACCAATGCGCATAGACCAATAGCTAAGGTAATGTGTCGGGGATGAAGGTCCATAACACGCACAGTGTAACGCCCCGAAACTCAAAAGAGCGACGAGTGATGTTTTGGGCCAGATTTGGAATCTGGCAGAGGCACACGGCCTGGGACACGGGCGTATCCCAGGGAGTGTCAGTCTGGAGTCAACGATTTGGTCGAGAGGTTGACGATTTTGGAGTCGACGATCGTTGAGCAGAGAACACAGCCTGATACACGGGTGTGTCTCAGGGCGTGTCGATCCCGTGTCGACGATCGGCCCGGGGAGTCGACGAATTTCGCTCGACAAAGTGTCGAGACAAGGCACACGGCCTAGGACACGGGCGTGTCCAAGGCCGTGTCAGGCAGTCGACGAACTTTGCTCGACGAAATGTCGAGACAGTGAACACGGCCTAGAGCCCAGGCGTGTTCGAGTAGACATGGGCTAGGACACGGGCGTGTCTAATAGCCGTGTGAGTCTCGGGTTGTTTTCGGGGCTGTGACGATGGAGGCACACGACCGACCACACAGTCGTGTCAGTTGAAACACTGGCGTGTCAGGTCGAACACGGGCGTGTTGGATGCCCGTGTGTTGTTCCAGGCGCGTCAATTTTGACTGCGAATGGGTGACACGGCTCTGGACACGGGGGTCTTGCAGGCCGTGTTCGGCCCAGTTTTAGCATTTCAGGCCCGAATCAAGGCCGTTCGTTTCTTTAATTTGGGATCCAACGGCTAGGGGTTATTCCTGATGGGATATACCCGGTATTGGACCTTTGAAACCCTCATTCTTACTTGAGTAGTTCTCTTTCTAAGTCAAGAGAGAGGTGAGAGCAAAGGAGGAAGAAGAAGCTAGATCCGGCCATTGGAGGAGCTTCGAAGCTCCAAATCGTGAGCCAACTTCAGATCTACGGAGGAAAAGAGAGTGCGGTGCTTTTCATCTGCTTACATTTCCATGGCGCCAAGGAAGAACGCTGGGGTAACGATTCACTACTTGAGCATGTGAAGCTCTCCTTCTTTGCATAGGAGGCCCGCTCTCGCGAGTTTGCGGTGAGTTGGAGGCGTTCCTACAGGTAGACATGAAAAGTCCACGTTGTGTAGAGTCCGTAAACGAGAACGGACATAGGCATGATGTGTGAAGCCTATCCAAACATGTTGGTCTGTATCGGTGATGTTGCATTCCATAAATGTCGGGAAGACAAATTGCTCATAGTTTGGCCGTCCAAAGGGATGGTGGTGAGCCGACGGACTTGACCGTGATCACCGAGAATGTGCCCTAAGTGCACGGGGTGTGTGGCCGTGCGTGCCTACGCCTGTGATGTTATGACAATACTTTATTGCTCGCTTATGCTAATATAACGCAGGGAAGGAGCATCGCCGCCTCGAGTTGGGGGCGGGATCATTATAATTTGGTTAGCATTGCTGACCGTTGCTTTTGTTTGCCACCGTGCGGTGGTTTTGTTGCTTGCAGGTGCTGCTGGACCAAGTGGTCGATAGCGGGCTAAAGCCCAAATTGCGAATCCGGCCCTCATAGGCCTAATTGGAGTGTTTACTGCTTTTATTCATGTATGACCGGCCTACATGCCGTGGTTTGTAAATCATGTAACATTAAGTAAACAATTTTGTAAGGCCTTAAGGCCAGTACTTGTGTATGTACTACATTCCTATTTGGTATATTGGTGAACATTCGTGCTCTTTGTGATGGGTTCTTAATTGCAAAGTTTATAAACTGCTTCCGCTAGAATGCTCTGTGTAGAACGTTATGATTGGTAGGATGGTTTCCATTGAGTAACCACCCGGTCTGTCTGTGGTATATGACATCGGGCCCCGGCCGGACCTACTGCTATATGCTATGCGACGGATAGGGGGTGTTATAATTTGGTATCAGACTACTGGTTTTAGTCGGGCTTAAAATGAATTCGTGTACAAATTCTTTTTAAGGGGTGGTGAGCACCTGTGTGTGCGTCATCGTTATAACAGCAAAAGAACCCATGAATGTCCACTTAGGAATGAAAAATACACGTGTTGGAGGAACCTGCGCGTTCCTATGATTGCGTTTCACAATTTTGTTTGGTCGCTTAACGGTGTTTTGCACCAATATAGGTGACCAGAAGCGGTGCTGGGCCGTCGAATTGTTGAGTTTCTGAGGCTAGAAGTGCACCAAATGTTGCTCCTACAACACCTCCATTGGGTGAGACCATACGATTGGTGGCCGAAGCAGTGTTGGCCATGATGAATGCGCAGCCTGCAAGGCAAATGCAGCAGCCCGCTCCTGTGGTGGAGCAGGTAGTAGAGGAGCCGTTGGTGCCAAGGAGGGCAACCGAGAGACAGCTCAAGCATGTCATGAGCTTTAATCCTCCGGTATTCTCGGGGTTCGGAACCCCATCTCAAGCTGAAGACTGAATCTCCAGGGTAAAGAGAGACATGACAACAACGAGACGGAGCAGTGGCAAATGACCACCATTGCTACGTTCCTTCTGGACGGTCAAGCGAGATTGTGGTGGGAAGGATTGGAGCTGCACCTATTGAGAGGTAGGCAACTTATTGATGTCTCGATGGAGGAGTTCTCGAGATTGTTCTTGGCTAGATACCTCCCTTCGGCGCACAGGATAGCATTGGAGAGCGAGTTCCTGAAGTTGGTACAAGGGGACAGTAGCGTGGATGAATATCTCCATGAGTTTACTCGTTTGAGTTGATATGCTAGCTCCACCATCGCGGATGAGGAGCACAAGACGAATCGATTCTACGAAGGTTTGAGAGATGAGTTGAGGCTACTACTCTCGGGGCCGATGATGCAGGGTTTCTTGACCTTGGTCAACACGGCCCAGTCCTTGGAGAAGGACATGAAGAATGTACAATCAAAGCAAAGCTTGGGTGATAAGAAGTCTGGGTTCAAAGTGCCGACTACTTCAAAGTCCGGCTATCAAAGGTTCTTCAAGAAGCATAGGACTTCGGGTCCAGCTCCTTCTGGTGCTTCTGGGGCGACTACGGGTCAGACCCCGGGCGGATGTTTTACTTGTGGAAAGCCAGGGCACTATGCCCGCGACTGTTGGAGCGGACGTCCCAAGTCCGAAAGAAAGCCGGGAGCAACTTACGAAGAGAAGGGCAAGGCGGTGGAGTCAACCGCGTCCCACTATGCTCTGGCCCAACCAAGGGTGTATAATCTTGGCCAACAGGAGGCCATCAAACAGGCGGATGTGGTGACAGGTACGGTTTAATTTATATCAAGTTAATTTCTTTAAATACTTGTTATGCACATGTTACCTTACCACTGCTTGTTTAGGATTTGTTTTGATTTGTGAAAATCCGGCGAGAGCACTCTTTGATACGGGAGCCTCACACTCCTTCTTGTCCGAAGGATTTATATCACGCATCAGAGTCCCTTCTTCGATGGAGAAGGATAAGTTGGATGTGTTGTTTCCCAATGGGTGTTCGATGCGCGTGGATAGAATCTGCGGTGTTAAGATTCGCATTGGGAATCAGGAGTTCGATCTGCAAGCGTCGTTACTTCCGTTGGTGGAGTTCGACGTTATATTTGGCATGGACTGGCTCTCGGAGCAGCAAGCCTATATTGATTGCAGCCGCAAGGAAGTCAAGTTGGGAGCAAGTCGTGAGACGACTTTTACGGGCTTGAATGAGTCGAGCAAGACGTTGATGTCTGCTCTTCAGGTGGTGAAGGCGGTTCGTGCCAGTGCAAAACTGTTCTTTACACTAGTGGAGGTTGCAAAGTCAAAGCCTACATTGGATAGTATTTCAGTGGTATCAGAGTACCCTGATGTGTTCCATAGAGACCTTCCTGGAGCCCCGCCACAGCGGGAGATAGATTTCACGATTGTGCTATTGCCAGGTGCAAAGCCTGTGTCACGATCTCCGTATCGGCTAACGCCTAAGGTAATGGCGGAGCTGAAGGTGCAACTGCAAGAGTTGTTGGAGCAAGGGTATGTGCGCCCAAGTCCTTCACCTTGGAGCTCGCCGGTCCTCTTTGTTAAGAAGAAGGACGGAAGCTTGAGGCTATGTATTGATTATCGGGACCTCAATAAGTTGATGGAAAAGAACAAGTACCCGATCCCCCAGATCGATGATCTTTTTGATCAGTTGGTCGGGTCGACGGTGTACTCAAAGTTGGATCTCAAGTCCGGGTACCATCAGCGGCGAATAAGGGAGAGTGATATCCCGAAGATAGCGTTTAGTACGAGATACGAGCATTACGAGTTTACAGTCATGCCTTTTGGGCTGACTAATGCGCCGTCAGTGTTCATGGATTTGATGAACAGGACCTTCAGGGAGTACTTGGACAATTTTGTGATCATCTTCATCGACGATATTTTGGTGTACTCGCAGAGTGAGGAAGATCACTTCAAGCATCTTCATTTGGTTTTGGAGACGATAAGGAGTAATCAGTTGTATGCCAAGTTCTCGAAGTGCGAGTTTTGGTTATACTCAGTGGCATTCCTCGGTCATATAGTGAGTGGGGAGGGTATTGCAGTGGATCCGGCAAAGATTATTATGATACGGGAGTGGCCTGAGCTTTCTACGGTAGCAGAAGTCCGGATCTTTCTGGGGCTTGCCGGCTATTATAGGAGCTTCGTAGAGAACTTCTCGCGGATAGCGTTACCTCTCACTACTTTGACGAGGAAAGAGCAGAAGTTCGTTTGGACGCCGGAGTGCGCGTGAGCTTTTGAGGAGTTAAAATGTCGGTTGACCACGACGCCTGTACTGAGTTCGCCGAGTGGGACTAAAGATTATGAGATTTATAGCGACGCTTCGGACAGCGGTTTGGGTTGCGTGCTACTGCAGCACGGAAGTGTGATAGCTTATGACTCGAGACAACTGAAAGTGCATGAGAGGAACTATCCGGTCCATGACTTGGAGTTAGCGGCCGTGATTTTTGCCTTGAAGCTGTGGAGGCATTATTTGTACGGTGTGAAGATTGATATCTACACCGATCACAAGAGCCTGAAGTATTTGATTGATCAGAAAGATCTGAATATGCGACAGCGTAGATGGATGGAGTTCCTGGGGGACTATACATTCAAGATCCACTACATGCCTGGTAAAGGGAATGTGGTTGCGGACACGTTGAGTCGCCGTTCCCCAGCTCAAGCCAATTGGCTGTCGATCCATGACGAGCGGTTAGTTCGGGAGTTGGAGGCGTTGGAGATTGTTTGTGTGGATAAGCAATCAAGTACTGAAGCAGTACTGAGTTGGACTGAATTCAAATATGACCTGGCTGATCGGATTCGGCAGGCTTTGTATATGGATGTCCTTATGAAGCAGTCCATGGTAGAGGCTCTGGATGGGTCAAATTCCCAATTCGTGGTGGAGGACGGATTGCTTTGGAAAGACGGTCGTCTGTGCGTCCCAAGTGTGGTCAATTTGCGGGTGGAACTGTTGTACGAGGCACATCACACCAAGTACTCGGTTCACCCGGGGAGAACGAAGATGTACCGCGACGTAAAGAAACTGTTTTGGTGGCCAGGTTTGAAGAAGGGTGTGGCACTCTATGTGGCGAAGTGCAAAACTTGCGCCTTTGTGAAGGCGGAGTGCCAAAAGCCGGGAGGATTTCTGAAGTCCTTGCCTATTCCGGAATGGAAATTCGATGACATTTCTATGGACTTTGTGCACGGTTTGCTAAGGTCGCAAAAGGGGAACGGCGCTATTTCGGTTGTCGTAGATCGGCTAACGAAGGTGTCGCATTTCATTCCGCATAGGAAGGATGATCCGGTGGGGAAGTTGGCAAAACTTTATGTGGATAATATAGTACGGCTTCACGGTGTACCCCGCAGAATCGTGAGTGACCGAGATGGGCGGTTCACGTCCAATGATTGGAGGCTAGTGCAGCAAATGTTGGGAACAAAATTAAAACTCAGCACAGCCTTTCATCCGCAAACGGATGGGCAGACCGAGAGGGTTAATAGAACCATGGAAGACATTCTCCGCATGTGTGTCTTGTACATTGGAAAGCAATGGGAAGAACATCTTTATTTGGTGGAGTTCGCGTAAAACAATAGCTACCAGGCGAGTATTCAGATGGCGCCCTTTGAGGCCCTATATGGTAGAAGGTGTCGCACGCCGTTGTCTTGGCTAGAAACAGGTGAGTCAAAGTTGTATAAGCGATTAGAAGTGGAGGATTCTACTTCGTTGGTGTGAACCATTCGGGAGATGTTGCTTATCGCTCAGGGCCGACAAGCGAAGTACTATAATGCCAAGCACAGGAACGTGGAGCTCGCTGTGGGCGACTATGTGTACTTAAAGATCAAGACGTTCAAGGGTGTCTCGCGGGTGCGGCGATTGAAAAAGCTAAGCCCGAGGTACCTTGGGCCGTTGGAGGTTTTGGAGCGGGTTGGTGAAGCAGCCTATTGGTTGAAGCTTTCAGTGGAGCTTAGTGGTTTACATGATGTATTCCATATTTTGGTGCTTCAGAAGGCGGTGCAAGAGCCTACGCAAGTGATCGCGGTCGATCAAGTGCCGGTTGATAGTGGGTTGACGACAAAGGTCAAACCCGTGCTGATTGAAGACTCGGAAGTCAAGCGGCTACATAATAAAGAGATCAGGATGGTCAAGGTCCGATGGGATAATTGCGGTCGAGAGGAGCTCTCTTGGGAATAAGAGCAGACTATGATTGACGAATATCCAGAGTTGTTCAGCTCTGGTACAATTTAATTTCGTACATGTCTTTCCTTTATATAATTTCGTGGACGAAATTCTTTTAAGAGGGGGAGAGTTGTAACGCCCCAAAACCCAAAAGAGCGACGGGTGACGTTTTGGGCCAGATTTGGAATCTGGCAAGAGGCACACGGCCTGGGACACGGGCGTGTCCCAGGGCGTGTCAGGCTGGAGTCGACGATTTGGTCGAGAGGTCGATGATTTTGGAGTCGACGATTGTCGAGCAGAGAACACGGCCTGAGATACGGGCGTGTCTCAGGGCGTGTCGAGCCCGTGTCGATGATCGGCCTGGGGAGTTGACGAATTTCGCTCGACGAAGTGTCGAGACAAGGCAGACGGCCTAGGACACGGACGTGTCCAAGGCCGTGTCAGGCAGTCGACGAACTTCGCTCGACGAAATGTCAAGACAGTGAACACGGCCTGGAGCCCAGGCATATTCGACTAGACATGGGCTAGGACACAGGCGTGTCCAATAGTCGTGTGAGTCTCGGGTTGTTTTCGGGGCTGTGTCAATGGAGGCACACGGCCGACCACACGGTCGTGTCAGTTCGAACACGGGCGTGTCAGGTCGAACACGGGCATGTTGGATTCCCGTGTGTTGTTCCAGGCACGTCGCTTTTGACGGCTAATGGGGGACACGACTCTGGACACGGGCATGACGCAGGGCGTGTTCGGCCCAGTTTTAGCATTTCAGGCCCGAATCAAGGCCGTTCGTTTCTTTGATTTGGGATCCAACGGCTGGGGGTTATTCCTGATGGGATATACTCGGGATTGGACCTTTGAAACCTCATTCTTACTTGAGTAGTTCACTTTCTAATTCAAGAGAAAGGTGAGAGCAAAGGAGGAAGAAGAAGCTAGATCCGGCCGTTGGAGGAGCTTCAAAGCTCCAAATCGCGAGCCGACATCGGATCTACGGAGGCAAAGAGAGTGAGGTGCTTTTCATCCGCTTACATTTTCATGGCGCTAAAGAAGAACGCTAGGGTAACAATTCTCTACTTGAGCATGTGAAGCTCTCCTTCTTTGCATAGGAAGCCCGCTCTTGCGAGTTTGCGGTGAGTTGGAGGCGTTCCTATGGGTAGACATGAAAAGTCCCCGTTGTGTAGAGTCCGTAAACGAGAACGGACATAGGCATGATGTGTGAAGCCTATCCAGACATGTTGGTCTGGATCGGTGATGTTGCATTGCATAAATGCCGGGAAGACAAATTGATCATAGATTGGCCGTCCAAAGGGATGATGGTGAGCCGACGGACTTGACCGTGATCACTGAGAATGTGCCCTGAGTGCACGGGGTGTGTGGTCGTGCGTGCCTAAGCCTGTGATGTTGTGACAATACTTTATTGCTCGCTTATGCTAATATAATGCAGGGAAGGAGCATCGCTGCCCCGAGTTGGGGGCGGGATCATTATAATTTGGTCAGCATTGCTGACCGTTGCTTTTGTTTGCCACAGTGTGGTGGTTTGTTGCTTGCAGGTACTGCTGGACAAAGCGATCAATAGCGGGCTAAAGCCCAAATTGCGAATCCGGCCCTCGAAGGCCTAATTGGAGTGTTTACTGCTTTTATTCATGTATGACCGGCCTGCGTGCCGTGGTTTGTAAATCATGTAATATTAAGTAAACAATTTTGTAAGGCCTTAAGGCCAGTACTTGTGTATGTACTACATTCCTATTTGGTATATTAGTGGACATTCGTGCTCTTTGTGCTGGGTTCTTAATTGCAACTTTTATAAACTGCTTCCGCTAGAATGCTCAGTGTAGGACGTTATGATTGGTTGGATGGTTTCCATTGAGTAACCACCCGGTCTGTCTGTGGTATATGGCGTCGGGCCCCGGCCGGACCTACTGCTATATGCTATGCGACGGATAGGGGGGTGTTACATACAGACTCAGCCATAAGACACTGTGCCGAAGGAGAAACCCCAACACGTACAGACCATTAGAGTTTTCTTTAGTTACATAACTATACATGCAAAGTTTTGTTTATTCAACATGGAATACCGGTCAACATACTTTAAATCGACTCTTAAAGAAGCCGACACTTCAAAGAGACACTAATCAACTTGGACTTACCCGATGAGATATCAAGAGGGTCAACAAACAATTTGGACTGCATAAGGACATTACAAGGGTTAAGCAAAGTGAGGTACGATCAAAACAACGGGACCCACAAGGTGTCGCAACGATCATAATGACTCGATAGTTAAAGTGGCATGACAACCAATATTTGTTTACCAAAAATACGTAATAAAATTTGGGAGTAATGGTTATAGGTGAAACACACTTCATAATCCAATACAATTAACTAGCAATTCGAGGATAAGATTAACTTAAACATGTCAATCTACAACATATGGATAAAATTTGGTAGAAAAGAGCAAGAGGGAGGGCAATAACACCACTTGCCTTGATTTCTACTACAATCGGCCTTCCAATTTACTCCAAGTCACGGATCTAACCAAAGGAAGGCGCGAGGAAGCAGAATCTACAAGGATTTGGGCAAAAGAGAGGTTAGGGCCGAAAATCGTAATGAAAAACTTCCACGAAACGTGAAAAACATACCACGCTCGCGAAGCTCTCGGCGGGAGCTTTCCGGATCTATGCTCAGTTTGCGATTCCGATCACCGTAGCTTCGATGGAGGCGTTCCGAAGCTTCACGTACTTAGAACCCTCGCCGTCACTCTCGCTCTCTGGTTCGGTCAAGAGAAGAAGATGAATTAGTTCTATTCATCCTTAAGTATATGATTATATACATATATATGTGTGTGTATGTGTGTGTGTATAAATTCTTTTGTCTAAATAGGAAGGAGACGGACAATTAAAGTGAGGGCGCACGAAAAATGAAAATAGAGGTAAAAGATGGCTCCGAATCGAAAAGATCAACATAGAAGTTGAAGATCTCGCCGAGACGAACAAAATCTATGTTAACCATTTTTCTATATGATGCAGTTTTGACCATCAAAATGGCGCCCGAAAGCAGGCTGAAACGGATTTCTCGGGAGCAGCCCAGGATTTCTCGAGAGCAGCAAAGGACTTCTCGAGAGCAGTATAGGACTTATCGAGAAGGGAATGAGATTTCTCGAGAACCAAATATTTTTGAGTTCCCGAGTACTACATCAGGATCTCGAGTACTACATCAGGAAGGACATCAGATTACTCGAGAGGAAGGAAAGACTACTCTAGAAGAAGGACAAACTACGCGAGAACTAATTACATGAATAGTGTTTTTTTGTCCTCCTGAATAGTGGTTTTTGCAAATATACCTTTGATCAAACTTTAGGATTGAATTGTTCATTTCTTTTTTGAATAGTTCTTTATTTTTAAAATGATCATATTTTTACATTTTTGAACAAGGAAATACGAGTTCAAAATGGAGACCCAAACGAGCGCCGAATTTAACAAAATTCGCACCGTAGGCGAACACTGACGCTACGAATCTAACGACAAAACGGAACCAAAATCCGACATGCCGTTCTCGAGATATAAATTTTCAAAGTCTACGGTGATCATAAATTATACAAAACTTCGGGGCTCGAATATCACTCGGATCGCGACGAAACATGACGAGCAAGACAAAAATTAATTAATTTAATTTCCTAATGTGAAATTTTCCATTTTTTACAAGTATTCACGAATTTGGCTGGCTCGACCGAACAGATGCGAAAACGCACTAATGGCGACACACTGTCAACTCCACGTTAAAGTAATGCCCCATATGTCATTATGACGTCACCAAGAGGATTAAATAATTGTCGGAAAATCAAAGGCGTTACAGTAACCCCTCCAAAAAGGAAGTTTCGTCCTGAAACATGGAACATGAAACAAAACAAGAGGGCAGAGGGAGAGACATGATAGAAGAATTAATTAAACTAGAATACTAACCAGGGAAGACTAGGAGAACAGCTGAGCATGAGATTCTCATTTCGGATTCCAATTCCCAAGTTGCACCTCTAGCATCCTGATTGCGCCAAAGAACCTTAACTATAAGAATTGTCTTCTTTCTTAGCACACGATCTTGCGTATCCAAAATACGGACAGGATCTTCGACATACATGAGATTAGGCTACAACTGGGGCACTGAGTCAAGGACATGTCGATCACTATGAATACACTTCTGTAACTAGCTTACGTGAAACACGTCGTGAACACCAGGGAAAGAATCTAGCAATTCCAGTGGCAAAAAATCCGATGTGATCCAGAATCTGAAAAGTCCCACATACCTGGGATCAAGCTTATGGTTCCTTCCAAATCTCTTAACACCTGGCATCGGAGAGACCTTCAGAAATACCATATCCCTAACTACAAATTCCAGATCAACTCTGCGCAGATTTGCATACTTTTCATATCACTCCTAAGCCAACCTCAGCTTTTCATGAATATGCATCACTAAAATGCTCATATCCTCCAACGCTTTCGGACCAAACAAAGGCTTCTCACCAACTTCTGCCCAAAACAGGAGAGTTTGACAACGCCTTCCATATAAAGCTTCAAAGGGCGCCATCTGTAGACTCTCTTGATAGTTATTATTGTACGCGAACTCCATCATTCTGAGGCGTTTATCCCATGCCCCACATTTGTCCAGAAAATAGTATCTAATCATATCCTTTAAGATCTGATTCACTCTCTTTGTCTGACCATTCGTTTGAGGATGATAGGCTGCAGAATACCTAAGGTCAGTACCTAGAGCTCTTTGCAAACTTTGCCAGAAACGAGACATGAACCGTGAATCTCTATCTGACACAATACTCATAGGCACACCATGCAACCTGATGACTTCGTGTAGATAAAGCTAAGCTATCTTTTTCATAGAATAATCAATTTTGAATGACACAAAGTGGGCCCACTTGTTTAGTCTGTCCATGATAACCCACACTGCATCATACCCTCAAGGAGATCTCGACAAACCAGTTATGATATCCATGGATAAACTCTCCCATTTCCAACTCGGTATGTCTAAAGATATTAACTTACAACCCGACCTTCTATGATCAGCTTTGACACGCTAGCAGGTATAACATTCATATACAAATCTAGCAATATCATTCTTCATACCTGACCACAAAACAATCTACTTCAAATCTCTGTACATTTTCGTGGAACCAGGAAGATAAGCAACACTAGAACCATGCACATCACTGCATATTCTTGCTCGTATGTCCCCAACAGCGGGAATACAAGATCTGTCCCGGTACTTTAGGGTACCAACATCATCAGTTGATAATTCAGGTAATTCCCCTTTCTCAGTCCTACTGCAGAGGTGCTGCAAATCAGGATCGTCAATCTGATGTAGCCTAGTGAGAGTAATCCACGAAGGCTCTTCCACCTTAAGCTTCTCGGCGAAGCGCTATCACCTACGTTTATGTCCTTCAGCAAAAACTCCTCTACAAGGGCTTGCACCGAGAGGTTAAAGATATGAGCGGGCTTTCGGCTCAAGGCATCCGCTACTACATTAGCCTTGTCGGGATGATAAAGGATATCGACTTCATAGTTCGCAACATATTCTAACCATCTACACTGGCGTAAATTCAATTCCTTGTGAGTGAAGACATATTTCAAACTTTTGTGGTCCGTGTAAATTTTGCATGACACTCCATACATAATATGTCTCCACAACTTCAAGGCATAAATGACGGCAACAAATTCCAAGTCGTGCGTGGGATAATTCCTTTCATGGACATTCAGTGGTTTCGATCCATACGCAATCACTTTGTCGTCCTGCATCCACACGCAATCGAGTCCAACTCGTGAGGCATCCACATAGACAGCATACTCTACTGCTTCCATCGGCAATGCCAAAACTAGAGTAGAACACAATCTCCTCTTGAGCTCTTGAAAGCTTCCTCACAGGCATCACTCCAAACAAAAGCTGCGCTCTTTTGCATAAGCCTGGTGAACGGCGCATAAAGCATAGAAAATCCTTTCACAAATCTTTTGTAGTAACCTGCCTACCCTATGAAGCTCCTTATATCCTTAGGCAATGTAGGTCTCTTCAAATGCAAGACTGCGACTATCTTCGCGGGATCCACTGAGAAACAGTCCTTGCTTACAATGTATCCTAGGAATGACACCTGAGATAACCAGAACTCGCACTTGCTAAACTTTGCATATAGCTTGTGCTCCCTCAGAGTAGTCAAGACCAAACGCAAGTGTAAGGCGTGCTCTTCTGCATTTCTGGAATATACCAGGATATCGTCAATGAATACAACCACAAACTTATCTAGAAAGTCCTTGAACACTGAAAGAAATTGTACCTAATCACCTAGAGGGGGGTGAATAGGTGACTAAATCTTTCTAAACTTTTTAGGCAGAATTCAGATTATATCACAGAGTTATAACTAATTCTTCACAGCAATCAATCAGCAATCACAGAATAAACATGCACACAGTGAACACACAGATTTATAGTGGTTCCCCAAGGATTGGGTACATCCACTTTCCCCCTTCGCCTATCCAGTAGTGTACTAGATTCGGCCAAACTCCTCCACTATCTCAGATCCTCAGATCTCACACTCAGAACCCCAAAACAGGTTCCTACAGCTCAGGCCCAAGGCCATACAACTCAGTCTTCTCCAAAGACCTACACTCAGCCACAAGGCCTACACTCAGCCACAAGGCCTACACTCAGCCACAACAGGCCTACACTCAGAGAAATAGTTCTCCTACACTCAGGCACACAGGCCCTACCACTCAGCCTTTATAATTGCAGGCTTACAACTCAGATCCCTAAGGATCCTACAAGAAATATAGAATACAAAGTGTATATACCTACAACTCTGAATAGAGAGAAGAGTTGACAGGTTCTTGATGAGTTCTTGGAAGAACTCTGCTGAGATCAATCTCACTTGGCTTTCTTCAAAGCTTCTTGAATGTAGAACACAATATGATTAATTCTCTGCAGCTGATCTTCAATCACTGCAACTTATGATTCAGAACTAGGTCTGAACCCTTCTTCACAGCCTGGTTCCAATGGCTGTCTTCTTGGAAGGAGCTCTCTCTCTCTAACTTCTTAGAACTTCACTTGATTCTTCAATAAATAGCTAGATATTCTTCACTTTTACAATCTCTTTAACTGTTAATCATCTCTTTCTGTTGACAGTATAAGCCTATATATAGGCCTTCTTCATGGTGACCGGCTAATCCGGTTCCTAACAGCTTTCTGACAACTCTGACAGTTGCAGTAGACCGGCTGGAATGGCAGCTGTCATGTCATCCAGTCACTTCTTGAAATATTTGTAACTGTCTGAAAGTGTCGAGACAGTTTGTCTTTAAGTGTCGACACTTATAGACTAATTGTCGACACAAGTAGACTAAGTGTCGACACTAGCCTTCAAGGTGTCGACACAACTCCTTGTGTTGTAGAATTTGCTTCTCGACACTGCTTCTTCATTATGTATCGACACTGATATTGTGTGTCGACATTGCTTCTTGTTCTTCAGTACTTAGTTGAATTCTTGTAAGTGTCGACACAACTCCTTTGTGTTGACACATCTTCATGTGTTGAACTTGTTCAGTGTCGACACATATTCTTGGTGTCGATACATGCCTTCTGTGTTGATACTTGCTGAGTGTCGACACAGCTCCTTGTGTCGACACATTCTTCTTCTGTTGAGACTTTGGCTGAGTGTCGACACATCTCCTTTGTGTCGACACTTGTACTTAGAATTTTTGTTGAACTTTGCTGAGTGTCGACACATCCTCCAAGTGTCGACACTTTCTCCATATGTTGAGTCTTCTGCTGTGTGTCGACACATTCTTTATTATGTCGACACTTTCTTCATGAGCTGAGTCTTCTGCTGTGTGTCGACACATTGTTCATTATGTCGACACTTTCTTCATGTGTTGTGTCTTCTGCTGTGTGTCGACGCATTCTTCATTGTGTCGACACTTGTACTTAGACTCTGCTGAAATTTGCTGAGTGTCGACACAGCCTCCAAGTGTCGACACTTTCTGATGTAGACACAGTTCCTCTGGGTGTTGACACTACTGCTAAGTGTCGACACAGCTTCACTGGACTTCTCTTCATTGAGTGTCAACACAGCCTTCATGGGTCGACACTTTCTGTCTGGTGTCGACTCTGCATCCCTGGTGTCGACACAAATACTCCAAGTGTCGACACTGCTTGTCTGGCTGTCGACACAAGTCTTCTTAAGTGTCGACACTTTCCTTCTGGGTGTCGACACATGGAATTAGAAACTTTTCAGCTTTCCCTGTGAATACTTGACCTGCACAACTAAACTCAAAATACATCAAATACATTTTGATGTATATCATTGAGTAGGGTGAGGTTTCTTCAAATCAGGTACATTTAAACCAATGTACCCAACAATCTCCCCCTATTTGGAGAAGTCATAACCCTTAGTCAATGATATACACCATACAGAATAAAATCATAGCATGATGTAAAATAGGATTATGCAATCAGGGAAAGTACATAAACATGTATTAAACAAAACATGTACACACATATATCACAGAATAAATATGTAATAGATTTTTCACACATCACATTGTTCTAACAACTTTGTCATATACATTATACAAAAGTTTACAGAGTGTTTAAAATCAAAAGATTACAACTGTAAACTAAAGATAATTTTATTCTATTTTTGCTAAGTCTCCTTGATAACTATGCCCTTCCCAGACTATATCTTTGCTTGCACAGGGGCTTCAACATCTTCAGTAGCAGCAGGCTTCTTGCCTTTAAGATCCTTCTTTGTCTGCTCTTCAGCCTTGATCTTTTGCCTCTCAAAGTAATGATAAGGCTTGGGAAAGTACTTGCTAGGCTCCTGGGCAGTAGGAGGTAGCTTTCCCATCTTAGCCTTTCTTCTATACTGCACAATGCTTCTTGTCTGGTCTCATGCTTCCTCCACTCCAGTTCAGAAAACCACTTCTTTCTATCTTGAATATTGTCTTTGGCAGCCTTCCATGCAGTTAAGATAATATTCCTTGAAGTGGGGCTCCACTGTTCAAAATCAGGCCTTTGTTCAGCTTGCTCTCTGAACCTCTTCTTAGACAACTTATTCTCTTGTTCTTTCAGCAACAAAGCTTCTTGTTCTTTCAATATGGCCTTAGATACTGGCTGAACCACTTTTTCTAGGATAACCTTTTGATTTCCCTCAGGTGGGCTATACATTGTTTGTATATCAGCATGTATCATATCAAAGTTTGGAGGAGGGTAGATTACTTGAGCCACTTCAGGTTGCTCCCCTCCTAGATATGCAGGATTTATCCCAGACTCTGCAACATTATCATCATCACACAGTGGAGGATATCTAAGGGTGGCTCTGATGGAATTGGAAATCCATTTTGCATGATCAGAGCTGGCTTTGACTAACACCCTCTCCCCCTTTATGACTTCTCTAACCATGTGATCCCTCAGATCATCTTTCTGAAATCTTATTTGTGCATCCAAATAGTTTACTCCATCCTTAAAGTAAGGTTTCAACCATTGGAGTTTGTCAGTTATTATCTTCTGAGAGTCTTGTATTGCAGTCTTAACAACAGTTATTCCCTCTTGGAATGCTTTATCAAAGTCTTCTTTAGCTGTAGCATTAGCTGTAGTCTGTCCTGCAGCTATATTCTTCATCTCTGTAACTATGACATTGTGGGAAGCAGTCAAATTGTCATTCATTCTGAGCTGGTTCTCCAGAACATATCCTTGCTTCAGTGCAATGTCATCCACTTGAGCTTTGATTTTCTCCTAATGAGTAGCTAGATAGACTACTGTATTCCCTCCCTTGTGGAAGCAGTCAGTCATCTCCTTCTTATTTAGATTCATCTCAAATCTAATAGACTTAATGTCTTGGGCCAGATCAAATTGTAAAGACTTATGCCCCTCATCCATATATGTTTCTATTGCTTTCCTTTGCTCATCAAGTTTTATTTGCATTGCAACCATCAGTGAACTGTAATCTACAGATGGTGCTGGCTATGGTGTAGGTTGTGGGGCAATGGTTTGTAAAGCCTTTTTATAAGTTTGGCTTCTTCTCTTAAATACTTGGAATTTCCTCTTTTTGGCTCTGGCAGCCTCCTCATCCTCAGAAGCAGATGTACTGGGTATTTCTACCCTCTCCCTAGGTAGCTCCTCAACATCATTTGGCTTCTCAGGCTCTTTCCTTGCAGTTTCTTCTAGAATCTCCACTTGCTACCCCTCAACTTGAGCATTCTCCCCCTCAGCAGCAGCACTTGCTTTCTCAAAGTCTGTTTGATCCAGATTAAGGAAGAGATCCTCCATTGTAAACTCTTGTTGAGGTTGTGGTGGAGAATTCCTGATCTCATCAACTACTTGATCAGACACTACTTGATCTGCAACAGATGCGTCCTCCATGACAACATCTTGGGGTTAGCTAGGTGTTTGAGGTTGCTGATTAACATGAGGTATTGAATCAGACAAAACATCATCTTTAATATGAAAATCTAATGCATTAATCTCAGTGATTACCTCAAGTATTGTGTGAGTAGCTTGTTCACTTTCTAAAGGAGTTGGCTCTTCCACTACTAGAGGCTCTCCCTGGATAAAATCCTGGTGAAGAGGGATAGCCTGTGGTAGCTCCCCCTGCCTGTCTGCAGCTACTTGCCTAACTGGAGACTTTCCAACAGCTTCAGTTTCTTGTTCATCATCTGGTGTAAAGAAAACATGCTCTTCAGAGCTACTAGATGATTCTTGAGCCACTGGGGCTATCTTCTTCTTCTTCTTTTGGGGTGTTACCTTCTCAGGTGTTGGCAATTCCTTGGTCAAGACCCTATCCCATCTTGAGAAGATTCTCATGTCCATCTTCCTCATGTGATTGATCTTTGACCCTGCAGCTTGAGTCATTACCTCTGGTATACTACCAACAAGGTATAGACTAAGAATCCTACCCAAATTGGGTTTCTTCAGGCTCTCCTTAATCTTCTCAAACACAACTCCAGACCAATCAGTGTTTAGTTGGAAGATTAACCTTGTCATAAGACTGAACATATATGCTGAAATCCTGTCATGTCCTCCAGACTTGCACATGATCACCTTGCCAACAATTTCAAAGAGAAATTTGCCTCGGCTGTTCATCCCTTTTCTATTGAATACTGATCCAATTTTCATCTTGGAATCCAGTCCACACCATGTCAAATCTTCTCTGGTCTTAGAAGCAGAAACTTCAGCTTCTTCCTTAGTCCTTGGTAGATTTAGTACCTTTCTTAAACTCTTAGATGTGATCTTCACCTTTTCTCCATGAACCCTTGACTTTATCTTGAGTCCAGATTTGTCTAGGGTTGCTCCATTCAAGAATTCCAGGACCTCTTTCTTCCATATCTTGGTCGGCTCTGAAACAAGAAAATCTAACCCAGAGTTTGCAACTAGGGTTACCACATCCTTGATCTCTGGTTCTGCATCATCAAACGCATGCCGCACCAGTTCATAGCCTTCATTCACGTTCTCCTCGAGCTTGGGCGCCATTAGGGTTTGAAGAATTTGAATTGAGAGAAGAGAGGTGTCGACACACAAGTTTGGTCTCGAAACTTTGGTGAGCGTGTCGACAGACAATGTTGAAACCCTATTTATACCTTTCTAGAGTTGAAGATGAAAGGGCGCGTCAACAAACTCAAATTGTGTCGACACTGTTGAAAAGTGTCGACACAGACTTATAATGTCTCGACACCTATGTGTCGACACAAGTTTAGTCGACAGAATATATATGTCGACACTTGTTTATGTGTCGACACCACTTAGCTCGACACATAGTCGAGACTTTACTTCACTAATTCTGAGTAAAGCCTAAGTGTCGACACCACCTTGGATGTGTCGACACCTACTTATCATGTGTCGACACTAATTCTCTGAAGTGTCGACACCAGCTTCCTAGATGTGTTGACACCTTTTCTATGAAGTGTCGACACCAATTCTCTGTCTCAACACAGACAACTCTGTGTATCGACACTATTTTACTTAGCCATTTCTGTAAACTTATTCTAAGTTTATCATACCTAATTCATTTTTAAACCTATTGAATTTGGTTTCTTCTAAAGGCTTAGTATACATATCAGCTAGTTGATTATCTGTTTTAACATACTCTAGTGAAATATCTTCTTTTTCAACATGTTCCCTTAGAAAATGATATTTATTTCAATTTGTTTAGTTCTACTATGGGAAACAGGATTGTTTGCAATAGATATAGCACTAGTAGAATCACAAAATAGTGGTGTTCTACTTACCTGAATACCATAATCCTCAAGCTGATGTTGTATTCATAGAAGTTGAGCACATCAACTTCCTGCAGCCACATATTCTGATTCTGCTGTGTCGATAGCCATACTTGTTTGCTTCTTGCTACTCCATGAAATCAGTCTTCCACCTAGGAATTGACAGGTTCCAATTGTACTTTTTCTATCTTCCTTGCAGCCTGCAAAATCTGCATCTGAATAACCTGTCAGTTCAAAGTCTCCTTTCCTAGGGTACCAAAGGCCTAGATAAGGAGTGCCCTTAAGATATCTCAATATTCTTTTGACTGCTGTCAAATGAGACTCTTTACGGCATGCTTGGTACCTAGCACAGACACATGTAGCATACATGATATCTGGCCTACTTGCAGTCAAATAGAGTAGCGAGCCAACTATCCCTCTATACAAAGTCTCATCTACAGGTTTCCTTGCATCATCTTTGCTAAGAGACATACTTGACCCCATAGGAGTCTTCATGGTACTGGATGAATCCATACCATACTTCCTTATCAGTTCTAGGGTGAACATAGACTGGCATATGGATAAACCATTCTCAGTCTTTCTAACTTGGAGACCCAAGAAGAACTTAAGTTCCCCCATACTGCTCATCTCAAATTGTCCTTGCATTAGTTTTGCAAACTTTTTGCAAAGACTACTTTCAGTAGACCCAAATATGATGTCATCTACATATATTTGGACTAGTATGATCTTGCCTCTAGATTCCCTAAGGAATAGAGTCTTCTCTATTTTCCCCCTTATGAATTTATTCTCAATGAGGAAACTAGACATGGTTTCATACCAAGCCCTAGGGGCTTGTTTTAACCCATACACTGCCTTCCTAAGTCTATAGACATAATTAGGTTGAGTTGAGTCAACAAAACCTGATGGTTGTTCCATATAGACCTCTTCCTTTAGATTACCATTCAGAAAGGCTGACTTAACATCCATTTGGTATACTTTAAATCCTTGATAGGTTGCATAGGCTAGGAACATCCTTATGGCTTCCAATCTGTCTACTGGAGCAAAGGTTTGATCAAAGTCAATACCTTCTTCCTTTCTATATCCCTTAGCAACTAGTCTTGCTTTGTTCTTGATAATTACTCCATGTTCATCCATCTTATTCCTAAAGATCCACTTGGTCCCAATTATGTTGTGGTCTTTTTGTTTAGGAACAAGCTCCCAGACTTTGCATCTCTTGAACTGATTCAGCTCTTCTTGCATTGCCTCAATCCAATGAGGGTCTAGGATGGCTTCTTCAAATTTATTTGGCTCAACTTGGGATAGAAAACTGGAGTAGAGTGCTGCATTCTGATTTCTGCTCCTTGTTTGTACCCCTTGTATTATATCACCAATGATTTGATCTGCTGGATGATCTCTTAGATGCCTATTAGCTGGAGGCATCCTGGCTTCAGGTTGAACTTCTTCAGTTTCTTCAACTTGCTGCACTCCTTGGACTTCTTCAGCATTAGGTACATGTAGTACACCCCCTGGACAGCAGCCACTATCATCTACATGCTGACTTGCAGTAGATTCTTCTTCAATAGTAAGCTTGTCCATCTTCTTAGTCACATCTGTGGAGCTGCAAATACTTCTAGACAACTCATTGTTAATAAGTCTAGCTTCATCAAATACTACATGTACTGACTCTTCTACAACTTGAGTAGACAAGTTGTAGACTCTATAAGCCTTACTGTTGTTGTTGTACCCAACAAAAATTCCCTCTTGGGATTTGGCAGCAAACTTAGTCAAGTAAGACTTTCCATTGTTAAGTATAAAGCACTTACAACCAAAGATCCTAAAGTCGGATAGGTTTGGTTTTCTGACTTTCACAATCTCATAGGGGGGTCTTATTGTGGCTTTTAGTAATGGTAGCCCTATTAATTACATGGCATGCAGTATTAACTGCCTCAGCCCAGAAATATTCTGGGAGAGAAGTATCACTTAATAGGGTTCTACCAGCCTCAATCAAGGTTCTATTTTTCTTCTCAGCAATGCCATTTTGCTGAGGTGTTCTTGGTGAAGAAAATTCCTGAAATATCCCAAATTCTTCACATAGTTTTGTCATACTATCAGACTGGAATTCAGTACCATGGTCACTTCTTATCTTGACCACTATACTGTCTAGTTCATTCTGAACTTGTTTGACAAAACTATAGAAGATACTAGGTGTTTCAGATTTCTGTCTAAGGAAGAACACCCAGGAAAACCTTGAGCAGTCATCTACAACCACAAAGGTATAGACCTTCCTACCTAGGCTGTGAACTGGCATAGGACCAAAGAGATCCATATGCAAGAGGTATAAACACCCCACAGCATCTTTGTTTTCAATGCTATTAAAGGTGGATCTAGTCTGCTTGCCCTTTTGACAAGCTGAACATATTCCATCTTTAATACACTTAACTTGAGGACCATTCCTCACTAACTCTTTGCTATAGAGTTGGCTAATTGTCTTGTAGTTAAGATGGGCTAGCCTCTTGTGGCATTTGACACAATGAGAGACTTTCTCATCAGCTACAAGACACACTAGAGAACCATTGTTCTCACACATAATGTCTAGACAATAGACATTTCTTTTTCTATAACCTGTCAAAATGATCTCTTGATCATTTGATCTACTGATATGACAACCATCTTTGACAAATGAGATGTCATATCCTAAATCACTCAATTGACTTATACTAATAAGGTTATGTTTCAAACCTTTAACATAAGCCACCTGAGTAATTGTTATATGGGTGCTAGAAATGTTACCAAAACCCTTGATGATTCCTTTTTCAGAAGCACCAAAGGTGACTTTAGGACCATCCTTGATTGGTGTGAAGTCCTTTAACAATCCCCTAGTTCCAGTCATGTGTCTGGAACATCCACTGTCCAAGTACCATATTGGGGCATGGCCACTTGGACTCACCTGCAAAACAGATTAGTTGACCTTAGAACCCAAAGAATTCTTGGGTCCTTGGTGCTGGTTAGTTTGCCTCTTAACAAAGCTACCTGCAGATTTTCCAACAGGCAGTTTGCTACTCAACTTGGCACTAGAATTGTGCCAACAGTCCATGGCAAAGTGGCCTACCTTGCCACAGCACCAGCACTCAAATCTATTGTACCTTTGCTTAGGTACATCCCTAGCTGTTTTATCTACAACTGGCTTGTTGAGAGCTGGGGCTTTGCCCTTAGACTTGGACTTTACAGTCCTAGCAGGGTTAGTAAACCCCAATCCAGTTTTACCCTTGTGAGGTATAAACTCATCAATCAAAGGTAGAACAGACTTAGGTTTAGAAAACTTTGCAACTATGTCTCTCTCCTTCTGAAGACTAATCTCCAGTTTTTTGATTTGATCATTCTTGAATGTTATAGTTCCCATCTGAATAACAGTTATGTTCTTCAGTCTGGCTATTTCATTTAACTTTTGATCAATCAGCTTATCAAAATTAGTTGCAGCCATTTTGAGACTTGCAATCTCCTTAGCCTGACTCTTGGCCAAGGATTTGCTTTTCTTAAATGCTTGCAACAGAACTATATATTCATCAATCAATTGATGAATATCCCCTTCAGATTCAGATCCATTGGCATCATTTGATGCTGATGTAACTGAATCTGAACTAGCACTAGAAATTGAACTTAAAAAACAATTTTGTACCTTACTAGGTCCAGGCTGATCCTGGATTTTGTCACTTTCTGTTAAGGCCATCAGTCCTTTACACTGAATGTCCTCTTGCTCATATATAGAGTTCATTATCTTGATGAACTCTTCTTCTTCTTCTTCAGCAAACAGTCCTATGTAAGCTTCAGCTTCTGACTCAGTTTCTGAAGAAGACATGTCTGACAGGCCTTTGTCCTTCTTGGCAACAAAAGACCTTTTATTCTTGCCCTTGAATTGAGTCTTTTTCTTATCAGTAGATTCTTTTCTCTTCTCTGGACAGTCAGCAACAACATGTCCTTATTTATTATAACAATAACAAACTATCTTTGAAGATGAAGTTCTATTTGACTTGGGCTTTCTTCTGTCATTCTTTGATGACCTCTGTGCTGTGGATGGCTTAGTCCTCCACTGTTTCTTCTTTAGGAATTTCTGAAAGTGTCTTGTGAAAGCTGCAAAATCCTCATCACTCTCACTACTTTCAGACTTTCTGCTTTCTGAATCATCTGACTCAGTCTCAGCAACCTTTGGAGGTGGAGATGGAGACTTACTTCTGTATTTTCTGGTGGTTTCTATCTTGAATGCCACTGTCCTTTCTTTATGCTCAGTTCTTGTAGTCTTCTCCTCTTCTTTCCTCACCATCAACTGCATCTCATAGGATAGCAGTTTTCCAAACAATGTTGGAGGAGGGATATCTGCTAACTTGGCTATTTCCCTAATGGCACAGATCTTGGTGTCCCAATCCTTTATTAGGGACCTCAAGAACTTATCATTTAGCTCATAATTACTGAAATTTCTTCCATAGGACATTAGCTCATTTACTATCCTATAGAATTTCTTATAGCATTATGTTATGCTATCAGACCTACCTTGCCTAAAACTTTCATATTCTTGGTTTAACAAAGACTTTTTGTCCTGTCTCACTTCTTCTGAACCCTCCATGTACACTATAAGAGTATCCACATCTCCTTAGATGTCTTACAGTGTATCAAATTCTGAAAGGTAGCATCATCTATGGCACTAACAATGATATTCTGAGCCCTCTTATCCATGGTGGTCAGGATTATCTCATCTTTTGTCATTTCAGAGAAGTCCTTAGGTGTTCTCTGATTTGCATCCAGGACTGAAACCTTCATAGGCACATATGACGCTTCTTTAACTGTGATGTAAATTCTAGGGTCTGAGGCCTCCATAAATAGTCTCACCCTTTCTTTCCAGATGCCAAAAATTTCTTTTCTGCAAATAGGTAACTTCATGGATCCAAGTTCCTTATGATTCTCTATTGAACCCATGTTTCTTGATTTTCTTGATTCTGCACTTTACTTATAATGAATCTGCCAACAGGATCTACTCAAACAGTTAAGTCCTTTTTGAGTAACCTCCCTCTGATACCACTTGAAAGAAATTGTACCTAATCACCTAGAGGGGGGTGAATAGGTGACTAACTCTTTCTAAACATTTTAGGCAGAATTTAGATTATATCACAGAGTTATAACTAATTCTTCACAGCAATCAATCAGCAATCACAGAATAAACATGCACACAGTAAACACACAGATTTATAGTGGTTCCCCAAGGTTTAGGTACATCCACTTTCCCCCTTCTCCTATTTAGTAGTGTACTAGATTCGGCCAAACTCCTCCACTATCTCAGATCCTCAGATCTTACACTCAGAACCCCAAAACAAGTTCCTACAGCTCAAGCCCAAGGCCCTACAACTCAGTCTTCTCCAAAGACCTACACTCAGCCACAAGGCCTACACTCAGCCACAAGGCCTACACTCAGCCACAACAAGCCTACACTCAGAGAAATAGTTCTCCTACACTCTGGCACACAGGCCCTACCACTCAGCCTTTATAATTGCATGCTTACAACTAAGATCCCTAAGGATCCTACAAGAAATATAGAATATAAAGTGTATATACCTACAACTATGAATAGAGAGAAGAGTTGACAGGTTCTTGATGAGTTATTGGAAGAACTCTACTGAGATCAATCTCACTTGGCTTTCTTCAAAGCTTCTTGAATGTAGAACACAATAGGATTGATTCTCTGCAGCTGATCTTCAATCACTGCAACTTAAGATTCAGAACTAGGTCTGAACCCTTCTTCACAGCCTGGTTCCAATGGATGTCTTCTTGGAAGGAGCTCTCTCTCTCCAACTTCTTAGATCTTCACTTGATTCTTCAATGAATAGCTGGATCTTCTTCACTTTTACAATCTCTTTAACTGTTAATCATCTCTTTCTGTTGACAGTATAAGCCTATATATAGGCCTTCTTCATGGTGACCGGCTAATCCGGTTCCTAACAGCTTTCTGACAACTCTGACAGTTGCAGTAGACCGGCTGGAATGGCAGCTGTCATGTCATCCAGTCACTTCTTGAAATATTTGTAACTGTCTGAAAGTGTCGAGACAGTGTGTCTTTAAGTGTCGACACTTATAGACTAAGTGTCGACATAAGTAGACTAAGTGTCGACACTAGCCTTCAAGGTGTCGACACAACTCCTTGTGTTGTAGAATTTGCTTCTCGACACTGCTTCTTCATTATGTGTCGACACTGATATTGTGTGTCGACACTGCTTCTTGTTCTTCAGTACTTAGTTGAATTCTTATAAGTGTCGACACAACTCCTTTGTGTCGACACATCTTCATGTGTTGAACTTGTTCAGTGTCGACACATATTCTTGGTGTCGACACATGCCTTCTGTGTTGATACTTGCTGAGTGTCGACACAGCTCCTTGTGTCGACACATTCTTCTTCTGTTGAGACTTTGGCTGAGTGTCGACACTTCTTTTTTGTGTCGACACTTGTACTTAGAATTTTTGTTGAACTTTGATGAGTGTCGACACAGCCTCCAAGTGTCGACACTTTCTCCATGTGTTGAGTCTTCTGTTGTGTGTCGACACATTCTTTATTATGTCGACACTTTCTTCATGAGCTGAGTCTTCTGCTGTGAGTCGACACATTTTTCATTATGTCGACACTTTCTTCATGTGTTGTGTCTTCTGCTGTGTGTCGACACATTCTTCATTGTGTCGACACTTGTACTTAGACTCTGCTGAAATTTGTTGAGTGTCGACACAGCCTCCAAGTGTCGACACTTTCTGATGTAGATACAGTTCCTCTGGGTGTTGACACTACTGCTAAGTGTCGACACAGCTTCACTTGACTTCTCTTCATGTGTCGACACTTTCTGTCTGGTGTCAACTTTGCATCCCTGGTGTCGACACAAATACTCCAAGTGTCGACACTGCTTGTCTGGATGTCGACATAAGTCTTCTTAAGTGTCGACACTTTCCTTCTAGGTGTCGACACATGGACTTAGAAACTTTTCAGCTTTCCCTGTGAATACTTGACCTGCACAACTAAACTCAAAATACATAAAATACATTTTGATGTATATCATTGAGTAGGGTGAGGCTTCTTTAAATCAGGTACATTTAAACTAATGTACCCAACAAACACCCTGTTCATCAGTCCATAAAAGTAGACGGTGCGTTCGTTAATCCAAATGACATCACCAGAAATTCAAAATGACCATATCGGGAATGAAAAGCAGTTCGCGGAACGTCTGACTCATGGATTCTTAACTGATGGTAGCACTAACGAAGGTCAATCTTCGAGAACACGGAACTATCTCGCAGCTGGTCAAACAAGTCATCGATCCTACGTAATGGATATTTGTTCTTGATGATCACCTTATTTAGGTCTCGATAATCTATGCACAATCTCATCATTCCATCCTTTTTCTTCACGAAGAGGACTGGTGCACCCTAGGGGGAAGAACAGGGTCTAATAGAACCACACTACAATAACTCATCGAGTTGAGTACGCACTTCCTCTAACTCATGCGCCGCCATGCAGTACGATGCCTATACAATAGGGCGAGTACCTGGCTCAAGGTCTATAACGAACTCCACCTCTCTCTCAAGAGGAAGTCCAGGAAGACTAACAGGAAAGACATCCGGAAACTCATGCACCATATAAACATCCTCAACCTGAGGCACAACAGGTGCAACTTCTAGAATAAAAATGGAAATAAGGAAAGAATAGCATCCAGAATCTATAAATTTATGAGCACGTAGCACATAAATGATTGGAGATTCCTGATGCGGCAAACCATACACACTCATGGGATGGAATCACTGAATGACGACATCATAGCTGGACAGCCAGTTCATGCCCAAAGTCACGTCGAAGTCTTCTAAGTCTAACACCTTCAGATCTGCAAAGGTTAGAAAACCATCTAGGAAGATAGGTCATTTTTGGATACCCTGACATGACATCACCAGCTCTCCTATATGGAATTTTACGTTCTGGGAAATGTCTAACTGGTCGAGAGCCCACTGATGTCGGTCTACAAAACTCCTTACCACAAAGGAGTGAGTCGCACCCGAATCGAACAGAATGCGCGCCCACTTATTCTTCACTTTAAATTCACCTAAACACGTTGCGCGCGCTACTAAAATGAAGAAACTATAAATCTACCATAAGAGATTATTAGCTAAGTCAAAGACTAACCTGAGATCACTTGTGCCTATGATTGGGTTTCCTCCTTGGTTAGCACATTCAACTTTCCCTTTCCCTTGTCCATGAGAGGTGGGGCAGCGATAGAGTCTGCAACGGAACTCCATGCAGCGCATGCTGGCCCTGCGGGCAATTAGCCCTCAAATGTCCTTTCTGGCCGCAGATGAAACAAGCTCCAACCTTCTTGCAACAATGGGCCGCGTCGTGCCCACTCTTCTGGCAATAAGTATAGACATGGCCTCCCTTTGGTGCATCCTAGATCGCGTGTACCTGAGAGTGCTTCTACGCATCCAGTCTCTTAAAGCACTTCTCAAATGGGTGGCCTTTTTGCCATAGAAGCTACAACCTACCTTTCGATCCTTCTTCGCTGCACGGCCAGATACCCTTGAACTTCCATCGTCATCAGATTTCCTCTTGTTCATTTTGTATGTAATCCCCGATTCTTCGCATTATCTATCGCTTCAACCTTCAAGGTGGCCTCTACTACTTCTGCTAAGGTCTCAGATTTATACATGTTAGCCAACTACTGGATGTCATACCTCAGACCACCTAGGAAGCATTTTACTCTACCTTCTTCGGACTCTACCAGATCTGTGGAGAAACAACTGAGCTTGCTACACTAGATCTCATACTCACTAATAGTGAGTTGCCTCTACCTCAGGTGTAAAAAGTTGTTCATCAGACGGTCTTGCTCAACGATGGCAAAAACTTCTTCTATAACATACTCTTGAACGCATCCCAAAAGCACCCATCAGTAAGATTGTCCTTTTCCCTAATCCAATAACTCTTCGCAAGTCCTTTGAACTGGTATGACGCAATCATCACCTTCTGATCAGAGGAAATGACAAAATAAGAAAACATTTCTTCAATGGTGATGATACAGTCATCCAACGCCAAAAAGTCTGCCTTACCATAATACGTAGGAGGTCCTAGTCGCTAAAAGTGAGAAATGAAATTCATCTCTGGTGGTAGTGTAACTGGGGGAACTAGAGCAGCAGGAGGATTAGGAACAGTTTGACACACATCAGGCTCCTGCGCTCTAGTATGCTGCCCGGCGACGACAGCCAACAATGATTGTATCTGTGATTGCATGTCCACCATCTGCCTTATCAGGGCCTCATTACTTTGTCATAGCCCTTCAATCACTGCTTCACTCTGGGCACCAAAAAACTCACCCTCTGACTGGGGAGTCGACCTCGTCGTAATGCGCTTAGCAAGCATTTCTACAGAAAAACGGATATCTAGTCAAAACCTTGCCTAAGACATCACAAACTGGGAATATATACCCTTAACAAAAGTATTTTTGGGTCGTATTCTACAGATAAGAACAAACAACTTATCAAGGACCTAGCTTAAGACACCTAAGCTAGTAAACTCGAATATCCTAACCCGAATCAGATCAGAAACAAACAGACTCAAATCAGATTGGGAACGAACATATACTTTCTCTTGCTGTTACCTTGCTCTGGAAAATCATGAAGTGATGTTATGCTTCTAACTTGTGCCTATAATATGAATGCATGAATTTTTAAATTTCAATTCAAATCATGGGTGTACATATGTCATCATGCAGATCTTTAACTTGGCACGGGTGCTTATGCGATGATATGTTATGTATGCCGTGCTATGTATTCTAAAAAGGCCTTAGTGTATGTTATGAGTGGGGTACACATACAATGTTATGCATCTCATACTACATAATATTGTATGTAACGAAAAAGTAAAACGTGCTAATGGTCATCCATGTGATGATGGTTTTGCATCCCATACAACATAACTGTCACATGTTGCCACCAATGGTGGATCCATATACAAACACATTTTATGCATCCCATACTACATAATATTCTCCTATACTTCTTATCATGCTATGTGTGTAGTGTTCATGCTTCCATCAAGGTCTACTGATGACATATCGGTGTGTGTATGCACTGAAATGATACGAATAGAGTTTTGTTTAAGGGAAAGTTATTCGACAGGCTTCCCAAACCAACCAACCCTCTTGCAAAACCTCCCTCTGATACCAACTGTCACAACCCACATTTTCTCCCTATTAAATAATACGTCATAGTAAGAGAAAATACACGCTATGATGCTGATGAGTTCGATTTATATAGGGTTTTTCGGACTCATCTGGGCTAGTTTTCACGCACTTGCACTTCACTTTTAGTATGTTATCATTGATTTTTCATTTATACCATTTTTCATGCTAAGTGCACTGTTTTGGCCCATGGGTGTGCATTTGCGCATTCTGTTATTGGGGGTAGGCACATGGTCCTCCGCGTTGCTCTTTCTAGTTGCTTTTGTTGCGTATCTGCTTTGCTGGGTGGTCCTCTTCGGTTTTAATTGTTTGTATGCAAGTAGTGCATTTTCCCCAAGACTGGACTGCAGGTATGAGGAAAACGCACTGTCGTGCATTTTCTTGGCACATGGTTCTTTGTGATCGTGCGTTTTATTTGTGCAGGAGAAACATCGAACTAAGCTCGACGAATTTCTTAACGCATGGTTGATGCACGATTTCTTCAGAACCGTGCGTGAAGGAAACACACGGTTTTCCTATAGCTTCTTGTTTGTTGCTCTCTGTGGTTAATCGTGCGATTTGTTCACGCACGGGCTAAAGCACCCGTGACCGAGTAAATAGCACGGTTCTACTATATTTTCTTGATTTCCTGCGCTCTATCTCTACCCATGTGATTTCCTTCATGCATGGGCGGAACGTCCCATGTGCGAAGTAAAACACACGGGTCAACGCTTCATCATCCGCAAGCTTGGCCTGCGAGTTAATAATGCACGGTTAGCGTACGGTCGTTCGCCAAACCGTACGTGCCTAATTTTCTGACCTGCTTCTATTTAAAGCGCAGATTTTCTTCCATTAAAAAGAGAGTTTTTATCCTCCGCTATTTTCCGCCTCCACTGAAGGATTCTGCCATTTCGCTTCATCTTCCACCTTAGGGAGGTGCTCCTGGCAAGCTTTCAATGCTATATTCAAGCCGTAGCATCCTCTCGGCCTCCTCCTTCATCCTTGAGCTTCAAGGAGAGTTTGATCTAAATTTCTCCATCAAGTTAGGAGAATTTTGTGCCATCCTCCACCGAATTGTAACACGAAGAAGACGGGTCCATTGGGAGTGAGTGACAGCCTCCTCTACCCCGGACGCAGTTGAGGACCGATCTAGGATGCGGATTGACAACCCGATGATTCCTTCTGTCAATCCTCCGTAAGACTTCGGATCCGGTCGATTTCACACACTTTTCTTCTCTTATTGTTGATAGTGTAGATTAATCTCTTATATTAGATGAAGTGTGTTTAGTTTGTAAAATGTTTGTATACAATCATGTATATGTGATTTTATATTTATGTTATTTTCTTGAGGTGCGCCTTTATTTTCCATCCTCCACCACATCCGATTGTGCCGCACTAGCGATTGCTAGTGGTGTGCATAGCGAAGAGGTGCTCACGACCCTCATTCCGCCGTTCTAACCACCTCATCCGCAAGCCTACTCGTCCATCCGCCTAGCGATTCGGTGCATAGCGGCCCGTGTAGTCTTCCATCCCGCCTGGCGAAACATTGCATAGCAGCGTTGCATATGAGTAGTTGTTAGGGTTTTATTTTCTGTTTCCGCAACCATCAAAATCCCCCTTAGTTAACTCCGACCTAAGGACTTCAATCTCAAGTCCTCCTTGAAATTAACTCCACCTTACTGTGTTCATTGAAGAGATCTATACATGGAGAAATTAACCCATTTTATATTACTTGTGCGACCGGTACACTTGTCGTATAACGCATCAGATGCCACTCCATGCAGGGGAAAACTACAGATGCTCAGGCAACTCGTCCTCACATTTACTCTATGTAAAAGGCTTATAAAATTAAGTTTAAAAATACATATAAGTTCTTTGAGTTTACTGACCGTGTCCCTCGGTCGTGTGGTTCACTTGTCCATTTGTAAGAAAAAATATAAGTTTATGTAGGAAAATATACTTATTTAATTCATTTGTTATCCTATATGATAATGAAAGCCTCGTATAATGTAATGATGATGTGACTTTTACATTTAATATATATAAAAAAAGACTTTTATAGCGCTTAAAAATAGTAAGTTTTGCAGTTAAAAAGTTATGTCATGTCAATATTCGAGAATGTAGTTTTGTATAATTAAAAGTAACTATATGCATCCTAACATAAATCCTTCTCAGAGAGCAAGTATCAAACTATCAAAAGTAACCGCAGTAAAAACAACAAGAAGTCTAACACAGAAAAGTCTAAGACTCTGGGCGCCAACAACTGACACGAACCAATAGGAAAATCTGACAAGTCTAAAGAAAGACAACAACCTCAATGCTTTGAGGTGGAAACAACGGCCGCAGAAACTCGTAGCACTAGAAGCACAACTCTATCAGCTAAACCTGCTACTGCTCAGGACCTGAGGCATTCAAAAGAAGAATACCTCAGAAGCAAGTTATAAGTGTGCAAAAAGAAAAGATAGACCAAACAAACCTCAAGTTGAACGAAAATCTACAAAACGACTGCAACAAAAGGTCAGTACCAGAGCAACAAAAACAAAACAGTAAATCTAGATTCTCGCCCAACGACTTTATGTGTACAATCCCGTGTTCACCGAGTGGGTCCACCAGGTAAGGCGAGTGGATAGAGGCTACCTGTATGCGCCAAAGCAGGATACGAGTGAACTCAGAATGGCTAGCTTGCTCTCGCCAAATCTAGCGGGCAAGCTGCGCAAGCCGGCCCGGCCAGGCCGCGTTTGCCCGAGGTTCGTCAGACCGAGTCGGCGTTCGTCGAGCGGAACTAGCCGTTCGACGAGCAGGGCTTGGCGTTCATCAAACGGAGCTCGCCGTTCATCGAGCGGGGCTCGGCATTCGTCGAAGGGAGCTCATCGTTCGTCAAGCGGAGCTCGATATTCTTCGAGCTAACCTCGTGAGTTAGAATCCTAGATTCGTCGGACAAAGCTCGGCGAACACATTTCTTCTGGAATTCCTTTCATAGTAAGTCCCAGAACACCCCGGGCGAGTGAAGGTACCAGAGGGCTACTCGCCCAGCTGCTTTATGTGGCTTCATTTGGACTTTACCCCCGTTGGTGCCCTCCCGGCTTTATCATTGAGTGACATTGCTCCACTCGATGCTCTTGGTGCCCTCCTGGCAATGGTATTGAGTGATGTTGCTCCACTCGCACAGTCTCATGTGAGGTGTTTGTTTCCATTTTACACCCGTTGGTCTGCCTATAGCCTGTTAGAACATCGAAGTTACGCTGTTGGCAACCACATCTGGGCTACATATAACTATTCAAAACATCGGAGGTTGGCTATTTGCAGGTCGTCTTCAGAAAACTATAAATTAAACACAAGGGGCACCTCAAAAGGCACTCTCACTAGTTTTCAGATCTTCTTGCGCTTTGTGAGGTAGCCTTAGCTCAGCTTTGTCTAAGGAGGGGAAGCACTCTAAGATCATATGGATGTGTGGTGGGACCTCCACGTCGAGCCCTTGGGTCAGTTTCTATTTCTTTTTACTATTTAGCTTGCAGGAGAGAAGTAGGTGCGTGATCACACGATCCCCAAGTGTGAACTCCACAAGAGACTGAGTTTTCAGTTTCAAAAAACGTCTTACTCCATCTTTCCCACAAAAATTTTGAATTGTTTTGACTTTATTGACTTTTACTGACTCATGCTGATGTCAGCCATCAATGGACTTAGCAAAAATCGAACATTTTTATAGGCGTTAAGTGAGTACACTTCACTCAATGCCAAACACTTAGAAAGATTTTCTGCCATCAAGCGTTGAGTGAGTAAGCTTAACTAAATGCCAAAACACTTAGAATTATTTTCTATCATTAGGCATTGAGTGAGCATCTATCACTCAATGCCAAAATATATAGAAAATCGTTTTGTCATTAGGCATTGAGTGAGTAAGCTTCACTCAATGCCAAAACACTTAGAAAGATTTTCTGTCTCTAGGAGTTAAGAGCATTGAGTCCACTCAATGATATTTGCCTTGGCGTTGAGAGCATTGGGTTTGTCTTCATCACTCAACGCTTTCTTCCTTAGCCAAACTTTTTGTTCCAAGACGGTGATTGTGTCTTCATCACTCAATGCTTTTTTGCCTTATCCAAATTTTATGTTACTTGGAGTTGAGTGAGTCTTCATCACTCAATGTCATATTACTTAGATAGTTTTTATCATAGGGAATTGAGTGAGTAAGCTTCACTCAATGCCAAACTACTTAACATATATTCTTCTGTTATCTGGAGTTGAGTGTGTAAACTACACTCAACGCATTTGGACTCAGCCAATTTTCTGTATCTGAAAATAATGGCTCTGACTAAATGAGAATCAGTCAATGCTTTTTATCACATGGCATTGAGTGAGTGAGCTTCACTCAATACCTGAGGACTTAGTCAAATATTGACACAAAATTTCTATGGATTTAACAGACTGAGCAGTGCTCAAACAAATTATGTTGTATGGCGTTCAGTGAGTAGACTTCACTCAATACTTGTGGAATTAGCCACATTTCAGCCAATTTCTCCTTAGGCTTTGACTGCCTTAGCCTGTCTTACAGCTTTTTGCTGTATGACATTGAGTGAGGAGACTACACTCAATGCCTATGGCCTTAGCCACATTTTTAGCTTGTCAATCATTAGGCTTAGACTAACCTAGCTATAATCAACGATTAAGCTTCCCTGGCATAGAGAGAATAGACTTCACTCAATGCCTTTGTACTTAGGCGATTTCCAGCCTATCCAGTAGCTTGTTGGTGTCCATATGTCCAGTCAGTGTAATAGGGACTGACCTGCATGCATAAACTCAAACACATATAAAATATAACTAGTGTGTGTCATTGACTTGTTTGACTTCTTACAAATCTGGTTCATGTGGATCAATGGACCCAACAATAACTCTTTTTTAGTTTCTATACCGACCATCATTGAAGACCGGTTGGCTATCTCCCTTTCCTTCCCGGAAAGGTCTTCAAGCTGGCTCCTCACCTTCCTCACTGGAAGGGTCTTAGATCCCCCACTAGATCTCCCTGATCTAAACATCCTCCCAGTATGATTTCCTACGGAACCCTTCCTGGTTTCTGATGACCTCGCCGATCGATTTACCTCACACACAAAATGATTAGAAAAGTTAAATATACAAATAGAAAAGAAAAGGTTAGAAATTGTTGCTCCCTTAAAGAAGGATTCTTCCGTAGAGCTGTACGCAATCGATTCTTCCAAATGTCATTTATCTTGCACACGATCAATTGCTGATGGTCGTTGGAGAATTCGCTCTTCAGAGTTCTTCCCTCATGTATAGGAGGTAGATAGTTCACTTTTCCTCATGTGGAGATGGTGGTTCTCAACAACAGTGACAGCAGCGGAACCCTACACATGTAATTCTCCATATTGTCTCTCAGGAAAAGAAACACGTGCTTTTATAGTTATTTTAAAATAAGATACCACCGACGCAAAGATTACCGTGTGGCTGTAGGACTTTTCACGCGTTATTTTCTGCTGTCCATCACCAAATTAGGAAAAAAATCCTAAAATATTCGTTTGCTACTTTTTGATAGCGCAGTGTGGTTATCTGGCCAATCCATCTCTCCTCGGGGCTACCAGCTCTTCTCGACACTACCTGCTATTCTCGATACTACTGACTCAACAATTGTCGATATGGCAAATGCGGTGCGGTAGTCGTAGTGTAATGCCCTGAAACTCAAAAGAGGGACAAGCAGTGTTTAGAGCAAAATTTGGTGTCTGGTAAGGGTCACACGTCGTGGGACACGGGCATGTCCAGGGCCGTGTCGTGCTCGGGTTCAATGAACTTGCCGAGTGGTCGACGTAATGCACTCGACGAGGTGTCGAGACAGTGAACACGGCCTGAGACACGGGAGTGTCCAGGGCCGTATCCTGCTCGGGATGTTAGCCGGGCTTTGTCGGGTGAGGAACACGCCCTGCTGTACACGGGTATTCTGGTTGACACGGGTGTATAAAATTTGACATGGGCGTCTCGAGAAGTCATGTCCTTCTCTGTGTGTTTAGTTGGCTCTGTAGGCTATTGAGCACGGCCTTGAACACGACCGTGTGCATGACCGTGTCTGGCACACGGCTTATGACACGGGTGTGTCCAGGGGTCGTGTCTTGTTTGGGATGCAATGGTTTCGACATCGATTAAGGAACACGGACTTGGACACGGGCATGTCATAAGCCGTGTTTGGCCTAGGAAATTTTTTTTAAGTACGAATCGTGGTCGTCTGTTTCCTTCTTTTGGGATCCAAGGGCCCAGGGCTGTTCTTGCTGAGTTAAGTCCGGCAATAGGGTTTGAAACCCTCATTCCACTTGGATATTTCTCTTTCAAAAGCTTTAGAGAGAGGGGAGAGAAAGGAAGAAGGAGAAGGAGAGATCCGACCGCCGGTGGAGCTTCAGAGCCCCAAATCGCAAGCCGAGTCCAAATCTACGGAGGCGAGGCCGTTGCGCTGCTTTTCATCCGTCTAGATCTTCATGGCGTCAAAGAGAAACACAAGGGTAACGATTCTCTTCTTGGACATGTGAAGTCCTCTTTCCTTTTTGCATAGGATGCCTGCTCTCGCGAGTATGCAGTGAGTGTGAGGTATTCCTTCGGGTAGACATGAATAGTCCCCGTTGTTTTGCATGTAGAGTCCGGAATCGAAGAACGGTCACATGCATGTTGTGTGAAGCCTACCCAGACAAGTTGGTCTGGATCGATGATGTTTAATTATGCATGAATGGCCGGAGAAGACTCCGCGCTGAAGGTTGTCTTTGGGTTTTTTATGCGGTAGATTGCAGTAGGGAACCTTCGGACTAACTCCAAGGTGCACCCGAAAAACTGGACAGAAGCGTGATTCTGCCTTCTTGGTGTCCTGGGAGCCAACATGCACATAACTGGGTTATGTAAAGTTTGTGATCAATTTTGGACTCGGGGAAGCTTGAACAACACAAATGTCTTAAATTGACGTTGCGGTGTGTGCAACGGGTTAGGTGGAACCGTACCTGCTCTATGTCGTTTGGTTAAAGAGACCTAAAGTACGTGGTACTTATCGTTGGCATAGATGGAGGGTATTAGGCTTAGGATGGAAAGATTAAAATGCTCACGAGATTTGTCATCCAAGGGGCGGTGGTGAGAACGCGGATTTGACTGGGTTCATCGAGAATGTGCCCTGAGAGCATGAGGTGTGTGGTCGTGCGTGCCTATTCCTATGGTGACGTGTAATTTTCGATATATTGTTTGGCTATGTGAATAAAGTGTAAAGAAGGAGCATCGCCTCCCCAACTAAAGGAGCAGGGTCATTATAATTTGGTCAGCTTTAGCTGACCGTTACTTTTTTTTGCAATCGCTGCGGTGGATTGTTGATTGCAGTTGTTACGGAGCATAGTGGCAAATAGCGGGCAAAAGCCCTTGTTGCTAAGCTGGCCCTCGAAGGCCAATGCGAATGTTTACTTGTTATACTCATGTGTGACCGGCCTGCGTGCCGATGTTTGGAATACACTATTTGTTTAAAGTAAACTCTTGTAAGGCCATAAGGCCAAGTACTTTATGTATTTGTATGCTCATTCCTAATTTAGTGGACATTCATGTTATTTGCTTTGTTTCTTTTCTTTGCAACTCTTAATATACTTCCACTAGAATATACTCTATGTAGGACGTGTGTTATTGGAAGGATGGTTTCATTTCGTAACCCTTCGGTCTGTCTGTGGTATATGCAATCGGGCCCCGGCCAAACATACTGCTATATGCTATGTGACGGATAAGGGTATTACACATAGCACTCGGTGATAGGTTAAAAAAATCTACTATCCCTAACTTGTAAGCTATATACTCACACACTACACCAAACACAATTACGATCAAATACAACTTGAGATTTGATATTGTGAAACCAAAGAGATGCATAAAACAAGTTCCAACAAATTCCCCCTTTTATAATATCAAATACCATTCATAAGATACAAATTATTAGTAGCATGGTATAGTGTAATACAATGATAAACATAAAATACAAACATGTTTATGAATTAAGATGACATTGTGTAAACGTAGTACGACTCCCCCTACATGTGTGCTCTCCGCCAATCAATATGCAAGATAGCTACATAACTTCCTCCTATATGTGATCACTCCTAGGTAACTAGCATAAGACTAGTTTATGAACATTCTAATCGCCCCCTTTGATATTATCGAAAGGGTTGGACATGATTGTAAATAGTTTGTGCTTCCAAAGAGATATGTAGTTTTTAATATGCATAAAAATAATGCTTGAGATAAATATGAGCATGAAAGCCATATGAGCGATCAAAAACATATCAGAGAATTTAAAACTCGGGTCAAAAGTACGAGCATGGCAAAATGATGACAGGCCTAGACAACACAAGAAAATCATTTGATTTATATATTGGTAGAGCAATGGAATTTTTGGGCATAACATGTGAAACTAAATACACAAGATTTGACATAAAATGTTAGGTGATTTGTAGAGTTAATGTAGTGTAACATTGAAAGCTTCCTGAATAGTAATCGTGTACTATTACACTCGTGCGATAGATCGGCAGTGCAGTTTAATTCCAATTCTTATGTGTGGAAGAGTTAGATATAATAATGACTCGTGTATGTGTAGCATCAAAGAAAACATCAAGTAAAAAATAATCATTAATACATATTTTATGTCAATCAATCAATATGCTAACACAAGAGTGATGAAGTGAAAAAACATGTCGCATTTTATATCCACTATATACCAAGACTAGAAAAAAGTCTTTAACTCAGTTTATTTTTCTTTTCACAAGATCAAAAAGATTCTATAGAGCACGATGCTCATCCTCGCAATGCTCATAGAGGCTTCTCAGGAGAAATGAGTAGTGCTTGGGGGTATCCTTGACATAATTTGATAGCATAGATATAATGTGCACATTTTTTACATTTCATGTTTTCCACTATCAATTTTATACCTTTTTGAGTTGAAGGTCCCAAAATCAGTCAATATTTATCCACATGGATAGATGCATTTTAACTTGTATACAGAAGACCTTACTATTGTAATTTTTGCCCAATGTTCTAAGCTCTATATATGAAACAAGAATGACGTGACATTGATTTTTCAAGTCATTTCGAGCATGTTAGACATAATATCAGGAGTTATAACATGTAAGTTTTGAACTTTCTACAAGAGTGTATTTTCTAGAGATGTGTGATCAGTGAATTGTCATTTTGCTACCTATATCTTAACGCATACCTAGAGGCATGTTAAACATTCACTATCCTATTTAGTCGCACTTAATAGATAAATACCAATAGATCAGACACATCATGACAAAAACATACAATGTTGAAAGAGTTTAACAATCCTAAATCAAGCATTTGACGTAATCTTTATGCTTTCAGTTATAGTCATGAATCTCCAAATAATGATCGTAACTTTTTATTGTTTTTTTTAAATAATTTTAAATACCAAACAAATGCAAATAACAACAAACACAAAGCAAAAAAACAAACATCATATTTTGTGGTTTTGGTATTTTTCAAATTTTATGTGATTTTTATTAAAAAATAAACTGGAAAGAAAACTCCCAACGGACAGACAAACAATAAGACTAAATACATCAAAATCAAAAGAAAAAAAAACGTACGCATGAAAAACACGTACCGCCCAGATTTTATTATTTTTTACTCTTCAATTTTTTGAATATACTTGTGTTCTACAAAATAGCAACATGGTAGAAAAATTTATAGTATGTATAATACACAAGGTTCACATGTTCATACTGGCCAAATATGCATGAAATAGAGGATCATGACCTATAGTGAGATACCAATCATTCATATATGAGTTATAAGCATGTCCAAGATTATAACTACCCAAGATATATGTCTACACTCTAGCCATATACTAAGTGATGGAATAGCATGAGGAGCTGCACAAATATCATGGGTTGAGGTGTTAATCCCATATGAATACAAAATAAACCTGCACAAGCTAACACTCTTTCCCCCCAGTGCCTCATAAGGCCCTACTAGAACCCACCATGGTTAAGGACAAGACATGGTTTACAGGTTAGCATCTGTAATTGACACAACCCTATGCCCCAACTATTGTGAGACACAAACAATGTGTGTGAAGTCAAGAACACAGAAAAAATAATAAAGAAATACATGACAAACCAAAATAAATAGCAAACACAAATAAAACATCTCCAAACATTTTTCAGCAGCATCAACAGTGTAAAATTTTCCCAAAACTATGCTACACTAGCGGTATTGGTATCGCGTCATGGTAGCATCCTTTAATAGTGATGGACTCGGTCGGACACCCTCACTTCTCCCGTTTAAATTTTCAACTATTGACATGGTTTCCACCGGAGCTTCCTCCATTCGAAGGTAAAGACCCTTTCTTTTATTCCCCTTTTTGATATATGTTGAGATTTATGTTGAATCATGGAAGATTTTCTTGTAAGGGAAGTATTTATGGAGGTAGATTAGGGGTTTGAGGTTTCAAAGAAATAAGAGTTAGGATTTTTGTTTTTCTTCGCAGATCAAAGGTTGAATCTCTTGTATCTTTGAAATATGTGATGAGATGGCCCCGACTTACTAAATTTTTACATTAAACTTGATAGATCTAGAGATTTGGTGGGAGATCTGTAGGAAGGAGATGGGTTGCAGTATGTCAGGCTACCGTACGGCAATAACACAAAGTGTTCAATATCTTGATAATTTTTTATTTTTATTTTTTTCACGATATGGCATCCTCCAACACTTAACCGTGATGGAGCTTTTAAAAGTGCGCCCGTACTGCTACTCAAACTAATCTTATGGTGGATAATTCTACTGTGAGTGTGGCTATGCTCATCGAGATCGATGTGGACCAATATCCACACATGTATTCATACTTGGCCGATGCGGACGTTCTTCCAATGCTTGTGTCAGACATTTTCTTTTCATTATTACTTGTTTGAGAGTTTTACAACAATCTCTAGGATCCAGTGTAATGCCCCAAAAATCCTGAAAAAGGAAGGATTGGAAGTTAACGTGCGGCGGTAGTGTTAATGCCAACATTAGCCCTTGATATAAATGGACTGTCGTCTCGGGTACATACCCGCAGCGTTAGGAAGATATCGTATGGAGATACCACTCGACGCACTCAATGCTTTCGATGAAGCATTGAGAGACTACCACAGGGCAGTAGTGAGCTAACGCGTGGCGATATCACTCGACACACTCGATGCCCCCAAGGCTTTTGACGAAGTGTTGAGTGACTACCGCGCGACAATGGTGAGCTAACAAGCAGCTATAGCTGATTAAATTGACATATGCCTCGGGAAAGTACCTCTCGGCGGTAGTGAGTTATCACCAACGATATCTTGACATGTGGCTGTGCGGTGGAGGCTTCTTTGGGCGTTAGAGCGATGTCCATTGGGCTAAGCGGCAACCGCCTCAAATACTGCACGGTGGTTGCGGATACCGCACTGCGGTAGCTTGCTGGTGAGGGATGGATTTTAGATTTCATTCTCATTTTCCACTCTCACACTTTCTCTCTTAGTTCTTGAAGTTCTGGAGGGAAGAGGAGGAAGAAAGTCCAGAGGCTAAGAGGAGAAGCGATCCAATGTGTGCATGTTATCAGAATTACAAGTCGATGTTATATATGCTGAGAGGTAGCTGTGACGACCAGTTCCATCCGGATCAAAGAACAAGGACATGGCTGCTAAGCGATCGATAAGGGTAACGACTTTCTCCTTAGACAAGTGAAGTCCTTAATTTGCATACGTGTTGGAACCCCTCACCAAAAGGTGAAAAAAGGGTGGTTTCCAGCAGTAGATCATTGTGATCTTCGATAAAACTTGCATTTAGATCCGTAACTGAAGTACGGAATAGGCATGCGGTTTGAAGCTCATCTGTACAGGTTGGTCTGGATTGGTGATGAATTGATTTGTGTGTCAAAGAAGACTCCATGGATAAAATATGCGGATAAACACGTAGAATCTGGTGTCTGGGGGTGTGCGGGATGCTGTAGTGATAGTACTGCAGGTGATCTGCATGAAAACACACCAAAATGAGGAAGAAGCAACTTCTGTCCCTACTGCATGGTGGTAGAGATACTACCGGCGATAGCTTCTAGTGAGCTACATTTGTGATGCTTTTCTCTAGGAGACCTAGGGGCCTTTATTTACTATATGCGCGTAGGAACTTAAACTGTTTTGTGGTATGATGTGAGTGGGAACTTAAACTATTCCACTATATATGAGTGGGAACTTAAATTATTCTGCTTTGGAAAGGGGGACGCTGACCCGGATCGTGGCTTCAGGGCTTAACGATTTGAGAGACGATATTTGGCTAACCTGTACCCACCTTATGACGATCAACTTAGAGTGAGTCACTGGATTGAATATGAAAGTAGAACTCCTTTGACTTTGTCGACTCATATGAAGAAAAGAGAAATGCTCAAGTCTAACCATCAAGTCTGGGACTATGGATGGTGGTGGTACAAAGGCAATCTGGTACTCCGAAAATGTGCCTTGAGTTAAGGAGAATCGCCACCCCGAGTGAGTGGTGGGGTCGTTATAAATTGGTCAGCTAATGCTAACTGGTGCTTTGTTTGCACATTTTGGTGAGTCGTTCTATGCAGGTGCTGGAGAGCCAAGTGGAAAGTAGCAGGCTAAAGCCCCTTATGCTGTAATTGGCTGGCCCTCCAAGGCCCAAAGGCGAATGTTTATTGTTTCTCATGTGTTGTCGGCCTGCCTGTCGATGTATGAAAACACTTTTTGCGAAGGAAACAGTTGTTGTAACGTCCTGAATCGCACTCGGCCCCTAGTACGTGTTTTTGAGTCAGGAGGGCTAACTTGGGTTCGGGGAAGTGCTGATAACTGGGCAGCACATGTGAATAGGATTTGTATCACCCGAGTCATTGGTCAACACTTTGGTATCAAGGTGTTAACGCACTGGGTCAAGGTGTCGACACAGTGTGTCGACACCCATATTGAGGTGTCGACACACCGTGTGTCGACACTCGCAGTGTCAACACATTGGAACCAGGTGTCGACACCTTGTGTCGACACCCTGGTGGGTGTCGACACATTGGTGTCAACACTGTGTGTCGACACTCGCTGTGTCGACACACTGGAACCAGGTGTCGACACAGTGTGTCGACACCCTGGGGTCGAGGTGTTGACACACCGGTGTCGACACCGTGTGTCGACACAGTGTGTCGAAACCCAGATGTTGAGGTGTCGACACTCTGGTGTTGACACCACGATGCAAGACACGGGCCTACCCGTAAGTGTGTGAGTGTGTGAGACAAGTATGACACGGGTAGAGACACGGGCGTGTCCCTACCCTTGTGTCGTTGTGTCGAGTTAAGTTCATCGAGATGTATCCAGAGAAGGACACGACCAGGGAACACGGCCGTATCATGTGGACACGGGTTGGGACACAGGCGTGTCCCTACCCGTGTCAAATAATGAACCGACACTGAAAACCGCTGTAACGCTTCGCGCAAGTAGGACACGGGCAGGGACACGGGCATGTCCCTTCCCGTGTCACTTTTCATATATAAGGGAAGAGAAAACCCTAGCCTTTTTCACTCCTCATTCCAGCCACTTTTCCTGAGAGAAATTTCTGTATAAAGGGAAACCACTGGAGAAAGTCTTGGAGGAGAAGATCCGCCGTCGCCGTGAAGGAGAAGATGCCGCCAAGAAGAGTTACACGATCTATGGCCGGAAATAGTAGAAATGCCCGAAATGAGGTGAGCTTCCTCCCCTCTCCCTTGGTGCTAGATCTGTAGTTATCTGGGCGAGATGTCGACTCAAAAGAGTCTAGACTTGTGAGATGGTGATTTCTCTAGGATGAGGCCGATCTAGGGCTTATGCTCTTGGTTAGTGGTGTCTTCAACCTCTCCAACCTTCTATGCGAAGATGGGGGATGGTTTCGTGAAGAGTAAAGGCTTCATGAGGGTGAATAAGGGACGAGGAATTTCTGGTGTGATTTTGGAAGACCGACTTGAGGAGGAAGACGAACCGATGTCGTTCATTCCTCTTTAAGATGCGTGCAGAATCTGTGTTCTGCGCGCAGCAATCGTCTTGGCCATTTTCAGATGTGATATGGCCAGATCTGGGCTTTCAACTAAACATGAAAGTTGAAGCCCTTGCAAATACCTTTCCAATGCGTGGTTGCACGCCTTCATGCGAAGTGTGTAAAAACGGGAAAATCTGAACGAATATGACGTCTGATAAATCCTGCATGCAGAAATTGTGTTCTATACGCAGCGGACTTCAAGGCTGATTTCAAGTATGATACCATTGAATCTGGGTTGTGGTCTGAACATAAAAGGTGTAGCCCATTGAACGACCTTTCCATCGAGGGGTAACACGTCTTCACCGGATTCCTATAGCTTCGGGGATCTCCGGTCAAATTGCTGTCCAGATTTACTCTACACTTAAATTCTGGGGTTTATATAATATGAATTTGAATTCGGTGGAATCGATGTTGCAAATTAACTCGAGATTTTCGATGAAATATTTTATGTTAACCACCGTAGTGCTATGAATGATAAATCGTATTAATTGTATTTCATATAACTGAATTGTGAAGCAAGCTTACTTAAATGAAATGACTAGTTACAAATTGATAGATCGTTATTTATGCGCATCATGCTCGTAAAATGTTGAAATCATTTGGAATGACAAATAGAAGGATGAACCATGGTCATGAGTATGTATGATGGTTAGAATGAAATGTAGTAGTCCAATACTTAGAGCGTAGTCTCCCTACGGGTAGTATTGTGGAGGGATGTAAGTGCGGCGGTGGCCGTCACCAGTTGAGTTAATGTTGAAATGAGGTATAGATGGACGGTTGGGCTTGGTTCTCGGTGTCTACGTCCTGGGGCTCCTTCCGTGTCGAGTGGATGGTTTGGCTATGTCCTCGTTCTTACTTCCGAGGCGCCTTCCATGCCACGGTGTTGTGGAATTTGCATGTGGTGTGAGTCGACACGCAGTGTCGTAATCCTGGGTTAAGGATAGTGTGGCAGGTCTACGGGCTCGCCGATCATCACACCGGCGGGAGTTGACAGTCAGACTTTGGGTGGTTACGCTTGGTCCTCGGTGTCTACGTCCCGGGGCTCCTTCCTCGCCAAGTGAACGGTTGGGCTTGGTCCTCGTGCTTACTTCCGAGGCTCCTTCCGGGTCACACAAGATCAGTTCGGGGCTTGGTCCTCGGTGCACATCTACCCGAGGCTCCCGCTAGGCCATAGTACGCATGGGCTCCGCTGTTGTGTTCTAGCGTTGAGGTATACAGAGGCCTAGGTGAAGTAACGTGGATACCCGCCTAGTAGTAGAGATGCCCGCTCTACTGTCACCGCCTGGACACGGCGGCTGACGCCTGAGAGGTTAGCTACCTGCTCGAATAGTGGGAACTATAGTCTATATCGGCATAGCAATTGCATGTATGTGATCATGGGTGAGTCATTGCATATCATACATATCATTTCATAACATTTCACAACAAGATCCTCATTGTATAAGTTTGTACGGGCACTCTTATGTGATGAGTTACTTTTATGTAACCTGATCCTTAACTTATAAGCTTGTATGTGCATCCTTATAAGTTAAGTTACTTTCCTACTACAGATACTTGTACCTTATAGTTTGTTATTGTTATGTAGAGCTGCTAGATTATAATGCTATTAATCTTATTGTACCATTACCACCTGTTTGTACATGTTTTACGGCTTATTATACTTGTACGCTTGTTCCATTCTCTGCCCGGTGCCGAGAAGTCGCCGGGGGAGCAGATGTGAAGCCACTTATTCTTTTCGACTAACGGTTTCTACGTCTTCCTTTTTAGGAGGTCACCCCGCAGGTAGAGTAGCCGCAGACTTTGCAGCAAGACAGCCAGGACAGGATGACAGGGCCTGATGTGACGGTGTCGTCGCTACCGTCGGTTACGGATGTGAGTGACGTGATATTTGATGTAGCCCGTTTGGGCAGCTACTAGCTGTACTCTGATATTTGGGGAAGCATGTTTTAGCTTCCCTCTCTTATTTGATGTATTTGGACTATTGACTTAGTGTGGATTTGACTTCTTCTCTTTTATATTATGGTTGGGTTGGCATGTTTATATTGATATTGGTTGTTGCCGGTGGGATAGGCGTCTAGTGGTATAGGTTAGCCTGTGCGCTAATGCTACCGCAAGACGGCTGTTCCGGGCATAAGACCCCCCTTCGTGCCGTGTTTTGGGATCCGGGAGGGGTGGGGGGTCTTACAAATGGTATCAGTTTGCCATGATCCTCAACTAAAGAAGTCATTAAACAATGGTACTACCCCCGTTCGATTAGTCAGTTTGGGGGCAAAACTGACTTAGCAGAAGCAGTGGTGTGCCCATATGTAATTCACACTAAGTTTGTCCAACTTTGACCGCAAGATTAGCAAGCCTGACCATACGTTTGTGTTTTACGTGTAGGTTCCAGTGCACGTTGAGCCGATGGGGGGCACTCCTGCCCCTTCCTTACCCACTCAGTTTCAACAATCCGAGTTGGGCCAGACGCTCACCGCCATCCTGGATGCCATTAGGGCACAGTAGCCTCCGGTTCAACAACAGACTCCGGGCTCTAACTGGCTGAGCACCTTTCGGGCTCTATCCCCTCCTGCCTACCTCGGGACGGAGTCGGCCGTACGCACAGAAGAATGGCTTGACACGGTCCAAGATCTATTGGCGGGGATCTGTTGCTCGGCCAACATGACTGTATCGTTGGCGGTGTCCATCTTGTATCTACATGCTAAGAGGTGGTGGAAGTCACTCATGGGCTCCATGTTCCAAGGACAAGTGTATACCGAGATAAGTTTATGCGCGTTCTCGGGTGTCTTCTTGGAGCACTTCATTCCTACATCGGCTCTAGATGAGCTCGAGTAGACGTTTCTACTACTAAAGCAGGGATCAAAATCGGTTACAGAATACCAGCGAGAGTTCCAACATCTCGCAAGGTTTACAGACTCATATGACCTGGATGATAGAGGATACGCTAAGCATTTCTACAAAGGGCTGCGAGATCCCCTAAGGCAGGCCCTTTTGTTTATAGCGGATGCTAGTTTGGCGGAGATTATCGATATGGCAAAGAGATTGGAGGAGGACCACTTGGGATGTGGTAAGAGACCTGCAGAGGACGTGATGGAAGCTGGTCCAAGCAATAGGAGAAGGCGGGACTTTAGAGGAGGAAGAGAAAATCAAAGAGGTGGAGGGCGTTTCCACCAAAACTAAAGAGTGGAGCATCCAGTTCCGCAGCCGCCTGCGTTGCCTCCACTGCCTCAGCCTCAGCAATTTCAGCAACCTGAGAGGTGTCGTGGGCTGGTGTGTTTCGAATGCAACCAACCGGGCCACATACAATGCTACTGCCCGCAGTTGTATGGGAATGTCCCTCCTGCTCCCCCTCCGGCAGCTCCACGGGGGTGGGGTTACATGCGTGGTCGAGGATGAGGACCGTGAGGAGGAAACCCCGGCCCTGCTCGGGATCAAGTGTACGCGCTGGACATGGTGCAAGAACGGAATCCCCAAGATGTGATTACAGGTATGATTTAAGTAATTATCATGTTTTTCTTTTCTTAACTTAAAGTTGTTTGAGACATACTAGACAACTAGCAACAAGTTTTGGTTATTGCTACTTAGGCACCGTAATAGTTGGCGGGAAGACGGCTTATGCGCTGTTTGATACCGGTGCCTCACACTCCTTTGTGTCTGAGGATTTCATTAAGGACATGGAGGGCATACAATACTTTACTGGTATAGCCCGACGAGTGCGCCTACTGGACGACTCAGAGATGATTGCAACCGCTAAGCGCGAGTTCGAGATATTTATCGAAGGAAAGGCATTTGATACACCTGCCACGGTCTTGAGAATGTCAGAGTTTGACATCATTTTGGGCATGACGTGGTTGGACTGACACTTTGCAAGGATTGATTGTGCAGAGAAACGAATCTACTTGAGAGATGGAGACTCCGACGTCATCTTCCAAGGTATTAGCTTCACACCTCGCATGTTGCTATCTTCAGTTCAGACAGTAAAAGCTCATATAAAGGGGGATGAGGTCTTCATGATCTGGTTCGAGTTGAAGGAGAAGGCACTGGATATGAAAGACGTATGGGTAGTGCGGGATTTCCCCGAGGTATTCCCTGAGAAACTACCAGGATTACCCCCACATAGAGAGGTTGACTTCCAGATTAATCTAGTTCCGGGCGCCAAGCCGGTATCCAAGGCCCCTTACCGAATGGCCCCGAAGGAACTCGCAGAGTTTAGAGTTCAACTGCAAGAATTGGTGGAATCAGGGTTCATTTGCCCCAGTTCGTCACTCTGGGGAGCCCCTGTATTATTCGTGAAGAAGAAGGATGGGACCCTGCATTTGTGCATAGACTATCGGGAACTCAATCCGGTGACGGTGCAGAACACTTATCCGCTACCTCGGATCGACGAGTTGTTCGACCAACTTGTGGGACCGCATTGATTTTCTAAGCTGGACCTACGCTCGGGGTATTATCAGTTGAGAATACAAGAAGGTGACATCCAGAAAATGGCCTTTAGTTCAAGATATAGACTCTATGAGTTCACGGTAATGCCGTTTGGGCTCACAAATGCCACTTCGGCCTTCATGAGCCTGATGAACAGGGTGTTTGAACCTTATTTGGATATCTTCGTCATTGTTTTCATCGACGACATCTTGGTCTACTCAAAGACGGAGGAGGAGCATGTTGAGCACTTGGCCTTGGTATTGAAGAAATTAAAAGAGCATGCCTTGTTCGCCAAGTTCAGCAAGTGCGAATTCTGGATTAAAGAGGTCGCTTTCTTGGGGCATGTGATCAGCGGAGTAGGACTAGCAGTGGATCCGGCCAAGGTGCGCGCCGTGAAGGAGTTGTCGCCTTTGAAGTCTGCGACCGATGTGAGGAGTTTCCTTGGACTTGCCGGGTACTACCGCAAGTTCGTAAAAAGGATTTTCAAAGATTGCTCTTCCTCTTACTTCATTGACGAAGAAAGGGTACCATTTGAGTGGACACCCCAATGTGAATCGGCATTCCATGAGCTGAAGGATAGAATTACCTCCGCCCCCATCCTTGCACTTCCGTCTGGGAAGGAAGGATTTCAAGTCTACACTGACGCATCATATCAAGGGATGGGAGCGGTGTTGATGCAGCACAGACACGTGATTGCCTACGCTTCAAGATAGTTGAAGAAGCATGAAATCAATTACCCGGTTCATGATTTGGAATTGGGAGCACTAGGGTTCTCCTTGAAGATTTGGAGGCATTATCTATACGGCTTCCACTGCGAGATCTTTTCAGATCACAAAAACTTGAAGTACGTTCATACTCAGAAGGAGTTGAACTTGAGACAACGGCGGTGGTTAGAATTTCTATGCGACTATGAGTTCACAATGAACTACCACCCCGGAAAGGCGAATTCGGTGGCCGATGCATTGAGTAGAAAGGTACCAGGTTCTAGTCCAGAGTCTCGGTTGATGAGTAAGGAGTTGGCTCGGATGATTGAGGAGATGGATATTACATTGATAATTAAGGCTCCCTCGGCAGAGTATACGGAGTACTTGGAAAGCATGATCATAGTTTGTGATATCCGGGACCGAATCAGAGTGGAGCAAGGAATGGATGCGGCTCTGGCCTCAGAAATCAAGTCAATCGAAGATGGGACTACAGATGAGTATACGCTAAAAGACAGCCTCGTTTATTTTCGTGGCCAGCTTTACATTCCCAAGGGCGGTAAAATCCGGGAGAATATCTTGAGAGAGGCTCATTGCTCTCAATATTCAATGCACCCGGTCATTGCTAAGATGTACGCCGGCTTACGGAAGACCATGTGTTGGCCGGGAATGAAAATGGATGTCCGATATTTTCTTACACATTGCGAAGCTTGTCAAAGGGTGAAGGCGGAATGCAAGAGTACCGGCAGTTGCTACAATCATTGCCCATCCCCAAGTGGATGTTTGAGGATATCTCCATGGACTTTGTCCATGGATTAACTCGCTCACGCTCAGGAAATTATTCTGTGTGGGTGATAGTTGATCGCCTGACAAAAGTAGCCCGGTTTATTCAAATGAATAAAGGAGCTCATGTGGATGTCTTAGTACGCCTCTTTGTGGAGCAATTCGTACGCTATCATGGCGTGCCTAAGACAATCATTTCGGACCGGGATGGTCTTTTCACCTCAAGGGAGTGGAAGGCAGTACAGGCGTATTTGGGCTCGCACCTTACCTTCAGCACCGCATTTCGTCATCAGACAGATGGGCAATCTGAAATGACCATCCGGACATTGGAAGATTTGTTGAGATTATGTGTCTTGGATAGAGGAGAGCTATGGGAAAGACTCTTACTGTTTGTAGAATTCTCCTACAACAACAGCCACCAGGCTAGTATCGGCATGGCCCCTCATGAAGCTCTTTATGGAAGGAGGTTTAGAACCCCCTTGTCTTGGGTGCAAGATGAAGACCCGAAGCCTTTGGGTGTTGAATATATGTAGGATATCGATGTGGCGGTTAGACTGATTCGGGATCGCATGTTGGAAGCTCAAAGTCAGTTCGTGAAGTATTATAATGCAAGGCACCGGATGGTGGAATTTCAAGTGGGGGATAAGGTGTTCCTAAAAATCCAACCGATGCATGGAGTGTCATGTGTGCGTGGTGTGAAAAAGCTCAACCCAAGGTATGTTGGGCCTTATACTATAATGGAAAGGATTGGCCCATTGGCCAATCGGTTGGAGTTACCGTCCGAGCTAGATAACCTCCACGAAGTGTTCCATGTGTCATCATTTTGGAAGGCGTTGTTGCACCCCGATCAATACATCCCCACAACCGATGGTGATGTGGCATCTGATAGGTCTGTGCGACTAGAGCCGGTGCAAATCGTGGATAGCGAGACAAGAAAGTTACGTCGCAAAAGTGTTCCCTTGGTGAAGGTGCTATGGTTTAATCATGGGAAGGAGGAATACACATGGGAGCCACTGGATTTGATGCAAAAATGCTATCCGGAGTTGTTTACTCAAGGTATTTTTATTTAAAAGCATATTGTATTTCCTGTTATGTTTTTCTCCCCATAGCCTAAGCCTGATTTCTGGAACGAAATATTTTATTTTGTTTATAGGATTTGTAACGTCCCGAATCGCACTAGGCCCCTAGTACGTGTTTTTGAGTCAAGAGGGCTGACATGGGTTCGGGGAAGTGCTGATAACTGGGCAGTACATGTCAATAGGATTTGTATCACCCGAGTCATTGGTCAACACTTTGGTATCGTGGTGTTGACGCACTGGGTCAAGGTGTCAACACAGTGTGTCGACACCGAGGTTGAGGTGTCGACATACTGGTGTCGGCACTGTGTGCCGACACTCGCAGTGTCGACACACTGGAACCAGGTGTCGACATCTTGTGTAGACACCCTAGGGTTGAGGTGTTGACACTCGCTGTGTCGACATACTGGAACCAGGTTTCGACACAATGTGTCGACACCCTGGGGTCGAGGTGTCGACACACTGGTGTCGACACCGTGTGTCGACACATGCTATGTCGACACACTGGAACCAGGTGTCGACACAGTGTGTCGACACCCAGATGTTGAGGTGTCGACACTCTAGTGTCGACACCATGATGCAAGACATGGGCCTACCCATGTGTGTGTGAGTGTGTGAGATAAGTATGACACAGGTAGAGACACGGCCGTGTCCCTACCCGTGTGTCGTTGTGTCGAGTTAAGTTCGTCGAGATGTATCCAGAGAAGGACAAGGCCAGGGAACACATCCGTATCATGTGGACACGGGTTGGGACACGGGCGTGTGCCTACCCGTGTCGGATAATGAACTGACACTGAAAATCATTGTAACGCTTCGCGCAAGCAGGATACGGGCAGGGACACGGGCAGGGACACGGGCGTGTCCCTACCCGTGTCACTTTTCATATATAAGGGAAGAGAAAACCCTAGCCGTTTTCACTCCTCATTCAAGCCACTTTTCCTGAGAGAAATTTCTATAGAAAGGGAAACCGCTGGAGAAAGTCTTGGAGGAGAAGATCCGTCGTCGCCGTGAAGGAGAAGATGCCGCCAAGAAGAGTTACATGATCTATGGCCGGAAAGAGTGGAAATGCCGGAAATGAGGTGAGCTTCCTCCCCTCTCCCTTGGTGCTGTATCTGTAGTTATCTAGGCGAGATGTCGACTCAAAAGAGACTAGACTTGTGAGATGGCGATTTCTCTAGGATGAGGCCGATCTAGGGCTTGTGCTCTTGGTTAGTGGTGTCTTCAACCTCGCCAACCTTCTATGCGAAGATGGGGGATGGTTTTGTGAATATTAAATGCCTCATGAGGGTGAATAAGGGAAGAGGAATTTCTGGTGTGATTTTGGAAGACCGACTTGAGGAGGAAGACGAACTGATGTCGTTCATTCCTCTTTAAGATGCGTGCAGAATCTGTGTTCTGCGCGCATCAATCTTTTTGGCCATTTTCAGATGTGATATGGCCAGATCTGGGCTTTCGACTAAACACGAAAGTTGAAGCCCTTGAAAATGTCATTCCAACGAGTGGTTGCACGTCTTCATGAGAAGTATATAGCCACGGGAAAAGCTGAACAAATATGACGTCCGATAAATCCTGCATGCAGAAATTGTGTTATGTATGCAGCAGACTTCAAGGCTGATTTCAAGTATGATACCATTGAATCTGGGTTGTGGTCTGAACATAAACGTTGTAGCCCATGTAAATACCTTTCCATCGAGTGGTTACATGTCTACACCGGATTCCTGTAGCTTCGAGGATCTCCGGTTGAAGTTGCTGTCCAGATTTACTCTGCACTTAAATTCTAGGATTTATATAATATGAATTCGAATTCGGTGGAATCGATGTTGCAAATTAACTCGAGATTTTCGATGAACTATTTTATGCTAACCACCGTAGTGCTATGAATGATAAATCTTATTAATTGGATTTCATATAACTGAATTGTGAAGCAAGCTTACTTAAATGAAATGACTAGATATAAATTGGTAGATCGTTATTTATGCGCATCATGTTCGTAAAATGTTGAAATCATTTGAAATGACAAATAGAAGGATGAACCATGGTCATGAGTATGTATGATGGTTAGAATGAAATGTAGTGGTCCAATACTTAGAGTGTAGTCTCCTTACGGGTAGTATTGTGGAGGGATGTAAGTGCGGCGTTGGCCGTCACCAGTTGAGTTAATGTTCAAATGAGGTATAGATGGACGGTTGGGCTTGGTCCTTGGTATCTACGTCTCGGGGCTCCTTCCATGCCAAGTGGATGGTTGGGATGTGTCCTCGTGCTTACTTTCGAGGCCCTTTCCATGCCACGGTGTTGTGGAATTTGCATGTGGTGTGAGTTGACACGCGGTGTCGTAATCCTGGGTTAAGGATAGTGTGGCAGGTCTACGGGCTCACCGATCGTCACACCTACGAGAGTTGATAGTTATACTTTGGGTGGTTAGGCTTGGTCATCAGTGTCTACGTCCCAGGGCTCCTTCTGTGCCAGGTGAACGGTTGGGCTTGGTCCTCGTGCTTACTTCCGAGGCTCCTTCCGGGTCACACAAGGTCAGTTTCGGGCTTGGTCCTCTGTGCACATCTACCCGAGGCTCCCGCTAGGCCATAGTACGCATGGGCTCCGCTGTTGTGTTATAATGTTGAGGCATATGGAGGCCTAGGTGAAGTACTGTGGATACACGCTTAGTAGTAGAGATACCCGCTCCACTATCACCGCCTGGCCACGACGGCTGACGCCTGAGAGGTTAGCTACTTGCTCGAATAGTGGGAACTATATTCTATGTCGGCATAGCAATTGCATGTATGTGATCATGGGTGAGTCATTGCATAGCATATATATCAATTCATAATATTTCACAACCAGATCCTCATCATATAAGTTTGTACGTGCACTCTTATGCGATGAGTTACTTTTATGTGACCTGATCCTTAACTTATAAGCTTGTATGGGCATCCTTATAACTTAAGTTACTTTACTGCTGTTAATACTTGTACCTTATAGTTTGTTATTGTTATGTAGAGCTGCTAGATTATAATGCTATTAATCTTATTATACCATTACCACTTGTTTGTACATGTTTTACTGCTTATTATACTTATACGCTTGTTCCTTTCTCCACCCGGTGCCGAGGAGTCGCCGGGGGAGCGGATGTAAAGCCACTTAGTCTTTTCGACTAACGGTTGCTATGTATTCCTTTTTAGGAGGTCACCCCGCAGGTAGAGCAGTCGCAGACTATGCAGCAGGACAGCAAGGCCAGGACGACAGGGCCTGATGTGATGGTGTCGTCACTACCGTCGGTTATGGATGTGAGTGACGTGATATTTGATGTAGCCCATTTGGGCAATTACTAGCTGTACTCTGATATTTGTCGAAGCATGTTTTAGCTTTCCTCTTTTATTTGATGTATTTGGACTATTGACTTAGTGTGGATTTGACTTCTTCTCTTTTATATTATGGTTGGGTTGGCATATTTATATTGATATTGGTTGTAGCCGGCGGGATAGGCGTCTTGTGGTAAACGTTAGCCCGTGCGCTAATGCTACCACTAGACGGCTGTTCAGGACATAAGACCCCCTTCATGCCGTGTTATGGGATCGGGGGGTGGGGGTCTTATAGTTGTAAGACCTTATGGACAGAACATTTGGGGTATTCGATTATCATTCATATATGCGTGTAGTAGAAATTCCTGGTATATGGGTTCAACAACTTAAATTTCTTCCGTTAGAATGCGCTCTATGTTAGGATGTGTATATGAATATATGGTTTCAATGTGTAGCTCCGCCGACTGTCTGTGGAATATGGCGTGGGGCCCTGGCGGGACCCTCTATTATATCTTATATGATGAATGGAGCTGTTACATCCATCACTTATGTCAATTGATAGAGGGGTGCAGTCCTGCGTAGGTTTACAAATTGTGACCAAGGAAAATGAGGACTTGGAGAAGATGTATGGCTTGACTCTAGACACATAATGACTCGACATTGTCATGTCCTTCAAGAATTCTAGAGCCAAGATACAGATGAATCAGGTCCTCAAAGGTAAGGATGGTAACCAAGACCTCTTCACGACTATGTATTCTCTTACACTAGACCCTCTCATTATCCAGGACATCTTGCGCCACTCGCTCATGTACAAGTCAGGGGACACAAAGAAGATTATCGCATAGCTCATCATGGTGACCTACTGCATCCTGGAAGGTATATAATTCAGTGTTTCTGATTTGATATTATTTATTATACGATATACTTTTCTACTAAGAGATACATAATTCTATCAATTGAACACTATGCCATTGGGCAGTGTGATTCAAAAGATATTGGCACAAAAATATTCTACTATTTATTGGGCACCATTTCCAAACGATAGTTGAACTTAGACATATACGATGGCGAAGATCTCTACAAATCCTTGTGTACGACCATCTACTGCACATCCTCCTCTATGTTGTGGAGATTCACACTAGGAACCCCATCGAGATCTTTATGAGATGGTTGAAGAACAAAGTCGGGAGATCATGGAGATGAACAACGTGGTGTCTGGTTTGAAGAAGATGATGAAAAAAATGATGCGGAAGTTTAATATTTTTCCGACTTCTTTAGAAGAATAGTATCTCAGAAAGTAGTCAATACTATAATCCTAACGACATTATCCCCCCGCTTGTTAAAACTGTATTAAGACAGGTTGAACAATATTATATATTCTGAAAGTTATCTCTTGCAGTAGCGATACCGCTGGTGCTATCTTGCATGTATTAGCTACGAATGTTGCTATTTGTTATGTGACATTAACCTGCTTAACTTGATATTTTACGTCTTTTATATATTTACGACTAGTTTAGTTTAGTTTCAAAGTAACATACCACAGGTGTTAATTTAAGTTTGCAGGACATGAATGAGTTTTCAAATTTTTTCTAGTGTATCTCGATAACTACCCTTTTTAAAATTTATTTTAAGATTAATAAAGTGATTTTGGTCATTGAAATGCTGCCATTTTATTCGATTAAATTCAATTTGATTGGTTAAGATACTATGCTAAACCTATCTAAGACATATCTTATAATATATCTAATGTCACCATATATCTTATTGGCTCAAATAGACAAATGGAAGAACACAAACAAAAATGATAAGCATATATTGGAGTATAATATAGTGTATTGCATTTGGATTTTACGTTGCGCAATTGGAGGATACTAATAGATATAAGATTTAGGTATCAATGTGAGACTTTGTGTGGCAGTTCCCTTGGGTACCCAAATACTTCATGTTGGCTATTTAGGAGGCAAGGATGAATGAGCCATTTCTACTTAAAGTGGTGTGTCATCCTTACTAATGGGTTTCCATTCATATTTTAAATGAATTATCTTTTTATACACTAAATTTCTATACAAATTAGTTTGAGTCTTCTTATAGTAATCTTTTCTTAAAACACCATGCGTGGAAAATTTAGTTGTGATGAAATGGTTTTCAAAATTAGATTTACATTGTTTAACACAAAGACTCATAGCATAGTGATTCTTTACAAGAAATTAGTGTTCATTTGATTTTATGTTGGGAGTGATTTGAGTGGGCAAATGAGGATGATAATTATGTTTTAAAATTTCATTTGCAGTTACTTGATTTTTATTACTCCATTGGTTCAGTTTATTCGAATTTTGGAAATTTATGTTCAACCTACTCTTAGACTTTGCTTGATTCTGAAAATTTAGAATTCATGAATTTTTCTCAATTTTTTATTGAAGCAAGTTGATTTTAGTCTCCAAATCATTATTTTTTCTTTTTAAATATTATCTAGCTTTATTAGTAGTGATTGTACTATTTTAAGAATGGAGAGTAGAGATTTAGTATGAGCTTCAAATTTACTTCTGAATTCTTCAAAAGTCTCATTCATCCCCTGGATTTCAGTTTTATTCTTATTACAAATACTACAATCAGTTTTTTATTGTGAAATAGCCAAACCTAGTGTTTCATTATTTTCTTTTGACATACCAAGCTCCTTCTCAAGACCCTTATATTTTTTAGTTAAATTATTATAAGGTTTAGCATTTTCACCTAAAGAGCTTGATGGAGAGTGTGACACATCAGATTTGGTTTCTAGACAGAGTTGTGCTTTCAACGTTTCGTTCTTTAATCAAAGTTTTGAAATGACATAGTTCAACTTCTTAATTCTAAGTCCAACTGAATTTAGCACAAGTAGTGTAGAAGACAATGATAAAGTGGGGAGATACATCCCACTTACAGTGGGTACGGAAGTGGCAAGAGTTGAACATAGTTTTCCTTTAATGTCTTTTTGGTGGTCCTCTTCCATTAGTATATGCTCATGATCGCTACCCCTTGATGTTCTTGCAGTGTCCTCCTCCAAGCACAAATGTCCATTCGGGTTCTCACTTGGATCCAAGAGAAATTTTTCCAGTTCTATATCTGTGGAAGAGATACTATAAGTTTTCTCCAAAAATTCCCAAATCTCATATGCAGTTGGTATAGTATTAATAAGCATACAAAGATTCTTGTCAAATGCACAAAATATACTATTTATAGCTTTGATGTTTAAATGGCATTCATCCCTATTTAGTTTACATTATGGCTTGATAATAGTCATCTTCCAAACTTCTATACTGAGTGAAATGAGAAAATGTCTCATTAAGGGTTTCTACCCGATATAGTCCACACCTGTAAACAATGATGGTGCTCATGAATTATTGTTGTACACATTCCCATCTTCGTTAGTACATTCAAGATTGAAGTTGGCTATTATTCCTAGTGGTGAAACCGTTTTTGTAATAACCTCCTCCGATACCACTTGCTGGATTGGGTGGCCAACCATGGGGGGGGGGGTGGGGAGGGGTGAATAAGTTATCAATTAAATTCAGAATTAAAAAGAATTTCAACAGGGCAGCCTATTCTGAAAGCTACCACGAGGTGGTAAGGATACTACTACGTGGAGGTAGGTCACAAACAAATTTTTCCTTGTAGAAAATTATTTTCAGATTTCCCATACACCCCTCAAAAAACTAGCAGCATGCAACCACAAATTTAGGATGAAATAATTACAACTTTGATTTTATTCAAAACATAAATGTGAATTAAAATAATAAGACTAGATCTCCATGACGTCGAAGATCGGAGGCTATTAAAATAACTCTCTTTCAGTTTCTATACCGACCCTCACCCAAAATCAGTTGGATCTCTCTCTCATTCATCCCCGAAAAGGTCTTCAAACCGACTCCTCATCTTCCTCCCGGGAGGTGCCTTAGAGCGCCCACTAAATCTCCCCAATCTATAAGTCCTCCTAGGATGATTTCAATAGAACCCTCCTAGATTCTGAGGATCTCCCTGGTTGGTTTACCTCACTCACAAAATAATTAGAAAGAGAAAAATACAAATGGAAAATAAATGGTTAGAAACTATTGCTCCCTCAAAAAAGGAATTCTTTGTGGAGCGGTGCACGGTCGATGCTCTCGAATGTCATTCTTCTTGCACACGATCAACTGCTGATGTTAGTTATAGACTTTGCTCTTCGGAGTTCTTCAATCATGAATGGGATGGAGACAGTTTAATTTTCTTCAGTGGAGATGATGGTTCGCAAGAGTATAGGCAGCAGCGGAACCCTAGCCATGTAATTCTCCTTCTTGACTCCTCAGGAAAAGAAACGCGTGCAATTACAGCCATTTTAAAATAAGCTACAGTCCGAGCAAAGGAAACCACATGACAGTAGGTCATTTTATGCGTTGTTGCCAGTTGTCCATCACCAAATTAGGAAAAAAATTTCTAAAATATTCTTTTGCTGCTTTTTGATAGTGCGTCATGGTAGCAAGCGTGACATGGTAGTCTGGTCAATCCTTCTCTTCTTGGTGCTTCCGGCTCTTCTCGATGCTACCTGCTCTTCTCGATGCTACCGACTCGACGATCGTCGACATGGCTAATGTAGTATAGTAGTTGTAGTGCCCAATGGTAGGTCACAAAGAAAATATTCCATCCCCAGCTTATAAGAAGACATAGCTAGTGCAAGTGGTAGGTTTAGCGCCCAGCGATAGGTCACAGATAGTGGATTTATGGTGTTTTCATACCTATAAACCTGCACACTATACCTAACATAAGTATGATCAAATATAACTTGAGATTTGATATTGTCAAACCAAAGAGATGCGGAACACAAGTTCCAACCTGATCTACTTTGGAGAGAAGGGCAGACCTTCGATCATCGATAGTGGGAGGACATAAGAATGTGGTCCCCAAGAAATGGTATGGCGAACCCAGTCATTCGTATCAACCGACCACAGGGAAAAGAGCAAGGCTTCGATCAACATCAGTTGGAAGTTTGTGAGGAATCGTCCTTAAAGTAGTGACGAGGGGCATGCCCTAAATGTATCCTAGCAAGATCAGTGTTAGAAATTGTCATATCATTTTGTAGTTGTAGGGAACAGAAAGTGGTTCGTGCATGAGTACTAGTTCATGACTTTATAGAGTTAGCTGTTATTTGAAGTAGCAGAGTGACATTATTGATAAAAACGTCGCAATTTTTTTGTGTTCAAAGTGCATGCTAAGGTCTTTTCTTCCGGGTTATGGAGTTTGAACACTCTGGGCTTGACAACTATAGTGACAATGAACGGTTATTCCCATACTAGAGAGAGTTTGTCTTTCTGCGGTCCTTTTCCCGATGCCTCAATGCTTCCTAGCACCAGATCCTGATCTTGATCGGCCTCAGCTTAACTCTGTGATCATAATAACGGGATACCTGCTTTTGTTAAGTCGTAATCCCCTGAGCTGCCAAATCTCTGACTTCTGAGATAATGTCTGAAAGTTAAGGGTTACTACTCACCTAAAGGGGGGAGTGAATATGTGTTTTACTTAATTTTGATTTTGTTGATATTTTCGCTAAGAGCACAGTAAGAAAGTAAACCAAATCCTTCAAACCACAACACGTAGTGATTTATAGTGGTTGCCCAAGAATGGGTACATCCACTTTCTCCCTTCACATATATAGCAGAGAGCTAGCTTAGGCCAAACTTCTAAAAATTTTCAGATCATTAGACCTTACAACTCAAGAACAAAAGTTCCCTACCTCAAACCTTCACACAGGTCCTACCACTGAGATCTTCAATCATAAGATCTACAGCTCAGATCCTTCACAGATCCTAAAACCCTGGCTCAACACAAGTCCAACAACTCAGGATCCACACAAGTCCTACAACTCAAGCTTAACACAATCCTTATAACTCATCTCTAGAAAGATCCGACAAGCAAAAGATTTGCAAAGTTTTGACTCAATTAGATAAGAATCGAGTCTTCAATAAGAAGCTATGTATAAGCTTCCTTATTCTTCTCCCCCTTGATCAACTCTTGAAAGAATTAGCTTGAGTGTGTTGAACTCTTGATCAGGAACCATGACAGAAAGAATATTCTTCTAATAAATATTGCAGAGCAAGGTCTTGGAAGAATCTCTCTCTGATGCTTGTAGTGAGTAAAAAATGAATTCTCTTTGAATATCTGATCACTACTCAAGAAATTTCACAGAAACCTTGGATTAGTAATTGAATGAAGGATCTCTGTGAGATATGTATATTTTTCTCATTCTTTTAAGTCCTCTTTTTATAGTGGACTTAAACAATAAAGTGATTTGAGTCTGATATAAAATTCTTCAATGACTAGCAAACTCCTTAGACAATAATCCAAATATGGAATCTTCAAATGGCTAGTAATTTTTGTCTAAGGAAGAATTTTAAATATGGAATTATTCTCCAATGAATGAGAATATTCTTTCCCTCTATCAATCCCTGAAATTATGCAGAAAATCCTGTCTTTCAAATTTATTCAAATCCTCTGCACAATCCGGGCCTAGAATTAAGGAGATAGTCGTTTTACCATGTGTTAGGGTGGTGAAAAGTTTTCTAAGAGACCTTGAAGTGATGTCATAGACAAGGACTTATAGCCCTAATGATTTCTATTTCTTTAGGTCAGAACATACTAAGGACTTATATGATTACACAGACACTTAGCTATTTTAAATCTGGAGAACAATTTCTGTAAAAGTGCAGTAGATGCAATCTGATAAGTTGTAAATATACGTATTTTCACGTACGTTAATTAAATAGTTTTAAGTTATTTTTGTTGTTTTTTTGGTTATTTTTCTTTAATAAAATGCTTCTTTTTTGTATATATCTTCTAAATTAACTTTAATTTGTTTTCTGAAATTTTTTAGGAAATTGCCAAAATTCCAAAGTACACGCCCTTGTACTTCTCGGTCACGCCTGTAACCTGGGCATGTTGCTTTGATTCCATCGAATGTTGTCGCCAATTCGACGATCGGCATTCGACCTTCGACAAACTGCCCAACACGCCCGTGTTCATCCCGTGACATGCCTGTGTCACGTCCTCGACGTACGTTGATCTCAACTCAACGATCGACGTTCGACGATTTCTAAATACGCCTCGTGTCACACCGTCGATGTTCGTCGAACCCAACTCTATGATCAGCGTTCGACGATCGTCGAACAGCCCGACATGCTCGTGTCAAACCCAATTCATCGTGACACACACTCAACGCTAGCAGGCCACTCAACGCCAACCACTCGATGCCAGCCAGCCACTCAACTCCAACAACTCAATGCCATCGCCACTCAATGCCTCCAGCTCGACGATCAGCATTCGACGATCATCGAACTCACGGACACGACAGTGCCAAGTCAGCAACACGCCCGTGACCTCTCCACCTATCCCAGACAACACAGCGCCGACGATGAATTGACACGACGCCTTCCCCAGATAAACCTCCCCGACACGCCTCCCCTACAAGCCCGTGACAGCAGGGTAATGCCCGTGACTTCGACGTGTACAGCCCCAAAAGTCAAACCAATAATAAATGTGTTGGATCACATCAGCAACAGTACTGACATGCCCCCTACACGCCCGTGACCTAGGGCGTGTACTCAGAATTTTTTGCCTATAAATAGAAGTTTGTTGTAAGGTCCAAGGGTTATTTTCTTTGAACCATATTGCCTAAGGGTTGGGATGCTTAGGAGTTCTTCAAGGCTATGTAAGGGAATTCCCACCCCCCCCCCTCTTTTATTTTTGTTTTAGTTGTGTAATCACTTTTAGTCTTAATAAAAATTGTAGTTTTTTTCCTCCTTATGTGGATATGGATTACATTTGAGTGCCCTTCCTTAAGCAATCTTATTTTTATTTTGTTTTTTCTTTCTTTATTTTTTTATGTGTGTGTGTATGAGAGTAAAAGTAATTTTATGCTATCAGATTTTTTACTTAGCTTTGTACTAGCTTTTCTTCTCATCTACCCTTATTTTTTTTGTTTTGTTTAAGTACTTTCTTTATGTTCATTCTTATAGATTTATAAAAATGGTTATGAAAGTGCTTTTGATTTTTTTACATAGTATTTTTATCTTTACTTTTGTGAAACTTTTCGTTCTTTTACTCTTATTTCCAATTTTTTAGCATTTTTATAAAGTTATAAGAATGAATAATTCATCGTTTTAATTTTTCGAGCATTTTGATTTTTGCTTTTAATTTTCAAAACTTTTGCTCCTTTAATTTTAATTTCTTTTTTTATGCATTTATATAATATTCTACCTGTAAAAGTATATTCATTTTAATTTTCCAGTCACTTCGTTTTTCTTGTTTTCGCTTGTGTGCGTGAGTGTATGAGTTACTTTTTTATTTCTCTCTTTCATTCAAGTAGAGTGTGTATGTTTTTATTTATGTAGAGTGTGCACGTTTTATTCTTGTAGAGTGCGTACGTGTATGAGATTGATTTTATCGCTTTAATTTCCTGCCTACTCGTTTGAGTAGGACTTGTCATTTCCCGCCGACACGTTTGAGTAGGACTTGCAATTTCCCGCCTACTCATTTTAGTAGGACTTGTCATTTCACGCCTACTCGTTTGAGTAGGACTCATAATTTTCAAGCTTTCATTTCCCGCCTACTCGTTTGAGTAGGACATGTCATTTTATTGCTTAAATTTCCCGCCTACTCATTTGAGTAGGACTCGCAATTTTACTGCTTTCATTTCCCGCCTACTCGTTTGAGTAGGACTTGCACTTTACTGATTTCATTTTCATCTTTCTTTAACTGCTTTCATTTACTGTTTTCATTTCCCGCCTACTCATTTGGGTAGGACTCGCACTTTTCAATTATTTAATTTTCTTTTCGCAAGCCGTTCCCATTCCGCTGAGTGGCTAACCGCTCTTAGCCCTCAGTATCGAAGAGCATTGAGACAGATAAAATCGCTTTAAACAATTAAACATCCTCTTTTTCTCGTTAATTAAATTACTTAAGGTTTGCCTCAGGTTTACGACGTGTAAAACCACATAACGATGTGTGGGCTCGAATTTCGTAGTCCATACGCTAGCTAGCCGAGAGGTCGTGCCTATGGACCGATCACCCCTGGGTAAAGGGAGTTCCACACTAACCCTCGAGAGAGGAGGCGCACAACTCTACCGGATTGGGTTCCCCACCCAATAACGGGGATCTTAGCGTAATGCGGGCATTAAGAGGAATTGTTCGTCGGACGAGAGCCCGATTGAATAGTCTTAATGTTCAGGTGAGCGATAGTCCTAGAGATAGGTGAGCTCATGTTTGTGGAACCTCCACGGTCAAGTCTCCGCCTTAATTAATTTTAAACTTAGGATCTTTATTTATTAAAAGTTTATTTTGGTTGAAATTCTATTTGGTACCGTTGTGCTAAATTCTTCATTGGCTCCTTTCTTTCTGCTTTTTTTTTCTGTTTTTATATATATAAATAATAACCCAACAAGTTATTTTCGGTAAAATAATAGTTCCCTCTAGGGAACAGTTGAAATAATCAACCCATCCCCGAGAATAATATTACCCCGATATTCCTCACCGGAATATCCTGTACTACAGGCGATAGGTGCACTTGCCTCCTTTTGTTAAAACTCGGTTTCACCATTTTTTATATCCAAATAATAAATTTGCGAGCCCCGTCTTCCTAAATAATTACACCACTTTTCTAAATAAATCCGCTCGGGGCGCCGCGTGTTTTAAACCACCATTTTTTGGAGTTTTAACCACCAAGTTTTTGGCGCCGTTGCCGGGGACATGGTGAATCAATCAAGTTTTTGTAAATACTGCATTTTATTTCTTATCGTTCCACATACTTACATTGCAACATCGGAGACAATGTTGGATTTAAGTATGAGGGTATTTTCTTAGTTTTCTTATTTTGCACTTTTATTTTCTACACCATATCAAAAATACAAAAAAATGCAAAAAAATTTAAAACTCAAAATTTTTTTTGCTTGTTTTTATAATCAAAAACTAAAAAAATTCATAAAACACAAATTTTTTTAAAAAAACTAATAAAACAAAAAGGTTCAAAAAAAATATTTTTTTACTTTGTAAATCATTTTTGTAAAAAATCTTTCTCTTTCACATCTCTTCTTTATAAATAACACTTCTTTCTCTCCCTTTTTTGTAAATAATTTGATAAAAACTTACAAAATCAAAAAAAATAGAAAATCCAAAATCCAAAAAAAGACAATAACTCTAAAAATCCAAAAAAAGGAAAGAATCAAAAACACAAAAAGGTAAAAACTCTAAAAAAATCACAAAAATTTATTTATTATGAAACAAATAAATCGAATATCTCATTCTTAATCCCTTTTTGCTCTCCAAAAATTTTATTGTGAGTTTATTTATAAGTGAATTTTATTAATTTTTTGTTTACTATTCGTTTATTAATTGGAGATTGACAGATTTAGATATCTGGGGTTAAGTTTTAAAAACTTTAGTATGTATTTTTTTTATTTAGATAAGAGACTTGTTTTCAACATTACTTTTAATTTATCTAAATAGTTGCACATTTATTTTGTTAGAAAATAACAACCTTAAATTTCAATTATGTTTATTCCAAGTTTTTTTGAAATATAGGAACATTCAATTTATAATGGTTGCTCTCAAAAGTTTTTTATTAAACCTAGTTTTCTTTCTGAAAAAACCTCTCTCATTTTTTTTCATGTCTTACTTGGCATGATTTTTATCCTTAAAAGAACCTATGTCAATGAGAATAATATTTCATTCCATAAACATAAACATCCAATATTTTAAAATATTATATGTTACGGATTAAGAGGATAAAATTCATTACTCCTATACATATATATTGGGTTATTATGAAGTTGTTCAAAAAAATATTATAAGTTATGGAAAATAAAATTTCGTTTTCCTAAACATCCACATTCAGCCAAAAAATTCTATTAGAGGTTTGAGTGAAAAAATATACCTCACCTCTAAATCAAAGCGCTCTTCATGAACCACAACATCCCCCTTAGCTAATTTCAAATGATTCTAAATTTAATTTTAAAATCTTTTTTAGAGCATGATTTTTAAATTGCATTATTTCCTTTAATTCTTATAAACTAAAGTTTCTATAATTGCAATCTACTTTTGTTAACCTAATAAATATAATTTTTGACTTCTATTTGATTATATCGAGAAGTTTTTAGCGGAAACTATTCCTTTATTTAAATTTTTGTCATAATTTAGGACTTAACCCTTATACCCCGGATAATTATTTTGATCTTTCTTTCGATTAATTCAAGCGGTAGCTAAACTTAGGATTTCTTTTAATTGCTTATAAGTATATATCCAACTTTTGCTCTAGAATAGCAAAAGCTTAAGTATGAGGGGATTTGATAAGTTGTAAATATACGTATTTTCACGTACATTAATTAAATAGTTTTAGTAAATTTTTTTTTTATTTTTTAATTATTTTTCTTTAATAAAATGCTTCCTTTTTGTATATATCTTCTAAATTAACTTTAATTTGTTCTCTGAAATTTTTCAGGAAATTATCAAAATTCCAAAGTACACGCCCGTGTACTTCTCGGTCACACCCGTGACTTGGGTGTGTTGCTTTGATTCCATCAAATGTTGCCGCCAACTCGACGATCGGCGTTCGACGTTCGTCGAACTACCTGACACGCCCGTGATCTCAATTCAACGATCGACATTTGATGATTTCTGAACATGCCCCGTGTCATGCCCTCGATGTTAGTCGAACCCAACTCGATTATTTGCATTCGACGATCATCGAACAGCCTGACACGCCCGTGTAAAACCCGATTCGTCGTGGCACACACTCTATGCTAGCCGGCCACTAAACGCCAACCACTCAACGCCAGCCAGCCACTCAACGCCAACCACTCAATGCCATCGCCACTCAATGCCTCCAGCTCGACGATTAGCATTTGACGATCGTCGAATTCACGGAAACGCCCTTTCCAAGTCAGCTACATGCTCGTGACCTCTCCACCTATCCCAGATAAGACATCACTGATGATGAATTGACACGACACCTCCCCCGGATAAACCTCCTCGACACACCCCCCTACATGCCTGTGGCAGCAGGGTCATGCCCGTGACTTCCATGTGTATAGCCCCAAAAGTCAAACCAGCAATAAATGTGCTGGATCACATCCGCAATAGTACTGACACACCCCCCCTACACGCCCGTGACCTACGGCATGTACTCAGAATTTTTTGACTATAAATATAAGTTTGTTGTAAGGTCTAAGGGTTTGTTTCTTTGAACTATTTTGCTAAAGGGTTGGGCTGCTTAGGTGTTCTTCAAGGCTATGTAAGGGAATTTTCTCCCCCTCTATTTTATTTTTGTTTTAGCATTGTAATCCACTTTTAGTCTTAATAAAAATTATAGTTTTTTTCCTCCATATGTGGTTACGGATTTCATTTGAGTGCCCTTCCTTAAGCAATCTTATTTGCCTTTTGTTTATTCTTTCTTTATTTTTCTATGTGTGTGTGTATTAGAGTAAAAGTAATTTTATGTTTTCAGTTTTTTTTACTTAGCTTTATACTAGCATTTCTTCTCATCTACCCTTAGTTTTTTTTGTTTTGTTTAAGTACTTTCTTTATGTTCATTCTTATAGATTTTTAAAAATGGTTATGAAAGTGGTTTTGATTTTTGTTACTTAATCTTTTTATTTTTACTTTTGTACAACTTTTCGTTCTTTTACTCTTATTTCAACTTTTTTAGCATTTTTATAATGTTAAAAGAATGAATATGTCATCGTTTTAATTTTTCGAGCACTTTTATTTTTGCTTTTAATTTTCAAAACATTTGCTGCTTTAATTTTGATTTCTTCTTTTTATGTATTTCTAGAATATTCTACCGGTAAAAATATAATCATTTTAATTAGTCGGTCACTTCGTTTTTCTTGTTTTCTCTTGTGTGCATGAGTGTATGAGTTAGCTTTTTATTTCTCTCTTTCATTCAAGTAGAGTGTGTGTGTTTTTATTTATGTATAGTGTGTGCATTTTATTCTTGTAGAGTGTGTGTGTATGAGATAGATTTTATCGCTTTAATTTACCGCATACTCGTTTGAGTAGTACTTGTCATTTCCTGCATACTCATTTGAGTAGGACTTGCAATTTTTCACCAACTTGTTTGAGTAGGACTTGTCATTTACCACCTACTCGTTTGAGTACAACTCGCAATTTTCAAGCTTTCATTTCCTGCCTACTCGTTTGAGTAGGACTTGTCATTTTTCTGCTTTAATTTCCTGCCTACTCGTTTGAGTAGGATTCGCAAGTTTTCTGCTTTCATTTCTCGCCTACTCGTTTGAGTAGGACTTGCAATTTTATCGCTTTCGTTTTCCACCTACTCGTTTGAGTAGGACTTGCACTATACTGCTTTCATTTTCAGCTTTCTTTTACTTCTTTCATTTACTGCTTTCATTTCACCCCGACTCATTTGAGTATGTCTCGCACTTTTCAATTACGCAATTTTCTTTTCGCAAGTCGTCCCCAATCCGATGAGTAGCTAACCTCTCTTAGCCCTTAGTATCGAAGAGCATTGTAACAGATAAAATCTCTTTAAATAATTAAAGTTCCTCATTTTCTCTTTAATTAAATTACTTAAGGGTTGCCCCGGGTTTACGACGCGTAGAACCACATATCGATACATGAGTACTATTTCCATAGTCAATATGCTAGCTAGCCGAGAGGCCGTGCGTGTTGACTGATCACCTTTGGGTAAAGGGAGTTCCATACTAACCCTCGAAAGAGGAGGCGCGCAACTCTACCGGATTCGGTTCCCCACCCAATAGCGGGGGTCTTAGCATAATACGTGCATTAAGAGGAATCCTTCATTGAACGAGAGCCCATTCGAATAGTCTTAATGTTCAGGTGAACAATAGTCCTAGAGATAGGTGAGCTCATGTTTGTGGAACCTCCACGGCCAAGTCTCCGCCTTAATTAATTTGAAACTTAGGATCTCTATTTATTAAAAGTTTATTTTGGTTCAAATTCAATTTGGCACCGTTGCGCTAAATTCTTCATCGGCTCCTTTCTTTCTGATTTTATTTTCTATTTTTGTATATATAAATAATAACCCGACAAGTTATTTTCTGTAAAATAATAGTTCCCTCCAGGGAAGAGTAGAAATAATCAACCCATCCCCGAGAAGAATATGACCCCGATATTCCTCATTGGAATATCCTATACTGCCCGTGATAGGTGCACTTGCCTCCTTTCATTAAAACTCGGTTTCACCCTTTTTTTATATCCAAATAATAAATCTGCTCCCCCCATCTTCCTAAATAAATACACCACTTTTCTAAATAAATCCGCCCGGGGCGCCATGTGTTTTAAACCACCATTTTTTTGGAGTTTTAAACACCAAGTTTTTGGCGTCGTTGCCGGGGACTTAGTGAATCAATCACAATCGGTAAAGTTCTCAATGATGTAGTGGATAAACTTCTCAATGATACAGTCGATAAAACACTTGAGCTTGAATTCGATGTAGTCGAACTTTTCCTTATTCATGAAGTCGATGCAGTCGAACTTTTCCTTAGCCATGAAGTCGATGCAGTCAAACTTTTGCTTAGGCATGAAGTTGATGCAGTCGAACTTTTCCTTAGACAAATTACTATTTAACCATCTGATTTCTTTTAACCTTAGTGGTTTTCCCTTGATAGTGGCATGTCTAATATAAGATTAGGACAGACGTCAACATGATTTTTGGTTCTTGAGGGATTATAAGGGTAAAACCTTATTTGGGTGACCATGGGTCTAACAATATATTGGGCATGCACTTTAGTTTAATTTGTCACACCAAAACCCAAACAACTCATCAAATACAAGATGCTTATTGTTATCCTGAGGCCTTCTTCAAATCAAGAATCTTGGAGACAATATTTCCAATAATCTTCCCTAATTTGAAGAAGTTGGAACCTCATATGACAGTAAACATAGATACACAAAAAATAATTAAAGACAGATTTTGACATAGAAATATTCTACTTTATATTAACAAGATTAAAAATAGTGGGGACTACAACTGAATTAAACAAGTTAAAATAGCCCAAAACCATAAGTTAGGCAAGCTCAAAGTTCTTAGCACTTTAGAAACCTTCTCTTTGAGCCTTTCTCTTCTGTCTATCAAAGTATCCCAATGGATTTGGAATGTATCCGGGAGGAGGAGGTCCATGTGGGTTGTTCTTTCTATGAATTCTCCTCCTTATCTGATAATCTTCATGCTTCTTCCATTCCAAAAAATTATAGTATCTTGAGATGTTAATCCCATGCTTGTAAAAGGTGTTCCATGTGTAAATAATGATATTATTGGATGCAAGGCTCCAAACCTCATATACTGACATATTTTGAATTTTAATCATTTTTATTTTCCTTGCCTACATGATCTCTTTCTTATTTTTATCATCCCTCCTCTTCTTGGGTGATGATTCACCTTTCTCAACTGGAAGAGTGATATCGTATCCTTCTCAAGCTTCTTCATAGTCCTCTGGAGGGAGGTAATCATAATCTGCAGTTGGGTCAGATTCAAGGATGGTAGGCTTAGGAGAATAATTTATGGGATCCAGCTCCAAGGCTTCTATGATTGTGTTAGTGGTCCAGATTGCTTGCTTTGTAAAGTGAGGAGTCATGTACTTATCCCCCTTTCTGATTTCTTAAAATGTCTCTTTGCAGATTGCTTCTTGGTCTTCATCAATTCTATCTTTCAGCATGTTGACTACTTCAGCTACTATAGTGTTTTTGGTTTGAAGGAGGTTTCCATCCAGTAGCTGGTTATAATGATCCATTCTTTCTAAGATTGTCATTATATTATTAGCCATTTTATTGTTTTTTGCTAGGAATGCTTGATATTGGATTTGTGCATACCATCTTGGTTGTCTATGACAGCCTGAATTCCTTGATTTTTCACGTCATTCTGTCTTGCTATAAAGTCTACAACAGTTGATGCTTTCATGAAGAACTGGAATGTCTGTCTGTTTAGATGGTCGATTTCTCTTTACACTGCTAATATTCTCTCATTCAACTCTTTCCTTAGTCCTTGAACTATCTTGTCCATAAAGTTTTTTATGTTACTTCTCTGATTATCCATCATTTGTTGTAGCTGAGAAAACAAAGAACTAGGTTCTTTAGTAGGTTGGGGAGTTTGGGGATTGTGGCTCAGCTTCTGAAACTCTCTAGGAAGTACATGCAGGACCCTCATAATCCTCATATAAATAGTCAGGAGTATACTTTTGTGAGGTTCCTATGTTAGTGTCTTGTTCCTCAAGCACACTCCTCCCTTTCTTTAAGACTATCTCGTGGCCAGTGGGGGTGAACTCTATAGAGTTTTCCTCAGTAGGTTGTACTGTTGTTGTTGAGGCCAGTACTTGTAGATTACTTTCTTTATCTCTTCCATAGCAACCTTTTCCTGGGCAGAGTCATCCATACTTGACTCCCCCTAAATATCTTCAGTAGGTTCAACAACTTGAGTTTGTTAGGCAGAGTCAGCAGGAGTATTCTTCCCCTTAACTATAATTAGAAGGATTAAGTGTAGATGGATTTCTCCTTCAATTACTTTAGTGTGAAGTGTGGAGCCTCTTAATACTTCTGTAGTAGTGAATTGAGGTGCAAGTTCATCATGAACGTCTCCTTGGCTGAACTCAAAAAATTCTTGGACAGCAAGTTCTTGGTGAACTTCTCCTAGCTAAATCCTTAAATAATCAGCAGCACCCCTGGATTCCTCTATAAGGAATGTTCTCTCAAGATCTTCTGTAATCAAAGGTGTAGATATTTTAGGGCGATGGTCCCCTTCATGCTCCCCCTCAACATGACTGGGTAAGGGAAGAGAGCTTCCAACTGATACTACCTTCTTCAGTCAACTTCTCTTGGCAGCCACTTTACCTTTGGAATTGGTCTCATCTTTCTCCTTTTGTTGCTTCTTGTCATCTCATTAAGAGAGCCTAGATCCTGTTATTACCTTTTCAGGTTTGGGAAAAGGATTGTCCCACCTTTATAGGGTTATATAATCCATTATCTTCAGATAGTGAATTGGAACGTTAGGAACCTCATTCAGCCTATCTCCTAGGCTCTTAGATTGGTATAAAGATAATATTATCCCCATATTAAGGACAGCCACACATGCTTGTAGCTTTCTTAAAACTAGATTGCTCCAGTCAATTCTCTGGTAAGAATGATAGCAGTCATTATTCTAAAACATCTCCTTGGAAAATCTGTCATGAGATCTAGGCTTGCATAACAGAGATCTCCCAAAAATGTCAACTAAGAGTTTTTCAGGAGGATTCATATCACTCATCTCCAATGATTCATTCTCCTCACCAGAGTACTTGCACCACTCCAGGGATGTAGTACAGACTTCCCTGGTTATATCTTCTTCCTCTCCACCTTCTTGGAGGGTAGGTTGCTCTAGGAGACTGCTTATACTTCTTACCATGATTTTGAGTCGGTGATTGAGCATAAAGGTTTTGATATTTGATTAGGAACAATTCACTTTAGCATTCTAGAAAAATTCCTTTGCTACTGTTGGGACTATTCTAGTTGGCTATAATAGGATTACCTCTAAGCATTTATGCTTAAGAGGAAGATATCATTCTGAATCTCTTCAGAATAAGTTCTGAAGTCTCCATTAATGACTTCACAATCGGTGTTAATCTTGCCTAATGAGCTTTCTTTGTGTTCCATCGATGAAGCTTGGGTTAAAAGGAGAGAGAAATTTCTTTTTCGAATCGGGAGTAGGAGTGCAAGAACTTGGGTGTGAAATGGGAGAACAGTTGTTAAATTCCTCAGAGTTTTCTCTAGAGGGGGAGTGAATAGAGAATAAAATTGTGTCCCAAATACTTAATTTAATTCATAGAAATTGCATACACATTAACAATCAACCAAATTTAGATGTTGGTAAATAAAATCACAACACAGTAATTAAAACAAATTCAAAAACATAAAAAACAAAAGATTATAGTGGTTCCCCTCAAACTGGGTACATCCACTCTTTTATACCCTTGGTACGAATTCACTATCACAATGCCTAAGCCTTTTGGTTAGGAGACTCTTAGAACCAACACAATATCTTTTGATAAGGTGATCTTGAACCAATTACAATCTGAGTCTTTTCTTAAGGAGACTCTTAGAACCTCTCACTAAATCCTTTAAAGAGGGACTCTCAAAACTCTTTTCACAAAGTGTAACAAGAAAATGAAAGAAGATTTGTGACTGAAATAATATTCTCTCAGTGTCCGCTCAACAAATATCTAAGGACTGGCATTGATGATATCTGGAACTTTTGTTGAATCTCTAAATATCAAAATCACAAAGATTTTATCCCAAATCGCTAGATTATCCTTGAATCTTCTCTAAATTTGATGAATTATTCGCATGAGAAGAAGAACTAAGTCTCTTTAGCATATTCATCAACACTCTAACAATTGACTGATTGATGGAAGAAATTCAATTCTAATGTTGATCTTCCAAACTTTATCTATCAAAATCAATCTGTCACGATCTGACATGAATTTCTTGATCATATGTAGTTGATGATTGAGGTGTAGATTCAATAATAACTCATGATTATTGTTTCTTTGTTGTGTATCATCATATATATAGATCGACATATTCTAACATCTCCAAGATTTTGTTATGCAAACCCCTTATTGAAATAATTCAGATTAAAAACCTCAAAATAAATTATGTTAAGAAATTCAGTCGACGTACCGTCGAGTTCTAATTGAAGCAACATCGAATTCTGATTGTAATAATATCTCTGTAGTGGACATCCTGTCTATATCATGTCAAAGTATGTGTCGATATAATTCTTCAAAGGTTGTCAACTTGTCAATTTCAATTTCTCTGACTTCTATACAAAGTTGCGTTGAATTCTGTTGGAAGTTGCGTCGACTTCTAATCGAAGTTGCGTCGACTTCTACTCGACGCATGTTGGCAATTCATGACTTTTACCTTATATTTAGTTTGCCTTTTTGTCTTATATATTATTTACATCTAGGATATCTAAGGCCAAATTACCCTCACTATTCATCATGGGAAATAAACCTATGATGTAAAATCACTAAAAATAATTTGTTAGCAAAAATCATGAGGGTTTTCCCAACAATCTCCACTATTTAACTTAACAAATTTTACAAAATTTCAAAAGTGATCTTACAAATATATAATAGAAAAAAAATACAATGTTTTGATTGAACATGTACCAATGATAGATAAGAATAAAAAGGACATGTATAAGAGGCAACTGAATATACCAGAAAGTAAATCTTTTGTCTTCAATAAGCAGTTATTACTTTTTATTTTTGTTAGTAAGAAAACTTGTAAATACACTGTACAATTTCTTTGACTTCTTTTCAACAAATTCAAAATGAACTCTTCTTTCCTTTTCTGGATAATTTCGTATCTCCAAATAGACATTAAACAACTTTTTTTCATCTCCCTATGTATTACATGATGCTGAATTGAGTGTATATCCTTTGCTTTAAATTTTTGCAGATAGTTAATTAATAGATTCCAATAATTTGTTAGGAAAAGTATATTTTTGCTTTTCTCCAATTTTTGATGTTCCAGTGGATGATGCTTTTACAAAGCTTATGATTCTTTGATTTCCATTTTCATAAGGAATATATGTATCCTGATTGTAACCCAGACCTACCATCCTTATGTAACATTGTCCACTAGTGTACACAATCTGAGTAGCTTGATGTATCCTGATATATTTATTATGATCAAAGATTATTTCTGAAAGAGTAATTGATAAAATGGCATCTCTTTTCCCTGATTCTTTAGTTTGTAATTTTTCTAAAAAAAATCCTTTTCTTATTAGCTAAGTCAACTTCAGAAGCTTTGAACTCAATATCCTCTCTTTCTCTAATTATTTCAAAAGCTTTCTACAACTCAATATCTTCTGACATTTTTTTCGCTTGAGTACTTGCTATTAGAACTGATAGATACTCCCCTTATGTAGAAGGCATCTGATCCTTTAAGACTAATTGATTCTCCCTCTATATACGAGGATTCTAAACCTTTAAGACTAATTGATTCTCCCCTGCATGATAGACATCTGAACAATACAATCTGATATCATTGTATCTTATGCCATGCTCGCAATAAGTTTTTTAGTAATTTCTTCATCATCACAAATCATGTCTGAAACCATGTCCTTATTTTAACTCTCTGAAATTTGTTTGATATGTGTATTGCAAGTTCAAACACAGTCTGAGTCTTGAATCTTGCCATTCCTGCCTCGATTTTTCTGCCCGTTTTTTAAATCTTGAAAGAATTATTTAAAGGCTTTGGCAGGGAGCAAACTTTAATCAACTTGTTGATCAAGAATGTAAAAATAACTTGATATCTCATTCATCTGATTTTAAAGTATCAAAAATTTGTTGTTCACTCATCTCTAAAAATCAAGAATTCCTTTGTAAATTTAGTTACTAATGGCGTTAGGGCTTGAACAAGAACATCCAATAAATCTTTATCAGTAAACATTGAAAGTATTTTATTATGATTATTATCTGAGCACCTGCAAAGATTACAAGGAAGAATGGAGAGAAAGTGTAGAAGTAAAAAAGAGAGGGTAATATGAAGAGTTTGGAAGAAAAAAATATGAAGTCTAAATAGACAATATATCGAGAAATTAGGGCATAAATATTCCTTTAGTCAACGTAATGTCGATTTCTTTTCAACGTATATGAAAATATCATAATCGATGCTTGCGTTGATTGGTATCAACGTTACATTGAATTGATACAAAACTCTTCATAAACACCATCTCTAGACATTGCGTTGAATAGAATTTGACATTCCGTTAACTTCTATTCAACGTTATGTCGAATACAGACTTAAATTTTAAGTCTTTTGTAGATTTTTCCCGGCAATATTTGTAATTAAATTAAGAGATTTATGATGATAAAGTTTTATCAAGCATGCCAAAAGCTTTGATAAAGTACTTTTGCTTGGTTCTATCAAGAGGCTTTGGGAAAATATCTGCCCTCTAATTATCAGAAATCATATATTACAGGGAAATTTTCCCTTTTTCAACATTATCTCTGATAAAGTGGTACCTAATCTCTATGTTCTTTGTCTTGTTATGCAAGGCATGATTTGATACAATTGAAATAGCACTTGAACTATCACAGAATATTTTTGAATTGGTGAACTTCAAGTTATAATCATATAACTGATTTTGCATCCACAAAATCTGTGAACAACACCTTCCAGCTGTAATAATCCAGCTTCTATTATAAAAGTGGAGATTGATGTCTGCTTCTTACTGAACCAAGAATTAGTATAGCACCTAAGAATTGACAAGTTCTATAGGTACTTTTTTTATCCAATATACATCATATATAATCAACATCGGAATATCCATATAATTCAAATTTTGTTTTGCAGGATACCATAATCCCATCTTAGGTGTACCATTAAGATATCTTAAAATTATTTTTACAAAACTAAGATGTGACTCTTTACGATCAACCTGAAACCTTATACAGACACCTATGACAAACTTTATTTTAGGTCTGCTAGCTGTGAGATAAAGAAGGGAGCAAATAATTACTTTATATATTTTCTGATCAACAGACTTACCAGAAATATTCTTATCTAGGACAACATTAACAGTCATGAGAATTTTTTTTGGAAGAATTTGCAATGCCAAATTTCTTAATCAATCCCTTGGTATATTAAGTTTGATAAATGAAGATACTTTTATAACATTGCTTTACTTGTAACCCAAGGAAAAAGGATAACTCTCACTTGCTACTCATTTCAAATCTGGATTGCATTAAGTCAGTAAACCTTTTGCATAATCCAGAATCTGTTGATCTTAATAAAATAACATCCACATAAATCTGAATAATAAGAAGCTTTTCATTATGTGTTTTATTGAAAAGTGTTTTATACACCTTTCCTCTTAAGAAAGAGTAATATAAGAGAAATGTGGATATGGTCTCATACCAGGCTATTGAAGCTTGCTTTATACCATAAATTGATTTGTTCAATTTATAAACATGAGAAGGATAAGTTGGATTGACAAATCCTCAAGGTTGTTCGACATAAACCTCTTCTTGTCGAAATCCATTAAGAAAGGCATTTTGTCATCCATCTGGTATACTTTAATTCTTTTATATGTTGCATAGGCTAGGAATAATCTGATTAGTTCTAGCCAAGCTACTAGTGTAAATGTCTGATTGTAGTCAATTCCTTCCTTTTTTTATATCCCTGAGCAACTAGTCTTGCTTTGTTTCTTACTATCACTCCATTAGTATCCATTTTATTCCTGAATACCCATTTGGTTCCAATAACTGAGAAATTCTATATTCTTTCCACTAATTCCAGACATTTTTCCTTTCAAACTATACAAGCTCTCCTTGCATAGCCACAATTTAGTGAGGATCTATATCAGCTTCTTCAAACTTCTTAGGTTCAAACTGTGATAGGAAGCACTGTAACATCAATCTAGTAGATAGTTGTTTTTTAGTTTTTACACCTTGATTCATATTTTCAATAACTTATGATGGAGGATGATCCCTTAAAATTAATCTATCGGGATAAATTCTTTTTTGAGCAATTAGAACATGATCAATTTGTTCTTCTATTTTATCTTCATGAGGTAATTCAACTTCCTAATCATTAGCCTGTTTAGTAATTATTACATTAATAGGTCCTTCTATATGTATTTCTGTAACAACCCCATCCGTTCATATGATATATTCTAGAAGGTCCGGCCGGGGCCCCACAGGATATATCACAAAACAGTCGGTGAAGGTACAGGATGATACCAGAGTCGCGCATCGCACCTAACACAAAGCATTCTAGCGGAAGCCTAGACTACAACTTGAACTCCTCATGAATGTCCAAACATAAAACTCCACATTTTATATCATATAGGAATGTCTTACAACACGTACAAAAGAGTTGGCCTTATGGCCTATACAGGGCTTTCACACAGTGGACTAAACAATTGGCGCGCAGGCCGGCCACAAGAAAAGAAAACACACAAAAGAACACAGCTAGCCTTCGAGGGCTAGCAGCAGTAGCAGCAACACCCGCAGGAACATCAGCCTCTATGCGATCCGCTCGGCTCTCCAGCACCTGGAAAGGGACAATCCACCCACCGGTGGCAAACAAAAGCAACGGTCAGCGTTCAGCTGACCAAATTATAACGACCCTACCCCTTCTCTCGGGGCAGCGGTAATCTTCCCTGCAGGCATATTAGATCACAAGTATGGCAAACTATATCATCAAAATGTGCTTTCACGCACACAAGCCATCACAACCGTTCGCCGCCCGGCCCAACGGTCCGTGCACTCAGGGCACATTCTTGGTGTTCTGGCAACCTCTTGCCCACCACCGTCTCAGGGTTATCACCCAACGGTAAATCTCTTGAGCATTTACTCCATGGCGTGCAGCCGGAGTTAGTCTTCGGACACTGGGATGGCCCGTAGCCCCCCATTGTGTCATGGCGCGCAGGCCGAAGACTCTTGCTATGCGCTCCAACAGACCGCACTTTTTGGTCTCACGTCGGACGGACATAGCGCAGGTCAGATCCTCCACCCCCCGTTGCTCAAATCGCCTTACCTTCTCCGAGTACAACATACTCATGGCTATATCAAAGGCGCGGGTCGGTCTCACCAATCCTGTTCTTGGCATTCAAGCCTGGGTATTTCTCTATACCCATTTCCTCACAGCAACAGCGGGTCTTTCCTGGGCACACCAGTACTTCCTGTGACTCTCTCCACAGGTGGACACCGCACAAGCACAAATGTCAGGGGTCTTTCCTAGCTCACATGCCAGTACTTCATGTTACTCGCTTCACAGGTGGACACCCTACGACATCAAGCATCACCAAAAGGGTCTTTCCTGGTTCCACCAGTACTTCCTGTGCCTCAATCACAGGTTGGACCCAAAACCATCACATGGCTATTATCCTGGGCTACCACCCCAGTACTTCCTGCTACTCCTTTTCACAGGCATAACCCATAGACTCCTTACACTATATGTTTATCACGGAGTCTTCTCCGGTTCGTATGCAACATCACCAATCCAGACTAACCTGTCCAGATGGGCTTCACACAGCATGCCTATTCCGTACTCCATTTCCGGATCTATATGCTAACAAAGGGGATTTCAAGCATCCACCCAAAGATTTCCAAAACCAGCCACCTCTTGGTGGGGGAAATCACAAAATATGCCAAAAAGGAAGCCTTCACATGGCTAGGAAGAAAAGTCGTTACCCTTGACGACCGCTTCGGTGCCATGGCCTCAAAGCTAGCTTGCAAGACTCGCAAGATCGTCTCTTCCGCAACGCTGGCTTCGGATCTCTCGTCGGTAAATCGCAGCACCACCAGCAGCAGCCCCCTTTCCTTCTTCCTCCTCCTTTCTCTCTCTCTTTCTCTCTTCACTTGAAGAAAGTTCAAGGCCAAAGAAATGAGAAGTCTTTCTCTGATTTCGGCCCTTAAGGAAAAAGAAGAAGAAGCTTCAGCCCTTGGATCTAGACTGAAGGAATGGACGGCCACGATTCTGCCAAAAACACATATTTTGACCCGACACGGCCTCGAACACGGCCGTGTGCCAGGCCGTGTGCCTCAAGCGGTGGTCAACCGACTTATCCAAACCAGTGACACGCCCATGGGACACGCCCGTGTCATGGGCCGTATCACCAACACGCCTTCAGACACGCCCATGTCTGCGGCCGTGTACCTGGGTGAAAAAAATCCCAAATCATCCTGAGACTTCACACGGCCTGTGACACGCCCGTGTCCCAGGCCGTGTGCCCAGACACGGCACAAAGACACGCCCTGTCGAAATCCTTCGGCGGGCAGAGTTCGTCGCCTAATTTGACACGCCCTGTGACACGCCCGTGTCACAGGCCGTGTTCAATCTCTCGACACTCGACACTCACGTCTCGACACTCGACGATCGTCGAATAAAACTCGTCGAGCATGCGACACGGCCTTGGACACGCCCGTGTCCTGGGCCGTGTGACTCCTCTCGGCGCATCGCCGAGAGCAAAAATCGTCGAGACAAAGCCCAATCGTCGACACAACCTCGACACGCCCTGCGACACGCCCGTGTCGCAGGCCGTGTCAACTGACACGCCCTGGGACACGCCCGTGTCACAGGCCGTGTCACTCAAAATTTCCTGTTTCTGCACTTTGAGCTGTTACAATCCTCCCCTCCTACAAGAAATTTCGTCCTCGAAATTTAGAGACAGGAAAGCAACAGAAACCAGCAAGAAAAATGTTACAACATAAAAAAAATTTGATGTTACAACATTCTCGCTACAGATTACAAAAATAGCTCAGGGAACTCTTCTCGCATGGTCTGCTCGCGCTCCCATGTCAGTTCTTCACGGCCGCAGTTGTCCCACCGGACTTTTACCATACCGACCGTCTTGTTCCGCAACTGTTTTTCGGCTCGATCTTCGATCTGAATGGGTCTAACTTTCGTTGTTAGCCCATACTCCACCGGCACACGATCATCCGCGATCACTTGAGTTGGATCTTTCACGGCCTTCCGAAGCACCGAGATGTGAAAGACATCATGTAACCCACCCAAGTCCGCCGACAGAGCGAGCCGATAAGCCGCTTCGCCAACTCGCTCAACCACTTCAAACGGACCCAAATATCTGGGACTCAACTTTTTCAATCGTCGAATCCTGGAGACACCTTTGAATGGCTTGATCTTCAAGTAGACCCAATCGCCAACCACAAATTCTACGTTCCGGTGCTTGGCGTTGTAGTACTTCGCTTGTCAATCTTGAGCAATAAGCAATCTCTCTCGAATCGTCCGTATGGTTGAGTTTGCTTCCTCAACCTCATTTGGTTTAACAACCCGAGCTTCGCCCGCTTCTACCCAAGCCAAGGGAGTACGACACTTCCTTCCATATAGGGCTTCATATGGTGCCATCCTAATGCTTGCCTGGTAGCTGTTATTATATGCAAACTCGACCATATAGAGATGATCTTCCCATCTCTTTCCAAAGTCAAGGGCGCACATTCGGAGCATGTCCTCCATTGTTCTATTGGTACGTTCAGTTTGGCCATCCGTTTGGGGATGAAAGGCCGTACTGAAAGTCAACTTCATGCCCAACAGTCGGTGAACTAGCCTCCAATCATTTGACGTGAATCGCCCATCTTGATCACTTACGATGCTCCGAGGAACACCGTGAAGACGCACAATCTGGTCAACATATAACTTTGCCAAACTTTCAACTGAATCATCCCGCCTGTTCGGGAGAAAATGTGCTACTTTCGTTAGCCGATCAACAATCACCCAAATGGAATCATTTCCTCGCTGCGATCTTGGCAACCCATGCACAAAATCCATGGAAATATCATCAAATTTCCACTCTGGGATCGACAGTGACTTCAAATAACCGCCCAGCTTTTGGCATTCCGCCTTCACCATCGCACATGTTTGGCATTTAGAGACATAAAGGGCAACATCTTTCTTGAGCACTGGCCACCAGAAAAGCTTCTTCATATCATTGAACATCTTTGTGCTCCCGGGGTGAATGGAATACTTGGTATAATGCGCTTCATACATCAGTTCTTCCCTCAATTTCCCCACATTTGGGACGCACAAACGACCCTCTTTTCGCAAAAGACCGTCATTCCAAGTGAATTTGCCTTCTGGCCCTTCATTCACATAGCGCAAGAGATCGTTATCCAACTCTGTTGCCCGTCGAACTCGGTCCGCAAGGTCACATTGTACCTCGGTCCAGTTCAAACATGCAATGGCAGTGGAATTCTTTTCAACACAATAGATCTCCAATGCCTCCAACTCCTGGATAAGACGTTCATCATGCCTTTGTAACCAATTTGCTCTAACCGGAACTCGCCGACTCAAGGCATCCGCGACAACATTCCCCTTCCCGGGTGTATAGTGAAGCTCGAAAGTGTAGTCCCCAAGGAACTCCAACCACTTTCATTGTCGCATGTTCAACTCTTTCTGCTCCAACAGATACTTTAGGCTCTTATGATCGGTATAGATCTCCACCTTCACGCCATAAAGGTAGTGTCGCCACAGCTTGAGTGCAAAAATCACCGCCGCTAATTCCAAATCATGGACGGGATAGTTTCGCTCGTGCACCTTCAGCTGGCGTGAGCCATAAGCAATCACCTTTCCGTTCTGCAAAAGAACGCAGCCTAAGCCGCTCCCTGAGGCATCACTATAAATCACAAATCCATCGGTTCCACATGGCGAAGACAACACTGGTGCAGTGGTCAACCGAACCTTCAGCTCTTCAAAAGCTCGTGCGCACTCTGGCGTCCAAACGAACTTTTGATCTTTTCGCGTCAGTGTGGTTAGCGGCAAAGCGATCCGCGAGAAGTTCTCCACAAATCTTCTATAGTAGCCCGCAAGTCCAAGAAAACTCCTGACTTCGGCCACGGAAGACAACATTGGCCATTCTTGTATGGCTTTTATCTTCGCTGGATCCACTGCAATGCCCGCTCCACTCACCACATGGCCCAAAAATGCCACTGACGATAGCCAAAACTCGCACTTCGAGAACTTGGCATATAGCTGATTTTGCCTCAACGTATTCAACACCAACCGCAAGTGACTCTCATGCTCAGCTTTGGACTTCGAGTATACCAGGATATCATCAATGAACACTATCACAAACAGATCCAGGTACTCACGAAAAATACGGTGCATCAGATCCATAAACACCGAGGGCGCATTACACAATCCAAAGGGCATGACTGTGAACTCATAGTGCCCATAACGCGTTCCAAATGCGGTTTTGGGAATGTCACCTTCCCGAATTCTTAACTGGTAATAACCAGACTTCAGGTCCAACTTCGAATAGACCGTAGATCCCACCAGCTGATCAAATAATTCATCAATCCGGGGTATAGGATACTTATTCTTCTCGGTCAGCTTATTCAATTCACGGTAATCGATACACAACCGTAACCCACCATCTTTCTTCTTTACAAAAATCACAGGCGCGCTCCAAGGTGACATACTTGGGCGGATATAACCTTGCTCTAGCATTTCTTGTAGTTGAACCTTCAACTCAGCCATCTCTTTAGGCGCAACTCGATATGGAGAGCGGGCCACAGGTTTCGCACCTGGCACCAACTCGATCGTGAAGTCAATCTCCCGCTGGGGTGGTAGCCCAGGGAGATCTGCGGGAAACACATCTGTAAAGTCTGCCACAATCGGAACCTCGCACAAAGTGGACTTAGGCTCAACAGCCTGAATTAGTGCAAAGTAACACTCCGCACCCTTCCGAACAGCTTTGACTACCTGGAGTGCAGACATCAACGTCCCGCCCACTCCTCGCATACCCGCGAACTTGGTCTTCTGTTCGGTATTTTGGCCCAACGTGATTGCTTTGGACTGGCAATCAATCATAGCATGCTGCTCCGCAAGCCAATCCATCCCAAAAATCACATCGAATTCCGATATTGGCAAAACAAATGCGGTTAAACAAAAATCCCGACTTCCTAACTGAACCGCCACATCACAAGCTTGATCCGCAAGCATCCAACAACCATTCGGCAACACCACTCTGACGCTATCTGCCTTTGCACGACTGGGTATCCCAAGCCACGTAAGAAACTCACGAGACAGAAAAGAATGCGATGCACCTGTATCAAACAGTGCTCGCGCCAGCGTGTCCCGAATCATCACAAAGCCTATGATAAACATGTCACACACACAAACCACAAACATAGGAGTACTAAGTAAAACATACAAACAATAGCAAACTAAACTCATTCCTGTGACCACGTCACTCTGCTTGATGGCCTCTTGCAGGCCATGATTGTAGACCCGGGGTTGCGCCTGCGAGGCAGAAGAATCCACCACCGCCTTTCCTTTTTCCGCATAAGATGCTCCCGCCTTCTTTTCACTCTTTGGCGGCATCCGACAATCTCGCGCAATATGTCCCATCCGGCCATAATTGAAGCAGGTACGAGTGTCTGGCTTGGAGGCTGCCCCTGATGTTGCTCCCGTTGCAACTGATGAAGGAGCTTGTCCACTAGGCTTGGACTTCTTACCCCATCTCTTCTTATAAAATGATTTTCCCGATCGGGGCGCCTTCCACTCCGGTTGCGACACAGCCAAAGCTCTCTTCCCTTGCACCCTTTTCATGTCCTTTTCCAACGTGGTTGCGGTGTCAACCAACACTTGGAAACCTTGGTTCACAGAACTTGACATAAGGAACCTCAGCTCGTCCCTCAGTCCTTCATAGAACCGATTCGTCTTCCTCTGCTCATCAGCAAAAATCGAACCCGCATACCGCCCCAAGCGAGTAAATTCATGCAGGTACGTGTCAACACTGCCATCACCATGAGTCAACCGTTGGAATTCATTTTCCATGGCTATCCGTTGAGCCACAGGAAGGTGCTTCACTAGGAAGAGCCGGGAGAATTCTTCCATCGATACTTGGGTTAACGGACGACCCGCCAAATGATGCAACTCCATCTCATCCCACCATAAACGCGCTTCTCCTTCAAGCAAGAAGGTGGCTAAGGTAACTTTCTGATGCTCCGCCGTTACTATCGCCGTCATCACTCGCTTGACGCGCGATAGCCAATCCTCAGCCTGCGTCGGGGTTCCCGCTCCCGAGAACGTAGGCGGATGGAAACTCATAAACCGCGTTAGCTGCTTCTCAGCTGCTCGAGGAGCCACATCCACAACAGGTTCAGGCCTTGCCGCCACCTGTTCTGGCCTCACAGCCGCTTGTTCCTGCCTAAGTGGCTGACCGTGGATCATGGTAAATAAGGCCTCCACAACTAAACGCACATGTTCCTCAGACGGTGGAGGTGTAGGCACCGCGACTGGTGCCGTACTTTCATCAGAACGCTGGGACTCAGACGGCCCAGCTCCACTCAGTGTCACCTAAAGGTGGACAAGACACACACATTAGCGGTCGTACCCAAGCAAACAACACAAAATAGGAACACGCAGGTTCCTCAAACACATCAAGTTGCATTCCTATCATGGACATTCAGGAGTTCATTCGTAGACTTGGTGTGCACAAACACGTGCTCGCCACCCCACAAAAGAAGTCGACCACGACTTCGAGAGGGAAAGACCAAGACGACCGATACCAAAAATTTAACAACCCCATCCGTTCATATGATATATTCTAGAAGGTCCGGCCGGGGCCCCACATGATATATCACAAAATAGTCGGTGAAGGTACATGATGATACCAGAGTCGCGCATCGCACCTAACACAAAGCATTCTAGCGGAAGCCTAGACTACAACTTGAACTCCTCATGAATGTCCAAACATAAAACTCCACATTTTATATCATATAGGAATGTCTTACAACACGTACAAAAGAGTTGGCCTTATGGCCTATACAGGGCTTTCACACAGTGGCCTAAATAATTGGCGCGCAGGCCGGCCACAAGAAAAGAAAACACACAAAAGAACACAGCTAGCCTTCGAGGGCTAGCAGCAGCAACAGCAGCAACACCCGCAGGACCATCAGCCTCTATGTGATCCGCTAGGCTCTCCAGCACCTGGAAAGGGACAATCCACCCACCTGTGGCAAACAAAAGCAACGGTCAGCATTCAGCTGACCAAATTATAACGACCCTACCCCTTCTCTCGGGGCAGCGATAATCTTCCCTGCAGGCATATTAGATCACAAGTATGGCAAGCTATATCATCAAAATGTGCTTTCACGCACACAAGCCATCACAACCGTTCGCCGCCCGGCCCAACGGTCCGTGCACTCAGGGCACATTCTTGGTGTTCTGGCAACCTCTTGCCCACCACCGTCTCAGGGTTATCACCCAACGGTAAATCTCTTGAGCATTTACTCTATGGCGTGCAGCCGGAGTTAGTCTTCGGACACCGGGATGGCCCGTAGCCCCCCGTTGTGTCATGGCGCGCAGGCCGAAGACTCTTGCTATGCGCTCCAACAGACCGCACTTTTTGGTCTCACGTCGGACGGACATAGCGCAGGTCGGATCCTCCACCCCACGTTGCTCAAATCGCCTTGCCTTCTCCGAGTACAGCATACTCATGGCTATATCAAAGGCGCGGGTCGGTCTCACCAATCCTGTTCTTGGCATTGAAGCCTGGGTATTTCTCTATACCCATTTCCTCACAGCAACAGCGGGTCTTTCCTGGGCACACCAGTACTTCCTGTGACTCTCTCCACAGGTGGACACCGCACAAGCACAAATGTCAGGGGTCTTTCTTAGCTCACATGCCAGTACTTCATGTTACTCGCTTCACAGGTGGACACCCTACGACATCAAGCATCACCAAAAGGGCCTTTCCTGGTTCCACCAGTACTTCCTGTGCCTCAATCACAGGTTGGACCCAAAACCATCACATGGCTATTATCCTGGGCTACCACCCCAGTACTTCCTGCTACTCCTTTTCACAGGCATAACCCATAGACTCCTTACACTATATGTTTATCACGGAGTCTTCTCCGGTTCGTATGCAACATCACCAATCCAGACTAACCTGTCCAGATGGGCTTCACACAGCATGCCTATTCCGTACTCCATTTCCGGATCTATATGCTAACAAAGGGGATTTCAAGCATCCACCCAAAGATTTCCAAAACCAGCCACCTCTTGGTGGGGGAAATCACAAAATATGCCAAAAAGGAAGCCTTCACTTGGCTAGGAAGAAAAGTCGTTACCCTTGACGACCGCTTCGGTGCCATGGCCTCAAAGCTAGCTTGCAAGACTCGCAAGATCGTCTCTTCCGCAACGCTGGCTTCGGATCTCTCGTCGGTAAACCGCAGCACCACCAGCAGCAGCCCCCTTTCCTTCTTCCTCCTCCTTTCTCTCTCTCTTTCTCTCTTCACTTGAAGAAAGTTCAAGGCCAAAGAAATGAGAAGTCTTTCTCTGATTTCGGCCCTTAAGGAAAAAGAAGAAGAAGCTTCAGCCCTTGGATCTAGACTGAAGGAATGGACGGCCACGATTCTGCCAAAAACACATATTTTGACCCGACACGGCCTCGAACACGGCCGTGTGCCAGGCCGTGTGCCTCAAGCGGTGGTCAACCGACTTATCCAAACCAGTGACACGCCCATGGGACACGCCCGTGTCATGGGCCGTGTCACCAACACGCCTTCAGACACGCCCATGTCTGCGGCCGTGTACCTGGGTGAAAAAAATCCCAAATCATCCCGAGACTTCACACGGCCTGTGACACGCCCGTGTCCCAGGCCGTGTGCCCAGACACGGCACAAAGACACACCCTGTCGAAATCCTTCGGCGGGCAGAGTTCGTCGCCTAATTTGACACGCCCTGTGACACGCCCGTGTCACAGGCCGTGTACAATCTCTCGACACTCGACACTTACGTCTCGACACTCGACGATCGTCGAATAAAACTCGTCGAGCATGCAACACGGCCTTGGACACGCCCGTGTCCTGGGCCGTGTGCCTCCTCTCGGCGCATCGCCGAGAGCAAAAATCGTCGAGACAAAGCCCAATCGTCGACACAACCTCGACACGCCCTGCGACACGCCCGTGTCGCAGGCCATGTCAACTGACACGCCCTGGGACACGCCCGTGTCACAGGCCGTGTCACTCAAAATTTCATGTTTCTGCACTTTGAGCTGTTACAATTTCATCATCAGAACCCTATGTATAATTTTATTTTTGATGATTATGGTTTTCTGATGAGTTTTTTATATTCTCCTCTACTTTCAACTCTTTAATACTTTCATTTATATCAATCTGTTCCTATAATAAATATTTGGTGGAAGTTTCCTCCCCTTTGAACAAGCTTGAGTTTCATGAAATACTACATACACGGATTCTTCAATTTTAAGAGTCCTTTTATTGTACACATATAAGTTTTGCTTGATAAGGAATATCCCAAAAATATTCCAACATCATCTTTCTTATCAAATTTGGCTAGATAAATTTTCCCATTGTTAAGAATGTAGCAAACATAGCAAATAATCAGTAATAAGAAACTATAGGTGTCTGACCATTCAAAAATTCATAAGGAGTCTTTAGTTTGGTATTATGAATAAGACTTCTATTAAAAACATAATTAGCTGTGTTGACTACTTCATCTCAAAAGGACCTAGGAAGTTGGACTCTACTAAAAAAGTTCTTCTAGCTTCAATAAGTGTTCTATTTTTCCTTTCAGCAACTATGTTTTGTTGAGGAGTTCTTGGAGCTGAAAAGTTTTGCATTATCCCCTCATCCTAACAAAATCTATAAATCAACTGATTTGTAAACTATGTGTCATGATCACTTCTAATCATAGACACTTTAGTATCCACTTCAGACTCAATCTGTTTAATGAATCTTATGATAGTTGTAAAGGTTGCAGACTTTGCTTTTAATAAAAAAACCCAACTGAACCTTAAGAAGTCATGATCTGATTCTGTCTCTAGAACTATGAGACATGATTCTTTAGTAGCAGATTCTTCTTCTGATGAATAGTTGGATTAAGAACTTATGTCACTCTAGGTTTCGGCATAAAAACTTTTCCCTTTTCTAATCTTTTCTTTTCAGGTATTTCTTCTTTTGATCCTTATTACTTTATCTTTCCTTTTGCTGATCTAGATATTCTTTTGATATATGTTCATGTTTTCTACATATGAAACAAATTATCTCTTCGTTAGGATTCTTATTAAACCTTGGTTTGCCTTGATATTTGTCTCTACTCCTAAAGCCATCTAATTTTATACATTTTCTAAATCTTCTTGCCCGAAGATTAAACATATCATTCTCTGAAATAGATGGATCATCCTCAGTAACTTTAAAAGCAACTTATTTACTCAAAATTTAGGTTATTCTCCTTATCTTCTATTTCATCTCTACTCTTTAGTGGTTATTCATATGACTTTAACTTTCCCAGCAAAGCATTTGTTGTAATTTATTTGTGACACCTTGTTTCTTTGATGCCCCAAATTCTAGAATATCATGTACTTGGGAAGAACATGAGTAATTTATCATTTATTTCAGTGAAAGATATGTATTTATTCAATCCCATCAACTTATTGATTATCATGTTGAATCTGTCATACATTTTTGCTACAGATTCATCAATTTTCTTTTGAAATTCTCATAATGAAAGATTAAAAGTGATCTTCTATCTTTTGTCTCATCTGCACTTCCATCAACTATTCTTGAAAGTGATTCCCATATATCTTTTACTAACTAACAATAAGCAACTTTTTGAAATATATCATCAAACACAGTAGAAACTAGTATGCTCATAGCTTTTGCATCACAATCTTTTATCATTTTCTCCATGTTTGTCCATTCACTTCTTGGAAGAGGTTCTACAGTTGTATTTCCCTCAACATCCTTCCTGTATGCCATTTGTGATCCTATCAAAATTGATTCAAATATACACTCATCAATAAAGTTCATGTATAATCTAATTCTGATTTTTCAGGGTGTAAACTTTTCGAGATTACAAACTAGTATCCACGTAGATGCAAATCCTTCGAATGTATTTGAAGACAATTTTGAAAATATAAATATAAATATACTAAAGCAGCTGAAATGATCTTTTTACCAAGATGTTAACCTTTTATTGATTAATCTCCTCTAGATTAACCTAATAATGATCAACCTCAGAGGTTTCTCTAGAGTGGGTGAATAGAGAATAAAATTATGTCCCTAATACTTAATTTAATTCATAGAATTTGCATATACATTAACAATCAACCAGATTTAGATGCAGGTAAATAAAATCATGCACAGTAATTAAAACAAATGCAAAAACATAGAAAAAACAAGATTATAGTGGTTCCCCTCAAACTGGGTACATCCACTTTTCTACCCCCTAGGAAGGAATTCACTATCATAGTGTCCGAGTCTTTTGATTATGAGACTATTAGAAACAATAACAGATCTTTTGATAAGGAGATCCTGAACCAATTATAGTCTAAGTCTTCTCTGAAGTAGACTCTCATAACCTCTTACTAAATCCTTTAAAGGGGGATTCTCAAAATTATTTTCACAAAGTGTAATAAGAAAATGAAAGATGATTTGTGATCAAATTAATCTTCTCTTAGTGTCCTCTCAACAAATTTCTAAGGACTAACAATGATGATATCTAGAACCTCTAATGAATCTCTGAATATCAAAATAACAAAGATTATATGCCCAATTTGCAGATGATTCTTGAATCATCTCTGAATCTGATGCAGTTTTCTTACGAGAATAAGAACTAATTCTCTTTAGAAAATTCAGCAACAACCTAATAATCGATTGATTGATGGAAGAAATTCAACTGATGATGATGATCTTCCAAACTTTTTTTTATCAAAATCAATCTATCATGATCTGAAATAAATTTCTTGATCGTCTATAGTTGATGATTGATGTTTGAATTCAATAATAACTTATGATTGGTATTTCTCTATTGTATCTCATCATATAATGTCTCCAAGATTTTGTTATGCAAACCACTTCTTGAAACAATTCGGATTGAAAACATTAAAATAATTTCTGTTAAGAAATTCAGTCAACGTAACATCGATTTCTAATTGAAGCAACATCAAATTATGACTATTTGTAAGAATATCTCTGTAGTCGATGTTCCGTCAACATCATGTCGAACTATACTTCGATATAATTCTTTAAATGGTCTCTACTTATCAATTTTAGTTGCTCTGACTTTTATCAAAGTAGTGTCGAATTCTAGTTGAAGTTGAATCAACTTCTAGTCAAATTTGCATCGATTTCAACTCGACTCCTGTTGGCAATTCATGAGTTTTCTCTTATATTCAGTATGCATTTCTTGTGTCCATTATATCAATGATATCCTAGGATTTATAATACCAAATTACCCTCAATATACATCATGGGTAATAAACCTATGATGTAAAATCACTAAAAATAATTTTTTAAGATAAATCATAAGGCTTTTTCCCAATAGGGTGCCAACATTTGGGGGTTTTATCACCTATTTAACTTAATGTTCCTGCTATTTCTAATTTTAATAATATCAAGGGAACACCAAATGACACATACCTGTTTAAGGAATTAAATATATGGAGATAAAGTGTGTTGATAAGAATTACAATTCCTTTAATATTTCCCCTGTAGTCAAAATCCTTCCTTATGCAGTCTTCATGTCTGCATCTTTGTTAAGACCATAGATTCTACTGGCAAACCAAAAAAGAATAAAATAAATACTAGGACAGATCATCTAGTGGTGTGACTAGGCATTAAATAGATTCAAGATTCAACACGTGTAGTTTAATTTTGATATAATAAAACTTCTCTTCATCCGGAGGTGTTGTAAAGATGTTTACCACTTGCTTGTCAGTAGGGACAAACTCAAGTCAAATATTTCTTTTTCTACAAGATCTCTAATGAAGTGATATCTTATCTCAATGTTCTTGATCCTGCTGTGAGACAGGATATGTTTGGCAATTGAGATTGCACTAGATGAGTCAGAAAATAAATATACTTTACTTAGTTCGATGTTGTAATCTTGTAGTTGATTTTGTATCCAGAGAAATTGAGTACAATAACTTTCAGCTAAAATATATTCCGACTCTACCATTAATAAGGCCATACTGGTACACTTCTTACTACTCCAGGAAATTATCCTTCTTCCAAGCAATTGACAGTCCCTGATGTACTTTTCATGTCTTCCTTACAACTTGCAAAATCTACGTCTGAAGAGCCTGTTAGCTCAAAATCATTACTCCTAGGGTACCATAAGCCAAGATTAGGTGTACCCTTAAGGTATATTAAAATCCTCTTGATATAGGTATAATGAGATTCTTTTGGGTTCACTTGATACCTAGCACAAACAGATGTGGAAAACATGATGTCTGGTCTACTAGCAATTAGATAGAGCGGGGATGAAATTATACATCTATACATGGTTTAATTAAAAAGTTTCACTTTTTCATCCTTGTCTAGAGATATATTAGAGCCCATTGGGCTTCTCATAGAGGTTGCACTCTCCAATCCAAACTTCTTGATAAGCTATTTTGTGAACTTGGCCTGAGAGATGAAGATCCCATCTTCAGATTGCTTCACTTGTATCCCTAAGAAGTATTTTATATCTCTCATGCTTCTCATTTCAAACATCCCTTGCAGAAGTTTAGCAAACGTTTTGCAAAGGTTATCATTTGTAGATGCAAAGATGATGTCATCTATATAGATAAGAACTAGCAAAATTGCCTACCTTCCCTTAGGAATAATGTAGTGTCTATCTTCCAACTTGAAAATTTATTCTCATTGAGGAAATTAGATAGGGTTTCATACCAGGCTCTATGTGCTTGTTTGAGACCATAAAATTCTTTTCTTAAATTATATACATAGTTAGGATTAGAGGATTTTACAAAACTTAGGATTTCTTCTACATATACTTCGTTTTTGAAGTCTCAATTGAGGAATGTGGACTTCATATATATTTGGTAAACATTCAAACCTTTGTGACCTGCATATGCTATAAATAACCTTATAGCTTCCAATCTGGCCACAAGTGCAAATATCTGATCAAAGATTATTCCTTCTTCTTGGATGCAGTCTTTTGCAACCAGTCTTGCTTTATTCTTTATTATGACTCCTTGATCATCCAGATTGTTTTTGAATACCATGTTGCCCCAGTGATATTGTGGTTGATTTTGAAGTAGGCCGGGTTGGTTTTTTTGCCTTTCAGAAGCTCATAGGGAGTCTTATTATGAGTTTTGTTGACTAAGGCCCTATTCTTAACATGGCAAGCTGTGTTCACAGCCTAAGCCTAGGAGAATTCTAGGAATGAGGAGTCACTCAACATTATTCTACCAGCTTCAATCAAGGTTCAGTTCCTTCTCTCTATAACTCCTTTTTCGTGGATTTATTGGAGAGGAAAACTCCTGAAAGGTACCTAGGTTTTCACATAATTTGGTCATGGCATCAGATCGAAATTTAGTTCCATGTTCACTGTGGATCTTGCCTGCAGAACTGCCCATTTCATTCTGAATCTGCTTGACAAAGCTAATGAATATTTTGAGAGTATCTGACTTTTGTTTAAGGAAGAACACCAACGTGAACCTAGAATAATCATCAACAATCACAAAGGGGTAGACTTTTCCTCCTAATCTTAAAAAAGGCATGGGACGAAACAAGTCCATGTGTAGTAGATATAAACACCTAGTGGAATTTTAACCCAAATGGGTATGAGCGAGCCATTTGTTTGCCTGCCCATTTGGCATGCGTGTCAAGAGCTTTCTAGGACGCACTTCCACTTGGGAGCAGCTATAACTAGATTTTCTAAAACGAGCTTGTTTATGATCGTATATTTGATATGGGCTAGCCTCTTGTGTCATTATACACAAAGTGATACTTTATTCTCAGTTATAATACATATATAAGAATCTGAGCTAATGCAAAAGAAATTTAAACAGTTGATATTTCCACACCTAGTTCCAATCTGTATGGTCTCTTCAGACTTCTTTATCAGGCACTCATCCTCATAGAATACAATCACATAGCCAAGATCACATAGTTAGCTTATGCTTATCAGATTGTGTTGCAATCCTTCAATATAAGCTACCCTTAAGATGGTTACTATTACATTGGACATCTTACCATAACCCTTGGATTTTCCTCTATCAGATCCTACAAAGATGACTTTAGTTCCATCGTCAACTAAAGAGTAGTCTGTCAGTAAGATTTTTGTTCCAGTCATGTGCCTGGAACATCCACTATCCAAGTACCAAACAAAAGTTTGATTAGTATTTGAACATTCCTGCAAAAGAGATTACTTCTTCTTAGGAACCCAAATATTTTTTGGTCCTATATTATTATTAGCACTAACACTTTGCTTTTACTTTAGAGCCTTAAGAGTTGCATTGAGGAATAGCCCAAGATTGAATTCTAGTCTGCCAGTGGGTGCTCTTGAGATGGTTTGGTTAAACCAACATTCAATAGCAAAATGCCCAACCCTTCCACAACACCAGCACTCATACTTATTGTTCCTCTTCTTGGGGCACATAATAGATAAAAGAGTATTGTTCTTGTGATTAGGATGGCTTCTTAGTGGTAGTACATAGGAATTTTTATAAGGCATGGGGTGGTGTGATGGGAGAGACTTTGTCTGCCCAACCACTGCCTTGCCCTTCTTACTAGTTTTCCAATCAGGAGATTTGCCACTGCCTTTGGTTCTTGAGTTGGTCCCAAACTTATATGGACCATGATTCTTCATTTCAATTTCCTTGTGAGATCCATTGAGGGCCATATTTCCACAATGCACCTATATGGTTCCAATAGTGGAACATCCACACTTCTAGTGTCCATAGACAATTTTTAGGTCATAGTTATTTGACGCTAAGAGAATCTTTTTGAAAACAGTTGGTTGGATGGGTGCTTTCCATTGAGAATTAGTTCTCCTTATATTCCACCTCTCATTTCCTACACCACTTTTGTATGGTGCATAAAAGTTTTCTATTATTGGAAAAACTATCTAGGGCTTAAAATATTTGGCTACCAGTTCTCTCTTTGAGAAGTTCATTTCCAAACATTTTGATGATTCTTTCTTTTTGAATCAACAGTTTAGCTTGCTCATCAATGACATATTTGAGCTCTATTATCATTGAGTTCATTTGATAGACTTTGTTTATCTTTTCCTCAAGTCGAGACTTACGAGGTTTGATGAGTTCAAGATCTTCAACCTGCATTTTAGCAAGCTGCTTGCTTTTCCGCAAAGCCTCTAGGAGGGCACCACACTTCCCAACCATTTTCTCAAAGTTATTCTCTAGTTCAGATTCATCCTCATCATTAGATGAATAGTTAGCCTCTAACTCAGTACCACTTTCATAATAAAAAATTGACAAAGCAGTGTTGAGTTTTATCTTACCAGGATAGGAGTCATCCTGATCTTCCCCTTGTTTATTGCCATTAGTACACTACTATATTCTTCTTCTTCTGTATCACTGTCAGATTTGGACAACAGAGCTCTGATTCCTATTTGGATGGCAGCATGAGCTGATTCTTTAGATAATGTCGTTAGCCCTACATAGGCTTCTTCCACATTAGAGTCAGAGGAGCTTGACTCACTATCACTCCAGGTCTTTTCTTTTTTAGACAGGAAGATCTTTTCATACTTCTTCCAAGTGTGATATTTCTTCTCTTAAGATTTGTTGTGGTTCTTCCTTTTATAAGGACAATCAGCTATCATATGGTCTGCTTTCCTGCATCTAAAGCAGATAGTGTCAATTGAATTAAATTTATTCTTCTTAGAATCATACATATCCTTCTGAGTCATTATAATGCTTCCAGGGGTTAGAGGAGGAAGAGAACTTGTTATTGTTCCATTGCTTCCTCCTTCTCTGTATTTTCGTAAATTGACTTGTAAATAAGGTCATCTCTCCATTTGGTAGATCGTATCCAGAGGTGTTGGGTTATGATTCTTCAGATTTAGCTGGCTTACTAGGAGAAAGAGAGGCCCTTTTTTACCTCTTCTGGAACTTTCATCTTTTAGAGTAATGTTCTTATCCTTCTTGTATCCTTCATCACTACTCCTAGTGTTTAGGTGGAATTCATGAGACATTAGCTTTCCATATAATTTTTGAGGCTGGATGTTGCCTAGATTGCCCATCTCCCGTATGGTACAGATCTTAACATCACATTCCTTATTCGGAGATCTCAAGAACTTATCATTTAGCTCATAGTTTGTAAAGTACCTTCTATATATCTTCAGACCATTGACTATCTTGACAAACTTTTCATTGCAGTCATCAATATTGTCCTTCTTCTCTTTTCTAAAGGCTATATATTACTGATTTAGTAGGGATTTTCTGTGATCCCTGACATCCTATGTCCCTTCCATGTACACAATCAAGGTCTCCCACATTTCTTTGACAATCTGACAAAGAATGAGATTTTGAAATATGGAGTCATATATTGCACTGACAATGATATTCTTTGCTCTTTTTTCCATGGTGGCTAAGATCACTTTATCCTTGGTCATCTTTGGGACTTTCTTATGAAGTTTTAGATTTGCATCTATAGGTGAGACATTCGTTAGGACATAAGGTCCCTTTTCAACAGTGATATATATCTTGGGGTCATAAGATTCCATGAAGAGTTTGACTCTCTATTTCCAAATACCAAAATTTTCTTTCCTGCAGGTAGGAAGTTTTATGGAGCATAGTTCTTTGTAACTTTCTTTATAGCCTATTATATTTTATGTCTTTCAACCCTGGGGATCTTGTTTTGTTATTAAGCCATTTTCAACAACCTATCTCTGATTTTACTTGAAAGTTAAGGGTTGCTACTCACCTAAAGGAGGTGAATATGTGTTTTACTACTTAATTTTGATTGTCTTAATGTTTTCTCTTAAGAGCACAGCAAGAAAGAAAACCAAAGCAATCAAACCAGAGAATACAGAGATTTATAGTGGTTCCCCAAGAATAGGTACATCCCCTTTTCCCCTTCAACTATCTAGCAGAGAGATAACTTAAGAAAAACTTCACCATACTTTTTCTCAGATCCTCAGATCTTATAACTCAAGAACAAAAGTTCCCTATCTCAGAGCTTCACATAGGTCCTACCACACAGATCTTTAATCACAAGGTCCTACAACTCAGATCCTTCACAGATCCTACAACTCAGGCTCAACACAAGCCCTATAACTTAGGATCCATACAAGCCCTACAAATCAAGCTTAACACAAGCCATACAACTCAGGTCTAAAAAGATCCTACAAGTAAAAATATTTGCAAATTTATGAGTCAATTAGACAAGAATGGAGTCTTCAATAAGAAGTAAAAGACAATTTTCCTTCTTCTTCTTTTCCTTGATCAATACTTGATAGAGCGTGTTAACAAAAAAGAGAATCCAAAAAATTGAACAATAACAGAATTTTTATTTAAAAAAATTGTATGTATTACAAAGGTATGACCTCCCTTTAATAGAACAGAGGAGAAGAGAGAGAATACAAATAAGTAATTTGAGACTAAATACATTTAGGGACTAGCAGCTAGACATACCCAGACCGTATAGTTCGCACAGTTAGTCAAGGACGTTTAACCGCCCGACCATAAAGATAAGATAAGACAAGCCGCCTTAGCAGACCGCCAGACCGTACAGTCTACAAGCTGGTGGAGAGAAGCATCCAGATAGCCCGGTATCCAGGCTGCTGGACAGAAGCCACCAGACCGTCCGGTCTCCAATCCACTAGAGAGAAGACGCCAGACTGCCCAGTCTTCAAGGTGCTAGAGTGAAGCCGCCAGACCGCCCGATCTCCAAGCAGCCCAGGTGAAAACTTCAGACCTTCCGGTCTCCATATTGCAACACTCTCCCTCAAGCTGTAGCATATATGTCAATCATGCCCAGCTTGTCGCAAATTTGAAAAAAAGGAAGCTGACACAGGCTTGGTGAAGATATCTGCCAATGCATTGTCTGAAGTAACGAATGGAGTACAAATCTGTTTCTTCGAGATCTCTTCTCTAATGAAATGGCAGTCAACCTCGATGTGCTCTGTTCTCTCATGAAATACTATATTTTTGGTGATATATATAGCGGCCTTGTTGTCGCAGAATACAGGTAGAGGATGATTGTAGACTTCTCCTAAGTCTAGCATGAGAGCCTGTAACCACTTTTTCTCACAAGTGGTAGATGTCATACTCCGATATTCAGCTTCTGCACTAGACCTGGAGATAATAGATTGTTTCTTGCTCCTCCAGCTCAATAGGTTTCCTCCCACGAATGTGCAAAAGCCCAATGTGGACTTGCAATCACCTTTGCCGTCAACAAAGCTAGAATCTGAGCAGGCTTTAACCTTTATATGACCATTTCTCTGAAACAGTAGTCCCTTAACAGGTGTCGCTTTAACATATTCAAATATCCTCAGGGCAGACTGTAGATGGAACTCTCTAGGTGTTGTATGAACTGACTAACCTTGCGTATAGCATAAGAGATGTCGAGTCTTGTTAAAGTGAGATAAATGAGTTTTCCCACGAGATGCCTGTACCTTATAACATCTGACAGAAGAGGCGATTCATTTGTCTAGGTTTTATCTTCTCCAGTATCCATGGGACATCAGGTAGGTTTAGCCCTAATCAACCATGTCTCTTGCAGAAGATCAAGAGCATACTTACGTTGAGAGAGAACCAAAGAATTGGGCTTTTGATATAATTCTATCCGTAGGAAGTACTTTGGGGAGCCCATATCCTTCATGACAAGGTGTTGATGGAGATGTTTCTTTATCAGCAATACCCCAGCCTGGTCATCACCAGTGAGAAGAATATCATCCATATATACGGTAAGAACCACCAGACCCATGGTAGTTTTACGAATAAATAATGAGTGATCATCAAAGCTCCTTGTGAGGCCAACGACTGCCACAATGCCGATGAACTTATCAAACCATGCCCGAGGGCTTTACTTTAAAACATACATAGAATTCTTCATCCTAGATACACGTGTCTCCCCGTAAGCAACATACCTAGGAGGTTGGTCCATGTAGACATCCTCTTGTAGATCACCATTGATGGAGACATTCTTGACATCCAATTGAAAAATGGGGTAATCCTTGTTAATCGCCACTGACAAGAGAACCCGAATAGTGCTGAGATGAGGAACGGGAGAAAAAGTATCAAAATATTCAACGGCATAGGTCTGAGTTAAGCCTTTAGCGACCAGGAGTGCCTTGTATCGATCCACACTACCATCCGGATGGAACTTCATAACAAAGACCCAACGATAGCCCACAACATTGGTGCCCAAAGGAGGAGGAACAATGGTCCATGTACCCTGTTTAGTGAGGGTGGCGGTGTCCTCATCCATAGATGCCTTCTAGTGACAAACAACAAGGGTGTCCTGGTAGGTTTGGGGAATGGTGGTGGCAGAGATAGCTAACACAAATTTCTTGCAAGAAGGGGTAAGTCCAGCATAAGAAATTATAGCAGCAAGTGAATGTTGGGTACACGCCCGCACCCCTTTGCGAAGAGTAATGGGAAGATCCAGTTTGTTGTTTCCAATAGTAGCCGGTGCATCCACAGAGGAGAGAGTTGGCCCAGGAGTAGAGAGAGACGGCGAAGGTGGAGAGAGAGGAGGAAGAGATGTTGGACACCACGTAGGAGGAGGGGACTCGGGGGGTATAGATGTGATGGAGGAGTCAGTTGGAGAAGCAAGAATATCAGGAAGAAGGGAGGACTCGTGAGAGAAAAATGATGCATTCTAAAATAATATGACATATGCTGAAATGAACTGCTTTCGAAGAAACCAATCAAAACAACAGTAACCCTTCTGAGTGGAAGCGTAACCCAAAAAAGACACACTTGGTGGCACGTGGAGAGAGTTTGTCACGAATGGTGGAGGAATCGTGCACAAAGGCCGTACAGCCAAATATCGGAGAGGTAGAGGGAAGGGATCCTTGCCCGGATAGAGAATGGAGAATGGTGTCTGTCTGCAGAGAATTGTGGAGGGAATGTGATTGATGAGATAGCAGGCGATAAGAACGGCATATCCCCAATAGGAGGGAGGAACCTGCATTTGAGTCATGAGCGTTCGAACGACATCAAGGAGGTGACTGTTTTTGCATTTAGCCACGTCATTTTGTTGTGAGGTATAGACACAACTAGTTTGATGAATTATGCCATTTTGGACACAGAAAGAAGAAAAATCTTGACTAAGATATTCTTTGGCATAATCAGAACGAAGAATTTTAATATACACATCAAACTTCGTTTTAATCATATAATAAAAAGATGTTCATACAGATAATAGCTCAGTGTAATCTTTTAATTGATACACCCACGTACATCGAGTGAAATCATCAATAAAAGTTACAAAATACAAACTACCCTGACCTACTGTTAGGGTAAGGACAGGACCCCAGACATTGGTCTGAGCGAGATCAAAAGGACGGGAAGAGCCACGACCTTGCTTCGGCGGGAAGGAGGAGAATTGATGCTTGCCAAGCTGACAGGGATCATAGTTGAGAGGAGGACTGTATGGAGGTAGATGGGGCAGAAGCTGACGAAGAAGCTGCGGAGAAGGATGACCAAGGCGAAGATGCCATTATAGAAGATCCGTAGAAGAAGAAGAAAAAATGGATAGAGGAGATACGTTGTCCTAGAAGTAGAGGCTGCCGCTCCCAGTACTAGTAGCAATCATTCTTTTGGAGCTCAGATCCTGAAAATAACAACACGTATGAGTGAATGATATGGAGCACTGTAGTTTCTTGCAAAGAGAAGTATCAAAAAACAAATTGCAAGGAAACTGGGGAATGTAGAGGGTGTCAGCCAGGTGAAGAGATAGAGTGACTTGAACCACTCTCATCCCATTGAATAGTGAGGGAGAGTCATCCGCAATGAAGATTGGGGGCAACCGATCATGTTTTTCTAGGAGCAAAAAATACTGAGGATTGTCGGTCATATGATTGGTAGCACCGGAGTCAATCAGCCATTTACCTTGAGTCACCATATGGGCACTATCAGAAGACAAGACCACCACGGCGGACTGTTTCGAAGAGGAGGTGGAAGCATCACCAGATGGGAGAAGTTGAAGATGCTTCATCCAGCAACAATCAAACGTATGGCTGGTGCGGCCACAGTGAGAGCAGAGAAAGCGGGAAGGTATACATCTGTCGGATTGATGGTTGCGGCCACTAGAGCCACCACGCTGTGTATGATGAGCATATGTGTCGAGGAGAGGTGGGGATGATAGTAGTTGACGCTAAAGCAGAGAGGTAACAGCAGCGATGCAGGAAGCAGTGGCATACAAGGTAGGAGAATCTGCCTCGCCAAGAATTTGTTGACGGATCATGCCATAGGACTCCAGAAGATGTAGAAGATATAACACAACCACAAGCTCCTGGATGTGCTTGTGTTGCTCGGCCAGATCCGCAGAGAATGGATGTTTCTGAAGAATTTCAGCTTCAAGAGCCTGAACTTGTTCGTAGGCGGCAGTAGGAGACATGGAGGGATGGGAAAAGAGGTTCGTATAGAGAGTATAGATACGAGACATCTGAGCCCCCTTGGAGTAAAGAGCGGCAAGTTGAAGACAATCAGCCTTTACCGTTTCATCACAGCAGATGACGGGGAGGCACTCATTAGAAAGGCTGTTAGCTAGCCACGTGCGAACAAGAGCGTCGCTAGTATCCCAGTAATCAAAGAGATCAGAATCTGGAGGCGGTGGGTCATTGGTGAGATGATGGTGTTTGTGTTGTGAACGAAGTAGAAAGGTGAAGTAAACACTCCTGTCCGAGAAGTTCGAACTGATACATTTGGAAATGGTTCCAAGATTTCCCAACGGAGTAGGGGGAGGAGGGTGGGCCACGAGAGTAGTAGTACTAGTAAAGATATCAGATAGAGCCATAGAGAAGAATAGAGCGGACAGAAAGGAGGATGCGCAAATAGGGAAAAACAAGCCGCACATACGGGCAAGAGGACGCACGAAAGCAGGTTGCTCGGATAGGTCGCGAAGATAGATCATGGGCAACAGTTTGCGCGGAGAGCAAGTGGCCGCATGAAAGCAGGTCGCTAGCATATGTCGCGAAGATAGGGCGCGAAAACAAATCACGAAAAAATACCATAGAGCAAAAGGGAGTCCGTAAAAAACATGTTGCGAGCAGAAAGCGAGAAGCCGGGTGGACAAGGACAAAGTCGCGCTAAAGCAAAAGAGAGGTTGCAAAGACAGGTCGCGGACAGAGAGGTCAAGACAAGGAAGAGACGGAAACATCACAGATAGGGTGCAAGAGAGGGGGGACAAACCGGGCAGATAGAAGCACTCACAGAATCAGGCAGAAAAGAATCTCCCTCTGATACCATGTGCGAATAGAAAAAGAGAAATAAAAAATTGGACAATAACAGAGTTTTTATTTCCAAAAATGGTATGTATTACAAAGGTATGACCTTCCTTTTATAGAATGGAGGAGAAGGGAGTGATACAAATAAGCAATGTGGGACTAAATATATTTATGGGACTAGCAGCTAGACAAGCCTAGAGCACATAGGTCGCACGGTTAGTCAACAAGGTTTAACAGCCCGACCATATAGATAAGAGAAGACAAGCCGCCAGAGCTGACCACCAAACTTCACGGTCTCCAAGATGCTGAAGAGATGTCGCCAGAATGCTCGGTCTCCAAGCTGTTGGAGAGAAGCCACCAGACCGCTAGGTCTCCAAGCACTGGAGAGAAGCTGCTAGACCGCCCGGACTATAAGCCGCTAGAGTGAAGCCTCCAAGTTGCCTGGTCTCCAAGCGGCCCAGGTGAAGCTGTCAGACTGCCCGGTCTCCATATTTCAACAAAGAGTTGTCTTGAGTGTGATGAAGTATTGATTAGGAACCTTGATAGAAAGAGTATTCTTAAGAAAAATATTGCCTAGCAGGTTCTTTGAAGAATCTCTTTTTGATGCTTGTAGTGAGTGGAAAATGAACTCTCTTTGAATATTTGATCATTGCTCAAGAACTTTCATAGAAAACTTGGGGTATTAATTGCGTGAAGGATTTCTGTCAGATATGTATATTTTTTTCATTATTTTAAGTCATCCTTTTATAGTGGACTTGGATGGAAGAGAGCTTTGAGTCTTATATAGAATTCTTAATTGGCTATCAAACTCCTTAGGCAATAATCCAATTTTGGAATCTTCAAATGACTAGCAATTTTTGTCTATGGAAGAATTTTGAAATATGGAATTATTCTCCAATAAAAGATAATATCATTTACCTCTAGAAATCCATAGAACTATACAACAAATCCCATATTTCAAATTTATTTAAATCCTCTGTGCAATCCAGGCCTAGAATTAAGGAGATAGTCGTTCTGCCACGTGTTAGGTTGATAAAATGTTTCTAAATGACCTTGAAGTGATTCCATAGATAAGGACGTATAGCCCTAATGATTTGCATGCCTTTATGTCAGAACACACTAAGGAATTATTTAGAAAGATCAAGAACTTAGCCGTCTTAAGGCTTCACAAAAATTTCAATCACACTGTAGACGATGTTGTCGGCATAGTTCTAAACGATGCAGCCGATGTAGTAGATAAACTTCTCATCGATACAGTCGATAAAATACTTGAGGTTGAACTCAATTCAGTCAAACTTTTCCTTATCTATGAACTCGATGCAGTCGAAATTTTCCTTAACCATGCAGCGGTGCAGTTGCACTTTTCCTTAGGCATGAAGTCGATGCAGTCAGACATTACCTTAGACAAATTCTTGTTTCTCCCTCAAATTTCTTTTTACCTTAGATGTTTTTCTATGATAATGACATGTCTAATATATTATTAGGATAGAGTCGAACATTAGTTTGGCACCTTGACAAATTTCAAGGGTAAAACCCTATTTGGGTGATCATGAGTCTAACAATACATTAGCCATACACTTTTGTTTAACCTGTCACACCAAAACTCAAACAACTCATCAAATTCAAGATGTTTATTTTCATCTAAAGGCAATCTTCAAATCATGAAACTTGTGGACAATATTCCCAATAAGGTCAAGGTTCCCCCGGAGCTATTCACCACTTCTATTTATGCTAAAATTTTGTATACGAGTGCTGGGGACTCCAATGTCCACGGGGATAACTGTCTTGGTCCCCTAACACATATTTAATGGTATTTTGCTAGTTGGGGTTCTTTCTTTGGTGCGATTTGCCCATAGCACATTCAGGAGTTCGTCAACCCATTGCCCCTACCACATAGAGGCACGCTTTTAACCCTTTTGAGGATGGTTTAATTCGTACCTCTATCTACCCATTTGCTTGGGGATTTTCTATAGAGGTCTGTTGGAGATCAAGTTTTATGTCTTCGTGCAGTTTAGTGCATGACTTTCAGATGAACTGCGTCTCATTATCTGTTATTGTGATGGCTAGTATGCAAAAATGGCAAATGATGCTCTTCCAGACATACTTATTTGTGTTTCCTTAGGCAATAATCCAAATTTTGAATCTTCAAATGACTAGCAATTTTTGTCTATGGAAGAATTTTGAAATATGGAACTATTCTCCAATAAAAGAGAATATCATTTACCTCTAGCAATCCCTAGAATTATACAGCAAATCCCATATTTCAAATTTATTTAAATCCTCTGCGCAATCCAGGCCTAGAATTAAGGAGATAGTCGTTGTGCCACGTGTTAGGTTGATTAAATATTTTCTAAATGACCTTGAGGTGATTCCATAGATAAGGACGTATAGCCCTAATGATTTGCATGCCTTTATGTCAGAACACACTAAGGACTTATTTAGAAACATCAAGAACTTAGCCGTCTTAAGGCTTCACAAAAATTTCTATCACATTGTAGTCGATGTTGTCGGAATAGTTCTAAACGATGCAGTCGACGTCATAGATAAACTTCTCATCGATACAGTCGATAAAATACTTGAGGTTGAACTCGATTCAGTCAAACTTTTCCTTAGCTATGAACTCGATGCAGTCAAAATTTTCCTTAACCATGAAGTCAGTGCAGTTGAACTTTTCCTTAGGCATGAAGTCGATGCAGTCAAACATTACCTTAGACAAATTCTTGTTTCTCCCTCAAATTTCTTTTTACCTTAGATGTTTTTCTATGATAATGACATGTCTAATATATTATTAGGATAGAGTCGAACATTAGTTTGGCACCTTGACAAATTTCAAGGGTAAAACCCTATTTGGGTGATCATGAGTCTAACAATACATTAGCCATACACTTTTGTTTAACCTGTCACACCAAAACTCAAAAACTCATCAAATTCAAGATGTTTATTTTCATCTAAAAGCAATCTTCCAATCATGAAACTTGTGGACAATATTCCCAATATGGTCAAGGTTCCCCCGGAGCTATTCACCATTTCTCTTTATGCTAAAATTTTGTATACGAGTGCTGGGGACTCCAATGTCCACGGGGATAACTGTCTCGGTCCCATAATACATATTGAATGTTATTTTGCTAGTTGGGGTTCTTTCTATGGTGCGATTTTGCCATAGCACATTCAGGAGTTCGTCAACCCATAGCCCACACCACATAGAGGCACGCTTTTAACCCCTTTGAGGATGGTTTAATTCGCACCTCTATCTACCCATTTGCTTGGGGATTTGCTATAGAGTTCTGTTGGAGATCAATTTTTATGTCTTCGTGCAGTTTAGTGCATGACTTTCAGATGAACTGCATTTCATTATCAGTTACTGTGATGGCTAGTATCCAAAAATGGCAAATGACGCTCTTCTAAACAAACTTTTTGTGTTTCCTTTAGTTATTTTAGCAAGAGGCTCTGCTTATACCCATTTAGTTAAGTACTCAATGGCCATGATCATGAACTTCCTCTATTCAGTTGGCATAGAAAGCGGGCACAAAATATCTATAAGACCCCCCCTCCCGGAGCACAAGACACGGCCGAGGGGAGTCTTATGAGCAAAACAGCCGCCATGTAGTAGCGCCAACAAACGGGTCGACCTGTACCACAAGACACCTATCCTGTCGGCTATAATCAATAGCTTCATTGCCAACCCAACATAAGAATTAAAGCAGAAGTCAAAATAAGCATAAGTATATATTCCAAAATGAATACATCAAATAAAAAGAAGCCACAAAGGATTCTATAATATCAAATTACATCATGCAGAAAAGCTACAAAATGAGTCTCTCAAAAACTCACATCAGTCACTAACGGCAGGATGGTATCATCACTTTAAGACCTGTCATCCTTGTAACTTCCCTCAAACAACTAGACCCCTAGGACTGGTTTTGTCATGACTAGGTCATGACAAAACCCTAGGGAGCCAAAGAAGACCAAGTGGACTTGGGAATTAACGTGATTGGGTTGAATGGACTGCAAATAGTAAATCCCTAAACCCTAGTTGAAGATGACCATAAGGCTTCACCATGACTCTAGGATCCCACCATGATCTCATCAATCAATTGGGAGGTCCATTAGAGCCCTAAGGGTCCATTGGAGTGGACCCATGGTGGCCAAGTTGACCTAGAACCACCCTAGGCCTAAATTCGGCAAGGTGCCCTAACTAAGGGCAGTGTGCCCTAGTAAGCCCAACCAACCCTACCAGGGTCTTCCTAGATCTAAAGTGGGGTCAATGGGTCACTAAGGACCCATCGAGGGCAGTTAAAGTGGCTAAGTTGACCTAAGTCAACTCTAACCCTAAATGGGTCAAACTGAACTACATAGGGTCAACTGACCTTTCCTTAGCCAAGGGGATCCCACTCATGTCCTACTAACCCTAGAGTGAGTCAATGGATCACCTAGGACCCATTTTAGTCAACCAAAAAGGCTAAGTTGACCCAAGTCAACCTTAGCCCTAAAAAGGTCAAAGTGCCCAAACTAAGGGTCAAGTGACCCCCAAGATGCCCAACCAACCCTACACAAGTACTTTTAGACTTTACGGGAGGCCCATGGGTCACTAATGAGCCATTGGGGTCAACCCTAGTGGCTAATTTCACCAAAGTCAACTAGTGGGTCAAAGTGGTCAAACTAGCCTAAATGGCTAACTCAAGCCCAATCGAAGTGGGCTAGCCTAGACAAGTGTGGCCCATCGGTCTAAGAGGTAGAGAGACACATTTTTGGGCCACCAAATTCAGAGTTTGGTGACTAGGAGTGAGAGGGAGGGAGTTACCCAAATTTGGACGAGAGAGAAAGTAAGGGCTTAATGGCCATAATGGCCATCATGGCCATGGAGGCTCCATAACCCCTCCTTTTGATGGGGCTTTAACTCCTTGGAGGCAGGGGAAGAGTTTCAAGGAGGTGGCCGACCAGTGGGGTGGCTCAGTCCCCTCAATTTGGGTGAAACCGACAACTAGGTTTAATTGCCTTTAATGGTGTTTTGATGAATTAGGGAGTTACAAGCCTCCTCTCCCCAATTCATTCTTTAAGAACCTTCACCGGGATCAGAGCAGGCGTTTCCCCGATTACATCTCGATTCCCTTACTGTTGGTGTAGAAGTTGCAGAGGAGCCAAAACTTGGTGGCCGAAAATGGCAAGGAGGCACAACACCCGCTCTCAGGCCGCAATTCAGGTCCTCCCATACTCCTTCATCCACGGGTAGATCTTAGGACTCATTAGGAATAAGAATCGAGCTCAATTGAACCCGATCGGGAGAAATTTTCTCCAGGTTTTTTGGCAAAATTTAACCTGTCTGGTTCGGCAGAATAGGCCCCTCCGGCGGCCGTGCCGCCGCCAGTCGAGAGCCACCACCTCGACGAAGGTGGTGGTGGCGGTGGCCGGCCAGGGAGGTGGTCGGATGGCCGGCGGCAGCGCGTGGAAGTTACTCCTGGAATTGCGGTCAGGACCGTTGGTTGGAGGTTGAAGACGACTGGCAGTCGCCCGATCTACGCCAAGATTCGTGCAGGCGATGAATTAAACTATAGGTTATATATTTTCTTTTTATTTCATTTCTATCACACCTTTAGTATTTAATGTTTTTAATTATTAAGAATACCTAAAGCTAAGTTAGAGAAAATGGTCAACATATAATCTGTAGCCCTAGGGGTCTACTTTAATTTAAAATAGGTTTGAACCAATTTGGGTGCTTGGTTTGACCAGGGCACTCATTTTGGTGGGGTTTACAACTAGAGCTAGGCAGAGATTAAAAATAGGGCCCACACTTCATCTCTTGTCCAAATGACTTGGCATTTGGACAGGGAGTCACCCAAGCTTATACCAAGGTCCTGCCAAAAAATGAGGATTTTTGGGGATAATTTTTCTATAGTTTTTGAAATTATTTAATTTCTTTAGGGTAAATTAATTATGGGATCAAATTACCTCCAAACTCACCCAAATTTTTTTGACTGGTCCTTGGGGTGATCATAACACTCTGAATAAAATTTCATCTCATTTTAAGATGATTTGGATAGAATTCTTGCAAACCATAGCCTTGCCATAATAAGGGTATTTAGGTCAAAAGTGCACTTTGAGTTTTGAGTGGCCAAACCACCTCAACAGAGGTTGATATTTGGGCCACTGACTTGGCATGACTTTTAACACCCTCCCATGGAAGATGGGGTGGGTTGGGGTAGGTTTGCTCTAGGAGCTAAGACCAAAACCTAAGGATGGTCTTTGGTGCCTTGTGAAGGGCATGTGGTCAGATGCACTTGTATGGACTTGAAATTTGGTAGGGAGGCTACTAGGGTAGCTAAAGCCCTCTGGTAAAAATCTTAGAAGATGTGGAGATAGGTAGTTCCCTCAAAACCCTAACCCTTGTTTAGGACACAAACTTTGTAGTGATAGAATAGGGTATTAAAACTCATTGAACAGTGAAGAAACTTGGGTAGGTTAGTCATAGCTGTAGTATGAACCTATGGAAATTTAATTGGGAATTTTGGAGCAATAATCTTAGTACTCCCTTTGTAATGCATGAGTTAGCCCTACTTAATTATTTGGATATTATGATCTCACTGTCCATTGGAAAGTCATGAAAAATTCGACAAAGGGAGTTTTATACCATTATGCTTATGTAAGAATTTTATTAGGTTTTTAAATACATAATTACAGTACCTACTTCACAAGCTCATAAATTTGGGAACTTGTTAAATAATTCTTTCAGAGCTCATTATTTTTGAAAAATTATGAAACTTGGCCTAGAGTGTTTATTGTTCATTATGTACATGTTTTCATTTTTCTCAGAATTTTTGGAAGTATTCTTGCTGTACTTGTCTCTTAAAAATGATTTATGTAGGTTATATTTAAAATTAGGGTTAGAGGCCTAAACTTTACTGTAAAATTGGGAGATTTTGGATTCAATGTTAAATTGTCATCTTGTATTTATCATAAATTTTATGGAGCATTTGCATGTATGAAATAGGTACTTCATGTTCAAACTTGGGTTTTTGGATTACTAGAAAAATTAATCAAATTATCAGCTAAATTAGGAAAATTATGAATTTCTGGATTTAGGCTAAACATGTCATGATAGACCTCCAATAATTATTATAGGGATAAAGGATGACTATTTTGAGTACCTCCCATTTTATATATCATATAGCTTAGGATGGTCTGCGTTTAGTAAAACTGCAGAAATTATGATATGGTGCAAGATGCACCCAGAGAGTTGGGATGTTGGTTTGTTGGTCTGGTAAGTGAAATGAGTTCATCATCGGGAGTTGTGATGAGGAGTGGGTGGTTGACTAGTGTTCAGAGGTGCTCGGGGTTGACAAAACATCGTCTTCCCCGTAGAGGAGAAAGTGTCAAATACACTAGGGTAAGATCCAGTATAACATTTAAGGGATTGGGATTTGGGTAGCAACCAATAATAATAAGTGCCTTGCGAAAGGGAGATTTGGGATTCAGCCCATCGTAGTTCCTAGTGCCCATTGAGAGCCCTTCACGAGGTATGTCGGGGGCAGTCCTGGGCTAACCCAAACTGTAGGTAAAACTAAATTGCATGAGTAAATAGTATAACTAGGGTTCCACTTTCACTCACCACGATCTCTCGGGTTGTTAGGTTGGGTCACTCGGGCAGTAGGCTCATTGGACTTGGTGATGGGCAGGTTGGCCCGACGAGCTTTGGCTCGGTTGTTGTTTGTGATGGGCAGGTTGGCCCGACGAGATTTGGCTCGGTTGTTGTTTGTGACGGACGGGCTGGTCCGTGGATCTTTGGCTCTATATATGATACATAAGTTACATGTGCATAAAGAATAAGGTGGTGGGTCTTCGGTATTGGATGGTCAACGCACCGATGCCAATACGTTGACTCGGCAAGTATGGTTTAGCACTTGGCAAAACAAAGTCCGGTGCGCCACCAGGCAAGAGTACACAGGAGCTCCGCTTAGTGCACCAGCATTGAGGAGTATGATAGGTATGACCGGTAGTGCAATTACCGGTTTAGATGTGGGAGAGGCCCAACCCACCGATTTCGTTTGCCACTACGGAGGTATCCTGGGAGGTTCGTCTCCAGAAATGGGGAACTAAAGGTCTATGTATACAGAGTTGAGTGGGTGAGTTGCACTTGTATTTTTCATCATGGCATAATTGCATTTCATGGCATAACCATTGCATATAATCCCAACACCTATTGTATAAGTGATATGAGACGCTTTATACAATAGGTCTTGCAAAACAACCCCTTGGTTTATAAGTTCGCGCGAGCGTGCTTATAAGTTAAGGTTTTTATTCAGTAAATACATATGTGTACTTGCTAGAAAACTGACACCATATCGTATAAATTGCTATGAGACTTTTTATACGATAGGAGCCCAACAAAAGATCCCTTAGCTTATGTGTTTTCATATAAGTTAAGGTTACTTTTTCTTGTTCAGTCTTTCTTATCATCATTCTGTCTTATACACTATAGAACTGCTAGATTAGTTCCTCCACCACCTGCTTATATTTGTTATTCTCCACTTTCATGTCCTCTCCTTTGCTCCTCCACGCTCTGTGCCTAGGAGCTATGGGGGATGGGGCGGGGGATGATAGGACTTAGTCTTTTAGACTAACGGTTTTCGAACCACATCATTTTAGGGGACCGTGGAGCCCAGCATAGAGGAGCAGCCCCAGAGGTCGGCACACTTAGAGATAGGACAGTCTAGTACCGGAGTTCAGACAGTAGGGACTGTCAGTTCTGGTCTCTAGTAGTTATTTTAGTTTTGCTTCCGCGATGAGAGATATGTAGTGAGGACATTGATGTACTGGGCTTGAGCACAAGTTTTAGTATTTTTATTATATATGTGTACACTCCCTTCGTTGAGAATATTTACTATATATGTGATTTCTGTGGACTTGCCTTTTATTATTTTGCTATAGTTGTGATCGATTTGACCGACAGGATCGGCATTTTGTAGTGATGACCTTCACGGGCGTGAAGGTGTCACCGCAAAGCGGCGGTTCTGGGACTAAGACCCCGGAGTTTTTTTTTACAAAGGGGGTCTTACAAGTGGTATCAGAGCAGACCTCGATCGAAAAGTAGCAGTCCACAACCCCTGGGTCACCCCCGCATGAGTTTAGTTTGGGGACAAACTAAGCAGCGGAAGCAGTGGTGTGCCCATACGGGGGATAACATATAAATTGTCCACTTTTAATTAGGTTTGAGACGATTACTTACAAATGTCTTTTTGTTACGCAGCCCCCAACATAGCCTACACCACAGGGCGGAGTCCAACAGACTCCGAATGTTGCACCACCTCCCCCCGTCGCCACTCTGTTCCTACATTCAGAGATAGGGCAGACTCTGACAGCTATTCTAGAGGTTTTTAGGGCTCAACAGGTTCCGGCTCTGCAGCCAAACCTGGGGGCCAATTGGCTGAGTATTTTCCGAGGACTTTCTCCCCCATACTACTTGGGGACAGAGACGGCCGTTCAGACGGAGGAGTGGCTGGACATCATGTATGAGATGCTGACTGGGATACGGTGCCCATGGGAGGAGAGGGTGACTTTGGTTGTCTCTTGCTTGGAGTCCCATGACAAGAGATGGTAGAAGACATCGCTGGACACGAAGTTTGTTGACAGAGAGGTTGCGGAGATTGTTTGGGGGGAGTTCAGGGCCACACTGTTGGAGCATTTTGTTCGGCAATTGTCCAGAGTTGAGATGGAAGACATATTTTTATAGTTGAGACATGGCAACAAGATAGTGGTGGAGTACCATCGGGAGATCAATCATCTAGCTCGGTTTGCGGATTCTTATCAGTTGGATGAGGCAGGATACACTAAGAGGCTCTATAATGGCATGCGAGAGGATCTGAGGGAGGCTCTGCTGTTCATGTCCGACGGGCCTATCCCTCAGATATTGGAGATGGCGAAGAGGATCGAGGCAGATTGGCACACTACCAGAGGCCAGAAACGACCAACCGAGGATCAGGCCTAGGGAGCCAGAAATGATCAGCGATGGGGCTGCATCTCTAATGGGAGAGATTGGAGAAGAGCAGAAGACCAGCCTTGATAGGAGGTGAGAAAGGAGCAGAGGAAACCAGTAGTGGTGGCCCCTCAGCCTCTCTAGATGCGGGAGATGAAGAGACCCGGAGGTATGTCATATCCCCCGCTAGAGTGCTTTAACTATCATCAGGTGGAGCATATCCTGAGGAACTACCCCGTAAGAGGGGCACCACCACCAGCACCACCAGCTGCCCTGCCAACTTAGTATTTTGGAGGCCGATGACGTGGATACCAGGGCAGAGACCGCAGGCAGGAGAGGGAGCAAGTGTATGCACTGGACCTGACTCAACAACGGAATCCGGAACAAGTGATCACAGGTACGCCAGTTAATTTTAAGTTTTCTCTTTCCTAGGTAATTAGAGTTATGGGTATAGAATTGATAAACTAGGAAAGAAAACCATAATTAGATTTCTAAGACTTTAACTACCTCAGGCATAGTCTTCATCAGCGGCAAGCCCACCTATACATTGTTCGATACGGGTGCTTCGCACTCGTTTGTGTCAGAAGCCTCGTGGAAGGGCTGGAAGGTGTGGAGCGATTCACAGGCTTGATGATGAGGATACGGCTACTAGACGGATCAGAGCTATTCACCTCCGCCCGCTGCAACTTGGATGCAGAGATCGGCGGAAAGGCATTTGAAGTACCAGCAACGATCCTGAAGATGCCAGTCTTTGATTTGATCTTGGGCATGACATGGTTGCATTAAAACCATGCCCAGATTGACTGTCTATCAAAGAGGATCACCGTGAGGCATGGGGATTCCTACATCATCATCAAAGGTATTAGACCTATTCCCCCTCTCTTTTTGACATTCGTGCAGGCCGTCAAGTCCCACTTGCAGGGGGAGGAAGTCTATGAAGTGCTGTTTGAAATGGCTGAGTCCAAGAATTCCATCTCGGATATCCCGGTGGTGCAAAATTTTGCTGGCGTATTCCCGAGGAAGCTGCCAGGGCTACCCCCGTACCGGGAGCAGGATTTCTAGATACAGTTGGTGCCAGGGGCTAAGCCATCATCTAGATCCCCTTACCGAATGGCCCCGAAGGAGTTGACAAAGTTTCAAAGCCAGCTGCAGGAACTAGTGGAAGCCGAATTTGTCCGGCCAAGATCTTCACCATGGGGATCCCCGGTGTTGTTCGTCAAGAAGAAGGATGGGACACTTAGATTGTGCATCAGCTACCGAGCACTGAACCAACTGAAAGTCCGGAATGTTTGTCCATTGCCAAGGATAGATGAACTGTTTGATCAGCTGGAGGGGGTGCATTTCTTTTCAAAATTTCATTTGAGGTTAGGCTACTACCAACTGCGGATCTAGGAGGAGGACATTCCGAAGACTGCCTTCAGTAGAAGATATGGGTTGTTCGAGTTTATCGTGATGCCCTTCAGGCTCACGAATGCACCGTCGGCATTCATGAGCCTCATGAATCGGGTGTTCGAGGCATACCTGGATGTGTTTGTCATTGTGTTTATTGATGACATCCTCATCTATTCAAGGACAGAGGAGGAGAACACACGACATCTGACGCTGACCCTAGAGAGACCGCGGGAGCACCAACTTTATGTGAAATTTAGCAAATGCTAGTTCTGGTTGAAGGAGGTTGCTTTCCTAGGCCATTTCTTCAGTGGTACTGGGTTGGCAGTGGACCCTGCCAAGATTCAGTCAGTTCGGGATTAGCCGCAGCTGAAGTTGGCCACAGACGTGCGGAGTTTTCTAGGACTTGTCGGTTACTACCGGAAGTTCGTGGAGGGATTTTCTCGTATTTCCCTTCCACTCACATCCGTGACGAGGAAGGATGTGCCCTTTGTCTGGACGCCACAGTGCGAGGTAGCATTTCAGGAGATGAATGATCGACTCACCTCTGGGCCTATACTTGCCCTTCCTTCGGGGAAAGAAGGATTCCAGGTCTACACCGATGCTTCCTACTAGGGCATGATTGCAGTGCTGATGCAGAATGTTCATGTGATAGCGTACGCCTCACGGCAGCTGAAGAAGCATGAGCAGAACTACCCTGTTCATGACTTATAGATGGGAGCGGTCTTATTTTCTCTGAGAGTCTGGCGGTGCTATCTGTACGGTGTCCACTGCGACATATACTATGACCATAGGAATTTGAGGTACGTGTACGCGTAGAAGGAGTTGAATATCAGGCAGAGATGATGGGTGGAGTTTCTAGCAGAGTACCAGTACGAGGTGCACTACCACCCAGGGAAGGCGAATGTGGTGGCAGATGCGCTGAGCCGGAAGGCCACAAACTCTGGAGCAGGACTACAGTTGATGGCCTTGGAGTTGGTCAAGATGTTAGACAAGATGCAGATAACCCTAGTGTCCGAGGATCACCCAGAGCTGTACCGGGAGTACCTATCGTCATTGGTTGCCACAGATGACATTCGAGACCGAGTCAGAGATGGGCAGAGGCAGGATGCCAAGCTAGAGCCGATATTTCGGGCCTTAGAAGCATACATTACTGGAGATTACACACTGAGGGATGGCCTAGCGTACTTCAGAGGACGGGTTTACATACCAGAGGGATGCCAGGTCCGGGAAGACATCATGATGGAGGCTCACTGCAATCAATATTAGGTACACCCAGGATTTTCGAAGATGACTACGGATCTGAGGAAGACCTTGTACTGGCCAGGCATGAAGAAGGATATCACCTACTTCGTGACCCACTACGAGGCATGCCAGCTGGTGAAAGCAGAGTGCAGAAACCCCGCAGGATTATTGCAGCCACTCCCAGTGCCAGAGTGGAAGATCGATAATATCGCGATGGACTTCATACATGGGCTTCCCCGATCGCGGGCGAGGAACGATTTGATCTGTGTGATCATAGACCGGCTAACAAAGGTAGCTAGATTTATCCCAATCAGAAAGGATGACTCAGTTAGTGTGCTGGTTGGCAAATTTGTGGAGCAGTTCGTCCATTATCATGGAGTACCCAGGATGATTGTATCAGATCGGGATGGACGATTTACGTCCAGGGAGTGGAGATCAGTGCAAGCTTACTTGGGCACTCGGCTGACATTCAGTACAGCTTTTCCTCCCCACACTGATGGGCAGACGAAATGCACGAATCGGACTTTGGAAGATCTGCTGTAACTTTGCATATTGGATCGCGGTGAGCCTTGGGAGAAGCTGTTGCCACTGATTGAGTTCTCGTATAATAATATCTACCAGTCCAGAATATGGATGGCTCCTTATGAGGACCTATACGGACGGAGGTGTAGGACTCTGCTGTCGTGGATACATGACGAGGATCCGAAGGTTTTGGGTTCAGAGTTTTTTGAGGACATCGAGTCTCAGGTGAGGCTGATACGGGATAGGATGTTAGAGGAACAGAGCCAACAAGCTAAGTATTACGACGCTCGGCATCGTCAGGTGGAGTTTTAGGTGGGTGACAGAGTATTCTTGAAGATCCGACCGATGCATGGGGTTTCACGGGTACGCGGTCGGATGAAGAAGCTCAGCCAAGATATATAGGGCCTTATAGGATCCTGGAGCGGATCAGTCCCTTGGCATACAGGCTGGTGCTGCCACCGGAGCTGGCGAGTTTGCACGATGTGTTCCATGTATCTTCTCTTAGGAGGGCTCTACTGCGCCCAGAGCAGTAGATTACAGTCATGGATGGGCCGGTAACATTTGATTGGTCAGTCCACCAGGAACCAGTCTGGATTGACGACAAGGGAATACAAGTCTTGCGCCGCAAGAAGGTTCCATTGGTCAAGGTCCTGTAGAGGAATCATGGGCGAGCGGAGCATACATGGGAGCCTCGGGACATGATGCAACAAAGGTACGCGGAGCTTTTCAGTCAGGTATGACTCACAACCTCTCGGGATTTTACAATTTACCTTTCATACTTGAAACCCCGTAGGCCTAACTAGATTTCGAGGACGAAATTTTTTGTTTATATATTGGGATTTGTAACATCCCTCAAACAACTAGACCCCTAGGAGTGTTTTTTGTCATGACTAGGTCATGACAAAACCCTAGGGAGCCTAAGAAGACCAAGTGGACTTGGGAATAAAGGTGATTGGTTCGAATGGACTGCAAATAGTAGGTCCCTAAACCCTAGTTTAAGATGACCATGAGGCTTCACCATGACTCTAGGATCCCACCATTATCTCACCAATTCATTGGGAGGTCCATTAGAGCCCTAAGTGTCCATTGGAGTTGACCCAGGGTGGCCAAGTTGACCTAGAACCACCCTAGGCCTAAATTTGGCAAGGGGCCCTAACTAAGGGCAGTGTGCCCTAGTAAGCCCAACCAACCATACCAGGGTCTTCCTAGACCTAAAGTGGGGTCAATGGATCACTAAGGACCCATGGAGGGCAGTTAAAGTGGCTAAGTTGACCTAATTCAACTCTAATCCTAAATGGGTAAAACTGACCTACATAGGGTCAACTGACCTTCCCTTAGCCAAGTTGATCCCACTCATGTCCTCCTAACCCTAGAGTGAGGTCAATGAGTCACTTAGGACCCATTAGAGTCAACCAAAGAGGCTAAGTTGACCCAAGTCAACCTTAGCCCTAAAAAGGTCAAAGTGCCCTAACTAAGGGTCAAGTGACCACCAAGATGCCCAACCAACCCTACACAAGTACTTCTAGACTTTAGGGGAGGCCCATGGGTCACCAAGGAACCATTGGGGTCAACCCTAGTGGCTAATTTGACCAAAGTCAACTAGTGGGTCAAACTAGCCTAAATGGCTAACTCAAGCCCAATCCAAGTGGGCTAGGCCCAGACAAGTGTGGCCCATTGGTCTAAGAGGTGGAGAGACACATTCTGGGACCACAAAATTCAGAGTTTGGTGACTAGGAGAGAGAGAGATGGAGTTACCCAAATTTGGAGGAGAGAGAAAGTAAGGGCTTAATGGCCATCATGGCCATGGAGGCTCCATAACCCCTCCTTTTGATGGGGCTTTAGCTCCTTGGAGGTAGGGTAAGAGTTTCCAGGAGGTGGTCGGCCAGTGGGGTGGCTCAGTCCCATCAATTTAGGTGAAACCGAAAACTAGGTTTAATGGCCTATAATGGTGTTTTGATGAATTGGGGAGTTACACGCCTCCTCTCCCCAATTCCTTCTTTAAGAACCTTCACCAGGATTAGAGCAGGAATTTCGCCCGATTACATATCGATTCCCTTGCTGTTGGTGTAGAAGTTGCAGAGGAGCCAAAGCTTGGTGGCCGAAAATTGCAAGGAGGCACAACACCCACTCTCAGGCAACAATTCATGATCTCCCCTTCTGCTTCATCCACGGGTAGATCTTAGGACTCATTAGGAATAAGAATCGGGCTCAATTGAGCACGATCGGGAGACGTTTTCTCCAGGTTTTTCTACAAAATTTAACCTGTCGGGTTCGCCGAAATAGTCCCCTCCGGCGGTCGTGCCACCGCCACTCGATAGCCACAACCTCGACGGAGGTGGTGGTGGCGGTGGCCGGCCAGGGAGGTGGCCGGATGGATGGGGGTAACACATGGATGTTGCTCTAGGAAGAAGCTGTAAGACCCCCCCCCCCCCCCTACCGGATCCCAAATCACGGCACGAAGGGGGATCTTATGCCCGAAACAGTCGCTTTGCGGTAGCATTAGCAGACGGGCTAACCTGTACCAAAAGACGCCTATTCCACCGGCTACAACCAATATCAATATAAACATGCCAACCCAACCATAATATAAGCAAGAAGAAGTCAAATCCACACTAAGTATATGTCCAAATGCATCAAATAAGAGAAGCTAAAACATGCTTCTACGATATCAGAGTATAGCTATAAAATTGCCCAAACGGGCTACAACAGAATCTCACAACACTCACGTATGTAACTGACGGTAGCGACGACACCGTCACTTCAGGCCCTGTTGTCCTAGCCTAGCTATGTTGCTGCAAAGTGTGCGACTCCTCTACCTGCGGGGTGACCTCCTAAAAAGGAAGACATAGCAATCGTTAGTCGAAAAGACTAAGTGGCTTCACATCCGCTCCCCCGGCGACTCCTCGGCACCGGGCGGAGAAAGGAAAATTGGTACAAGTATAATACAAGTAGTAAAGCAGGTACAAGCAGGTGGTAATAGTACATGAATAACAACATTATAAACTAGCAGTTCTACTTGAATAACAATATTATAGACTAGCAGTTCTACTTGAGCAATTAGTAAATCAACAAGTACAAGTAACTACAGCAGGAAAGTAACTTAACTTATAAGGATGCCCATACAAGATTATAAGGATCAGGTTACATAAAAGTAACTCATCGTATAATAGTGCCCATACAAACTTATACGATGAGGGTCTTGTTTGTGCAATGCTATGTAATGGTATGTATGCTATGCAATATCTCACCCATGATCACACACATGCAATTGCTATGTCGACACAGACTATAGTTCCCCCTATTCGAGCAGGTAGCTATCCTCTCAGGCATCAACCGTCGTGGCCAGGCGGTGACAGTAGAGCGGGCATTTCTACTACTAGGCGGGTATCCACACTACTTCACCTAGGCCTCCGTACTCCTCAACGCTAAGAACACAACAGTGGAGCCCATGAATACAATGGCCCAGCGGGGTCTCGGGTAGATGTGGACCGAGAACACAGCCCGAACTGGCCTAGTGTGACCCGGAAGGGGTCTCGGAAGTAAGCATGAGGACACAGCCCAACCGTTCACTTGACATGGAAGGGGCCTCGGGACGTGAACACGGAGGACACAGCCCAACAACCCAAAGTCTAACTGTCTACTCCCGTTAGTGTGACGATCGGCGAGCCCGTAGACCTGCCACACTATCCTTAACCCAGGATTATGACACTGCGTGTCGACTCACACCGCATGCAAATTCCGCATCACCATGGCATGGAAGGGGCCTCGGAAGTAAGCACAAGGACACATCCCAACTTTCCAATCGGCGCGGAAGGAGCCTCGGGATGTGAACACCGAGGACCAAATCCATCCATCTGTCTATACCTCACTTCAACATTAACCCAACTAGTGACGGCCAATACCGCACTTGCATCCTTCCACAATATAACCCGTAGGGAGACTGGGCTCTAAGTATTGGAGTACTAAACTTCATTCTAACCATCATACATACTCATGGCCATGGTTTATCCTTCTATTTGTCATTCCAAATGAGTTTCAACATATTACAAACATGATGCGCATTAATAATAATCTACCAATTTGTATCTAGTCATTTCATTCATCATATTATAAACATGATGCGCATTTATAATAATCTACCAATTTGTGCAAATCATTTAATTCGTCATATTATAAACATGATGCACATTTATAATAATCTAACAATTTTAGCAAATCATATAGTGCAATAAAGCTTCCTTCACAATTCAGTTTTATGAAATCTAATTGACAAGATTTATCATTCATAGCACTACGGTGGTCAACATAAATAGTTCATCAAAATCTCGGGTTAATTTGCAACATCGATTCCACCGAATTCAAATTCATATTATATAAACCCCAGAATTGAAGTGCAGAATAAATCTGGACAGCAAATTTTACTGGAGATTTCTGAATCTACAGGAATCCGGTGAATACGTGTAACCACTCGATGGAAAGGTCTTTCCATTGGTTACAACTTTCGTATTCAGCCCAAAACCCAGATTTGACTGTATCCTATTTGAAATCGGCTTCAAAGTCCGCTGCGCACAGAACAACATTTCTGCATGCAGTATTTATCGGATGTCATTTTCGTTCAGGTTTTCCCATGGCTGCAGAATTTTCCTGAAGTTGTGCAACCATTCGTTGGAAAGGTATTTTGAAGGGCTTCCACTTTCGTGTTTAGTCGAAAGCCCAAATCTGGCCACAACCTACATGAAAATGGCCAAGAAGATCGCTACGTGCAGAATACAGATTCTGCACTTATCTTAAAGAGGAATGAACGACATCGGTTCATCTTCCTCTTCAAGTAGATCTTCCAAAATCACTCCAGAAATACCTCCTCCCTTATTCACCATCCTGAGGGCCATTATTCTTCACAAAACCATCCACCCATCATCACATAGAAGAAAGGGGAGGTTGAAGAGATCTAAAACCTAGAACACATGTCCTAGTATGGCCATCCCTAGAAAACTCCTCTCCATCAAAACTCTCTTGAGTCGATATCTCTCCTAAGGAAATAACTAAAGATCTAGCACCAAGGGAGAGGGTAGGAAGCTCACCTCATTTCCGGCATTTCCACCATCTCCGGCCATGGATCTCGTGACTCTTCTCGGCGGCATCTTCTTTTCCACAGCGGCGGCTGATCTTCTCCTCTAGAACTAGATCCAGTGACTTCCTTCTCTCAACAGGAGTTTCTCTCAGAAAAACGGCTGGAATGAGGAGTGAAAACGTCTAGGGTTATCACTTCCCCTTTTATATAAAAGTGACACGGGTAGGGATGTAACGCCCCCAGTTCTTCTATGTTTTGTTTGATCTTTGATTGGCGTTACGATGACACATTTCCGGCCTTTCGCCATTGTAGAGCGTGGTCTTAGCTCTTTCGGTTCCTAGTGTAGCCTGGTTGTAGCATGTTAGCAAGATTCCCCAGCTAGCCGAAGTCTATTTTGGTGACTCGGTTGGGCCTCTTAGGGAATGCTTGTGTTTTGGCATCAGGAGGTGTTAGCCCGAGTGTCAGATCGTCGGATGTTGTTTTTGACCTCACCGTTGTTTTCGTGGCTTGGGTATTTAGATACGGTGGGGGTTTTGGTCGAAGTCCGAGATCATTTGCTTTCGCATCGTTTCGACGTTTGTTATGTTAGCTGTAATGTTTGCTGTGATGTGCATGGCCTGGTATGGCCGAGCTTGTTAGGCTGGTGCCTTGTTTCTTTTTTTAGCTAAGGAGTTTAGCTGTTTTTTTGTGTATGTTTGGGTAACACGGCCTGGGTCACGGGCGTGACCCAGGGCGTGTCGAGCTTGGGTAGAGCTCTCGGTTGTATGGTCGACGAAATTCGGTCGATGGGTGTTTTTGGAAGAAACACTGCCTGTGACACGGGCGTGTCACAGGGCGTGTCCCCTTCAGTTCGTCGAGCGGCATTTGGGTGAGTTCACGCCCCCCCCCCTCCTAACATGGCCATGCCGGATCTGACACCGGCACGTCATAGGGCGTGACCCCTGTTTCGTCGAGCTGAGCTCGACGATCGTTGAGTGGGTAGGTGAATGAGTACACGCCCCGTGCCACGGGCGTGTCAGACCGGACACGGGCGTGTCACAAGCGTGTCTGGGGCGTGTTCCGTATTTTTTCTCCTGAGTGCTCCATTTTATGCCGTGAGTTGTTTTTCCTCCATGAATCAACCCAAAAGACTCCCAACATCAGCCACCATTTGGTGGGGGAATCACATACATATGCCAAAAAGGAAGCCTTCACATGGATAGGAAGAAAGGTCATTACCCTTGAAGACCATTTCGGTGCCATGAACGCCTAGCTGTCTCGAAAGAACCGCAAAAGCTTTTCCTCCGCAACGCCGGCCTCGGATCTCTCGTCGGAATACCGCAGCAGCACCGGTGACCAGCCCCTTTCCTCCTCCTCCTTCTTCCTCTCCATTTCTCTCACTAGGAATGTAGAAAGAGAAGACCAAATGCAAAATGAGATTTCCCTTCTCATCCACGGCCTTAAGGAAGCAGGGAGGCATCTCAGCCATTGGATCCCAGTTGAAGGAACGAACGGCCACGATTTTGCCATAAAAGCACAATTTCTGCCTGACCCGGCTTGTGACACGCCCGTGTCCCAGGCCGTGTGCCTCAAGAGGTGCTCAACCGACTTATCCAATCCAATGACACGCCCATGTGACATGCCTGTGTCACGGGCCGTGTCACCCGACACGCCTTCAGACACGCCCGTGTCTGTGGCCGTGTTCATCAGGCTGAAAAATCTCAAAATCACCCGAGACTCTCACGGCCTGTGACACGCCCGTGTCTCAGGCCGTGTGCCCATACATGGCACTAGACACGCCCCAGCTCCAATTCATCGGTCTGAGTTTGTCGACCGCGCTGACACGCCCCGTGACATGCCCGTGTCACAGGCCGTGTCCTAAGCACTCGACGATCGTCGACCAAATTTTGTCGACCACTCGTCGACTGTTCCTCCCGAACACTTCGTCGAATGCAGGACACGCCCTGGGACACGCCCGTATCCCAGGCCATGTCACCCTAACAACCCCATCCGTTCATATAATATATACTAGAAGGTCCGGCCGGGGCCCCACAACATATACCACAAAACAGACGATGAAGCTATGGAGTGATACCCGAGTAGCGCAGCGCACCTAACACAATGCAGTCTAGCGGAAGCCTATAACACTATAATTGAACTTCTCACGTGAATGTCCAACATATAAAAACTCCACATTTTATACATTATAGGAATGTCTTACAACACACAAAAAGAGTTGGCCTTACGGCCTTACAGAGGTTTCAAACAGTGGCCCAAACATTGGCACGCAGGTCGGCCACTTCAAAAGAAAACATAACATTTACATCCACATTAGCCTTCGAGGGATAGTAAAGGCAGTAGCAAAAGCAGTATGGACTTCAGCCCTTATGCGTTCCGCTCGGTTCTCCAGCACCTGCATAGGGACATTCCACCCAAGGGTGGCAAACAGAGGCAACGGTCAGCATTCAGCTGACCAAATTATAACGACCCTACCCCTTTCTCGGGGCAACGGTAATCTTCCCTGCAGGCATAGCATATCACAAGCATGTATATATATAACTCATATAATGTGCTGTTATGCACACATGCCATCACAACCATCAGCCACCCGGCCCGAAAGTCCGTGCACTCAGGGCACATTCAAGGTGTATTGGCAAACCAGTTGCCCACCACCGTATCAGGGTCGCAGCCCAATGGTAAATCACTTTATCATTTACTCCATGGAGTGCAGCTGGAGTTCTAGTCGTAATGCACCGGGCTGGGCCCATAGCCCCCCATTGTGTCATGGCACGCAGGCCTACGACTCTCGCTATGCGCTCCAACAGACCACACCTTCTGGTCTCACGTCGGACGGACATAATGCACGTCGGATCCTCCACCCCCCGTTGCTCAAATCGCCTTGCCATCACCGAGTACGGCGTACTCACGGCCATAAAAGGCGCGGGTCATTCTCACCAATCCTGTTCTGGCATTCAAGCCTGGGTATTTCTCTTACACCCATTCATATCACAACATCAGCGGGTCTTTCTTGGGCACACTAGTACTTCCTGCTACTCTCTTCGCAGGTGGACACCGCAAATGGCAAAAATGTCAGAGGTCTTTCCTGGCTACCATGGCAGTACTTCATGTTACTCTCTTCACAGGTGGACTCCTCATGAACATTAAGCATTACAAAAGGGTTTTTCCTGGAATTCCATTCCAGTACTTTCTGCGACTTCCTTGCACAGGTAGAACCCAACACCACAAGCATTCTATGGGTATTTTCCTGGACTACCACTCCAGTACTTCCTGCTACTTTCCTTCACAGGTCCAACCCGTCGACTCCTAAACTACGTGTTTAGCACAGAGTCTTCTCCGATTCGTATGCAACATCACCAATCCAGACCAACCTGTCCAGATGGGTTTCACACAGCATGTCTATTCCGTACTTCATTTTTGTATCTATATGCCAACAAAGGGGATTCCATGAATCAACCCAAAAGACTCCCAACATCAGCCACCTTTTGGTGGGGGAATCACATACATATGCCAAAAAGGAAGCCTTCACATGGCTATGAAGAAAGATCGTTACCCTTGAAGACCATTTCGGTGCCATGAATGCCTAGCTGGCTCGAAAGAACCGCAAAAGCTTTTCCTCCCAACGCGGGCCTCGGATCTCTCGTCGGAATACCGCAGCAGCACCGGTGACCAGCCCCTTGCCTCCTCCTCCTTCTTCCTCTCCCTTTCTCTCACTAGGAATGTAGAAAGAGAAGACCAAATGCAATATGATATTTCCCTTCACATCCACGGCCTTAAGGAAGCAGGGAGGCATCTTAGCCATTGGATCCCACCTAAAGGAACGGACGGCCACGATTTTGCCGTAAAAGTACAATTTCTGCCTGACACGGCCTGTGACACACCCGTGTCCCATGTCGTGTGCCTCAAGCGGTGCTCAACCGACTTAACCAATCCAGTGACACGCCCATGTGACACGCTCGTGTCACGGGCCGTGTCACCCGACACACCTTCAGACACGCCCGGGTCTGTGGTCGTGTTCATCAGGCTGAAAAATCTCAAAATCACCCAAGACTCACACAGCCTGTGACTCGCCCGTGTCTCAGGCCGTGTACCCATACACGACAATAGACACACCCTAGATCCAATTCGTCGGGCTGAATTCGTCGACTGCGCTGACATGCCCCGTGACACGCCTGTGTCACAAGTCGTGTCCTAAGCACTCGACGATCGTCGACCAAATTTTGTCGACGACTCGTCGACTGTTCCTCCTGAACACTTCATCGAATGCAGGAAACGCCCTGGGACACGCCCGTGTCCCAGGCCATGTCACCCCAAAAACTTTGCCTGCTGAAAAATGGGATGTTACATGGTAACTCCAACCGATAGGCCAACGGGCCAATCCTTTCCAATATAGTATAAGGCCCAACATACCTTGGGCTGAGCTTTTTCACACCACGCACACGTGACACTCCATGCATCGGTCGGATTTTCAGGAACACCTTATCAACCACTTGAAACTCCACCATCTGGTGCCTTGCATTGTAATACTTCGTCTGTCGACTTTGAGCCTCGAACATGCGATCCCGTATCAGTCTAACCGCCGCATCAGTATCATCAATATACTCAATGCCCAAAGCCTTCAGGTCTTCATCTTGCACCCAAGACAAAGGGGTTCTACATATCCTTCCGTAAAGAGCTTCATGAGGCGCCATGCCGATGCTAGCCTGATGTATATTATTATACGAGAATTCTACCAAAGGTAGGAGCAATTCCCACGGCTCTCCTCTATCCAACACACATAATCTCAACAAATCTTCCAATGTTCGGATGGTCGTTTCAGATTGCCCATCCGTCTTAGGATGAAACGCGGTGTTGAAGGTAAGGCGCGAGCCCAAATACGCGTGTACCTCATTCCACTCATTGGAGGTAAACCTACCATCACGATCAGACACGATCGTCTTTGGCATGCCATGATACCGTACGAATTGCTCCAAAAAGAGGCGTACTAAGACATCCACATGAGCTTCTTTATTCATTGGGATAAACCGGGCTACTTTCGTCAGGCGATCAACTATCACCCACACTGAATCATTCCCGGAGTGTGAGCGAGGTAACCCATAGACGAAGTCCATGGAGATATCCTCGAACTTCCATTCGTGGATGGGCAATGATTGTAACAAACCACCAGGGCTCTTGCATTCTGCCTGCACTCTTTGACAAGCTTCACAGTGTGTAACAAAATATCGGACATCCTTCTACATTCCCAGCCAACACATGGTCTTTCGTAAGCCGGCGTACATCTTAGCAATGCTCGGGTGCACTGAAAATTGAGAGCAATGAGCCTCTCTCAAGATATCCTCCCGGATTTTACCGCCCTTGGGAATGTAGAGCCGGACACGAAAATAAATGAGGCCGTCTTTTAGCTTATACTCATCCGTAGTCCCATCTTTGATTGACTTGATTGCCGGGGCCAGAGCCGCATCCATTCCTTGCTCCACTCTGATTCGGTCCCGGATATCACAAACTATGCTCATGCTTGCCAAGTACTCCATATACTCTGCCGAAGGAGCCTTAAATATCAATATAATATCCATCTCCTCAATCATCCGAGCCAACTCCATACTCATCAACCGAGACTCTGGTCTAGAACCTGGTACCTTTTTACTCAATTCATCAGCCACCGAGTTCGCCTTTCCAGGGTGGTAGTTCATGGTGAACTCATAGTCACATAGAAATTCTAACCACCGCCGTTGTCTCAAGTTCAACTCCTTCTGAGTATGAACGTACTTCAAGTTTTTGTGATCTGAAAAGATCTCGCAGTGGACGCTGTATAGATAATGCCTCTAAACCTTCAAGGAGAACACCACTGCACCCAATTCCAAATTATGAACCGGGTAATTGATTTCATGCTTCTTCAATTGCCTTGAAGCGTAAACAATCACGTGTCTGTGCTGCATCAACACCGCTCCCATCCCTTGATATGATGCGTCAGTGTAGACTTGAAATCCTTCCTTCCCAGACGGAAGTGCAAGGATGGGGGCGGATGTAAGTTTATCCTTCAGCTACTGGAACGCCGCTTCACATTGGGGTGTCCACTCAAATGGCACACCTTTCTTCGTCAATGAAGTAAGAGGAAGAGCAATCTTTGAAAATCCTTTTACGAACTTGCGGTAGTACCCGACAAGTCCAAGGAAACTCCTCACATCGGCCGCCGACTTCAAAGGCGACCACTCCTTCACGGCAAGCACCTTGACCGGATCCACTTCTAGTCCTGCCCCACTGATCACATGCCCCAAGAAAGCAACCTCTTTAATCCAGAATTCACACTTGCTGAACTTGGCGAACAAGGCGTGCTCTTTTAATTTCTTCAATACCAAGGTCAAGTGCTCAACATGCTCCTCCTCCATCTTTGAGTAGACCAAGATGTCGTCAATGAAGACAATGACGAAGACATCCAAATAAGGTTCAAGCACCTTGTTCATCAGGATCATGAAGGCTGAAGGGCATTTGTGAGCCAAAACCGCATTATAGTGAACTCGTACAGTCCATATCTTGAACTAAAGGCCGTTTTCTAGATGTCACCTTCTTGTATTCTCAACTTATAATACCCTGAGCGCAAGTCCAGCTTAGAAAACCAATGCGCTCCCACTAGTTGATCGAACAACTCGTCGATCCGAGGTAGATGGTAAGTGTTCCGCACCGTCAGACAATTGAGTTCCCGATATTCTATGCACAAATGCATGGTTCCATCTTTCTTCTTCACGAACAATACAGGGGCTCCCAAGGGTGACGAACTGGGGCGAACGACCCTGATTCCACCAGTTCTTGTAGTTGAACTCTAAACTCCGCGAGTTTCTTCGGGGCCATTCGGTAAGGGGCCTTGGATACCGGCTTGGTACCCGGTACTAGATTAATCTAAAAGTCAACCTCTCTATGCGTGGGTAATCCTGGCAGTTTCTCAAAGAATACCTCGGGGAAATCCCGCAATACCCGTACATCTTTCATATCCAGCGCCTTATCCTTCAACTCGAACCAGATCATGAAGACTTCATCCCCCTTCATATGGGCTTTTACTCTCTAAATTGAAGATAGCAACATGCGAGGTGCGAAGCTAATACCTTGGAAGATGATGTCGTAGTCTACATGTCTCAAGAAGATTCGTTTCTCTGCACAATCAATCCTTGCAAAGTGTCAGTCCAAACACGCCATGCCCAAAATGTTGTCAAACTCCGGTATTCTCAAGACCGTGGCAGGTGTATCAAAGGACTTTCCTTCAATTAATATCTCGAACTCGCACTTAGCGGTTGCAATCATCTCCGAGCCATCCGGTAGGTGCACTCGTTGGGCTATACTAGTAAAGTATTGTACGCCATCCATGTCCTTAATGAAGTCCTCAGACACAAAGGAGTGTGAGGCACCGGTATCGAATAACGTGTAGGCCGGTTTCTCACTAACCACTACGCCTAAGTATTAGAATTGTGAAGGCTCAATCCAGGTTCCTAGAACAAACTTAGGCAAACTAAGGGCGAATGTTTAATTTCTTCCTCGTAGTCCTCGTCCTGCTTCAATTACTCCTTCAGCGAGTCTCTTAACGCTTGTATGAACAACCAAAAGACCCGCTTCCAACCACTTTACAATATCCATTAACCCACCAAGCTTGAGTCTGCTATAAACAAAAGTGGTTGCCCCAGGGAATCTGCAATGTCTATTATCTCCGCCAGATTCAAAATACGCTATAAACAAAAGTGCTTGCCCTAGGGGATCTCCCAAGACTTTATACAATAGGTTTACATACCTAGGGTCGTCCAAACCTTAGGAGATCGACGTATAAGGGTACGTACCTAAGGTCAGGTTGGCTAATCTTAAGGTCAAAGTTGGACAACTTAGTGTGAATTACATATGTGCACACCACTGCTTCTGCTAAGTCAGTTTATCCGCAAACTGACTAATCGAATGAGGGTGGTACCCTTGTTGAATGACTTCTTTAGTTGAGGATCGTGGAAAACGGATACCATTTGTAAGACCCCCCCCCCCCCTCCCGGATCCCAAAACACGGCACGAAGGGGGGTCTTATGCTCGGAACAGCCGACTTGCGGTAGCATTAGCAAACGGGCTAACCTGTACCACAAGACGCATATTCCGCCGTCTACAACCAATATCAATATAATCATGCCAACCCAACCATAATATAAGCAAGAAGAAGTCAAATTCACACTAAGTATATGTCCAAATGCATCAAATAAGAGAAGCTAAAACATGCTTCTACAATATCAGAGTACAGCTATAAAATTGCCCAAACGGGCTACAACAGAATCTCACAACATTCATGTTCGTAACCGACGGTAGCGATGGCACCGTCACTCCAGGTCCTGTCGTCCTGGACTGGATGTCCTGCTGCAAAGTCTGCGGCTACTCTACCTGCGGGGTGACCTCCTAAAAAGGAAGACGTAGCAACCGTTAGTCGAAATCACTAAGTGGCTTCACATCCGCTCCCCCGGCGACTCCTCCGCACCGGGCGGAGAAAGGAACAAGGGTACAAGTATAATACAAGTAGTAAAGCAGGTACAAGCAAGTGGTAATAGTACATGAATAACAACATTATAAACAAGCAGTTCTACTTGAATAACTATATTACAGACTAGCAGTTCTACTTGAGCAATTAGTAAATCAACAAGTACAAGTAACTACAGCAGGAAAGTAACTTAACTTATAAGGATGCCTATATAAGCTTATAAGTTAAGGATTGGGTTACATAAAAGTAACTCATCGTATAAGAGTTCCCATACAAACTTATACGATGAGGGTCTTGTTTGTGCAATGCTATGTAATGGTATGTATGCTATGCAATGACTCACCCATGATCACACACATGCAATTGCTATGTCGACACAGACTTTAGTTCCCAATATTTGAGCAGGTAGCTAACCTCTCAGACATCAACCGTCATGGCCATACGGTGACAGTAGAGCGGGCATCTCTACTACTAGGTGGGTATCCACACTACTTCAGCTAGGCCTCCGTACGCCTCAACGCTAAGAACACAATAGCGGAGCCCATGTGTACTATGGCCCAGCGGGGTCTCAGGTAGATGTGCACCGAGAACACAGCCCGAACTGTCCTTGTGTGACCCGGAAGGGGCCTCAAAAGTAAGCACAAGGACACAGCCCAACCATTCACTTGGCACGGAAGGGGCCTCGGGACGTGAACACCGATGACACAGCCCAACCGCCCAAAGTATAACTGTCAACTCCCGTCGGTGTGACGATCGGCGAGCCCGTAGACCTGCCACACTATTCTTAACCCAGGATTACGACAATTCGTGTCGACTCACACCGCATGCAAATTCCGCATCACCATGGCATGGAAGGGTCCTCAGAAGTAAGCACGAGGACACATCCCAACAATCCAATCGGCGCGGAAGGAGCCTCAGGATGTGAACACCAAGGACCAAATCCATCTGTCCATCTATACCTCACTTCAACATTAACCCAACTAGTGACGGCCAATGCTGCACTTGCATCCTTCCACAATACAACCCGTCGGGAGACTGCGCTCTAAGTATTGGACTACTAAACTTCATTCTAACCATCATACATACTCATGGTCATGATTTATCCTACTATTTGTCATTCCAAATGGGTTTCAACATATTACAAACGTGATGCGGATTAATAATAATCTACCAATTTGTATCTAGTCATTTCATTCATCATATTATAAACATGATGCGCATTTATAATAATCTACCAATTTGTGTAAATCATTTCATTCATCATATTATAAACATGATGCACATTTATAATAATCTAATAATTTTAGCAAGTCATATCGTGTAATAAAGCTTTCTTCACAATTCAGTTTTTATGAAATCTAATTGATAAGATTTATCATTCATAGCACTACGGTGGTCAGCATAAATAGTTCATCAAAATCTCGGGTTAATTTGCAACATCGATTCCACCGAATTCAAATTCATATTATATAAACCCCAGAATTTAAGTGCAGAATAAATCTAGACAGCAAATTCGACCGGAGATTCCCGAAGCTACAGGAATTCGGTGAAGACGTATAACCCCTCAATAGAAAGGTCTTTCCATGGGTTACAAATTTCATATTCATCCCACAACCCAGATTTGAATGTATCCTATTTGAAATCGGCTTCAAAGGCCGCTGCGCACAGAACAATATTTCTACATGCAGTACTTATGATATGTCATTTTCGTTCAGGCTTTCCTGTTGCTAAAAACTTTTCCTGAAGTCGTGCAACTATTCGTTGGAAAGGTATTTTCAAGGGCTTCAACTTTCGTGTTTAGTAGAAAGCCCAGATCTGGCCACAACCTACATGAAAATGTCCAAGAAGTTCGCTGCGCGCAGAATACCGATTCTGCACGTATCTTAAAGAGCAATGAACGACATCGGTTCATCTTCCTCTTCAAGTTGATCTTCCAAAATCACTCCAGAAATTCCTCCTCCCTTATTCACCCTCCTGAGGGCCATGATTCTTCACGAAACCATCCACCCATCATCACATAGAAGAAAGGGGATGTTGAAGAGATCTAAAACCTAGAACACATGTCCTAGCATGACCATCCATAGAAAACTCCTTCTCTCCATCAAAACTCTCTTGAGTCGATATATCTCATAAGGAAATAACAAAAGATCTAGCACCAAGGGAGGGGGTAGGAAGCTCACCTCATTTCCGACATTTCCACCATTTCTGGCCATGGATCTCGTGACACTTCTCGGCGGCATCTTCTTTTCCACGACGGCGGCGGATCTTCTCCTCTAGAACTAGAGCCAGCGACTTCCTTCTCTCAACAGGAGTGTCTCTCAGAAAAATGGCTGGAATGAGGAGTGAAAATGGCTAGGGTTATCACTTCCCCTTTTATACAAAAGTGACACAGGTAGGGAAACGCCCGTGTCCTTACCCGTGTCCTGCTTAGGCGAAGCGTTACGACGGTTTTTATGTGTCAGTTCAATCCTCGACACGACACACGGGTGGGACACGCCTGTGTCGGTCCAGTCACGCCCATGACATGGGGTGTGTAACCCTCTCGAGACTTACTCGAGAGGACTTACTTGAGATAAAACCAACTACTCGAGTACCCGGATAGGACATGCCCGTGTCACAGGGATGACATGCCCGTGTCACCCCCCTCTTACTCGAGTACTTTTCCACCTACTCGAGTACAATGTGACCTACTTGAGAGCTACTCGAGGTTGAGCGGGACATGCCCTGTGACAGCCCAGTCATGCCCATGACACGGGGCGTGTAACCCACTCGAGACCTGCTCGAGAGGACTTACTCGAGAGAAAACCAACTACTCGAGTACCCGGATAGGACACGCCCGTATCACAGGGATGACATGTCTGTGTCACACCCTCTTACTCGAGTACTTTTCCACGTACTCGAGTATATTGCGAACTACACAAGAGCTACTCGAGGATGATCGGGACACGCCCTGTGACACGCCCGTGTCACAGGCCGTATACCCCATACTTGACACTCGACGATCGTCGATCGCTGGTCATCGACCAGAGGGAACACACGCCCTCTGACATGCTCGTGTTCGATGGGACACGACCATGACACTGGGTGTGTTCCCTCTGTCGACCATTTTCGTCGACCAAAGTCTCGAGTGTCGACACAAAGGAGGACACTCCCTAGGTCATACCGAGACACGCCTGTGACACGGGGCGTGTCTCGCCCGAACACTTCATCGAACCCATTTTCATCGACCTCGCGACTGTTACGCACCCGAGAAGGAGACGCCCTAGGACACACCCGTGTCCCAGGACGTGTCACCCAAAAATTTGCAAATCCCAGACTTTGGGTTGTTACATGCTTCCTAGTTGTCAGCACTCCCCTGAGCCCAAGTCAGCACTCCTGGCTCAAAAATAAGCACAAGGGGCGTAGTGTGATTCAGGATGTTATAGAAGCGATCGAGACCGTTGGCTGGAGGTTGAAGACGATCGGCAGTGGCCGGTCTGCGCCAAGATTCGTGCAGGCGTTGAATTAAACTATAGGTTATATATTTTCTTTTTATTTCATTTCTATCACACCTTTAGTATTTAATATTTTTAATTATTAAAAATACCTAGAGTCTAAGTCAGAGAAAATGGTTAACATATAATTTGTATCCCTAGGGGTCTACTTTAATTTAATATTGGTGTGAATTTATTTGGGTGCCTGGTTTGACCCGGGCAATCATTTTGGTGGGGTCTACACCTAGGGCTAGGCAGTGATTAAAAAGAGTGCCCACACTTCATCTCTTGTCCAAATAACTTGTTATTTGGATAGGGAGTCACCCTAGTCTATACCAACGTCCTACCCAAAAATGAGGATTTTTGGGGATAATTTGTCTATGAGTTTTGAAATTATTTAATTACTCCTAGGTAAATTAATTAAGGGACCAAATGACCTCCAAACTCACCCAAATTTTGGTGAGTGGTCCTTGGGGTCATCATAAGACTCTGGATAAATTTCATCTCATTTTAAGATGATTTGGATAGAATTCTTGCAAACCCTAGCCTTGCCATAATAAGGGTATTTAGGTCAAAAGTGCACTTTGAGTTTTGAGTGGCCAAACCAACTCAACAGAGGTTGAAATTTGGGCCACTGACTTGGCATGACTTTTAACACCCTCCCATGGAAGATGGGGTGGGTTGGGGTAGGATTTGCCTAGGACCCAAGACCAAATCCTAAGGATGGTCTTTGGTGTCTTGTGAAGGGTATATGGTCAAATGCCCTTGTATGGACTTGAAATTTGGTAGGGAGGGTACTAGGGTAGCTAAAGCCCTCTGGTAAAAATCTTAAAAGATGTGAAGATAGGTAGGCCCCTCAAAACCCTAACCCTAGTTTAGGAAATAAACTTTTAGTGATAGAATAGGGCATTAAAACTCACAGAACAGTGACGAAACTTGGGTGGGTTAGTCATAGATATAGTATGAACCTATGGAAATTTAATTGGGAATTTTGGAGAAATAATCTTAGTACTTCCTTTGTAATGCATGAGTTAGCCCTACTTAATTATTTGGATATTTTGATCTCACTATCCATTGAAAAGTCATGAAAAATTGGGCAGAGGGAGTTTTATTCCATTATGCTCATCTATGAATTTTATTAGAGTTTCTAAATACATAATTACAGTACCAAATTCACAAGCTTATAAATTTGGGAACTTGTTAAATAATTCTTTCAGAGATTATTTCTTATTGAAAAATTATGAAACTTGGTATAGAGTGTTTATTGTTCATTATGTACATGCTTGGATTTTCTAAGAATTTTTGGAAGTATTCTTACTGTACTTGTCTCTTAAAAATGATTAATGTAGGTTATATTTAAAATTAGGGTTAGAGTCATAAACTTTGCTGTAAAATTGGGAGATTTTGGATTCTATGTTAAATGTTCATCTTGTATTTATCATAAATTTTTTAGAGCATTTGAATGTCTGAAATAGGTAGTTCATGTTCAAACTTTAGTTTTTGGATTACTAGAAAAATTAATCAAATTATCAACTAAATTAGGAAAATTATGAATTTCTGGATTTAGGCTAAACATGTCATGATAGACCTCAAATAATTATTATAGGGATACTGGATGATTATTTTGAGTAACTCCCATTTTATACATCATATAGCTTAGGATGGTCTGTGTTTAGTAAAACTGCAGAAGTCATGATATGGTGCAAGAGGCACCCAGAGAGTTAGAATGTTGGTGTGTTGGTCTGGTAAGTGAAATAAGTTCATCATCGTGAGTTGTGATGAGGAGTGTGTGGTTGATTAGTGTTCAGAGGTGCTCGGAGTCGACGAAACATCGTCTTCCTCGTAGAGGAGAAAGTGTCAAATACACTATGGTCAGATCCAGTATAACATTTAAGGGATTGGGAGTTGGGTAGAAACCAATAATAATAAGTGCACTGCGAAAGGGAGCTTTGGGATTCATCCCATTGTAGTTCCTAGTGCCCTTTGAGAGCCATTCACGGGGTATGCTAGGGGCAGTCCTAGGCTAACCCAAATTGTAGGTAAAACTGAATTGCAAGAGTAACTAGTATAACTAGGGTTTCACTTTCACTCACCTCGATGTCTCGGGGTGTTAGGTTGGGTCACATGGGTAGTAGGCTCAGTGGACTTTGTGATGGGTAGGTTGGCTCGTCGAGCTTTGGCTCGGTTGTTGTTTGTGATGGGCAGGTTGGCCCGACGAGCTTTGGCTCGGTTGTTGTTTGCGATGGACGGGCTGGTCCAGGGAGCTTTGGCTTGATAGCTGATACATAAGTTACATGTGCATAAAGAATAAGGTGGTGGGTCTTCGATATTAGAGGGTCGATGCACCGACGCCAATACGTTGACTCGGCAAGTGTGGTTTAACACTTGGCCAAACAAAGTCCGGTGTGCCCGCCGGCAAGAGTATGCTGGAGATCTGCTTAGTGCACCATCGTTGAGGCGTATGATAGGTCTGACTGGTAGTGCAATTATCGGTTTAGAGGTGGGTGAGGCCCAACCCACCGCTACCGTTTGCCACTACGGAGGTGTCCTGGGAGGTTCGGCTCTAAAAAGGGGGAACTAAAGGTCCGTGTACACAGAGTTGAGTGGGTGAGTTGCACTTGTATGTTTCATCATGATATAATTGCATTTCATAGCATAACCATTGCATATAATACTGACACCTATTGTATAAGTGGTATGAGACGCTTTATACAATAGGCCTTGCAAAACGAACCCTTGGTTTATAAGTTCGGGCTAGCGTGCTTATAAGTTAAGGTTTTTATTCAGTAAATACATATGTGTACTTGCTAGAAAACCAAAACTCTATCGTATAAATTGGTATGAGACTTTTTATACGATAGGAGCCCAGCAAAAGATCCCTTGGCTTATGTGTTTTTATATAAGTTAAGGTTACTTTATCTTGTTCAGTCTTTCTTATCTTTATTCTGTCTTATACATTATAGAACTGCTAGATTAGTTCCGCCGCCACTTGCTTATATTTGTTATCCGCCACTTTCATGTCCTCTCCTTGCCACCTCCCCGCTCGGTGCCTAGGAGTCATGTGGGAAAGGGTGATGATAGGACTTAGTCTTTTAGACTAACGGTTTTCGAACCACATCATCTTAGGGGACCGTGGAGCCCAGCATGGAGGAGCATCCCCGGAGGTCGGCACGGTTGGAGATGGGACAGTCTAGTACCGGAGTTCAGATAGTAGGGACTATGAGTCTTGGTCTCAAGTAGTTATTTTGGTTTTGCTTCCGCGATGAGAGTTATATAGTGAGGACATTGATGTACTGGGCTTGAGCTCAAGTTTTAGTATTTTTATTATATCTGTGGACACTCCCTTCATGAAGATTATTTACTATATATGTGATTTCTGTGGACTTGCCGTTTATTATTTTGCTACAGTTGTGATTGATTTGGCTGGCAGGATCGGCGTTTTGTAGTGATGACCTTCCCGGGCATGAAGGTGTCACCGCAAAGCGGCGGTTCTGGGCCTATGACCCCGGTGTTTTTTTTAAAAAAGGGGTCTTACAGTCCTGGCTCGGCTACCCTCCTCTATAACCTGTTGCTACTCTATTTGCGGGGTTTCCCCCTAAAAAGGACGACGTAGCAACCGTTAGTCATAAATATTAAGTGGCTATCACATCTGCTCCCCCGACGACTCTTAGGCATCGGGTGGAGAAAAGAAGACGATACATATATATATATATATATATATATATATATATATATATATATATATATATATATATATATATATATATTACTTGTAGTACAAATAGGTGGTAAAGGGCTAAGTAATGTCAGGGTAATCAGTAATATATAACATGTAACTACAACAATCTATACTAGCAATTCTACAATCAATAACAGTGTACAAGTATGAATAAATAGTAGGAAGTAACTCAACTTATATGAATGCCAATACAGACATATAAGTTAAGCTTTGGATTAATAGCAAAGTAACTCATCATATAAGAGTGCCCATACAAACTTATATGTTAAGGATCTTGTGTATGTAATGCAATATAATGTTATGAATGACTTATGATGACTCACTCATTCTCACACACATGCATTTGCTATTTCGACACAGACGTGTAGTTCCCACTTTTCAAATAGGTATCTAACCTCTCAGGCATCATCCGTCATGGCCATACGGGAAAGTGGAATGGGTTTTACACTACTAGTCTGGTCTCCATACACTTAGCCTAGGCCTCTGTACAGCTCAATGCTAAGAAAACAATAGCGGAGCTCACATGCATACTATGACTCAGAAGGGTCTTGGGTAGGTGTGCACCAAGAACACAACCCAAACTGGACTACCATTGTAGCACAGAAAGGGTCTCGGGAATTAGCATAGAGGACACAACCAATGCATCCACTTGGCATAGAAAGGGCCTCGGGAATGAGCACCAGGGACCCAGCTAAACTGTCCAAAGTCTATCTGTCAACTCCTATCGATGTGACGACTGGCGAGCCCGTAGACCTGCCACACTATCCTTAACCCAGGATTATGACACCGCGTGTTAACTCACATTGCACATAATATCACATTTAAGGGCTCTACTCTGAGTCCTTTTTATTTATTCACGTCCCGTGCTCAACAACACGCAAGGGATCCACACCGAGTCCCTTGTCAACACATCATTCTAGTGCGGCAAACACACGCGCACTTTCAACCCTTCCACATTTTCATACCACACAAGGGCTCATCATTTACACAGCTGGCAATCCAACTTACACAGTACACCAACCCCACACTTCTACAAGTAGGGAGACACAACTCTAAGCAGTGGAATACTAAACACATCTAATTAGTCATCAAACCACATGGCCATGATTACCCTCATCAGATTCCTTTTTTAAATTCAAGCATTCACAATCAATTATGCTTCCATAGGAATATCATTTGAACAATCAAGCGTATCAATTTATTTGTTCACTTGCTTGCCCAAACCATTTGTTTGTCAACCCCCTTCAAAATGTTGGTACATTCGTATTCCACCAAAACATTTGTTTATCATGATTATGTATAGGCTAAGTCTACCAAACCCTCAACCATATTTACTTTATTAAGGATATATCCCATCAGTCTTTTATTTATCACAAATAGCCATAAATTAAGTTCAACAAATCTCCATGTTAGTTTACCATGACCTCCTAACAATTTCAAACCCGGATCCACACTAACCCACGAGTAACCTGTACTTAAGACTTGACTATATAGAAACTTTGACTGGACATTCCAGAGTCTACAGAACTCATATGAAAACGTGTAACCATCCGTTGGAATGCTCTTCCCAAGGGAGACGACTTTCGTGTTTAGTCGAAATCCCAGATCTGGTCGTAGCATACCCAAAAATAGCCTTGAAGTTCGTTGCACACAGAAAATATATTTATGCACACATCTTAAAGAAAGATGAATGACATCGGTTCATCTTCTTCTTTTAAACATTTAATCAAAACTACATACAGAACTTCCTCCTCCCGTATTTACCCTTAATAAACCATTTCTCTTCACGAAACCATGTCCACCAACTTCACAAACAAGTGAGGAGAGGTTGAAGACATCACATCTCTAGGGCACAAGCCCTAGCATGGAATCTACCTAGGAGATCTTCATCTCACAAGTCAAACTCTTTTGAGTCGACATCTTTCCTAGAAATAACTACTGATCTAGCAATAAGGGAGAGGGTAGGAAGCTCACATCATTTCCGGCGATTCCGGCCATGGATCCCGTCGCTCTCCTTGGCGACATCTTTTCCCGTTGGCGTTGTTCTTTATGAAAGGAACAATATCTCCTCCAACAAAAACTACTATGGCAACCCTTTCTATTCCAACAGTTTTGGCACAAGTAATGGAACGGGCTCGACAAGAATGAAGTGATGGCTAGCGTTTTCCCACATCTCTCCTTTTATAGGAGGAATTATGGTTAACTGCTTTGCCACATGTCACCCTATTTTTGGACCGCCTATTATTACATTAAATATGTCATTTTGAAAAGACGGGTCCAATTTAAGTCATTTGGTGCTAAGACCGAAGTTCTGATTCAAACTGTGTTGTACAACCTTAGGCTCGCAAAAGGTGGTTCAACGAGCGAGAGGTGGAGGCTGGCGAGATGAATTTGATAGGCGAGTGAGACCAGGAGGCCCACCTGCAGAAGGCGAGATGGGGGGTTCTCTGAAGTAGGCGAGATGCCCCGTGGGGTGAGATGGATCTAGGAGGCGAGATGGCCTATAGGGCGAGAAGTCAGCGAGACAGACAGGGGGGTCGTCTCTCCCGTCAGTCATTTTCCCCACTCGCCACAGGGGAGAAGAGATGTTTTTTTACCTTTTTACCCCCAAGGGGGATTTTACCTTTTTGCCCCAGGTAATTGTATACTTTTACCCCTGGAGGTCTGCGTATAGCCCTCCAGAACAGCGGAGTTTGGCTGTTGGAAGACCCAGCCCAGGGTATTTTGGTCATTTCAAGTTATCTCAGAAGGGATATTTGCAGATCAGATTCAGAGGCCTATAAATAGACCGATAAGGTGCCTGGGATGGTTGTTGAACCTTTCCACTTTCTTCCTCACAGGCACCTAGCTCAGCATTGGCTAGGGATGGGAAGATCTTCAGTTTCTTCCGGGAAAGAGGTGGCACCTCCGAGCTGAGACCCATCGGTCTGTTTCCAGGTCTCCGACTCACGTCAGGAGGGTAGTTCAAGAAGAGTACTTGTAGGTTGCATCCTCAGTTTCGAACTTTAGGAGGGACCAGAAAGCTGCTTCCAACATTTTTGGTGCGGTGAGCGTGGAAAATTGTAAAATTACCTCGTCCACAGAATTGCGAGAAGGAACTAGAAATTGGTCCGAAGGGGTGCCACGCTGTCCCGGAGGCGGGTATTTTCAGCTTTCAATCTCTTGCTCTCTCCCTCCAGTGCCTAAATGCGCGAGCGCATCCGTTCGACAGTCTCGACATCCTGCAGGAAGGCATAGTCAATAAAAGACCATAATAGCAAGCGAGTGAGGCAGGCGAAGCAATGATTAGGAAGCTTATGACACCGCCCTTACTTTGCGCGAAGAGATGGTCGACGACGGCCAGCCGCTTCTCGAGGTCATGGGACTTCTCGCGTTTCGCTGCAAGGCTGGCCTCTGCTTCTTTTCACTTCTTATTATTAAAAACCAAGCGGCGCGAGACCCGGTGCGAGAGCTCCATTGAGCGAAACTGGGCATGGGGGCCATTTGGAATGAGGTCCCGAGACATCTCATTATCTGCGGTCTCAATGTCGAGGCCATCATACAGCCCGTAGTCAAGGGAGAAGGCGTGACTGGTGGGCGGGTCCTGCTCCTTTCAGGAGGGAATGAGGGTGGACACTAACACACGGTTGGCGTCCTTCTCCCATAAGAGTACCGGCTCACCGGCAGCGTCATCCGTCACAGGCCCCATGTTGTAATTGGGGTGTGAGGAGGGAGCAGGGGGACTAGAGGAGCCAGCCTCGCCGGGGGGGGGGGGGGGGGGGGTGGAGCCAGCGGGCTGGACAGTGGTGGTGGCTGTTGGTTCTGACAAGACTGTCTCGTGGGTAGACGAGACGGCTGGTTGGCGAGGTGAGGGAGTTCCTACAGAGATAGGGGACATGGATCCCGATGGCTCCTTCCTTTCTTTGTGGGTGGCCTTTTTCTTCTCTTTCTTAAAGGACACTGACTTCTTCACCCTTTTCTTTGGGTTGTGCCGAGAAGCCGTGTCCCCGTCCCCAGGCCTTTTCTTTGGAGCGGGGGTCAGCGTCTACTTCGCGTCCTCCACCACCATACTCGCCAGGGCGAGACCCATGTTGCTCTGGTAAGGAGGGTACACAGGGAAGGTCATCTCCCCTGAGCAGGTTAATAGTTAGCATAAAGCAAAAAAGTTTACAATGCTAAGGGGGCAGGAGTATACCTTCGCCAGGGAAGACAGCAGGAAGCGAGTCGAGGTCTCGTCTGAGGAAGTTGACCTCGAAGTTTTTCCCTGCGAAGAAGTCGCAGAGAGCCTTCTCGGCACCTCCAACCATTTGAGTTCGTAGTAGCACTCGGCAGGGGACACTGGTGCGAGATGGATGCCTCCCAAGTCCCCGCGAATGAAGACAAAGCAGGTCAGCCGGTGACGGTTTTTGTTTGGCGTCTCTCACACCTTCAGGCCTTGGCCGGTGAAGTAGGAGACGCCATCATCTTTCGCGTGGTAGATGAATAGCTTGCGAAAGACGGTCAAGCTGAATTCAATGCACTCTTGCCACAGGTACCTGGCGAAAGCGACCAGCATCGAGATCGCGTTGGGGTTGAACTGCGCAGGAACAACCCAAAAAAACTTGAAGACCAATTTAACCTCCGGCCAGAGGGGGAGCCTCAGCCCCGCCTCGAAGTGCAAGACGGGAAAAGCTAGTTCATTGGGGTAGAAGATATTGATGCACTCACCGACTTTGGGTGGGCGAGATAGATAGCCATCGGTGAAAAACTCACTAGTGAAGCGAGTATAGTATTCCTCTGGTTGCCTGTCGAGAGGGAAATCATGCTCCGCAAATCGCCTCCCACAGCGGCTATGACCCTCAACTTCTTCTACCCTCTTCTTTCCCATATCCGGCGAGGAGGAAGAAATAGAAGAGAAAAAAAAAAGATTAAAGAGAACGCGGGATGTGAGAGGTGCTGGAAAGAAGAGTAGGCGGAAGCTCCAATCACGGAAATAGCGGAGAACAGTAATGAAGGCGTGAAAGTGCCTGGATCCTGGAGAAGGGTATTTATAGCAACTAGGGAAGAGAGAGGAGACTGAGCGGGAAAACAGAAGGGCGGAAAATGAAGAGGCAACCTGACGGTTCATCTTCTCCCTCTCTCTCTCTCTCTCTCTAGAACCCAATGGGAGGAAGCGCCGCGGCAGCTTTTTCAATGAGCCGAAATAATCATGACAGATTAATTAATTGGAAAATAAGCTAATCACGGCAATGATGAAAAACCTGGCACGACATGACAGTTAGACAAAATATCATAATGATAAATTATTTCATCCCGCGCGGGGAAAGCATCTCTTCCAGGGAGTTTTATGCAAATTAATAAGTAATATAAATAAGATACAGGAGTGCCTTCAGAGGGCGAGACGGGGGTGCGACCGCTTAATTCTTGACCCATTTATAGCAGCCATCCCGACCTCCTGCGCAAGGAGGGCGGCCAGGTAGATGAAAGGCGTGGGTGGCGACCAGGCCACGGCGCGCGAGACGGAGGTGTTCGTCCGTCTCATTTAGGATAGCTTGGGGGTCTGTACCAGCCATTATGCCGTCGGCCTCTATCTCGACAGAAAGATGATTGGACTCTATTTACAGCCAGTCCATGCGCCGATCAGAAGCCTGCTTCTACAGCTCCATCTCGCGGATAATATGCGTGTACTTGCGGAACATCCTAGCCGCCCGTCGCTTCAGCTCTAGGGTGTCCATTGGATCACCCAGAGAATCTTCGATCTCATCAGGGCGTGGAAGAGGCGAGATGGGAGGAGACGCGGGAGCGTACTCAGTATCAGATTCAAAGTCGATGCTTGCGCAGAAAGAGCAAAAAATCATAATGAAGGATGATCTCATGGCCATGTGCCAGGATTACAGGGATTAACATGGTTTCTCGCATGGGTTGGGTGAAAGAATGCGAATCGGTGTGAAACCAAAGAGAGGATGAGTTTTCTTACTTGGGATACGATGGTTTCCCACAACTCGCGAGAGGTTTTCTTTCCACGAGAGGGGTGAGGAGGATGCCTCGGGCGAGTCGGTGCGCTGATAAGATTCGTGGGTAACGTCGGGAGGCTTTGCAGGCAAGGGAGAATTGGCGAGGTTTCCCTAGAAAAGCGTGATCAGCAGGCGAGAAGAAAGAGGAAAAGAGGTGAGATGAAGAATCAGAAATTACCCGTCTCTCCCCGGGGGATGCAGGAGGAAGACTATCAGTTATCGAGGGTGCATAGGAGGTCACGCTGGCCGAGAGGGGAGGGCAGGCATCCTTCACCTTCTTCAGACGAGAAGATGGAGGGGATGAAGAAGGAGTACGCCCCAGGACCGAGAACAGGGTGGCCATGTTGGCTTTATTTTACTTTCGCACCATCGCGAGGCGCTCGCGAAAACTCTGTCTATGAGACATGCTGAGGGTCGAAGAAATGAAGTATGATAAAAAGGGTCACCCTAAGGGGAGGTAGGAACTCATATTTATAGACCCCAGAGGGGGGCACCAAAGATTCTCATAAATGAATCCCAGCGTCGCGAGCCTCAGTTGGACTTCTTTCTGAGGTTAGGGCAACCTCGAAAAGAGTGGGGATTGTGTACAACCTTAGTCTCACGAAAGGTGGCCAACGAGCGAGAGGGGGAGGATGGCGAGATGAATTTGATAGGTTAGTGAGACCAGGAGGTCCACCTGCAGAAGGCAAGATGGGGGGTTCTCTGAAGTAGGCAAGATGCCCCATGGGGCGAGATGGCTCTAGGAGGCGAGATGGCCTATAGGCCGAGAGGTCGGCGAGACGGACAGGGGGTTCGTCTCGCCCATCAGTCATTTTCCCCACTCGCCACACGGGAGAAGAGACGTTTTTACCTTTTTACCCCCAGGGGGATTTTACCTTTTTGACCCTAGTCATTTTACACTTTTACCCCTGAAGGTCTGTGTATAGCCCTCCAGAATAGTGGACTTTGGCTGTTGGCAGACCCAACCCAGGGTATTTTGGTCATTTTAGGTTAGCTCAGAAGGGATATTTGCAGATCAGATTCAGAGGCCTATAAATAGACCGATAAGATGCCTGGGATGGTTGTTGAACCTTTCCACTTTCTTCCTCACAGGCACCTAGGTTAGCATTGGCTAGGGAAAGTAAGATCTTCAGTTTCTTCCGGGAAAGAGGTGGGACCTCTGAGCTGAGACCCATCGGTCTATTTCCAGGTCTCCGACTCACGTCGGGAGGGTAGTTCAAGAAGAGTACTTGTGGGATGCATCCTCAGTTTCGAACTTTAGGTGGGACCAGAAAGCTGGTTCCAACACGTGCATGTGGCAGCAAGCAGACTGAGGCAAAATTCTTCTAAGTCAAAATCGTTGAGTATGCAACCTTCCCTCGACAAATCGAATGGAGTCAAGTGCACTCAATGCACTCGATGCCTATATCATCAAGAATATTTCTAAGTCAAGCGTTAAGTTTACATACCCCTACTCGACGAATCGTCGAGTGGCTTTGAGTGTACTCAACGCACTCGATGCCTATAGGTCTTTGAATAACTTATGTCCAAAAGCATTGAGTGGTGTTGAGACCACTCAACGTCGTGTTGAGTTCACTCAACGCCAATAGCCACCAGAAAAATTCCAAGTTAAAAGTGTTGAGTGGCGTTGAGATAACTCAATGTCGCATTGACTCCACTCAACGCCAACCGCAACAAGAATAGATCTAAGTTAAAAGCATTAAGTGGCATTGAGACCACTCAACGCTGCGTTGACTTCACTCAATGCCAACATCCCTCAAAATGATTCGAAGTTAAAAGCGTTGAGTGGCGTTGAGACCACTCAATGCTGTGTTGACTTTACTCAATGCCTCAACTTCCAAAAAATATTCAGTAAAATACATTGAGTGGTGTCGAGTCCAATCAACGCCTCAGCATAGTTTGTTGAATGGCATCGAGTGCACTCAACGTACTCGACACACTGAATCCAGAAAATATTCTAAGTCTAATTTCATCGGGTGATGCTGAATCCACAAAACATCTCAGCATAATTCGTCGAATGACGTTGAGTGGTGTTGAGTCCACTCAATGCCTCAGTTTTTTTGTCGAATGGCGTTGGGTGGTGTTGAGTCCACTCAATGCCTTAGCTCATTAGTCGAATGGCTTTGAGTGTTGTTGAGTCCACTCAATGCCATAAGTCCAAAAAATATTCTAAGTAACATCTACTCTATTCGTCGAGTCCATTCGACTCACTCGACGCTTCCCGAGCCTGAGTCAATTCTCTTGACTCCAAATGCGTGTGAGGGGCCCTGCGTGAAACAGGACGTTACAAATCCTATAAAGAAAATAAAAGATTTCGTCCCCAAAATTAGGCTAAGGCTGTGGGGGAAATATAACATGAAAATATAATATGCTTGAAATCTTACCTCGGGAAAATAACTCCAGGTAGTGCTTCTGCATCAAGTCCACCGGCTCCCAAGTATATTCTTCTTTCCCTTTGTTAGACCACAAAACCTTCACCAGAGGTACGCTTTTCCGACTCAAGTTCCTCATCTCGGCATCCACTATCTGCATCAGCTCTAGTCGAACAGATCTATCAGTTGCTACCACTGCATCTGGGGTGGGGACATATTTGTCAGGCCGTAGTATTGACTTTCGGAACGACGACACATGGAAGACGTCATGCAAATTTTATAGCACTGGTGGTAGATCCAGCCGAAAGGCTAAAGGACCTATTCCCTCTAATATAACAAAGGGCCCCACATATCTCGGGCTCAGTTTCTTCATACCACGCACACACGACACTCCATGCATTGGCATGATCTTCAAGAATACCGTGTCACCCACTTGAAATTCCACCATTCGATGTTTCTTATTAAGGTATTTTGCCTGCCGACTATGAGCCTCAAGCACGTATCAACATAACAAGCACATCGGTGTCATCAATGTACTCTATCCCCAAAATTACTGGATCTTCATCCTGCACCCATGACAATGGAGTTCTATACCCTCTCCCATAAAGCGCTTCGTGGGGAGCCATCCCGATGCTAGCATGATGGTTATTGTTGTATGAAAATTCTACCAGTGGCAAGAGCCTTTCCCACAGTTCTCTTCTATCAAATACACACAGTCTTAAAAGGTCTTCCATTGTCCTGATGGTCCTTTCAGACTGACCATACATCTGAGGATGAAAATCTATGCTGAAGGTAAGGAGGGAGCCCAGATATACTTGGACTGCCTTCCACTCCTTGGAGGTAAAGCTGCCATCACGATCAGAGACTATAGCCTTAGTCACTCTATGGTACCGTACAAATTGCTCCACAAAGAGCCGCACTAACACATCCACATATGCCTCCTTCTTCATAGGGATGAATCTGGTCACCTTTGTAAGGCGAGCCACGATTACCCAAACTGAATTGTTCCCAGAGCACGAGCGAGTCAACCCGTGAACAAAGTCCATGGAGATATCCTCAAACTTCCACTCAAGGATGGGCAATGGCTGTAATAATCCTCCAGGGCTCTTGCACTCCACCTTCACATTCTGACAATCCTCATAGTGCGTAACATAATACTTGACATCCGTCTTCATTCCGGGCCGGAACATTGTCTTCTGCAAGTCAATATACATCTTGGAAATCCCGGGATGTACTGAATACTTGGAGCAATGCGCCTCCCTCAATATATCTTCCTGGATTTCACCACCCTTGGGGATGCAGAGTCGGACACGGAAATGCACAAGGCCGTCCTTTAGTGTATACTCTTCAGTAGTTCCATCTTCAATTAACACAATTACAAGGGCCAGAGTAGCATCCTTCCCTTGCTCTACCCGAATACGATCTTGGATGTCACATACTATACTCATAGCAAATAGGTGCTCAATTTACTCTTCAGAATGATCCTTATACACCAGTGTGATCTCCATCTCCTCGATCATTCGAGCTAATTCCATACTCATCAACTGAGACTTAGGGCTCGATTCTGGTACATTGCTTCTCAAACCATAGACTACGAAGTTTGCTTTCCCGGGGTGGTAATTCAATGTAAACTCAAAATCACACAAAAATTCCAGCATCCATCGTTGCCTCAGATTCAACTCCTTTTGACTATGAACATACTTTAGACTCTTATGGTCTGAGAAGATCATGCATTGGATTCCTTAAATATAGTGCCTCCAAACCTTCAAGGCGAACACCACTACCCCTAATTACAAATCATGAAATGGGTAATTGTCTTCATGCTTCTTCAGTTGCCTTGAAGCATAAGCAATCACATGCCCATGTTGCATCAATACTGCTCCCATCCCTTGATATGACGCATCTATAAAAACTTGAAATCCTTTCTTCCCAGATGGAAGGGCTAGGTTGGGTACGGTGGTATGTCTATCATTCAGTTCTTGGAATGCAGCTTCACACTAGGTTGTCCACTCATATGACACACATTTCTTTGTCAAAGCAGTGAGAGGAAGGGCTATCTTTGAGAATCCTTTCACAAACTTGCGATAATACCCAGCAAGTCCTAGGAAACACCGTACATCAGCCACTGACTTCAAAGGAAACCATTCTTTCATGGCACGCACCTTGGCTGGATCTAGAACTAGTCCAACACCACTGATCACATGGCCTAAGAAGGCAACTTGTTGGAGCCAAAATTCACACTTGCTGAACTTGGAAAACAAGGTATGCTCCTTTAACTTCTTCAGCACCAAGGTCAAGTGTTCAACATGCTCTTCCTCTGTCTTTGAAGACCAAATTGTCATTGATGAAGACATCTAGATATGGCTCAAACACTTTGTTCATCAAACTCATGAATGCATCGGGGACATTTGTGATCCAAAACGGCATCAGGGTGAACTCATATAGACCGTACCTCTAGCTAAATGCCATTTTTCGAATGTCCTACTCTCGTATACTCAACTAGTACTACCCCGAGCGCAGATTAAGTTTGGAAAACCATTATGCTCCTACCAACTCATCGAATAACTCATCGATCCTGGGTAGAGGATAGGTGTTCCGCACCGTTAAACGGTTGAGTTCCCGGCAATCGATACATAACCGTAGTTTTCCATCCTTCTTCTTAATGAATAGAACAGGGGATCCCCAAGGTGATGAACTGGTGCGAATGAACACTAATTCTACTAATTATTGCAATTGAACCCTAAACTCTGTGAGTTACTTTGGGTCCATTCTATAAGGGGTCTGAGAGATTGGCTTGGCACCCGGTAATAACTTAATTTGAAAGTCCACCTCTCTATGCGGGGTTAACCCTGACAACTTCTCGGGAAATACTTCTAGGAAATCCCGCACCACTCGTACATCTTTCATATCATTTGTCCTTTATTTTAGTTCAAAGCATATCATATATACTTCATCCCCTTTCATATGATCTTTTAAGGTCTGAATTGAATACAATAACATACGGGGTGCAAGTATAATACCTTGAAAGATAACCACAGAGTCCCCATGCCTCAAGGAAATTTATTTCTCTGCACAATCATTCCCGGCGTGGTGCCAATCTAACCATGTCATGCCCAGAATGAGGTCAAATTATGGCATTCTCAACACTATGGAAGGGGTTTCAAAGAACTTTCCTCCAAGAAGTACCTCCAATTCACACTTGGCAGATGGTGTCATCTCAGAGCCATCCGGGAGGCGTACTCTCTGAGTAATACCAGTGAAATATTGCACTCCTTCTAGGTCTTTAATGAAATCTACCCACACAAACGAGTGTGTGGCACTGGTATCGAAAAGAGTACAAGCTGGTTTCCCACCAACCATCACGGTACCTAGGTATTAAAGGAAAAAAGCTTATGACATAGTAATTAAATCACAACATACCAGCAATCACATCCCGACGATTCCGCTCTTGCTCCATGTCCAGAACGAATAGATGATCCTGAGCAGCTCCGGGATTCCTCCCTCATGGTCCTCATCCTTGACCATGCATATGTCCTCGTCCTCGTGGAGCTGCCGGAGGAAGAGCAAGGGGAGCATTTCCACATCGCTGTGGGCAAAAGCATCGGATGTGGCCCGGATGGTTGCACTGGAAGCAAACTCGCTCATGATACTCCCTAGGCTGCAGGTACAATTGTTACGGTGGAGGTAGAGCCTGCTGCTGGGCCGGACGCTCCGTTCTAGAATTCTGAAGGAAGCGACCCCAGCCTCTGTTGTTTCCTCTCCTTCTATTATCCTGCCTCCTATAACTGGGACCGGCCTCCAACACACCCTCACATGGTCTCTTATTACTCCCCACATGACCTACCTCCATCCTTTTCACCATGTCAATGATCTCATCCAAACTCGAGTCCGCTACAAACAAAAAGGCTTGCCTCAGGGGATCTCGCAAGCCTTTGTAGAATCGCTTAACATACCCCCTATCATTCAACTCGTATGCGTCAGCAAACCTAGCAAGATGCTCAAACTCTTGTTGATATTTTGTAATTGTCTTGGATCCCTATTTCAGCTGTAGGAATCTTTCCTCAAGTTCAACCCGAAAGGTAGAAGGGATGAAGTGTTCTAAGAAGGCTTCAGTAAACTCACACTAACTAATCTCTGTGTACACCCGGCCTTCAAAGGTGGAGCCCATGACGGACTTCCACCACCTCTTGGCATGGGATTCCAATACTGACACGGCTAATGTTACAGCCATATTGGCTGGACATCAGATTCCCGCCATTAGTTCTTGAAATGAGTCGAGCCATTCTTCTGTACGTACAGCCGACCCTGCCCTATGTAAGTAGGTAGAGATAGAGCTCGAAAAGTGCTCAACCAATTTGAGCTCGGGGCTTGTTGTTGCACCGGAGCCTGTTGGGACCTAAAGGCATCCAAAATAGACGTGAGCGTCTGCCCTAGCTCCGACTGTTGAAACTATGTGGGTACGGTTGGGGCAGGAGTGTCCCCTACTGGCTCTATATGTGCTGGAATCTACACATAAGGTACAAACATAAGGTCAGGTTGGCTAATCGTAGGGACAAAATTGGACATACTTAGTGTGAATTATATATGGGCACACCATTGCTTCCGCTAAGTCAGTTTGTCCCAAAACTGATAAATCAAACAGGGGTGACACCATTGTTCAATGACTTCTTTAGTTCAGGATCATAACAAGTTGATACCATTTGTAATACCCCCTCCCGGAACATAAGACACGACCGAGGGGAGTCTTTTGCCCATAACAGTCGCCATGCAGTAGCGCCATCACACGGGTCGACCTGTACCACAAGACGCCTATCCCGTCGGCAAAAACCAATATCATCATTGCCAATCCAACATATGAATTAAAGCACAAGTCAAAATCCACATAAGTATAAAGTCCAAAATGAATACAATAAATAAAATAAGCAACCAAGGCATCTATAATATCAGAGTACATCATTCCAAAAAGATACAAAATGAGTCTCTCAAAAACCACATCAGTCACTAACGTCAGCGATGTTATCGTCACTTTAGGCCCTGTCTTCCTTGCCTGAATGCCCTCCTGCATAACCTACTGCTGCTCTATCTGCGAGGTTTCCTCCTAAAAAGGAAGACGTAACAATCGTTAGTCATAAGGACTAAGTGGCTATCACATCCGCTCCCCCGGCGAATCTTAGGCATCGGGCGGAGAAAATAAGAGGGTACAATATATCTTTATACTATAAGCAAGGAGTAAAATTACCATGGTGTAACATTTAGATGTCCAAAATACCCTCCACAATGGTGTAACATTTAAATCCCATAATACCCCCACATTTCTCCTACCTCAATGCAAAAGAAGGGACTTTTTGGTCATTACATGAAAATAGCTATATGTTAAGAGAGAGGGCAAGATATTTTATTCAGCCATCATTTATTAAAGCAACACCTACTATTTAGAAGAGCAGACAAAACCTAATATAATTCATTAATATATTATTTATTAAAGCAACACTTATCTGAACACTATTATTAAAGCACTCCCATTCCTGTACAAAGGATCGTCTGCTATAACCCTATTATTAAATCAACACCTACTATTTTATTCAGCCATAATATATTATTCATTAATAATTCCTTTCTAATCCCTTCCCTCCCGCCAGCAGTCAAGCAGTCCCGCCAGCAAAGGATCGCCCGCGCCCCCATGCCTCTGATCTGACACCGAAAGCAGGCCCTCCTCGACTCCTCCAATACACTATCGATGCAGGCCATCCTCCTTGTTGAATTCTATGAAGTGAAAGTTGGTGAATGGAAGGCTTGGGAAACCTATCCGCGCGGACTACGCAGACTGGGTTGGCGGACTGCTAAGTCGGCAGGGATGTTGCAGGTGGTTTGCTCTGTGGCGGCCTGGGCGGTCTGTTCACGCGGACTACGCGGACAGCAGCGGCGGTCTGACAGGCCAGTGTATGCTCAGCAGGCGGTTTACTCCCAGGAAGTAACCGGGCGGATAGGAATGTTATCCGCGGAGTCCGGCTTGAAGCGGACTGAAGAACTGGAGCTCGGCAGACCGGTTTGGCAGATGCCTTGGTCTTGCTCTAGTGAAGTGGCAAGTGGAAGCCGCGGAGACCGCCGGTCAGCGCGGACAGGAACTGGAGGTCGCCCGGTATGGCGGGCTAGATCCAGTGTCCGCCAGTAAGTGCGGACTGGCCCTTGTGGCCAGCGGACTGGACTTGGTGGAAATTGAACCAAGTCCAGGATGGCTCAGTCCAGGGAGATCGCGTAGTGGAGCGCGGGCTGATTTCTCAGTCCGCCAAGCATAGTAGAAGTGCAGTTGCCTTGTTTGCTAGCTTGGGGAAATGCGGACTGGAGAATTGCTTGTGCAGGAGCGTGCGGACTGGAGCCGGAGTCCGCTGAGTCCGGTTTAGCCTTGTGACGAGGTTATGGACTCAGGAGTTGCGGACTGGAGTCTGCTGTTATCGGACTGGATTGGCGTGTCCGCTAAGTCCGGAGGTGCCTTGGCAATGAGGTAATTGGACTTGGGATATGCGGACGGTAGCCGGGTGTCCGCTGAGTTCGGCAGGTGCCTTGATGGCGAGGCTGCGGGCTCGGGTTTTGTGGGCTGATGCCTTGTCCGCAGAATGGCGGACACGGCTGTTGTGGAGTCCGGCTGTGGTGGTCCTGGCTTGGTCTCTGGAGGCAAGGCGGACTGGATATTGGAGTCCGGCCTTGGAGAAGCTGGAGCGGACTGGATATCTGCACAGGAGCGGCGAACTGGAAGGTGTGTCCGCGGGCTGAGCGGACACACTTGTTCTAGCTGCGGGTTGTGGCGGTGATCCTATCGGCTAGGGCGGTGACCATACTCATCGTCGTGCCTATAAATAGGACCCATGTCACATCAGGATTAGGGAACCTAGACCAAAGTAAGTGAACAGTAATTGAGCTCGCGTAAGTTGCTGCGGTCTGGACTTTGTGTCCGCGCGGATTGAGAGTTGACCTGGTTGTGCTGTGCAGGTTGTGCGGATAGCGCTGGAAAGCCAGGACTTGGCTCTGATTGCGGTCAGGGACAGTGCGGACTCTGCGGTTAAGCAACAGGCGGTAAACAGCAGGTCGCGGATAGCGACCAGGTGGTCCTCTCTTGGCGACTTGGTTCGGGGTTCAGGAAGTCGCCTGCTTCAGGCGGACTGTTCCATTCGGGGACGCAGCTTGTGCGGTCTGGCAGCGTGCAGACCGGCGGTGAAGAGCTAAGCATTGGAACAAGGGTGAGTCCGCGCGGCTTGGGTTGCGGTCTGGCGACCTGGAGGACTGAGCGGACTCCGCAGCAGTAGGTCGGCGGCTTGTTGATTGAGTCCGCGCGGCTTGTTTTTGTTCTTGTCTTTGTAACTGTCTCTGCTCTCCCGGTGTTGGGTTTTGGTGAAGCATGTCTCGCCATGTATGTCTCGCCTTGTAATGAAGTTTGCTCTTGATCAATAAAGAAGCTTGTCCTGCATGTGTTGCTGGTTGTTACTACTTTGTTGAGATAACCCCTGCTAACTCCACCATCCGGGAAAACTTTCAACAGTATAAGTGGGCGTATTCTCCTTCGGTTTGTTGAGTTTTCAGCAGGGTATCCAAGGGGGCGTCTGCGGTTTGTTGAATTTTAACATGGTATCAGAGGGAGGTTGTTGGAGTGGTCAAGCAGTGCTCAATGGAAGTAGTTGCTCGTCTGTAGAGGAAACCAGTGGTAGAACCATGGCAGTGGAGGATGCAAGTTGTCTTGGTATTGATCTTCTTACAGAGGCGAACTGTGAACGGTGGAAGTCCTGTATGAAGAGCTTTCTTCTTGGCGAGGACCTTTGGGAGGTTGTATGCGGAGCAGGAAGACAAGAGGATACTGCTGGCAATGCTGAGGCGATGAGAGCTTCGAAGGAGGCAAATGCGAAAGCGGAGTCTATTCTCAAGCAGGTGATCTCATCGGAGCTCTTGGAACACATCAGTGGATGTCGGTCAGCTGCAGAGGTTTGGACTTCCCTTGATGGGTTGTTCAGGAAGGATGTGAAGGTTGCTGCTGAAGATGGTCCCTCTACTTCATATCAGGAAGAAAGGAGTGTCTCTCCTAGGCGTGATAGGAAGAGGAAGGAAGGACCACGGTGCTATAAATGCAAGCAGCAAGGTCATCTTCGGAAGGAGTGCAAGGTTGTCTTGCTCTCGGCGAACGTAGCTCAGGTAGGGAGGAAGGAGAAGAATGTGGTTGGGATATCAACCAGTTCTGGAGTTGATCGGAGGAATGCCAGTGATAGTGCAGCTATCTGGCATGAAAGACTGGGGCATGTAGGGATGGACAAGCTGAAAGCAATGACGGAAAGAAGACTCGTAAGAGGCTTGCCTAGATTGTCATCCTATGGCGATGGTCGGGGGTGTGTGGGATGTCAGGAAAGTGGAGCCTATCGCTTCATGGTTGACAAAGAACAATCCAGGAGTAATGCACCATTGGCGGTTGTCCATTGTGCTCTGGTGGGACCGACCGTCACGGCCAGTCTTGGAGGCAGCAGGTTCATGCTGATATTGGTTGATGACTATTCTGGGTATACTTGGGTATACTTTATGAAGAAGAAGTCCAACATGGTACGCTTGTTTGTGGAGTTCAAGAAGCTTGTCGAAGGCCATCTTGGCCGGAGGATCAAGGTGTTGAGGACAAGTTTCGGTGGTGAGTTTGCCTCAACCGAGTTCTCACGCTTTTGCAGGAAGCAAGGGATCCAGATGGAGCTTTCTTGTGGACATACTTCACAACAGGGTAGTATTGCAGCTCGGATGATCCGTTGGTTAACGGAGACCTGCAAGTGTTGGCTTCGGAGTAAAGGCGTTCCGAAGGCTCTATGGGCGGAGGGAATAGCCTGTGCTGCTCATGTCATCAACCAGATGCCTCTTAGTCCGATCATAATAAAGACTCCTTATGAGCTGATGTTCGGAGTGAAGCCCTCAGTGAAGCACCTTCGGGTGTTTGGATCTACCTGCTATTTACACTCTCCGGGTGCTCTCAAGACAAAGCTAGTCTTTGTTGGGTATGATGAGCAGAGAAGAAGATGGAGGTGTATGGATCCTGCAACGAAGAAACTCATAGTGTCGAGAGACATTGTTTTTGATGAGTTGACGCTGTATTGGGGTAGCTCTTATGTAGAGCTAGAGATAAGCAGGTCAGATGGTGGGCTGAAGGAGGCTGTTGCTAAGGAAGTGGAGTTGCCTGAGTCACCAGGTGTTCCAGGTTGTTCTAGCTCCGGGGCAAAGGCGTCAGAGTCGGGAAGAAGGGGGAGCGATGCTCCAGGACCTTCTGGCTCGAAGGAGGTGGCTTCCGGTTCAGGAAGCAAGGGGAGCGATGTTCCAGGCAGTTCTTGTTCGAGAGGGGAGTCTTCTGGTTCAGGTAGCAGGGGGAGCGTTGCTCCAGATGCTTTTGGTTCCAGTAAGGAGGCGTCTTGTTCAGGGAGCAAAGGGAGCATTGTTCCGGGTTTGCCCGGGAACGGAGCTGGTTCAATAGCAGCGGAGGTGGTTAGCCATGATCAGGTTCTTCGGAGATCGAAGAGGATCAGTAAGCCACCAGCTCGATATTGTGAAGGGAACACGGCGGACTTGGTCCCGTGTTTCCTTGTTAGCCCTCAGGTCGAGCAAGGTACTTCTGGCTATGATGACCCCACTAGAATCAAGGAGGTGGTTGACACCATGTTTGAAGAGGTGACTTCTCTCAGAGGCAACGAGGCTTGGGCTTCTGGGTCCAAGGAAGTTGGCGATACTCCTGTGATGCAAGAGTGGAGGTTGAAGCTGAAGAAGGCAGAGGGAAGCATGACTCCTTTGTGGAGATGCTGGAGGGCTCCCTCATGGTCCATGATATGCGGGGCGAGGACTATGTCTTGGACATCTCTTCGTAGATGCTATCGGAAGGACCAGGTGCAAGGTTACGGGAGCTGCTGGAGTTATTCACCACTTCTCACTTCAAGGGGGAGTGTTGAATTCTGTGAAGTGAAAGTGGGTGAATGGAAGGCTTGGGAAACCTATCCGCGCGGACTACGCGGACTGGGTTGGCGGACTGCTAAGTCGGCAGGGATGTTGCAGGCGGTTTGCTCTGTGGCGGCCTGGGCGGTCTGTTCGCGCAGACTACGCGGACAGCAGCGGCGGTCTGACAGGCCAGTGTATGCTCAGCAGGCGGTTTACTCCCAGGAAGTAACCGGGCGGATAGGAATGTTATCCGCGGAGTCCGGCTTGAAGCGGACTGAAGAACTGGAGCTCGGCAGACCAGTTTGGCAGATGCCTTGGTCTTGCTCTAGTGAAGCGGCAAGTGGAAGCCGCGGAGACCGCCGGTCAGCGCGGACAGGAACTGGAGGTCGCTCGGTATGGCGGGCTAGATCCAGTGTCCGCCAGTAAGTGCGGACTGGCCCTTGTGGCCAGCGAACTGGACTTGGTGGAAATTGAACCAAGTCCAGGATGGCTCAGTCCAGGGAGATCGCGCAGTGGAGCGCGGGCTGGTTTCTCAGTCCGCCAAGCGTAGTAGAAGTGCAGTTGCCTTGTTTGCTAGCTTGGGGAAATGCGGACTGGAGAATTGCTTGTGCAGGAGCGTGCGGACTGGAGCCGGAGTCCGCTGAGTCCGGTTTAGCCTTGTGACGAGGTTATGGACTCAGGAGTTGCGGACTGGAGTCTGCTGTTAGCGGACTGGATTGGCGTGTCCGCTAAGTCCGGAGGTGCCTTGGCAATGAGGTAATGGACTTGGGATATGCGGACGGTAGCCGGGTGTCCGCTGAGTCCGGCAGGTGCCTTGATGGCGAGGCTGCGGGCTCGGGATTTGCGGGCTGATGCCTTGTCCGCAGAATGGCGGACACGGCTGTTGTGGAGTCCGGTTGTGGTGGTCCTGGCTTGGTCTCTGGCGGCAAGGCGGACTGGATATTGGAGTCCGGCCTTGGAGAAGTTGGAGCGGACTGGCTATCTGCACAGGAGCGGCGAACTGGAAGGTGTGTCCGCGGGCTGAGCGGACACACTTGTTCTAGCTGCGGGTTGTGGCGGTGATCCTATCGGCTAGGGCGGTGACCATACTCATCGTCGTGCCTATAAATAGGACCCATGTCACATCAGGATTAGGGAACCTAGACCGAAGTAAGTGAACAGTAATTGAGCTCGCGTAAGTTGCTGCGGTCTGGACTTTGTGTCCGCGCGGATTGAGAGTTGACCCGGATGTGCTGTGCAGGTTGTGCGGATAGTGCTGGAAAGCCAGGACTTGGCTCTGATTGCGGTCAGGGACAGTGCGGACTCTGCGGTTAAGCAACAGGCGGTAAACAGCAGGTCGCGGATAGCGACCAGGCGGTCTTCTCTTGGCGACTTGGTTCGGGGTTCAGGAAGTCGCCTGCTTCAGGCGGACTGTTCCATTCGGGGACGCAGCTTTGTGCGGTCTGGCGGCATGCAGACCGGCGGTGAAGAGCTAAGCATTGGAACAAGGGTGAGTCCGCGCAGCTTGGGTTGCGGTCTGGCGACCTGGCGGACTGAGCGGACTCCGCAGCAGTAGGTCGGCGGCTTGTTGATTGAGTCCGCGCGGCTTGTTTTTGTTCTTGTCTTTGTAACTATCTCTGCTCTCCCGGTGTTGGGTTTTGGTGAAGCATGTCTCGCCATGTATGTCTCTCCTTGTAATGAAGTTTGCTCTTGATCAATAAAGAAGCTTGTCCTGCATGTGTTGCTGGTTGTTACTGCTTTATTGAGATAACCCCTGCTAACTCCACCATCCGGGAAAACTTTCAACAATATAAGTGGGCGTATTCTCCTTCGGTTTGTTGAGTTTTCAGCAGGGTATCCAAGGGGGCGTCTGCGGTTTGTTGATTTTTAACACTCCTCTCCTCCAGAATGCTACGGTCGCATCCGTTCTTATTTCTCCTCTCCACACGCTTCCCTCGGAAAAGGCTATAACCCTAATACAGTTCATCTTCGCTCATCCTCGACTCCTCTTTCTTTCTTTCTTTTTCAAAAGAGCGGACAACTCAACACATGGTTCCGCCACCACTACTCTTCAACCTCGGAGCTGTTGATTTTTCAAGTTCTTTTCTTAGCCCCAAAATCCCTCCTACGTTTTTTCTTAAGCTCTGACCAAAATCCCTCTTTGCTTAAAAGTGGATCCATTGATCATGGTTCCGCCATTGCTACTCTTCAGCCTCGACGCAACTGATTTTTCAGGTTCTTTTCCTAGCTCCAAAATCCCTCATGCTTTTTTTTCTTAAGCTCTGACCAAAATCTGACCACTACTAGCAATTTGCAGAAATGGATCCACTGCTATAGAAATGGTGATATCATTATTGCTAGTAGAAATGGTGATATCATTATTGATAGCATTTTTTAATCAGTCCGATTACAGAAATGTTGATATCATTATTGCTAGCATTTCTTAGGTTGGTGGTGGCCGCCTGTTTGTTACGTTGAGCGGAAGAAGCCTTTGCTTCAAAATCTTCCGAAAGGGTAAGCCATCTATCTTCATTCACAAAAAATTATTTGGGTTGTTAACTTCCTTCATTCACAAAAACATATGATTCTATTGCATCTAGCAGAGATGTATATTGAAGTTCTCTGCTTTTTTCACATTTCCGCGTCAATAGGTTCTCCTCCCCTGCTGACCATGGTTCTATGACCTTTTCAACAACTTCTCCTCGCCGGATTAATCCAAGCCTCCTCGATAGGGCCTCCTGGACATAGCCTCCTCACTTCATCGTAGGAGGTTCAATTTTGTTCTCAGTTTACTAATTTAAGCCATATGGACAGAGCCTACCGTAATTTTTAAGACTTTCCTTCAGTTCAATTTGTTTTCAATTTCTTTCCTCTCTACTTTTTCCGAACAAAGTTTTTAAGGTTTTCTGATTTAAGCCATTCAACAAATGTTTTCCACCGATTATGTTTTTGTAGCTTCGTGAGATTTAAGCCTTATTGATTTTATAACTCCCCTCTCGTCCACTGCTTATATGCTTTTGTGGCTTAATGAAAAGTTACTGATTTTACTCACTATACCTTACTGAATTTGTAGTTTTAGATTTTTCTCAGCTTACTGAATCTACATTTTTAGACTTTTCAGTAAGTTTTGTTCTCTTATCTATTCTCGAGTTTTTTCTTGAAAAAAGTGTAGGCATTTTTGCACAACAAAAAATAGTCGTATGATTTGATAAAATGCAGTTTTATATTTTCCTCATTATAGCTCACTATATGGTCATTGAATTTCACTATAGATAGTTTTATATTTTCATGATGTTCCACTTATATGATTTTGCTGAATTTGTTGGTATGATTGATTCGAGTTCTCCAAGTTCATATTTATACCCTAAATATTTGCTGAATGGCTTAAATCAGAAAGCCTTCGAAAATTTGTTGGGAAAAATTAGAGAGGAAAGAAATTGAAAACAAATTGTTGCACAATAAAAAAATAGTTATATGATATGATAAAAAGCATTATGTGTTGTGTGTGATTTTCAATATATGAATATGTGAATAGTGGCCGTAGTTTTATATTTTCCTCACTATAGCTCAATATATGGTTGCTAAATTTCAGCATAGCTTAGTTTTATATTTTCATGTTCCACTTATATGATTTTGATGAATCTATTGGTATGATTGATTCAAGTTCTCCAAGCTTATATTTACACCCTAAACTTAAAAAATGTGATCTTGGATCAACTCTAAAATTGTTTTTTAAAACGCACACCTCTGTTCATAATATTTAGAACGACACACCTGAACTTGGATCACCTCTAAACTTGATTCAGGCTCTCGAACTTCGCATGAACTCGGATCATCACCTTTAAACTTGATTCGAGCTCTGCAAGTTCACATGAACTTGGATCATCACCTCTAAACTTGACTCAAGCTCGGATCACCTCTATTCATATCATTTGGATCATATTTTTTAAAAGCTTTTTAAGATGACACACATGTCACTAGAATCTAAAAAAAATATTATCCCACGACCTATGTCACCCCCCTCGACAAATGTTACCGCCAATGACCGATGTCGTAGCCCACGACCGATGTCGCCCCTCACGACCAATGTCGCCACTCACGACTGATGTCGCCCCCTCGACAAATGTCACCGCCCACGACTGATGTCGCCACCCTTTACCGGAAGTTAGAACCCGCCAACCCATTAGTTCATCTCAAAACCCAGGTGTTGAGATGAAGGGTGGCGGGGTACATGAACACAAAGGGGAGAAGTCTGCAGGCGGTATGGGATTAACCCCAACCACATGACCGCGGGGATATTCGGCCACACAAGGGGGCCCACCGGGGTCAACACCCAGACCTGGAACGCGATGGGGAAAGCCCAAACATGCGGTCTCACACACACGTGTCATGCTGGCTAATATAATCTCAACACACCCCCGCAGCATGACAACCTCCTCTGATACCAAGTTAGAACCCGCCAACCTATTAGTTCATCTCAAATTATAGTCTCAGCCGGCTTGGAGACCGGGCGGTCTGGCGGTCTACCCTGGCAGTCTCTCTTCCTCTCTGGTGGTAGCCGTGCGGTTAACCCTGCTGTCTAACTGTAACGCCCCGAAACTCAAAGGAGCAAAGGGGGACGTTTTGGGCCAGTTTTGGTTTCTGGCTGACGGCACACGGCCTGGGACACGGGCGTGTCCCAGGGCGTGTCAAGTGTGTGCCGACACTTAGTCGCGAAGTCGTCGAGTTATACTCGACGATTCGACGAGAAATGGCACACGGCCTGCGACACGGGCGTGTCGCAGGGCGTGTCGACCCGTGTCGACACTTAGCCGTGAAATCGTCGAGTTATTCTCGATGATTCGTCGAGAATGGGCACACGGCCTGCGACACGGGCGTGTCGCAGGGCGTGTCGACCCGTGTCGACGATCGTCAAGGTGAAATCGTCGAGATTCACTCGACGATCGTCGTGACAAGGCACACGTCCTAGGACACGGGCGTGTCCAAGGCCGTGTCATCCAGTCGTCGTTCTCCCCTCGACGAAATGTCCCGTGTACACGGACTGGGGGCCCAGGCGTGTCAATGTGACACGGGCAAGGACACGGGCGTGTCCTAGAACCCGTGCAGTGCTCGGGTTGGAAACGGGGGAAAAATCATGGGGTACACGGCCGGATACACGGCCGTGTCAGCTGGAACACGGGCGTGTCAGCTCGAACACGGGCGTGTCCGATACCCGTGTGCGTGTTCAGAAGATTCGATTTTGACGGCGAATGCGGCACACGGCCCTGGACACGGGCGTGTGCCAGGCCGTGTTCGGCCCAGTTTGGGCATTTCAGCCCCGAATCAAAGCCGCTCGTTTTCTTAGGTTGAGATCCGATGGCTGGGGATGGTTCCTGGGAGGATATACACGGGTTTGACTTAAGAAAAATCCATTTTTCCTTCACTTGATCATCTCTCCAAACCCTTGGAGAAAGAGGAAAGCTATTGGAGGAAGAGGAGCTAGATCCGCCATTGGAGGAGCTTCGGAGCTCCGAATCGCAAGCCGACTCCGGATCCACGGAGGCAACGCAAGTGCGGTGATTTCTATCCGATTACATTTCGATGGCGCCAAAGAGGAACGCAAGGGTAACGATCCTCACTTGTGAGCATGATAGCTCTCTTTCTTAGCATAGGAAGCCCTCTCTCGCGAGTTTGCGAAGAGTTGGAGGCGTTCCTTCGGGTAGATATGTAAAGTCCCCGTTGTTTAGCGTCCGTATGCGAGAACGGACATAGGCATTTTGGTTGAAGCCTACTCGGACATGTTAGTCCGGATCGGTGATGTTGCATTGCTTAAGGCCGGAGAAGACTCCGTGCTATTTGGTGTTTTCGGGTTTTCTACACGGTAGATTGCAGCAGGGAGCCTTGGGGACTAACCCAAAGGTGCACCCGGAAAACTGGGCGGACACGAGGTCTTGCCAACTTGGTGGCTTGGAAGCCAACTTGAACATAACCGGGTTATGTGACTTGTGATGAAAATGGGACTCGGTAGAAGTTTGACCTGCGCATATGGTTTAAATTACCGTTGCGGGCGCATATGGTTTAAATTACAGTTGCGTTGTGAGCACGGGTTAGATGGAACCGTACCCACTCTATGTCGATCGGATTAGGGCCGTTGGCATAGATGAGGGTCTTCGGCGGTCTATGGTTTTAATTACCGTGACCCATGCCAGGAAGACAAACTGCTCATTGTTTGGCCGTCCAAGAGAGGATGGCGGTGAGTCGGCAGACTTAGACTGCGTTCACCAAGAATGTGCCCTGAGTGCACGGGGTGTGTGGCCGTTGAGCCTCCGCCTGTGATGAAATGACTATATTTATAATGCTCGCTTATGCTAATGAAATGCAGGGAAGGAGCGTCGCCGCCCCGAGTTGGGGGCGGGATCGTTATAATTTGGTCAGCATTGCTGACCGTTGCTTTGTTTGCCACCGTGCAGTGGTTTGTTTGCTTGCAGGTGCAGCTGGACCGAGCGGTCAATAGCGGGCTAAAGCCCTTTTTGCGAAGCTGGCCCTCGAAGGCCCAAGTGAAATGTTTTCTATTTTTATTCATGTATGGCCGGCCTGCGTGCCGAGGTTGGTAAATCATGTAACGGACAAGTGAAACTTTTTGTAAGGCCTTAAGGCCAATGTTTGGGTATTTTTGTATACATTCCTAAATGTGGTATTAGTGGACATTCGTGCTCTTATGCTGGGTTCTTGTTTACAACTTATATTAACTGCTTCCGCTAGAATGCTCTGTGTAGGACGTTGATATTGGTTGGATGGTTTCCATAAGTAACCACCCGGTCTGTCTGTGGTATATGGCATCGGGCCTCGGCCGGACCTACTGCTATATGCTATGCGACGGATAGGGGGCGTTACAATTTGGTATCAGACTACTGGTTTTGGTCGGGCTTAAACGGAATTCGTGGTCGAATTCTTTTTAAGGGGTGGTGAGCACATTGTGTGCGTCATCGTTATAATGGTAAAAGAACCCATGAATGTCCACTTAGGAATGAAAATACTCGTGTTTGAGGAACCTGCGTGTTCCTATAATTGCTGTTTGCAATGTTATTTGGTCGCTTAACGGTGTTTTGTACCACTATAGGTGACCCGAAGTGGTGTTGGGCCGTCAGAACGCCGAGGTTCTGAGGCTAGTAGTGCACCAGAAGTTGCTCCAGCAACACCTTTGTCGGCTGAAAATATACGATTGGTGGCTGAAGCGGTGTTGGCCGTGATCAATGCGCAGCCTGGAAGGCAAGCGCAGCAGCCCGCTCCTGTGATGGAGCAAGTACCTCTTCAAGAGGCCGAGCCGAGGAGGATGGAGCAAGTGGTTGTAGAACCAATAGTGCCAAGGAGGGCGACTGAGAGGCAGTTGAAGCATGTAATGAGCTTTAACCCTCCGTTATTCTCGGGGTTGGGAACCCCATCGCAGGCTGAAGACTGGCTCTCTAGGGTGAAGAGAGTCATGACAGCGACGGAGACGGAGGAGTGGCAAATGACCACCATCGCTACGTTCCTTCTGGATGGGGAAGCGAGGATGTGGTGGGAAGGTTTGGAGCTGCATCATTTGAGAGGTAGACAACTGATAGACGTTCCGATAGAAGAGTTCTCGGAATTGTTCTTAGCAAGATACCTCCCTTCTACTCAGAGGATTTCAATGGAGAATGAGTTCCTGAAGTTGGTGCAGGGTGAGAGGAGCGTGGATGAATATCTCCACGAGTTTACGCGGTTGAGTCGTTATGCTGGCTCCATCATCATGGATGAGGAGCGCAAGACTAATCGTTTTTATGAAGGCTTGAGGGATGAGCTGAGATTGTTACTGTCGGGGCCAATGACGCAGGGTTTCTTAACCTTGGTCAATACTGCCCGGTCCTTGGAGAAGGACATGAAGAGTGTACAAGCGAAGAAAGGCTTGGGCGAGAAGAAATCTGGGTTCAAAGTGCCGACTACTTCAAAGTCTGGCTATCAAAGATTCTTTAAGAAGCATAGGACTTCGGGTCCAGCTCCTTCTGGTGCTTCTGGGGCGACTACGAGTCGGACCCCGGGCGCGTGCTTTACTTGTGGCAAGACGGGGCACTTTGCCCGTGATTGTTGGAGCGGACGTCCTAAGTCCGAGAGGAGGCCAGGAGCTACTTATGAAGAGAAAGGTAAGGCGGTGGAGTCGACCGCATCCCACTATGCTCCGGCCCAACCAAGGGTCTACAATCTTGGCCAACAGGAGGCCATTAAACAAGCTGACGTGGTGACAGGTACGGTTTAATTTATAGCAAGTCAATTCCTTTATATGCTTGTTATGTATATGTTACCTTACCACTGCTTGTTTAGGATTTGTAATGATTTGTGAAAATCCCGCACGAGCACTCTTCGATACGGGAGCTTCACACTCCTTCTTGTCCGAAGGATTTATATCACGCATCGGAGTCCCTTCTTCGATGGCGAAGGACAAGTTGGATGTGTTGTTGCCCAATGGGTGTTCGATGCGAGCGGTTAGGATCTGCGAGGTTAAGACTCGTATTGGAGAGCAGGAGTTCGACCTGCGGGCGTCTTTACTTCCGTTAGTGGAGTTCGACGTCATATTTGGAATGGACTGGCTCTCGGAGCAGCAGGCCCATATAGATTGCGGTAGCAAAGAAGTAAAGCTGGGAGCAAGTCGTGAGACGACTTTTACGGGCTTAAAGGGGTCGAGCAAGACGTTGATGTCTGCTCTTCAGGTGGTGAAGGCGGTTCGTGCCGGAGCAGAACTGTTCTTTACACTAGTGGAGGTTGCAAAGCCGAAGCCCGCGATGGATTGTATTTCAGTGGTATCGGAATACCCTGATGTGTTCCCCGCAGATCTTCCTGGTGCCCCGCCACAACGGGAGATAGATTTTACTATCGAGCTAGTGCCAGGTGCAAAGCCTGTGTCACGATCTCCGTATCGGCTAGCGCCTAAGGAAATGGTGGAGCTGAAAGTTCAACTGCAAGAGTTGTTGGAGCAAGGGTATGTGCGCCCGAGTTCTTCGCCTTGGAGCGCACCGGTCCTCTTTGTTAAGAAGAAGGACGGAAGCTTGAGATTATGTATTGATTATCGGGAGCTAAACAAGCTGACTGAGAAGAATAAGTACCCGATCCCTAGGATTGATGATCTCTTTGATCAGTTAGTCGGGTCGACGGTGTACTCGAAGTTAGATCTCAAGTCTGGGTACTATCAGCTGCGGATAAGGGAGAGTGATATCCCGAAGACAGCGTTTAGTACGAGATACGGGCATTATGAGTTTACGGTCATGCCGTTTGGGCTGACTAATGCGCCGTCGGTGTTCATGGATTTGATGAACAGGACGTTCAGGGAGTACCTAGACCATTTCGTGATCGTCTTCATCGACGATATTTTGGTGTACTCGCAAAGTGAGGAGGATCACTTCAAGCATCTTCATTTAGTGCTGGAGACGCTAAGGAGAAACCAGTTGTATGCCAAGTTCTCGAAGTGCGAGTTTTGGCTATCCTCAGTAGCGTTCCTCGGGCATATAGTGAGTGGAGAGGGTATTGTTGTGGATCCGGCGAAGATTGTTGCGATACGGGAGTGGCCTGAGCTTGCTACGGTAGCAGAAGTCCGGAGCTTTTTGGGGCTTGCCGGTTATTATAGGCGCTTCGTAGAGAACTTCTCGCGGATAGCGCTACCTCTCACTACTTTGACGAGGAAGGAGCATAAGTTCGTTTGGACGCCGGAGTGCGCGTGAGCTTTTGAGGAATTGAAGTGTCGGTTGACCATGGCGCCTGTGTTGAGTTCGCCGGTTGGGACCGAAGGCTATGAGATATATAGCGATGCTTCGGGCAGCGGTTTGGGTTGCGTGCTATTGCAGCACGGCAGCGTGATAGCTTATGGCTCGAGACAGCTAAAAGTGCACGAGAGGAATTATCCGGTCCATGACTTGGAGTTAGCGGCCGTGATTTTTGCCTTGAAGCTGTGGAGACACTACTTGTACGGTGTGAAAATTGATATCTACACCGATCACAAGAGTTTAAAGTACCTGATTGATCAGAAGGATCTGAATATGCGGCAGCGTAGATGGATGGAGTTCTTAGGGGACTATACATTCAAGATCCACTACGTGCCTGGCAAAGGGAATGCGGTTGCGGACGCGTTGAGTCGTCGAGCCCCAGCTCAAGCGAATTGGCTATCAGTGCATGATGAGCGGTTGGTACAGGAGCTGGAGGCGTTGGAGATTGTTTGTGTGGATAGACAATCTAGTGCTGAAGCAGTGCTGAATTGGACTGAAGTCCAATATGACCTGGCTGATCGGATTCGGCAGGCTTTGGATATGGATGCTCATATGAAGCAGTTCATGATAGAGGCTCTGGATGGGTCAAATTCCCAATTCGTTGTGGAGGACGGATTGCTGTGGAAAGACGGTCGTTTGTGCGTCCCAAGTGTGGGCAAGTTACGGGTGGAGTTGTTGTACGAGGCACACCATACCAAGTACTCGATTCACCCGGGGAGCACGAAGATGTACCGTGATATAAAGAAACTATTTTGGTGGCCGGGTTTGAAAAAGGATGTGGCGCTATACGTAGCGAAGTGCCAAACCTGCGCCTTAGTAAAGGCGGAGTGCCAAAAGCCGGGAGGATTTCTTAAGTCCTTGCCTATTCCGGAGTGGAAATTTGACGACATCTCTATGGACTTTGTGCACGGTTTGCCAAGGTCACAAAAGGGGAACGACGCCATTTGGGTGGTCGTGGATCGATTAACGAAGGTGTCGCATTTTATTCCGCATAGGAAGGACGATCCGGTGGAGAAGCTGGCGAAGCTCTATGTGGATAATATAGTACGGCTTCATGGTGTGCCCCGCAGCATCGTGAGTGACCGAGATGGGCGGTTCACGTCCAATGATTGGAGGCTGGTGCAGCAAATGTTGGGAACAAAGCTGAAGTTTAGCACAGCCTTCCATCCGCAAACGGATGGGCAGACCGAGAGGGTTAATAGAACCATGGAAGACATGCTTCGCATGTGTGTCTTGGATTTCGGAAAGCAATGGGAGGACCACCTTTATTTGGTGGAGTTCGCATACAACAACAGCTACCAAGCAAGTATTCAGATGGCGCCTTTCGAGGCCCTATATGGTAGAAGATGTCGCACGCCGTTGTCTTGGTTAGAAACGGGCGAGTCGAAGTTGTATAAGCGATCGGAAGTGGATGATGCTACTTCTTTGGTGAGAACCATTCGGGAGAGGTTACTCATCGCTCAGGACCGGCAAGCAAAGTACTATAATGCCAAGCACAGGAACGTGGAGTTCGCTGTGGGTGATTATGTGTACCTAAAGATCAAGCCGTTCAAGGGTGTCTCGCGGGTGCGACGGTTGAAAAAGCTAAGCCCGAGGTACCTTGGACCGTTTGAGGTTCTGGAGCGAGTTGGAGAAGCGGCCTATAGGTTGAAGCTTTCAGTGGAGCTAAGTGGTTTACACGATGTATTCCACATTTCGGTGCTTCGGAAGGCGGTGCAAGAGCCTACGCAAGTGATCGCGGTCGATCAAGTGCCGGTGGATAGTGGGCTAACGACAAAGGTCAAGCCCGTGCGGATTGAGGACTCGGAGGTCAAGCGGCTACGCAATAAAGAGATCAGGATGGTCAAGGTCCGATGGGACAATTGCGGTCGTGAGGAGCTCTCCTGGGAGCGAGAGCAGACTATGCTTGACGAGTATCCGGAGTTGTTCCGCTCAGGTACAAATGTTGTTTTTGTATATCTTTCCTTTATGTAATTTCGTGGGCGAAATTCTTTTAAGAGGGGGAGAGTTGTAACGCCCCGAAACTCAAAGGAGCAAAGGGGGACGTTTTGGGCCAGTTTTGGTTTCTGGCTGACGGCACACGACCTGGGACACGGGCGTGTCCCAGGGCGTGTCAAGTGTGTGCCGACACTTAGTCGCGAAGTCGTCGAGTTATACTCGACGATTCGACGAGAAAGGGCACACGGCCTGCGACACGGGCGTGTCGCAGGGCTTGTCGACCCGTGTCGACACTTAGCCGTGAAATCGTCGAGTTATTCTCAACGATTCGTCGAGAATGGGCACACGGCCTGCGACACGGGCGTGTCGCAGGGCGTGTCGACCCGTGTCGACGATCGTCAAGGTGAAATCGTCGAGATTCACTCGACGATCGTCGAGACAAGGCACACGGCCTAGGACACGGGCGTGTCCAAGGCCGTGTCATCCAGTCGTCGTTCTCCCCTCGACGAAATGTCCCGTGTACACGGCATGGGGGCCCAGGCGTGTCAATGTGACACGGGCAAGGACACGGGCGTGTCCCAGAACCCGTGCAGTGCTCGGGTTGGAAACGGGGGAAAAATCATGGGGTACACGGCCGTGTCAGCTGGAACACGGGCGTGTCAGCTCGAACACGGGCGTGTCCGATACCCGTGTGCGTGTTCAGAAGATTCGATTTTGACGGCGAATGCGGCACACGGCCCTGGACACGGGCGTGTGCCAGGCCGTGTTCGGCCCAGTTTGGGCATTTCAGCCCCGAATCAAAGCCGCTCATTTTCTTAGGTTGAGATCCGACGGCTGGGGATGGTTCCTGGGAGGATATACACGGGTTTGACTTAAGAAAAATCCATTTTTCCTTCACTTGATCATCTCTCCAAACCCTTGGAGAAAGAGGAAAGCTATTGGAGGAAGAGGAGCTAGATCCGCCATTGGAGGAGCTTCGGAGCTCCGAATCGCAAGCCGACTCCGGATCCACGGAGGCAACGCAAGTGCGGTGATTTCTATCCGATTACATTTCGATGGCGCCAAAGAGGAACGCAAGGGTAACGATCCTCACTTGTGAGCATGATAGCTCTCTTTCTTAGCATAGGAAGCCCTCTCTCGCGAGTTTGCGAAGAGTTGGAGGCGTTCCTTCGGGTAGATATGTAAACTCCCCGTTGTTTAGCGTCCGTATGCGAGAACGGACATAGGCATTTTGGTTGAAGCCTACCCGGACATGTTAGTCCGGATCGGTGATGTTGCATTGCTTAAGGCCGGAGAAGACTCCGTGCTATTTGGTGTTTTCGGGTTTTCTACGCGGTAGATTGCAGCAGGGAGCCTTGGGGACTAACCCAAAGGTGCACCCGGAAAACTGGGCGGACATGAGGTCTTGCCAACTTGGTGGCTTGGAAGCCAACTTGAACATAACCGGGTTATGTGACTTGTGATGAAAATGGGACTCGGTAGAAGTTTGACCTGCGCATATGGTTTAAATTACCGTTGCGGGCGCATATGGTTTAAATTACCGTTGCGTTGTGAGCACGGGTTAGATGGAACCGTACCCACTCTATGTCGTTCGGATTAGGGCCGTTGGCATAGATGAGGGTCTTCGGCGGTCTATGGTTTTAATTACCGTGACCCATGCCAGGAAGACAAACTGCTCATTGTTTGGCCGTCCAAGAGAGGATGGCGGTGAGTCGGCAGACTTAGACTGCGTTCACCAAGAATGTGCCCTGAGTGCACGGGGTGTGTGGCCGTTGAGCCTCCGCCTGTGATGAAATGACTATATTTATAATGCTCGCTTATGCTAATGAAATGCAGGGAAGGAGCGTCGCCGCCCCGAGTTGGGGGCGGGATCGTTATAATTTGGTCAGCATTGCTGACCGTTGCTTTGTTTGCCACCGTGCGGTGGTTTGTTTGCTTGCAGGTGCAGCTGGACCGAGCGGTCAATAGCGGGCTAAAGCCCTTTTTGCGAAGCTGGCCCTCGAAGGCCCAAGTGAAATGTTTTCTATTTTTATTCATGTATGGCCGGCCTGCGTGCCGAGGTTGGTAAATCATGTAACGGACAAGTGAAACTTTTTGTAAGGCCTTAAGGCCAATGTTTGGGTATTTTTGTATACATTCCTAAATGTGGTATTAGTGGACATTCGTGCTCTTATGCTGGGTTCTTGTTTACAACTTATATTAACTGCTTCCGCTAGAATGCTCTGTGTAGGACGTTGAGATTGGTTGGATGGTTTCCATAAGTAACCACCCGGTCTGTCTGTGGTATATGGCGTCGGGCCCCGGCCGGACCTACTGCTATATGCTATGCGACGGATAGGGGGCGTTACACTAACCGCGCGGCTTGTGCGGTTTGTTTTGTATAGTCCGCTTAGTCCTGTAAATTATTGTCCCACATCTCTTATTTGTATTCTCTCATCTCTCCTCCATTCTATATAAAGGAGGACATACCTTTGTAATAGATACCTTTTTTGGATAATAAAATTTTCAATTATTCAAAAGTCTATCCGTTTGTTCTTTTATATTCGCTACATTTAACATGGTATCAGAGGACACGGTCATTTCCTCCTGATTCTGTGCGCTCTCTGCTTCTAGCGGCTTGTTTTCCGCTATCAGTGACCTGTCTCGCGACTTGCCTTCTCTTCTGTCCGCGCGGCTTGTTTCTGTCCGCTGCCCTGTTCGCGCGGCTTGCTTCTTCTTGGTTCTCTTCTCCTACTGCTATTCGTCGCAGCGACCTGTTTCCTTGTCGCCGCGCTCCTTGTTCTTTCTTGCCTCTCCGACTTCCTTGTCTTTGCGGCTTGTGTCTACCCGCTGCAGACTTCTTCTCCCTGTCCGCTTCTGCTTTCCCCATATCCGCTTGTCCCTATACTCGCGGTTTGCTGCTGTGATCTGCCTGACCGTGCGGGTTGTTCCTTTCTCACCCGCATCTTGGTCGCGGTCACCTGCTCTTATCCTCCCTTCTGTTCGCTCGGCCTTTTCAGTCCGCGCGTCCTCTTCCCCGCTATGCCTTTGACCTCTCGCTAGCCGCTACTGTTCGCGCTCTACTTGTTGTTGCCTTCTACCCGCTCCTGCTTGCTAGTCGCGCCGGCCTCATCTTTTGCTGTGCGACCTGTTCTCCTCTGTTCGCCCGACTTTTTCAAGCCGTGCGACTTCTTTCCCTCTCCTTTGCTCTGCTTCTTGGTAGCGGCCTTCCTAGCCGGCCGACCTGTATTCTGTTCGCCCGGCTTGGTGCTTTTTTCTCTTCTCGCGGCTTGTTCTTATCGTCGCGGCTTGCTCCTCTCTTGCTTCCATGGCTTTCCCCTCCTCCAGCCTGTCCGCCTTCGTGGTCACCTCTTCTGGTAGTGCTCATGTTGTTACTCGCGGAAGATGGCTCATCGACTCTGGTGCAACCAATCATATGGCAGGCAATCCTCAATGTTTCTCTCTTCTTGACACACATGCTTAGTTGCCCCCGGTCATTGTTGCTGATGGATCTCCCTCCCCGGTCCATGGGACGGGCATGGTTCAAGTCACTCCATCTCTCAACCTGGCTCTGATACCAAGTTAGAACCCTCCAACCCATTAGTTCATCTCAAAACCCAGGTGTTGAGATGAAGGGTGGCGGGGTACATGAACACAAAGGGGAGAAGTCTGCAGGCGGTGTGGGATTAACCCTAACCACATGACCGCGGGGATATTCCGCCACACAAGGGGGCCCACCGGGGTCAACACCCAGACCTGGAACGCGATGGGGAAAGCCCAAACATGCGGTCCCACACACACGTGTCATGCTGGCTAATATAATCTCAACACCAGAGTACAATGAGCTCCGAAAGATCATAAAAAGTGTGCCAAGGTATCTAAGCGATGATGATCAATTGGCTTTTGCTTTTCGTGAGTTATTCACACCGTCGAAATATCTGGTTCTGAAGAACTATGACGAAAATGTCACTGCGAAGGAGTTGCTAGGAAAAAGGGAAACTAAATGATTTTGCTTAGTTGTAGTGTTATGTAATTTATCTGTTTATCTTTTTAATTGTTATAGGAACTTGCTCTACTATAGTTTCCAAGCTTAATAAATATTTTATTAAGTTATTTTGTTGAGTTGTGGTGTTATGCAATCTATCATTCTAATTATTATTTGAACATACTCTACTTTATTTTGTTAACGTCCAATGCATGTATCTTGAAATTATTTTTATTTTACAAAACAATGATATTTCAAATTGATTCCCCATGCCAGATGCCCCCCCGCGCGATAGATGCCACCCCCTCATGATAGATTTCACCCCCCTCGATAAATGTCGCCCCCATGACAATTACTGCCCCCAACAAATGTTGCCCCCATGAAAATTGTTGCCCCCGTGACAAATGTCGCCCCCATAATAATTGTCACCTCCGCGACGACAATTGTTGCCCCCATGACATTCGTCATCCCACAACAAATGTCACCCCCACTATAAATGTCATCGCAACGACATTTGTCGCCGCACGACAAATGTTGTCCCCACAACAAAAGTGACCCCCACGATAAATGTCACCCTCCTCGACAAATGTCTCCCCCCTCTACAAATGTCACCCCCACGACAATTACTGCCCCCGACAAATGTTTACCCCATGACAATTGTCGCCCCCGTGACAAATGTCGCACCCGTGATAATTGTCACCTCCGCGACGACAATTGTTGCCCCCATGACATTTGTTGTCCCCACGACAAATGTCGCCCCCACGATAAATGTCGTCCCCATGACATTTTTCGTCGCACGACAAATGTCGTCCTCATGACAAATGTGACCCTCACGATAAATGTCACCCCTACGACAAATGTCTCCCCACAACAAATGTTGCACCTATGACAATTGTCGCCCCCACGACAATAATCGCCATCACGACGAATGTCGCCACCACAATAATTATTGCCCCCGCCGAATGTAGCACCCATGCCTATTGTCGCCCCCACGATGAATATCCCCCCCCCCCAAGACGAATGTCGCCCTTACGACGAATGTCTCCACCACGACAAATGTCGCTCCCACGACAAATGTCCACCCATGACAAATGTCGCCCCCGCGATAAATGACGCCCCCACGACAATTGTCTCCCCCTCGACAAAGGTTGCACCCACAACAAATGTTGCTCGCACGAGGTCCCTTGTGCACGTCTGCTTGTATATATATATATAGTTGTAGTACAAATAGGTGGTAAAGAGCTAAGTAATGTAAGGGTAATCAACAGTATATATAACATGTAACTACAACAATCTATACTAGCAATTCTACAATCAACAGCAGTGTACAAGTATGAATAAACAACATCAATTAACTCAACTTATATGAATGCACATACAAACATATAAGTTAAGGTTCATCTTAACAGTAAAGTAACTCATCATATAAGCGTGCCCATACAAACTTAAATGATAAGGATCTTGTGTATGTAATGCAATATAATGTTTTGAATGACTTATGATGACTCACCCATGCTCACACACATGAAATTGCTATGTCGACACAGACTTGTGGTTCCCACATTTCAAGCAGTTAGCTAACCTCTCAGGCATCATCCGTCGTGGCCAAACAGTGATAGTGGAACTACTAGGCTGGTCTCCACACTACATGGCCTAGTCCTCCGTACGACTCAACGCTAAGAACACAACAGCGTAGCTCACATGTGTACTATGTCTAGAGGGGTCTCAGGTAGATATGCACCAAAACACACCCCAAACTCCCATTGGTGTGCGACTGGCGTGCCTGTAGATCTGCCACACTATCCTTAACCTATGATTATGACACCGTGTGTCAACTCACACCACATGAAATTTCACATTTAAGGACTCCACTCTGAGTCCCTTTTATTTATTCACATCCCGTGTTCAACAGTACACAAGGTATCCACACCGAGTCCCTTGTCAACACATCATTCTAATGCGACAACGACACACGCACTTTCAACCCTTCTACATTTACATACCACACAAGGGTTCTTCATTTACACAGTTGGCAAGCCACCTTACATAGTACACCAACACCACACTGCTACCCGTAGGGAGACACAATTCTAAGCAGTGGACTGCTAAACACATCTCATTAATCATCAGACCACATGGCCATGCATTAACCTCATCGAATTACTTTTTTAAAGTCAAGCATTCACAATCAATTATGCTTCCACAGGAATATCATTTGAACAATCAAGCGTATCAATTTATTTGTTCACTTGCTTGCCCAAACCATTTGTTTGTCAACCCCCTTCAAAATGTTGGTACAATCGTATTCCACCAAACCATTTGTTTATCATGATTACGTATAGGCAAAGTCTACCAAAACCTCAACCATATTTACTTTATTAAGGATATATCCCATCAGTCTTTTATTTATCACAAATATCCATAAATTAAGTTCAACAAATCTCCATGTTAGTCTACCATGACCTTTCTACCAAGTTCAAACCCGGATTCACACTAACCCGAGAGCAACCTGTACTTAAGAATTGATTGTACAGAAACTTCGACTGGATATTACTGAGTCTACAGAACTGGTATGAAAACGTTTAACCATCCGTTGGAAAGGTCTTCTGAAGGGCTATGACTTTTGTGTTTATTTAAAAGCACAGATCTGGACGTAACATACCCGAAAATGGACATGAAGTTTGTTGCGCACAGAAAATAGATTTCTGCGCGCATCTTAAAGCAAGATGAATGACGACGGTTCATCTGCTTCCTTTAGACATTTAATAAAAAAATACACAGAACTTCCTCCTCCCTTATTCACCCTCAATACCATTTCTCTTCAAGAAACCAAGTCCACCAACTTCACAAAGAAGTGAGGAGAGGTTGAAGACATCACATCTCTAGGGCACAAGCCCTAACATGGCCTCTACCTAGGAGAACTTCATCTCATATGTCAAACTCTTTTGGGTCGATATATCTACTGGAAAAAACTACTGATCTATCACCAAGGGAGAGCGTAGGAAGCTCACATTGTTTCTGACGGTTCCGGCCATGGATCTCGTCACTCTCCTTGGAGGCATCTTTTCCCATTATCATTGTTCTCTACAGAAGGAACATTTTCTCTTCCAACAAAAATGACTCTGGCAACCCTTTCTCTTCCGATGGTTTTGGCACAGGTAATGGCTAGGCTCGACAAGAATGAAGTGACGATTATTGTTTTCCAGCATCTCTCCTTTTATAGGAGGGATTAGGGTTAACTGCTTTGTACGTGTTACCCTACTATTGGACTGCCTATTATTACATTAAATATATCCTTTTGAAGAAACGCGTCCAATTTAAGTCATTTGGTGCTAAGCCCGGAGTTTCTATTCAGACCGTGCATGTGGCAGCAAGCAGACTGAGACAAAATTCCTCGAAGTTAAAATCGTTGATTATGCACCCTTCACTCGACGAATAGTCGAATGGCATCGAGTGCACTCAACGCACTCGATGCCTATATCATCCAGAATATTTCTAAGTAAAAAGCATTCAGTTTACTTATGCCTACTCGACAAATCGTCGAGTGGTGTCGAGTGTACTCAACGTAATTGACACCAACAGTTCTCAGAATAACTTAAGTCCAAAAGCATTGAGTGGTGTTGAGACCACTCAATACCGCGTTGAGTTCACTCAACGTCAACAGCCACCATAATATTTCCAAGTTAAAAGCGTTGAGTGGCATTGAGACCAGTCAACACCGTGTTGACTCCACTCAATGCAAATCACAGCCAGAATAGATCTAAGTTAAAAGTGTTGAGTGATGTTGAGGCCACGCAACGTCACGTTGACTTCAGTCAACACCATCATCCCTCAGAATGATTCTATGTTAAAAGTGTTGAGTGGCGTTGAGACCACTCAACGCCACGTTGACTTCACTCAACGCCTTAACTTTCAGGAAATACTTTAAGTAAAATACATTAAGTGGTGTTGAGTCCACTCAACGCCTCAGCATAATTCATCGAATGGCATCGAGTGTACTCAATGCACTCGATGCCCCAAATCCAGAAAATATTCTCAGTCCAATTTCGTCGAGTGGTGCTGAGTCCACTCAATACCTCGGTATAATTCGTCGAATGGCATTGAGTGGTGTTGAGTCCACTCAATGCCTCAGCTTTTTCGTCGAATGGCATTGAGTGGTGTTGAGTCTGCTCAACGACTCAGCTTATTTGTCGAATGGTGTTTAGTGGAGTTGATTCCACTCAACGCCATGATTCCAGAAAATATTCTAAGTAACATCTACTCTATCCGTTGAGTCCAGTCGACTCACATGATGCTTCCCGAGCCCGAGTCAAATCTCTTGACTTAAAACGCGCACGAGGGGCCCAGCGTGAAATGGGATGTTACAATATTTATACCCACTGGGTGAATGGCCAGGGGCTTTGAATCGTTGTGAGGGCCAATGGCAGTCAATGCAACGTGCTGACATGATGTTGGCAATCGACATATTTCTTGATGAAATTTATCACGTCCCTCTTCATTCTGGGCTAATAAAATCCCTGATGGGGTATCTTTTGTGCTAGGGCTATTCCACTGAGGTGTTTTTCTTTAGACTCCACCATGTACCTCTCATAAGGTATATTCCCCCTCAGATTCAAGAAGGAATTTTAGTTTTGGGCCTGAAAATGCCCGTCTGTAAAGCTCTCCTTTGATTATGACAAATGATGCTTCCTGGATCCAAAGTTGTTGTGCCTCTTCATGGCCTTTTGGAAGTTACCCCTTCTCGAGATAAGCCTGTAAGAGATCCATCCATGATGGCCCATCACAACTGATGGCTTCTACCACCCAGAGTCCCTTGATGCTCGGTACCATGATGTCCTTAACCCTTCGTCTCCAGGTATAGAAGCTTGTAGGTGGAGTAGCGAGCTTAATGAGTGCATTGGCCCTGGAATTCTATTTTGGGGAATATGGTGGGTCTGGTGAGAAGGGATCTTTTGTAGGAGATTTTTGACGAACGTGACGTATACGACTATATGAACACTTTGCACTGCGAAATCCCCCTCAATCTAATATAAGACTAGCGGTATGTTGGTGTTGATTGTTAAGTCGTTGACCCCACAATGAATGGCGAGCAGGAGGCTGACAATCAGATCATCGTATTCTACAACATTATTAGTGGTTGGGAACTTCAGCCGAATGCAAAACTCCAAAGTGTTCTCCTCTAGGCTTTTCAAAAGTACTTTGGCTCCTGCCCCTTCTACGGCAAAGGTTCCATCAATATAAAGGGTCCAGCAACAGGCAGGAAACCCCTCCTCAGGAGCAAGCTTTGAGATGGTTCCCTCGCCGACAAAGTCGGTAAGATCCTGTGATTTTATGTCAGGCCATGGTAGGAAGTGGATATCAAACTCACCTAGCTCGATCGCTCACTTAACAATCCTTCTCGAGAATTCTCGCTTCTGAAAATTGGTGTGGAAGGGCAATTTTGTTAGCACTTTTATCATGTGTTCCTGGAAGTAAGGTCAGAGCTTTCCTATAGAAAAGATAACGATATAACTCCTCCCTCTTCCACTGGGGACCAAGTTTCAGTATCGGTGAGAACCTTACTGAGGTAATAGATTGGGAGCTAAACTCCACAGTCTTGCTTTATAAGGACAGAACTCAGAGCGATGGGTGAAACTGCCAGGTAAAAGAACAAATCCTTGATGTGTATTGACTTTAACAAGAGTGGGGATGCCAAATAGCATTTGAGATGCTCAAAAGTGGTCTAACACTCATCTGTCCACTAGAAACCAGTGCTTCGTTCTCCTCGAAGGATCTTGAAGAAAGGTAGGTATTTAACTCCTGTCCGGGCCAGGAAATGTGAGAGCATGACAATACTACCATTCAGCTACTGGACCACCTTTTTCCAACACGGAGGCGCCATATTTATTAAGGCCCCGATCTTCTCAGGAGTTTCCTCTATCCCACGGTTGGTCACTATGAAGCCTAGAAATTTCACCGTTGTGACGCAAAATGTGCACTTACTAGGGTTAAGTCGCATTTTGCAATGGAGTTACACTTGGAAGCACCGCTTTAAGTCTCCCAAATGACTATGATGGTGAATAATCTTGACCAACATGTCATCTATATATACCTCCATCGTCCTTCTGATGTGGTCTTTGAATAACTTATTCATCAGTCACTTATAGGTTGCACCAGCATTTTTGAGGCCAAAATGCATTACCCGGTAGCAGTAGATGCCTTTATCTATACAGAAAGCTATGTAATCTACATCATCTGGATTCATCCATATTTGGTTATTCCCGGAGTATGTATCTATAAAACTCAGCAGTTCATGTACGATAGTTGCTTCCAAAAGAATAGGATACCGTCCTTTGGACATGCCTTGTTCAGGTTACTATAATCGACATATATCCTCCACTTCCCAGAGGGCATTTTCACAATGACAACATTTGCCAACCATGTCAGATATTTGTCCTCTTAGATGAATTTGCCTCTACGAGTTTGGGTACCTCTTCCTCGATTTCCTACAACCACTCTGGAGCAAAATTTCTTTCCTTTTGGGAAATCGGTTGACATCAGGGGTTCATATAAAAGAATGAGAGATTATTTCGGGATCCACCCACAACATGTCCTCGGGGATCTAAGAGAAAATGTCCTTATTTCTATAGAGGAATATCGTATACTCCTCTGGCATTAAAAGTGATCCAACATGCACTATCTGGGATAGATCATGCCGAGAGAGGACAACCTATATGATCCCCTCGATCAGGGCTTCACACTAAGTTGAAGATAAATCTTGAAGGTCAAAGTTGTTTATACTGGGAGGGATCGGGGGAGCGGTTGGACGGATCATGCACAACATGCTTGAGCTACCATCTAATCCCCGCTAACAATTCTGATCCCGCCAGGAGTGGGAAATTTTATGGTGGTAAGGGGGATCGACGGGACAGCCTTGAAGATTGCTTGGAATGGTCCCCCCAATATTGCGTTGTATGGGGAGGTTGAATCCATGGCGGCGAACTCAATATGATGGGTTAATTATTTTGGAGGCTTTCCTATTGTAACGGGGAGCATGATCATTCCTTCGACAAGTACCAGGTGATTATCAACACCATGGATGGGAGCTAACACGGATCTTAGGCACCCCTCTAAAAGATCAATTCTTCAAAGAGTGGAGCGGAATAGGATGTCTATAGAACTACCATGGTCCACAAGAACTCTATTTATTCGGAAACATGGATCCCCAAGTTTATCACTGGTCACTACGGAATCTTGGTTAGTTACCTAGAGCACTTCCAAGTATTCTTCTTTGCATTTGAAGGTTGAACCTGATGGGGCCTTTTCTTCCCACTCCTACTGTCTGGCGCGTGGCATTTGGGCCTTGACACCAGGAGATCGTGTAATGGTTCTTATCATTTGCTCGCAGAAGGAAACCATTGCTCCTAGTGTCTTTGAATTTTTATGGAATGGTATTACCACTAATGGTGCCAAACTGTTGGGGTCAGCTCTCAGCTCCCAGTAGACCGAGCCTCTTTAATCGTGCTAGCCCGCTGAGCGTTCGAGCAAGCAAACAGTCCAATGTGAAAGTTGAGGGTTGCTACTCACCTAGAGGGGGTGAATATGTGATTTATTGGTTTTTGAAATTTCTTAAGTTATACTAAGATTTCACAAAGAGTAAGAAGATCACATTTAATAAACACTGCATGCCACCAAGCAGACAATGATTTATAGTTTTCTCCAAGAATGGGTACATCTACTTTACCTCTACACCTATCTAGCAAAGATCTAACTTAGGCGAAACTTCTGCAAATTCTCTTCTCAAATCTTGTAATCTCAGGAACACAAGTTTCCTACCTCAGACCCTTACATATAGGTCCTACACCTCAGATCTCCAAACAGATCATACACCTCTGGCTTTCAACAAAAGCCGTACATACTCAGGCTTTCCCCAAGCCCTATAATCTAAGATCTGAAATTAGATCCTATAATCTGATTCACATAGGAATCTTATAAACTCAGATCCTTCAAGGCTCTTATAGATTAATAGAAAACAAAGATTGACTTAACACCCTAGAGCTTGAGTCTTCAAATAGAAGCACACACATCAGGCTACTTCTTCCTTGTCTTGATCAACACTTGAAATATCTTCTTGGAATGACTAGATTGATCAAGAGAACTTGTATTTAAAAGATGGGCATTTATATTAGCAGCCCCTATATCCCTATTGGTAGCCCGACAAAACAATTTAAAACACACAAAATATGACCTCTAATAGCCGCCCAAAACACGAAACACACGCCATTTGAAAATAGACCTACTATATTGTTTTTTTAGAAAAAGTGTTCAACATGAAAGTTGTATATCACGACGAGAACTACAACTTTCATGTTAAACATGTTTCCTAAAAATGTAATATAGTATAACTATTTACAAATGGTGCGGCACTTGGAGGAACTATTGCGAATCACATAGTTCCGCCCGGGTTCCACGACTTTTGAAAATAGGCCTAATATATTGCATTTTTAGAAATAGTGTTCAACATGAAAGTTGTAGATATCGAAGCGAACTACAACTTTCATGTTGAACACTTTTTCTAAAAATGCTATATAGTAGGCCTATTTACAAAAGGCGCAGAACACGGGCGGAACTATGCGCTCGCAATAGTTCTGCCCGGTGTCGCGCCTTTTAAATATAGGCCTACTATACTAAATTTTTAGGAAAAGTGTTCAACATGAAAGTTGTAGTTCTCATCGAGATTTACAACTTTAGTGTTGAACACTTTTCCTAAAAATGTAATATAGTAGACATGTTTTCAAAATACGCGTGGAACTCATATTTAGCTAATTTGAGATTCCGTTTTTTTCCACTTTTCCTAAAAATATCATATAGTACGACTATGGACTGTTATCTCTGCTTTCTAATTTAATATTGTCATTAAAATGGTTTTTTATTTTTTTTAGAAAACTTAATTTTGGGGCTGCTAGTATCCATCGGGCTGGCAATTGTCATTTGTTGTGCTGCCATTATTTTTGGGCTATCAAGTGCCATATAAAGGTTGCCAATATAAATGACCTTAAAAGATAGTTCTTCAGAAAAGATATTTCTTAAAGAAGAAGAAGACTATCTCCAAACTTGCAGTGATTGAAATTAGTTTCTTGTTTAATATTGACCAGTATTCAAAAACTTTCACAGAACTTAGAAGAGTAAGTCATGAAGAATCTATGTGAATACTAAGTGCTTGAAATCCTATCTCTCAAGAGCTAGAGCTTGAATTCAATACAACGACAACCTTTCTCAAATCTCGAAGTCTTTATTTTATATTAGACTTAGCCAACAGATAAATTAAGGATTGAATTTGAAATTTCCAATGGCTAGTCAATCTTCTTTCTGCAAATTCTTGATTGGGAAACCTTAAACGACTATTTTTAAATTAAGCTAAGGAAGGTTCACATGAAGTAATTCTTCAACTGGCTAGAAGCACTTTAGGAAACAATCTTAAAATAGAATATTCAATGTCTGTCAAAATTTGATTAAGTAATTACTTCAAACTTTTGGAAATATTCTATAATGAATGAGAATAATTCCCCTTAATGGCAACCCCTGACTTTATGCAGCAAATACCGTGAATCAATTTGATTTAAATATTCCACTTAAACTATGCCTAAAATCATGGACACAGACGTTGCGCAACGTGTCAGGCTGGAGTAAATGGTTTATAGTGACCATGACATGATGTCATAAATAAAGTATTTTAGGTCACTTGAAGTATGTATGGTCACCTTAAAACACATAGATGTTATATAAGGAAACCCCTAGCACTTAACCATTTCAGCATGTGGAACATTCTGTCACCAAGCAGTCGATGCAGTTGGATCTGTACTGAGTCATGTCATCGATGCAGATAAATATTGACTTGTTTATAAAGTTGACGCAGTCGAACTTTTACTTAGCCAACATTCGATGCAGTCAAATTTTTTACTTAGCTATATAGTCGATACTGTCAAACTTTTACTTACTCAAGATTTCGATGTAGTAGAACATTTACTTAGCTATAAAGTCAATCCAGTCAAAATTCTACTTTGCTAAGAAGTCGATGCAATCGAACTTTTGCTTAGCAATGAACTCGATCCAGTTTAATTTTTCCTTAGTAAATATTATGTTTTTGCCTTTGATTCCTTTTGTCCTTGGTGACTTTCCCATTGATGGTGACATGTCTAATGTATGTTTAGTATAGAGATCAACATGAATTTTTTTGCTTGAGTGATTACAAGGGCAAAACCCTGTTTAGGTGATCAAGTGTCTAACCATACATTAACCATGCACCTAAGCTATACCTATCACATCAAAACTCTAACAACCATCAAATACAAGATTTTTATTATCATCTTGTGGCCTTCATCAAATCATGAATCTTGGGGACAATATTCCCAACAAACTCCCATTATTTGAAGAAGTCAAATCCTCATATGATAAAAACCATAGATGTAAAAAATATGCTAAAACAAATATAGGCAGAGAAGCAATTCAGATTCATATTAATAAGATTGAAAATAGTATGGATTACAATTAATTTAAATAAGATAAAAGTATCTTAAAATATCAAGCAGGACATCCCAAAGTTCTCAACATTTAGAAATCTTCTCCTTTAGCCTTTCTCTTTTGCCTCTCAAAGTATCTAATGGCTTTGGAATGTATCTAGGAGGAGGTTGGCCATGATGGTTTTTCTTTTTGTGAAGTCTCCTCCTTGTCTCCTAATCTTCATGTTTCTTCCACTCCATTGAGCTATAGTATCAACAGATCTTGATCCCATGCTGGCCAAAGTTGTTCCAGGTGTATAATATGATGTTCTTGGATATGTGACTCTATTCCTCGTATCCTGGTATTTCTGGGTTTCAATTCTACTCCTTTGCCTTGCTTCCATGATCTTATCTTGAACTTGATCAACCCTCCTCTTTCTAGAAGATGATTCCCCTTATTCTGCCATAGGGGGAGTAAGGTCGTACTCTCCCCCCAAGCTGCTTCATAATCCTCTAGAGGTAGGAAATCATTGTATGTAGCTGGGCCAGCTTCTGGAATGATTAGATGAGGAGAGTAGTTTATAGGTTCCAATCCCAAGGCTTCTCTTATCGAATTTGCAACACAAATAACTTGTTGGGTAGAGTAGTGGGTAATTTCATTCTCCCCTTTTCTGAGTTCTTCAATTATTTCTTTGTAGATGGCCTCTTGGGATTCATCAATCTTATCTTACAGCATGTTGACACCAGCTATTACAATGTTCTTGTTTTGCAGATGGTGTCCATCGAGTAGCTAGTTGCATGAATTCGTTCTTTCCATGATAGCCATCCCGTCATTAGCTAGTCTAGCATGTGTTTCATGGAATGCCTAATATAAGTTTTCTCTAGATGCATCCTTGTTGTCTATAACTGCTTGAATACCTTGATGGGACATGTCATTTTATCTTGTAGTATAGTCCACTGCAGTTGCAACCATCGCAAAAAATTGGAAAGTTTGAGTGTTCAAGTTATACATCTCCCTTTCCACTTTTGAAATCGTGTCATGCATTTGTAACCTTAGTCCTTGGACTATCTTTTCCTCAAATACTTCAATACTCTTTCTCTGAGTATCTATCATTCTTTTCAACCGAGTCAGGAAAGAACTGGGCTCTACATCAGGTTGTGGAGTTGGGGGTTGGGGCTCTGCCTTGGCATCATTCGAAGATGTCTCTATAGGACCCTCATAGTCCTCATATAGATAGTCAGGAGTTGACTTCTGGGAGGTTCCTATGTCTATGTCTTGGTCCTCAAGCACACTTTTTCCTTTCTACACTACTATCGCATGGCCAGTTGGATGCAGCTCTTCAGATATGTCCTCATCAAGAGGGGCTTTGTCTGTGAAGGTTATTACTTTGCATATAACCTTCTCTACTTCCTCTATTGTGACCTCTCCTTAACCTTCTTCAAGAGATTCAACAATTTCAGTCTCTTGAACAGAAACTTCGAGCACAGGCTCCCCCTCTACTATGTCTGGCAGGAGTGACGGTCGATGACTCTCACTTTCCACCACTTCTATGTAAAGTTTTGAGGCTTCCTGTATATCTATAGTTGTGAACTAAGCAACAAGTTCCTCATGGACTTGTCCTATATGTACTTCAACTGGTTCTAGGGTAGCAAGTTCCTGGTGAACTTCTCCTATCTCAAGTTTTTCTTACCAGCCATTCCACTAAATTCCTCCGTGGCGGTAGTGCTTTCTAGATCTTTAGGAACCATCTTCATATGGATATCATCCCCACTGTACAGCTAGGGGATAGATGAGAGCTATAACCATGATGAACTTTCTTCAGTCTTCTCTTTCAAACATCTACTTGGACTTTTGTACTAGCAACAATCCTTTCCTTATTTGCATTTTTCTCCTCTCCCTGGGAGATCCTGGATCTTTCCCATCCCTTATCATATTTGGGAAAGGGTTTATTCCCCCTTTGTATGGTCATGTACTCCATCATCTTGAGTTAGTGGAGCGGAACCTCAGGGAATTCGGCCAGCCTATCCCCTGGCCTCTTGAAAAGATAAAGAGAAATTATCCTCCCCATATAAGTGTAGATTTGCAAGCTCTGAATTTACTTAAAACTAGATTGCTCCAGTCAGTTCTTTTGGCCAAGATGACTACAATAATGATCCGAAACATCTCCCTGGAGATCGTGTTATGTGATTGATGGGGGTTAAAACTCCAAAAATTATTACGAGCCCGCGGCGCCCCGGTTGGTTTATTTAAGAAAAGCGGATTTGGTCTTATTTAGAAAACGGCCCAGGGCGCCGCAGGCTCGTAATAATTTTTGGAGTTTAACCCCCATCAAGTTTTTGGCGCAGTTGCTGGGGAGATTTTTCGAGTCGTTATTTTGAACTCTGGAGACCTATTAATTTTACCTATTTTTATATATATCACAAAAATTTTAAAAATGGCCAACAAAAATTACTAATACTACTACTAATAATAATAATAATAATAATAATAACTTACAAAAAACTAAAAAACAAAACTAAAAAACAAAACTAAACAAAAAAAAACTAAAAACTAAAAATCCAAAAACCTAAAAACTATAAAATTAAAAACTCTAAAAATCTACAAAACTACAGAAAAAACAAACACTTAAAAAAACTAAAAAAACAAAACTATAAAAACTACAAAACTCAGAAACCTAAAAAACTAAAAAACCACAAAACCTTAAAAACAAAAAAACCGTACGTAAAAACACCAAAAAAATATATATCTACTAATTTGTTATTTTAAAATATATCTATATAAATAAATCCTCTCCTAAAAACCACAAAAAATTCCCGTATATTTATTGTGTTTTAATTTTTTTATTTCTTTTCAAAAACCCAAAAAAGAATTTTACCAAAAAAATAATAAACTTTTGAAATAAATAAATAATTTTCGAAACAATTATATTTCTTTTTCGCTTCGGCGCGCTTCATGTTTTTGTGTGCGCTAGGGGGTCGCATTTCTGTTGCGCTCATATGCTCAGACGTTTTCTTTCAAGTCACACACACATACCCCAACCCCCCGCAACCTTTTAGCCTAATTTATCATTTTTGTTTTTTCTATTATAGTTTCGCTATTTATTCTAAATAATGCATGGTATCAACACGGGCCTCCCCGAACTCATTTAAGGGAAGCTTCTACACTCCCTCTTTATTTTTGTGCATATTTCATTTTGTCTATTATCGTTCCGCATACTTAGATTGCAACATTGGGGACAATGTTGGGTTTAAGTAGGGGGTGTTTTCTTAATTTTCAATTTCTGCACTTTTATATTCTGGAATAATACAAACACTTTGTTTTCTTAATTTTCCATTTCTGCACTTTTATATTCTGCAATAATAAAAACACTTTGTAAAATTTTTGTAAAAATTTTTTTTCTCTTCCCCCCCTCTCTTCTTTATAAATAACAGTTCTTTCTCTCCCTTTCTTGTAAATAATTTGATAAAAAACTAAAAAAATCAAAAAAACCCTAAAAAGATAAAAATCAAAATTTCTAAAAAGATGATAAACAAAAATTCAAAAAAAAAGATGATAAAACCTCTAAAAAATCCAAAAAAATATTTTGTTAATTATGTAACGAATAAATCAATTATCTCATTTTTAACCCTTTTCACTCTCCAAAAATCTAGTTGCGAGTTAATTTATAAGCGAATTCTTTTAATTCTTTGATTACTATTCGTTTATTAATTGGAGATCGATAAATTTAGATATCTGGGGTTAAGTTTTAAAAATTTTTTGTATGTTTTTTTATTTAGATAGAGACATGTTTTCAACATTACTTCAAACCTATCTAAATAGTTGCACATTTATTTTGTTAGAAAATAACAATCTTAGATTTCAATTATGATAACTCCAAGCATTTTTTCGCAATATAGAAACGTTTAATTTATAAAGGTTGCTCTCAAAAACTTTTTATTAAACCTAGTTTTCTTTTTGAAAACAAAAAAAAACCTATCACTTTTTTTCATGTCATACTTGACATGATTTCGATCCTTAAAAGATCGTATGTCAATGGGAATAAGATTTCGTTCCGTAAAGATAGACATCCAATATTTAAAAAGATTATATGTTATGGAGTAAGAGGATAAAATTCATTACTCCTGTACATATACATTGGATTATTATGAAGATGTTAAAAAACTATTATGTTATGGAAAATAAGATTTCATTTTCCTAACATCCATTTTTAAACCAAAAAAATTTCATTAGAGGTTCGAGCGAAAAAATATACCCGCGCCTCTAAACCAAAGCCTTCTACATATATCACGATATCCTACTCCGCCAATTTCAAAAAGAATCTAGATTTAATTTTAAATTTTTTTTAAGAGCATAATTTGTAAATTAAATTATTTCCTGTAATTTTTACAAGCTCAAGTTTTCATAAATCCAATTTATTTTTGTTAGCCTAACAAATAAAATTTTTTGCTATCTATTTTCTTATAACCAGAAGTTTTTAGCTGAAACTCTTACTTTATTTAAATTTTTATCATACTTTAGGATTTAACTCTTATACCCCGGATATTCATTTTGATCTTTCTTTTAATTAATTCAAGCTATAACAAAACTTAGGATTTTTTAAATTCCTTATAAGTTCATCTCCAACTTTTGCTCTAGAATAACAAAAGCCTAAGTATGCGGTATTTGATGAGTTGTAAATATACGCATTTTTATGTACATTAATTAAGTCGTTTTCATTTATTTTTGTTATTTTTACTTAATTTTGTCCAATAAAATGTTTCTTTTTTTGTAAAAAATATTCTAACTTAGCTTTATTTTGTTTTCTGAAATTTTCAGGAAAAATGCCGAAAAAATGCAATGTCACACCCGTGTACATTGGGTCACGCCCGTGACCTGGGCGTGATACATCAAAATCCAGTAAATCAGCGCAATTGAAGAAAAAGTATGACACGCCCTGGCACACGACCGTGTCAAATGTGATACGGCCGTGACCTGTCCCGTATCAACCAGCTCGAAGATTTCGCGTTCAACGTTCGTCGACCCGACAAGGACACGCTCGGTCCCATGACCGACACGCCCGTGTCAGTCCCGATCGACGATAAAGGCTGCAGCTCGACGAAACCGCATTCAACGTATGTCGACCCGACCCGACACGCACGTGTCAACATGCCACACGGACATAACTCCTCCACCTGGCCCGACAAACCGCCGCCAGTGACATTCGTGATGCGTCGCGCCCAGTTCTACCTCCCCGACACGCCCACCATCATGCCCGTGACCAGGGGCGTGACCGCCGTGTTTTCGGCCCCGAAGTCAACTTTGCCGTCAAATCGATGATCAGCTCATAAACAGTACTAACACGCCCCCTGACACGCCCGTGTCAGAGGGCGTGTTCCATGAAAATTTCTCATATAGATAGATCTGTTCTATTTAGATTCCTGTTCCCTTTTTCCTGAACCATTTTGTATAGGGAGGTGCTGCCTAGATGGATTTCCAAGTTATGTAATGGTATTTTCTCCCTCTCTCTTTTTTTTATTTTCACTTTGTAATCTCCTTTTATTATTAATGCAAATATAGTTTTTTTTTCCATTACATGGCTTTGGAATTCATCTATGTGCCCATTCTTATGCAATCTTATTTCTTTTATTTTGTTTTAACTTTGTTTTTGTTCTTTTAAAATGGGTGTGTGTGTGTATGAGATTAATTTTCATGCTTTTATACTTAGTTATTTTCACTTAGTTTTGTTTAAATCATGAGTTTATAGCTTTCTTTAGCATTTCTATAAACCCGTAAAAACAATTTCAAAGTGATTTTCATTTTTTTTCTAACTTAGATTTTCTTATTTAGGAATTAAAACTTTTCATTATTTTCACTTTTTAATAACTTTTACGGAGTTATAGGAATGTATATAAAGTCGTTTTAATTTTTCGTGCACTTTCATTTTGTTTTAAATTTTTGCCCGTTTAATTTTTTCGTCTTCATTTTACGCATTTCTACCACATTCTAGCGGTAGAAATGTAATCGTTTTAATTTTTCAAGCATTCTCATTTTCATTTTTATTTTCAAAACTTTTTGCTCTTTTTATTTTTATTTCATCTTTTTATGCATTTCTACCGCATTCTAGCGGTAGAAATGTATTCGTTTTTATTTTTAAAGCACTTTGTTTTTCTTAATATTTGTACGTGTGCGTGCGTGTATGAGTTAGTCTTTAAAGCTTTATTTTAATTCATGTAGAGTGAGTGGGTGTGCGCATTTATTTTCGCCTACTCATTAAGAGTTAAATGGCATGTATTTATTTTTCACCTACTCATTTGAGTAGGATTTGTGTGTGTCAGTATTTACTATCTGTAGAGTGAGTGTGTGTGTTGTATTTATTTTCGCCTACTCGTTAGGAGTTAAATGGCAGGTCTTTATTTTCCGCCTACTCGCTAGGAGTTAAATGGCAGGTCTTTATTTTCCACCTACTCATTTGAGTAGGACTTGTGTGTGTGCGTTTCTATTTCAAGTAGAGTGTGTGCGTGAGTTTTCATTTCAGTCGAGTGCGTGTGTTGGTGCATTTATTTTTCTCCTACTCGTTTGAGTAGCACTTGCTTTCATTTCAGTCCTACTCGTTTGAGTAGGACTCACACTGTACTGCTTTATTTCCTGCTTTATTTACTGCTTTCCTTTTATCCCTTTCACCACAAGCCGTCCCAATTCCGATGAGTGGCTAATTGTTCTTAGCCCTCAGTATCGAAGAGCATTGACACAGATAAAATTGCTTAAAATAATTAAAGGTCCTGTTTTTCTAATTAATTAAAATAACTTAAGGTTTGCCTCGGGTTTACGAAGCATAGGACCACATAATTGATGTGTGGGCTCTATTCCCGTAGTCCATACGCTAGCTAGCCGAGAAGCCATGCGTATGGACCGATCACCCCTTGGTAAATAGAGTTCCGCACTAAACCTCGAGAGAGGAGGCGAGCAAATTCTACTGAATTAGGTTCCCCACCCAATAACGTGGTTCTTAGCGTAATGCGGGAGTTAAGAGGAATCCTTCATAGGACGAGAGCCCGGTCGAATAGTCTTAGTTTTCAGGTGAGCGTTATTTCTATAGCTAGGTGAGCTCATTTTAGTGGAACCTCCACGGCCAAGTCCTCTCCTTAATTAATTTGAAACTTAGGATCTCTTTTTATTAAAAGTATATTTTAGTTCAAATTTAATTCGGTGCCATCGAGCTAAGCTCTTCATCGGCTCCAACTTTTTAATTGCTTTTATTTTCTTCCTTTCTGTTATTATATATAAAAAATATAACACGACAAGTTAATTATCCGTAAAATAATAGTCCCCTCCAGGGAAGAGTAGAAATAAGCGACCCGACCCCGAGAATAATACGACCTCGATATTCTACATCGGAATATCCTGTACTACACACGATAGGTGCACTTGCCTCCTTTCATTAATACTCGATTTCACTATTTTATATCCAAATAATAAATCTGCGCGCCCCATTTTCTAAATAAAACCAAATCCGCTTTTCTTAAATAAACCTCCCGTGGCACCGCGAGCTCGTAATAATTTTTGGAGTGCGAGTCCTACTCAAACGAGTAGGACTGAAATGAAAGCAAGTCCTACTCAAACGAGTAGGTGAAAATAAATGCACCAACACACGCACTCGACTGAAATGAAAACGCACGCACAAAAGTCCTACTCAAATGAGTAGGAGGAAAATAAAGACCTGCCATTTAACTCCTAGCGAGTAGGCGGAAATAAGTGCGCGTTTTTGAAGAGAGTGGGCCAAAAGTAGCCCACCTCTAGCGCCTTCCGAGCGGTCCGGTTGGCCCGTAAAAATAGTCCCCGGCAACGGCGCCAAAAACTTGATGGGGGTTAAAACTCCAAAAAATTATTACGAGCCCGCCGCGCCCCAGGCGGTTTATTTAAGAAAAGCATATTTGATTTTATTTAGAAAACGGTGCGCGCAGATTTATTATTTGGATATAAAACAGTGAAATCGAGTTTTAACGAAAGGAGGAAAGTGCACCTATCGTGTGTAGTACAAGATATTCCGATGTGTAATATTGAGGTCGTATTGTTCTCGGGGTCGGGTCGCTTATTTCTACTCTATCCTGGAGGGGACTTTTATTTTACCGATAATTAACTTGTCGTGTTATATTTTTTTATATATAATAATAGAAAGGCAGAAAATAAAAGCAATTAAAAAGGTAAAGCCGATGAAGAGCATAGCTCGATGACACCGAATTAAATTTGAACTAAAATATACTTTTAATAAAAAGAGATCCTAAGTTTCAAATTAATTAATGCGGAGACTTGGCCATGGAGGTTCCACTAAAATAAGCTCACCTAGCTATATGAATATCACTCACCTAAACGCTAAGACTATTCGACCGGGCTCTCGTCCGACGAAGGATTTCTCTTAACGCCCGCATTACTCTAAGAACCCCGCTATTGGGTGGGGAACCCAATTCGGTAGAGTTTGCGCGCCTCCTCTCTCGAGGGTTAGCGCAGAACTCTATTTACCAAGGGGTGATCGGTCCATACGCACAGCCTCTTGGCTAGCTAGCGTATGGACTACGGAAATAGAGCCCACACATCGATTATGTGGTCCTACGCTTCGTAAACTCTAGGCAAACCTTAAGTTATTTTAATTAATTAGAAAAACAGGACTTTTAATTATTTTAAGCCATTTTATCTATCCCAATGCTCTTCGATACTGAGGGCTAAGAACGATTAGCCACTCATCGGAATGTGGACGGCTTGCAGTGAAAGCGATAAAAGGAAAGCAGTAAATAAATCAGGAAATAAAGCATTAAAGTGCGAGTCCTACTCAAACGAGTAGGACTGAAATGAAAGCAAGTCCGACTCAAATAAGTAGGAGAAAATAAATGCACCAACACACGCACTCGACTGAAATGAAAACTCATACACACACTCTACTTGAAATAAAAATGCACGCACACAAGTCCTACTCAAAAGAGTAGGTGGAAAATAAAGACCTGCCATTTCACTCCTAGCGAGTAGGCGAAAAATAAAGATCTGCCATTTAACTCCTAACGAGTAGGCATAAATAAATATAACACACACACTCACTCTACAGATAGTAAATACTCACACACACAAATCCTACTCAAATGAGTAGGTGAAAAATAAACACACGGCATTTAACTCTTAACGAGTAGGCAAAAATGAATGCGCACACCCACTCACTCTACATGAATTGAAATAAAGCGATAAAGACTAACTCATACACGCATGCACACGTACAAAAATTAAGAAAAACTAAGTGCTTTAAAAATTAAAATGAATATATTTCTACAGCTACAATGCGGTAGAAATGCATAAAAAGACGAAATAAAAATAAAAAGAGCAAAAAGTTTTGAAAATAAAAATGGAAATGAGAATGCTTGAAAAATTAAAACTATTACATTCTAGCTTCTACCGCTAGAATGCGGTAGAAATGCGTAAAATGAAGACAAAAAAATTAAACGGGCAAAAATTTAAAACAAAATGAAAGTGCACGAAAAATTAAAACGACTTTATATACATTCCTATAACTCCATAAAAGTTATTAAAAAGTTAAAATAAAGTGAAAATAACGAAAAGTTTTACATCCTAAACAAGAAAATCTAAGTTAGAAAAAAAATGAAAATCACTTTGAAATCGTTTTTACGGGTTTATAGGAATGCAAAAGAAAGCTATAAACTCCTGATTTAAACAAAACTAAGTGAAAATAATAAGTATAAAAGCATGAAAATTAATCTCATACACACACACACACCCATTTTAAAAGAACAAAAAAAAAGTTAAAACAAAATAAAAGAAATAAGATTGCATAAGAGTGGGCACATAGATGAAGTCCAAAGCCATGTAATGGGAAAAAAACTACATTTGCATTAATAATAAAAGGAGATTACAAAGTGAAAATAAAAAAAGAGAGGGAGAAAATCCCATTACATAACTTGGAAATCAATCTATGGAGCACCTCCCTATACAAAATGGTTCAGAAAAAAGGGAACATGAATCTAAACAGAATAGATCTATTTATAGGAGAAATGTTCATGGAACACGCCCTCTGACACGAGCGTGTCAGGGGGCGTGTCAGTACTGTTCATGAGCTGATCATTGATTTGACGACAAAGATGACTTCGGGGCCGAAAATGCGGCGTTCATGCCCCTATTCACAGGCGTGACGGTGGGCGTGTCGGGGAGGTAGAACTGGGCGCGACACATCACGAAAGTTGTCGGCGGCGGTTTGTCAGGCTAGTTGGTGGAGTCACGCCCGTGTGTCATCTTGACATGGGCATGTCGGGTCGGGTCGACGAACGTTGAATGCGATTTCGTCAAGCTGGAGCCTTGATCGTCGATCGGGACTAACACGGGCGTGTCGGTTCATGGGACATGGGCGTGTCCTTATCGGGTCGACGAACGTTGAACGCGAAATTTTCGAGCTGGCTAACACGAGACAGGTCACGGCCGTGTCACATTTGACACGGCCGTGAGCTAGGGCGTGTCAAACTTTTTCTTCAATTGCGTTGATTTACTGGATTTTGATGTGTCACGCCCAGGTCACGGGCGTGACCCAATGTACACTGGCGTGACATTGCATTTTTTTTAGCATTTTTCCTGAAAATTTCAAGAAACAAAATAAAGCAACGCTAGAATAGTTTTTACAAAAAAAGAAACATTTTATTGGACAAAAGTAAGTAAAAATAACAAAAATAAATGAAAACGACTTAATTAACGTACATAAAAATGCATATATTTACAACTCATCAGTGATCTAGGCTTACATATCAAAGCTCTTCCGATTATGTCATCCAATAACTCTGATGAGTTCATGTCACGTTTTTCCAGTAACCCGTATTTTTTCTAGTGTAATTGCACCATTTGAGTGTAGTAGTTGCGTCTTCTTTAGTGATTTCCTCTTCTTCTTCCCCCTCTTGAAGGGTAGGAAGTTCTAGATGAGAGCTCAAGCTCCTTGCCATCACTCTCAGACGGTGGTTAAGGATGGAAGTTTTTATTTTGGAACTGGAACTTCTGACATCTGCATTCTGGATGAATTATTCTACCTGTGTTGAAACAATCCGTGTTAGCCGTGATAGTACTACCTCCAAGTTGGTCGTGCTCAAGAGGAATATTATGTTTTGTATTTCTTCTGAATAGATCTCGAAGCTGCCTCTTACAACTTGACTTCCTGTGTTGATTATTTCTGATGAGCTCTCCTTCATTGCCATTGACGAAATTAGGGTTTGAAGGAAGCTGGGTTTTCTATTTCAAGATGGGAGCGGAAGTCTGATAATGAAGGTGTCAACGTTTTGGGTTTTAGAGCTTATTTAACCTAATGTTTCCCGTTATTTCTCATTTTATTAATATAAAAAAAAATTCCAAATGGCGCGTACCTATTTAAGGAATAAAATATGCAAAAATAGTGTGTCTATGTCCTTTTGATTTTGTTACTGATTTTCCTCAAGGCCCAAATTCTTTTTCCCGATTAGTTTTGTTTGAAATTAATCTTCTTCCTGGATGTTGTAGTCTTGAAGTTATGTTGTATCCAAAGCATTTGAGAACAACAGCACCCAACTAAAATATATTCAGACTCTTCTATGGATATGACCACACTTGTTTGCTTCTTACTGCTCCAAGAAATAAGCCTTCTTCCAAGGAATTGACATATTTCCGAAGTGTTGTTCTCATCTTCTTGCATCTTGCAAAGTCTGCATCGGAAAACCTGTTAGCTCAAAATCATTACTCTTAGGGTACTATAAGCCAAGATTAAGTGTACCCTTAAGGTACCTTTGAATTCACTTGACAGAGGTATACTGAGATTCCTTATGGTACACTTGGTACCTAGAACAAACATACGTGGAGAATATGATGTGTGATCTACTAGCATTAAGGTAGAGCAAGGATCCAATCATACATATATACATGGTTTAATTAAAGGGTTTCCCTTTTCATCCTTGTTTAGAGATATATTGGATCCCATTGGAGTCCTCAAATAGGTTGCATTCTCCATTCCAAACTTCTTTATAAGATCTTTTGTTAACTTGGTCTGTGAGATGAAAATTCCATCTTCGGATTGCTTCGCTTGGAGACCTAGAAAGTATTTCAGCTCTCCCATGCTGCTCATTTCAAACTTTCCTTGTATTACTTCAGAAAACTTTTTGCAAAGGTTATCATCTTTAGATCCAAAAATGACGTCATCAACATAGATTTGCACAAGCAAAATCTTGCTTTTATTTTCCCTTATGAATAATGTATTGTCTATCTTCCCCCTTTATTTTTTTCTTCAATGAGTAAATTAGACAAGGTCTCATACCAGGCTCTTTGTGCCTACTTGAGACCATCTCAAAGAATATACATGAGTTGGTTGAGAAGAATTTACAAAACCCAGAGGTTCTTCTATATAGACTTCCTATTTTTGATCTCCATTGAGGAATGCATACTTCATATCCATTTGGTAAACTTTGAATCCTTTGTGAGTTGTATATGCTTGAAACAACCTTATGGCTTATAGTCTTGCCACTAGTGCAAAGGTCGGATCAAATTCTATTCTCTATTCTTATTTGTACCCATTTGTAACCAGCCTTTCCTTGTTCTTGACAATTACACCTTACTCATCTACCTTATTCCTGAATACCCACATTGTCCATATGATATTGTGGTTGAGAGGCCTGGGTACCAGCTTCTAGACCTTACATCTCTTGAGTTGTTCAATTTCTTCTTGCATAACCAAGACCCAGTAAGGATCTATGTTGCCTCATAAACTTCTTATGCTCTACCTAAGAGTGAAAGCTCAAGTGATGTACTTCATTCATAGCCATGCTTAGGGTCCATACTCCAAGATTCAGATCACTAATAATTAGAGTTTGAGGATGGTCCCTTAGATGCCATGTAGCAATTGGCACCAAATATGTAATCTCCTATTCTTCAGGTTCAGGTTGAGCTCCATGTAGCTAAGTCCTTTCAGAAGCTTCACTTTCATCTACATTGGAGTTGCTTCCATCCTTGATGAGTTCATTTGGAGAGGTTAGATCATCTTCTTTCCTTTGTTCATTGATGGTTTGTTTTTCCAATTTTGACTCAATACTTATAACACTGAAGAACTAGACCATCCCTTATGGATCAGGCTGGCCTCATCAAATATAACATGAATGAACTCTTCTACTACTTTGGTCTTTTTATTGAATATCATGTATACTCTAATGTGAGACCTATATCCAACAAAAATTCCTTCATTAGCTTTCTCGACAAACTTGGTCAGAAAGTGATTCCTATTATTTAATACATAACACTTACTTCAAAAAAAATTTAAGTACGCCAAGGTTGGTTTATGCCTTTAACAAACACATAGGGAGTCTTATTGCGAGTCGTGCTGATTAAGGCCCTGTTCAAAACATAGCAAGCTATGTTGGCAAACTTAATCAAGGTGTACTCCGCGATTGAGGAATCACTCACCAGGGTTCTACAAGCTTCAATTAGGGTTCTATTCCTTCTCTCTGTAACTTCATTTAGTTATGAATTTCTAGGAGAGGAAAACTTCTGAAAGATACCTATATTTTCAAACAATTTTTATCATATCACCATATTGATATTTAGTTCCATTATCACTCCTGATCATTACCACAGAACTGTCTATTTCATTCTGAATTTATGTGACAAAGTTAGTGAATATTTCCTTGGTGTTTGATTTTTATTTAAGGAAGAACACCCAAGTGAACCTAGAGAAATCCTCAACAATCTCAAAATTATAGTCCTTTCCTCCTAAGCTGTGATTTGGTATAGAACCAAATAAGTCCATGTGTAGTAGGTATAAACACTTAGTAGAGTCCTTAACCATAATGAGTTTGAATGAGCCATTTGTTTGCTTGCCCATTTGTCATGCATGACAAGGGATTTCTTGGAAACATTTTCACTTAGGTCCATCTCTAACCAAAGTTTTTGAGAGCAACTTATTAATGATCTTATAGTTGAGGTGCGCCAAGCTCTAATGCCATTACAAACAGAGTGATGATCTATTCTTAGCTATGAGATAGATAAAAGAGTAAAAGTCGATACATAAGAAATTTGAACAATAAATATTCTCACTCTTAGTGCTAGTTAGAATTTTCTCTTCAGACTTTTAAAATAGGCACTCATCCTTATGGAAGTTAATAACAAAGCCAAGATCACACAATTGGCTTATGCTTATTAGATTTTATTGCAATCCTTCACCATAAGCTACCCTTAGATGGTGACTATGTGATTGGAGATCTTACCATATCCTTTAGTCTTCCCACTGTCAGAACCTCCAAAGATGACTTTGGGTACATCTTCTACCGAAGAGTAATCTGTCATAAGCATTCTTGTTCTAGTCATGTGTTTGGAACAACCACTATCCAAGTACTAGATGGAAGTTCAGTTGGCCACTGGACATTCCTACAAAAGGAAATTACTTTTTCTTAGGTACCCAAATCTTGTTGGGTCCTAAAAACTTGGTAGCACTAACACTTTTCCTTTGCTCAAGACCTAGTAGAGGTATATTTTAGGATTGTTCAAGCATAGGTACTGGTCTGCCATGGAGTGCTCTAGGGACAGTTGGGTTAAACCAATAATCAAGATCAAATTGTCCAACCTTCCGACAGAAGCAACATCAAATTTCTTGTATCACCTCTTGTAGCTCATACTATGAGTTGGATAAGACTTTTTGTGATCAGAAGAGTGTCTGCAAGAAATAACTTGTGAATCTTTGCATGGCTCTTGGTGTTGTGCCAGATCTACATCCATAGCCTTGCCTTTCCTAGCATCTCTTCTTTGAGAACCACTTCCATTACCCTTGGTGCTGGTGTTGAGGACAAACACAAAGGGGCCATGATTAATCATCTCAACTTCCTCATGGGCTTCGTTGAGAGCACTCTTCCCACAATGTACATCTTTAGATTTACTGGTGGAACATCCATTTTTGTAGTGTCCATAGACACTTGTAGGTCATAGCTATTGGTGTCTAAGAGGACCTTTTATAAATTAATGGGTTGCACGGGTTCTTTCTCTTTGGACTTGGTTCTCTTCTTGTTCCTCTTATTATAACCTACACCACTTTATATGGTGTAGAGAAAGTGATTATGATTTGGAGAACAGTTTGGAGCTTCAAATACTTAGCCACCAGTTCCCTTTCCTTAAGGAGATCATTGCCAAGATTCTTAATGATTCTTTCTCTTTGAATGTGAAGCTCAACACATTTATCAATAATTTCCTTGAGCTCAATTATTTTTGGGTTCATTTGATAGATTTAATCCATTTTTTCCTTAAGTTGATCCATGAGAGGTCCAAGAAGTTAAAGCTCTTCAGCCTGCTTCTCAGTAAGCTTCCTGATTTTTCCTAATGCCTCAAGGAGGGAACCATACGTTTCCAACATTTCATCAAAGGTGTTCTCTGCTTCAGATTCCTCTTCATTTCCAGATGATGAGGTGGCCTCTAACACAATACCAGTATTATAATCAGAGTTTGACAAAGTAGTTTTAGGTTTTACCTCATCAGGATAAGAGTCATCTTGATCCTCCTTGTCATCTAGAGCCATCAGACCATAGTCTCTTCCTCATCATCGTAATCACTATCAAAGGATGATAGTGGAGAAATGATGCTCATCTGGGTGATAGCAGCTGCTGAATTCTCAGATAGTGCATTCAGCCCTACATAGGCTTCTTCCTCTTTAGATCACTGTCACTCCAGGTTCTTTCCTTTTTGGCCAAGAAACTCTTCTCAACCTTATTTCCATTCAGTTGCAGTCAGCAATGACATGTTTATGACTTTTACAACAATAACAAACAATATCAACATTAAATTGTTTGTTCTGTTTGGGAGCATACAAGTCTCTCTTGGGATTGATGCTTGTTCAGCAAGTACACCGATCTCTCGAATAATGTAAAATGGGAGAATATCTCCAAGTATAGATCTCTTGAGAAACACAGAGTGAGCGTGTGTTTTGATTGCTTAAAAAATAAATTATAAGGGTAAAAAAAGCATGGGGCTTTATTTTGATGAGTGAATGAAACAAACAATGAGGATGGAATAGAAGGCTTGCGGTGGGAAGGGATCGATCAGGCGGAATAAGGGTCATAAGCACCTCTTTGCAATGCACGACACTAGCAATTTCTAGTGTGACACTCACACATTGGTGGGGGTAAGAAGATGGAATGGGGGAGCCCCTCACATGTATAAACTGCAGAGCATTCAAATAGACATGAATGATTGCAATAAAACTAATTTAGGGTTCATACAATCACAAAATAATTTCCAAAAATGCAAAGAAAAATCAACTTACAAATGAAGAGGAGGGAAGAATACGACCCAAGCATGAAGTCTCATGCAAGTTTCACGGCCGGAATCAAGGCTTGTCACGCCTCATCTGCACTCGGACTTCAACTGACGTTTGGAGTCCAAAATAGTTGTCGCCTTCTCCAATAAACCCGTCTTCTTCGTTAATAGCCTTTGAATACAACCTTCACCGGAGAACTCTCCAGGAGCGGCGAAAAATCCGTCGGAATGGAGCATGGAAACTTGTGGATGATGGAGGAGGCGAAGAGAAAGTTCTAGCAAGAGATTGTCGAGACAAGCTTGGACGAAACTCTATGTTATGATGTCTGGAGGTGGAGTTGTTGAATGGGGTGAGCAGTAACTGTAGGGTGTGAATTAAATCATTCTCCCCAAAATGTGCGGATTCTTGTGGCTTAAATAGTAAACAGACAAAAAAGGGTGATGCACGATCAAAAACACGAACATTTGTGAATCGTGCATTAAAAATAACACAGTACTCCACTGGCCTGATATAGCAAGAGATCATGCATTTTTATCATGTACAGGCAAAACAGACAGTATAAGAACATCGCATGGTTATTGTCAAATCACAGAAAATTTGGCAAACCAGGCAGATCGTGCATTCTCCTTTGTGCTCGGTTGAGCCCAACCGTGCATGAAGAAAATGCGCGGACAATAAAAACATAAATTTTTAGACAAGAAAGATGAGGTCATGTGATTTCGTCACACACGGGCAAAACAGCCCGTATGCGACCAAATCACACGGCCTGTGGAAGATCGCAAGAAACCAAAGCTGTAGGCATCACACGGTCACGCCAATCCTACACAAAGAGGATAGCATGACCGTGCAATTCCTAAAAGGAAGAACCTAGGAAGCATTGGAGATCTGCCCACCTGCATGACAAAATACCATTGGGAACACAGTTTTAACATACAAAGAACAAAGGAAAAAAGCAACAAAAAACAAGCTAGGGAGACCATGTGCTTTCCCAGAAAAAGTGCGTAATTGTACACAACAACGATCCTAAGTGTGCATTGTGTGTACAATTATAGAAAAAGAGGAATATGAGCAATAACGACCCAAAAGTGCAGTGCACGTGAGTGAAAACTATCCCAGATGAGTCCGAAAAACACTACAGATATCAGAATCATCAGGGTCCTTTCTGAGTTTGTTTGAGTTCTGATTTTTCCTCCTATAGTTAAATGAGGCGAAGGATTTGGGATTGATCTAATGTTTCCTCCTTCTTAGGATCTTCTTGAATTACCTTGTGAAAAAGTCCAATTCTCCATCATACATCTCTTCCCCAGATGTGCTTAGTTCAGACTCTTCTAATACTGCTACTTTGCTTGGGGAGGATGAGGCCTTGTCCTTGCCTCTGCTGGAGCTACCAGCTTTCAGATCTATGGACCTTTCCTTTTTGTGCCCTATTTCATTTTTCCTTGTGTTGAGGTAAAGCTTATTGGACAACAGCTTTCCAAATAGAATTTGGGGCTCAATGTTCCCCCAAGTTTCCCATTTCCCTAAAGACAGATTTTTAGGTGTCATTCCTTGTGGAGAGATCTCAGAAACTTATCATTTAGTTCATAATTATTAAAGTACCTCCCATAATTTTTAGTTCATTCACAATTCTGGAAAACATCTCATAACATTCAACAATAATGTTATTCTTCCACTGTATGTAAGCTTCATACTCCTTATTTATAAGGGAGTTTTTGTCATCCTTTATCTCTTCAGTCCCTTCAATGTAGACTATCAAAGTATACCACATCTATTTGGCAATTTTGTGGTGGATAAAGTTCTGGAATGTAGAATCATCAATTGCACTGATTATGATGTCCTTGGCTCTTTTATCCATTATAGCCAGGATGAATTCATCTTTCGACATCTCTAAAAGTTTTGTAGGAACTTTCATATTTGCATCCAAGGGAGAGATATTCGTTGGGACATAGACTCCCTCTTCCTCAGTGACAAATATTTTGGGATCAGAAGCTTCCATGAAGAGTTAACCTCTCTGCTTCCAGATCCCAAAATTATCCTTCCTATAGATAGGAAGTTTCTTGGAGTATGTTCTTTGTAACTTTCTCCAGAGCCCATTGTGTAGTAAATCTTCTAACCCTTAGGAACTATTTCAGCTGTTAAGCCTTTATGAATGACCTACCTTTGAAACAACTTGAAAGTTGAGGGTTGCTACTCACATAGAGGGGAGTGAATATGCGATTTACTATTTTTGGAAATTTCTTAAGTTATACTAAGAGAGCATAATGAGTAAGAAGATCACGACTAATAAACACTGCACACTGCATATTATACAATGATTTATAGTGGTTTACCAAGGATAGGTACATTCACTTTCCCTCTACACATATCTAGCAGAGAGCTGGCTTAGGACAAATTTCTCCATATTCTCTTCTATTATCTTACATTCTAAGGAACACATGTTCCCTACCTTAGACCCTTACACGCATGTCCTATACCTCAGATCTCCAAATAGATCCTATAACTCAGGCTTTCAACATAAACGCTACAAACTCAGGCTTTCTTCAAGCCTTACAACATCAGATCTGAAAATAGATCCTACACTCAAATTCACACAGGAATCTTACAAACTCAAATCCTTCAAGAATCGTATAGAGTAATAGTAAACAAAGATTGACTCAACACCCTAGTGCTTGAGTCTTCAAGTAGAAGCACACAGAACAGACAACTTCTTCCTTGTCTTGATCAGCACTTAAAATATCTTCCTGGAATGGCTCGCTTGATCAAGAGAACTTGTATTTAAAAAGAGTTCTTCAAAAAAATATATTGCTTAAAGAAGAAGAAGAATATTTCTCTGAACTTGCAGTAGTTGAAGTTGATTTCTTGTTAAAGATTGACCACTGTTCAAAAACATTCATAGAACTTATAAGAGTATGTCGTGAAGAATCTTTGTGAATACTTAGTGATTTCAATCCTTTCTCACAAGAGCTAGAGCTTGAATTTAGAACAATAACAACCTTTCTGAAATCTACAAGTCTTTCTTTTATACTGGACTTGGTTGGCAAAGATATCAAGGACTGAATTTGAACTTTCCAACGGCTAGTCAATCTTCCTTCTGCAAATTCTTGGATGGGAAACCTCAAATGGCTATTTTTAAATGAACCGAAGAAAGGTTTACATAATAGGAATTCTTCTGGCTGGAATTCATTCAACCAGCTAGTAGTACTTTTTGAAATAGTCTTGAAATAGAATATTCAATGTCTGTCAATATCTGATTAAGGAATGACATTATGTCATAAACAAAGTCAATTAGCACACATGATGTATGCATAATCATCTTAAAACATGTAGAAATTATATAAGGAAACCCCCAGCACTTAGACATTTTAGCCTGTAGAACATTCGGCCACGATGCAATCGATGTAGTTGAATCTATACTGTGGCATGTCTTAGATGCAGTTGAATACTTACTCGGCTATAAGGTTGGTGCAATCACACTTTTACTAACCGAAGAAGTCAATGTGGTCGAACTTTTACTTACCTATAAAGTAAATGTAGCCAAACTTCTACTTAGCCAAGATGTCTATGTAGTCTAACTTTTACTTACCTATAAAGACGATGCAGTCGAACTTCTACTTAGCCAAGAAGTCGATGTAGCCGAACTTTTACTTAGCAATGAACTCGATCCAGTCAATTTTTTTCTTAATAAATATTTTATTTTTTGCATCTGATTCCTTTTGTCTTTGGTGACTTTTGAAAGATGAGTATTACGACTCACCTAGGGGGGGGGGTGAATATGTGATTTACTGATTTTAAGATTTCCTGAGTTATATTTTTAGAGCATAATGAAAAAATAGATCATATAATTACATCATAGTACAACGCAGAGCAAACAAGGATTTATAATGGTTCCAAAAGAATGGTTACATCCAATTTCCCTCTACACATCTAGCATTGAGCAATCTTAGGACAAAACTTCTCCAAAATAAATTCTCAAATCATCAGATCTTACAATCTTAGGAACTCAATTTGCCTACCTCAAACCTTCACATAGGCCCTACTCCTCAGTCTATCCATAAACCTTGCAATCTTAGTCATCACAGGCCCTACTCCTCAGTCTATCCATAAACTTTGCAATCTTAGTCATCACATGCCCTACAGAGTTATAACCACCAACAGATCCTATAGCTCAGGCTTTCCTCAAGACTCACAAACTCAAGTTCTCATGCCATACGTCTCAGGTTTTAGAAAAGCCCCACCTCAATCTCCAAACACAGAGATCTACACTCAGATTCACAAGAAATCCTACAAAAAATAGAATACTGTTTATGGACTCAACACTCAAAAGCTTGAGTCTTCAGGTAGAAGCACAAGGATGGCTTCTTCTTCCTTGTCTTGATCAACACTAGAAATGTCTTCTTAGAATGGATTGCTTGACCAAGATAACTTATTTCATGGAACTTAGAAGAATAGTAATGAAAACTCTCTGTGAATTATGAGCGCTTGTGAATATTTCTCAAAGGCTTGAATTTGCAAAAGCCCAACTAACTTTTTCTCAAATCTCGAAGTCTTTCTTTAATTTTTTCTTGGTCGTCAGAGAGAAAATAAATGTTGAATTTGAATTCTCTAATGGCTAGCCGATCATCCTTAGACAACTACAAGATTAGGAAACTTCAAACGGCTATCTTAAATCTGCAGAAGGAAGATTTATGATCAAGGAAATATTCTAGTTGTATCTCTTCAAATGACCAGCAAGCACTTTCGGAAATACTCCTGATTTGAAATAAGCAATTGCTATTGAAATTTGACCAAGGAAATAATTTGAAATTGAAAGTTGCTTAACTGAAGGTTAGCTAATCACCTACAAGGGTGGGTGAATAGGTCTTTGAAGTTTTATTAATTCTTTTGCTGATTTCAAGTTATTCTAACTCGAGCTTGTCCTTAAGTCCTGCAATAAGAAAGAAAACAAGCGCAGAACAAGCACACAATGATTTATAGTTGTTCCCCAATTGGGTACATCCACTTTCCCTCCCACCTATCCAACTAATTTGTTGGACTACGCACAAACTCCACCAAAATGCTCCTCAGAGCTTACACCTCAGGCCCTCAACCTTTCAAACAGGTTCACTTCTGAACCCAAACTCAGAACCATACGTGTTCCTACCTCAGAGCTCTACAGAGCTCCTACAGCTCAGTGATCCACTAATCACCTACCTCAGCCTTAATTCTAAGGCCTGCAACTCAGGATCTTCCGCCCTATAGCTTCAGTCACACAGCCCTACTCTCAAAGTGCTGCAGCACTCCTACACTCAGTACCATTCCAGCTACCAATAGCTCAACCTCCTCTAATGCCTACAACTCAGTTGTTAGCAAACCACCTACAGCTCAGTGACTCTTTAGTCACCTATGTCGTGCACATGGCCCTACACTTAGACTGGGAGGACAGCCCTACCTCATATCCACACTTGGATCCTACCTTAGAGAGTAACACTCTCCTACCTCAGGAAATTAGGCCCTAAAGCTCAGATCCACAGTTGTATCCTACCTCAGTACCCCAACAGGGCACTTACCTCAGTGACAAATTTGTCACCTACCTCAGGCACAATATGCCATAGACTCAGATTCAGATATACTGAATCCTATAGGAAAAATACATAATGATTTAAGAAAATAAAACAACAGACTCAGAGATTAATATCTGAGTCTACATTGCTGGACTGAGCAGATATCAGTCTAGCTCACTTGCTATAGAAGGAATTAGTCCTCTTCTACTGTTATCTTCTTTTCTGCTGCACAGATGAATAGCTAACACCTTGCTGACTGGAAGAATCAGCTTCTCTATTCTCCAAAGAACTATCTTGCTGAGCTTGAAGTGCAACAACTAACTTCCTTTGCCTTTAGCGCTATCTCTGCTGTACTTCATCTTTCAAGCTTGATGGAGATGAAAATATCCAGCCGCCTCTAGTTTTCTTTTTGGATTTTCTGCGTTTGTTCCGCTTGTTCTTTTTCATTGGTTGGTTGCCCTTATCCTTTTACTTTTCCTTTTTATATGCATTGATTTCAATCAACCGCACAAATGTATGTGCGCCCACCCAGGGATTGGTGAGCGCCACCTCCATCAGAAAAGGACAGAGCAGCTTTTTGCGTGACTTCAGCTCTCCCGCAACGGCTACAAGTAAGTTGACTTTGATGACGTCAGCAATGGTCATCGCAATCTGGACTTAGAAAATATTCCAGAACTTCATGAAGCATTGAGTGATGTTGAATCACTCAATGCCATCCGTCTTGGCTCTCAGCGCTTCTGGACTTGTGTATTTTCTCTGAATTCATCTCAGTGGTCTCAGCAGCTTCTTATTAACCGCTTAGATAAGATTCTGTCTCAGTGCTTTCTTCTTAACAGCTGAGACAAGTTTCTGTCTCAGTGGTATCTTCACAGCAGTCTCAGCAGTTTTTGCTTCTAACAGTCTCAGTGCTTCTTTCTTTATTAGAAGTGTTGAGTGAACCTACTTCACTCAAGGCTTTTGGACTTAGAAAAAACCAGCAAGGTTTTGTCTCAGCTGTAACATTCTTCTTTTGTTATCTTAGCGGTCTCAATGCCCTCTTCTTAGCTGTCTCAGCTGTCTCAGAGCTTTTTGTCTTAGTCAGTTTTCCTTGCTTTAGCATGACAAGTGTTGATCTAAGTTCGACGATCTCTAAACTTAGCTCGATGAATTTCTTGCTGAGCTCGACGAACTTTGATCTTCTCAGTGGTCTCAGCGCTTTTTGCCTTAGATTACTTTTCTGGCTTTTAGCTTGATAAGTGTTGAGCTGTGTTCGACAATATCTAAACTAAGCTCGACGAATTTCATGCTTAACTCGACAAACTTTAAATCCTGAGCGCTTGAGCTTATTCCAAGGAATGTTGACCTGAGCTCGATGACCAGTGAGCTGAGTTCGACGAACTATGAGCTGAGCTCGACGAAATTTGAATCTTGAGCACTTGACTTTAGCTCTTGAGGGATGTCGACCTGTGCTCGATGATCTGTGAGCTGAGCTCGACGAACTGCGAGCTGAGCTCGATGAAATCTGAGTTTACTACTTAACTCATATCTTCACCTGTCCAAAAATTCACTACCTACATGCAAGAACTAAGGAACACATCAAATACATTATGTGTGTATGTCATTGACCCGTTTGACTTCTTATAAATCTGGGATATTGGGATCAATAGACCTAACAATCTCCTCCTATTTGAAGATGTCAAAACAATACAGGTCATTGATAATACATCATATTCATCAGAGACAAAATGTAACATTATATAGTGTATAAAAGTTACCATATTTCTCCAGCGTGTGGAGAATTACTTACTCCGCCTGGAATGCTGCCATCCATACTATTTCACTTGTCTATTCTTCTTACCTCTTTGAGTCTATCCTCCCCCTTTTTACTTTTTCAATAGGGAGCAATTGATGGGGTTTTTATCCCCCTATCCATCTGGAGTAAATCTTCCACTTGACTGAATCCTGTTCAGCTCTTTTCATATTCGGTTGGGCTAGCTCAACCTCAGTAGTTGCACACTATCTTCACAATCTGGAGGAAGAGCATGTTCTACCTACAAAATAAACAGTGTAGCATATGGTAGAGGACAGAATTGAAGCTACACAAGATTCAACATACCCAATTCAAATTTGAAGGTGTTGAACTTGGCTTCATCTAGTGGCTTAGTGAAGATATCAGCCACTTGCTTGTCTGTGGAGATAAACTCAAGGTTGATGTCTTCCCTTTCCACATGTTTTCTAATGAAATGATACCTAATTTATATATGCTTAGTCCTGCTATGGGAGAAAGGATTCCTAGCTATAGAAAGTGCACTAGTAGAATCGCAAAAGTGTAGAGTTCTACTTATCTAAATATTGTAGTCCTGAAGTTGATGTTGGATCCACAGTAACTGAGCACAGCAGCTTCCACCTAGAAATTGACAACACTCGTTTGTTTCTTGCTACTCCAGGAGAAAAGCCTTCCACCTAGAAATTGACAGGATCCTGAAGTGCTCTTCATGTCCACCTTGCAGCATGCAGAATCTGCATCTGAATAGCCTATTAGTTCAAATTCTCCATTCCTGGTGTACCGTAGGCCATGATCTGGGGTGCCCTTAAGATATCTTATGATTCTTTTCACAGTAATGTAGTGAGACTCTTTAGGGCACGCCTGATACTTAGCATAGACACATATTGCATACATAATGCCAGGCCTACTAGCAGTGAGGTAGAGAAGGGAGCCAACTATACCTCTATATAGAGTTTGATCAACAGGCTTCCCTGGATCATCTTTGCCTATGGCATACTTGAGCTCACGGGAGTTCTTACGGTGGAAGCATTCTCCATGCCATATTTCTTGATTATCTCCCTGGTGAAATATGACTGCGATATGGATAGACCATCATCAGTCTGTTTTACTTGGATTCCCAAGAAAACTTCAATTCACCCATACTACCCATCTCAAACTTCCCCTGCATAAGTTTTGCAAACTTCCTGCATAGGTTGTTATTAGTAGAGCCAAATATTATGTCATCAACATAAATCTGGACTAACATGATCATGTCCTTAGATTCCCTTAGGAATATGGTCTTATCTATCTTCCCCCTTGAGAATTTGTTCTCAATGAGGAAGGTAGACAATGTCTCATACCACGCTCTTGGGGTTTGCTTGAGCCCATAAAGAACTTTCCTAAGTCTATATACAATAGTAGGAGAGATAGAATCTACAAAACCTGGAGTCTGCTCTACATAAACCTCTTCCTTCAAGTCTCCATTCAGGAAGGCAGACTTGACATCCATCTAGAATACCTTGAATCCCTGGAAGGTTGCAAATGCAAGGAATAATATGATGGCTTCCAAACTTGCAACTAGTTCAAAGGTCTGATCATAATCAATCCCCTCTTCTTGTATGTATCCTTTGGCCACCAGTCTTGCTTTATTCTTTATTATAATGCCATTTTTATCAAGTTTACTCTGAAAATCCACTTGACTCCAATGACATTATGTCCATCTAGTCAGGGAACCAGCTTCCAGACCTTACATCTTTTGAACTGGTTCAGTTCTTCTTGCATTGCACCAATACAGAATTGGTCTTGATTTTCTTCTTAAAATTTCTTGGGCTCTTCTTGTGATAAGAAGCTGGAATAGAGAGCTGTGTTGAGACTCCTGCTTTTGGTCTGTACACCTTGGCTAGCCTGACCTATTATCTGATCTAGAGGATGATCTCTCAGATATCTGACTGCTAGGGGCATCCTGATTACTTCCTGCTGATTACCATTTTCTTCAGCAGGTTGGTCTTCATATCCAGCTTGACTATCCCGTGCTTCCTCTAGTCAACTTCCCTCTTCACATTCTTCTTGAATAGCTGGATCTTTATCTTTGATGGAGAGCTTTTCCATCATGACTTCTGTACCTACAGAGCTAGGCAAAGAGCTTGACAACTCACGGTCAATCATGCATGATTCATCAAACACTACATGGACAGATTCCTCTACAACTTAATTTGTCAAGTTGTAGACTCTATATGCCCTACTATTATTTTTGTACCCAACAAAGATCCCATCATGTGATTTGACAACAAACTTAGTCAATTTTGACTTACCATTGTTCAGGATGAAACACTTGCAACCCAAGATCTTGAAGTAGGATATGATTGGTTTTCTGCCCTTCAAGATCACATAGGGAGTCTTCTTGTGGCCTTTGGTGATAGAAGCCCTATTGAGCACATGACATGCAGTGTTAACTGTCTCAGCCCAGAAATATTTAGGGAGAGAAGTGTCACTCAATAATGTTCTCCCAGCTTCTATGAGAGTCCCATTTTCCTCTCAGCTGACCCATTTTGTAGGGGTGTTCTTGGAGAGGAGAATTTTTGATGAATCCCTTGCTTTTCACAGAATGTAGGAATGACAGTAGACTGAAACTCACTTCCATGGTCACTTCTCATTTTGATCACAGAGCATGCAAGCTCATTCTGAATTTGCCTGATAAAATTCATGATGATGTTAACAGTTTCATCCTTTCTTCTAAGAAAGAACACCCAAGTAAACCCAAAATAGTCATCAACAACCACAAGGGTATAAACCTTCCTACCTTGCCTATGAACAGACATAGGACCAAACAAGTCCATATGCAGGAGATACAAGCATCTCACTGAGTTCTTTGCCCCAATTCTCTTGAAAGAGGTCTTAGTCTGCTTACCCTTTTGGCAAGCAGCACAGATACCCTCCTTGGAGCATTTTATTTTGGGATAATTCCTAACAAGCTCATCACTGAAGAGCTGACCAATGGTCTTATAATTCAAATGAGCCAGTCTCTTATGCTATTGCACACAATATGAGACTTTGTCATTTGCAACTAGGCATATAGGGGAACAATTATCTAAGCAAGAAAAGTTTAAGAAATAGACATTCCCACTCCTAGTGCCTGTTAAGATGACACTTTGGTCACTTAATGTCACAACCCGCATTTTCACTGCCCAAAAGGTATTTCAGAGTAATGGATTAATGCGCGTAATGTTGCCACGTCAGCAGGGGATAATTGTAGATGCTCAGGCAAAACACCTACTTAACCATGAAGAAAGATTATTGAAGTTAATTAGAGTCAAAGTGAATTTAAGTATAGTAGTTAGCTGTATCCCTAAGATGAGTGGCTCATCTAGTCCACAAGAAAAGTAATTATGCGCGGCAGAAAGATACTTCTTTTATCAGATTAGGCATCCTACAAGAGCTTAGAGGTTCAAAAAGGACACCTCAAGGTATGCAAGTTCTAAATTTATAATTGTAATAAAAATTGATTTGTACGGTCGTAAAATATAGTGATTTAACATTTTAAATTATGCAATGCATGCGGTAATAATAGTAATTTTTCTTTTATACTTGAAAATAACTAGCATGTAATCCTAACATAAAACATCCCAGGGAGCAAGTAATCTACATCCACAGAAAGAAAACGAAGCAGCTAGCAAGTATCCAAAAATAACATTTCTGTGAGCGTCAACAAACTAACACGAACCCACAAAATAAAAGTATGTCTGAACCAGTGAAACAAGATAAGCAACAAACTACATCGCTATGCTGAGGAAACAACAACGGCCAACACTGTCGCATAAGCACTCTAAAACCAACACCGAAGAACCAGCTACAGCTCTGAACCTGAAGCATTCCAAAGACAGAATACCTCAGCAAGAAAGTACAAGTGATGACAAAAGAAATATGCCACAAGTACAAAAGTCAAGGGGTACCATCCCAAGAGCAAAGAAAAGTACATAAACAAGTACAGCAGTAAGGTATAAAAGTAAAGAGAGAAAAACTTACATGAAGCGTCCCATACAACAAGAATACCCCATACATACAAGGCTATAAGGGGAAAAATCAAGATTTAACAATTAGGAAGAGAAACAAACCCCTGTTAGCCACCTATGGTCAACTCCACCAAACAATCCAGAACGGGCAGGGTGGTCAACTCAGCTAGACACAACTCTAAAGACAGTTATCCTTCTAAATGCGGGGGAGTCTAAACACTCCACCAAACACCGCAAATGCCCCAAAAACACGGTAGAGCCCCACAAAGTGCTAATGGGGAGATCAAATGCTGCGTTGGTGGATTTACCCGCTAATAACACTCGCAACAAAGAAAAAACCCGGAAGGAAAACCCCGTAACGATCTGGGTTTAGAGCTCAGAGGCACACCACAACCCAATCGGGGCCTGGTGGCTTGTCTCGCCCCACAGCATCGCCATGAAGAAAAACCATGATAGACATCTCAAGTCAACAACGACACGTCGTATTCTACTAAACAATTCTAGAATTGAAGCGGTTGATCAATCTTTATGAAGAATTTTCAATCCTAAAATAAACTCTAATGCGTTCTACATGAAAGTTGTGGAATGGTAATAAAGGTGATATTTAATCACTTCATCAAAACATATAGGATTTACAAGGTTGGGTAACAAAATCATGAACTTGAAAACTATAAAGGAAATTAGACATGAGATCTCGACATCACTTCAATTCCGCAGTTATTGAACAATCATGAGAACAAGAAATTAGAAATTTCTGCAAATCAGGTAAAGAAGGAAAGAGAAGGAGGAAACCATCACTTGCCTTGATTTTTTTTATCAGAAATATTCTCTGAATCACTCCTTGACGTATATATTGTCTAAAGAAGACGAGAGAAGTCGAAATCTAGGAAGAAAGGCCAAAAATAGGAGTTAGGGCCAAAAACCCTAGCGAGAAAATTTCAAGGAGAGGGGATGATTTTACCACGATCGCGTAGCTCTCGACGGGAGATTTCCCAATCAATATTAGGTTGAATATTTCGAGCACTGGAGCACCGTCGGCGGCCACTGGAATATTCATGAACTGGAGGGAGTCGTCGCACAGGTGGTTTCGGTTCGGTCTAAATCGTGAGGAAGAAGATGAAGTTTTTCTTTCTAATTATCTTGAGTATCAGAATATATATATATATATATATATATATATATATATATATATATATATATATATATATATATATATATATATATATATATATATATATATATATATCGGCTCACTGCAGGTACGCACAGCGTGGAATTTGGCGAAAACGCGCTGTTCATTAACCCTCCAATTAATTAATATGGGGAGTTACAAAACTGCAAGCCAATTAATTAACAAGCGAATTTAAAAGCTGCAGGCCAATTAATACTATCAAATCACATAAATCTAGCATCTCAAATCACATAAAAAGCTGCAGGCCAATTTAACAATGAAAAAAACATATATACATCAAGAACCAATATACTTAGGTGTGTAACATCCGCTCCGGTCACCATCTCGAAGAAACCGATCTCACACACAAATTTCACCTGCGAACTACAGCATGTAACAATATAAAACAACAAATAAATAAATCTTATCATATGGATTGAAATGATATTTATAAGAAAATAACGTACTGATTTAGCAATTACCTTTTTATTTTTAGGACATGTGGTAGAATAGTGACCTATATTGCCGCAAGCACCACAAGTTCTTTTCTTCAAATTTTTATTAGAGATCTCAATACTTGAATGTATTCTGGTTGCTATCTTTGGTCTTCCCATAGTTCGCACTTGTATCAGATCTCTAATTGTATTAATATCCACTGTAACTGGTTCTTGTTCCATCAAATTATTAATGGTACTATCAACTGTTAAACTGAGCTCATCTAATTTACTGCTGATTAAATTGTACACTTCTCTAAATGACTTCTCAGATATTGATGCCTTCTCAATCAATTTATGACATAAATTTGATAAATCCCATTTCATAATCGGCGTTACTAATTGGACATTGGAGTTGTCTAACGAACCTTTTTCATATGCCACCATATGTCTTACCTAAATTGTCCATCGCTTTATGATATATTTTGATGGCAAAACAAACATTTGTTTTTTGAAAAGCATATGAATAATATGCTTGCAAATAAACCCATCTGTTTCAAATTTTGCACATTCGCATAAAATACTATTTGATTCAAAATCCTCATAAACAACCTTATACCATTTGTCCATTGATTCAGAAGATAACCCAACATGATAAGTGCATGAATTTCCAGAACTTGTCAGCTTTTTGTGGCCGCACTCTAAAGTATGTTTAAATTCATTCTGAAAAAGTTTGAACATTGCTCTGGTATAGAGTTTGCTTACATATGTCTCGATATTTGTATTGCTAAGTAGAACTGGTGCAGAATTCATGGTCTTGTAATCTTCTACTTCCTCTGAATGACGGCGCGTCAATAATGCTTTCTCATATTGAACCACAAATTCAGGTAATTGGGTATTTGAATTGACAAAACCATCAAAAAAAGAATTTATTCTCTCACTTCTACCTGTAGAAGTCATTCCAGCGACAAAAATATCTTCCAAATAAACTGGTACCCAATGATGTCTTAGATTCCACATTTTTGATAGCCATTTATTATTTTGCAACTTAAATCCTGTAATTAGTTCTTTCCATAGGTCTTCACAATGTTCTATTGTTCTGCTATTATACCATATTTTGTACTTTGATGCAAACTCACTTTCTGTATCACGTATATCACAAACATGTTAGATAAGGTGCTTATTGATATGCCATGAACAAAATCGATGTCTAGTGTTTGGAAACACTATTTTAATTGCGTTATACATCACGCGGTCCATATCAGTTATAATAACTTGTGGATGTTTATCAAACATGCAGTTCAACCATTGTTTGAATAACCATATAAACGTATCCTCCGTCTCATCTGCTAGCAATGCGCATCCAAACAACATGGATTGTCTATGATGGTTAACCCCCGTAAAAGGTGCAAAAGGCATCATAAGTATATTTGTTTTATAAGTCACGTCAAAAACAATAACATCACCAAAAGTTATATAATCATTCTGTGCACGTGAATCAGCCCAAAATAATGATCTTAATATCCCATCAGAATCTAACTCCAATGCAAAAAAAAGTTGGGATCTTTGACCAGATGTGCTTGTAGGTATTGCGCAACCAAAACACCTTCTCGACCAATGTTATTTTTTGTTTGGATTCTTAAGTGAGCAATAATGTTTTGAGCTGTAATATATGTATTAACTCTAGTAGCATTTAATGTTTTTGCAATCTTTGATGGACCCAATCCAGCTTCATGTAAGTTATCCATTGCATTCTTGACTATTAAGCTTTTGTGTGCAACTTTATGTGACCGATGTCTTATAGTCCTTCTCAGGGTATCTAACTCATGAGTATGCTGTTTTTTCAAAACCAGTAACAACCCATTTCTCATCTTTACTTCGCCGAACATCTAATTTAGCCTTACAATCCATCCTAGTGACATACCATTTTTTTGAAGTTGATGGGTCTTCTGGTGTATACATATTTTTCATACCGGCTTTATCACATACGTAGTTCCTCCAAATCTGATCTTTAGTAACTTGAGATTTGGCAGATGAATTTTTTCTAATTCCAAAACCATGATTACGGGCGTATGCATTGTAAAAAATGTATACATATTCCAAATCCTCAAACTCAAGCCCAATATATGGTTCAAGATTCTTGTTATGGATTTTTGGTGATTCATGCAAGCTGTAATTAGATTCAGACGGACAATCCTTTTCAGAATCACAACTACAAATCGGCTTTAGCATCATCATCAAACACTATAATAAACAATAAGAACCATGCTTAGAAATATTATTAATCAATAGTAGCAGGTTATATCATTAGGAAACACATCTAGTACAAATCGGCTTTAGCATACCTGCAAAGCCGCCAGAAATTGGTGAAATTTTTGACTTCTGAAACCTGTATAACTGTCAAGAACCTGTAATTTTCGGATCCCAACCTTCTAATCATCGAGAACAAGATGAACAACGGTGATTCGCTGATGGTGTGTCCTCTCCGCACTTCAGCGGCGAGCTGCGAGAAGTAGATCTCGATTGGCTGGAATGGTTTAGGCGAGTTTCCTCCCCCAGCCTTGATCCCAATCGGCGAGCAGTACGCGCAGCGTTTCCGCCCCCGGCCTGATCCCAGTCGGTGAGGCTTACGCACAGCGTTTCCACCGCAGGCCTGATCCCGATCGCTTAAACCCTAAAAGAACGGTGCAGTATTCTATCGCGCGTAAATACCCTAAAACAACGCTACGTGTATATACATATAGCTCTCTCTCTCTCTCGCTCTCTCTCTCTCTCTATATATATATATATATATATATATATATATATATATATATATATATCTTATGTGTGTGTGTGTGTATTTATAAAAATTCTGTCCAAATATGAAAAAAAACGGGCTATATATGAGCGGGTGCGCGGAAAATGAAAATAGAGATTTAGGATGATATCAAATCAAAAAGTGCTCAGCATAAAAGTTGTAGATCTCGTCGATACGAACAAATTACATGTTCACCATTTTTTATACGATACCGTTTTGACCCTCAAAACAGCACCCGAACGCAGACAGGAACAGACTACTCGAGAAGGACGGCCGACTACTCGAGAACAAGATTAGAGGTACTCGAGAAGTAGAAAACAGGCTACTCGAATACTAAAATTCAGTACTCGAGAACAAACATAGAATTACTCGAGATGAACAGTAGAATACTCGAGTATAAGCCTACAACTACTCGAGAACTAGCCAGATCACGCGAGAACAGGAAAGTTTACTTGACAATTCTATTGTGCTTTTTTTACAAATATATCCAAAAAATAAAACTATAGATATGAATAGTAAATGACATTTTTGAATAGTGCTTTAAGATTAAAATAATCATATTTATATATTTTTAAATAAGAAAACACGAGTTCAAAACAGCGTACCAAACGCGCGCCGAATTAAACAAAATTTGCACCGTAGGCGAACACTGACGCTACGAACCCAATGGAGAAGCCAAAACCAGAATCCGACGCACCGTTCTTGAGATATAAATTTTCAAATTGTACGGCGAACATAAATTCCACAAAACTTCGAAAAATCGCCGAGACTCGAATATCGCTCGTATCGCAGCAAAACTTGACGAGCAAGTCCAAAATTATTTAACAAAATTTTCAAATGAAAAATTTTCCAATTATAACAAGAATTCGGCCGACTCGATCGCACGGACGCGAAAATACCATAACGGCATTGTGCCGTTAACTCGACGATAAAAGTAACGCCACAACATCATAAATATAATGATACCCATTCAAATAAAATCATCAAAAAATTGGGGGCGTTACAGTCACTCCCCCTAAAAGAAGTTTCGTCCCGAAACTTAACACAACTACAAAACCAAACCAAAAACGAGAAAATCCAACACCACCAAAAACATAGAGACATACCAGGACAAAGAGAAGAGGTGCAGATGAGATTCCCTCACTGCCGACTCCAATTCCCACGTCGCGCTCTCGACGTCTTGATTTCTCCAAAGAATCTTGACCATTGGGATGGTCTTTCTCCGCAACACACGCTCTTAAGATTCCAAAAAACGGACAGGCTCTTCCAGATACGTAAGGTTGGGCTAAATCTTGGGCACCGAGTCAAGGACTTGACGATCATTACGAATACACTTCTGCAACTGGCTCACATGGAACACATCATGGACACCAGGGAAGGTAGCATGCAACTCCAGCCTATACGCTGAAACTCCGACACGTTCAAGAATCTGAAAAGGTCCCACATACCGGGGGTCTAACTTGGGTTCCTTTCAAACCTTTTAACACCAGACATCAGAGAAACCTTCAGAAAAATAAAGTCACCAATAGCAAACTCCAGATCAACCCTTCATTTATTTGCATATTTCTCATAGCGTTCTTGTGCTACAAGGAGCTTCTCTCGAATATAAGTCACGGCACAATTCATCTCTTCAAGGGCTTCCGGACCTAGAAAAGGCCTCTCACCAACCTCAGCCCAAAACAAAGGCGTCCTACAACGCCTCCCGTACAAGGCCTCAAATGGGGCCATTTGCAGACTCTCTTGATAACTATTATTATAAGCAAATTCCATGAGTCTGAGGCATTCATCCCAAGCACCACAGTGATCCAATATGTAACACCTGATCATATCTTCCACGATCTGATTAACTCGATCTGTTTGACCATTTGCCTGAGGATGATAGGCGGTGGAATACCTTAAATCGATACCCAACCCCTCCTGTAAGCTCTTCCAAAAACGAGATGTAAATCTAGGGTCTCGGTCCGATACAAAAACTGACATGCACTCCATGCAACCTGATGACTTCATCAAGGTATAACTCAGTTACCTTCTTCATAGAATACACAATCTTAAAGGGAACAAAGTGAGCACACTTTGTCAATCTATCGACTATCACCCAAATAGAGATGTGCCCAAGCAGAGATTTTGGTAGACCGGTGATGAAATCCATTGAAATACTCTCCCATTTCCAACTTGGAATATCTAGCGGTGTAAATTTACCTCCAGGCCTTCTATGGTCAGCCTTAACACGCTGACACATAAAACACTCCGACACAAAATTCTCGTCATCATTCTTCATTCCTGACCACCAAATAATTTGCTTTAGATCCTTATACATCTTAGTGGAACTAGTATGGTAGGCTATACTGGAACCATGAGCTTTAGTACAGATCTTAGCAAGAATGTCGCCAAAGGAGGGGACTCAAAATCTACCCTGATACTTCAAGGTATCCAACTCATCCAAGTCGAAATCAGGTAGTTCTCCCTTCTCAGTTCTATTTCGAAGGTGTAACAAATCTGGATCGTCCTTCTGATGTGCTCTAGTAAGGGAAATCCAAGTGGGATCTTCTACTTCTAGCCCAAAAGGCACAGTACTCAAAACCTCGATATCCATCAACAAGAATTCTTCTACCAAGGACTGTACCGACAGATTAAAAATTTTGGCGGTCTTTCTACTCAAGGGATCATCTACTACGTTAGCCTTTCCTGGATGATAGAGAATCTCCACGTTATAATCAGCCACATATTCTAACCACCGACGCTGGTGCAAATTTAGTTTCTTCTGAGTGAAGACGTACTTCAAACTCTTATGGTCCGTATAGATCTTACATAGCGCGTCATACAATAAGTGTCTCCAAAGCTTCAACACATATATTACAGCAGCGAACTCCAAATCGTGCGTAGGATAGTTTCTCTCATGAATCTTTAGTTGTCTTGATCCATACGTGATCACCTTACCATCTTGCATTAAAACACAGCCAAGTCCAACGTGTGACTCATCCATATACACAACATACTCTACTCCCTCAGTAGGTAAAGTTAAAACTTATGCAGTACATAATCTCTTCTTCAACTCTTAGAAAGACTCTTCACACTTATCACTCCAAATGAGTGCAGTGTTCTTCTGGGTCAGTCTGGTTAGAGGATCTAATAACACTGAAATCCCTTCCACGAATGTTCTATAATAGCCAGCCAGACCTAAGAAACTCCTAATATCTTTAGGTGTAGAAGGTCTCTTCCATTCCATCATAGCAGAAATCTTGGTCGGGTCCACGGAAATACCGCCCTTGCTTACCACATGACCAAGAAAGGACACCTGAGGTATCCAGAACTCACACTTGCTCAACTTCGCAAATAACTTATGCTCCCTCAGGATCGACAAAACCAAACACAAATGCTGAGTATTGAAAGATAATAGTTGTCAACCTAAATCACCTAGAGGGGGGTGAATAGGTGAGTTGGGTGTCTTTTTGCGAAATAAAAAAAATCTCAACCAAAGCACAAATCTATCTACCAAACAAGCAAACACATACAAGGCAAGATATATAGTGGTTTCTCAACCTTGGGTACATCCACTTCCCTCACCGATCTAGCAATATACTAGACTCGGCTACTCCACTATCTCGGATTGGAAAACAATCCTACCCTCGGAACAAGGTTCCTACAAACTCGATCCATAAACGGTTCTACACTCGGAAGGCAAAACTTCCTACAATCTCGGAGTTGAAAAAAAACCCCTACACTCGGAGAAATCTTCTCCTACAATAATGAAATAAAGTAGTACAGAAATACAAACAGTAAATTATCTGGTTCAGATATGCCATAGAAAATCAGAAAATCCTTCTTCTAGGCGTGCGACTTTATCAGAATATTGAAGAAGAATTTCGGCAATATCAGATATGGAACTTCTCGACTTTACACGATTGAATAAGAAGATGAAGCGTTGAGCGGAGATCTCGATCTGTAGAGTCTTCTTAATCTGAATCCTCTGAAAAGAAGAAACCCTAGCCGGTCGGAAAATAGAGATGGCGGTGGCGGCGAGTTTCCGGTTCTTGCAGAGAGAGAGAGGAGACAAATATTTTTGGAAAGAGACGGCTGCAAAAACTTACTTAGAATAATTTTCTTTGAAAACTTAGGGTTTGTCGGTTTGACAAGACCTTTTATAGGAGACAAGAAGATTAGACTTACAAGATTCATAAAGAGAAAGACACGTGGACCAATCACGTCAGAGTTTAAGAATAAGACTGTTAGGTCTGGACTTAAGGAATTTCTGAAAATGGTCAAAGTAAATTAGTCGAGTCAAGCAGGACTACTCGAGTATATGTAGCACTACTCGAGTAGGTAGAAAGTGACTACTCGAGTACATGAGAAAACTTACTCGGGAGAAAAAGAAATCATTACTCGAGTACATGGAGTCAACTACTCGAGTAAATAAGAATGAGAGGGACTCAGTTACTCGAGTAACAAAAATGACTTACTCGAGTACTTAAGTACTTATACGAGAGGTGGAGTATATTACTCGAGTTAAAGAAGTACTACTCGAGTATATAGAAATGCACTACTCGAGTATATAATAGACTACTCAAGATAAACACGTAGAAAATTTCTGGAACAGGAAAAATTGAACTACTCTAGTATATAACATGAATAGCTCGAGACAGAATGATCTACTCGAGTATATAACATGAACCACTCGAGTAATTCACTTAGTGAAGTTTTTCTGGAATAGAATTTTGGATTACACGAGTAAAAGCATTTTACTACTCGAGTAGTAGATGAACTACTCGAGTATATGATTTAGACTACTCGAGTAAGTAGGAACTACATGAGAGTCAGAATACAATTAACTCGAGATAGAAGATAGAACTACTCCAGTATATATAATTCTACTCGAGTATTTCACTTAGACAAATTTGAGAAGAGAAAATTTGAAAACTCGAGAGATAAGTGGAAATTACTCGAGTATACAAGATGAATTACTCGAGAGCCATAATTGGACTACTCGAGTACATCTTAACTACTCGAGTAAGTGAATTACTACTCGAGTATAAACTCAGTAACTTACTCGAGTAAATAAGATGGTACTCGAGTACTTTACTTAGGAAAAAATTTTCTGACAGATTTTCTTCTTCTAAGGGAAATCAGCATCAATTCGTTTCACATAGTCCTAGAGCTTGAATATGAAGTGTATCCCAGTAGAGAGGCTACACATAAGTCAACACTTTGGAACACACAATGAGGGATTACATTGTATGGTCCTGTGTTTGGTGACCCATTGTAGACTGACATTGGTCTACACTTCCCATTAGAATCCTGCAAACACATAACTCAAACCAAGCATCAAATACAACTTAATTCATCTTAGTTCAAGGGTGACTTCATCAAATCTGCGTTAGTGTGGATACAATACCCAAGAATCTCCCCCTATTTGTAGAAGTCAGAACCCTTTACACTAAGGTGAATTATGGACATAAAAGGAATGCTAAGTAATAAAGCAGTGTAAGCAAACAAAGAACTATGAAAAAGATAATAAGAGCCAAAACTTTGAATTATATAAATAGGATTATCCAGAAATATTATTAACAACTAAAATCCATTTCCATAGCTCATGAGTCTTTTGGGCTAGCTCTGATGATGTTGCTTGTCTTATTTCTCTTGCTGTCTTCTCTGATAGCTGTAGGGTTTAGGATAATATTTAGGTGGTCTGGGAGGAGCAGCTGGATTATTTCTTCCATATTCTCTATCATAGATTCTCCTTTTAGTCATGGACTTCTCATACAACTCCCATTCATGGGAACTGTAGTCAATGTTTCTGCTTTCATGGAAGTCCAGAACTAACTTGAGAGTTTCCAGGATGAGAGACTTGGAAGTAGGAGACCAGACCTCAGCATGTTCAGGATCTTTAGCAAGAACATACTTGCTAGCAGAAGGACCTTCACCATATTTCCTTTTCTTCTTGTAAGTCAGTATCTCAGGAGGGGATTTGAGAAAGATATCAGCAGGATCATCTACCCAATCCTAAGCATAAGAATCTAGAAGAACAACAAAATCACCAAGCCTAGGAGAAAAAGTGGTTTGCAGAGGAGGAGCAGGAGCATCAGTAGCAGCTAGTGGGTTCAGGTGATGAGGAATAATGTTAGGATCAGTTGCAAATTCTGGCAGAATCTGGTTGTGCATCCAAACAGTAGTATCATAAGTGTGGAATTTGATACTCTGTATCTGAGCTAGAACATCATCAAGAATCTCTTTAACTTTGGCTTCCCATACATCTTTCTGGATGGCATCAGATTTTTCTAAATATTCTTTTACCAACTTCTCCCCCTTTTTGACTTCAACAGATAGCTGGGAGATGGCATCATCTTTGAAAGTTCCAACTTCCTCATAAATCTTCATCTTAGTTGCCTCAGCACTTTTGTCCAGTTCCATTTTATTATTGGAAAGAGTCAGACCTTGCTCCATAACCTGTCCAACACTGGTGATGGTGTGGTCTAAGGCTTTGCCACCAATCTGGAAGAGATGTTTGAGCTGATCAGTATTATGCTAGATCTCAACAAATCCTCTGCTCATCTCAGTTTCTAGAGCAGTTACTTTGTCTGTGACAGTCTTGAGACAAGTATCAAAGTATGTTTTCTGGTTTTGAAGAAGAAGTACAATCTGAGACATAAAGTCTGTGGAGGCAGGAGCTGGAGCAGCAGGAGGAGCAGAAGTTGATGGAGCAGAAGGAATAGGAGGAGCCACGCATGGAGCTATTTCAGAGAGAGTGACTGAGCTCTGAGCTCTTGTAGTGGGTATCATGGAATCCTCTTCATTCATAATCTGAGGGATAGTAAAATCCAAATTTCTGAGAGGAGCTTCTGCTGGCTCAGGAGAGAGCTCATCAGAAATGAGAATTGTTTCTTGCTGTTCTTTGGGGCATCAGGAGATTTTGCTGGTGTCCTTGCTGGAGAAGTGTCTGGAGATTGTCCATGAGTTGGGTCCTTAGGAATTTCTGTGGATGGAGCTGGTGGAGATAGAGGAGGAGGTGGTTCATCTGCAGTTAACTCTTCTATCATTTCATTTATAGCAGCATCAGTAGAAAGGAGTGCTTCTTGAACCTGTTGATCTGAGAGGATATCTTCTGGAGTGATTGGAGGAGGAGTAGGTGGCCTGGCCTGAACAGTAAGAGCAGGATCCCCCTCAATAGGTGCACCAAAGGAGCTGGGGACCTGAGATGGAGAAGGAGATGGAGTCTTGTCCTCTGTCTACAACTTCAGTAATTTTGGCAGCTTGAGAGGGATTTTGCAACTTTAACTCCCATCTCTGGATGGAGGAGATGGATACTTTCTTCATGTGGTGAATGATACTTCCTTTGGAGAAACTGAAAACCTCTAGATTGATCTCATGGAGAAGCAGGGAAATTATCCTTGCATAGTCTGGGGACTTTATACTCTCCTTAATCTTAGTCAGAATCAACAAGCCAAACTAAAAGGCTTTTATACATACTATAGCTTGCATCAATTTAAAGAAATAAAGGGGTATGGCCCTGATGGAGTTGGTTTTGCAGAGAAGAATCTTACCAATAACACCAACCAAGAATTTCCCTTCAGCATGCATATCAGACATATTGATGTATTTAGCATCTACAGAAAGTCCTCAGAAAGAGCAGGTTCTGGAATAGTCTACATCACTCAGAAGATCCTCTGCATCTGGAGCTGGCAGTCGAAGAAGTCGAGAAATAGAGGTTGTAGTGAGTTTAATGGTGATACCTTTGACTGAAGACTTCAAGACTGTGTCATGGTGCTTGACCTTTACATTCCTGAAAAACTCTGCAACTTCGGGGAAGAGGATACGACATGGTTCTTGGAGAATGAATGTTAAGACAGCGGTGTCGAGCAAAATTAGAAGATTATGGAAATCGGCGGATAGGTCTGCAATCCCTGCGACTGCTAATTCCGAACCAACACCGATCTTAGATGAGACGGCCATGATTCAGAAGTCTTGGAGATGGAGAAACCCTAGAGAATGTCGACGGGGAGACGGAAAGAGGTGCGGCTCTGCAACTGAAGGAGGAAGGCGAAGAGGCAGTCGGGTACTCAAGAGACGGAAATGATTTCGTGTAGATGAAATTTTCGGATTTTCTTAACCCTAGGTTTAGGTTAAATTATTTGAAAAGAAATACTGAAGTAAACTAGAGAATAGGCGGCATATGCCTTTGGTTTGCGCATAAGAAAATTTGAACAAGAGATGACTCGGCATATACACGAGTGAGGAGAATATCTCGAGTAGATAAGTCTAGAATACTCGGGTAAGAATACAGAAGTACTCGAGTAGATGTATGGAAGTACTCGAGTAGGTAAATGAGGTACTCGAGTAAGTGAAGTTGACTACTCGAGTATGCCGGTCTACTACTCGAGTATGTCAAGTCGACTGCACGAGTATAGCATTCCACTACTCGAGTAGGTCAAGTCGATTACTCTAGTATGTCATTCTACTACTCGAGTAGGTCATATAATTACTCGAGTATGTTGTTACTTACTCGAGTCAAAACCTTGAACTTTTGGTAAAATCCAACTTTTGACTAACCTCTGAGCCTTGAGCCTTCTTGAAAGTCCAGCCTCTTCTAGTCTTTCTTGTTGAGCATCCCAAGTTCTGTTTTGAAGAACGAGAACTTGGTCTCGTCCAGCGGCTTCGTGAAAATATCTGCAATTTGCCTATCTGTAGGGACATATTGAAGGTCTATGTCCCCATGCTCCACATGCTCCCGGATGTAGTGATACCTTAGCTCTATATGCTTTGTCTGGCTGTGCGAGACTGGGTTGTTGTCCATTGCTATTGCGCTGGAGGAGTCTCAAAATAATGGAATCTTTGCCAACTTCATGTTGTAGTCTTCGAACTGATTCATTATCCAAAGTAATTGTGCACAGCAACAGCCTGCAGAGATGTACTCTGACTCGACCGTTTAGATTGTCACATAGTTTTGCTTCTTGCTACTCCAGGAGATAAGCCTTCTTCCAAAGAATTGGCAAGTCCCTGAAGTGCTTTTCCTGTCATCTTTTCTACCTGCAAAATCTGCATCTGAAAAGCCTATCAGTTCGCTATCATTAATTCTTGGGTTGCATAAGCCAAGATTTGGTGTACCTTTAAGGTATCTCAAAATCCGCTTCGCAGCAGCGTAGTGAGATTCCTTAGATTTCACCTGAAATCTAGCACATACACATGTTGAGAACATTTTGTCAGGTCTACTTACAGTAAGGTATAGCAAGGATCCAATAATGCTTCTGTACTTGGTTTCATCAAAAGGTTTCCTTTTTTCATCATTGTCAAGAGACATTGTTGAACCCATTAGAGTCCTCATCGAGGTTGCGTTCTCCATTCCGAATTTCTTAATCAGCTCTTTGGTAAACTTAGTCTGCGAGATGAAAATTCCATCTTCAGACTGTTTTACCTGAAGCCCTAAGAAATACTTCAGCTCGCCCATACTACTCATTTCAAACTTTCCTTGCATATGTTTTGAAAACTTCTTGTAGAGGTTGTCATCAGTGGAGCCAAAAATAATGTCGTCGACATAGATTTGCACTAGCAAAATCTTGCCCTTAATTTCCCTAAGAAATAATGTCTTGTCTATCTTTCCCCTTGTGAACTTGTTCTCAAGTAGAAAGCTAGACAGCGTCTCATACCAAGCTCGAGGAGCTTATTTCAAACCATATAATGTTTTATGCAGTAAATAAACGTAATCAGGAAAGTTAGGATCAACGAAACCTGGAGGTTGTTCCACATACACCTCTTCCTTTATGTCACCATTAAGGAAGGCAGATGTCACGTCCATCTGGTAGACATTGAAGCCTTTAAGTACAGCATATGCTAGGAATAAACTTATAGCCTCCATTCTTGCCATTGGAGCGTATGTCTGGTCGAAGTCGATTCCTTCTTCTTGACGATAACCTTTGGCGACAAGTCTGTCCTTGTTCTTTACTATCATTCCATCCAGGTCCATCTTGTTCCTGTAGACCCATTTTGTCGCAATGACATTCTTACCTTTGTGTCTTGGAAAAAGCTTCCATACTTTGAAGCGCTTGACCGGGTTCAGTTCTTCCATTGCCATTATCCACGATGCATCTGAGTTTGCTTCCTCAAACTTCTTTGGTTCAACCTGCGAGAGAAAACTTAAATATAGATTCTCATTAGTTGTACCTCGACGAGTTCTGACACCATCTCAGGGATCTCCTATGATCTGGTCCATGGGATGATCCTTCAAATGTCTGAGCTCTAGAGTCCTTGCATCTGGATTTTCTTCTATCACCGGAGTGACTTCTTCATCTTGGATGACTTCTTTATCTTGATCATCAGCCTCTCCTATAGGGGTTGGAGTGGTGATCTTGATGAACTTTTCGCCTTTGGCTTCGGACGGTTCATCCAAGCTAATTTCTTTCAGCTTTGCACCTGCATCTTCAATAAGCACAATAGAAGAGTTGGTTTGCAGCAAACTCATCGCGTCAAATACAACATGTATCGATTCTTCTACCACCATGGTTTTTCTATTAAAAATCCTATATGCCTTACTATGGCTACTATAACCTACAAAAATACCTTCAAAACTCTTTTCGCTAAACTTTGTACTGTGATACTTGCCATTGTTTAGCACGAAGCATTTACAGCCAAAAATTCTAAAATATGAGACTGTTGGTTTCCTAGCTTTCAAAAGTTCGTAAGGTGTCTTATCATGGTTTTTGTTTATGAGGGCTCGATTTTGCACGTGGCATGTGGTGGGCTAAAACCCGAACAGGCAAGTGTACCTGTGGAATTATAGTATCAAGGTCGTATTAAAACTCGGGGCTGTCAACTACTCTTACTCACGCTTGAACTATTATCCTACCGAAAGAAAGTGGGTTTTGAAAATTTTTAAATTAAAACTAAAGATAATTTTTAGACAGAAAACTTATAATAAAAAGTTAGCATTCGATCGAAGATTCACCATGAAACGAGATGAGGGAGATAAAAAGTATAGTTTTAAGCTTGCAAATCAAACTCGACCGTGACGGATCCGACATTAGGAAATAATCTCGCTAGAGCATTAAATCCCCTGACTTATAGACGTTTTGACTGAAATCTCTTTCAAGTCAAAAAGGCCTAAAGTCGCATTATCGAGGTGACCCACACTATTGGATTTGACTCCAATTCGGAAGATTTACATCATCCTATCTCTAGGGTTGCGTTCAACTCCTTCCTTCTTTGAGTGATCTTTCACATTCACGAGCCTCTCGACTACTCAAATATGAGATCCCAATCCTACTACCGTATACCAAAAATACGGAGTCGACAAAATAAAAATCAAAGAAGGATCGAGTAAAATTAAGCAAAAATAAAACTATGAAAAAAAAGAAACCATCATCTCATTTTATGGATCCTCGCGATCGAAGGCTAAGAGAAATTAGCTACACATAATTAAAAGGGAAGACAAAACAAGATAAGAGAGGAACATTTTCATTACTTGCAAAAAAGAAGAGTACACAAAATATTAAAAAGACAAGACTATATTATGAAGAAAACTTGCAATAATGAAAAGTCTATTACAATAATGAAACTAACAATAACAACTCACAAGCACTCTCCACTCTCCAACTCAACACTCAAATTTAACTTAAAACTACACTTCCCAAAATTCCTTCTTGGCTTGAGGGATGTGGTGTCTTTTATAGGAGATGGAGAAGCTTCTAGAATAAAATGAAGATGAGGGGGCAAAGGAGGTGGCTGGCCATGCAAAGGGGAGAGGATGCATGCATGACATTTAATGAGGGGGAGAGGGAATGGCTACATGCATGTATGTGCATTTTGGAAAATGAAAAAGAACAAAATAAATAAAAGATGAGGGGATGGATGGGTTTAAATGAGAATGAGAGAAAGGGAAAGAGGGGTGAATGAGAATTAAATAAGAGAGAAGGGGTGAGTGGGGAGATGCATGAGGAATAAATGAAAGAGAAAATAATAAAGGGGAGAGAGTGGGAATGAAAGAGGGGATGCATGAGGAGTGGCCGGCCATGCATGGGCCTCAAATGGGCCAAAGTATGGAGAGAGTGGGATGCACTTTGAAGGGGCGGGCTGCTCTTTGTGGGCTGCTCCTTGAAGTGGGGAGGAGGCCGGGCTGCATCAAGGAGGGCCGGTCATGCACTTTGTGGGCTGCTCCAATGAAGAGGGCTGCATGGGCTCGAGTTTTTGCATGGAGTAGGCTTGGGCTGCATCATGTTGAACTTGGACTTGAACCTACAAACAACAAAACAAAACAAACATTTGTTCTATTTTTTATAACAAACATAACATAATATAACAAAAATACATATAATAAACTATAGATTTTTATATTATAACATCAAACATTAAAATAAAATAGCAACATAATAAGCATATAAAAAGATAAAACTGTATTAAAACTTAAGATTTATGAATACTAAACTACCCAAAAAGCGATGACTAAAACTAGTCATCAAATTCCCCCATGCTAGAGTATTTGCTTGCCCTCAAGCAAATAGAATTGAAAACTAGGGAAAAAGTAAACAAAACAAATATAGATTTCATAATTAAGAAAAACAAAGCATGAAAAATTAAACTATCCTAATTCCTATGTTAACAACTAGTGGGGTGAGAAGTGCACAATAGAAAACTTGAAAGTGGAGACCTAAAAATATCATTAGAACATAAAGAAAATTTACACATTTCTAAATCTTAAAACAAGGCATCCAAAATTAATGAAAAAAAGAGAAACAAGAGTAGAAATTCTAAATAAACGGCGCATTAACGAACTACTAGGTTGCTAGAACAACAATTATCCCTAAGACACCTCAAGATAACCTCCAAAGAAATCCATCAATGATGGTGGCCATAGGCTTGTCCATTCACACTTTCTCCACTACGCGAATTTACGTTCTAAAAATTAATAGGACTTCTAATAGGCATAAATATTTGGCTTAGGTAAATGATTAGGAATTGAAAACAAGGATAAACATGATGGTGGTTAAATCACACTAAATCAAGGGTGAGCTTTAAATACAAAAATAAGACATGATAAGTACTTCAATTCAAGCTAAAACAAACATAAGGCCATGTAATTTTTTCTTTTCTTTTCATAATATTGGACAAAAATAAACTACTTTTTTTTTCATTTCATTTTGATAATACTTTTGATAATAACTCTTTTTTTAACTTTTAAGGAAAGCTCCAAATATAAGCTATAAATTTTCCATTTCATTTCAAAGATATAACCCTTCACAAAATTAATATTTAAGTTCAAAGTTTAGTGTGAAAATATGAAAGGGATTTTGTCTTTGGTGGAATAATGAAATGAAAGGTGGAGCTAAAAACAAAAAACATGGAAAAAGGCCCAAAAATTGTTTTGCAATGGTAAATTTGTTGGTGGGCAAGAAAAGCTCAAACTAGTCAAAGGGTGACCTAAATCATTTCTAAAGTACGTAAAAAATGGCGCAAATGTTTCGAGAGTAGCTAGGGACAAGTTCTAAACACCAAGAAAGTATTACCCCACAAATGAAAAAGAGATAACAGTACCTACCAACCATTCGTAAGCAACTAACCGAATAAAAAGACATAACTACAAATTGCTAAATTATAACGTAAAAAACGGATGCTTATATTTAAGATCAAGAAACTAGTAAAACTAAGCTATGTTAAACTGATAAATATAGAAAATTGTTTCAAAGAAATCTAAATAGAACTAAGGAACCGCACGTGCCTAAACATCACTAGAAGAAACATAAAAATAAAGATAGAAAATAATTTTAGATTTTGTTTTTCAAATAGATTTTAGCAATTTTTTTTTGGATTTTTGTTTTTATAGAGTTTTTTCAGAAGCTTAACAAAACTATACTAATTTTTTTAGATTTTGATTTTTAAGAAAGCAAAAGATTTTTTTGGATTTTTGAAAGAAAAAGGAAAAAGAAACTAACTAAACCCTCCCCCAAGCTTAGATTCTTCATTGTCCTCAATGAAATAAACAAAAAGAAAAACGAGAAAGAGAAGGAGACTGAGAAGGAGAGAAAAATGCAGAAAGTAAATGAAATAAAAAGAACAGGACATCCCCGGGTTTGTGGGATGAAGGCGGACGTCGCTCCCCCATGCTTGCTTTTTAGTGCACTTGATCGTCAGCAGGTTTGACTTGATCCATCTTTATATCAGAAACGTTGGAGCGGCGCTCTTGAACTTGCTTGGTTGGTCTCCGGAAGGAAGAGCAAAATAAAGGCAGAAAAAATAGAGTCCGTGGGCAGGTGCCCAAGATTGTTCTTTATTACAACAATTTAAAGTCCGAATACAATTAAAAGTTTCATAATAATAATAATAAGCCAAAAATAAAAATGTTCCACAACAAGATAAATATTTAAGAGTCCAAGACAAGATCCTCCGTTGCAGGAAACACAGAATCATTTGAAAAATAAAGTTTAAGTCTATGCCCATTCACTTTAAAATCACCCTTATCGGGGTGTGAAAGCAACACAGTTCCATAAGGATAAACGTCCTTGACCGTAAACGGTCCAGTCCATCGAGATTTAATGTGTCCGAAGAAAATACGTAAGCGTTAATTAAAAAGAAGAACTTGATCGCCAGGTTTAAAAATTTTATGGTGGCCCAAGTTCTTATCGTGATCGACTTTCGTTTCAGGGTCGGGTGATTTATCATATGAATTTTTCATATTTTTTTTTCAAAAATGAGATTTTCAAGATTCTTTTGATTTAAAAATAGTTTAATTTTCAAAATTTGTTTGCATGTACATAACCGTATTTTCAGAAACATTTGTAGAAAGTTCAGAAAAAGAAGACGAAAAATCATTTGGAGAAATATAGGAGTCTTCTTTTAATTCATCAATAAAAAACAAGAGTCATCATTTTGCAAATAATTTCTCATAGATTGATTAATATCAAAAGTAACCTCTTCATCTCCCACACGCAGAGAAAGTCTTCCGTCACTCACATTTATGATTGCTCGAGCGGTGGCTAGGAAGGGACGACCAAGGATAAGAGGGACCTCGACGTCCTCTTCAATATCGAGAATGACAAAATCCACCGGGAAGATGAATTTGTTGACCTTTACTAGCACGTCCTCAACAATACCTAACAGATATTTGATCGACCTATCGGCTAACTGGATACTCATTCTTGTAGGGCTGAGAGTGCCCAATCCTATCTTCTTGAATAATGACAAAGGCATCAAGTTGATGCTCGCACCTAGATCCACTAGCGTATGTTTTATAAAAAGATCACCAAAAACACAAGGAATTGAAAAACTACCCGGATCGTTTATCGTTTTAGGAAGATTAGAGTTTTTAACGACCTCCGATCATTCTTCATTTAAGGTTACATGTGATAAATTTTCCAATTTCTTCTTGTTCGTTAATAAATCCTTAAGATATTTTGCATACTTAGGCATTTGAAAAATCGCTTCGTGAAATGGAAAATTTATATGAATTTGTTTAAACATTTCAAGAAAGCGTGAATATTGATCATCTAATTTTTCCTTCCTAAGCCTAGCCTGATAAGGAGGTTGCGGAAATTCCTTTATTATTGTCGGAGCATCATTTTGAAAAATGTTAAGTTCTTTTTCAAAAATAGACTTTTCTTTTTCAAAATTAGATTTGTCTTTTTCTTTTTCAAAAATTTTATCATTTGATTCCGTAACGATAAAATTTTCAGCAATAGGAGAGACAATCACCTCTGGCTCTTCCCTTGTGGTGGGCTCGTTAATAACTTTACCGCTCCGAAGGGAAATCACATTCACGTGCTCCCTTGGGTTAGGTTCAGTGTTTGAGGGAAGAGCCCCGGGTGGCCTCTCGGAAAAAGCCTTGGCAAGTTGCCCGACCTGGTATTCTAAATTTTTCACGTAGCCAGATAGACTTCTAATGGTAGCATCATTCGAGCTTATATATTTAGAAAGTATTTCCTCCAAAGATGGAGTTTTTTGAAAATTTTGGTTTTCATATTGTGGTGGTGGTTGTGGAGTGAAATCATGTGGTGGGCGTGCAACATTAGCAGGGTTACGCCAAGAAAAATTAGGATGGTTACGTCATCCAGGATTATAAGAGTTCGAAGAAAAATTAAAACCAGGAGGTGCTGAAAAATTAGAAAAAGCAGAAAAATTATTGGCATAATTATTTTGAGCAGGCCTGGGTATGTTCGCCAGATAATCCACCTGCTCGGCAGCAGCAGCAGCAACATTCACATTTTCAAATACCTTAGCAGCGGAGGCAGCAGTCATCTCCGAAATCTTCTTGTTCAGCATCTCCACTTGTAGTTCCAGTTGCGACACTGAATCCACTTCATAGATAGCTGCAGGTTTAGATGGGCGAGTCCTAGACGAATTCCACTGATAAGTGTTCATCGACATGTCTTCGATAAGCTCAAAAGCGGCTTCCGAAGTTTTGCGGTCCAAAGAACCATCGGAAGCGACATCTATCATTTGCATAGTTTCTTGATTTAGCCCATTGTAGAATGTCTGGACCTGTAACCATACAGGCAGAGCATGATGGGGGTAGTGTCTCAAAAGTTCCTTAAACCTCTCCCAAGTGTCATAGAGGGTCTCAGAAGCAATTTGAGAGTACGAAGTTATATCATTTCTTAGCTTAGCAGTTTTGGCGGGGGTGGGGGGGTGGTGTAAGACCCCCCTTTTTTTTTCCTTTTTGGACACCGGGGCCTTAGGCCCAGAACCGCCGTTTTGCGGTGACTCCTTCACGCCTTGAAGGGTCATCACCACAAAGCGCCGATTCTGCCGGCCAATTCGATCACAGAAAAGTAGCAGAATAATGAAGGAAACAGAAACTGCAGTCCACAGAGAAGCACATGTCATAAGTAAATATAACTCCACGAAGGGAGTGTCCACAGAAAATAACATCAGAGTAGCAAAAGCGGGCTTATGCCCGGTACATCATAGCCTCACTACAAGATCTCTCATGCAGAAACAAAAGTAGAAAACTACTCAAGGTCGAGACTCACGGTCCCGGCTGTATGAACTCCGGAGCTAGACTGCCCCACCTCCAAGCGCACCGGTCTCTGGGGCTGCTCCTCCATGCTGGTCTCCACGATCCCCTAAATGATGCGATTCGAAAACCATTAGTCTAAAAGACTAAGTCCTATCATCCCCCGCCCCTTCCCCCACGGCTCCTAGGCACCGAGCGGAGAGGAAGAAAAGGGAGGACTTGAAGGTGGAGAAAAACCAAAAAGCAAGTGACAGCGGACCTATACTAGCAATCCTATAGACATAAGCTGAAGTATGAAATGTAACCTTCACTTATGTGAAAAACACATAAGCCAAGGGGTCTTCTGCAAGGCTCCCATCGTATAAAAAGTCCCATACCAATTTATACGATGGGGTGTCAGTTATCAAACAACAGTAAATATATATATCCAAATTTAACCTTAATTTATAAACCTGCCCACACAAGCTTATAGACCAAGGGGTCGTGTAGCAGGTCCTAAAGTATAAGCGTCCCATTCCACTTATACTTTAGGTGACAAGGTTAAAGGTAACGAATATGCTATGACATGCAAGTGGGTATGATGGACATGCAAGTGCAACACACACACCCGACTCTGTGCACACAGACCTTTAGTTCCCCCTTTTTGGAGTCGTAACCTCCCAGGATACCTCCGTAGTGGCAGACGGAAGCGGTGGGTTGGGCCTCGCCCACCTCTAAACCAGTAAAGCACTACCGGTCAGACCTATCGTACGCCTCTACGCTTGGTGCACGAAGCGGACTCCTGCGTACTCTTGCCGGCTGGCGCACCGGACTTCTGTTGGCGAAGTGCTAACCACACTTGCCGAGTCAACGTATTGGCGTCGGTGCATCGACCCTCCAATACCGAAGACCCACCACCTTAATTTCCTTTCCTTCACTTATGCACAGGCAAATTAGCGTAACGAAGAATCGAGCCGAAGCTCCCCAGACCAACGCATCCGACTCAAGCAATCGAGTCGAAGCTCCCCGGACCCAAAGTCCGCCTTTTAACCATCCGAGCCGGAGCTTCTAACCAACATCTGGTGCCATCAGTGTGGTGGAATGTGCAACCCTAATTACTAAGTTACTCTTTTCAGCTTGTTAAACAGTTTACATTAACCCAGGACTGCCCCTGGTATTCCCTGTGAAGGGCTCTCAATGGGCACTAGGAACTGTGTTGGGATTACGCTCAGCGTTCCCTTTCGCAAGGTACTTATTTTATTATTGGTTGATTCCCTTACCCATTATTTTCTCATATTTCGATATGCTAATCTTAGGGTAATTTGACTCCAACTCTTCCTTGGGTGGGACGATCTTTCGTCGGACCCGAACGCCTATAACCCTAGACAAAACCACACCCTACTCACTCATCTTCCATAGATGCAGCCCCTTCCACTTGTCTTTACAGCAACCCACCAAGACCCATCATACGAGCCCTAATTCACATCCAAATGAAATCCTGCAGTTTTGTTATATGCAGACCACTTAAGCTACATGACCCGTAAAAAGGGAAGCACATGAAATATTCATCCAGTACCCTTATGATAATTATTAGAGGTCTAAAAAGACATTTGAAGCATAAATCCAGAAATCCATAATTTTCCTAATTTGTCTGATAATTAATTTATTTATTCTAGTGTCCCAAGAGGCCCAGGTTTGAACATGAAGTACCATTTTCAGACAAGATAATAATCCACTAAATTTATGGTAATTATAAAATGCCTGATCAACTCTAAATCCTAAATCTTCCAATTTTTCAGCAAGGTTTAGGCCTTTAAATTTAATTTCAAAGATGCCCCATAAAAAGTCATTTTAACAGATTCTATAGTAATAACACCTCCAAAAATTCAGAAAAAATTCAGGGATGATTGTGATGGACTACAAGTACCCTAGAAAAAGTTTCATAATTTATCATTTGGAAATAAGGCTATATTTGCTTTTCTTATGAACTTTCTAATTTAAGGGTTAATGAACAAAGTATGCTAATCAGTCATCAAATATTTCCACAAAAATTCCCATATGATAACATTGAGCTAAAAAAACTATGAATCAAGTTTCATGATTTTTCAGTAGGTAATGGCCTCTGACAAGAATTATTTAATATGTAATCAAAATAAAGCACTTGTGAAGTAGGTGTCCTAAATAGATATCCAAAAATTCTAACAAAATTCATACAAGATTATTATAACCTAAAACTAACTCTGCCCATGTTTCATACCCTCTCTATGGGCAATGAGACCACAATAGCCAAAATAATTATTAGGGCATTACTATTGATTACAAATGAAGTGCTAAAAATATTGTCCAAAATTCCTCAAGTAAATTATCAGAGGCTCAAAATACCCTAATCCCCTCACTACCCAAATTTGGTTAAGTTTCAAGATGTTTAGCTAACCTAAACTTACACTACAAGTTTTAGGACCTAAGCTAGGGTTAGGGTTTTGGGGGCCCTACCATTTCCATAATTTGCTAATAATTTTACCAGAGGGTTTTATATATCCTAGGAACCTCCATGCAAAATTTGGTGTTCATCCAAGGTGTTTAGGACTCATGCCCTTCACAAGGCCAAAAGGTCCCTCCTTAGGGTTTGACCTAGGAACTTAGGGCAAATCTATTCCTCACTATCCCATATTCCATAGGGAGGGGATAAGTGCCCTAACAAGTCAGTGGCCCAAATTTCAGCCTCTGTTGAGGTGATTTGGTCACTCAAAATCTAAAGTGCAACTTTTGACCAAAATGCCCTTTTTAAGGTATAGTTAGGGTTGGGTCAAAACCTATTCAAAACACATCCAACTTGAATGAAATTTTATACAGATACCTAAAATGAACCCAGGGACCACTCACCAAAATTTTGGAGGGTTTGGAGGTGTTTAGGGCACTTAGTTAATTTAGTTAATAATTATTAAATGTTTACAAAAACTATAGAAATATTTTCTCCCAAAATTCCCATTTTTGGACAGGCCCTAGGTATAGCTAGGATGGACGCTCTGCCAAAATTTCAACTAATTTGGGCTAGGGGTGAAGGGTGGGCACTCAATTTAATGTCTGCCTAGCCCTAAGGGTATGTCCCACCAAAATGGGTTCCCTGATCAAACCAGAAGCCTAAATTGGTTCAAACCAATTTTAAAATAAAGTAGACAGAAAGGGCTACATATCATATGTTGATCATTTTCTCATACAGAGCCTCTAACTATTTTTAAAAATTTAAAACATTAAATGTCAAAAGTGTGACAGAATGAAATAAATGAAATTAATTTCCTATAGTTTAATCCTGATGCAGCACGAATCTTGGCGCAGGGATCAACGGCATCTGGTCGTCGTCTTCGTTGAGCCGACGGCTGCGATTTGTCCCGCCTGGAGCGATTTCCAAGCCTTGCCGCCGGCCAGCCACCGCCACCAACACCTCCGTTGAGGTGGTGGCTATCGCCAGGCGGCGGCTCCGCCGCCGGAGAGGCGTTTTCCGGCGGATACAGCAAGAGAATTTCTTGCCGAAACCAGGAGAAATCCAGGATTGGATCGGGCTCAATTGAGCCCGAAACTTAAGCCTAATTAATCCTAAGATCTACCGGCGGGTTAAGGAGAGGAGGAGGACCTTCCTGGCGGCCTGGATGCGAGAGAAGCGGCGGGATGTCATTGACGACGACGGCGGCGCTCGGCTTCTGCAACTGCACAGTGGAATGGCTCGTCTCCTCCAGGTAAACGCTCTAAAATGATCCCCTCGGCTCCCTGAAGGTGTTTAAATGGCAAATGGGGGAGAGGGGAGGCTGGTTCTTCAATGGCCATTAACACCATTAAAGGTGTGGCTCGGGTTGTGTGGAGGGGGGCTGAACCCACCCCTTGGTGGCCGGGAAACGGCTGGAATCAACTCCTCTCTCCTAGAGGAGTTGATTGCAGGCATAATTGGTGGCTGTTAGCCTTCCTTGGCCGGCCTCTCACTTCCCCTTCTTCTTCCTCATTTTCTCTCTCCTCCATTATCATGGAGGGGGGCTCCTTTCTCTCTCCTAGTCACCCCTAGTTGACTAGTCAACCTCACAAGCTAAATGCAGCCCACTTGATTATGATGGTCATGGGAATGGGTTTAGCCTAAGGGAGAAGTGGCTTGGGCTTGGGTTAGCCCTTTTGGGTTAAGTTTGACTTGACCTAAATGAGGGTTGACCTGGTAAATTTGACCATCTGGGTTGACCCCATTGGGTTTATAGTGGCCCATTGGTCTCCCTTGAGGTCTAGGGTTACTTGAATAGGGTTGGTTGGGCATCTTGGGGGTCACATGTCCCTTGGCAAGGGCACTTTGACCATTTTAGGGCTAGAGTTGACTTGGGTCAACATGACCAATTGGGTTGACCCCTATGGGTCCTGGGTGACCCATTGGCTTCCTTTAGGGTCTAGGTAGGGTTATGTAGTGTTACCCTGTACTTTGGAGGTCACATACCCTTAGTAAGGGTACTTTGACCAGGTTAGGGCTTGAGTTGACCTGGGTAAACCTGGCCTCTAGGGCTGACCCCAATGTGTCCTTAGTGACCCATTGACCTCACTTTAGGGTTAGGAGGGCATAGGAGGGGTCCTTTAGGCTAGGAGTAGGTCAGTTGGCCCTAAGTAGGCTAGTTTGACCCATTTAGGGCTAGGGTTGACCTTGGTCAACTGGGCCTCTTGGGTTGACCCTAATGGGTCCTTTTGGCTCTAATGGGTCTCCCAAGTATTAGGGGTGTTGTGGTAGGGTCTTGGGGTTAAGGTGTAGCCCATGGTCATCCTAAGCCATTGTTTAGAGTTCTACTATCTACAGACCATGATGGTCTCCCACCTTTTTGTCCCCTATCTCCTGGCCCATTTCTGGCTTCCTAGGGTTTGTCATGACCTAGTCATGGCTAAAACCATTCTTAGGGGTCTAGTTGGAAATGGGATGTTACAAATCCCAATAAACAAAACAAAGATTTCGTCCCCGAAATCAAGGTTGAGCCTGCGGGACTTACTACCGAAGGCAAGAACCTTGTAACATCCCAGCATAGCGGCTTGTTTGCTAATCTAGGTTTAAAGGGAAAACTAGATCTATGACCACTTCGCCCAATCGGCAGACCAAGACCCCAATAAACAACGATAAGCCCCCAATAAACAAAGATAAGCCTCTATCTGCCTAGAGCAGCCCTTAGTAGATTTAAAGCAGGAAAAATAATTTAACATCTTGAGGGGTCTGAGAGGTATACCTGACTGAATAGCTCTGGGTATCTTTGTCGCATCAGGTCCTGCGGCTCCCAGGTATGCTCCTCCTGGCCGTGGTTCCTCCACAGGACCTTGACTAATGGGACCTTCTTGCGACGCAGGACTCGTACTCCTCGGTCGTCGATCCTAACCGGCTCCAAACGAACTGACCGGTCTGAAGCTACCGGCCCTTCGGTGGTCAAAATCTGCTGCTCCGGGCGTAGCAGAGCCCTCCTCAGCGAAGAAATATGGAAGACGTCGTGCAGCGCTTCCAACTCTGGTGGTAACTCCAGCCGGTAGGCTAGGGGTCCGATCCGCTCCAGGATCCTATAAGGGCCCATGTACCTAGGACTGAGCTTCTTCCTCCGACCACGCACCCGCGAGACTCCATGCATGGGCTGGATCTTCAGAAACACCCGGTCCCCCACCTAGAACTCCACCTGCCGATGTCGGGCGTCATAGTACTTAGCCTGTCTACTCTGTGCCTCGAGCATCCTGTCCCTGATCAGCCTCACCTGTGCCTCGGTGTCTTCAACAAACTCTGACCCCAACACCTTCGGATCTTTGTTCTGAACCCAAGAAAGCGGGGTCTGGCATCTCCTCCCGTACAAGGCTTCGTAAGGCGCCATCCTGATGCTGGACTGGTGGCTGTTGTTATAGGAGAACTCGACAAGGGGTAAGAGTTTCTCCCACGGTTCCCCGCGGTCCAAGATACATAGCCTCAAAAGGTCCTCCAGCGTCCGGTTGGTGCGTTCTGTCTGCCCGTCTGTCTGGGGATGAAATGCAGTACTGAAGGTCAATCGCATGCCTAAGTAAGCTTGCACGGATCTCCACTCCCTGGAGGTGAACCGGCCATCCCGATCCGACACTATCGTCCTGGGCACGCCATGATAACGAATGAACTGCTCCACAAACTTCCGCACCAGTACTCCTACTGAATCGTCCTTCCTGATCGGTATAAATCGAGCCACCTTGGTCAACCGATCAACGATTACCCAGATCGAGTCATTCCCTGTCCGAGACCGGGGAAGCCCATGTATGAAGTCCATGGCTATGTCATCGAACTTCCACTCCGGCACCGGGAGTGGCTGCAATAATCCTGCGGGGTTCCTGCACTCCGCCTTCACTAGCTGACATGCCTCACAATGGGTCACGAAGTAAGAGACATCCTTCTTCATGCCCGGCCAGAACATCGTCTTCTTCAAATCAGCCGTCATCTTTGTGATCCCCGGGTGTACAGAATACCGGCTGCAGTGCGCCTCCGTCATAATATCCTCCCGGATCTGGCCTCCCTCCGGTATATACACCCGTCCTCTGAAGCACACCAGGTCGTCCCTCAGTGTGTAATCTCCCGCAGTGCCTGCCTCCAGAGCTTGGAAGATGGGCTCTAACTTGGCATCCTGCCTCTGCCCTTCTCTGACTCGGTCTCTGATGTCATCGGTTACGCCCATCGCGGCCAAGTACTCCTCATAGAGCTCAGGATCATCAGACGACACCAGAGTAATGTGCATGTCCTCTAGTCTCTGCAGCAGCTCCATAGACATCAGCTGAGGCTCTGCTCCTGCTATGGCGGCTCTCCGACTCAGTGCATCTGCTACCACGTTCGCCTTCCCCGGGTGATAGTGCATCTCATACTGATAGTCTGATAGAAACTCCACCCACCGCCTCTGCCTGATGTTCAGTTCCTTCTGCGTGTCCACATACTTAAGGTTCTTATGATCGGAGTATATATCACAGTGGACTCCATAAAGGTAGTGCCGCCATATCTTCAGTGCGAATACCACTGCTCCCATCTCAAGGTCGTGCACTGGGTAGTTCTTCTCATGGGTCTTTAGCTGGCGGGAGGCATAAGCTATGACGTGTCCGTTCTGCATCAGCACCGCTCCCATCCCCTGATATGATGCGTCGGTGTAGACCTGAAATCCCTCCCTCCCCGAGGGGAGTGTAAGAATGGGAGCCGAGGTTAGTCGATCCTTCAGCTCCTGGAAAGCTGTCTGGCACTGCGGGGTCCATATGAACGGTACCTCCTTCTTCGTCAAGGATGTGAGCGGGAGGGCGATTCGAGAGAATCCCTCTACGAACTTCCGGTAATAACCGGCAAGTCCCAGGAAACTCCGCACGTCCGTGGCCGTCTTCAGCGGCGGCCAATCCCTGACTGCCTGAATCTTTGCCAGGTCCACCGCCAGCCCGGCTCCGCTGATAATGTGGCCTAAGAAAGCCACCTCCTTCAACCAAAACTGACACTTGCTGAACTTCGCATAAAGGCGATGCTCCCGCAGTCTCTCCAAGGTCAGTGTCAGATGTCGTGTGTGCTCCTCCTCCGTCTTAGAATAGATAAGGATGTCGTCTATGAATACTATGACGAACACATCCAAATAAGCCTCGAAGAACCGGTTCATGAGGCTCATAAACGCCGACGGAGCATTCGTGAGCCCGAAGGGCATCACGATGAACTCATACAATCCGTATCGGCTACTAAAGGCCGTCTTCGGAATATCCTCCTCCTGGATCCGCAGCTGGTAGTAGCCTGACCTCAAGTCCAGCTTCGAAAAATAATGGGCTCCCTCCAGCTGATCGAACAACTCGTCTATCCTGGGGAGCAGATATGTATTTCGGACGGTCAGCCTGTTTAGTGCTCGATAGTCAATGCACAGGCGAAGAGTGTCATCCTTCTTCTTCACGAATAGGACAGGAGCTCCCCATGATGAGGAGCTCGGCCTAACAAATCCTGCTTCCACCAGCTCCTGCAACTGTGTCTGAAACTCCGCCAACTCCTTCGGGGCCATCCGATAAGGGGCATTGGATACCGGCTTAGCCCCTGGTACCAACTGAATCTGGAAGTCCTTCTCCCTATGCGGAGGCAGTCCTGGCAGCATATCCGGAAAAATATCGGCGTAGTCACGAACCACCGGAATGTTAGCAATCAGGTCCTTCTCCTCAGTCATCTCGAATAATACTTGATATACCTCGTCCCCTTGCATATGAGCCTTAACGGCCTGAATAGATGAAAGCAGGCGGCGGGAAACCGGAGTAGTACCTTCGAATGTCGCATAAGTGTCGCCGTGTCTCAGCACGACCCTCCTTGTCGGGCAGTCAATCTGAGCATGGTTCCAGACAAGCCATGTAATGCCCAAGACAAGGTCGAAGTCCGGCATTCTCAGGATCGTCGTCGGAGCCTCGAGTGTCACCCTGTCTATGGTAACCTCCAGGTGGCACTTCTCTGTGGACTGGATCTCCATCCCATTGGGGAGACACACCCTCCTGGGTAATCCCGTATAATGTCGAATCTGGTCCAGATCCTTGACGAAATCCTCCGACACAAAGTTGTGCGACGCCCCCGTGTCGAACAGGGTATGGGCAGGCTTGCCGCCCACCATCACCATTCCTAAATCAGTTTTAAGAAAGAACTTGGGTGTAAGGTTTTCTAACCTAGGTTGTGTAGTAGTTCTATCATTACTTAATATGAGCAGGGAATAATTCAAACTAAAATTATTTTCATACCTGCAATAATCCTGTCCGGGTTCCGGGGCTGTGCTAAGTCCAAAGCGTAAATCTGCTCCCTGTTCTGCCTGCGGTCGCCTCCCTGGTAACCACGTCCTCGGCCGCGTCCTCGACCTCCGAAATGCTGGGCCGGTGGGCCACCCCGTGGTGCTGGAGGTGGTGCCCCCCTCATAGGGCAGTCTCTCCGGAGATGTCCCACCTGGTGACAATGGAAGCACTCCGGCGGGGGATACGCCATACCCCGGGGTCTCTGCATCTCCTGGATCCGGAGAGGTTGAGGGGCCAAAACCACCTGCTCTCTCGGCTCCTGCCTCAACTCCTGACGAGGCTGCTCCTCTGCCCTCCTTCCATCTGGTATGGTGCCTCGCCGCTGATCATTTCGGGCCCTCCGGCCCTGGTCGTCCGCTTGCCGTTTCCGGCCCCGAGTGGTGTGCCAGTCGGCCTCAATCCTCTTCGCCATCTCCAAAATCCGGGAGATGGGCCCGTCAGAGACAAAAAGCAGGGCCTCCCTCAACTCCTCTTTTAGGCCCTTATAAAACCTCTTGACGTAACCTGCTTCGTCCAGCTGATAGGAGCCCGCATATCGGGCCAAATGATCGAACTCTCGGTGGTACTCCACCACTGTCCTGGTGCCCTGCCTCAGCTGCAAGAACCGCTCCTCCAACTCGTCCCTGGCCGACTGAGGAACAAAGTGCTCCAGCAGCGTGGCCCTGAATTCTTCCCAAGTGATTTCTGCAATCTCCCTATCAGCAAAAGTCGTGTCCAACAGCGTCTTCCACCATCTCTTAGCATGGGACTCCAAGCAAGATACCACCAGGGCCACCCTCTCCTCCCAAGGGCATCGTATCCCAGTCAACATCTCGTACATAACATCCAGCCACTCCTCTGTCTGCACTGCCGACTCTGTCCCCAAGTATGATGGGGGAGAGAGTCCTCGGAAGGTGCTCATCCAGTTGGCCCCTGGGTTTGGCTGCTGGGCTGGAGCTTGCTGAGCCCGGAAGGCCTCAAGGATAGTTGTAAGGGTCTGCCCCATGTCTGACTGGAGAAAAGGTGTGGGGACCATGGGAGGTGGTGCAATGTCTGGAGTCTGCTGAGCTCCACCTTATGGGGTGGGCTGAGCTGGGGGCTGCAAAACGAGCTACATTAATAGGTAATTGACTCAATGCCTAAAGAAAGTGGACAATTTACATGTGATTCCCCCCATATGGGCACACCACTGCTTCCGCTGCTTAGTTTGTCCCCAAACTAAACTCGCGCGGGGGTGGCCTAGGGTTGTGGACTGTTACTTTTCGATCGAGGTCTGCTTTGATACCACTTGTAAGACCCCCCCTTTTTTTTTTCTTTTTGGACACCGGGGCCTTAGGCCCAGAACCGCCGTTTTGCGGTGACTCCTTCACGCCTTGAAGGGTCATCACCATAAAGCGCCGATTCTGCCGGCCAATTCGATCACAGAAAAGTAGCAGAATAATGAAGGAAACAGAAACTGCAGTCCACAGAGAAGCACATGTCATAAGTAAATATAACTCCACGAAGGGAGTGTCCACAGAAAATAACATCAGAGTAGCAAAAGCGGGCTTATGCCCGGTACATCATAGCCTCACTACAAGATCTCTCATGCAGAAACAAAAGTAGAAAACTACTCAAGGTCGAGACTCACGGTCCCGGCTGTATGAACTCCGGAGCTAGACTGCCCCACCTCCAAGCGCACCGGTCTCTGGGGCTGCTCCTCCATGCTGGTCTCCACGATCCCCTAAATGATGCGGTTCGAAAACCGTTAGTCTAAAAGACTAAGTCCTATCATCCCCCGCCCCTTCCCCCACGGCTCCTAGGCACCGAGCGGAGAGGAAGAAAAGGGAGGACTTGAAGGTGGAGAAAAAACCAAAAAGCAAGTGACAGCGGACCTATACTAGCAATCCTATAGGCCTAAGCTGAAGTATGAAATGTAACCTTCACTTATGTGAAAAACACATAAGCCAAGGGGTCTTCTGCAAGGCTCCCATCGTATAAAAAGTCCCATACCAATTTATACGATGGGGTGTCGGTTATCAACCAGCAGTAAATATATATATCCAAATTTAACCTTAATTTATAAACTTGCCCACACAAGCTTATAGACCAAGGGGTCATGTAGCAGGTCCTAAAGTATAAGCGTCCCATTCCACTTATACTTTAGGTGTCAAGGTTAAAGGTAACGAATATGCTATAACATGCAAGTGGGTATGATGGACATGCAAGTGAAACACACACACCCGACTCTGTGCACACAGACCTTTAGTTCCCCCTTTTTGGAGCCGTAACCTCCCAGGATACCTCCGTAGTGGCAGACGGAAGCGGTGGGTTGGGCCTCGCCCACCTCTAAACCAGTAAAGCACTACCGGTCAGACCTATCGTACGCCTCAACGCTTGGTGCACGAAGCGGACTCCTGCGTACTCTTGCCGGCTGGCGCACCGGACTTCTGTTGGCGAAGTGCTAACCACACTTGCCGAGTCAACGTATTGGAGTCAGTGCATCGACCCTCCAATACCGAAGACCCACCACCTTAATTTCCTTTCCTTCACTTATGCACAGGCAAATTAGCGTAACTAAGAATCGAGCCGAAGCTCCCCGGACCAACGCGTCCGACTCAAGCAATCGAGCCGAAGCTCCCCGGACCCAAAGTCCGCCTTTTAACCATCCGAGCCGGAGCTCCTAACCAACGTCTGGTGCCATCAGTGTGGTGGAATGTGCAACCCTAATTACTAAGTTACTCTTTTCAGCTTGTTAAACAGTTTACATTAACCCAGGACTGCCCCCGGTATTCCCTGTGAAGGGCTCTCAAGGGGCACTAGGAACTGTGTTGGGATTACGCCCAGCGTTCCCTTTCGCAAGGTACTTATTTTATTATTGGTTGATTCCCTTACCCATTATTTTCTCATGTTTCGATATGCTAATCCTAGGGTAATTTGACTCGAACTCTTCCTTGGGTGGGACGATCTTTCGTCGGACCCGAACGCCTATAACCCTAGACAAAACCACACCCTACTCACTCATCTTCCATATATGCAGCCCCTTCCACTTGTCTTTACAGCAACCCACCAAGACCCATCATACGAGCCCTAATTCACATCCAAATGAAATCCTGCAGTTTTGCTATATGCAGACCACTTAAGCTACATGACCCGTAAAAAGGGAAGCACATGAAATATTCATCCAGTACCCTTATGATAATTATTAGAGGTCTAAAAAGACATTTGAAGCATAAATCCAGAAATCCATATTTTTCCTAATTTGTCTGATAATTAATTTATTTATTCTAGTGTCCCAAGAGGCCCAGGTTTGAACATGAAGTACCATTTTCAGACAAGATAATAATCCACTAAATTTATGATAATTACAAAATGCCTGATCAACTCTAAATACTAAGTCTTCCAATTTTTCAGCAAGGTTTAGGCCTTTAAATTTAATTTCAAAGATGCCCCATAAAAAGTCATTTTAACAGATTCTATAGTAATAACACCTCCAAAACTTCAGCAAAAATTCAGGGATGATTGTGATGGACTACAAGTACCCTAGAAAAAGTTTCATAATTTATCATTTGGAAATAAGGCTATATTTGCTTTTCTTATGAACTTTCTAATTTAAGGGTTAATGAACAAAGTATGCTAATCAGTCATCAAATATTTCCACAAAAATTCCCATATGATAACATTGAGCCAAAAACATTATGCAACAAGTTTCATGATTTTTCAGTAAGTAATGGCCTCTGACAAGAATTATTTAATATGTAATCAAAATAAAGCACTTGTGAAGTAGGTGTCCTAAATATATATCCAAAAATTCTAAAAACATTCATACAAGATTATTATAACCTAAAACTAACTCTGCCCATGTTTCATACCCTCTCTATGGGCAGTGAGACCACAATAGCCAAAATAATTATTAGGGCATTACTATTGATTACAAATGAAGTGCTAAAAATATTGTCCAAAATTCCTCAAGTAAATTATCAGAGGCTCAAAATACCCTAATCCCCTCACTACCCAAATTTGGTTAAGTTTCAAGATGTTTAGCTAACATAAACTTACACTACAAGTTTTAGGACATAAGCTAGGGTTAGGATTTTGGGGGCCCTACCATTTCCATAATTTGCTAATAATTTTACCAGAGGGTTTTATATATCCTAGGAACCTCCATGCAAAATTTGGTGTTCATCCAAGGTGTTTAGGACTCATGCCCTTCACAAGGCCAAAAGGTCCCTCCTTAGGGTTTGACCTAGGAACTTAGGGCAAATCTATTCCTCACTGTCCCATATTCCATAGGGAGGGGATAAGTGCCCTAACAAGTCAGTGGCCCAAATTTCAGCCTCTGTTGAGGTGATTTGGTCACTCAAAATCTAAAGTGCAACTTTTGACCAAAATGCCCTTTTTAAGGTATAGTTAGGGTTGGGTCAAAACCTATTCAAAACACATCCAACTTAAATGAAATTTTATTCAGATACCTAAAATGAACCCAGGGACTACTCACCAAAATTTGGGAGGGTTTGGAGGTGTTTAGGGCACTTAGTTAATTTAGTTAATAATTATTAAATGTTTACAAAAACTATAGAAATATTTTCTCCAAAAATTCCCATTTTTGGACAGGCCCTAGGTATAGCTAGGATGGACTCTCTGCCAAAATTTCAACTAATTTGGGCTAGGGGTGAAGGGTGGGCACTCAATTTAATGTCTGCCTATCCCTAAGGGTATGTCCCACCAAAATTGGTGCCCTGATCACACCAGAAGCCTAAATTGGTTCCAACTAATTTTAAAATAAAGTAGACAGAAAGGGCTACAAATCATATGTTGATCATTTTCTCATACAGAGCTTCTAACTATTTTTACAAATTTAAAACATTAAATGTCAAAAGTGTGACAGAATGAAATAAATGAAATTAATTTCCTATAGTTTAATCCTGATGCAGCACGAATCTTGGCGCAGGGATCAACGGCATCTGGTCGTCGTCTTCGTTGAGCTGACGGCTGCGATTCGTCCCGCCTGGAGCGATTTCCAAGCCTTGCCGCCGGCGAGCCAGCCCCTTCCCCGGCCAGCCACCGCCACCAACACCTCCGTTGAGGTGGTGGCTATCGCCAGGCGGCGGCTCCGCCGCCGGAGAGCCGTTTTCTGGCGGATACAGCAAGAGAATTTCTTGCCGAAACCAGGAGAAATCCAGGATTGGATCGGGCTCAATTGAGCCCGAAACTTAAGCCTAATTAATCCTAAGATCAACCCGCGGGTTAAGGAGAGGAGGACCTTCCTGGCGGCCTGAATGCGAGAGGAGCGGCGGGATGCCATTGACGATGGCGGCGGCGCTCGGCTTCTGCAACTGCACAGTGGAATGGCTCGTCTCCTCCAGGTAAACGCTCTAAAATGATCCCCTCGGTTCCCTAAAGGTGTTTAAATGGCAAATGGGGGAGAGGGGAGGCTGGTTCTTCAATGGCCATTAACACCATTAAAGGTGTGGCTCGGGTTGTGTGGAGGGGGGCTGAACCCACCCCTTGGTGGCCGGGAAACGGCTGGAATCAACTCCTCTCTCCTAGAGGAGTTGATTGCAGCCATAATTGGTGGCTGTTAGCCTTCCTTGGCCGGCCTCTCACTTCCCCTTCTTCTTCCTCATTTTCTCTCTCCTCCATTATCATGGAGGGGGGCTCCTTTCTCTCTCCTAGTCACCCCTGGTTGACTAGTCAACCTCACAAGCTAAATGCAGCCCACTTGATTATGATGGTCATGGGAATGGGTTTAGCCTAAGGGAGAAGTGGCTTGGGTTGGGTTAGCCCTTTTGGGTTAAGTTTGACTTGACCTAAATGAGGGTTGACCTGGTCAATTTGACCATCTGGGTTGACCCCATTGGGTTTATAGTGGCCCATTGGGCTCCCTTGAGGTCTAGGGTTACTTGAATAGGGTTGGTTGGGCATCTTGGGGGTCACATGTCCCTTGGCAAGGGCACTTTGACCATTTTAGGGCTAGAGTTGACTTGGGTCAACATGACCAATTGGGTTGACCCCTATGGGTCCTGGGTTACCCATTGGCTTCCTTTAGGGTCTAGGTAGGGTTATGTAGTGTTACCCTGTACTTTGGAGGTCACATACCCTTAGTAAGGGTACTTTGACCAGGTTAGGGCTTGAGTTGACCTGGGTCAACCTGGCCTCTAGGGCTGACCCCAATGTGTCCTTAGTGACCCATTGACCTCACTTTAGGGTTAGGAGGGCATAGGAAGGGTCCTTTAGGCTAGGAGTAGGTCAGTTGGCCCTAAGTAGGCTAGTTTGACCCATTTAGGGCTAGGGTTGACCTTGGTCAACTGGGCCTCTTGGGTTAACCCTAATGGGTCCTTTTGGCTCTAATGGGTCTCCCAAGTATTAGGGGTGTTGTGGTAGGGTCTTGGGGTTAAGGTGTAGCCCATGGTCATCCTAAGCCATTGTTTAGAGTTCTACTATCTGCAGACCATGATGGTCTCCCACCTTTTTGTCCCCTATCTCCTGGCCCATTTCTGGCTTCCTAGGGTTTGTCATGACCTAGTCATGGCTAAAACCATTCTTAGGGGTCTAGTTGGAAATGGGATGTTACAGGTGGGGTGGGGGGGGGGGAATAACGAGAGAGGAACTTTTCAGTTAAAATGTTCCAAGTAGTGATTGATCCTCTTGGAAGAGAACTCAACCACTGTTTGACTTTAGTTCTTAAGGAGAAGTGGAAGAGTCTTAGACTTATAGCATCGTCTGAGACACCATTTATTTTGAAGGTGTCACAGATTTCAAGAAAATTGGCAATATGCAAGTTCAGATCTTCATCTTGTAATCCGTCGAACTGTACATATTGCTGCACCATTTGTATGATGCTAGGCTTAAGCTCGAAGTTATTGTTCGCAATTGCAGGTCGAACAATACTTGTTTCAGTCCCCTCCAGGTTGGGCCGAGCATAATCGGACATGGTCTTTTGCTGAGCCATTCCAGGGTTCGGATCTCCCATTTCAGAATTAAAATTACAATCACCGTCAGAATCCTCAACCGCTGTTTGAGAAGTGGAACCACTGAATCGCAAGTTTCTCCAAAAGGAGCGTTCGATTTCTGGGTCATGCACTAAGAAAATTAGAAGGAGAATGGAGGAAAGAAAAAGGGAAGAAGGGAAATAAAAACTTGAAGAAGAAAATAGAGAAAGGAAATTTTTTTTTTTGATTTTTTTGCAGAAGTAATAGCGAAAGCGTTTTCCTAATATTGACGAAAAAGCATCCCCGGCAACGGCGCCAAAAACTTGGTGGGCTAAAACCCGAACAGGCAAGTGTACCTGTCGAATTGTAGTATCAAGGTCGTATTAAAACTCGGGGCTGTCAACTACTCTTACTCACGCTTGAACTATTATCCTACCGAAAGAAAGTGAGTTTTGAGAATTTTTAAATTAAAACTAAAGATAATTTTTAGACGGAAAATTTATAATAAAAAGTTAGCATTCGATCGAACATTCACCATGAAACGAGATGAGGGAGATAAAAAGTATAGTTTTAAGCTTGCAAATCAAACTCGATTGTGACGGATCCGACATTAGGAAATAATCTCTCTAGAGCATTAAATCTCCTGACCTATAGACATTTTGACCAAAATCTATTTCAAGTCAAAAAGTCCTAAAGTCGCATTATCGAGGTGACCCGCACTATTGGATTTGACTCCAATCCAGAAGATTTACGTCATCCTATCTCTAGGGTTGCGTTCAACTCCTTCCTTCTTTGAGTGATCTTTCACATTCACGAGCCTCTCGGCTACTCAAATATGAGATCCCAAGCCTACTACCGTATATCGGAAATATAGAGTCGACAAAATAAAAATCAAATAAGGATCGCGTAAAATTAAGCAAAAATAAAACTATGAAATAAAAGAAACCCTCATCTCATTTTATGGATCCTCACGATCGAAGGCTAAGAGAAATTAGCTACTCATATTTGAAAGGGAAGACAAAACAAGATAAGAGAGGAACATTTTCATTACTTGCAAAAAAGAAGAGTACACAAAATATTAAAAAGACAAGACTATATTACGAAGAAAACTTGCAATAATGAAAAATCTATTAAAATAATGAAACTAACAATAACAACTCACAAGAACTCTCCACTCTCCAACGCAACACTCAAATTTAACTTAAAACTTCACTTCCCAAAATTCCTTCTTGGCTTGAGGGATGGGGTGGCTTTTATAGGAGATGGAGAAGCTTCTAGAATAAAATGAAGATGAGGGGGCAAAGGAGGTGGTCGGCCATGCAAAGGGGGAGAGGATGCATGCATGACATTTAATGAGGGGGGGAGAGGGAATGGCTACATGCATGCATGTGCATTTTGGAAAATGAAAAAGAACAAAATAAATAAAAGATGGGGGGATGGATGGGTTTAAATGAGAATGAGAGAAAGGGAAAGAGGTGTGAATGAGAATTAAATAAGAGAGAAGGGGTGAGTGGGGAGATGCATGAGGAATAAATGGAAGAGAAAATAATAAAGGGGAGAGAGTGGGAATGAAAGAGCGGATGCATGAGTGGCCGGCCTTGCATGGGCCTCAAATGGGCCAAAGTATGGAGAGAGTGGGCTGCACTTTGAAGGGGGCGGGCTGCTCTTTGTGGGCTACTCCTTGAAGTGGGGACGAGGCTGGGCTGCATCAAGGAGGGTCGGCCATGCACTTTGTGGGCTGCTCCAATGAAGAGGGCTGCATGGGCTCGGGTTTTTGCATGGAGGAGGCTTGGGCTGCATCATGTTGAACTTGGACTTGAACCTACAAACAACAAAACAAAACAAACATTAGTTCTATTTTTTATAACAAACATAACATAATATAACAAAAATACATATAGTAAACTATATATTTTTATATTATAACATCAAACATTAAAATAAAATAGCAACATAATAAGCATATAAAAAGATAAAACTGTATTAAAACTTAAGATTTATGAATACTAAACTACCCAAAAAGCGATGACTAAAACTAGTCATCATCATGCAGTCTTGACGGCTTCAGCCCATAAATATTCCGGAAGTGAAGCATCACTCAACATGGTCCTGCAGGCCTCTATGAGCGTTCTATTCCTTCTCTTGGCCACTCCATTTTGTTGTGGAGTACGAGGAGAGGAAAACTCATGAAAAATACCCAAGCTTTCACAAAATTCTGTCATGGCCCCAGATTTGAATTCTATTCCGTTGTCACTTCTGATTTTGACAATGGAGCAGTTGAACTCATTCTGAACTTGCCTGACAAAATTAGTAAAGATGTCGAAGGTATCTGACTTGTGTTTCAGAAAGAACACCCACGGAAAGTGCGAGTAATCATCAACAATTACCAACGTATAATCCTTACCTCCCAAACTTCTAATTTGGAGTGGACCAAACAAGTCCATATGCAGTAGATGAAGACATCTATTAAAATCCTTGCCAACAATGCTTTTAAAGGTAGCCCTTGTTTGCTTGCCTTTTACACATGCATGACAAGATCTATCTTTGACGTACTTGACATTTGGGGCATCACGTACTAAGTTCATTGAAAATAATTTATTTATAGTTTTGGAATTAATATGTGCTAATCTTTTGTACCATTAGTCAGCAAGAGACGCACTATCTTATGCTAAAAAGGACACTGGTGTCGAAGAATCTATACAAATGAAATTCAAACAGAAAATGTTTCTGCTTCGAGTGCCGGATAGAATCGTTTCCATATTGTCAACAGATTTTATCAAGCACTTGTCAGCGTGAAACTCAACTATGTATCCTTTATCGCAGAGTTGGATTATGCTTATAAGGTTATGTTCCAAACCTTCAACGTAAGCCACATCTGAGAAGGATACATTGCCATTAGTAATTATACCATAGCCTCTAGTAATTCCACGGTCTGAACCTCCAAAGATGACCTTTGGTCCGTTCACAACTGGAGTAAAGTTCTGAGTAAGGCTTCTTGTCCCGGTCATATGCCGAGAGCATCCACTGTCCAAATATCAGATTCGCGTTTTGTTAGCCTTTGGACATTCCTGCAATCACAATCAGTTAGCCTTAGGAACCCAAATACATTTGGGTCCTTGGTCTCGGGTTAGAACACTCCCCCTACGAATATTAGCATTAGGAGTGGTCTTCCTCATATTTCCACCATGTGGTGTTGCAGCATTTCTAGGATTAAACCAACAATCAATGGCAAAGTGACCAATTCTGCCACAACACCAACAGTCAAATATGTTGTATCTTCGCCTTAAGTTCTCCTGCTTGATCTTTTGGAATTGTGGTCTAGCATGGGCAGCATTCTTGGAGGAAGATGCCTCATGATGATGACAATCACATGGCTTCTTCTCCTTTACAGGCTTTTCTACAAAAGGCTTTGTCTTTTGTGCCTTCTTGAAGTTATGACCATAATTGAAAGGGCCATAGCTCTGAAGAATGACTTCTTCATAAGGTGCCTTAAAGACACTTTCGCCAAAGTTTCTGGATCGAGTCCATCCTTGATAACGGGACTTTGGCTCTACATAGGTAGGCCTAGCAAAGTGCCCATAGGATGAGTCAAAATCAAACTCATTTGAAGGAAATATAACCTTCTTGAACGTGGTCTGATCTTGAGGGGCTTTCCCCTTCTCTTTGGCTAAGGCCTTTTTGGCGGCCTTATTCTTTTGTTGAGCCTTATTTCTCCTAGAGGATTTACTAGGAGCTTCTTCATGGCCTCATCCAGCACCCTTCACCTTGGCTAAGTATTCAGCAATAAATGGAAGAACTGTCTTGGGCTTCAAGATACTTTCAACTATTTTCTTTTCAGCAACAAGTTGGGCTTCCAGTTCCTTGATGATATTCTCTTTGTGGTCAAGGTGCTCAAGAGCCTTGTTATATTCTTCAATAGCATTATTGAAGTTTTCTTCGAGGGAGTCAGTGTTTGCGACTTTCTCTCCCAAGATGCTCTCTTCAGATTTGAGAGACTTTATCTCTTTAGCCTGGGTGTTCACGACTAGGCGACATTTGTCATAAGCCATGATTAACTCCTTATATTGGGCCATGAGTTCTGAGTCATCGTCAGAAGAGCTATCCTCACAATCATGTTCAGAGACTTCAGAATCAGAGAGAGGAGTGTGAGAGTTTACCTTCCCAGTGAACTGGGGCTCTTGTTCATCATCAGTTTGAGCCATGAGTCCAAAATAAGCTTCTTCTTCTTCACTCGACTCAGATGAGTCAGAGTCACTAAGATTTTTTCCCTTTTTGGACATCAAGCTCTTCTCTGTCATCTTCTTGCTGTATGAGGACTTCTTTTCCTCTCTTCTTCCACCCTCCTTCTTCTTGTAAGGGCAGTCAGCGATGACGTGTCCTGGCTTATTACAACAATAACAACTAATGTCAGTCGAAATATGTTTGTTCTATTTAGTATTATACCTTTCAAGTCTGCTTCAGCCTTTTCTTTGTCGATTACCATCACGCCGTGATCTTCTATAAGAGGCATCCTTGCCTTTCCATTGCTTCTTCTTGTTCAAGAATTTCTTGAAATGCCGAGAGAGTAGTGAGAACTCTCTTTCTGATAGTTCAGAGCCTTAGGTGCTTGGCTCTGAGGTTTCTTCTTCACTAACTTCTTCTGCTGGAGTAGGAGGAACAGCCTTGGACTTCTTAGAGATCTCTGCCTTTAAAGTGACTGACTTCTCTTTGAATGCAGACCTGTTTTTCTCTTCTTCAGCCTTCCTGGTGTTGAGTTAGAGCTCATAGGACATCAGCTTCCCGAAGAGATTCTGAGTATCTGTCTCGGCCACTTTTCCAAACTCCCTGATAGCACAGACCTTGTTATCACATTCCTTAGTCAGGGATCTCAAGAACTTATCATTTAGCTCTCCATTAGTGAAAACTCTGTCATATACCCTTAGCCCATTCACTATCTTGAAGAAGTTCTCAAATGTGTCAGCAATGGTTTCTTTGTTTCCATGTCGGAAAGCCTCATACTTCTGATTAAGTAGGGATCTTCTATCATCCCTTACTTCCTCGGTACCTTCCATCAAGGTAACTAATGACTGCCACATCTCCTTTGTAGACTGACAGTGAATCAGATTTTGCAGCATTGAATCATCGACTGCACTTGCTATGATATTTTTTGCCTTTTTGTCTAATGAGACAAGTGCAATCTTATCCTTATCTAGATCCATAAGTTTCTTAGGGACATTCTTAGTTCGATCTATAGTGGAGACGGTCATGGGAACATAAGGACCTTCTTCAACTGTCATGAAGATCCTTGGATCCACAGCTTCCATGAAGAACTTGATTCTTTCTTTCCACATAGGGAAATTATTTTTATTGCACAAAGGATGCTTGGAAAAATCTTTAGCCTTGTCCATTTGGTAGATCTCAAATGACAACTATTTAAGGATCTGATCAAGGTGTTAACCTTTTAACGATCAACCTCGCTCTGATACCAATTGAAAGATAATAGTTGCCAACCTAAATCACCTAGAGGGGGTGAATAGGTGAGTTGTGCGTCTTTTTGCGGAATAAAAAAAAATCTCAACCAAAGCACATATCTATCTACCAAACAAGCAAACACAGACGAGGCAAGATATATAGTGGTTCCCCAATCTTGGGTACATGCACTTTACCTCACCGATCTAGCAATATAATAGACTCGGCTACTCCACTATCTCGGATTGGAAAACAATCCTACCCTCGGAACAAGGTTCCTACAAACTCGATCCACAAACGGATCTACACTCGGAAGACAAAACTTCCTACAATCTTGGAGTTGAAAAAAAACCCCTACACTCGGAGAAATCTTCTCCTACAATAATGAAATAAAGTAGTACAAAAATACAAATAGTAAATTATCTGGTTCAGATCTACCACAAAAAATCAGAAAATCCTTCTTCTAGGCGTGCGGCTTTATCAGAATATTGAAGAAGAATTTCATCAATATCAGATCTGGAACTTCTCGACTTTACACGATTGAATAAGAAGATGAAGCGTTGAGCGGAGATCTCGTTCTGTAGAGTCTTCTTAATCTGAATCCTCTGAAAAGAAGAAACCCCAGCCGGTCGGAAAATAGAGATGACGGCGGCGGCGAGTTTCCGGTTCTTGCAGAGAGAGAGAGGAGACAGAAATATTTTTGGAAAGAGAAGGCTGCAAAAACTTTCTTAGAATAATTTTCTTTGAAAACTTAGGGTTTGTCGGTTTGACAAGACCTTTTATAGGAGACAAGAAGATTAGACTTAAATGATTCATAAAGAGAAAGACATGTGGACCAATCACGTCAGAGTTTAAGAATAAGACCGTTAGGTCTGGACTTAAGGAATTTCTGAAAATGTTCAAAGTAAATTACTCGAGTCAAGCAGGACTACTCGAGTATATGCAGCACTACTCGAGTAGGTAGAAAGTGACTACTCGAGTACATGAGAAAACTTACTCGGGAGAAAAAGAAATCATTACTTGAGTACATGGAGTCAACTACTCGAGTAAATAAGAATGAGAGGGACTCAGTTACTCGAGTAACAAAAATGACTTACTCGAGTACTTAAGTACTTACACGAGAGGTGGAGTATATTACTCGAGTTCAAGAAGTACTACTCGAGTATATAGAAATGCACTACTCGAGTATATAAGAGACTACTCGAGACAAACAAGTAGAAAATTTCTGGAACAGGAAAAATTGAACTACTCGAGTATGTAACATGAACTACTCGAGACAGAATGATCTACTCGAGTATATAACATGAACCACTGGAGTAATTCACTTAGTGAAGTTTTTCTTGAATAGAATTCTGGATTACACGAGTAAAAGCATTTGACTACTCGAGTAGTAGATGAACTACTCGAGTATATGATTTAGACTACTCGAGTAAGTAGGAACTACACGAGAGTCAGAATACAATTAACTCGAGATAGAAGATAGAACTACTCGAGTATATATAATACTACTCGAGTATTTCACTTAGACAAATTTGAGAAGTGAAAATCTGAAAACTCGAGAGATAAGAGGAAATTACTCGAGTATACAAGATGAATTACTCAAGAGCCATAATTGGACTACTCGAGTACATCTTAACTACTCGAGTAAGTGAATTACTACTCAATTATAAACTCAATAACTTACTCGAGTAAATAAGAAGGTACTCGAGTACTTTACTTAGGAAAAATTTTTCTGACAGATTTTCTTCTTCTAAGGGAAATTAGCATCAAGTCTTTTCACATAGTCCTAGAGCTTGAATATGAAGTGTATCCCAATAGAGAGGCTACACATGAGTCAACACTTTGGAACACACAATGAGGGATTACATTGTATGGTCCTGTGTTTGGTGACCCATTGTAGACTGACATTGGTCTACACTTCCCATTAGAATCCTGCAAACACATAACTCAAACCAAGCATCAAATACAACTTAATTCTTCTTAGTTCAAGGGTGACTTCATTATATCTGGGTTATTGTGGATACAATACCCAACAAGTATGCTCCTCAACATTGCAGGAATATACCAAGACATCATCTATAAACATAATAACAAATCGGTCCAAGAGATCCTTAAACACCCTATACATCAAATCCTTGAAAGCAGAGGGTGCATTGGTTAAACCTAAAGATAACACCAAAAACTCATAATGTCCACGACGTGAACGGAAAGCGGTTTGTGGAATATCTGCCTCAAGAATTTTCAAATGGTGGTAGCCTGAACAAAGGTCGATCTTTGAAAATACCGAGCTACCACGCAATTGATCGAACAGATCATCAATCCTTGTCAGGGGATATCTATTCTTAAAGGTTACCTTGTTCAATTCTCTATAATTGATGCATAACCTCATCGATCCATCTTTTCTCTTTACGAATAAAACCAGAGCACCCCATGAAGAAGAACTTGGTCTAATAAATCCACACCTCAGCAACTCATCGGGCTGAGTATGCAACTCATCCAACTCACGTGGAGCCATACGGTATGGTGCTTTGGAAATAGGATGAGTACCTGGCTTGAGGTCTATCACAAACTCAATCTCCCTTAATGGAGGAATTCCTGACAAATAGTCAGGAATAACATCTAGAAACTCACGCACCACCGAGATATCCTCAAGATATGGTGTAACAAATGCTGTTTCCACAGCAAAAATAGAAACCAAAAATGTCTCGCAACAAGACCCTATAACACGACAAGCACGTACCGCAGAAATGATATGGGAAACATTTTCCTGAAATCCATAGACGCTCATAGGTTGGCCATTGTCCATCCTGAAGTCCAGTCGTTAAGCCTTGCACTGGATGACCACATAATACTTGGACAGCCAGTCCATCCCCAAAATCACATCAAAGTCAGCCAGATCCAAAATCATCAGATTCACAAAGGCCAATAAATCGCCAAGATAAATAGGGCATCTCAGATCTACTTGATTAGATTTCACCGAATCACGAGAGGGAAGCTTGACGTTGAAGGAGTCTCCTAAGTGATCCACATCCAGACGATGTCTATCTACAAACCTTCGGGCCACAAAGGAATAGGTGGCACTCGAATCGAAAAAAACTCGCGCCCACCTATTCTGCACCTAAAACTCCCCTAAAACCGTACCATACATAACTAAACGACGATAACTAGGGCAACAATGAGAAATAATAAAGATAAATTAAACTAGGGCTAACCTAATATAACTTGTGTAGAGGTTTGAGCTTCCTCCCTGGTCACCACGTTTAGCTTTCCTTTTCCTTTATCCAAGTTTGGTGGCGGCGACAGAGCTCGAAGAGGAGCAGGCTGCAGTGGAGTCTGAGTATGGGGGCATGAAGTCTTCAGGTGCCCCTTCTGCCCGCACTAGAAACAGACCTTGTCCTTCATGCAACAACAACTCACATTGTGTCCCTTCCTAGCAGATTTCGTGAACACCAGATCTCCTTTAGGTGCACATTGGATTGTGAGCACCTGCTGCTGCTTCAGTGTGGTAGTCCACTTGAAACACCTTTCAAAAGGGTGGCCGAGTCGACCATAGAATCAATATACTTCCTTACTTTTCTTCTTCGAAGAAGGGCCAGATGCCACGGAGCTTCCATCCTCCTCATCTTTTCTCTTCTCCTTTCTTGCTACGTCACCTCGATTCTTGGCGTTCTCGATCGCCTCGACCTTCAAAGCGGCTTCTACTACTTCAGCATAGCTTTCAGCTCGATAAGCGCATGCCCATTGCTGGACATCGCTTCTTAATCTTCCGAGGAAACGCTTCACTCTTACAGCCTCTGAGGCTACTGTAACGCCCCCAATTTTTTGATGATTTTATTTGTTTGGGCAACGTCAGATTTATGACGTCATGGAGTTACTTTTAACGTCGAGTGTTGGATTTGAGTGGTTTTGGACGTGCTCGTCCAGTTTCGTCGCAACCCGAGCGTTTTTGGAGTCTCGGCGCGCGATCGAAGTTTTTGGTTTTGTTTTTGTTCGCCGCATGTTTTGGCGGTTAATATCTCGGGAATGGCTTGTAGGATTTTGGTTTTGACTTCGTCGTTGTGTCCGTAGCAGCAGGTTTCTCCTACGGCGTGCGTTTCGTTAAATTCAGCGCGTTTGAGCCTTTGTTTTGATCTCATATTCCTTGTTCGACTATCTGAGCATGTTAATTTCTATTTTTATGCCTTGGGCTTGTGTTGATTTCTCGGGAAGCCATCCTAGGTGTGGGTTTTTGTCGAACGAGGTTTTTCTTCATTTTTTTTCGTGGCGCTGTGTTGGGTTCGACGATCATCGAGCGGAGCTCGACGATTGTGTTCCTTTTTCCTGAGCGCTGTTTCGAGTTCGACGATCGTCCAGCGGAGCTTGACGATTGTCATTTTTTTATGGGCGCTGTCGAGAGGTCGATGATCGTCGAGCTCCGCTCGACAATTCTCATGCTGAGCTCGACGGATCGTCGAGCGGAGCTTGCTGTAGGTCTAGCGGATCTCCGTGTTGAGTTCGACGATTTTCGAATTGAGTTCGACGATTTTCGAACTGAGTTCGACGATCGGAACTTGCTTTCTGCGTTCGACGATATTTTTCTGGGCACTATTTTTCCCCTTGTAGTACTCGAGTAAGCTGCCTTAGTACTCGAGTAAGTCCCGTGCTATACCCGTGTAATGCCCTGAGTGCTCGAGTACTCCTCTATTACTTGAGTAGTTGTAATGAACTACTCGGGTAGGTCTCTGTTACTCGAGTAGTTGCAATGAACTACTCGGGTAGATTTCTGTTACTCGAGTAGTTGGGATGAGCTACACGAGTAGGCCTTCTGTACTCGAGTGGTTGTATTGAACTACTCGAGTAGGTTTTTTGTCTGATACTCGAGTAACCCCCTTTTCCCTCTGCTTCTGGAAAACCGGTTCAGCCGAACCCGGTTTATTTTGCTGTTTTTCCCGTTATCACCTTTAGTATAAATACCTTCTTCATCTTCTTCTCCGATTCTTTTTCCTCCCGAACCAGAGCGGCGTGAGCGAGATAGAGGTTGTTCGTCCTTATTCCTTCCGGTGGCCGTTGACGGTGCTCCGGTGCTCGGAATTTCAAACCGATTATAGATCTGGAAAGCTCTCGACGAGAGTTGCGCCTCATCGTAATTTCTTCCCGTTTCTTGAGATTTTCTCGTTAGGGTTTTTCGGCCCTAATCCCCTTTTCGACCCTTTTTGTCTAGATTTCAACTCCTCCCGTAGTCTTTTGCCCCGATCTACGACGTGGAGCGATTCAGAGGACTTTTTCGATAAAACCAAGGAAAGTGGTGGTTTTCCCCTCATTTCTCTTTGTCCGATCTGATGGTAACGACTATACTTTCATGTTCTTTAAATTTTCTGCTCTTATTCTTCCAAATCATGGTGATGATTAATCGTTTCAACGTTCCTTTGTTGTTGTACAGTGTTGTCTTGGAAAGCCCGATTTTGTCTGGTTTTGATTAATCGTTCCCGGTGTGTCTTAATGATGGCTATTCATGTTTTAGCTTTCATTAATTTAGCGCGTTAGAATTTAGCTAGGACTCTAATTGCTCCTAGAGGTTGATCAACCCCGTCTTGAGTTCGGTAATGTCAAGTAGAATCTGTCGAGCCAAACCTCGAGATATTTGTGTTGTGATTTCTTTGGGTTTCTTGAATGCGGGAGTTAGTGGACGATTCCACCTCCGCATTGTTTGCTACCTTCATTAGTGCCCTGTGGAAGTCTACCTAGTTTTTGCATGTCTGCGGTGTATGGTGGAGAGTATGAGACTCCCTCGCTGTTAGACGGATTATATATACGTTTTGTTTTTGGGTGGTGTGTCCAAGAGTGACCACTTCGCCAGTGTTTTTGGGTGGTGTGTCCAAGAGTGACCATTTCGCCGTGTTTTTGGGTAGAGTCGACCACATGTGCCTAATAAAGGTTTGTATTCTCTTTCTTGTGAAATATTCATGTAGTCACCTTATAGCCTTGTGCGTCTGGTGTACTCTTGTGGAACGTGACAATTCATGTAGGTGTTCATTTCCTGCTGATGCCCTGTTTTCTTTTGTACTTTACTTCAGTGTTTTGGTCTTGTGTTGGTACCCCTGTTGACCTTTGCTTACTTTGGCTTATTACTTTTCTTGCCACTATTTGTACCTTCTTGCTGAGGTGTTTTGTTTTTGGAATGCCTCAGGTTCAGATCAGTAGTAGTTAGCAGTGCTGGTTTTTGGAGTTTTCTGAGCGGCAGTGTTGGCCGTGGTTGTTGCCTCGTCTTAGCGAGGTAGTTTGTTGTTTGTTAAGTTTTACTTGTTCTGACATACTTTTGTTTGTGGGTTCGTGTCAGTTTGTTGGCGCCCACTGAATTGTTAGTTGCTGATACATGCTAGCTGCTCATTTCTTTTAATGTGAATGTTGATTACTTGTTCTCTGGGAGGATTTATGTTAGAAATGCATGTTAGGTATTTTCAACTATAAAATCTAATACTATTACTTCATGCATCGTATAATTTTGAAACTCTAACTTGTTATTTTTAGCGACCGTAAAAACTATCTTTCCTACTATAATAAATTTAGAGTCTTGCATAGCATGAGTTATCCTTTAGGGACAATTTTACTCATGTAGGATATTTGAGTTAATTTAATCAAGTATTTTTTTCACAACGTATAATATATTTTGATTCGTGGACTCGATGAGCCACTAAGTTGAGGGATACGGTTTACTTCTGCACTTAACTGATTTCCCTTAAAATAACTTAAAAAGAACCTTTTTCATGTTTAGTTTAGTGTCTGCCTGAGAGTCCGCAGTTATCCCCTGCCGACGTGACATCATGACGTGCATTTTCCCTTACTCTGATAAGCTGTTTCTATGCGGTGAAAATTCGGGTTGTAACAGTTGGTATCAGAGGGAGGTTGCTTGACAATTTGTCGGGCAACCTATCCTTGTTGGTATTCGGTGTTTAGCATCATATCATACACACACCGATATGTCATGAGCACGTCTTGGATGAAGCACGAACACTACACTCATAGCATAACATGAAGTATACAGGGCATATTATGTAGTATGAGATGCATAATATGTGTCTGTATATGGATCCACCATAGTGGCAACATGTGAGGGTTATGTAGTATGGGATGCATAACCTCACCACATGAATGCAATTAGCACGTTTCTTTTTCGTTGTATGAGAATGTTATGTAGTATGGGATGCATAACATTTTCATGCGTACGCCGCTCATAACATGCATTAGGGCATTTTTAGAATGCATAGCACAATCATGCATAGCATAACATTGCATAAGAACAATGTGCCAAGCTAAAGATTTGCGGGATGACATATGTACACACATGGTTTTAAATCAGAAAAAGAATAAAGAATACATGCATTCATGTCATAGGCACAAGAGTCAATAGGATGAGAGTATATCATCCTAAGTAGGACATAGCATAATTATAAAATCCCAGAGCAAGTTACAGCATAAGCAAGTGTCTTTTAAGTGTGGTCTGAACTAGGCTTGTGGCTTTGTTGTAAGCTGGGATTTTGATGAGTTATTCGTTTGCCTTTTTAAAAATGCCGCCAAAGCGTCCTGCGACGAGGTCGACTCCCTAGTCAGAGGGTGAGTCAACGGGTGCGCAAAGTGACGCGATTATCGAGAGTCTGCGTCAGAGCAATGAGGCTCTGTCGAGACAAGTGGTAGCGATGCAATCGCAAATTGAGTCTTTGTTGTCTGCCGCCCCCGCGCAACAACCTTCAGCGCAAGAGCCCGCCTCGGGCCAATACATGCCTGATACTCTTGCTCCTCTGGTGCCCCCGATGGCGATACCACCAAAAATGAATTTCATATCACACTTCCAACAATTGGGGCCTCCCACCTTTGACGGGAGTGCTGACTTTATGATTATAGATGATTGGATCATCTCCATCGAGGAGATGTTTTCGTATTCCGGAATTCTAGAAGCCCAAAAAGTGAGGATTGCAGCCTATCAGTTAAAAGGTTTGACAAAGAGTTGGTGGATTCAGGAAAGAGAGAGCCTGAAGGAATGTTGTACTTGGGAATCTTTTAACAAGATGCTGCTGAAGAAATTTCTACCCTCGGTCGAGCAAGACCGCCTGATGAATAACTTCCTACATCTAAAGCAGAGACAACTCACCGTGAGCAGGTTTGCTCCTGATTTGGTAGCTTCTGAGGAGGGTAGAGTGAAACATTTCTTGGGAGGATTAAGAAGCGATGTCCAGCAGTTGGCATGCGCTTACCAAGCTGAAAGTTATGCTGAAGTAGTGGAAGCCGCTTTAAAAGTGGAGGGGATTGAAAACGCCAAGAACCGCGGTGCTGCGGCAAGAAAGGAGAAAAGAAAAGGCATTGAGGATGGTAGCTCCAGGGCATCTGGCCCTTCTTCGAAAAAGAAAAGGAAGTGTGTAGCTTCTGTGGTCGTCCTGACCACCCCTATGAAAGGTGCTTCAAGAGGACTGCAACCCTGAAGCAGCAGCAGGTGCACGCCATCCAAGGTGCACCAAAGGGAGAGCTTGTGTGCTCGTTCTATGCAAGGAAGGGTCATGACGTGACTCGTTGTTGGATGAAAGAAAGGATTTGCTTCTAGTGTGGGTAGAATGGACACCAGAAGTCTACGTGCCCCCAGGCTCAGTCCCCGTTGCAGCCTGCTCCACTTCGAGCTCTGCCGCCGCCACCAAACCTGGATAAAGGAAAGGGAAAGTTGAACGTGATGACCAGTGAGGAAGCCCAAACCTCTACGCAAGTGATATCAGGTAAGCCTCAGTTTAATTTATCCTTGTTAGTTATCGTTGTTGCCCTAGCTATCATTCGTTTAGTTATGTATGTTACGGTTTTAGGGGAGTTTAAGGTGCGGAATAGGTGGGCCTGTGTTCTTTTCGATTCGGGTGCCACCCACTCCTTTGTGGCCGGGAGATTTGTCGATAAACATCGCCTGAGCGTGGACCATTTGGGAGGCTCCTTCAATGTCAAGCTCCCTTCCGGTGATTCTGTGATATCTAACCAAGGAGTTCTGAGATGCCCTATTTATCTTGGCAATTTTTTGGCCTATGCGGATCTGATGATTTTGGATCTGTTTGATTTTGACGTGATTCTGTGCATGGACTGGCTGTCCAAGTATGATGCGGTCATCCAGTGCAAGGCTAAGCGATTGGATTTTAGAATGGACGACGGACAACCTATGAGCATCTATGGATTTCAGGATAGAGTTTCCCCTGTCATTTCTGCGGTACGTGCTTGTCGTGCTATAGAGTCTGGTTGCGAGGAGTTTTTGATTTTTATTTCTGCTCTGGAGACAGCTTTTGTTACGCAACGTCTTGAGGATGTCTCGGCGGTGCGATAGTTTCCAGATGTCTTTCCTGATAGTCTTCCAGGACTTCCTCCTGAAAGGGAGATTGATTTTGTGATAGACCTCGAGCCAGGTACTTGTCCTATTGCTAAAGCACCGTACCGTATGGCTCTGCGTGAGCTCGATGAGCTGCGTACTCAGCTCGATGAGTTGCTCAGTTGTGGTTTTATTAGACCAAGCACTTCTCCATGGGGTGCTCCTGTTTTGTTCGTCAAGAAGAAAGATGGATCGATGAGGCTTTGCATCGATTATAGGGAATTGGACAAGGTAACAATTAAGAATAGATATCCCCTTCCAAGGATTAATGATTTGTTCGATCAATTGCGTGGTAGCTCGGTATTTTCAAAGATCGATCTTCGCTCAGGCTACCACCAGTTGAGGATTCGAGAGGCAGATATTCCTCGAACCACTTTCCGTTCTCGGCATGGACATTATGAGTTTTTGGTGATGTCTTTTGGTTTAACCAATGCACCCTCTGCTTTCATGGATTTGCTGAATCAGGTGTTTAAGGATTTCTTTGACCAATTTGTTATTGTATTCATAGATGATGTCTTGGTGTATTCCCGCAATATTGAGGAGCATACTCAGCATTTGCGTCTGGTTTTCTCGACCATGAGGGAGCATAAGTTATATGTGAAGTTGAGCAAGTGTGAGTTTTGGCTACCTCAGGTGTCCTTTCTGTGTCATGTTGTAAGTAAGGATGGTATTTCTGTAGACCCAACCAATATTTCTGCTGCAATGGAATGGGAGAGACCTTCTACACCTAAGGAGATTAGGAGTTTCTTAGGGCTAGCCGGCTATTATAGAAGATTCGTGGAAGGATTTTTGGTGTTGTCTGATCCTCTAACTAGACTTACTCAGAAGAATACTGCTTTCATTTGGAGTGATAAGTGTGAAGAGGCTTTTAAAGAGTTGAAGAAAAGATTACGTACTGCTCCGATTTTAACCTTACCTACTGAAGGAGTTGAGTATGCTTTGTATGTTGATGCGTCACACGTCGGACTTGGTTGTGTTTTAATGCAAGATGGCAAGGTGATCGCGTATGGATCGAGGCAACTAAAGACCCATGAGAGAAACTATCCTACGCATGATTTGGAGTTTGCTGTTGTAATTTATGCGCTGAAGATTTGGAGACACTTATTGTATGGCGCATTGTGCAAGATCTATACGGATCATAAGAGTTTGAAGTACGTCTTCACTCAGAAAGAACTAAATCTGCGCCAGCATCGGTGGTTAGAATATGTGGAGGATTATGAAGTGGAAATTCTTTATCATCGAGGAAAGGCTAATGGAGTAGCCGATGCCTTGAGTAGAAAGACCGCTAAGATTTTTAATCTGTCGGTGCAGTCCTTGGTAGAAGAATTTTTTTTGATGGATATTGAGGTTTGGAGTTGTACTGTGCCTGCTAGTCTAGAAGCAGAAAAACCCTCTTGGATTTCCCTTACTCGAGCACATCAGAAGGATGATCTTGATTTGTTGCACCTCCGGAATAGAACTGTGAAGGGAGAGCTACCCGATTTCTCTATGGACGAGTTGGACACCTTGAAGTATCGGGGTAGATTTTGCATCCCCGCCTTTGGCGATATTCGAGCTAAGATCTGCGTTGAAGCTCATGGTTCCAGTATAGCCTACCACCCTGGTTCCACTAAGATGTATAAAGATCTGAAGCAAATTGTTTGGTGTTCAGGGATGAAGAATGACATCGCAAAGTTTGTATCAGAATGTTATACTTGTCAGCGTGTTAAAGCTGATCACAGAAGGCCTGGTGGTAAATTGACACCGCTTGATATTCCAAGTTGGAAATAGGAGAGTATTTCAATGGATTTTATCACCGGTCTGCCAAAATCTCCTCGTGGGCACGACTCTGTTTGGGTGATAGTCGACAGATTGCAAAGTGTGCTCACTTTGTTCCATTTAAGATTGGGTATTCGATGAAGAAGATAGCTGAGTTATATCTTGAGGAGGTCATCATGTTACATGGTGTGCCTGTTATCATCGTATCAGATCGGGACTCTAGATTTACGTCTCGTATTTGGAAGAGTATACAGGAGGGGTTGGGTACCGATTTAAGGTATTCCACCGCCTATCATCCGCAGACTAATGGTCAGACGGAAAGAGTAAATCAGATCGTAGAAGATATGATCAGATGTTATTTTTTAGATCATGGTGGTGCTTGGGATGAGCGTCTCAGACTCATGGAGTTTGCTTACAATAATAGTTATCAAGAGAGTCTGCAGATGGCTCCATTTGAGGTTTTGTATGGGAAGCATTGTAGAACTCCATTATTTTGGGCTGACGTTGGTGAGAGACCGTTGCTAGGTCCGGAAGCTCTCGAAGAGATGAATTGTGCTCTGACTCATATTCGGGAAAAGCTTCGTGTGGCTCAAGAGCGCTATGAGAAATATGCTAATCGACAAAGGGTTGATCTGGAGTTTGCTGCTGGAGACTTGGTTTTTCTGAAAGTTTCCCCGATGTCTGGCGTTAAAAGGTTTGGAAGGAACCACAAGTTATACCCCCGGTATTGTTGGGTACATTGGAAAATGTGTACCAAATTTGAAGAAGCCTCGCCCTACTCAATGATATACATCAAGGTGTATTTGATGTGTTTTGAGTTTATTTGTGCATGTTAAGTAATTGCAGGAAATGCAGAAAAGTTTCTAAGTTTATGTGTCGACACCTAGAGGTGAAGTATCGACACTTATGAAGTCTTGTGTCGACACCTAGAGAAGCTGTGTCGACACTTGGAGTATTTGTGTCGACACCAGGAAAGACAAAGTCGACACCAGAAGAAAAGTGTCGACACATACAGGCAATGTCGACACACTGTGAAGAATTGTCAACTTAATCTGTGTCGACACTTAGAGGCAGTGTCGACACCCAGAGAAACTTTGTCGACATCAAATGTGTCGACACCAGGAGGCTGTGTCGACACTCAGCAAGCTTCAACAAAGTTAAAGTATTTGTGTCGACACAAAGGAGATGTGTCGACACTCAGCAAGGTTCAACACATGAAGGCATGTGTCGACACAAAGGAGATGTGTCGACACTCAGCAAGTATCAACAACAAAACAAGATGTGTCGACACAAAGGAGATGTGTCGACACACAGCAGAATTCAACAAAGTGTTAAAGAAGAAGTACTTGTATCGACACACATAATCTGTGTCAACACATTCAACAGAAGGCTTGTGTCGACACACAGAATCAGTGTCGACACATTCTGAAGAAGCTGTGTCGAGAAGCTGTTACAACAACACAAGGAGTTGTGTCGACACAATCAAGGCTAGTGTCGACACTTTGTTCACTTGTGTCGACACTTAGTCTATTTGTGTCGACACATAATGACTATCTGTCTCGACACTTTCAGACAGTGACAGTGATTTCAAGAAGTGACTGGATGACTTGACAGCTGCCATTTCAACCGGTCAACTGCAACTGTCAGAGCTATCATAAGTTCGTTAGAAACCAGGCCAGCCGGTTACCTTGGAGGAAGACTATTTAAAGACCTTTCTCCTTCAACAGAATAAAGATTACAATTATTGAGAATCAATCAACAGATTATTCATTGAAGATCAATAACAGATTGAAGATCTACACAGAGATCTAACAACATAAAGAAGACCTTCGACAGAAGATCTAAGAAGTTGGAGAGAGAAAGCTCCTTTTAAGAAGAGCAGCTGCTGAACCAGGATGCAATGTAAGATTCAGATTGAGATCTGAATCTCAAGACAGAAGTTGATTGAAGATCATCTTCACAGGAGATTCAACCCTACTGAGTTCTAATTCAAGAAGCTTTGAAGAAAGCTAAGGGAGGTTGATCTCTGCCAAGTTCTTCCAAGAACTCATCAAGAAGCCAGTCAACTCATCTCTCTCTGTCAGAGTTGTGGTTAATTACTTTGTATTATCAAATTCCTGTAGGATCTTGTATAGATCTGTGTTTTAAGCCTAAAACTATAAAGGCTGAGGTAGGGCTTTTGAGCCTGAGTGTAGGAGAATCCATTCTCTGAGTGTAGGCCTTGTTTAAGGCTGAGGTAGGGCTGTTTAGCCTGAGTGTAGGTGTCACAACCCGCATTTTCTCAACGGTAAAAATCGTATCAGAGTAGGAGAAAACACGCGCCGTGATGCCACGTCGTGCAAGGGATAACTGCACACGCTCAGGCAAAACTCCAGACGTTAGGTTTAAGGAAAATTGTTAATTAAGTATGAAAGAAAATCAGTTTTGTTGAATGGCCGTATCCCTCGGCCCGATGGATCAGCTAGTCCACTGTTAAACTATATTTATTCGCAGCAGAAAATACTTTGGTTCAATTAAAATGACACCCTAAATAAGCACGAGAGTCCCCGGGGGACGACTCATGATATGCACGACTCTAAGGTGAATATTATAGGTATAAAAGATAGTGTTTTACGCTGAGGAAAAATAGTGTCTTTGTTTAAGAAACATGTTATGCATGAAGTACATATATTAATACTTTTAGGTTTTAAAATATCTAACATGCAACCTAGCATAAATCCTTCCCAGAAGCAAGTAACCAACCTCAAATAGGCAAAAACAGCAGTTCAAATTCATATTCAGCATCACAAGAAGCCACCAATGGGCGCCAACAACCTGACACGAACCCACTGGCGAGTATGTATGTCTATACAGAAGAGTAAAGAACTACCTCACAACAAACGGGGATCAGCAAACTCAGCTACCCTAGAGGCCACCAACAAGCCCCTCCAAAAGAAATAGCCGCTGAACTGGCTACAACCTGGACCTGAGGCATTCAAGAAAAGAACACCTCAGCAAGGGAACAATCAAAAAGTAAATAGAGCAATAGATTAAGGAGTAAATAAGATGAAGGGTTTACCAACCCGACAACATCTTCTATAAGCAAAAGAAAACAAAAAGAGAATGGCAGTAAGAAAAGAGTACTGTCTAAAACACTGCAGAGCACACCAAGTGCGATCATAAAAACCAACATGCCCTACCAAGAGAGCCTGCAACAGCATCAAGACATATACAAATGCCAAAAGAAAGGAAAGCATAAACAGGAAAGGGACTAACAGTCCTAACACGTGGGTAAGTGGCAGTGGTCAAAACATGGGTCTGAATGCATGACCAAAATCAGACCCAAAAAGGGCTATGGGGTCATACAGTGGCAGCTTTAGGGTCCCACACACACCAACCCAAACCGGGGAAAAAAGGCGGTGGGCACAGCTCTCCACATAAAACCACCCCTCCAGAGGCCACCACAACTCCACCACCTACCACGACCCAAGAGTCGGCATGCAGAAATTAGCCGAGCACCCAATGTCCCCCTCCTAGGGAAAAGTCCCACTAACAGTCCTAGGAAACACACGAACCCAAGGCAAGAACGTCGGGTCCAACCGACGCGGCCTTGCATGCCTAACCAAAACCAACCCCGAGTCTCCCTGACCCCAAAACAAGGGCAGCACCCAGTGTCAACACGATGTGTCGACACCACGACAAACCGGTGTCGACAAAAGGTGTCGACATAACCGCTGCGGGTGTCGACACCAAGTGTCGACACCACTGCGGGCGGTGTCGACACAAGGTGTCGACACTGCCGCTGCGGGTGTCGACACCAAGTGTCGACACCACTGCGGCCGGTGTCGACACAAGGTGTCGACACTGCCGCTGCGGGTGTCGACACCAAGTGTCGACACCACTGCGGCCGGTGTCGACACAAGGTGTCGACACTGCCGCTGCGGGTGTCGACACCAAGTGTCGACACCCTGACTGGCTGGTGTCGACACCTAGTGTCGACACCCCGACGGGGAGGTGTCGACACCAAGGTGTCGACACCCTGACTGGCTGGTGTCGACACCACGTGTCGACACCCAGACAGGCTGGTGTCGACACCACGTGTCGACACCCTGACTAGCTGGTGTCGACATCACGGTGTCGACACCCCGACTGGCTTCAGGCGCTAGAACCAGCGCATAACCAGAAGCGAGGACGAGGATACTCTCTCTCTCTAGAGTACAACATCCACTGGCCATGGCAGCTACTCGTCCTAAACCGAACCAAAACTGTCCCTAAAAGACACAATCCCTCGGAAAACTGAGATTTAACTGGAACTTTCTACACTAACCACGGTATGATCGGGCACAAACCCTAGCTTACACCTAAGATCTAAACAAGAAAGAGATAAAAATTAGCTCAAAAGAAAGACAAAGATCAGCTTTGGCAAGGATGAGGGGACATCACTTGCCTCAATACCAGAAAAGCTTGGCCGGCGGCATCCCCCACTCTCGGATCTAGCCGCAGAGCACCAACTGAGGAGCAGAAAGAGTGCAGATCCAGGCGAGGGCAGTCTAGATCCACTCTCGAAACCAAAATCTGAACGCAAAAACTCCAGGAAAACGGCGTCCGAAGGCTGGGGTAGGCCGGCGATGCTCTTCCTCTCGTACAGGTGACGGGCGACGGCTTCTTCCAAGCAGAGAAACAGGAAAAGAATAAGAAGGAACCCAGCCCTAAAACTGACCCAAGACTATATATATCAGTTTTAATAATAAACAAACCACATATCAATAATTATTTACACTTAAAAGCAAAACAACCCGAAACCCGAAACTTCTCGGAAAAAGACGAAATTCACGCTGCAGCTAAAAACCCACGCTACGAACGCGACTACGAAGTCGAAATTAGCATCTGACGAACAAAACCCGGGATAACACCTCCCGAAGACAAAACACAAGCATTCCCTAAGAGGCCCAGCCGAGTCATCAAACAGACTCCGGCTAGCTGGGGAATCTTGCTAACAGGCTACAAACAGGCTACACAGGGAACCCTAAGAGCTAAGACCACGCTCTACAACGGCAAAAAGCCAGAAATACGCCATCGTAACTCCAGCCTAAGATCAAACATAACATAGAAAAACCGGGGGCGTTACAGCCACTCCCCCTAAAAGGAAGTTTCGCCTCGAAACTTTACTCACAACACCCCTATAAAGAAGGAGAGAGAAAAAGCCTGGAAAGGGCTAAATAAATAATAAAATAGGACATACCAAGCACAAGATCAGGGAAACAGATGAGGGTGAGCCTCCCTCATAGCCGACTCCAACTCCCAAGTCGCGCTTTCCACTTCTTGATTCCTCCATAAAACCTTAACCATCGGAATAGTCTTCTTCCGCAACGCCCGAACTTGAGAATCCAAAATGCGAACAGGCACCTCCACATAAGAAAGATTCGTCTCCAACTGAGGCACAAAATCCAAAACCTGCCTTCATTCTTCACACATTTTCACAGCTGACTGACGTGAAAGACATCATGCACGCCAGGGAAATTTGCGGGCAAAGCCAGCCTGTAGGCTGATACCCCAATCTGCTCAACAATCGGAAACGGCCCCACGTATCTCGGGTCCAACTTCCTATTCTTGCCAAACCGCTTGACTCCAATCAACGGGGAGACCTTTAAGAACACCAAGTCCCCCACAGCAAATTCCAAGTCTGATCTACGCCGATTGGCGTTCTTCTCATATCTCTCTTGGGCTAACCGAAGCTTTTCCAGAATAAGCTTCACAGCGATTTCCATCTCCTCAAGTGCTTCTGGACCCAACAAAGGTCCCTCGCCAAGCTCAGCCCAAAACAAGGGAGTCCTGCAGCGCCTCCCATACAAAGCTTCAAAGGGAGCCATTTGCAAGCTTTCTTGATAATTGTTGTTATATGCAAACTCCATAAGTCGCAAGCGCTCGTCCCACGCTCCTCCGTGGTCCAGAATATAGCATCGGATCATATCTTCCACAATCTGATTTACTCGCTCCGTCTGACCATTGGTCTGCAGATGATAAGCTGTGGAATATCTCAAATCTGTACTCAACCCTTCTTGAAGACTCTTCCAAAAATGAGACGGGAACCTGGATTCTCGATCTAATATGATACTCACGGGTACACCATGCAATCTGACAACCTCTTCCAGATACAGCTCGGCTATTTTCCTCATCGGATAATCGATCTTAAATGGTACGAAATGAGCGCTCTTCGTCAATCTGTCTACAATTACCCAAACTGAATCATGCCCCTTAGGAGATCTCGGTAAGCCGATAATGAAATCCATCGAGATACTCTCCCACTTCCACATCGGAATCTCCAAGGGAGCCAGCTTGCCACCAGGCCTCCCATGGTCGGCTTTCACACGCCTGCAAGTGAAACATTCTGAAACAAATCTGGCTATGTCCTTCTTCATCCCGTACCACCAGGCAATTTGTTTTAAATCATGATACATCTTGGTAGACCCTGGATGGTAGGCAACACTAGATCCGTGGGCGTCTTTGCACACCATGTCCCGGATATCTCCAATTGCGGGGATGCAAAACCTGCCACGGTACTTCAAGGTACCCGCATCATCTATAGAGAAATCTGGTAATTCACCCTTCTCAGCTCGAAGATACAAATGCAGAAGATCAGGATCGTCCTTCTGATGCAATCTCGTAAGCGTAATCCACGAAGGTTCGGCTACAGCTATGCTACTCAGTGAATCACAGCTCCCCACAGAAATGTCCATCAACAGAAACTCTTCTACTAGACGCTCGGCGGAAAGATTAAAAATCTTACCTGACTTCCGACTCAGGGCATCAGCCACCACATTCGCCTTGCCTGGATGATACTGAATTTCAACATCATAGTCGGCCACGTACTCCAACCACCGCCGCTGGCGCAGATTCAATTCTTTCTGAGTGAAGACATACTTCAGACTCTTATGATCCGTGAAAATCTTGCACTGCGCGCCATATAGCAAATGCCTCCACAATTTCAACGCATAGATCACAGCTGCAAACTCCAGGTCATGCGTAGGGTAGTTCCTTTCGTGAGTCTTTAGCTGCCTCAACCCGTACGCAATCACCTTTCCGCCCTGCATCAAAACGCAGCCCAGACTGACATGCGATGCATCCACATATATATCATACTCACCACCCTCCGTAGGCAAAGACAAAATTGGAGACGAACATAGCCTTCTTTTTAGTTCCTCAAAAGCCTTCTCACACTTGTCATCCCATATAAAGGCTACATTCTTCTGCGTGAACTTGGTCAACGGCGCGGACAAGGTAGAGAAACCTTCTACAAATCTTCTATAATAACCAGCCAAACCCAAGAAGCTTCTGATCTCTTTGGGGGTAACTGGTCTCGCCCATTCCATAACAGCAGCGATCTTCTCTGGGTCCACTGATATTCCCTCCTTATTGATCACGTGGTCTAGAAAAGAAACTTGAGGCAACCAAAATTCACATTTGCTCAGCTTGGCGTATAGCTTATGGTCTCTTAGAGTCGCCAAGACCAGCCACAAATGTCGATCATGCTCCTCTGCATCCTTAGAATACACCAAAACATCGTTTATAAAGACAATCACGAACTTATCTAGAAAATCCTTGAAAACTCTGTTCATCAAATCCATAAAAGCTGAGGGCGCATTAGTCAAACCGAATGACATAACCAAAAACTCAAAATGCCCATGACGAGAGCGGAACGCCGTCCGCGGAACATCTGACTCCCGAATCCTCAACTGGTGATATCCCGAACGGAGATCTATCTTGGAAAACACGGCACTACCACGCAGTTGGTCAAACAAATCGTCGATTCGCGGCAAAGGGTACCTGTTCTTAATAGTAACCTTGTTCAGCTCTCTATAGTCAATGCATAACCTCATCGACCCATCCTTCTTTTTAACGAACAGCACTGGCGCACCCCAAGGCGAAGAACTCAACCTTATAAAGCCTTTTTCCAACAACTCATCCAGCTGAATTCGCAACTCTTCCAGCTCTCGCGGGGCCATCCGGTACGGCGCCTTCACAATAGGACGCGTACCTGGCTCAAAATCTATTACAAACTCGACATCTCGATCGGGTGGAAGACCGGGAAGGTCGTGTGCAAACACATCAGAAAAGTCACACACCACAGGAATTTCTTCCAAACGGGGCTTACTAACAATCGACCCTACCAGGGAAACCACACAGGCAAAACAGCCAGAAACAAGAAACTTCCGAGCACGAACCGCAGAAATGACTGGAGACTCCTGGAGGGAATACCCATAAACGCTCCCTGGCTGACCGTTGTCTTTGACGAAGTACAAGCGCTTACCCTTGCACTGGATCACAGCATCGTACCTTGACAACCAGTCCATGCCCAAAATAACGTCGAAGTCCTCCAGGTCAATCACCTTCAAATCTGCCTTGGCTAGAAAATCTCCCAACAAAATTGGACAATCTAGGACACCCAGGTCCGTAACCACAGAGTCACCGGAGTGGAACTTAACGCAGAAGGCACCACCAACACGATCTAGGCTCAAACTGAACCGCTCCACGAAGGCTCTAGCCACAAACGAGTGGGTAGCGCCAGAATCGAAGAGAACGCACGCCAAGCGGTTCTTTACCTTAAATAGCCCTACGAATTGCACATGCATCTAAGGCAACAAGCACTAAAAGGGAAACTACAACCAAAAAGGGAACGTAACGAAACGACTGGGGAGGAGCCGAACCTGAGATAACCTGGGTCGAGGTCTGCGCTTCGTCTGTCGAGAGCACATTCAGCTTTCCTTTTCCTTTATCCGCACGCTGAGGCGGTGGCAGAGCCTGGAGGGGAACTGGCTGCAGAATAGACTGGGTCTGAGGGCACCTTGTCTTGAGATGACCCTGCTGACCGCACTGAAAACAGACCTTATCTTTTAGCCAACAACTGGCAGCTTCATGCCCCTTCCTTCCACACAAGGCACACACCAAGTCTCCCCTGGAAGTACCCTGAATCGCGTGCACCTGTTCCTTCTTCTACGCTCCCAACCTTTTGAAACACTTCTCAAAGGGGTGGCCTGGCCGGCCACAAAAGCTACAAATCTCCTTGACCTTCTTTCTCGAAACAGCATCAGGTTCCTGAGGGCTCTTCCCTCCACCGGACTTCCGCTTATCCTTCCTTAACTGCTGGCCTCTATTCTTGGCATTCTCAATGGCCTCAACTCTCAAAGCAGCTTCAACCGCGCTGGCGTAACTGACTGCTCCATAGGCATTCGCTAACTGCTGTATGTCGCTTCTTAGTCCACCCAGAAATCACTTAACTCGGTCTGCCTCAACACTCACCAGACCCGGAGCGAACCGACTCAACTTACTAAACTCAATCTCATACTCACTAACCGTGAGTTTCCTCTGCTTTAAGTGAAGAAAGTCATTCATTAGCCGGTCCCGTTCGACTGAAGGCAGAAACTTACTTAACAACATCACCTTAAATGACTCCCAAGTGCAACCTGCCACTAAGCTCTCTTTCTCTCTCAGCCACCAATTCTTTGCCAAGCCCATGAGCTGGTAAGCAGTGAGCATCACTCTCTGATCGTCCGTAATCCCTGAGTACAAGAACATCTCCTCAATGGTAATCAGCCAATCATCCAGGATCATGAAATCTGCCTGCCCATCATAGGTAGGGGGTCTCAGCCGCTGAAATTGGGATATGAACGCCATCTCCAGAGGCACCACAACCAAAGGCACGGGAGGAGCAGGAGGGGCAGGGACAGCTACCCCCTCTGCGGGGTTCTGAACTCTCGGGGGCTGTCCCGCCACCACTGCTACAAGGGACTGAATCTGAGCCTGCATAGCCACAACCTGCCTCGATAACTCCTCATTACTCTGCCGCAAGCTTTCTACCAACGCATCGCTCTGCGCTCCCGACGTCTCACCCTCAGATTGGGGGGTCGATCTCGTCGCAGGACGTCTCGCCATCCTAAAATCGCACAAGCTTTAGACAAATCCTAGCCCATCGACTAGAACGAAACTACCCGGTACGGACAAACACACTTAAATATGAACTTCAACTGCAAAACTTGCTCTGGCAGTTGTTTTTTTTTACCATGATGATGTTATGCTTATCCTAAGATGGTTCACCACCATCATACTGACTCATGTGCCTAAACCATGAATGCATGCATTTGTATTCTTTTTGACCCAAAACCATGTGTGTACATATGTCATCTTGCAAATCTTTAGGTTGACACGTTGTGCTTATGAAATGTTATGCTATGCATGATGTGCTATGCATTCTAAAAAGGCCTTAGTGCATGCCATGGGCGGCGTACACATGAAAATGTTATGCATCCCATACTACATAACATTCCCATGTAACGAAAAAGAAGACGTGCTAGCCGTATTCATGTGGTGAGGTTATGCATCCCATACTACATAACCCTCACATGTTGCCTCCTATGGTGGATCCATATACAAACACATATTATGCATCCCATACTACATAATATGCCCTGTATACTTCTTTATGCTCATGAGTGTAGTGTTCGTGCTTCGGCCAAGACGTGCTGATGACAAATCGGTGTGTGGATGGTATGATGCTAAACACTAAAGCAGACAAGGGAAAGGTTGCCCAACCATTTGTCAAGCAACCTCCCTCTGATACCAACTGTCACAACCCGCATTTTCTCAACGGTAAAAATCTTATTATAGTAGGAGAAAACACGCGCCGTGATGCCACGTCGTGCAAGGGATAACTGCACACGCTCAGGCAAAACTCCAGACGTTAGGTTTTAAGGAAAATTGTTAATTAAGTATGAAAGAAAATCAGTTTTGTTGAATAGCCGTATCCCTCGGCCCGATGGATCAGCTAGTCCACTGTTAAACTATATTTATTCGCAGCAGAAAATACTTTGGTTCAATTAAAATGACACCCTAAATAAGCACGAGAGTCCCCGAGTGACGACTCATGATATGCACGACTCTAAGGTGCATATTATAGGTATAAAAGATAGTGTTTTACGCTGAGGAAAAATAGTGTATTTGTTTAAGAAACATGTTATGCATGAAGTACATATATTAATACTTTTAGGTTTTAAAATATCTAACATGCAACCTAGCATAAATCCTTCCCAGAAGCAAGTAACCAACCTCAAATAGGCAAAAACAACAGTTCAAATTCATATTCAGCATCACAAGAAGCAACCAGTGGGCGCCAACAACCTGACACGAACCCACTGGCGAGTATGTATGTCTATACAGAAGAGTAAAGAACTACCTCACAACAAACGGGGATCAGCAAACTCAGCTTCCCTAGAGGCCACCAACAAGCCCCTCCAAAAGAACTAGCCGCTGAACTGACTACAACCTGGACCTGAGGCATTCAAGAAAAGAACACCTCAGCAAGGGAACAATCAAAAAGTAAATAGAGCAATAGATTAAGGAGTAAATAAGATGAAGGGTTTACCAACCCGGCAACATCTGCTATAAGCAAAAGAAAACAAAACGAGAATGGCAGTAAGAAAAGAGTACTGTCTAAAACACTGCAGAGCACACCAAGTGCGATCATAAAAACCAACATGCCCTACCAAGAGAGCCTGCAACAGCATCAAGACATATACAAATGCCAAAAGAAAGGAAAGCATAAACAGGAAAGGGACTAACAGTCCTAACACGTGGGTAAGTGGCAGTGGTCAAAACATGGGTCTGAATGCATGACCAAAACAGACCCAAAAAGGGCTATGGGGTCATACAGTGGCAGCTTTAGGGTCCCACACACACTAACCCAAACCGGGGCAAAAAGGCGGTGGCCACAGCTCTCCACATAAAACCACCCCTCCAGAGGCCACCAAAACTCCACCACCTACCACGACCCAAGAGTCGGCATGCAGAAATTAGCCGAGCACCCAATGTCCCCCTCCTAGGGAAAAGTCCCACTAACAGTCCTAGGAAACACACGAACCCAAGGCAAGAACGTCGGGTCCAACCGACGCGGCCTTGCACGCCTAACCAAAACCAACCCCGAGTCTCCCTGACCCCAAAACAAGGGCAGCACCCGGTGTCAACACGATGTGTCGACACCACGACAAGCCGGTGTCGACACAACCGCTGCGGGTGTCGACACCAAGTGTCGACACCACTGCGGCCGGTGTCGACACAAGGTGTCGACACCAAGTGTCGACACCACTGCGGCCGGTGTCGACACAAGGTGTCGACACTGCTGCTGCGGGTGTCGACACTAAGTGTCGACACCCCGACTGGCTGGTGTCGACACCTAGTTTCGACACCCCGACGGGCAGGTGTCGACACCAAGGTGTCGACACCCTGACTGGCTGGTGTCGACACCACGTGTCGACACCCAGACAGGCTGGTGTCGACACCACGTGTCGACACCCTGACTAGCTGGTGTCGACACCACGGTGTCGACACCCCGACTGGCTTCAGGCGCCAGAACCAGTGCACAACCAGAAGCGAGGACGAGGATACTCTCTCTCTAGAGTACAACATCCACCGGCCATGGCATCTACTCGTCCTAAACCGAACCAAAACTGTCCCTAAAAGACACAATCCCTCGAAAAACTGAGATTTAACTGGAACTTTCTACACTAACCACGGTATGATCGGGCACAAACCCTAGCTTACACCTAAGATCTAAATAAGAAAGAGATAAAAATTAGCTCAAAAGAAAGACAAAGATCAGCTTTGGCAAGGATGAGGGGACATCACTTGCCTCAATACCAGAAAAGCTTGGCCGGCGGCATCCCCCACTCTCGGATCTAGCCGCAGAGCACCAGCTGAGGAGCAGAAAGAGAGCAGATCCAGGCGAGGGCAGTCCATATCCACTCTCGAAACCAAAATCTGACCGCAAAACTCCAGGAAAACGGCGTCCGAAGGCTAGGGTAGGCCGGCGATGCTCTTCCTCTCGTACAGGCGACGGGCGACGGCTTCTTCCAAGCAGAGAAACAGGAAAAGAACAAGAAGGAACCCAGCCCTAAAACTGACCCAAGACTATATATATCAGTTTTAATAATAAACAAACCACATATCAATAATTATTTACACTTAAAATCAAAACAACCCGAAACCCGAAACTTCTCGGAAAAAGACGAAATTCACGCCACAGCTAAAAACCCACGCTACGAACGCGACTACGAAGTCGAAATTAGCATCCGACGAACAAAACCCGTGATAACACCTCCCGAAGCCAAAACACAAGCATTCCCTAAGAGGCCCAGCCGAGTCATCAAACAGACTCCGGCTAGCTGGGGATTCTTGCTAACAGGCTACAAACATGCTACACAGGGAACCCTAAGAGCTAAGACCACGCTCTACAATGGCAAAAAGCTGGAAATACGCCATCGTAACGCCAGCCTAAGATCAAACATAACATAGAAAAACCGGGGGCGTTACAGTAGGTCTTGTTGAAGACTGAGTGGTAGGGCTTTGTGCCTGAGTTGTAGGAGTGGAGACACTCTGAGTTGTAGGAACCCGCTTGGGGTTCTGAGCTGTAGGATCTGAGGATCTGAGGAGTAGTGCAGAAGTTAGGCCGAATCTAGTACACTACTATATAGACAAAGGGGGAAAGTGGATGTACCCAGACCTTGGGGAACCACTATAAATACTGTGTGCACTCTGTGTATGTTTGTTTTTGTGATTGCTGTGTTGTGATAGTTGTAGAATTGCATTTGCTGTACAGAGTTTCTGCCTTAAAATTAAAAAGGAAAAGTTCACCTATTCACCCCCCTCTAGGTGGTTATGCACTATTTCTTTCAAGTGGTATCAGAGGGAGGTTACTCAAAAAAAGGGACATAACAGTCTGAGTAGGATCCTGTAGGCAGATTTCAGAACAAACAAGAATCAAGAAAATGGGTTCTAGTGAGAATCACAAAGAGCTGGGGTCCATGAAATTGCCAATATGTAGAAAAGAGATATTTGGCATATGGAAAGAGAGGGTTAGACTCTTTATGGAAGCATCTGACCCAAGGATATACATTACAGTTAAAGAAGGCCCATATGTGCCAATGAAGATCTCCATTCTAGATGCAAATCAGAAAACTCCCAAGGACTTTTCTGAAATGACTAAAGATGAAATCATTCTGGCCACTATGGACAAGAGAGCCCAGAATATAATTGTTAGTGTCATTGATGATGCAACATTTCAGAACTTAATTCATTTTAAAACCTCTAAAGAAATGTGGGACACATTAATAGTTTATATGGACGGATCAGAAGAATTAAGACAAGACAGGAAGTCCTTGTTAAATCAGGAATATGAAAGCTTCAGGCAAGGAAAGTCTGATAGCATTACAGAATGTTACAAGAAGTTCTATAGGATTGTTAATGAGTTGATGTCCTATGGAAGAGAATTCCGCAACTATGAGCTGAATGATAAGTTTTTAAAATCCCTGACTAAGGACTGGGACACCAAGATTTGTGCCATTAGGGAAGTGGCCAAACTAGCTGATATAACTCCTCCAACTTTGTTTAGAAAACTGCTGTTAGGTACATTGGAATATATGTACCAGATTTGAAGAAGCCTCACCCTACTCAATGATATACATCAAGGTGTATTTGATGTGCTTTGAGTTTATATGTGCAGGTTAAGTAATTGCAGGAAATGCAGAAAAGTTTCTAAGTCCATGTGTCGACACCTAGAGGTGAAGTGTCGACACTTATGAAGGCTTGTGTCGACACCTAGAGAAGCTGTGTCGACACTTGGAGTAATTGTGTCGACATCAGGAAAGGCAGAGTCGACACCAGAAGCAAAGTGTCGACACATACAGGCAGTGTCGACACACTGTGAAGAATTGTCAACATAATCTGTGTCGACACTTATAGGCAGTGTCGACACCCAAAGAAACTTTATCGACATCAAATGTATCGACACCAGGAGGCTGTGTCGACACTCAGCAAGCTTCAACAAAGTTAAAGTACTTGTGTCAACACAAAGGAGATGTGTCGACACTCAGCAAGTTTCAACACATGAAGGCATATGTCGACACAAAGGAGATGTGTCGACACTCAGCAAGTATCAACAACAAAAGGAGATGTGTCGACACAAAGGAGATGTGTCGACACATAACAGAATTCAATAGAAGACTTGTGTCGATACACAGAATCAGTGTCGACACATTCTGAAGAAGCAGTGTCGAGAAGCTGTTACAACAACACAAGGAGTTGTGTCGACACCACCAAGGCTTGTGTCGACACTTAGTTCTCTTGTGTCGACACTTAGTCTATTTTTGTCGACACATAATGACTATCTGTCTCGACACTTTCAGACAATGACAGTGATTTCAAGAAGTGACTGGATGACTTGACAGCTGTCATTCCAACCGGTCAACTGCAATTGTTAGAGATGTCAGGAGTTCGTTAGAAACCGGATCAGCCGGTTATCTTGGAAGAAGACTATATAAAGACCTTTCTCCTTCAACAGAAAGGGATTGAACACAATTAATCAAGAGATCTAACAACACAAAAGAAGAAGACCTTCAACAGAAGAGCTAAGAAGTTGGAGAAAGAGAGCTCCATCTAAGAAGAGCAGCTGCTGAACCAGGCTGCAATGTAAGATTCACATTGAGATCTGAATCTCAAGACAGAAGTTGATTGAAGATCATCTTCACAGGAGATTCAACCCTACTGAGTTCTAATTCAAGAAGCCTTGAAGAAAGCTAAGGGAGGTTGATCTCTGCCAAGTTCTTCCAAAAACTCATCAAGAAGCCAGTCAACTCATCTCTCTCTGTCAGAGTTGTGGTTAATTACTTTGTATAATCAAATTTCTGTAGGATCTTATATAGATCTGAGCTGTAAGCCTATTTTATAAAGACTGAGTGTAGGAGACTGTGTGCTCTGTGTGTAGGTCTTGTTGAATACTGAGGTAGGGCCTTGTGCCTGAGTTGTAGGAGACTTTGTTCTCTGAGTGTAGGTCTTGTTGAAGACTGAGTGGTAGGGCTTTTTGCCTGAGTTGTAGGAGTGAGGACACTCTGAGTTGTAGGAACCTGTTTGGGGTTCTGAGCTGTAAGATTCGAGGATCTGAGGAGAAGTGCTGAAGTTAGGCCGAATGTAGTACACTACTAGATAGGCGAAGGGGGAAAGTGGATGTACCCAGACCTTGGGGAACCACTATAAATACTGTGTGCACTCTGTGTATGTTTGTTTCTATGGTTGCTGTGTTGTGATAGTTGTAGAATTGCATTTGCTGTACAGAATTTCTGCCTTAAATTTAAAAAGATAAAGTTCACCTATTCACACCCCCCTCTAGGTGGTTAGGCACTATTTCTTTCAAGTGGTATCAGAGCCAGGTTACTCAAAAAGGGACATAACAGTCTGAGTAAGGTCCTGAAGGCAGATTTAGAATAAACAAGAATCAAGAAAATGAGTTCTAGTGAGAATCACAAAGAGCAGGGGTCTATGAAATTGCCAATATGTAGATAAGAGATATTTGGCATATGGAAAGAGAGGGTTAGACTCTTTATGGAAGCATCTGACCCAAGGATATACATTACAGTTAAAGAAGGCCCATATGTGCCTATGAAGATATCCATTATGGATGCAAATCAGAAAACTCACAAGGACTTTTCTGAAATGACTAAAGATGAAATAATTCTGGCCACTATGGACAAGAGAGCCCAGAATATAATTGTTAGTTCCATTGATGATGCAACATTTCAGAACTTAATTCATTGTAAGACCTCTAAAGAAATGTGGGACACATTAATAGTTTATATGGAGGGATCAGAAGAAGTAAGACAAGACAGGAAGTTCTTGTTAAATCAGGAATATGAAAGCTTCAGACAAGGAAAGTCTGATAGCATTACAGAATATTACAAGAAATTCTATAGGATTGTTAATGAGTTGATGTCCCATGGAAAAGAATTCAGCAACTATGAGCTGAATGATAAGTTTTTAAGATCCCCGACTAAGGACTGAGACACCAAGATTTGTTCCATTAGGGAAGTGGCCAAACTAGCTGATATTCCTCCTCCTACATTGTTTGGAAAACTGTTATCTTATGAGATGCAGTTATTGGCTAGAAAGGAGGAAGAGAAGACTACTAGAGTGGAGCACAAGGAAAGATCTGTGTCCTTCAAGACTGAAGCCACTAGGGAAGTATAGAAGCAAGTCTCCATCTCCACCTCAAATAGTTGCTGAGGCTATGACAGATAATTCAGAAAGCAAGAATTCAGATAACAGTGAAAGTGATGAAGACTTTGCTGCTTTTACTAGACATTTTCAAAAGTTTCTGAAGAAGAAGCAGTGGAGGTCTAAGCCATCCACTTCTCCGCCAAAAGATGACTACTATTAGAAAAGGAAGTCATCAAGGAATGACAGAAGTAGGTCCAAGCCAAGTAAAGCTACATCTTCAAAGATTGTGTGCTATTGCTGCAATAGACAGGGACATGTAGTGGCTGACTGTACTGAAAAGAGGAAGGAGTCAGCTGACAAAAAGAAGACTCGGTTTAAGGGCAAAAAGGAAAAGTCCTTTGTTGCTAAGAAATACAAGAGTCTGACTGATCAGTCTTCTTCAGAAACAGAATTAGAAGCTGAAGCCTATATTGGATTATTTGCTGAAGACGAAGAAGATGAGTTCATGGAGCTAATGAATTCAATTTATGAGCATGAGGACAATCAGTGCAAGGGACTGATGGCCTTATCTGAAGGAGACAAGAACCAGGATCAGCCTGGACCAAGTAAGGTACAAAGTTGTTCTTCTAGTTCAATTTCTAGTACTGAGTCAGAATCAGATACATCTGCATCAAGTGATGTGGGTGGGTCTGAATCTGAAGGAGATATTCATCAGTTAATTGATGAATATATGGACTTGTTGCAGGTCTTGAAGAAAAGCAAAACCTTGGCCAAAACTCAGGCAAAGGAGATTGCTAGTCTTAAATTGGCTGCTGCTGATTCAGACAAGTTGTTTGATCAGAAACTGAATGAAATAGTCAGGCTGAAGAACATTACTGTTATTCAGATGGGTACTATTACATTTAAGAATGATCAAATTAGAAATCTGGAGGTTAGACTTCAGAAGGAGAGAGAGATTGTAGCAAGTTTTTCTAAACCTGAGTCTGTTTTACCCTTGATAAATGAGTTTGTACCTCAAAAGGGTAAGACTGGATTGAGATTTACAAAACCTGCCTGGACAGCTATGTCCAAATCTAAGGGCAAAGCCCCAGCACTAAACAAGAAGCCTGCAGTAGATAATTCAGCCAGGGTTGTACCTAAACAAAGGTACAACAGGTTTGAGTGCTGGTGTTGTGGCAAGATAGGCCACTTTGCCATAGATTGTTGGCATAATTCAAGTGTCAAGGAGAATAGCAAACTTCCTGCTAGAAAAGCTACATGTAGTTTTATTAAAAGCCAGACTAACCTGCACCAAGGACCCAAGAGTTATTTGGGTTCTAAGGTTAAGTAATCTGTTTTGCAGGTGAGTCCAAGTGGCCATGCCCCTATATGGTACTTGGATAGTGGATGTTCCAGGCACATGACTGGAACTAGGGGGTTGCTGAAGGACTATACACCTATCAAGGATGACCCTAAAGTTACCTTTGGTGGTTCAGAAAAAGGAATCATCAAAGGCTTTGGTAACATTTCTAGTAACCTGATTACAATTACTCAAGTGGCTTATGTAAAGGGTTTGAAACATAACCTCATTAGCATAATTCAGCTAAGTGATTTAGGATATAACATCTCATTTGTCAAGAATGGTTGTCATATCAAAAGGTCAAGTGATCAAAAGATCATTCTGACAGGATATAGGAAGAGAAATGTGATGAATTGCAAATATACCTATTTTTCTGTACATTAATTTAGTTGTTTTCATTTATTTTTGTCATTTTTACTTATTTTTATTCAATAAAATGCTCCTATTATTGTAAATATTTTCCTAACTTATTTTATTTTATTTTTCAGAAAAATTCCAAAATCTGCCAAAATTGGGCAGTACACGCCCGTGTCACATTGGTCACGCCCGTGACCAGGGCGTGACACGTCAAAATCCCGTGAATCCGCAATTTTCGAGAAGAAAAGCGTCGACACACCCGATCACAAGCCCGTATCACCCGACACGGGGCGTGACCCAAGCCCGTGACCACCCGCTCGACATTTTCAGCTCGACAATCGTCGACCTCCTCGACACGCCTAGAGTCACGCCCGTGACCTAGGGCGTGACACCTCTTCCCGCTCGACGTTTTCAGCTCAATGTTTTCCGCTCGACGTTTGTCGAGTGTCGACACCAACCGACACGCCCAGAGTCACGCCCGTGACCTGGGGCGTGACTTCTCCACCTGCCCGACAAGACCCGCGGGACGAGTTTCGGCGCGACCCGCGCCCAGATCCACCTTCTTGACAAGCCCAGAGTCACGCCCGTGACCTGGGTCGTGACCACTGCGTGACCGACACGTGTCCAGCCCGAAGTCAAATTTCCAGTCACATCGCCGGCCGCCATCATGAATAGTGTCGACACGCCCCCGGACACGCCCGTGTCAGAGGGCGTGTACTTGTAAATTTTCCCCTATAAATACCAGTGTTCTGCTTGAGTTCCTGTTCCACTTTTTGGATCCATTTTGTATAGGGTTGTGCTGCTGAAATGCTTCCAAAGGCTTTGTAAGGGATAATTTCTCCCCCTCTCCTTAGTTTTATTTTCGTGTCTTTGTAACTCGTCCTATTATTTAATAAAATGTGTTTTTTTCTTCTCTTAATATGGCTTTGGAATGGATTAATGCAAATCTCCCCTTTGCAATCTTATCTTTCTTTCTTGTTTTTTACTTTGCTTTAGTTTTGTCTTTGTCTTTTTAATATGGGTTCATGTGTGTATGAGTTTAGTTTCATAGTTTTCATAAATATAGTTTTTAGTTCTTTTCATTTCATTTTTATGTGGTTGAAAGATATGGTACCTAAACACCTAGAGGGGGGGGGGGGTGAATAGGTGACCTAATCCTTTTTAAACTTTAATGGCAGCAAACAGTTAATATCACTGATTTCTAACTATTCTATCACAGCAAACACACAGCATACACAACAACAATCACTGCACAACACAGTAGACACAGTGTTTTATAGTGGTTCCCCAAGATATGGGTACATCCACTTTCCCCCTTCGCCTATCTAGCAGTGTACTAGATTCGGCCAAACTTCTCCACTGTCTCAGAACCCAAATTGGTTCCTACACCTCAGGCCCAAGGCCCTACAACTTAGCTTTATCCCAAAGCCTACACTCAGCCACAAAGTCCTACACTCAGCCACAAAGGCCTACACTCAGCCACCCAGGCCTACACTCAGCCAATCAAGGCCTACACTCAGAGATAACAATCTCCTACACTCAGGCTCTCAAGCCCTACCCTCAGCCTTTATAAATACAGGCTTACAATTCACTCAGATCCAAAGGATCCTACAAGATAAAAATGATTATAGAAATAATAACTCAACAACTCTGAAACAAGAGAGGGAAGTTGAGAGTTTCTTGATGAGTTCTTGGAAGAACTCAGCTGGATACAATCTGACTTAGCTTTCTTCAAAGCTTCTTGAAAATAGAACTGAATAAGATTGTCTCCTTCTGCAGTTGATCCTTGACCTCTGCCACTTAGAATTCAGAATGAATCTTAACCCTTCTTCTCAGCCTAGTTCCAGAGGCTGATTTCTTGGATGGAGCCCACTCTCTCCAACTTCTTAGATCTGCACTTGGACTGCAAGATCTTCTTGTGTTGATACTCTGTGTACCACTTTAATAACTTGTTTTTCAACAATCTGAACAACAGTTTCTGTAAACTGTATGTGCCTATTTATAGGCCTTCTTCATGGTAACCGGCTGGTCCGGTTCATAACTGTCTTCTGACATCTCTGACAGGTGCTGTAGACCGGCTGGAACGGCAGCTGTCAAGTCATCCAGTCATTTCTTGAAAATCTCTAACTGTTTGAAAGTGTCGAGACTTTCTGTCTTTAAGTGTCGACACTTATAGTTCAAGTGTCGACACATGCTGTGTAAGTGTCGACACAAGTCTACAAGGTGTCGACACAACTCCTTGTATGTCTCGACACAGATTCTTCTTCAGGTGTCGACACTGAAATTGAGTGTCGACACAAGTACTTGATCTTCTATCTTTAACTGAATTCTTCTAAGTGTCGACACATCACCTTTGTGTCGACACAACTTCTTGTGTTGAATCTGTTAAGTGTCGACACTGCTTCTTGGTGTCGACACATAGTCTTTTATGTTGATACTTGCTAAGTGTAGACACAGATCCTTGTGTCGACACTTGATTCTTCTGTTGAGACTTCAGCTGAGTGTCGACACATTCCCTTAGTGTCGACACTTGTACTTAGAATATTTTGTTGATAATTCTGTTCTTTGCTAAGTGTCGACACAGCTCCATGTGTCGACACTTACTTCAAGTGTAGAGTCTTTAGCTGAGTGTCGACACATTGTTCTGGGTGTCGACACTTACTTCAAATGTTGACTCTTCTGATGAGTGTCGACACTTTGTTCTTGGTGTCGACACTTTCTTCAAGTGCTGACTCTTCTTGTTGTGTGTCGACACATTGTTCTTGGTGTCGACACTTTAACTTAGTTTCTGCAGTCTTTTGCTGAGTGTCGACACAGCTCCAAGTGTCGACACTATCTGGTGTAGACTCAGCTTCACTGGGTGTCGACACAGCTCCTTGTGTCGACACTTTCTGTCTGCACTTTTCTTCACTGAGTGTCGACACAGCTCCTAGTGTCGACACTTTCTGTCTAGTGTCGACTCTGCATCCCAGGTGTCGACACATTGACTCCCACTGTCGACACTGCCTGTCTGGGTGTCGACACAAGCCTTCTTAAGTGTCGACACTTTCCCTCTGGGTGTCGACACATGGACTTAGAAACTTTTTGCTTCAGTCCAGTGATTACTTAACCTGCACAAGTAAACTCAACATACATCAAATACATTATGATGTATATCATTGAGTTGGGTGAGACTTCTTCAAATCAGGTACATTTAACCAATGTACCCAACAATCTCCCCCTATTTGGAGAAGTCATAACCCTTAGTCAATGATATACACCATTCATAATTAAAAAATACAAAATGATGTAAAGCAGGTTATATTCAGCAGGGTAAACATAAACATGTATTAATTTCACATGTATACAAATTCAACATTTCAGAACAAATAAGAAATAGACACATTCACAGAACAAACATGAAATATATTGATCATATATTGTTCTAACATTTGTCTTATACATTCTCAGTAGTTTACAAAAATGTTTTACATTCAAAAGATTACAAAATAATCTTCAAGTAAATTCTTAAACTATTTCTGTTCAGGTTCCTTGATAACTATTCCCTTGCCAGCTTGAACTTGAGCTTTGACAGGGGCATCAGCAGTTTCAGCATCAGCAGGCTTCTTGCCTTTTAGATCTTTCTTTTTGAGCTCTTCATCTTTGATCTTCTGCCTCTCAAAATAGTGATATGGCTTTGGAAAGTACTTGCTAGGCTCCACTACAGTAGGAGGTAGCTTTCTCATCTTTGCCTTCCTTCTATACTGAACTATTGCTTCCTGCCAGATCTCATGTTTTCTCCATTCAGCTTCAGAAAACCACTTGTTCCTGTCATGAGTGTTATCCTTGGCAGCTTTCCAGGCAGTTAATATTATATTCCTAGAGGTATGGCTCCACTGTTCAAAGTCTGGCCTTTGTTCTGCTTGTTCCCTAAACCTCTTCTTAGACAACCTTGTCTCTTCCTCCTTCTGTAATGCCTCTTGCATGGCTTCAGTAATAGGTTGAACCACTTTATCCAGAATAACATTAGACTTCCCTTCAGTTGGGCTATACATCTGATGAATATCAGCTTGCACCATGTCAAAATCTGGTGGAGGATAGATCACTTGAGCTACCTCTGGTTGCTCACCTCCAAGATATGTAGTTTGAATTCCAGATTCTGCCACATTGTCATCATCACAAAGTGGAGGATAGCCCAGTGTAGCTCTGATGGAATTTGATATCCACTTTGCATGGTCAGAGCTAGCTTTGACTAAAACCCTCTCCCCCTTTATGACTTCTCTAGCCATATGATCTCTGACATCATCCTTTTGAAATCTTATTTGACTATCCAAGTATATGATTCCCTCTTTAAAGAATGGTTTGAGCTTTTGAAGTTGTTCAGAGATGGCTTTCTGGGAGGCTTGGATTGCAGACTTAACAGCAGAAATTTCTTCTTGAAAGGCTTTGTCAAATTCAGCTTTAGCAGCAGTAGAAGTAGAAGGTTCAGCAGCCTTGTTCTTCAATTCAGTGACTATAGCATTATATGAAGCAGTCAAGTTGTCATTCATTCTTAATTGATTTTCAAGAACATATCCTTGCTTCAATGCTATATCATCTACTTGTGCTTTGATCTTCTCTTGGTGGGTTACCAAGTACACTACTGCATTTCCACCGTTGTGAAAACATTCAGTCATCTCTTTCTTGTTGAGATTCATCTCAAACCTAATGGATTTTATATCCTGGGCCAAATCAAATTGGAGTGATTTCTGCCCTTCATCTACATACTTCTCTATGGCCTGCCTTTGCTCATCCAACTTTATCTGTAGTGCAACCATTAAAGCACTATAATCAGCAGTTGGAGCTTGCTGAACTATAGGCTGTGGTGCAATTGATTGTAAAGCCTTTTTGTAACTTTGACTTCTTCTCTTGAAGACATACAGTTTCTTCTTCTTTGCCCTAGCACTCTCCTCATCTTCAGAGGCAGAAGTGCTGTCTATGTCAACCCTCTCCTTAGGGCTTGGAGGCTTCTCAGGTTGCACATCAAGTGCCTTCTCAGTTTCTTGCCTTATAGGCTCTTCGAGAACTTGTACCTTCTCCCCCTCAACAGCAGCATCATCAGTTTCTTTATCAAAATCTGCTTGATCCAGATTTAAAAATAAATCCTCCATTGTATATTCTTGAGGTGATGGAGCAGGAGACAGTCTTTGCTCTTCAACCACTGGATCAGGAATTACTTCTAATACACCAGATGTGTCATCTCCAACAGCATCTGGTTCTTGAGTATTCAGCTGAGTATGCTGATTAACATCAGACAAATCAGCATCTTCTATAGGATATTCTAAAGTGTTTAGTTCAGAGAATACCTCTTGTATGATGGTGGTGGCTTGCTCACTTTCCAGTGTAGAGGGTTCTTCTACAACTGGAGGCTCCCCCTGGACTTTGATCCTTGTGGATGGGGCTATCTTGTGGTAGCTCCTCCTGGATCTCTGCATCAGCTGGAGGAGCAGGAGACTTCTCTGCAGGCTCTTCCTCTTGGTCATCAGGAGTGAAAACAATCTGTTCTTCACTTTCAGAACTACTTGTGGACACTTGTTCCACAGGAGCTGTCTTCCTTTTCTTTTTGGGAGGAGTGACTTTCTCAGTAACTGCCTTCTCTGGGGTTGGCATTTCCTTGGACAACACCCTGTCCCATCTTGAAAAGATCCTTAGATCCATCTTCCTCATATGATTTATCTTGCTTCCTGCAGCAGTACTCATTACCTCTAGTATCACACCAGCTAGGTATATACTAATGATTCTGCCCAGATTGGGCTTCTTCAAGCTCTCCTTAATCTTCTCATAAACCACTATGAAAGATATGGTACCTAAACACCTAGAGGGGGGGGGGGGTGAATAGGTGACCTAAACCTTTTTGAAACTTTGTTGGCAGCACAACAATTATTATAGCTAACAGCAATTACAGAAATCAAACAAGTAATCCACAGCACAGCACAGTAATTTATAGTGGTTCCCCAATCTTTGGGTACATCCACTTTCCCCCTTCGCCTATCTAGCAGTGTACTAGATTCGGCCAAACTTCTCCACTAACTCAGAACCAAACTAGGTTCCTACCTCAGGCCCAAAGCCTTACACTCAGCCAAAAGGCCTACACTCAGCCACTCAGGCCTACACTCAGCCAATTAAGGCCTACACTCAGAGTTCTCCAACTCCTACACTCAGGCAACCAAGCCCTACCCTCAGCCTTTATAAAATAGGCTTACAATTCTCTCAGATCCAATGGATCCTACAGGTTAAAATAGAAAGTACAATAGTTAACTCTACAACTCAGAAAATAGGAGAGGAGTTGAGAGATTCTTGAAGAGTTCTTGGAAGAACTCAGTTAGATCCAAACTGACTTAGCTTCCTTCAAAGCTTCTTGATTAGAACTGAATTAGTCTGAATCTTCTGCAGTTGTTCCTTGACCTCTGCTTCTTGAAATCCAGATGACTCTGAATTCTTCTTCTCAGCCTTAGTTCCAAAGACTGAATACTTGGTTGGAGCTCTCTCTCTCTCCAACTTCTTAGATCTGCTGATGCACACCAAGATCTTCTTGTGTTGATACTCAATATACCACTTTTACAAAGATCTTAACTCTCTCTGTAAAAAATTTTTCAACCACTTCTATATTATCTCAACAATCTTTTCAACAACGGTTTCTGTAAACTATAGATGCCTATTTATAGGCTTCCTTTATGGTAACCGGCTGGTCCGGTTCATAACAGACTTCTGATATCACTGACAGTTGATGTAGACCGGCTGGATCGGCAGCTGTCTTGTCAACCAGTCACTTCTTGAAATTCCTCTAACTGTCAGATAGTGTCGAGACTTTCTGTTCTTAAGTGTCGACACTTATAGGCCAAGTGTCGACACATGTTGTGTAAGTGTCGACACAAGTCTACAAGGTGTCGACACAATTCCCTGTATGTCTCGACACAGTTTCTTCTGCATGTGTCGACACTGAAATTGAGTGTCGACACAAGTACTTGTACATCATTCTTTAACTGTATTCTTCTAAGTGTCGACACATCTCCTTTGTGTCGACACATCTTCATGTGTAGAAACTGTCAAGTGTCGACACTGCTTCTTGGTGTCGACACAAGTCTTCACTTTTGTTTCTTCAGCTGAGTGTCGACACATTCCTTTAGTGTCGACACTTGTACTTAGAATATTTTGTAACTTTTCTGATCTTTGCTAAGTGTCGACACAGCTCCTTGTGTCGACTCTTTCTTCAAGTGTAGAGTCTTCAACTAAGTGTCGACACATTGTGCTGAGTGTCGACACTTTCTTCAAGTGTTGACTCCTCTGGTTGTGTGTCGACACATTGTGCTGAGTGTCGACACTTACTTCAAATACTGAGTCTTTAGCTAAGTGTCGACACATTGTGCTGGGTGTCGACACTTACTTCAAGTGCTGACTCTTCTGCATAGTGTTGACACATTGTGTTGAGTGTCGACACTTGTACTTAGATTTTGCAGACTTTTGCTGAGTGTCGACACTTACTTCAAGTGTCGACACTTTCTGGTGTTGACTCAGCTCTTCTAGGTGTCGACACTTCTGCTAAGTGTCGACACAGCTTTTCTGCATTCTTCTTCACTGAGTGTCGACACAGCTCCAAGTGTCGACACTTTCTGACTGGTGTCGACTCTTCTTCCCAGGTGTCGACACAATGACTCCAAGTGTCGACACTGCTTGTCTGGGTGTCGACACAAGCTTCCTCAAGTGTCGACACTTTCCCTCTGGGTGTCGACACATGGACTTAGAATTTTTAGCTTCAGTCCAGTGTATTCCTAACCTGCACAAGTAACTCAAACACACATCAAATACACTATGATGCATATCATTGAGTTAGGTGAGACTTCTTCAAATCAGGTACATTTGACCAATGTACCCAACAATCTCCCCCTATTTGGAGAAGTCATAACCCTTAGTCAATGATATACATCACTCATAATTAAAAATTATAAAATGAAGTAAAACAGATATATGACAACAGAGTTAAACTTTAACATGTAATAAAGCACACATGTATACTCATTCAGCATTACAGAACAAACAAGAATTAGACACATTCATCAGAACAATCATGAAATTTGTTTAACAGAAATTGTTCATACATTTAATACATTTTCAATGATTTACACAAAATGTTTGATGTAACAGATTACAACATTCTTCAGTTTAATCTTAATCTAATTCTGCTCTGGTTCCTTAATGACTATGCCTTTTCCAGCTTGTACTTTAGCTTTCACAGCAGCAGCAGCAGGCTCAGCTTCAGCAGTCTTCTTCCCTTTGGAGTCCTTCTTCTTCTGTTCTTCAGCCTTGATCTTTTGCCTTTCAAAATAATGATAGGGCTTAGGAAAGTACTTGCTAGGCTCCACAGCTGTAGGAGGTAGCTTTCCTAACTTAGCCTTCCTTCTATGTTGGACAATGGCTTCCTGCCTACTTTCATGTTTCCTCCATTCTGCCTCTGAGAACCACTTGTTCCTCTCATGGGCATTGTCCTTGGCCGCTTTCCATGCAGTGAGAATGATGTTCCTAGAAGTAGGGCTCCACTGTTCAAAATCAGGTTTTTGCTCAGCAAGTTCCCTGAACTTCTTCTTTGACAGCCTAGTCTCTTCTTCTTTGTCCAAAGCCTCTTGCATAGCAGCTGTGATAGGTTGAACAACCTTTTCCAGAATAATATTAGGCTTACCAGCAGTTGGACGATACATTGTGCTTACATCAGCATGAACCATTTCAAAAACTGGAGGTGGATAGATTACATCAGCCACTGCCTGTTGCTCACCTCCAAGATATGTTCCTTGAATACCAGATTCAGCTACATTGTCATCATCACAGAGGGGAGGATAGCCCAGTGTAGCCCTGATGGAATTGGATATCCATTTTACATGGTCAGAACTGGCTTTGACTAACACTCTCTCCCCCTTTATGACTTCTTGGGCTACATGATCTCTCACATCATCTTTCTGGAACCTGATTTGGCTGTCCAAATACCTTATGCCCTCTTTAAAGAAAGGTCTAAGCTTGGTAAGCTGTTCAGAAATGACCTTTTGTGAGTCTGTAATGGCATTCTTTACAGCAGCAAGTTCTGCTTGAAATATTTTATCAAAGTCAGCCTTGGCAGCAGCAGAGGAGGTTGATGGTTCATCAGACTGTTTCTTGAGTTCAGTGACTATGGCATTGTGAGATGCAGTCAAGTTATCATTCATCCTGAGTTGATTCTCCAGCACATAGCCTTGCTTTAGTGCTATATCTTCTACTTTCTCTTTGATTGTTTCTTGATGTTTAGCCAGGAAGACTACTGCATTTCCACCCTTGTGGAAGCATTCATTCATTTCCTTCTTATTCATGTTCATTTCAAACCTTATGGATTTGATATCTTGAGCTAGATCAAATTGTAGAGATTTTTGGCCCTCATCAATATATTTCTCTATGGCCCTTCTTTGCTCATCCAGCTTTACTTGCATTGCCACCATTAGGCTACTGTAATCAGTTGATGGAGCTTGGTGGACCAGTGAGTGTTGAGCAACAGTTTGGAGAGCCTTCTTGTAGCTCTGGCTTCTTCTTTTGAAAACAAAAAATTGCTTTTTCTTAGCTTGCTCAGCTTCATCATCTTCAGATTCTGATGTACTGGCTATATCCACCCTATCCTTAGGGCTGGATGGTGTTTCAATGTGCACATCTTGTGCCTTCTCAGTATCTAGCCTTATAGGCTCTTCTTGAATATCCAAATTCTCCCCCTCAGCAGCAGCATCCTTCACTGCATCAGCAGCATTCTTTTCCATATCAAAATCATCCTGATCTAAATTCAGAAATAGATCTTCCATTGTGTATTCTGTTGGAGAATGTGCAGGAGATGTACTGGTTTCATCAGCTACAACAGATGTGTCTTGGAGAACAACATCTGGTTCTTGAGTTGCTGGCTGATTTTGCTGATGGTCATCAGACAAATCAGAATTTATTATAGAAAAATTCAAAGTATTAAGGTCAACAAGTACCTCTTGAATGAGGAGGGTGGCTTGCTCACTCTCCAGTGTAGATGGTTCTGCTACACCTGGAAGCTCCCCTTGGATGTCAGCTGGCTCCTGAGGAGCAGGTGACTTTTCTGCAGCCTTATCCATTGGACTATCAGGAGTGAAAACCACATGTTCTTCACTGCCTGAGCTGCTTGAGGACTCTTGAGGCACAGCAGCAATCTTCCTCTTCTTCCTGGGAGGAGAGTCTTTCTTAGAAGCTTGCTTTTCTGGGGTGGTCAATTCCTTGGACAGCACCTTTCCCACCTGGAGAAGATTCTCATGTCCATCCTTCTCATGTGGTTGATTTTACTACCTGCAGCAGAGCTCATTACCTCTGGAATTGATCCAGCCAGGTAGAGACTTATTATCCTGCCCAGATTGGGCTTCTTCAGACTTTCTTTCACTTTATCAAATACAATCATAGACCAGTCTGTCTTAAGGTTGAAGATGATTCTGGTCATGATACTGAACATAGAGGCTGACACCCTGTCATGCCCTCCTGGTTTGCTTAGAATAACCTTGCCTACAACTTCAGACAGGAATTTGCCTTGATTATTCATCCCCTTCCTGTTGAAAACTGATCCTATTTTCATCTTAGGATCAAGACCGCACCAGTCCAAAGCTTCTTTGGTCTTTGATGTTGTGACTTCCTCTTCTTCTCGAACTTTAGGTAGCAGAAGGACCTTTCTCAGACTTTTGGGCGATACTTTGACCTTGGTGCCTTGCACCCTTGACTTAATTCTGTAGCCTGAGTCATCTACAGACGCTCCAGTAAGAAATTCAAGCACTTCTTTCTTCCATATCTTGGTTGGTTCTGAAACCAAGAACTCCAAACCTGAATTGCTGACTAGGGTTATCACTGATTTGATTTCACGATCTCCGTCGTCGAATGCGCCTCGCACGAGCTCATAGCCTTCGTTTACGTTCTCTTCCAGCTTGGGAGCCATTAGGGTGTTGAGAAATAGTCTTTAGAGAAGAGAAATGTCGACACAGGAGTTTAGTCTCGAAACTCTGAAAGCGTGTCGACAAACACAAACAGAACCCTATTTATACCTTTCTTGTTTGAAGACGAACAAGGCGGGATGAATTTCTAAAGATGTGTCGACACTGTCAATAAGTGTCGACACTGACTTATAATGTCTCGACACACATGTGTCGACACAAGTTTAGTCAACAGATTTTATGTGTCGACACTTGGTGAAGTGTCGACACCACTATACTCGACATGTAGTCGAGACTTTACTTAGAAAAAATTCTGAGTAAAACTTAAGTGTCGACACTTTATTGGATGTGTCGACACCTACTCGACATGTGTCGACACTAACATTCTGAAGTGTCGACACTAACTTCCTAGATGTGTCGACACCATTTTCCTGAAGTGTCGACACTTACTATTCTGTGTCGACATAGACTTGTCTATGTGTCGACACCTTTTTACTTAGCCAATTTTTGTTCTGTATACTTAATCTAAGTTTATCATACCTAGTTCAATTTTGAACCTATTAAACTTAGCTTCATCTAAGGGCTTAGTGAACATATCAGCTATCTGATTATCAGTTCTAACATATTCAAGTGTAATATCATTTCTTTCAACATGCTCCCTAAGAAAGTGATATTTAATCTCAATATGTTTAGTTCTACTATGTGATACAGGGTTGTTAGCTATTGAAATAGCACTAGTAGAATCACAATAAAGTGGAGTTCTACTTACCTGACATCCATAGTCTTCTAGCTGATGTTGAATCCACAGAAGTTGAGCACAGCAACTTCCTGCAGCTACATATTCTGACTCAGCTGTGGAGATGGCCACACTGGTTTGCTTCTTACTACTCCATGAAATGAGTCTTCCACCTAGGAACTGACAGGATCCAGTTGTGCTCTTTCTATCTTCTTTGCATCCTGCAAAGTCTGCATCTGAATAGCCTGTTAGATCAAAATCTCCATTCCTAGGGTACCAGAGGCCTAGATAGGGTGTGCCCTTTAGATATCTTAAGATTCTCTTGACTGCAGTCAAGTGAGATTCTTTGGGGCAGGCTTGATACCTGGCACAAACACATGTAGCATACATAATGTCAGGCCTACTTGCAGTCAAGTATAGTAGAGAGCCAACTATCCCTCTATACAAGGTTTCATCCACAGGTTTCCCTGCATCATCCTTGCTTAGAGACATACTTGACCCCATAGGAGTCTTCATGGTACTGGAGGAATCCATACCATATTTCCTTATGAGTTCTAGGGTGAACTTAGACTGACATATGGATAGACCACTTTCAGTCTGTTTAACTTGGAGACCCAAGAAAAACTTCAGTTCTCCCATACTACTCATTTCAAATTGACTCTGCATAAGCTTTGCAAACTTTTTGCAAAGGCTACTTTCAGTAGACCCAAATATAATGTCATCTACATATATTTGGACAAGTATTACTTTGCCTCTAGATTCCCTAAGGAATAGAGTCTTATCTATTTTCCCCCTTGTGAACTTGTTCTCAATGAGGAAACTAGATAGGGTTTCATACCAAGCTCTAGGAGCTTGCTTTAACCCATACAATGCTTTCCTAAGTCTAAAGACATAATGTGGAAGAGTAGGATCAACAAAACCTGAAGGCTGTTCCACATATACTTCTTCTTTTAAATTACCATTAAGGAATGCTGACTTCACATCCATTTGGTATACTTTGAATCCTTGGTAGGTTGCATAGGCCAAGAACATCCTTATGGCTTCCAGTCTGGCTACTGGAGCAAAGGTTTGATCAAAATCAATACCTTCTTCTTGCATATATCCTTTTGCAACCAGTCTTGCCTTATTCTTAATGATGACACCTTGTTCATCTAACTTGTTCCTGTAGATCCACTTTGTTCCTATCACATTGTGATCTTTAGGCTTAGGAACCAGATCCCACACCTTGCATCTTTTGAACTGATTAAGCTCCTCCTGCATTGCTTCAGTCCACTGTGGATCTAGTATAGCTTCTTCAAATTTCTTTGGTTCTATTTGAGACAGAAAACTTGAATATGCTACAAGCATTCTGATTTCTGCTCCTTGTCTGAACACCTTGTCTTGGATCTCCAATGATCAGCTCTACTGGATGATCTCTTAGATGCCTGTTGGCTGGAGGCATCCTTACTTCTGGTTGAACTTCTTCAGCATCTTCATCAAGCTGAGTTCCTTGTACTTCAACAGCTCCTTGTACATGTAGTTCTCCCCCTGGACATAAGCCATCTTCTTCTACTTGCTGTCTTGCAGCAGGTACATCTTCTATGGTTAGCTTGTCCATCTTCTTAGTAAGACCTGTAGGGCTGCACACACTACTAGACAACTCATTGTTAATTAGTTGTGTTTCATCAAAAACTACATGCACAGACTCCTCTACAACTTGTGTGGTCAAGTTGTAGACTCTATAAGCCTTACTATTATTGCTGTACCCAACAAACACTCCCTCTTGGGACTTGGCAGCAAACTTAGTTAAGTAAGACTTCCCATTGTTAAGTATGAAGCATTTACAACCAAAGATCCTAAAATAGGACAGATTTGGTTTCCTGCCTTTCACTACTTCATAGGGGGTCTTGTTTAACCTTTTAGTGATGGTAGCCCTATTTATCACATGGCATGCAGTGTTAACTGCTTCAGCCCAGAAATATTCTGGCAGTGATGAATCACTTAATAGGGTTCTACCAGCCTCTATCAAGGTCCTATTTTTCCTTTCAGCAATGCCATTTTGCTGAGGTGTTCTAGGTGAAGAGAATTCTTGAAATATCCCATAGTCTTCACACAGCTTTGTCATGCTTTCAGACTGAAACTCAGTACCATGCTCACTTCTAATTTTGACCATTGTACAGTTCAATTCATTCTGAATTTGCTTAACAAAACTATAAAAGACACTAGGTGTTTCAGATTTCTGCTTTAAGAAGAACACCCAGGAAAACCTTGAGTAGTCATCAACAACTACAAAGGTGTAGACCTTCCTACCTAAGCTGTGAACTGGCATTGGACCAAATAGATCCATATTCAAGAGGTATAAACACCTCACAGCATCTTTGTTGTCTAAGCTTCTAAAGGTGGATTTAGTCTGCTTGCCCTTTTGACAAGCTGAGCAAATGCCATCTTTGACACACTTAACTTGAGGACCATTCCTCACTAACTCTTTACTAAAGAGTTTGCCAATAGTCTTGTAATTAAGATGAGCAAGCCTCTTGTGCCATTTGACACATTGAGAGACTGTCTCATCAGCTACAAGACAGACTGGAGAACAATTGTTCTCAACCATAATGTCTAAGCAGTAGACATTTCTCTTTCTATATCCAGTCAAAATGATCTCTTGATCACTTGACCTCTTGATATGACAACCATTTTTAACAAATGAAATGTCATACCCTGCATCACTTAATTGACTTATACTAATGAGGTTATGTTTCAAACCTTTAACATAAGCCACTTTAGTAATGGTAACAAGGTTAGAAGAAATATTACCAAACCCTTTGATGATTCCTTTTTCAGAACCACCAAAGGTCACCTTTGGACCATTTTTGATTGGGATGTAGTCCTTCAGTAGTCCCCTAGTTCCAGTCATGTGTCTGGAACAACCACTATCCAAGTACCATGTAGGGGTATGGTCACTTGGATTCACCTGCAAAACAAATTAATGAACCTTAGAACCCAAAGTAAACTTGGGTCCTTGGTGATTGTTAGTTTGCAATTTGACATAGCTACCTGCTGGCTTTCCAATAGGTAACTTGCTACTCAACTTGGCACTGGCATTGTGTCAACAATCCAAGGAAAAGTGGCCAACCTTGCCACAACACCAGCATTCAAACTTGTTGTACCTTTGCTTAGGTACAACCTTTGCTGTCTTGACCACAGCAGCCTTGTTGAATGTTGGGGCTTTGCCCTTGGACTTGGACTGATCCTGAACAGTCCTCACAGGCATAACAAAACCCAATCCAGCCTTTCCTTTATGATGAACAAATTCATCAATCAAGGGTAGCACTGATTTAGGTTTTGAAAACCTAGCAACTAACTCTTTTTCCTTCTGGAGATTGATCTCCAGCAACTTAATTTGATCATTTTTAAATGTAATAGTACCCATCTGAATCACAGTAATGTGTTTCAGCCTGGCTACTTCATTCAGTTTTTGATCATACTCCTTCTCAAAATCTGTTGCAGCTGCCTTGAGATCAGCAATCTCCTTTGCCTGACTTTTGGCTAGGATCTTGCTTTTCTTATAGGCTTGCAACAGTACTTGGTATTCATCTAAGAGCTGATGAATATCTCCCTCAGATTCAGAATCACTTCCATCACTTGATGAAGATGATTCTGACTCTGAACTAGAACTGGAATCTGAACTTGGAGTTGGACTTTGTACCTGACTAGGTCCTGGCTGCTCCAGGATTTTGGTACTTTCAGTCAATGCCATTAGTCCTTGGCACTGAACCTCTTCTTGATCATAGATTGATTCCATGATCTGCATAAACTCTTCTTCTTCTTCAGCAAATAGCCCTATATAGGCTTCAGCATCTGTCTCAGTGTCTGAAGAAGAAATATCTGAAAGAGTCTTCTCATTCTTTGCAACAAAGGACTTCTCCTTCTTTCCTTTGAAGTGAGTCTTCTTTTTGTCACTGGATTCTTTCCTTCTTTCAGGACAATCTGCAATTACATGACCCTGTCTATTGCAGCAGTAACACACAATCTTAGACCCAGTTGCCTTGCTAGTCTTTGTCCTTTTCTTGTCCTTCTTTGAAGGCTTCTTCTCCTGATACTGAACTTCTTTCCCTTTGGAAAAGAAGGTCTGGACTTCCACTGTTTCTTCTTCAGGAATTTCTGAAAATGTCTGGTAAATGCAGCAAAGTCTTCATCACTTTCACTGCTTGTAGATTTAGTGCTAACAGACTCATCAGAATCTGATTCAACTACCTCTGGAGGAGGAGTTGATGACTTAGTCCTGTTCTTTCTAGGTACTTCTGACTTAAAGGCAACAGTCCTTTCCCTGTGTTCAGTCCTTGTTGACTTTTCCTCCTCTTTTCTTACTGACAATTGCATCTCATAAGATAACAACTTGCCAAACAGTGTGGGAGGAGGAATTTCTCCCAACTTTGCCATTTCTCTGATGGCACAGATCTTAGTGTCCCAATCTTTGGTTAGGGACCTCAAGAACTTATCATTCAATTCATAGTTTGTGAACTCCCTTCCATAGGACATGAGTTCATTAACAATTCTGTAGAACTTTTTGTAGCATTCAGTGATGCTATCTCCTCTTCCTTGCCTAAAGCTCTCATATTCTTGATTAAGCAAGGATTTCCTATCTTGTCTTACTTCTTCAGAACCTTCCATGTAGACAATGAGGGTATCCCACATTTCTTTTGCTGTTTTACAGTGAATGAGGTTCTGGAAGGTGGCATCATCAATTGCACTAACTATGATGTTCTGTGCCCTTTTGTCCATTGTAGCTAGGACAATCTCATCCTTGGTCATCTCAGAAAAATCCTTTGGAGTTCTCTGTGTAGCATCCAAGACTGAAATCTTCATGGGCACATAAGGCCCTTCCTTGACTGTGATGTAGATCCTAGGGTCAGAGGCCTCCATGAACAGCCTTACCCTTTCTTTCCAGATTCCAAAAATCTCCTTTCTGCAAATGGGCAGTTTCATTGAACCCAATTCCTTGTGATTCTCTGAAGACCCCATGTTTCTTGATTTTCTTGAAACTGTTTCCTGACTTATATTGAATCTGCCAAACTGGATCTCCTCAGACAGTTAGTCCTTTTTGAGGAACCTCGCTTTGATACCACTTGAAAGATATGGTACCTAAACACCTAGAGGGGGGGGGGTGAATAGGTGACCTAAACCTTTTTGAAACTTTGTTGGCAGCACAACAATTATTATAGCTAACAGCAATTACAGAAATCAAACAAGTAATCCACAGCACAGCACAGTAATTTATAGTGGTTCCCCAATCTTTGGGTACATCCACTTTCCCCCTTCGCCTATCTAGCAGTGTACTAGATTCGGCCAAACTTCTCCACTAACTCAGAACCAAACTAGGTTCCTACCTCAGGCCCAAAGCCTTACACTCAGCCAAAAGGCCTACACTCAGCCACTCAGGCCTACACTCAGCCAATTAAGGCCTACACTCAGAGTTCTCCAACTCCTACACTCAGGCAACCAAGCCCTACCCTCAGCCTTTATAAAATAGGCTTACAATTCTCTCAGATCCAATGGATCCTACAGGTTAAAATAGAAAGTACAATAGTTAACTCTACAACTCAGAAAATAGGAGAGGAGTTGAGAGATTCTTGAAGAGTTCTTGGAAGAACTCAGTTAGATCCAAACTGACTTAGCTTCCTTCAAAGCTTCTTGATTAGAACTGAATTAGTCTGAATCTTCTGCAGTTGTTCCTTGACCTCTGCTTCTTGAAATCCAGATGACTCTGAATTCTTCTTCTCAGCCTTAGTTCCAAAGACTGAATACTTGGTTGGAGCTCTCTCTCTCTCCAACTTCTTAGATCTGCTGATGCACACCAAGATCTTCTTGTGTTGATACTCAATATACCACTTTTACAAAGATCTGAACTCTCTCTGTAAAAACTTTTTCAACCACTTCTATATTATCTCAACAATCTTTTCAACAACGGTTTCTGTAAACTATAGATGCCTATTTATAGGCTTCCTTTATGGTAACCGGCTGGTCCGGTTCATAACAGACTTCTGATATCACTGACAGTTGATGTAGACCGGCTGGATCGGCAGCTGTCTTGTCAACCAGTCACTTCTTGAAATTCCTCTAACTGTCAGATAGTGTCGAGACTTTCTGTTCTTAAGTGTCGACACTTATAGGCCAAGTGTCGACACATGTTGTGTAAGTGTCGACACAAGTCTACAAGGTGTCGACACAATTCCCTGTATGTCTCGACACAGTTTCTTCTGTATGTGTCGACACTGAAATTGAGTGTCGACACAAGTACTTGTACTTCATTCTTTAACTGTATTCTTCTAAGTGTCGACACATCTCCTTTGTGTCGACACATCTTCATGTGTAGAAACTGTCAAGTGTCGACACTGCTTCTTGGTGTCGACACAAGTCTTCACTTTTGTTTCTTCAGCTGAGTGTCGACACATTCCTTTAGTGTCGACACTTGTACTTAGAATATTTTGTAACTTTTCTGATCTTTGCTAAGTGTCGACACAGCTCCTTGTGTCGACTCTTTCTTCAAGTGTAGAGTCTTCAACTAAGTGTCGACACATTGTGCTGAGTGTCGACACTTTCTTCAAGTGTTGACTCCTCTGGTTGTGTGTCGACACATTGTGCTGAGTGTCGACACTTACTTCAAATACTGAGTCTTTAGCTAAGTGTCGACACATTGTGCTGGGTGTCGACACTTACTTCAAGTGCTGACTCTTCTGCATAGTGTTGACACATTGTGTTGAGTGTCGACACTTGTACTTAGATTTTGCAGACTTTTGCTGAGTGTCGACACTTACTTCAAGTGTCGACACTTTCTGGTGTTGACTCAGCTCTTCTAGGTGTCGACACTTCTGCTAAGTGTCGACACAGCTTTTCTGCATTCTTCTTCACTGAGTGTCGACACAGCTCCAAGTGTCGACACTTTCTGACTGGTGTCGACTCTTCTTCCCAGGTGTCGACACAATGACTCCAAGTGTCGACACTGCTTGTCTGGGTGTCGACACAAGCTTCCTCAAGTGTCGACACTTTCCCTCTGGGTGTCGACACATGGACTTAGAATTTTTAGCTTCAGTCCAGTGTATTCCTAACCTGCACAAGTAACTCAAACACACATCAAATACACTATGATGCATATCGTTGAGTTAGGTGAGACTTCTTCAAATCAGGTACATTTGACCAATGTACCCAACACACTATAGACCAGTCTATTTTCAGAGTGAAGATTATCCTTGTCATGATTCCAAACACATAGGCAGACACTCTGTCATGCCCTCCAGGCTTGCTGAGTAAGACCTTACCAACAATCTCAGACAGGAATTTACCTTGGCTGTTCATGCCTTTCCTGTTAAAGACAGAACCAATCTTCATTTTAGGATCCAGTCCACACCAGGTTAGAGCTTGCCTGGTCTTGGATGCAGTAACTTCTTCTTCATCTTGAGTTTTTGGTAGCTGGAGCACCTTCCTCAGATTTTTAGGGGATACCTTAACCCTTGCACCATGAACTCTGGATTTGATTTTGTATCCAGATTCATCTATCTGAGCTCCATTTAGGAATTCAAGAACCTCTTTCTTCCAAATCTTTGTAGGTTCAGAAACCAAGTATTCTAATCCAGAATCGGCGACTAGGGTTACTACCGCCTGGATTTCTTGATCTGCTTCTTCAAACGCGCCGCGCACCAACTCATATCCTTCGTTAACGTTCTCCTCTAGCTTAGGCGCCATTAGGGTTTGTAGAATTTATCTTGTGAGAAGAGAGAGGTGTCGACACAGTAGTTTTGGTCTCGAAACTTTGAAAGCGTGTCGACAAACAAAGACAGAACCCTATATATACCTTTCTAATTTTGAAGATGAACAGGCGGGACAGCTAACTTAAAATGTGTCGACACTGGCAATAAGTGTCGACACTGACTTATAATGTCGCGACACATATGTGTCGACACAAGTTTAGTCAACAGATTTTATGTGTCGACACATGTTTATGTGTCGACACAACATAACTCGACACATTGTCGAGACTTTACTTAGAAAATTCTGAGTAAAACATAAGTGTTGACACCACTTTGGATGTGTCGACACCTACTGGACATGTGTCGACACTAACATTCTGAAGTGTCGACACCACATTCCTAGATGTGTCGACACCTTTTTCCTGAAGTGTCGACACCACTATTCTGTGTCGACATAGACTTGTCTATGTGTCGACACCTTTTTACTTAGTCATTTTCAAATCTGTAAACTTACTCTAAGTTTATCATTCCTAGTTCAATTTTGAATCTATTGAACTTAGCTTCTTCTAGGGGCTTAGTAAACATATCAGCTATTTGATTATCAGTTTTAACATATTCAAGTAAAATATCTTTTCTTTCTACATGCTCCCTAAGAAAATGATATTTAATTTGAATATGTTTAGTTCTACTATGAGATACAGGGTTATTAGCTATTGAAATAGCACTAGTAGAATCACAGAAAAGTGGAGTTCTACTTACCTGAAATCCATAGTCCTCTAGCTGATGTTGAATCCACAGAAGTTGAGCACAGCAACTTCCTGTAGCCACATACTCTGACTCAGCTGTGGAGATAGCCACACTGGTTTGCTTTTTTCTACTCCATGAAATTAGTCTCCCACCTAGGAATTGACAGGTTCCAGTAGTGCTCTTTCTATCCTCTTTGCATCCTGCAAAGTCTGCATCTGAATAACCTGTTAGATCAAAATCTCCATTCCTAGGGTACCAGAGGCCTAGATAGGGAGTGCTCTTTAGATATCTCAATATTCTTTTGACTGCTGCCAAATGAGACTCTTTAGGGCAGGCTTGATACCTGGCACAAACACATGTAGCATACATGATGTCAGGTCTACTAGCAGTCAAGTATAATATGGAGCCAACTATCCCTCTATATAAGGTTTCATCTACAGGTTTCCCTGCATCATCCTTGCTAAGAGACATACTTGACCCCATAGGAGTCTTCATGGTGCTGGATGAATCCATACCATACTTCCTTATGAGTTCTAGGGTGAACTTTGACTGACAAATGGATAAACCACTCTCAGTCTGTTTAACTTGGAGACCCAAGAAAAACTTCAGCTCTCCCATACTACTCATCTCAAACTGACCTTGCATAAGTTTTGCAAACTTTTTGCAAAGGCTGCTTTCAGTAGACCCAAATATAATGTCATCTACATATATTTGGACTAGTATAACTTTGCCTCTAGATTCCCTAAAGAATAGAGTCTTATCTATTTTCCCCCTTGAGAACTTGTTCTCAATGAGAAAACTAGATAGGGTTTCATACCAAGCCCTATGGGCTTGCTTTAACCCATATAAAGCTTTCCTAAGTCTATAGACATGATGAGGTAGAGTTGGATCAACAAAACCTGAAGGCTGTTCCACATAGACTTCTTCCTTAAGATTACCATTTAGGAATGCTGACTTGACATCCATTTGGTAAACCTTGAATCCTTGATAGGTTGCATAGGCTAAGAACATCCTTATGGCTTCCAGTCTGGCTACTGGAGCAAAGGTTTGATCAAAATCAATACCTTCTTCTTGCCTATATCCTTTAGCAACCAGTCTAGCCTTATTCTTGATGATGACCCCTTGTTCATCCATCTTATTCCTGTAGATCCACTTAGTTCCTATTATATTGTGGTCTTTAGGTTTAGGAACAAGTTCCCAAACCTTGCACCTCTTGAACTGATTAAGCTCTTCTTGCATTGCTTCAGTCCATTGTGGATCCAGTATTGCTTCTTCAAATTTCTTAGGTTCAACTTGAGACAGAAAGCTGGAGTAGATTGCTGCATTTATGTATCTGCTCCTGGTTTGTACTCCTTGTCTTGGATCTCCAATAATCTGCTCTACTGGATGATCTCTTAGATGCCTGTTGGCTGGAGGCATCCTTACTTCTGGTTGAACCACTTCAGCATCTCCATCATGTTGTATTCCTTGTACTTCATCAGCAATTGGCACATGTAGTTCTCCCCCTGGACAACAGCTATTCTCCTCTCCTTGCTGTCTTGTAGCAGGTACTTCTTCTATAGTAAGCTTGTCCAATTTCTTTGTTAAACCTGTGGGACTGCATACAGTACTAGACAACTCATTGTTAATAAGTTTAGTCTCATCAAAAACTACATGCACAGATTCTTCTACAACTTGTGAAGTCAAGTTGTAGACTCTATAAGCCTTACTATTATTGCTATACCCAACAAAAATTCCCTCTTGGGACTTGGCAGCAAACTTAGTTAAGTAAGACTTCCCATTGTTAAGTATGAAGCATTTTCAACCAAAGATCCTGAAATAGGATAGGTTTGGTTTCCTGCCTTTCACAACTTCATAGGGGGTCTTGTTAATCCTTTTAGTGATGGTAGCCCTATTTATAACATGGCATGCAGTATTAACTGCTTCAGCCCAGAAATACTCTGGCAGTGATGTATCACTTAATAGGGTCCTACCAGCCTCTATCAAGGTTCTATTTTTCCTCTCAACAATGCCATTTTGCTGAGGTGTTCTAGGTGAAGAGAATTCTTGAAATATCCCAAAGTCTTCACATAGTTTTGTCATGCTATCAGACTGAAATTCAGTACCATGGTCACTTCTAATCTTGACCACTATACTGTTTAGTTCATTCTGAATTTGTTTGACAAAGTTATGGAAGACACTAGGTGTTTCAGACTTCTGTCTTAAGAAGAACACCCAGGAAAACCTTGAGTAGTCATCTACAACTACAAAGGTATAGATCTTCCTACCTAAGCTGTGAACTGGCATTGGACCAAAAAGATCCATATGCAAGAGGTATAAACACCTCACAGCATCTTTGTTTTCTATGCTTCTAAAGGTGGATTTAGTCTGCTTGCCCTTTTGACAAGCTGAGCAAATACCATCTTTAACACACTTAACTTGAGGACCATTTTTCACTAACTCTTTGCTAAAGAGTTTGCTAATAGTCTTGTAGTTAAGATGGGCAAGCCTCTTGTGCCATTTGACACAATGAGAGACTGTCTCATCAGCTACAAGACAAACTGGAGAACCATTGTTCTCAACCATAATGTCTAGGCAGTAGACATTCCTCTTCCTATAACCAGTCAAAATGATCTCTTGATCACTTGACCTCTTGATATGACAACCATTTTTAATAAATGAGATGTCATACCAAACATCACTTAGTTGACTTGTACTTATTAGGTTGTGTTTCAACCCTTTAACATAAGCCACTTGAGTAATGGTAACTAAGTTGCTAGAAATGATACCAAACCCTTTGATGATTCCTTTTTCAAAACCACCAAAGGTGACTTTTGGACCATCTTTTATTGGAATGTAGTCCTTTAGTAGTCCTCTAGTTCCAGTCATATGTCTGGAACATCCACTGTCCAAGTACCATGTTGGGGTATGGCCACTTGGACTCACCTGCAAAACAGATTAATGAACCTTAGAACCCAAAGAATTCTTGGGTCCTTGGTACTTGTTAGTCTGCAATCTGACAAAGCTACCCACTGGCTTTCCAACAGGAAGTTTGGTACTCACTTTGGCACTAGCATTATGCCAACAGTCCACTGCAAAATGGCCAACTTTTCCACAACACCAACATTCAAACTTATTGTACCTTTGCTTAGGTACTGCCTTGGCTGTCTTGTCTACAGCAGGCTTGTTGAATGTTGGGTCTTTGCCCTTGGACTTAGACTTGGACTGCTCAGTCCCTGCAGGTCTAATAAAGCCCAGTCCAGCCTTGCCTTTATGATGAACAAATTCATCAATTAAAGGTAGCACTGACTTAGGTTTAGAAAACCTAGCAACAAGATCTCTCTCTTTCTGAAGATTTATCTCCAGACTCTTGATTTGATCATTCTTAAAGGTGATAGTCCCCATCTGAATTACTGTAATGTGTTTCAGCCTGGCTATCTCATTAAGCTTTTGATCAAATTGCTTCTCAAAATCTGTTGCAGCAGCTTTAAGATCAACAATTTCCTTTGCCTGACTTTTGGCTAAGGACTTGCTTTTCTTGTAAGCCTGCAACAGCACCTTATATTCATCTATAAGCTGATGAATATCATCCTCTGACTCAGATACATTCTCATCACTTGATGAAGATGAATCTGATTCTGAACTAGATTAAGAAACTGAACTAAGAGTTGAACCTTGTACCTTACTGGGTCCTGGCTGCTCCAGGATTTTGTCATTCTCTGTCAATGCCATCAGTCCTTGGCACTAACAGTCTTCTTGTTCATAGATAGACTCCATTATCTGCATGAATTCTTCTTCTTCTTCTTCAGCAAACAGCCCTATGTAGGCCTCAGCCTCAGACTCAGTTTCTGAAGAAGAGATATTTGATAGAGTCTTCTCCTTCTTAGCAACAAAAGATTTTTCTTTCTTGCCTTTGAAATAAGTCTTTTTCCTATCACTAGATTCTTTCCTCTTTTCAGGACAGTCTGCAATAACATGGCCCTGTCTATTGCAGTAATAGCACACAATCTTTGAACCAGTTGCCTTGCTAGATTTTGTCCTCTTCCTGTCCTTCTTTGAAGCCTTTTTATCTTGATAAAAATCTTCATTTCCTTTTGAAGTAGAAGGCCTTGACCTCCACTGTTTCTTCTTCAGGAATTTCTGAAAGTGTCTAGTGAAAGCAGCAAAGTCTTCATCACTTTCACTGCTTGCAGATTTGGTGCTGACTGACTCATCTGACTCAGATTCAACTACCTTTGGAGGTGGAGTTGATGATTTATTTTTGCACTTCCTGGAGGCTTCTGTCTTGAAGGCTACTGTTCTTTCCTTGTGCTCAGTTCTTGTTGATTTCTCCTCCTCTTTTCTCACTGTCAACTGCATCTCATAAGACAATAACTTGCCAAACAGTGTAGGAGGAGGAATTTCCCCCAACTTAGCCATTTCTCTTATGGCACAGATCTTGGTGTCCCAATCTTTGGTTAGGGACCTTAAGAACTTGTCATTTAGTTCATAGTTACTGAACTCTCTTCCATAAGACATGAGTTCATTCACTATTCTGTAGAACTTCTTATAGCACTCAGTTATGCTATCACCTTTTCCTTGTCTAAAACTCTCATACTCCTGATTTAGCAAGGATTTTCTATCTTATCTAACTTCTTCAGATCCCTCCATATACACAATAAGAGTGTCCCACATCTCATTGGCTGTCTTGCAGTGTATAAGATTCTGAAAAGTTGCATCATCAATGGCACTCACTATTATGTTTTGTGCCCTCTTGTCCATGGTGTCTAGGACAATCTCATCCTTAGTCATTTCAGAGAAATCCTTTAGAGTTCTCTGATTTGCATCTAGAACAGATATCTTCATGGGCACATAAGGCCCTTCCTTTACTGTGATGTAGATTCTAGGGTCTGAGGCCTCCATAAACAGCCTTACCCTTTCCTTCCAGATCCCAAAGATTTCCTTTCTGCATATGGGCAATTTCATGGAACCCAATTCCTTGTGATTTTCAGAGGAACCCATGTTTCTTGATTTTCTTGAATTTCTTGAATCTGTATTTTGCCTTACACTGAATCTGCCAAACACGATCTCCTCAGACTGTTAGTCCTTTTTGAGTAACCTCCCTCTGATACCACTTGAAAGATATGGTACCTAAACACCTAGAGGGGGGGGGGGGTGAATAGGTGACCTAATCCTTTTTAAACTTTAATTGCAGCAAACAATTAATATCACTGATTTCTAACTATTCTATCACAGCAAACACACAGCATACACAGCAACAATCACAGCACAGCACAGTAGACACAGTGTTTTATAGTGGTTCCCCAAGATATGGGTACATCCACTTTCCCCCTTCGCCTATCTAGCAGTGTACTAGATTCGGCCAAACTTCTCCACTGTCTCAGAACCCAAATTGGTTCCTACACCTCAGGCCCAAGGCCCTACAATTCAGCTTTATCCCAAAGCCTACACTCAGCCACAAAGTCCTACACTCAGCCACAAAGGCCTACACTCAGCCACCCAGGCCTACACTCAGCCAATCAAGGCCTACACTCAGAGATAACAATCTCCTACACTCAGGCTCTCAAGCCCTACCCTCAGCCTTTATAAATACAGGCTTATAATTCACTCAGATCCAAAGGATCCTACAAGATAAAAATGATTATAGAAATAATAACTCAACAACTCTGAAACAAGAGAGGGGAGTTGAGAGTTTCTTGATGAGTTCTTGGAAGAACTCGGCTGGATACAATCTGACTTAGCTTTCTTCAAAGCTTCTTGAAAATAGAACTGAATAAGATTGTCTCCTTCTGCAGTTGATCCTTGACCTCTGCCACTTAGAATTCAGAATGAATCTGAACCCTTCTTCTCAGCCTAGTTCCAGAGGCTGATTTCTTGGATGGAGCCCTCTCTCTCCAACTTCTTAGATCTGCACTTGGACTGCAAGATCATCTTGTGTTGATACTCTGTGTACCACTTTAATAACTTGTTTTTCAACAATCTGAACAACAGTTTCTGTAAACTGTATGTGCCTATTTATAGGCCTTCTTCATGGTAACCAACTGGTCCGGTTCATAACTGTCTTCTGACATCTCTGACAGGTACTGTAGACCGGCTGGAACGGCAGCTGTCAAGTCATCCAGTCATTTCTTGAAAATCTCTAACTGTCTGAAAGTGTCGAGACTTTTTGTCTTTAAGCGTCGACACTTATAGTTCAAGTGTCGACACATGCTGTGTAAGTGTCGACACAAGTCTACAAGGTGTCGACACAACTCCTTGTATGTCTCGACACAGATTCTTCTTCAGGTGTCGACACTGAAATTGAGTGTCGACACAAGTACTTGATCTTCTATCTTTAACTGAATTCTTCTAAGTGTCGACACATCACCTTTGTGTCGACACAACTTCTTGTGTTCAATCTGTTAAGTGTCGACACTGCTTCTTGGTGTCGACACATAGTCTTTTATGTTGATACTTGCTAAGTGTCGACACAGCTCCGTGTGTCGACACTTGATTCTTCTGTTGAGACTTCAGCTGAGTGTCGACACATTCCCTTAGTGTCGATACTTGTACTTAGAATATTTTGTTGATAATTCTGTTCTTTGCTAAGTGTCGACACAGCTCCATGTGTCGACACTTACTTCAAGTGTAGAGTCTTTAGCTGAGTGTCGACACATTGTTCTGGGTGTCGACACTTACTTCAAATGTTGACTCTTCTGATGAGTGTCGACACTTTATTCTTGGTGTCGACACTTTCTTCAAGTGCTGACTCTTCTTGTTGTGTGTCGACACATTGTTCTTGGTGTCGACACTTTAACTTAGTTTCTGCAGTCTTTTGCTGAGTGTCGACATAGCTCCAAGTGTCGACACTATCTGGTGTAGACTCAGCTTCACTGGGTGTCGACACAGCTCCTTGTGTCGACACTTTCTGTCTGCACTTTTCTTCACTGAGTGTCGACACAGCTCCAAGTGTCGACACTTCTGTCTGGTGTCGACTCTGCATCCCAGGTGTCGACACAATGACTCCAAGTGTCGACACTGCCTGTCTGGGTGTCGACACAAGCCTTCTTAAGTGTCGACACTTTCCCTCTGGGTGTCGACACATGGACTTAGAAACTTTTTGCTTCAGTCCAGTGATTACTTAACCTGCACAAGTAAACTCAACATACATCAAATACATTATGATGTATATCATTGAGTTTGGTGAGGCTTCTTCAAATCAGGTACATTTAACCAATGTACCCAACAGTGGTTATAAAGGTAACTTAAAAAGTGTTTTGATTTTTCTTTAACTTAGTTTTGTTTAGGTTGTAAAACCAATTTTTCGTTCTTTTTCAGCTTTATTTCCACTTTTTAAGTCCCTTTATAAAACTATAAGAATGAAAATCTCATCGTTTTACTTTTCCAAACACTTATATTTTTGCATTTATTTTCAAAACTTTTTCCTCTTTTAATTTTTCTGTTCTCTTTTTACGCATTTCTACCGCATTCTAGCGGTAGAAATATATTCGTTTTAATTTTCCGGGCATTTTTATTTTGCGTTTATTTGCAAACCTTTTTGCCTGGTTTATTTTTATTTCAACTTTTTACGCATTTCTACCGCATTCTAGCGGTAGAAATACAGTCATTTTAATTTTTGGATAACTTAGCTTTTCTTAATTTTTTGTACTTGTGCATTTATTTCCGCCTACTCGTTAAGAGTTAAATGGCACAATGTTTTTATTTCATTTCAGTAGAGTGTGTGGAGTGTGTTTTACTTTCCTGCAGTGTGCGTGTGTTTTCATTTATGTCGAGAGAGTGTGTGCGTGAGTTTTACTTTATGTAGAGTGCGTGCGTGTGTTGTATTTATTTAATCCTACTCATTTGAGTAGGACCCGCTTTCTTTCTCCCGCCCACGCATTTGCGTCAGGACTCGCAATTTACAGCTTTCTTCAGTCCTACTCGTTTGAGTAGGACTTGCAATTTTCAGCTTTCCTTTACTGCTTTATTTTACTGCTTTCATTTACTGCTTTCCATTTTCTGCTTTCTTTTCTGCTTTTCCCGCAAACCGTCCCCATTCTGATGAGTGGCTAACCGTTCTTAGCCCTCGGTATCGAAGAGCATTGAGACTGATAAAATAGCTTAAAATAATTAAAGGTCTAATTTTTTAAATTAATTAAAAGTACTTAAGGTTTGCCCGGGGTTAACGACGCGTAAGACCACATATCGATGTGTGGGCCCTATTTCCATTTTCCATACGCTCGCCAAGAGGCCGTGCGTATGGACAGATCACCCCTTGGCAAAGAGATTTTCGCACTAACCCTCGAGAGAGGAGGCGCGCCAACTCTACCGGATTGGGTTCCCCACCCAATAGCGGGGTTCTTAGCGTAATGCGGGCGTTAAGAGGAATCCTTCATCGGACTAACGTTCGGTCGAATAGTCTTAGCGTTCAGGTGAGCGATAGCCCTATAGCTAGGTGAGCTCATTCTTGTGGAACCTCCACGGCCAAGTCTCCGCCTTAATTAATTAGAAACTTAGGAGCTCTTTTTATTTAAAGTTTATTTTAGTTCAAATTCTATTCGGTGCCATCGAGCTAAGCTCTTCATCGGCTCCACCTTCAAGCTTTCTTTTTATGCTTTCATTTTATGTTTTCTGTCTTTTTATTATATATAAAATATTACCCGACAAGTAATTATCGGTAAAATAATAGTCCCCTCCAGGGAAGAGTAGAAATAATCGAACCGACCCCGAGAACAATACGACCTCGATATTCCACCCGGAATATCCTGTACTACTCACGATAGGTGCACTTGCCTCCTTTCATTAAAACTCGATCACATCCGTTTTATATCCAAATAAATAAATACGCGCGCCCCGTTTCTAAATGAAAACCAAATCCGCTTTTCTACTTAAATAAACCGCCCGGGGCGCTGCGTGACCGTAAATATTTTTGGAGTTTTAACCACTACCAAGTTTTTGGCAATGTTGCCGGGGAGTTTTTTTCGAGTCGTTATTTTGAACCCTGGAAATCTATTAATTTTAGCTATATATATTTATACAACAAAAAATAGTTTGGCCAACTAACAAAAACTATAATAATAATAATAATAATGAAAACTATAAAAAAATTTTTTTACAAAATTATAAAACAAAAAATTTTTTTTGAAAAACTTACAAAATAAAAATTTTTTTGAAAAACCTTAAAAAAAAAATTTGAAAAAAACTATAAAACTAAAAAAAAACTAAAACCCAAAACAAAAAAATGAAAAAAAAACTTAACAAAAAATTTTTTATTTTCATTCTTTTATTGAAAAAAAAACTATAAAACAAACAAAACTAAAAAAAAAATCGAAAAAATGAAAAAACTTAACAAAAAAATAAAAAATAAAAAAAAACTAAAACACCTACCTAAAAACAACGAAAAAATAAAAAACGTCCTTAAAAACAAAAAAAATACATGTGTATATATTTTGTCTATTTATTTTCTTTTAACTTGTTTTATTTTGTTTTGTTTCGATTCGGCACGCTTCCATTATTGTGCGCGCTAGGAGATCACATTTTTATCACGCAGTGGTCGCTAAGGCCTTAGCTACCTTCGACTCCCCCACGCACATGCCCCCTACCGCCCGCAATCTTTTCGCCGTGTTTCTATTTTTCCTTTTATTTTTTATCTTTGTTATCTTTTTCCTACGTCTTCTCACAATAATGCAGGATTTCAACCCGGACCTCCCACACTCGTCTAAGGGAAGCTTCTACCCTCACTTTTTTAATTTTGTAAATATTATGATCTGTATATTATCGTTCCGTATACTTATATTACAACATTGGAGACAATGTTGGGTTTAAGTATGGGGGTGTTTTCCTATTCTGCACTTTTTATATTGTGAACTTAGCAAAAAATAAAAAAAAAATGCAAAAATTCAAATCTCAAAAATTAATAATATTTTTGTTTTTTTTTATAATAATCAAAAACTTCCAAAAAAAAATTCATAAAACAACAAAATTCAAAAAAAAAATTTATTATAAAACAAAAAGTTAAAAAAAAATTTTACTCTTAAATATGTTTTAAAAAATAATCTTTCTCTTCCCCCCCCCCCTCTTCATTTTTATAAAAACTCGCATTTTGCCTCCCCGCGGCGTTCGACTCATCGAACCAACCACCCAAATAAGAGTCTGTTCGCGGGCAACCCTCGAGTTTTTACTTTGTATATTATTTAAAAACAAAAAATTTTTATTCTCTTTCCCCCCTATCTTCTATGTAAATAACACTTTTTTCTCTCATCTTTCTTGTAAATAACTTATCAAAAAAAAAATACTAAAAAAATTAGCAAAACCAAAAATCCTAAAAAAAGAGAGTAACTCTAAAAATCCAAAATAATAATAATAATAATAATAATAATCAAAACAAAAAAATGTTATAAACTCTAAAAAAAACCAAAAAAATTTATATTTTGTTAAATTATGTAACAAAATAATTCGAATATACCATTTCTGAACCCTTTTTGCTTTCCAAAAATCTAGTTTTGAGTTAATTTATATGCGAATTTTTGTTATTTTTTGCGTACTATTCGTTTATTAATTAAAGTTCGATAGATTTAAGTGTCTGAGGTTAAGTTTTAAAGAATTTTTTATGTCTTATCCTTATAATAGGGAACTTGTTTTTCACCACCACTTCCAATTCTATAAATACATGCTCATTTTTTATGTTAGAAAATAACATTCATGAATTTCAATTATTTCTACTTCATGCTTTTAGAAATATTGAAACGTTCATTTTAAAAAGGTTGCTCTCAAAACGTTTTTATTAAAATCTAGTTTTCTTTTTGAAAAAATAAACCCACTTCCATTTTTTTTTCATGTCTTACTTGACATGTTTTCCCCTATCCCTTAAAAGATCTTATGTTAATGAGAATAAGATTTTATTCCGTAAACATAGGCACCCAATATTTAAAAAGATTATATGTTATGGAGTAAGAGGATAAAATTCATTACTCCTACACATATACATTGGGTTATTTATTATTTATGAAAAAAGAGAAAATATATTATATGTTAGGAAAATAAGCTTTCATTTTCCTAGTTATTGAAAAAAAATTTAAGGTTCGAGAAAAAATTACCTCACCTCAATATTCAAGACTTCTTCATAAACCACCAACCCACTTAGCATATTTCAATGATTCTAGAATTAATTTAAAATTTTTTGAGAGCATAACTTTTAAATTGCATTATTTCCTTTAACTTCTTTTAAGCTAAAGTTTTTTATATAAATCCAATCCATCTTTGTTAAACTAACAAAAATAAATTTTGGCTTTCTATTTTATTTTATCTAGAAGTCTTTTTGAAACTCTTCCTCTATTCATAACATTTCATAAATTAGGATTTAATTCTTTAACCCCGGATGTTTATTTTGATTTTACTTTTAATTAATTCAAGCGGTAGCTAAACTAAGGATTTCTTTAATTCCTTATAAGTTCATCTCCAACTTTTGCTCTGGAATAGCAAAAGCTTAAGTATGGGGGTATTTGATGAATTGTAAATATACCTATTTTTTGTACATTAATTTAGTTGTTTTCATTTATTTTTGTCATTTTTACTTATTTTTATTCAATAAAATGCTCCTATTATTGTAAATATTTTCCTAACTTATTTTATTTTTTTTTTCAGAAAAATTCCAAAATCTGCCAAAATTGGGCAGTACACGCCCGTGTCACATTGGTCACGCCCGTGACTAGGGCGTGACACATCAAAATCCCGTGAATCAGCAATTTTCGAGAAGAAAAGCGTCGACACGCCCGATCACACGCCCGTGTCACCCGACATGGGGTGTGACCCAAGACCGTGACCACCCGCTCGACGTTTTCAGCTCGACGATCGTCGACCTCCTCGACACGCCTAGAGTCATGCCCGTGACCTAGGGCGTGACACTTCTTCCCGCTCGACGTTTTCAGCTCAACGTTTTCAGCTCGACGTTTGTCGAGTGTCGACACCAACCGACACGCCCAGAATCACGCCCGTGACCTGGGGCGTGACTTCTCCACCTAGCCGACAAGACCCGCGGGACGACTTTCGGCACGACCCACGCCCAGATCCATCTTCTTGACACGCCCGTGACATGGGGCGTGACCACTGCGTGACCGACACGTGTCCAGCCCGAAGTCAAATTTCCAGTCACATCGCCGGCCGCCATCATGAGTAGTGTCGACACGCCCCCTGACACGCCCGTGTCAGAGGGCGTGTACTTGTAAATTTTCCCCTATAAATACCAGTGTTCTGCTTGAGTTCCTGTTCCACTTTTTGGATCCATTTTGTATAGGGTTGTGCTACTGAAATGCTTCCAAAGGCTTTGTAAGGGATAATTTCTCCCCCTCTCCTTAGTTTTATTTTCATGTCTTTGTAACTCGTCCTTTTATTTAATAAAATGTGTTTTTTCTTCTCTTAATATGGCTTTGGAATGGATTAATGCAAATATCCCCTTTGCAATCTTATCTTTCTTTCTTGTTTTTACTTTGCTTTAGTTTTGTCTTCGTCTTTTTAATATGGGTGCGTGTGTGTATGAGTTTAGTTTCATAGTTTTCATAAATATAGTTTTTAGTTCTTTTCATTTCATTTTTATGTGGTTATAAAGGTAACTTAAAAAGTGTTTTGATTTTTCTTTAACTTAATTTTGTTTAGGTTGTAAAACCAATTTTTCGTTCTTTTTCAGCTTTTTTCCACTTTTTAAGTCCCTTTATAAAACAATAAGAATGAAAATCTCATTGTTTTACTTTTCCAAACACTTATATTTTTGCATTTATTTTCAAAACTATTTCCTCTTTTAATTCTTCTATTCTCTTTTTACGCATTTCTACCGCATTCTAGCGGTAGAAATGTATTCTTTTTAATTTTTCGGGCATTTTCATTTTGCGTTTATTTGCAAACCTTTTTGCCCGGTTTATTTTTATTTCAGCTTTTTACGCATTTCTACCGCATTCTAGCGGTAGAAATGCAGTCGTTTTAATTTTTGGATAACTTAGTTTTTCTTAATTTTTTGTACTTGTGCATTTATTTTCGCCTACTCGTTAAGAGTTAAATGACGCAATGCTTTTATTTCATTTCAGTAGAGTGTGTGGAGTGTATTTTACTTTCCTGCAGTGTGCGTGTGTTTTCATTAATGTCGAGAGAGAGTGTGCTTGAGTTTTACTTTATGTAGAGTGTGTATGTGTGTTGTATTTATTTAGTACTACTCATTTGAGTAGGACCCGCTTTCTTTCTCTCGCCCACGCATTTGTTCCGAGACTCGCAATTTACAGCTTTCTTCAGTCCTACTCATTTGAGTAGGACTTGCAATTTTCAGCTTTCCTTTACTGCTTTATTTTACTGCTTTCATTTACTGCTTTCCATTTTCTGCTTTCTTTTCTGCTTTTCCCGCAAGCCGTCCCCATTCCGATGAGTGGCTAACCATTCTTAGCCCTCGGTATCGAAGAGCATTGGGAAAGATAAAATAGCTTAAAATAATTAAAGGTCTAATTTTTCTAATTAATTTAAAGTACTTAAGGTTTGCCCGGGGTTAACGACGCGTCGGACAACATATCGATGTGTGGGCCCTATTTCCGTTTTCCATACGCTCGCCGAGAGGCCGTGCGTATGGACAGATCACCCCTTGTCAAAGAGAGTTCCGCACTAACCCTCGAGAGAGGAGGCGCGCCAACTCTACCGGATTGGGTTCCCCACCCAATAGCGGGGTTATTAGCGTAATGCGGTCGTTAAGAGGAATCCTTCGTCGGACTAACGTTCGGTCAAATAGTCTTAGCGTTCAGGTGAGCGATAGCCCTATAGCTAGGTGAGCTCAATCTAGTGGAACCTCCACGGCCAAGTCTCCGCCTTAATTAATTAGAAACTTAGGAGCTCTTTTTATTTAAAGTTTATTTTAGTTCAAATTCTATTCGGTGCCATCGAGCTAAGCTCTTCATCGGCTCCACCTTCAAGCTTTCTTTTTATGTTTTCATTTTATGTTTTCTGTCTTTTTATTATATATAAAATATTACCCGACAAGTAATTATCGGTAAAATAATAGTCCCCTCAAGGGAAGAGTAGAAATAATCGAACCGACCCCGAGAACAATACGACCTCGATATTCTACCCGGAATATCCTGTACTACTCATGATAGGTGCACTTGCCTCCTTTCGTTAAAACTCGATCACATCCGTTTTATATCCAAATAAATAAATACGCACGCCCCGTTTTCTAAATGAAAACCAAATCCGCTTTTCTACTTAAATAAACCGCCCGGGGCGCCGCGTGACCGTAAATATTTTTGGAGTTTTAACCACTACCAAAATGTCTATTGTCTTGACTTTGTATGTGAGAACAATGTTTCTCCTATTTGTCTTGTAGCTGATGAGAAAGTCTCATATTGTGTTAAATGGCACAAGAGGCTAGCTCATCTTAACTATAAGATAATTGGCCAACTCTTTAGCAAAGAGTTAGTGAGGAATGGTCCTCAAGTTAAGTGCATAAAGGATGGGATATGCTCAGCTTGTCAAAAAGTCAAGCAGACCAAATCCACCTTTCATAGCCTTGATAACAAGGATTCTGTGAGGTGTCTATACCTCTTGCATATGGATCTTTTTGGTCCTATGCCAGTTCACAGTGTAGGAAGGAAGGTCTACACATTTGTGGTAGTTGATGACTATTCAAGGTATTCCTGGGTATTCTTCCTAAGGCAAAAATCTGAAACTCCAAGTATCTTATATAGTTTTGTTAAACAAATTTAGAATGAATTGGATAGTACAGTGGTCAAAATCAGAAGTGACCATGGTACTGAATTTCAGTCTGAAAGTATGACAAAACTATGTGAAGAGTTTGGGATTTTTCAGTAATTTTCCTCACCAAGAACACCTCAGCATAATGGTATTGCTGAAAGGAAGAATAGAACCTTGATAGAGGCTGGTAGAACTCTATTGAGTGACACTTCTCTCCCAGAATATTTCTGGGCTGAGGCAGTAAATATTGCTTATCATATGATCAATAGGGCTACTATCACCAAGAGAGACAAGAAGACCCACTATGAGATTGTGAAGGGCAGAAAACCAAATTTATCCTATTTCAGGATCTTTGGTTGCAAGTGCTATATACTTAACAATGGAAAGTCTTATCTAACTAAGTTTGCTGCCAAATCCCAAGAGGGGATCTTTGTTGGGTACAACAATAATAGTAAGGCTTATAGGGTCTACAACTTGATTACTCAAGTTGTAGAAGAGTCTGTTCATGTAGTTTTTGATGAAGCAAGACTCATTAACTATGAATTGCCAAGAAGTGTTTGCAGCTCTACAGGTATAACTGAGAAGATGGGCAAGCTTACCATTGCAGAAGGTTCTACTGCAAGTCAGCAAGTGGAAGATGGTAGCTGCTGTCCAGGGGGAGTACAAGATACTCCTGATGCTGAAGAAGACCAAGAGATGCAGCATACTGAAGAGGGTGGAGGTGTACAACCTGAAAATAGGCTGCCTCCAGCAAATAGACACTTAAAAGATCACCCACCCAATCAAATAATTGGAGATCCCAGACAAGGAGTGCAAACAAGGAGCAGGAATCTGAGTACAGTACTTTACTCCAGTTTCCTATCCCAAGTAGAACCAAAGAAATTTGAAGAAGCAATTCTAGACTCTTATTGGATTGAGGCCATGCAAGAGGAGCTGAACCAGTTCAAAAGATGCAAGGTCTGTGAGCTAGTTCCTAAACCCAAAGACCACAACATTATTGGAACTAAGTGGATCTTTAGGAACAAGTTGGATGAGAATGGAATCATCATAAAGAATAAAGCTAGACTTGTTGCAAAGGGATATAGGCAGGAAGAAGGTATTGATTTTGATCAAACCTTTGCTCCAGTAACAAGACTGGAAGCAATAAGGATGTTCCTTGCCTATGCAACATATTAAGAGTTCAAGGTATATCAAATGGATGTAAAGTCAGCTTTTCTGAATGGAAATCTGAAGGAAGAAGTCTATGTAGAGCAGCCATCAGGTTTTGTTGACTCTCTTAAACCTGATTATGTATATAGACTTAGGAAGGCTTTGTATGGGCTAAAACAAGCCCCAAGGGCTTGGTATGAAACCCTGTCTAGTTTCCTCATTGAGAACAAATTCTCAAGGGAGAAAATAGACAAGACTCTATTCCTTAGGGAATCTAAAGGCAAGATTATCTTAGTCCAAATATATGTAGATGACATAATATTTGGGTTTACAGAAAGTAGTCTTTGCAGAAAGTTTGCAAAACTTATGCAAGGACAATTTGAAATAAGCAGTATGGGGGAACTTAAGTTCTTCTTGGGTCTCCAAGTTAGACAGACTGAAGATGGATTATCCATATGCCAGTCTAAGTTCACCCTAGAGTTGATAAAGAAGTATGGTATGGAATCATCCACTACCAAGCATGTCTCTAAGCAAAGATGATGCAGGAAAACCTATAGATGAGACTTTGTATAGAGGGATAATTGGCTCCCTACTATATTTGACTGCTAGTAGACCAGATATCATGTATGCTACATGTGTCTGTGCTAGGTACCAAGCATGCCCAAAAGAATCTCGTCTGACTGCAGTCAAAAGGATTTTGAGATATCTTCAGGGCACACCTTATCTAGGCCTTTGGTACCCTAGGAATGTAGATTTTGTTCTGACAGGTTATTCAGATGTAGATTTTGCAGGCTGCAAGGAAGATATGAAGAGTACTACAGGAACCTGTCAATTTCTAGGTGGAAGGCTGGTGTCATGGAGCAGTAAGAAGCAGACCAGTGTGGCCATCTCTACAGCTGAGTCAGAGTATGTGGCCGCAGGAAGCTGCTGTGCACAACTTCTATGGATTCAACATCAACTAGAAGATTATGGTATTCAAGTAAGTAGAACACCTTTATTTTGTGATTCTACAAGTGCCATTTCTATTGCAAATAATCCTGTCTCTCATAGTAGGACTAAGCACATAGAATTTAAATACCATTTTCTTAGAGAACATGTAGAAAAAGGAGACATTTCCCTAGAGTATGTTAAGACAGATAATCAGTTAGCTGATATGTTTACTAAGACCCTAGATGAAACCAAATTCAATAAGTTTAAAATTGAATTAGGAATTATAAACTTAGGATAGTTTAAAAAAAATTGGCTAAGTAAAATAGTGTCGACACACAGAGTTGTCTGTGTCGACACATAGAAGTGGTTTCGACATTTCAGAGAAATGGTGTCGACACATCTAGACAGTCAGTGCCTACACTTCAGAGAATTAGTGTCGACACATCCAAAGTAGGTGTCGACACATCCAGGGTGGTGCCGACACTTAGGATTTACACAGCATTCGTCGAGTGAAGTATCGACTAATCGTCGAGCTGAGATGTATAAGTGTCGACACATATATTCTGTCGACTATATTTGTGTCGACACATAGTTGTCGAGACATTAGAAGTAAGTGTCGACACTTTTCCACAGTGTCGACACATTTCAAGTATTTTGACGCGTCTTTTCACCTTCGATTTTAGAAAGGTATAAATAGGTCTTTACCATTGTTTGTCGACACGCTCACCAACGTTACGAGACCAAACTTGTGTGTCGACATCTCTCTTCTCTAAATTCAAAATTTCTCCAAACCCTATTGGCGCCCAAGCTAGAAGAGAACATCAACGAAGGTTATGAGCTCGTGCGACACGCCTTTGATGACGCGGAACCAAAAATCCAATGTATTGTAACCCTAGTTGCAGAGACTGGGTTAGAATATCGTGTATCAGAACCAATCAAGATTTGGAAGAAGGAGGTCCTTGAATTCTTTAGTGAAGCTACACTTGATGAAACTGGACTCAATATTAAGTCCAAAGTCCATGGGGCCAAAGTCAAGGTCACCCAGAAAAGTCTAAGAAAGATTCTACATCTCCCTAGAACTAAAGAAGAGGAAGATGTACCTGCATCAAAGACAAGGGAGGCACTGCAATGGTGTGGATTTGATTCATGCATGAAGATTTGATCAGTCTTTAACAGAAAAGGCATGAACATGCAGGGCAAGTTCTTATCTGAAATAGTGGGCAAGGTGATACTGAGCAAGCCTGGTGGGCATGATAGGATATCAGCTCACATGTTTAGTTTGATGACAAGGATAATTTTCCAACTTAAAACTGATTGGTCAGCAGTAATGTTTGATAAGATAAAGGAAAGTTTGAAGAAGCCTAATCTGGGTAGGATTATGAGTTTATACTTAGCTGGAAGTATTCCTGAAGTCATGAACCAAGCTGCTGGTTCTAAGATAAATCATATGAGGAAAATGGATGTTAGGATTATCTCAAGGTGGGATAGGGTGTTGACAAAAGAAATGCCTACACCAGAGAAGGAAACACCTCAGAAGAAGAAGAAGAAAGCCATTGTGGCTCCTGAATCCTCAAGTAGCTCAGAGGAGCAAGTGGTTTTCAGTTCTTATGATGGAGAGGATGGCAATGCTGGACAGTCACTAGCAAGACAAGAAGATGCCCAGAGGCATGGGGAGCTACCATCAGCTAGCCCTATTCACCTGGATCCACTCCAGGGGGAGCCTCAACATGTGGAAGAGTCCACTCACTTGGATAGTGATCTGACAACCCAAACAATTCTTGAGGTAATCAATGAAATTAATCAATCTATTTTCAATATTGAGGATGAAGTATTGACTGACTCATTACTTGATGTTGATCAGCAAACTCAAATACATAGTCAACCACAGGATGTGGTCATGGAAGACACATCAGTTGCAGATCATGCTCCTGAGATAAGAGATTCTCCAGTTCCTTCTTAACAAGAGTATACTCTAGAAGAACTATTCCCTGATTTGTTACACACTGAATTTCAGGGAGAGAGAGTAGCTTTTGAGGGGGAGTGTAACAACCCCCTCCATTCATATGATATATTCTAGAAGGTCCGGCCGGGGCCCCACAGGATATACCACAAAACAGTCGGTGAAGGTACAGGATGATACCAGAGTAGCGCATCGCACCTATCACAAGCATTCTAGCGGAAGCCTAAACTACTTGAACTCCTCATGACTGTCCAAACATAAAACTCCACATTATATATATATAGGAATGTCTTACAATATGAACAAGCATTGGTCTTATGGCCTTACATAGCTTTCACACAGTGGCCTAAAACAGATTGGCGCGCAGGCCGGCCACAATAAAAGAAAACACTCAAAAGAACACACTTAGCCTTCGAGGGCTAATAGTAGCAGCAGCAACACCAGCAGGAGCATCAACCTCTATGCGTCCCGCTCGGCTCTCCAGCACCTGTGCAAGGACAATCCACCCAACGGTGGCAAACAAAAGCAACGGTCAACGTTCAGCTGACCAAATTATAACGACCCTACCCCTTCACTCGGGGCAGCGGTATTTTTCCCTGCAGGCATATCATATCAAGTATGGCAAGCTATATCATCAAAAGGTGCTTTCACGCACACAAGCCATCACAACCGTTCTCCACCCGGCCCAACGGTCCGTGCACTCAGGGCACATTCTTGGTGTTCTGGCAACCTCTTGCCCACCACCGTATCAGGGTTATCACCCAACGGTAAATCTCTTGAGCATTTACTCCATGGCGTGCAGCCGGAGTTAGTCCTCGGACACCGGGATGGCCCGTAGCCCCCCGTTGTGTCATGGCGCGCAGGCCGAAGACTCTTGCTATGCGCTCCAACAGACCGCACTTTTTGGTCTCACGTCAGACGGACATAGCGCAGGTCTGATCCTCCACCCCCCCCCCCCCCCCGTTGCTCAAATCGCCTTGCCTTTTTCGCGTACAGCGTACTCATGGCTATATCAAAGGCGCGGGTCGGTCTCACCAATCCTATTCTTGGCATTCAAGCCTGGGTATGTCACTATACCCATTTCCTCACAGCAACAGCAGGTCTTTCCTGGGCACACCAGTACTTCCTGTGACTCCCGTCACAGGTGGACACCGCAAATTACAAATGTCAGGGGTCTTTCCTGGGCACACCAGTACTTCCTGTGACTCGCTCCACAGGTGGACACCCTATGACATCAAGCATCACAAAAAGGGCCTTTCCTGGTCCCACCAGTACTTCCTGTGCCTCATTCACAGGTTGGACCCAAAACCATCACAAGGCTATTTTCCTGGGCTACCACCCCAGTACTTCCTGTTACTCCTTTTCGCAGGCATAACCCGTAGACTCCTACACTATACGTTTATCACGGAGTCTTCTCCGGTTCGTATGCAACATCACCAATCCAGACCAACCTGTCCAGATGGGCTTCACACAGCATGCCTATTCCGTACTCCATTTCCGGATCTATATGCACAACAAAAGGGGATTTCAAGAATCACCCAAACGACTCCCAAAAGCAGCCACCTCTTGGTGGGGGAATCAAAAGATATGCCAAAACGGAAGCCTTCACATGGCTAGGAAGAAAAGTCGTTACCCTTGACGATCGCTTCGGTGCCATGGCCTCCAAGCTAGCTTGCAAGACTCGCAAGAGCGTCTCCTCCGCAACGCTGGCTTCGGATCTCTCGTCGGTAAACCGCAGCACCACCAGCAGCAGCCCCCTTTCCTTCTTCCTCCTCCTTTCTCTCTCTCTTTCTCTCTCTTGAAGAAAGATGAAGGCCAAAGTAAAATGAGATATCATTCTCTGATTTCGGCCCTTAAGGAAAAAGAAGAAGAAGCATCAGCCCTTGGATCCAGACTGAAGGAATGGACGGCCACGATTCTGCCAAAAACACATATTTTGACACGACACGGACTCGAACACGGCCGTGTGCCAGGCCGTGTGTCTCAAGCGGTGGTCAACCGACATATCCAAACCAGTGACACGCCCACGGGACACGCCCGTGACATGGGCCGTGTCACCAACACGCCTTCAGACACGCCCGTGTCTGTGGCCGTGTACCTGGGTGAAAAAAATCCCAAATCATCCCGAGACTTCACACGGCCTGTGACACGCCCGTGTCCCAGGCCATGTGCCCAGACACGGCACAAAGACACGCCCTGTCGAAATCCTTCGGCGGGCTGAGCTCGTCGCCTGATTTGACACGCCCTGTGACACGCCCGTGTTACAGGCCGTGTTCAACACTCGACACACACTTCTCGACACTCGACGATCGTCGAGAAAAACTCGTCGAGAATGCGACACGGCCTTGGACACTCCCGTGTCCTGGGCCGTGTGCCTCTTCTCGACGGATCGTCGAGAACAAAAATCGTCGAGACAAAGCCCAATCGTCGACACAACCTCGACACGCCCTGCGACACGCCCGTGTCGCAGGCCGTGTCACCTGACACGCCCTGGGACACGCCCGTGTCCCAGGCCGTGTCACCCAAAAATGCCTGTTTCTGAACTTTGGGCTGTTACAATCCTCCCCTCCTACAAGAAATTTCGTCCTGGAAATTGAGAGACAGGAAAGTAATAGAAACCAGCAAGAAAAGATAACAACATATATTCGATAAACGTTTATGTTACAATATTCTCGCTACAAACTACACAAACAGCTCAGGGAACTCTGCTCGCATGGTTTGCTCGCGCTCCCATGTCAGCTCTTCACGGCCGCAGTTGTCCCATCGGACTTTTACCATACCGACCGTCTTGTTCCGCAACTGTTTCTCGGCTCGATCTTCGATTTGAAGGGGTCTAACTCTCGTTGTTAGCCCATACTCCACCGGCACCCGATCATCCGCGATCACTTGAGCTGGATCTTTCACGGCTTTCCGAAGCACCGAGATGTGAAAGACATCATGTAACCCACCCAAGTCCGCCGATAGAGCTAGCCGATAAGCCGCTTCGCCAATTCGCTCAACCACTTCAAACGGACCCAAATATCTTGGACTCAACTTTTTCAATCGTCGAATCCTGGAGACACCTTTGAATGGCTTGATCTTCAAGTAGACCCAATCGCCAACCGCAAATTCAACGTTCCGGTGCTTGGCGTTGTAGTACTTCGCTTGTCGATCTTGAGCAATCAGCAATCTCTCTCGAATAGTCCGAATGGTTGAGTTTGCTTCATCCACCTCATTTGGTTTAACAACCCGGGCTTCACCCGCTTCTACCCAAGCCAAGGGAGTACGACACTTCCTTCCATATAGAGCTTCATATGGTGCCATCCCAATGCTTGTCTGGTAGCTGTTATTATAAGCAAACTCTACCATATAGAGATGATCTTCCCATCTCTTTCCGAAGTCAAGGGCGCACATTCGGAGCATGTCCTCCATTGTTCTGTTGGTACGTTCAGTCTGGCCATCCGTTTGGGGATGAAAGGCCGTACTGAAAGTCAACTTCGTGCCCAACAGTCGGTGAACTAGCCTCCAATCATTTGACGTGAATCGCCCATCTCGATCACTTACGATGCTCCGAGGAACACCGTGAAGTCGCACAATCTGATCAACATATAACTTTGCCAAACTTTCAACCGAATCATCCCGCCTGTTCGAGATAAAATGTGCTACTTTTGTTAGCCGGTCAACTATCACCCAAATGGAATCATTTCCTCGCTGCGATCTTGGCAACCCATGCACAAAATCCATGGAAATGTCATCAAATTTCCACACTGGGATCGGCAGTGACTTCAAATAACCGTCCGGCTTTTGGCATTCCGCCTTCACCATCGCACATGTTTGGCATTTGGATACATAAAGGGCAACATCTTTCTTGAGCCCTGGCCACCAGAAAAGTTTCTTCATATCATTGAACATCTTTGTGCTCCCGGGGTGAATGGAATACTTGGTATAATGTGCTTCATAAATCAGTTCTTCCCTCAACTTCCCCACACTCGGGACGCACAAACGGCCCTCTTTGCGCAAAAGACCATCAATCCAGGTGAATTTGCCCTCTGGCCCTTCATTCACATAGCGCAAGAGATCGTCATCCAACTCCGTTGCCCGTCGAACTCGGTCCGCAAGGTCACATTGCACCTCGGTCCAGTTCAAACATGCAGTGGCAGTGGAATTCTTGTCAACACAATAGATCTCCAATGCTTCCAACTCCTGGATAAGACGTTCATCATGCCTTTGTAACCAATTTGCTCTAGCCGGAACTCGCCGACTCAAGGCATCCACGACAACATTTCCCTTCCCGGGTGTATAATGAATCTCGAAAGTGTAATCCCCAAGGAACTCCAACCACCTTCGTTGTCGGATGTTCAACTCTTTCTGCTCTAAAAGATACTTTAGGCTCTTATGATCAGTATAGATCTCTACCTTCACGCCATAAAGGTAGTGTCGCCACAACTTGAGTGCAAAAATCACCGCCGCTAATTCCAAATCATGGACGGGATAGTTTCGCTCGTGCACCTTCAGCTGGCGTGAGCCATAAGCAATCACCTTTCCGCTCTGCAGAAGAACGCAGCCTAAGCCGCTCCCTGAGGCATCACTATAAATTACAAATCCATCGGTTCCACATGGCGAAGACAACACTGGTGTCGTGGTCAACCGAACCTTCAGCTCTTCAAAAGCTCGTGCGCACTCTGGCGTCCAAACGAACTTCTGATCTTTTCGCGTCAGTGTGGTTAGCGGCAAAGCGATCCGCGAGAAGTTCTCCACAAATCTTCTATAGTAGCCCGCAAGTCCAAGGAAACTCCTGACCTCGGCCACGGAAGACAATATTGGCCATTCTTGTATGGCTTTTATCTTCGCTGGATCCACTGCAATGCCCGCTCCACTCACCACATGGCCCAAAAATGCCACTGACGATAGCCAAAACTCGCACTTCGAGAACTTGGCATAGAGCTGATTTTGCCTCAACGTGTTCAACACCAACCGCAAGTGAGTCTCATGCTCAGCTTTGGACTTCGAGTACACCAGGATGTCATCAATGAACACTATCACAAACAGATCCAGGTACTCGCGAAAAATACGGTGCATCAGATCCATAAACACCGAGGGCGCATTACACAATCCAAAGGGCATGACTGTGAACTCATAGTGCCCATAACGCGTTCCAAATGCGGTTTTGGGAATGTCACCTTCCCGAATTCTTAACTGGTAATAACCAGACTTCAGGTCCAACTTCGAATAGACGGTAGAGCCCACTAGCTGATCGAATAACTCATCAATCCGAGGTATAGGATACTTATTCTTCTCGGTCAGCTTATTCAATTCACGGTAATCGATATACAACCGTAACCCACCATCTTTCTTCTTTACAAAAAGCACAGGCGCGCTCCAAGGTGACATACTTGGGCGGATATAACCTTGCTCTAGCATTTCTTGTAGTTGAACCTTCAATTCAGCCATCTCTTTAGGCGCAACGCGATATGGCGAGCGGGCCACGGGTTTCGCACCTGGCACCAATTCAATTGTGAAGTCAATCTCCCGCTGGGGTGGTAGCCCAGAGAGATCCGTGGGAAACACATCTGTAAATTCTGCCACAATCGGAACCTCACACAAAGTGGCCTTAGGCTCAACAGCCTGAATTAGTGCAAAGTAACACTCCGCACCCTTCCGAACAGCTTTGACTACCTGGAGTGCAGACATCAACGTCCCGCCTACTCCTCGCATACCCACGAACTTGGTCTCCTGTTCGGTATTCTGGCCCAACGTGATTTCTTTGGACTGGCAATCAATCATAGCATGCTGCTCCGCAAGCCAATCCATCCCAAAAATCACATCGAATTCCGATATTGGCAAAACAAATGCGGTTAAACAAAAATCCCGACTTCCGAACTGGACCGCCACATCGCAAGCTTGATCCGCAAGCATCCAATAACCATTCGGCAACACCACTCTGACGCTATCTGTCTTTGCACGACTGGGTATCCCAAGCCGCGTAAGAAACTCACGAGACAGAAAAGAATGCGATGCACCTGTATCAAACAGTGCTCGCGCCAGCGTGTCCCGAATCATTACAAAACCTATGACAAACATGTCACACACACAAACCACAAACATAGAAGGACTACACAAAGCATACAAACCATCGCATCAGCAAAACTAAACTCATACCTGTGACCACGTCACTCTGCTTGATGGCCTCTTGCAGGCCAAGATTGTAGACTCGGGGTTGCGCCTGCGAGGCAGAGGAATCCACCACCGCCTTTCCTTTTTTCGCATACGATGCTCCCGCCTTCTTTTCACTCTTTGGCGGCATCCGACAATCTCGCGCAATATGCCCCATCCTACCACAATTGAAGCAGGTACGAGTGTCTGGCTTGGAGGTTGCCCCTGATGTTGCTCCCGTTGCAACTGATGAAGGAGCTTGTCCACTAGGCTTGGACTTCTTACCCCATCTCTTCTTATAAAATGACTTTCCCGATCGGGGCGCCTTCCACTCTGGTTGCGACACAGCCAAAGCTCTCTTCCCTTGCACCCTCTTCATATCCTTTTCCAACGCGGTCGCAGTGTCAACCAACGCTTGGAAACCTTGGTTCACAGAACTGGACACAAGGAACCTCAACTCGTCCTTCAGTCCCTCATATAACCGATTAGTCTTCCTCTGCTCATCAGCAAAAATCGAACCCGCATACCGCCCCAAGCGAGTAAATTCATGCAGGTACGCGTCAACACTGCCATCACCTTGAGTCAACTGTTGGAATTCATTTTCCATGGCTATCCGTTGCGCCACAGGAAGGTGCTTCGCTAGGAAGAGCCGAGAGAATTCTTCCATCGATACTTGGGTTAACGGACAACTCGCCAAATGATGCAACTCCATCTCATCTCACCATAAACGCGCTTCTCCTTCAAGCAAGAAGGTGGCTAAGGTAACTTTCTGATGCTCCGCCGTTCCTATCGCCGTCATCACTCGCTTGACGCGCGATAACCAATCTTCAGCCTGCGTCGGGGTTCCCACTCCCGAGAACGTAGGCGGATGAAAGCTCATAAACCGCGTTAGCTGCTTCTCAGACGCTCGAGGAACCACATCCATAACAGGTTCAACCCTTTCCACCACCTGTTCTGGCCTTACAGCCGCTTGCTCCTGCCTAAGTGGCTGGCCTTGGATCATGGTAAATAAGGCCTCCGCAACTAAACGGACATGTTCCGCGGACGGTGGAGGTGTCGGCACCGCGGCTGGTGCCGTACTTTCATCAGAACGCTGGGGCTCAGACGGCCCAGCTCCACTTCGTGTCACCTAAAGGTGGACAAGACACATACATTAGCGGTCGTACCCAAGCAAACAACACAAAATAGGAACACGCAGGTTCCTCAAACATACAAAATGCATTCCTATCATGGACATTCAGGAGTTCAATCGTAGACTTTGGTGTGCACAAACACGTGCTCGCCACCCCACAAAAGAAGTCGGCCACGACTTCGAGAGGGAAAGACCAAGACAACCGATACCAAAAATGTAACAACCCCCTCCGTTCATATGATATATTCTAGAAGGTCCGGCCGGGGCCCCACAGGATATACCACAAAACAGTCGGTGAAGGTACAGGATGATACCAGAGTAGCGCATCGCACCTATCACAAGCATTCTAGCGGAAGCCTAAACTACTTGAACTCCTCATGACTGTCCAAACATAAAACTCCACATTTTATAAATATAGGAATGTCTTACAATATGAACAAGCGTTGGCCTTATGGCCTTACATAGCTTTCACACAGTGGCCTAAAACAGATTGGCGCGCAGGCCGGCCACAATAAAAGAAAACACTCAAAAGAACACACTTAGCCTTCGAGGGCTAATAGTAGCAGCAGCAGCAACACCAGCAGGAGCATCAACCTCTATGCGTCTCGCTCGGCTCTCCAGCACCTGTGCAAGGACAATCCACCCAACGGTGGCAAACAAAAGCAACGGTCAGCGTTCAACTGACCAAATTATAACGACCCTACCCCTTCACTCGGGGCAGCGGTATTTTTCCCTGCAGGCATATCATATCAAGTATGGCAAGCTATATCATCAAAAGGTGCTTTCACGCACACAAGCCATCACAACCGTTCGCCACCCGGCCCAACGGTCCGTGCACTCAGGGCACATTCTTGGTGTTCTGGCAACCTCTTGCCCACCACCGTATCAGGGTTATCACCCAACGGTAAATCTCTTGAGCATTTACTCCATGGCGTGCAGCCGGAGTTAGTCCTCGGACACCGGGATGGCCCGTAGCCCCCCGTTGTGTCATGGCGCGCAGGCCGAAGACTCTTGCTATGCGCTCCAACAGACCGCACTTTTTGGTCTCACGTCAGACGGACATAGCGCAGGTCTGATCCTCCACCCCCCCCCCCCCCCCCCCCCCCGTTTCTCAAATCGCCTTGCCTTTTCCGCGTACAGCGTACTCATGGCTATATCAAAGGCGCGGGTCGGTCTCACCAATCCTGTTCTTGGCATTCAAGCCTGGGTATGTCACTATACCCATTTCCTCACAGCAACAGCAGGTCTTTCCTGGGCACACCAGTACTTCCTGTGACTCCCGTCACAGGTGGACACCACAAATTACAAATGTCAGGGGTCTTTCCTGGGCACACCAGTACTTCCTGTGACTCGCTCCACAGGTGGACACCCTATGACATCAAGCATCACAAAAAGGGCCTTTCCTGGTCCCACCAGTACTTCCTGTGCCTCATTCACAGGTTGGACCCAAAACCATCACAAGGCTATTTTCCTGGGCTACCACCCCAGTACTTCCTGTTACTCCTTTTCGCAGGCATAACCCGTAGACTCCTACACTATACGTTTATCACGGAGTCTTCTCCGGTTCGTATGCAACATCACCAATCCAGACCAACCTGTCCAGATGGGCTTCACACAACATGCCTATTCCGTACTCCATTTCCGGATCTATATGCACAACAAAAGGGGATTTCAAGAATCACCCAAACGACTCCCAAAAGCAGCCACCTCTTGGTGGGGGAATCAAAAGATATGCTAAAACGGAAGCCTTCACATGGCTAGGAAGAAAAGTCGTTACCCTTGACGATCGCTTCGGTGCCATGGCCTCCAAGCTAGCTTGCAAGACTCGCAAGAGCGTCTCCTCCGCAACGCTGGCTTCAGATCTCTCGTCGGTAAACCGCAGCACCTCCAGCAGCAGCCCCCTTTCCTTCTTCCTCCTCCTTTCTCTCTCTCATTCTCTCTCTTCAAGAAAGATGAAGGCTAAAGTAAAATGAGATATCATTCTCTGATTTCGGCCCTTAAGAAAAAAGAAGAAGAAGCTTCAGCCCTTGGATCCAGACTGAAGGAATGGACGGCCACGATTCTGCCAAAAACACATATTTTGACCCGACACGGCCTCGAACACGGCCGTGTGCCAGACCGTGTGTCTCAAGCGGTGGTCAACCGACTTATCCAAACCAGTGACACGCCCACGGGACACGCCCGTGACATGGGCCGTGTCACCAACACGCCTTCAGACACGCCCGTGTCTGTGGCCGTGTACCTGGGTAAAAAAAATCCCAAATCATCCCGAGACTTCACACGGCCTGTGACACGCCCGTGTCCCAGGCCGTGTGCCCAGACACGGCACAAAGACACGCCCTGTCGAAATCCTTCGGCGGGCTGAGTTCGTCGCCTGATTTGACATGCCCTGTGACACGCCCGTGTCACAGGCCGTGTTCAACACTCGACACACACTTCTCGACACTCGACGATCGTCGAGAAAAACTCGTCGAGAATGCGACACGGTCTTGGACACGCCCGTGTCCTGGGCCGTGTGCCTCCTCTCGACGGATCGTCGAGAACAAAAATCGTCGAGACAAAGCCCAATCGTCGACACAACCTCGACACGCCCTGCGACACGCCCGTGTCGCAGGCCGTGTCACCTGACACGCCCTGGGACACGCCCGTGTCCCAGGCCGTGTCACCCAAAATTGCCTGTTTCTGAACTTTGGGCTGTTACAGGGAGCAAGTAGATCTTGAGGGGGAAACTGTCAAGTCACAGGAGGAGCCTGCCAGAAATGAGACTGTCAAGTCACAGGGGGAGCAGGTAGATCTTGAGGGGGAAACTGTAAAGTCACAGGAGGAGCCTGCCAGAAATGAGACTGAGGAGCAAAGGAATGTTGAGGAGCTACCAAGGACTGAGAAGGATTTACCTACTAGTCCTAAGGACAGGGTATACATTGCTAGTACTTCTGCTTCAGAGGATGAAGAGACTGCTAGAGACAAGAAAAGAAAGTTACAGGTTTTCAAAAGGAGAAGCCAGACCTACAAGAAAGCACTGCAAACCATTGTTCCACAATAAGCCCCAACTGCTGATTATAGTTCCTTGTTGGTGGCTTTGCAAATCAAAATAGATGAGCAAAGGCAGGCTCTAGAAAAATATATAGATTAAGGACATAAATCACTTCAATTTGATCTGGCTCAAGATATAAAATCTATTAGATTTGAAGTTAATCTACATAAGAAGGAAATGACTGATTGCTTCCACAAGGGAGGCAATGCAGTGGTATATCTGACTACTCATCAAGAGAAGATAAAAACACAGGTTGATGATATGGCAGTAAAATAAGGATATGTTCTGGAAAACCAGATTAGAATGAATGACAATTTAACTGAATCCCATAATGTGATAGTAACTGAAATGCAGAATCTTGCAGCTGCTCAGACTGCAGCAAGCACTACTGCCAAGGCTGAATTTGACAAGCAATTATAAGAGAGCCTAACTGTTATAAAAGCTGCAATTGAAGATTCTCAAAAGGCAATTACTGACAAGCTTCAAAGATTAAAACCTTTTTATAAAGATGGTGTCAACTATCTGAATGCTCAGATCATATTCCAGAAGGATGATCTTAGGGATCATATAGAAAGAGAAGTCATAAAGGGGGAGAGGGTACTAGTCAAAGCAGGCTCTGACCATGCTAAATGGATTTCCAACAGCATCAGAGCTACCCTTGGATATCCACCTTTTTGTGATGATGATAATGTTGCTGAATCTGAGCTAAATCCTGCATATTTTGGAGGTGAGCAAGCTGAAGTGGCTCAAGTGATCTATCCTCCAGCAGATTTTGACATGATACATCAGGAGGTATAATCTATGTATAGCCCTCCTAAGGGTAATCAGAATATTATTTTTGAGAAAGTAGTACAGCCTGTGCTAGAGGCAATATTAAAAGTGCAAGAGGCATTATCAAAAGAGCAAGAAGCTCAATTATCTAAGAAGAGGTTCAGAGAACAGGCAAAGTTAAGGCCTGATTTTGAACAATGGAGCCCAACTTCTAGGAATATCATATTAACTGCTTGGAAGGCTGCAAAGGATAATTTCCGAGAAAGGGGCAAATGGTACTCTGACCAGGAGTGGAGAAAACATGAAGCTAGACAAGAGGCCATAGTACAATACAGAAAGAATGCTAAATTAGGGAAGCTACCTTCTAATGCACAGGAGCCTAGCAAGTATTTCCCTAATCCTTATCATTATTTTGAGAGACAGAAGATAAGGGCTGAAGAACAGAAAAAGAAAGATTTTAAGGGAAAGAAGCCTGCTGATGACAATGATGCTCCAGTTCAAGCAAAGATTCAATCTAGAAAGGGCATTGTTATCAAGGAGCCAGAGCAACCATAGGATAGAATTTTCTTAAGTTTACTACTCTGTAATCTTTTGCATTAAAATCCATGTAAACTTTTGATTAATAAAACTTTTGGAAGTTATAACAAAATAATGTCTGATGTTCAATCTATTACATTTTTATTATGTGATGATTGTTTATACATGTTTGGCAAAAATAGTATATCAGTCCCATAACTTCTAACCTTCTTTGACATTAGTCCCTTTACTTTTTTATAAGGATTTCAGTCCCTAAACTCTAGTAAATAAATGAAATCAGTCCCTCCTAACACTTCTGTTAACGGCATTTTTCTGTTGAATGCTCTTAAGAGATGGTCGCTAGAGGAAGATCCCTGGGTCTCGCCCTTCTGAGTTTTGGCGGCTTTCGGCCAGCATGAAATGTTTATGGTGCTGTCGAGCTGGTTAGTGCTGCTGTTGGTGTCCCGGAGGGTGACGAGGGAGCGGTCGCCATTATTGTAGCACCAGTGTACGAAACCGGAGGGGACGACAATAATGTCGCCCCGATGAAAGTCGAAGATTTTTTGATGTTGGTCGGTGGATGGAGGCTTTCTTTGGCCCTGACCATGACCGCGGCCCTGCTCTTCAAAGAATTGGAATGATTCCGAGCAGCTGGGGACCAGCAGGACGGCTATTCTGCTCCCTGAAATCAAAATTTGAAAGTAAATTTTTAACTAGTTTCCATTAGGAAACAGAGAAAATTGGGGAAAAGGGGTAATTAATTTAGAGGAAGTAGATGTTGGCCTTCGATGGGGTAGACGAGGCCTGGAGTGTTAGAGAAGATGAGGGAGGAAGAGGCTGCTTGATTTGACGGTACGGTGGATGACGGTGACGCTCATGCATTGTAGCTGCTGCTCGTTGCCGTCAAATTACTCGCTGATGCTGGCTTCAGACTCGAGGCAGTGGCGAGGCTGGAGACCGGTGATGCTCAAGGGAAGGAGGAGAAGAATCAAAAACGCCATTAACGAAAGTTTTAGGAGGACTGATTTCATTTATTTACGGGAGTTTAGGGAGTGAAATCCTTTAAAAAAAGTAAAGGGACTAATTTCAAAAAAGGTTTAAAGTTAAGGGACTGATATACTATTTTTGCCTACATGTTTTGTTTAGTATTTACCCTGTCATATAATACTGTTATACATCATATTGAGTATTTATTATGTATGGTGTATATCATTGACTAAGGGTTATGAATTCTCCAAATAGGGGGGAGATTGTTGGGTACATTGGAATGTATGTACCAGATTTGAAGAAGCCTCACCCTACTCAATGATATACATCAAGGTGTATTTGATGTGCTTTGAGTTTATATGTGCAGGTTAAGTAATTGCAGGAAATGCAGAAAAGTTTCTAAGTCCATGTGTCGACACCTAGAGGTGAAGTGTCGACACTTATGAAGGCTTGTGTAGACACCTAGAGAAGCTGTGTCGACACTTGGAGTAATTGTGTCGACACCAGGAAAGGCAGAGTCGACACCAGAAGCAAAGTGTCGATACATACAAGCAGTGTCGACACACCGTGAAGAATTGTCAACATAATCTGTGTCAACACTTAGAGACAGTGTCGACACCCAAAGAAACTTTGTCAACATCAAATGTGTCGACACCAGGAGGCTGTGTCGACACTCAGCAAGCTTCAACAAAGTTAAAGTACTTGTGTCAACACAAAGGAGATGTGTCGACGCTCAGCAAGTTTCAACACATGAAGGCATGTGTCGACACAAAGGAGATGTGTCGACACTCAGCAAGTATCAACAACAAAAGGAGATGTGTCGACATAAAGGAGATGTGTCGACACACAGCAGAATTCAACAGAAGGCTTTTGTCGACACACAGAATCAGTGTCGACACATTCTGAAGAAGCAGTGTCGAGAATCTGTTACAGCAACACAAGGAGTTGTGTCGACACCACCAAGGCTAGTGTCGACACTTAGTTCACTTGTGTCGACAGTTAGTCTATTTGTGTCGACACATAATGACTATCTGTCTCGACACTTTCAGACAGTGATAGTGATTTCAAGAAGTGACTGGATGACTTGACAGCTGCCATTCCAACTGGTCAACTGCAACTGTCAGAACTGTCAGGAGTTCGTTAGAAACCGGATCAGCCGGTTATCTTGGAAGAAGACTATATAAAGACCTTTCTCCTTCAACATAAAGGGATTGGACACAATTAATAAAGAGATCTAACAACACAAAAGAAGAAGACCTTAAACAGAAGAGCTAAGAAGTTGGAGAGAGAGAGAGCTCCATCTAAGAAGAGCAGCTGCTGAACCAGGCTGCAAAGTAAGATTCAGATTGAGATCTGAATCTCAAGACAGAAGTTGATTGAAGATCATCTTCACAGGAGATTCAACCCTACTGAGTTCTAATTCAAGAAGCTTTGAAGAAAGCTAAGGGAGGTTGATCTCTGCCAAGTTCTTCCAAGAACTCATCAAGAAGCCAGTCAACTCAACTCTCTCTGTTAGAGTTGTGGTTAATTACTTTGTATAATCAAATTTCTGTAGGATCTTGTATAGATCTGAGCTGTAAGCCTATTTTATAAAGGCTGAGTGTAGGAGACTGTGTGCTCTGAGTGTAGGTCTTGTTGAAGACTGAGGTAGGGCCTTGTGCCTGAGTTGTAGGAGACTTTGTTCTCTGAGTGTAGGTCTTGTTGAAGACTAAGTGGTAGTGCTTTTTGCCTGAGTTATAGGAGTGGGGACACTCTGAGTTGTAGAAACCTGTTTGGGGTTCTAAGCTGTAAGATCTGAGGATTTGAGGAGAAGTGCTGAAGTTAGGCCGAATCTAGTACACTACTAGATTCGCGAAGGGGGAAAGTGGATGTACCCAGACCTTGGGGAACCACTATAAATATAGTGTGCACTCTGTGTATGTTTGTTTCTATGGTTGCTGTGTTGTGATAGTTGTAGAATTGCATTTGCTGTACAGAATTTCTGCCTTAAATTTAAAAAGATAAAGTTCACCTATTCACCCCCCCCCCCCTCTAGGTGGTTAGGCACTATTTCTTTCAAATGCTATCTTATGAGATGCAGTTAATGGCTAGAAAGGAGGAAGAGAAGACTACTAGAATGGAGCACAAGGAAATTCTGTGGCCTTCAAGACTGAAGCCACTAGGAAGTATAGAAGCAAGTCTCCATCTCCACCTCAAATAGTTGCTGAAGCTATAACAGATAATTCAGATAGTAAGAATTCAAATAGCAGTGAAAGTGATGAAGACTTTGCTGCTTTTAGTAGGCATTTTCAAAAGTTTCTGAAGAAGAAGTAGTGGAGGTCTAAGCCTTCCACTTCTCAGCCAAAAGATGACTACTATCAGAAAAGGAAGTCATCAAGGAATGACAGAAGTAGGTCCAAGCCAAGCAAAGCTACATCCTCAAAGATTGTGTGTTATTACTACAATAGACAGGGACATGTAGTGGCTGACTGTCATGAAAAGAGGAAGGAGTCAGCTGACAAAAAGAAGACTCAGTTTAAGGGCAAAAAGGAAATGTCCTTTGTTGCTAAGAAAGATAAGAATCTGACTGATCAGTCATCTTCAGAAACAGTATCAGAAGCTGAAGCCTATATTGGATTATTTGCTGAAGAGGAAGAAGATGAGTTCATGCAGCTAATGAACTCAATTTATGAGCATGAGGACCATCAGTGCAAGGGACTGATGGCTTTATCTAAAGGAGACAAGATACAGGATCAGTCTGGACCAAGTAAGGTACAAAGTTGTTCTTCTAGTTCAATTTCTTGTACTGAGTCATAATCAGATACATCTGCATCAAGTGATGTGGGTGGGTCTGAATCTGAAGGAGATATTCATCAGTTAATTGATGAATATATGGACTTGTTGCAGGCCTTGAAGAAAAGCAAAACCTTGGCCAAAACTCAGGCAAAGGAGATTGCTAATCTTAAATTGGCTGCTGCTGATTCAAACAAGTTGTTAGATCAGAAACTGAATGAAATAGCCAGACTGAAGAACATTACTGTTATTCAGATGGGTACTATTACATTTAAGAATGATCAAATTAGAAATCTGGAGGTTAGACTTCAGAAAGAGAGAGAGATAGTTGCAAGTTTTTATAAACCTAAATCTGTTTTACCCTTGATAGATGAGTTTGTACCACAAAAGGGTAAGACTGGATTGGGATTTAAAAACCTGCCTGGACTGCTAGGTCCAAATCTAAGGGCAAAGCCCCAGCACAAAACTTAAAGCCTGCTGTAGATAATTCAGCCAGGGTTGTACCTAAACAAAGGTACAACAGGTTTGAGTGTTGGTGTTGTGGCAAGATAGGCCACTTTGCCTTAGATTGTTGGCACAATTCAAGTGTCAAGGAGAGTAGCAAACTGCCTACTAGAAGAGCTACAAGTAGTTTTGTTAAAAGTCAGACTAACTTGCACTAAGGACCCAAGAGTTATTTGAGTTCTAAGGTTAAGTAATCTGTTTTGCAGGTAAGTCCAAGTGGCCATGCCCCTATATGGTACTTGTATAGTGGATGTTCTAGGCACATGACTGGAACAAGGGGGTTGCTGAAGGACTATACACATATTAAGGATGGCCCTAAGGTTACCTTCGGTGGTTCAGAAAAAGGAATCATCAAAGGCTTTGGTAATATTTCTAGTAACCTGATTACAATTACTCAAGTGGCTTATGTAAAGGGTTTGAAACATAACCTCATTAGTATAAGTCAACTGAGTGATTTATGATATGACATCTCATTTGTCAAGAATGGTTGTCATATCAAAAGGTCAAGTGATCAAAAGATCATTCTGACAGGAAATAGGAAGAGAAATGTCTATTGTCTTGACTTTGTGTGTGAGAACAATGCTTCTCCTATTTGTCTTGTAGCTGATGAAAGAGTCTCACATTGTGTTAAATGGCACAAGATGATGGCTCATCTTAACTATAAGACAATTGGCCAACTCATTAGCAAAGAGTTAGTGAGGAATGGTCCTCAAGTTAAGTGTATAAGCGATGGGATATGCTCAGCTTGTAAAAAAGGCAAGCAGACCAAATCCATCTTTCATAGCCTTGAGAACAAGGATTCTGTGAGGTGTCTATACCTCTTGCATATGGATCTTTTTGGTCCTATGCCAATTCACATCCTAGGTAGGAAGGTCTACACATTTGTGGTAGTTGATGACTATTCAAGATATTCCTGGGTGTTCTTCCTAAGATAAAAATATGAAACTCCAAGTATCTTATATAGTTTTGTTAAACAAATTCAGAATGAATTGAACAGTACAATTGTCAAAATCAGAAGTGACCATGGTACTGAATTTCAGTCTGAAAGTATGACAAAACTGTGTGAAGAGTTTGGGATTTTTCAGGAATTTTCTTTGCCAAGAACACCTCAGCAAAATGGTATTACTGAAAGGAAGAATAGAACATTGATAGAGGCTGGTAGAACCCTATTGAGTGACACTTCACTCCCAGAGTATTTCTGGACTGAGGCAATAAGTACTGCTTGTCATGTGATCAATAGGACTATTATCACCAAGAGCCACAAGAAGACGCCCTATGAGATTGTTAAGGGCAGAAAACCAAATTTATCCTATTTTAGGATCTTTGGTTGCAAGTGCTATATACTTAACAATGGAAAGTCTTATCTAACCAAGTTTGCTGCTAAATCCCAAGAGGGGATATTTGTTGGGTACAGTAACAATAGTAAGGCTTATAGGGTCTACAACTTGATTACTTAAGTTGTAGAAGAGTCTGTACATGTAGTTTTTGATGAAGCAAGACTCATTAACTGTGAATTGCCAAGTAGTATTTGCAGCTCTACAGGTGTAACTGAGAGGATTTACAAGCTTACCATAATAGAAGGTTCTTCTGCAAGTCGGTAAGTGGAAGATGGTGGCTGCTGCCCAGGGGGAGTACAAGATACTCCTGATGCAGAAGAAGACCAAGAGGTGCAGCTAAATGAAGAGACTGAAGCTGTACAACCTGAAGACAGGCTGCCTCCAGCAAATAGGCACTTAAAGGATCATCCAGCCAATCAAATAATTGGAGATCCCAGACAAGGAGTGCAAACAAGGAGCAGGAATCTGAGTACAGTTCTTTACTCCAGTTTCCTATCCCACGTAGAGCCAAAGAAATTTGAAGAAATAATTCTACACTCTCATTGGATTGAGGCCATGCAAGAGGAGCTGAACCAGTTCAAAAGATACAAGGTCTGGGAGCTAGTTCCTAAACCCAAGGAACACAACATTATTAGAACTAAGTGGATCTTTAGGAACAAGTTGGATGAGAATGGAATCATCATAAAGAATAAAGCTAGGCTGGTTGCAAAAGGATATAGGCAGGAAGAAGGTATTGATTTTGATCAAACCTTTGCTCCAGTTGCAAGACTGGAAGCAATAAAGATGTTCCTTGCCTATGCAACATATCAAGGGTTCAAGGTATATCAAATGGATGTTAAGTCAGCTTTTCTGAATGGAAATCTGAAGGAAGAAGTATATGTAGAGCAACCATCATGTTTTGTTGATTCTCTTAAACCTGATTATATATATAGACTTAGGAAAGCTTTGTATGTGTTAAAACAAGCCCCTAGGGCTTGGTATGAAACCATGTCTATTTTCCTCATTGAGAACAAATTCTCAAGGGGGAAAATAGACAAGACTCTATTCCTTAGGAAATCTAAAGGCAAGATTATTCTAGTCCAAATATATATAGATGACATAATATTTGGGTCTACAGAAAGTAGACCTTGCAGAAAGTTTGCAAAACTTATGCAAGGAAAATTTGAAATGAGCAGTATGGGGGAACTTAAGTTCTTCTTGGGTCTCCAAGTTAGACAGACTGAAGATGGCTTGTCCATATGCCAGTCTAAGTTCACCCTAGAGTTGATAAATAAGTATGGTATGGAATCATCCACTACCATGAAAACTCCTATGGGGTCAAGCATGTCTCTAAGCAAAGATGATGCAGGGAAACCTGTAGATGAAACTTTGTATAGAGGGGTAGTTAGCTCCCTACTATATTTGACTGCTAGTAGACCAAATATCATGTATGCTACATGTGTCTGTGCTAGGTACCAAGCATACCCTAAAGAATCTCATTTGACTGCAGTCAAAAGAATTTTGAGATATCTTAAGGGCACACCTTATCTAGGCCTTTGGTACCCTAGGAATGGAGATTTTATACTGACAGGTTATTCAGATGCAGATTTTGCAGGCTGCAAGGAAGATAAGAAGAGTACTAGAGGAACCTGTCAATTTCTAGGTGGAAGGCTGGTGTCATGGAGTAGCAAGAAGCAGACCAGTGTGGCCATCTCCACAGCTGAGTCAGAATATGTTGCTGCAGGAAGCTGCTGTGCACAACTTTTATGGATTCAACACCAGCTAGAAGATTATGGTATTCAAGTAAGTAGAACACCTTTGTTTTGTGATTCTACAAGTGTCATTTCTATTGCAAATAATCCTGTCTCACATAGTAGGACTAAGCACATAGAAATTAAATACCATTTTCTTAGAGAACATGTAGAAAAAGAAGACATTTCCCTAGAGTATGTTAAGACAGATAATCAGATAGTTGATATGTTTACTAAGCCCCTAGAAGAAACCAAATTCAATAATTTTAAAATTAAATTAGGAATGTTAAACTTAGAATAGTTTAAAAATTGGCTCAGTAAAATGGTGTCGACACACAGAGTTGTCTGTGTCGACACATAGAAGTGGTGTCGACATTTCAGAGAAATGGTGTCGACACATCTAGACAATCTGTGTCGACAATTCAGAGAATTAGTGTCGACACATCCAGAGTAGGTGTCGACACATCCAGGATGGTGTCGACACATAGGATTTATACAGAATTCGTCGAGTAAAGTTTCGACTAAACGTCGAGCTGAGATGTATAAGTGTCGACACATATATTCTGTCGATTATATTTGTGTCGACACATAGTTGTCGAGACATTAGAAGTAAGTGTCGACACTTTTCCACAGTGTCGACACATTTCAAGTATTCTGACGCGTCTTTTCACCTTCGATTTTAGAAAGGTATAAATAGGTCTTCACCATTGTTTGTCGACACGCTCACCATAGTTTCGCGACCAAACTTGTGTGTCGACATCTCTATTCTCTAAATTCAAAATTTCTCCAAACCCTAATGGCGCCCAAGCTAGAAGAGAACATCAATGAAGGTTATGAGCTCGTGCGACACACCTTTGATAACGCGGAACCAGAAATCCAAGGTGTTGTAACCCTAGTTGCAGAGACTGGGTTAGAGTATCTTATTTCCGAACCAATCAAGATCTGGAAGAAGGAGGTCCTTGAATTCTTTAGTGTAGCTACACTTGATGAAACTGGATTCAAGATTAAGTCCACAGTCCATGGGACAAAAGTAAAAATCACTCAGAAAAGTCTAAGAAAGATTGTACATCTCCCTAGAACTAAAGAAGAGGAAGATGTACCTGCATCAAAGACAAGGGAGGCACTGCAATGGTGTGGTTTAGACTCAAGCATGAAGATTGGATCAGTGTTTAATAGAAAAGGCATGAACATGCAAGTCAAGTTCTTGTCTGAAATAGTTGGGAAGGTGATACTGAGCAAGCTTGGTGGGCATGATAGAATATCAGCTCACATGTTCAGTTTAATGACAAGGATAATTTTCCAACTTAAAACTGATTGGTCAGCAGTAATGTTTGATAAGATATTGAAAAGTCTAAAGAAGCCCAATCTGGGTAGGATTATGAGTTTGTTCTTAGCTGGAAGTATTCCCGAAGTCATGAACCAAGCTGCTGGTTCTAAGATAAACCATATGAGGAGAATGGATGTTAGAATTATCTCAAGGTGGGATAGAGTGTTGACAAAGAAAATGTCAACTCCAGAAAAGGAAGTTCCTCAACAGAAGAAGAAGAAGAAAGCCATTGTGGCTCAAGAATCCTTAAGTAGCTCAGAGGAGCAAGTGGTTTTTAGTTCTGATGATGGAGAGGATGGCATTGCTGGACAGTCACCAGCAAGACATGAAGATGCCCAGAGGCAGGGGGAGCTACCTTCTGCTAGCCCTATTCACCTAGATCCACTCCAGGGGGAGCCTCAACACGTGGATGAGCCAACTCACTTAGATAGTGAAAGGGAAACCCAAACAATTCTTGAGGTAATCAATGAAATTAATCAATCTATTTTCAATATTGAGGATGAAGTATTGACTGACTCATTACTTGATGTTGACCAGCAAACTCAGATACATAGTCAACCACAGGATGTGGTCATGGAAGATACATCAGTTGTAGAAAATGCTCCTGAGATAAGAGATTCTCCAGTACATACTCAACATTAGTTTACTCTAGAAGAGTTGTTCCCTGATTTATTACAAACTGATTTTGAGGGAGAGAAAGCAGCTTTTGAGGGGGAGAAGGTCCATCTTGAGGGGGAGCATGTAGAGGAAACTACAAGGAATAAGACTGAGAAGCAAAGGAGTGCTGAGGAGCTACCAAGAACAGAGAAGGAATTGCCACCTACTCCACATGATAGAGTAGATATTGCCAGTACTTCTGCTTCTGAGGATGAAGAGGCTGCTAGAGCCAAGAAAAGAAAGTTACAAGTCTTTAAGAGAAGAAGCCAAACCTACAAGAAGGCTCTGCAAACAATTACTCCTCAGCCTGCCCCAACTGCTGATTATAGTTCCTTGTTGGTGGCTTTGCAGATCAAAATGGATGAGCAAAGGAAGGCTCTAGAAAAATATATGGATGAAGGACATAAATCACTTCAATTTGATCTGGCTCAAGATATAAAATCTATTAGATTTGAAGTTAATCTGCATAAGAAGAAATGACTGATTGCTTCCACAAGGGAGGCAATGCAGTGGTATATCTGGCTACTCATCAAGAGAAGATAAAAACACAGGTTGATGATATGGCAGTAAAACAAGGATATGTTCTTGAAAATCAGATTAGAATGAATGACAATTTAACTGAATCACATAATGTGATAGTAACTGAAATGCAGAATCCTGCAGCTGCTCAAACTGCAGGAAGGACTGCTGCCAAGGCTTAGTTTGACAAGCAACTACAAGAGAGCCTAATTGCTGTTAAAACTGCCATTGAAGATTCTCAAAAGGTTATCACTGACAAGATTCAAAGTTTAAAACCTTTTTATAAAGATGGTGTTAACTATTTGAATACTCAGATCAGGTTTCAGAAGGATGATCTTCGGGATCATATAGAAAGAGAAGTCATAAAGGGGGAGAGGGTATTAGTCAAAGCAGGCTCTAACCATGCTAAACGGATTTCAAACAGCATCAGAGCTACCCTTGGTATTAGTCAAAGCAGGCTCTGACCATGCTAAATGGATTTCAAACAACATCAGAGCTACCCTTGGATATCCACCTTTGTGCGATGATGATAATGTTGCAGAATTTGGAATCAATCCTGCATATTTTGTAGGTGAGCCAGCTGAAGTTGCATAAGTAATCTACCCTCCAGCTGATTTTGAGATGATACATCAGGAGGTGCAATCTATGTATAGCCCTCCTGAGGGTAATCAGAATATTATTTTTGAGAAAGTAGTACAGCCTGTGCTAGAGGCAATATTAAAAGAGCAAGAGGCATTATTAAAGGAGCAAGAAGCTCAATTATCTAAGAAGAGGTTCAGAGAACAGGCAGAGTTAAGGCCTGATTTTGAACAGTGGAGCCCAACTTCTAGGAATATCATATTGACTGCTTGGAAGGCTGCAAAGGATAATTTCTTAGAGAGGGGTAAATGGTACTCTGACTAGGAGTGGAGAAAACATGAAGCTAGGCAAGAAGCCATAGTACAATACAGAAAGAAGGCAAATTAGGGAAGCTACCTCCTAATGCACAGGAGCCTAGCAAGTATTTCCCTAAGCCTTATCATTATTTTGAGAGACAGAAAATAAGGGCTGAAGAACAGAAAAAGAAAGATCTAAAGGGTAAGAAGCCTGCTGATGACAATGATGCTCCAGTTCAAGCAAAGATTCAATCTGGAAAGGGCATTGTTATCAAGGAGCCAGAGCAGCCATAAGATAGAATTCTCTTAAGTTTACAACTTTGTAATCATTTGCATTAAACTCCATGTAAACTTTTGATTAATAAAACTTTTGGAAGTTGTAAAAACAATGTTTAATGTTCAATCTATTACATTGTTATTCTGAGATAATTGTTTATACATGTTTTGTTTATACATGTTTAGTATTTACCCTGTCATATAATACTATTATACATCATATTGAGTATTTGTTATTTATAGTGTATATCATTGACTAAGGGTTATGACTTCTCCAAATAGGGGGAGATTGTTGGGTACATTGGAAAATGTGTACCAAATTTGAAGAAGTCTCACCCTACTCAATGATATACATCAAGGTGTATTTGATGTGTTTTGAGTTTATTTGTGCAGGTTAAGTAATTGCAGGAAATGCAGAAAAGTTTCTAAGTCTATGTGTCGACACCTAGAGGTGAAGTATCGACACTTATGAAGGCTTGTATCGACACCTAGAGAAGCTGTGTCGACACTTGGAGTATTTGTGTCGACACCAGGAAAGGCAGAGTCGACACTAGAAGAAAAGTGTCGACACATACAGGCAGTGTCGACACACTGTGAAGAATTGTCAACTTAATCTGTGTCGACACTTAGAGGCAGTGTCGACACCCAGAGAAACTTTGTCGACATCAAATGTGTCGACACCAGGAGGCTGTGTCGACACTCAGCAAGCTTCAACAAAGTTAAAGTACTTGTGTCGACACAAAGGAGATGTGTCGACACTCAGCAAGGTTCAACACATAAAGGCATGTGTCGACACAAAGGAGATGTGTCGACACTCAGCAAGTATCAACAACAAAAGAAGATGTGTCGACACAAAGGAGATGTGTCGACACACAACAGTATTCAACAAAGTGTTAAAGAAGAAGTACTTGAGTCGACACACAGAATCTGTGTCGACATATTCAATAAAAGGCTTGTGTCGACACAAAGAATCAGTGTCGACACATTCTGAAGAAGCTGTGTCGAGAAGCTGTTACAACAACACAAGGAGTTGTGTCGACACCATCAAGGCTAGTGTCGACACTTAGTTCACTTGTGTCGACACTTAGTCTATTTGTGTCGACACATAATGACTATCTGTCTCGACACTTTCAGACAGTGACATTGATTTCAAGAAGTGACTGGATGACTTGACATCTACCATTTCAACCGGTCAACTGCAACTATCAGAGCTGTCAGAAGTTCGTTAGAAACCGGGCCAGCCGGTTACCTTGGAGGAAGACTATTTAAAGGCCTTTCTCCTTCAACAGAATAGAGATTATAATTATTGAGAATCAATCAATAGATTATTCATTGAATATCAATAACAGATTGAAGATCTACACAGAGATCTAACAACACAAAGAAGACCTTCGACAGAAGATCTAAGAAGTTGGAGAGAGAAAGCTCCTTCTAAGAAGAGCAGCTGCTAAACCAGGCTGCAAAGTAAGATTCAGATTGAGATCTGAATCTCAAGACAGAAGTTGATTGAAGATCATCTTCACAGGAGATTCAACCCTACTGAGTTCTAGTTCAAAATGCTTTGAAGAAAGCTAAGGGAGGTTGATCTCTGCCAAGTTCCTCCAAGAACTCATCAAGAAGCCAGTCAACTCATCTCTCTCTGTCAGAGTTGGGGTAAATTACTTTGTATTATCAAATTCCTGTAGGATCTTGTATAGATCTGTGTTGTAAGCCTAAATCTATAAAGGCTAAGGTAGGGCTTTTGAGCCTGAGTGTAGGAGAATCCATTCTCTGAGTGTAGGCCTTGTTTAAGGCTGAGGTAGGGCTATTTAGCCTGAGTGTAGGTCTTGTTGAAGACTGAGTGGTAGGGCTTTGTGCCTGAGTTGTAGGAGTGGGGACATTCTGAGTTGTAGGAACCTGTTTGGGGTTCTGAGATGTAGGATCTGAGGATCTGAGGAGTAGTGTAGAAGTTAGGCCGAATCTAGTACACTACTAGATAGGCCAAGGGGGATAGTGGATGTACCCAGACCTTGGGGAACCACTATAAATACTGTGTGTACTCTGTGTATGTTTATTTCTATGATTGCTGTGTTGTGATAGTTGTAGAATTGCATTTGCTGTACAGAGTTTCTGTCTTAAAATTAAAAAGGAAAAGTTCACCTATTCACCCCCCCTCTAGGTGGTTAGACACTATTTCTTTCAGGTATGTGGGACCTTTCCAGATTCTTGAGCGCATCGGAGTGTCAGCTTATAGGCTGGATTTTCCTGCGACCTTCCCCGGTGTCCATGATGTGTTCCATGTGAGCCAGTTGCGGAAGTGTGTTCGTGGTGATCGTCAAGTCCTCGACTCGATACCCCAGATTCAGCTCAACCTTATATTTGTGGAAGAACCTATTAGTGTTCTGGATTCTTAAGAGCGCGTGTTGTAGAGAAAGACCATCCCTATGGTCAAGATTCTTTGGAGAAATCAAGACGTCGAGAGCGCGACATGGGAATTGGAATCGGCGATGAGGGAATCTCATCCGAACCTCTTCTCTTAGCTTCTGGTATGTTGCTATGTTTTTAGTTATGTTGGATTTTGTCGTTTTTGGGTTGATTTTGGAGTTGTGATAAGTTTAGGGACGAAACTTCTTTTTAGGGGGAGTGACTGTAATGCCCCCGATTTTTCGATGATTTTATTTGTTTGGGCAACGCCAGATTTATGACGCCGTGACATTACTTTTAACGTCGGGTGTTGGATTTGAGTGGTTTTGGATGTGCTCGTCCAGTTTCGTCGCAACCCGAGCGTTTTTGGAGTCTCGACGCGCGATCGAAGTTTTGGGTTTTGTTTTTGTTCGCCGCATGTTTTGACGGTTAATATCTCAGGAATGGCTCGTAGGATTTTGTTTTTGACTTCGTCGTTGTGTCCGTAGCAGCAGTTTTCGCCTACAACGTGAGTTTCGTTTAATTCTGCGCGTTTGAGCCTTTGTTTTGATCTCATATTCCTTGTTCGACTATCTGAGCACGTTAATTTCTATTTTTATGCCTTGGGCTTGTGTTGATTTCTCGGGAAGCCCTCCTAGGTGTGGGTTTTCGTCGAATCGGGTTTTTCTTCATTTTTTTTCTTGGCGCTGTGTTGGGTTCGACGATCGTCGAGCGGAGCTCGACGATTGTGTTCCTTTTTCCTGAGCGCTGTTTCGAGTTCGACGATCGTCGAGCGGAGCTCGACGATCGTCGAGCGGAGCTCGACGATTGTCATTTTTTTCTGGGCGCTGTCAAGAGGTCTACGATCGTCGAGCGGAGCTCGATGATTGTCGTGCTAAGCTCGACGGATCGTCGAGCGGAGCTTGCTGTAGGTCTAGCGGATCTCCGTGTTGAGTTCGATGATTTTCGAATTGAGTTCGACGATTTTCGAACTGAGTTCGACGATTGGGCCTTGCTTTCTGCGTTCGACGATATTTTTTTGTGCACTGTTTTTCCCCTTGTAGTACTCGAGTAAGCTGCCTTAGTACTCGAGTAAGTCCCGTGTTGTACCCTTGTAATGCCCTAAGTGCTCGAGTACTCCTCTGTTACTCGAGTAGTTGTAATGAACTACTCGGGTAGGTCTCTGTTACTCGAGTAGTTGCAATGAACTACTCGGGTAGATTTCTGTTACTCGAGTAGTTGGGATGAGCTACACGAGTAGGTCTTCCGTACTCGAGTGGTTGTATTGAACTACTCGAGTAGGTTTTTTTGTTTGATACTCGAGTAACCCCCTTTTCCCTCTGCTTCGGGAAAACCGGTTCAGCCGAACCCGGTTTATTTTGTTATTTTTCCTATTATCACCTTTAGTATAAATACCTTCTTTATCTTATTCTACGATTCTTTTTCCTCCGGAACCAGAGCGGCGTGAGCGAGATAGAGGTTGTTCGTCCTTATTCCTTCCGGTGGCTGTTGATGGTGCTCCGGTGCTCGGAATTTCAAACCAGTTGTAGATCTGGAAAGCTCTCGACGAGAGCTGCGCCCTCGTGGTAATTTCTTCCCGTTTCTTGAGATTTTCTCGTTATGGTTTTTCGGCCCTAATCCCCTTTTCGACCCTTTTTGTCTAGATTTCAACTCCTCCCGCAGTCTTTTGCCACGATCTACGACGTGGCGAGATTCAGAGGACTTTTCCGGTAAAACCAAGGCAAGCGGTGGTTTTCCCCTCGTTTCTCTTTGTCTGATCTGATGGTAACGCCTATACTTTCATGTTCTTTAAATTTGCTGCGCTTATTATTCCAAATCATAGTGATGATTAATCGTTTCAACGTTCCTTTGTTGTTGTACAGTGTTGTCTTAGAAAGCCCGATTTTGTCTGGTTTTGGTTAATCGTTCCTGGTGCGTCTTAATGATGGCTATGCATGTTTTAGCTTTCATTATTTTAGCGCGTTAGAATTTATCTAGGACTGTAATTGCTCCTAGAGGTTGATCAATCGCGTCTTGAGTTCGGTAATGTCAAGTAGAATCTATCGAGCCAAACCTCGAGATATTTGTGTTGTGATTTCTTTGGGTTTCTTGAATGCGGGAGTTAGTGGACGATTCCACCTCCGCAATGTTTGCTACCTTCATTAGTGCCCTGTGGAAGTCTACCTGGTTTTTGGATGTCTGCGGTGTATTGTGGAGAGTATGAGACTCCCTCGCAGTTAGACAGATTATATATCCGTTTTGTTTTTGGGTGGTGTGTCCAAGAGTGACCACTTCGCCAGTGTTTTTGGGTGGTGTGTCCAAGAGTGACCACTTCGCCATGTTTTTGGGTAGAGTCAACCACATGTGCCTAATAAAGGTTTGTATTCTCTTTCTTGTGAAATATTCATGTAGTCACCTTATAGCCTTGTGCGTCTGGTGTACTCTTGTGGAACGTGACAAATCACGCAGGAGTTCTTTTCCTGTTGATGCCATGTTTTCTTTTGTACTTTACTTCAGTGTTTTGGTCTTGGGTTGGTACCCCTATTGACCTTTGCTTACTTTGGCTTATTACTTTTCCTTCCACTATTTGTACCTTCTTGCTGAGGTGTTCTATTTTTGGAATGTCTCAGGTTCAGAGCAGTAGCAGTTAGCAGTGCTGGTTTTTGGAGTTTTCTGAGCACCAGTGTTGGCTGTGGTTGTTGCCTTGTCTTAGCGAGGTAGTTTGTTGTTTGTTTAGTTTTACTAGTTCAGACATACTTTTATTTGTGGGTTTGTGTCAGTTTGTTGGCGCCCACAGAATTGTTAGTTACTAATACTTGGTAGCTGCTCATTTCTTTTAATGTGAATGTGGATTACTTGTTCGCTGGGAGGATTTATGTTAGGAATGCATGTTAGGTATTTTCAACTATAAAATCTACTACTATTACTTCATGCATCACATAATTTTGAAACTCTAACTTGTTATTTTTAGCGACTGTAAAAGCTATCTTTCCTACTATAATAAATTTAGAGTCTTGCATAGCATGAGTTGTCCTTTAGGGACGTTTTTACTCATGTAGGATGTTTGAGTTAATTTAATCAAGTATTTTTCTGCAGCGTATAATATATTTTGATTCGTGGACTAGATGAGCCAATAAGCAGAGGGATACAGCTAACTTCTGCACTAAACTGATTTCCCTTAAAATAACTTAAAAAGAACCTTTCTTCATGTTTAGTTTAGTGTTTGTCTGAGCGTCCGCAGTTACCCCTGCTGACGTGGCATCATGACGTGCATTTTACCTTACTCTGATAAGCTATTTTTATGTGGTGAAAATGCGGGTTGTGACAGCTACCAAATCAGGAGCAAATCTGCTCAGCTTACTAAACTTGATTCCCAATATGAACCTATGTGCAACAAATTCTACCCGCGCACAATGAGCACCATTGGACTATAATGCATCCAATTTGTCTTTTACCAACGAAGGAGGTACTCTGACGCGTAAAATAATTCCTAAATAAAGGAATGTGAAGCTTCGTTTACACGAACGGTGCTCTCGCCGAATAAACGAATATCAAAACAAAGCTTAGCATAAGTAGTTCTAAGCTAACATGCACAAGGGCAACAAGTATTCAAGGCTAAACTGCTATAACTTTAAACCATACATGTCATCACGACAGCATGCTTCTTATCGGACTTGGGACGTCCGCTCCAGCAGTCTCGGGCAAAGTGCCCCGGTTTTCCACAAGTGAAACATGCGCTCGGGGTTCGACTCGTTGTCACCCCAGAAGCACCAGTAGAGGGGGCTGGACCCGAAGTCCTAGCCTTCTTATACCACCTACGGTAACCAGACTTTGAGGTGTTCGGCATTTTGAATGTCGTTTCCTTTGCACTAACGTCCTCAACTGCTCCTGACATAGCTTTATTAGTCTTCTGAGCACCATTCCAACATTCTCGGGCAAAATGCCCTTTCTTTCCACAAGTAAAACATGTGTAAGAAGCTTTGCTAGTCGATGCCATAGCCCCTTTCTCTAGCATTCTACCGGATGCAGCTCTTATGGGGCTTTCATAGTTCGATACCATGGTCGCTGGCATCGGGAGAGTCTTCCTCAAATCTGCCTCCAAAGATCTAGCTGATTCCACCAATGCTTGGAATCCCAATAACTTTGGTCCTAGCAATAGAACTCGTAACTCGGCTCGCAGGCCATTATAAAATCTATCGACTGTAGCTTGCTCATTATCCAACTCGAAGCATGGGTAGCGGCTTATCATAAGAAATGCTTGCAAATATTCCTCAACTGTGTGCGCTCGCTGCACTAAATGCATATTCAGCTGCTGCCCCGTTGGTCTACCAAAGGTCATCTGCTCCATCACGCCAACCGGCGTTGAAGCCACAACAGGGGCGTAGGGTTGTACATTTCTTCCAAGCTGTGCACCCGTCACAGCGAACACTGCTTCAACGATCCTTCTAACTGTTTCATATGAAGGAGGGGTTTCAAACACCTCAATGGGCACACTAAACTCCTCAGAAACCGGACATTCTGGAGGTCCAGCACCACTTCCGGTCACCTATAGTGGTACAAAACACCGTTAAGCGACCAAATAAAATTACAAACAGCAATTATAGGAACACGCAGATTCCCCAAACACGTGTATTTTCATTCCTAAGTGGGCATCCATGGGTTCTTTTGTTGTTATAACGATGACGCACACACATGTGCTCACCACCCCTTAAAAAGAATTCGTCCATGAATTAATTTTAAGGCTGACCGAAACCAGTAGTCTGATACCAAATTGTAACACCTCCTATCCGTCACATAGTATATAGCAGTAGGTCCGGCCGGGGCCCGACACCATATACTACAGACAGACCGGGTGGTTACTCAATGGAAACCATCCAACCAATCCAACGTCCTACACAGAGTATTCTAGCGGAAGTAGTTTATATAAGTTATAATTAAGAACCCAGCACAAAGAGCACGAATATCCACTAATAAACCAAATAGGAATGTATTACATACATAAGTACTGGCCTTAAGGCCTTACAAAATTGTTTACTTAATATTACATGATTTACAAACCACGGCACACAGGCCGGTCATACATGAATAAAAGCAGTAAACACTCCAGTTAGGCGTTTGAGGGCCGGCTTCGCAATTTGGGCTTTAGCCAGCTATTGACCGTTTGGTCCAGCAGCACCTGCAAGCAACAAAACCACCGCACGGGGGAATACAAAGGCAATGGTCAGCAATGCTGACCAAATTATAACGATCCCGCCCCCAACTCAGGGCAGCGATGCTCCTTCCCTGCATTTTTATTAGCATAACCCAGCAGTATATAAATTCATTGCATCACAGGCATTGGCCCGCATGGCCACACGCCCCGTACTCTCAGGGCACATTCTCGGTGATCACAGTCTAAGCCCGTTGACTCACCACCATCTCCAGGACGGCAATTTCTCGTGAGCAAATTGATCTTTTAGGGAAATGTTACGACAAAGTTAATATCATCAACAGCCTATGTCACGACACTTTTGGTATCATCGATAGCAAGACCCGGCCTCTATGCCCTCGGCATAAAGCAGGAACAGTTCCACTCAACCCGTTGCTCACTCGCCACGACACTTTCATATCATCGGCACGAGTTAAGTTTCCCCGAAGCCCGTGAATCGAACGTACAATAATACATAACCCAATTATGTACAAGTTGGCTCCAAGGCCCACAAGTTAGCAAGATCACGCATCCGCCCAGTTTTTTGGGTGCACCTTTGGGTTAATCCCCAAGGCTCCCTGTTGCAATCTACCACGTAGAAAACCCGAAAAACAACCAATCGCACGGAGTCGTCTCCGGCATTTATGCAATGCAACATCACCGATCCAGACCAACATGTCCGGGTACGCTTCACACATCATGCATATGTCCGTTCTCGAATACGGACTCTACACAACGGAGATTATTCATGTCTACCCGTAGGAACGCCTCAAACTCACCGCAAACTCGCGAGAGCGGGCTTCCTATGCAAAAGAAGAAGAGCTTCACATGCTCAAGTAGAGGATCGTTACCCGAGCGTTCTTCCTTGGCGCCATGGAAAAGTAAGCGGATGAAAAGCACTGCACTCTCTTTGCCTCCGTAGATCCGAAGTCGGCTCGCGATTTGGAGCTTCGAAGCTCCACCAATGGCCGGATCTAGCTTCTTCCTCCTCCTTTGCTCTCACCTCTCTCTTGACTTAGAAAGATAACCACTCAAGTAAAAGTGAGGGTTTCAAAGGTCCAATCCCGGGTATATCCCATCAGGAATAACCCCCAGCATTTGGATCCCAAATTAAAGAAACGAATGGCCTTTATTCGGGCCTGAAATGCTAAAACTGGGCCGAACACGGCCTGGCACACGCCCATGTCCAGGGCCGTGTCCCCCATTCGCCGTCAAAATCGACGTGCCTGTAACAACACACGGGCATCCGACATGCCCATATTCGACCTGACACGACCGTGTTCCAACTAACATGGCCGTGTGGTCGGCCGTGTGCACCAATCGATACAGCTCAAAAACAACCCGAGACTCACACGGGTTCTTGGACATGCCCGTGTCCTAACCCGTGTCCACTCGAACACGCCTGGGCTCCAGGCCGTGTTCACGGTCTCGACACTTCGTCGAGTGAAATTCGTCGACCCCACGAGATGGCCTTGGACACGCCCGTGTCCTAGGCCGTGTGCCTTGTCTCGACACATCGTCGAGCGAAAATGTCGACACCTCGGGCCAGTTGTCGACACGGGCTCGACACGCCCTAAGACACGCCCGTGTCTCAGGTCGTGTGCCCCGTCTCGATACTTCGTCAAGCGCAAAATGTCGACTTCGCGGCCAAGTCGTCGACTCCAGCCTGACACGCCCTGGGACATGCCCGTGTCCCAGGCCGTGTGCCCCCTGCCAGATTCCAGATTTGGCCCAAAACGCCTCCCGTCGCTCTTTTGAGTTTCGGGGAGTTACATCAGATCTAGAATCTATCAGCCTAGATCTTCTCCTTTGTCTTTGCGGCTTTATCAGAATAGGTTGAAGAAGAACTTCGGCAAGAACTGGATCTGAAATTCTTTGACTTCACACGATCCGAGAGAAGATGAGGAGTTGAACAACAATCTCGATATGTGAATCTTCTTGATCTGAATCTCTTGAATCGAAAGCCCTAGCGATTTGCACGAAGACGATCGGCGGCGACGGCTTCCGTTTTTTGACAGAGAGAATAGGATTCAGAAATTCTTAGAATAATACTTGACAACCTACCTCGTCATAGATCTTCATTTTGGTTGCTTCTGCTCTCTCATCTAATTCAATCTGATTGTTGGTAAGAGTGATACCTTGCTCCTTGACATGACCAACACTAGTGATAGTGTAATCTAGAGCTTTGCCACAAATCTAGAATAGATGTCTGAGTTGATCTGTATTGTGTTGAATCTCAGCAAATCCCCTGCTCATCTCTTTCTCTAGAGCTGTTACTTTCTCAGTCACAGCTTTGAGAGAATCATCAAAATACTTCCTTTGTTCTTGAAGTAGATGTACAAACTGACCCATCAAATCACTGGCAGCAGCAGCAGTAGGAGGAGCAACAGAGGGAGCTGGAGGAGGAGGAGAAAACCATGGAATAATTTCTTTAATTACTACAGATCTCTCAGCTCTGGTAGTATGAATCAGGGCATCCCCTTCATCAGTGACTATGGGGATGGTGAAGTCCAGGTTCCTCAATGGTTCTTCAGCTGGTTCAGGAGATTGGTATGGCTCATTAGAAAGCAAAATATTGTCATCCTGCTTTAGGTTAGCAGTAGGAGACTGGATGGGAGATGATGGAGTATGTGTTGGAGATGGTACTGGAGAGGATTGCTTGGGATCTTCAGCAGTTTTGAAAGAATTGGTTTCAAGACCACCTAAACACCTAGAGGGGGGGGGGTGAATAGGTGCAATTCCTTTTTACTCTAAGACAGAATATTAATTCAGATAATCAAATGGAATCAATCAGTTCTATAGCTACCACATTATAGAAATCACAGAATCACACACAATCACAGATGGAACATAGTTTTATAGTGGTTCCCCAAATGATGGGTACATCCACTTTCCCCCTTCGCCTATCTAGCAATGTGCTAGATCCGGTCTAACTTCTTCCTTCCTTCTCAGATCAACAGATCTTACAGATCAGAACCCAGTCAAGGTTCCTACAACTCAGAGTGAGTCCACACTCCTACAACTCAGACAATTAAGCCCTACCTCAGCCTACACCAGGCCTACAACTCAGAGAATCAAATCTCCTACCTCAGGCACACAGCCCTACCTCAGCCTTCCCAAGGCCTACAACTCAGAGATGAAAATCTCCTACCTCAGGCACTCAGCCCTACCTCAGCCTTTATAAACTAGGCATACAACTCAGATCAATAATGATCTTACAAAAAAATGATAAAAATAATTTGTATATTTCACCCAAGTTGAGAGAGAATGGGTAGAAAGATTTCTTGATCAATTTTAGAAGAATCTGATTTCACAGAAATCTACCTGTTTTTGGCTTTCTTCAAAGCTTCTTGAATCTGAACACAATAAGGTTGAATTTCTTGAAGATGATCTTCAATCAGCCTCCTTTTTAAATCCAGAAATCAATTTGAATTCTTCTTTGCAGATAGTTCAGGATATGCTCTTAAGAGACTTGTTGATGATAGTCTCTTTCTTCATTTGAATTGTTGGAGCTCTCTCTCTCTACAAATTCTTCTGAAGAACTTTTGAAATTCTTCACTTGATGGTGTCGACACAAGTAGACTAAGTGTCGACACAATACTTGATGGTGTCGACACAGCTCTCATATTGTCGACACTGCTTCTTGACATAGCTTCTGTAAGAATGTGTCGACATAAGTCCTGTGTGTTGACACAGTCACTTCTTGTCTTGGCACAATTAACTTTGAAGAATTCTGATGTGTGTGTCGACACAAGTCCTGTGTGTCGACACAGTTGATGTCGATTGAACTTTCTATGTGTTGGCACAAGTCCTGTGTGTCGACACAGTTGATGTCGACTGAACTTTCTGTGTGTCGACACAAGTCCTATGTGTCGACACAGTTGATGTCGACTGAACTTTCTGTGTGTCGACTGAACTTTCTGTGTGTCGACACTGCTTCTCCAAGTGTCGACACAATTGACTACAGGTGTCGACACAGTTTTTCTCAAGTGTCGAGACAAGTCTTCACAAGTGTCGACACAGCTTCTTCTGGTGTCGACTCATGGACTTAGAAACTTTTCCTGCATTCCTGCATTTTCTTAACCTGCACATATAAACTCAAAACAACATCAAATACACCTTGATGCATATCATTGAGTAAGGTGAGGCTTCTTCAAATCTCGTACACATTTTCCAATGTACCCAACAATCTCCCCCTATTTGGAGAAGTCATAACCCTTAGTCAATGATATACACCATTCATAATAAACACACATTATGATGTATAAAAACATTACATGACAGGGTAACTTATAAACAAAACATGTATAAAATGTCATCACAGAATAATGATGCAAACATAATGAGCATTAATCATTGTTTTGTTTAAACTTTCAAAAGTTTCTTAACAATAGTTTACATAGTTTTAAAAACTAAAGATTACAATGTTGTAAAATGTAGTTAATCTATTCTAATGCTGATCTGGATCCTTGATGACTATGCCTTTTCCTGATTTGATCTGAGCCTGCACAGTAGGTTCAGCATCATCAACAAGTTTCTTTTCTTTCAAAACTTTCTGCTTCTGTTCTTCAGCCTTTATCCTTTGCCTTTCAAAATAGTGAAAAGGCTTTGGGAAGTACTTGCTAGGCTCCTAAGCATTAGGAAGTAGCTTCCCAGCTTTTGCTTTCCTTCTATATTGAAGAATGGCTTCCTGTATGGCTTCATATTTGTTCCATTCTTGCTCAGTGTACCATTTACCCCTGTCATGGGTCTTGTACTTCATAGCTTTCCAGACAGTCAATATAATATTCCTGGAAGTAGGACTCCATTGTTCAAAATCAGGCTTCAACTCTGCCTGTTCTCTAAATCTTTTCTTTGAAAGTTGAGCTTCTTGCCCTTTAATCAAAGCTGCCTCTGACATTTTTACTTCCTCAATGATAACATTTTTTGAACCCTCTGGAGGGTTATACATCTGATCAACCAGGTGTTGAATTTGCTCAAAGTCAGAAGGGGGATATATGATTTGAGCTACTTCCTGCTGACCCCCTTCAATTCCTACAGCTTGAATTCCTGACTCAGCTGTGTTGTCATCATCACATAGGGGTGGATATCCCAGAGTTGCTCTAACAGCATTTGTTATCCATTTGGCAAGCTCTGAGCTAGCATTGACTATCACCCTCTCCCCCTTTATGACTTCTCATTCAATATGATCCCTAAGATCATTCTTTTGGAACCTTATTTGATTAGCCAGATAATAGGTTCCCTCTGTATAATAGACTTTAAATTTTTGTAACTGAGCAGATATAATCTTCTGAGAGGCTTGAAGTGCAGATTGGAAAGTGACTAAATCGTCTTGAAGTTTCTTATCAAACTCTGATTTGTCTTTAGCCCTTGCCTCAATCAGGGTTGTAGTAGTATTCTTTAATTCTATAACAATCACATTTTGTGATTCTGTAAGATTATAATTCATCCTTAGTTGATTTTCAAGGACATAACCTTGTTTAACAGCAATATCATTAACTTGAGTCTTTATTGCATGTTGTTGCTTTGTAAGATAGACTACAGCATTGTCACCTTTGTGGAAGCAATCTGTCATTTCCTTCTTGTTCTGATTTACTTCAAATCTTATGGATTTAATATCTTGAGATAATGATAACTGCAATTCATTATGTCTCTCATCCATATACTTTTCCATGGCTATTCTTTGTTTATCTAATTTGACTTGCAAAGATACTAGTAAGGAGCTATAATCAGTGGCTGGGGCAGGTTGTGGAGCAGTTTGCAATGCCCTTTTATAGCTTTGACTTCGTCTTTTGAAAACCATCAGCTTTCTCTTCTTTGCTCTTAGAGCTTCTCCATCATCAGAATCAGAAGTACTTTCTAGATTCACAGTGTCCTTAGGACTTGTGGGCAACTCTTTATCAGATCTAGGTAACTCCCCCTGAGTCCCTTGCTCCTCCCCCTCAGTCCTGACTTGCTCCCCCTCAATTTCAGCTTGCTCCCCCTCAATTCTTGCTTGTTCTATATCAGAGAACAACTCTTCAAGGGTAAACTCTTATTGAGGTTGCACTGGAGGCACTCTTAACTCTGGAGCATCAGCAGCTGGAGATGTATCTTCCATGATAACATTTTGTGCTTGATTGTTCAGTTGAGTGTTCTGGTCAACATCAATCAAGGGTACAGTTAGTGTTTCATCCTCATTATTGAAAATTGTTTGATTAACTTCTTGGATTACCTCAAGAATAGTTTGATTAGCCATTTCACTTTCTAAGTGTGTTGGCTCTTCCTCAAGATGAGGCTCCCCCTGCATCTGATCATCATGTCTAATGTCTTGAGCAGGTGATTTCTCAGTATTCACTGGCCTCTCTTCATCAGTCATGTCTTTTATCAGCACTCTGTCCCATCTAGAGATTATCCTTATATTCATTCTCCTCATGTGATTGATCTTGGATCCAGCAGCCTGTTGCATCACTTCTGGAATTACTTCAGCCAAGTATAAGCTTAATATCCTTCCCAGATTAGGTTTCTTGATGCTTTCTCTAATCTTTTCATATATGACTGCAGACCAATTGGTGTTGATTTTGTAGATAATCCTGGTCATGAGGCTGAACATGTAGGCTGAGACCCTATAATGTCCCCCTGGTTTGCAGAGAATGACCTTTCCAACCTCTTCAGAAAGGAATTTTCCTTGCAGATTCATCCCTTTCCTATTCATTGCAGATCCAATCTTCATGGTGGGGTCCAATCCACACCACTAGAGTGCTTCCCTGGTCTTAGTAGAGGTAACTTCTTCATCTTCTTGAGTTTTGGGCAGATGAAGACTTTTTCGTATGCTCTTCATGGTGAGTTTGATTTTATTACCCTGGATTGAAGACCTAATCTTTAATCTAGTAGAATCCTTAGTTGCAGCTCCATAGAACTCAAGGATTTCCTTCTTCCATATCTTAGTAGGTTCGGATACTAGAAATTCCAAACCATTCGCAGTAATTAGGGTAATTACTGTTTTAATCTCGGGTTCCGCATTATCAAAAGCATTGCAAACCAACTCATATCCTTCGTTGACGTTATCTTCAAGCTTTGGTGCCATTGGGGTTGAGAGGAATCTTAGATTGAGAAGAGAGAATTTGTCGACATAAGGTTTTGTTCTCGAAAGTATGGAGAGTGTGTCGACAGAGTATGTTGTTGACCTATTTATACCCTTCTAAATAATGAAGTTCAAAAGGCACGTCAAAATTCTCTTAATGTGTCGACACAGTTGAAATGTGTCGACACAGACTTCTAATGTCTCGACAGAAGTGTTGACTTCTATGTGTCGAAACCAATTGATGATGTGTCGACACAGACATTCTTATCAGTTCGATAGAAATTCTGTGTCGACTCTAATTCTAAGTGTCGACACAACTTCTGGATGTGTCGACACAACTGCTCTGAAGTGTCAACACCAATTTTCTAGATGTGTCGACACCACTTTCCTGGAGTGTCGACACCAACTACTATGTGTCGACACAGACAACTTTTTGTGTCGACACAATTTTACTTAGCCAAATTTGTTAAACTAATTTATGTTCAACATTCATAATTCAATTTTGAAATTATTGAATTTAGTTTCATCTAATGGCTTAGTGAACATGTCAGTAATTTGTAAATCTGTATTAACAAATTCTAAAGAAATATCTTCTTTTTATACATGATCTCTAAGAAAATGGTATCTTATTTCTATATGCTTTGTTCTACTATGAGAAACAGGATTATTAGCAATAGAAATAACACTAGTAGAATCACATAATAATGGAGTTCTACTTACCTGAATACCATAATCTTCTAACTGATGTTGTATCCACAACAGCTGTGCACAACAACTTCCTGCAGGAACATACTCAGAATCAGCTATGGAAATTGCCATACTAGTCTGCTTCTTATAGCTCCATGACACCAATCTTCCTCCTAGAAATTGACAGGTGCCTGTTGTGCTTTTCCTATCTACTTTGCATCCTGCAAAGTCTGCATCTGAATATCCAGTCAGTAGAAAATCTCTATTCTTAGGGTACCAAAGGCCTAGATTAGGTGTGCCCTTAAGATATCTCAAAATCCTCTTAACAGTAGTATAATGAGATTCTTTTGTGCAGGATTGGTACCTTGCATAGACACATGTAGCATACATGATGTCAGGTCTACTAGCACTCAGATAAAGGAGGGAGCCAACTATCCCTCTATACAAAGACTCATCTACAGGTTTTCCTGCATCATCTTTGATTAGAGACATACTTGTCCCTATTGGAGTTCTCATAGTAGTGGATGACTCCATACCATACTTCTTAATTAACTCCTTGGTGAACTTAGACTGGCATATGGACAGGCCATCATCAGTCTGTCTTACTTGGAGTCCTAAGAAGAACTTAAATTCTCCCATGCTGCTCATCTCAAACTTCCCTTGCATAAGTTTAGCAAACTTCCTACAAAGGTTATTTTCAGTAGAACCAAATATTATGTCATCAACATATATTTGGACTAGGATGATCTTTCCTTTGGATTCTCTAAGGAATAAAGTCTTGTCTATTTTCCTCCTTGATAATTTGTTCTCAATGATGAAAGTAGACAGGGTTTTATACTAAGCCATTGGGGTTTATTTCAACCCATATAAAGCTTTCCTAAGTTTATAAACATAAATAGGATTGAGTGGATCAACAAAACCTGGGGGTTGTTCTACATAGATCTTCTCTTTTAAGTCTCCATTTAAGAATGCTGACTTAACATCCATTTGGAACACTTTGAAGCCTTAATATACTACATAGGCAAGGAATAGCCTTATTGCTTCCAACCTTGCCACTGGAGCAAAAGTCTGATCAAATTCTATGCCCTCTTCTTTCCTGTATCCTTTGACAACTAGTCTTGCCTTGTTCTTCACTATGATCCCACTCTCATCAAGCTTGTTTCTATAAATCCACTTTGTCCCTATGATATTGTGGCCCTTTGGTTTTGGAACCAACTACCAGATCTTGCACATTCTGAATTGATTTAACTCCTCCTGCATAGCATCAATCCAGTGTGGGTCTAGAATAGCTTCTTCAAATCTCTTGGGTTCTAGTTGAGATAAGAAGCTTGAGCAAAGAACTGTGTTTAAGTTCCTCCTTCTTATTTGTACTCCATGTCTTTGATCACTAATGATCTGGTGTGCAGGATGATCCTTTAAATGTCTAACTGCTGGAGGTAATCTATCAACAGTTTGACCTTCTTCAATCTCTTTATTATGCTGCACCTCATGGTCTTCATCAGCCTCTTGAGTGTCTTGTACTCCCCCTAGACAGCAACTACCATTTTCCACATCCTGCTTTGCAGTTGGATCTTCTCTGATAGTAAGCTGGTCCATCTTCTGTTGTATACCTGTAGAGCTATAAGAACTACTAGCCAGCTCACTGTTAATAAGTCTAGATTTATCAAATATGACATGAATAGGCTCTTCTACAACTTGAGTAGCCAAATTGTAGACCCTATAAGCCTTACTATTGTTAATGTTCCCAACAAATATCCCATCTTGGGATTTAGCAGCAAACTTTGTTAGGTGAGACTTGTCATTGTTAAGCACATAGCACTTGCAACCAAAGATCCTAAAATAGGATTAGTTTGGTTTTCTGCCTTTCATAACCTCATAGGGTGTCTTTTTGTGACTTTTGGTGATGGAAGCCCTATTGAGCACATGGCATGCAGTGTTTATTGCCTCAGCCCAAAAATATTCTGGGAGAGTAGTGTCACTCAATAGTGTTCTTCCATCCTCAATCAATATCCTATTCTTTCTTTCAGCAATGCCATTTTGCTGAGGTGTTCTAGGTGAGGAGAATTCCTAATGAATTCCAAATTCTTCACACAACCTTGTCATACTTTCAGATTGGAATTCAATTCCATGGTCACTTCTGATTTTGACCACTGAACTATCTAATTCATTCTGAATTTGTTTGACAAAATTGCAGAAGACATTTGGGGTTTCAGATTTCTGCCTCAGAAAGAATACCCATGAAAATCTAGAATAGTCATCTACAACCACAAAAGTGTAGACCTTCCTACCTAGACTATGAACTGGCATAGGACCAAATAAATCAATATGCAAGAGGTATAAGCACCTCACTGAGTCTTTGGTTTCTAGGCTATGAAAGGAGGATCTGGTCTGCTTGCCTTTTTGACAAGCTGAGCATATTCCATCCTTAAAGCACTTAGCTTGAGGACCATTCCTCACTAACTCTTTACTAAAGAGTTGGCCAATAGTCTTGTAGTTAAGATGAGCTAGCCTCTTGTGCCATTTGACATAATGAGAGGCTTTCTCATCAGCTACAAGACAAATAGGAGAGTTTTTATTCTCACTCTCAATGTTTAGGCAATACACATTTCTTTTTCTATAGCCAGTCAATATGACTTTTTGATCACTTAACCTCTTGATATGACACTCATTCTTGATAAATGAAATGTCTTATCCAAGATCACTCAGCTGGTTTATGCTTATTAGGTTGTGTTTCAAACCCTTCACATAATCCACTTAAGTGATAGTGATTAAGTTGTTAGAAATGTTACCAAACCCTTTGATGACTCCTTTTTCAGAACCACCAAAGATTACTTTAGGCCCATTCAATATTGGTGAGTAGTCCTTCAGCAATCCTCTTGTTCCAGTCATATGCCTGGAACATCTACTGTCCAAGTACCATATAGGGGCATGGAAACTTGGACTCATCTGCAACAAATAATTACTTAAACTTAGAACCCAAATTGTTATTGGGTCCTTGTTTCAAGTTAGACTGAAATTTAGCATAATCTGTAGCATCCCTTCTTCCAGGTAAGCTGGCATTCATCCTGACACTAGTGTTGTGCCAACAGTCAATGGAAAAGTATCACACCTTACCACAGTACTAGCACTCAAATCTATTATACCTCTATTTAGGTACAACTTTAACAGCTTTGTTGTCTACTGTTCTTAATACTGTAGGTACAGTGTTTCTTTGTTTGAGTGCTTGAGACCACTTGTCATTCTGAATTTCAGACTTACCATGACCATGTATGATATCATAATCATATCTATTGCTAGGCTGTTGCACTTTTCTGAGAGCAATAGGAGGATTGAAGACAAGTGTCTTAACTGGGGCTTTTTTTTCCTTTTGGAATTAGCTTCCCTAGTATTTCCCTTAAAACCCAATCCCGCCTTACCCTTTTGAGACATAAATTCATCAATTAAGGGTAGGACAGATTTTGGCTTAGAGAAACTAGCCACTAGATCCTTTTCCTTCTGAAGTCTGACTTCCAGACTTTTGATTTGATCACTCTTGAATGTGATTGTTCCCATCTGAATAACTGTTATGTTTTTCAGCTTGGCAATCTCATTCATCTTCTGATCCGGCAGCTTTTCTGAATCAGATGCAGCCAACTTAAGAGCTGCAATTTCCTTAGCCTGAATTTTAGTCAGGTTTTTGCATCTCTTAAATGCCTGCAGCAAATCACTATATTCATCTATAAGTTGATGAATATCTCCTTCAGATTGAGATCTATCCACATCTTTTGATGCAGATGCTTCTGATTCTGAGCCAGTGTAATAATCAGAATCTTCAGATAAACTTTTTACCATACTGGGACCAGGCTGATCCTCACAGTGATCTTCATTAGTCAGGGCCATCAGCCCTTTGCACTGATGATCTTCAGTTCCATTTATTGAGTCCAGTAATTGCAAGAACTCAGTCGCTTCTTCTGTTGCAAACAGACAACATAAGCTTCAGCATCAGATTCAGAATCTGAAGATGATGGATCTGTCCAGCTTTTCTCTTTCTTTGCTACAAAGGATTTTTCCTTCTTGTTCTTATACTGAGACATCTTCTTATCTGCAGATTCCTTTCTTTTGTCTGGACAATCAGCCACAACATGTTTAGGTCTGTTGCAGCAATAGCAAATAATCTTTGATGTAGTTGGCTTGCTAGGCTTTGTCCCACTCCTGTCCTTCCTGGATGATTTCCTCTTCTGATAATAGTCATCCTTGGACTGAGATGAGTATGACTTAGATTTCCACTGCTTCTTCTTTAAGAATCTCTGAAATTGCCTTGTGAAAGCAACAAAGTCTTCATCAGAATTACTGCTGTCTGAACTGTGATTATCAAAAATTTCTGAGATCACTTCTGCAGCTATCTTAGGAGAAGATGGAGACATCCTCCTATTCTTACTTGTGGCTTCTACCTTGAAGGCCACTGAATTTTCTCTATAGTCAACCTTTGTATTTTTCTCTTCCTCCTTTCTGGCCAACAACTGCATCTCATAAGACAACAATTTGTCAAACAGTGTTGGAGGTGAAATTTCTACCAGTCTGCCCACTTTCCTTATGGCACAGATCTTTGTATCCCAATCCTTAGTCAAAGACCTAGGGAATTTGTCATTCAGCTCATATGTACTGAAGATTCTTCCATAGGACATTAGTTCATTTACAATTCTGTAGAACTTCTTATAACATTCAGTTATGCTATCAGACTTGGCTTGTCTGAAACTATCATATTCCTGATTAAGCATTGACTTTCTATCTTGTCTAACTTCTTCTGATCCCTCCACGTAGACTATCAATGTGTCTCACATGTCCTTGGAGGTTTTACAGTGAATCAGATTTTGAAATGTTGAGTCATTTATGGCACTCACTATAATATTCTGAGCTCTCTTGTCCATAGTAGACAAGATAATCTCTTCCTTAGTCATTTCTGAAAAGTCTTTTGGTGTCCTCTGATTAGCATCAAGAACTGAGACTTTCATTGGAATATAAGGCCCTTCCTTAACAGTTATATATATTGTTGGATCAGATGCTTCCATAAATAGTCTGACCCTTTCTTTCCATATTCCAAAGATTTCCTTCCTGCAGATGGGCAACTTCATGGAACCAAGTTCCTTATGATTTTCTCCTGAACCCATCTTTTCTAATTTATTCTGCCTCACAGATCTTACTCAGACTGTTAAGTCTATCTTTGAGTAACCTCCCTCTAATACCACTTGAAAGAATTGGTTTCAAGACCACCAAAACACCTAGAGGGGGGGGGGAGTGAATAAGTGCAATTCCTTTTTACTCTAAGGCAGAATATTATTTCAAATAATCAAATGGAATCAATCAGTTCTACAGCTACCACATTACAGAAATCACAGAATCACACACAATCACAGATGGCACACAGTTTTATAGTGGTTCCCCAAATTATGGGTACATCCACTTTCCCCCTTCGTCTATCTAACAGTGTGCTAGATTCGGCCTAACTTCTTCCTTCCTTCTCATATCAACAGATCTTAGAGCTCAGAACCCAGTCAAGTTTCCTACAACTCAGAGTGAGTCCACACTCCTACAACTCAGGCAATTAAGCCCTACCTCAGCCTACACCAGGCCTATAACTCAGAAAATCAAATCTCCTACCTCAGGCACACAACCCTACCTTAGCCTTCCCAAGGCCTACAACTCAGAGATGAAAATCTCCTACCTCAGGCACTCAGCCCTACCTCAGCCTTTATAAACTAGACTTACAACTAAGATCAATAATGATCTTACAGAAAAATGATAAAAAGAATTTGTATCTTTCACCCAAGTTGAGAGAGAATGGGTAGAACGATTTCTTGATCAGTTCTTGAAGAATCTGATTTCACAGAAATCCACCTGTCTTTGGCTTTCTTCAAAGCTTCGTGAATCTGAACACAATAATGTTGAATTTCTTGAAGATGATCTTTAATCAGCTTCCTTCTTAAATCCAGAAATCAATCTGAATTCTTCTTTGCAGATAGTTCAGGATCTCCTCTTAAGAGACTAGTTGATGATAGTCTCTTTCTTCACTTGAATTGTTGGAGCTCTCTCTCTACAAATTCTTCTGAAGAACTTTTGAAATTCTTCACTTAGATCCACTTGAAATCTCTGACTGGATTTCCTTGTATATGTTGGATCTTCTGTTGTGATTGTGATTTCGTATACTTTGTTTTTTTTCGTTCTTCTTCAATATCCTTTTTGTTGATAGAATCTATCTTTATATAGACTTCATCCAAGGTTACTGGCTGATCCGGTTGCTAACCAAATTCTGACTGATCTGACAGTGGTAGTAGACCGGTTGGATATTGCAGCTGTCAAGTCTCCAGTCACTTCTTAAAACTTTGTCTCTGTCAGCAAAATGTCGAGTCTAAACTTCACATGTGTCGACACAAGTAGACTAAGTGTCGACACAATCCTTTATGGTGTCAACACAGCTCTCATGGTGTCGACACTGCTTCTTGACATAGCTTCGGTAAGAATGTGTCGACATAAGTCATATGTGTCGACACAGTCACTTATTGTCTTGGCACAATTAACTTTGAAGAATTCTGATGTGTGTGTCGACACAAGTCATGTGTGTCGATACGGTTGATGTCGACTGAACTTTCTGTGTGTCGACACAAGTCCTGTGTGTCGACACAGTTGATGTCGACTGAAATTTCTGTGTGTCGACACAAGTCCTGTGTGTCGACACAGTTGATGTCGACTGAACTTTCTGTGTGTCGACACTGCTTCTCCAAGTGTCGACACAATTGACTCCAGGTGTCGACACAGCTTTTCTCAAGTGTCGAGACAAGTCTTCACAAGTGTCGACGCAGCTTCTTCTGGTGTCGACTCATGGACTTAGAAACTTTTCCTGCATTCCTGCATTTTCTTAACCTGCACATATAAACTCAAAACAACATCAAATACACCTTGATGCATATCATTGAGTAAGGTGAGGCTTCTTGAAATCTGGTACACATTTTCCAATATACCCAACAAGTTTGTTCTTTTTGAAGAGGGGGAAGAGGTTCATCAGCAGTGAGTTCTTCAATCATTTCATGGATTGATGCTTCAGTGGAGAGAAGGGTTTCTTGGAGTTGGGCTTCTGATGGAACTTCTTCATAAGTGGTTGGAGGAGGAGAAGTATCAGCTGGAGGGGTAGGAATTCTAACTTCTGGAACCGAAGGAGCAGGCTCCCCCTCAATAGTCGCACCAAATGTGCTGGCAACAAGAGGTGGAGAGGGAGATGGGGTCCTGTCCTCTATAGCAGGAAGGCCATGAGCTTTAGCAGATTGAGCAGGGTTCAAGAGCTTCAAGTCCCATCTTTGAATGTATGAAATGGAGACTTTCTTCATGTGATGGAGAATAGTCCCTTTGGAGAAGTTGAATACTTGAGGATTGATCTCATGGAGGAGAAGAGAAATAATCCTAGCAAAACTTGGAGCCTTTATGCTATCCTTGATCTTGTCCAGAATTAACATCCCAAACTGGTACCTTTTCCTACAAATTATTGCTGTCATGATGCCAAAGAGGCTGTGTGAGATATCCCTTATATAACTTCTCTTGCAGAGAAGAATCTTCTCAATGATATCCACCAAAAGCTTTACTTCTGGATTAAGTTCAGATCTTTTAATGGTGAGTACATTTGGAGAAACTCCATAAAACATACATGTCCTGTCAGAATCTTCTGGACCTAAGGCATCTTCTTCATCAACGACTGTAGTCGAAGAAGTGTAGAAATAGAGGTTTTGTTTAGCTTGATCTTGATTCCTTTAACTTTGGACTTGAGAACTGTCCCATTTCTCTAGACCTTGATATTCTTGAAGAACTCTTCAACTTCAGGAAACAGAATCTTACATGGCTGTTGAAGAACGAATGTGAGGCCGGCGCTGTCGAGGAGATTAAAAAGATTGTGAAAATCGTATGAAATGTCGGCAATTCCTGCGGCAACAAGTTCTTAACTGATTCCAATCTTAGAAGACGCCGCCATGATCCAGAGATTTGAGAAAAATCTGCGGCGAGGAAGAAGAAGGCGCAGGCTCTGCAACTTTCGGCGGAAGATGAAGCGTTTTCAGCTTACTCGAGAGAGAGGATTTTCATTCGTGTAGAAAAAGACTTCCGGACTTTTCGATTTATATAACCCTAATTTATCTCTAATTAAGAAATAAATAAAGAAAACATACCTTGGAATTGGCGGCATAAGCCTCAGGTTGCGAATAAAAAATTTTAATCGAAGAGAGAAAACTTGACTTCCTGATACTCGAGAGGGCTGGCAGTACTCGAGTGAAGATATAGAAGTACTCGAGTGAGAAATGCAGAAGTACTCGAGTGATGTCTTGGAAGTACTCGAGTAATGATATTGAAGTACTCGAGTGAAGCTTTAGTACTCGAGTAGGTCTTTCTACTACTCGAGTGGCCGAAGAAGTACTCGAGTAGGTCAAGGAGTACTCGAGTGTCTTATTTCTTACTCGAGTAGTCTTTGTCTTACTCGTGTAATAAAGTTTGAAACATAGAAAATTTCAACTTTTGACTGATTCTGGATCTCCGAGCCTTCTTGTGAGTCCACCTTCTCTAATCTTCTTTATTGAGCTTTCCATGTTCTGTTTTGAAGAACGAGAACTTGGTCTCGTCCAGCGGCTTCGTGAAAATATCTACAATCTGACTGTCTGTAGAGACATACTGTAGATCTATATCCCCATGCTCCACATGCTCTCAGATGAAGAGATACCTCAGCTCTATGTGCTTTATCCGGCTGTGCGAGACTGGGTTGTTGGCTATTGCAATTGCACTAGAAGAGTCGCAAAAGAATGGAATATTCTGAAACTTCATATTATAATCTTCAAGCTGGTTCTTTATCCACAGCAACTGTGCATGGCAACTGCTTGCAGAGATATACTCTGACTCAGTTGTTGAGATTGCAACACAGTTCTGCTTCTTACTACTCCAGGAAATGAGCCTTCTTCCAAGGAATTAGCAAGTTCCGAAAGTTCTTTTCCTGTCGTCTTTGCTACCTGCAAAATCTGCCTCTGAAAAAACCAATTTGCTCGCTATCATTACTTCTTGGGTACCATAAGCCAAGATTTGGTATACCTTTAAGGTATCTCAAAATCCACTTTGCAGCAGCGTAGTGAGATTCCTTAGAGTTTACTTGAAATCTAGCACATACACATGTTGAAAATATTATGTCTGGTCTACTAGAAGTAAGGTAGAGCAAGGATCCAATTATGCTTCTGTACTTGGTTTCATCAAAAGGTTTCCCTTTCTCATCCTTGTCCAGAGACTCAGTTGAACCCATTGGAGTCCTCATAGAGTTGCGTTCTCCATTCCAAATATCTTAATTAGCTCTTTTGTGAACTTAGTCTGCGAGATGAAAAATCCATCTTCAGATTGTTTCACCTGAAGCCCTAAGAAGTACTTCAGCTCGCCAATACTACTCATTTCAAACTTTCCTTGCATAAGTTTAGAAAACTTCTTGCAGAGGTTGTCGTCAGTAGAGCCAAAAATAATGTCGTCGACATAGATTTGCAATAGCAAAATCTTGCCTTTTATTTCCCTAAGAAATAATGTTTTATCTATCTTTCCCCTTGTGAACTTATTCTCAAGAAGAAAGCTAGACAGTGTCTCATACCAAGCTCGAGGAGCTTGTTTCAGACCATATAAAGCTTTATGTAAAAAATAAACATAATTGGGAATGTTAGAATCAACGAAACTTGGAGGTTGTTCCACATATACCTCTTCCTTTATGTCACCATTAAGGAAGGCAGACTTCACGTCCATTTTATAGACAGTGAAGCCCTTGAGAGCAGCATATGCTAGGAATAACCTGATTGCCTCCAACCTTGCCACTAGAGCATACGTCTGGTCAAATTTGATTCCTTCTTCTTGACGATATCCTTTGGCGATGAGTCTAGCTTTGTTCTTTATGATCGCTCCATCCTCGTCCATCTTATTCCTGTAGACCCATTTTGTCCCAATGATATTCTTACCTTTGGGTCTTGGAACAAGTTTCCATACTTGGCAACGCTTGAATTGATTTAGTTCTTCTTCTATCGCCATTATCCAAGATGCGTCTGAGTTTGCTTCCTCAAACTTTTTTGGTTCAACCTGTGAGAGAAAACTTAAATATAAATTCTCATTAGTTGTACCTCGACGAGTTCTGACACCATCCCGGGGATCTCCTATGATCTTGTCCATGGGGTGATCCTTCAGATGTCTGAGCTCTAGAGTCCTTGCATCTGGAATATCTTCAATCACCGGAGTGAGTTCATCAGCTTGGACGATTTCTTCATCTTGATCATCAAACTCTCCAATAGGGGTTGGAGTGGTGATCTTAATGAACTTTTCACCTTTCTCTTCAGTTGATTCATCCAAGTTAAGTTCTTTCAACTTTGTACCGGAATCTTCAATGAACACACTAGAAGAGTTGCCTTACAGCAACCTCGTCTCATCAAATACAACATGTATTGATTCTTCTAACACCAGAGTTTTTCTATTAAATATCCAATATGCCTTACTATGGCTAATATACCCTACAAAAATACCTTCAAAACCCTTTTCGCTAAACTTGGTAGTATGATACTTGTCATTGTTAAGCACAAATCACTTACAACCAAAAATTCTAAAATACAAGACAGTTGGTTTCCTGCCCTTTAGAAGTTCATAAGGAATCTTATTGTGATTCTTGTTTATGAGTGCTCGATTTTGCACGTGACATGCAGTGTTGACGGCTTCAGCCCAGAAGTATTCCGGAAGTGAGGCATCACTCAACATGGTCCTGCAGGCCTCTATGAGTGTTCTATTCCTTCTTTCAGCCACTCCATTCTATTGAGGAGTGCGGGGAGAGGAAAACTCATGAAAGATACCCAAGCTTTCACAGAATTCTGTCGTGGCCCCAGACTTGAATTCTGTTCCATTGTCACTTCTGATTTTTACTACAGAATAGTTGTATTCATTCTGGACTTGCTTGATAAAATTAGTAAAGATGTCTAAGGTATCTGACTTGTGTTTCAGAAAAAACACTCACGCAAAGTGCGAGTAATCATCGACGATTACCAACGTATAATCCTTACCTCCCAAACTTCTAATTTGCAGTGGACCGAACAAGTCCATATGAAGTAGATGTAAACATCTATTAGATTCTTTGCCAATAACACTTTTAAAGGTATCTCTTGTTTGCTTGCCTTTTACGCATACGTGACAAGGTTTATCTTTGACGTACTTGACATTTGGGCCATCACGTACTAAATTCAGTAAAAATAATTTATTAATAGTTTTGAAATTAATATGTGCTAATCTCTTGTGCCATTGGTCACTGAGAGACGCACTATCTTTAGCCATAAAACACACTGGTGTAGAAGAGTCTATACAAATGAAATTTAAACAACATATATTTCTGCTTTGAGTGCTTGATAGAATCATTTCCATATTGTCAACGGATTTTATCAAGCACTTATTAGCATGAAATTCAATAATATAAGCTTTATCGCAGAGTTGGCTTATGCTTATGAGATTGTGTTCCAATCCTTCAACATAAGCCATATCCGAGAAGGATACACTAACGTTAGATATCATGCCATAGCCTTTCATAATTTCTCGGCCTGAACCTCCAAATATGACCTTTGGTCCGTTCACGACTGGAGTATAGTTCTGAAGTAGGCTTGTTGTCCCGGTCATGTGCTGAGAACATCCACTGTCTAAATACCAGATAGGCATTTTGGTGGCCTTTGGACATACCTGCAATTATAAATCAGTTTGCCTTAGGAACCCAATATAAGACCCCATTTTTTTTTCTTTTTCAAACCCGGGGTCTTATGCCCAGAACTACCGTTTTGCGGTGGCCCCGATACTCGGGAAGGCCGCCACCACAAAACGCTGATTTTGCTAGCCTTTTCGATCATCAAAGAGAGAGCAGTAATCATAAATAAAATATAATTGAGTCCATAAACATCATATAAGAATGAGAAATCACAGTAAGTCCATATATAAAAAAAAGAGAGAGTACTACAAAAGCACAGTATAAAAGAAATATAAACCGGCTTAAGCCCGGTACATCAGATTCTCACTACAATCTCTCGCGGAAGCTATAAGAAAGAACTAATCACTCACGGAGCTAGTCACTGGTGCTTCGGTACTAGACTGGCCCACCTCCATACGCACCGTACTCCGCTAGTGCTGGTCCCTGTGCTGCTGGTCCCTGAGCTGCTGGTCCCTGTCTCCCATCCGGAGCCCCTGTAATGTTGTGGTCCAAAAACCATTAGTCATAAAGACTAAGTCCTATCATCCCCTACCCCTCCCCCATGGCTCCTAGGCACCGAGCGGGGAGGAGGAAAGGGATGCTACAAAGGTGGACAGTAAGCAAAGCAGGTGGCAGTGGAACTAATCTAGAAGTTATTTATTTTATATAAGTATCTAAGGAAGAAGGGTACAAACTAGCAGTTCTACAATACTGAGCAGCAAAGTAAACAAGGAGAATAAGCAGTATATGTAAGAAAGACAAGGTAAGAAGTAAGTAACCTTAACTTATATGAATGCTCATACAAACTTATAAGTTAAGGGGTCTTGTGCGAGGCTCGCATCGTATAAAAATTCCCGTACCAATTAATACATTGGGGTGTCGGTTTCATGCCAGTATGAGTGTAGTGATATGCTATGCTATGATTCATGCAAGTGCAACTCACACACAAGACTCTATGCACACAGACCTTTAGTTCCCCATGTTTGGGCAGCTAGCTTCACTCCCAGGAACCTCCGTAGTGGAAAATGGAGATAGTGGGTCGGGCCCCCCACTCCTAGGCAGGTCCCCACACTACCTGGCCTAACCCTTATGTACGCCTCTAGAAGGACACAACCTAGAGTCTCTGCGTACTAATGCTGGCCATATCCGCCAGACTTTCTTTGGCTAAGTGTCCCACACCACCGAGTCAGCGTATCGATGTCGTTCTGAACGACCATCCAATACTGAAGACCCACCACCTTATTTATATCCAATTCCTTCCGAGCCATAGGCTCCCCGGACTATCCCGTCTGTTACATCTACCTTCCGAACCTACCGTCCGGATGGTCAATAAAACTAACCTTACCAACCTTCCGAGCGACTGGGGTGTGTGAATGTGAAACCCTAGTTATACTAGTTGCTCTTGAAGTTTATTATTCCTACTATTTAGATTAGCCCAGGACTGCCCAAGGTATTCCCCGTGAACGGATCTCGAGGGCACTAGGAATTATGATGGTAGATGAAGCCTATCGTTCCCTTTCTCAAGCCACTTATTATTATTGGTTGTTACCCAACTCCCACTCCCTTTAATGTTGTACTGGATCTAATCATAGTGCATTTTGACCCTTTCTCTCCTCACGGGGAAGACGATGTTTCGTCGACCCCGAGCACCTCTTAACAATATTCAAACCTCTCACTCCTCATCACGACTATCGATGATAATCTCATTTCACTAACTAGATCAATACACTAATATCTCATCTCTCTAAGTTCATTTTGAACCATATTATGATTTCTGCAGTTTTTACTAAACGCAGACCATCCTAAGCTATATGATGTATACAATGGGAGGTACTCTAATTTATCATCCAAAATCACTATAATATTTATTGGAGGTCTATCATGGCATTATTAGCCTAAATCCAGAATTTTATAATTTTCCTAATTTATTTGATAATTTATTTAATTTCTAAAGAGATCTAAATGTCATAATTTGAACATGAAGTACTATTTTCATGAATGCAAAGTGTTCCAAAAAATTATGATAAATCAAAAACAATTATTTATTAGTAAATTCAAGGTCCCAAAATTTTTAGCAATATTTAAACCTCTAAATATAATTTTTGAACATAACCAACATTAACCAAATTAAAGAGACAAGTACTGCCAATATACTTCTAAAAATTCTGAGAAATTTTAAAGATGAATATAACGATATAAACAAACTCCAGGTCAAGTTTCACAATTTATCAGTGAATAATTAACTCTAAACTTGATTTTCTCATAATATTCCAAGTTAACATGTTAATGAACTAAGTACAACAAATATTCATCTAAAAATTGCAATACAATTCTCATATGAGCATATTGACCTAGAAACACTACTGATCAAGTTTCATAATTTTCCAATAAAAAAAAGCTCTAAATCTATTATTGATCATATTCACATATTTATACACTTGTGAAGTAAGTACTGGAAATGTACATCTGAAAATTATAATAAAATTCATGTATGGTCTTAATGGTCTAAAACTCATTTTGCCCCAATTTTATAGTCATCTCATGGATATCAAGATCAAAATAAAAACATAATTAATTCGGGCTGATACTGGTATTACAAAGCTGATACTAAAGTTATTAATCTAAAATTCACAATAAAATTATCCAAGGCCTATAATGACATTTTGAATACACTACCCAAGTTTCACAAGTTTTCAGAGAGTTCTAATTTCCTACCCTTCAAATTTAAGGTTTGTGATCTAAACTAGGGCTAGGATTTTGAGGTGTTTATCCATCTCCAAATCCTCTAATATTTTTACCAGAGTACCTTAGCAACCCTAGAGTCTTCTCTACCAAATTTCAAATCCATACAAGGGAATTTGACCACATGTGCTTCACAAACCTAAAAATAGTCCAAACTTAGGGTTTGAATTTGAGTCCTAGGGTAATCCTACCCCACACCACCCCATAACCTATATGAGGGTGTGAAAAGTCATGACAAACCATTGGACAAAGTTTCAGCTTCTGTTGAGGTGAGTTGGCCACTTAAACCTCAAAGTGCACTTTTGACCTAAATACCCTTTATTAGGGCAAGGCTAGGGTTTGCCATTCCCTAACCAAATCAACTCAAAATGAGGTGAAACTTTATACAGAACCTCCTGATGACCCTAAGGACCACTCACAAAAATTCGGGTGGGTTTGGAGGTCTTTAGGTCCGTAAATTAATTTACCTTAGGATATTTAAATGATTTCAAAAACTTTTGAAAACTTGTACCCAATAATTCTCATTTTCGAACAGGACCTAGATACATATTAGGGTGACTCCATGTCCAAATTTTAGGTCATTTGGACAAGGAATGAAGTGGGGGCACCCATTTTAACCTCTGTCAAACCCTAAGTATAGAACCCCACCAAAATGAGTGCCTTGGTGAAACTAGGCACCCAAATTGGTTCAAAACAATTTTAAATTAAATTAGACCCATAGGGCTACAATTTGTATATTCATTACTTTTCCATATTTGTCCTCTAGGTATTTTTAATAATTAGAAACATTAAATACAAATAGTATGACAGAAATGAAATGATATAACAATATATATCATATAGTTTGATTGATTGCCAGCACGAATCTTAAAGCGCATCCAACGACTCTGGCTCATCTTCTTCCTCAAGCCGACGGATAGGATTGACCAGTCTTGGAGATACTTCCAGCCGCCATAGCCGGCCATCCGGCCACCTCCCCGGCCGGCCACCGCCACCACCACATCCGTTGAGGTGGTGGCTATCGCCAGGCGGCGGCACAGCCTCCGGAGGGGCCTTTTCCGGCAAACTCGACAAGTTAAAAATCGCGGAAAAACATGGAGAAATCTTCTCCCGATCGGGCTCAATTGAGCCCGATTCTTGTTCCTAATTAGTCCTATGATCTACCCATGGATGAAGGAGAAGGGGAGGACTTTGCTTCCGGCCTGGAGACGCGTCGATCGTCGGGATGCCATTGGTGGTAGAGGTGTCGCCGGCGCTCTTCAACAACATAGTAAACTCTCTTGTCTCCTTCAGGTATGGTGTGGAAAAGCTTGCCCTGGATCCTGGGGTGCTTTTAGGATGATAAAGTGGGGGAGGGGAGGGGTATAGCTGGTGGTGGCCATTAATGGCCCTCTTAATGCAAATCTCAGCCATGGTGGAGGGGGCGGGGGAATCTGGGCTCAATCCAGCCAGAATATGGCTGGAAACTTCTCCTCTTCCCCAGAGGAGTTGAATCCAGCCCTTCATTGGGGGAGGAAGGGGGCCAAGGCTTCAATGGCCATTAATGGCCATTGAAGGCACATTTCGGCCATGGTGGGGTAGCACCATTCTGGCCATAAAAAACCACCAAAATGGCCCCCTGGTCTTCCTGGATTGAGTGGGGAGTTGGATCATCCAATGTAGAATGGCCCTTGGCCTCCTTGGCCATGAATGACACTCTTTCACCATTTCTCTTTCCTCCATTAAAGAGATGTTGGAGTTTTCTCTCTCCTAGTCATCTAGGTTGACCTTGCTGACCACTCCAGCTTATTGGCATCCCACTAACTCATATTTTCCATGGAAATGAGGTTAGCCCAGGTGGAAAGATGGCTTGAGCTTAGGTTAGCCCATTTGAGCTAGGTTTGACCTAACCTTGACTAAGGTTGACCTAGGTCAATTTGACCTTTTGAGTTGCCATCAATGGGTCCTTGGTGACCCATTGGACTCCCCTAAGGTCTAGGTAGGGTTGGGTAGGGTTGACTTGGCACCTTGGATGTCACATGACCCTTAGTAAGGGCACTTTGACCACTTTGAGCCTAGAGTTGACTTGGGTCAACTTAGCCACGAAGGTTGACCACAATGGGTCCTTGGTGACCCATTGACCTCACTTTAGGGTTAGGAGGGCATGGGTGGGGTCCACTTGGCTAAGGGAAGGTCAATTGACCCTAAGTAGGCTAGTTTGACCAAATTAGGGTTAGGGTTGACTTAGGTCAATTTAACCACTTTGACTGCCCACAGTGGATCCTCAGTGGCCCTATGAACTACCCAAGGTGTTAGGGATGTTGTGGTAGGGTCATGGGATCAAGTTGTTGCCCCGAGGTCATCATAAACTAGTGTTTAGAATTCTGCTATTTACAGACCATGTTGGTCTTCACCTTCCTACCTAATTTCACCTAGTCTACTGGACTTCCTAGGGTTTTGTCATGACCTAGTCATGAAAAAACCACTCTTAGGGGTGTAGTTGTTTGAGGGATGTTACAAATCCCAATATATAAAAATAAAAATTTCGTCCCCGAAATTAAAGTTAAGCCTACGGGGGTTTCTACTGAAATAAAAGAAACTTGTAACATCTCTAAGGTTTAAGGTATACCTGACTCGAAGAGCTCCGGGTACTTTTGCTGCATCAAATCCTGTGGCTCCCATGTATGTTCCTCCCGCCCATGGTTTCTCCACAAAACATTGACTAGCGGAACCTTCTTGCATCGCAAGACCCGCACTGCCGTGTCGTCGATCCTGATCGGCTCCAAACTGACTGATCGATCTGAGGCCACCAGACTGTCGGCTTTGGAAATCAGCTGCTCAGGGCATAATAGAGCCCTCCGTAGTGAGGAGACGTGGAAGACATCATGCAATCCCGCTAACTCCGGCGGTAGCTCCAGTCTATAAGACAAGGGGCCGATCCGCTCCAGGATCCTGTAAGGCCCGATATATCACGGACTGAGCTTCTTCCGCCCGCGAACCCGCAAGACTCCATGCATCGGCCGTATCTTCAAGAAAACCCGGTATCCCACCTGGAACGCCACCCGATGATGCCTCACATCGTAATATTTGGCCTGCCTGCTCTGGGATTCCAACATCCTGTCCCGAAATAATCTAACCAGAGCATCAGTATCCTCCACAAACTCCGAGTCGAGTGCCCGCGGATCTTCATCCTGAATCCATAATAGTGGGGTCCTGCACCTCAATTCATATAATGCCTCGTAAGGGGCCATGCCTCTGCTGGACTGAGGGTTGTTGTTGTATGAAAACTCGATCAGCGGCAGCAATCTCTCCCAAGGCTCGCCGCGGTCAAAAATACAAAGGCGCAGAAGATCTTCCAATATACGGATGGTGCGCTTCGTCTGTCCATCAGTCTGAGGGTGAAAAGTCGTGCTGAATGTCAACCGAGAACCTAGACGGGACTGAACTGAACTTCAGTCCTTGGACGTAAACCGCGCATCCCGATCTGAAACGATTGTCCTGTGTACTCCATGATAACGCACAAACTGCTCGATGAATCTCCGTACTAATACACTGACCGGTGAGTCCTTCGCCACTGGAAAGAATCTGGACACCTTCGTTAGTCTGTCCACTATCACACAGATCGAGTCATTCCCCGCATGAGACCAAGGTAGCCCATGTACAAAATCCATGGATATATCCTCAAACTTCCACTCCGGCACCGGAAGTGGCTGGAGTAATCCGACCGGATTCTTGCACTCTGCCTTTACGAGTTATCAAGCCTCATAATGCGTCACAAAATACGTAATGTCCTTCTTCATACCTGCCTAATACATCATCTTTTTTAGGTCCGCTCCCATCTTAGTGATCCTCGGGTGTATTGAGTATCTACTACAGTATGCCTCTAACATGATATCCTCCTGAATCTGGCCTCCTGTCGGTACGTAGACCCTGCCTTTAAAACATAGCATTCCATCCCTCAAGGATTAATCTCCTATCGTGCCTTCCTCCAAGGTTCTTAATATCGGCTCTGCCCTCGCATCCAGCCTCTGCTTATCTCTAATGTGATCCTGAATTTCATCCGCAGTCATCGATGCCAGGTACTCCGTATATAGCTCTGGATCATCCTCGGATACTAGCGATATCTGCATCTTCTTAAACGACTCAACCAACTCCAAGACTATCAGCTGCGGGCCGACTCCTGACGTACTCGCTCTCCGGCTCAGAGCGTCTGCCACCATGTTTGCTTTCCCGGGATGATAGTGCATGGTGTACTGGTAGTCTGATAGAAACTCAACCCAGCGTCTCTGCCTGATATTCAGCTCCTTCTGCATGTCTACATACTTCAAGTTCTTGTGTTTTCAGAATATATCGCAGTGGACCCCGTAGAGGTAGTGTCGCCAGATCTTAAGAGCAAATATAACTTACCCCATCTCCAAGTCGTGTACCGGGTAATTCTTCTCTTGTTTCTTCAGCTGACGGGAGGCATATGCTATCATATGCCCGTCTTGCATCAGAACGACACCCATCCTCTGATAGGAATCATCCGTGTACACCTGTAATCCTTCCTTCCCTGATCGAAGAGCAAGGATAGGGGCCGAGGTAAGCCGACCTTTCAGCTCCAGAAAGGAAGACTCGCATTGTGGCGTCAAAATAAAAGGAGACTCCTTCTTCAGGGTCGTTAGAGGGAGGCAATCTGAGAGAACCCATCTATGAACTTCCGGTAATAACCGGCAAGTCCTAAGAAACTCCGAACATCTGTGGCCGTCTTCATCAGTGGCCAATCTCGTACTGTCTGGACCTTTGCCGGATCTACTGCCAAACCTGCTCCACTGATGACATGGCCCAAAAAGGCCACCTCCTTTAGCTAGAATTGGCACTTGCTAAACTTAGCATACATCTTATGCTCTCGGAGCTTCTCCAAAGTCAAAGCCAGATTCCTCGCATGGTCCTATTCAGTCCTCGAATAAATAAGGATGTTGTCAATGAATACGATGACGAAGATATCCAGATATTCTTCGAACACCCGGTTCATCAAGGCCATGAATGCGGAGGGTGCATTCGTGACCCCGAAGGGCATCGCGGTAAACTCCTACAGTCCATATCTACTGCTAAAGGCCGTCTTCGGGATGTCCTCCTCCTGAATGCGTAGTTGGTAGTACGCCGATCTCAGGTCCAGCTTTGAGAAACAATGAGCTCCCTCCAACTGGTCAAAAAGCTCATCTATCCTTGGCAAGGGATACGTATTTTGGACCGTCGGCCTGTTCAGGGCCCGATAATCAATACACACCGAAGTGTCCCGTACTTCTTTTTAACGAATAGCACCGGAGCTCCCCATGGTGAAGATCTAGGCCGGACGAACCAGACTTCCACTAAATCTTGAAGCTGGCTTTGAAATTCTGCCAACTCCTTCAGGGACATTCGGTAAGGAGCTCTGGATACTGGCGTAGCCCCCGACACTAGCTGAATCTGGAAGTCCTTCTCCCAGTGCGAGGGTAGCCCTGGTAGCTTCTCCGAAAATATATGGGCAAAGTCCCGCACCATTGGAATATCTAAAATAGAATCCTTGGCCACAGCCATCTCGAAAAGGACTTGATAAACTCTGTCTTCCTGTAGGTGGGCCTTGACGGCCTGCATAGACAATAATAATATGTGCGGGGCTGGTATAATACCTTCAATAACACTAAGGAGTCCCCGTACCTCACGGTGATCCTCTTTGCCAAGCAGTCAATCTGGGCTTGGTTCCACTGTAACCATGTCATGCCCAGTATTAGATCATAGTATGGCATCCTCAGGATCATCGTTGGTGACTCAAACGCCTTCCCACCAATCTCTGCCTCCATTTTGCAACGAGAAGAGGTCATTAGCTCTGATCCATCAGGTAGACACACCCTCATCAGCCTTCCTTTGAATTGCTCCACGCCTGCCAGTCCTTTCACGAAATCTTCTGACACAGACGAGTGTCAAGCACCGGTGTCGAAGAGTGTTTGAGAAAGCTTGCCGCTGATGAAAACAACACCTGTTATAACCTGCTCCGGATTTCGGTGTTGTGCCAGATCTAGAGCATACACCTGCTCCCTCTCTGGCATGTGTCCTCTACCCTGATATCCTCATCCCTAGTTATGTCCTCGGCCACCAAACTGCTGAGGAGGTGGGGCACCCTGAAGTGCTGGTGGCGGTGCTCACCTTATGAGATAATTCCTCTTGAAATGACCCGACTGATTACACTGGAAGCATACCGGTACCTGCTCTATTGTCCTCGGTATCTCCAGCATCTGTAAGGGCTGGGGAGCCAATACCCCCTGGTTCCTCTACTCCCGTCCAATCTCCTGATGGGATTGATCCCCGTACCTTCTTTCCCCAATGACCTGGCCTCGAGGACGGTCTCTACGACCTCCAAACACTACATCATCAGCCAGTCTCTTCCGGATCTTGACTGTAAGCTGATATACTTCCCTTTTCTTGGTCATTTCTAGAATCCTGGCCAAGCTTCCCTCGGAGACGAAGAGGAGGGCCTGTCTCATGTCATCGTATAGCGCCTTATAGAACCTCCTAGCATAGCTAGCATCGTCCAACTGATAAGTGTCTTCATAGAGGGCAAGGTGAGTGAACTCCTAGTAATACTCCAACACTGTCCTGTTGCCCTCCCTCAACCACAGGAAGTTATCCTCCAACTCATCCCTAGCCTACTAAGATACGAAATGTCCTAGAAGTGCTACTCTGAACTCTCCCCAAGAGATGTCTGCGCAATCCATATCCGCAAAAGTGGTGTCCAGCTGTGACTTCCACCACCTCTTTCCGTGTGACTGCAGGCAAGAGACTGCCAAAGCAACTGCCTCCTTAGTTGGGCATCGAATCCCCGCAAGCATCTCATAGATAGTATCTGAAAGAATTGGTTTCAAGATAACCTAAACACCTAGGGGGGTGAATAGGTTCAATTCCTTTTTACTCTAAGGCAGAATATTAATTTAGTTAATCAAATAGAATCAAATAGTTCTACAGCTACCACATCACAGAAATAATAATATCACACACAATCACAGATGACACACAGATTTATAGTGGTTCCCCAAATGATGGGTACATCCACTTTCCCCCTTCGCCTATCTAGCAGTGTGCTAGATTCGGCCTAACTTCTTCCTTCCTTCTCAGATCCATAGATCTTATAGCTCAGAACCCAGTCAAGGTTCCTACAACTCAGAGTGAGTCCACACTCCTACAACTCAGACAATTAAGCCCTACCTCAGCCTTCACCCAGGCCTACAACTCAGAGAATTAAATCTCCTACCTCAGGCACACAGCCGTACCTCAGCCTTCCCAAGGCCTACAACTAAGAGATGTAAATCTCCTACCTCAGGCACTCAGCCATAACTCAGCCTTTATAAATTAGGCTTACATCTCAGATTAATAATGATCTTACAGAAAAATGATATAAAATAAGTTTTATCTTTCACCCAAGTTGAGAGAGAATGGGTAGAAAGTTTTCTTGATCAGTTCTTGAAGAATCTGATTACACAGAAATCAACCTGTCTTTGGCTTTCTTCAAAGCATCTTGAATCTGAACACAGTAAGGTTGAATTTCTTGAAGTTGATCTTCAATAAACTACCTTCTTAAAATCCAGAAATTAATCTGAATTCTTCTTTGCAGATTAGTTTAGAATCTGCTCTTAAGAGACTAGTTGATGATAGTCTCTTTCTTAACTTGAATTGTTGGAGCTCTCTCTCTACAAATTCTTCTGAAGATATTTTGAAATTCTTCACTTAGATCCACTAGAAATCTCTAACTGGATTTTCTTGTTTATGTTGGATCTTCTGTTGTAATTGTGTTTTTTGTACTTTGTCATCTTCAGTTGATACAATCTGTCTTTATATAGACTTCATCCAAGGTTACTGGCTGATCTGGTTGCTAACCAACTTCTGACAGATCTGACATTTGCAGTAGACGTGTTGGTTATGGAAGCTGTCAAGTCTCCAGTCACTTCTTGAAACTTTGTCTCTTTCAGCAAAGTGTCGAGTCTGAACTTCACATGTGTCGACACAAGTAGACTAAGTGTCGACACAATCCTTGGTGGTGTCGACACAGCTCTCATGGTGTCGACGCTGCTTCTTGACATCGCTTCTATAAGAATGTGTCGACACAAGTCCTGTGTGTCGACACAGTCACTTCTTGTCTTGACACAATTAACTTAGAAGAAATTCTGGTGTGTGTGTCGACATAAGTATTGTGTGTCGACACATTTGATGTCGACTGAACTTTCTGTGTGTCGACACAAGTCCTGTATGTCGACACAGTTGATGTCGACTGAACTTTCTGTGTGTCGACACAAGTCCTGTGTGTCGACACAAGTCCTGTGTGTCGACACAATTTCTTCTGGTGTCGACACAGCTTTTCCAAGTATCGACACAATTGACTCCAGGTGTCGACACAGCTTTTCTCAAGTGTCGACACAAGTCTTCAAAAGTGTCGACACAGCTTCTTCTAGTGTCGACTCATGGACTTAGAAACTTTTCCTGCATATTCTTAACCTGCACATATAAACTCAAAATAACATCAAATACACCTTGATGAATATCATTGAGCTAAGTGATGCTTCTCCAAATTTGGTACACATTTTCCAATGTACCCAACAATCTCCCCTTATTTGGAGAAGTCATAACCCTTAGTTATTGATATACACCATTTATAATAAACACACATTATGATGTATATAAACATTACATGATAGGGTAACATATAAACAAAACATGTATAATAAACACACATTATGATGTATATAAACATTACATGACAGGGTAACATATAAACAAAACATGTATAATATGTCATTACAGAATGATGCAAACACAGTGAGCATGAATCATTGTTTTGTTTAAACTATCAAAAGTTTGTCAATAATTAGTTTACATAGATTTTTTTAGCAACTAAAGATTACATTGTTGTAAAATCTAGTTAATTTATTCTAAGGCTGATCAGGCTCCTTGATTACTATGCCTTTTCCTGGTTGGATCTTAGCTTGTACTAGAGCTACAGTATCTTCAGCTGGCTTCTTTCCTTTAAGATCCTTCTTCTTTTGTTCTTCAGCCTTAACTCTTTACCTTTCAAAATAGTGAAAAGGCTTTGGAAAATATTTATTGGGTTCTACTGCTGTGGCAGGTATTCTCCCAGCCTTGTGATCCCTTCTGAACTGTTGAATAACATCTTGTCTTTGCAGATATTTATTCCACTCAACTTCAGAATACCACTTACCTCTATCATGCATTTTGTCTTTGACAGCTTGCCAGGCAGTGAGTATAATATTTTTGGAGGTTGGACTCCATCTTTCAAAATCAGGCTTCAATTCAGCCTGCTCTCTAAATCTTTTCTTTGAAATTTGAGCTTCTTGCACTTTATTCAGTGCTGCCTCTGACATTTCTACTTTCTCTATTATAACATTCTTAGTAGCCTCTGGAGGGTTATACATCTGGTGAACCAGATGTTGAATTTCCTCAAAGTTAGAAGGGGGATATATGATTTGAGCTACTTCCTGCTGACCCCCTTCATTTCCTGCAGCTTGAATTCCTGATTCAGCCGTATTGTCATCATCACATAGGGGTGGATATCCCAGAGTTGCTCTTACAACATTAGCTATCCATTTGGCATGCTCTGAGCTGACATTGACTATCAACCTCTCCTCCTTTATGACTTCTCTTTCAATATGATCCCTGAGATCAGTCTTTTGGAACCTTATTTGATTAACCAGATAATTTGTTCCCTCTGTATAATAGTCTTTAAACTTTTGAAGCTGAGCAGAGATAATCTTCTAAGAGGCTTTAAGTGCAGATTGGAAAGTGGCTAAATCCGCTTGAAGTTTCTTATCAAACTCTGATTTCTCTTTAGCCCTTGCCTCAGTCAGTGCAGTTGCAGTATTTTTTAATTCTGTAACAATCACATTATGTGATTCAGTAAGATTATCATTCATCCTTAGTTGATTTTCTAGGACATAGCCTTGCTTGACCACTATATCATCAATTTGTGTCCTTTCCTCTTGTTGCTGTTTTGCCATAAAAACTACAGCATTACCTCCTTTATGGAAGCAATCTGTCATCTCCTTTTTATTCTGGTTTACCTCAAATATAATTGATTTTATATCTTGAGCCAAGGAGAATTGCAAATCTTTATGAGTTTTATCCATATATTTCTACATGGCTATTCTTTGTTCATCTAATTTTACTTGCAAAGATACCAGTAAGGAGCTATAATAATGTGCAGGAACTGGTTGTGGAGCAGTTTGCAATGCCCTTTTATAGCTTTGGCTTCTTCTCCTAAAAACCATCAGCTTTCTCTTCTTTGCTTGAGATTCTTCTTCATCTTTAGAAGCTGAGGTACTTGCTATATCAACTCTTTCCTGAGGACTAGGAGGCAGTTCCTTTTCAGTCCTAGTTTGCTCCCCCTCAATTTCAGCTTGCACCCCCTCAGTCCTGGCTTGCTCCCCCTCAGTCCTAGCTTGCTCCCCCTCAGTCCTGCCTTACTCCCCCTCAGTCCTAGCTTGCTCCCCCTCAGTCCTGCCTTGCTCCCCCTCAGTCCTGGCTTGCTCCCCGTCAGTCCTGGCTTGCTCTATATCAGGGAACAACTCTTCAAGAGTAAACTCTTGTTGAGTTTGGACTGGAGGCACCACTAACTCTTGAGCATCAGCTGCTGTAGATGTATCCTCCATGATAACATCCTGTGCTTGATTGTTGAGTTGAGTGGTCTGGTAAACATCAATCAAGGGCACAGTTAGTATTCCATACTCATTATTGAAAATTGTTTGATTAACTTCTTGGATTACCTCAAGAATAGTTTGATTAGCCATTTCACTTTCTAAGTCTGTTGGCTTTTCCTCAATAGGAGGCTCCCACTACATCTGATCATCATGTCTAATGTCTTGAGCAGGTGATTTCTCAGTATTCTCTGGCCTCTCTTCATCAACCATGTATTTTATCAGCACTTTATCCCATCTAGAGATTATTCTTAGATCCATTCTCCTCATGTGATTAATCTTGGATCCAGCAGTCTGTTGCATCACTTCTAGAATTGCTCCAGCCAATTATAAACTTAATATCCTTCCGAGATTCTGTTTCTTGATGCTTTCTCTAATCTTCTCATATATGACTGCAGACCAATTGGTGTTGATTTTGTAGATGATCCTGGTCATGGGGCAGAACATGTAGGCTGAGACCCTATCATGTCCACCTGGTTTGCATAAGATTACTTTGCCATCTACTTTAGAAAGGAATTTTCCTTGTACATTCATTCCTTTTCTATTCATGGATGATCCAATTTTCATGGTAGGATCTAATCCACACCACTAGAGTACTTCCCTGGTCTTGGAAGAGGTAACTTCTTCGTCTTCTTGATTTTTGGTGAGATGAAGAGTTTTTCGTATGCTCTTCATGGTGAGTTTGATTTTATTACCCTAGATTGAAGACCTAATATTTAATCTTGTTGAATCCTGAGTTGCAGCTCCATAGAACTCAAGGATTTCCTTTTTCCATATCTTTGTAGGTTCTGATGTCAAATACTCCAAGCCATTTTCTGCAATTAGAGCTATCACATCTTTAATCGCTGGTTCAGCATCGTCAAAGGCATTACGTACATGTTCATATTCCTCGTTCACGTTTTCGTCAAGTTTCGGCGCCATTGGGATGGTGAGAAATCTTGAATGGAGAAGAGAGAGTTTGTCGACACAAGAATCTAGTCTCAAAAATTTGGAGAGTGTGTCAACAGGGTTTGTTCTTGACCTATTTATATGTGTCTAAACATAGAAGGTCAAAAGGCGCGTCAAAATTTACTTAGTGTGTCGACACTGTTGAGATGGTGTCGACACAGACTTCTAATGTCTCGACAGAAGTGTTGACTTCTATGTGTCGACACCAATTGATGATGTGTTGACACAGACATACTTATTAGTTCAACAGAAATTCTGTGTCGACTCTAATTCTAAGTGTCGACACAACTTTTGGATGTGTCGACACAACTCCTCTGAAGTGTCGACACCAATTTTCTAGATGTGTCGACACAACTTCTTTGTGTTGACATAGACCTCTTTTTGTGTCGACATAAAATTACTTAGACAAATTTGTCAACCTATTCTATGTTCATCATACCTAATTCAATTTTAAAATTATTGAATTTAGTTTCATCCAATGGCTTAGTGAACATGTCAGCAATTTGAAAACTTATATTGACAAATTCTAAACATATATCCTCTTTTTCTACATGATCCCTAAGAAAATGATATCTTATTTCTATATTCTTTGTTCTACTATGAGAAACATGACTATTAGCAATAGAAATAACACTTGTAGAATCACAGAATAATGGGGTTCTACTTACCTGGATACCATAATCTTTAAGTTGATGATGTATCCACAACAGCTGTGCACATCAGCTTCCTGCAGCTACATACTCAGACTCAGATACGGAGATTGACACACTAGTCTACTTCTTACAACTCCATGACACCAATCTTCCTCCTAAAAATTGACAGGTGCCGATTGTGCTTTTCCTATCTTCTTTGCATCCTGCAAAGTCTGCATCTGAATATCCAGTCAGTAGAAAATCTCTATTCTTAGGGTACCAAAGGCCTAGATTAGGTGTGGCCTTGAGATATCTCAAAATCCTCTTAACAGCAGTATAATGAGATTCTTTTGGGCAGGATTGGTACCTAGTACAGACACATGTAGCATACATGATGTCAGGTCTACTAGCAGTCAGATAAAGGAGGGAGCCAACTATCCCTCTATACAAATAGTCATCTATTTCCTGCATCATCTTTGCTTATAGACATACTTGTCCCCATTGGAGTTCTCATGGTAGTCGATGACTCCATACCATACTTCTTAATTAACTCCTGGGTGAACTTAGACTAGGTTATGGACAGACCATCATCAGTCTGTCTTACTTGGAGTACCAAGAAGAACTTAAGTTCTCCCATGCTGCTCATCTCAAACTTTCCTTGCATAAGTTTAGCAAACTTCCTACAATAGTTGTTTTCAGTAGAAACAAATATTATGTCATCAATATATATCTGGACTAGGATTATCTTCCCTTTGGACTCCGTAAGAAATAGAGTTTTGTCTATTTTCCCCCTTGAGAATTTGTTCTCAATGAGGAAAGTATACAAGGTTTCATACCAAGCCCTTGGGGCTTGTTTCAAACCATATAGGGCTTTCCTAAGCCTATATACATAATTAGGATAGAGTGGATCAACAAAACCTGATGGCTGTTCTACAAAGACTTCCTCCTTTAAGTCTCCATTCAGGAATGCTGACTTAGCATTCATTTGAAGCACTTTGAAACCCTGATAAGCTGCATAGGCTAGGAATAGCCTTATTGCTTCCAACATTGCCACATGGGAAAATGTTTGATCAAAGTCTATGCCCTCTTCCTGCCTGTATCCTTTTGCAACAAGCCTTGCATTGTTCTTAATTATGATCCCACTCTCATCTAGCTTGTTCCTGTAGATCCACTTAGTCCCTATGACATTATGGTCTTTTGGTTTAGGAACTAACTTCCAGACCTTGTATCTCCTGAATTGATTCAACTCCTCCTGCATAGCATCAATCAAGTGTGGGTCTTGTATAGCTTCTTCAAATCTTTTAGATTCCTGTTGAGATAAGAAGCTTGAGCATAGTACAGTGTTCAAGCTCCTGCTTCTAGTTTGAACCCCTTGTCTAGGATCACCAATAATCTAGTGTACAGGATGATCCTTTAAATGTCTAACTGCTGGAGGAAGTCTGTCTATAGTTTGACTTTCTCCATTTTCTTCATTCTGTTGTACTTCATGGTCTTCATCAGCATCTTGTGAGTATTGTACTCCCCTTGGACAGCAACCATCATTTTCCTCTTCCTGCCTTGCAGTTTGATCTTCTTTGATAGTCAGCATGTCCATCTTCTCTTTTATACCTGTAGAGCTACAAGAACTACTAGGCAACTCACTGTTAATAAGTCTTAATTCATCAAATATAACATGAACAAACTCTTCTACAACTTGTGTAGTCAAGTTATAGACTCTATATGCCTTACTATTATTGTTGTACCCAACAAATATCCCATCTTCGTATTTTGAAACAAACTTTGTCAGGTAAGACTTGCCATTATTAAGCACATAGCACTTGCAACTAAAGATCCTAAAATAGGATAAGTTTTGTTTTCTGCCTTTCATAACCTCATATGGTGTCTTTTTGTGGCTCTTAGTGATGGAAGCCCTATTGAGCACATGACATGCAATGTTTACTGCCTCAGCCTAGAAATATTCTATGAGAGAAGTGTCACTCAATAGAGTTCTACCTGCCTCAATAAGAGTCTTATTCTTTCTTTCAGCAATTCCATTTTGCTGAGGAGTTCTAGGTGAGGAGAATTCCTGATAAATCCCAAATTCTTCACACAACTTTGTCATATTTTCAGATTGAAATTCAGTTTCATGGTCACTTCTGATTTTGACCACTGAATTGTTCAGTTCATTCTGAATTTGCTTAACAAAGTTGCAGAAAATAGTTGGGGTTTCAAATTACTACCTCAGAAAGAAAACCCATGAAAACCTAGAATAGTCATCTACAACCACAAATGTGTAGACTTTCCTACCTAGACACTGAACTGGCATTGGACCAAATAAATCCATATGCAAGAGGTATGAACACCTCACTACGTCTTTGGTTTCTAGGCAATGAAAGGAGGATCTGGTCTGCTTGCCTTTTTGACAAGCTGAGCATATTCCATCCTTAATGAACTTAACTTGAGGACCATTCCTCACTAACTCTTTATTAAAGAGTTGACCAATAGTCTTGTAATTTAGATGAGGTAGCCTCTTGTGCCATTTGACACAAGGAGAGGCTTTCTCATCAGCTACTAGACAAATAGGAGAATCTTTATTCTCACTCACAAAGTTTAGGTAATACACATTTCCTTTCCTATAATCAGTCAACATGATCTTCTGATCACTTAACATTTTAATATGACAACCATTCTTAATGAATGAAATGTCATATCCAAGATCACTCAGTTGACTTATGTTTATCAAGTTATGTTTCAAACCCTTCACATAAGCCACTTGAGTGATAGTAATTGAGCTGTTAGAATTGTTACCAACCCTTGGATGACTCCTTTTTTAGAACCACCAAAGATTACTTTAGGTCCATTCAATATGGGTGAGTAGTCCTTCAGCAATCCTCTTGTTCCAGTCATATGTCTAGAACATCCACTGTCCAAGTACCATAAAGGAGCATGGCCACTTGGACTTATCTGCAACAAATAATTACTTAACCTTAGAACCTCAATTATTATTGGGTCATTGGTTCAGGTTAGACTGAAATTTAGCATAATTGTAGCATCCCTTCTTCCAGGTAAGCTGACATTCATCCTGACAATAGTGTTGTGCAAACAGTCAATGGCAAAGTGTACCACCTTACCACAACACCAGCACTCATATCTATTATATCTCTTTTTAGGTACAGTTTTAACAGCTTTGCTGTCAGCTGTTCTTAATACTGTAGGTACAGTGTTTCTTTGCTTGAGTGCTGGATACCACTTGTCATTCAGAATATCTGGCTTACCATGACCATGTATGATATCATGATCATATCTATTGGTAGGCTGTTGCACTTTTCTGAGAGCAATGGGGGGATTGAAGACAAGTGACTTAACTGGGGCTTTCCTTTTTCTTTTGGAATTAGCTGCGCTAGTATTTCCCTTAAAACCCAATCCTGCCTTACCCTTTTGAGACACAAAGTCATCAATTAAGGGTAGGACAGATTTTGGCTTAGAGAAACTAGCCACTAGATCCTTTTCCTTCTAAAGTCTGACTTCCAGACTTTTGATTTGATCACTCTTGAATGTGATTGTTCGCATCTGAATAACAGTTATGTTTTTCAGCTTGGCAATCTCATTCATCTTCTGATCCAGCAGCTTTTCTGAATCAGATGCAGCCAACTTAAGAGTTTTAATTTCCTTAGCCTGAATTTTAGTCAGGTTTTTGCATCTCTTAAATGCCTGCAGCAAATCACCATATTCATCTATATGTTGATGAATATCTCCTTCAGATTCAGATCCATCCACATCTCTTGATGCAGATGCTTCTGATTCTGAGCCAGTGTAACAATCAGAGTCTTCAGATAAGCTTTTTTCCTTATAGGGACTAGGCTGATCCTGGCAGTGATCTTCATCAGTCAATGTCATAAGCCCTTTGCACTGATGATCTTCAGTTCCATTTATTGAGTCCAGCAATTGCAAGAACTTAGTCTCTTCTTCTGTTGCAAACAGACCAATATAAGCTTCAACATCAGATTCAGAATCTGAAGATAATGGATCTGTCCAGCTTTTCTCTTTCTTTGCTACAAAGGATTTCTCCTTCTTGTTCTTCTACTGAGACTTCTTCTTATCTGCAGATTCCTTTCTTTTGTCTGGACAATCAGCTACTACATGTCCAGGTCTGTTGCAACACTAACACACAATCTTTGTAGTTATTGATTTCCTAGGTTTTTACCTACTCTTGTCCTTTCTAGATGACTTTCTTTTCTGATAATATTCATCCTTGGACTGAGAGGAGGATGGCTTAGTTCTCCACTGCTTCTTCTTCAAAAATCTCTGAAATTGCCTTGTGAAGACAGCAAAGTCCTCATCATAATGATTGCTGTCTAAGGTGTGACTATCAGAACTTTCAGAGAACACTTCTACAGCTTTCTTAGGAGGAGATGGAGACATCCTCCTGTCCTTTCTTGTAGCTTCTGCCTTGAAGGCCATTGACTTTTCTCTATGGTCAACTTTAGTACTTTTCTCTTCCTCCTTTCTGGCCATGAGTTGCATTTCATAAGAAAGCAATTTGCCAAATAGTGTTGGAGGAGAGATTTCTGCCAGTCTGGCCACTTCCCTGATGGCACAGATCTTGGTGTGTCAATCCTTAGTCAAAGATTTAAGGAATTTATCATTCAACTCATATGTACTAAAGACCCTTACATATGACATTAGTTCATTCACAATTCTGAAGAACTTCTTGTAGCATTCAGTAATGCTGTCTGATTTGCTTTGTCTGAAGCTCTCATATTCCTGATTAAGCATTGACTTTCCATCTTGCCTAACTTCTTCTGATCCCTCCATGTAGACTATCAATGTGTCCCACATCTCCTTGGAGGTTTTACAGTGAATCAGATTTTGGAATGTTGAGTCATCTATGACACTCACTATAATATTCTGAGCTCTCTTGTCCATAGTAGCAAAGATAATCTCATCCTTAGTCATTTCTGAAAAGTCTTTTGGTGTCATCTGATTAGTATCAAGAACTGAGACTTTCATTGGAATATAAGGCCCTTAATTAATAGTTATATATATTCTTGGATCAGATGCTTCCATAAACAATCTGACCCTTTCTTTCCATATTCCAAAGATTTCTTTCCTGAATATGGGCAACTTCATGGAACCAAGTTCCTTATGATTTTCTCTTGAACCCATCTTTTCTAATGTATTCTGCTTCACAGATCTTACTTAGACTGTTAAGTCTATCTTTGAGAAACCTCCCTCTGATACCACTTGAAAGAATTGGTTTCAAGATAACCTAAACACATAGAGGGGGGGTGAATAGGTTCAATTCCTTTTTACTCTAAGGCAGAATATTAATTCATTTAATCAAATAGAATCAAACAGTTCTACAACTACCACATCACAAAAATCACAATATCACACAATCACAGATGGCACACAGATTTATAGTGGTTCCCCAAATGATGGGTACATCCACTTTCCCCCTTTGCATATTTAGCAGTGTGCTAGATTCGGCCTAACTTCTTCCTTCCTTCTCAGATCCACAGATCTTACAGCTCAGAACCCAGTCAAGGTTCCTACAACTCAGAGTGAATCCACACTCCTACAACTCAGGCAATTAAGCCCTACCTCAGCCTTCACCCAGGCCTACAACTCAGAGAATTAAATCTCCTACCTCAGGAACACAGCCCTACCTCAGCCTTGCCAAGGCCTACAACTCAGAGATGTAAATCTCCTACCTCAGGCACTCAGCCCTACCTCAGCCTTTATAAATTAGGATAACAACTCAGATCAATAATGATCTTACAGAAAAATGATATAAAATAAGTTTTATCTTTCACCCAAGTTGATAGAGAATGGGTAGAAAGTTTTCTTGATCAGTTCTTGAAGAATCTGATTAAACAGAAATCAACATGTCTTTAGCTTTCTTCAACGCATCTTGAATTTGAACACAATAAGGTTGAATTTCTCGAAGTTGAACTTCAATCAGCTTCCTTCTTAAAATCCAGAAATTAATCTGAATTCTTCTTTGCAGATTAGTTCAGGATCTGCTCTTAAGAGACTAGTTGATGATAGTCACTTTCTTCACTTGAATTGTTGGAGCTCTCTCTCTACAAATTCTTCTAAAGATATTTTGAAATTCTTCACTTAGATCTACTAGAAATCTCTGACTGGATTTTCTTCTGTATGTTGGATCTTCTGTTGTAATTGTGTTTTTTGTACTTCGTCGTCTTCAGTTGATAGAATCTGTCTTTATATAGACTTCATCCAAGGTTACCGGCTGATCCGGTTGCTAACCAACTTCTGACAGATCTGACAGTTGCAGTAGACGTGTTGGTTATGGCAGCTGTCAAGTCTCCTGTCACTTCTTGAAACTTTGTCTCTGTTAAAAAAGTGTTGAGTCTGAACTCCACATGTGTAGACACAAGTAGAATAAGTGTCGACACAATCCTTGGTGGTGTCGACACAGCTCTCATGGTGTCGACATTGCTTCTTGACATAGCTTCTGTAAGAATGTGTCAACTTAACTCCTGTGTGTCGACACAGTCACATCTTGTCTTGACACAATTAACTTAGAATAAATTCTGGTCTGTGTGTCGACACAAGTCCTGTGTGTCGACACAATTGATGTCGACTGAACTTTCTGTGTGTCGACACAAGTCCTGTGTGTCGACACAGTTGATGTCGACTGAACTTTCTGTGTGTCGACACAAGTCCTGTGTGTCGACACAATTTCTTTTGGTGTCGACATAGCTTTTCCAAGTGTCGATATAACTGACTCTCGGTGTTGACACAGCTTTTCTCAAGTGTCAGCACAAGTCTTCAAAAGTGTCGACACAACTTCTTCTGGTGTCGACTCATGGACTTAGAAACTTTTCCTGCATATTCTTAACCTGCACATATAAACTCAAAACAACATCAAATAAACCTTGATGAATATCATTGAGCTAAGTGAGGCTTCGCCAAATCTGGTACACATTTTCCAATGTACCCAACAGTATCTAACCATTCCTTCGTGCGAACTATCGACTCCATCCCCAGGTAGGATGGAGGGGAAAGTGCCCGGAAGGCACTCATCCAGTTGGCCCCGGTATTTGCTTGTTGAGCCGGGGCTTGCTGAGCTCTGAAGGCCTCTAGGATGGTCGTCAATGTTTGCCCCATCTCTGTCTGCTGAAACGGAACTGGAGCCGGCGGAGGCGGAACTATATTTGGAGCCTGAGGTGTCCCCTGCTGTGGAGTAGGGTTCGTGGCAGGCTACAAGGAAAATTCCAATTGTTAGATAGCGTACGAATGGAATAAAAGAAGGAGAAAATGGACTTCTACATGTGATTTCACTTATGGGCACACCACTGCTTCCGCTGCTAGTTTGTCTGCAAACTAAGCTCGCGCGGGGGTGGCCTAAGGGGTTTTGTGGACTACTTCTCTTTCGATCAAGGTTTCGCTCTGATACCACTTGTAAGACCCCATTTTTTTTATTTTTCAAACCCGGGGTCTTATGCCCAGAACCGTTATTTTGCTATGGCCCCGACACTCGGGATGGCCGCCATCACAAAATGCCAATTCTATCGGCCTTTTCGATCATCAAAGAGAGAGCAGTAATCATAAATGAAATATAATTGAGTTCACAAACATCATATGAGATGGAGAAACCACAGCAAGTCCATATATAAAGAAAAGAGAGAGTATTGCAAAAGAATAGTACAAAAGAAATATAAAGGGGCTTAAGCGTGGTACATCAAATCCTCAGTACAATCTCTCGCAGAATCTATAAGAAAGAACTAGTCACTCACAGTGTTGGATCCCTAGGTGATTTGGGCTAGGTTCACTGACTTAGGATGTGACCCATCATGTATAGCCAGGGTCAATTTGTGTCCTAGAGTCTAGGTTAAGTCCTTAGGTTCAACTCCAGATGGACCAGCTTTCAACAAGGCCATCAGATACTCAAGGCTCACAAGTTTTCATGACTAAGTAAAGTGAGTTCGACATTCATCGGACTCAGCTCGACGAAAGGAGTTCTGCGCTCGACGATCGTGAGACAATTCTTAGTGCTGAGCTCGACGATCTATGTTCTCTGTTCGACTAAAACTCAGTTTCTATATCAAGCCAAAGTCAGGAGAACTTCAAATTTTTCTAAGTCCAGCTTCATGCTTCGGTCGACGAATTATATTCTGAGCTCGACGAACTTGGACCTCAAGTTCACAGCTTCTCAGGTCGATGAATGCTATTCTCTACTCGACGATTTCTGGACTCAGAAAATCTGTGTCGACACCTAGGGTTTGTGTCGACACCAGACGATTTGTGTCGAGACCAGGATTTCAGTCGACACCAGCTTATGTCAACACCAGAGGACTTGTGTCGACACCTAGATCAATCTGTCGACACCAACTTTTGTCGATACAGCATTTCAGCAGATGCAGGATATTTTGTCTAAGTCCAGAACTTTTCTCAGTTCGACGAATTTGATTCTCAGCTCGACGAATGAAGATTGTCTGGTCGACGAACTCTCTCAAGCTCAGCTCGACGAACTCAAGCTCAGCTCGACGAACACAAGTTCAGCTCGACGAAATGTGTTCTTCGTTCGACGAATCCAGATTAGGTTTTCTTCAAGGTTCCCGTCCCGTTTCTTGGCGCTGATTCCTGAACATTTAATTCCAGATCTTCTCGGAATGTTACCGTTAGAACGTGCATTGACTATGGACGATTACATGCCGTTTTTCCATAGGACAGTTAGGAAAGTCATTGATTGCTGATTCTTTCTAAGGCCGACTGTAATTACTGCTCGACATTCAAAAGTTTGAATATTACTCAGTCAGTCATAGACACAAGAGACACATAACAAAAAAATAGAGACACTGTAAAAGAACAGAATCAAGCAGTGATAGAGTTCAAGAATTACAACACAGCAATCAATCTGATAGATACTCTGAAGTTGCAGAGAAGAACAATTATTCAGAAATCACAAGTTCTTGAATGCAATTAACCTGACCAGAGAATATTTTCAAGAAGAAGAAGAACAACCAAATTCAATCAAGGGTCTTCTTCTCTCTATTCACAGGATAACTTCAAAGGACAACAATCAATCAATCTGTCAAAGGAGTTCCTGAAACATATTCTGGTCCAGGCATTCTAGGTCTTTGAAGACCTATCACCTTAAAGCAGTGCTCCAGTCTTCCTGATACATTCAAGATCTCAGGGGGAGCAAGCTGCTAACATCATTCCACATGAATCTTCTCTCTGATTGTTGACAGAGAAGATACCTTCACTCTCTCACTACCACATGTATAAAGGGTTGTCATCTCCCTTCAATAGTGATTCCTGGTTCACAAGTCTCCTTCCAAAAGACTTGAGGTTTGGTTTTTGGGGACCTGATCAAAACCCATTGGTGCCTAGGACACATGATCAACTCATCCTGCAGTGGATTCCTACCTAGGGTTGTAGAAGAGTGGATGTACCCAGATTGGTTGGGGAACCACTATAGCTCCTTATGTCTTCTGGTTGCTATTTTCTTTTGTTTTCTGGCTGTGGTATGTGATTGCTCTGTGTTTAGTTAGTTGTTATGTTTGCTTTATTTTATTTGCTTCCCTGTTCACTTAGGTATACAACAACAGTTGTAAAAAGTTTTTAGTAAGCACCATACTCTATTCACCCCCCCCCCCCTCTAGAGTATATCAGATCTAACCTGCACTTTCACACAGAGCTAGTCACTGGTGCTCCGGGACTAGACTGGCCCACCTCCATACTCACTCTACTCCGCTATTTCTGGTCCCGGTGCTGCTGGTCCCTGAGCTGCTGGTCCCTATCTCCCATCTGGAGCCCCTATAATGTTGTGATCCGAAAACCATTAGTCATAAAGACCAAGTCCTATCATCCCCTACCCTTCCCCCATGGCTCCTTGTCACCGAGCGGGGAGGAGGAAAGGGAAGCTACAAAGGTGGAGAGTAAGCAAAGCAGGTGACAATGGAAATAATCTAGCAGTTATTTATGTTGTATAAGTAGCTAAGGAAGAAGGGTACAAAGTAGCAGGTCTACAATAGTGAGAAATAAAGTAAACAAGTAGAATACGCAGCATTTGTAAGAAAGACAAGGTAATAAGTAAGTAACCTTAACTTATATGAATGCCCATACAAACTTATAAGTTAAGTGGTCTTCTGCAAGGCTCCCATCATATAAAAAGTCTCGAACCAATTTATAAATTGGGGTGTCGGTTGTATGCAAGTATGAGTGTAGTGACATGCTATGCCATGATTCATGCAAGTGCAACCCATGCACATGACTATATGCGCACAGACCTTTAGTTCCCCCTATTTGGGCAGCTAGCTTCACTCACAGGAACCTCCGTAGTGGCAAACGGAGACAGTGGGTCGATCCCCCCACTCTAGAAGGACATAACATAGAGTGTCCACGTACTAATGCTGGCCATATCCACCAGACTTTCTTTGGCTAAGTGTCCCACACCGCCGAGTCAGCGTATCGACATCGATGTGAACTACCATCCAATACCGAAGACCCACCACCTTATTTGTATACAATTCCTTCCGAGCCACAGCCTCCCCGGACTATCCCGTCCGTTACATCTACCTTCCGAACCTACCGTCCAGATGGTCAATCAAACTAACCTAATCAACCTTCCGAGCTACCGTGGTGTGTGAATGTGAAACCCTAGTTATACTAGTTGCTCTTGAAGTTTATTGTTCCTACTGTTTAGATTAGCCCAGGACTGCCCAAGGTATTCCCCGTGAAAGGCTCTCGAGGGAACTAGGAACTATGATGGTAGCTGAAGCCCATCGTTCCCTTTTGCAAGAAACTTACTATTATTGGTTGTTACCCAACTCCCACTCCCTTTAATGTTGTACTGGATCTAATCCTAGTGCATTTTGACCCTTTCTCTCCTCACGGGGAAGACGATGTTTCGTCGACCCCGAGCACCTCTTAACACTAGTCAAACCTCTCAGTCCTCATCACGAATCCCGGTGATAATCTCATTTCACTAACCAGATCAATACACTAATATCCCATCTTTCTAAGTTCATTTTGCACCATATTATGATTTCTGCAGTTTTTACTAAACGCAGACCATCCTAAGTTATACGGTGTATACAATGGGAGGTACTCCAATTTATCATCCAAAATCACTATAATATTTATTGGAGGTCTATCATGGCATGATTAGCCAAAATCCACAAGTTTATAATTTTCAAAATTTATTTGATAATTTATTTAATTTCCAAAGCGATCAAATACCTTAATTTGAACATGAAGTACTATTTGCAGGCATGCAAAGTGTTCCACAAAATTATGATAAATAAAAGACAACTATTTATCAGTAAATTCAAGGTTCCAAAATTTTCAGCAAGATTTAAACCTCTAAACATAATTTTTGAACATAACCTACATTAACCAAATTAGAGAGACAAGTACTGTCAATATACTTCTAAAAATTCTGAAAAATTTCAAGGATGAATATAAAGACATAAAAACACTTCAGGTCAAGTTTCATAATTTATTATTGAATAATGAACTCTAAACTTGATTTTCTCATAATATTCGAAGTTAACAGGTTAATGAACTAAGTACAACAAATATTCATCTAAAAATTGCAATAAAATTCCCATATGAGCATATTGACCTAGAAACACTACTGATCAAGTTTTATAATTTTCCAATAAAAGGGAGCTCTAAATCTATTATTGATCATATTCCCGTATTTATACACTTGTGAAGTAAGTACTCGACATTTACATCTGAAAATTACAATAAAATTCATGTATGGTCATAATTGTCTAAAACTCACTCTGCCCCAATTTCATAGTCATATAATGGATATCAACATCAAAATAAAAACATAATTACTTAGGGCTAATACTGGCATTACAAAGGTGATACTAAAGTTATTAATCTAAAATTCCCAATAAAATTATCCAAGGTCTATAATAACATTATGAATACACAACCCAAGTTTCACAAGTTTTCTGAGAGATCTAATTTCCTACCCTTCAAATTTAAGGTTTGTGACCTAAACTAGAGTTAGGGTTTTGAGGGGTTTATCCATCTCCAAATCCTCTAATATTTTTACCAGAGGACATTAGCTACCTTATAGTCCTCTCTACCAAATTTCAAATCCATACAAGGGCATTTGACCACATGTCCTTCACAAACCCCGAAAGTCCAAAATTAGGGTTTGAACTTGGGTCCTAGGGCAATCCTACCTCACACCACCCCATAACCCATATGAGGGTGTAAAAAGTCATGACAAACCAGTGGACAAAGTTTCAGCCTCTGTTGAGGTGATTTGTCCACTTAAACCTCAAAGTGCACTTTTGACTTAAATACCCTTTATTAGGGCAAGGCTAGGGTTTGCCCATTCCCCAACCAAATCAACTCAAAATGAGGTGAAAATTTATACAAAACCTCTGAATGACCCTAGGGACCACTCACCAAAATTTGGGAGGGTTTGGAGGTCTTAGGTGTAACACCCTAGTTTTTGCAAGGGGTTCAGTCTGCAGTTCTGAAAATTTTTTTGGGTTCTGGCAGGAGGCACACGGCCTGCGACACGGGCGTGTCGCAGGGCGTGTCGAGGCCGTGTCGACACTCGGTCCAAGTGTCGACACTTTCGCTCGACAAAGTGTCGAGAGTGAGGCACACGGCCTGCGACACGGGCGTGTCGCAGGGCGTGTCGAGGCCGTGTCGACACTCGGCCCAAGTGTCGACACTTTGTGCTCGACAGAGTGTCGAGAGTGAGGCACACGGCCTGCGACACGGGCGTGTCGCAGGGCGTGTCGAGGCCGTGTCGACACTTGGCCCAAGTGTCGACACTTTGTGCTCGACAGAGTGTCGAGACTGGGGCACACGGCCTGTGACACGGGCGTGTCACAGGGCGTGTCCCGCTTGGTCGACGATCTTCGCTCGACGTTTTTCCGCGGTGTCGACACAAAGCCTGTCGACGGGTGTCGAGACTTGGCACACGGCTTGGGACACGGGCGTGTCCCAGGCCGTGTCACCTCTCGGGTTGGTGTTGGGGCCGTGTCGTTGGAGACACACGGCAGGCCACACGGCCGTGTCGCTGGGGACACGGGCGTGTCGGATTGAACACGGGCGTGTCGAATGCCCGTGTCTGATTCCAGGCGCGTCGATTTGAGACGGCGAATGAGGCACACGGCCCTGGACACGAGCGTGTGCCAGGCCGTGTTCGACCCAGGTCTTTTATTTTCCAGGCGAATCGCAGCCAGTCTTTTTCTGGTTTTGGTATCTAACGGTCCAGGCCATCTCCTGGGGAGTTAAGACCGAATTCAGGGTTGGAAACCCTCATTTGTTTTCCAAGTTTCTCTTTCTAATATCTTGAGAAAACCTAGAGCAAGGAGGAAGAAGAAGGTCTTGGGCTGTAGGAAGGGTTTCGGTGCTCCAAATCGCGAGCCGAGTCCGAATCCGTGAAGCTTAGACCGTTGCGAAGATTTCCATCCGGCTATTTTTGCCATGGCAAGAAAGAGGAGTCGGAAGGTAACGACATCTCTCCTCTTGGTCCTTAGGATGCACGTATTAGCATCATCTAGTTTTCTTTTCTCTAATTTTTGGGCACCAAACCCTCAAATGAGAGGGGTTTTGGCTTGCCAAGTTTCAAGAGGAACTTCCGGGTTGATTGAGTCTGTCCCCGGCATATTTTTGCATTAGAGATCCGCTTCGTTAGTGGATTAGGCATGGTGGGTGAAGCCGTAGTCGCGACCGTTAGTCCGACTCGGTGATGTTGCATACGAACTTAGGAATTCGTAGAGACTTCCGTGGCGGCAAGATGCCGTTTGTGTTGTGGTGGTGATTGTCCCGTTTGCTAGAAAAGGGTACTTGTTGTCGAACCCGGACAAGGTTAGCTCCTCGTGGCGGTAGATGGTTTCCTTGAGGGATAAGTTTAGCTCCGTATGAGAATGGAGATGGTTTCCTTGGTGGACAAGGTTAGCTCCGCACGAGTTGGAGATGTTTTCCTTGGTGCGCGGGAACGCTGCGGTACAAAGAGGGATTGCGAGGTGCTTAGTCTTGGTTGTGTTGTGCCAAGGCGTGGCTATGTCTCCATGTCGGCTGGCTATCTCGTGACATGTGCGTCATGTGTGGAGAGTGTCCCGGCGAGACTAGTCCCCTTCGGTGAGACTGACGAGAATGCCAAGCTTGGGGCAAGCCCGGGCAAAGAGGCCATGAGCGGGTGGGGTCCAGCAAGGCTTCTTAGAATCGGTCGGTCTGTGTTTGTTGGAATCCTGACATGAGACGTCAGAACTTGCAGGCAAGCCCGGGGCTAAGCCCACGAGCGGGTGGGGCCTTGGCAAGAATTCCTTGTGGCGGCCTGTGCGCCGTTTAAGGGAGAGGTGACTCCCTTAGTGTTTGCGGCTTTATGCCAAATGGGGAAATGTGAGTACCCAAGTGATGTGATGTTGTGCTAGATGCATATGCTGTAGGGTACCTTGGGTGAAGCCCGGGTGTTGCATTCATGTTGCATAGTAGGCCCTTTCTTTATATGCTCAACCAGTAGAGAACATGTTTGTTGATTGAGACATCCAAGCCTGTTTTAATGCTTTTCTATTTATAGAAATTTATATTGCATATGAAGTGCTGACTTGCAGGTTGGAGGGTTCCCCGGGGTCCGTTAGGGGCGGCCGGGAGGAGATGTGTTGTTACACAGTTTGAGGTCAGCCTTTGCTGACCCACGTTACTAATATTTTTTACAGGGCAAGGATCGCATGCAGGAGCTAGCACGCCGGCCAAAAAGGCCTAAGCCCATGAAGTGTTTTCTCTTTTGTAGCACTACTTTTGATTGATGTATGTTTGAGACTATTTTGTCCGGCTTGCATGCCGAGGTAAATTAGGAGTGCTGAGCACATTCATGTTCGATGGACTGTTCACTTTTGGACATTTGATGTAAGGCCTTAAGGCCATTTGTTTACTCTTTTGGTTAGTGGATAACTTCTAGTTGTGCTTGGTTTTCCGCTGTGTTGTGCAAGTGTTTTGAGTTTGGGTAGCTATATCAACTTTTAATACTAAAGCTGTGGCGTTCGTATGTTGTGGGGCCCCGGCCGGACCCATATTATACGTCCATTACAGGGGAGGTGTTACAATTTGGTATCAAAGCGAGGTTAGATTCAAGGTCAGTGCGTAGAGAAGTTATCCACATAAGAGTAACGCGGGACCATGAGTGTCCTTATGTTTTAATCTTGAGATTGGAGACTAATCCCTTATTTCTTGTCTTCCTGAAGAGTGCAAGCAACGAGGCGGGCACTTCAAGAGCAAGGGATGACCTCTCGGCGAGCAGTGCTACTGCTCCAGGCCTTTTGGGCACGGGTGTAAACCCGGCCGACTTCTGCCGTATGCTTGCAGAAGCGATGGTGGCAGCCCAAGCGGCGGCTGCAGCTCAGGTGGCAACCCCTGCCACACCAGATACAGCAACGGCCGTGCCAGGAGGAGAAGCCAGGCGAGTGGAGCCTTTGGCGGAGAGGGTAGTTGTCGGACATGGAGATCGGCACATGAAGTACTTCCTGAGTTTCCATCCCCCGTCCTTCAAGGGTACTGGAACGCCAACGGATGCAGAGGACTGGTGGGTTCGTATTCTACAACTGTTAAGGGCGGCAGAGACGCCAGAGGAAAAGAAAGCTGAGTATGCGGCGTTCATGTTGGAAGGAGACGCCAAGTTGTGGTGGGTGAGCCATAGCGGCCGCCAGTTTCCAGGACGCACCCCGTTAGTGGAAGAGTTCGGGGACGCTTTTCTTAAGAGGTATATCCCAGTTTCAACTCGGTTGGCCCTGCAGAGGCAGTTTCTGCATCTAATGCAGCAAGACAAGACAGTGGATGAGTACGTGCAAGAGTTCACCCGTTTGGGTCGTTATGCGGGAACGACAATGGCGGATGATGTAGAGAGGGATAACCTCTTCTATCAAGGGTTGAGGGAAAATCTGAGACAACCCCTCATCTCCATGAAGAGGGCGGGATTTAATGAGCTAGTTGAAGCCGCCAGGAGTTTGGAGAATGATTTGGAGCGAACCCAACGCCGTAAGGGTTTTACTCCCAAGCAAGGGGAAGGGAAGCCTTCCCAATCTCATGGAAAGTCTGATTGGAGTAGGTGGAGGAAGAAGCCTTACACTTCCAGATCTGGTGAGAGGAGCAACTGGACGCCTGGGGGTTCCCACTCTAGGGGACCGCCGACGTGCTACAACTGCGGGAAGGTTGGGCACATAGCCCGTGCTTGTCAGCAAGGGGGAGCGGGGCAAGAGTCAAAGCAGGAGCAGTCTGTGCGCTCGGGCCCCAGTGCTGCAGAGAAAGGAAAGATGGCGGAGTCGAGCGCTTCTCAGTTCCAACCGGTGCAACCAAGGGCTTACAACCTTGGACAGCAAGAAGCGATCCGCCAGACTGATGTGGTGACAGGTATGAAGAAAATTTAAGTTTAAATTTTGTGCTTCATCCTTTTAGACTTTTGTGTAATGTCTATGTTGTAGGCTTCGTGTTAGTTTCCGGATAGCCCGCTAGGGTATTGTTTGATACGGGAGCATCGCACTCCTTTCTTGCGGAGAGCTTCATCCGGAGGATAGGAGTTGAGTGTTTCTCGTCGGGAGTAGAGCTGAGAGTGCGCATGCCCAATGGGTCATCTATGACCACCGGGGCTAAAGGGCACATTTGTTGGGAGCTAGACGGGGTTGTCTTCGCTCTGGAAGCGGCAGTGTTACCATTAGTAGAGTTCGACGTCATTTTGGGTATGGACTGGCTTGCAGAGCAGCGCGCCAGTATTGATTGCCTTTCTAAGGTGGTGACCTTAAGGAGTAAAGGGCAAACTGAAGTCAAGTTTGAGGGCCTTGGTGGAGTGGCCTGTTCCCTGATATCGGTCATGCAGTTGGTGCGGGCGGTTAACCAGGGCGGTGTAGCGCTCGTAGCGTTATTGGAGGTTCGTCTCTCCCAACTGTCTTTTGAGGAAGTGACTGTGGTGGCAGAGTTCAAGGATGTATTTCCGGATGAACTTCCTGGAGCGCCTCCTCGGCGGGAGATCGACTTCTCGATCGAGTTAGTGTCGGAGGCTAGACCGGTGTCACGTCCTCCATTTAGGATGGCACCAAAGGAGTTGGCGGAACTTAAGGTACAGTTACAGGAACTGTTGGAGCAAGGGTATGTTAGACCCAGTTCTTCACCGTGGAGCGCACCGGTGTTGTTTGTAAAGAAGAAAGACGGTAGCATGCGCCTGTGCATAGACTACCGAGAGCTTAATAAGTTGACCGTCAAGAATAAGTATCCGATCCCTCGGATAGACGACCTGTTTGACCAATTGGTGGGGTCAGTGGTATATTCAAAGTTGGACTTGAAGTCGGGATACTATCAACTACGAATTCGGGACGAGGACATACCCAAGACTGCTTTTGGGACAAGGTATGGGCACTTTGAGTTTACGGTGATGCCGTTCGGGCTGACGAACGCACCATCGGTGTTCATGGATCTGATGAATCGGGTATTCCGGGAATACTTGGATTCTTTTGTGGTTGTTTTCATTGATGACATTTTGGTGTTTTCCAAATCGCAAGTGGAGCATGAGACCCACTTGAGAATGGTTTTGCAAGTGTTGAGGGAGAATGAGTTGTATGCAAAATTCTCCAAATGCGAGTTCTGGTTGGAGAAGGTGGCATTTTTGGGCCACGTGATTAGTGGTGATGGGGTGGCAGTGGATCCAGCGAAAGTGGAGGCCATCAGGGATTGGCCGGTGTTGAGGACCGTGGCGGAAGTCCGAAGTTTTCTTGGACTAGCCGGGTATTATAGGAGATTCGTGGAGAATTTCTCGAAGATAGCTCTACCCCTCACCTCTCTCACTCGCAAAGACCATAAATTTGTATGGACCCAAGAGTGCGGTCAGGCATTCGAGGCACTAAAGGAGAGGCTTATGATGGCTCCGATCCTGAGTTTACCGCAAGGGACCGATGGATTTCAAATTTTCAGTGACGCATCGGGATGCGGTTTGGGTTGCGTGTTAGTGCAGCATGGTAAGGTGATAGCTTTTGGGTCTAGACAGCTGAAGCCTCATGAGAGGAATTACCCCGTCCACGACTTGGAGTTGGCGGCGGTAATCTTCGCGTTGAAAATATGGCGACACTATGTGTATGGCGCAAGGGTGGAGATCTTCACGGACCATAAAAGCCTGAAGTATCTCTTAGATCAAAAGGACTTGAATATGCGGCAACGCAGATGGGTTGAGTTTCTTGGAGACTACGAAGTGGCGATTCAGTATACGCCGGGTAAGGCCAACGTGGTGGCGGATGCGTTGAGTAGAAAGTACTCGGGGCAAGGAAATTGGATCGAAGCTCATGATGAGCGGTTGGTTCGGGAATGGGAGTCCCTTGGGTTGGAATGTGTTGCGAGAGGCGAGTCTAGCGTGGCTCGGTTGAACTGGATTGAAGTGCAAAGCGACTTGTCCGATCGTATGCGGGAAGCGACTCGATTGGATGTGGAGTTTCAACCTTTTGTGTTGGAGGCTCAAACGGGCGAGAGCAGCACCTGGGAGATGATTGATGGGATTCTGAAGAAGGGCGGAAGGGTCTGTGTACCGCAGTTTGGCAATCTCCGTGAGGAGTTGATGTTTGAGGCTCATTTCTCAAAGTACTCCATTCACCCGGGCAGTACAAAGATGTACTTGGATATGAAGAAATCCTTTTGTTGGCCGGGGTTGAAGCGAGATGTAGCTTTGTATGTGAGTCATTGCCAAACATGTGCCTTGGTGAAGGCCGAATGTCAGAAACCGGGCGGGTTCCTGAAGCCCCTTCCAATTCCTGAGTGGAAATTTGAGGACATCTCCATGGACTTTGTGCATGATTTGCCTAGATCGCAGCATGGGTGGGTGATCGTGGATCGCCTAACCAAGGTGGCTCACTTCATCCCAAATCGGAAAGAGGACAGCGTGGAAAAGCTGGTGGAGTTGTATGTTCACAACATTGTGCGACTGCACGGAATTCCTAAGAGCATAGTCAGTGATCGCGATGGACGGTTTACGTCCAAGGATTGGAGACTGGTTCAGAAGAGCTTGGGCACGAAGCTAAAGTTCAGTACGGCGTTTCATCCTCAAACCGATGGGCAAACGGAGAGAACGAACCGTACTATGGAGGATATGTTGAGGATGTGCGTTCTTGATTTTGGCAAGAGGTGGGAGGATCACCTCTTCATGGTAGAATTTGCATACAACAACAGTTTTCAAGCTAGTATAAAGATGGCGCCATACGAAGCTTTGTATGGGAGGCGGTGTCGAACGCCAATGTCTTGGGCAGAGGCGGGGGACACCAAACTTTTGGGAAAGGATGCGGTAGTTGACGCTTGTGAGATGGTACGGACCATCCAAGAGCGTATGAAGGTGGCACAAGACAGGCAAGCGAAATATTTTAATGCTCGTCACCGGAAGTTGGAATTTGCAGTTGGTGATTGGGTTTATCTGAAGGTCAAGCCGTTCAAAGGCGTCTCACGGGTCCGCCGACTCAAGAAGTTGAGTCCAAGGTTTTTAGGGCCTTTTGAAATTGTTGAGCGGGTAGGAGAAGCAGCCTATCGGTTGGCGTTGTCCGCAGATTTGAGTGGATTGCATGACGTCTTCCACGTCTCCGTGTTGACGAAAGCCTTGGCGGAGGCTAGCGTGGTGATTGAGCAGGCATCGGTGCCGATTGAGGAAGACTTGAGGACGCGAGTCCTTCCAATCGCTATAGAGGATTCGGAGATTCGGTAGTTGCGGAATAAAGAAGTTAAACTGGTTAAAGTTCGTTGGGACAACTGCGGTCGTGAGGAGTTCTCGTGGGAGCGAGAACAAGCCATGCTAGAAGATTATCCAGAACTATTTTTGTCAGGTACAATTTAAGTTTTGTACCTCTTTTGTTTTGTAATTTCGGGACGAAATTCTGTTAAGTGGGGGAGAGTTGTAACACCCCAGTTTTTGCAAGGGGTTCAGTCTGCAGTTCTGAAAATTTTTTTGGGTTCTGGCAGGAGGCACACGGCCTGCGACACGGGCGTGTCGCAGGGCGTGTCGAGGCCGTGTCGACACTCGGTCCAAGTGTCGACACTTTCGCTCGACAAAGTGTCGAGAGTGAGGCACACGGCCTGCGACACGGGCGTGTCGCAGGGCGTGTCGAGGCCGTGTCGACACTCGGCCCAAGTGTCGACACTTTGTGCTCGACAGAGTGTCGAGAGTGAGGCACACGGCCTGCGACACGGGCGTGTCGAGGCCGTGTCGACACTTGGCCCAAGTGTCGACACTTTGTGCTCGACAGAGTGTCGAGACTGGGGCACAGGGCCTGTGACACGGGCGTGTCACAGGGCGTGTCCCGCTTGGTCGACGATCTTTGCTCGACGTTTTTCCGCGGTGTCGACACAAAGCCTGTCGACGGGTGTCGAGACTTGGCACACGGCTTGGGACACGGGCGTGTCCCAGGCCGTGTCACCTCTCGGGTTGGTGTTGGGGCCATGTCGTTGGAGACACACGGCAGGCCACATGGCCGTGTCGCTGGGGACACGGGCGTGTCGGATTGAACACGGGCGTGTCGAATGCCCGTGTCTGATTCCAGGCGCGTCGATTTGAGACGGCGAATGAGGCACACGGCCCTGGACACGGGCGTGTGTCAGGCCGTGTTCGGCCCAGGTCTTTTATTTTCCAGGCGAATCGCAGCCAGTCTTTTTCTGGTTTTGGGATCTAACGGTCCAGGCCATCTCCTGGGGAGTTAAGACCGAATTCAGGGTTGGAAACCCTCATTTGTTTTCCAAGTTTCTCTTTCTAAGATCTTGAGAAAACCTAGAGCAAGGAGGAAGAAGAAGGTCTTGGGCTGTAGGAAGGGTTTCGGTGCTCCAAATCGCGAGCCGAGTCCGGATCCGTGAAGCTTAGACCGTTGCGAAGATTTCCATCCGGCTATTTTTGCCATGGCAAGAAAGAGGAGTCGGAAGGTAACGACATCTCTCCTCTTGGTCCTTAGGATGCACGTATTAGCATCATCTAGTTTTCTTTTCTCTAATTTTTGGGCACCAAACCCTCAAATTAGAGGGGTTTTGGCTTGTCAAGTTTCAAGAGGAACTTCCGGGTTGATTGAGTCCGTCCCCGGCATATTTTTGCATTAGAGATCCGCTTCGTTAGTGGATTAGGCATGGTGGGTGAAGCCGTAGTCGCGACCGTTAGTCCGACTCGGTGATGTTGCATACGAACTTAGGAATTCGTAGAGACTTCCGTGGCGGCAAGATGTCGTTTGTGTTGTGGTGGTGATTGTCCCGTTTGCTAGAAAAGGGTACTTGTTGTCGAACCCGGACAAGGTTAGCTCCTCGTGGCGGTAGATGGTTTCCTTGAGGGACAAGGTTAGCTCCGTATGAGAATGGAGATGGTTTCCTTGGTGGACAAGGTTAGCTCCGCACGAGTTGGAGATGTTTTCCTTGGTGCGCGGGAACGCTGCGGTACAAAGAGGGATTGCGAGGTGCTTAGTCTTGGTTGTGTTGTGCCAAGGCGTGGCTATGTCTCCGTGGTCGGCTGGCTATCCCGTGACATGTGCGTCATGTGTGGAGAGTGTCCCGGCGAGACTAGTCCCCTTCGGTGAGACTGACGAGAATGCCAAGCTTGGGGCAAGCCCGGGCAAAGAGGCCATGAGCGGGTGGGGTCCAGCAAGGCTTCTTAGAATCAGTCGGTCTGTGTTTGTTGGAATCGTGACATGAGACGTCAGAGCTTGCAGGCAAGCCCGGGGCTAAGCCCACGAGCGGGTGGGGCCTTGGCAAGAATTCCTTGTGGCGGCCTGTGCGCCGTTTAAGGGAGAGGTGACTCCCATAGTGTTTGCGGCTTTATGCCAAATGGGGAAATGTGAGTACCCAAGTGATGTGATGTTGTGCTAGATGCATACGATGTAGGGTACCTTGGGTGAAGCCCGGGTGTTGCATTCATGTTGCATAGTAGGCCCTTTCTTTATATGCTCAACCAGTAGAGAACATGTTTGTTGATTGAGACATCCAAGCCTGTTTTAATGCTTTTCTATTTATAGAAATTTATATTGCATATGAAGTGCTGACTTGCAGGTTGGAGGGTTCCCCGGGGTCCGTTAGGGGCGGCCGGGAGGAGATGTGTTGTTACACAGTTTGAGGTCAGCCTTTGCTGACCCACGTTACTAATATTTTTTACAGGGCAAGGATCGCATGCAGGAGCTAGCACGCCGGCCAAAAAGGCCTAAGCCCATGAAGTGTTTTCTCTTTTGTAGCACTACTTTTGATTGATGTATGTTTAAGACTATTTTGTCCGGCTTGCATGCCGAGGTAGATTAGGAGTGCTGAGCACATTCATATTCGATGGACTGTTCACTTTTGGACATTTGATGTAAGGCCTTAAGGCCATTTGTTTACTCTTTTGGTTAGTGGATAACTTCTAGTTGTGCTTGGTTTTCCGCTGTGTTGTGCAAGTGTTTTGAGTTTGGGTAGCTATATCAACTTTTAATACTAAAGCTGTGGCGTTCGTATGTTGTGGGGCCCCGGCCGGACCCATATTATACGTCCATTACAGGGGAGGTGTTACATTAGGTCCCTAAATTAATTTACCTTAGGATATTTAAATGATTTCAAAAACTATAGAAAAATTGTCCCCAAAAATTCTCATTTTTGGGCAGGACTAGGTACAGATTAGGGTGACTCCCTGTCCAAATTTCAGGTCATTTGGACAAGGAATGAAGTCGACGCACCCATTTTAACCTCTGTCTAACCCTAAGTATAGACCCCACCAAAATGAGTGCCTTGGTCAAATCAGGCACCCAAATTGGTTCAAACCAATTTTAACTAAAGTATACCCATAGGGCTACAATTTTGATATTCATCACTTTTCCAGATTTTGCCTCTAGGTATTTTAATAATTAGAAACATTAAATACAAATAGTGTGATAGAAATGAAATGATATGAAAATATATATCCTATAGTTTGATTGATCGCCAGCAGGAATCTTAAAGCGCATCCAACGGCACTGGCTCATCTTCTTACTCCAGCTGACAGATAGGATTGACCCATCCTGGAGCTACTTCCAGCCGTCATAGCCGGCCATCCGGCCACATCCCTGGCCGGCCACCGCCACCACCACCTCCGTTGAGGTGGTGGCTATCGCCAGGCGGCAGCACAACCGCCGGAGGTGCCTATTCTGGCGAACTCAACAAGTTAAAAATCACAGAAAAACCAGGAGAATGCTTCTCCCGATCGGGCTCAATTGAGCCCGATTCCTGTCCCTAATTAGTCCTATGATCTACCTATGGATAAAGGAGGGGTGGGCTTTGCTTGCGGCCTGGAGACGCGTCGATCGCCCGGATTCCATTGGTGGTGGAGGTGTCGCCGGTGCTCTGCTACAGCACAATGAACATGCTTGTCTCCTTCGGGTAAGGTGTGGAAAAGCTTGCACATGATCCAGGGATGATTTTAGGATGATAAAGTGGGGGAGGGGATGGGTATAGCTAGTGGAGGCCATTAATGGCCTTATTAATGCAAATCTCGGCCATGTTGTGGTGGGGGGGGGGGGAATCTGGGCTCAATCCAGCCAAGAAATGGCTAGAAACTTCTACTCTTCCCCAAAGGAGTTGAATCCAGCCCTTGATGGGGGGAGGAAGGGGGCCAAGGCTTCAATGGTCATTAATGGCCATTTGACGGCACATTTTGGCCATGGTGGGGTAGCACCATTCTGGCCATGAGTAGACACCAAAATGGCCCCCTGGTCATCATGGATTGAGTGGGGAGTTGGGTCAGCCAATGAAGAATGGCCCATGGCCTCCTTGGCCATGAATGGCTCTCTTTCACCATTTCTCTCTCCTACATTACAGAGGGGTTGGAGTTTTCTCTCTCCTAGTCATCTAGGTCGACCTTGCTGACCATTCTAGCCTATTGGCAGCCCACTAACTCATATTTTCCATGGAAATGAGGTTAGCCCAAGTGGAAAGAGGGGTTGAGCTTAGGTTAGCCCATTTGAGCTAGGTTTGACCAAACCTTGACTAGGCCAATTTGACCCTTTGAGTTGCCATCAATGGGTTCTTGGTGACCCATTGGAGACCCCTAAGGTCTAGGTATGGTTGGGTAGGGTTGACTTGGCACCTTGGAGGTCACATGACCCTTAGTAAGGGCACTTTGACAACTTTAAGCCTAGAGTTGACTTGGGTAAACTTAGCCACTAAGGTTGAACCCAATGGGTCTTTGGTGACCCATTGACCTCACTTTAGGGTTAGGAGGGCATGGGTGGGGTCCACTTGGCTAAGGGAAGGTCAATTGACCCTAAGTGGGCTTGTTTGATCCATTTAGGGTTAGGGTTGACTTAGGTCAACTTAACCACTTTGACTGCCCACAGTGGATTCTCAGTGGCCCTATGGACTACCCAAGGTGTTAGGGGTGTTGTGGTAGGGTCATGGGATCAAGTTGTAGCCCTGAGGTCATCCTAAACTAGTGTTTAGAATTCTGCTATTTGTAGACCATATTGGCCTTCACCTTCCTGCCTAAGTTCACCTAGTCTACTAGACTTCCTAGGGCTTTGTCATGACCTAGTCATGACAAAACCACTTTTAGGGGTCTAGTTGTTTGAGGGATATTACAAATCCCAATATATAAAAATAAAAATTTCGTCCCAGAAATTAAAGTTAAGCTTACGGGGGTTTCTACTGAAATAAAAGAAACTTGTAACATCCCTAAGGTTTAAGGTATACCTGACTCGAAGAGCTCCGGGTACTTTTGCTACATCAAGTCCTGTGGCTTCCATGTGTGCTCCTCCTGCCCATGGTTTCTCCAAAGAACCTTGATTAGCGGAACCTTCTTGCATCGCAAGACCCGCACTGCCGTGTCGTCGATCCTGATCGGCTCCAAGCTGACTGATTGATCTAAGGACACCGGACCGTCGGTTTTGGAAATAAGCTAATCAGGGCGTAGTAGAGCCCTCCATAGTGAGTAGATATAGAAGACGTCATGCAATCCCACTAATTCTGGTGGTAGCTCCAGTCTATAAGCCAAGGGGCCGATGCGCTCAAGGATCGTGTATGGCCCATATATCTCGGACTGAGCTTCTTCCGCCCGCGAACCCGCGAGACTCCATGCATCGGTCGTATCTTCAAGAAAACCCGATCTCCCACCTGGAACTCCACCTGATGATGCCTCACTTCGTAATATTTGGCCTGCCTGCTCTGGGCTTCCAACATCCTGTCCCGGATCAATCTAACATGAGCCTCAGTATCCCCCACAAACTCCGAGTCGAGTGCCTGCGGATCTTCATCATGAATTCATGATAGTGGGGTCCTGCACCTCCATCCATATAATGCCTCATATGGGGCCATGCCTATGCTGTAGTGATGGCTGTTGTTGTATGAAAACTCGATCAGCGGCAGCAATCTCTCCCAAGGCTCGCCGCAGTCCAAAATACACAGGCGCAGAAGATCTTCCAATGTACAGTTGGTGTGCTCCGTCTATCCATCAGTCTGAGGGTGAAAAGTAGTACTGAATGTCAACCGAGAACCCAGACGGGCCTGAACTGACCTCCACTCCTTGGACATAAACCGCCCATCCCGGTCTGAAATGATAGTCCTGGGTACTCCATGATAGCACACAAAATGCTCGATGAATCTCCGTACTAATACACTGACCGGAGAGTCCTTTGCCACTGGAATGAATCTGGCCACCTTCATTAGTCTGTCCACTATCACCCAGATTGAGTCATTCCCCGCATGAGACCTGGGTAGCTCATGTACAAAATCCATGGCTATATCCTCAAACTTCCACTCTGGCATCGGAAGTGGCTGGAGTAATCCAAGCGGATTTTTGCGGTCTGCCTTTACGAGTTTTAAGCCTCATAATGCGTCACAAAATATGTAATGTCCTTCTTCATACCTGGCCAATACATCATCTTTTTCAGGTCCGCTGCCATCTTATTGATCCACGGGTGCACTGAGTATCTACTACAGTGTGCCTCTGACATGATATCCTCCCGAATCTGGCCTCCTGTCGGTATGTAGACCCTACCTCTACAACATAGCAGTCCATCCCTCAAGGAGTAATCTCCTGCCATGCCTTTCTCCAAGGCTCTAAATATCGGCTTTGCCCTCGCATCCAGCCTCTGCCCTTCTCTGATGTGATCCTGAATATCATCGGTGGCAGTCATTGATGTCAGGTACTCCGTATATAGCTCTGAATCATCCTCGGACACTAGCGATATCTGCATCTTCTTAAACGACTCAACCAACTCCAAGGCCATCAGTTGCGGGCCTACTCCTGACACACTCGCTCTCCGGCTCAGAGCGTCTGCCACCACGTTTTCTTTCCCGGGATGGTAGTGCATGGTGTACTGGTAGTCGGATAAAAACTCCACCCAGCGTCTCTGCCTGATATTCAGCTCCTTCTGTGTGTCTATATACTTCAAGTTCTTGTGGTCTGAGAATATATCATAGTAGACCCTGTAGAGGTAGTGTCGCCAGATCTTAAGAACAAATATAACTGCCCCCATCTCCAAGTCGTGTACCGGGTAATTTTGCTCATGTTTCTTCAGCTGACGGGAGGCATAGGCTATCACATGCCCATTATGCATCAGAACGGCACCAATCCCCTGATAGGAAGCATCCGTGTACACCTGGAATCCTTCCTTCCCTGATGGAAGAGCAAGAAAATGGGTCGAGGTAAGCTGACCCTTCAGCTTCAGAAAGGCAGACTCGCATTGTGGCGTCAAAATAAAAGGAGACTCCTTCTTCGTCAGGTTCGTAAGAGGGAGGGAAATCTGAGAGAACCCCTCTACGAACTTCCGGTAATAACCGGCAAGTCCTAAGAAACTCCGAACATCCGTGGCCATCTTCAGCGGTGGACAATCTCGTACTGCTTGGACCTTCGCCGGATCTACTGTCAAATCTGCTCCACTGATGACATGGTCCAAAAAGGCCACCTCCTTTAGCTAGAATTGGCACCTGCTGAACTTAGCATACATCTTATGCTCCCGGAGCTTCTCCAAAGTCAAAGCCAGATGCCTCACATGCTCCTCTTCAGTCCTCGAATAAATAAGGATGTCGTCAATGTATACAATGACGAAGACATCCAGATATTCTTCGAACACCTAGTTCATCAAGGACATGAACACGGAGTGTGCATTCGTGAGACCGAAGGGCATCACGGTAAACTCATACAGTCTATATCTACTCCTGAAGGCCATCTTCGGGATGTCCTCCTCCTAAATGCGTATCTGGTAGTACCGCGATCTCAGGTCCAGCTTTGATACCCAATGAGCTCCCTCCAACTGGTCAAATAGCTTGTTTATCCTTGGCAAGGGATACGTATTCCGGGTCGTCAGCCTGTTCAGGGCCCGATAATCAATACACAATCGAAGTGTCCCATCCTTCTTTTTGATGAATAGCACCGGAGCTCCCCATTGTGAAGAGCTAGGTCGGACGAACCCGGCTTCCACTAATTCTTGAAGCTGGCTTCGAAATTACACCAACTCCATCGGGGCCATTCGGTAAGGAGCTCTGGATACAGGCTTAACCCCCAGCACGAGCTGAATCTGGAAGTCCTTCTCCCAGTGCGGGGGTAGCCCTGGTAGCTTCTCCGGAAATACATCGGCAAAGTCCCGCACCACTAGAATATCTAAAATAGAATCCTTGGCCACAACCATCTCGAAAAGGACCTGATAAACTCCGTCTCCCTATAGGTGGTCCTTGACGGCCTGTACAGACGATAATAATATTTGGGGGGCTGGTATAATACCTTTGATAATAATAAAGGAGTCCCCGTGCCTCATGGTGATCCTCTTTGCCAAGCTGTCAATCTGGGAATGGTTACAGTGTAACCATGTCATGCATAGTTTTAGATCATAGTCCTACATCCTCAGGATCTATCAGGTAAACGCACCCTCATCATCCTTCTTGTGAATTGCTCCACGCCTGCCAGTCCTTTCACAAAATCTTCTGACACAAACGAGTGTGAAGCACCAATGTCGAAGAGTGTATAAGCGGGCTTGTCACTGATGAAAACCATGCCTGCTATAACCTGCTCCGGATTCCGGGGTTGTGCCAGATCTAGAGTATGCACCTGGTCCCTCTCTGTCCTGTGGCCTCTGCCCTGATATCCCCGTCCTCGGTCATGTCCTCAGCCACCAAATTGCCGAGGAGGTGGGGCACCCTGAATTGCCGGTATGTGTGCTCGCCTCATGGGATAATTCCTCTTTAAATGACCCGGCTAATTACACTAGAAGCATACCGGTGCCTGCTCTGCTGTCCTCGGTATCTCCAGCATCTGTAATGGTTTGGGAGCCAATACCCCCTGGTTCCTCTGCTCCTGTCCAATCTCCTAATGGGGTTGATCCTCATTCCTTGTTTCCCCAATAACCTGGCCTCGAGGACGGTCTCTACGACCTCTAATCACTACATCTTCAGCCAGTCTCTTCCGGCTCTTGACTGTAAGCTGATCTACTTCCCTTTCCATTTCAAGAATCCTGGTCAAGCTTCCATCGGAGACGAAGAGGAGGGCTTGTCTCATGTCGTCGTGCAGCCCCTTATAGACCCTCCTCGCATAGCCAGTGTCGTCCAACTGATAAGAGTCCGCATAGTGGGCTAAGTGAGTGAACTCCTGGTAATACTCCAGCACTGTCCTGTTACGCTTCCTCAACTACAGGAACATATCCTCCAACTCGTCCCTAGCCGACTGATGCACGAAATGCCCCAGAAGTGCTGCTCTGAACTCTCCCCAAGAGATGTCTGCGCAATCCATATCCGCAAAAGTGGTGTCAGCTGTGACTTCCACCACCTCTTTGCGTGTGACTCCAGGCAGGAGACTGCCAAAGCAACTTCCTCCTGAGTGGGGCATCGAATCCTCGCAAGCATCTCATAGATGGTATCTAACTATTCCTCCGTACGAACTGCCAACTCCATCCCCAGGTAGGATGGAGGGGAAATTGCCCGGAAGGCACTCATCCAGTTAGCCCCGGGATTTGGCTGTGGAGCCGGGGCTTGCTGAGCTGTGATGGCCTCCAGGATGGCCGTCAATGTTTGCCCCATCTCCGTCTAATGAAACGGAACTAGAGCTGGCGGAGGCGGAACTATATTCGGAGTCTGAGATGTCCCCTGCTATGGAGTAGGGTTCGTCGTAGGCTACAAGGAAAATTCCAATTGTTAGATAGCGTACGAATGGAATAAAAGGAGAAAAATGGACTTTTACATGTGATTTCAATTATGGGCACACCACTGCTTCCGCTGCTAGTTTGTCTGCAAACTAAGCTCGCACGGGGGTGGCCTAAGTTGTTTTGTGGACTACTTCTCTTTCGATCGAGGTTTCGCTATGATACCACTTATAAGACCCCATTTTTTTCTTTTTCAAACTTGGGGTCTTATGCCCAGAACCACCGTTTTGCGGTGGCCCCGACACTCGGGAAGGCCGCCACCACAAAACACTGATTCTGTCGGCCTTTTCGATCATCAAAGAGAGAGCAGTAATCATAAATGAAATATAATTGAGTCCACAAACATCATATGAGAATGAGAAACCACATCAAGTCCTTATATAAAGAAAAGAGAGAGTACTGCAAAAGAATAGTACAAAAGAAATATAAATGGGTTTAAGCTCGGTGCAATCAGATCCTCACTACAATCTCCGCAGAAGCTATAAGAAAGAACTAATCACTCAAGGAGATAGTTACTGGTGCTCCGGTACTAGACTGGCCCAACTTCATGTGCACCGTACTCCGCTGGTGCTGGTCCCTGAGCTGTTGGTCCCTGTCTCCCATCCGGAGCCCCTATAATGTTATGGTCCGAAAATCATTAGTCATAAAGACTAAGTCTCATCATCCCCTACCCCTCCCCCATGGCTCCTAGGCACCGAGCGAGGAGGAGGAAAGGGAAGCTACAAAGGTGGAGAGTAAGAAAAGCAGGTGACAGTGGAACTAATCTAGCAGTTATTTATGTTGTTTAAGTAGCTTAGGAAGAAGGGTACAAACTAGTAGTTCTATAATAGTGAACAACAAAAACAAGCAGAATAAGCATCATATGTAAGAAAGACAAGATAAGAAGTAAGTAACCTTAACTTATATGAATGCCCATACAAACTTATATGTTAAAGGGTGTTCTGCAAGGCTCCCATAGTATAAAAAGTACTGTAACAATTATACGTTGGGGTGTCGGTTGTATGCAAGTATGAGTGTAGTGATATGCAATACCATGATTCATGCAAGTGCAACCCACGCACATGATTCTATGCGCAACAAAGCTTTATTTCCCCTATTTGGGTAGCTAGCTTCACTCCCAGGAACCTTTGTAGTGGCAAACAGAGACAGTGGGTCGGGCCCCCCACTCCTAGGCGGGTATCCACACTACCTGGCCTAGCCCTTACGTACGCCTCTAGAAGGACACAGTGTAGAGTCTCCTCATACTAATGCTGGCCATATCCACTAGACTTTCTTTGGCTAAGTGTCCCACACCGCCTAGTCAGCGTATCGACGTCGGTGTGAACGACCGTCCAATACCGAAGACCCACCACCTTATTTGTATCCAATTCCTTCCGAGCCACAGGCTCCCCAGACTATCTCGTCTGTTACATCTACCTTCTGAACCTACCGTCTGGATGGTCAATCAAACTAACCTAACCAACCTTCCGAGCTACCGGGGTGTGTGAATGTGAAACCCTAGTTATACTAGTTGCTCTTGAAGTTTATTATTCGTACTCTTTAGATTAGCCCAGGACTGCCCAAGGTATTCCCCGTGAAGAGCTCTTGAGTGCACTAGGAACTATTGTGGTAGCTGAAGCCCAACGTTCCCTTTCGCAAGGCACTTATTATTATTGGTTGTTACCCAACTCCCACTTCCTTTAATGTTGTATTGGATCTAATCCTAGTGCATTTTGACCCTTTCTCTCCTCACGGGGAAGACGATGTTTCGTTGACCCCGAGCACCTCCTAACACTAGTCAAACCTCTCACTACTCATCACGACTCCCGATGATAATCTCATTTCACTAAACAGATCAATTCACTAATATCCCATCTCTTTAAGTTCATTTTGCACCATATTATGATTTCTGCAATTTTTACTAAACGCATACCATCCTAAGCTATATGATGTATACAATGAGAGGTACTCCAATTTTTCATCCAAATCACTATAATATTTATTGGAGGTCTATAATGCCATGATTAGCCTAAATCCAGAATTTTATAATTTTCCTAATTTATTTGATAATTTATTTAATTTCCAAATAGATCCAAATGTCTTAGTTTGAACATGAAGTACTATTTTCAGGCATGAAAAGTGTTCTACAAAATTATGATAAATAAAAGACAACTATTTATCAGTAAATTCAAGGTCCCAAAATTTTCAGCAAGATTCAAACCTCTAAACATAATTTTTGAACATAACATATATTAACCAAATTAAAGAGACAAGTACTTCCAATATACTTCTAACAATTCTGAGATAATTCAAGGATTATTATAAAGACTTAAAAACAATCTAGGTCAAGTTTCACAATTTATCAGTGAATAATGAACTCTAAACTTGATTTTCTCATAATATTCCAAGTTAACAGTTTAATGAACTAAGTACAACAAATATTCATCTAAAAATTGCAATAAAATTCCCATATGAGAATATGGACCTAAGAACACTACTGATAATGTTTTATCATTTTCCAATAAAAAGGGAGCTCTAAATCTATTATTGATCATATTCCCGTATTTATACACTTGTGAAGTAAGTACTGGAAATTTACATCTGAAAATTACAACAAAATTCATGTATGGTAATAATGGTCTAAAACTCCCTCTGTCCCAATTTTATAGTCATCTAATGGAGAACAAAATCAAAATAAAAACATAATTAACTAGTGCTAATACTGGTATTACAAAGGTGATACTAAAGTTATTAATCTAAAATTCCCAATAAAATTATCCAATGCCAATAATGACATTATCAATACACTACCAAAGTTTCATAAGTTTTCAGAGAGTTCTAATTTCCTATCCATCAAATTTAAGGTTTGTGACCTAAACTAGGGTTAGAGTTTTGTGGGGTTTATCCATCTCCAAATCCTCTAATATTTTTACCAGAGGACCTTAGATACCATTGAGTCCTCTCTACCAACTTTTAAATCCATACAAGGGCATTTGACCACATGTCCTTCACAAACCCCCAAAGTCCAAACTTAGGGTTTGAAATTGGGTCCTTGGGCAATCCTACCCCACACCACCCCATAACCCATATGAGGGTGTAAAAAGTCATGACAAACCAGTGGACAAAGTTTCAGCCTCTGTTGAGGTGATTTGGCCACTTAAACCTCAAAGTGCACTTTTGACCTAAATACCCTTTATTAGGGCAAGGCTAGGGTTTGCCCATTAACCAACCAAATCAACTCAAAATGAGGTGAAAATTTACACAAAACCTTCGGATGACGCTTGGGACCACTCACCAAATTTTGGGAGGGTTTGGAAGTCTTAGGTCCCTAAATTAATTTACCCAAGTTATTTAAATGATTTCAAAAACTATAGAAAAATTGTCCCCAAAAATTTTCATTTTTGGGAAGGACCTAGGTACGATTAGGGTGACTCCCTGTCCAAATTTCAGGTCATTTGGACAAGAAATGAAGTGGGGGCACCCATTTTAACATCTGTCTAACCCTAAGTATAGACCCCACCAAAATAAGTGCCCTGCTCAAACCAGGAACCCAAATTGGTTCAAACCAATTTTGGATTAAAGTAAACCCATACGGCAACAATTTTGATATTCATCACTTTTCCAGATTTTGCCTCTAGAAACATTAAATACAAATTGTGTGACAGAAATGAAATGATATGAAAATATATATCCTATAGTTTGATTGATCGCCAGCACGAATCTTAAAGCACATCCAGCGGCTCTATCTCATCTTCTTCCTCCAGCCGACGGATTGGATTGACCCATCTTGGAGCTACTTCCAGCCGCCATAGCCGGCCATCTGGCCACCTCCCTGGCCGGCCACCGCCACCACCACCTCCGTTGAGGTTGTGGCTATCGCTATGTGGCGGCACAGCCGCCGGAGGGGCCTATTCCAGCGAACTCGACAAGTTAAAAATTGTGGAAACACCAAGAGAAAGCTTCTCCCAATCGGGCTCAATTGAGCCCGATTCTTGTTCCTAATTAGTCCTATTATCTACCCATGGATGAAGGAGAAGGGGAGGACTTTGCTTGCGGCATGGAGACGCATCGATCGCCGGGATGCCGTTGGTGGTGGAGGTGTCACCGGCGCTCTACAACAGCACAGTGAACTCGCTTGTCTACTTTGGGTAAGGTGTGGAAAAGCTTGCCTTGGATCCAGGGGTGCTTTTAGGATGATAAAGTGGGGGGGGGGGGTATAGCTGGTGGTGTCCATTAATAGCCCTCTTAATGCAAATCTTGGCCATGGTGGGGGGGGGGGGGGGAATCTGGGCTCAATCTAGCCAGAAAATGGCTGGAAACTTATCCTCTTACCCAGAGGAGTTGAATACAACCCTTAATGGGGGGAGGAAGAGGGCCAAGGCTTCAATTACCATTAATGGCCATTGAAGGCACATTTCAACCATGGTGGGGTAGCACCATTTTGGCCATGAGCAGCCACCAAAATGGCACCCTGGTATTCCTGGATTGAGTGGGGAGTTGGATCAGCCAATGAAAATGGCCCTTGGCCTCTTTGGCCAAGAATGGCTCTCTTTCACCATTTCTCTCTCCTCCATTAAAGAGGAGTTGGAGTTTTCTCTCTCCTAGTCATGTAGGTTGGCCTTGCTGACCACTCAAGCCTATTGGCAGCCCACTAAATCATATTTTCCACGGAAATGAGGTTATCCATAGTGGAAAGAGGGCTTGAGTTTAGGTTAGCCCATTTGAGCTAGGTTTGACCTAACCTTGACTAGGGTTGACCTAGGTCAATTTGACATTTTGAGTTGCCATCAATGGGTGACCAATTTGACCTTTTGAGTTGCCATTAATGGATCCTTGGTGACCCAATGGCTTCCCCTAAGGTCTAGGTAGGGTTGGGTAGGGTTGGGTAGGGTTGACTTGGCACCTTGGAGGTCACAAGACCCTTAGTAAGGGCACTTTGACCACTTTGAGCCTAGAGTTGACTTGGGTCAACTTAGCCACTAAGGTTGACTCCAATGGCTCCTTGGTGACCATTGACCTTACTTTAGGGTTAGGAGGGCATGGGTGGGGTCCACTTGGCTAAGGGAAGGTCAATTGACCCTAAGTAGGCTAGTTTGACCCATTTAGGGTTAGGGTTGACTTAGGTCAACTTAACTACTTGGACTGCCCACAGTGGATCCTCAGTGGCCGTATGGACTACCCAAGGTGTTAGGGGTATTGTGGTAGGGTCATAGGATCAAGTTGTAGCCCTGAGGACATCCTAAACTAGTGTTTAGAATTCTGTTATTTGCAGACCATGTTGCCCTTCACCTTCCTACCTAAGTTCACCTAGTCTACTGGACTTCCTAGGGTTTTGTCATGACCTAGTCATGACAAAACCATCTTAGGGGTCTAGTTGTTTGAGGGATGTTACACCCAAACACGTTTGGGTACTTGGTCTCTTGTTAGAATACTCCCCCTATGAGTATTAACATTACAAGCGGTCTTTCTCATATTGCTAACCTGAGGAGTTACAAAATTCCAGGGATTAAACCAGCAGTCAATGGCAAAGTGACCAGTCTTGCCACAGCATCAACAGTCGAACCTGTTGTATCTTTGCCTTAGATTCTCCTGCTTGACCTTTTGAGATGGTGGTCTAGCAGGGGAAGCATTCTTGGAGGAAGAAGCTTCATGGTGATGGCAATCACATGATTTCTTCTCCTTCAATGGCTTTTCCACAATGGGCTTTAACTTTGGTGCTTTCTTGATGTTATGACCATGATTATAAGGGACATAGCTCTGAAGAATGACTTCTTCATAAGGCGCCTTAAAGACACTCTCACCATAGTTTCTAGGGCGAGTCCATCCTTGGTAACGGGACTTGGGCTCTACATACGTAAGCATAGCGAAGTGACCGTAGGATGAGTCACGATCAAACTCATTTGTTGGAAATATGACCTCCTTAAAAGATGTCTGACCTTGAGGGGCTTTCCCCTTCTCTTTGGCCAGAGCCTTCTTGGCGGCCTTATTTTTTCTCTGAGCTTTATTTCTCCAAGAAGATTTACTAGGAGCTTCGACATGGCCTAGCCCAGCACCCTTGGCCTTAGTTGAGAATTCAGCAACGAAAGGAAGAACAGTCTTCGGCTTCGAGAAACTTTCAACAAGTTTCTTTTCGGCTTCAAGTTGTGCTTCCAGTTCTTTTATGATTTTCTCCTTAAGGTCTAGGTGCTCGAGTGCCTTGTTATATTCTTCAATATCAGCATTGAAGTTTTCCCTGAGCGAGTCGGTCTTAGCGACTTCCTCTCTTAGAGTTCTCTCTTCAGATTTCAGAGACTTTATCTCTTTAGCTTGAGTTTTCATGTAACGACTCCATCCGTTCATAGGTATATACTAGAAGGTCCGGCCGGGGCCCCACAGCATATACCATAAAACAGGCGGGGAAGTCACATAGTGATACCAGAGTAGCGCAACGCACCCTAACACATTGCATTCTAGCGGAAGCTATACATACGAAGCTGAACTCACACACAAGAATGTCCACCATAAAAAAGTTCCACCATTTATATATATATCATAGGAATGTTCAAATACAAAACAGTGGGTCTTATGGCCTTACAGGTCTTTGCATAATAGTGGCCCAAATATTGGCGCGCATGCCGTCCACGTATAAAGAAACATAGCAGGTTTTCATATAGCCTTCAAGGGCTAGCGGCAGCAGCAGCAACAACAGCAGGGACTTCAGTCTTTATGCATCCCGCTTGGCTCTCCAGCACCTGCACAGGGACAACCCACCCATTGGTGGCAAACAGGCAACGGTCAGTATTCAGCTAACCAAATTATAATGACCCTACCCCTTTCCCGAGGCAGTGGTAATCCTTCCCTACAGGCATAGCATTTCACAAGCATATATATATTCCATACAATGTGCCCTCACGCACATACTTTCCATCAGAACCGCCAGCCACACGGCCCGACGATTCGTGCACTCAGGGCACCTTCTTGGTGTACCGGCGAACCAGGGTCCCACCACCGTATCAGGCTCGCAACCCAACTGTAAAACATTGAGCATTTCACTCCATGGCGTGCAGCCAAAGTCCTAGTCGTAATGCACCGGGATTGGCCCGTAGCCCCTCATTGTGTCATGGCGCGCAGGCCTACGACTCTCGCTATGCGCTCCAATAGACCGTACTTTCTGGTCTCGCATAGGACGGACATAACGCAGGTCGGATCATCCACCCCCCCCCCCCCCCCCCCCCCCCGTTGCACAAATCGCCTTACCATCACCGACCATAGCGTACCCGCGGCTATATAAAGGTACGGGTCGGTTTCAATGAACCTGTTTGGCATTAAAGCCTGGGTTCTTTCCTGGGTGCACCTGTAAGACCCCCCCCCCCCCTTACCAAAGAGGGCTACCGGGTCTTATGCCCAGAACCACCGTCTTACGGTGGCGCTAACTCACGGGTTAGCCGACACCGCAACACGCCGATTCTGCCGGCTAGTACGATCATTTAACCTGTAGGCCAATATGAGAAGAAAGAAGCAAAACAGTATATGAATCCATCAGTCCACAAGTCACATAGTACAATCATGTAAATAAAATGAAAGGTACATCGGTATAGTCCACAGAAGAGTACAAAAGAAGAAAGAGTGAAAGGGCTTATGCCCAGTACATCAATATCACTCTCTCTCTAAATAAATAAATGTGGAAGCTATACTAGAACATCAGATCTCCTCCCACCTGAGGACGCACAGTAGTGGTAGTAGCCTGCTGAAGCGGTATCTGCTCCTCATGTCCTGCCATCTCGACATGCTGGTGCTCCATCACCACGGGCTCCTAAAAATAGTTGGTCACCGACCATTAGTCAAAAAGACTAAGTCGTTTCCTCCGCACCTCGCTCCGCAGCTCCTAGGCACCGAGCGGGAGGACGAAGCGGAGGACAACAAAGGGGTAGCAAAGTGGAAGCAGGTGACAGAATCTAACTAGAGTTGTAATAAGTAATGTAGTTCTACTCTAGCAGTTCTAAGTATGCTACATGTAGTAAGTAAGAGCAGTGCAGTAAAGGAAAGTAAAGAACAATAGTATGAACAAGTAATAAACTAAACTACCACTATACTATCATCACAAACGTACCCTAACTTATATAAATGCCCATACAAATATATAAGTTAGGGTTTCCAGGAAATTTAACTTATCATATAAAAGAGCCCATACTAATTTATATGATAAGGATCTATGAAGCGTATGACCTAATATGAATGAATGTTATGATGCAATTTTATGCACAGGCAAGTGCAACTCACACACAACGACTCTGTGATCACAGACCTTTAGTTCCCACTTTTTGAGAGCTAGCATCACTCTCGGGTACCACTGCTGTGGCTACGGCAGCAGCGGAGCGGGCGTCTCTGCTTCTAGACCGGTATGCACACTACCAAGCCTTAGACCCCTCTCATACGCCTCTGTACACGTCCAAGGTGCACTCTAGAGTCTCGCATACGTACTTTGCTGACAAACCCGTCAGCCTTGTTGGGTCGGATGTGTGTTATCGGGGATCGTCCTCCAGACCGCAGTGTAAAACAACCCACTGGCCCCTCTAACTCACACAACCGCCTGGTGCACCGTACTGCCATCGGTGTGACGAACGGCCAGTACCGCATGCCCCGCCACTATATTTATGCACATGCAAGTAATTCATTCCGAGCCTCCCGCTCGCAGGACCAAACCTGTCTTGAATCCCTCAAACCCAAACCCGGGTGAGAACGCACATTAGTGCCTTTATACCAACTCCCTCAAACCCCAAACGGGTGAGCATATATCATGAATCTCTCCAACCCAACGCGGGCGAGAAGGTACAACAATGTCCTAACCTATTAGACTACTCTTGTCTACGGGTTATTATACTTAGAGATTTAAGGTTAATCTCAGGACTGCCCCCGGTATTCCCTGTGAATGGCTCTCAAGGGGCACTAGGAACTGTGTTGGGATTACGCCCAGCGTTCCATTTCACAAGGATATTTATTTTAGTTGATGGCTACCCATGTCTCTCCCCAGCTCTCTTTATTGCTCTAGTACAACCCTAGTGACTTAAAGTGTTACCGGGGAAACCGACGGTCTTCCGTCGACCCCCCACTCCAGCTGCTAACTAAAGACTTGCACTTTTGATCCCTCACTAAGACAATTCTACCCACCAGGGTTATTCATGTTGCACTCTCTTATTTCTGCCGATAATCAATCCCCTGGTAACCCCTAAGACAAGACATATTTATGTTATATGCAGACCATGTCCTATTATTACCCTAAAATGTGATCTTTCAAACCTTAAGGCATATTGGCCATAAATATTTATCCTAGGGTGGTATGGACTAAGGGAACTACCCTATGAATTCTCATAATTTTCCTTGGCCAAATAATCCTTTAATTAAATCTTTTAAATTAAATACTAGGTCACTTTACACATGAAGTAGTATGATTTAACATCCACTAACTTAGGAAATTTTTTCTGAGTTGTATAATGATAAAATATTGCTGCCTACAGAGTTTCATAATTTTCCTTTAGTTATTTATTCTCATTTCCTATTTAATACCAAATTCACATAAATTCCATTTTCCAAATGAAGTATAGGCAATATGTAATCAACAATTCCAGGAAAATTACAGAACATTTAGAACACTAATTTATGACTATTGGCAGAGTCTCATCAATTTTTATTGTGTAATGGCCTATAGAATTCCATTATAACATATTTACCAAAAATGTCATTGTATTAATTTAACAACTAACAATGCATCCATTAATTCTGAGAAATTTATACAAAACTAATAATACCATTTTATAGCAGTAGAATAAATTCCAAATTTTTCTGATGTGCATATCCATCATTTCAAGAATTAAAGGAAATAAGGGTAAAATGGGCAATTTGAGATATCTAATCCAAAACTCTTCAAACAGAAGGATCATATTTTTCTTAAGTCAGATGTAACCTTATCTATACCCTGGCAGAGTTTTAGGATTTGTGCTTGAGTAAATCTTATTTTCCAATTTTATTTCCAAAATAGATATATTTAAAATAAATTCCAATAAATGGAATTTTTGATTCCAAAAATTCCATGATTAATTTGAAGGATGAAATTTACCCTAAAGAACCACTGTAAATAATTCCAAGATCTTTGCTTGCCATCATTGGGCTGAATGCACCATATTTGAAATTTTGCTATTTGCACACCAAGGCAAAACATGAACTAACACATGCAAGTGGATTCTGCAACATGCAGTGCACCCAAGGTGCTGAAATTTTTATCATGAACCAAGGATGTCCCCATTGACCTACCACCAAGATTTGGGACCATGGGGAGGTATAAAACTCCATATATTTCACTTATTTGTATTTTGATATTTTGGCAAAAACTATAGGAAAGAATTCTCTAAAAATTCCTAATTTTTGGCAGGGGCTAACTATGCCATAATCATGCATGTGCCCAAGCTTTGGGACCATGGTGATTATTGGTTTGACCTGGGCATCCAAATGAAATTCTGCCCTACACTAGGACCAGTCCTAGGAGAAATGCCCTACAGGACTGTATACTCCACCAAATTACAACTTTAAGGTGGCAGATTAAAGTTAAGACCATCAGCTACAATTTTCATTGAGAGACTAAGTTCTAGAACTGCATCTAAGAGGCCTAAAAACAACATGCAAAATAGCTCTAATTATGTGACAGAAATTTACTATTCATTTCATTTAATTAAATCATATAATTGGATTTGCACGAATCTTAAAGCCTAAACCGACGGAATCGGTTCATCTTCCCCAATGGATTGACGGCCGCGATTAAGTTTTCCTGGATGATGTTGGCTGGCGATTTCCAGCCAGCTGAGCCACCACCACCGCCGGCGGATATCGCCACCACCTTCGTTAAGGTGGGGCTAGCGTTTCCCGGCGGTGGGGCCGCCGGAGTTGGCTCCTCCGGCGAACCCGAGCAAGAAGAAAAAGCCCGGATTTCTCCATTTTCCTCTCATGGCATCGGGCTCGATTGAGCCCTATATCTCCCTATATGGACCTAGAATTCTAGTACAGGTAGAGGTGAGGTGAAACACACCTGAATTGGGGCTTGGCTGCGGGTCAGGCGGCGGATTGCCGTGGTGGTGGTGCGCCGGCGAGCTCCACCCCGAAAGCTCGATTCTCCACCATTCTCCATGATCCAGCACTCGATTTCCACTCCCTTCTACCTCCTGAAGCTGTTGGTGAGGTCTGTTTGGACTGAGGTGAAGTATATGGGGAGGTATTTCCTATGTGAGCTCGGTTGAGCTTTGTTTGCTCCGCCCCTGCTGCCAAGTGGCACACAGCCCCGGTTTTCTGCTGGAAATGGAGAGGGGAGGTCGGCCACCTGGTTTTGGGTAGATAAAACCAGCTTATGGGGTGGCCATGTGGCCACCATTCCCTTCCTTTCCATTTCTCTCTCCTCCTTCCCTCAAAATCCCAATTTTACCCTCTTGCATGTATTCTCTCTCCTGAGTAGAGATTTCCTGTTCTCGAGTCGAAATATTGTTCTCGAGAAATAATTTCTCTGTACTTAAGAAATAATTTTGTTGTTCTCGAGAGGAAAGACTGTTGTTCTCGAGTACAAGTGTTGTACTCGAGAAATGAAGTCCAAATCCTGAAATTTTCTGATTTATGAAGTAAACTAGATCTCGACCTTTACTGTTGTTAAAATTCAACAAACCGCAGACGCCCCCTTGGATACCCTGTTGAAAACTCAACAAACCGAAGGAGAATACGCCCACTTATAATGTTGAAAGTTTTCCCGGATCGTGGAGTTAGCAGGGGTTATCTCAACAAAGCAGTAACAACCAGCAACACATGCAGCACAAGCTTCTTTATTGATCAAGAGCAAACTTCTTTACAAGGCGAGACATGCTTCACCAAAAACCAACACCGGGAGAGCAGAGACAGTTACAAAGACAAGAACAAAAAACAAGCCGCGCGGACTCAATCAACAAGCCGACGCCTACTGCTGTGGAGTCCGCTAGGTCGCCAGACCGCAACCCAAGCCGCGCGGACTCACCCTTGTTCCAATGCTTAGCTCTTCACCGCCGGTCTACACGCCGCCAGACCGCACAAGCTGCGTCACCGAATGGAACAGTCCGCCTGAAGCAGGCGACTTCCTGAACCCCGAACCAAGTCGCCAAAGAGAAGACCGCCTGGTCGCTATCCGCGACCTGCTGTTTACCGCCTGTTGCTTAACCGCAGAGTCAGCACTGTCCCTGACCGCAATCAGAGCCAAGTCCTGGCTTTCCAGCGCTATCCGCACAACCTGCACAGCACAACCGGGTCAACTCTCAATCCGCGCGGACACAAAGTCCAGACCGCAGCAACTTACGCGAGCTCAATTACTGTTCACTTACTTCGGTCTAGGTTCCTTTTATTCCTGATGTGACATGGGTCCTATTTATAGGCACGACGATGAGTATGGTCACCGCCCTAGCCGATAGGATCACCGCCACAACCCGCAGCTAGAACAAGTGTGTCCGCCAGCCCACGGACACACATTCCAGTTCGCCGCTCCTGAGCAGATAGCCAGTCCGCTCCAGCTTCTCCAAGGCCGGACTCCAATATCCAGTCCGCCTTGCCGCCAGAGACCAAGCCAGGACCACCACAGCCGGACTCCACTACAGCCGTGTCCGCCATTCTGCGGACAAGGCATCAGCCCGTAAAACTCGAGCACGCAGCCTCGCCATCAAGGCACCTGCCGGACTCAGCGGACACCCGGCTACCGTCCGCATATCCCAAGTCCATTACCTCATTGCCAAGGCACTTCCGGACTTAGCGGACACGCCAATCCAGTCCGCTAACAGCAGACTCTAGTCCGCAACTCCTGAGTCCATTACCTCGTCACAAGGCTAAACCGGACTCAGCGGACTCCGGCTCCAGTCCGCACGCTCCTGCACAAGCAATTCTCCAGTCCGCATTCGCTTGGCGGACTGAGAAACCAGCCCGCGCTCCACTGCGCGATCTCCCCGGACTGAGCCATCCTGGACTTGGTTCAATTCCCACCAAGTCCAGTCCGCTGGCCACAAGGGCCAGTCCGCACTTACTGGCGGACACTGGATCTAGCCCGCCATACCGGGCGACCTCCAGTTCCTGTCCGCGCTGACCGACGGTCTCCCCGGCTTCCACTTGCCGCTTCACTAGAGCAAGACCAAGGCAACTGCCAAACCGGTCTGCCGAGCTCCAGTTCTTCAGTCCGCTTCTTGCCGGACTCCGCGGATAACATTCCTATCCGCCCGGTTACTCCCTGGGAGTCAACCGCCTACTGAGCAAATACTGGCCTGTCAGACCGCCGCTGCTGTCCGCGCAGTCCGCGCGAACAGACCGCCCAGGCCGCCACAGAGCAAACTGCCTGCAACATCCCTGCCGACCTAGCAGTCCGCCAACCCAGTCCGCGTAGTCCGCGCGGATAGGTTTCCCAAGCCTTCCATTCACCCACTTTCACTTCACAGAATTCAACACTCCCCCTTGAAGTGAGAAGTGGTGAATAACTCCAGCAGCTCCCGTAACCTTGCACCTGGTCCTTCCGATAGCATCTACGAAGAGATGTACAAGACATAGTCCTCGCCCCGCATATCATGGACCATGAGGGAGCCCTCCAGCATCTCCCAAAAGGAGCCATGCTTCCCTCTGCCTTCTTCAGCTTCAACCTCCACTCTTGCATCACAGGAGTATCACCAACTTCCTTGGACACTGAAGTCCAAGCCTTGTTGCCTCTGAGAGAAGTCACCTCTTCAGACAAGGTGTCAACCACCTCCTTGATTCTAGTGGGGTCATCACAGCCTAAAGTACCTTGCTCGACCTGAGGGCTAACAAGGAAACACGGGACCAAGTCCGCCGTGCTCCCTTCACAATATCGAGCTGGTGGCTTACTGATCCTCTTCGATCTCCGAAGAACCTGATCATGGCTAACCACCTCCGCTGCTTTTGAACCAGCTCCGTTCCCGGGCAAACCCGGAACAATACTCCCTTTGCTCCCTGAACAAGATGCCTCCTTACTGGAACCAAAAGCATCTGGAGCAACGCTCCCCCTGCTACCTGAACTAGAAGACTCCCTTCTTGAACAAGAACAGCCTAGAACATCGCTCCCCTTGCTTCCTGAACCGGAAGCCACCGCCTTCGAGCCAGAAGGTCCTGGAGCATCGCTCCCCCTTCTTCCCGACTCTGACGCCTTTGCCCCGGAGCTAGAACAACCTGGAGCACCTGGTGACTCAGGCAACTCCACTTCCTTAGCAGCAGCCTCCTTCAGCCCACCATCTGACCTGCTTATCTCTAGCTCCACATAAGAGCTACCCCAATACGGCGTCAACTCATCAAAGACAATGTCTCTCGACACTATGAGTTTCTTCGTCGCAGGATCCATACACCTCCATCTTCTTTTCTGCTCATCATACCCAACAAAGACTAGCTTTGTCTTGAGAGCACCCGGAGAGTGTATATAGCAGGTAGATCCAAACACCCGAAGGTGCTTCACTGAGGGCTTCACTCCGAACAGCAGCTCATAAGGAGTCTTCATTATGATCGGACTAAGAGGCATCCGGTTGATGACATGAGCAGCACAGGCTATACCCTCCGCCCAAAGAGCCTTCGGAACGCCTTTACTCTGAAGCCAACACTTGCAGGTCTCCGTTAACCAACGGATCATTCGAGCTGCAACACTACCCTGTTGTGAAGTATGTCCACAAGAAAGCTCCATCCGGATCCCTTGCTTCCTGCAAAAGTGTGAGAACTCGGTTGAGGCAAACTCACCACTGAAACTTGTCCTCAACACCTTGATCCTCCGGCCAAGCTGGCCTTCGACAAGCTTCTTGAACTCCACAAACAAGCGTACCATGTTGGACTTCTTCTTCATAAAGTATACCCAAGTATACCCAGAATAGTCATCAACCAATATCAGCATGAACCTGCTGCCTCCAAGACTGGCCGTGACGGTCGGTCCCACCAGAGCACAATGGACAACCGCCAATGGTGCATTACTCCTGGATTGTGCTTTGTCAAGCATGAAGCGATAGGCTCCACTCTCCTGACATCCCGCACACCCCCGACCATCGCCATAGGATGACAATCTAGGCAAGCCTCTTACGAGTCTTCTTTCCGCCATTGCTTTCAGCTTGTCCATCCCTACATGCCCCAGTCTTTCATGCCAGATAGCTGCACTATCACTGGCATTCCTCCGATCAACTCCAGAACTAGTTGAAATCCCAACTACGTTCTTCTCCTTCCTCCCTACCTGAGCAACGTTCGCCGAGAGCAAGACAACCTTGCACTCCTTCCGAAGATGACCTTGCTGCTTGCATTTATAGCACCTTGGTCCTTCCTTCCTCTTCCTATCACGCCTAGGAGAAACACTCCTTTCTTCCTGATACGAAGTAGAGGGACCAACTTCAGCAGCAACCTCCTTCACCTTCTTCCTGAACAACCCAATAAGGGAAGTCCAGACCTCCGCAGCTGACCGACATCCACTGATGTGGTCCAAGAGCTCCGATGAGATCACCTGCTTGAGAATAGACTCCGCTTTCGCATTTGCCTCCTTCCAAGCTCTCATCGCCTCAGCATTGCCAGCAGTATCCTCTTGTCTTCCTGCTCCGCATACAACCTCCCAAAGGTCCTCGCCAAGAAGAAAGCTCTTCATACAGGACTTCCACCGTTCACAGTTCGCCTCTGTAAGAAGATCAATACCAAGACAGCTTGCATCCTCCACTGCCATGGTTCTACCACTGGTTTCCTCTACATACGAGCAACTACTTCCATTGAGCACTGCTTGACCACTCCAACAACCTGGCTCTGATACCATGTTAAAATTCAACAAACCGCAGACGCCCCCTTGGATACCCTGTTGAAAACTCAACAAACCGAAGGAGAATACGCCCACTTATAATGTTGAAAGTTTTCCCGGATCGTGGAGTTAGCAGGGGTTATCTCAACAAAGCAGTAACAACCAGCAACACATGCAACACAAGCTTCTTTATTGATCAAGAGCAAACTTCTTTACAAGGCGAGACATACATGGCGAGACATGCTTCACCAAAAACCAACACCGGGAGAGCAGAGACAGTTACAAAGACAAGAACAAAAAACAAGCCGCGCGGACTCAATCAACAAGCCGCCGCCTACTGCTGTGGAGTCCGCTCAGTCCGCCAGGTCGCCAGACCGCAACCCAAGCCGCGCGGACTCACCCTTGTTCCAATGCTTAGCTCTTCACCGCCGGTCTACACGCCTCCAGACCGCACAAGCTGCGTCACCGAATGGAACAGTCCGCCTGAAGCAGGCGACTTCCTGAACCCCGAACCAAGTCGCCAAAGAGAAGACCGCCTGGTCGCTATCCGCGACCTGCTGTTTACCGCCTGTTGCTTAACCACAGAGTCCGCACTGTCCCTGACCGCAATCAAAGCCAAGTCCTGGCTTTCCAGCGCTATCCGCACAACCTGCACAGCACAACCGGGTCAACTCTCAATCCGCGCGGACACAAAGTCCAGACCGCAGCAACTTACGCGAGCTCAATTACTATTCACTTACTTCGGTCTAGGTTCCTTTTATTCCTGATGTGACATGGGTCCTATTTATAGGCACGACGATGAGTATGGTCACCGCCCTAGCCGATAGGATCACCGCCACAACCCGCAGCTAGAACAAGTGTGTCCGCCAGCCCGCGGACACACATTCCAGTTCGCCGCTCCTGAGCAGATAGCCAGTCCGCTCCAGCTTCTCCAAGGCCGGACTCCAATATCCAGTCCGCCTTGCCGCCAGAGACCAAGCCAGGACCACCACAGCCGGACTCCACTACAGCCGTGTCCGCCATTCTGCGGACAAGGCATCAGCCCGCAAAACCCGAGCCCGCACCCTCGCCATCAAGGCACCTGCCGGACTCAGCGGACACCCGGCTACCGTCCGCATATCCCAAGTCGTTACCTCATTGCCAAGGCACTTCCGGACTTAGCGGACACGCCAATCTAGTCCGCTAACAGCAGACTCCAGTCCGCAACTCCTGAGTCCATTACCTCGTCACAAGGCTAAATCGGACTCAGCGGACTCCGGCTCCAGTCCGCACGCTCCTGCACAAGCAATTCTCCAGTCCGCATTCGCTTGGCGGACTGAGAAACCAGCCCGCGCTCCACTGCGCGATCTCCCCGGACTGAGCCATCCTGGACTTGGTTCAATTCCCACCAAGTCCAGTCAGCTGGCCACAAGGGCCAGTCCGCACTTACTGGTGGACACTGGATCTAGCCCGCCATACCGGGCGACCTCTAGTTCCTGTCCGCGCTGACCGGCGGTCTCCCCAGCTTCCACTTGCCGCTTCACTAGAGCAAGACCAAGGCAACTGCCAAACCGATCTGCCGAGCTCCAGTTCTTCAGTCCGCTTCTTGCCGGACTCCGCGGATAACATTCCTATCCGCCCGGTCACTTCCTGGGAGTCAACCGCCTACTGAGCAAATACTGGCCTGTCAGACCGCCGCTGCTGTCCGCGCAGTCCGCGCGAACATACCGCCCAGGCCGCCACAGAGCAAACCGCCTGCAACATCCCTGCCGACCTAGCAGTCCGCCAACCCAGTCCGCGTAGTCCGCGCGGATAGGTTTCCCAAGCCTTCCATTCACCCACTTTCACTTCACAGAATTCAACAACTGTTACCTTTGTCTTCATTCTCCTTCATCCTTGTTGAGCTTGTGAAATTCTGTTTTGAAGAGGAGAAGTTGACCTCGTCCAACGGCTTCGTGAAAATATCTGCAATTTGCCTGTCTGTTGGGACGTATTGCAGATCTATGTCCCCATGCTCCACATGCTCCCGGATGAAATGGTATCACAGCTCTTTGTGCTTTGTCCGACTGTGAGAGTCTGGATTATTGGCTATTACAATCTAACTGGAGGAGTTGCAAAACAAAGGAATGTTTTTGAAAGAATTGGTTTCAAGATGTTCTAAACACCTAGAGGGGAGGGGTTAATAGGTTCAATTCTTTTTCTAACTTAGGCAGACAAATCTATCTAGTTTAGCAATTTATTCAGCAGAAAACACAGCATAACATTCACATACACACAACATTCCACAGATTGCACACCAGATTTATAGTGGTTCCCCAAATGATGGGTACATCCACTTTCCCCCTTCGCCTATCTAGCAGTGTACTAGATTCGGCCTAACTTACTTCTTTCTTCTCAGATCCGCAGATCTTACAGCTCAGAACCAAGACTGGTTCCTACAACTCAAAGTGAATCCACACTCCTATAACTCAGGCATAAGCACTACCTCAGCCTCTTCCACATGCCTACAACTCAGAGTAACACCCCACTCCTACAACTCAGGCAAAAGACCTACCTTAGCCTCTTTCACATGCCTACAACCCAGGGAACAGATTCCCCTACCTCAGGCACTCAGCCCTACCTCAGCCTTTATAATTTAGGCTTGCAACTCAGATAAGTAAATCTCCTACACTCAGATCTATTACAGATCCTACAAAAGTTATTGATGAAAAGATAATAATATCTTCAACCAAATGGAGAGAGAATTGGTTGAAGGCTTCTTGATCAGTTCTTGATAGAACTGATTACTTAAGGATCAACCTGTCTTAGGTTCTTCAAAGTTTCTTGAATTTGGACAAAGTAAGGTTGATATTCTTGGTGTTGGAGTTGATCTTCAATCAGCTTCCTTCAGAAATCAATCTGAATTCTTCTTCAGAATTGATCTGAATTCTTCTGGCAGAATGTTCAGGATCTGCCTTCACTGGATGAGGACTTCTCTCCTTCTTGTTTTTCTCTCTCTATAATCTGTTGACTGTTTCTTCTTTCTCTTCTTCTGGATCTTCAATCCTTCAGAGATTATTCTTTATTGACTGATTGTGTTCACGATCACTTCTTCACAATTGATAATTGATTTTCTATTTATTGTTGAGAGAGCATATCTATATATAGGCTTCATCTATGGTTACCGGCTGTTCTGGTTCCAAACTGTCTTCTGACACCTCGGACGGATGTTAGAATAATGTCAGTAATGACAGATGTCAAGTCTCCAGTTGTATTACTTCAACCTTCATTTTACTTTGACTCAGTAGCAGAGAATGTCGAGTGAATGCTTTACATGTGTCGACACACATAGTCCATATGTCGACACAAGTCTTGATGTTATCGACACAGCTTCACTTTTACTTCTCGACACAGCTTCTGTGGAATGTGTTGACCAAAGTCTTGTGTGTCGACACAAACACTCCTTGTCTTGACAAAGTTGGAGTCGATAGAATTCTGGTGTGTGTCGACACAAGTTCTGTATGTCGACACAGTCGTTGTCGATAGAATTCTGGAATGTGTCGACAACTTCTCTGTGTGTCGACATAAATCCTGATGATGTCGACACAATCTGGCCCTTGGTGTCGACACAGCATTGTCGACAGATTTTCTGTGTATCGACACAAATTCTAGGTGTCGACACAATCTGGCCCTTGTTGTCAACATAGCCATTCCCAAGTGTCGACACTTGTACTTAGAAAATTTTCCTTCCATTTACATAACCTGCACATGATAACTCAACACAACATCAAATACAACTTGATGTATATCATTGAGTTAGGTGAAGCTTCTCCAAATCTGGTACACAATTTCCAATGTACCCAACAATCTCCCCTTATTTGGAGAAGGCATAACCCTTAGTCAATGATATACATCACTTATAATAAAATAAACAATATGATGTATAAAAGCATTCAATGACAGGGTAACATATAAACAAAACAACTATATTATATCATCATAGTATATGATACAAACATAATAAGCATGAATCATTGTTCTGTTTAAACATCAAAACAAGATTTGTTAAAAACATATTACATAGATCTTAAAACTGAAGACTACAATGTTCTAAAATCTAGTCAATCTATACTAAGGCTGATCAGGCTCCTTGATCACTATGCCTTTGTCAGACTGGACCCTTGCTTGTACTGGAGCTTCAGTATCTTTAGCTGGTATCTTGCCTTTGAGATCCTTCTTCTTAAGTTCTTCAGCCTTAACTTTTTTCCTTTCAAAATAGTGATAAGGCTTGGGAAAGTATTTATTGGGCTCCAAAGCTGTAGCAGGTATTTTCCCAACCTTATGATCCCTTCTGAACTAATGTATAACATCCTGTCTCTGCAGATATTTGTTCCACTCAAGTTTAGAATACCACTTGCCTCTATCATGCATTTTGTCTTTGACAGCTTGCCAGGAAGTGAGTATTATATTTCTGGAGGTGGGACTCCATCTTTCAAAATCAGGCTTCAGTTCAGCCTGCTCTCTAAACCTTTTCTTTGGGAGTTAAGCTTCTTGCTCTTTATTTAGTGTTGCCTCTGACATTTCCACTTTCTCAATTATAACATTCTTAGTAGCCTCTTGAGGGCTATACATCTGGTGAACCAGTTGTTGAATTCCCTCAAAGTTAGAAGGGGGTATATGATTTGAGCTACCTCCTGCTGACCCCCTTCAAGTCCTGCAGCTGGAATTCCTGACTCAGCTATATAATCATCATCACACAAAGGAGGATATCTAAGAGTTGCTCTAACAGCATTTGTTATCCATTTACCATGTTGTGAGCTAGCATTTACTAACAACCTCTCCCCCTTTATGACTTCTCTCTCAATATGATCTCTTAAGTCATCTTTCTGAAATCTTACTTGTTCAACAAGATAATTGGTGCCTTCCTTATAAAAAGATCTGAATTTTTGTAGCTGATCAGAGAGGAGTTTCTGTGAGGCTTGTAGAGCTGTGTGAACAGCAGCCAATTGTTCTTGAAGTTGTTGATCAAACTCAGACTTCTCTTTAGCCTTATCCTCAGTTAATGCAGTTGCAGTATTCTTTAACTCAGTAAAAATCACATTATGTGATTCAGTAAGATTATCATTCATCCTGAGCTGATTTTCCAGAACATATCCTTGCTTAACCACTATGTCATCAATTTGAGTCCTGGCCTCTTGTTGCTGCTTGGCCGGATAAACTACAATATTACCTCCTTTATGGAAGCAATCTATCATCTCCTTATTATACTGATTGACTTCAAATCTTATTGATTTAATGTCTTGAGCCAAGGTGAACTGGAGTTCCTTATGGCTTTCATCCACATATTTTTCAAGAGCTTGTCTTTGCTCATCCATTTTAACTTGCAGAGTAACCAACAGTGAACAGAAGTCAACTGCTGGAGCTGAGGGTTGTGAGGCAGTCTGTAAAGCTTTCTTATAGCTTGAGCTTTTCTTCCTATAAACCATCAATTTTCTCTTCTTTACTCTGAGGGCTTCTTTATCACATTTAGAAGAACTTTCAAGGTTCACAGTGTCCTTTGGACTAGAGGGCAGCTCCTTGTCAGTCCTTGACAACTCCACCTTAGTCCCTGGCTCCTCCCCCTCAGTCCTTATCACTACTTCCTCAGTCCTTACTTCTTGTAAGTCAGGAAACAATTCCTCAAGAGTGAATTCTTGTTGCAGTTGAACTGGAGGAACATATGTATCTTGTATAGTTAATGGAGCATCATCTAATGCAGATGTATCATCCATTGATATATCCAATGCAGGGATGTTGTCATGGTGTATTTGTTCAACATCAGTTAGAAGCATAGTTAGTGTATCTGGCTCAGTATCTAGTATAGTTTGATTAATATCATCTATTACCTCAAGAATAGTTTGAGAGGCTGTTTTACTCTCTAATGTAGCGTGCTCTTTCTCAGGAGCAACTTCTGGAGGCAAGGCCTCTTGTTGAGCTGGTGAAAGCTCATTGGCTCCCCTGGAGGAAGCACATCCTGAACTTGATCCAGTTGGATAGTGCTTTCTGGAATATGCTCCCCCTGCTTCTGACTATCATATACATTCTTAGGGGCAGATGAAATCCTTACAGATTCTTGTTGTTCTTCATCTGAACTGAAGATCACTTGTTCTTCTGAATCACTAGAAGATTCAGGTTTCCTGGGGGTTGTCTTTTTCTTTTTCAGTTGTGGTTCTTTCTGTGGTGTAGAACCATCCTTTGTCAGAACTCTTTCCAACCTGGATAGTATTTTCATATTCATCCTTCTCATGTGGTTTATTCTAGATCCTGTTATGTGGTTCAACACTTCAGGAATATTCATTGCCAGATACAGACTCAGTATTCTTACTAGATTAGGTTTCTTCAAACTCTCCTTGATCTTGTCAAAGATCACAACAGACCAGTTAGTTTTTATTCTAAAAATAACTCTGGTCATTAAGTTGAACATATAGGCTGAGATCCTTTCATGTCCTCCTGCTTTGCAGAGAATTACTTTTCCCATAATCTCTGAAAGAAACTTTCCTTGGGAGTTCATCCCCTTCCTCTGTATTGATGATTCAATCTTAGTGGTGGGATCCAGTCAACACCATTGAAGAGCTTCTTTTGTCATTGAAGATGTGACTTCATCATTTTCCTGAGTCCTGGGCAACTTTAGTGTCTTCCTTAGACGCTTCTGGTAAAGTTTCACCTTGCTTCCTTGAATGGATGACCTAATCTTCAATCCAGTTAAATCCAGGGTTGCTGTTGTATAGAATTCAAGAACCTCCATCTTCCAGATCTTGGTAGGTTTGGAAACTAGATATTCCAAACCACTTTTCTTGATTAGAGTTATCACATCTCTGATCTAAGTCGCAGCACTCTCAAAAGCATTGCGAACTAATTCACAGACTTCTGTATGTGTTGACACTACTATCTAAATGATAGAACTTCTATGTGTCGACACCAAACACTGAGTGTCGACACCACTATCTCACCACTATTTTATTGTATCGACACAACTTTCCTTATGTGTCGACCCAAACTACTATATGTCGATATAGATGTCCTTTTGTGTCGACATTAACTACTATATGTCGAGATTGAATTACTTTGCAAAATTTACCAAGTTACTATAAGTTTAACATGCCTAATTCAATTTTGAAATAATTGAATTTAGTTTCATCGAGTGGTTTAGTAAACATATCAGCAATTTGATTATTTGTGGTGACAAATTCCAAACAAATATCTTCTTTTTCAACAGGCTCTCTAATGAAGTGAAATCGAATTTCTATATGCTTTGTTCTGCTATATGATACAAGATTTTTTGCAATCAAAATTTCACTTGTAGAATCACAAAATAGTGGAGTTCTACTTACCTTGAGACCATAGTCTTCAAGTTGATGTTGAATCCATAAAAGCTGAGCACAGCAGCTGCCTGCAGCAACATACTCAGACTCTGCAGTGGAAATTTCCACACTTGTCTGCTTCTTACTGCTCCATGACACCAATCTACCACCTAGAAACTGACATGTGACAGTGGTGTTCTTTCTATCTTCATTGCAACCTGTAAAGTCTGCATATGAAAAACCAGTCAGTAGAAAGTCTCTATTCTTAGGATACCAAAGAACAAGATTAGGTGTGCCCTTAAGATATCTCAAAATTCTTTTAACTGCAGTATAATGAGATTCTTTAGGGCTTGCTTGGTACCTAGCACAGACACATATAGCATACATAATGTCTGGTCTACTGGCAGTTAAGTATATAAGGGAGCCAATTATCCCTCTATACAAAGAGTCATCTACAGGTTTTCATGCATCATCTTTGCCAAAAGGCACACTTGTCCCCATTGGAGTTCTCATGGTGGTGGATGACTCCATACCATCTTTCTTAATTAACTCCTTGGTGAACATAGACTGTGATATGGACAAGTCATCATCAGTCTGTCTTACTTGGAGTCCCAAGAAGAATTTCAGCTCACCCATACTGCTCATCTCAAACTTCCCTTGCATAAGTTTTGCAAACTTCCTACAAAGGTTGTTTTCTGTAGATCCAAAGATTATGTCATCAACATAAATCTGGACTAGGATCATCTTGCCCTTTGACTCCCTAAGGAATAGAGTCTTGCCTATTTTCCCCCTTGAAAATTTATTTTCAATGAGGAAGGTAGACAATGTTTCATATCAAGCCCTAGGGGCTTGTTTCAAATCATATATGGCTTTCTTAAGCATATAAACATAATCAGGATAAAGTGGATCAACAAAACTTGAGGGTTGTTCAACATAGACTTCTTCTTTCAAATTATCATTTAGGAATGCTGACTTGACATCCATTTGGTATACTTTGAACCCTTGGAAAGCAGCAAAGGCAAGGAATAACCTTATTGCTTCCAACCTTGCCACTGGGGAAAATGTCTGATCAAAGTCAATGCCCTCTTCCTGTCTATAACCTTTGGCAACCAGTCTTGCTTTGTTCTTCACTATGATGTCATTTTCATCTATTTTGTTCCTGTAGATCCACTTTGTCTCAATAATATTATGATCCTTTGGTTTTGGAACCAGCTCCCATACTTTACACCTTCTGAATTGATTCAGCTCCTCCTGCATTGCATCAATCCAGTTGGAGTCTTGTATAGCTTCTTCAAATCTCTTTGGTTCCAACTATGACAGGAAACTTGAGCAAATCACTGTGTTCATGTATTTACTTCTGGTTTGCACACCATGTCTGGGATCACCAATAATTTGGCGTGCTGGATGATCCTTTAGATTCCTTATTGCTGGAGGCATTCTATCAACAATTTGAACTTCTTCAATTTCTCCACCATGCTGAACTTCATTGTCTTCAATGTCAGCTTGTGGACCTTGTACTCCCCCTGGACAGCAACTATCATTTTCCTCATCCTGCCTTGCAGTTTGGTCTTCATTAATGGTCAGCATGTCCAACTTTTATTTTAAACCTATTGAGCTACAAGAATTGCTAGACAACTCACAGTTAATTAGCTAAGATTCATCAAACACTACATGAACAGATTCTTCGTCAACTTATGTAGTCAAGTTGTTGACCTTATATGCCTTACTGTTATTGTTGTACCCAACAAATATCTCATCATGGGATTTGGCAGCAAACTTAGTTATGTGAGACTTGCTAGTGTTAAGCACATAACACCTGCTACCAAAGATCCTAAAGTAGGATATGTTTGGTTTTCTGCCCTTCATAATCTCATATGATGTCTTTTGGTGGTTCTTAGTTATGGATGCTCTATTGAGAACATGACAAGCAGTATTTACTGTCTCAGCCCAGAAATATTCTGGTAGAGAAGTGTCACTTAGTAGAGTTCAACCAGCCTCAATAAGAGTCCTATTCTTTCTTTCAGCAATTCCATTTTGCTGAGGTGTTCTAGGTGAGGAGAATTCATAATGAATCCCTACTTCTTCACAAAACCTTGTCATACATTCAGACTGAAATTCAGTTCCATGGTCACTTCTGATTTTGACCACTGAATTGTTAAGTTCATTCTGAATTTGTTTAACAAAGTTATGAAAGACAGTAGGGATTTCAGATTTCTGCCTCAAAAAGAAAACCCATGTAAATCTAGAATAGTCATCTACTACCACAAAAGTATAGACTTTCCTACCTAGACTATGAACTGGCATAGGACCAAATAGATCCATATGCAAGAGGTACAAACACCTCACAGAGTCTTTGGTATCAAGACTATGAAAAGAGGATTTGGTCTGCTTGCCTTTTTGACAAGCTGAACATATACCCTCTTTTATGCACTTAAACTGGGGACCATTCCTCACTAACTCTAAACTATAGAGTTGACCTATAGTCTTATAGTTCAGATGAGCCAGCCTCTTATGCCATTGGACATAGTGAGATGCTTTCTCATATGCAACTAAACATACAGGAGAGTTCATGTTTTCATAATCAAAATTTAAACAATAAACATTCTCTTTTCTATAACCAGACAAGATCACCTTCTGATCACTTGTCCTTTTAATCCGACACCCATTCTTAATAAATGAAGTGTCATACCCAAGATCACTCAGTTGACTTATGCTTATCAAGTTATGTTTCAAACCTTTTACATAAGCCACTTGAGTGATTGTTATAGAACTAGTAAAAATGTTACCAAACCCTTTTATGACCCCTTTTTCTAATCCACCAAAGATCACTTTGGGTCCACTCACTATGGGAGTATAGTGTAACGCCCCGAAAATTGTGTGTTAGTCGGTCGCGAAAAAGGTTTTTGGTGCATGTATAGGGGTACACGGCCTAGGACACGGGCGTGTCCAGGCCGTGTCTGGCTGGTGATTTTTTTGGCCGTTTCATCCCGAGAAGGACACGGCCAGGAATACGGCCGGATGACACGGGCGTGTCATCCGACACGGGCGTGTGCCAACCCGTGTCCCTACCCGTATGTAGTTGGGTCATGTCCGTTGCCGTGGCAGTTATGCGTGACACGCCCCCAGACACGGGCGTGTCGAGGAACCTGACATGGGCGTGTCAGGTGAGACACGGGCGTGTCTTAGCCCGTGTGTCGTTTCTCAGTTCGACGATCGTGCCTGGATCGAGGCACAGGGCCTGGGACAGGGCCGTGTGCAAAGCCGTGTTCGGCCCAGGTCTGGAGAATTTTGTGCAGATCTGAGCCGTTCGTTTTCTTTAATTAAGATCTGACGGCCCAGCTGATATCCTGCTCTGTTAAGGTCGGGAATAGGGGTTAATTCCTCATTTTCTCTCCAAAGCTTTCTCCTTCCAAAGTGAGAGAGAAGAGGAAGAAGAAGGAGGTTTCCGGCCGCCGGCGGAGCATCAGAGCACCGTTTCAAAGTCTGAGAGCGGATCCGTGGAGGGAAGGTCGTTGCGAAGAGTTCTGTCCACGTAGTTTTTCCATGGCGCCAAAACGGACTAAAAGGGTAACGATTCTCAACTCGAGTGTTTGAAGCTCTTTCTTTCTGCATAAGGAATCCCGCTCCCGCGAGTGTGCGGTGAGTGTGTGGTGTTCCTTGGGATTGATGTGAATAGTCCCCCTTGTGTTGCATATAGAGCCCGGAATCGTAAGTACGGGCATAGGCATTGTGTGTGAAGCCTACCCGGACGTGTTTTGTCTGGATCGGTGATGTTACATTTGTTATGTTTTGCCAGAGAAGACTCCGTGCTTTGGGTTTTTCGGGTTTCTACGCGGCAGATTGCAACAGGGATCCTTGGAGGCTAGCTTCAAGGCGCACCCGAAAAACTGAGTGGAAACGTGTTCTGCTAACTTGGCGGTCTGGGAACCGGCCTTGATCATAACTGGATTATGAGATTGTTTTGGAAAAACTTGGGATCCGAGAGAAGCTTGTCCTGCGTGTAGGACTTAAATTGTATATGCGGCGTGAGCAACGGGCAAGTGGAATTGGACCTAGGCCATGTGGTACGGTGCGAGAAATCCGAAGACGGGCACTGGTCGTAGGCATAGTCGGAGCCTTAGACGGTGGTCAGATAGGCTAAATGCTCACTTGGTTGCCATCTTTGGGATGGTGGTGAAGCCACAGTATTAACCGGATTCACTGTTAATGTGCCCTGAGTGCACGGGGTGTTTGGCCGTGCGAGCCTACACCTGTGGCGAAATATAATTGCACTATATTATTTTATTGGACTAATGCTATGCAGGGAAAGAGCACCGCCGTCCCGAGTAAGGGGCGGGGTCGTTATAATTTGGTCGGCTTTTAGCTGACCGTTGCCTTGTTTGCCATCGTGCGGTGGTATGTGCTTGCAGGTGCTGCGGAGCCGAGCGCCAAATAGCAGGCTGGAGCCCATGTTGCTGTGCTGGCCCTAGAAGGCCGTAGAATAGTTGTTTTTACTTTTATCATGTGTGGCCGACCTACGAGCCGATGTATGTAAGACATGTTATATTAAGTGAATATTTGTAAGGCCATAAGGCCATGTACCTCTTCAGTGTTCTTGGGTGTCATTCCTGTTTTGTAGTTTTGGACATTCATATTTATTGGATTCAAGTTTTGGGTTCTTTCAACTTTTAAAAAAACTTCTGCTAGAATGCTCTGTGTAGGACGAGTAGTATTAATTGGATGGTTTGATTATTCATTTGGTAATCCTTCCGACTGTCTGTGATATATGGCGTCGGGTTCCAGCTGGACCTTCTGTTATATGCCATGCGACAGATGGGGGTGTTACAATTTGGTATCAGACTTCTGATTACGGTCAGGCTTAAATGAATTCGTGGGCGAATTCTTTTAAGGGGTGGTGAGCACATGTGTGCGTCATCGTTATAACATTAAAAAGAACCCATGAATGTCCACTTAGGAATGAAAAATACACTTGTTTTGAGGAACTTGCGTGTTCATATAGTTGCTTTTTGCAATTTTGTTAGTCACTTATTGGTGTTTTATACGACTATAGGTGATCGGGAGTATCGCAGAGCCGACAGAACGTCTGATTTCTGAGGATTATAGTGCACCCAGTGACGTTCATGAGACCCCTCCATCGTTTGAAACCATAAGGAGGATTGTTGAAGTGGTGCTCGCTGTAACTAGTGCACAGCAGGGAAGCAATGTGTAACCCTTTGTCCATGTGATGACTTCAATGTCGGGTGGTGTGTTGGATCAAATGACATTTAGAAGGCCATCAGGTCAGCCGGGGAATATGTGCTTGGTGTAGGGTACGCACTCAGTTGATGAGTATTTGCAGGCGTTTCTTTTGATAAGCCGCTACCCATGCTTTGAGTTGGAGAACGAAAGGTCTATAGTTGATAGATTCTATAGTGGTCTGCGTGACGAACTACGAATTCTACTTCTAGGACCAAAACTGATGGGATTCCGAGCCTTGGTAGAGTCGGCCAGATCTTTGGAAGTGGAAATGGGGAAAATTCACCAGATACCAGTGAGTAGGGAATCGAACTCTGTAAGTCATATGAGGAGTGCATCTCGCAGAACGCTGAAGAAGAAAGTTAGATCATTGACTAGCAAGGTTACTTACAACTGTCATACTTGTGGCAAGAAATGGCACTTTGCCCGAGAATGTTGGGATGGTGCTCAGAAGATTAAGGAAGCCATGTCAGGAGCAGGTGAGGACTCTAGTACTAAGAAACCACAGTTTAAAGGGCCAAGTTCAAAGTCCGATGTCCGCAGTGGGAACAAGAAGTTGAAGACTTCGAACTCAGCCCCTTCATCTGGTGCGTTGGGGGCAACCGCAAGTCGAGTCCCAGGAGCTTGCTATATCTGCGGAAGAGTGGGGCATTTTGCCCGTAGCTATTGGAACGGACACTTTATGTCCGAGAGGAAGTCTGAAGTGTACAGGCTGGGTCTGCAAGAGACCAGAAAGAAGGCAAACGTGGTGACAGGTATGAGTTAAATTGCAGTAGTTTAACTTTCATAGTTGTTACCTCTTTTGTTTGTTAGCTTTCTTGTGTAGGTGCTAGGCTTTGTGTTGAGTTTTGAGTTTCCGGCGAGAGCCCTATTTGATACGGGAGCATCACATTCCTTCTTGTCCGAAAAATTTATATCGCGCATTGGAGTTCCGTTCTCGATGGCAGAAAACAAGTTGGATGTGTTATTGCCTAATGGGTGCTCAATGCGTGCGGATAGGATTTGTGTTGCGAAGATTCGGATTGGAGACCGGGAGTTTGATTTGCGGACGTTGGTTCTACCATTGGTGGAGTTCGACGTAATCTTCGGTATGGATTGGCTCTCGGAGCAGAGTGCATGCATTGATTGCAACCGTAAGGAAGTCAAGATGGGTCTGGACACAGATCGGGAGACGATTTTTGCGGGCATGAAGGGATCAGGGAAAGTTCTGATGTCGGCCCTTCAGGTGTTCAAGGCAGTTCGGTTTGGGGCAGAACTGTATGTCACTCTAGTGCAGACTTTGACGCCTAAGCCTAGTTTGGACAGCATCCCAGTTGTGTCCGAGTATCCTGATGTATTTCCAGATGATCTCCCAGGAGCCCCTCCTCAGCGGGAGATAGACTTTACTATAGAGTTGGTACCGGGTGCCAAACCGGTGTCACGCTCCCCCTATCGGATAGCTCCAAGAGAAATGGCAGAATTGAAGGTGCAACTGCAAGAGTTGCTAGAGCAAGGTTATGTGCGTCCGAGTTCGTCGCCTTGGAGCGCACCAGTTCTGTTTGTTAAGAAGAAAGATGGGAGCTTGCGGCTTTGTATCGACTACCGGGAATTGAACAAGCTTACGGAAGAGAATAAGTATCCGGTCCCGAGGATTGATGATCTGTTTGATCAGTTGGTTGGATCAACAGTATATTCGAAGTTAGATTTGAAGTCCGGTTACTGTCAATTGAGGATAAGGGAGAGCGACATCCCAAAGACAGCATTCAGTACGTGGTTTGGGAATTACGAGTTCACGGTCATGCCGTTTGGGTTGACGAATGCGCCATCCGTGTTTATGGATCTGATGAATAGGACGTTCAGAGAATATCTGGATCATTTCGTGATAGTATTTATCGATGATATCCTGGTGTATTCACGGTGCGAGGAGGATCACTACAAGCATTTACACATGGTGTTGGAGACATTGAGGAAAAGTCAGTTGTATGCAAAGTTCTCCAAGTGTGAATTCTGGTTATCCTCGATAGTGTTCCTTGGTCATGTTGTCAGTGGAGAAGGAATAGCGGTGGATCGGGCAAAGATAGTGGCGATACGGGAGTGGCCTACTTTGACTATGGTGGCAGAGGTCCGGAGTTTTCTGGGGCTTGCTGGCTACTACAGGCGCTTCGTAGAGAACTTCTCGTGGATAGCACTACCACTCACGATGTTGACAAGAAAGGATCATAAGTTTGTGTGGTCTCCAGAGTGCGAACAGGCTTTTGAAGAGCTAAAGAGGCGATTGACCACGGCGCCTATTTTTTGTTCGCCAAGTGGAACCGAAGGGTTCGAGATCTATAGTGATGCTTCAGGCAGTGGTTTGGGTTGTGTTCTGCTACAGCATGGGAGAGTGATAGCTTATGGTTCACGACAATTGAAAGTTCACAAGAGGAATTATCCGTTCCACGACTTAGAGTTAGAGGCCGTGATATTTGCTCTAAAGCTTTGGAGGCACTATCTGTACGGTGTGAAGGTCAATATTTACACCGATCATAAGAGTTTGAAGTACCTGATGAACCAAAATGATCTAAACATGAGGCAGCGGAGGTGGATGGAGTTCTTAGGGGACTACACCTTCAAGATACACTATGTGCCTGGGAAGGGAAATGCAGTGGCGGATGCGTTGAGTCGTAAGATTCCCGCACAAGTCAACTGGTTATCAGTACATGATGAGAGATTGGTCCAAGAGTTGGAGGCATTGGAGATATCTTGTGTCGATAAGCAGTCTAGTGCCGAGGCGAAACTGTTTTGGACAGAGGTGCAGTGTGACCTAGCGGATAGAGTTCGGCGGGCATTGGTTCAGGATAGCAGCATGAAGCAGATCTTGGAAGAATCTTTGGATAGGTCAAATTCCCAGTTTGTGGTTGAAGATGGGTTGCTAAGGAAGGACGATCATCTATGTGTTCCTAGTGCGGATAATCTTCGGGAGGAGTTGATGTATGAGGCTCATCATACCAAGTACTCAATCCACCCGGGAAGCACGAAAATGTATAGAGACATGAAGAAATTATTCTGGTGGCCGGGTTTGAAGAAGGATGTGGCACTTTATGTGGCCAAGTGTCGTACTTGTGCATTGGTGAAAGCGGAATGCCAGAAGCCCGGAGGTTTCTTGAAATCCCTTCCTATCCCAGAATGGAAGTTTGACGACATATCTATGGATTTTGTGCACGGTTTGCCGAAGTCGCAGAAGGGAAACGACACCATATGGGTGGTCGTAGATAGGTTGACAAAGACATCACACTTTATTCCGAACAGGAAGGAAGAACCGGTAGAAAAGATAGCCAAACTCTACGTGGATAATATAGTACTATTGCATGTTGTGTCCCGCAGTATTGTTAGTAACAGGGATGGACGCTTTCCGTCTAAGGGTTAGAGGTTGATGCATAGTATGTTGGGAACTAAGCTGAGTTTCAGCACAGCCTTTCATCCACAGACGGATGGTCAGACCGAGAGGGTCAACAGGGCTATGGAGGACATGCTTCGCATGTGCGTCCTAGATTTCGAAAAGCATTGGGAGGATCACTTGTACATGGTGGAGTTTGCGTACAACAACAGCTTTCAGGCAAGTATTGGAATGGCGCCTTTCGAAGCCTTGTACGGGAGGAAGTGTCGTACGTCGTTGTCTTGGCTGGAGGCATGCGATTCGAAGTTGTTTAAACGTCAAGCGATGGAAGACACCACTTCAATGATACATACAATTCAGGAAAGGCTGAAGATTGCTCAGGATAGATAGTCAAAGTATTACAACGCCAAACATTGGAATGTGGAGTTCAACGTTGACGACATGGTATATCTAAAAATCAAGCCGTTCAAGGGTGTATTGCGGGTTCGACGCTTGAAAAAGCTGAGTCCGAGATACCTTGGACCATTTGAACTCCTGGAGCGTGTTGGCGAGGCGGCGTATAGGTTGAAGTTGTCGACGGAGTTGAGTACGCTGCATGACGTGTTCCACGTATCGGTAAATCTATTCTAATTCTAATCAGCCTCCTTAATCACAATCTCTTTTCCTGATTGTACTTTGGCTTGAACAGGGGCTTCAGCAACTTCAGTATCAGCAGGCTTCTTGCCTTTCAGATCCTTTTTCTTTTGCTCTTCATCTTTAATCTTTTGCCTCTCAAAGTAATGATATGGCTTGGGAAAGTACTTGCTAGGCTCCTGAGCAGTAGGAGGTAGTTTTCCCATCTTGGCCTTCCTTCTATATTGCACTATGGCTTCTTGCCTTGTCTCATGCTTCCTCTCGTGCAAAGTGCCCCGGCTTCCCACAAGTAAAACATGCACCAGGGGTCCGACCCGTAGTCGCTCCAGAAGCACCGGAAGAAGGTGCTGGACCCGAAGTTCTAGCCTTCTTAAAGAACTTATGGTACCCAGACTTTGAAGTAGTCGGCACCTTGAACTCAGACTTCTTATCACCAAAGCTTTTCTTCGCTTGAACATTCTTCATGTCCTTCTCCAAGGACCGGGCCGTGTTGACCAAGGTCAAGAAACCCTGCGTCATCGGCCCCGAGAGTAGTAGGCTCAAGTCATCTCTTAGACCGTCGTAGAAATGGTTGGCCTTACGCTCCTCATCCACGATGGTGGAGATAGCATACCGACCCAACCGAGTACACTCGTGGAGATACTCATCCACGCTACTCTCTCCTTGTACCAACCTCTGGAACTCATTCTCCAAAGCTATCCTCTGAGTCGAAGGGAGGTACCTAGCCAAGTGCAGTCTCGAGAACTCCTCCATCGAGACATTTGTAAGTTGTCTTCCTCTTAATAGATGAAGCTCTAAACCCTCCCACCACAACGTACCGTCTCCATCCAACAGGAACGTAGCTATAGTGGTCATCTGCCACTCCCCCGTCTTCGTCGCTGTCACGACACTCTTCACACGGGAGAGCCAGTCTTCAGCTTGAGATGGGGTTCCCAACCACGAGAATACCGGAGGATTAAAGCTCATAACATGTTTGAGTTATCTCTCGGTGGCCCTCCTTGGCACCAATGACTCCACTACTACCTACTCCACTCTTCTCGGCTCATCCTCTTGAAGAGGTACCTGCTCCATCGTAGGAGCGGGCTGCTGTATTTGCCTTGCAGGCTGCGCATTGATCATGATAAACTTTGTTTCGGCCACCAATCATATGGTCTCAGCTGATGGAGGTGTTGCAGGAGCATCATTTGGTGCACTACTAGCCTCAGAAACTCGGCGTTCCGACGTCCCAGCACCGCTTTTGGTCACCTATAGTGGTACAAAACACCGTTAAGCGACCAAACAAAATTGCAAAACGCAATTATAGGAACACGCAGGTTCCTCAAACACGTGTATTTTTCATTCCTAAGTGGACATTCATGGGTTCTTTTGCTGTTATAACGATGACGCACACACATGTGCTCACCACCCCATAAAAGAATTCGCCCACAAATTCATTATAAGCCTGACCGAAACCAGTAGTCCGATACCAAATTGTAACACCCCCCTATTCGTTGCATAGCATACAGCAGTAGGTCTGGCCGGGGCCCGACGTCATATACCACAGACAGACCGGGTGGTTACTCAATGGAAACCATCCAACTCCTATCAACGTCCTACACAGAGCATTCTAGCGGAAATAATTCAAAGTTGCAATAAACAAAAACCCAACACTAGCATGAATGTCCACTAACAAGCCACGGAATGAACGTACAAATACACAAGTACAATGGCCTTAAGGCCTTACATTTGTTTACTCAAATGTAAGTGTTTTCCAAACCTCAGCACGCAGGCCGGCCATACATGAATAAAAGAAAACACTAAGCATTAGGACTTCGAGGGCCAGCACAGCAACTTTGGATTTAGCCCGCTATTTACCGCTCGGCTCCGCAGCACCTGCAAGCACAATCCACCGCAACGGTGGTAAACCAACGCAACGGTCAGCAATGTTGACCAAATTATAACGATCCTGCCCCCAACTCGGGGCTGCGATGCTCCTTCCCTGCACTTTATTAGCATAACCAAGCAGTATATATATACATTGCATCACAGGCATTGGAACGCACTGCCACACGCCCCGTGCACTCAGGGCATATTCTCGGTGAACCGGTCAATGTCACGTCAGTTTAAGCCATAGACACCCCGGTCTCACCACCGCCAATTTGACGGCCAAACTTATGAGCATTTTGCCTTCCTGGTATGGGTCACGTCAATTTAAGCCATAGACCGACGAAGACCCTCATCTATGTCAATGGCTCCAACCGAACGACATAGAGCGGGTACGGTTCCGTCTAACTCGTGCTCACATCGCAACGACAATTTAAGCCATATGCGCTGGTCAAACTTCTCCTGAGTCCCGTTTCTGTCACACACTTCGCATAACCCGGTTATGTTCAAGTTGGCTCCCAGGCGACCATGTTGGCAGAATCATGTACCTGCCTAGTTTTCCGGGTGCACCTTGGAGTTAATCCCCAAGGCTCCCTGCTGCAATCTACCACGTAGAAAACCTGAAAAACAACCAATCTCACGAAGTCTTCTTCGGCCATTTATGCAATGCAACATCACCTGAAAGTGCAGGTTAGATCTGATATACTCTAGAGGGGGGGGGGGGGTGAATAGAGTATGGTGCTTGCTAAAAACTTTTTACAACTCTTGTTGTATTCCTAAGTGAACAGGGAAGCAAATGAAATACAGCAAACACAGCAACTATCTAAATACAAAGCAATCACAGAACAGTCACAAACCACAGCTAGAAAATAAATGAAATGAGCAACCAGATGACATAAGGAGCTATAGTGGTTCCCCAACCAATCTGGGTACATCCACTCTTCTACCACCCTAGGTAGGAATCCACTGCAGGATGAGTTGATCAGGTGTCCTGGGCACGAATGAGCTTTTGATAAGGTGCTCAAAAACCAGACCAGATTTTTTGATCAGGTGTCTTGCCACCACTGAGTTTTGAAAAGGTCTTAGAAACCAACACAAACTTTTGAAGGGAGTTTGATAAACCCTTTACAGCAGAGAGAGAGAGTGAGAGGTGAGATGATCTTCTCTGTCAACAATCAGAGAAAAGATAGTGGATGTTGTCAAAGCTCCCCCTAAGATCTTTAGTTGTTCAGGAAGTGAAGCTTTGCAGTAGGGTGATAGGCCTTCAGAAAATCGGATCTCCAGCAAAAGATGATTTCAGCAGCAGCTAAAATGTGTGGTGTCTGGAGTCTTGAATGATAATGTCCTTTGAACACTGGAATCAAGAGGGATCTAGAAATTTTAGAATGTTGATCTCCTTCAGTGATGTGTGTTCCTGTAAGAATTCTAAGACTGTGAATATCTGCAACTCTTTCTCTTTCTGTTGTTGTTGTTGTTGTTGTTGGTATTGTTATGATTAACTAGCATAATGAATAAACTTTTATTCCTTAGATCTGAATAGAGTAATTCTCTGTCCAAGATAGCCGTTAGCCTGTCATAAATGACTTCCTTAACTGCATTTTGTCTTCTGGAGGAAAGTCCAATAAAATATTCCTTTAAAATTCCCTTGAAACTTGCTCCAGGTTAATTGAAACGGCTACAAGATCCTTAAAATAAATGCTGGGAATAATTCCATAACTGTCTGAATTTGAATCTCGAAAAACGTCGATCTCTCCAGAAAAACGTCGACCTGAGCTCCGCTATCGTTGAACGGAGCTCAGCGACTGGACTTAGACTGAAGCAGAAAACGTCGATCTGAGCTCAACTTTCGTCGAACTGAGCTCAGAGATAGAGAAACAAACTGGAGACAGGAACGTCGATCTGAGCTCGAAGATCATCGAATGGAGTTCGACGACTCGTCGAAGTGAGCTCAGAGATCGTCGAATGGAGTTCGACGATTCGTCGAAGTGAGCTCAGAGATCGTCGAATGGAGTTCGACGATTCGTCGTCCTGAGCTCGATGAAATGACTTAGTCTCCTAAACTGAAATATCTGGTCTTGAGGGACTTGAGGGCAGCTTTCAAACCTAAATACTAACCATTAGACTCAATTCTAATTGACCTTTAGATCTATACAAGGAGTTCAAAACAAATTTCCTAAAGGACATAGTGATCCTTGCCCAAATCAGTAATAGGGTGTTCCAACAATCTTCCCCTATTTGGGTTAGGATTACTATTTACAGACATTGGAAAAATAAAAACATACAATGCAGAAATATAACAAAAATATTGCATAAGCACAGATGTAATCACAGATAGTCAGAAATAAGTATTACTGTCAGCTTACAAAATCATTCTTTTTTCCTTGCCCTTTATGAGAACTATTTCTCTGTTAGGGTTGAGAGATTCTTTCTTAGATCTTCTGTCATCAGCTGCACCTAGAGAAGTTTGATGTTTTGTCCTGGGGACTACAGCTTCTGGGTGCAGCTTCATATAACTTTCTGAATCAAAGAATTTGCTGGAAGAGTATCTCTCAAGTTCTTTCTTTCTATGATCTGATAGAGTAGTGATATTTGATGTATCTTTTCCTTGTTCTCTATCCTTCTTGATTTGGTCTAGTGCAGCCAACTCTTTCATTCTGGCACTCCATGAAGTGGTATTATTTTCTGGGTCTTCAAATGGAACAGGAGGCTCATATCTGTTTGAAGAATTATCAGGAGGAGCTCTGGAAGAGACTAGATCTTTAAGCTTATAAGGGAAGGGACCAGAAGTAGTGTCAGAGGGACCTTGTCCTTCCCTTTGATAAGGATGTTGCCTGGAATATCCTTTAGAATATACTTTGAGTTCTCTTTGATTTCCTCTGTACTGTCCTCTTCTGGACTGGTAACCTCTAGACTGATTTCCTCTGTACTGAGATCTTCCTTGAGATTGATATGAACTTTGGCTTCTAGCAGTATATTGAGAGGCAGAACTACCACTTGTACCTGCATCAGGTGAAGGAGGAGGAGGAGGAGGATTGACATGAGATTATCCTTTGTCATATTTCCTTTTCTTCTTCATGGCTTTTAGCTGATTTCTGGAGTACTGCATCCATGGTTCTGTAATAGCGCAATCATACAAGATATAATATGGAATATCATTTGTATCTTTAACTTTCTCTGGGGGAACTCTCTTCATGGCCTTGCTTCTTGCTTTCCTTTTCCTTGCAATTGTTGCAGAGGAATCGTCAGAGTTAGTTCTAAACTGATCACTGTCTGAACTTTGTGGATTATCATACACTGCATCAATCCTTTTGAAATATTCTTTCTGTTGTTGAGACTGAGCAGAAGAAATAGTAGAAACAGCAACAAGAGCAACAGCAGCAGCAGGAAGTGGAGTAGAAGCAACACTGGCAGAAGGAGCTATGACAGCAGGTTCAGAAACAGAAATTTCAGAAATAGGAGCAACAGCAGTAGTAATAGAAGCAGTAGTAATAGATGAAACTGGAAAAACAACTTCAGAAATAGAAACAACAAGCTCAGAGGTAACTGGAACAACAGATTCAGAGATAAAAACAGCAGGCTCAAAAACAATTGCCTCTATCATATGCATATCCTCAAAAACTGAAACAGCAATATCAGAACTAACAGAAATATCAACAGCAGTGTTGGGTATTACATCCACATTAACCCAGATTTGATGAAGTCACCCTGGAACTAAGATGAATTAAGTTGTATTTGATGCTTGGTTTGAGTTATATGTTTGCAGGAATTTCACTGGGAAGTGTAGACCAATGTCAGTCCACAGTGGGTCACCAAACACAAGAACTGTGCAATGTAATCCCTCATTGTATATTCCAAGGTGTTGACTTATGTGTGGTCTCTCTATTGGGATACACTTCATATTCAAGCTATTGGACTTTGGGAAAAGAATTGGAAGTTGACTACATCAGAAGAAAAAGTTTTCCAACAACAAAAATTCTCTAAGTCTTTTACTCGAGTAGGTCTATAACTACTCGAGTAGCTTGGGTATAATTTACTCGAGTAAAGAAACCTTGCACTCGAGTACTTAAGTGTATCTCTCGTGCAGCTAAGTCATGTACTCGAGTAGATGTTGTCATATACTCGAGTAGCATGTTTATATACTCGAGTAGATCACTCATTATACCCGAGTATTAAAGGCTTCACTCATCAATTTTTTTCTAAGTCATGGACTCGAGTAAGTATACTCACATACTCGAGTAGATAGAATCATACTCGAGTAGTTCATTATACCTACTCGAGTAGATCATGTTTCACTCGTGTACCTTGAAATTTTCCAACTCCAGAATTTTCTAAGTCCTTTACTCGAGTAGAACTTTCACCTACTCGAGTAGATCACTTCCTGTCGAGTAGTTTAGTTCAACTACTCGAGTAGCTGCTTGCTGACTTCTTTAGAATTTATTCTAAGTATCCCACTCGAGTAGTCCTTCATGTACTCGAGTAGTTTATGTAATATACTCGAGTAGTTTTTCTTGTACTCGAGTAGATCCTTTATGTACTCGAGTAAGTCACTATACATACTCGAGTAGTTCTTTCTGCTTACTCGAGTAGTTGATTTCTACCTACTCAAGTAGCCTATCTTTATATACCCGAGTATGTTCTCCTTCATGTACTCGAGAGTAGTTATTCAACTACTCGAGTAGCTCCTCCCTTACTCGTGTATATGGCTGAATTTTTCTGAAATTCGTCTAAGTATTTTTTTGACAGAATTTTCAAATCACGCGACATGATTGGTCCATGTGTACCTCATTATGACCGATTATGACTGTTATTCTCTCCTATATAAAGTCTTATCAGAAAATGACAAACCCTAAGTATTATCCAAGCATTCTTGTCATTTTATTTTGAGAAAGTTCTTCAGCCGACTTCTCGCTGTTTTCATGAAACGGAAGCCGCCGCCGCCACCATCTTCTCCGGCCAGTCCTTCTAAGTTCAGAGGATTCATTCTAAAGAAAGTTACAGATCGAGATCGACATCACTGTTCATCTTCTCTCTCTGATTCTATAAAAGCAAGAAAATCCAGATCTGGGCCGAGATTCTCTTCACCGATTTCTGATAGTGCTGCAACCTCCATAAGAAGAAGTTTCTGGCCGTTCCATCAGATCTGATTGGATTTACTGTTTGTATAATTTTCCAAAACTTTATTAATCTTGTAGGAGAAAATTTCTCCGAGTGTAGGAGTTTTTCACTCCGAGTTTGTAGGAAGTGTTATCTTCCGATGTGTGGATCCCTTTGTTTGGATCGAGTTTGTAGGAACTTTGTTCCGAGGGTAGGATCAATTTTTAATCCGAGATAGTGGAGTAGCCGAGTCTAGTTGATTGCTAGATCGGTGATGGAAAGTGGATATACCCAATGGAGGGGAACCACTATAAATCTTGTGTCGTCTGTGATATTGGTAGATAGTTCTATGTTGTGCTCTAATTATTTTTTTTCCGCAAAAGACGCACAACTCACCTATTCACCCCCCTCTAGGTGATTTAGGTTGAGAACTGTTTTCTTTCAATTAGTATCAGAGCCAGGTTGATCGTCAAAAGGTTAACACCTTGATCAGATCCAAATCTGTTGTCTAAAAGATTCTACAATAAAATGGACAAGGGCAAAGATTTCGCCAAGCTTCCACTGTGCAACAAAAATAACTTTCCCATGTGGAAAGAAAGGATAAAATTTTTCATGGAAGCTGTGGATCCAAGGATCTTCATGATCGTTGAAGAAGGTCCTTACGTTCCCATGACTGTGTCCACTATCGATCCTACCAAGAAAGTTCCCAAAAAGCTAATGGATCTCGACAAAGACGAGATTGCGCTTGTCTTTCTCTACAAGAAAGCTAAGAACATTATAGCAAGTGCAGTCGATGACTCGATGATGCAGAATTTGATTTACTGTCAATCAGCTAAGGAGATGTGCCATTCCTTAGTCACTTTGATGGAAGGAACTGAAGAAGTAAGAGATGATCGGAGATCCCTTCTCAATCAAAAATATGAAGAGTTCTGACAAGGGAACAAGGAAACAATTGCTGACACCTTTGAGAACTTCTTCAAAATTGTGAATGGCCTAAGGGTGTATGGCCGTGTCTTCACCAACGGAGAACTGAACGACAAATTCTTGAGATTCCTAACTGAGGAATGGGATAACAAGGTATGCGTCATCAGGGAGTTCGGGAAGCTAGCTGAAACGGACCCGCAAAATCTCTTTGGAAAGATTATGTCTTATGAACTCCAAATCAATATAAGAAAAGCTGAAGAAGAGAAGGGCAGGACTGTACTAAAGGAGAAATATGTCGCTCTGAAGGCAGACACCTCCAGAAAGACTAAGGCTTCCTCCCCTGCTCCAGCTCCAGAAGTTGATGAAGAAGAAGAAACATGAGAGCCTAGCACCTCAGGCTCTAAACTATCTGAAGGAGAGTTCTCCTTACTCTCAAGGTAATTCAAGAAGTTTCTTAATAAAAAGAAACAATGGAAAGACAAGGATGCCTCATACAGAAGATCGCGGCGCGATGACGATCGACAAAGAAAAGGCTCAAACAGCCACGAAAGGTACAATACTAAACAGAATAAATATGCTTCAACTGACATCATTTGCTATTGCTGTAATAAGCCAGGTCACGTCATTGCTAACTGCCCTTATAAGAAGAAGGAGGGTGGTAGAAGAGAAGAAAAGAAATCCTCACACAACAAGAAGAGGAAATAGAAGAGCCTCATAGCCAAAAAGAGCAAGACTCTTAGCGACTCCGACTCATCTGAGTCAAGCGAAGAAGAAGAAGCTTACTTTGGGATAATGGCTCAAACAGATGATGAACAAGAGCCCCAGTTCACTGAGAAGGTAAACTCTCATACCCCTCTTTCAGATTCTGAAGTCTCTGAACATGATTGCGAGGGTAGCTCCTCTGACGATGAGTCAGAATTAATGGCCCAGTACAAGGAGTTAATCATGGCTTACGACAAATGTCGTCGAGTCGTGAAGACTCAGGCTAAAGAGATCAAATCTCTAAAAGCCGAAGAGAGCATCTTGAGAGAGAAAGTCGCAAAGACTGACTCCCTCGAGGAAAACTTCAATAATGCTATTGAAGAATATAACATGGCTCTTAAGCACCTTGACCTTAAGGATAAGATCATCAAAGGATTGGACGCTGAACTTGCGGCTGAAAGGAAACTTGTTGAGAGTTTCTCGAAGCCCAAAACAGTTCTTCCATTCATTGCTGAATTCTCAGCAAAGGCCAAGGGAGCTGGTCTAGGCCATGAAGAAGCTCCTAGTAAATCCACTAGGAGAAACAAGAATCAACGAAAAAATAAGGCCGCCAAAAAGGCCTCAGCCGAAGAAAAGGGAAAAGCCCCTCAAAATCAAACCACATTCAAAAAGGTCATCTTTCCATCAAATGAGTTTGATTTTGATTCATCATACGGGCACTTTGCAAGGCCTACTTATGTAGAGCCAAAGTCCCGCTATCAAGGATGGGCTCGACCCCGAAACTTTGGCGAAAGTCTCTTTAAGGGACATTATGAAGAAGTTATTCTTCAGAGCTATGGCCATTTCAATCATGGGCATAACTTCAAGAAGGCACTAAAGACAAAGCCTGTTGTAGAGAAGCCCATAAAGGAGAAGAAGACATGTGAATGCCATCATCATGAGGCATCTTCCTCCAAGAATGCTACCCCTGCTAGACCAAAGTTCCAAAAGGTCAAGCAGGAGATCTTGAGGCAAAGGTACAACATATTTGATTGTTGGTGCTGTGGAAACGTTGGTCACTTCGCCATAGATTGCTGGTTAAATTCCAGAATTGTTGCAACCCCTCATGTCAGCGATATGAGAAAGACCGCTCATAATGCTAACACTCGTAAGGGGAGCACTATAACCCGAGACCAAGGACGCAAATGTGTTTGGGTTCCTAAGGCAAATTGATTATGATTGCAGGGATGTCCAAAGGCCAACAAAACGCCCATCTGGTACTTGGACAGCGGATGCTCTCGACATATGATCGGGACTAGAAGCCTCGTTCAGAACTTTACTCCAGTCGTGAACAGACCGAAGGTCATCTTTGGAGGTTCAGACCGTGGAATTACTAGAGGCTATGGTATGATTACTAATGACAATGTATCCTTCTCGAATGTGGCCTATGTCGAAGGATTGTAACACAATCTCATTAGCATAAGCCAACTCTGCGATAAAGGATACATAATTGAGTTCCATGCTGATAAGTGCTTGATAAAATCCGTTGACAATATGGAAACGATTCTATCCGGCACTCGAAGCAGGAATATTTTCTGTTTAAATTTCATATGTATAGATTCCTCTACACCAGTGTGCCTTTTAGCAAAAGATAGTGCGTCTCTTGGTGACCAATGGCACAAGAGACTAGCACATATTAATTTCAAAACCATTAATAAACTATTTTCAATGAACTTAGTACATGATGCCCCAAATGTCAAATGCGTTAAAGACATACCTTGTCATGCATGCGTAAAAGGCAAGCAAACAAGGGCAACCTTTAAAAGCATTATTGGCAAAGACTCTAACAGATGTCTCCATCTATTGCACATGGACTTGTTTGGTCCACTGCAGATTAGAAGTTTGGGAGGTAAGGACTATACATTGGTAATTGTTGATGACTACTCGCGCTTTGCGTGGGTGTTCTTTCTGAAACACAAGTCAGATACCTTCGACATCTTTACTAATTTTGTCAGGAAAGTCCAGAATGAATACAACTGCTCCATAGTCAAAATCAGAAGTGACAACGGAACAGAGTTCAAATATGGGGCCATGACAGAATTCTGTGAAAGCTTATGTATCTTTCATGAGTTTTCCTCTCCTCGTACTCCACAATAGAATGGAGTGGCTGAGAGAAGGAATAGAACACTCATAGAGGCCTACAGGACCATGTTGAGTGATGCTTCACTACCGGAGTACTTCTGGGCTGAGGCCGTCAACACTGCATGCCACGTGCAAAATCGAGCACTCATAAACAAAGACCACAATAAGACACCTTACGAACTTCTGAAAGGCAGGAAACCAACAGTCTCATACTTTAGAATCTTTGGTTGTAAATGCTTCGTACTTAACAATGGTAAGTATCATACCACCAAGTTCAGTGAAAAGAGCTTTGAAGGTATTTTTGTATGATATAGTAGCCATAGTAAGGCGTATAGGATATTTAATAGAAAAACCCTGGTGGTGGAAGAATCGATACATGTTGTATTTGATGAGACGAGCTTGCTGCAAAGCAATCCGTCTAGTGTGCTCATTGAAGATGCAGGTGAAAAGCTGAAAGAAACTAGCTTGGATGATCCATCCGAAGACAAAGGCGAGAAATTCATTAAGATCACCACTCCAATTCCTATTGGAGAGGCTGATGATCAAAATGAAGAAATCATCCAGGATGAAGAAATCACTCCAGTGATTGAAGATAATCCAGATGCAAGAACTCTAGAGCTCAGACATCTGAAGGATCACCCCATGGACCAGATCATAGGAGATCCCCGGGATGGTGTCAGAACTCGGAGAGATACAACTAATGAGAATCTTCATTTGAGTTTTCTCTCCCAGGTTGAACCAAAGAAATTTGAGGAAGCAAATTCAGACGCATCATGGATAATGGCAATGGAAGAAGATCTAAATCAGTTCAAGCGCTGCAATGTGTGGATGCTTGTTCCAAGACCCAAAGGAAAGAACATCATTGGAACAAAATGGGTCTACAGGAACAAGATGGACGAATACGGAACTATCATAAAGAACAAGGCCAGACTCGTCGCTAAAGGCTATCGTCAAGAAGAAGGAATCGACTTCGACCAGACATATGCTCCAGTGGCGAGGCTAAAGGCAATAAGGTAGTTCCTAGCATATGCTGCTTTCAAAGGCTTCACCGTCTATCAGATGGACATGAAGTCGGCCTTCTTGAATGGTAACATAAAGGAGGAAGTGTATGTGGAACAACCTCCAGGTTTCGTTGATCCTAACTTTCCTGATCATGTCTTTTTTCTGCACAAGGCCCTATATGGTCTGAAACAAGCTCCTAAAGCTTGGTATGAAATGTTGTCTACCTTTCTACTTGAGAACAAGTTCACAAGGGGAAAGATAGACAAGACATTATTTCTTAGGGAAATAAAAGGCAAGATTTTGCTAGTGTAAATCTATGTCGACGACATTATTTTTGGCTCTACAGATGACAACCTCTGCAAAAAGTTCTCAAAACTTATGCAAGGGAAGTTTGAAATGAGTAGTATGGGCGAGCTGAAGTATTTCTTAGGGCTTCAGGTGAAACAATCTGAAGATGAAATTTTCATCCCACAGACCAAGTTCACCAAAGATCTAATTAAGAAATTCGGAATGGAGAATGCAACCTCTATGAGGACTCCAATGGGCTCAACTATGTCTCTGGAAAAGGATGAAAAAGGGAAACCTTTTGATGAAACCAAGTACAGAAGCATAATTGGATCCTTGCTCTACCTTACTGCCAGTAGGCCTGACATAATGTTTTCAACATGTGTCTGTGCTAGATTCCAGGTGAACTCTAATGAATCTCATTATGCTGCTGCAAAGCGGATCCTGAGATACCTTAAAGGTATACCAAATATTGGCTTATGGTACCCAAGAAGTAATGACAGCGAACTAATTGGGTTTTTAGATGCAGATTTTGCAGGTAGCAAAGACGACCGGAAAAGCACCTCAGGGACTTGCCAATTCTTCGGAAGAAGGCTAATCTCCTGGAGTAGCAAGAAGCAGAACTGTGTCGCAATCTCAACGGCCGAGTCAGAGTATATCTCTACAGGCAGTTGTTGCGCACAGTTGCTATGGATAAAGAATCAGTTCAAGGACTACAACCTGCAGTTAAAGGATATTCCTCTGTACTGTGACTCCTCTAGCGCAATTGCAATAGCCAACAATCTAGTCTCCCACAGCTGGACAAAGCACATCGAGCTAAGGTATCACTTCATCCGGGAACATGTGGAGCATGGAGACATAGATCTCCAATATGTGCCTACAGATAGGCAAGTTGCAGATATCTTTACAAAGCCGCTGGACGAGACCAAGTTCTCGTTCTTCAAGACTGAGCTAGGAATGCTCAACAAAGAGGACTAAAGAAGGCTGGATGACTAAGAAGCAAGTAATTGCAAGGGGTTATTCAAAATCTACTTTTTCTAAACCTTTTTCAAAGTTCAACTCGAGAAGCATAAGACATACTCAAGTATGTGACTTCACCTACTCGAGTCACGGCAGACCTACTCGAGTAACAACTGACATACTCGAGTACTCTTCTCTGCTTACTCGAGTATAAGAGTGCGCCTACTCGAGTACCTACTTACCTACTCGAGTAAGTCACTTACCTACTCGAGTAAGTCACTTATCTACTCGAGTATTTTTCTCCACCTACTCGAGTACTTTCTGCTGACCGACTCGAGTAACTTCTGACAATCTCCTCAAGTAACCTCTTACCTACTCGAGTAGTCTATCTCTTTCTCGTGTACTGTTCCCCAGATTTTGAAATTTCTTTCAATTCGCCACCCAAGGCTAAATGACGCCTCTTCCTTTAAATCAATTAGCTGTAATTTAAGAGTTATATATATGAAATTCCGAAAACCCAAACCTACACGACAACATTTCTTTCTCTCGAGTACCCTCTGCCGCTTCGCCTACTCTGCCGATTCTCCTACTCTCCTCCGCCGCTGTTGCAGAGCCGCCTCTCTCCTCACCTCTTTCAGTCAACCGTAGCCATGGCGCCTTCTTCCAAGATCGGCGTCGGATCAGAACTCGTCACCGCCGGTATTGCAGAGCTCTCAGATGACTTCCACAATCTTCTCATCCTTCACGACACCGCCGGTCTCTCCTTCATTCTCCAGGAACCCTATCGTGTTTTATTCCCAGAAGTTGCCGAATTCTTCTCCAATCTCAATGTCAGAAGAAATGGGAAGGTCCTAAAATCCAAAGTGAAGGGTTTGAAACTTAAGTTCACCAAGACCTCTGTCTCTAAGCTTCTCCGTTTGCCGCTTGTCGATGAAGAAGATCACCTAGTTGCTGACGATTCCGACAAAACAGCCCTCTTCTGTGGTTTTTCAACTGATGCTCAATACTTCAAAAGGTCAGATATGAATGCAGAAGGCAAATTCTTGGTTGATGTTATTGGAAAAATTTTACTGTGCAAGACACACTCCATCAGAGACATTCCCTCATATTTCTTCGACATAATGCAAGAAATTGTCCGCCGCAAGAAATATTAATTTGGTATGCTGATTCTGGACAAAATCAAGGACAGCTTGAAATCCCCCAACTACGCCAGAATTATCTCTCTGCTCCTTCATGAAACAAATCCTGAGGTCTTCAATTTCTCCAAAGGGACCCCACTTCACCGCATGAAGAAGGTCTCCATCTTTTCTATTCAGAGATGGGATCTCAAGCTAAAGAATTCTGCCCAAGTTGCAAAGGTTTCAGAAGTTCCAGAAGTTCTAGCTGCAGAGGACAGGACCCCATCTCCCTCTCCTCATCATGGGGCCAGATCCTCTGGTGCACCAAGTGAGGGGGAGCCTGCTCCTTCTAGCCAAGTCAGGCAGCCCTCTCCTCAGCCAAAAATTCCTTCCCTACCTCATACTCTATAGAGTCCAGCCACTCCTTCAGATCAAGTACCTCAAGACACTCTTCTGTCCACAACTGCTGCTATAGATGCTATGATTGCAGAGCTCTCTGAAGAAGTGCTCCCCATCCTCCTCTATCTCCTCCAGCTCCAACTTCTGAATGTCACAAGGACTTCTCTCTAGCACAGTCTCCTGCCCATTCTCCAGCCAGGACTCCAACACCATCTCTACATCCTCCAACAGACAAGCCAGACACCATTCTTATTTCTGATGAGCCTTCTCCTGAGCCAGCTGAGGCCCCTCTCAAAAATCTAGAATTCTCTCTTCCTCAGGATACAGAATCAGGGGTTTCTCTCACTCCTACCACCAGAGCTCACAGCTCTGTGATCATTGAAGAACTAGCTCCTTGGGTAACTCCTTCTCTCCCTACTGCTGCTCCCTCTACTACTGCTGTTACAATCTCTTCCCCCTCAGATTTGCTGCAATACATTACCATTCTTCTTCAAGAACAAAGACATTATTTTGACACCTCTCTAAAGGTAGTCACTGACAAGGTAACTGCTCTTGAGACTGAGATGAGCAGAGGCTTTGCTGAAATTCAGCATAACACTGACAAGCTTAAGTATTTATTCTAACTTGGTGGCAAATCCCTTGACCAAACTATCACTAGTGTTGGCAATGTTATGGAACAAGGTGTCACCCTGGCAAACAATCAGATGGAGCTCGACAAGAGGAATGATGCCAACAAAATGAAGATTTGTGAAGAAGTGGGTATTTTCAAAGATGATGCTATAACCCAGCTATATGTTGAAATCAGAAAGGGGGAGGGTTTGATAAAAGAACTCAAAGAACAGGTAGAAAAATCTGCTGCTCAGAAGACAGATGAATGAGAAGCTCATGTGAAGACCATTCATACTGATGTGCTAGCCTAGATACAGAGTGTCAAATTTCACACATATGACACTGCTGTCTGGATGCACAATTAGATCTTGCCAGACCTTGCAGTTGAACCCAACATCATTCCCCATCATCTCAACCCTTTAGCTACAGATGTCACTGCCCCAGCTGTTCCTCTGCAACCTACCTTCTCTCCCAAGCCTGGAGACTCAGTTGCTCCTCCAGATACTTATGTTCCAGGCTGGGAAGAAGACCCTGCTGATATATTCCTTCAAGCTCCTCCAGAGGTCAGAACCTACAAGAAGAAAAGGAAGTATGGTGAAGGCCCCCTCTGCTAGCAGGTCTGCTCCTTCCAAAGAAACTGAACATGCTGAAGCTTGGTCTCCAACCTCCAAGTCTCTAATTTTGGACACACTCAGGCTAGTTATGGATCTTAATGAGAACAGGAATATTCATTACAGCTCCCTGGAATGGGAGTTATATGAGAAATCTATGCTCAAAAGGAAGATCCATGACAGAGAGTTTGGGAGAAATAATCCTGCTGCTCCTCCAAGGCCTCCTAAATATTTCCCTAAGCCTTTCAGCTATCTAAGAAGACAGCAAGAAAAGATGGATAAGCAGCAATCCCAAGCCTAAACCTAAAAGATGTTGAGAGATTGAAATGACAAGTTGTAGACTTGATGGTTTTGGAAATTTACATATATACAATTCTAAATTTCTGTCTAATTATCTTTTTCATTGTCTATTGCTTACCTGCTCATGTTTTTCTACTTAGTTTCTTTTATGTTTATAATTCACCTTAGTGTAAAGGGTTCTGACTTCAACAAATAGGGGGAGATTGTTGGGTATTACATTCACACTAACCCAGATTTGATGAAGTCACCCTAGAACTAAGATGAATTAAGTTGTATTTGATGCTTGGTTTGAGTTATATGTTTGCAGGAATTTCACTGGGAAGTGTAGACCAATGTTAGTCCAAGGTGTTGACTCATGTGTGGTCTCTCTATTGGGATACACTTCATATTCAAGCTATTGGACTTTGGGAAAAGAATTGGAAGTTGAATACATTAGAAGAAAAAGTTTTCCAACAACAAAAATTCTCTAAGTCTTTTACTCGAGTAGGTCTATAACAACTCGAGTAGCTTGGGTATAATTTACTCAAGTAAAGAAACCTTGCACTCGAGTACTTAAGTGTATCTCTCGTGTAGCTAAGTCATGTACTCGAGTAGACGTAGTCATATACTCGAGTAGCATGTTTATATACTCAAGTAGATCACTCATAATACCCGAGTATTAAAGGCTTCACTCATCAAATTTTTTCTAAGTCATGGACTCGAGTAAGTATACTCACATACTCGAGTAGATAGAATCATACTCGAGTAGTTCATTATACCTACTCGAGTAGATCATGTTTCACTCGTGTACCTTGAAATTTTCCAACTCCAGAATTTTCTAGGTCCTTTACTCGAGTAGAACTTTCACCTACTCGAGTAGATCACTTCCTCTCGAGTAGTTTAGTTCAACTACTCGAGTAGCTGCTTGCTGACTTCTTCAGAATTTATTCTAAGTATCCCACTCGAGTAGTCCTTCATGTACTCGAGTAGTTTATGTAATATACTCGAGTAGTTTTTCTTGTACTCGAGTAGATCATTTATGTACTCGAGTACGTCACTATAGATACTCGAGTAGTTCTTTCGGCTTACTCGAGTAGTTGATTTCTACCTACTCGAGTAGCCTATCTTTATATACCCGCGTATGTTCTCCTTCATGTACTCGAGTAGTTATTCAACTACTCGAGTAACTCCTCTCTTACTCGTGTATATGGCTGAATTTTTCTGAAATTCGTCTAAGTTCTTTTTTCTGACGGGATTTTCAAATCACGCGACATGATTGGTCCACGTGTACCTCATTATGACCGATTATGACCGTTATTCTCTCCTATATAAAGTCTTATCAGAAAATGACAAACCCTAAGTATTCTCCAAGCATTCTTGTCCTTTTATTTTGAGAAAGTTCTTCAGCCGACTCCTCACTGTTTTCACAAAACGGAAGCCGCTGCCGCCACCATCTTCTCCGGCCAGTCCTTCTAAGTTCAGAGGATTCATTCTAAAGAAAGTTACAGATCGAGATCGACATCACTGTTCATCTTCTCTCTCTGATTCTGTAAAAGCAAGAAAATCCAGATCTGATTGGATTTACTGTTTGTATAATTTTTCAAAACTCTATTAATCTTGTAGGAGAGTTTCTCCGAGTGTAGGAGTTTTTCATTCCGAGTTTGTAGGAAGTGTTATCTTCCGAGGTGTAGATCCCTTTGTTTGGATCGAGTTTGTAGGAACTTTATTCCGAGGGTAGGATCGATTTTTGATCCGAGATAGTGGAGTAGCCGAGTCTAGTTGATTTCTAGATCGGTGAGGGAAAGTGGATGTACCCAAGGGAGGGGAACCACTATAAATCTTGTGTCGTCTGTGATATTGGTAGATAGTTCTGTGTTGTGCTCTAATTATTTTTTTTTCCGCAAAAGACGCACAACACATCTATTCACCCCCTCTAGGTGATTTAGGTTGACAACCGTTTTCTTTCAAGCAGCAGTAGGAGCAACAGAAACAGAAGGAGCACTGTCAACAACATTAAAGTAATTTATATAAGAACTTATTAAGCTGGGGGCACAGCTGGAAATAGGCACAATGGTCTTAGTAAGATCTTCAGTATGCTGGTCTGGAAGATAGCTGAAGTACACAGAATCAAAAACTGACAGCAGTGACCTGAGGTCCACGGTAATAACTACAACTGGAGCGACTGGAGCTTGGACTGAAGTTACTATAGCAGGCAATCTCTCAGCTTCATAAGGCATCTCCCCCTGCCTAGATTCAGTGAGAACTGGATCAAGGCACCCAGTAGAAGGGATTGCCTGAGGAGGAAAAATAGAGGATAGCCTGGCAGATAACTCCTGAACAGTTTGCAGAAGTGGAGCCAAAGAGGTCTCCAGCAGTGGTGATAGCCTTGGAGCTATCAGCTCATATAGCTTGTCTGCAATAGCTGGAAGGTCTACTTGCTCAAGAGGGACTTGAGTAGAGGTAGGGATGGATGTGGTAGAGATGAAGGTTGGAGCAGCAGGAGATGTTGTTGTAGAGACTGTGGATTGTGGAAGTGATGGTTGAGATATTGGAATTGTGGAGATGGAAGATAATGGAGTGGAGATGGATGGTGTGAATGATGGTTGAGCAATGATGTCCTGAAGTAATTGTTGATAAGAAGTGGATTATGATGGTGGCTCAAGATGGGATGAAGGAGAATCATCCATACAGGAATCATCTAGAAGATTGAATGATGGAATATGAGATGATGAGTCAATGTCCATGCGTGGGTAGTGATGTAGTGGATGGAAGATTTCTTCAGTTGATGTTGGTGTTGGAGAAGGGATTGAAGTTGGAGATGGGATGGAAATGGGGGATGAAATTGTGATGGTGGATGAGATTGTTGTTGATGAAATAATAGGTGGAGAAGGAGGAGATGATGAGGCAGGCAAATCTTCTGCAGGGGCAGAAACCTGAGGGGAAGAGACTAAAATAGTCCTTGTGCCTGAAGAAGAGATTGCAGAGGCTCTGCTGGGCTTTACAATCTGTCTATCCCATTTCCCAAATAGGGCACATGTAAGCCTCTTGGAGGCATTGATGTGCACTCCATTGGAAACAAGCAGTGCAGGGCATCTATTATGAAGAAACAACCCTAAAATCCTTCCAAAATTAACAAAATTCTTATTAATTTTCTTCTTGATTAAATCAAAGAACACTTCTCCCCAGTTCAGTTTCTTCTTGTCCACTAAGGCACCCATCAAACTTAGGTGATACCTAGAGATGGTATCATGAGCAGAGTGTTTTGCCAACAACACTTTCCCAACTACATCAGCAAGAAATCTGTACTCAACTAACAGATTCTTCTTAAGCAATTTACTAGGGTTAGCTTCTGAATGTCCCATCCTCTCAAGCATAAGTGAAAATTCTTCTCCAGAAAGCTCAACAGAATCTTCTCCAGAATTCAATTGAAAAACCTCTGTCAAAACAGCAGGTGTTAAAGGTACCTGAGTTCCTGAGATGGTTCCGACCACTGTGTTCTGATCCAGATTGTGGGCAGTATACACCCATTCCTTTATTTCATCTATGGCCAATTTGATCCTTGTAGTCATTATGTTGACAAACTGTTGGTCCTTGAAAAGTTCCAGAATGTCCTTGAATATTTGATCGCTGTTATCGAAAGAATCCATATCTATATCAAATCCAGCATCAAATTTCATGGCTGCCAAGATTGCGACTGAAACTGCCATTGATTCCTGCAAAAAATGAACAAACAAAAGAGCAAGTGCAAAAACGTTTGGAGGGAAAGAGAAATTTTTTGCAGAGAGTATGAAAGCGCAAAGGCAGAACGACGGCCGAAAAATGAGTTTTATATTAGGGTTCGACGCAGAAAAGGAAAGATCGTTGAACTTCGTTCGACGATCGGGGCTCCTAAAGGAATCTGAAAGGTCATCAACATCGTCGATCTCCGTTCGACGATATTGGAGAGCGTCGAGCTCCGTTCGACGATCGCTGACCTGAAGAAAGATAGTTTAGCACTATCTGAGAAGTGATGAACTCTGGTCGACGATTTCTGAAATCGTCGATCTCCGTTAGACGATCTTGGGGAAAATCGTCGAGCGCAGTTCAGAGACCAGAAACACTCTATACACTAGAAAAAACATTTTGATTTGCCTAGTCTTGGTCATTTTTAGATTTTTAAAAATCTTGGATATTATTTTAGACTTCCTCCATCTAACATTCATAACTGATTCAGGAAGAATGTATGTTTCTTTTCATCCAAGGGTTTGGTGAAAATATCTCCCCTTTGTAAATCAGTTGGGATATATTGAAGTTCAATTTTGTTTTTCTCAACATTATCCCTTAGAAAGTGATGCCTAATTTCTATGTGTTTTGTCCTACTATGGAGGACTGGATTTTATGCAATGGAAATAGCACTGGTATTATCACAAAATATTTTAGACTTCTCTAAGTTGTAGCCATATTCTAGGAGTTGGTTTTGAATACACAAGATTTGTGAACAACAACTACCTGCAGCCATATATTCAGCTTCAGCAGTTGAAGTTGACACAGATGTCTGTTTCTTGCATAACCAGGAGATAAGTCTGTCACCAAGAAACTGACAAGTTCCACTGGTGCTTTTCCTGTCTATTCTGCATCCAACATAATCAGCATCTAAAAATCCAGTTAAGTCAAATGCTGAATCTTTTGAATACCAGAGACCTAGATTTGGACAACTTTTTACATACCTAAGAATCCTTTTTACTAAGGTTAAGTGTGACTCTCTAGGGCTCACTTGGAATCTAGCACATATGCATGTAGGAAACATTATGTCAGGTCTACTAGCTGTAAGTTATAATAAAGAGCCAATCATTACTCTATATGTTGTCTGATCAACAGGTTTCCCATGTTCATCAGCATCTAATACAGCATTAGTTGGCATAGGAGTTTTCATACATGATGCTTCAGACATACCAAATTTCTTAACCAATTCTTTTGCATACTTGGTTTGAGAAATAAATATGCCTTCAGCATGTTGTTTGATTTGCAATCCTAGAAAGAAGGATAGCTCACCCATGCTACTCATTTCAAATTTAGAATGCATTAGGTTGGAAAACCTTCTGCACAAATTTGAATCAGTAGAACCAAATATAATATCATCTACATAGATTTGTACTAGTAGGGTATGAGACTTATGGGTTCTAATAAAAAGAGTTCGGTCTACTCTACCCCTTATAAAATCATTTTTCAGAAGAAAGCATGCTAGGGTCTCATACCATGCTCTAGGATCTTGCTTTAAACCATATAATGTTTTGTGCAATTTGAAAACATAATCAGGATGAGTTGAAGAGATAAAACCTGGGGGTTGTCTGACATAGACTTCTTCTTTGATATCTTCATTGAGAAAAGCACTCTTTACATCCATCTGGTATACTTTGAATCCTTTGTGTGCTGCATATGCTAAGAAGATTCTTATGGCCTCTAACCTTGCAACTGGTGCAAAGGTCTGGTCATAATCTATCCCTTCTTCTTGAGAGTACCCTTGAGCAACTAGCCTTGCCTTGTTCCTTACAATGACTCCTTGATCATCCAATTTATTTCTGAACACCCACTTTGTTCCAACAATGGAGTGATCCTTTGGCCTTGGTACTAGTTCCCAAACTTTGTTCCTTTCAAATTGATGCAACTCCTCTTGCATTGCAATGATCCAGTGTGGATCTTGCTCTGCATCTTGAATGGATTGAGGTTCAATTTGAGAGAGAAAGCAAGTGTGCATCAGGTTTTGGTTGACCTGATTTCTGGTTTGCACACCAGCTGAGATGTCTCCAATCACTTGGGAGATTGGATGGTCTCTTGATGTTACTAAATCAACGGGAGATGTTGATTGTTCACCAACCTGTGTTGTTGTTTCCTCTTATGGTACAACAACTGGCTCTTCAAGAAGATTCTCTTCAAGATGTTGAATGTCTTCTTCATCTTCACTGCTTTCATCTTTTTGAATAATTTGTAACCTGTCCAAGTCTTCAACAAAAGAGTGTACCTGCAAAGGTTCTATGGTAGAAGTATTCTTCTCCTTGAAAGACATGTTAGATTCATCAAAAGATATATGAACAGATTCTTCAATTTTGAGAGTAGATTTATTATATACCCTATAAGCTTTACTGATCATGGAGTATCCCAGAAACACTCCTTCATCAGCTTTAGCTTGAAATTTTGCTAAGTATTTCTTGTCATTATTATGAATGTAGCAAATACAACCAAAGATTTTGAAGTAATCTACTTTAGGTTTCTTCCCTTTGAGTAATTCATAGGGAGCCTTGCCCTTCAGTTTATGTATTAAACTTCTATTCAACACATAGTTGGAGGTGTCCACTGCCTCTGCCCAAAAGGATAGAGGAAGATGAGCATCTGACAACAATGTAGTAGCAGATTCAATAAGGGTTCTATTTTTCCTTTCAGCTACCCCATTTTGTTGAGGAGTTCTAGGAGCTGAGAAAGTGTGTTTGATCCCTTCACTCTGACAAAACTCTTGCATAAGAAGAGAATCAAACTCCATCCCATGATCACTTCTGATCAGGGCAATGTGAGTATTGAACTCACTCTGTATGCATTTGAGAAACTCTGTCAAACATTTAAAGTTATCAGACTTCTTCCTCAGAAAGAACACCCATGTGAATCTAGAGAAGTCATCTACAACTACTAAAGTATAAGATTTCCCTCCTAAGCTGTGTACTGTAATGGATCCAAAGAGATCCATGTGTAACAGATATAAAATCCTAGGTGAATCACTCTTATTAAGTGACTTGATACTATTTTTGGTTTGCTTGCCTAATTGACAAGACCTGCAAAGTCCTTCCTTCTTGTAGGACCAGAAGGTAGTCCTCTAATAAGGTTGTCCTTAGATAGCCTAGCAATGATTCTAAGGTTTATATGCCCTAATCTCTTATGCCATAATTCATTAGGTCTACAAATAGAATTGAACAAACATATATCTACCTTGGTTGAAAGAAAATCTACAAGATAGATGTTACCTTTCCTTTTACCTGTCAACACAGTTGTGTTGTCCTCTGATTTGATCTTGCATGAGGATTTGTTGAAAGTCACTTGATAGCCATCATCACACAGTTGACTGATACTGATCAAGTTGTGCTTCAGTCCTTCCACATAGGCTACTTTCTTGAATGTGACTGTGCCAATCTGGACTGCACCATATCCTTTTGTTAGTCCAAAGTTTGAATCACCAAATATTACTTTGGGTCCAAGCTTGGCTTTGAAGGATGTGAAATTGTCCTTGTTTCCTGTCATGTACTTTGAGCACCCACTATCCAGATATCATTGTTGGTTTGATGTTGTATAGGTCTTCTCCTGCACATAAAATAATTTATTTGTTTTTGACCCAGTTTACCTTGGTCCTAGGTTGATAACCTTTGAATTCAGAAATAAAAGACATCTCTGGTTGACTCTTATAGCGTTCAGGATGCTATCTCCTAGGAGGTATTATCCATTCCGTATAAGGGTTAAACCATTGAGATGTAGAACCTCTAGGATTGAACTTTGATTTGTCTTTGAAAGAGTTTTCAAAACTCTGAGCTCTGTTCGACGATCTCTGAGATGAGTTCAATGATCTTGGGTCAGATCGTCGAGCTCCGTTCGAAGATCGACTGTGCTAGAGTTAAGGGTTCAGAGATCGTCGACCTGAGTTCGACGATTTAGCCTGAGATCGTTGAGCTCCATTCGGCGATCGTCGAGCTCTGTTCGACGATTTCTGTTGAACTATGGTTTTCTTAGGTAAATCAGAATTCTTGCTAGGTACCTCTACAACTCCCTTACCTTTATCAGAGATAAATTTGATTGGGGTTGTTAATACTATAGATTGGCTAGATGAGGCACCCAAGCCCAGTGTACTATTGAATCTTGAGTTCATTGTGCTTGTGATGTCCATTAGCTTGATACTTCTCCCATTGAGGGATTTTTCAAAATTTTTGGCCTCTGATAGTTCACTTTTCAGTGAGGCTATCTGCTCCCTACAGCATTCCAACTCCTCAGAGAGTTTGAGGTTTCCTGATTTTAAAGTGCTGTGTTCAGATAGCTAATTTCTGAGAGAAATGATTTCCTTCTCAGATTTTAATAAATCTAAACACAGTGCTTTAAACTCACACTTGAAGTCCTCAGAATTAAAATCAAAAGAACTTATTACCTGTTCCTCTTCAGATTGAGTCTCTGATTCTGACTCAGATTCTTCTGCATCAGAATTTTGTTGCAAGGCATTGATAGCAATCATGCAGAATTCCTTTTCATCAGCATCATCTTCATCATCACATGAGTTGGATGAAGCTTCAAATTATTCTTCTGTCTCACTCCAAGTTTTAGCAACATACCCCTTCCTTGTATTTTTGTTCTTGCTGGAGGAGGGTTTGTCATTGTTGTTCTTCCTGAAGTCTTTATCTTTTCTTCTTTCTTTCCTATCCTTTTTGTCCTTATACTGATTTTCTGGACAGTCAGACACCATGTGGCCTGGTTTCCTGCATCCAAAACAAATAATCTCTTTGTTATTTGATTTGTCATACCCTCTGGATGATCTTTTCCTGAAATCTTTCCTGGCCATTTTGTAAAATCTTTTGGCCAGTAGGCTTAGCAGCTCTTCATTGCCTGTGACTTTGTCTTCAGGCTGATCTTCAATGGCTTTGAAAGCTATTGATTTTTTCTTTCTTATAGCTGGTGAGGCAGCCTTCTGCTCTTCTTCTCTATTCTTGATGAGCAGCTCATAAGACTTGGGCTTGCCCAAGAGAGCTTCAGTTGTGATCTCATTTAGGCTTCTGGCATCCTTGATTGGCCAGATCCTTGAGTCCCAAGTGCTTGGGAAGCACATTAGGATTTTATCATTGAGCTAAGTCAATGAGATCTCTTTGTCAAATGTTTTCAGCTCATTGACTATGAGACTGAGTCTATTATATATGTCTGCTACTGACTCAGCTTCTCCTTTCTTGAAATTCTCAAATTGGGTTATGAGGTGAGAACTTCTACCTTTTCTCTCATCAGCAGATCCTGAGACTATCTCAGATAACTTGTCCCAGATGTCCTTTGCTGAGTTGCATTCAGCTACTTTTTGGAATATTTCATCAGACATAGTCTGGGCTAAAATATTCATTACCTTAGCATCTGCCACTTTCCATTTCTTGATTTCTGCATCTGTTCCTGAAGGAGGTGGAATAGCACTTGTACTTGTATTTTCTGGAGGTCTTGGACACACTATCAAAATAGAATTGAAAATGTCTTCACCAATAGAGTTCATGTACAATCTATGCCTTGCCTTCCAAAGTGCAAACTTAGATAGATTGCACACTGGAGGTCTGGTGCTAGCATAATCTTTGTTTTGGGCTATGTTCTGTGAAGAAGTAATTCTAAAAAAAATAACTTAAACCAAGCAGATCTAACTAGAGGGATCTTTGGGTTCAGGTGTTAGCATGTGCAACCACTAAGGTGTGGTATTTTAACCAAACTGAGGTTTGTTATTTTAACCAACCTGAGGTCTGGTATTTTAACTAACCTCCCTCTGATACCATTTGAAAGTGGAGGTTAGATCTGATATACTCTAGAGGGGGGGGGGTGAATAGAGTATGGTGCTTGCTAAAAATATTTTACAACTCTTGTTGTATTCCTAAGTGAACAGGGAAGCAAATGAAATACGGCAAACACAGCAACTATCTAAATACAAAGCAATCACAGAACAGTCACAAACCCCAGCCAGAAGACAAAAGAAATTAGCAATCAGATGACACAAGGAGCTATAGTGGTTCCCCAACCAATCTGGGTACATCCACTATTCTACCACCCTAGGTAGGAATCCACTGCAGGATGAGTTGATCTGATGTCCTGGGCACCAATGAGCTTTTGATAAGGTGCTCAAAAACCAAACCAGATTTTTTGATCAGGTGTCTTGCCACCACTGAGTTTTGACAAGGTCTCAGAAACCAACACAAACTTTTGAAGGGAGTTTGATAAACCCTTTACAGCAGAGAGAGAGAGAGAGAGGTGAGATGATCTTCTCTGTCAACAATCAGAGAGAAGATAGTGGATGTTGTCAAAGCTCCCCCTGAGATCTTTAGTTGTTCAGGAAATGAAGCTTTGCAGTAGGGTGATAGGCCTTCAGAAAATTGGATCTACAACAAAAGATGATTTCAGCAGCAGCTAAAATGTGTGGTGTCTGGAGTCTTGAATGATAATGGCCTTTGAACACTGGAATTAAGAGGGATCTAGAAATTTCAGAATGTTGATCTCCTTTAGTGATGTGTGTTCCTGTGAGAATTCTAAGACTGTGAATATCTGCAACTCTTTCTCTTTCTGTTGTTGTTGTTGTTGGTATTGTTATGATTAACCAATAGAATGAATAAACTTTTATTCCTTAGATCTGAATAGAATAATTCTCTGTCCAAGATAGCCGTTAGCCTGTCATAAATGACTTCCTTAACTGCATTTTGTCTTCTGGAGGAAAGTCCAATAAAACATTCCGTTAAAATTTCCTTGAAACTTGCTCCAGATTAATTGAAACGGCTACAAGATCCTTGAAATAAATGCTGGGAATAATTCCATAACTGTCTGAATTTGAATCTCGAAAAACGTCGATCTCTCCAGAAAAACGTCGACCTGAGCTCCACTATCGTTGAACGGAGCTCAGCGACTGGACTTAAACTGAAGCAGAAAACGTCGATCTGAGCTCAACAATCGTCGTACTGAGCTCAGAGATAGAGAAACAAACTGGAGACAGGAACGTCGATCTGAGCTCGAAGATCATCGAATGGAGTTCGACGACTCGTCGAAGTGAGCTCAGAGATCGTCGAATGGAGTTCGACGATTCATCGAAGTGAGCTCAGAGATCATCGAATGGAGTTCGACGATTCGTCGTCCTGAGCTCGACGAAATGACTTAGTCTCCCGAACTGAAATATCTGGTCTTGAGGGTTTTGAGGGCAGCTTTCAAACCTAAATACTAACCCTTAGACTCAATTCTAATTGACCTTTAGATCTATATAAGGAGGTCAAAACAAATTTTCTAAAGGACATGGTGATCCTTGCCCAAATCAATAATAGGGTGTTCCAACATCACCGATCCAGACCAACTTGATCGGGTAGGCTTCACACATCATGCCTATATTCATACTCGATTACGGACTCTACATGTACACAACGGCGACTATTCATGTCTACCCGAAGGAACGCCTCAAATTCAACGCAAAATCGAGAGAGCGTGCTTCCCTATGCAAAAGAAGTAAAGCTTCAGATGCTCAAGTAGAGAATCATTACCCTAGCATTCTTCCTTGGCGCCATGGAAATATAAGCAGATTAAAAGCACCGCACTCTCCTTGCCTCCGTAGATCCGAAGTCGATTTGCGATTTGGAGCTCCGAAGCACCGCCGGTGACCGGATCTAGGCTTCTTCTTCCTCCTTTGCTCTCCCCTCTCTCTAGTCTTAGAAAGAGAACCACTCATGTGAAATGAGGGTTTCAAAGGCCCAATCCTGGGTATATCCCAGTAGGAACAACCCCCAACTGTAGGATCCCAAAATAAGGAAACGGACGGCTACGATCCGTAGCCGAAATATAAAACCTGGGCCGAACACGGCCTGCGACACGCCCTTGTCCAGGTCCGTGTCCCTCATTCGTCGTCGAAACCAATACATTACATAAATTACACGGGTCCCAACACGCCCGTGTTTAACCTGACAAGCCCGTGTTCAAACTGACACGGCCATGTGATTGGCCGTGTTCCCCCATCGACACAGCCCCGAAAATAACCCGAGAAGGACAAGGGTCTTGGACACGCCCGTGTCCCAAATGACACGCCCGTGTCCCAAATGACACGCCCGTGTCTAACTCGAACATGCCTGGGCACCAGGCCGTGTTCACTTCCTTAACACCTCGTCGAGCGAAGTTCGTCGACTACCCGATACATCCTTGGACACGCCCGTGTCCTAGGTCGTGTTCCGTGTCTCGACATTTCGTCGAGCGGAAATCGTCGACTTCCATGGCAGATCGTCGACACGAGCTCGACACGCACTGAGACACGCCCGTGTCTCAGGCCGTGTTCCCTGCTCGACGATCGTCGACTTCAGAATTCGTCGACCTCTCGGCCAAATCGTCGACTCGAGCTTGACACGCCCGTATCCCAGGACATGTGCCCCCTGCCAAATTCCAAATTTGGCCCAAAATGCCTCCTGTCACTCTTTTGAATTTCGTGGCGTTACATGGCCACTTTCCTAATGGCACATATCTTGGTGTCCCAGTCCTTAGTTAATGATCTCAGAAACTTATCATTTAACTCATATGTGCTGAATACTCTTCCATATGACATTAGTTCATTAACTATTCTGAAGAACTTCTTGTAACATTCAGTTATGCTGTCTGTTTTAGATTGTCTAAAACTTTCATACTTCTGATTCAGCATAGACTTTCTGTCTTCTCTCACTTCTTCTGAACCCTCCATGTAGACAATCAGGGTGTCCCATATTTCTTTGGAGGTCTTGCCGTGAATCAAATTTTGGAATGTTGAATCATCTATAACACTGACTATTATATTCTGTGCTCTCTTATCCATAGTAGACAAGATGATCTCATCCTTTGTCATTTCAGAATACTCCTTTGGTGTCCTGAGATTTGCATCAAGAACTGAGACTTTCATTGGGATGAATGTCCCTTCTTTGACTGTTATATAGATTCTTGGATCTGAAGCTTCCACAAACAGTCTAACTCTTTCTTTCCTTATGCCAAAAATCTCTTTCCTGCATATAGGTAACTTCATGGAACCAAACTCCTTATGATTCTCAATGGAACCCATTATGCCTAATAGATTTCTGCCTTAGAGATCTACTCAGACTGTTAAGTCTATTCTTTGAGTAACCTGGATCTGATATCACTTGAAAGAATTAGTTTCAAGATGTTCTAAACACCTAGAGGGGGGGGGGTGAATAGGTTCAATTCTTTTTCTAACTTAGGCAGACAAATCTATCTAGTTTAGCAATTTATTCAGCAGAAAACACAGCACAACATTCACATACACACAACATTCCACAGATTGCACACCATATTTATAGTGGTTCCCCAAATGATGGGTACATCCACTTTTCCCCTTCACCTATCTAGCAGTATACTAGATTCGGCCTAAATTCCTTCTTTCTTCTCACATCCGCAGATCTTACAGCTCAGAACCAAGACTGGTTCCTACAACTCAGAGTGAATCCACACTCCTACAACTCAGGCACAAGCCCTACCTCAACCTCTTCCACAGGCCTACAACTCAGAGTAATACCCCACTCCTACAACTCAGGAAAAATCCCTACCTCAGCCTCTTTCACAGGCCTATAACTCAGGGAACAGATTCCCCTACCTCAGGCACTCAGTTCTACCTCAGCCTTTATAATTTAAGCTTACAACTTAGAGAAGTAAATCTCCTACACTCAGATCTATTACAGATCCTACAAAAGTTATTGATGAAAAGATAATAATATCTTCAACCAGATGGAGAGAGAATTGGTTGAAGGCTTCTTGATCAGTTCTTGAAAGAACTGATTACTTAAGGATCAACCTGTCTTAGCTTCTTCAAAGCTTCTTGAATCTGAACAAAGTAAGGTTGATCTTCTTGGTGTTGGAGTTTATCTTCACTCAGCTTCCTTCAAAAATTAATCTGAATTCTTCTTCAGAATTGATCGGAATTCTTCTGGCAGACTGTTCAGGATCTGCCTTCACTGGACGAGGACTTCTTTCCTTCTCTTATTTTTCTCTCTCTACAGTCTGTTGACTGTTTCTTCTTTCTCTTCTTCTGGATCCTCAATCCTTCAGAGATTATTCTTTATTCACTGATCGTGTTCACGATCACTTCTTCACAATTGATAATTGATTTTCTATTTATTGTTGAGAGAGCATATCTATATATAGGCTTCATCGATGGTTACTGGCTATTTTGGTTCCAAACGGTCTTCTGAAACCTCTGACAGATGTGACAGCAATGTCAGTAATGACAGCTGTCAAATCTCCAGTTGTATTACTTCAACCTTCATTTGACTTTGACTCAGTAGCAGAGAATGTCGAATGAATGCTTCACATGTGTCGACACACATAGTCCATGTGTCGACACAAGTCTTGATGATGTCGACACAGCTTCACTTTTACTTCTCGACACAGCTTCTGTGGAATGTGTCGACACAAGTCCTGTGTGTCGAAATAAATACTCCTTGTCTTGATAAAGTTGGTGTCGATAGAATTCTGATGTGTGTCGACACAAGTTCTGTGTGTCGACACAGTCGTTGTCGACAGAATTCAGGAATGTGTCGACAGCTTCTCTATGTGTTGACACAAATCCTGATTATGTCGACACAATCTGGCCCTTGGTGTCTACACAGCGTTGTCGACAGATTTTCTGTGTGTCGACACAAATTATGGGTGTCGACACAATCTAGCCCTTGGTGTCAACACAGCCATTCCCAAGTGTTGAAACTTGTACTTAGAAATTTTTCCTTCCATTTACTTAACCTGCACATGATAACTCAACACAGCATCAAATACAACTTGATGCACATCATTGAGTTAGGTGAGGCTTCTCCAAATCTGGTACACATTTTCCAATGTACCCAACAGTTTTGGACTTGCAGGTTGTAATCTTCTAGTTTGTTCTTATTCACAGCAATTCTGCACAACAACTGCCGACAGAAATGTATTCTGACTCGGCCGTTAAAATTGCGACACAATTCTACTTTTTGATGCTCCAAGTAATGTGCCTTCTCCCAAGGAATTGGCAAGTCCCGAAAGTGTTCTTTCTATCATCTTTACTTCATGCAAAGTCTGTATCTGAAAAACCAATTAGTTCGCTGTCATTACTTCTTGGGTACCATAAGCCAATATTTGGTTTACCTTTAAGGTATCTCAAAATCCACTTTGTTGCAGCATAGTGAGATTCCTTAGAGTTCAATTGATATCTAGCACACACATATGTTGAAAACATTATATCTGGTCTACTAGCAGTAAGGTAAAGCAAAGATCCAATTATGCTTTTGTACTTGGTTTTATCGAAAGGTTTCCCTTTCTCATCCTTGCCAAGAGACATAGTTGAACACATTGGAGTCCTCATATAGGTTGCGTTCTCCATTCTGGATTCTTAAAAAACTCCATGGTGAATTTCGTCTGAGAGATGAAAATTCCATCTTCATATTGTTTCACCTGAAGTCCTAAGAAATACTTCAGCTCTCTCATACTGCTTATTTCGAACTTCCCTTGCATAAGTTTGGAAAACATTTTGCAGAGGTTGTCGTCAGTATAGCCGAAAATAATGTCATCGACATAGATTTACACTAACAAAATCTTGCCTTTAATTTCCCTAAAAAATAATGTCTTATCTATCTTTCCTCTCGTGAACTTGTTCTCAAGAAGAAAATTAGATAGCATCTCGTACCAAGCTCGAGGAGCTTGTTTCAAACCAAATAATGCTTTAAATAAAAGATAGATATGATCAGGAAAGTTAGAATCAACGAAACCTAGAGGTTGTTCCACATACACTTCTTCCTTTATGTCACCATTAAGGAAGACATACTTCACGTCCATCTGATAGATAGTGAAGCCCTTATGTGCAACATATGCTAGGAACAACCTGATTGCCTCCAGCCTTGCCACTGGAGCATATGCCAGGTCGAAGTCGATTCCTTCTTCTTGTCAGCATCCTTTGGCGACGAGTCTGGCCTTGTTCTTTATGATTGTTCCATCCTCATCCATCTTGTTCTTGTAGACCCATTTTGTTCCGATGACATTTTTACCTTTGGGTCTTGGAACAAGCTTCCATACTTGGCAATGCTTGAACTGATTCAATTCTTCTTCCATTGTCATTATCCATGATGCGTCTGAGTTTGCTTCCTCAAACTTCTTCGGTTCAAGCTGTGATAGAAAGCTCAAATATAAATTCTCTTTAGTTATACCTCTACGAGTTCTGACACCATCACGGGGATCTCCCATGATTTGGTCCATTGGGTGATCCTTCAAGTGTCTGAGCTCTAAGGTCCTTGCATCTAGAGCTTCTTCAACTGCAGGAGTGACTTCATCAACTTGAATGGTTTCCTCATCTTAATCATCAACCTCTCCAATTGGGGTTGGAGTGGTGATCTTAATGAACTTTTCACCTTTTTCTTCAATTGGCTCATCCAAGTTTAATTCTTTTAGCTTTGAACCTGCATCTTCAATAGAAACACTAGAAAAGTTGCCTTGCAGCAAACTCGTCTCATAAAATACAACATGAATAAATTCTTCTACAACCAGGGTTTTCTTATTAAATATCCTATATGCCTTACTATGGCTACTATACTCTACAAAAATACCTTCAAAACTCTTTTTGCTAAATTTGGTAGTGTGATGCTTGTCATTGTTAAGGACGAAGCACTTACAGCCAAAGATTCTAAAATATGAAACAGTCGGTTTCCTGTTTTTTAGAAGTTCGTAAGGTGTTTTATTATGGTTATTTTTTATGAGTGCTCGATTATGCACGTGGTATGCAGTGTTGACGGCTTCATCCCAAAAGTATTCCTCTAGTGAGGCATCACTCAACATGGTCCTATAGGCCTCTATGAGTGTTCTATTCCTTCTCTCAGCTACTCTATTCCGTTGAGTAGTACGAGGAGAGGAAAACTCATGAAAGATACCTAGGCTTTCACAAAATTCTGTCATGGCCCTAGACTTGAACTCTGTTCCATTGTCACTTCTGATTTTGACTACATAACAATTGTATTCATTTTGGACCTACTTGACAAAACTAGAAAAGATGTCAAAGGTACCTGACTCGTGCTTTAGAAAGAACACCCACGCAAAACGCGAGTAATCATCAATAATAACCAATGTATAGTCCTTACCTCCCATACTTCTAACTTGCAGTGGACCGAACAAGTCCATATGAAGTAGGTGTAAACATCTATTAGAATCTTTGCCAATAATTCTTTTAAAGGTAGCCCTTGTTTGCTTGCCTTTTGCATATGTGTGACAAGGTCTATCTTTAGCGCACTTGATATTTGGGGCATCAAGTACTAAATTAAGTGAAAATAATTTATTAATAGTTTTAAAATTAATATATGCTAGTCTCTTGTACCATTGGTCACCAAGAGGCGCACTATCTTTAGCCAAAAAGTACACCGGTGTAGAAGATTCTATGCAAATAAAATTCAAACAAAATATATTTCTACTACAAGTACCTGATAGAATCATTTCCATATTGTCAACCAATTTTATCAAGCACTAATCTGCATGATATTCAACTACGTATCCTTTATCGCAGAGCTAGCTTATGCTTATAAGATTGTGTTCCAATCCTTCAACATAAGCCACATCTGAGAAGGATACACTACCGTTAGTAATCATACCATAGCCTTTAGTGATTCCTCGGTATGAACCTCCAAAGATGACCTTAGGCCTGTTCATGACTAGAGAATAATTGTGGAGAAGGCTTCTTGTCCCGGTCATGTGCCGAGAGCATCCACTGTCCAAATACCAGATAGGAGTTTTGGTGGCCTTTGGACATACCTGCAATCACAAATCAATTTTCCTTAGGAACCAAAACACGTTTGGGCCCTTGGTCTCTAGTTAGAACACTTACCCTACAAGTGTTAACATTATGAGTGGTCTTTCTCTCATTGCAAACTTGAGGAGTTACATAATTTCTAGAATTAAACCAGCAATCAATGGCAAAGTGACCAATTTTGCTGCAGCACCAACAGTCAAACCTATTGTATCTTTACCTGATTTTCTCCTGCTTGACCTTTTGAGAGTGTGGTCTAGCAGGGGTAGCAGTCTTGGAGGTAGAAGCTTCATGGTGATGGCAATCACATGACTTCTTCTCCTTAAGTGGTTTTTCCACAATAGACTTTACTTTTGGTGCATTCTTGATGTTATGACCATGATTATAAGGGTCATAGCTCTGAAGAGTAATCTCTTCATAAGGTGACTTAAAGACACTTTCACCAAAGTTTCGGAGACGGGTCCATCCTTGGTAACGAGACTTTGGCTCTACATAAGTAGGCCTAGCAAAGTGACCGTAGGACAAATCAAGATCAAACTCGTTCGTTGGAAATATAACCTTTGTAAAAGAAGTTTGATCTTGAGGAGCTTTCCCCTTCTCCTTGGTCAAAGCCTTCTTGGCCGCCTTATTCTTTCTTTGAACCTTATTTCTCCTAGACGATTTATTAGGAGCATCAACATGGCCTAGGCCAGCACATTTGGCCTGAGTTGAGAATTCAACAACAAAAGGAAGGACAGTCTTGGGATTTGAGAAACTTTCAACAAGTTTATTTTCCACTGCAAGTTGTTCTTCCAATTCTTTGATGATCTTCTCCTTCAGATCTAGGTGCTCGAAAACCTTGTTGTACTCTTCAATAGCAGCAATGAAGTTCTCTCTGAGTGAGTCTGTCTTGGCGACTTCCTCTCTCAGAGTGCTCTCTTCAGCCTTGAGAGACTTTATCTCCCTGGCTTGAGTTTTCAAGACTTTTCGACATTTTTCGTAATCCTTGATTAACTCCTTATACTAGGGCATGAGTTCAGACTCATTGTCAGAGGAGCTGTCCTCATGATCATGATCAGAAGCATCTGATTCAGAAAGAGAGGTGTGACAATTTACCTTCCCAGTGAACTGGGGTTCTTGTTCATCATCAGTTTGTGCCATTAGCTCAAAGTAGGCTTCCTCTTCTTCACTTGACTCAGATGATTTAGAGTTGCTAAGAGTCTTGCCCTTCTTGGCTATAAGGCTTCTTTCAGTTCTCTTATTATTATATGAAGATTTCTTTTCCTCTCTCATTCCACCCTCCTTCTTCTTGTGAGGGAAATCAGCAATGACATGACCTGCCTTATTACAACAATAGCAAACGATGTCAGAAGAAATATATTTATTCTGTTTAGTATTGTACCTTTCCTGGCTCCTGGAGTCTTTCTTGTGTCGATCACCATCATGATGTGATCTTCTATGCGAGGCATCCTCCAATGCCTCTTCTTGTTCAATAATTTCATGAACTGCCTTGAGAGGAGAGAAAACTCTCCTTCAAATAATTCTGAACCTGAGGTGCTTGGCTCTGAAGTTTCTTCTTCACTATCTTCCTATGCAGGAGCAGGTGATGCAGCTTTGACTTTCCTTGAGTTGTCTGCCTTAAGTGCGACAGACTTTTCCTTGGATGACGACCGACTCTTCTCTTCTTCAGTTTTTCTAGAATTGATCTGCAACGCATATGACATCAGCTTTCCGAAGAGATTCTGAGGGTCAGTCTCTACCAACTTACCAAACTCCCTGATAGCACAGACTTTATTATCCCATTCCTTAGTCAGGGACCGTAGAAACTTATCATTCAGTTCTCCATTTGTAAATACCCGACCATATACTCTTAGGCCGTTAACAATCTTGAAGAAATTTTAAAAGGTATCTGCAATTGAATCCTTTGATCCTTGTTGGAATGCTTCATACTTTTTATTCAATAAGGATCTTCTGTCATCCCTAACTTCTTCAGTGCCTTCCATCAAGGTAATAAGAGACTGCCACATTTCCTTAGCAGATTGGCAGTGAATCAGATTCTGCAGCATAGAATCATCGACTGCACTTGCTATAATATTTTTAGCTTTTTTGTCCAACGAGATAAGTGTAATCTCATCTTTATCAAGATCCATTAATTTCTTAGGAACCTTTTTGGTAAGATCAATAGTGGAGATGATCATTGGAACATAAGGACCTTCTTCAATAATCATGAAGATCCTTAGATCCACAGCTTCCATGAAGAACTTAATCCTTTCATTCCACATGAGAAAGTTAGTATTTGTGCACAGAGGAAGCTTAGCAAAATCGTTGGCCTTGTCCATGCTTGGATTACTCAAAAGACAACTTTGGGGCAGATCTGTTCAAGGTGTTAACCTTTTTATGAACAACCTGCCTCTGATAACAATTGAAAATGTTTTAGTTATCTTACCTAAATCACCTAGGGGGGTAAATAGGTGATTTGTGCATCTACTTGTGGAATAAAAAATTTAACAAACTATGCACAGAAAATTAACCAAGCAATCACATAGGACACCAAGAATTATAGTGGTTCCCCAACCTTGGGTACATCCACTTTCCACTCACCGATCTAGCAATGCACTAGACTCGGCTACTCCACTAATCTCGGATTGAAAACAATCTTACACCTCGGAAGAACGTTCCTACAACTCGATCCCAAAAACTGGATCTACACTCGGAAGATAAAATTTCCTACAAGAACTCGGAGAATACAACTCCTACAACTTGGATAAAGATCTCCTACAAGAATAGAATGAAATAACAAATACAAACAGTGATTTGATCGCAGATCTAAAATGCTTCTGCCTGTTCTTCTTTCTTTGAACTTTGCGGCTTTATCAGAAATGGTTGAATAAGAATCGGCAAGATCTCTGATCTGAAATTCTCTGGACTCACACGATCAAGTAGATGATCTGTCATTTGGAAAGAATCTTGATCTGTGAATCAACTTCTCTGAATCGATCTGGATCGAAAGTGCTTTGGCGATGAAGATGATGATCGGCAGCTCTCGATTTAGAAAGAAATGTCGGATTCAGAATTCTTAGAATTACTTCTTGTGGCGGCTGGTAATTCTTCTTAGGGTTGGTCAAAAATGACAAGACCTTATATAGTACTTGCCTAACGGTCATAATCATCATTAATGACATCCACGTGTACCAATCACGCGCTAATGATATTTGAAATACACGTCTGTCTAGACTTATAAGTTTTCAAAAAAAAACAGTATGGGTGTTCTCGAGAAGAAGTATTGTACTCGAGAAAAAACATACTGGTTTTCGAGAAGAGCTAAGAGGATCTCGAGAAAAACACTATAAAAAATTATGTGGAGGTGGAAATCAGCAATCTCGAGAATAACAGAAGTACTCGAGAAAAATGACATTTTGTTCTCGAGAAGAAACATTCTGGTACTCGAGAACAGATATTCATCTTGTGAACAAATGTCTGGTTCTCGAGAAAAATACTCTGGGTCTTGAGAAATAACTTCTGCATCTCGAGAACAAAAGATAGTCTTCTCGAGATTAATTTTATTTTTCTCGAGAAAAAGACTTAGAAAAATATTGACTGCAAAAGAAATAACCCGAGAAGAAATGTCATATAGTACTCGAGAATAAAAGTCCTTCTTGAGAACAGCATTACCTTTCTCAAGAACAACTTCTGGCACTCGAAATTAAGACAAGTCTATCTCCAAAAATTTCTTAAGTCCTTCTCGAGTACAAATATAGTACTCGAGAAAAAGACTTAGACTTTTTCTGAAAAACTGAAAATCTTAATTCTTCATTAAAATCAGCATCCATCTTTTCTCTTGCCCTTAGTGTTTGAAAAGGAAGTGTGTTACAATAGAGAGGCCACACATGAGTCAATACCATGGATCACACAATGAGGGATCACATTGTATGGTCATGTGTCTGGAGACTCATTGTAGACTGACATTGGTCTACACTTAGCAATTAAGTCCTGTAAACACTTCACAAAAAATAGCATTAAATACAAACTTAATTCATCTTAGTTTAAGGGTGATTTCGTACAAATCTGGGTTATTGTGGATGCAATACCCAACAGTGTTACATTTGATGTCAGTAGACCCTTTATTGCTTCCTAGGGTTTTGTCATGACCCAGTCATGACAAAAACATCCTAGGGGTCTAGATGTCTGAGGGATGTTACAAATCCCAGGGCATACAATAAAAAAATTTCTTCCTCGAAATTCAAGTTAGGCCTACGGGGTTTCAGGTACGAAGAGTAAAATATAACATCCCAAGAGATTAAAGGGGATACCTGACGTGAAAAGTTTTGGGTACCTTTGTTGCATTAAGTCCTGCGGCTCCCACGTGTGTTCCTCTTATCCATGATTCCTCCACAAGACCTTGACCAGCGGAACTTCTTATACCGCAAGACCCACAACCCAGTATAGTCAATCCGGATCAGCTCCAAGTGTACCGATCGATCAAAAGCTTTGGGCCCATCTGTAGTTGTAACCTGCTGCTCCAAATGAAGTAAATCTCTCCTGAGAGAGGAGATATGGAAGACGTCATACAATCCCGCTAGCTCGACGACAGCTCCAGTCTGAACGCCAAGGGACCTATCCTCTCCAGGATCCTGTAAGGCTCCAGGTATCTCGGACTGAGCTTCTTCCGTCCACGCACTCGCGAGACTCCAGGCATCGGTCGTTCTGCTCTACAAACCTCCGCACCGATTCGGCAATTGATGTGTCCTACCTGATCGGTAGAAATCTGGCCACTTACGTCAATCGGTCGATGATCACCCATATCGAGTCGTTCCTCACATGTGACTGAGGAAGACCATGTATGAAATTCATGGCAATATCACCGAACTTCCACTCTGACACCGGAAGTGGCTGCAATAATCCGGCCGAACTCTTACACTCGGCCTTCACTAACTGACAAGTGTCACAATGAGTCACGAAGTATGTGATATCCCTCATCATACCCGGTCAACACCGGAAGTGGGTGCACTGAGTACCTTCTGCAGTGAGCCTCCGTCATAATGACCTCTCGAATCCAGCACCCAGCCGGTATGTACACCCGTCCTCTAAGGCATAACAACCTGTCTCTCTCAATATACTCCCTGGTCGTGCCTACCTCCATTGTAACAACCCAGGTTTAGGCCCACTGGGCCGCCCCACGGCGTTGTCGGCCTACCAGGAGCCCGGGTTTAGAGTTCAGAGGCCCGCCACAACCCTTCCTGGGCCTGACGGCTTGTCTCGCCCCACAACACCACAAGTAGTAATTCTAAACATCAAGGCCTGCTCAGTTGGTGATGAGAGCTTATTGGAAGAGCTTCTTATCAAGGTTGTGGGTTTGATCCCCAGCAACAACCTACCGTGGTGAGAAACAGTCATGGAGATGGGTTGGGGTGCATTGGGCCTGCAGCACAGTTGGTGATGAGAGCTTGTTGGAAGAGCTTCTTATCAAGGTTGTGGGTTCGATCCCCAGCAACAACCTACTGTGGTGAGAAACAGTCACGGAGATGGGTTGAGGTGAATTGGGCCTGCAAGCCTTGATGTTTAGTATTACTACCAATGGTGTCGTGGGGCGAGACAAGCCATCAGGCCCACGAAGGGTTATGGTAGGCCTTTGATCTCTAAACCCGGGCTGCTGGTAGGCCGACGAAGCCGTGGGGCAGCCCAGTGGGCCTAAACACGGGTCGTTACAAAAAAGTGCACTTTTTATTGTAATGACCCTTGCCGATCCAACGTTATAACGTCACGGCTCCACTCTAGTTGATGCTACCATGCTGCAGCCCAATGATGCGCGTTAAAACTCCAAAAATGATTACGAGCTCGCGGTGCCCCGGGCGGTTTTATTTAAGGATAAAGGCGGATGTGGTTTTTATTTAGAAAACGGGGCGCACGGATTTATTATTTGGATATAAAAACAGGTGAAATCGAGTTTTAACGAAAGGAGGCAAGTGCACCTATCGTGTGTAGTACAGGATATTCCGGTGTGGAATATTAGGGTCGTATTGTTCTCGGGGTCGGTTCGATTATTTCTACTCTTCCCTGGAGGGGACTATTATTTTACTGATATTTAACTTGTCGGGTTATATTTATATATTAAAAGCAAAAAAGAAAGCCAGAAAATAAAATCATAAAAAAGGGTGGAGCCGATGAAGAGCTTAGCTCGATGGCACCGAATAAAATTTGAACTAAAATAAATTTTTAATAAAAAAGAGCTCCTAAGTTTCAAATTAATTAAGGCGGAGACTTGGCCGTGGAGGTTCCACTAAAATGAGCTCACCTATCTCTAGGACTATCGCTCACCTGAACATTAAGTCTATTCGACCGGGCTCTCATCCGACGAAGGATTCCTCTTAATGCCCGCATTACGCTAAGAACCCCGCTATTTGGTGGGGAACCCAATACGGTAGAGTTGGCGTGCCTCCTCTCTAGAGGGTTAGTGCAGAACTCTCTTTACCAAGGGGCGATCGGTCCATACGCACGGCCTCTCGGCTAGCTAGCGTATGAACTACAGAAATAGAGACCACACATCGATTATGTGGTTCTATGCATCGTAAACCCTAGGCAAACCTTAAGTTAATTTTAATTAACTAGAAAAACCGGACCTTTTATTATTTAAAGCAATTTTATTTATATCAATGCTCTTCGATACCGAGGGCTAAGAAAGGTTAGCCACTCATCGGAATGGGGACGGCTTGCGATGAAAAAGCAGAAAATTAAAGCAGTAAATGAAAGCGATAAAAGAATGCAGTAAAAGGAAAGCAGTAAATTGCAAGTCCTACTAAACGAGTAGGACTGAAATGAAAGTAGTAAAATTACAAGTCCCGGCTCAAATGGGTGGGCGGGACAAAATAAAGCAAGACCTACTCAAAGGAGTAGGAGAAAATAAATGCATCCACGCACGCACTTTACTGAAAAGTAAACACATACACAGACCTGCCATTTAACTCAAATGAGTAGGCGGTAAATAAATGTTAGTACAAATACTACTCAAATTATTACAGACAAATAAAGACCTGTCATTTAACTCAAATGAGTAGGCAGTAAATAAAATCCTGCCATTTAATTCCTAGCGAGTAGGCGGAAATAAATGCTAACACTCACGCACTCTACTTGAAAGTAAAACACATGTACACAAGTCCTACTCAAACGAATAGGAGAAAATTAAAGCAGGTCCTACTCAAACGAGTAGGAGAAAATAAATGCTCACACTCTACAGAAATTAAATACTCACACACACAAATCCTACTCAAATAAGTAGATGGAAAATAAAGACCAGCCATTTAACTCCTAGCGAGTAGGCGAAAATAAATAAATACCTGCCATTTAACTCTTAACGAGTAGGCGGAATTAAATGCAGCACACGCACACACTCTACATGAATTGAAATAAAGCTATAAAAACTAACTCATACATACACGCACACGTACAAAATTAAGAAAAAATTAGTGACTGAAAAATTAAAACGACAGCATTTCTACTGCTAGAATGCGGTAGAAATGAATAAAAAGTGAAAATAAAATTTAAAGGAAAAAAATTTTTTGCAAATAAATGAAAAGTACAAGTGCTCGAAAAATTGAAATGAATACATTTCTACTGCTAGAATGCAGTATAAATGAATAAAATGAAGAAATAAAATTTAAACGGGCAAAAAGTTTTTGAAAATAAAAACAAAAATGAAGTGTTTGAGAAATTAAAATTACTATATATACATTCCTATAACTCCGTAAAAGTTATTAAAAAGTGAAAATAAAGTGAAAATAACGAAAAGTTTCACATCCTAAACAAGAAAAGCTAAGTTAGAAAAAAAAATGAAAATCACTTTGAAATCTCTTTTACAGATTTATAGGAACGCAATAGAAATCTATAAAAATCCTAAGTCTAACATAGGAAAGTTAACAATTAATGAAAACATCAAAGTAAAAATCTATACTCATACATGCACGCACACGTAGAAGAAATAAAAAAAATAAAGTTAAAACAAAATAAAGATAAGATTGCATAAGAGATTGCATATAGATGGAGTCCATGACAACGTAAGGAGGAAAAAACTGCTAATTTTATAAAGATGAAAAGTTCATTAGAAAGCTAAAACAAACAAACATAAAGGAGAGGGGGAGAAAATCTCCTTACAAAGCTCTTGGAATCATCTAACAGCAAAGCCCCTATACAAAATGGTTCAGGAAAAAGGGAGCAGGAGATCAGGTAGAAGCCTTGAATTTATAAAGCAAAAATTTCAAAGTACACGCCCTCTGACACGGGCATGTCAGGGGGCGTGTTGACACTGTTCAAATGACTGCTATTGATTTGATTTGAGATTTGACTTGGCGGCTGAAATCGCGGCGGTCACGCCCCCGGTCACGGGCGTGACATTGGGCATGTCGACTTTATTTATCATCAGATTTCGGCGATTTGACGGCGTTGTTGACTTTGGGAGGTCCACGTGGCAGTCACGCCCCTTGTCACGGGCATGACTATGGGCGTGTCGGGGAGGTTGAACTGGGCGCCGTTTGCGTCGAAAGTTACCGGCGGCGGTTTGTCGGGCCAGGTGGAGGAGTACACGCTCGTGTGGCATCTTGACACGGGCGTGTTGGTTGAGTCGACGATCGTCGAGTGAAGAATGTCGAGAGATGGTCACAGGCTTCAGCACGGGGCGTGTCACATTACACGAGCGTGTCGCTCATGGGACACGGGCGTGTCAAGTCAGTTCGACGAACGTCGAGCGGAAAATCGTCGAACAAAAAATCGTCGAGCAGGCTGACACGGGTCAGGTCACGGCTGTGTCATCTATGACACGGCCGTGTGACAGGGCGTGTCACATGATTTTTCTTCGAAAATGCTGATTCACTGGAATTTGATGTGTCACGCCCAGATCACGAGCGTGACCAGTAAGGACACGGGCGTGACATTACTGTTGTTGGTAGATTTTTGAATTTTTCTGAAAAATAAAATCAAATAAGTTAACAAAATAATTTCAATAAAAAAAGCATTTTATTGAAGAAATTTAACTAAAAACAACAAAAGAAAACGAAAAATACTTAAATAATGTACATAAAAATAGGTATATTTACAACTCAATCAAATACCCCCATACTTAAGCTTTTGCTATTCCAGAGCAAAAGTTGTAGATTATCTTATAATAAATGAAAAAAATCCTAAGTTTATCTACCGGTTGACTTAATTGAAAGAAAGATCTAAATAAATATCCGGGGTTTTAGAGTTAAATCCTAAATTATGCCAAAAATTTAAATAAAGTAAGAGTTTCAGTTAAAACTTCTGATATGATCGAATAAATATCAAAAAATTTTATTTGTTAGGTTAACAAAAATAGATTGGATTTATGAAAACTTGAGCTTGTAAGATTTACAGGAAATAATTTAATTTACAAATTATGCTCTCAAAAAAAATTTAAAATTAAATCTAGATTCTTTTTGAAATTGGCGGAGTAGGATACTGTGGTATATGAAGAAGGTTTTGAATTAGAGGCGAGGGTATATTTTTCGCTCGAACCTCTAAAAAAATTTTTTTTTGGATTATTAGGAAAATGAAATCTTATTTTCCTAATAAGTTTTTTTTCAACTTCACAGAAGTAACCCAATGTATATGTGTAGGAGTAATGAATTTTATCCTCTTACTCCATAACATATAATCTTTTCAAATATTGGATGCCTATGTTTACGGAACAAAATCTTATTCCCATTGACATAGGATCTTTTAAGGGTCGAAATCATGTCAAGTATGACATGAAAAAAAGCTGATAGGTTTGTGTTCAAAAATAAAACTACGTTTAATAAAAAGTTTTTGAGATCAACTTTTATAAATTAAACGTTCCTATATGTCAAAAAAACTTGGAGTTATCATAATTGAAATCTAAGATCGTTATTTTTTAGCAAAATAAATGTGCAACTATTTAGATGAATTAGAAGTAATGTTGAAAACACTTACCTTATCTAAATAAAAAAAGCATACAAAAAATTTTAAAAACTTAACCCCAGATATCTAAATCTATCGATCTCCAATTAATAAACGAATAGTAAGCAAAGAATAACTAAAATTCGCTTATAAATTAACTCACAACTAGATTTTTGGAGAGCGAAAAGGGTTAAGAATTGAGATATTCGAATTATTCGTTACATAAATAACAAAATATTGTTTTTGGAATTTTAAGAGTTTTTATCATTTTTTTGAATTTTTGGGGTTTTTATCATTTTTTGGAATTTTTGATTATCATTTTTTTTTGAATTTTTGTTTATCATCTTTTTAGGATTTTTGGATTTTCAAAAGTGTTTTTTTTTTTATTTTTTAGTTTTGTTTTTTTTTTGTATCAAATTATTTACAAAAATTTTAAAAAGTAAACAAATTTTTTTTTGACTTTTTAGTTATTGGCCCGCGAACAGACTCTTATTAAGGTGGTTGGTTCGATGAGTCGAACGCCACGGGCTTGCTAAAACAAGGAGAAAAAAATTTGTTTTTTTTGTTTTATAGTTTTTTTTTATTTTTTCTTTATAAAAAACAAGGAGAACATTTTTTTTGAAGATTTTAATTTTTGCAAATTTTTTTTATTTTTGATGATTTTTGTTATTATTGCAAAATATAAAAGTGCATAAATAGAAGAATAAGAAAACACCCACATACTTAAATCCAACATTATCCCCAATGCTGCAAGCTAAGTATGCGGAACAATAATTTACAAAATGAAATATGCACAAAAAGTAAAAGAGAGGGTACAAGCTTCCCTTATACGAGTTTAGGGAGGCCCATATGGAACACTGCATTATGAAAAAGAAATAGCAAAAATATAACAGAAAAAATAAAATGAAAAAAATAAACTCGGCCTAAAGTGTGCGGACGGTACGGGGCAAATGTGTAAGTGACTCGTAAGATAATGTCTTAGCTGTGAGTGGGACAAATAAGCGGTCCCCTAATGCGCACAAGACTGTGACGTGCCGAAGTGTCAAAAAAAGTTTTATTTATTTCGAGTGTTTATTATTATTATTTTTTTGTAAAAAAACATTTGCTGGTTTTTTTTTATAAAAGAACAAAATATATATGAGAATTTTTTTTGTGATGTTTTTTTAAGGTTTTTAGATTTGTTAGATTTTTAGTTTTTAGAGTTTTTAGTGTTTTTGAGTTTTTTATATTTTTATAAGTTTTATAGTTTTAAATTTTTTAGTTTTTTAGAGTTTTTAGATTTTTAAGGTTTATAGTTTTTCAAGTTTTTAGATTTTTTGATTTTTTAGTTAGTTTTGTTTTGTCTGAAATGACGTCATTTTAATTTTTGTGTTTGTATAGATAATAATAATATAATAATAATTTCTGTTAAGTTTTTGTTTTTTTAAAGTAGTTTATTATTATTATTATTAGGTTTTTTTTGTTGTCCATTTGTAAATTTTTGTGATATTTATGTATATAGGTAAAATTAATAGATCGCCAGAATTCAAAATAACGACTCGAAAAATTTCCCCGCCAACGGCGCCAAAAACTTAATGCACATTAAAACTCCAAAAATGATTACGAGCTCGCGGCGCCCCGGGCGGTTTTATGTAAGGATAAAGGCGGATGTGATTTTTATTTAGAAAACGGGGCGCGCAGATTTATTATTTGGATATAAAAACAGGTGAAATCGAGTTTTAACGAAAGGAGGCAAGTGCACCTATCGTGTGTAGTACAGGATATTCTAGTGTGGAATATCGAGGTCGTATTGTTCTCGGGGTCGGTTCGATTATTTCTACTCTTCCCTGGAGGGGACTATTATTTTACCGATATTTAACTTATCGGGTTATATTTATATATAAAAAGCAAAAAGAAAGCCAAAAAACAAAAGCATAAAGAAGGGTGGAGCCGATGAAGAGCTAAGCTCGATGGCACCGAATAAAATTTGAACTAAAATAAACTTTTAATAAAGAGAGCTCCAAAGTTTCAAATTAATTAAGGCGGAGACTTGGCCGTGGAGGTTCCACTAAAATGAGCTCACCTATCTCTAGGACTATCGCTCACCTGAACATTAAGACTATTCGACTGAGCTCTCATCCGACGAAGGATTTCTCTTAATGCTCGCATTACGCTAAGAACCACGCCATTGGGTGGGAACCCAATCCGGTAGAGTTGGCACGCCTCCTCTCTCGAGGGTTAGTGCTGAACTCTCTTTACCAAGGGGCGATCGGTCCATACACACGGCCTCTCGGCTAGCTAGCGTATGGACAACGGAAATAGAGACCACGCATTGATTATGTGGTTCAACGCGTCGTAAACCCTAGGCAAACCTTAAGTTAATTTTAATTAACTAGAAAAACAGGACCTTTTATTATTTAAAGCAATTTTATTTGTCCCAATGCTCTTCGATATCGAGGGCTAAGAACGGTTAGCCACTCATCGGAATGGGGACGGCTTGCGATGAAAAAGCAGAAAATTAAAGCAGTAAATGAAAGCAATAAAAGAAAGTAGTAAAAGTAAAGCAGGAAATTGCAAGTCCTACTCAAACGAGTAGGACTAAAATAAAAGCAGTAAAATTACAAGTCCCGGCTCAAATGAGTGGGCGGGAAAAAATAAAGCGAGTGCTACTCAAACGAGTAGGAGAAAATAAATGCATCCGCGCACGCACTCTACTGAAAATTAAACACATACACAGACCTGTCATTTAACTCAAATGAGTAGGCAGTAAATAAATGCTTGTACAAATACTACTCAATTTATTACTGACAAATAAAGACCTGCCATTTAACTCAAATGAGTAGGCGGTAAATTAAATCCTGCCATTTAACTCCTAGCGAGTAGGCGGAAATAAATGCTAACACTCACGCACTCTACTTGAAAGTAAAACACACGCACACAAGTCCTACTCAAACGAGTAGGAGAAAATTAAAGCAATTCCTACTCAAACGAGTAGGAGAAAATAAATGCTCACACTCTACAGAAATTAAATACTCACACACACAAATCCTACTCAAATAAGTAGGTTGAAAATAAAGACCGGCCATTTAACTCCTAGCGAGTAGGCGGAAATAAATAAATACCTACCATTTCACTCTTAACTAGTAGGCGGAATTAAATACAGCACACGCACACACTCTACAAGAATTGAAATAAAGTTATAAAAACTAACTCATACACGCACGCACACGTACAAAATTAAGAAAAAATAAGTGACTGAAAAATTAAAACGACTACATTTCTACCACTGGAATGCAGTAGAAATGAATAAAAAGTGAAAATAAAATTTAAAGGAACAAAAGTTTTTGCAAATAAATGAACAGTACAAGTGCTCGAAAAATTGAAATGAATATATTTCTACCGCTAGAATACAGTAGAAATGAATAAAATGAAGAAATAAAATTTAAACAGGCAAAACGTTTTTGAAAATAAAAGCAAAAATGAAGTGTTTGAAAAATTAAAACAACTATATATACATTCCTATAACTCCGTAAAAGTTGTTAAAAAGTGAAAATAAAGTGAAAATAACGAAAAGTTTCACATCCTAAACAAGAAAACCTAAGTTAGAAAAAAAATGAAAATCACTTTGAAATCTCTTTTACAGATTTATAGGAACGCAATAGAAAGCTATAAAAATTCTAAGTCTAACATAGGTAGGTTAACAATTAATGAAAACATCAAAGTAAAAAATCTATACTCATACACGCACACACACGTAGAAGAAATAAAAAAATAAAGTTAAAACAAAATAAAGATAAGATTGCATATAGATGGAGTCCATGACAACGTAAGGAGGAAAAAACTGCTAATTTTATAAAGATGAAATGTTCATTACAAAGCTAAATCAAACAAACATAAAGGAGAGGGGGAGAAAATCTCCTTACAATGCTCTTGCAACCATCTAACAGCAAATCCCCTATACAAAATGGTTCAGGAAAAAGGGAACAGGAGATCAGACAGAAGCCCTGAATTTATAGAGCAAAAATTTCAAAGTACACGCCCTCTGACACGAGCGTGTCAGAGGGGCGTGTTGACACTGTTCAAATGGCGGCCGTTGATTTGATTTGAGATTTGACTTGGCGGCTGAAATCGCGGCGGTCACACCCCCGATCACGGGCGTGACATTGGGCTTGTCGTCTTTATTTATCATCAGATTTCAGCGATTTTACGGCATTGTTGACTTTGGGAGGTCCACGTGGCAGTCACGCCCCTGGTCACGGGCATGACTATGGGCGTGTCGGGGAGGTGGAACTGGGCGTCGTTTGCGTCGAAAGTCACCGGCGACGTTTTGTCGGGCCAGGTGGAGGAGTACACGCCCATGTGGCATCTTGACACGGGCGTGTTGGTTGAGTCGACGATCGTTGAGAGAAGAATGTCGAGAGATGGTCACGGGCTTCGGCACGGGGCGTGTCACATTACACGGCCGTGTCGCTCATGGGACACAGACCTGTCAGGTCGGTTCGACGAACGACGAGAGGAAAATCGTCGAACAGAAAATCATCGAGCAGGCTGACATGAGTCAGGTCACGGCTGTTTCATCTGTGACACGGTCATGTGACAGGGCGTGTCACATGATTTTTCTTCGAAAATGCTGATTCACTGGAATTTGACGTGTCACGCCCAGAACATGGGAGTGACCAGTAAGGACACGGGCATGACGTTATTGTTTTTGGCAGATTTTTGAATTTTTCTGAAAAATAAAATAAAATAAGTTAATAAAATATTTTCAATAAAAAGAGCATTTTATTGAAGAAATTTAACTAAAAACAACAAAAGAAAATGAAAAATACTTAAATAATGTACATAAAAATAGGTATATTTACAACTCATCACCCAAGCACCCCAACCCCTCTCCAACACTCTAGCGGGTTGTTGGTCACCACAACCTCCCTTTGATGATAAATAAAGATGGAATTTCGATTGACCCTGAGAAGGTGACTGCTGTTATGGATTGGAATAGGCCCACCACCCCCAAGTAGATAAGGAGCTTCCTAGGGTTGGTTGGCTATTATAGGAGGTTTGTAGAGGGTTTCTCTAGGCTATCTACGCCTTTGACTAAACTGACGCAGAAGAATGCTGCTTTCTTTTGGAGCGATAAGTGTGAGGAAGCATTTCTGGAATTGAAGAGGCGACTGTGCACTGCCCCAGTTTTGTCTCTGCCTACTGAAGGGTTAGGATATACGGTGTATGTAGATGCATCACATGTTAGTCTAGGTTGTGTGTTGATGCAGGAAGGCAAGGTAATTGCGTACGGGTCGAGATAGCTAAAGTTACATGAAAAGAACTACCCTACGCATGATCTAGAGTATGCACTAGTGATTTATGCCCGAAGGTTGTGGAAGCATTGGCTGTATGGCGCAATATGCAAGATTTATACTGATCATAAAAGCTTAAAGTACGTTTTCACTCAAAGAGAGTTGAATCTATGCCAGCGAAGATGGTTAGAGTATGTTTCTGATCATGAACTTGAGATCCAGTACCATCCGGGCAAAGCTAATGTGGTAGCCGACACCCTGAGTAGAAAGACGGGGAAAATTTTTAATCATTCTGTGGATTTGCTTGTAGAAGAATTTCTCTTAATGAATATTTTTGTTGGGAGGTATAATATGTCAAGTAGTTTGAAGGTAGCTGAGCCTTCATGGATTGTACTAACAAGAATGCATCAGATAGAAGACCCTGAGTTGTTGCACCTTTACAAGAGAACTGAGAAGGGAGAGTTTCCAGATTTTTTGATCGATGACACGGGTACCTTGAAGTACCGCGGTAGATTTTGCATCCCCAATGTTGATGATATTCGAGTTAAGTTGTGTAGTGAGGCTCATGGTTCCAGTATTGCCTACCACCTAGGTTCAACCAAGATGTACCAAGATTTGAAGCAGATCGCCTGGTCATTCGAAATAAAATGTGATATAGCGATGTTCATTTCAGAATTTTTACGTGCAAGCAAGTAAAGATCGATCATAGCAGACATGGTGGTAAGCTAACGCCCTTAGAAATTCCGAATTGGAAGTGGGAGAGTATCTCAATGGATTTCATTACTGGGTTACCGAGATCTCCTCGAGGACCCAATTTAGTCTGGGTTATTGTTGATAGACTAACGAAATGTGCTCACTTCGTGCCTTTTAAGATTGATTACCGCATGCAGAAGATAGCTGAGTTATACTTAAATGATGTCATTAAATTATATGGAGTGCTAGTTAGCATTGTATCTGATCGAGACTCCAGGTTTACGTCTCGCTTTTGGAAGATTTTACAGGAAGATTTGGGTACTGATCTACGGTATTCCACAGCCTATCATGCACAGACAAACGGTCAAACGGAAAGAGTGAACCAGATCATGGATGATATGATCAGATGTTACATTTTGGACCACTGGGGAGCATGGGATGAGCGACTCAGATTGATTTAGTTTGCATATAATAATAGTTATCAAGAAAGTTTGTTGATGGCCCCGTTTGAGTCCTTTTATGGGAGGCGATGTAGAACTCCCTTGTTTTGGGCCGAGGTCGGTAAGAAACCGTTGTTGGGTCCTGAAGCATTTGAAGAAATGGACGTTTCCGTGAAGATTATTCGAGAAAAGCTTCAGATAGCGCAAGAATAATATGAGAAGAACGCCAATCGGCGTAGGACTGATTTAGAGTTTGTTGTAGGGGACATGGTGTTTCTCAAAGTTTCCCCGATGTCTGGAGTTAAAATGTTTGGAAAGAATCATAAGTTGGACCCGAGGTATGTGGGACCTTTTAAGGTTGTCGAGCGTATTGGTGTATCATCTTATAAGCTGGATGTGATCGCAAATTTTCCTGGTGTGCACGACGTGTTTCATGTGAGCTAGTTGTGGAAATGTGTGCTCAGCGACCGGCAGATTCTTGATGTTGTGCCCCAGTTGGAGCCAAATCTTTCCTATGTTGAGATGCCCGTTCGTATTTTGGATTCTCAAGATAGAATGTTGCGGAGAAAAACCATACCAATGGTTAAGGTTTTGTGGCGAAATCAAGACATCGAGAGTGCGATGTGTGAATTGGAGTCAGCAATGAGGGAATCTCATCTGCATCACTTCCCTTAGTTTTTGGTATGTCTCCATGCTTTTGGGTGTATTTGATTTTCTCGTTATGGTTTGGTTTTGGAGTTGTGTTATTGTTGGGTATTGTATCCACAATGTACCTGATTTGAAGAAGCCCCTGGACAAGCTAAGGTCAATAGACTATGTATTTGATAAAATCTTTCTAGTTGTGCTTGCAGTTTTTCCACGCTAAGTGCACACCAATGTCAGGGTGCAGTAGGTCAATATACACGGGTCTGCACGACGTAATCCCTCGTTGAGCAGATCAGTGTGTTGGCCTACGTGTATTCTCTCTATTGGAGTGCACTTATTTTCAAGCACAGGGCTGTAAATATGCAGGAGCAGACAAGGAGCAAGGATGGGTCAAGGAGCAACTCATAGGTGGAAAGACGAAAATTCGTCTAAGTTTAAATCGACGAGAATCACTTGTGATTCTCGCCGATTCGTCGAGAATCAGAAGTTGATTCTCGCCGAACTCGACCCAGCCACTTCTAAGCAAGCACCTCTGCTTCTAAGTAAGAATCGACGAGAATCACCAAGTGATTCTCGTCGAATCGTCGAGAATCACTGGTTGATTCTCGCCGTCTCGACCTGGCCTAAAGCAGTGCGTGCAACCAAGGCAAATTCGACGAGAATCATCTTTGATTCTCGCCGAATCGTCGAGAATCACCTTTGATTCTCGGCGACTCGGCGAGAATCACTTTCGATTCTCACCGATTTTGACTTGGCGTTTTTCTGGAACTTCCTGAACCGGATTCTGCCGCTGTTAAGATTCTGGACCGGTACTTAGGGATTCAGCTTGTGGGTCCCACAACGGTCATTTTGGAAAGCATCTACAGTATTTATACACGGGTATTTTGAACGGAATACCCAGACAGAAAGAAGCCGAGCGAGTGCAAACCCTAAAATCGCGAAATCTCTCCGCCGCCTCCGTCGCCGCTCGCGCTAGTCCGTCGCCGCTGCTGATCGCATTTCTTCCCGATCTCCGGCGATAGAAGCTTAGCAAAGCTTGAGTCTCACGTGTCTATCCAGAGATCCCTTGTCTCTCGATTTGTTGACCGGGAAAAACTCCCCCGTCCGAGTCGATCGAGACGACCGATCCTAGAGTGACCGTTGGTAGACCTAGTTTGCTTTTCAACGAAGATTGGATCTCAGAAGTACTGCTGCCACGCACCTTCGTTGCCGTCGATCCCGAACCAAGCCGCCGCTCGGATTGCCGCCGCCGGTTTCAGGAAGATCCTTTCCAAGAGAGACCAAGGTTGTAGACTTTTCGTTGACTTCACGAACACGTCGTCGAACGAAGAGGAACACCGTAGTCTCCAAATGAAGTTTGTATCTCGTGTACATTCTATATTTATTTTTGTTGTAAAGGAACGTTTGTTCCGTGTTGTAAGGGTTGGGTGCAACCCGTTTTATGGGAGTGTTGACTCTCACGTGTGGAAGGGTTCCTTCCGGTAGTGCAGGGATTGGATTTCAATCCCGTTGGAGAAGTGACCGAGTCGTCCCTTGTTGGGGAGATAGGTCGAAGGGGGAAAGTGGATGTACCCAAGTCGGGGAACCACTATAAATTGCCTGTGTATTCTGTGTGCTGTGCTTTTTATTTTTGTTGTGCAGGTACCGTCGTAAATTACGCAAAAGCGCTACAGGTCACCTATTCCCCCCCCCCCCCATAGGTGCACGTTGCCGACACTAGGTGGACTTTCAAGTGGTATCAGAGCCAGGTTACTCATCAAAAAGGTAAACACCTTGAGTTGAATCCTGCCCCTAGTGTCAAGAAGAAGACAAATATCTACTATGGACGGGCTCAAGTTCTCCGGCAAGATCCCAGTATGCACCAGGCTAAACTTTCCAATCTGGAAGGAAAGAATCAGGTTTTACATGGAAGCAGTCGATCCTCGACTCTTCATGATCGTGGAGGAGGGACCTTATGTCCACACCAAGGCCTCCACCATCGATCCCACCAAGAAGGTGCCGAAGACACTTTCTGAAATGGACAAAGACGAGATGGTGCTCGTGGGACTGGACAAGAAGGCACGAAACATTCTGGTGAGCGCAGTTGATGATTCCATGATGCAAAATTTCAGCAACTGCAGGACTGCTCAGGAGATCTGGCAGTGCCTGATCATCCTAATGGAGGGCACGGATAAAGTGAGGGATGATCGGAGATCCCTCCTGAACCAAAAATATGAGGCCTTCAGGCAAGGGCCTAAGGAAGAGATCGGAGTCACATACGAGAACTTCCTAAAGATTTTCAACGCCCTCAAGGGCTACGGAAGAGTGTTCACCAATGGTGAACTCAATGACAAATTCCTTAGGTCCCTTACTAAGGAATGGGACACAAAGATCTGCGCCATCAGAGAATTTGGCAGACTAGCAGAAACTGATCCACAAATCCTGCTTGGGAAGCTGATGTCCTATGAGCTTCAGCTGAACACCAGGAAAGTAGAGGAAGAAGCAGAGAAGGCTGCTGCAAAAGAAAAGACTGTGGCCCTAAAAGCCAGTTACTCCAGAAAGGGCAAGGGTGCGATGTCATACCGTGTGAGGAATAAGGAAGAGGAGGAGGACTCTGAACCATGCTCCTCCGGCTCAGAGCTGTCGGAGGAGGATTTCTCCCTCATCACCCGAGAGTTCAAGAAGTTCCTCAAGATGAGGAATCAAAGAAAGAAAGACAGCTCCTCCTCCAGGCATCAGAAGAAAAATTATTCTTCTGACAGGTATGCATCTAAACCTAACAAACATCGTTCTTCTGATATTATTTGCTTTGGATGCAACAAGCCAGGACACGTCGTGGCCGACTGCCATCAAAGCAAAAGAGAAAAAGGGAAAGGAGAGGAGCTCAAATCCTCCAGAGATAAGAAGAAGGAGCGGAGCTACATCGCCAGAAGGCCAAAGACACTAAGTGAGTCTGATTCCTCAGACTCCAGTGATGATGAGGAAGCCTACTTCGGGCTGGTGGGTCGCTCCGACTCAGAAGGAGAATGTCCCCCATTTACTGGGAAGGTAAAAGCTCACACACCTCTCTCCGACTCTGACTCTGATCCTGAGTCTCAGGATTATGAACCTGAGGATAGCCTTTCGGCCCGCGAAGCTGAGCTCCTCGAGAAGTATGAGCTTCTGCTCAACACCTTCGAGGAGTGCCGAAAGAGATTGAAGGCTGAGAAAAAGGAAGTAAAATTCCTTAAGGGCGAGTGTGTTTCCCTAAGGGAAGAGGTCACCAGCTTGATCTCTCTCCGACAGGAACACCTCGACCTGACTTCAAAGCACTCAGAGTCTCTTAAGCTCCTTGATCATAAGCAGGAGGAAGTCGACAAGTTGGAAGAACCACTTGCGGCAGAAAGGAAGATCGTCAAGAGCTTCTCCATGCCAAAAACAGTTCTTCCAGTCGTTGATACCTTCTCTGCTCAGGCCAAAGGAGCTGGCTTGGGGCATAAAGGGGTAACTGGTTCTTCATCTAGAAGAAACAAGAACCAGAGGAAGAATAAGGCCGCCAAGAAGGCCTCTGCTGATGAAAAGGGTAAGGCTCCTCTTAGTCCTGTTGCGTTCAGAAAGCCTGGCTTTCCTTGCAACCAACACGACTTTGAGTCAACATTTGGGCATCATTTCCGGCCCTCGGTTGCAAAGCCAAAGAGCCGGTATGACGGTTGGAACTTTCCCCGGAACTTCGGTGAGAGTGCCTTCAAGGCACCTTATGAGGAAATCCACATAGGAAATTATGGTCCGTTCTCTAGCGGCCATAATGGTAAGCAAGCACCAAAAGCCAAGCCTGTTATACAGAAGGTGACAAAGTCATGCGACTGTTGTCACCATGAGGCCTCCACCTCCAGATCCAAGGCCCCAGCAGTACCCACCGTTCCCAGGGTAAGGCAGGAGCCTAGGAAGAGGTACAACAGATTTGACTGTTGGTGCTGTGGCAAAATCGGTCACTTTGCCGTGGATTGTTGGTTTAATCCAAGGAACTACGAGACTCCCCATGTTAGCAATGCGAGACCGACCACTCGTAGGGTTAACCAACCGAGGGGGAGTGTGCTAACCAGGAATCTAGGACCCAAGTTCGATTGGGTTCCTAAGGCAAATTAATTTTGTTTTGCAGGAATGTCCCAAGGCCACCAAAACGCCGATCTGGTATTTGGACAGTGGATGCTCCCGGCATATGACCGGGACAAGAATCCTGCTGCGTGATTACACTCCAGTCGAGAATGGACCCAAAGTCATCTTTGGAGGGTCAGATCGAGGAGTCACCAGAGGTTATGGTATGATTTCCAACGGTATAATCTCTATCACCGACGTGGCTTATGTTGAAGGGTTAAACCATAACCTGATCAGTGTAAGTCAGTTATGTGATAAAGGTTATGACGTTAAGTTCTGCAAGGATAAATGTCTGATAATTTCACGTACCTCTTCTGAAACGGTATTATCAAGGCATTAGGAGCAGAAATATCTTTTGTTTAGATTTTCTCAGTTTAGATTCATCTACCCCCGTATGCCTTGTGGCAACAGGCAGTGCATCTCTTTGTGAACAATGGCACAAGAGATTGGCACATATTAATTTCAAGACAATTAGTATGTTGTTTTCTAAGGACTTGGTAAGGGATGCTCCCAGTATCAAGTGCATCAAAGATAGCCCATGTCCTGCATGCCAGATGGGCAAACAGACTCGGGCTACCTTTAAGAGCATCGCTGACAAAGACTCTTCCCGATGTCTTTACCTTTTGCATATGGACTTGTTTGGTCCAATGCAAGTTCATAGCTTGGGAGGCAAGTCCTATACGCTAGTGATAGTTGATGATCATTCTCGGTTTACATGGGTGTTCTTTTTGAAACGAAAGTCAGATACGTTTGACATCTTCACTAATTTTGTCAAGCAGGTTCAGAACGAATTTAACTACTCCGTGGTCAAAATCAGAAGTGACCATGGAACAGAATTCGAATCTGGTGCAATGACAGAATTTTGTGAAGAACAAAGTATCTTTCATGAGTTTTCCTCCCCGTGCACTCCTCAGCAAAATGGAGTTGCGGAGAGGAGAAATAGAACTCTCATTGAAGCCTGCACGACAATGTTGAAAGACGCTTCTCTCCCGGAATACTTCTGGGCAGAGGGTGTCAATACGGCTTGTCATGTACAAAACCGAGCATTGATCCACAAGCATCATCGTAAGACGCCCTACGAGCTACTGAAAGGTAGGAAACCAACCATGTCCTACTTGAGGATTTTTGGTTGCAGATGCTATGTACTGAATAATGGGAAGTACCCGCGTACTAAATTCGGTGAAAAATGCTTCGAAGGCATATTCATGGGCTATAGTTCCCATAGTCGGGCATATAGGGTCTTCAATAAGAAAACCCTAGTGGTAAAAGAATCAATAAATGTTGTATTTGATGAAGGAAGTTTGCTTAACAACAATTCTTCCAGTAGTATTCTTGAAGATGCAGGTGCTAGACTTGAACAGCTGAGTCTGGATGAGACCGCTAAAGATGACGCTCCCAAGTACGTCAAAGTTTCCACCTCCACGTCATCTGAAAATGTTGAATATCAAGATGGAACAAATCTCTTAGAAGAAAGAGAAGCCCAAGAAGTAGTTGAAGCTCCAGACGCCAGACTTCTAGAGCTCCGGCACGTGAGAGATCATCCTAGAGATCAGATCATCGGGGATCCTCGTGTTGCTGTCAGAACTCGAAGATGTACAGTTAACGAAGTATTGCATCTTAGCTTCCTGTCACAGGTTGAGCCAAAGAAGTTCGACGAGGCGAACAAGGATGCGGCATGGATTCTGGCCATGCAAGAGGAACTACATCAATTCGAACGTTACAATGTTTGGATGCTGGTTCCCATACCATACAAGCAGAATGTGATTGGCACAAAGTGGATCTTCAGAAACAAGCTGGATGAACATGGTGTCATCGTAAAGAACAAGGCCAGGCTGGTGGCTCAAGGTTACAGACAGGAGGAAGGGATTGACTTCGACCAGACCTTCGCACCAGTAGCAAGGCTCGAGGCAATCAGGTTGTTCCTGGCGTATGCTTCACACAAAGGATTCACAGTCTATCAAATGGATGTGAAATCGGCATTCCTGAACGGAGACCTGAAAGAGGAAGTATACGTCGCTCAACCCCCAGGTTTTGTCGATCCTACTTATCCCAATCACGTTTATTTTCTTAATAAGGCCTTATATGGGTTGAAACAAGCTCCACGAGCTTGGTATGAGACTTTATCTAGTTTTCTTCTTGAGAACAAGTTCTCCAGAGGTAAAATAGATAAAACATTGTTTCTCAGGGAAGTCAAAGGCAAGATTTTGCTGGTGCAAATCTATGTCGATGACATAATATTCGGCTCAACGGACAACAATCTTTGCAAAAAGTTTTCTAAACTTATGCAAGGAAAGTTTGAAATGAGCAGTATGGGGGAGCTCAAGTATTTCTTAGGACTTCAAGTGAAATAGTCTGAGGATGGAATCTTCATCTCTCAGACGAAGTTCACAAATGAACTCCTTAAGAAATTCGGTATGGAGAGTGCAACCTCTATGAGGACTCCAATGGGATCCACCATGTCTCTGGATAAGGATGAGAAAGGTAAACCTTTCGATGAAACCAAATACAGAAGCATCATTGGATCCCTGCTCTACCTTACTGCCAGTAGACCGGATATTATGTTCTCCACATGTGTCTGTGCCCGATATCAGGTGAACACTAAGGAATCTCACTATGTCGCTGCAAAGCGAATTCTGAGATACCTTAAAGGTACTCCTAATCTTGGCTTGTGGTACCCGAGAAACAATGATGTCGAGCTAATAGGCTTTTCAGATGCTGATTTTGCAGGGAGCAGGGATGACAGGAAAAGCACCTCCGGGACGTGTCAATTCCTCGGTAGGAGGCTTATCTCATGGAACAGCAAGAAACAGAATTGTGTTGCAACCTCCACAGCAGAGTCAGAGTACATCTCGGCAGGAAGCTGTTGAACACAACTTCTATGGATCAGAAACCAGTTAGCCGACTACGACCTTCAGTTCAAGGAAGTACCAATGTACTGCGACTCCTCCAGTGCAATTGCCATTGCCAACAATCCGGTGTCGCACAGCAGAACGAATCATATTGAAGTACGCTACCACTTCATTCGGGAGCACGTGGAGAACAAGGATATCTCTCTCTATTATGTCCCCACGGACAAGCAGATTGCTGATATATTCACAAAGCCCCTAGATGAGGCCAAGTTCAATCTTTTCAAGACTGAATTGGGGATGCTCAATTATGAGGAATGAAGACTACAGAGGCTCCAGGCCCGTGCAAGAACTGAGGGGGAGCAAAGGGTCAAACGCTACAGACCCCGATTTGTAGAAGCCGAAAAGGGGGAGATTACCCTCCCGGCTAAGGCTAAGGTGGCTCCAAGCTTGCTCCCAAGAAATTGGTATTGGTAATGGATAACTCACTCAACTCACTTTTCAGTTTATGGCTTTCATTCTCATTTGCTCTATTCACCTTAGCTTGTAGGGTTTAGGCTTCTTCAAATAGGGGGAGATTGTTGGGTATTGTATCCACAATGTACCTGATTTGAAGAAGCCCCTGGACAAGCTAAGGTCAATAGACTATGTATTTGATAAAATCTTTCTAGTTGTGCTTGCAGTTTTTCCACGCTAAGTGCACACCAATGTCAGGGTGCAGTAGGTCAATATACACGGGTCTACACGACGTAATCCCTCGTTGAGCAGATCAGTGTGTTGGCCTACGTGTATTCTCTCTATTGGAGTGCACTTATATTCAAGCACAGGGCTGTAAATATGCAGGAGCAGACAAGGAGCAAGGATGGGTCAAGGAGCAACTCATAGGTGGAAAGACGAAAATTCGTCTAAGTTTAAATCGACGAGAATCACCAAGTGATTCTCGCCGATTCGGCGAGAATCACTTGTGATTCTCGCCGATTCGTCGAGAATCAGAAGTTGATTCTCGCCGAACTCGACCCAGCCACTTCTAAGCAAGCACCTCTGCTTCTAAGTAAGAATCGGCGAGAATCATCGTCGAATCGTCGAGAATCACTGGTTGATTCTCGCCGTCTTGACCTGGCCTAAAGCAGTGCGTACAACCAAGGCAAATTCGACGAGAATCATCTTTGATTCTCGCCGAATCGTCGAGAATCACCTTTGATTCTCGGCGACTCGGCGAGAATCACTTTCGATTCTCACCGATTTTGACTTGGCGTTTTTCTGGAACTTCCTGAACCGGATTCTGCCGCTGTTAAGATTCTGGACCGGGACTTAGGGATTCAGCTTGTGGGTCCCACAACGGTCATTTTGGAAAGCATCTACAGTATTTATACACGGGTATTTTGAACGTTATACCCAGACAGAAAGAAGCCGAGCGAGTGCAAACCCTAAAATCGTGAAATCTCTCCGCCGCCTCCGTCGCCGCTCGCGCTAGTCCGTCGCCGCTGCTGATCGCATTTCTTCCCGATCTCCGGTGACAGAAGCTTAGCAAAGCTTGAGTCTCACGTGTCTATCCAGAGATCCCTTGTCTCTCGATTTGTTGACCGGGAAAAACTCCCCCGTCCGAATCGATCGAGACGACCGATCCTAGAGTGACCGTTGGTAGACCTAGTTTGCTTTGCAACGAAGATTGGATCTCAGAAGTACTGCTGCCACGCACCTTCGTTGCCGTCGATCCCGAACCAAGCTGCCGCTCGGATTGCCGCCGCCGGTTTCGGGAAGATCCTTTCCAAGAGAGACCAAGGTTGTAGACTTTTCGTTGACTTCACGAACACGTCGTCGAACGAAGAGGAACACCGTAGTCTCCAAACGAAGTTTGTATCTCGTGTACATTCTATATTTATTTTTGTTGTAAAGGAACGTTTGTTCCGTGTTGTAAGGGTTGGGTGCAACCCGTTTTGTGGGAGTGTTGACTCTCACGTGTGAAAGGGTTCCTTCCGGTAGTGCAGGGATTGGATTTCAATCCCGTTGGAGAAGTGACCGAGTCGTCCCTTGTTGGGGAGATAGGTCGAAGGGGGAAAGTGGATGTACCCAAGTCGGGGAACCACTATAAATTGCCTGTGTATTCTGTGTGCTGTGCTTTTTATTTTTATTGTGCAGGTACCGTCGTAAATTCTGCAAAAGCACTACACGTCACCTATTCCCCCCCCCCCCATAGGTGCACGTTGCCGACACTAGGTGGACTTTCAGTTATGTTTCAGGACGAAACTTCTTTTTAGGGGGAGTGATTGTAACACCCCCAACTTTCTGATAATTATTAGATTTGGTAATGTCATAGTTATGATGTCAGGGCATTACATTTTTTAACGTCGAGTTGACGGCACAATGTCGTTAAGGCATTTTCACGTCTATTCGGTCGAATCGGCCAAATTAATGAATTCTTGGTGAAATTGGAAAATTTTGCGTTGGAAAATTAAGTTAAGTAATTTTGGACTTGCTCGTCAAGTTTCATCGCGATCCGAGCATTTTTGGAGTCTCGGCGCGCGTTTGTAGTTTTGAATTATTTACGTTTGTCGAAAATTTTTGAAATTAATATCTCAGGAATGGCTCGTAGGATTTTTGTTTTGACTTCGCCATTGGGTTCGTAGCATCAGTGCACGCCTACTATGCGAATTTCGTTTGATTCGACGAGCGTTTGGGCCTCCGTTTTGAACTCGTGTTTCCTGGTTCAAAAATATATAAATATGATTATTTTAATAGTAAAGCACTATGCAAAAATGTCATTTCCTATTCATCTCTATACTTTAATGTTTTTGGATATATTTGTAAAATTCACTATTCATGTAAATTTATTCTCGGATAGCTGTTAGTCTTCTCGAGTAGTCTGCTTCTTCTTCTCGAGTAAACCTCCTGCTTGTTCTCGTGTACCCGCTTTCTGTTCTCAAGAAATCTCAGGCCCTTCCCGAGTAATTATAAACTTGTTCTCATGTAGTTTACTTCTTCTTCTCGAGTAAACCTGCTGCTTGTTCTCGAGTACCCTCTTTCTGTTCTCAAGAAATCTCAGACCCTTCCCGAGTAATTCTAAACTTGTTCTCGAGTAGTCTGCTTCTTCTTCTCGAGTAAACCTACTGCTTATTCTCGAGTACCTGCTTTCTATTCTCGAGAAATCCCAGGCCCTCCCGAGTAATTCTAAACTCGTTCCCCAGTAATCTGCCGTCCTTCACGAGTAATCCTGAGCGTGTTCTCGAGAACTCTAGGCCCTTCTCTAGAATTCCATTCTAGTCTGTGTTTGGGTGATATTTTAAAGGTCAAAACGGTGTCCTATAGAAGAATGGTTAACATGAAATTTGTTCATATCGACGATATCTACAACTTTCATGCTGAGCACTTTTTGATTTGGAGCAATCTTTAGCCTCTATTTGCCCTTTCCACGTGCCCACACATAAATTGTGCGTTTTCTTCCTGTTTAGACAAAATATATATATATATATATATATATATATATATATATATATATATATATATATATATATATATATATATATATATATATATATATATATATATTATATATACATACGAGTGCCCGACACGGGGCTCCGCCCCTGCTGCCAATTGCGACAGTACCCGGCCCGTCCCTACGGCCCCGCGCGACTGCACCTGGCCCATCCCTACGGCCCCGCACGACTGTACCCGGCCCACCCCTACGGCCTCGTGCGACTGTACCCATGGGCGGACCTAGGTTTGGACACACCCGAGCACGTGCCCGGGTGTGATTTTCCGCGATTTTCACCGGGGTCGAAGTAGAACAAATCACTCCATGCTCTCATCTTTGCGCTAGCCCAAGCCCGTCGCTGCTTCCACTGAATCATGTGCTGCCGTGCTCCCGCTGTTGCATTACCACCGCTGATCGCATGCCCTAGTGCCCGCCATTGATTCGTGCGCCCGCCACTGGTCCAGGCTCCCACTGATTCGCGCGCCCGCCACTGGTCCCGGCTCCCGCTGATCGCTGCCCCGCTACCCGTTGCTCCCGCTGCCCGTTTCTCCCGCTGCCCGCTGGTCCCGGTGATCGCTGCTCCCGCTTCCCGCTGGTATCTTCTTCTTCTTCTTCTTCAAAACATCATAATCATGATTGAAGCATAAGTATAATTTTGGTTGTGCTATTGTCCTCTTTGATCAGCCACAAAATTGTTTTGATTCCTTTGAGCCCACCATTTACACTTCCAAATTTCTGTCTACTTCCAAATTTCTGATTCCAATTTTTGACTCTAGTGAAGAGATATCAACAATTAAAATTCTGTCCTCTTCCAAATTTCTGTCTACTTCCAAATTTCTGTCCTCTTTGATCATCAACAATTGAAATTCTAGTGCAGAGATATCACGATTATGATGCTTTTATTATGATTATCAAGTAAAAATGATTCTAGTGCTGAGATATCACGATTATGATGTTTTTATTATGATTTTATCAAGTGAAAATGATCCCAATTTTTTATTCTAGTGCAGAGATATCACGATTATGATGTTTTTATTATGATTTTATCAAGTGAAAATGATCCCAATTTTGATTCTAATTGGAATTCTTTTCTTGATTCAAACATGGATCCCACTATCCAATTATTTATCCAAGATGAACTCTTGATTCCAATTGGAATTCTAGTGTAGAGATATCACGATTATGATGTTTTTATTATGATTTTATCAAGTGAAAATGATCCCAATTTTGATTCCAATTGGAATTCTTTCCTTGAATCAAACATGGATCCTACTATCCAATTCCTGATCTAGGATGAACTCTTGTTCAAGGGAACTTGATTTTGCATTATTGAAGGTGCTTTTTAAAAGAATTCTATCTGCAAGATTCAATGTTGGATTATGTGGCCATTTTGAGTATATCCTTGAGTTTTCTTGTCAGCAGATGAGGTCCTTCCAACTAAGGAAACAAGTGCAGAGATATCACGATTATGATGTTTTTATTACAATTTTTTATCTCAGTTTTAGGAATTTTTGCTTTGATTTCTTATGACATGGTTGCAAATTTAATGACTGAGAATTAATTGGCCTACACTGAATAGATAGTGTGCATCTAATATATCTATATTCTTCAGCTTTGAATTAGATGATTATAATTCTTTTTTGCTTTCATGATAAAGTAAGGGAGGAATTTCACAAATCTCAAACAACTACAACAATCAACAATTCAATATGGTAATGAATGTTGTTATGCATTTTTCTTATTTGTTAATGTTTATTTCTCATTTTTAGGAATTTTTTTTTGCTATCCATTTTTAGGATAAGTTTTTTTCAAAAGTAAGCGCACATGAGTCAAAAGCCACAGATAGTAAAATACTTCGAACTGATTTCAAGCTTGAAGATTTTCCTTCTGATCTGGGTCTGAGACAACCTATAATATCATACGATATTAATCTTCATGATTCTATAAGAAGATTTTATCTGCAGAAAGGACCTTGTCAACCATTTCTAGAGAGTATTCCTCAAACTGAATTTGGAAAAAAAACTTGTCGTTTCAACAAAAATTGGTTTAATGATTTTAAAGACTGGTTAGAATACAACATTGAAAAGGATGCAACCTTTTAACTTTTCTGTTATGTCTTTCCTCAAAGAGGTTGTGATCCAACTTTTGTTTCTCGTGGATTTCGGTATTGGAAAGAGAGGACTATAATTGAAAAACAGATTGTCTCTACAATAGCAAGTGCAATAACAGACACAATCCTTAGTGATATTGGACATGACTGTTTCTCTATTTTAGTGGACGAATCTCGTGATGTAGCAACCAAAGAACAGATGGTTGTTGTTTTGCGCTATGTTGATAAAAAGGGATTAATTGTTGAAAGAATACTTGGTTTTGTCCATGTATCTGATACAACTACTGTATCACTGAAGATTGCTATTGATAAGCTATTTTCCAAGTACAGTTTAAGTATTTCAAAATTACAGGGACAGGGTTATGATGGAGCCAACAATATGAAAGGTGAATTAAATGGTTTAAAAACTTTGATATCGAAGGAAAATAGTTATGCATTTTACATCCATTGTTTTGCTCATCAACTACAGCTTATATTAGTAGCAGTTGTTGAGGGTCATTCTGAAGTTGATGAGTTTTTTTCCATATTAACATGGTGTTGAATGTGGTCGGTGGATCTTGCAAATGACGTGACTATCTTAGAACACTAGAAGTCGAAAGAGTCACACAGGAAATAGGTTGTGGAGAATTGGAGAGTAACCGGGGATTAAATCAACCACTTGAAATTAAGAAGGCGGGAGAAACATGATGGGGTTCACATTATGGTACTATTTTGAATTTCATTCGTATGTTTTCATCTATAGTGAATGTTCTTGAAATTATTAGAGTTGATGGAATAGATCCAAATCAAAGAGGAACTGCAAGCAGTCTTTTAAAAAGCATAACAACTTATGATTTCATCTTTCTTCTCTATTTAATGAAAAATATTTTGTCGAGAACAAATGTGTTATCACAGGCGCTACAAAAGAAGGACCAAGATATCATCAACGCAATGAATTTCGTAAGTTTGTCCAAGCAGTTATTATTTAACATGTGGAATGTTGACATACAGTGGGAAATCTTCATAAAAGAAGTTTCAAACTTTTATGATAAACACGACATTGATGTTCCAAACATGGAGGAAAAATTTATTCAAGCAGGAAGATCAAGACGTAATGTGAGAGATATTACAAATTATCATCATTTCCGGGTTGAGATCTTTAATACCGTGATTGATTGGATGTTAAACGAGTTAAATGATTGGTTCAATGAAGTAAATACCAAATTACTTCTCCGCATTTCAAGTCTTGATCCAAGTGAAAATTTCATTTCTTTTGATAAAAATAAGTTGATTCGCCTTGGAGAATATTGCCCAAGTGATTTTTCTGAATTGGACTTGCAGTTATTAAAGGGATAACTAGATACATATATTTTTGATGTTCGCTCTAATGAAAAATTCTCACAAGTTAATGGCATAAGTGGGCTTACTGCAAAATTAGTGGAACTTAAAAAACATGATCATTACCAGTTGGTGTATCGGCTATTGAAATTGGCTTGTCTTCTACCGGTTGCAATTGCTACTGTGGAAAGGATGTTCTCTGCAATGAAGATTATAAAGAAACGTTTGAGAAATAGAATGGAAGATGAATGGATGAATGATTGTCTCATAGCATATATTGAGAAGGATATTGCAGACAACATTACAAATGATGAAATTATTCAGCGTTTTCAAAACATGTGCCCAAGAAAAGTGTTTTTTTGATTTGTAAGTTCTTTTTTAACACTTTACTATCAAAAACAAAATTCATTATGTAATGTTTAGCTTTACTATATTATCTACTATGATCAGTTACAAATTTTTCATTTATGCAATATTATGATTGTTTTAATAATGTTTAGTGCATTAATTTCTGGATTTCATTTTTATTACTGTCATTTGCAATATTTCATCTGAATTTTGAATTAAAAGTTATCATAAATTAATATTATTGCTATGGTTCCCGGGTCTGATTTAAATCCTAGTTTCGCCACTGACTGTACCCTATCAGCCCCTACGACCTCGCGCAACTGTACCCGACTATAGTACATTTATATGTAATAATGAATTATATTATACATATATTTATATAATTTTTTTATAAAAATACATAAAATATAACAATATAAGTATAAATTATTTAATTGGTTATCATAGTTGTCTCTCTGCTTCATTGGATTGAGTTGTTCCTCCTGTCCTTGAGGTCCTGGGATCAAAACCGGATAGCCGCGTTTAAATTAAAATATAATTTTAACAGTAAGCCGCTTGATTTTTTAAGTGCTATAGGGGAAAAATCATAATTTCACACATGTTTAGCACACCCTAGTAATAGCTTTAGGAGACCTAATAAAATTTGGAGAGATGTAATGATTTTATTGTGCTCGATCAGACGGTTGTTGAATTATGAACTCATGATCTGACGGCCTGTAGAATTTTGAACTCATGATATTCGCAGACCACAATATTTCTTTATATATGGTAGATATATATATATATATATATATATATATATATATATATATATATATATATATATGTATATATATATATTCTTATACTTAAGGATAATTAGAACAACTTCATATTCTTCAAGTCTAGACCGAACCGAAACCAGAGCGGCGACTTCCTCCCGTTCGTGAATCTTCCGATAGCCGCTGACGGTGCTCCGGTGCTCGAAATCTTCAACGTGATATATATCCAGAAAGCTCTCAACGAGAGCTATGCCATCGTGGTAAAATCTTCCCCTTTCCTTGAGATTTTCTCGCTAGGGTTTTCGGCCCTAACACCTATTTTCGGCCATTCTTGTTAGATTTCGACTTCTCTCGTCATCTTTAGCGTCGATCTTCGTCGAGGCGTGATTTGGATAATTGTTTCCAGTAAAACCAAGGCAAGTGGTGTCTTTCCCTCCCTCCCCCTCTTTCCTGATCTTCATGGTAACTGTTTTACTTTTGTTTGATAATCCTTCTGCACTTTGGTCTTTCCAACTCTAGATATGATTAATACCCCTCAAAATTTACTTGAGTTTATAAATTCATGTCATGATTATTCAACTTCGTAGCATTGTGGTGATTTGAAGAAATATTATATTGTTGGCTTTAATCGCCCTTAACTATTATTGTAGAATGTATTAGAGTTATCTAGGGTTGTAAATCCTTCTTGATGGTTGATCAACCACTTATTAATCTAGAAATGTCTAGTAGAATCTGATGTGTCAAGTCCTGAGATATATTTTTGTAAGGTTTTCTTTATTGCGGGAGTTAGTGGACGAAACGACCTCTGCAGTGTTTGTTTCCTTTATTAGTACCTTGTGGAACTCTACCAGGTGTTTGGGGCATTTCCGGTGAATGGTGGAGTGTTTAGACTCCCCTGCATTTAGACAGATAATTGCCTTTGGGGTTGTGTCCATCTGAGTTGACCACCCTGCCCATTTTGGATTGTTTGGTGGAGTTGACCACATGTGGCTAGTAGGGGTTTGTTTCTTTTCTGGATGATTTAATCATGACCTTTTTCCCCTTATAGCCTTGCGCATTTGGGGTGCTTTTGTGGTACGTTATGCTTTACGTAAGTGTTTCCTTTTGGCTTTTGTACATTTCTGATGTACTTTAATTAAGTATTTTCCTTTGGTCTTGGGTTGATACCCCTCGACTTTATTTACTTTTGGCTTACTTTCCGCCACTTCTTGTACATTATTGCTGAGGTGTTCTGTCTTTGGAATGCCTTAGGTTCAGAGCAGTAGCTACTAGCCGTGCTGGTTTTGGAGTTTCTGAGCAGCAGTGTTGGCTGTGTTCTTTGCCTCGCCGTAGTGAGCTAGTTTGTTGTTTTTGTTTATTCACTAGTTCAGACATACTTTACTTTTATGGGTTTGTGTCAGTTTATTGACGCCCACAAGATTGTTATGTTATTTTTGGATATTTGCTAGCTACTTAGCTTTATTTCTGTTTGTTTGAGATACTTGCTCTCTGTGATGTTTTATGCTAGGAATGAATGGTATGTAATTTCAAGTATAAAATAAAACTACTATTATTATCTCATGCATTGAATGCTTTTAAAATGTTAAGTCACTATATTTAACGACCGTACAAATCTACTGTTATTACTATTATAAACTTAGAACTTGCATACCTTGAGGTGTCCTTTGGGAACCTCTAAGTTATTGTAGGATTCTTATTCCGATAAAAGAAGAATTTTTCTGCATCGTTTAACTAGTTTTCTTGTGGACTAGATGAGCCACTAAGCCAAGGGATACGGCTATCCGCTATACTTAAATTGATTTTAACTCTAAATAACTTAAAGAACCTTTCTTCATGGTTAAGTAGGAGTTTTTCCTGAGCGTCCGCAGTTATCTCCTGCTGACGTTGCATCATGACACATATTTTTCTCTTACTCTGATATACTTACTTTGCAATGAAAAAATGCAGGTTGTGACATCCAAGGCCCTGAATACTGGCTCCAACTTGTCATCCCTTCTCTGATCAACCCTGATGCGATCTCAAATTTCATCGGTAGTGTCCATCGTGGCCAGATACTCCTCAGAAAGCTCTGAGTCATCCGAGGACACCAAGATAATCTGCATATCCTCCATCATCCGTATCAGCTCCATAGACTTCAACTGGGGCTCTGCACCTGAAGTGATAGTCCAACGACTCTGTGTGTCTGCCACCACATTCGCCTTTCATGGGTGATAGTGTATCGTGTACTCATAGTCAGATAGAAACTCACCCTTCTTCTCTGGCGGACAATCAACTCCTTCTGTGTGTCGACAAATTTTAGATTCTTGTAATCCAAAAATATTCGCAATGCACACCATAAAGATAATGCCGCCAAATCTTCAGAGCGAACACCACTGCTCTCATCTCCAAGTCATGCACATGGTAGCTCCGCTCGTGTTTCTTCAGGGTCAAGGCCAGATGTTGTGCATGCTCCTCCTTCATCCTTGTATAAATAAGGATGCCATCTAATTTCACGTGATATCTTGTAATAGTTAAATTTTGTAATTACTCCTCCTTATTTCCATGCCATTATCCTGGTAATACTATAGATCATCATTCAAAACACATGTTTACAAAATCTTATCTTCGCCCGAATAACGTCGACAAAATTCAACTCAATCTCACTATGGCTGTGACACCACATTTTCTAAATCAGGTCTAAGGAAACCCAAGTCAATAACTAATTTGACCAATATACAAAAGATAAGCACGTAATAAATAGAAGATAAGCCCCTACCCATCTTGGGCTAAGTATCTTCGATATCACTATATTATGTTCGTGCTAGATATGCACACAATCATTAGGGCATGTAACCTTAGACTTGGGGTTCCATCCTAAAACTTGTTGATATACTCCACTCCTTTAAACTCTTCAGGTTAATATTTACATCCACTTTCTTAAGGTCAACATGTGACTCTGTCCCAAATGAGTCTCTTCTGAACCTGAATTCTTATTCGACACTTGGTATTTTGTATGATGGTTGTCTCATCCTAATTATGTCATCGATACAAGGGTCGTGTATATGAGTCCCCTACTATTCCGCTAATGTTTGTAGGCATCAATTCTCATTAAGGCGGTCCTGTCAGTTATGTAACAAGTGATAGTACCACTTTAATAATAAGGTAGGGACATCAGAGTTTAAGCCTTAAGCACTTCTCTCACATTAGACTCCTCCTCAAGTCATTTCAGGTATCCTCGTACCTTAACTGAATTATACATAAAGTCACTTTTGACCAGGATACGCTAATAATCATCTTGGTAAGTCGAGTTTCCAAGTTGGTGTTGGAAACCCACCTGTTTTAGGGTTGATTTGGGCTAGGTTCACTATTAGGATTGCTTAGATTGACCCACATTGTATAGTCTAGGGTCATAGGTTTTTGTCAGAGTTTAAGTCAAGACATCAAACCTAGAATGATTGGTTTTCACCTTCAGAAGAATTAGAAGACAGCAGACCCCTAGAGAAAGTATTTTTTTAAGAGCAGAAAATGTCGTTCGGAGAATGCTGAACTAAGCTCGACTTTCGTCGATTGGAGTTCGATGAACTCAGTTATTTCTCTGAGCTGAGTTCGATGAAATCCTAGCTTAGCTCGATCAACTCAACTTCTTCTTTGAGCTGAGTTCGATGAAATATTAGAAGAGATAGACGAATTCTGATTTCTTCCCTGAAGCACATCATGACAAAAATACTATCTCAGTTCGACGATCTTGGAGCTCAGATTGTTAATGAATTTTCTGTTAAGAGATCTTGGAGCTCAGCTCGACGAAAGAGAGGTTTTTTAGTTCGACGAAATTGGATCTTTGGTCGACGAAACAGTTTTTGTTCAACTACATTTTCACAGTTTCTGTTCGACTAATTTTTCTACCGTTTTTCTAGTATTGACTAAGGCAGTTTGATTTCAAAATTTATTATTATATGCCTATAAATGCACTGATAATTAATGCTTCATATTCTCAAGAATATAGAAGTTTCAAGGTAGCATTAATTATGGTATTCACAGTGTAATTATTTGGCTAAATTGCTGGGACAGTTAAGGATACAGATTAAAGACAATTACTAGCCGTTCAACTCCCAGATTTTCTGCAGTCAATCAAGGATAGAATTCAAAATTCAAATGTTATTTTCTGCAAGGAGTATAAATGTACTATTTTCAGAAGATTAGAAAAGAGATTAGAGAGATACACAGATACACTCAGATACACAAAGACACACAGAGAATCTTACAGACTTCTTCACCATCAGCTTTAGATCTTTTCAAGGGACATCTATTCAATATCAGTCCAGAAAGCTTCTGAAGATCTTCTACAATCTGAAGGCCTACACCCTGAGCAAAGCTCTCTTTCTCCTGAACCATTCTACATCTCATGGGGAGCTTTGAAAACATCAAATCCACTAGTCTTCTCTTAGACTATTGACAGAGAAGAACATCATCACTTTTCTTTTTCCAATTGTATACAGGGTTATAACTCCCTTTAAAAGTTAACCCATTTGGTTGTCAAGTCTCCTGATCAAAAGACTTGGTTTGGTTTTTGGGCACCTGATCAAAAGCTCCAAGGGTTGTGAGATCTCCCTTGAAATATATCTTGTGGTGACAGGGCACCTGAGCAAAAACCTGTGGTTTCCGGGCACCTGATCAAAACCTATAGTGGATTCCTACTAGGGTGGTAGAAGAGTGGATGTACCCAATTTTGGGGAACCATAATAAAATCTTTGTGTCGTCTGGATTGCTCTATTTTTTATTTTGCTGTGTTGTGATTGTTTTTGTTTTTATTTTTCTCTCTATACTTATAGTTATCACTTATTTTAATTCTATAATAAAAAATAATCAAGTTTTTTAAAATACTGTATTCACCCCCCTCTAGAGTTAAGACAGATCTATCCCTTACTTTCAATTGGTATCAGAGGGTAAGGTTGTTTAGTTTCACAGGCTAATACCTGATCCAAAAGTTCTTTGATAGATCTTATTATTTTTAGTGTCTTTCCTATATTATGGCACAAAATAAAGAATACTCAAGAACCATATCTTTAGTGTGCAACCTTAACAAGTTTGCTCTTTGGAAGGCAAGGATCAGACTATATATGAATTCAATTGATGAGGACATCTATAATTCAATCTTGACAGATCCCCCTACTCCTTCTGCAACAACTTTAACAAGTACCTCAGCAGTTTCACCACCTGAGTGGACAAAAGCTCAAAAAAAGTTGAAGATGGCTGATGTTAAAGCCATGAACATCTTATCTCAGACTATGTCTGATGATATCTTTCAAAAAGTTGTTGAATTCTCTTCAGCCAAAGAGATCTGGGATTCCCTAAATGAAATGGTTGTTGGCTCTACTAATGAAAGAAAAGATAGAAGATCTTATCTCATTTCCCAATATAAGAACTTTAGGAAAGAAGAATCAGAGTCAGTTGCTGATATGAACAACAGACTCAGCTTGATCATCAATGGGCTGAAAAACCTAGACAAGAACATATCACTGACAGAGATAAATGATAAAATCCTAATGTGCTTCCCTAGCTCATGGTATTCCAGGATTTGGCCAATCAAGGAGGCTAAAAGACTGAATGAAATATCCACTGAGTCCCTACTAGGCAAGCTCAAATCCTATGAGCAGCTTATAAATACAAGAGAAGCAGCTGAGCAGAAGACCTCCTTATCAGGAAGGAAAGAGCAAAACATTGCTTTCAAGGCATCTGAAGAATCAAAAGCTCCACCAGCAAATGAAGGACTCCTAAGCTTGCTGGCCAAAAGATTTTACAAGATGGCCAAAAATGATTTCAGAAGGAAGTCATCTAGAGAAGATGACAGACCAAGATTTGACAAAAATCCTACCAAGTAGATTGTCTGCTTTGGTTGCAAAAAATCTGGACACATTCTTCCTGAGTGTCCAGAGAATCAGAAGAAGGATAAAAGAAAAGACAAGGACTCCAGAAAGCAGTACAGCAAGCCCTCATCAAGCAAGCATAAAAGGAAAGAGAGAGGCTTTGTTGCAGAAACTTGGAGTGATATAGAAGAAGAATCTTCATCCCCCAGCTCCAGTGAAGATGAGGAAGAAGCTAAAGCGAAAGAAATTTGTTTGATGGCTATCAATGCATCAAGCAATCCATCAAAAGTTGAAGAATCAGAAGCAAAATATTCAGAGTCTGAAGAGGATCAGGTAATATCCTGCTTTGATTTTACTTCTGAACTTTTTAGAACTGAATTTAAGTTACTGTGCAAAGATCTAATAAAATCTGAGAAGGAGATCAAACTTGTTAGAGATAAATTTATTGAATATGATAACTTATTTTCTGAAAACATTAAATTAAAAGATGAACTAGATGTAGCTTTTGCACAAATCATCTCATTAAAACTGAACTAAATGAGGCTAAAAAATTTTAAGAATCCCTTAATGGGTGAAGTATAAAATTAATGGACATCACTAGTACAGTCAATGCTAGGCGCAATGGTAAACTAGGTTTAGGAGCATCATCTAGTCAGCCACCTATTCTTAAGAAAAATATATTATCTACCACCATCAATTTTATTTCTGCTAAGTGTAAAGAGAAAATTGTAGAAGTTAATAATAAACCAACAGAAACTTCACAGAAAAATCAATCAAAGAAAAAGAAAAATAAAAATTCACATTAAACTACTGTTCAACAAAATTCGTCGAACTTAGATCGACGAAATCAGTATTTTGCGTCGAACGGCGATCAACGAACTCTGAACCCAGGATTTGATTATGATTACTCAAGACAGGGTGCTCGACGAAATCAATATGTTTTGTTGAACAGAGATCGACGATCGTGGAATTCAGAAAATGAGTATTATCATTCTCTGAACTGAGATTGACGACATCAATACTTTTTGTCGACCTCAGCTCGATGAACTCAACTAAATTCATCGAACCAAAAACTTTGAAAACAAAAAAATTAATTTTAATCAAACTAAATATCAGAAACCAAAACTTGTAAATCCATTTACTCAATGGATAATTCCACCTAGAAGATTTCACCCCTTAGGATACAAAGACCAACCTTATTATTCTTACATTTCTAGTTTTAAATTTGAAAAGAATCAAGGACCCAAGGTTACCTGAGTCAAGAACACCTAATTTTTCATTCTGCAGGTGAAGGACTATCCTACCACAGAGGAACAGTGGTACCTAGATAGTGGTTGTTCAAAGCACATGACAGGCAGTAAGGATAATTTAACCAACTACAAGTCAAAGCTTGGACCAAAGGTGATCTTTGGAGACTCCAACTATGGCCAAACAGAAGGCTATGGGAATGTCAAGATTGGAGCTGTCACCTTCAGGAAAGTTGCCTATGTGAGTGGTCTAAAACATAACCTGGTATCCATAAGTCAGTTATGTGATAAAGGTTATCAAGTGTCTTTTAAGCAATCTTCTTGTATTATTGCTTCTATAGATAACAAAACTGTTTTAACTGGACTTAGACAAGGAAATATCTACTTGGTTAATTTCAAGTCAACTAGTTCAGAAATCTGTTTGTTCAATCGGATTAGTAATAATAATGAATTATGGAGTAAAAGACTAGGACATATTAATCTTGGAAATATTGCTAAATTATCTATGGATAAACTTGTTAGAGGATTGCCTTCTGGCCCCTACAAGAAGGAAGGCATCTGCAGGGCTTGTCAAATAGGCAAGCAAACTAAAAATAGCTTTAAATCTATTAATAAGAGTGATTCACCCAGGATTCTGTACTTGCTACATATGGATCTCTTTGGACCCATTACAGTACAAAGCTTGGGTGGGAAATTTTATAATTTATTTGTTGTAGATGACTTCTCTAGATTCTCTTGGGTGTTCTTTTTGAGAAATAAATCTGATAATTTTAAAGTTCTTACAGATTTTCTTAAAAGCATACAGATTGAGTATTCTACTCTGGTTGTATTGATCAGAAGTGATCATGGCACCGAGTTTGAATCTCTTCTCATACAAGAATTCTGTGAGAAGGAAGGTATCAGGCACTGTTTTTCTGCTCCTAGAACTCCTCAATAAAATGGGGTAGTAGAAAGAAAAAATAGAACCCTGATTGAATCTACAGGCAGATTACTTGCAGATGCTTTTGTTCCCCTATCCTTTTGGGCAGAGGCTGTAAGCATAACAAACTATCTCCTGAATAGGAGTTTAATACATAAACTTACGGGCAAGACTCCCTATAAATTTCTCAAAGGGAAGCAACCTAAATTTGACTATTTTAAAGTATTTGGTTGTAAATGTTATATACACAATAACAACAAGAAACATCTTAGAAAGTTTGAAGCAAAAGCTGCAGGGGAATTTTTCTTAGATATTCCCAAGTTAGCAAGGCCTATAGGGTTTTCAATAAATCAACTTTAAAAATGGAAGAACCTGTACATGTAACATTAGATGAAGCTCATATGTTTTACAAGGAGAAGGATTCTTCTACCATAGATTTAATGTAGGTACCCCAACTGTGTGAGAAATTGGATGATTTAAACCCCACCAATGAGGCTATATCACATCCTTCTCCACATATTGAAGAAGACAGTGAAGAAAATATTATTGAAATAATTACTGAACCTACAACATCTCACATAATTCCACAAGAGGATTTAATTCCCAATGTTGTTGATGAACCAACTCCTCCTACTGATCTTGTCACACTTAGAGATCACCCTATATCTCAATTGATTGGAAACATATCAGTTGGTGTGGAAACAAGGCATCAACTCAACCAAGATTTGATGCATGTTTGCTTCATATCTCAACTTGCGCCCCAATCCATAAGAGATGCAGAGCAAGATCCACACGGGATTATTACAATGCAAGAGGAGCTCAATCAGTTTGAGAGATACAGAGTTTGGGATTTTGTTCCAAGACCCAAATACTACCCAGTTATTGGAACTAAATGGGTATTCGGAAATAAATTGGATGCACAAGGAGCTATTATGAGGAATAAAGCAATACTGGTAGCACAAGGATACTCACAGGAGGAAGGAATTGACTATGATCAGAACTTTGCCCCTGTTGTAAGACTAGAAGCTATCAGGATATTTCTTATATATTTAGCCTACAAGAAGTTCAAGGTCTACCATATGGATGTCAAGAGTGCCTTCTTAAATGGTGAACTCAAAGAGGAAGTATATGTGGAGCAACCACCAGATTTTATCTCTCTATCTCAACACTCTTTTGTTTTCGAATTGCATAAAGCTCTTTATGGTTTAAAGCAAGCTCCAAGATCTTGGTTTGAGACCCTAGCTAGCTTACTTTTAGAGCATAAGTTCACTAGGGGCAATGTAGATAGAACCTTGTTTATTAGGCATCATAAAGATCAAATATTATTAGTACAAATATATGTATATGACATCATTTTTGGCTCTACTGATTCCATACTATGCAAAATATTTTCTAACCTGATGCATTCGAGGTTTGAAATGAGTAGCATGGGTGAGCTTTCTTACTTCCTTGGTCTCCAAATGAATTAATCCTCTGATGGAATTTTCATCTCCGAATCTAAATATGATAAAGAACTAGTTAAGAGATTTAGGATGTCTGATGCCTCTGCTATGAAAACACCCATGGCTTCCAATGTTGTGATTGATTCTGATGAACAGGGCAAGCTAGTTGATCAGAAAATATATATGGCTATTTTTGGATCCTTGTTATATCTCACAGCTAGTAGGACAGATATTATATTTGCTCCATGCCTTTGTGCTAGGTTCCAGGTGAACCCTAAAGAATCTCACCTTATTTTTCTTAAAAGAATTTTGAGATATATAAAGGGTTATCCTAATCTACGACTTTGGTATCCAACAGAGTTAGAATTTGACTTAACTGGATTCTCAGATTCTAACTATACTGGATGCAGAGTGGACAGAAAAAGCACATCAGGAACATGCCAGTTCCTTGGTGATAGGCTTGTGTCTTGATTTTGTAAGAAGCAAATATTTGTGTCAACTTCAACTACAGAAGTTGAGTACATTGCAGCTGGCAGCTGTTGTTCACAAATATTGTGGATTCAAAACCAACTCCTGGATTATGGTCACAACTTAAATAACTTAACTATATTTTGTGACAATACTAGTGCAATTTCTAGTGCACAAAATCCAATACTGCATAGTAGAACTAAGCATATAGAGATTAGACATAATTTCATTAGAGATTGTGTGGACGAAAAGAAAGTTAATCCTGTCCTTATCTCTACTGATTTGCAAAGAGTAGACGTCTTCACTAAACCATTAGATGAGAAGAAACATCTGTTCTTTCTGAATCAGTTAGGTATGATTAATGGAGAAGTTTAATTTGATTTCTGTCCAAGGTCGAAGAATTGATCACAGTCCGTCAAATGGAGATCGACGATCTAAGAACTGTTCTTGAGAAATTTCGTCGACTTGAGATCGACGAACTCTCTACGTGAAGTTATTTTCATCGAACGTATATCGACGATCTTGCTTCAGAAAATATTTCGTTGAGCAGAGATCGACGATCTATTTTCCCCCGCTTCAAACTGAGATCGACAATATAATTTCTTCATGAAATTTTTTGTCGACCTGAGCTCGAAGCGTTTCTTTTTCGCAGGGCGGAGTTCGCCATTTCGCCTTTTGAAAACTTATAATAGGGTTTTCATCGAACTCCATCCCGCGCTTTCTAGTTCCCTTGCACTTGATCTTTTTGTTTCTTTTTGCAGAGCAATGTCATTTTCTCCAGACCGTCTCTCCAAAATGAAATGTGACGTTTGTTTCAACATCGACCTTGAATTGTTCAGTCACTCAGATCAGATATTCAAGGATATTCTTCAATTACTTGAACCTTATAATCTGCAATACTTCATGACAACTAGAATCAAACTCCCAATTTCAGAGATCAAGGAATGGACATTTACTTCAAAACTTCAGGATACCCCAGCCATTATTGGCACTATTTCTGGTAATCATGTTACTTTATCTCCAGAAGATTTAACTGCAGTTTTTGGTTTTGTTAATGGTGAAGATGAAATAGAGTTATCTAGTAGTGAGCTTACTGATATGCTAGAAAGGTTAGGTCATACTGTAGGAAACCCTAACCACTTTGAAAGTGAGGGGTTAGATCTGGAATACTCTAGAGGGGGGTGAATAGAGTATTTAGGATTTTTATAAAATTTTCTAACTACTTCAATCTAGTCCTAGTGCTGCAAGAATTAAATTAAAGCACAAACACAATAATCCTAACTATCATAGCCATAGTAAGAAATAAAAGAAAAGAGCAACCAGACAACACAAGAAATTTATAGTGGTTCCCCAACCTGGGTACATCTACTCTTCTACCACCCTAGTAGGACACCTCTCAGATTTTTGATCAGCTGCATGACACCAATGAGCTTTTGATCAGGTGCTCAAAAACCAAACCTCAAGTCTTTTGGTCAGGTGACTTGCAAACAGGAATTACTTTTGAAGGGAGTTAAGAACCCTTTTTACAGTGGGGGTGAGAGATTGATTTTGTCTTCTCTTTCTCAATGTACAACTGAGAAGACTTTTGTGGATCTTGATGTTAGCAAAGGCTCCCCCTGTGTAACGCCCCCGTTTTTTCTGCGATTATTTAATTCTTGTTCGGCGTTATGTTGACGCGTTTCCGGCAGGTGCCGTTTGTTAGAGCGTGGTTTTAGCACTTTAGGTTCCTTGTGTGGTTGTTGGCAGCCTTTTGGCAAGATCCCCTAGCAAGCCAGGTATGTTTTGATGACCGGTGAGGCATCTCGGGGGATGCTTGTGTTTTGGCTTCGGGTAGTGATAACCCGAGTTTTTGTTCATCGAAAGATGATTTTGACTTCGCCGTTGCATTTGTAGCGTGGGTATTTAGCTACGGTGCGAATTTCGTCGGATTCCGAGGTCGTTCGGTTTTTGCGTCGTTTTGATGTGTTAATAATAATGGATGTAATGATTAATTAATCTACAAAGTTTGAAATGAATGGCTTTTAGGTGGCAGTTTAGCCTGAATAGGCGTGTCCCTGCATAAATATATATAGTCTCAAGATAAAAAAACGAGTCTTTTCATCGTCTCCTTCCCGTAAGAGTAACCGCTGCTTGTCCGAGAGGAAGAAAACCGCCACCACTACTACCCTTCAGACGCCGATTCTGTGAGCGTTATTGGACGGAATTCGATTCCGAAAGAGGATTTGGAGTGCTCTCGCCTAGACCTTCATTCCTACGGTAAGAAATTCAATTTTCGTGGAGTTTCTAGGGGACTCAGAATTTTTAGTTTGATCCTTTTCCGCCATTAAAACCTTAGATACTGTTTAGGTTCTGTTGCGGCTGGAGCCGAGAGAGAGAGGAAGGGTTGTGTAAGATAGATTGTTGGTATTTGAGGCAAGTGGTGCTCCTACCCTTGGCAAGTTTTCTTCTCCTTTTCATGGTCATATTTGTTATAATTTTCCCCGTTTCCTGAGATTGATATTTTACTCTGTTTTTCCGACAAAAAGCATGTGAATCTTAAACCATAATGCCCCTTTATGTTTATGTTTGCATTCTCTCAAGTTCTGAAACTCAAATCTTCGGCTGGAGTACTGTAGTCTTGTTTGTTTTTATCAAATTGTTCCCAGATAATCATTCAAAGTGTTCCCTGTTAAAACCTCTGTTTGGGTAGTATCTAGCCTTTCAACCCTAGAATTTAATAGCAGTGAGATTTCATACTTATATTACCAGTAATAGGTTTGAATTAGGCTAAGACGTTTGGTCGGGAACGAAGTTGGAGGTACAGGAATGTTGTACACTCAATGCAGCCAGTTCGACGAAGATCGTCGACCTGAGTTCGATGATAATCGTCGACCTGAGTTCGACGATAATCGTCGAACTGAGATCGACGATCTCTGGTTGCTTGAGATCGATGAAGATCGTCGACCTGAGTTCGACGATAATCGTCGAACTGAGATCGACGATCTCTGGTTGCTTGAGATCGACAAAGATCATCGACCTGAGTTCGACGATGATCGTCGAACTGAGATCAACGATCTCTGTTTGCCTGAGTTCGGCGAGGATCGTCTAGCTGAGTTCGATGAGGATCGTCAAACTGAGTTCGATGATTTTCTGTGGCCTGCGTTTAACGCAATATCGTCGAATGGAATTTGACCATTTCCTCTGGCCTGCGTTTATCGGAAAATCATCGAACGGCGTTCGACGACTTTTCTCGTGTCCTATGATTTGACGAAAATCGTCGAGCTGCGTTCGACGATTTTCCTGAGTTCGATGACTTTCCCGCGCTCGACGAAAATCGTCGAGCTGCGTTCGACGATTCCTGTAACAGTGATCATTTTTTTCCTGTAGGCTGAGATTTATTTCTTCTCAATTTTTTTCTTCTTCCCGAGTGAATACCTCCTAGGCAGGGGATGTATTGTCGGCCTTTCATTCTCCCTTTGTTTTGAGGGCCGAATCGTGGGTTATGGCAGGTAGTGGTATTTTGACGCTCTAAAGGAGGGGGATGTTTTGTGTGCGAGACGTGGCCGCCACTTTTTAGTCCCAGGTACGGGCTGGGCATTGTTGTGGCCGCCACCCTTTTTATCCCAGGTACGGGCTGGGTTTGTGGTGGTTTTGTGCTGACAGTGAAATTTTATTTTTAGTTGGAACTGTTATGTTTGGGGGACTGTTTTTGGTCAACAACTCATGCCCACTTTGTTTACTACTGCCATTAACTCACAAATTAGGATTGTTAGGTGTCTCTTCCTAGTTAAATGCAGCACATTGTGGCAAGTTTTCTTGTCTTTTGCCTCGTAGCCTCTGCAGGATTTGGGCAGGGCTTGTTGTTATTACCTGGTACTTGCCGTACTTTTGCTTACTTTGGACTGTCTTTGCTTTTACTGCCATGTTTACTTACTCTCTTACGACCCATTTTGATTTATAGTTCTAATTCTGATTTCCTTGTTTTACTTGCTGAGGTGTTCTTTTCTTTTCTGAATGCCTCGAGTTCTGATTAGTAGCCGGGTAGACGGCTAATTTTTTTGTGGTGTTGCTGGTGATCCCTTGATTTTGCAGTGATCTTTCTCTTGCTGTTGTGAGGTAGATTTTTTGCTTTTCTTACAGACATACATGCTTGCTAGTGGGTTCGTGTCAGTTTGTTGGCGCCCACTGGTAGTTTTACCTTATGATACTAGATATGTTTCTTTTACTGCTGCCTTTTTTGGAGATAGTCTACTTGCTCTTGGGAAGATTTATGCTAGGTTGCTAGTTACTTTCAAACCTAAAAACACTATAATAAGTAAATCTTATGATCAGTATGTTTTATAAAACTCATACACTACTTTTCAAGTAACGTAAAAAGATCATTTTCCTACTTATAATATAATATAAATCTAGAGTCTTGCATAGTATAAGTTGACCTCGGGGGTCACTTATGCACCCTCATAGGATCTCAAATATAAATAAAGTATTTTCCGCTGCGTATAAGTATAGTTTTAAAACTATGGACTAGGTGATCCACCGAGCCGAGGGATACGGTCCTTAAAATTATATTTGATTTTCTAATAATTAAACTTTAGAAACTTTCATAGTCTAGTTAGATGGTGTTCGCCTGAGCATCGACAGTTATCCCCTGCTCGACGTGGCATCACGACGCGTGTTTTTCTCATACTCTGATACTTCTTGAATTCGGAGAAAAATGCGGGTTGTGACAGTTGGTATCAGAGCGAGGTTGATTGGCAATTTGTCGGGCAACCTTTCCTTGTAGTTATTAGGTGTTTAGCATCATATCATACACACACCGATATGTCATCAGCACGTCTTGGCTGAAGCACTAACACTACACTCATAGCATAACATGAAGTATACGGGGCATATTATGTAGTATGGGATGCATAATATGTGTTTGTATATGGATCCACCATAGGGGTAACATGTGAGGGTTATATAGTATGGGATGCATAACCTCACCACATGAATGCGACTAGCACGTTTCTTTTTCGTTGCATGGGAATGTTATGTAGTATGGGATGCATAACATTTTCATGCGTACGCCGCTCATGACATGTATTAGGGCCTTTTTAGAATGCATAGCATAATCATGCGTAGCATAACATTGCATAAGCACAATGTGCCAAGCTAAAGATTTGCAGGATGACATATGTACAAGCATGGTTTTTAAATCAGAAAAAGAATATAAATTCATGCATTCCCGATCTAGGCAAAAGAGTTAGATGATGGTGGTTAACCATCCTAGGCTAGGCATAGCATCACTTTTGTTAAACAAAATAAAATCCCAGAGCAAGTTTAGCAGTTTTAAGATCATATTTATGTATGTATTGTCTGTACTTGTAGTTAGTTCCAACTATTGTACCAGGATTTGATTAATGTGGATATGACCATAGAATGGCAAGGCGTCATTCGACCAGGTCGACTCCCCTGTCTGAGGGTGAGACTTCTGGAGCGCAGAGTGATGCGGTGATCGAGAGCTTGTGGTTGCGCAACGATTCCTTGACCAGGTAGTTGGTGGAGATGCAGGTCCAGATCCAGTCTCTGGCGGCAATTGTGGCAGGACAGACTCAAGGAGTGCAAGACCCTACAGAGAGTCAGCTGCCCCTCCCCCTTCTGCTCCCCTGAGACCTCCAGTGGTGGTGCTAGTAGAGATGGCCTTCATTTCTCAGTTTCAGAGACTTAGCCATCCTACATATGATGGGAAGGCATATTTCATGGACATAGATGATTGGCTGATCTCCATGGAGGAGATGTTCTCGTACTCCGGTGTTGCTGATGATCAGAGAGTGATGATAGCCGCCTATCAGCTGAAGGGTTTGGCTAAGAGCTGGTGGCTTAGGGAAAAGGAGAGCTTGGTGGCTGCTTGCTCTTGGGCATTGTTCAAGGAGATGCTGTTGAGGACGTTCCTGCCTTCGGTCGAGCGTGACCGACTTATGAACGACTTCCTTCACCTGAAGTAGAGGCAACTCACGGTCAGTGAGTACAAGATAGAGTTCATCAAGTTGAGTCGGTTTGCCCCTGGGTTGGTGAGTGTTGAAGCTGATCGAGTCAAGCGGTTCTTTGGTGGCTTGAGGAGCGAGGTTCAGTAGTTAGCCAGTGCTTATGGATCAGTGACTTATACAGGGGTAGTGGAGGCTGCTCTGAAAGTGGAGGCAATTGAGACCGCAAAGAACAGAGTCCAGCAAATGTGGAAGGACAAGAGGAAGTCTATTGAAGAGAAGAACCCCCAGGTACTCGATGTTGCTTCTGGAAAGAAGAGCAAGGTGGTGTGTAGATTCTGTGGCTGGTCAGGCCACCCTGTTGAGAGGTGTTTCAAGAAGGCGGGAGCTCAGAAGAAGGAGTAGGTTCATGCTATTCAAGGTGCTCCTAGGAAGGATGTTTCTTGTTCTGTTTGCAAGCAACCCGGGCATGATGCTGCCAGTACTGGTCTAAGGATAAAGTCTGCTTTCAGTGTGGCCAGAAGGGCCATATCAAGACAAGGTGTCCTCAGGTCCAGCCTATTCTACATGCAGTTCCACTTCAGGCTTTACCTCCGCCTCAGCGTGTGGACAAGGGCAAAGGAAGGCTGAACGTGATCTCTTCCGAGGAGGCTCAGACTTCGACTCAGGTCATCTAAGGTTAGTGGTTTCCTAGCTTGAAAGTTTTATTTTTGCTAGAATTGTTATAGTTTTCTTTTGGTAGTGCCTTAGTTGCTTATGTACTCCTATAGGGAAATTTAAGGTGAAGAACCGCTGAGCGCGTGTTCTGTTCGACTCCGGCTCTACCCACTCATTTGTGGCTAGAGCTTTTGTAGAGCGGTATCGGTTGATTCTAGATCAAGTTCGTGATACCTTCCGTGTCAAGTTCTCTTCTGGTGAATTTGTGTTGTCAGATTTGGGTATTCTGTATTGCCCTGTTTTGTTGGGGGACTTTCTTGCGAAGGAAGACTTGAATATGATTGATCTAGAGGACTTCGATGTTATTCTGGGCATGGACTGGTTGTCTAGGTATGATGCGGTTATTCAGTGCAAAGGGAAGCGCTTGCACTTCATCAAGGACAACGGTCAGCCTGGAAGTGTGTATGCTGATCCGTGCCAGGATTCTCCTATCATTTTTGCGGTATGTGCTCAGAAGCTGTTTCATTCTGATTGTTTTGCTTGTTTAGTCTCGGTGGTTGGGACTGCCGTCAGTGTACCGCGCTTGGAGGAGATTCCTGTGGTTCGTGGTTTCTCAGATGTTTTTCCTGACGACCTTCCTGGTCTTCCCCTCGAGCGGGATGTTGAGTTTGTGATTGATTTGGAACCGGGTACGCGTCCTATTGCTAAGGTGCTGTATCGGATGGCCCCTCGTGAGTTGGAGGAGTTGCGAGTCCAGTTAGACGAGTTGTTGGCTAAAGGTTTTATCAAGCCGAGTTCGTCGCCTTGGGGTGCTCCTGTTCTATTTGTGAAGAAGAAGGATGGGCCGATGAGGTTGTACATCGATTATATGGAGCTGAACAAAGTCACCATTAAGAACAGGTACCCTTTGCCGAGGATCGATGATTTATTTGATCAGTTGCGTGGTAGTACAGTATTTTCCAAGATCTTTCTTCGTTCAGGATATCATCAGCTCAGGATCCGTGAGTCGGGCATTCCACAGACTACTTTCAGGTCGAGGCATGGGCATTTCGAATTCCTGGTTATGTCATTTGGTTTGACCAACGCGCCATCAGTATTCATGGATATGATGAACCGGGTGTTCAAGGACTTTCAAGATAAGTTCGTTGTAGTATTCATTGATGATGTGTTGATATACTCTCGCAGTGCTGAGGAGCATGAGCAGCATCTGCGATTGGTTTTATCTACTTTGAGAGACCATCAGTTATTCGTCAAGCTGAGTAAATGTGAATTCTGGTTGTCCCAGGTTTCCTTCCTGGGTCATGTGGTAAACAAAGATGGCATTTCGGTTGACCCGGAAAAGATTTCTGCTGTGATGGATTGGCATAGGCCGAGCACACCCAAGGAGATTAGGAGCTTTTTGGGGTTGGCCGGCTATTATAGAAGATTCATGGAGGGCTTTTCTACACTGCCAACGCCCTTGACTAAGTTGACACAGAAGAATGCGGCGTTCATTTGGAGCGAGAAATGTGAGGAGGCTTTTCTGGAGCTGAAGAGCAGGTTGTGTTCTGCCCCTGTTTTGACATTGCCTACGGAGGGCAAGGACTATGATGTTTATGTGGATGCCTCGCATGTTGGGCTCGGAGGGGTGTTGATGCAAGAAGGGAAGGTGATTGCGTATGGGTCGAGGCAATTGAAGGCTCATGAGAGGAACTACCCTACGCATGATCTTGAGTTCACAGCAGTGATCTTTGCCCTGAAGCTGTGAAGACATTTACTTTATGGTGCCCATTGCAAGATCTACACCGATCATAAAACCCTAAAGTATGTCTTCACCCAGAAGGGGTTAAATCTGCGCCAGCGGCGGTGGCTAGAGTATGTGGTCGATTATGATGTGGATATACAGTATCATCCGGGCAAGTCCAATGTGGTGGTCGATGCCCTGAGCCGGAAGACGGGGAAGATCTTTAATCTCACCGCCAATCATTTAGTGGAAGAGTTCCTCCTGATGGATATTTACGTGGGACGCTGTGACATGCAGAGCAGTTTGGCAGTGGCAGAGCCGTCTTGGATTGCACTCACCAGGTTGCACCAGAAGGATGATCCGGATCTTCTGCACTTATACCTCAGGACAGAGAGAGGGGATTTGCCGGATTTTTCTATTGATGATGCGGGTACTTTGAAGTACCGCGGTAGGTTTTACATCCCCGCTGTTGGAGACATCAGGGTTATGTTATGCAGAGAGGCTCATGGATCCAGTGTTGCCTACAATCCAGGATCTACAAAGATGTATCATGAATTGAAGTAGATTGTCTGGTGGTATGGGATGAAGGGAGATATAGCCCGAATTGTTGCTGAGTTCCACACTTGCAAGCATGTGAAGGCCGATCATGGAAGGCATGGTGGCAAGTTGACTCCGTTGGAGATCCCTACTTGGAAGTGGGAAAGTATTTCTATGGACTTCATTACGGTCTTGCCGAGATCTCCTAGAGGATTTGATTCTATTTGGGTTATAGTGGACAGACTGATGGAGTGTGCTCACTTCGTTCCATACAAGATTGACTATCCGATGAAAAAGATAGTAGAGCTGTATCTGAATGAAGTCATCAGATTACAAGGTGTGCCAGCTAGCATCATTTCGGATCGAGACTCCCGTTTTACATCTCGCTTCTGGAGGCGTCTGCAAGAGGGTTTGGGTACAGATTTGAGGTATTTTATAGCTTACCACCCGCAGACCAATGGTCAGACTGAGCGGGTGAACCAGAAAGTTGAGGATATGATCAGGTGCTACATCTTGGACCACGGTGGAGCGTGGGATGAGCATTTGTGGCTCATGGAATTTGCATACAATAATAGTTACCAGGAGAGCTTGCAAATGGCTCCATTTGAAGCTTTGTATGGGAGGTGCTGCAGAACTCCCTTATTTTGGACCGAGGTCAGTGAGAGGCCTGTATTGGGTCCGGATGCGCTCGAGGAGATGGAAACTGATGTGAAGCTTATTCGGGAAAAGCTTCGTATTGCTCAGGAGATATATGAGAAGAACGCCAACCGCCGTAGGTCTGACTTGGAGTTTTCTGTAGGGGACCTTGTTTTTCTTAAGGTTTCCCGATGATTGGTGTTAAGAGGTTCGGTAAAAACCGGAAATTGGACCCGAGGTATGTGGGCCCGTTTAAGATCATTGAGCAGATTGGCGTGTCAGCATATAGGTTGGATTTGCCAGCAAACTTCCCAGGTATTCGTAATATATTTCATGTAAGCCAATTAAGGAAGTGTGTGCGAATCAGTGGGTAGGTCTTGGATTTTGTGCCCCAGTCGGAGCCTAATCTTTCATATGTTGAGTTGCCGGTCTGCATCTTGGTTACTCAAGATCGGGTGCTGTGGACAAAGTCTACCCCGATGGTGAAAGTTCTATGGAAGAATCAGGATTTGGAAAGCGCGACTTGGGAGCTAGAGTCGGCTATGAGGGAGGCTCATCCTCATCTGTTCCCTTGATTTGATTGGTACGTTTCCTTTCTAGTGCTCTTGTTTATTACCTTCCTTCTATAGTAGAAGTAGTGTATGTAAAGTTTCGGGACGAAACTTTCTTTTATGGGGAGTGACTGTAACGCCCCCGTTTTTTCTGCGATTATTTAATTCTCGTCTGGTGTTACGTTGACGCGTTTCTGACAGGTGCCGTTTGTTAGAGCGTGGTTTTAGCGATTTAGGTTCCTTGTGTGGCTGTTGGCAGCCTTTTGGCAAGATCCCCTAGCAAGTCGGGTCTGTTTTGCTGACCGGTGGGGCCTCTCGGGGGATGCTTGTGTTTTGGCTTCGGGTAGTGATAACCCGAGTTTTGTTCGTGGAAAGATGATTTCAACTTCGCCATTGCGTTCGTAGCATGGGTATTTAGCTACGATATGAATTTCGTCGGATTCCGAGGTGGTTCGGTTTTCGCGTCGTTTTGATGTGTTAATAATAATGGATGTAATGATTAATTAATCTATAAAGTTTGAAATGAATGGCTTTTAGGTGGCAGTTTAGGCTAAATAGGCGTGTCCCTGTATAAATATATATAGTCTCAAGACAAAAAACGAGTCTTTTCATCGTTTCCTTCCCGTAAGAGTAATCGCTGCCTGTCCGAGAGGAAGAAAACCGCCACCGCTGCTACCCTTCAGACGTCGATTCTGAGAGTGTTAGTGGGCGGAATTCAATTCCGAAAGCAGATTTGGAGTGCTCTCGCCTAGACCTTCATTCCTACGGTAAGAAATTCAATTTTTGTGGTGTTTCTAGGGGACTCGGAATTTTTAGTTTGATCCTTTTCCGCCATTAAAACCTTAGATCCTGTTTAGGTACTGTTGCGGCTGGAGCCGAGAGAGAGAGGAAGGGTTGTGCAAGATAGATCGCTGGTATTTGAGGCAAGTGGTGCTCCTACCCTTGCCAAGTTTTCTTCTCCTTTTCATGGTCATATTTGCTATAATTTTCCCCATTTCCTGAGACTGATATTTTACTCTATTTTTCCCACAAAAAGCATGTGAATCTTAAACCATAATGCCCCTTTATGTTTTTGTTTGCATTCTCTCAAGTTATGAAACTCAAATCTTCGGCTGTAGTACTGTAGTCTTGTTTGTTTTTATCAAATTGTTCCCTGATAATCATTCAAAGTGTTCCCTGTTAAAACCTCTGTTTGGGTAGTATCTAGCCTTTTAACCCTAGAATTTAAAGCAGTGAGATTTCATACTTATATTACCAGTAATAGGTTTGAATTAGGATAAGAAGTTTGGTCGGGAATGAAGTTGGAGGTACAGGAATGTTGTACACTCAATGCAGCCAGTTCGACGAAGATCGTCGACCTGAGTTCGATGATAATCGTCGAACTGAGATCGACGATCTCTGGTTGCTTGAGATCGACGAAGATCGTCGACCTGAGTTCGACGATAATCGTCGAACTGAGATCGACGATCTCTGGTTGCTTGAGATTGACGAAGATCGTCGACCTGAGTTCGACGATGATCGTCAAATTGAGATCAACGATCTCTGTTTGCCTGAGTTCGGCGACGATCGTCGAGCTGAGTTCGATGAGGATCGTCGAACTGAGTTCGACGATTTTCTGTGGCCTGCGTTTAACGCAAAATCGTCGAACCGAATTCGACAATTTTCTCTGGCCTGCGTTTATCGGAAAATCGTCGAACGGCGTTCGATGACTTTTCCCGTGTCCTGTGATTCGACGAAAATCGTCGAGTTGCGTTCCACGATTTTTCTGAGTTCGACGATTTTCCCGCGCTCGACGAAAATCGTCGAGCTACGTTCGACGATTCCTGTAACAGTGATCTTTTTTTTTCATGTAGGCTGAGATTTATTTCTTCTCAGTTTCTTTCTTCTTCCCGAGTGAATACCTCCTAGGGGGGATGTCTTGTCGGCCTTTCGTTCTCCCTTTGTTTTGAGGGCCGAATCGTGGGTTATGGCAGGTAGTGGTATTTTGACGCTCTAAAGGAGCGGGATGTTTTGTGTGCGAGCCGTGGCCGCAACTTTTTAGTCCCAGGTATGGGTTGGGCATTATTGTGGCCGCCACCCTTTTTATCCTAGGTACGGGCTAGTTTTGTGGTGGTTTTCTGCTGACAGTGAAATTTTATTTTTAGTTGGAACTGTTATGTTTGGGGGATTGTTTTTGGTCACCAACCCAGGCCCACTTTGTTTACTACTGCCATTAACTCACAAATTAGGATTGTTAGGTCTCTCTTCCTGGTTAAATGCAGCACATTGTGGCAAGTTTTCTTGTCTTTTGCCTCGTAGCCTCTACAGGATTTGGGCAGGGCTTGTTGTTATTACCTGGTACTTGTCGTACTTTGGCTTACTTTGGACAGTGTTTGCTTTTACTATCATGTTTACTTACTCTCTTATGACCCATTTTGATTTATCGTTCTAATTCTGATTTCCTTGTTTTACTTGCTGAGGTGTTCTTTTCTTTTCTGAATGCCTCAGGTTCTGATTAGTAGCCAGGTAGACGGCTAGTTTTGTTGTGGTGTTGCTGGTGATCCCTTGATTTGTAGGGATCTTTCTCTTGCTGTTGTGAGATAGTTTTCTTCTTTTCTTACAGACATACATGCTTGCCAGTGGGTTCATGTCAGTTTGTTGGCGCCCACTGGTAGTTTTACCTTATGATACTAGATATGTTTCTTTTACTGCTACCTTTTTTTGGAGATAGTCTAATTGCTCTTGGGAAGATTTATGCTAGGTTGCTAGTTACTTTCAAACCTAAAAACACTATAATAAGTAAATCTCATGATCAGCATGTTTTATAAAACTCATACACTACTTTTCAAGTAACGTAAAAAGATCATTTTCCTACTTATAATATAATATAAATCTAGAGTCTTTTGTAGTATAAGTTGACCTCGGGGGTCACTTATGCACCCTCATAGGATGTCAAATATAAATAAAGTATTTTCCGCCGCATATAAGTATAGTTTTAAAACTGTGGACTAGGTGATCCACCGAGCCGAGGGATACGGCCCTTAAAATTATATCTGATTTTCTAATCATTAAACTTAAGAAATTTTCATAGTCTAGTTAGATGGTGTTCGCCTGAGCGTCGACAGTTATCCCCTGCTTGACGTGGCATCACGACGAGTGTTTTTCTCATACTCTGATACTTCTTGAATTCGGAGAAAAATGCGGGTTGTGACACCCTGAGATATTGAATGGTTCAGGAAAGATGGAGCTTTGCTTCAGGGTGATAGACCTTCAAATTGTTGCCTTAGCCAGATGAACTCCAGGAACTCCTTGACAGATAGAAGATTTGTTGTCCTTTGAAGAGTCCTGGCAGAAGACAGAAGAAGACTCCTGATTTGGATTGGCTGTTCTTCTTCTTCTTCATCTTTTGTGTTCTTTCTCTGGTTAGGGCTTCTGTTTCTGTATCAGCTTTCTATTTCGTTTTGTCTCATAGTGTTGTCCAGAGAGAGAGCAAGAGAAGATTCTTGATGCTTGATTAACAAACTGACTATCTATCTGTCTATCTGTGAAGGAGATGAAAAATCCCTTCTTGTATTTTCCATATTGTCTTCCTTTTGAAATTTGAAATTCTTCTAAATTCGATGCTGACGGCCTGGAGAATATTTTGCATTAAATGATTTCCCCAACTGTCCCATTGAAAAACAGCAACCAATAATCCTGATGAAGACCGTAATCAATGCTTGCTTCTAATAGTAATATTCAGAGAATATTTTAACATAGATTACTCAGGAATTCTTGTCATAGAATAAGGACAGATGGATGAAAATAACTAAGTTTGGAATCGTCGAACAGAGAACAGAATTCGTCGAGCTAAGTCCACAGTTCGTCGAGTTGAGAAGTTAAGTTAGTCAATCTGATAATAGCTGTTCGTTGAGCTGAGATCCAAGATCGTCGACCGCAGAACAGACAACTTCTTTCTCCAGAACCTTATCAATTCTGTGCATGAAGTTCGTCGAGCTGATAATCTAAGTTCATTGACTGGATTTTAGTAAAGTGCTTCTGGACTTAGAATATTCTAGATGTCTCTGGAATGAAGTGTTGAAGTGGAGTTGCCAGAAATCGTCGACCTGAGAACTAGATTTGTCGAACTGAGAACTAGATTCGTCGACCTGAAAACTTCTAACTGCTAGATAGGTCTTGCCAGGAATGTGATCTAAGTTTGTCGAGCTGAGAAGGTGAATTTGTCGACTGGAGTATGATCCTAGACATAGAATATTTACTTGTTTCTGGAATAAGTTGTTGAAGTAGAATGTCAATAGATCGTCGACCTGAGTACCAAGTTCGTCGAGTAGAGTTCAGAGAAATTCTGGACTTGAAATGTTGAAGTAGTGTCCATAAATCGTCAACCTTAGTCCCAAGTTCGTCGAGTTCAACTCAGAGAATTTTCTCTGAGATCGTAGAGCTGAGCACGTCTTTCGTCGACCTGAGTTCGACGAACATCGAACTCATTTTCTAAGTCTTGATATTTCTCTAAGTCTTGAGTCTTTATGCAGTCTGTTGATGGCTGGTCCATGTAGTGTTAACTCTAAGGACTTGGCCTATACTCTAAGACATAACCATGACCCTGGCTATACATGTTGGGTCAGATGATCCTAACTTAGTGAACCTAGCCCAAATCGAACTAGGGATCCAACAATCTCCCCCTATTTGGGTGAGGTCACTAATTACAAACTCATAATGAAACAAAAGAAATGTATAAAGCAAGAAAACATATATCTGACAGGAAAAATTAACACATGTAGCAGATATATATATATACACACAGTAAGCTATGTATCAAGAAATTAATAAGTAGTTTCAAAACAACATAAACTTATCAATTCAGGTTTCACTTCTTTTGCTTTTTCTCCTTTTGCTTCACCTCTTCGCCTTTTTCTCCAGACTGAGTGAATATAATTTCCCTGTTGGGATCAGCAACTTGCACCTTTGTCATAGTCATGTAAGCATCCCCTATGATTTTTAGTGATGTAGCCCTGGGCACTACTGCTTCTGGATGCAATTTCATATAGTCATCAACATTGAAAAATTTATTAGCTTTAGCAAACCTGTTCAACTCTTCCTTCCTGTACTTGGATATTGTTGTGTATTCAGATGTGTCCTTCCCTTCAACTCTAGCTTTGTTGATCATGGAAAGGCCAACCAGTTCCTAGAACCTGGCTATCCTTGCTATTGTAGCTGTTTTGAGGATCTTCAAATGGTATAGGGGAAGCAGGTCTGTTGGAGCTTTCAGCTTGTTGATGTTCAGGGAGTTGTTGCTACTTTTGTTGTTGATGCTATTGTTGTTGTTGCTGCTTGTCAGATGAGTGATGTCTCTGCTGGCTGCTTCCTGAAGATGAAGATCTACTCTGATGTCTTTGGTATGTTTGAAAGTGGGTAGACCTTTTAGATGTTGTGCCTGAAGCACCAGCAGCTGGAGGAGGAGGTGGAGGAGGATCCTTCCTAAATATTTGTGGAGGTGGAGAATATCTTCTGCTTCATTTCCTTTCTTTCTATTCATTTTTGGACAGCCACATCCAAGATGACATGCCCTTATAAGGATTGATCTTCTGGAGTATGTAATAGGGTGTGTCATTTGCTGGGTTGGGCTTTGGAATAGGATGTGGAGGAGCTTTCCTCTTCTTAGAAGCTTTCTTTTTCTTAGGTTCTTCATCTGAGTCCTCATATTCATCATCATCATCATCAGAATCTGGAGGAGCATCATATAAGGCATCAATGCCCTTTAGTACTGATTTGTCAATTTGTTTTTCAACATGAGTAGTAGCTGGAGGAAGAGCTGGGACTGGGGCTGGAGCTGGAGCTGGAGAGCTGTATACTTTAGTGCTTTCAGCAACTGACTTATTTTCCTCTTGTATATCAGCCACGATCAGTTCATCCAGATCAGGCATGGGGGAATCATCCATTATAAAAACTAGAGCAGAAATGATTTCTGGAGGGGTTGAAATGATGACTGGGTCAGCCTTAGGTGTAAATGAGATGGCTGGAGACTCTGGAGTAGCAAAAATTGCGTTGAGTTGCTTGGAAACTTTGGGGCATATTGGTGTGGTGTATGGGATTATAGCCAAAGATGGCTTAGTACTATCTTCTGGAGGAAGGCTCAAATAATCTTATCAAAAATTCTTAACAAACTTGACAAATCAACTGTGGGATTAATGATATAATCACCACCAGTACTGATTTCTTCTGTGGAAATCTCATCCACATCCATTTCAGTATCAATGAAATCAATAAAATCAGATAAATCTAAATCAGCATCTGCTGCTGCTAATTCTACTGCTGTTAATTCTGCTTTTGCTGCTGTTGGTACTATTGTTGGTGTCGTTACTGCTACTGGGGATAGTGCTGCTACTACTATTGCTGCTGCTTCTTCATCAAGTATTTCCCCCTGCCTGGTTTCTGTGCAAACTGGAGCCAGGCCCCTAACTGAAGAGGGGGCAGCAGAGAGAGCATTTATTTGAGCAGCAAGGGAGAAAATAGAAGAAGCAAGAGGTGTAATGGCCTCTGCTATAATATTCTTGAGGAGATGATTAAGCGGTGCAATAAGAGATGAAATGGTGGAGGGTTCCAAGGGTAGATTTGCAGATGGTGGAATGGAAGGTGTTTGAGGGGAAACAGATGGAGGAATGGAAGTTGATGGTTGAGTAGGAGTGATAGCATCGTGTATGTTTGTATCTTGTGCAGAAGGAGTGTTGAGAGGGGAGGAGAGTATATTGAATGTTGGGATGTTGGCTAGATGAGGAGGTAAGGGAGATTAAGGTGGTGAAGGAGTGTGGGTATCATGGGGGGACTGATGTGGGGTTTGATGTGATGATTGAGATGGAGAGGGTTGATGATATTCCTGAATAGGGGAAGAGGGGATGTCAGAAAGATCTATTGGTGGAGAGGTGGCAGGAGATGTAGCTGTTGAATATTCTCAAGGTGGTCAGCAAGATAGCCTAAAGGCAAATTAATATTCTCAGAACTATCCAGTTAACACCTTGATCATGCGGAAGCCCAAAAGCAAGCTTAACACCAAACACAAATGGAAGCACAAGCAGGTCTTATATTCATATACACTTCTTTACAAGGAGAGGTATACATAGTGAGATATGATTTCGCCAGTATACAAGCTACAAACAGAAAGCACAAAACAAGCCGGGCGGACAGCACTGGAGACCGCCGAGACCGCCCAGTCCACCAAGGTCGCCGAAGCCGCCCGAGCTGAAGCTGCTACATGCCGAATACCACACGGAGTCCGCCGAGACCGCGAGGTCGTGCAGACACACCGTTATTCGCTGCCTGCTGATGAACTGAAGAACAGACCGCCTACCCGCCTGAGATCGGCGGACAGGTTATTGGAACTTGGAAAAGCTGAAGCAGAGAACCACTGACAAGCCGTAGAAGCGACCAGCTGAGACCGCAGAGATTGCACACTTCAATGCCAAACTCCTGGCTCCTTGAAGCTAGCCTCGCGACCTGCACACAGCAAACCGTCAACTCTACTCAACCCACGTGGACAGAAAAACCGTAGACCGCAACACTTGACCAAGCCCAACTTACTGTTCACTCAGTTACTGTAGACGTGTCGGGGGGGTCTATTTATAGGTGAGGTGAGGAGTGTGGTCACCACGCTAGTGAATAGAATCGCTACCCCAGCTCGCGCACTAGCAAAACACCCGTCCTGCTGAGTCCACAAGGACTGAGCCGGATTTCCAAGAAAACTTCCAGGAGCAAGACACAGATGATCACAACTAGGCGGACTTGCAACACACTATGCGGACAAGGTACAGTCCACACAGTCCGCAACATCAACACATATAGACAGCCACAATCCCTTCAACGACAGTCCGTACACAAAAGAGGCAGTCGGCATAGCACAAGACCAGAGCCTCCATCAGCCACAAGTCCACGACCAAAAGGCAGCCTGCCTGGTCAACAACAGACTTGGCGGATACTGCGGACACACTGGACTTATCACATAACGTGACCAAGTCCAGTAAATCACCAAAGGCCAAGCGCGAGCTCGGCGGACAAGGCTCAGTCCGCCAACACCCAAAGCAGATCGCCAACACTCCTCTAGAGTAATCCAGAGTCCGCAAGCAATCCTCACACATCTGCCCAAATGGCCAACTGCCGGACTTGGACGCCAATCCGCGCAGTCCTCCACAGCAGTTTGCACCTGTTGTACCACTAGAGCTCGGCAAGGGCCACGGCCAAACTCCAAGTCCAGTCCACAACAGCGGACACTGCATACTTTCCAGTCCACAAAGCCTCCCCCGGATAGAACATCCAATCCGTCGGTAAACAAGCTTGTACAACCACGACTGCTGAACAAAGCACTGCCTACAGCCCGTTAACCGCAGTCCGCTCAGTCGGTTTCACCAGAAGCCCGACATCCTTGGTCATAGACCAACCAGGCCACACAACAGACCGATCAAGCCGCACACCAGGCCGCACAGGTCGCTCCTCAACAACCAAGCTACCAAGACAGCCAACACCCAGGCCGCAACCAGCAGTCCGCCCAGGCCGCAGACTCAGTCCGCACAGGCCGCTCAGTCCGACCGGCCTCCCCATCACCCACTTCCACTTCATAAATTTCAACACTCCCTCGTGAAGTGAGAAGTGGTGATCAAGCCCAGCAAGCTACGTAATCGCTGAAAAGGCCCCTTCGACAGCGGCTTCGTCAAGATGTCAGCAAGATTATCTTCACTCCGAACATGCCCGACCAGAAGAGATCCCTCCAACACCTTCTCCCTTATGATGTGGTGCTCGATCTCAATATGCTTGGTCCTTATGTGACACACTGGATTGTTTACCAGTTTGAGAGCACTCTCATTGTCACCCCGGAGTAAAGTAGGCCCTTGAACTTCTTCATGAACATCCTCTACAATCCTCCTCAACCAAATAGCTTCCGGAGCAGCCAAGGCCAAAGCCTTATACTCAGCTTCTGTAGTAGACACATACACTGAATCCTGCATCTTGCTACACCACGAAATACAAGCTGAACCACAAGTGAAAACATAACCCGAAGTTGATCTCCGATCATCTGAGTTACCACCATAGTCAGCATCTGTGTATCCAAGCAAAGCAAAGTCCGCAACTCTACTATAGAGGAGTCCCATATCAAAATTTTTCTTGACATACTTCAAAATGTTCTTTGTCGCCATCGAATGAGACTTCGTTGGTTCAGCCATAAACTGACTTACTCGGCCAACAGCATAAGCAATGTCTGGCATTATAATCGTCAGGTAGATCAAACTCCCTACAAGAGCCCTGAACACCAAGGGATCAGGAAGAATCCTTCATTCATCTCGTCAAAGCTTCAGCCCATATTCCAGTGGAGTAGAGCAACTCTTCCCTTTGCCCATGCTGAATCGACTTACAATGCGATCTGCATATCCCTTCTGGCAAATGAGAATCCCGCACTCATTCCTCTCCACTTCAAGACCGAGAAAGTGATGAAGCTCTCTCAAGTCTTTCATCTTGAAGCGTATAGCAAGCTCAGTGCTGAGCCTTGCTACTTCCTCCTCCGAATTTCCTGTGATGATCATATCATCCACATACAGTAGGACCAAGACTTGAAGCTCCCCCTTCTTCTTGATGAACAAGCTAGAATCCGAGTTGGAAGCAAGATAACCGTAGAATTGAAAATACTCTGCTATCTTCTCATACCAAGATCTAGGAGCTTGCTTCAACCCCTAGAGAGACTTCCTGAGCTTGCAGACATAGTTCGGATGATATTCAGAAATAAAGCCAAGTGGCCGATCCATGAAGATGTCCTTGTCAATCTCTCCGTAAAGAAAAGCATTCTTCACATCAAGCTGCCATATCCTCCATCCCTTGAAAGCAGTAAGGCGATTACCACTCTAACTGAAGTCATCTTTGTAACCAGACTAAATGTGTCCTCATAGTCTTCTCCATACTGCTGTGAGAATATTCGAGCAATCATGCAAGCTTTGAGCTTATCAATGTTCCCATCAGACTTCTTGTTCAACTTATACACCCACTTACAAGTCACTGGAGTAATGTCATCAACCTTGGGCACAAAATCCCAGGTTTCATTCTTCTTGAGAGCAGCAATCTCTTCTTTCATGGCGTCATCCCACTCCTTGACTCCAGTGGCCTCATTGAAGTTTATATGCTCTCACTCATCCAGAGGACCTGCAAAGAAGCAGGAGACAAAGCTCACTACATTCCCATCACAGTACCGAGCAGGTGGCTTCACAACCCTCTTCGATCTCCGAAGAGGTTGTTCCTAGCTCACTACCTCCATTGCTTCTTCAGGCTCAGCTCCAGCTTTGGGCAAGCTTTGAGCAATGCTCCCCCTGCTTCCTGAGCCAGAAGCCATAGCCCCAAAACTTGAAGCAGTAGGAGCTACTAGTGAAACAGCAAGCTCCTCTTCCAGACCTTCAGCAGCCACCTTCTGCTCTTCATCAGCCTTGCTTTCTGAAAGCTCAACTGAGCCTCCTCCATACGATGTCAGTTCGTCAAAGACCACGTCTCTTGACACAACAAACTTTTCGTCGCAGGATCCATGTATTTCCATCCCTTCTTCCGCTCATCGTAGCCAACAAAGACAAGCTTCCTTGCCTTTGCATCCAGCTTGATCCTTGAGCATCCGGGACATGCACATAGCAAGTTAAATCGAACACCCGAAGGTGTTCCACACTAGGCTTCTCCTTCAGCAACAGCTCAAAAGGAGTCTTCATGTTCATCGGGCTAAGCGGCATCCGATTGATGATGTAAGAAGCACAAGACATCCCCTCCACCCAGAAGGACCTAGGAATATCTTTTGCAAGAAGCAGCATTTGCATGTCTCCGTCAGATGATGGATCTTTCGCTCCGCTACTCCATTTTGTTGTGGAGTGTGAGCACAAGTAAGCTCTCTGTAGATCCCATGCTTCCTACAGAAGTTAGAAAACTCGGAGGAGACAAACTCACCACCGTTATCTGTTCTAAGCTTCTTGATCCGCAAGCCAAGCCGTCCCTCCACCAACTCCTTGAACTCCACAAACAAACGGAAGGATTCAGACTTCTCCTTCAAGAAATATACCAAAGTGTATCTTGAGTAGTCATCAATCAGAACCAACATGTATCTGCTCCCACCAAGGCTTACAGTGATGGTTGGTCCCATCAAGTCTCCATGGACGCACCCCAATGATCTCTTGCTCCTCGTTTGTGATTTATAAAACGGAAGGCGATGAGCCTTGCCGTACTGACATCCCGCACAAACGTGACCATCGCCAAATGAGGATAGCTTAGGAAAGCCCCATACAAGGCTTCTGTTAGCCATAGCCTTCAGCTTATCCATTCCTACAGGCCCCAGCCTTTCATGCCAAATAGCAGCACAATCGTTTTCTCTCATCCGATCAACATAAGAGTTCGTTGCAAGAACAAACAAGTTCTTCACTCTCCTCCCAACATGAGCAACATCAGCCTTAACCACTGATACGTTGCGAAGGAACTTCACTTCTGTTAGCCCAAACAGAACGTGATAACCCGTGTCGATCTCATTGGTCACCGAGAAGAGGTTCTTCTTCATGCCCGGTATGTGATACACACTCCTTAACGTGAGTGGCCCCTTATCACTATCCAAAGATACAACACCCTCCTTCTCTACTGCATAAACAGTATTATCAGCAGTTATTATAGCTTCGTTACCTGAGTAAGCTTGCAAGGAAGAGAACTTCAACTTGTCTCCGGTGAGGTGATGACCACACCCGGAGTCCACGATCCAATCATCGTTGAAGTCGACAGCAGACAAGGCACGAACACAATTGCCCATCATGAAAGCACCGCCCCATCCAGCTTCCTCACTCTTAGAGTAAGCTTCCTGCTTGCCAGCAGCATGCCCATGCTGCAGTTTGACCTTACAGTCACGCTTGAAGTGTCCCCGCTGATGACACCTGTAGCACTTCAGGTTCTTCTTCCAATCCTTCTAAGGAGCAGCCCTCCTCTCTGGTTGATAAGAAGTTGAAGGCTCATTTTCAACAGCAGTCTTCTTCTTCTTCCCTTCCCATCCCTTCTTCTTCTTGCCTGAGAAGAGAGCTTCACTGCCTTCCTGATTGATATTGACTCCAGCCATCTGCCTTGCCAAACTCTCCTGCAAAGCAAGCAGGTTCTCAAGCTCTAGCAGAGATGGCTGAGTAGCCTAGCCTTGAACAGATGTCACAAAGGCAACATACTCCTTCCGCAAGCCGCAGATTATATGTCTTTTCATCTTACCCTCAGAGATAGTCTCATCAGGATCAAGTGCTGATAGCTCAGCACACAAGCTCTTCATCTTCAGAAAGAACTTTGAGATGGTCAGGTCTCCTTGAGTTGTCCTAGCCAACTCATTCTCCAGAAACTAAAGTCTATCCACATTCTTCCTATTGAACAACTCATTAATAGTTGTCCAAATATCAGCAGTAGACTCACATCCAATGATGTGATCAAACAGTTTTGGTGACATGGCCCTCTTGAGAACAAACTCCGCCTTTGCATTTGTTTTTCTCTAGAGCCTCACCTGCTCAGCAGTACCAAAAGCAACAGTCACTTCCTGTCTGTCATCACCACCGACGACCTCCCATAGCACCTCACCCAGAAGGTAACTCTTCATGCACGACTTCCACTTCTTAAAGTTAGTCGGCGTTAAGAGTTCAATGCCAAGACCTCTTGCGTAGCTCACTTCCATTGCAACAACTTTCGGTTAAGCGTCCAGCAAGCACAGAGCAACAACACCGGTTGATCACCACTCAAGCACAGAGCTACAACACAGGTTGAACACCGCTCCAGCAACTAAACCTTGCTCTGATACCATGTTGAATTTTCTCAATGTGGTCAGCAAGATAGCCTAAACCCAAATTAATATTCTCAAAACTATCCAGTTAACACCTTGATCATGCGGAAGCCCAAGAGCAAGCTTAACACCAAACACAAATGGAAGCACAAACAGGTCTTATATTCATATACACTTCTTTACAAGACGAGGTATACATAGCGAGACATGATTTCGCTAGTACACAAGCTACAAACAGAAAGCACAAAACAAGCCGAGCGGATAGCACTAGAGACCGCCGATACCGCCCAGTCCGCTAAGGTTGCCGAAGCTGCCCGAGCTGAAGCTGCTACACGCTGAATAGCACACGAAGTCCGCCAAGACCGCAAGGTCACGTAGACAGACCATTATTCACTGCCTGCTGATGAACTGAAGAATAGACCACCTACACGCATGAGACCGGCAGAGAGGTTATTGGAACTTGGAAAAGCTAAAGCAGAGAACCATTAACAAGCCGCAGAAGCGACCAGCTGAGACTGCAGAGACTGCACACTTCAATGCTAAACTCCTGGCTCCTTGAAGGTAGCCGTGCGACCTGCACACAGCAAACTGTCAGCTCTACTCAACCCGCGCGGACAAAAAAACCGCAGACCGCAACACTTGACCAAGCCCAACTTACTGTTCACTCGGTTACTGTAGATGTGTCGGGGGGTCTATTTATATGCGGGACGAGGAGTGTGGTCACCACCCTAGTGAATATAGTCACCACCTCAGCTCACGCACTTGCAAAACACCCGTCCGCTGTGTCCGCAAGGACTTAGCTGGATTTCCAAGAAAACCGCCAGGAGCAATACAGATGATCACAACTAGGCGGACTTGCAACACATTATGCGGACAAGGTACAGTCCGCACAGTCTGCAACATTAACACATATGGACAACCACAACCCCTTCATCGACAGTCCACACACAAAAGAGGCAGTCGGCATAGCACAAGACCAGAGCCTCCATCCTCCACAAGTCCACAACCAAAAGGCAGTCCGCCCGGTCAACAGCGGACTTGGAGGATACTGCGGACACACTGGACTTGTCACAGAATGTGACCAAGTCCAGTAAATCACCAAAGGCCTAACACGAGCTCGGCGGAAAAGGCTCAGTCCGCCAACACCCAAAGCAGATCGCCAACACTCCTCCAGAGTAAGGCAGAGTCGCAAGAAATCCTCGCACAACTGCCCAAATGGCCAACTGTCGGACTCCGACGCCAGTCCGCGCAGTCCTCCACAGCAATTAGCACATGTTGTACCACCAGAGCTCGTTAAGGGCCACAGCCAAACTCCAAGGCCAGTCCGCAATAGCGGACACCGCAGACTTTCCAGTCCGCAAAGCCTCCCGCAGATAGAACACCCAATCCGCCGGTAAACAATCTTGCACAACCACGGCCACTGAACAAAGCACTGCCTACTGCCCGCAAACTGCAGTCCGCTCAGTTCGTTTCACCAGAAGCCCGACATCCTTGGTCATAGACAAACCAGGCCGCACAACAGACCGATCAAAACACACACCAGGCCGCATAGGCCGCTCCTCAACAGCCAAGCCACCAAGACAACCAACACCCAGGCCGCAACCAGCAGTCCGTCCAGGCCGCGGACTCAGTCCGCACAGGCCGCGGACTCAGTCCGCACAGGCCGCACTGTCCGCCCGTCCTGCCCATCACCCACTTCCACTTCACAAATTTCAATAGTAGCTAGAGTAGGAACATGAACAGGTTGTTGTGGTTGTTTTTGTGGGTGTTGTTGTGGTTGTTGTTGTGGTTGTTGTTGTGTTTGTTGTTGGGTTTGTTGGAGAGGAGGAATGGTGGAAGATGGAGGTGTAGGGGGGATCTCTTCAGAAGGGTGGGAAGTGGCTGGATCAGCCCTTGTACTTTCAAAAGCTCTTGTGGAAGAGGGAGCCTTAGAGGGCTTTGTGATGGTCCTCTCCCATGTGCCAAACAGGGCACAAGTGAGCCTTTTGCTGGCATTAATGAATATGGTCGGGGAGACCAGGAATTCAACAGCTTTTTCTTTCAAGAATATCCCCAAGATCTTCCCAAAACTAACTTCCTTCTTATTATTCTTTTTCTTTATCAAATCAAACATGATTTGAGCCCAGTTTACTTTCTTCCTATTGACCACAACACACATAACCAGGAATTGGTGCCTAGATATGTAGTCATGGGCAGTATACTTGCTAAGCAACACCTTCCCTACAATATATGCTAAGAATTTGGACTCTACAGACAATTGTTTCTTCAACAACTTATTTGGGATTTGTCTAGAATAACCCATTACACTCAGCATCTCATCATATTCTTCAGTATCCATTTCTAAATCCTCTTCACCATTGCTTAATCCAAAAATTGCGGTGAGAACGGCGGGAGTTAGGGAAACAGTATTACAGGAAATAGTGCCGGTCATGGTATTGTCATCTTTTGTGGCAGAGGTGTACACCCATTCCCTGATTTCTGTGGCAGATTTCTTGATTCTAGTTGACAGCAGATTCTTAAATTGTTGGTCTTCAAGAAGTTGCAGGATATCTAGGAAGATGGGGTCAGAATGTTGGAAAGAGTCGAAATCGACATCAAACCCTGTAGCTAATTTTATTGCGGCAAGGGTTCCTGCTTGAATCGCCATGAGATCACCTGCAAGAGAAAAGCAAAGATCAAGTGCAAAGTATCTGAAAGCGCGGGACGGTGGTCAAAGAAAACCTAGATATAAGGTTTTCCAGAATATGAATCGACAAACTCCATTCCACGAAAATTAAAAAATTCTTCGATCTGAGGTCGACGAAATAATTTAGAGTTAAACAATTCGTCGAGCCCAGTCTGAAGATTTGAAGAAATTTCATCGAGCTCCGTTCGACGAAAGTCTTCTGAAGTAGATTCATCGAGCTCCGTTCGACGAATATCTCAAGAACTTTCCCTAGTTCGTTGAACTCCATTCGACGAACTTTGGCAAATTCGTCGAGTGCAGACAGAAACTAAACTAAGTCTTCTCCATTGATCATTCCAAGCTGATTTATAAAGAACAAGTGATTTCTCTCGTCCAGAGGTTTGGTGAATATATCAGCTCTTTTTAAATCAATGTAGATATAGACAAGATTAACTTTGTTCTTGTCTAGACACTCTCTAATGAAATGATGCCTAATATTTATATGCTTGGTCCTACTGTGATGAACTAGATTTTGTGCTATGGCTATAACACTTATGTTATCATAAAATAGAGTTGAATTATTTAAATTGAGACCATAGTCTAGGAGTTAATTTTGGATCCACAACATCTGGGAACAGCAACTGCCAGCAGCTATATATTCTGCTTCAGCTATTGATGTAGACACAGATGATTGTTTCTTACAAAACAAAGACACTGATCTCATCCCAAAAAACTGGCAAGTTACTGAGGTGCTTTTTCTGTCCACCCTGCATCCTGCAAAGTCAGCATCTGAATATCAAGTTAAATTAAATTCTGACTCAGTAGGATATCATAGGCCTAGACTAGGACAACTCTTTATATATCTCAAAATTCTTTTTAAGAAAATTAGGTGAGATTCTTTAGGGTTCACCTGGAACCTAGCACAAAGGCATGTGGCAAACAAAATATTAGGTCTGCTTGCTGTAAGGTATAGTAGGTACCTAACTAAGCCCCTATATAGTTTCTGATCCACAGGTTTCCCATGTGCATTAGAGTCTATTACAGCATTTGTAACCATAAGTGTTTTCTTTGCTGAGGCATCAGCCATCCCAAGCTTCTTTATAAGCTCTTTAGCATAATTAGCTTGGGAGATGAAGATGTCATCAGAGAGCTGCTCCACTTGGAGACCAAGGAAGTAGGAGAGCTCACCCATGCTACTCATTTCAAATTTTGAATGTATGAGGTCAGAGAACCTCTTGCATAATTTGGAATCAGTAGACCCAAATATGATGTCATCCACATATATTTGTACTAACAAGGTTTGACCCTTATGATGTCTAGTGAAAAGTATTTTATCTATTATGCCTCTAATGAATTTATGCTCTATCAAAAAGATAGCTGAGGTCTCATACCAAGCTCTTGGAGCTTTCTTTAGAGTATAAAGAGCATTATGCAATTTAAATACATGATAAGGATGAGTTGGAGAGACAAAACCTGGAGGTTGTTCAACATAAACCTCTTCTTTAAGTACTCCATTCAGGAATGCACTTTTCATATCCATCTGATACAACTTGAATTTCTTGTATGCAGCATAGGCCAGAAAATTTCTGATGGCCTCCAACCTTGCAACTGGTGCAAAGGTTTGATCATAATCTATGCCTTCTTCTTGCATGTATCCTTAAGCAATAAGCCTAGCCTTGTTCCTCACAATTGTACCTTGGGCATCTAGTTTATTTCTGTATACCCATTTGGTTCCCATGACTGGGTAGTCTTGGGCTCTTGGAACCAAATCTCAAACTCTACATCTCTCAAACTGGTTAAGTTCCTCTTGTATTGTAATGATCATGTGGGGATCTTGCTCAGTATCTTTTGTGGATTGAGGTTCAACCTGAGAGAGAAAACATGCATGCATCAAGTCTTAGTTGAGTTGATGCCTTGTCTGTACACCTGCTGACATGACTCCAATTACTTGGGATCTGGGGTGATCCCTGAGTGTGATAAAGTCAGTTGGTGGAGTTGGTTCAGCAACAACATTTTGAATTAATTCCTCTTGTATAGTTGAGTTTGCTGTTGGATGAGGTTCAACTTCCTCAGTGCTTTCTTCTTCACTTTCTTCATTAACTTGTGGAGAAGGATGTGTTGGAACCTCTTGGGTGAGGCTTAGTCCATCCAAATTCTCACACAAGTGAGGTACCTGCAAAATATTATTTGTAGAAATCTCTTTCTCCTTGCAAGACATGTTAGCCTCATCAAAAGTAACATGAATAGATTCTTCAATTTTCAAGGAGGATTTGTTAAATACCCTATAAGCTTTGCTTACTTGGACATATCCTAAACAAATTCTCTCTTTAGCCTTAGCCTCAAACTTTCTAATACATTTCATGTTGTTGTTATGTATATAACATATATATCCAAATACTTTAAAAAAGTTGATTTTAGGTTTCTTCCCTTTAAGTAATTCATAGGGGGTCCTATTCTTCAGTTTATGTATCAAGCTCTTGTTTAGGACATAGTTTGTTGTACTTACAACCTCTGCCCAAATGGTTAGTGGCATGTAAGCATCTGCAAGTAATGTGTCTGCAGCTTTAATTAGGGTCCTATTTTTCCATTCAGCTACCCCATTTTGTTGGGGAGTTCTAGGAGCTGAGAAATAGTGTCTGATACCTTCCTTATCACAGAACTCATGCATAAGAAGAGACTCAAACTCTATACCATGATCACATCTGATCAATGAAACATCAGTAGAGTACTCAATCTGTATGGTCTTGAGAAAATCTGAAAGAACTTTGAAGGTATCTGACTTAGATCTCAGAAATAACACCCAAGTGAACCTTGACAAATCATCTACAATAACTAAAGTGTAGGATTTCCCTCCTAGGATTTGTATAGCAGCAAGTACAAAATCCTAGGTGAATCACTTTTATTTACTGATTTAAAGCTAGATTTAGTTTGGTTGTCTAGTTGACAAGCCCTGCAGAGACCTTCCTTCTTGTAGGGGCTAGAAGGTAAGCCTTTCACAAGGTTGCCTTTTGATAGCCTAGTAATATTTTTCATATTAACATGACCTAGCCTTTTATGTCATAATTCATTTTGAGTACTAACTATGTTTAGTAGGCAAATATCTGAATTGGCAGAGTAGAAATTAACTAAGTAGAAGTTGCCTTGTCTATTTCCAATTAAAACAATTTGATTTTCTTTATTGGAGATAGTGCCTGAGGTTGAGTTAAAGTGTACTTGATAACTTTCTTCACATAATTGACTTATGGAGATGAGGTTATGTTTGAGTCCTCTGACATATGTCACTTTCTTGAAGGTGACAGCTCCAATTTTGACTTCTCCATAACCTTCTGACTGGCCACACTTTGAATCACCAAAGATTACCTTTGGCCCCAGCTTGGACTTGTAGTTGATTAAATTGTCCTTGCTGCCAGTCATGTGTTTTGAGCATACACTGTCCAGGTACCAAGTTTGATTGATCACTGGACATCCCTTTTCCTGCAGTAAAAATAGTTAGTTGTTCTTGACCCAGGTTACCTTGGGCCCTTTATATTACTGGTAAGAGAAACTGATATCACAGAAAACTCTGGTTGAGATTTGTATCCTAGTGGGTAATATCTTCTAGGTGAAATTATCCAATCAGCTAATGGATTAAATGGTTTCCTAGGTTTATTAGAGTTGTTGTTACAGTTATAATTTTTGTTAAGTCTTTTTGGGTTCGACAAATTATTGTGAGTTCGTCAACCAGAGTTCGACGAATTGGGATGAGATCGTCGATCTCTGCCCAGAAAATGAACATAGTTATTTTCTGTGCCCCACGTTCGTCGATCTCTGCTCGACGAACCATACAAAGTTCGCCGATCGTAGTTAGACGAATAATTATAGCTTAAGTTTGCATTCAGAGTTCGTTGACTAGAGTTCGACGAACTAGCGACATTTCGTCGATCTGAGTTCGACAAAATCTGCTGAACTTTATTTTTACTTGTTTTCTAGTTTCTGTTATTTTGATTTTTAAGGTTTGACATTTCTTCTGTGATTTGTTTATTAGTTATTATCTCTTTGCTTTTAGCAGAAACAAACTTTATGGGGGTTGACAAAATATTTTTCTTGAGAATGGGGGGCAAACTTGATGAAGCACCCAAGCCCAGCTTGCCATTTAGTCTGACATTGACAGTGCTTGTAATGTCCATAAGCTTGAGGATTCTCCCATTGAGAGTTTCCTCAAGTTGTTTAGCCTCACATAGCTCAGTCTTTAACAGGATAATTTGTTCATTAGCTAAATTTAATTCATCCTTTAACCTATTGTTTTCAGAAATAATATTTTCTTGGTTTACTAGTTTTTCCATAAGTATCTTAATTTCTTTTTTTGAATTTATTAGATCTATGCACATGATTTTAAATTCAGATTTGAATGAATCAGAGTTATAATCAAAAGAAGAAAATACATGGTCAGCTTCAGATTCTGAAGTTTCTTCATTGTCAGATGCATCTTCATCTGATTGGCTCCTGGAGGCATTAATGGCCATGAGGCATAATTCTTTGGCCCTTGCCTCCTCTTCTTCTTCATTGGAGCTGGAAGATGAGGATTCATCTTCTGTTTCACTCCAGCTTTCAGCTACAAAGCCTTTCTCCTTCTTCTTGTTTCTGTTGGAGGAAGGCCTGCTGCTTTGATGTCTTCTTGTATCCTTCTCTCTTCTCTTCTCCTTCTTCTGAATCTCTGGACACTCTGAGAGGAAGTGTCCAGGTTTCCTGCAGCCAAAGCACACCACTTCTTTAGTGGGGGTCTTGCCATACCTTGGCTTGTCATCCTGTCTGGATGACTTTCTTCTGAAGTCTTTCCTTGCCATCTTGTAGAATGTATTGGAAAAGAGAGACATCAGTTCTTTATTCATTGTTGGAGTCTCTATCTCCTCAGCAGCTTTGAATGCAATGTTGTGCTCTTTCCTTACTGGTGGAGGTGTTCTTTTCTCACCTGCTTCTCTGGATTTGATAAACTGCTCATAGGACTTTAGCTTTCCCAAAAGAGATTCAGTGGAAATCTCATTCAGGATCCTGGCCTCCTTGATGGGCCAGATCCTTGAATCCCATGAGCTTGGGAAGCACATAAGGATTTTATCATTCACCTCTGTGAGGGTGATGTCCTTTTCCATGGTTTTCAGCTCATTGATGACCCAGCTCAACCTATTGTACATGTCTGTTACTGATTCAGCTTCCTCCTGCTTAAAATTCTCATATTGGGATATGAGATTGGATCTCCTATCCTTTCTTTCATGAGCAGATCCTGCCACCATTTGATTGAGGGAATCCCAGATGGCTTTGGCTGATATGCATTCAACCACTTTTTGAAAAATGTCATCTAAAATTATTTGGTCCAAAATATTCATGGCCTTGGAATCAGCAATTTTTGCCTTCTTCTAGGCCTCAGTCCACTCAGGTGGTGGAACTGCATTGTTGCTGGAGGTTGCTGTAGAGGTAGATGCTTGAGGAGGACCTGTCACAATAGAATTTAAAATATCCTCATCAATAGAGTTCATATATAACTTGATTCTTGCCCTCCAGGTGGCAAACCTATTTAGGTTGCAAATTGGATGTCTGGTGCTTGTATATTCTTTATTCTGTGCCATACTGTGTGTGAATATCTAATAGAAATGAAAGACAGATCTAACTCAAGATTTTTGGTTCAAGGGTTAGCTTGTACAACCAAGGGAATCCCTACTTTGATACCAATTGAAAGTGAGTGGTTAGATCTAAAATACTCTAGTGGGGGGGGGGGGGTGAATAGAGTATTTAGGGTTTTTATAAAATTTTCTAACTACTTCAATATAGTCCTACTGCTGCAGGAATTAAATTAAAGCACAAACACAGCAATCCTAACTATCACAACCACAGCAAGAAACAAAAGAAAAAAGCAACCAGACAACACAAGAAATTTATAGTGGTTCTCTAACCTGGGTACATCCACTCTTCTACCACCCTGGTAGAAATCTACTCAGATTTTTGATAAGGTGCCTGACACCAATGAGCTTTTGATTAGGTGCTCAAAAACCAAACCTCAAGTCTTTTGGTAAGGTGACCTTCAACCAGGAATAACTTTTGAAGGGAGTTAAGAACCCTTTTTACAGTGGGTGTGAGAGATTGATTTTGTCTTCTCTTTGTCAATGTACAACTGAGAAGACTTTTGTGGATCTTGATGTTAGCAAAGGCTCCCCCTGAGATATTGAATGGTTCAGGATAGATGGAGCTTTGCTTTAGGGTGATAGGCCTTCAAACTATTGCTTTAGCCTGATGAACTCCAGGAAATCCTTGACGGATAGAAGATTTGTTGTCCTTTGAAGAGTCCTGGCAGAAGACAGAAGAAGACTCTTGATTTGGATTGGCTGTTCTTCTTCTTCTTCTTCAGCTTTTGTGTTCTTTCTCTGGTTAGGGCTTCTGTTTCTATATCAGCTTTCTATTTCTTTTTGTCTCAGAGTTCTGTCGAGAGAGAGAGCAGGAGAAGATTCTTGATGCTTGATTAACAAACTAACTGTCTGTTTATCTGTCTGTCTATGAAGGAGATGGAAAATCCCTTCTTGTATTTTCCATATTATCTTCCTTTTGAAATTTGAAATTCTTCTGCATTCATTACTGACGGCCTGGAGAATATTTTGCATTAAATGATTTCCCCAACTATCCCATTGAAAAATAGCAACCAATAATCCTGATGAAGACCGTAATCAATGCATGCTTCTAACGGTAATATTCAGAGAATATTTTAGCATTGATTACTTAGGAATTCTTATCATAGAATAAGGACAGATGGATGAAAATAACTAAGTCTGGAATCGTCGAACAGAGAACAGAATTTGTCGAGCTGAGTCCACAGTTCGTCGAGCTGAGAAGTTAAGTTCGTCAATCTGATAATAGTTATTCGTCGAGCTGAGATCCAAGATCGTCGACCACAGAACAGACAACTGCTTTCTCCAGAACCTTGTAAATTCTATGCATAAAGTTCGTCGAGCTGATAATCTAAGTTCGTCGACTGGAGTTCAACAAAGTGCTTCTGGACTTAGAATATTCTAGATGTCTCTGGAATGAAGTGTTGAAGTGGAATTGCCAGAAATCGACGACCTGAGAACTAGATTCGTCGACCTGAGAACTAGATTCGTCGACTTGAGAACTTCTAACTGCTAGATAAGTCTTGCCAGGAATGTGGTCTAAGTTCGTCGAGCTAAGAAGGTGAATTCGTCAACTGGAGTATGATCCTGGACTTTGAATATTTACTTGTTTCTGGAATAAGCTGTTGAAGTAGAATGCCCATAGATCGTCGACCTGAGTACCAAGTTCATTGAGTAGAGTTCAGAGAAATTCTGGACTTGAAATGTTGAAGTAGTGTCCATAAATCATCGACCTAAGTCCCAAGTTCATCGAGCTCAACTCAGAGAATTTTCTCTGAGATCGTCGAGCTGAGCACGACTTTCGTCGACCTGAGTTCGACGAACGTTGAACTCATTTTATGAGTCTTGATATTTCTCTAAGTCTTGAGTCTTTATGCAGTCTGTTGATGGCTGGTCCATATAGGGTTAACTTTAAGGACTTGGCCTATACTCTAAGACATAACCATGACCCTAGCTATACATATTGGGTCAGATGATCCTAACTTAGAGAACCTTGCCCAAATCAAACTAGGGATCCAACACACTTTCTTAAGAAAAACTTATCTATAGAATACAGATTTTTGGCAGATGTTGTAGGAAAAATGTTGTTAGCAAAACACTCTGCACATGATCACATTGTCAGGCACCAGTTCAATCTGATGTGTGCTCTGGTTAATAAGAAATCTATAAACTGGGGACAGATTATTTTTGATTTGATTAAGAAAAAGATCGGTAAGAAGGATGTCAGTTTTGGGAGGATAGTAGAAATCTTCTTTCAGGCAAAGGTTCTAGAGTTAATGGTCTCCCAGACCATTTTTATAAATGCCTCAAAAAGGCTTACCTCAGCCTTATTTGGCAGATGGGAGAGGACTATCCCAAAGCCCCCAAAGGCCTCCTCTTACAGGATTACTTCTGAGAGGACCATGGCTGATACAGTCACTTCCCCATCTCTTGAAGAAGCTCCTGCTCCTCCTCCCTCTCCTTCTCTTCAACATCAATCCATTATTCTTGAAGAACTCCCTTCCACTTCCACCATTCCAGACAATCAACAACCATCAACCATCATTACTGAAACCCCATCTACCTTCATTCCTCCAGTATCACCAACACCACCACCATCTCCACCACAATCACCCATTCATGTTCATGTGGATACACCATCTACACTTCCTCAATCTCCAGTCCACATACCAGAGGATTCTCCATCTCCAATTCCACAACATCATGATGACATTCCATCCACCTCTACCCAGCCAAACTTCAATCTTCTATCATTTCCAACTTTTGATCTTTTACCATCTCCATCATGATCTCCTCAACATCAACAATCTCCATCTTAGGATTAAGTCATGCCAGATTTCATTCCTCCCTCTTCCTCCATCCATCCATCTATATCTACTCAGACGCCACCTGAGATTATGCACCTGGATTGTCCCCCCATTTCCACTATCTTGGAGCTTATCTCTCCTACTCTAAGAACACACATAAATGAGGCTATTGCACCTCTTTCTACCACCATCTCTCATCTATCTTCTCTACTTGCCTCCATATTTGTTGTCCCTTCTTCAAGGAGACTGACTTCAAGACTCTCTGAAACCAGGCAAGATGAGATGCTCTATGAAGAAGTTGAAGCAACAGTAGCAGCAGATGTTCTAGATACAGAGCTTATTGAAATAAATGATGACACAGATATTTTGTTTAGCAGAAGAGTCAGTCTTTACAACAGAAATAAATAATGATGGTGTTTTCAACATAAATCCATCAATTGACATTCTTTCAATACTTCATTCTTTTGATAGACTTCATAACAATTCTTTACCAGTTATTGATTCAGATGTGTCAAAAGCCATAGTATGTTACTTAGCTCCAATAAGTCCTGATGTTTTGAAACAACTTAGGACAAGTTTTGCAGTTTTTGATAGTATTATAGAGCCTATAACTGTTTTAGAGCCACAGGTATTCTCTCCACCACATTTGGCTGGTGTGAATCCCCAATGCCAGATCTTAATGATATTATGTTTGCTGATATTGAACCAGAGGTCATCAGCTCTCAGGTTCAAGAAGTTCCAGTATCAGAAGAACTAACTGAACAGCCTCAGGCTGAAGACTACAGCCAAAGGCTCATCCACTTCTTTCTGATGAAATGTTGAAACAAATAAATGCTCTCTATGATAATCCAAAAAATTCTTCTGATGATGATGATAATGAATGAGATGACTCTGAAGATACAAGTTCTAAGAAAAGAAAAGCAAAGAAGAAGGTTGCTCCTCCAAAGGCTGCTCCAAAGCCTAATCCATCTGCTCATACTCCATATTATATCCTGCACAATATAACTCTCACTCCAAACACCCCCAACTGAATGAGATACTCTAAAAATGAACTAAAAGCTAGGAAGAAGAGCAAGAGATAATCTCCACCTCCTCAATTAAGGAGAGGTCCTCCTCCTCCTATAGTAGGATCATCAGGAAGTGTTGTTAAAGCTCAGAAGTCTACATCCTCTCATCATTCCAAACCTTCCTATAGCAGACAGTAGCACAGTACTAGCAGCAGCAGCAGACAGCAAAAATATCAAAAGCACAGCAGACAGCAGAAGACATCTGAAGATAATCAACAAGATAAAACAAGTCCAGAAAGACCTTTATCTCCAGCTTGTGATCCAAAAATGGACCCTAACTCTAGAATGGCCAGATCCTAAGAACTAATAGCTCTCTCTCAAATCAGGAAAGCTAAGGAAGAAGGACAAGACACTTCTCAGTATACTACTATGTCTTCCTACAGAAAGAAAGAGCTGGACAAATATCAGGTACACAATATTTTTATTGCTGATACATATATGTCCTTACATCCTTAAACAGTTGTACCAAGAGCTGCTTCTGTGACATTTCTTGGAGCAAGTGATATGAAGATGATAACGCAGCAAGCTACTGATCCTAAAAGAGAAATAATTTTCAACTGACCAGCTTCAGATGAAAAGAAGAAAGATTCAAAAAACTTGATAATTTTCGTTCTATATTTGATTTGATCTGTTATTTATTTTAATTCTTCATAAGTCACTATTGTTATATATCTACTGAACAATTATAATTCTGTCAGATATCTTTTTATGCTTTGTGATTTTTCTCGTTCTGTTGTTTATAGTGACCTCACCCAAATAGGTGGAGATTGTTGGAACCCCACCTGTTTTAGGGTTGATTTGGGGTAGGTTCACTATTAGGATTGCTTACATTTACCCACATTGTATAGTCTAGGGTCATAGGTTTTTGTCAGAGTCTAACTCAAGACTTCAAACCTAGAATGATTGGTTTTGACCTTCAGAAGACTTAGAAGATAGAAGACCCTCAGAGAAAGCAATTTTTTAGGAGCACAAAAAATCGTTCGGAGAATGCTGAACTAAACTCGACTTTCGTCGATCGGAGTTCGATGAACTCAGTTATTTCTCTGAGCTGAGTTCGACGAAATCCTAGCTCAGCTCGACGAACTCAACTTCTTCTTTGAGCTGAGTTCAACGAAATATTAGCAGAGATAGATGAATTCCAATTTATTCCCAGAAGCACAACACGATGAAAAGACTATCTCAGTTCATCTATCTTGGAGCCCAGATTGGTAGTGAATTTTCAATTCAGAGATCTGGGAGCTCAGCTCGACGAAAGAGAGGTTTTTTAGTTCGACGAAATTGGATCTTTGGCCGATGAAACAGTTTCAGTTCAACTACATTTTCACAGGTTCTATTTGACTAATTTCCCTACAGTTTTTTCAGTATTGACTAAGGCAGTTTGATTTCAAAATTTTTTATTATATGCCTGTAAATGCACTGATAATTAATGCTTCATATTCTCAAGAATATAGACGTTTCAAGTAGCATTATTTATGGTATTCCCAGTGTAATTATTTGGCAAAATTGCTGGGACAGTTGGGGAAACAGATTAAAGACAATTACTAGCCGTTCAACTCCCAGATTTTCTGCACTCAATCAAGGATAGAATTAAAAATTCAAATACTATTTTCTGCAAGGAATATAAAAGGACTGTTTTCAGAAGATTATAAAATAGATTACAGTGATACACAGATATACATAAATACATAGAGACACACAGAGAATCTTACAGAGTTCTTCACCATCAGCTTCAAAACTATTCAAGGGACAACTATTCAATATCATTCCAAAAAGCTTCTGAAGATCTTCTAGAATCTGAAGGCCTACACTCGGAGCAAATATGAGTGTAGTGAAATGTTATGCGGATGAAATGCTATGCTCATACAAGTGCAACTCACACAGATGACTCTATGCGCACAGACATTTAGTTACACCAATTTAGAAGATAGCATCACTCCCAGGAGTCTCCGTCATGGCAAATGGAGACAGTGGGTCAGGCCACCCCACTCTTAGGCGGGTATCCACACTACCAGGCCTAGACATACGTATGCTCCTAAAGGACACACTAGGGTCTCATCATACTATGCTGACCCACCATCATTCTTTCCCTTGGCTATGTGTCGACCACACCCGCTGAGTCAACATATCGACGTAGGTGGGAACGACCATCCAATACCGAAGACCCGACAACTTATACTTAATTAGATGCAACATTAATGACAAATATAAGTCTCCGAGCCGTCGGCTCCCCGGACTAACCGTCCATCTCAACAACCTTCCGAGCCCACCGGCTCGCCGGGCTAACCTGCCCATCACCAAAACCACCAAGCCTTCCGCTCATGAGACATAACTAACTCCCACAACACCGGGGAGTGTGAGTGTAAGTGTAACCCTAGAGTATTTCTAATTACTCTTCCATTCCATTTATTCCTACGACTTACATTAACCTTGGACTACCCAAGGCATTCCTTGTGAAGGGCTCTCGAGGGCACTACGAACTACGATGGGCTGAAGCCCAAAGCTCCCTTTCGCAAGGAACCTATTATTATTGGTTATTACCCAATTTCTGATCCCCTTTTAACATTATTCTGGATCTAACCCTAATGTGTTATGACTTTCTCTCTCCACAAGAAAGATGATCTTTCATCCCGAACGCCTCTTAATACTAGTCAACTCAACCCTCTCCTCATCATGACTCCTAATGAAGTTCTCTTTTTCTTTTCACTTTAAGAATATCAGTAAACCAATAACCCATCTCCCTATGTCAAATCCACATATTATCACATATTCCGCAGTTTTACTAAATACAGACTAAACTAAGCTATATGATGTACATGATAGGAGGTACTCCAAATTTTCATTCAAAAGCACTAAGATAATTATTGGGGGTCTATCATGTCACATTTAGCATAAATCCAAAAACTAGTAATTTTCCTAATTAATTTGACATTTATTAAATTTTCTAAATTTAGGCCAGGGTTAATTTTGAACATGAAGTACTAGATTTACTAGATTTATGGCCACCCGAAAATTATGATCACTATATGATGCCAAAATAACATAGAATACTAAGTTTCACAAACTTTCATAAACGTATCAGCCCCTAAATAATTAATTCAAGATAAATACAAATAATTAGAGTTAATGAAGGGAGTACCTTGAATCATAGTCCAAAAATAATTTAAAAATTACCACAGGATTATAATGGTCATAGAACACTACTGTCGAAGTTTCATTAAATTCCAAAGTATGTACAATATATATATAAATACTTCAAATAAATCCATTAAGGTGCACTTTGTGAAGCAACATTCTTGTAAATTCATCAAAATAACATGTAATAATTTTCTAAACTTTATTATGCACTAAAAGATTCTCTGTCCAAGTAATACAATTTTCCATCAAGATATAAAATTTATTTTCTACTTATCAAAGTCTGGTGCACTAGTTCGCTTAACACATGAAGTAGTAAGAGGAAATTCCCAAATGATCCAATTAAATTACTATTGCCTCTAAATGATATTTAATTAACCTTAAAAGAGTTTCATATCATTCTAAGTTAATGTAACCATGGTTACTTCAAAATCATCAAAAAGGGCAAGGTGGAAATTATACCGACAAGTATGAGCTACTGTTCACTAAACATCCTATAATAATTTTCAGAGATATATACCACCATAAAATTACTCCTATAAAAGTCTCATGAATATCCAAGATCGTATGACCCATTATTTATTCCATAAGTTGTATAAATCTAATTAATTCCCTAGTGATTAAAATGGGGTGCTTGTGCCCAAATACTACCAAACCCCATCCTAGGGCATTTCACCTCCATAAGATCGCATGGATTAACACCAAGTCCATACAAGGACATAACTCCTCATGTCCTTCACAAAACCCCAAAGTTCATCCTTAGGGTTTAAACTAGGGTTTTAGGGCAAAACCACCCTAATCCACCCCAAACTCCAAGAGAGGCTGACCCTACTGACCTTGGGACTCTAGCCAGAGCCCCAACCCATTTGGGTGAGGTTTGGCCCCTCCATGCCCTAAGAATCCTAAACCCTAAACTTACCCTTAAGGGCCCAAACTTTAGTCACTTCAAAAACCCAATCAAAACATGTTCAAATAGGTTGAGATTTTAACTAGTGACTCATGATGACCCCTAAGACCATCCACCAAAGTTTTTGTGGCAGGTGAGGTCATTAGACTGCTTAAAATAATCAATACATGGATTATTAAATTTCTACAAAAACTTTAGGAAAAAGCTTTCCAAAAATTCCAATTTTTGGATATGTTCTAGGTATTGGTATGAGTGACCCCATTCAAAACATCAAGTCATTTGGATGGTTTGATTGATGGGGGCACTCAAAATTATTTATGATCTAGCCTAGGTATAGACTTCACCAAAATTAGTGTTGAGGTCTGATCTGAACTCCAAATTGGTACAAATCAATCTGAAAATAAACTAGACTCCTAGAGCTACAAGTTTCATGATGACCACATTTTCTGAAATGACTTCTATGTATTTTTAATTTAAATCCTAATGTAACTGATATTATGTGACATAATATTCATATAATACAATTAATAAAATTGGATCTACATAGATCCTTAGGCCGATCGGGTGGTTGTTGGCCTTCTTCCTCCTCTAGACAATGGCCTGAATCTACCCGACCTGGAGCCACTTCCAACAGCTACTGCTAGCCACCCGGCCACCTCCCTTGCCGGCCACCACCACCACCACCTCCGTTGAGGTGGTGGCTATCGCTGGGCAGCGGCACGATCGTCGGAGGTGGTCGTTTCCAGCGAACCCGACACTTTGTTTTTCTCAAAAAATTCATGGGAAATCTCCACCCGATCGGGCTCAATTGAGCTCAATTCTTATCCCTAAAGATTCCAAAGATCTATACATAGAAGGAGGAGTAAAGGAGGACTTTTTGGGAGAGCTGCAGGCGGGCCGATCACCGGATAGCAATGGATGGTGGTGGCGCCGATCGATGTTCTGCAACTACACTACCAACTCGCTCGGCTCCTTCAGGTAAAGAGTGGAAACGTCTCTTCTGTGTCTAGGGATGCTTATAAGTTGATCATATGGGGAAGGGGAAGGGCCTAACACTGATGTCCATTAATGGCCATTAAAGGCTTATTTCGGCCATGGCTTGGGGGGGCGGGTTGAACCTGGCTCAACCAGGTCGGGAAATAGATGGAAACTCCTCCTCTTCCCCAAGAGAGTTGAATCCAATAGTAAAGGGGGGGTGGCACTTGGCTTCCCAATGCCATGGATGGCTTTCTCCTTCATTTTCCCTCTCCTCCATTAAAGAGAAATGAAGTTTTTATCTCTCCTCCAAATTACCAATTCCAGAAGCTTAGTCCGACGAAATTCATCTCATTCGTCAAATGCCGCCCGACAAATCTATCTTCGTCGATCTCTGCTCAATTTTGCTCGAGGCTTTCGCCGAGCTGTGCTCGGCGATCTTCGTCGAGCTCTGCTCGGCATTTCCATCAAACTCTGCTCGGTGTTTCCATCGAACTCTGCTCGGTGTTTCCGTCGAGCTCTGCTCGGTATTTCCGGCGAGCTCTGCTCGGCGTTTCCATCGAGCTCTGCTCGGAGTTTCCGTCGAGCTCTGCTCGACGTTTCCGTCGAGCTCTGATCGACGATTTCCGTCAGCGCAGGTCAACTCTTAGGCTATACTTTTTGGGGTGTTACAATGTGTGTCATTAGACCCTTTAGTGCTTCCTAGGGTTTTGTCATAACCCTGTCATGACAAAACCATCCTAGGGGTCTAGAAGTCTGAGGAATGTTACACATGTCCCCCTTAGGGTCCTTTCTAAATTTATCAGAGGTTTGATTGTTCCTTTTGGAGTTTGAAGAGGATGGGGGTTTGGAGTTATTCCAATGCTTCCTCCATCTCATCATCTTCTTGAACTGCCTTGTGAACAAGGCCAACTCTCCATCAGACATCTCTTTCCCATAATTACTTGGTTCATATTCTTCTAAAACTTCTACTTTTTCTTGGGGATGGAAAGGATTTCTCCGTGCATCTGTTGGATCTTTCCTTGATATGCCCTTCTTAATTCTTCCTGGTGTTTAGATGAAGTTCATGGGACAAAAATTTCCCAAACAGATTTTGGGGCTCAATATTTCCCAGGTTTCTCTTTTTCCTAAGGACACAGATCTTTATGTCACATTCTTTGTTTAGAGATCTGATAAACTTGCCATTTAATTCATAATTTGTGAAGGACCTCCCATATTCCTTAGTCCATTCACAATTCTAAAAACTTCTCATAACAGTCAACAATACCATCTCTCTTCTCCTGTCTGAAAGCTTCGTATTCCTGATTCAGAATGGATTTTCTGTCATCCCTGAGTTATTCAGTACATTCCATATAGACAATCAATGTTTCCCGCATCTCCTTGGCAGTTTTGAAGTGAATCAGGTTCTGTAATGTAGAATTATCAATTACACTGATAATGATGTTCTTGGCTCTCTTGTTCAATGTAGTCAAGATGACTTCATCTTTGTATATCTCTAAAAGTTTCTTAGGAACTTTCAGATTTGCATCCAAGGGAGAGATATTCATTGGTAAAAAGGGTCCCTCTTCAATAGTGACAATAATTCTGGGATCAGAAGCTTCCATGAAAATTTTTAATCTCTTCTTCCAAATTCCAAAATTTTCCTTCCAATAGATAAGAAGTTTCATGGAGCTTAGTTTTTTGTAACTTTCTCCAAAGCCCATTGTGTTGTAAATCTATTCAACCATTTAAGGATCTTGTTAAGTTATTAAGCCTTTTGAACAACCTGACTCTGATATCATTTGAAAGATGAGGGTTGTTGCTCACCTAGAGGGGGGTGGGGTGAATAGGTGATTTACAGATTTTAAGACTTCTTGACTTTTTTTTAGAGAACGGTGAGAAAAAAGGTAACAGAATTAAATCACAGCACAACACAGAGGACACCAGGATTTATAGTGGTTCCATAATAATGGGTACATCCACTTTTCCTCTACACCTATTTAGCAGTGAGCTAGCTTAGGACAAAACTTCTCCAGAATATCTTCTCAGATTCTCAGATTCTCAGATCTTACAATCTTAGGAACTCAAGTTCCCTACCTCAGATCTTCACACATGTCCTACACCTCAGGCTATTCTCAAACCTTACAATCACAGGCACCATGGGCCCTACAGACTCAGATCCACCAACAGATCCTACAGCTCAGGCTTTCCTCAAGCCTTACAAACTCAGGCTCCCATGACCTACACCTCAGGCTTCAGCCAAGCCCTACCTCAATCTCCAAATACAGATATCTACACTCAGATTCACAAGGATTCCTATAGAAAACAAGAATACGGTTCAAGGACTCAACACTCAAAAGCTTGAGTCTTCCGGTAGAAGCACAAGACAGTCTTCTTCTTCCTTTTCTTGATCAACACTTGAAATATCTTCTTGGAATGGCTTGTTTGAACAAGAGAACTTGTCTCACATAATTTAGACAAATTGTAGTAAAAACTCTCTGTGAATTCTGAGTGCTTGTGAATATTTCTCAAAGGCTTGAATTTGCAAAAGCACAACTAACTTTTTCTCAAATCTCTAAGTCATTCTTTTATACTTTGCTTGGCCGGCAGAGAGAAAATAAATGTTGAATTTTAATTCTCTAATGGCGAGTTGATCTTCCTTTGGCAACTAGTGGATTAGGAAACTTCAAATGCCTATTTTAAATCTACATAAGTGTTGGGTACATTAGTATAAATGTACCTAATTTGAAGAAGCCTCACCCAACTCAATGATATACATCAAAATGTATTTGATGTATTTTGAGTTCACTTGTGCAGGTTAAGTATTTACAGGAAAGAAGGAAAAGTTTCTAAGTCCATGTGTCGACACCCAGAGAGAAAGTGTCGACACTTAAGAAGACTTGTGTCGACACCCAGGCAAGCAGTGTCGACACTTGGAGTCATTGTGTCGACACTAGGAATGCAGAGTCGACACCAGACAGAAAGTGTCGACACAAGGAGCTGTGTCGACACTCAATGAAGAAAAGCCAGTAAAGCTGTGTCAACACTTAGAAGTTGTGTCGACACCCAGTGAAACTGTGTCTACATCAGAAAGTGTCGACACTTGGAGCTGTGTCGACACTCAGCAAAAGTCAGCAGAGTCTAAGTACAAGTATCGACACCCAGAGCAATGTGTCGACACTCAGCTGAAGAGTCAACACTTGAAGAAAGTGTCGACACAAGAAAGAATGTGTCGACACTCAGTAGAAGAGTCAACACTTGAAGTAAGTGTCGACACCCAGAACAATGTGTCGACACTCAGCTGAAGACTCAACACTTGAAGAAAGTGTCGACACAAGGAGTTGTGTCGACACTTAGCAAAGATCAGCAAAATTCTAAGTACAAGTATCGACACTAAGGAGTTGTGTCGACACTGAGCCAGAGTCTCGACAGAAGAAGAATGTGTCGACACAAGGAGCTGTGTCGACACTCAGCAAGTATCAACACTGAAGACATGTGTCGACACCAAGAAGTAGTGTCGACACTTAAACAAGTTCAACACATGAAGATGTGTCGACACAAAGGTGTTGTGTCGACACTTAGAAGATTTCAGCAAAATACTGAAGTACAAGGACTTGTGTCGACACACATTATCAGTGTCGACACATGAAGAAGAAGCAGTGTCGAGATATAAAATCTACAACACAAGGAGTTGTGTCGACACCTTGTAGGCTAGTGTCGACACTTAGTCAACTTGTGTCGACACTTGGTCTATAAGTGTCGACACTTAAAGACGGACAGTCTCGACACTTTCAGACAGTTACATAATTTTCAAGAACTGACTGGATGACTTGACAGCTTCCATTCCAGCCGGTCTTCTGCACCTGTCAGAGTTGTCAGAAATCAGTTATGAACCAGACCAGTCGGTTACCATGAAGAAGGCCTATAAATAGGCTTATACTGTCTACAGAAAGAGAGTGATTAGAAGATCAACACATCAAGTAATAAAAAGAAGATCTAGCTATCAAGTGAAGATCTAAGTAGTTGGAGAGAGAGAGCTCCATCCAAGAAGTCAGCCGTTGGAACCAGGCTGAGAAGAAGGGTTCAGATTTATTCTGAATCTTAAGTAGCAGAGATCAAGGATCAACTGCAGAAGAGGTCAATCTTATTGTGTTCTACATTCAAGAATCTTTGAAGAAAGCCAAGTCAGATTGATTTCAGCTGAGTTCTTCCAAGAACTCATCAAGAAACTCACAACTCTACTCTCTTTTCTCTGAGTTATTGAGTTACAATATTTGTATTCATATTATCTTGTAGGATCCTTAGGGATCTGAGTCTTTGTAAGCCTGTAATTATAAAGGCTGAGTGTAGGGCTTGAGTGCCTGAGTGTAGGAGATTGAAATCTCTGAGTGTAGGCCTATTGTGGCTGAGTGTAGGCCTTGGTGGCTGAGTGTAGGCCTTGGTGGCTGAGTGTAGGCTTTGTGAAGAAGCTGAGTTGTAAGGCCTTGGGCCTGAGGTGTAGGAACCTGTGTTGTGGGTTCTAAGTGTAAGATCTGAGGATCTGAGATAGTGGAGAAGTTGGGCCGAATCTAGTACACTGCTAGATACGCGAAGTGGGAAAGTGGATGTACCCAAACCTTGGGGAACCACTATAAAATTGTGTGTCTACTGTGTGCTGTGGAATGCTGTGATTGCTGAATGTGTGTTGTATTAAAGTAGTTATAATTCTGTGTTAGATTCTGAATTCTGCCTAAAAAGTTAAAAAGATTCAAGTCACATATTCACCACCCCTCTAGGTGTTTAGGTACAATATCTTTCAAGTGGTATCAGAGGGAGGTTCCTCAAAAAGGGACATAACTGTCTGAGTAGATCCTGTTAGCAGATTCAGTCTAAGTCACATTACAGAATCAAGAAACTCAAGAACCATGGGTTCCAATGAGAATCATAAGGAATTGGGATCCATGAAGTTACCTATTTGCAGAAAGGAAATCTTTGGCATCTGGAAGGAAAGGGTGAGACTGTTTATGGAAGCCTCAGACCCTAGGATTTATATCACAGTGAAAGAAGGGCCATATGTGCCCATGAAGGTTTCAATCTTAGATGCAAATCAGAGAACACCTAAGGATTTCTCTGAAATGACAAAGGATGAAATTGTTCTAGCCACTATGGACAAAAGAGCTCAGAACATCATTGTGAGTTCTATAGATGATGCAACTTTTCAAAAATTGATACACTGTAAGACAGCTAAAGAGATGTGGGATACTCTTATTGTGTACATGGAGGGTTCTGAAGAAGTGAGGCAAGACAGAAAATCTTTGCTCAACCAAGAATATGAAAGCTTTAGGCAAGGTAAAGCTGATAGCATAACTGAATGCTATAAGAAGTTCTACAGGATTGTGAATGAGCTTATGTCCTATGGCAGAGAGTTCAGTAATTATGAGCTCAATGATAAGTTTCTAAGGTCCCTAACAAAAGATTGGGACACCAAGATCTATGTCATTAGGGAAATGGCAAAGCTGGCAGAAATTCCTCCACCAACACTGTTTGGCAAACTGCTGTCCTATGAAATGAAGTTAATGGTGAGGAAAGAAGAGGAGAAATCAACAAGAAGTGAACATAAGGAAAGGATAGTGGCCTTCAAAACAGAAGCCCCCAGAAAGTACATAAGTAAGTCACCAACTCCACCACCAAAAGTACCTGAAACTGAGTCAGATGAGTCAGCAAGTAGAAAGTCTGAAAGCAGACAAAGTGATGAGGACTTTGTTGCCTTCACAAGACATTTCCAGAAGTTCTTAAAGAAGAAACAGTGGAGGACAAGGCCATCTACTTCACAGGGAAAAGAAGACTATTATCAGAATAAAAAGTCTTCAAAGAAAGACAGGAAAAAGACTAAGTCTAGCAAAGCAACTCTTTCAAAAATAGTATGCTATTGCTGTAATAGACAAGGCCATGTTGTTGCTGATTGTCCAGAAAAAAGGAAGGAGTCTAGTGACAAGAAAAGGACTCAATACAAGGGCAAGAAGGAAAAGTCTTTTGTTGCCAAAAAGGACAAGAGCCTGTCAGATATTTCTTCATCAGAAACTGAGTCAGATGCTGAGGCATATATAGGACTGTTTGCTGAGGAAGAAGAAGAAGAGTTCATTCAGATCATGAACTCTATATATGAACAAGAGGACAGTCAGTGCCAAGGACTAATGGCATTGACAGAAATTGACAAAATCCTGGAGCAGCCAGGACCTAGTAAGGTACAACATTGTTCTTTTAGTTCAATTTCTTGTGCCAGTACAGAATCAGATTCATCATCATCAAGTGATGAGAGTGCATCTGAATCTGAAGAGGATATTCATCAGTTGATAGATGAATATAAAGTTCTGTTGCAAGCATTTAAGAAATGCAAATCCTTGGCCAAGAGTCAAGCTAAGGAGATTGCTAGTCTGAAAATGGCTGCAACTGATTATGAGAAGATGTTTGATCAAAAGCTAAATGAGATAGCCAGACTGAAGCACATAACTGTGATTCAGATGGGGACTATATCATTTAAGAATGATCAAATCAAGAGTCTGGAGATTAATCTTCAGAAGGAGAAAGACTTAGTTGCTAGGTTTTCTAAACCTAAGTCAGTTCTACCCTTAATTGATGAATTTGTTCATCACAAAGGTAAAGCTGGACTGGGATTTACTAGACCTGGAAGGACTATTCAGTCCAAGTCCAAGGGCAAAGCCCCAACTCTCAACAAGTCAGGTGTAGATAAAACAGCAAAGACATTACCTAAGCAAAGGTACAATAAGTTTGAGTGTTGGTGCTGTGGCAAGGTAGGCCACTTTACAATAGACTGTTGGCACAATGCTAGTGCCAAAGTGAGTAGCAAACTGCCTGTTGGAAAACCTGCATGTAGCTTTGTTAGGAAGCAAACTAACCAGTACCAAGGACCCAAGAATTTTTTGGGTTCTAAGGTTCACTAATCTGTTTTACAGGTGAGTCCAAGTGGCCATGCCCCAATATGGTACTTGGACAGTGGATGTTCCAGACATATGACTGGAACAAGGGGTTTACTAAAGGACTACACACCTATCAAGGATGGTCCAAAAGTCACCTTTGGTGGTTCTGAAAAAGGGATCATCAAGGGTTTTGGTAACATATCTAACTCCTTTATTACAATTACTCAAGTGGCCTATGTTAAAGGGTTGAAACATAACCTTATTAGTATAAGTCAATTGAGTGATGTAGGATATGACATCTCATTTGTCAAAGATGGTTGTCATATCAGGAAGTCAAATGATCAAGAGATCATTTTGACTGGTTATAGAAAAAGGAATGTCTACTGCCTAGACATTATGGTTGAGAACAATGGTTCTCCAGTATGTCTTGTAGCTGATGAGACAGTCTCTCATTGTGTCAAATGGCACAAGAGACTAGCCCATCTCAACTACAAGACAATTGGCAAACTCTTTAGTAAATAGCTAGTGAGGAATGGTCCTCAAGTTAAGTGTATTAAAGATGGTATTTTCTCAGCTTGTCAAAAGGGCAAGCAGACTAGATCCACCTTTAGAAGCATTGAAAACAAGGATGCTGTGAGGTGTTTATACCTCTTGCATATGGATCTCTTTGTTCCAATGCCAGTTCACAGCCTAGGTAGGAAGGTCTATACCTTTGTAGTTGTAGATGACTACTCAAGGTTTTCCTGGGTGTTCTTCCTTAGACAGAAATCTGAAACACCAAGTGTCTTCTATAGCTTTGTCAAACAAATTCAGAATGAAGTAGATAGTACTGTGGTCAAAATAAGAAGTGACCATGGCACTGAATTTCAGTCTGATAGTATGACAAAACTATGTGAAGAATTTGAGATATTTCAAGAGTTTTCTTCACCAAGGACACCTCAGCAAAATGGCATTGCTGAGAGAAAGAATAGAACATTGATTGAGGCTGGTAGGACCCTATTAAGTGATACATCACTACCAGAATACTTCTGGGCTGAGGCAGTAAATACTGCATGCCATGTTATTAATAGGGCTACCATAACTAAAAGCCTCAATAAGACCCCATATGAGGTTGTGAAATGCAGGAAACCAAACCTATCATACTTCAGGATCTTTGGTTGTAAGTGCTTTATACTTAACAATGGAAAGTCTTACTTGACTAAGTTTGCTGCCAAGTACCAAGAGGGAATTTTTGTTGGGTACAGCAACAACAGTAAGGCTTATAGAGTCTACAACTTGTCTACACAAGTTGTAAAAGAGTTAGTACATGTAGTATTTGATGAAACTAGACTTATTAACAATGAGTTGTCTAGTAGTGTATGCAGCTCCACAGTTATAACAAAGAAGATGGACAAGCTCACTATAGAAGAAGAACCTACTGCAAGGCAGCAAGTAGAAGATAGTGGCTGCTATCCAGGGGGAGTACTACATGTACCTAATACAGATGAAGTTCAAGGAGTGCAGCAAGATGAAGAAACTGAAGAAGTTCAACCTGAAGTCAGGATGCCTCCAGCCAATAGGCATCTTAGAGATCATCCAGCAGAATAAATCATTGGTGATCCAAGACAAGGGGTACAAACAAGGAGCAGACATCTGAATGCAGCAATCTACTCCAGTTTTCTATCCCAAGTTGAACCAAAGAAGTTTGAAGAAGCCATCCTAGACCCTCATTGGATTGAGGCAATGCAAGAAGAGCTGAATCAGTTCAAGAGGTGCAAGGTCTGGGAACTTGTTCCTAAACCTAAAGACCACAACATAATTAGGACCAAGTGGATCTATAGGAACAAGATGGATGAACATGGAGTCATCATTAAGAACAAAGTAAGATTGGTTGCTAAAGGATATAGGCAGGAAGAAGGTATTGATTTTGATCAAACTTTTGCTCCAGTAGCCAGACTGGAAGCCATAAGGATGTTCCTGGCCTATGCAACCTTTCAAGGATTCAAAGTTTACCAAATGGATGTCAAGTCAGCATTTTTGAATGGTAATCTAAAAGAGGAAGTCTATGTGGAACTGCCATCAGGTTTTGTTGATTCAACTCTACCTAATCATGTCTATAAACTTAGGAAAGCATTATATGGGTTAAAGCAAGCCCATAGGGCTTGGTATGAAACCCTGTCTAGTTTCCTCATTGAGAATAAGTTCACAAGGGGGAAAATAGACAAGACTCTATTCCTTAGGGAATCCAGAGGCAAAGTAGTACTAGTCCAAATATATGTAGATGACGTAATATTTGGGTCTACTGAAAGTAGTCTTTGCAAAAAGTTTACAAAACTAATGCAAGGACAATTTGAGATGAGTAGTATGGGAGAGCTTAAGTTCTTCTTGGGTCTCCAAGTAAGATAGACTGAGAATGGTTTATCCATATGCCAGTCTAAGTTCACCCTAGAACTCATAAGGAAGTATGGTATGGATTCATCCAGTACCATGAAGACTCCTATGGGGTCAAGTATGTCTCTTAGCAAGGATGTTGCAGGGAAACCTGTAGATGAGTCTTTGTATAGAGGGATAGTTGGCTCCCTATTATATTTGACTGCTAGTAGACCAGATATTATGTATGCTACATGTGTCTGTGCAAGGTATCAAGCATGCCCTAAAGAGTCTCATTTGACAGCAGTCAAAAGGATATTGAGATATCTTAAGGGCACTCCTTATCTAGGCCTCTGGTACCCTAGGAATGGGGATTTTGAACTAACAGGTTATTCAGATACAGACTTTGCAGGATGCAAAGAAGACAGAAAAAGCACAACTGGAAGCTGTCAATTCCTAGGTGGAAGACAGATTTCATGGAGTAGCAAGAAGCAAACAAGTATGGCTATCTCCACAGCAAAGTCAGAATATGTGGCTGCAGGAAGTTGTTGTGCTCAACTTCTATGGATACAACATCAGCTTGAGGATTATGGAATTCAGGTAAGTAGAACTCCACTCTTTTGTGATTCTACAAGTGCTATATCAATTGCACATAATCCTGTTTCCCATAGTAGAACAAAACATATTGAGATAAAATATCATTTTCTTAGGGAGCGTGTAGAGAAAGAAGATATTTTACTGGAATATGTTAAGACAGATAATCAACTAGCTGATATGTATACTAAGCCCTTAGAAGAAACTAAGTTCAATAGGTTTAAAATTGAACTAGGTATGATAAACTTAGAATAAGTTTATAGAAATGACTAAGTCAAAAGGTGTCGACACACAGAGATCTCTGTGTCGACACAGAATAAAGGTGTCGACACTTCAGGAAAAAGATGTCGACACATCTAGGAAGTTGGTGTCGACACTTCAGAATATTGGTGTCGACACATGACAAGTAGGTGTCAACACATCCAAGGTGGTGTCGACACTTAGTGTTTACTCAGAATTATCTAAGTAAAGACTCGACTATGTGTCGAGTTAAGTGGTGTCGACACATAAACAAGTGTCGACACATATAATCTGTTGACTAAACTTGTGTCGACACATATGTGTCGAGACATTATAAGTCAGTGTCGACACTTATCGACAGTGTCGACACAATTTAAGATAGTTAACCCGCCTTTTCATCTTCAAACCTAGAAAGGTATAAATAGGATTTTGCCTTAGTCTGTCGACACGCTTTTAAAAGTTTCGAGACCAAACTTGTGTGTCGACACCTCTCTTCTCTCAGTTCAAATTCTTCAAACCCTAATGGCGCCAAAGCTCGAGGAGAAAGTCAATGAAGGCTATGAACTGGTGCGAGACGCGTTTGGTGATGCAGACCCAGAAATCAAGAATGTGATAACCCTAGTTGTAGACTCGGGGTTGGAATTTCTTGTTTCAGAGCCTACAAAGATCTGGAAGAAGGAAGTACTGGAATTCCTCAATGGAGCTAAAATAGACGAATCTGGATTCAAGATCAAATCCAGAGTTCATGGTGCAAAGGTTAAGATTTCACCAAAAAGTTTGAGGAAAGTCCTTCAATTGCCAAGAACTAAGGAAGAAGAAGAGGTTACTGCTTCCAGGACCAGAGATGCATTGGCATGGTGTGGTCTGGATTCTAAAATGAAAATTGGATCAGTGTTAAATAGAAAGGGCATGAACAGCCAGGGGAAATTCCTTTCTGAAATTGTTGGCAAGGTAATCTTAAGTAAGCCTGGAGGGCATGATAGGGTATCAGCCCATATGTTCAGTATTATGACAAGGATAATCTTCACTCTAAAAACTGACTGGTCTGTAGTGATCTTTGAGAAGATTAAGGAAAGCCTAAAGAAGCCCAACTTGGGCAGGATCTTAAGTCTATACCTTGCTGGTATTATACCAGAAGTTATGAGTCAAGCTGCTGGCAGTAAAATCAACCACATGAGAAGAATGGACATGAGAATCTTCTCAAGATGGGACAGAGTTTTGACAAAGGAGATGCCTACTCCTGAGAAAGAAACCCCACACAAGAAGAAGAAGAAAACTTCCCCAGTGGCTCAGGTTTCCACTAGCAGCTCTGGTAGTGAAGAGCAAGTGGTCTTCACACCTGATGAAGAAGTCACTGGAACTGCTGTGAAGTCTCCAGCCCAACAAGTAGTTGCTGAAAGGCAGGGGGAGCTACCACAAGCTAGCCCCTTACACCAAGATTCAGTTCAGGGGGAGCCACTAATAGTGGAAGAGCCAACTCCTCTTGAGAGTGAGCAAGCTACAAACATCATCCTTGAGGTAATCACTGAGCTTAATGCTTTAGATTTCCTTAAAGTGGATACTATTTTATCTGATTCATTAGTTAATGTTAATCAGCAAACTTAGCTGGATAGCCAACTCCCAGATGTTGTCATGGAAGACACATCTGTTGAAGTTCAAATTGTATCTGATCTAGTGGTAGATGAGCAAAGAATTTCTCCTGCCCATTCTCCACAAGAAATTACAATGGAAGATTTATTTCTTAATCTGGATCAAGAAGATTTTGACAAGGAAACTGCTGCTGCTGAAGGGGAGAATGCTCCAGTTGAGGGGGAGCAACTACAAATTCATGAAGAACCTGCAAGGCAAGAGACTGAGAAGGGACCAGAAGTGCAGAAGGAGTTACCCCCAAGCCCTAAGGAGAGGGTAGAAATTGCTAGCTCCTCAGCTTCTGAAGATGAGGAAGCTGCAAGGGCAAAGAAAAAGAAATTTCAAGTATTCAAGAGAAGGAGTCAGAATTATAAGAAGGCCTTACAAACTATTGCACCACAGCTTATATCACAGCCAGCACCTACTGTTGATTATAGTGCTCTAATGGTTGCAATGCAAATAAAGCTTGATGAGCATAGGCAAGCCATTGAGAAATATGTGGATGAAGGGCAAAACTCATTACAGTTTGATTTGGCCCAGGATATAAAGTCAATAAGATTTGAGATGAATCTCAATAAGAAGGAGATGACAGACTGCTTCCATAAGGGAGGGAATGCAGTGGTGTACTTGGCTACACATCAGGAGAAGATAAAAGCTCAAGTGGATGAACTTGCAGTCAAGCAAGGCTATGTACTTGAAAACCAAATTATGATGAATGATAACTTGACTGCTTCTCACAATGCCATAGTAACAGAGATGAAGAATCTAGCTACAGGGCAGACTCCAGCTAATGCTACAGCTAAAGCAGATTTTGACAAAGCATTCCAAGAGGAAATAGCTGCTGTTAAGACTGCCATACTAGACTCTCAGAAGGTCATAACTGACAAACTGCAAAGGTTAAAGCCTTATTTTAAAGATGGAGTCAACTATTTGGATGCTCAAATAAGGTTCCAAAAGGATGATCTGAGGGATCACATGGTTAGAGAAGTTATACAGGGAGAGAGAGTATTAGTCAAAGCCAGCTCTGATCATGCTAAATGGATTTCTAATTCTATCAGAGCTACTCTTGGATATCCTCCTCTTTGTGATGATGATAATGTTGCAGAATCTGGGATTAATCCTGCATATCTAGGAGGGGAGCAACCAGGAGTGGCTCAAGTCATCTACCCTCCTCCAGATTTTGAGATGGTGCATGCTGATATCCAGACCATGTATAGTCCACCTGATGGTACTCAGAAGGTTATCCTAGAAAAGGTTGTTCAACCAATATCTGAAGCTATGTAAGAAGCTCTACAGAAAGAAGAAGAAACCAGATTGTCAAAGAAGAGGTTCAGGGAGCAAGCTGAATAAAGACCATACTTTGAGCAGTGGAGCCCTACTTCAAGAAATATTATCTTAACTGCATGGAAAGCTGCAAAAGATAATATACAAGACAGAAATAAATGGTTTTCTGAACTTGAATGGAGGAAACATGAGACAAGGCAAGAAGCAATAGTCCAATATAGAAGGAAGGCCAAGATGGGAAAGCTACCTCCTACTGCCCAGGAGCCTAGCAAGTACTTTCACAAGCCTTATCATTATTTTGAAAGGCAAAAGATTAAAGCTGAGGAACTTAAGAAGAAGGAGCTAAAAGGGAAGAAACCTGTTGATGCTGAAGCTGCTGAAGCTCCTATACAAGCCAAAGTACAAGCTGGAAAAGGGATAGTGATTAAGGAGGCTGAACAAAAATAGCATAGAAATTTTCTTAAGTTTACTATGTAATCTTTTGATATTAACATTCTGTAAACTTTTGAAATATGAATATTACAAAGTTGTGAGAACAATATGATGTGTTTTTAAATCTATTTCATAATGGTTCTGAGATGTTTTATGTATATGCATGTTTGTTTAATACATGTGATGTTCTTTCCTGATTACATAATCCTGTTTTGCATCATACTTGATTTTATTCTGTATGGTGTATATCATTGACTAAGGGTTATGACTTCTCCAAATAGGGGGAGATTGTTGGGTACATTAGTATAAATGTACCTAATTTGAAGAAGCCTCACCCAACTCAATGATATGTTGGAGTTACCATTGTGATCTGGAAGTGATCAAGCATGTAATCTCACTGCCAACGCGATATGAGCCTGCAGGGTCGCACATAAGAGATTTGGAGAAGTTGGATGACTGACTGTGTTGGTAAAGGTTACCAATCACCGACCTGAATAGGGTTATGGGCAAAGTGTTGCCTTATAGGATCATCGGGTTGGGCAAATGTTGCCTTGAAGGGCTGGTTGGGATTGTCGTCCGAGGGTCGATGACATTAGTCTAGAATCGTCTTCTGATTCCCGCCGATCGGCGAGAATCGTCTCTCTGATTCTCGCCGATCGACGAGAATCGTCGAGAATCAATTGTTGATTCTCGACGATCGACTACTTCGACAATTGTCGTCGACTGCGGTTCGACGATCGTCGAGTATCGTTGTGTATCGTCGAGCGCGGCTCGACGATCGGCGAGAATCGTCGAGTATTGTACTCTGATTCTCGCCGATCCTGTATGATACTCGTCGACTGATTCTCGCCGAACCTGCTCAGTGATTCTCGCCGATTGTCGCCGATTCTCACCGAATGATACTCGCCGATTCTGAACCCTAATTTCGGGTGGTCTGCGGATAGCGGAGTTTCTAAGTCTTTTATGCCTTTGGTATAAAAGGGACACTTAGGGTTTTCGGGATAGAACACGCTTGCTCGCGATTTTCTCCTGTAGCAGATCGAAACCCGACGGAAGCCGTTCTGCCTTTCGATCCGCCGATCCCGATCCCCGCCGCCGACGGAAGAGTTCCGCCGCCGCCGTGTTTGCTCCGTCGACCGCCTCTTCTCCAGCGACTATCGCTGGTGCTGCTCTTCCTGACGCGGACCTAGCAGTCCGTGGGATAGCCGAGGTGCGGTCTTCTCCTTCCCTATCTTCCGTGCGACGGAAAGCTCGGCGTTCTCCCGCTCGTGTGGACTTCTGCAGAAACGTGGACACTATTCCACGTAGAACTCGCCACCAGCAGAAATCAAAGTTTGGAGCATCTCTGTTGGGTTGTGACTCAACGCCACTGAGGTAATATTTGCCTAGATTTTGCTAACTTCTTGATTCAACGTTCATGGCCCGATCCACATCTCTTTGGGTTTTTCTTGATGTTTATTTTTCCGCTGCGTGCACAAGCGTTGTGCCAACCCTATAGAGAAACCCAACAGTGGTATCAAAGCGAGGTTGCGGCCATGATCGTTGTTTTGGAAGTTTGTTATTCCAGTGCGTGTAAACCTAGGGATTTAGAAGTGTTCTAAATATCTAGATTTAGTCTTGGTTCCCGCCAAGAACGTCTGGAATTGTGTGGGAATTTCTAAGTGTTAGAAATTGTGATCTCCTTAGCAGTAACCATCCCTCGATTTTGTTTTGGATTTTGAATCCAACAAAGAGAGATGAGCTTGTCTACTGCTTTAAGTTGAGCTGTCTTTGCCTTTGTCCAATGCATGTAAATCTGAGGATTTGGAAATTTCCGGATGTTCAGATTTAGCCCTTCCTTCTATCAAATGTTGATGGTGTCAGGATGTGCACATAAGGGATGCATGTGGTTTTAGAAGAATTGTTTTTCTTTGGATGTGCACGTCGATCAAATGTTGATCATGGTTAATTGTTAACCTATATTTGAAATCCCTTCATCAAATATTAAGTGTTCGGATGCCTTCCGATGGATGACACTCTTCCTGCCTCGATCGATGAAGTGTGGGCTTGCCAAAGCAAGGTGCATCAATCTATCTTGGTAAGGGTGCGAGCGGATAATTGTGATATCCCACTGTCGACATCGGGTCCAGCTTAACTAGGTGACCTCAAAGGTTGAGTGCCTAGAGGCATAGGGTTGGCATGCACCATATGATGGATGTGAATAAGGAGTTTTTCACCAACCATACAAGAATTGCATGAGGATGCAATTGGCAAGCGTTGCCTACCTAAATAACCGCATCGTGAGAGGAACGCCAAAGCGGACTCATAGTGTTGGTGAAATACGGATCTTGTCCACTAAGAGAGTAGCTCGCATGAACTCTCCGAATTGTTAGTGAGGGCTATCATTTCGAATAAAATAGTGGGAGTTTTTTAATTGAAGTCCTAATTAGAATAAATTGTAATTGAAATTTAGGTACTGATTTTATTCTGCATAAATTCTTGTAGAATTCCATGGCAAGCGTTGCGCACTCCACGTTGTCTCTGAGAGCCATCCTTGAGAAGGATAAGCTCAGTGGGACAAATTATATGGACTGGTATAGGAACCTGAGAATTGTTCTCAGGCAAGAGCGAAAGCTCTATGTCTTGGAAGAAGAAGCCCCTGAGGTGCCAACCGGGAATTCTTCCCGTGCTGAGAAAGATACTTATAAGAAGTATACTGACGATGCTTTGGATGTCGAGTGCCTTATGCTTGCCACCATGAACTCTGAGCTTCAGAAGCAACATGAGAACATGGGGTGCAAGGAGATTGACGAGCATCTCAAGAAAATGTTTCAAGGGCAGGCTCGTCAAGAGAGGTTCGACATCACTAAAGCGTTGTTTCAGTGCAAGATGGGAGTTCGAGACTCAGTAGGGACTCACGTACTCAAGATGATTGGGTATATAGAGAACCTTGAAAGGCTGGGTTTTCCTCTTGGTCAAGAGTTGGCCACGGATCTGATCCTGCAATCGTTGCCGGACAGTTATGAGCAGTTTGTCTTGAACTACAACATGAATGAGATAGACAAGACACTGCCCGAACTCCTAGGCATGTTGAGAACTGTCGAAATCAATATGAAGATGGCCAAGCCTGCCAGCCCCATACTGATGGTGCATAAGGGCAAGGGCAAAGCTAAGGGCTCCAAGAAGACGAAGGTAGGACCTAAGTCATATCTTGAGCCCAAGTCTTCAGCACTGATGAAAAAGAAGAGCACGGTGAAGGATGGGAAATGCCACCACTGTGGCAAGGCTGGTCATTGGCGGAGGAACTGTCCTTCGTATATTGAGGGTCTGCAGAAATTGAGGGGAGGAATGACTTCCGCTTCTAATATCTACGTTATAGAGATAAACCTTTCTGCTCCTTCATCTTGGGTATTGGATACCGGATGTGGTTCTCACATTTGTACAAATGTGCAGGAACTGGGAAGGAGAAGATTGCTGAGTAAAGGGGAGGTGGACCTCCGCGTCGGCAATGGAGCAAGAGTTGTTGTTGTAGCCGTAGGAGTTTACCGTCTTTCTTTGCCCAGTGGGCTTGTAATAGAACTAGATAACTGTTATTTTGTTCCGGCGATAACTAGAAATATTATATCTATTTCATGTTTGGACATGATTGGATTTTCTTTTATAATTAAGAACAATTGTTGTTCTATATTTAAGAATGATGTTTGTTATGCTGTAGCCCAATTGTTTAATGGTCTTTACGTTTTGAACTTGGACCATCTGATCTGTAATGTAGAAAACAATAAAAGACTTAGAACAAATGATTCGAACCCTACTTTTCTCTGGCATTGTCGTTTGGGCCATATCAACGAGAAGCGCATATCCAAGCTCCATAGAGATGGACTTTTGGACTCATTTGATTATGAATCATTTGAGCGATGCGAATCTTGTTTGTTAGGCAAGATGACTAAAGCTCCTTTCACTAGTTATACAGAGAGGGCTGAGGATCTCTTGGGTGTTGTACATAGTGATGTATGCGTACCCATGAGTTCCATGGCTAGAGGAGGGTATTTCTACTTTGTTACATTTACTGATGATTTCAGTAGATACGGATATGTGTATCTTATGAAGTGCAAATCCGAGACCTTTGAAAAGTTCAAAGAGTTCAAGAATGAAGTAGAAAACCAGTTGGGTAAAAGGGTTAAAGCACTCCGATCTGATCGAGGTGGCGAATACCTGAGTCATGAGTTCCGTGATCATCTAAAAGAGTGTGGTATTGTATCACAGCTCACTCCACCTAGAACACCACAACATAATGGTGTGTCTGAGAGGAGAAATCGTACTCTGTTAGACATGGTACGTTCGATGATGAGTCATGCAGACTTGCCTGTTTCCTTTTGGGGTTTTGCTTTAGAGACTGCTGCAATGACATTGAATCGCGCTCCAACTAAAACGGTTCTGAAGACACCATATGAGATATGGACTGGGAAGCGTCCTAGTATGTCGTTCATTAAAATTTGGGGCTGTGAGGCATACGTGAGACGTCAAATGCCTGACAAGCTGGAACCCAAATCGGATAAATGTTATCTGGTGGGATATCCTAAGGAAACGAAAGGGTATTACTTTTACCTACCGTCTGAGGGCAAAGTGTTTGTCGCAAGGACTGGTGTCTTCTTGGAGAAGGAGTTCTTATCAAGAAAGACTGAAAAGGTAGAGCTTGGAGAAGTTCAAGAACCACATGTAGTGAATGAACCGGAATTGGATTCTGAGACAGGACTACAAGATGTTGTAGCTAGAGAACCTGCTCAGGGAACACAAGTCCTACGAAGATCTGGTAGAACGAGGTTTGAGCCTGAGAGATATGGATTTCTCGTGTCTCAAATAGGTAATGTGTTGCTCATGGATCATGATGATGAACCAGCAACCTTCCAAGAGGCTATGAATGGACCGGACTCCGACAAATGGCTTGAGGCTATGAAATCCGAAATGGACTCCATGTATGCAAACCAAGTTTGGAACTTGGTGGAACCACCTGAAGGGGTATGACCCATAGGGTGCAAGTGGGTCTTCAAGAAGAAGACCGACATGGATGGGAATGTACAGACATTCAAAGGGCGACTGGTGGCTAAGGGTTTCAAGCAAATTCATGGTATTGACTATGATGAGACCTTTTCCCCTGTTGCTATGGTAAATTCCATAAGGATATTGCTTGCTATTGCTGCGTATTATGACTACGAGATCTGGCAGATGGATGTCAAAACGGCTTTCCTTAATGGAAACCTCCTTGAGGAAGTGTATATGACACAACCCGAGGGTTTTGTATCCCCAGATGAAGCCACTAAAATATGCAAGCTGAATAAGTCCATTTATGGACTGAAACAGGCCTCTCGAAGTTGGAATCTTCGTTTTGATGAGAAAATCAAAGAGTTTGGTTTCATCAAGAATGAAGATGAGCCTTGTGTTTACAAGCGAATCAGTGGGAGCATTGTTGTCTTCCTGATATTGTATGTAGATGACATACTGTTGATTGGGAATGACATTCCTACCCTGAAAGTTGTTAAGAACAACCTAGGGAACTGCTTTTCAATGAAGGATTTGGGTGAAGCGACTTATATACTCGGTATTAAGATCTATAGAGATAGATCGAAGAAGTTACTGGGTTTGACCCAGAGTACGTACATCGAAAAGGTGTTGAAGCAGTTCAACATGCTTGAGTCCAAGAAAGGATTTTTGCCCATGTCTCATGGTGTGAATCTCTCTAAGGACCAGTGTCCAAAGTCTTGTGAAGATAAGGACCGCATGAAGTTGATTCCATATGCTTCGGCAATTGGATCAATTATGTACGCGATGTTATGTACTCGACCCGATGTCTCCTTTGCTTTGAGCATGACTAGCAGGTATCAGTCAGACCCCGGTGAGTGTCACTGGATTGCAGTGAAGAATATCCTGAAGTACTTGAGAAGGACTAAGGACGTGTTCTTGGTGTATGGTGGAGAGGAAGAGCTCGTTGTAAGTGGTTACACGGATGCTAGCTTCCAAACTGATCGAGACGACTCCAAGTCTCAGTCAGGTTTTGTGTTTTGCCTGAATGGAGGAGCTGTGAGCTGGAAGAGTTCCAAGCAAGAGACAGTTGCTGATTCTATAACAGAGGCCGAGTATATCGCAGCAGCTAATGCGGCGAAGGAGGCTGTATGGATTAGGAAATTCATCGGCGAGCTTGATGTAGTTCCTAGCATTGTTGGTCCCATAGTTCTCTACTGTGATAACAATGGTGCAATTGCACAATCTAAGGAACCTAGATCTCATCAGCGCTCCAAGCACATACTCCGGCGGTTTCATCTTATTCGTGAGATTGTCGAACGAGGAGATGTAAACATTTGCAGAGTGACGACTGAGGAAAATATTGCGGATCCGCTGACAAAGCCTCTCGCGCAGAGAAAGCATGATGGTCATACTAGATCGATGGGTATACGATACCTAAATGATCAACTCTAGCGAGAATCTTGTGGGTTGCATGTAATCTTGTATTTTGTTTGCTGTTTGTTCATATGATGAACTGTGTACCTAGTTTTTCTTTTACAATTAATGGCAAGTTCTTTTATTATGTCTTTTTCTATATGATAGTTAAATGTTAACATAATAGATACCCTTAGAATGTTCGCTTCCATGGGACATCAAGTACGTGACTTGAATGTGAGAGCCTATGATTTATTTGAAGCTTCATTCTTAAAGGTCCCTGGTCGAGTATCATCATAGAAGCTAAGGGTGATGATGGTACATGAAGACTAGCACGTGTGTTGACTGATGACTGGTTCTCACAGGTCATGATATTGTGATATCAAGTCATCACGTGGGTACTTGTTAGTGAACAAGTTGTACTGGACAGACCCAACCTGAGACTACTCTGTGGATTGTCATCCAATCGTGTCACGAGTAGGTCTCAATTGACAATGGTGTTGTGATCCTTTGACCTGAAGTCACAGCATTCATCAAGTGAGGAAGAGCGTGCTTTGATGCCATCTAAAGTCTTCCTTGAGAAAGGTTGATGATAAGGGTGGTTGTTGGGCATGTTACGAATCATTTGGGTGTTTGTGTGTGAGCAGATATGGGATTTGTCCTCCTGTATGACAGGAGTTGCATCCATGGGCCCCTTGATGGAACTGGACTGAGAAATGCTTGGCCATGCTTGGTTGAGTCAATATGTGATATTGGACTCACCATTCTCTAGAAGTCCGTCCTGGATCAAGAAACTAGGATTGAGCTATTACGAGGGTGACACGGTCCATACCTCTAGTTCTTTCCGGATGTAAGGGACAAAGGGACAAAGACAACGCTGATACATTGGTCATAAAGGCTTATGAGTTATAAACTCATATTGCTTGGGGAGCAATGATGCATTGCTAGATGCCGCTCATTGTTTGTGAGGTTTTTGGTTTGATACTTTCGAGATCAAGTGGGAGTCTGTTGGAGTTACCATTGTGATCTGGAAGTGATCAAGCATGTAATCTCACTGCCAACGCGATATGAGCCTACAGGGTCGCACATAAGAGATGTGGAGAAGTTGGATGACTGACTGTGTTGGTAAAGGTTACCAATCACCGACCTGAATAGGGTTATGGGCAAAGTGTTGCCTTATAGGATCATCGGGTTGGGCAAATGTTACCTTGAAGGGCTGGTTGGGATTGTCGTCCGAGGGTCGATGACATTAGTCGAGAATCGTCTTCTGATTCCCGTCGATCGGCGAGAATCGTCTCTCTGATTCTCGCCGATCGACGAGAATCATCGAGAATCAATTGTTGATTCTCGACGATCGACTACTTCGACAATTGTCGTCGACCGCGGTTCGACGATCGTCGAGTATCGTTGTGTATCGTCGAGTATTGTACTCTGATTCTCGCCGATCCTGTATGATACTCGTCGACTGATTCTCGCCGAACCTGCTCAGTGATTCTCGCCGATTGTCGCCGATTCTCACCGAATGATACTCGCCGATTCTGAACCCTAATTTCGGGTGGTCTGCGGATAGCGGAGTTTCTAAGTCTTTTATGCCTTTGGTATAAAAGGGACACTTAGGGTTTTCGGGATAGAACACGCTTGCTCGCGATTTTCTCCTGTAGCAGATCGAAACCCGACGGAAGCCGTTCCGCCTTTCGATCCGCCGATCCCGATCCCCGCCGCCGACGGAAGAGTTCCGCCGCCGCCGTGTTTGCTCCGTCGACCGCCTCTTCTCCAGCGACTGTCGCTGGTGCTGCTCTTCCTGGCGCAGACCTAGCAGTCCGTGGGATAGCCGAGGTGCGATCTTCTCCTTCCCGATCTTCCGTGCGACGGAAAGCTCGGCGTTCTCCCGCTCGTGTGGACTTCTGCAGAAACGTGGACACTATTCCACGTAGAACTCGCCACCAGCAGAAATCAAAGTTTGGAGCATCTCCGTTGGGTTGTGACTCAACGCCACTGAGGTAATTTTTGCCTAGATTTTGCTAACTTCTTGATTCAACGTTCATGGCCCGATCCACATCTCTTTGGGTTTTTCTTGATGTTTATTTTTCCGCTGCGTGCACAAGCGTTGTGCCAACCCTATAGAGAAACCCAACATGATATACATCAAAATGTATTTGATGTATTTTGAGTTCACTTGTGCAGGTTAAGTATTTACAGGAAAGAAGGAAAAGTTTCTAAGTCCATGTGTCGACACCTAGAGAGAAAGTGTCGACACTTAAGAAGACTTGTGTCGACACCCAGGCAAGCAGTGTCGACACTTGGAGTCATTATGTCGACACCAGGAATGTAGAGTCGACAACAGACAGAAAGTGTCGACACAAGGAGCTATGTCGACACTCAATGAAGAAAAGCCAGTAAAGCTGTGTCGACACTTAGCAGTTGTGTCGACACCCAGTAAAACTGTGTCTACATCATAAAGTGTCGACACTTGGAGTTGTGTCGACACTCAGCAAAAGTCAGCAGAGTCTAAGTACAAGTGTCGACACCCAGAGCAATGTCTCGACACTCAGCTGAAGAGTCAACACTTGAATAAAGTGTCGACACAAGAAAGAATGTGTCGACACTCAGCAGAAGTGTCAACACTTGAAGTAAGTGTCGACACCCAGAACAATGTGTCGACACTCAGCTGAAGACTCAACACTTGAAGAAAGTGTCGACACAAGGAGCTGTGTCGACACTTAGCAAAGATCAGCAAAATTCTAAGTACAAGTGTCGACACTAAGGAGTTGTGTCGACACTCAGCCAGAGTCTCGACAGAAGAAGAATGTGTCGACACAAGGAGCTGTGTCGACACTCAGCAAGTATCAACACTGAAGACATGTGTCGACACCAAGAAGTAGTGTCGACACTTAAATAAGTTCAACACATGAAGATGTGTCGACACAAAGGTGTTGTGTCGACACTTAGAAGATTTGAGCAAAATACTGAAGTACGAGGACTTGTGTCGACACACATTATCAGTGTCGACACATGAAGAAGAAGCAGTGTCAAGATATAAAATCTACAACACAAGGAGTTGTGTCGACACCTTGTAGGCTAGTGTCGACACTTAGTCAACTTGTGTCGACACTTGGTCTATAAGTGTCGACACTTTCAGACAGTTACAGAATTTTCAAGAACTGACTGGATGACTTGACAGCTGCCATTCCAACCGGTCTTCTGCACCTGTCAGAGTTGTCAGAAATCAGTTATGAACCAGACCAGCCGGTTACCATGAAGAAGGCCTATAAATAGGCTTATACTGTCTACAGAAAGAGAGTGATTAGAAGATCAACACATCAAGTAATAAAAAGAAGATCTAGCTATCAAGTGAAGATCTAAGTAGTTGGAGAGAGAGAGCTCCATCCAAGAAGTCAGCCGTTGGAACCAGGCTGAGAAGAAGGGTTCAGATTTATTCTGAATCTTAAGTAGCAGAGATCAAGGATCAACTGCAGAAGAGGTCAATCTTATTGTGTTCTACATTCAAGAAGCTTTGAAGAAAGCCAAGTCAGATTGATTTCAGCTGAGTTCTTCCAAGAACTCATCAAGAAACTCACAACTCTACTCTCTTTTCTCTGAGTTGTTGAATTACAATATTTGTATTCATATTATCTTGTAGGATCCTTAGGGATCTGAGTCTTTGTATGCCTGTAATTATAAAGGCTGAGTGTAGGGCTTGAGTGCCTGAGTATAGGAGATTGAAATCTCTGAGTGTAGGCCTATTGTGGCTGAGTGTAGGCCTTGGTGGCTGAGTGTAGGCCTTGGTGGCTGAGTGTAGGCTTTGTGAAGAAGCTGAGTTGTAAGGCCTTGGGCCTGAGGTGTAGGAACCTGTGTTGTGGGTTCTGAGTGTAAGATCTGAGGATCTGAGATAGTGAAGAAGTTGGGCCGAATCTAGTACACTACTAGATAGGCGAAGGGGGAAGTGGATGTACCCAAACCTTGGGGAACCACTATAAAACTGTGTGTCTACTGTGTGCTGTGGAATGTTGTGATTGCTGAATGTGTGTTGTATTAAAGTAGTTATAATTCTGTGTTAGATTCTGAATTCTGCCTAAAAAGTTAAAAAGATTCAAGTCACCTATTCACCCCCCCCCCCCCCCCCTCTAGGTGTTTAGGTACAATATCTTTCAATAAGGAAGATTTATGATCAAGGAAACATTCTGGATGGATCTCTTCAAATGACCAGCAAACACTTTAGAAAATACACCTGATTTGGAATAAGTAATGGCATCAAAAATTGACCAACGAAATAATTTAAAATCTTTGTAATATTCTCTAATAAAAGAGAATAATTCTCCTTGCTTGCAATTCCTGAATTTAAGCAGCAAAATCAACGAATTAATCTAATTTGAATTCTTTACCCAAACTGTGCCTTAAATTAAGAACTAGACAGTTGTGCCACATGTCAAGCTGGAGTGAGTTGGTTTAGGTGACCATTATATGATACCATAGACAAAGTCAAGTGGTTCACATGACATAGGTATGGTCAACTCAAAACACGTAGAGGTTATAAAATGAAACTCTCGACGCTTAGCCAAAATCTGCAACAGTTTTTCTTCGTGCAGTTGATGCAGTCAAATTTTCACTGAGTTAGCCTTCGATGCAGTCAAACTTTGACTTAGCTGTGAAGTCGACGCAGTCAAATTTCTCCAAGCTAAGAAGTTGATGCAGTCAAACATTTGCTTAGTTGTAAAGTCGATGCAGTTAAACTTTTACTTAGCCAAGAAGTCGATGCAGTCGAACTTTTACTTAGGTATAAAGTCAATGCAGACGAACTTCTACTTAGCCAAGAAGTCAATGTAATCGAACTTTTGCTTTGTTTTTTAGACCATGCACCCGATTATTTACATAGGTAAAACGTTGATACTTCCTTTGATTTCTTCTATCCTGAGTGACTTTTCTCAATGATAGTGACATGTCTAATATATAATTAATACAAATGTCAACATGAATTTTGCTACTTGAGAGATTGCAAGTGTAAAATCTTGTTTAGGTGAACAAGTGTCTAACCATACATTAGTCATACACTTAAGTTATACCTATCACATCAAAACTAGAACAACCATCAAATAAAAGATATTTTTGTCAACTTGCTGTCTTCTCCAAATCAGGAATAGTGGGGACAATATTTCCAACAACTTTTCAGATTAATTGTGTCATGTCTATATGATTAGTACAGAGATCAACATGAATTTTGCTCCTTAAGAGATTACAAGGGCAGAACCTTATTTGGGTGATCAAGTGTCTAATCATACATTAGTCATACACCAAAGTTATACCTTTCACATCAAAACTTGAACAACCATCAAATACAAAATGATTATTGTCATTTTGATGCCTTCTTCAAATTAGGAATCTTAGGGATAATATTTCCAACAAAAAGTCTTTTATCAAGAAGAGAATTTTGATGACGTAGAAACCCGCAATCGGGGTGATAAACCATGCGGTTGATTCGCTGTCGAGCTAACTTCCACTATTCCAGAGTTTGCTACATAATAGGTGTTCAGATGAAGGCGAGAGTAGCAGGTTGCACCTCGTTACACTTTCATAGATGGTATAGTTTAGGGTATCTGGACCATTGTGTGCTCTTTACGTGTTTCTTGATCCTCCGCGCTCCTCCTAGAGTCGTGCACACGACCAAAGACCTTGTCCCTAGCCTGGGAAAGTGCCCGCTTGCGAGCTCCTGTCTTAGTTCGAGCGAACTCCGTTCGCCTAAGTGTTCACTGCAAGGTCGCTTGCCAATGAATTACTTGCAAAGAGATACAGAGGGTGCAGGGAGAGAGAGTTGAGAGAGAGAATGTGGCGAAAGAGATAGCCAGGGCAAGTAAACTAGAAAAAAGATCCAAATAAAATAAAACTGAGTCTATTTATAGAATTTAAGGGGGGCGGTACGGTAATTTTGCCTAATAACTACCGGACCGGCCAATGAGGGCGGTCAGATTCAAGCACTCGGAACGCCATTTTTGTGAAATGACGATCCTACCCTCGGGTCGAAAGAGGACCGCCCGCGAAGACCGGCGGGCCGACGACGACGACGAGGGATGCAACCACCCCTCTCACTCATGGAGGGCAGTCGGGCAGGGCGCCCGATCGTAGCTAGCCGGCGGCAGCTGGCCTTTGCGAGACCCCTTGCGGCGGTTGTGTTCCTGTGTGCGTGTCGTGGTTATCGCCTAGATCGGGCATGTGGATCGTGCGTGCGGAGGTTACACATGTAACTCCCCATGACGCAAGTGGGGGGAGCGGGAGAACCGGTTATTCGTAGTCTGATTCTTCTATAAATTGGGGTCAACCCAATCAACATTTATGATATATTTTGTTATTTTTAAATAGATGATGCATGTTTATATGACATAAAGTTGAAAAAAACAGTATATATAAAGAAAATACATTTTAAATATGTATTTAAGCGTCATTTGGTTCGGCGTTTCCCCGTCTTCATTTAAAGCAACGCCGCCGGACGGCGGGTAAACAAACGGTCGCTGGCGGCGTTTGCTCCGTTTGTACCCGTCGGACAGAGAAAATGCCGACAAAACGGAGCTTTTCCAACCCATCCTCCCCCTCTGGTTTGACCCCTCCGTTTGGACCCGCCGGCTCCTCCCGCCACCGCTCAGTCAAACGAAGCCTTCGACTTCATTTGTTTTGGCGTTTTCAGGCGGCGTTTGTAGCAAACGCCGCCGCAAGGCGCCAAAACAAATGGTTCTCCGTCGGCGTTTCCCCCCGTCTCGTTCCACAGCACGGCGGAAAAGTCGTCTGGCTGTTGCGTTTCGATCCCCTACACCCTCCCTCCAATTTGATCCCTGCATCTCCTCTCGCCTTCTGCTCCCGCCACCGCCTCTCCAAATAAAGCCTTAGTTGAGAAGGATAGCATTATTCCGAAAATAGTGGATATAATTTTTGTCTCCAGTTTTTATGAAACTTTCTATATATGATGCTTAAAAGTCAATAAAAAAAATTATAGTTTAATATTTCTAAAAAAATTTAAAAGTTTCAAAAATTAGAGTATTAAAGCATCCTAAATATTATCTTTTGGAGGATGCGCCTGAAATTCATCTATTAATTATATTTAAATTATAGCTGTCAATAATAAGTTGAAGACATTAATAAAGGTGTCCGTAAAGTTTTCATTTAGGGGGTTGTTAACCGTGGCCTTAAAATTGTTATTCACACGTCAAAAATTTTAGAAACATGACTTTTTCTCCTTTAATCAAAACCCAATTTTTTCTTCCCCAGCCAAGTGCCAATTCTCCCGTTCTCCTACCCAACAGCGGAAAAGACACGAACATGTTCCGACCAGCACTCTTCTCTCTCTTACAATTCCGACGGCACTCACCTTCTAGGACGGGCAACACCTTCAGATCTCACGCACTCTCTCTCGGATCCACCCTCTCTATCTCTCTCTACAGCGTCCTCCATATCCGGACACAAAGCTCCAAATCCATCCGGATTCCTCCCAGATCCGGCCACCAAGTTCCAGATTCAGCCCTCTTCATCTCTTTGCACAGCTCTATGGCCGGATTCCTCCAAGATCTGATCACCAAGCTCCAAATCCGTACACCTCCCTGCTACCCACCGACCACCATCCACAAGAATAGAGCTTCCTTCATCCCCAACCATCTAGCGAGCCTTACCCCTTCCGAATCTCAGGCCACCCCTTTCCTCTGTTTTCAAATAATTAATAGCGGTGTGAAGGGGAGAATCATCGGAGTGAGCGCCGATACCCTCACTGTAACTCAAAAGATAGGGTGTAGCCTCATGATCATCCTCCTCCGCCACTTCTCTCTCTTCATTGCAACAATGATGTGCGGTTTTAATTTTTTGAGGTGCCGGTAAATTTTTAGGTTGCAGTTAACAATAGGATGCCGATAACTAATTTCGGATTACAGTTAACAATCGCCTTTATTTGTCCCGACTCCATCTTTCTGTTATTAGTGCTGATGTTTTAACATAGGTGATTGTTAACCGCAACCCGTATTTGGCTAGTCGCACCCCAAAATCTCTCAATTTTTCGCGCTTTTTCGAATTACGCCTTGTACATGCAATTTCAGGAAAAGTGTTCACCACGAAAGTTGTATATATTGACGAGATCTACAACCTTTGTGCTGAACACTTTTCCTGAAATTGCATGTACAAGACGTATTTCAAAAAGACGCAAAATCTGGACATATTTCCAAAATACGCATTGTACATATTTTTTTAGAAAACGTGATCAACACGAAAGTTGTAGATCTCGTCGATATCTACAACTTTAGTGCTGAACACTTTTCCTGATATTGCATGTACAGGGCGTATTTCGAAAATGCGCAAAACAATGGGAGATTTTGGGGTGCGACTAGCAAAATAACGGGTTGCGGTTAACAATCACCTTAACATATTTTCGGACAGGCTCGCACTGTGACACTGCTTGTCCTTTTCCTCAACGAACACCTTGGTCCTGAACAAATTGGCCCAACAAATATCCGGCAGTGTGGGTGGGGGCGGAGCTGGCCTTTTGGTGGGCAACGGCGGTGGTCCCGGAGCGGCTCGATGGCCTATCAAGCAGAGCCACGGCAAAGTACGACATCATCAACATGGAGATTTAAATGTTACCGCACCAAAAAAGAGCAGAAGCATTCCGGCTTCGGAATCCGGCCCGATTATAGTCTCCGGCAAATTTCCCGATAAAGTGCGGCTGTCAACTTTTCTTTGCCAAAAGATGATTGGCCCCACCTGTTAATGTATATTTGGACAATTATCGTGTTCGGAGGCGTAACAGGTCGGTTCGGTTACACGGTTATCCTATACATGTAGTAACTCCTAAGAGTTTGCCTATTTATACCCACATAAGGGCAACGGGTAGGGAATTCCACCCGGATCCTCATTCGGATGCTTCGAGCGACATATCAATCTCGACGTTAACTGCCCCCGTCGCTCGATCTATCCGCCTCTCCCGAATCCCGTAACCGCCTATTTCGCGTTCTCGGTTTTTTTCTGATCGTTGCCGCCGGTGATCGATCCGAAAGGAAGAACGAAAAGCTCTGTTGGAGTGAAGGTTGTCGTCTCTCTGTTGTCGATCCGGTTAGCCATCGCCGCTGTAGTTGGGAACGAAGGACTCCCGTCATTTTTCGCACAGGAGGAGGAGAAATTGCTTTGATTTTTCATTGGTGATCGGGAGTAGGAACAGGGATCCGTGAACGGGAAAAAGGAAATGGTATTTCGGCGACTTCCTCCGTTGATTTCCTCTGCATCCTATAACCGCCCTTTTCCAGTCTTCTCGCCTGCATAGAAGGTTTCCAGTTGTTGAGTTTTCCGGATCTTGGAATGAGCAGTGGTTATCTCAACTAGAAAGTTAAATCACAACCAGAGACACATGCCGTAACAAGAGTCTTTATTGATAACAACAGTATTCTTACAAAGCGAAGCATACATGGCGAGACAAGATTCGCCAAAATAACCAAAGGGGAAGCAGAACAATTACAAGGCAAATCAAACCGCGCGGACTGAACAAGTACCCGCTCGATCTACTACTGCACTATAAAGTCCACACAGACCTCCAGGTCGCCAGACCGCAAATCAAGCCGCACGGACTGCCCGTTATTCCAATGCTGAGCTCTAGCATCCGATCTGCAAGCCGCCTAACCACGAGGTCGCCTAGCCGCCAGACCGCACATGCTGCTGATGCCGAACTGAACAGGTCGCCTGAAGCAGACGACTTATTGAACCGGGAAACTAGTTGCCAAAGAGAAGACCGTCTGGTCGCTGTCCGCGACCTGCTGTTTACCGCCTATTGCTAACCGCAGAGTCCGCAGAGTCCCTGACCGCAATCAGAGCCAAGTCCTGGCTTTCCAGCGTTATCCGCACAACCTGCACATCACAAACCGGTCAACTCCTTCAACCCGCGCGGATACCAAAATCTAGTCTGCATTCCCCAAGCTCGCAACTAAGGCACGCGACACTGTTGTCGAGCTTGGCAGACTGAGAAGTAGTTCACGCTTAACTACGCGATCTCCCTGGACTTAGCCAAACCTGGACTTTGTTCAAAACCAACCAAGTACACTCCACCAGCCACAAGGGCCAGTCCGCACTTACTTGCGAACACTGGATCCAGTCCGCCTGCCCTGGCGAACTCCAGCACCTATTCGCACTAACTGGCGACCTCCGCAGCTTCCGCTTGCTGCTCCACCAGAGCTAGATGAAGGCATCTGCCAAGCCGGTCTGCCGAGCTCCAGTTCAGTCCGCTCCTTACCGGACTCCGCGGATAGAGAATCTATCATCCCGGTTATCTTTTTGGGAAAAAATGCCTTTTGAGCACAAGCCGGCCTGGCTAGCTGCCACCTCTATTCGCATAGTCCACGCGAACAGACCGCTCAGGCCGCCAAAGAACAAGCTGTCTTCAACAGCTCTACTGACCTGGCTATCCGCCAGTCCTGTCTGCATAGTCCGCACGGACAGGTTTCCCTGGTCGCCCAATCACTCACTTTCACTTCACCATTTTCATTACTCCCCCTTGAAGTGAGAATTGGTGAACAACCCTAGCAGCTCCCGTGACTTTCACCTGGTCCCTCTAACAGCGCCATCGAGAAGATGTTCGGGACATGGTCCTCGCCCCGCATATCCTGGACCATAAGAGATCCCTCCAGCATCTCGCAAAAGGTTCCATGCTTCCCTCTGCCTTCTTCTTCAGCTTCGACCTCCACTTGTGCGTCACAGGAGTATCACCAACGATCTTGGGCACAATGCCCCAAGCCTTGTTTCCTCTAAGGGTAGTCACCACCTTGATCTTGGAATCATCCACCTCCTTGACTCCAATGGTGTCATCACAGCTAGAAGGTACTCGCTCGACCTGAGGGCCTGCAAGGAAACATGAGTCCAAGTACACTGAGTTTCCTCCGCAATATCGAGCTGGTGGGTTGATGATCCACTTCGACCTCCGAAGACCCTGATCACGGCTAACCACCTCCGCTGCTCCTTCCGAACCAGCTCCATTCCTGGGCAAAACCGGAACAATGCTCCCCTTGCTTCATGAACAAGAAGCCACCGTACTGGAACCAGAGGAACCTGGAGCAACGCTCCCCCTGCTACCTGAACCAGAAGCCTCCACTCTTGAACAAGAACTTCCTGAAACATTGCTCCCCCTGCAATCTAAACAAGAAGCGCCTGGAGAAACACTACCCTTCTTCCTGAACTAGAAGCCTCCGTCTTCGAGCCAGAATCACCTGGAGTAACGCTCCCTCTGCTTCCTGAACCAGACGCCTTTTCCCCGGATCTAGAACAACCTGGAGCTCCTGGTGACACATGCAGCTCCATTTGAACCTTAGCAGCAATCTCCTTCAGCCCACCATCCGACCTGCTCTCCTCTAGCTCCACACATGAGCTACCCCAATATAACGTCAGCTCATCGAAGACAATGTCTCTCGACACGATAAACCTCTTCGTCGCAGGATCCATACACCTCCATCTTCTCTTATGTTCATCATACCCAACAAAGACTAGCTTCATCTTGAGAGCATCCGAAGCATGTACGTGGCAGGTAGAACCAAACACCCATAGGTACTTCACACTAGGCTTCACCCCAAACATCAGCTCAACCAGTGTCTTTGCATTGATCGGACTATGAGGCATCTAATTGATGACATTTGCCGTACAGGCCATCCCTTCCTCCCAAAAGGCGTTAGGAATGTCTTTGCACTGAAGCCAACACTTGCAGGTCTCCATCAAGAGACGGATCATCCGAACAGCAAAACCACCTTGCTGTGAAGTATGTCTACCAGAGAGCTCCCTTCGGATCCCATGCTTCCTGCAAAAGTTCGAGAACAAGGTTGAGCCAAACTCTCCTCCGTTGCCCATCCTCAACTTCTTGATCCGCAAGACAAGATGACCCTCCACAAGCTCCATGAACTCCACAAAAGAGCGGAACATGTTTGACTTGCCCTTCATGAAGTATACCCAAGTATACCTCGTATAGTCATCAACAAAAATCAGCATGTATCTGCTGCGTCCAATGTAACGTCCTGATTCGCACTAGGCCCCTCGTGCGCGTTTTTGAGTTAGGAGAGCTGACTTGGGCTCAGAGAAGTGCTGGCAGCGGGGCTGCACTTGTAAATGGGAGCAGAAATCGGTACAGAATAGGATACGGGTAGAGACACGGACGTGTCCCTAACTGTGTGGGAGAGGCCAGCTCTTGAGTCGACAACTCGAGTATGTCAAGAGAAGGACACGGGTAGTGACACGAGCGTGTCACTACCCGTGTGAAGATGGCACAGGTAGAGACACGTGTGTGTCCCTACCCGTGTGCGTCGAGTTAAGATCGAGGAGTGTACCCCGAGAAGGACACGGGTAGAGACACAGGTGTGTCACTACCCGTGTGTGTCGAGTTGAGCTCGACGAGGCGTGTCCAGAGGAGCACACGACCAGAGAACACGGCCGTGTCCAGTGGACGCTGGTAGGGATACGGGGGTGTCCCTACCCATGTTCATGAATCGAAACGTCAGGTAACTGCCTGTAACGCTTCGCCCGAGCAGGACAAGGATAAGGACACGGGCGTGTCCCTACCCGTGTCACTTTTCACTTATAAGGGATGTGATAACCATAGCCATTTTCACTCCTCATTCCAAACCTTCTTCCTGGCGAAACTGCTGTAGAGAGGGAGAAACTGCTGGAGCAAGTCCAAGAGGAGAAGAACCGCCGCCGCCGAGGAGAAGAAGATGCCGCCGTGAAGAGTTACAAGATCCTTGGCCAGAAATGGTGGAAATGCCAGAAATGAGGTGAGATTCCTCCCCTCTCCCTTGGTGCTAGTTCTGTAGATATATCTAGGTGAGATGTTGACTCAAAAGAGTCTAGACTTACGAGATGATGATTTCCTAGGAAGAGGCCATTCTAGGGCTTGTGCTCTAAGGATAGTGGTGTCTTCAACCTCTCCAACCTTCTATGTGAAGATGGGGGACGGCTTTGTGAAGAGAAATGGCCTCATGAGGGTGAATAAGGGAGGAGGAATTTCTGGAGGTGATTTTGGAAGATCGACTTGAGGAGGAAGATGTAACGTCCCGAATCGCTCTAGGCCACTAGTGTGTGTGTTTTGAGTCAGGAGGGTCGACTCGAGTCCTGAGAAGTGCCGGGAATTGGACTGCACTTGTGGTGACATGGAGAAATCAGTGTAAAAAGACATGGGTAGCGACACGGGTAGCGACACGGGCGTGTCCCTACCCGTGTGCGTCGAGTTGAGCTCGACGAGCCGTGTCGAGATCGTCGAACTGTGTCGACACCAGGTGACACGGGTAGTGACACGGCCGTGTCCCTACCCGTGTGCGTCGAGATGGTCTCGACGAAGCGTGTCGAGATCGTCGAGATGCGTCGAGATCGTCGAGCGGGGGACACGGGTAGTGACACGGGCGTGTCCCTACCCGTGTGCGTCGAGTTGAGCTCGACGAGAAGTGTCGAGATGTAACTCAAGAAGTACACGGCCAATAACACGTCCAGGCACACGGCCGTGTCATGGGGACACGGGTCGGGACACGGGCGTGTCCCTACCCGTGTCAAGCATTGAACCTGCATGGAAACCGCCACGGCTGTTTCGCAGAAGCGGGACACGGGTACGGACACGGCCGTGTCCCTACCCGTGTCATATTTTGTTTATAAGGGGCAGAGGAAACCCTAGCCGTTTTCACTCTCATTTCACCCCCTATCTCCTGTGAGAACTCCTGGTGAGAGGAAAACCGCTGGAGCAAGTTCTACCGGAGGAGATTCGCCATCGCCGTGAAAGAGAAGATGCCGCCGAGGAGAACTACGCGATCCATGGCAAGAAATGGTGGTACCGCTGGAGCCAACGTGAGTTTCCTACCCTCTCCCTTGGTGCTAGATCTTAGACATTTAGGAGAGACATCGGTTCAAGAGAGCTTGATGGAGAGGAGAAGATTTCTAGGTTTGGCCATGCTAGGATTTGAATCCTAGATTTTAGATCTCTTCAACCCTTCCCCTTTTCTTCAATACGACGATGGGTGAATGGTTTTGTGAGGAGTTTTGGCCCTTGAGGTTGAATAAGGGAGGAGGACATTTCTGGAAAATTTAGGAAGGATCGCTTGAGGAGGAAGACGGACCGATGTCGTTCATTTTCTTTAAGATGCGCGCAGAATCTGTATTCTGCGCGCAGCGATCTTCTAGGCCATTTTATTGTAGGATAGGTGCAGATCTGGGCTTTTGGCTAAACATGAAAGTTGTAGCTCTCGGAAATACCTTTCCAACGAGTGGTTGCACGACGTCAGGTGATGTCTGTGGCCCCGGGAAAACCTAATCGAGTTTGCTGTCCGGCAATTCCTGTACACAGAAATTGTGTTTTGTGCGCAGTGAACTTTGAAGCCGATTTCGAGTAAGTTATTGTCAGATCTGGGTTGTGACATGAATATGAAAGTTGTAGATCATGGAATACCTTTCCAACGAGTGGTTTCACGCCTCCACCGGATTCCTGTAACTTCAGGAAGCTCCGGTCGAAGTTGCTGTCCAGTGCTAATCCTGCGCTGAAATTCTGGGTCTCTACATACATTGTGGATTTGAAATTGGTGGATCCAATGTCGCAATTAATTCGTGGTTTTGGTGAAATAATTTTATGTTAACCACCAAAGTGTTATGGATGATAATATTTACTGTTTTAGAAATCAATTTATTATTGCAAGATAGCTTGAGGCCTGTTGATTTCCTTATGTTTAATTGGATTGATTTGATAATACTTCGGTAGGTTGTCGTAAGAGCAAATCTTGTTTATATCATGTTGAAATCACTTGGGATGATATATAGAAGGATAACTCATGGCCATGGGAATGTTGAATAGTGGATTGAATTTGGTAGTCCAATACTTAGAGCGTCGCCTTCCTATGGGTAGTATTGTGTAAGTTTGTAAGTGCGGTGTTGACCGCCACTTGTTTTGGTTGTGCTGAGATAAGGAGTGGATGGATGGTTGGGATGTGCCCTCGTGTTTACTTCTGAGGCCCCTTCCATGATATGTTGATGTGGAATTTGCATGTGATGTGAGTCGACACGCGGTGTCGTAATCCTGGGTTAAGGATAGTGTGGCAGGTCTACGGGCTCGCCAGTCGTCACACCGACGGGAGTTGGCAGTTAGACTTGGTCGGTTTGGGCTGTGTCCTCGGTGTTCACGTCCCGAGGCCCCTCCGACCATGTGAACGGTTGGGCTGTGTCCTCGTGCTTTCTTCCGAGGCCCCTTCCGGGTCACGCAAGGCCAGTTCGGGCTGTGTTCTTGGTGCACATCTACCCAAGACCCCGCTGGGCCATAGTACGCATGGGCTCCGCTGTTGTGTTCTTAGCGTTGAGGCGTACGGAGGCCTAGGTGAAGTAGTGTGATACCCGCCTAGTAGTAGAAGTGCCCGTTCTACTGTCACCGCCTGGCCACGGCGGCTGATGCCTGAGAGGTTAGCTACCTGCTCGAAAAGTGGGAACTACAGTCTGTGTCGACATAGCAATTGCATGGGTGTGCATGGGTGAGTCATTGCATAGCATTCATAGCATTTCATAACATTGCACAACAAGATCCTCATCGTATAAGTTTGTATGGGCACTCTTATACGATGAGTTACTTTTATGTAACCCGATCCTTAACTTATAAGTTTGTATGCGCATTCTTATAAGTTAAGTTACTTTCCTGCTGTTACTTATACTTGCTAGTTTAGTGTAGCTTTTACATAAATGCTGATTATGATGCTGTTACTCTTACACTACTGTCACCTGCTTGTACTTCCTTTACTTGCATACTTGTTATATACTATACTCTTGTTCCTTTTCTCCGCCCGGTGCCGAGGAGTCGCCGGGGGAGCGGGTGTGAAACCACTTAGTCGTTTCGACTAACGGTTGCCACGTCTTCCTTTTTTAGGAGGTCACGCCGCAGGTAGAGCAGCCGCAGACTACACAGCAGGATAGCCAGGCCAGGGAGACAGGGCCTGAAGTGACGGTGCCATCGATGCCGTCGGTTACCGATGTTAGTTCTATTACTCTGTTGTAGCCCGTTTGGGCAATGTTTAGCTGTACTCTGATATATTGTAGAAGCATATTTTAGCTTCTATTTATTGATGTTTTTGGACATTATAACTTAGTGTGGATTTTGACTTCTCTTGCTTATTTATTTGGTTGGGTTGGCATGATTTATTGATATTGTTGTAGCCGGCGGAATAGGCGTCTTGTGGTACAGGTTAGCCCGTGTGCTAATGCTACCGCAAGGCGGCTGTTCCGGGCATAAGACTCCCTCTTCGTGCCGTGTTTTGGGATCCGGGTAGGGGGAGTCTTACAGAAGATGAACCGATGTCGTTCATTCCGCCTTAAGATGCGTGCAGAATCTATGTTCTGCGCGCAGCGATATTCTTGGCCATTTTCAGGTGTGATATGTCCAGAACTGGCCTTTCGACTAAGCATGAAAGTTGAAGTCCTTGAAAATACCTTTCCAACGAGTAGTTGTACGACTTCAGGCGAAGTTTGTAGCCACAAGAAAGTCTGAACGAATTTGACATCTGACAAACCCTGCATGCAGAAATTGTGTTCTGTACGCAGCGGACGTTAAAGCCGATTTCAAGTATGATGCTGTTGAATCTAGGTTGCGGTCTGAACATGAAAGTTGTAACCCATGGAAAGACCTTTCCATCGAGGGGTTAAACATCTTCATCGGATTCATGTAGCTCCGGGAATCTGCGGTTGAAGTTGCTGCCCAGATTTATTCTGTACTTAAAATTCTGGGTTGGATTAGAGTCGGGTTTGGACTCGGTGGGGACAATGTAGTAAATTAAGTTGAGGTTGGGTGAACTCTTTTATGTTAACCATCATAGTTCTATGATTGATGAAGCTTAATATTTGGATTCCATGAAATAGATTTGTGAAGCGAAGCATACTAAAATGAAATGACTTGATAGAAATTGGTAAACCAATAGAAATGTGCATCATGTTAATAATGTATTGAAATCATTTGGACGTGAAACGTAGGATGATAATCTATGGCCATGTGAATGATTGTTTAACTGAATGAATTTAGTAGTCCAATGCTGAGAGTGGCGTCTCCCTACGGGTAGCATTGTGGAAGGGTGTAAGTGCGACTGTTGACCGCACTGAGTTGGTTAGTATTGAGATGAGTTACAAATGGACGGTTGGGCTTGGTCCTCGGTGCTCATTTCCTGGGGCTCCTTCCATGCCGAGTTGACGGTTGGGCTTGGTCCTCGTGCTTTCTCTGAGGCTCCTTCCATGCCACAGTGATGTGGAATTGCATGCGGTGTGAGTCGACACGCGGTGTCGTAATCCTGGGTTAAGGATAGTATGGCAGGTCTACAGGCTCGCCAGTCGTCACACCGACGAGAGTTAACAGTTAGACTTTGGACTGTTGGGCTTGGTCCTCGGTGTTCATGTCCCCGGGCTCCTTCCATGCCAAGTGAACGGTTGGGCTTGTTCCTCGTGCTTTCTTCCGAGGCTCCTTCCGGGTCACACAAGGCCAGTTCGGGGCTTGGTTCTCGGTGCACATCTACCCGAGACTCCCGCTGGGCCATAATACGCGAGGGGGGCTCCGCTATTGTGATCTTAGCATTGAGGTACATAGAGGCCTAAGTGAAGCAGTGTGGATGCTCGCTTAGTAGTAGGGAAGCCTGCTCTACTGTCGCCGCCTGGCCACGACGATTGATGCTTGAGAGGTTAGCTACCTGCTTGAATAGTGGGAACTACTAGTCTATGTCGACATAGCGGTTGCATGTGCGTAATCATGGGTGAGACATTGCATTGCATACATACCATTATATTACATTGCACAAATAAGATCCTCATCATATAGGTTTGTATGGGCACTTCTATACGATGAGTTACTTTATGATAAACCGATCCTTAACTTATAAGCTTGTATGGACATCCTTATAATTTAAGTTACTTTCCTGTTGTTGTTAATTATAATTGATGGATGATTATATCACTTATAGAACTGCTAGATTAATATGATGTGAATCATATTGTACTATTACCACCTGATTGAACCATCTATATTATTTAACATATATTGTACCCTTGTTCCTTTCTCCGCCCGGTGCCGAAGAGTCACCGGGAGAGCGGATGTGAAGCCACTTAGTCTTTTGAAAAACGGTTGCTACGTCTTCTGTTTTAGGAGGTCACCCCGCAGATAGAGGAGCCGCAGACTTTGCAGCAGGACAGCCAGGCCAGGACGACAGGGCTTGAAGGGACGGTGTCGTCGCTACCGTCGGTTACCGATGTGAGTTTTGTTGAGCAATTTGATGTAGCCCTTTTGGGCATATGTTAGCTGTACTCTGATACTTTGTAGAAGCTTGTTGTAGCTTCTCTATTTTGATGTATTTTGGACTATTATGCTTTTGTGTGGATTTGACTTCTAGTTTATATTTTGGTTGGGTTGGCATATAATGATATTGGTTGTAGCGGGTAAAAGAGGCGTTTTGTGGTACAGGTTAGCCCGTGCGCTAATACTACCGCAAGGCGGCTGTTCTGGGCATAAGACCCCTTTCGTACCGTGTTTTGGGATCCAAGAGGAGGGGTCTTTCAAATAGCATCAGAGCTACGATCCTCAACTACAGAAGTCAATCAACAATGGTACCACCCCCGTTCGATTAGTCAGTTTGGGGACAAACTGACTTAGCAGAAGCAGTGGTGTTCCCATATGTAATTCACACTAAGTATGTCCAACCTTTACCTTAAGGTTAGCCAACATGACCATACGTTTGTATTCTACGTGTAGATTCCAGTGCACGATGAGCCGATAGGGGGCACTCCTGCCCCTTCCATACCCACTAAGTTCCAACAATCAGAGTTGGGACAGACGCTCACCGCCATCCTGGATGGCTTTAGGTCGCAGCAGCCTCCAGTACAACAACAGGCCCTGGGCTCAAACTGGCTGAGCACCTTTCGGGCTCTCTCCCCTCCCGCCTACCTCGGAACGGAGTCGACCGTGCGTACGGAGGAATGGCTTGACACAGTACAGGAGTTATTGGCGGGGATCCGTTGCCCAGCCAACATGGCTGTAACATTGGTGTTGTCCGTCCTGGAGCTACATGCCAAGAGGTGGTGGAAGTCCCTCATGGGCTCCACCTTTCAAGGGCAGGCTTACACGGAGATAAGCTGGAGCGATTTCTCGGGTGTCTTCTTGGAGCACTTCATTCCCTCGACCTCTCGAGATGAACTCGAAGAGAGGTTCCTACTGCTGAAGCAAAGATCAAAATCAGTTACGGAATATCAGCGAGAGTTCCAACATCTCGCAAGGTTCGCAGACTCATATGATTTGGATGATAGAGGATATGCCAAGCGCTTCTACAAAGGGTTGTTGGATCCCCTGAGGCAGGCCCTTTTGATTATAGCGGACTCTAGCTTGGCGGAGATAATCGACATGGCAAATAGATTGGAGGCAGACAACTTGGGAAGTGGTAAGAGACCTGCGGAGGGCGTGATGGAAGCTGGACCAAGCAACAGAAAGAGACGGGACTATAGAGGAGGAAGAGGACATCAAAGGGGTGGCAGACGTTTCCACCGAAATTATAGAGTGGAGCATCCGGTACCGCAGTCGCCCGCGTTGCCTCCACCGCCACAGCCTCAAACTTTTCAGCAACCAGAGGGGCGCTATGGGCGGGTGTGCTTCGAATGCAACCAGCCCGGCCACATTCGACGTTAGTGCCCGCAATTGTTTGGGAATGTTCCTCTTGCTCTCCCTCCGGCAGCTCCTCGAGGGCGGGGTCACATGCGTGGTCGAGGACGAGGACCACGAGGAGGAAACCCCGGACCAGCTTGAGATCAAGTGTTCGCGCTGGACATGGCGCAGGAGCGAAATCCTCGGGATGTGATTGCAGGTATGTGACAGTTAGTTTTCACATTTTCATTGTTAAACTTATGTTGCTTAAGACATACTAGATACCTAGTGTTGAGTTTTGGTTATTGGTACTTAGGCACCGTGGTAGTCGGAGGGAAGATGGCCTATGCGCTGTTCGATACCGGTGCCTCACAATCCTTAGTGTCTGAGGACTTCATTAAAGACATGGAGGGTGTACAATATTTTACTGGCATAGCCCGACGAGTACGCCTCCCAGACGGCTCTGAGATCATCGCAACCGCCAAGTGCGAATTTGAGATACTTTTTCGGGGAAAAGACTTTGATACGCCTGCAACGGTCTTTAGAATGCCGGCATTTGACTTCATTCTGGGAATGGCGTGGTTGGACTGACACTTCGTAAGGATTGACTGTGTAGAGAAACGAATCTACTCGAGGCATGGAGACACCGATGTCATCTTCCAAGGTATTAGATTCGCACCTCGTATGTTGTTATCTTCAGTTCAGGCTTTAAAATCCCATATGATGGGGGATGAAGTTTTCATGATCTGTTTTGAGTTGAAGGAGGTAACATTGGATATAAACGATGTATGGGTAGTGCGGGACTTCCCTGAGGTATTTCCTGAGAAACTGACAGGATTACCCCCGCATAGAGAGGTTGATTTTCAAATTAAACTAGTACCGGGTGCCAAGCATGTATCTAGGGCCCCTTACCGAATGGCCCCGAAAGAACTCGCGGAGTTTAGAGTTCAACTGCAAGAACTGGTGGAGTCTGGGTTTTTTCGCCCCAGTTCGTCACCCTGGGGAGCCCCTGTATTGTTCGTTAAGAAGAAGGATGGAACCTTGCGGTTATGCATAGACTATCCGGAGCTCAATCGACTGACGGTGCGGAACACCTATCCGCTACCCCGGATCGACGAGCTGTTCGATCAACTGGTAGGAGCGCATTGGTTTTCTAAGTTGGATTTGCTCTCGGGGTATTATCAGTTGAGGATACAAAAAGGGGACATCCAGAAAACAGCCTTTAGTTCAAGTTATGGACTGTACGAGTTCACTGTAATGCCATTTGGGCTCACAAATGTCCCTTCAGCCTTCATGAGCCTGATGAACAAAGTGTTTGAGCCTTATTTGGACATCTTCGTCATCGTCTTCATCGATGACATCCTAGTCTACTCAAAGATGGAGGAGGAGCATATCGAGCACCTGACCTTGGTATTGAAGAAGCTAAAATAGCACGCCTTCTTCGCCAAGTTCAGCAAGTGCGAATTCTGGCTTAAAGAGGTTGCTTTCTTGGGTCATGTGATTAGTGTGGCTGGATTAGCTGTGGATCCGGCCAAAGTGTGTGATGTGAAGGAGTGGTCGCCTTTGAAGTCAGCGACTGATGTGCAGAGCTTCCTTGGACTTGCCGGGTACTATCGCAAGTTTGTAAAAGGATTATTGAAGATCTTCCTTCCTCTTACTACCTTGACGATGAAAGGTGTGCCTATGAGTGGATGCCCTAGTATGAAGCAGCGTTCCAAGAGATGAAGGACAGGCTTACATCTGCACCAATCCTAACACTTCCGTCTGGGAAGGAAGGATTTCAAGTTTACACCGATGCATCTTATCAAGGAATGGGAGCAGTACTGATGTAGCACAAGCACGTGATTGCTTACGCCTCAAGACAGCTGAAGAAGCATGAAATCAATTACCCGGTTCATGATTTGGAATTGGGAGCAGTGGTGTTCACCTTGATGTTTTGGAGACACTATCTATACAGCGTCCACTGCGAGATCTTTTCAGACCATAAAAACTTAAAGTTCGTTCATACACAGAAGGAATTGAACTTGAGACAACAGCGGTGGTTAGAGTTTCTGTGCGATTATGAGTTCATCTTGAACTACCACCCCGGAAAAGCGAACTCGGTGGCCGATGTATTGAGCAGAAAAGTACCGAACTCGAGCTCAGAATCTCGGTTGATGAGTATGTAGTTAGCACGAACACTCGAAGAGATGGAGATCACATTGGTGTTTAAGATTCCTTCAGAAAATTACACGGATTACTTGGCAACCATGAGCATAGTTTGCGATATCCGAGACCGAATCCAGGCAGAGCAAGGAAGGGATGCAGCTCTGGCCCCGACAATCAAGTCAATTAAAGATGGGACTACCGACGAGTACACACTAAAATACGGCCTCGTTTATTTTCGCGGCCGGCTCTACATTCCCAAGGGCGGTAAAATCCGGGAGGATATATTGAGAGAGGCACATTGCTCTCAGTATTCAGTGCACCCGGGTATTACCAAGATGTACGCTAGCTTACGGAAGACCATGTGTTGGCCGGGAATGAAGAAAGATGTCAGATACTTTGTTACACATTGCGAGGCTATCATTGCCCATCCCCGAGTGGAAGTTTGAGGATATCTCCATGGACTTCGTCCATGGGTTACCTTGCTCACGCTCAGGGAATGATTCAGTGTGGGTGATTATTGTTCGCCTGACAAAGGTAGCCCGGTTCATCCCTATGAAGAAAGAGGCTCACGCGGATATTTTGGTATGCCTATTTGTGGAGCAGTTTGTTCGGTACCATGGCGTGCCATAGACAATCATTTCTGACCGGGATGTTCGTTTCACCTCTAAGGAATGGACGATGGTACAGGCATATTTGGGTTCGCGCCTAACCTTTAGCACCGCGTTTCATCCTCAGACGGATGGACAGTCTGAGAGGACCATCAGGATATTGGAGGACCTGTGAGGTTGTGTGTGTTGGATAGAGGAGAGCCGTGGGAAAGGATCTTACCACTGGTAGAATTCTATTACAACAACAGCCATCAGGCGAGCATTGACATGATGCCCCATTAAGACCTTGACAGAAGAAGGTGTAGAACCCCCTGTCTTGGGTGCAAGATGAAGACCCAAAGGCCTTGGGGATTTAGTATATTGATGATACTGATGCGGTGGTTAGACTAATACGGGATCACATGTTGGAGGCTCAAAGTCGGTAGGTGAAGTATGATAATGCAAAGCACCGGATAGTGGAGTTTCAAGTGGGTGATAAAGTGTTTCTGAAAATCCGGCCGATGCATGGAGTGTCACAGGTGCGTGGAGTGAAAAAGCTGAGCCCAACGTATGTTGGGCCTTACAATATACTGGAAAGGATTGGCCCCTTGGCCTATCTGTTAGAGTTACCGCCGAGCTAGAGAATCTTCACGACGTGTTCCATATGTCGTCACTTCAAAAGGCGCTGTTACGGCCCGATCAATATATCTCCACCACTGATGGTGCAGTGGCTACTGATAGGTCTGTGCGACTAGAGCCGGTGCGGCTCGTACGCAACGAGACAAGAATTTTGCGCCGCAAAAGTGTTCCTTTGGTGAAGGTGTTGTGGTCTAATCATGGGAAGGAGGAGTATACATGGGAGCCGTAGACTTGATGCAAAAACTCTACCCGGAATTATTTCCTCGAGGTAATTTTGTTTAAAAGCATATTTTATCTTCTGTTATAATTTTTCTCCCATAGCCTTAGCCTGATTTCAGGGATGAAATCTTTTATTTTGTTTATAGGATTTGTAACGTCCCGATTCGCACTAGGCCCCTTGTGCGCATTTTTGCGTCAGGAGAGCTGACTTGGGCTCAGAGAAGTGATGGCAGCGGGGCTGCACTTGTAAATGAGAGGAGAAATCGGTACAGAATAGGATACGGGTAGAGACACGGGCATATCCCTACCCGTGTGGGAGTGGCCAGCTCTCGAGTCAACGACTCAGGTATGTCAAGAGAAGTACACGGGTAGAGACACGGGCGTGTCACTACCCGTGTGAAGATGACACGGGTAGAGACACGGGCGTGTCCCTACTCATGTGCGTCGAGTTGAGATCGACGAGTGTACCCCGAGAAGGATACGGGTAGAGACACGAGCGTGTCCCTACCCGTGTGTGTCGAGTTGAGCTCGACGAGGCGTGTCCAGAGGAGGACACAGCCAGAGAACATGACTGTGTACTTTGGACACGGGTAGGGACACGGGCATGTCCCTACCCTTGTTTGTAAATCAAAACGTCAGGTAACCGCCTGTAATGCTTCGCCCGAGCAGGACACGGGTAAGGACACGGGCGTGTCCCTACCCGTGTCACTTTTCACTTATAAGGGATGTGAAAACCCTAGCCATTTTCACTCCTCATTCCAACCGTTCTTCCTGGAGAAACTGCTGTAGAGAGGGAGAAACTGCTGGTGCAAGTCCAAGAGGAGAAGAACCTCCGCCACCGAGGCGAAGAAGATGTCGCCGCGAAGAGTTACAAGATCCTTGGCCGGAAATGGTGGAAACGCCGGAAATGAGGTGAGCTTCCTCCCCTCTCCCTTGGTGCTAGTTCTGTAGATATATATAGGTGAGATGTACACTCAAAAGTGTCTAGACTTGTGAGATGATGATTTCCTAGGAAGAGGCCGTTCTAGGGCTTGTGCTCTAAGGATAGTAGTGTCTTCAACCTCTCCAACCTTCTATGTGAAGATGGGGGACATCTTCGTGAAGAGAAATGCCCTCATGAGGGTGAATAAGGGAGGTGGAATTTCTGGAGGTGATTTTGGAAGATCGACTTGAGGAGGAAGATGAACCGATGTCGTTCATTCCACCTTAAGATGTGTGCAGAATCTATGTTCTGCGTGCAGCAACCTGCTTGGCCATTTTCAGGTGTGATATGGCGAGAACTGGGCTTTTGACTAAACACGAAAGTGGAAGTCCTTGAAAATACCTTTCCAACGAGTAGTTGCACGACTTCAGGAGAAGTTTGTAGCCACAGGAAAGTCTGAACGAATTTGACGTCTGACAAACCCTGCATGCAGAAATTGTGTTCTGTATGCAGCAGACTTTAAAGCCGATTTCAAGTATGATGCTATTGAATCTGGGTTACAGTCTGAACATGAAAGTTGTAATTCATGGAAAGACCTTTCCATAGAGGGGTTACACGCGTTCACCAGATTCATGTAGCTCCAAGAATCTCCGGTTGAAGTTGCTACCCAGATTTATTCTGTACTTAAAATTCTGGGTTGGATTAGAGTCGGTTTTGGACTCGGTGGGGACAATGTAGTAAATTAACTTGAGGTTGGGTGAACTCTTTTATGTTAACCATCATATTTCTATGATTGTTGAAGCTTAATTATTGGATTCCATGAAAATGATTTGTGAAGCGAAGCATACTTAAACGAAATGATTTGATAGAAATTGGTAAACCAATTGAAATGTGCATCATGTTAATAATGTGTTGAAATCATTTGGAAGTGAAACGTAGGATGATAATCTATGGTCATGTGAATGATTGTTTAACTGAGTGAATTTAGTTGTCCAATGCTTAGAGTGGCGTCTCCCTTTGGGTAGCATTATGGAAGGGTGTAAGTGCGAGTGTTGACCGCACTGAGTTGGTTATTTTTGAGATGTGTTATAAATGGAAGGGTTGGGCTTGGTCCTCGGTGCTCATTTCCCGGGGCTCCTTTTGTGTCAAGTGGACGGTTGGGCTTGGTCCTCTTGCTTTCTCCGAGGCTCCTTCTGTGCCACGGTGATGTGGAATTGCATGCGGTGTGAGTCGATGTAACACCCCCATCTGTCACATGGCATATAATAGAAGGTCCAGCTGGAACCCGACGCCATATACCACAGACAGTCAGAAGGGTTACCAAATGAATATTCAAACCATCCAATTAAGACTACTTGTTCTACACAGAGCATTCTAGCGGAAATTTTTAAAGTTGAAAGAACCCAAACTTAAAACCAACAAACATGAATGTCCACAGCTACAACTACAGGAATGAAACCCCAAATACACTGAAACGGGTACATGGCCTTATGGCCATACAATTGTTCACTTAATATAACATGTCTTACATACATCGGCTCGCAGGCCGGCCACACATGATAAATGTAAAAACAACTATTCTACGACCTTCTAGGGCCAGCACAGCAACATGGGCTCCAGCACGCTATTTGGCGCTCGGCTCCGCAGCACCTGCAAGCACATACCACCGCACGGTGGTAAACAAGGCAACGGTCAGCTAAAAGCCGACCAAATTATAATGACCCTGCCCCTTACTCGGGACGGCGTTGCTCTTTCCGTGCATAGCATTAGTCCAATAAAATAATATAGCGCAATTATATTTCGCCACAGGTGTATGCTCGCACGGCCAAACACCCCTTGCACTCAGGGCACATTCATGGTGAACCCTGACCAATCAGTGCATTCACCACCACCCCCAGGATGGCAACAACATGTGAGCATTTAGCCTATCTGACCACCATCTAAGGCTCCGACTATGCCTACGGCCAGTGCCCATTTTCGGATTTCTCGCACCGTACCACATAGCCTAGGTCCAATTCCACTTGCTCGTTGCTCACGCCGCATATACAATTTAAGTCCTACGCGCGGGTCAAGCTTCTCTCGGATCCCAAATTTTCCAAAACAATCTCATAACCCAGTTATGATCAAGGCCGGTTCCCAGACAGGCAAGTTAGCAGAACATGTTTCCGCTCAGTTTTCCGGGTGCGCCTTCAAGCTAGCCTCCAAGGATCCCTGCTGCAATCTACCGCGTAGAAACCCGAAAAACCCAAAGCACGGAGTCTTCTCCGGCAAATCATAGCAAATGCAACATCACCGATCCAGACAATATACGTCCGGGTAGGCTTCACACACAATGCCTATGCCCGTACTTACGATTACGGGCTCTATATGCAACACAAGGGGGACTATTCACATCAACCCCAAGGAACACCACGCACTCACCGCACACTTGCGGGAGCGGGGTTCCCTATGCAAAATAAAGAGCTTCACATGCTCAAGTTGAGAATCGTTACCCTTGTAGTCCATTTTGGCGCCATGGAAAAACTACGCGGACAGAACTCTTCGCAACGACCTTCCCTCCACGGATCCGCTCTCAGACTTCGAAACGTTGCTCCGGTGCTCCGCCGGCGGCCGGAAACCTCCTTCTTCATCCTATTCTCTCTCACCTTGGAAGGAGAAAGCTTTGGAGAGAAAATGAGGGATTAACCTCCTATTCCCGGCCTTAACAGAGCAGGATCTCATCTGGGCCGTCGGATCTTAATTAAAGAAAATGAACGGCTCAAATCTGCACAAAATTCTCCAGACCTGGGCCGAACACGGCTTGGCACACGGTCGTCTCCCAGGCCGTGTGCCTCGATCCAGGCACGATTGTCGAACTGAGAGACACACACGGGCCAAGACACGCCCGTTTCTCACCTGACACGCCCGTGTCGGGTTCCTCGACACGCCCGTGTTCGGCGGCGTGTCACGCATAACCGCCACGGCAACGGAGACGACCCAACTGCACACGGGTAGGGACCCGGGTTGGCACACGCCCGTGTCGGATGACACGCCCGTGTCATCCGGCCGTGTTCCTGGCCGTGTCCTTCTCGGGATGAAAACGGCCAAAAAAATCACCAGCCAGACACGGCCTTGGACACGCCCGTGTCCTAGGACGTGTACCCCTATACAGGCACCAAAAACCATTTTTCGCGACCGACTCGCACACATTATTCGGGGCGTTACAAATCTCCCCCACTTAAGGAATTTCGTCCCGAAATTAAACAAAGGTACACAAAATCTAAATAATACCTGAGTGGAACAACTCAGGGTATTCCTCCAACATAGCTTGCTCTCGCTCCCAAGAAAGCTCCTCACGTCCACAATTATCCCAACAGACTTTAACCATTCGAACCTCCTTGTTGCGGAGTCGTTTGACTGCAACATCTTCAATTCGTACTGGCTTGACCCTTGTTGTTAATTCATAATCAACCGGTACCTGATTGTCCGCAATGATCTGGGAAGGCTCTTGCACTGCCTTATGCAACACCGATACGTGGAACACGTCATGCAGCCCACTCAACTCCGTCGACAGCTTCAACCTATACGCCGCCTCGCCAACATGCTCCAGGATTTCAAATGGTCCAAGGTATCTCAGACTCAGCTTCTTCAAGCGTCGAACCCGCGATACACCCTTGAACGGCTTGATTTTTAGATATACCATGTCGCCAACGTTGAACTCCACATTTCTATGTTTGGCGTTGTAATACTTTGACTGTATATCCTGAGCAATCTTCAGCCTTTCCTGAATTGTCCGTATCATTGAAGTGGCATCTTCCACCGCTTGGTGTTTATACAACTTCGATTCGCCTGCCTCCAACCAAGACAACGGCGTACGACACTTCCTCCCATACAAGGCTTCGAAAGGTGCCATTCCAATACTTGCCTGAAAGCTGTTGTTGTACGCAAACTCCACCATGTACAAGTGATCCTCCCAATTCTTCCCGAAATCTAGGACGCACATGCGAAGCATGTACTCCATAGTCCTGTTGACTCTCTCGGTTTGGCCATCTGTCTGCGGGTGAAAGGTTGTGCTGAACTTTAGCTTAGTACCCAACAGACCATGCACCAACCTCCAGTCATTCGACGTGAAGCGTCCATCACAATCACTAACAATATTGCGAGGCACACCATGCAATCGTACAATATTATCCACGTAGAGTTTGGCTAACTTTTCCACCGGATCTTCCTTCCTGACTGGGATAAAGTGTAACACCTTTGTCAATCTATCTACGACCACCCAAATGACGTCGTTTCCCTTCTGCGACTTCGGCAAACCGTGCACAAAATCCATAGATATGTCGTCAAACTTCCATTCTGGGATAGGAAGGGATTTCAAGAAACCTCCGGGCTTCTGGCATTCCGCTTTCAACAATGCACAAGTACGACACTTGGCCACATAAAATGCCACATCCTTCTTCAAACCCGGCCACCAGAATAATTTCTTCATGTCTCTATACATTTTCGTGCTTCCCGGGTGGATTGAGTACTTGGTATGATGAGCCTCATACATCAACTCCTCCCAAAGATTATCCGCACTAGGAACGCATAGACGACCGTCCTTCCTTAGCAACCCATCCTCAACCACAAACTGGGAATTTGACCCATCCAAAGATTCATCCAAGATCTGCTTCATGCTGCTATTCTGAACCAAAGCCCGCCGAACTCTATCCGCTAGGTCACACTGCACCTCTGTCCAAAACAGTTTTGCCTCGGCACTAGACTGCTTATCGACACAAGATATCTCCAATGCCTCCAACTTTTGGACCAATCTCTCATAATGTACCGATAACCAGTTCGCTTGTGCGGGAATCTTACGACTCAACGCATCCGCCACTGCATTTCCCTTCCCAGGCACATAATGTATCTTGAAGGTATAGTCCCCTAAGAACTCCATCCACCTTCGCTGCCTCATGTTTAGATCCTTTTGGTCCAACAGGTACTTCAAACTCTTATGATCGGTGTAAATATCGACCTTCACACCGTACAGATAGTGCCTCCAAAGCTTTAGAGCAAATATCACGACCGCTAACTCTAAGTCGTGGACCGGATAATTCCTCTCGTGAACCTTCAATTGTCGTGAACCATAAGCTATCACTCTCCCATGCTGTAGCAGAACACATCCCAAACCACTGCCCGAAGCATCACTATAGATCTCGAACCCTTCGATTCCACTTGGCGAACATAAAATAGGCGCCGTGGTCAACCGCCTCTTCAACTCTTCAAAAGCCTGTTCGCACTCCAGAGACCAAACAAAATTCTGATCCTTTCTTGTCAACATCGTGAGTGGTAGTGCTATCCGCAAGAAGTTCTCTACGAAGCGCCTGTAGTAGCCAGCAAGCCCCAGAAAACTCCGGACCTCTGCCACCGTAGTCAAAGTAGGCCACTCCCGTATCGCCACTATCTTCGCCGGATCCATAGTTATTCCTTCTCCACTGACAACATGACCAAGGAACGCTATCGAGGATAACCAGAATTCACACTTGCAGAACTTTGCATACAACTGACTTTTCCTCAATGTCTCCAACACCATGTGTAAATTCTTGTAGTGATCCTCCTCGCACCGCGAATACACCAGGATATCATCGATAAATACTATCACGAAATGATCCAGGTATTCTTTGAACGTCCTATTCATCAGATCCATAAACACGGATGACGCATTCGTCAACCCAAATGGCATGACCGTGAACTCGTAATGCCCAAACCGCGTACTGAATGCTATCTTTGGGATGTTGCTCTCTCTTATCCTCAACTGATAGTAACTGGACTTCAAATCTAACTTCGAATATACTGTTGACCCAACCAGCTGATCAAACAGATCGTCAATCCTCGGGATTGGATATTTGTTCTTCTCCGTAAGCTTGTTCAATTCCCGGTAGTCGATACAAAGCCGTAAGCTCCCATCTTTCTTCTTAACAAAGAGAACTGGTGCGCTCCAAGGCGACGAACTTGGATGCACATAACCTTGCTCTAGCAACTCTTGCAGTTGCACCTTCATCTCGGCCATTTCTCTTGGGGCTATCCGATAGGGGGAGCGTGACACCGGTTTGGCACCCGGTACCAGCTCTATAGTAAAGTCTATCTCCCGCTGAGGAGGGGTTCTTGGGAGATCATCTGGAAACACATCAGGATACTCGAACACAACTGGGATGCTGTCCAAACTAGGCTTAGTCGTCGAAGTCTGCCCTAGAGTGACATACAGTTCTGCCCCAGACCGAACTGCCTTGAACACCTAAAGTGCCGACATCAGAACTTTCCCTGACCCCTTCATTCCCGCAAACGTAGTCTCCCGATCAGTGTCCAGACCCAATTTGTCTTCTTTACGGTTGCAATCAATGCATGCACTCTGCTCCGAGAGCCAATCCATACCGAAGATTACGTCGAACTCCACTAATGGTAGAACCAACACCTGCAAATCAAACTCCAGATCTCCAATCCGAATCTTCACAACGCAAATCCTATCCGCACGCATTGAGCACCCATTAGGAAACAACACATCCAACTTGTTTTCTGCCATCGAGAACGGAACTCCGATGCGCGATATGAATTTTTCGGACAAGAAGGAATGTGATGCTCCCGTATCAAAAAGGGCTCTCGCCGGAAACCCAAAGATTAACACAAAGCCTAGCACTAACAAACGTAAGCTAACAAATACGAAGGTAACAACTATAAAAGTTAAACCACTGTAATTTAACTCATACCTGTCACCACGTCCGCTTGCTTTATGGCCTCCTGCAGACCAAGGTTGTAGACTCTAGGCTGGGCTGGAGCATGATGGGACGCGGTTGACTCCACCGCCTTCCCTTTCTCCTCATAAGTCACTCCAGGTCTCCTCTCGGACTTTGAACGTCCGCTCCAACACTCCCGAGCAAAATGCCCCGTCTTCCCGCAGTTGTAGCAAGCTCCGGGGACTCGACTTGAAGTTGCCCCCGATGCATCAGCCGAAGGGGCTGAGTTCGAAGTCCTCCGCTTCTTATTCCACCTGCGGAAACTTGAATTATTATTTGGCACCTTGAACTCTGACTTCTTTTCTCCTGGGTCCTTCTTCTCTTGAACTTTCTTCGCAACCTTTTCCAACGATCGGACCGAATTGACCAAGGCTAGGAAGCCCTGCACCTTAGGCCCAGCAAGGAGTAACTGTAAATCGCCGCGAAGGCCCTCATAGAATCAGTTGGTCTTCCTCTCTTCTTCTGTAAACATAGCACCAGCATAACGACCCAACCGTGTGAATTCAAGCAGATATTCGTCCACGCTTCTGGATCCCTGAGTCAACCCAAGAAATTTATTATCCATCTCCAACTTCTGAGCAGAGGGTACAAATCTGGTTAGGAACAATCTTGAAAATTCCTCCATCGGCACATCCGCAAGTTGTCTTCCCGCTAGAAGATGAAACTCCAACTCATCCCACCACAGCCTCGCTTCACCTTCCAAAAGTAAAGTCGTTATGGTGGTCTTCTGCCACTCCTCAGTTATTGTGGCCGTCAAGACCCTCTTTATCGAAGAGAGCCAGTCCTCAGCTTGAGTTGGCGTTCCAACCCCATTAAACCTCGGAGGATTAAAGCCCATCACATACTTTAGCTGCCTCTCCGTAGTTCTTTAAGGCTCTACCAACTCCACTGCTGCGCGTTCCACCACTCTCGGCTCTGCCGCCCTAACCGATTCTTGCTCATTCGTAGGAGATGAGCGATGCATTTGCCCCGCAGATTGGGCATTTATCATTGCGAACACGGCCTCAGCCACCATCCTGATGGTTTTCGCTGAAGGAGGTGTAGCAGGCACATCACTTGGTGCATTACTTTCCGCTGATTGCGGATGCTCTGACCGACCAGCACCGCTCCTAGCTGCCTATAGTAGCAAAGACACACGATTAGACGACAAACAAAATGCTAAATGCAATCATTGGAACACTCAGGTTACACAAAACAAGTGTATTTTCCATTCCTAAGTGGACATTCATGGGTTATTTTTGATGTTATAACGATGACGCACACATGTCCTCACCACCACTTAAAAGAATTCGCCCACGAATTCATTTAAGCATGACCGTAACCAGAAGTCTGATACCAAATTATAATACCCCCATCCGTCACATGGTATATAACAGAAGGTCCAGCTGGAACCCGAAGCCATATACCACAGACAGTCGGAAGGGTTACCAAATAATATTCAAACCATCCAATTAAGACTACTCGTCCTACACAGAGCATTCTAGCGGAAGTTTTTAAAGTTGAAAGAACCCAAACTTAAAACCAACAAATATGAATGTCCACAGCTACAACTACAGGAATGAAACCCCAAATACACTGAAACGGGTACATGGCCTTATGGCCTTAGAAATGTTCACTTAATATAACATGTATTACATACATCGGCTCGCAGGCTGACCACACATGATAAATGTAAAAACAACTATTCTACGGCCTTCTAGGGCCAGCACAGCAACATGGGCTCCAGCCCGCTATTTGGCGCTCGGCTCCGCAGCACCTGCAAGCACATACCACCGCACGGTGGCAAACAAGGCAATGGTCAGCTAAAAGCCGACCAAATTATAATGACCCCGCCCCTTACTCGGGACGGCGGTGCTCTTTCCGTGCATGGCATTAGTCCAATAAAATAATATAGCGCAATTATATTTCGCCACAGGTGTAGGCTCGCACGGCCAAACACCCCGTGCACTCAGGGCACATTCATGGTGAACCCTGACCAATCAGTGCATTCACCACCACCCCCAGGATGGCAACAACATGTGAGCATTTAGCCTATCTGACCACCATCTAAGGCTCCGACTATGCCTACGGCCAGTGCCCGTTTTTGGATTTCTCGCACCGTACCACATAGCCAAGGTCCAATTCCACTTGTCCGTTGCTCACACCGCATATACAATTTAAGTCCTACGTGCGGGCCAAGCTTCTCTCGGATCCCAAATTTTCCAAAACAATATCATAACCCAGTTATGATCAAGGCCGGTTCCCAGACCGCCAAGTTAGCAGAACACGTTTCCGCTCAATTTTCCGGGTGCGCCTTGAAGCTAGCCTCCAAGGATCCCTGTTGCAATCTACCACGTAGAAACCCGAAAAACCCAAAGCACGGAATCTTCTCCGGCAAATCATAGCAAATGCAACATCACCGATCCAGACAATACACGTCTGGGTAGGCTTCATACACAATGCCTATGCCCGTTCTTACGATTCTGGGCTCTATATGTAACACAAGGGGGACTATTCACATCAACCCCAAGGAACACCACGCACTCACTGTACACTCGCGGGAGCGGGGTTCCCTATGCAATAGAAAGAGCTTCGCATGCTCAAGTAGAGAAGCGTTACCCTTGTAGTATGTTTTGGCACCATGGAAAAACTACACGGACAGAACTCTTCGCAACGACCTTCCCTCCACGGATCCGCTCTCAGACTTCGAAACGGTGCTCCGGTGCTCCGCCGACGGCCGGAAACCTCCTTCTTCTTCCTCTTCTCTCTCACCTTGGAAGGAGAAAGCTTTGGAGAGAAAATGAGGGATTAACCTCCTATTCCCGTCCTTAACAGAGCAGGATCTCATCTGAGACGTCGGATCTTAATTAAAGAAAATGAACGGCTCAGATCTGCACAAAATTCTCCATACCTGGGCCGAACACGGCTTGGCACACGGCCGTGTCCCAGGCTGTGTGCCTCGATCCAGGCACGATAGTCGAACTGAGAGACGCACATGGGCCAAGACATGCCCGTGTCTCACCTGACACGCCCGTGTCGGGTTCCTCGACACGCCAGTGTTCGGGGGCGTGTCACGCATAACCTCCACGGGAACGGACACTACCCAACTGCACACGGGTAGGGACACGGGTTGGCACACGCCCGTGTCGGATGACACGCCTGTGTCATCCGACCGTGTTCCTGGCCGTCCTTCTCGGGTGAAAACGGTCACCGCCAGATGGACACGTGTCCTGTGTCATTTTTCGTCTCGATTCCGTGAATTTTCCTGGCCGTGTATTCCTCCTCTCGCTCCCGGGATGACTTTAACCATTCGAAAGTCGACTGCAACATCTTCAATTCGTAAAATTCAAATCACCAGCCAATGATCTGGGACACTGGAACCGTTGGCCCACACGCCCGTGTCCTAGGCTGTGTACCCCTATACAGGCACCAAAAACCATTTTTCGTGACCGACTCGCACACAATATTCGGGGCGTTACAGTCGACACGCGGTGTCGTAATCTTGGGTTAAGGATAGTGTGGTAGGTCTATAGGCTCGCTAGTCGTCACACCGACGGGAGTTAAAAGATAGACTTTGGGCGGTTGGGCTTGGTCCTCGGTGTTCATGTCTCGGGGCTCCTTCTGTGCCAAGTGAACGGTTGGGCTTGGTCCTCGTGCTTTCTTCCGAGTCTCCTTCCGGGTCATACAAGGACAGTTCGGGGCTTGGTTCTCGGTGCACATCTACCCGAGACTCCCGCTGGGCCATAGTACGAGAGGGGTGGGGGGGGCTCCGCTGTTGTGATCTTAGCGTTGAGGCATACAGAGGCCTAAGTGAAGCAGTGTGGATGCCCTCTTAGTAGTAGAGAAGCCCGCTCTTCTGTCGTCGCCTGGCCACGGCGGTTGATGCCTGAGAGGTTAGCTACCTGCTCAAATAGTGGGAACTACTAGTCTATGTCGACATAGCGGTTGCATCTGCATGATCATGGGTGAGTCATTGCATTGCATACATACCATTACATTACATTGCACAAATAAGATCCTCATCGTATAGTTTTGTATGGGCACTCCTATACGATGAGTTACTTTATGATAAACCGATCCTTAACTTATAAGCTTGTATGGGCATCCTTATAAGTTAAGTTACTTTCCTCATGTAGTTACTTATAATTGATGGATGATTATAGCTCTTGTAGAACTGCTAGATTAATAAGCTTTTAATCATATTGTACTATTACCACCTGCTTGAACCTGCTATATTATTTAACATATATTGTAACCTTGTTACTTTCTCCGCCCGGTGCCGAGGAGTCGCCGGGGGAGCGGATGTGAAGCCACTTAGTCTTTTGACTAACGATTGCTACGTCTTCCTTTTTAGGAGGTCACCCCGCAGATAGAGGAGCCACAAACTTTGCAGCAGGATAGCCAGGCTAGGACAACAGGGCCTGAAGGGACGGTGTCGTCGCTACCGTCGGTTACCGATATGAGGTTTGTTGAGCCATTTGATGTAGCCCTTTTGGGCATATGTTAGCTGTACTTTGATACTTTGTAGAAGCTTGTTGTAGCTTCTCTATTTTGATGTAATTTGGACTATTATGCTTTGTGTGGATTTCAATTCTAGTTTATATTTTGGTTAGGTTGACATATATTGATATTGGTTGTAGTCGGTAGAAGAGGCATCTTGTGGTACAGGTTAGCCCGTGTGCTAATGCTACCACAAGGCGGCTGTTCTGGGCATAAGACCCCCTTCGTGGCATGTTTTGGGATCTGGGAGGTGGGTCATACATCCAATACTGGAGGTGATGGTCGGTCCCACTAGATCATAATGAACAACCTCCAAAGGTGCTTTGCATCTGGACCGTGCCTTATCAACCATAAAGCGATAAGCATCACCGTGATGACATCCCACACAATCTTGACCATCGTCATAGGATGACAATCTATGCAAGCCTCTCATGAGCCTCCTTACTGCCATTATTTTCAACTTGTCCATCCCCACATACACTAGTCTTTCATGCCATATAGCTTCACTATTACTGGCCATCATCCGATCAACACAAGAACTTGTTTATCACCCAACCAAGTTCTTCTCCTAACTCCCAGTATGAGCAATGTTCACCGAGTGCAAGACAACCTTACACTCCTTCCTGAGGTGACCATACTGCTTGCATTTATAGCACCTTGGTCCTTCCTTCCTCTTCCCATCACACCTAGGAGAACCACTCCTCTTTTGCGGATATGAAGTAGAAGGACCAACCTTGGCAGTCACCTTCAGCTCCTCCTTGAATAACCCAACAAGGGAAGTCCAAACATCCGCAGCTGACCGACATCCGTTGATGTTGTCCAAGAGCTCCGTTGAGATCACCTGCTTGAGAATAGACTCCGCTTTCACATTTTTCTCCTTCCAAGCACTCTTCTCTTCAGCATTGCCAACAGTATACTCTAGCCTTTTTGCTCCACAGACCATCTCCCAAAGTTCCTCGGTAAGAAGATAGCACTCCATACAAGACTCCCACTTCTTAAAGTTAGTCTGTGTTATGAGTTCAATACCAAGACCTCTTGCATATCCTGCTTCCTTGGCTCTAACATTGGTACTCTCTTCATAAGAATAATAACAACTTCTAGTAGATCACTTCTTAACCACTCCAACCTCTACCCTCTATACCATGTTGAGTTTTCCGAATCTTGGAATGAGCAGGGGTTATCTTAACTAGAAAGTTAAATCACAACCAGAGATACATGCAACAACAAGAGTCTCTATTGATAACGACAGTCTTCTTACAAAGCGAGGCATACATGGCGAGACATGATTCGCCAAAATAACCAAAGGGAAAGCAAAACAATTACAAGGCAAATCAAACCGCACGGACTGAACAAGTTGCCGCCGGTTCTACTATTGCACAATGGTGTCCGCACAGTCCACCAGGTCACCAGACTGCAAACCAAGCCACGCAGACTGCCTGTTATTCCAATGTTGAGCTCTAGCTGCCGATCTGCAAGCAGCCTAACTGCGAGGTCGCCTAGCTGTCAGACCACAAAAGTTGCTGATGCCGAACTGAGCGGGTCGCCTGAAGCAGACAACTTATTGAACCAGGAAACTTGTTGCCAAAGAGAAGAACGCCTGGTCGCTGACCGCGACATACTGTTTACTGCCTGTTGCTAACCGTAGAGTCCGCACTATCCCTGACCGCAATCAGAGCCAAGTCCTGACTTTCCAGCACTATCGGCATAACCTGCACATCACAAACTTGTCAACTCCTTCAACCTGCATGGATACCAAAATCCAGTCTGCATTGCCCAAGCTAGCAACCAAGGCACACGACACTACTGCCGAACTCGGCAGACTGAGAAGCAGTCTGCGCTTAACTGCGTGATCTCCCCGGACTGAGCCAAACCAAGACTTGGTTTAGAACCAACCAAGTAGACTCCACCAGCCACAAGGGCCAGTCCGCACTTACTGGCGGACAATGGATCCAGTCCACCTGCACTGACAAACTCCAGCACCTGTCCTCACTAACTGGAGAACTCAGCAGCTTCCGATTGCAGCTCCACCAGAGCTAGAAGAAGGCAACTGCCAAGCCGGTCTACTGAGCTCCAGTTCAGTCCGCTCCTTACTGGACTCCGTGGATAGAGAATCTTTCCGCTAGTTATCTTCTAGGGAAAAATTGTCTTCAGAGCACAAGCCGGCCTAGTTGGCCGCCGCCTCTGTTCGCATAGTTCGCATAGTTCGCATGAACAAACCACCCATGCCACCAAAGAACAAGCTGTCTTCAAAAGCTCTACCAACCTGGCAATCCGGCAGTCCTATCCGCATAGTCCGCACGGACAGGTCGCCCTGTTCGCCCAATCACCCTCTTTCACTTCACCATTTTCAACACCAGTTTTCTCGCGGGATCGGGAAGGAGAAACAGGAACGGTCGATTTTTGCCATCACTGTTTTCTGATCGGAAAAATGAAAAGCATTTTCCATTGCCACTCCTTGATCGTAAGATCCGAAGATCTTCATCAACACATCCAGAGGAAGACCAAGGATAAGTTGCTCCCATCACCTGCACCTCCAGAGGAAGACCAAGGCCATAGACCAAATCGGAGAGATTCAGTTTAATTTTTGGGACCAATTAGGACATCCCAAATCAGATCTCTAGCCGTGAAGAAGCTCCTCTATGCTGGTGTTGATTGCTTTGCTGGGAAGAACTCTATAAACGATGATGAAGGGAAGCAACTTCTCCTCTCCAGTGATGATGATAAAAGTGGAGAAGTTCACGACGACCAAGTTCAATGACTGGAAGCATAATACACAGTTTGGGATGAAGTAACTGAATGTGTTCTACACAGTTTAGTCGGATTATGCTTACATTGTGGGGACTGACGAGGAGGCTCAGTGAATCGCTGACGAGGACTTCTGCTGAGATTATTTGCTAAACTGTCTGTCCTCCAACATGGATAAGGCGTATCTCAAGATGAAGACTGCCAAGGAGATCTAGGAGGCACTGGAGGAGCACTTCAGGCAGGAGGAGGACCTGTCAAAAGCACATCTGGTGGACAAGTTTCATTCTTTGATGTTCGACGAGGAGAAATCCATCTCCCACAGGTATCAAAATTTGAAAACTTAGTTGATTTTTTACATAGTGAAAATATTATTTTACCATATAGTTTTGTTGTGGGTACAATTGTCTATAAGTTGCCCACCATGTGGTACAATTTCAAAACTGAAATGTACCGCAAGAAGATGCAAGTTGGTCTGAATGACCTCAAACGTTTTATATGTATTGAGGATGAAAATCGGAAAAGGCACACTTTAGAAACGGTTAGCAAGCAGAAAGTTGTGGCTAACATGATTTCAACTTCTAAGCATGTGTTGGTTATTGCATCCACAATAACCCAGATTTGTATGAAGTCACCCTTGAACGAAGATGAATTAAGTTTGTATTTGATGTCTTTTCTAGTTGAGTGTTTGCAAGATATATTTGCCAATTGTAGACCAATATCAGTCTACAAAGAGTCACCAAACACAGGACCATACAATGTAATGTCTTATTGTATGATCCATGGTGTTGACTCATATGTATCCTCATTACTGGGACACACTTCTTTTTCAAGCACTAAAGCCATGTGAGAAAAGCTAGTTGCTGAATTTCTTAAAGAAAATAAGTTTTCAGACTTATGTAAAATTTCTAAGTATTTTTCATGAGTAGGACCTTTTCTACTTGAGCAAAACTAAAGTTTATACTCGAGTGAGATCAATCATGTATTCAAGTTGCAGAATCAGTTCTAGAGAAAGCTTAGTGCTGTTCCCGAGAAAGCCTTGTGTACTCGAGTAGTCCATGATTCTCCTTCTCGAGTTACCTCATTTCCAGTCAAAACTTTTTCCAAGTCTTTTTCTCGAGAAGCCAATAATTTTTTTTGAGAAGACCATATATAGTTCTCGAGAACCAGAAACCTTTTCTCGAGACCTTGAATACTCTTCTCAAGAGTCAGAAATCTTTTCTCGGGAAACTTCCTTGTTCTCGAGTACCAGAATTCTTGTTCTCGAGAACAAAAATTTATTCTTCTCGAGTACTTATTCTCATTCTCGAGATAGCTGGATTCTACCTCTACATTTTTACTAAGTACTTTTCTCGAGAACTTCATAATTCTTCTCGAGAAACAAAAAAACATCTTCTCGAGTACAATTGACTCTCTCGATAAATGCAGTACCAATTTCTGATTTTTTCTTAAGTCCCGATAGAAGTAATTTCAAATATGATTAGTACTTGATTGGTCCACGTGACATGCATTTAATGCGATTATGACTGTTAGGAAAGTCCTATAAAAGGTCATATCATAATCGACTAACCCTAATAACAAGAAGAAAAACCTAAGTATTCTGAATCACTATTTTCATTCTAAATCGGGAAGCCGCTGTTGTTCATTATCTTCATCGCCGATCTTCTTTCGATCCAAGAGATTCAGAACAAAAGATTCAACAGATCAAGATTTTTTACATCGACAGATCTTTTCCTTAATCATGCTAAGTACAAAGATTTCAGATCCAGAGATTTCGCCTTTGTCTTCTTCGATCTATTTCTGACAGATCTTTAATGTTTAAGAAGGAAGATGGGCTGAAGATTAAGATTTAAGATATTACTGTTTGTATATTTCTCTGTAAATCATATTATTCTTGTAGGATATTCTTATCCGAGTTATAGGAGCTTTGTTCTCCGAGATTTTTGTAGGAAGTTTCTCTTCCGAGTGTAGATCTTGTTTTGGGGAATCGAGTTGTAGGAACCTTATTCCGAGTTGTAGGATTGTTTTCAATCCGAGAGAATAGGGGAGTAGACGAGTCTAGTGCATTGCTAGATCAGTGAGGTGGAAAGTGGATGTACCCAAGGTTGGGGAACCACTATAATTCTTGGTGTCGTCTGTGTATGCTTGTTTAGTTTTTGTGCATCGCTCTTACAAATTTTTATTCCGCAAAAAGACACAGAGCACACCTATTCACCACCCTCTAAGTGATTTAAGTAGGCAACTTAAACATTTTCTATTGGTATTAGAGGGAGGTTGTTCATCAAAAGGTTAACACCTTGAACAGATCTGCCCCTAGTTGTCAAAAGAGGATACAAGCATGGACAGAGCCAAGGATTCTCTAAGCTTCCTTTATGCACAAAGAGTAAGTCTCCCATGTGGAAAGAAAGAATAAAATTTTTCATGGAAGCTGTGGATCCAAGGATTTTTATGATTATGGTAGAAGGACCCTATGTCCAATGACAGTCTCCATTATTGATCCAACAAAGCAAGTTCCAAAGAAGCTTATGGATCTTGACAAAGTTGAGATTGCACTTGTCTCTTTAGGCAAGAAAGCCAAGAATATCATCGCAAGTGCAGTCGATGATTCTATGTTGCAGAACCTGATTCACTGCCAATCTGCCATGGAAATGTGGTAGTCTCTCATCGTCCTGATGGAAGGTACTGAAGAAGTAAGGGATGATAGAAGATCCCTCCTGAATCAGAAATATGAAGCATTTAGACAAGGTCCCAAGGACTCTATTGCTGATACTTTTGAAAGCTTCTTCAAGATTGTCAACGACCTAAGGGTCTTTGGTCGGATCTTCAATAATGGAGAACTGAAAGATAAATTTCTGAAATCCGTGACTAAAGAATGGGACAATAAAGTCTGTGCGATCCGGGAGTTTGGTAAGCTGACAGAGACTGGCCCTCAGAATCTCTTTAGAAAGCTTATGTCATATGAGCTCCAAATAAATTCAAGAAAAGCTGAAGAAGAGAAGAGCCAGTCTTTATCCAAGGAGAAGTCTGTCGCTCTAAAGGCAGACATCTCAAGGAAGGCAAAAGCTGCATCTCCTACACCCGCACAGGAAGAGAGTGAAGAAGAAGCTTTAGAGCCAAGTACCTCTGGCTCAGAGTTATCTAAAGGAGAGTTTCCTCTTCTTTCAAGGAAGATCAAGAAGTTCTTGAACAAGAAGAAATAGTGGAGAGGCTAAGATGCCTCATCCAGAATATCACGTCATTATGGTGATCGTCACAAGAAAGGCTCAAGTAGCCAAGACATGTATCACTCTAAATAGAACAAACATATTTCTTCTGACATTGTTTGTTATTGTTGCAGTAAGCCAGGACACGTCATAGTTGATTGCCCTCACAAGAAGAAGGAGGGTGGAAGAAGAGAGGAGAAGAAATCTTCTTATAATAAGAAGAAAACTAAAAGAAGCCTGGTAGCTAAGAAGGCCAAGATTCTGACTCATCTGAGTCAAGTGAGGAAGATGAAGCCTACTTTGGGCTAATGGCACAAACAGACGATGAAAAATATCCCCAATACACTAGGAAGGTAAACTCTCACACTCCTCTCTCGAAATCAGATGCTTCTGACCATGATCATGAGGACTGTTCATCTCATGATGAATCTAAACTCATGACTCAGTAGAAAGAGTTAATCAAGTCTTACGATAAATGTCGAAGAGCCGTTAAAACTCAGGATAAGGAGATTAAATCTCTCAAGGCTGAAGAGAGCACTCTGAGAGAGGAAGTTGCCAAGACGGACTCACTCAGAGAGGATTTCAATGCTGCAATTGAAGAATATAATAAAGCTCTCGAGCATCTAAATCTGAAGGAGAAAATCATCAAGGAATTGGAAGAACAACTTGCAGCTGAAAAGAAACTTGTTGAAAGTTTCTCCAAGCCCAAGACAGTCCTTTTGTTTGTTAGTGAATTCTCTGCTCAGGCCAAAGGTGCTGGCTTAGGCCATGTGGATGCTCCTAGTAAATCTTCTATGAGAAATAAAGCTCAACAAAAAAATAAAGCTGCCAAGAAAGCTCTAGCCAAGGAGAAGGGGAAATCTCCTCAAGACCAAACTTCATTTAAAAAGTTTATCCTTACAACTAACGAGTTTGATCTTGATTCATCCTACGGTCACTTTGCTAGGCCTACTTATGTAGAAACCAAGTCTCGGTACCAAGGATGGACCTATCCCCGGAACTTTAGTGAAAGTGTCTTCAAGGCAGCTTATGAGGAGATCACTCTTTAGAGCTATGACCCTTATAATCATGGTCGTAACATCAAATAGTTCCAAAGGTTAAACCCGTTGTGGAAAAGCCTCTTAAGGAGAAGAAGTCATGTGAGTGCTATCACCACGAAGCTTCTACCTCCAAGTCTGTTGCCCCTGCTAGACCACACTCTCAAAAGGTCAAGCAGGAAAACTTTAGGCAAAGATACAACAAGTTTGACTATTGGTGTTGCGGCAAAGTTGGTCACTTTGCTATAGATTGCTGGTTTAACCCCAGATATTTTGTAACTCCTCAAGTTAATAATGTGAGAAAGACCACTCACAATGTTAACACACGTAGGGGGAGTTTACTAACTAAAGACCAAGGACTAAAGCAAGTTTGAGTTCCTAAGGCAAACTGATTTGTGAATGCAGGTATGTCCAAAGGCCTCCAAAAATCCTATGTGGTATTTGGATAGTGGATGCTCTTGGCATATGACCGGGACTAGAAGCCTAGTCCAGAATTACTCTCCAGTCATGAACGGGCCAAAAGTCATCTTTGGTGGTTCTGACAGAGGAATTACTAAAGGCTATATTATGATTACTAATGGTAGTGTATCCTTCTCAGATGTGGCTTATGTTGAAAGATTGGAACACAATCTTATAAGCATAAGCTAGCTCTGTGATAAAGGATACATAGTATAATTTCATGTAAACAAGTGTTTGATAAAATCGATAGATAACTTGGAAACGATTCTATCAGACACTCATAGTAGGAATATATTTTGTTTAAATTTTATTTGCATAGACTCTTATACGCCAGTCTGCTTTTTGGCAAAAGATAGTGTGTCTCTTGGTGACCGATAACACAAGCGACCAGCACATATAAATTTCAAAACCATTAATAAATTACTTTCTCTTAATTTAGTAAGTGATGCCTCAAATGTCAAGTGCGTTAAAGATAGACCTTGTCACGCATGTGTAAAAGGCAAGCAAATAAGGGCTACCTTCAAAAGCATTATTAGTAAAGACTCTAATAGGTGTTTACACCTTCTTTATATGGACTTGTTCGGTCCACTGCAAGTTAGAGGTTTGGGAGGTATGGATTATACATTAGTTATTATTGATGATTACTCTCGCTTTACGTGAGTGTTCTTTCTAAAAACAAGTCAGATAATTTTGATATTTTTACTAATTTTATCAGGCAGGTCCAGAATGAATATAGCTGCTCTGTTGTCAAAAGTAGAAGGGACAATGGAACAAAGTTCAAGTCTGTGGCCATGACAGAATTCTGTGAAAGCCTAGGTATCTTTCATGAGTTTTCCTCTCCTTGTACTCCTCAACAGAATGGAGTAGCGGAGAGAAGGAATAGAACACTCATAGAGGCCTGCAGAACCATGTTGAGTGATGCCTCACTACTAGAATATTTCTGCGCTGAAGCCGTCAACACTGCGTGCCACGTGCAAAATCGAGCACTCATAAACAAGAACCATAATTAGACATCTTACGAACTACTAAAGGGCAGGAAACCAACTATTTCATATTTTAGAATCTTTGGTAGTAAATGCTTCGTCCTTAACAATGATAAGTATCACACCACTAAATTTAGTGAAAAGAGCTTTGAAGCTATTTTTGTAGGTTATAAAAATCATAGTAAGGCAGGGGTCAACCACTAGAGTTTGAGAAAATTTTGAGGTCCATAGACCCTATTTTAATTACATACAGTGATTACTAAATTATTACAAAAACTATTGAAAAATCCTCTCCAAAAATTTTAATTTTTGGACATGATGTGGACCAAGGCCAGATCACCCCATGATCAAAATTTCAGTCCATTTGTCATAGTCGTTCATTGGGGGCACTCATTTCAATTTCTAGTTAACGCTTGGACACTAGCACCAAAAGGTGTGCTGAGGGAAAACCAGTGGTCCAAAAGGGTTGATTTAAATTTTTATTAAATAAGACTCCAAGGGCTAAATTCTCTATATTGGACATTTTTACATAAAAAACATCTAGCTATTTTTAATAAATTAAACCAAGTGACTGTAATAATATAACAGAATGAAATTTATTTAAATTTAATATTCCATGGTTTGCGCCTAACCTTCGTGCCAGATCCAACATCTGTGCTTCATCATCCCCAATGAGCCAAGGGACGGGATTGGATCTTCCTGAAGCTATTCCAGCTTCAATTCCCGACCATCCGACCACCTCCCTGGTCGTCCACCACCACCACCACCTCCGTTGAGGTGGTGGATATCGCTTGGCCGCAGCAGAACTGCCAGAGTGGCTGTTTCCAGCGAACCCGAGAGTTGGATTTTCTTAGAAAAAGCTCCATTTTTCCTCACTGACAGTTCTCAATTGAGCCCAACTTCTCCACCTAAACATCTACAGATCTAGAACAGAGGATAAAGATAAGGATAGGACCTACAGGCTAGCTTGGCAGCATGTATGGTGGTGGTGTGCCATGACAGACAACTCCAAGCTTTTTCCTTGCCAAATCCCCTGTCCTCCTCCTAAACCAGTGAAGTAAACATTTGTTTTGATTGCTTGGGAGATTTTAAAGCTGATGGGGAGGTTGATTTGGGGAGTGGAAGGGGCAAACACTAAATGACCATTAATGGCCTTGAACCAAGCTTTCGGCAACCTCTAGCTTTTGAAATTCCACCCTTAGATGGCTGAGAAAACACCTCCATCTCCTCATAATTAATCACGGGGGGGGGGGGGGGGGGGGGGTGAATGAGGCACTTAGGTGGGATTTGAATGCTCCATGGACTTCCAAGGCCATGGATGCTTCTCTTTCTCTCTCCTCCCTTGAATGAAACCCCCACTTTCTCTCTCCTAGTCATCACCTCCAGAAATTGTATAGTATTCTAGCTGGTTTCTACTTGCTCTAGCTAGTGGGACATCCTAATTGGGCCTAGCCCATTTGGATTGAGTTGGTTTTGGCTTCCTTCCACATTTTGGGCTTGGTTTGACCAAAGTTGAGTTGGGGGTGTTGACTTGGCCAAATGAACGGGTTGACTGGTCAATTAGGTGTCTTGAGTCCCTTGCCACCACCCAAGTCCATTTGTGGCTTGGTGTAACCCATTTAGGTCAAGTTAAGGCACTTTGACCAAATTAGGGTTAGGGACGACTCTAGTAAATTCCACCCCATGGTTGACCCCTAATGGGTTATTAGGGTAAAGCCTGACCATTTGTAAGGCAGAAAAGTGGCTAAGTCCATATATGTTGAGTGAAGGCCGTTCACTCAACGTCATACTACAAAAAACATTGAGTTAAGCTCAGATAGTCAAAGCTTTATCTTTGATAGTAAAGCAATCTGCTTAAGTCCAGAAGCATCGAGTGATGAAGACTCACTCGACGCCTAAGCAATTAAGACTACAAAAGTCTAGATGGCATTGAGTTATGGAGGCTCACTCAATGCACTCGACGCCTAAGTTGACAGAAAATTAGTCTAAGTACAGAAGCATTGAGTGAAGGTTATTCACTCAACGCCTCATCAAAATAATAGGCTAAAGCTGAAAGCATCGAGTGAAGAAACTACACTCAACACTTTCATTCAGGAATGCGATTAAGTGTTTTGACATTGAGTCAATCTTACTCATTCAACGCATGGTGACAAAAAAACTCCCTAAATGTTTTGGCATTGAGTCAAGCTTACTCACTCAATCTCCGGTGACAAAAACTCCATCTAAGTGTTTTGGTGTTGAGTGATGAAGGCTCACTCAACGCGTAGTGACAGAAAACAATCTAAGTACTTTGGCGTTTAGTGATGAAGGCTCACTCAATGCCTACTAGTACAGAAAGATTTATCAAGGCAAAAAGCATTATGTGATGAAGGCTCACTCAACGCTCCCAACGCCTGATATGCAGAAAGATTGGCAAATGCCAAAAGCGTTGAGTGAAGCTTGTTCACTCAACGCACTCAAAGCCTGAGTAATACAGATATCTATCTAAGTGTTTTGGCATTGAGTGAAGCTTGTTCACTCAATGCCTATACTAAAGAGTTTGAATTTGACTAAGTCCACAGATATTGACGTCAGTAAAAGTCAACAAAATTCAAAATGTGATGGGATGTCTACAGTACACGACAAACGATGCCACAGACATATTGCACGACTTTTGGTTGTTAAATCAAAGTTACAGCTATCAATTTTAGTGGGGCACACGGGTCAAAATAGCAGTTGATTGGCGGAATAGAAAAGGTGGAGATCAGATCGAAGAAATTAACTTTTGGAAAAAGCTATGGACTTCGTCTTCTTCCTCTCGCCATTCTTGTAGACGTTGAAGGTATAGTCTAAGTAGCTGATCTAAAGTTCAACAAGTTAGCTATTGTAATAATCATCTACTATAACAAGATCAGAGATTTCTCTGAGGTAGAAGATACGGCCAAGGGAAACTGTCACAACCCGCATTTCCTCAACGAGTACATCGGATCAGAGTAAGAGGAACTAAGTGTTATGATGCCACGTCGTGCAGGGGATAACTGCACACGCTCAGGCAAACCCTCGACGCTTACTTTAGTAGTTGAAAACCATCAGTTATATGCAAGAAAACCGTTTAGTTTGGTGGCCGTATCCCTCGGCCTTAGTGATCAAAACGTGTGTTTGTACGCGGCGGAAAATACTTTAGTTTACTTATGACGATCTCCTATATACATTCTAGATTTATAATAATATAAGAAATCATCCTTTTTACGTTGTTTGGAAAATACTTGTTAGGTGACCAAAACATGTTATGAATGTTATGCAATAATAGGTTTTGTTTAGCTTAAAATACCTAATGCAACCTAGCATAAAATAGTCCCAAGAGCAAGTAGAGATCATTCCAATGATTCATAATAACAGTCTAGCATTCATATGTAGCAAGTAAAGAAAGCCACCAATGGGCGCCAACAAGCTGACACGAACCCATTGGGGCGTATGTATGTCTATACAACAAAGTCAAGAACTGCCTCGCTAAGTAAGCTCGACTAGCTCCAAAAAAACTCTACCCAAGCACTAGCCGCTCAACCGGCTACAACCTGCACCTGAGGCATTCAAGAAAGAACACCTCAGCAATCATCAAAGCTACAAGGTAGAGCATTAAGTTCATAAAATATGACGAAGGGGCTTACCGACCCCGTAGCAATTTTTCATGTAAAACGAGTGAAAAGAACTGGGTGGAAAACAAGTGTCAAACACTGCCAACCCAAAGTGTAAAACGCACCAAGTGCGTGAAAGTCTCATCAAGTCCTGCTCAACCCGCTGGAGCACTAAGGCAACATATACGCTCATTCCATAATCTTGAAAACATGAAACACCTATACTAGTGAAACATAAGCAGCAGTTAAGGTCAATTCCGCAAGGGTCTTTTGGTGGCGGCCATAAAATGGAACGCACCAATAAAAGCCAGCCCAAATCGGGGCCAAAATGGTGCTCTACACCACCAAAAACAAAACTCGGTGGCCACCAAGGCTGAAACCACACCACCCCTTACCGAATCCGTACACAAATGCTCCTGCCATAGTTCAAAATTCGCCTCGCAAAAATCAGCATAACCCAAGCTAAACACGTTTCATTTCATCGTCCTCACTCATGACTGCAAATTGCGCAAGTTATGTCAAACTTGATAGAATTTGGACTTCTACTTCACCATAAGCGAACCCCGCAACAACAAGCTCTCGAATTGTATGAACAAGAAAGGTAAATATTAGAGGAATACAAGGTAAATCATGGCAAAATTAGATGCACAAGAGGTAAACACATAGATTGGGAAATTCTTGAAAGACAAGATTATTTATGCTTGTGAATCCTAAACAAAAGTAAGAGTAACAAGGCTAAGCTATTTAGACCAAAGTGAGGTGCAAAACAAGAAGAAAAAGCTATTAAAATTGAAAGGGGAAAGCTAGCTAAACTTTCATAATCAAAAAACAAGAAAACAAGATTGGCAAGGGTGAAGAACACCGCCTGCCTGAACCGATACAACACCGCGACGGCTGCTCCTCTCTTTCCTTCCCTTGTCTTAGCTTTGCTCCCTTGATTTCCTTTTGGAATGAGGAAGAAGATGAATAAGAGGGTGGAGAAAGATGAAGTGAGGAGAAAATAAACTCTCTTCTCGGCTTTATTCTTCCAGGACAGAGCTGGACGGCTTGATCCAGAATCAGAAAAACGAACGACACAAAAAAAACTGAAAAAGTCGATTTTTGGTCCTGTCAGGTGTAACATCACATGTTACTTCTGGACCCCTCAACTTAGATTGGGTTAAGCATGGGGTGAGTTTCAGGGAAATGAGCTAGGTCTGACCATAGGTAGTGGGTTGTAGCCATGTGGAGCCCACTATAGGACCAAAGTCAAACTAGGTCAAACTAGCCTAAATGAGGACCCTAGCCACACCATGACCCCACCACATTGCCCTAACCCTAAAAACAATCTAAGTGCACCCTAGGGCATGTCATTAGGTCAACACTTTGACCCCAATTGACCAAAGTTAACCTTGGGCTTAATTTGGTCAAACCCACACTCATAAGCCCAATTAGCCTAAGTAGGGCACCCCCTTGACCCAACCCAAGTTGGGTGGTGCCACTAGACCCATTTCCATCAAATGCGGTCAGCCCACCCACCATGGTTGACCAAGTCAACTCAAAGTCAACATAGTCAACTATTTGACCTAAAAGAGTGAAATGAAGACCAAGCCACCCTCCTTTGGACCAAGCCCACCAAATTTGGCCCATAGCCAGCCCAAGTAAACAAGACCAGCCCTACCCCTCTAAATCAGGAGAGAGAATGCATGCAAAGGGGTAGAAATGGGATTTTGAGAGAAAGAGGAGAGAGAAATGGAGATGAAAGGGAATGGTGGCCACATGGCCACCCCTTCAGCTGAATTTCTCTGCCCAAAACCAGATGGCCGACCTCCTCTCATCATTCCAGAGGAAAATTGGGGTTGTGTGCCACTTGGCAGCAGGGGCGGAGCAACCAAAGCTCAAACCGAGCTCACCTAGGTAGTATCCCCATATACAGCCATGCTCAGCCCAAACAGACCTCACCAATAGCTTCAGGAGGTGGAAAGGAGTGGAATTCGAGTGCTGGAACATGGAAAACGATGGAGAATCAAGGAATCGGGGAGGAGCTCGCCGTCGCACCACCACCATGGCAAATCGCCGCCTGACCCGCAGCCAAGCCCCAATCCAGGTTCGTTTCACCTCACCTCTACCCGTACTAGCATCTTAGATCGATTAGGTGAGATATCGGGCTCAGCTGAGCCCGATGCCATGGGAGGAAAGTGTGATTTTCCCAAGCTTTTGAAACTGCTCGGGTTCGCCGTCGCCGACGTCTCCCGCCGCCCCATCACCGGGAAACGATAGCCACCACCACCGTGAAGGTGATGGCACCGTTGGCCGGAGGTGGCGCCGCCTCAGCTGGCCGGAAATCGCCAGCAAAGTCGCCCAGGTCGGCTCAATCTCAGCCGTTAATCCAGTGGGGACGATGACTGGATCCCGTCGGTTTACGCTTTAAGATTCGTGCAGATTAATTAAATGAATTAATTTAAATGTGATGAATAGTATAATTTCTGTCACAAAAATACAGTCATTTTGCATGTACTTTTCAGGCCTCTTAGAGGCATTTACAGAAACGGATCCTTGAATGAAACATGTAGGTGCCTGTCTTACCTTTATTTGGCCACCTTAAATTTGTAATTTGGTGTAGTATACAGTCCTGTAGGGCATTTCTCCTAGGACCGGTCCTAGACTAGGGCAGAAATCCATTGGGATGCCCAAGTCAAACCAGCAATCACCATGACCCCAAATTTTGGGTACATGCATGATTAGGGCATACCTAGCCCCTGCCAAAATTTAGAAATTTGTGAAGTACTTTTTCCTATAGTTTTGGTCATAATTTAAAAATGTAAATAAATGAAATATAGGGAGTTATATGACTCCTCATGGCCCCAAATTTTGGGGGTGGATCCTTGGGAACATCGTTAGTGCATGATAAAAATTTCAGCACTTTTGGATCAGTGCATGATGGGCAAATCCACTTGCATGTGTTGGGGTACATATTGCATTGGGTGCTAATAGCAATAGTTCAATTATTGTGTATTCAGCCTAATGGAGGCATGCAAAAATCTTGGATTTGTTTACAGTGGTTCATTAGGGTACATTTCACCCCTCAAATTAATTATGGGATATTTGGAATCAAAAATCCCATTAATTGGAATTTATTTTAAATATAGCTCTTTTGAAAATAAATTTGGAAAATAGGTTTTCCTCAAGCACAAATCCTCAAACCTTGCCAAGATATCGATAAGGTTACATTTGACTTAGGAAAAATTTGATCCTTCTGTTTGAAGAGCATTTGGAATAAAAAATCTTAAAATGCCCATTTTACCCTTATTTCATTTATTCTTCAATTGATGGATATGCAGCTCAGAAAAATTTGGAAATATTTCTAGTGCTGTAAAATTGTATTATTAGTCTTGCATAAATTTTCAGAATTAATGGGTGTATTGATAGTTTTTAAATTAATATAATGGCATTTTTGGTAAATATGTAAGAATGGAAATTGATAGGCCATTACACAATCAAAGTTGATGAAACTCTGCCAATAGTCATGTATTAATGTTTTATATGTTTTGTAAGTTTCCTGGAATTTTGGATTACATATTACCTATACTTCATTTGGAAAATGGAAATTATGTGAATTTGGAATTAAATAAGGAATTGATATAAATAGTCCAAGGAAAATTATGAAACTCTGTAGACAGTAATATTGTATCATTATACAACTCAGGAAAAATTACCTAGGTCAGTGGATGTTAAATCATACTACTTCATGTGTAAAGTGACCTAGTAATTAATTTAAAAGATTTAATTAAAGGATTATTTAGCCAAGGAAAATTATGAAAATTCATAGGGTAGTTCCCTTAGCCCATACCACCCTAGGATAAATATTTAGGGGCAAGATGCCCTAAGTATTGGAAGATTCCATTTTTAGGGTAATAATAGGACATGGTCTGCATATAACATATATAGGTCTTGCCTTAGGGGTTACCAGGGGATTGATTATCGGAAGAAATAAGAGAGTGCAATATGAATAATCCCTGGTGGATAGTATGATCTTAGTGATGGGGTTAAAAGTGCAAGTCTTTAGGTAGCAACTGGAGTGGGGGTCGACGGAAGACCGTCGGTTTCCCGGTAACATCTTAAGTCACTAGGGTTGTTCCAGTGTAACAAAGAGAGCTGGGGTGAAACATGGGTAGCCATCAACTAAAATAAATATCCTTGCGAAAGGGAACGCTGGGCGTAATCCCAACACAGTTCCTAGTGCCCCTTGAGAGCCCTTCACAGGGAATACCGGGGGCAGTCCCGGGATTAACCTTAAATCTCTAAGTTAATAACCCGTAGACAAGAGTAGTTTAATAGGTTAGGACATTTGTTGTACCTTCTCGCCCGTGTAGGGTTGGAGAGATTCATGATATATGCTCAACCGTGTAGGGTTTGAGGGAGTTGGTATAAAGACACTAATGTGCGTTCTCACCTGGGTTGGGTTTGAGAGTTTCAGGACGGGTTTGGTCCTGCGAGCGGAAGGCTCGGAGTAAAATACTTGCATGTGCATAAATATAGTGGCGGGGCATGCGGTACTGGCCGTTCGTCACACCGATGGCAGTACGGTGCACCAGGCGGTTGTGAGGGTTAGTGGGGCCAGAGTACGTACGCGAGACTCTAGAGTGCACCTTGGACGTGTACAGAGGCGTATGAGAGGGGTCTAAGGCTTGGTAGTGTGCTACCGGCCTAGAAGCAGAGACGCCGGCTCCGCTGCTGCCGTAGCCACAGCGGTGGTACCCGAGAGTGATGCTAGCTCTCAAAAAGTGGGAACTAAAGGTCTGTGATCACAGAGTCGTTGTGTGTGAGTTGCACTTGCCTGTGCATGAAATTGCATCATAACATTCATTCATATTAGGTCATACGCTTCATAGATCCTTATCATATAAATTAGTATGGGCTTTTTTATATGATAAGTTAAATTTCCTGGAAATCCTAACTTATATATTTGTATGGGCATTTATATAAGTTAGGGTACTTTTGTGACGATAGTATAGTGGTAGAATAGTTTATTTACTTGCTTTTACTGCTGTCTTTACTTCCTTTACTGTACCGCTCTTACTTACTTGTACTATACTTAGAACTGCTGGAGTAGATCAATATTACTTATTACAACTGCTGGTTAGATTCTGTCACCTGCTTCCACTTTTGCTACCCCTTGTTGTCCTCCACTTCGTCCTCCCGCTCGGTGCCTAGGAGCTGCGGGGCGAGGTGCGGAGGAAACGACTTAGTATTTTTGACTAATGGTCGGTGACCAAACTATTTTTAGGAGCCCGTGGAGATGGAGCACCAGCACGTCGAGGAGGCAGGACTTGAGGAGCAGATACCGCTTCAGCAGGCTGCTACCACTACTGTGCGTCCTCAGGTGGGACGAGATCTGATGTACTTATATAGCTTCCGCTTTTATTTATTTGAGAGAGAGTGGTTTTGATGTACTGGGCATAAGCCCTTATTACTCTTCTTTTTGTACTCTTCCGTGGACTATTTTGTGTACCTTTCATTTCATATATATGATTGTACTATGTGACTTGTGGACTAATGGATTTATATACTGTTTTACTTCTTCTTCTCATATTGGCCTACAGGTTAAATAATCGAACTAGCCGGCAGGATCGGCGTGTTGCGGTGTCGACTAACCTATGAGTTAGTGACACCATAAGACGTCGGTTCTGGGCATAAGACCCGGTAGCCCTCCTTGGTAAGGGGGAGGAAGGGGTCTTACAAACTGGTATCACTTGAACAATGATCATATGAGAAAGAAGTCCACAACATGGGACCACCCCCGCCCGGGCATTAGTTTGCGGACAAACTATACAGCGGAAGAAGTGGTGTGCCCATGTGCAAAAGTCACATAAATGGTCCACAAAGTACAATGAGTTAGGCCAGTTCTGTTTTAACCTTACCTTTATGCAACCTCCACAGGTCGCCGCGCCGCAAAATGTGGCTCCTCCCCCTCCAGCTGCCACTCCATTCTACATACGGAGATGGGGCAGACCCTGACGGCGATTCTGGATGCCTTCAGATCTCAGCAAGTCCCGGCTCCACAGCCAAAATCCGAGGTCGAGCTAGCTGAGTGTATTCAAGAACCTGTCCCCACCGACGTACCGTGGGACAGAGGATGCGGTAAAGACGGAGGAATGGCTGGAGGCCATACATGAGATCTTAGCAGGCATCAGCTGCGCGGTCAGCGAGGTAGTACCTCTAGCCACCTCTACACTAGAGGCTCATGCGAAGAGATGGTGGAAATCAGTGCGGGAGTCTACATATGCAGACTTTGAGCTGTAAGAGATATCATGGGAGGAGTTTGGCGATGTATTTCTGGAGCACTTCGTCTCTGCTACGGACAGAGATGCCTTGGAGGAGAGGTTTTTGAACCTCAGGCATGGGACTAGATCGGTGATCAAGTATCAGAGAGAGTTCTCTCATTTGGCCAGGTTCACAGGAATTCAGGATACCGATGATAGGAGGTATGCCAAGAGGTTCTGTCGGGGCCTCAGGGACGATTTGATGCAGGCCTTGCTGTTCATTTCTCATGGCACATCTAGGCAGATCATCGAGATGGCGAAGAAGCTGGAGGCTGACCAGCTGATGGTGCGAGCCGGAGGGAAGAGACCATTTGATGGGTCGACATCAGGAGAGAGCAGCAGGGGCTCTCAGAGAGGCAGGACTATCAGATACAAGAAGGGTGGGGGACGTCGTCGTCCCAACTTCAGGCAGGAGCAGGGGCCTCCTCCAGCATTGGCTCCCCCACCTCTACAGATGCATGATCCGAGGAGACAGGACGACCGAGGCCACCGACAGGTAGTTTGTTACGGTTGCCGCCAGCCCGGGCACATTAGGTCGGAGTGCCCGCATTGATTCCATCCTCCTCCTCCTCCTCCACCACCAGTGGCCCCATTACAGCAGGGCCGAGGCCGAGGCCGAGGACGAGGCCGAGGCCGGGGATATCACGGCAGGAGACGCGAGCAGGAGCAGATATACGCCTTGGACCTCACAGAGCAGAGGAACCCCGAGGAGGTTATCACAGGTACTTAAAGTTAATGATTAAACTTCTTGAATTTTTCAATTATATAGTACCTGGAACTATAGGATAACAATTAATTTTAACGTAAACAAACCTCAGGCATAGTTATGATCAGCGGCAAGCCCGCTCATACTCTCTTCGACACGGGTGCTTCACACTCATTCGTATCCGAGGCCTTCATCGACAAACTCGAAGGCGTGGAGAGGTTTCCTGGACTAGAGATGAGGGTGCGTCTACCCGATGGGTCAGAGCTGCGGACGACTGCACATTGTGATATGGAGGCCGAGATTGGCGGTAAGGCATTTGAGGCGCCATCAAATATTCTGAAGCTGCAAGACTTCGACTTGATTTTGGGCATGACATGGTTACATCGGAACCATGCTCAGATAGATTGTCCGTCCAAAAGGATCACGCTAAGGCATGGCGACTCTCATGTTATCATTGAAGGTATTCAGCCTATCTGCCATCTATTGTTATCTTCTGTACAGGCTGTGAAGGCCCACGAGCAGGGAGAAGAAGTTTATCTTATCTGCTTCGAGATGGTGGGAGCAGAGACGACTATTTCAGATATTCCGGTGGTCCAGGATTTCTACGACGTATTCCCGGAGAAATTGCCCGGGCTACCACCTGCTAGAGACTTGGATTTTAGGATTCAGCTAGTACCGGGAGCGAGGCCGGTGTCCCGGGCACCCTACAGGATGGCTCCCAGGGAGTTAGCAGAGTTCAGGACTTAACTACAGGAGCTAGTCGAGTCAGGATTTGTGCGGCCCAGTTCATCGCCGTGGGGAGTGCCAGTTCTCTTTGTGAAGAAGAAGGACGGGTCATTGTGACTATGCATAGATTACCGGGAGCTGAACCGGTTAACGGTCCGCAATACCTATCCTCTGCCTTGGATAGATGAGTTATTTGACCAGCTGCAGGGAGCCTTCTGGTTCTCCAAGCTAGATTTGCGATCCGGTTACTACCAGCTCCGTATCAGGGAAGAGGACATACCGAAGACGGCATTCGGTTCACGCTATGGATTATACGAGTTCACGGTGATGCCTTTTGGGCTCACGAATGCCCCTGCCGCATTCATGAGTCTAATGAACCGTGTATTCGAGCCCTTCTTAGACCGCTTCGTGATTGTATTCATCGCCGACATTCTTATATATTCTCGGACTCAGGAGGAGCATACGGAGCACCTGGCGCAGGTCTTGCAGAGGCTGAGGGAGTCCCAGATGTACGCAAAATTTTCAAAGTGCCAGTTCTGGCTGCAGGAGGTGGCTTTCCTGGGGCACACGATCAGTGGGGCTGGATTAGCAGTGGACCCAGCCAAGATAGAGACAGTGAGGGATTGGCCACGGCCGAAGACTGCATCTGACATTCGCAGTTTCTTGGGACTAGCAGGGTATTATCGCAAGTTCGTGGAGGGATTCTCGAGGATAGCACTCCCCCTCACATCCTTGACGAAGAAGGACACAGATTTTGTTTGGTCAGAGCGGTGCGAGACGGCTTTTCAGGAGCTGAAGGACCGACTCATCTCATCCCCCATTCTTGCGCTTCCATCTGGGAGCGAAGGATTCCAGATCTACACGGACGCCTCTTACCAGGGGATGGGTGCAGTCCTGATGCAGCATGGACATGTTATTGCTTATGCTTCAAGACAGTTGAAGAAGCATGAGCATAACTATCCAGTACATGACCTAGAGCTCGGGGCTGTGGTATTCGCCCTAAAGATATGGAGGCATTACTTATACGAGATTCATTGTGACATCTTTTCAGATCACAAGAATCTTAAATATATCGATACATAGAAGGACTTAAACCTGAGACAGAGGAGATGGCTGGAATTCCTCTGTGATTATGATTACAAGATCCACTACCATCCGGGAAAAGCGAACACGGTAGCAGATGCTTTGAGCAGGAGGGCCGGCACTTCTGGACCGGAGCCCCGGTTGATGTCTATAGAGCTGCTACAGATGATGGAGGACATGCACATTACCATGGTATCTGAGACCGAGCCAGTAGTGTATCGAGAGTATTTGAGCTCAGTGATCAGTGGTGATGATATACAGGAGCGCATCGGAGCACATCAGAGGCTGGATGCTGCGTTACAGCCGATTTTTAGTGCCCTGGAGAGGGGCAAGGTCGAGGACTACACGCTACAGGATGATCTTCTTCGATTCTGTGGGCACATCTACATACCAGCAGGGGGCAGTATCCGGGATGACATACTCAGAGAGGCTCATTGCTCCAGATATTCAGTGCAACCCGGCATCACCAAGATGTGGGCAGATTTGCAGAGGTATATGTATTGGCCCGAGATGAAGAGGGAGATCACGAATTTTGTGACCCATTGCGAGACCTGCCAGCATGTGAAAGTAGAATGCAAGAGCCCGGGAGGTTTACTACAGCCACTGCCAGTTCCAGAATGGAAGTTCGAGGACATTGCTATGGACTTTGTACACGGTTTGCCTCGCTCCCACTCTGGGCATGATTCTATATGGGTCATATTGGATAGACTGACCAAGGTAGCGTGATTTATTTCAGTTCGGAAGGATGCCCCAGTTGCAGTTCTGGTGAGATTATTTGTGGAGCAGTTCGTCAGATATCATGGCATTCCCAGGACGATTATTTCGGACCGTGATGGTCGGTTCACTTCGAGCGAGTGGAGGGCCGTGCATGATTACTTGGGATCTCGGCTTACTTTTAGTACCGCCTTCCATCAGCAGACCGACAGACAGACCGAGCGGACCATCCGGACCATGGAGGACCTGCTCAGACTATGCATATTGGATACGGGGAAGCCTTGGGAGAGGCTGCTGCCACTGATTGAGTTCTCGTACAATAACAACCACTAGGCTAGCATCAGGATGGCTCCATATGAGGCACTTTATGGGAGGAGATGTCAGACACCGCTATCATGGGTTCAGGATGTGGACACCAGGGCCATTGGATCTGATTATATAAAGGATACTGAGGTTCAGATTCGATTGATCAGGGATCGGCTACTAGAGGCCCAGAGCAGGCAGGCAATGTATTATGATGCTCGGCACCGGAAGGTGGAGTTCCAGGTTGGAGACAGAGTTTTCTTGAAGTTACATCCAGTACACGGTGTCTCTCGGGTACGGAGGCACAAGAAGCTCAGTCCACGATACATGGGGCCATACCTGATCCTGGAGCGGATCGGCCCCTTAGCTTACCGACTGCAGCTGCCACCGGAGTTGGGTGCATTACATGACGTCTTCCATGTCTCTTCCTTGCAAAGAGCTCTCCTTCGGCCGGAGCAGCACATTACTACTACAGCTGGACCGCTAGAGCCTGACAGATCAGTTAGATGGGAGCCGATCCGGATTGACGATACAGCTATCCGAGTGTTGCGGAAGAAGAAGGTCCCTCTTGTGAAGGTGCTGTGGTCCAACCATGGACGGGATGAGCACACCTGGGAGCCGAGGGATTTGATGCTGAAGCAACACCCGGAGCTATTCGCATCAGGTACTTTCAAGTTATGTTTTAAAGTTTCTTAAAAAATTCTTGGAAGTAGAACCCCGTAGACCCGAACTTAAATTTCGGGGACGAAATTATTTTCTTGTTTATTGGAATTTGTAACATCCCATGTTACTTCTGGACCCCTCAACTTAGATTGGGTTAGGCATGGGGTAGGGAAATTAACTAGGTCTGACCATAGGTAGTGGGTTGTAGCCATGTGGAGCCCACTATAGGACCAAAGTTAAACTGGGTCAAACTAGCCTAAATGAGGACCCTAGCCACACCATGACCCCACCACATTGCCCTAACCCTAAAAACAATCTAAGTGCACCCTAGGGCATGTCATTAGGTCAACACTTTGACCCCAATTGACCAAAGTCAACCTTGGGCTTAATTTGGTCAAACCCACACTCATAAGCCCAATTAGCCTAAGTAGGGCACCCCCTTGACCCAACCCAAGTTGGGTGGTGCCACTAGACCTATTTCCATCAAATGGGGTCAGCCCACCCACCATGGTTGACCAAGTCAACTCAAAGTCAACATAGTCAACTATTTGACCTAAAAGAGTGAAATGAAGACCAAGCCACCCTCCTTTGGACCAAGCCCACCAAATTTGGCCCATGGCCAGCCCAAGTAAACAAGACCAGCCCTACCCCTCTAAATCAGGAGAGAGAATGCATGCAAAGGGGTAGAAATGGGATTTTGAGAGAAAGAGGAGAGAGAAATGGAGATGAAAGGGAATGGTGGCCACATGGCCACCCCTTCAGCTGAATTTCTCTGCCCAAAACCAGATGGCCGACCTCCTCTCATCATTCCAGAGGAAAATAGGGACTGTGTGCCACTTGGCAGCAGGGGCGGAGCAACCAAAGCTCAAACCGAGCTCACCTAGGTAGTATCCCCACATACAGCCATGCTCAGCCCAAACAGACCTCACTAATAGCTTCAGGAGGTGGAAAGGAGTGGAATTCGAGTGCTGGAACATGGAAAACGATGGAGAATCAAGGAATCGGGGAGGAGCTCGCCAGCGCACCACCACCATGGCAAACCGCCGCCTGACCCGAAGCTAAGCCCCAATCCAGGTTCGTTTCACCTCACCTCTTCCCGTACTAGCATCTTAGATCGATTAGGTGAGATATCGGGCTCAGCTGAGCCCGATGCCATGGGAGGAAAGTGAGATTTTTCCAAGCTTTTGAAACCGCTTGGGTTCGCCGTCGCCGCCGTCTCCCGCCGCCCCATCACCGGGGAACGATAGCCACCACCACCATGAAGGTGATGGAACCGTTGGCCGGATGTGGTGCCGCCTCAGCTGGCCGGAAATCGCCAGCAAAGTCGCCCAGGTCGGCTCAATCTCAGCCGTTAATCCAGTGGGGATGATGACCGGATCCCGTCGGTTTACGCTTTAAGATTCGTGCAGATTAATTAAATGAATTAATTTAAATGTGATGAATAGTATAATTTCTGTCACAAAAATACAGTCATTTTGCATGTACTTTACAGGACTCTTAGAGGCATTTCCAGAAACTGATCCCTCAATATAAAATGTAGGTGCCTGTCTTACCTTTATTTTGCCACCTTAAATTTGTAATTTGATGTAGTATACCGTCCTGTAGGTCATTTCGCCTAGGACTGGTCCTAGACTAGGGCAGGAATTCATTTGGATGCCCAAGTCAAACCAGCAATCACCATGTCCCCAAATTTTGTATACATGCATTATTAGGGCATACCTAGCCCCTGCCAGAATTTAGGAATTTTTGAAATATATTTCCTATAGTTTTGGTCATAATTTCAAAATGTAAATAAATGAAATATAGGGAGTTATATGACTCCTCATGGCCCCAAACTTTGGGGGTGGGTCCTTGGGAATACCATTAGTGCATGATAAAAATTTCAGCACTTTTGGATCACTGCATAATGGGAAAATCCACTTGCATGTGTTGGTGTACATATTGCCTTGGGTGCTAATAGCAATAGTTCAATTATTGTGTATTCAGCCTAATGGAGGCATGAAAAAATCTTGGATTTGTTTACAGTGGTTCATTGGGGTAAAGGTCACCCCTCAAATTAATTATAGGATTTTTGGAATCAAAAATCCCATTAATTGGAATTTATTTTAAATATAGCTCTTTTGAAAATAAATTTGGAAAATAGGTTTTCCTCAAGCACAAATCCTCAAACCTTGCCAAGATATAGATAAGGTTACATTTGACTTAGGAAAAATTTGATCCTTCTGTTTGAAGAGCTTTTGAATAAAATATCTTAAAATGCCCATTTTACCCTTATTTCATTTATTCTTGAATTGATTGATATGCACCTCAGAAAAATTTGGAAATATTTCTAGTGCTGTAAAATTGTATCATTAGTCTTGCATAAATTTTTCAGAATTAATGGGTGTATTGATAGTTTTTAAATTAATATAATGGCATTTTTGGTAAATATGTAAGAATGGAAATTGATAGGCCATTACACAATCAAAGTTGATGAAACTCTGCCAATAGTCATGAATTAATGTTTTATATGTTCTGTAATTTTCCTGGAATTTTGGATTACATATTACCTATACTTCATTTGGCAAATGGAAATGATGTGAATTTGGAATTAAATAAGGAATTGATATAAATAATCCAAGAAAATTATGAAACTCTGTAGACAGTAATATTGTATCATTATACAACTCAAGAAAAATTACCTAGGTCAGTGGATGTTAAATCATACTACTTCATGTGTAAAGTGACCTAGTAATTAATTTAAAAGATTTAATTAAAGGATTATTTAGCCAAGGAAAATTATGAGAATTCATAGGGTAGTTCCCTTAGACCATACCACCCTAGGATAAATATTTAGGGGCAAGATGCCCTAAGGATTGGAAGATTCCATTTTTAAGGTAATAATAGGACATGGTCTGCATATAACATATATAGGTCTTGCCTTAGGGGTTACCAGGGGATTGATTATCGGAAGAAATAAGATAGTGCAATATGAATAATCCCTGGTGGGTAGTATGGTCTTAGTGATGGGGTTAAAAGTGCAAGTCTTTAGGTAGCAACTGGAGTGGGGGTCGACGGAAGACCGTCGGTTTTCCGGTAACATCTTAAGTCACTAGGGTTGTTCTAGTGTAACAAAGAGAGCTGGGGTGAAACATGAGTAGCCATCAACTAAAATAATATCCTTGCGAAAGGGAACGCTGGGCGTAATCCCAACACAGTTCCTAGTGCCCCTTGAGAGCCCTTCACAGGGAATACCGGGGGCAGTCCTGGGATTAACCTTAAATCTCTAAGTTAATAACCCGTAGACAAGAGTAGTTTAATAGGTTAGGATATTTGTTGTACCTTCTTGCCCGTATAGGGTTGGAGAGAGTCATGATATATGCTCAACCGTGTAGGGTTTGAGGGAGTTGGTATAAAGGCACTAATGTGCGTTCTCACTCGGGTTGGGTTTGAGGGTTTCAGGACGGGTTTGGTCCTGCGAGCGGAAGGCTCGGAGTAAAATACTTGCATGTGCATAAATATAGTGGCGGGGCATGCGGTACTAGCCGTTCGTCACACCAATGGCAGTACGGTGCACCAGGCGGTTGTGAGGGTTAGAGGGGCCAGTGGGTTGTTTTACACTGCGGTCTGGAGGACGACCCCCGATAACGCACATTCGACCCAACAAGACTGACGGGTTGTCAGTAAAGTACATACGCGAGACTCTAGAGTGCACCTTGGACGTGTACAGAGACGTATGAGAGGGGTCTAAGGCTTGGTAGTGTGCTACCGGCCTAGAAGAAGAGACGCCGGCTCCGCTACTGCCGTAGCCACAGCGGTGGTACCCGAGAGTGATGTTAGCTCTCAAAAAGTGGGAACTAAAGGTCTGTGATCACAGAGTCGTTGTGTGTGAGTTGCACTTGCCTGCGCATGAAATTGCATCATAATATTCATTCATATTAGGTCATACGCTTCATAGATCCTTATCATATAAATTAGTATGGGCTTTTTTATATGATAAGTTAAATTTCCTGGAAATCCTAACTTATATATTTGTATGGGCATTTATATAAGTTAGGGTATTTTGTGACGATAGTATAGTGGTAGAATAGTTTATTTACTTGCTTTTACTGCTGTCTTTACTTCCTTTACTGTACCGCTCTTACTTACTTGTACTATACTTAGAACTACTAGAGTAGATCAATATTACTTATTACAACTGCTGGTTAGATTCTGTCACCTGCTTCCACTTTTGCTACCCCTTGTTGTCCTCCACTTCGTCCTCCCGCTCGATGCCTAGGAGCTGCGGGGCGAGGTGCGGAGGAAACGACTTAGTCTTTTTGACTAATGGTCGGTGACCAAACTATTTTTAGGAGCCCGTGGAGATGGAGCACCAGCACGTCGAGGAGGCAGGACTTGAGGAGCAGATACCGCTTCAGCAGGCTGCTACCACTACTGTGCGTCCTCAGGTGGGACGAGATCTGATGTACTTGTATAGCTTCCGCTTTTATTTATTTGAGAGAGAGTGGTTTTGATGTACTGGGCATAAGCCCTTATTACTCTTCTTTTTGTACTCTTCCGTGGACTATATTGTGTACCTTTCATTTCATATATATGATTGTACTATGTGACTTGTGGACTAATGGATTTATATACTGTTTTACTTCTTCTTCTCATATTGGCCTACAGGTTAAATAATCGAACTAGCCGGCAGGATCGGCGTGTTGCGGTGTCGACTAACCTATGAGTTAGTGACACCGTAAGACGACGGTTCTGGGCATAAGACCCGGTAGCCCTACTTGGTAAGGGGGAGGAAGGGGTCTTACAAACTGGTATCACTTGAACAATGATCATATGAGAAAGAAGTCCACAACATGGGACCACCCCCGCCCGGGCATTAGTTTGCGGACAAACTATGCAGCGGAAGAAGTGGTGTGCCCATGTGCAAAAGTCACATAAATGGTCCACAAAGTACAATGAGTTAGGCCAGTTCTGTTTTAACCTTACCTTTATGCAACCTCCACAGGTCGCCGCGCCGCAAAATGTGGCTCCTCCCCCTCCAGCTGCCACTCCATTCCTACATACAGAGATGGGGCAGACCCTGACGGCGATTCTGGATGTCTTCAGATCCCAGCAAGTCCCGGCTCCACAGCAAAAATCCGAGGTCGAGCTGGCTGAGTGTATTCAAGAACCTGTCCCCACCGACGTACCGTGGGACAGAGGATGCGGTAAAGACGGAGGAATGGCTGGAGGCCATACATGAGATCTTAGCAGGCATCAGCTGCCCGGTCGGCGAGGCAGTACCTCTATCCACCTCTGCACTAGAGGCTCATGTGAAGAGATGGTGGAAATCAGTGCGGGAGTCTACATATGCGGACTTTGAGCTGTCAGAGATATCATGGGAGGAGTTTGGCGATGTATTTCTGGAGCACTTCGTCTCTGCTACGGACAGAGATGCCTTGGAGGAGAGGTTTTTGAACCTCAGGCAGGGGACTATATCGGTGATCGAGTATCAGAGAGAGTTCTCTCATTTGGCCAGGTTCACAGGGATTCAGGATACCGATGATAGGAGGTATGCCAAGAGGTTCTGCCGGGGCCTCAGGGACGATTTGATGCAGGCCTTGCTGTTCATTTCTCATGGCACATCTAGGCAGATCATTGAGATGGCGAAGAAGCTGGAGGCTGACCAGCTGATGGTGCGAGCCGGAGGGAAGAGACCATTTGATGGGTCGACATCAGGAGAGAGCAGCAGGGGCTCTCAGAGAGGCAGGACTATCGGATACAAGAAGGGTGGGGGACGTCGTCGTCCCAACTTCAGGCAGGAGCAGGGGCCTCCTCCAGCATTGGCTCCCCCACCTCTACAGATGCATGATCCGAGGAGACAGGATGACCGAGGCCACCGACAGGTAGTTTGTTATGGTTGCCGCCAGCCCGGGCACATTAGGTCGGAGTGCCCGCATCGATTCCATCCTCCTACTCCTCCTCCACCACCAGTGGCCCCATTACAGCAGGGCCGAGGCCGAGGCCGAGGCCGAGGCCGAGGCCGGGGATATCACGGGAGGAGACGCGAGCAGGAACAGATATACGCCTTGGACCTCACAGAGCAGAGGAACCCCGAGGAGGTTATCACAGATACTTAAAGTTAATGATTAAACTTCTTGAATTTTTCAATTATATAGTACCTGGAACTATAGGATAACAATTAATTTTAACGTAAACAAACCTCAGGCATAGTTATGATTAGCGGCAAGCCCGCTCATACTCTCTTCGACACGGGTGCTTCGCACTCATTCGTATCCGAGGCCTTCATCGACAGACTCGAAGGCGTGGAGAGGTTTCCTGGACTAGAGATGAGGGTGCGTCTACCCGATGGGTCAGAGCTGCGGACAACTGCACATTGTGATATGGAGGCCGAGATTGGCGGCAAGGCATTTGAGGCGCCATCAACTATTCTGAAGCTGCAAGACTTCGACTTGATTTTGGGCATGACATGGTTACATCGGAACCATGCTCAGATAGATTGTCCGTCCAAAAGGATCACGCTAAGGCATGGCGACTCTCATGTTATCGTTGAAGGTATTCAGCCTATCTGCCATCTATTGTTATCTTCTGTACAGGCTGTGAAGGCCCACGAGCAGGGAGAAGAAGTTTATCTTATCTGCTTCGAGATGGTGGGAGCAGAGACGACTATTTCAGATATTCCGGTGGTCCAGGATTTCTACGATGTATTCCCGGAGAAATTGCCCGGGCTACCACCTGCTAGAGACTTGGATTTCAGGATTCAGCTAGTACCGGGAGCGAGGCCGGTTTCCCGGGCACCCTACAGGATGGCTCCCAGGGAGTTAGCAGAGTTCAGGACTCAACTACAGGAGCTAGTCGAGTCAGGATTTGTGCAGCCCAGTTCATCGCCGTGGGGAGCGCCAGTTCTCTTTGTGAAGAAGAAGGACGGGTCATTGTGACTATGCATAGATTACCGGGAGCTGAACCGGTTAACGGTCCGCAATACCTATCCTCTGCCTTGGATATATGAGTTATTTGACTAGCTGCAGGGAGCCTTCTGGTTCTCCAAGCTAGATTTGCGATCCGGTTACTACCAGCTCCGTATCAGGGAAGAGGACATACCGAAGACGGCATTCAGTTCACGCTATGGATTATACGAGTTCACGGTGATGCCTTTTGGGCTCACGAATGCCCCTACCGCATTCATGAGTCTAAGGAACCGTGTATTCGAGCCCTTCTTAGATCGCTTCGTGATTGTATTCATCGCCGACATTCTTATATATTCTCGGACTCAGGAGGAGCATACGGAGCACCTGGTGCAGGTCTTGCAGAGGCTGAGGGAGTCCCAGATGTACGCAAAATTTTCAAAGTGCTAGTTCTGGCTGCAGGAGGTGGCTTTCCTGGGGCACACGATCAGTGGGGCTGGATTAGCAGTTGTCACAACCCGCATTTTCTCCGAAATTTTAGAAGTATCAGAGTAGAAGAAAACGCGCGTTGTGATGCCACGTCGGACAGGGGATAACTGTCGACGCTCAGGCGACCACTAACTGCTAAGACTAAGAAATTTCAAAACTTGAATGATGTGAAAACCAATTATATTTTTTTTTTGAGGCCGTATCCCTCGGCTTCGTGGATCAACTAGTCCACCCTTTCAAAATTATACATATACGTAGCGGAAAATACTTCATTCATTTTTTTAACATCCTAAGAGGGGTGCTTACGCGTCCCCAGGGGACGCTTAAGGCTATGCAAAACCCTAGATTTAATTTATGTATTATATATAGGAAATACCCTTTTTACGCGGTTTGAAAATAATGATTAAGCTTTTTAGAAAGGAAAACATGATGCCAATATTTTTGATATAATAGTTATTTTTTTTATAGGTTTTAAAATAACTAGCAACCTAACATAAATCATCCCAGAAGCAAGTTGAATAAACTCCAAAACGGGAAATATAGCAGTATAAGCAGAGTACAAGCATCAAAAGAGAAACCACCAGTGGGCGCCAACAACTGACACGAACCCACTGGTGAGTAAGTATATCTGTACTACAAATCTAAAGGAACTACCTCACAGGAGTGAGGAAAAGAAACTCAGCAGCAGCTACAGCACTAGCAAACTCCAGAAGAACCCTAGCCGCTCAGTCGGCTATAAACCTGAACCTGAGGCATTCAAAGAAGAGAACGCCTCAGCAAAGCAATATATAAATATGGAAATGAACAATAACATGAGAAAGAAGTGAAACAGGTAAGAGCTAAAGTAAACAAGTGCAGGAAAATACTCGCCATGAGTAGGTAAAAAGGGGTGCACCAAGTGCACGGGTGAGGTCATGCCTCACACATATCTGCAGGAAGGATTAGCAAAGTGACAGATAATTTCAGGTATAGAGCTAGAGCAGGAAAAGCCACCTAGTACTGGAGATGGACAAAAACGGAAATAAGGGCCTAGACTGGTGGCAACGGTCCAACCACGTCTCACAGGCCTAAACATCTCAAGGTGCTGTGGTGGTGGCATCGGTCCAACTCAACCAAACAGCTCACATTGTCTTAATAAGACAAGAAGTAAAACACGGGTGGCGGCATCGGTCCGACCACCTCAAAACCACATCCAACTCCAGCACTAAGTGACTCGGGAAACACCTTCCTGGTAGTCCCATGAACCACCATGAAGTCAACACTGAACCATAAACATCTAGAGTAACCCGCCAAGGAGGCTGGGCTGACGACGTTGGTTAGCTCGACCCGCACCTAACCTCGCAATTACATTCAACTTCAGTACACAAGGCACTACAGTTAATAAAAACACTTGATTAAATCATATCATCAGCAGTTATCTTAGGCTAAACTTCCGTCTCAAGAGTTTTTTTTTTTACACCTACGGAATCTCATATGCTTTCCAGGGAACCGAGCCCAAGCTTCGTTTATTCGAGCACCTTAATACGAGTGGAAGAAAATAACACACTACTAGCTGTAACTGCGTAGTCCGATTCTACACCCGCACAAGTAAATCGACACAACGCATGCACGATTAGTTCACTAACAACACGTTTACGCGTAAATTTAGGGGCTTGCTACCGCACAAAAGCACGGGGACTCGACCTTTCATGCAAACCGGAGGGTTAACGCTAGACAAAACAGGAGAATTTGGGGGGGGGGGGCTACTGATGCAAATCCGACCTTCCTTCCCTTTTCTTTTGGACAACCAAGCCTACTACAACCAAAATCCTTGCAACTAATACTAACGAGCTCACATCAATAGCTTACCCTCAAAGAAAATCGCAAACTATAAACTACCTCACGAGTGAACAAAACTTGGAATTTAGGGCACTTAGGCTATATTCTAACGGGGAAAAATTCCTTGTGCAAGCAAGAATAAAAGAGGACCATAAGACCGCATTTCCGAAGGATAAAATTAGTCAACATAATAAGAGGAAACATAAGGAGCCTTGCATAAAAAAAATATAGGAGGATACCACGAGAGAGTATTCATGAATCAAGCAACGGTACTAGCAAAAGAAAAATTACTTTGGCAAGGGAACACTTGCCTAAATCCTTGGAGGAATTCGGCCAACACTTTCTTCCCAAAAGGTCCAGATCGCAGCCAACAGCCCTAAGAAATCACTGGACAAAAACACCGGGCGGTCAAGCATGGAAAAACGGGAACTCCATCACCGATCGGGAAAAAAAAGATTGGAGAAATCCCAAATTGGTTACCTCGGAACGCAGATCTAGCCTAGAGGAGTCCGAATCCGGCCTCGAACTGGAGATCCGGGCAGAAACGGCCGGCGAACGGGCGGTCGGAGGGCTGCGGGAGGCTTCCGCCCGACGGTTTCTTCCGCTCGGTCGCCTGCGTCGGGTTTGGGGGGATTTCTAACCTAACCGATGCATAAGCTATATATATAAACCTATTGATTATTTACACCTACTCTTATATTTGCACACCACACTCTCCCATATATATTTACACACACACAAAAATACACATATAAATACATATATTTATACATACTCATATATTTATATACACTTATTTACACACATATATATATACACATACACTTAAATACACACATATATATATATCTTCATACATACACATTAACACACATATATATATATATTTACACATACACTTAAATACACTTGACCGCAGGCACGCACACGCAATTTATTAAAACCTTGCATGTCTACCACATGCGCTATGCCCTAAACGCGCAATCATGAAAAATACGCTCGCACAAATGACGACTCGCTAACTAGCGACCGTCGGAAAGGCGCGGAAACTAATGCTCTCGGATTCCGACCAAATCCGCACCGTAGCTAAACACTCGGGCTACGAAAACATCGGCGAAGTCGGACACAACCTCCGACGACCACTCACTTGGGCAAAACTCGCCCGAAGCCAAAGCACAGGGATTCCCTAAGAGGCTCAGCCGGGCCTCCAAAACAGACGCCGGCTAGCTGGGGAAACCATACCACAGGCTAAAAACTCTACGAACACCCAACGAGGTACTCTAACAACGGCACGAGCCGGGAATGCGCCAACGTATCGCCAAACGAGGACTTAAATAATTGCCAAAAAAATTCGGGGGCGTTACAGTCACTCCCCCTAAAAGAAAGTTTCGTCCCGAAACTTTACGTACACTACCTCTACTATAGCAGGAAAGTAACAATATAAAAGTTACTGGAAATAAAACATACCCGACAAATCACGAGAACAGGCGAGGGTAAGCCTCCCTCATCGCCGACTCTAGCTCCCAAGTCGCACTTTCCAAATCTTGATTCTTCCAAAGAACCTTCACCATCGGGATAGACTTTGATCGCAGCACTCGGTCCTGAGTATCCAAGATGCGGACCGGCACCTCAACATACGAGAGGTTGGGCTCCAACTGGGGCACGACATCCAAGACTTGCCCACTGCTCCGCACACACTTCCGCAACTGGCTCACGTGGAAGACATTATGCACGCCTGGGAAGTTGGCGGGTAGATCCAACCTATATGCTGCCACGCCAATACGCTCCAAAATTCTGAATGGGCCCACATACCTCGGATCCAGCTTACGGTTCTTGCCGAACCTCTTCACTCCAACCATCGGAGACACCTTCAAGAAAACCAAATCCTCTACCGAAAATTCCAAATCAGACCTACGCCGGTTGGCGTTTTTCTCATATCTTTCCTGAGCTAACCGAAGCTTTTCCCGGATGAGTTTCACTGCAACCTCCATTTCCTCTAGAGCATCAGGACCCAACAACGGCCTCTCACCGGCCTCAGTCCAAAACAACGGAGTTCTGCAGCGCCTCCCATACAATGCCTCGAAGGGAGCCATTTGCAAGCTCTCTTGGTAACTGTTGTTGTAGGCAAACTCCATGAGCCGCAAACGCTCATCCCATGCTCCACCGTGATCTAGAATGTAGCATCTGATCATATCCTCCACAATCCGGTTCACCCGCTCGGTCTGCCCATTTGTCTGAGGGTGGTAAGCGGTAGAATATCTCAAGTCTGTGCCCAAACCCTCCTGCAAACTCTTCCAGAAGCGGGAAGTAAATCTGGAGTCTCGGTCTGAAATGATGCTCACGGGAACTCCATGCAATCGGATGACCTCACTCAAATACAGCTCTGCTATCTTCTTCATCGGGTAGTCGATCTTATAAGGCACGAAGTGCGCACACTTCGTCAATCGGTCCACGATCACCCAAACTGAATCAAATCCTCTTGGAGATCTTGGTAAGCCCGTGATGAAGTCCATAGAGATACTTTCCCACTTCCAAGTCGGGATTTCCAAAGGAGTCAGCTTTCCACCAGGCCTCCCATGATCGGCCTTCACTCGCTTGCAAGTGTAACATTCAGAAACATACCGAGCTATATCCCCTTTCATACCTTGCCACCAGGCGATCTGCTTCAAATCATGATACATCTTCGTGGATCCCGGGTGGTAGGCAACACTGGATCCATGAGCCTCTTTGCATACCGAGCTCCTGATGTCTCCAATCGCGGGGATGCAAAACCTGCCGCGGTACTTCAAGGTACCCAAATCGTCGATGGAGAAATCCGGCAACTCCCCTCTCTCAGCCCTGAGGTACAGGTGTAACAAATCTGGATCCTCCTTCTGGTGCAACCTGGTGAGCGAAATCCAAGATGGCTCTGCCACTGCCAAACTGCTTTGCAAATCACCGCCTCCCACAGAGATGTCCATCAACAAGAACTCTTCCACTAAACGGTCCGCCGTGAGGTTGAAGATCTTCCCTGTCTTGCGGCTCAGGGCGTCGGCCACCACGTTGGCCTTGCCTGGATGATACTGGATCTCCACGTCATAATCGGCCACGAACTCTAGCCACCGCCGCTGGCGCAGATTCAGCTCCTTCTGAGTAAACACATACTTCAGACTCTTATGATCTGTGAAAATCTTGCACTGGGCCCCATAGAGTAGATGCCTCCACAGCTTCAACGCAAAAATCACCGCCGCAAACTCGAGGTCATGCGTAGGATAATTCCGCTCGTGAGTCTTCAACTGCCGCGACCCATACGCGATCACCTTCCCCTCTTGCATCAATACGCCCCCGAGCCCAACATGCGAGGCATCCACATAAACATCATAGTCCTTGCCCTCCGTAGGCAATGTCAAAACAGGAGCAGTGCACAATCTCCTCTTTAGCTCCAGAAAGGCCTCCTCGCACTGCTCGCTCCAGATGAACGCTGCATGCTTCTGCGTCAACTTAGTCAAGGGCGCTGCCAAGGTAGAAAAGCCCTCAACAAACCTTCTATAATAGCCGGCCAACCCCAAGAAGCTCCTAATCTCCTTGGGTGTGCTCGGCCTATGCCAATCCATCACTGCAGAAATCTTCACCGGGTCCACTGAAATGCCATCCTTGTTCACCACATGACCCAGGAAGGACACCTGAGGCAACCAGAACTCACATTTGCTCAACTTGGCGTACAACTGATGATCTCTCAAGGCAGCTAACACCAACCGCAAGTGCTGATCATGCTCCGCAGCATCCCTTGAGTAAATCAGAACGTCGTCTATGAATACGACCACAAACTTGTCCAGAAAATCCTTGAACACTCGGTTCATCATGTCCATGAACGCTGATGGCGCGTTGGTCAGCCCGAAAGACATAACTAGGAACTCGAAATGTCCATGCCTCGATCGAAACGCCGTCCGTGGAATGTCCGACTCCCGGATTCTGAGCTGATGATATCCTGATCGAAGGTCAATCTTGGAGAACACAGAACTGCCACGTAACTGATCGAATAAGTCGTCGATTCTGGGCAGGGGGTACCTGTTCTTGATGGTGACTTTGTTCAACTCCCTATAGTCGATGCAAAGGCGCATCGAACCATCTTTCTTCTTCACAAAAAGAACGGGTGCACCCCAGGGCGACGAGCTCTGCCTTATGAAACCCTTCTCCAATAACTCATCCAACTGGGTACGCAGCTCCTCCAGCTCTCGCGGGGCCATCCAGTACGGCGCCTTAGCAATAGGACGCGTACCCGGCTCCAAGTCAATCACGAACTCGACATCTCTGGCAGGGGGAAGACCGGGAAGGTCGCTAGGGAACACATCAGAAAACTCACGGACAACAGGGATCTCTTCCAACAACGGCACACTGCTAACAGTCCCCAGCACCGAGACTAAGCAAGCAAAACAATCGGAACTGAATAACCTCTGAGCACATACCGCAGAAATCGCCGGAGAGGCCTGACACGGATCGCCATAAATACTCCCAGGCTGACCGTTGTCCTTCTTGAAGTCCAAGCGCTTACCCCTGCACTGGATCACCGCATCGTATCTGGACAACCAATCCATACCCAGGATGACGTCGAAATCTTCCAAGTCTATAACCTTCAGATCCGCCTTGGCTGGGAAATCCCCCAACATAATAGGACAATCCAGAATGCCCTGATCTGATATCACGGAATCACCCGAGGGGAATTTGACGCAAAAGGCATCACCGACACGATCAAGAACCAGCTGGCACCGCTCTACAAGGGCCCTAGCCACAAAGGAGTGGGTAGCACCTGAGTCAAAGAGAACGCGCGCCCAGCGGTTCTTTACCTTAAAACTCCCTATATAAATATCAGCGGGGAATGACACAGTCAATACAGAAAACAAAAGCCAAACTAAACTGCAATGAAAGTAAAAGACTAGCAAGAAGTTTTACCTGAAATGACTTGCGTCGAAGTTTGAGCCTCCGCTGAAGATATCACGTTCAGCTTCCCTTTGCCTCTATCCATAGACTGAGGCGGTGGCAACGCCTGAAGAGGAACTGGTCGGTGCACAGACTGGAGCTGCGGGCATCGGGCCTTGGTATGACCTTTCTGTCCGCACTGATAGCAGACCTTGTCCTTCAACCAGCAACGGGCAACATCATGCCCCTCTTTCTTGCACAAAGTACACACCGCATTCTGTCTGGGAGCATCCTGTATAGCATGCACATGCACCTTCTGCGCCGCAACCCTCTTGAAACATCTCTCAGCAGGATGGCCCGACCGGCCGCAAAAACTACAAACCTCCTTGCTCCTCTTCCCCGAAGGAGCACCAGGCACTTGGGGGCTCTTTGCTTCAGCAGCTTTCCTCTTCTCATTCCTCGCCTGCTGTCCTCTATGCTTCGCGTTTTCGATGGCCTCTACCTTCAAAGCGGCCTCCACTGCCCCAGCATAACTCACCGCTCCATGAGCCACCGCTAGCTGCTGTACCTCGCTCCGCAGGCCACCGAGGAACCGCTTTGCTCTATCCTCCTCTGAGCTCACCAAACTGGGGGCAAAGCGACTGAGTTTGCTGAACTCAATCTCGTACTCGCTGACTGAGAGCTGCCTCTGCTTCAGATGTAAGAAATCATTCATCAGCCTGTCTCGCTCCACTGACGGTAGAAATTTCCGCATCAAGATCTCCTTGAAGGAAGCCCAAGTGCTTCCTCCTACCATTCCCTCCTTCTCCCTCATCCACCAGCTCTTCGCTAACCCCTTCAGCTGATAGGCGGCCAGCATCACCTTCTGATCATCAGACACGCCTGAGTAGTGAAACATCTCTTCTATGGTGATTAACCAGTCATCCAATACCATGAAGTCCGCCTTACCATCGTAGGTAGGGGGACGCAGTCGCTGGAACTGAGTGATGAAAGCCATCTCCGGGGGCACCACCACTGGAGGCACCAAAGGGGCTGGAGGTGCAGGAGGTGCGGGAACAGCTAAACCCGCAGCAGGGTCCTGCGCTCTCGGGGCTAGTCCTGCCACCACAGACAACAGGGACTGGATCTGAGACTGAACGTCCACCATCTGCCTCGATAGAGCCTCATTGCTCTGCCTCAGACTTTCCATAACTGTACCGCTTTGAGTACCAGAAGACCCGCCCTCAGATTGGGGAGTCGATCTCGCCGCTCTACGCTTAGGCGCCATCTAAAAAGATCAACAAACAAATATCAGAACCTAGTTCAACTACTAGGACAAAACAACAGGTACAGACAAACCTACATAAGTACTTGCTTTCACTGCCAACTTGCTCTGGGGTTTTTTTTTATATATGTATATATATATTTATACAGGGGAAATAATGTCATGCTTAACCTAAGATGGTTCACCACCATCACACTAACTCTTGTGCCTAAGTCGAGCATGCATGAATTTTTAATCTCTTTTTGACTCAAAACCATGTGTGTACATATGTCATCCTGCAAGTCTTTAGCTTGGCACGTTGTGCTTATGCAATGTTATGCTATGCATGATTGTGCTATGCATTCTAAAAAGGCCCTAATGCATGTTATGAGCGGCGTACACATGAAAATGTTATGCATCCCATACTACATAACATTTTCATGCAACGAAAAAGAAAACGTGCTAGTCACATTCATGTGGTGAGGTTATGCATCCCATACTACATAACCCTCACATGTTGCCTCCTATGGTGGATCCATATACGAACACATATTATGCATCCCATACTACATAATATGCCCCGTATACTTCATGTTATGCTATGAGTGTAGTGTTCGTGCTTCAGCCAAGACGTGCCGCTGACATATCGGTGTGTGTATGACATGACGCTAAACTTCTAATACTCACAAGGAAAGGTTGCCCGACAAATTTGTCAAGCAACCTCCCTCTGATACCAACTGTCACAACCCGCATTTTCTCCGAAATTTTAGAAGTATCAGAGTAGAAGAAAACGCGCGTTGTGATGCCACGTCGGACAGGGGATAACTGTCGACGCTCAGGCGACCACTAACTGCTAAGACTAAGAAATTTCAAAACTTGCATGATGTGAAAACCAATTATATTTTTTTTTGAGGCCGTATCCCTCGGCTTCGTGGATCAACTAGTCCACCCTTTCAAAATTATACATATACGTAGCGGAAAATACTTCATTCATTTTTTTAACATCCTAAGAGGGGTGCTTACGCGTCCCCAGGGGACGCTTAAGGCTATGCAAAACCCTAGATTTAATTTATGTATTATATATAGGAAATACCCTTTTTACGCGGTTTGAAAATAGTGATTAAGCTTTTTAGAAAGGAAAACATGATGCCAATATTTTTGATATAATAGTTATTTTTTTTATAGGTTTTAAAATAACTAGCAACCTAACATAAATCATCCCAGAAGCAAGTTGAATAAACTCCAAAACGGGAAATATAGCAGTATAAGCAGAGTACAAGCATCAAAAGAGAAACCACCAGTGGGCGCCAACAACTGACACGAACCCACTGGTGAGTAAGTATATCTGTACTACAAATCTAAAGGAACTACCTCCCAGGAGTGAGGAAAAGAAACTCAGCAGCAGCTACAGCACTAGCAAACTCCAGAAGAACCCTAGCCGCTCAGTCGGCTATAAACCTGAACCTGAGGCATTCAAAGAAGAGAACGCCTCAGCAAAGCAATATATAAATATGGAAATGAACAATAACATGAGAAAGAAGTGAAACAGGTAAGAGCTAAAGTAAACAAGTGCAGGAAAATACTCGCCATGAGTAGGTAAAAAGGGGTGCACCAAGTGCACGGGTGAGGTCATGCCTCACACATATCTGCAGGAAGGATTAGCAAAGTGACAGATAATTTCAGGTATAGAGCTAGAGCAGGAAAAGCCACCTAGTACTGGAGATGGACAAAAACGGAAATAAGGGCCTAGACTGGTGGCAACGGTCCAACCACGTCTCACAGGCCTAAACATCTCAAGGTGCTGTGGTGGTGGCATCGGTCCAACTCAACCAAACAGCTCACATTGTCTTAATAAGACAAGAAGTAAAACACGGGTGGCGGCATCGGTCCGACCACCTCAAAACCACATCCAACTCCAGCACTAAGTGACTCGGGAAACACCTTCCTGGTAGTCCCATGAACCACCATGAAGTCAACACTGAACCATAAACATCTAGAGTAACCCGCCAAGGAGGCTGGGCTGACGACGTTGGTTAGCTCGACCCGCACCTAACCTCGCAATTACATTCAACTTCAGTACACAAGGCACTACAGTTAATAAAAACACTTGATTAAATCATATCATCAGCAGTTATCTTAGGCTAAACTTCCGTCTCAAGAGTTTTTTTTTACACCTACGGAATCTCATATGCTTTCCAGGGAACCGAGCCCAAGCTTCGTTTATTCGAGCACCTTAATACGAGTGGAAGAAAATAACACACTACTAGCTGTAACTGCGTAGTCCGATTCTACACCCGCACAAGTAAATCGACACAACGCATGCACGATTAGTTCACTAACAACACGTTTACGCGTAAATTTAGGGGCTTGCTACCGCACAAAAGCACGGGGACTCGACCTTTCATGCAAACCGGAGGGTTAACGCTAGACAAAACAGGAGAATTTGGGGGGGGGGGGCTACTGATGCAAATCCGACCTTCCTTCCCTTTTCTTTTGGACAACCAAGCCTACTACAACCAAAATCCTTGCAACTAATACTAACGAGCTCACATCAATAGCTTACCCTCAAAGAAAATCGCAAACTATAAACTACCTCACGAGTGAACAAAACTTGGAATTTAGGGCACTTAGGCTATATTCTAACGGGGCAAAATTCCTTGTGCAAGCAAGAATAAAAGAGGACCATAAGACCGCATTTCCGAAGGATAAAATTAGTCAACATAATAAGAGGAAACATAAGGAGCCTTGCATAAAAAAAATATAGGAGGATACCACGAGAGAGTATTCATGAATCAAGCAACGGTACTAGCAAAAGAAAAATTACTTTGGCAAGGGAACACTTGCCTAAATCCTTGGAGGAATTCGGCCAACACTTTCTTCCCAAAAGGTCCAGATCGCAGCCAACAGCCCTAAGATATCACTGGACAAAAACACCGGGCGGTCAAGCATGGAAAAACGGGAACTCCATCACCGATCGGGAAAAAAAAGATTGGAGAAATCCCAAATTGGTTACCTCAGAACGCAGATCTAGCCTAGAGGAGTCCGAATCCGGCCTCGAACTGGAGATCCGGGCAGAAACGGCCGGCGAACGGGCGGTCGGAGGGCTGCGGGAGGCTTCCGCCCGACGGTTTCTTCCGCTCGGTCGCCTGCGTCGGGTTTGGGGGGATTTCTAACCTAACCGATGCATAAGCTATATATATAAACCTATTGATTATTTACACCTACTCTTATATTTGCACACCACACTCTCCCATATATATTTACACACACACAAAAATACACATATAAATACATATATTTATACATACTCATATATTTATATACACTTATTTACACACATATATATATACACATACACTTAAATACACACATATATATATATCTTCATACATACACATTAACACACATATATATATATATTTACACATACACTTAAATACACTTGACCGCAGGCACGCACACGCAATTTATTAAAACCTTGCATGTCTACCACACGCGCTATGCCCTAAACGCGCAATCATGAAAAATACGCTCGCACAAATGACGACTCGCTAACTAGCGACCGTCGGAAAGGCGCGGAAACTAATGCTCTCGGATTCCGACCAAATCCGCACCGTAGCTAAACACTCGGGCTACGAAAACATCGGCGAAGTCGGACACAACCTCCGACGACCACTCACTTGGGCAAAACTCGCCCGAAGCCAAAGCACAGGGATTCCCTAAGAGGCTCAGCCGGGCCTCCAAAACAGACGCCGGCTAGCTGGGGAAACCATACCACAGGCTAAAAACTCTACGAACACCCAACGAGGTACTCTAACAACGGCACGAGCCGGGAATGCACCAACGTATCGCCAAACGAGGACTTAAATAATTGCCAAAAAAATTCGGGGGCGTTACAGCAGTGGACCCAGCCAAGATAGAGACAGTGAGGGATTGGCCACGGCCGAAGACCGCATCTGACATTCGCAGTTTCTTGGGACTAGCAGGGTATTATCGCAAGGTCGTGGAGGGATTCTCGAGGATAGCACTCCCCCTCACATCCTTGACGAAGAAGGACGCAGATTTTGTTTGGTCAGAGCGGTGCGAGACGGCTTTTCAGGAGCTGAAGGACCGACTCATCTCATCCCCCATTCTTGCGCTTCCATCCGGGAGCGAAGGATTCCAGATCTACACGGACGCCTCTTACCAGGGGATGGGTGCAGTCCTGATGCAGCATGGACATGTTATTGCTTATGCTTCAAGACAGTTGAAGAAGCATGAGCATAACTATCCAGTACATGACCTAGAGCTCGGGGCTGTGGTATTCGCCCTAAAGATATGGAGGCATTACTTATACGAGATTCATTGTGACATCTTTTCAGATCACAAGAATATTAAATATATCGATACACAGAAGGACTTAAACCTGAGAAAGAGGAGATGGCTGGAATTCCTCTGTGATTATGATTACAAGATCCACTACCATCCGGGAAAAGCGAACACGGTAGCAGATGCTTTGAGCAGGAGGGCCGGCACTTCTGGACCGGAGCCCCGGTTGATGTCTATAGAGCTGCTACAGATGATGGAGGACATGCACATTACCATGGTATCTGAGACCGAGCCAGTAGTGTATCAAGAGTATTTGAGCTCAGTGATCAGTGGCGATGATGTACAGTAGCGCATCCGAGCACATCAGAGGCTGGATGCTGCGTTACAGCCGATTTTTAGTGCCCTGGAGAGGGGCAAGGTCGAGGACTACACGCTACAGGATGATCTTCTTCGATTCCGTGGGTACATCTACATACTAGTAGGGGGCAGTATCCGGGATGACATACTCAGAGAGGCTCATTGCTCCAGATATTCAGTGCACCCCGGCATCACCAAGATGTGGGCAGATTTGCGGAGGTCTATGTATTGGCCCGGGATGAAGAGGGAGATCACGGATTTTGTGACCCATTGCGAGACCTGCCAGCGTGTGAAAGCAGAATGCAAGAGCCCGGGAGGTTTACTACAGCCACTGCCAGTTCCAGAATGGAAGTTCGAGGACATTGCTATGGACTTTGTACACGGTTTGCCTCGCTCCCACTATGGGCATGATTCTATATGGGTCATATTGGATAGACTGACCAAGGTAGCGCGATTTATTTCAGTTCGGAAGGATGCCCCAGTTGCAGTTCTGGTGAGATTATTTGTGGAGCAGTTCGTCAGATATCATGGCATTCCCAGGACGATTATTTCGGACCGTGATGGTCGGTTCACTTCGAGCGAGTGGAGGGTCGTGCATGCTTACTTGGGATCTCGGCTTACGTTTAGTACCGCCTTCCATCCGCAGACCGACAGACAGACCGAGCGGACCATCCGGACCATGGAGGACCTGCTCAGACTATGTATATTGGATACGGGGAAGCCTTGGGAGAGGCTGCTGCCACTGATTGAGTTCTCGTACAATAATAGCCACCAGGCTAGCATCAGGATGGCTCCATATGAGGCACTTTATGGGAGGAGATGTCAGACACCGCTATCATGGGTTCAGGATGTGGACACCAGGGCCCTTGGATCTGATTATATAGAGGATACTGAGGTTCAGATTCGATTGATCAGGGATCGGCTACTAGAGGCCCAGAGCAGGCAGGCAATGTATTATGATGCTCGGCACCGGAAGGTGGAGTTACAGGTTGGAGACAGAGTTTTCTTGAAGTTATGTCCAGTACACGGTGTCTCTCTGGTGCGGAGGCACAAGAAGCTCAGTCCACGATACATGGGGCCATACCTGATCCTGGAGCGGATCGGCCCCTTAGCTTACCGACTGTAGCTGCCACCGGAGTTGGGTGCATTACATGACGTCTTCCATGTCTCTTCCTTGCGAAGAGCTCTCCTTCGGCCGGAGCAGCACATTACTACTACAGCTGGACCGCTAGAGCCTGACAGATCAGTTAGATTGGAGCCGATCCGGATTGACGATACAGCCATCTGAGTGTTGCGGAAGAAAAAGGTCCCTCTTGTGAAGGTGCTGTGGTCCAACCATGGACGGGATGAGCACACCTGGGAGCCGAGGGATCTGATGCTGGAGCAACACCCGGAGCTATTCGCATCAGGTACTTTCAAGTTATATTTTAAAGTTTCTTAAAAAATTCTTGCAAGTAGAACCCCGTAGACCCGAACTTAAATTTCGGGGACGAAATTATTTTCTTGTTTATTGGAATTTGTAACATCCCATGTTACTTCTGGACCCCTCAACTTAGATTGGGTTAGGCATGGGGTGAGTTTTAGGGAAATTAACTAGGTCTGACCATAGGTAGTGGGTTGTAGCCATGTGGAGCCCACTATAGGACCAAAGTCAAACTAGGTCAAACTAGCTTAAATGAGGACCCTAGCCACACCATGACCCCACCACATTGCCCTAACCCTAAAAACAATCTAAGTGCACCCTAGGGCATGTCATTAGGTCAACACTTTGACCCCAATTGACCAAAGTCAACCTTGGGCTTAATTTGGTCAAACCCACACTCATAAGCCCAATTAGCCTAAGTAGGGCACCCCCTTGACCCAACCCAAGTTGGGTGGTGCCACTAGACCTATTTCCATCAAATGGGGTCAGCCCACACACCATGGTTGACCAAGTCAACTCAAAGTCAACATAGTCAACTATTTGACCTAAAAGAGTGAAATGAAGACCAAGCCACCCTCCTTTGGACCAAGCCCACCAAATTTGGCCCATGGCCAGCCCAAGTAAACAAGACCAGCCCTACACCTCTAAATCAGGAGAGAGAATGCATGCAAAGGGGTAGAAATGGGATTTTGAGAGAAAGAGGAGAGAGAAATGGAGATGAAAGGGAATGGTGGCCACATGGCCACCCCTTCAGCTGAATTTCTCTGCCCAAAACCAGATGGCCGACCTCCTCTCATCATTCCAGAGGAAAATAGGGACTGTGTGCCACTTGGCAGTAGGGGCGGAGCAACCAAAGCTCAAACCGTGCTCACCTAGGTAGTATCCCCACATACAGCCATGCTCAGCCCAAACAGACCTCACCAATAGCTTCAGGAGGTGGAAAGGAGTGGAATTCGAGTGCTGGAACATGGAAAACGATGGAGAATCAAGGAATAGGGGAGGAGCTCGCCGGCGCACCACCACCATGGCAAACCGCCGCCTGACCCGAAGCTAAGCCCCAATCCAGGTTCGTTTCACCTCACCTCTACCCGTACTAGCATCTTAGATCGATTAGGTGAGATATCGGGCTCAGCTGAGCCCGATGCCATGGGAGGAAAGTGAGATTTTTCCAAGCTTTTGAAACCGCTTGGGTTCGCCGTCGCCGCCGTCTCCCACCGCCCCATCACCGGGAAACGATAGCCACCACCACCATGAAGGTGATGGCATCGTTGGCCGGAGGTGGCGCCGCCTCAGCTGGCCGGAAATCGCCAGCAAAGTCGCCCAGGTCGGCTCAATCTCAGCCGTTAATCCAGTGGGGATGATGACCGGATCCCGTCGGTTTACGCTTTAAGATTCGTGCAGATTAATTAAATGAATTAATTTAAATGTGATGAATAGTATAATTTCTGTCACAAAAATACAGTCATTTTGCATGTACTTTGCAGGACTCTTAGATGCATTTCCAGAAACTGATCCCTCAATATAAAATGTAGGTGCCTGTCTTACCTTTATTTTGCCACCTTAAATTTGTAATTTGATGTAGTATACCGTCCTGTAGGTCATTTCGCCTAGGACTGGTCCTAGACTAGGGCAGGAATTCATCTGGATGCCCAAGTCAAACCATCAATCACCATGTCCCCAAATTTTGGATACATGCATTATTAGGGCATACCTAGCCCCTGCCAGAATTTAGGAATTTTTGAAATATTTTTCCTATAGTTTTGGTCATAATTTCAAAATGTAAATAAATGAAATATAGGGAGTTATATGACTCCTCATGGCCCCAAACGTTGGGGGTGGGTCCTTGGGAACACCATTAGTGCATGATAAAAATTTCAGCACTTTTGCATGACTGCATAATGGGAAAATCCACTTGCATGTGTTGGTGTACATATTGCCTTGGGTGCTAATAGCAATAGTTCAATTATTGTGTATTCAGCCTAATGGAGGCATGCAAAAATCTTGGATTTGTTTACAGTGGTTCATTGGGGTAAATGTCACCCCTCAAATTAATTATAGGATTTTTGGAATCAAAAATCCCATTAATTGGAATTTATTTTAAATATAGCTCTTTTGAAAATAAATTTGGAAAATAGGTTTTCCTCAAGCACAAATCCTCAAACCTTGCCAAGATATAGATAAGGTTACATTTGACTTAGGAAAAATTTGATCCTTCTGTTTGAAGAGCTTTTGGAATAAAATATCTTAAAATGCCCATTTTACCCTTATTTCATTTATTCTTGAATTGATTGATATGCACCTCAGAAAAATTTGGAAATATTTCTAGTGCTGTAAAATTGTATCATTAGTCTTGCATAAATTTTTCAGAATTAATGGGTGTATTGATAGTTTTTAAATTAATATAATGACATTTTTGGTAAATATGTAAGAATGGAAATTGATAGGCCATTACACAATCAAAGTTGATGAAACTCTGCCAATAGTCATGAATTAATGTTTTATATGTTCTGTAAGTTTCCTGGAATTTTGGATTACATATTACCTATACTTCATTTGGCAAATGGAAATGATGTGAATTTGGAATTAAATAAGGAATTGATATAAATAATCCAAGAAAATTATGAAACTCTGTAGACAGTAATATTGTATCATTATACAACTCAGGAAAAATTATCTAGGTCAGTGGATGTTAAATCATACTACTTCATGTGTAAAGTGACCTAGTAATTAATTTTAGAGATTTAATTAAAGGATTATTTAGCCAAGGAAAATTATGAGAATTCATAGGGTAGTTCCCTTAGCCCATACCACCCTAGGATAAATATTTAGGGGCAAGATGCCCTAAGGATTGGAAGATTCCATTTTTAAGGTAATAATAGGACATGGTCTGCATATAACATATATAGGTCTTGCCTTAGGGGTTACCAGGGGATTGATTATCGGAAGAAATAAGATAGTGCAATATGAATAATCCCTGGTGGGTAGTATGGTCTTAGTGATGGGGTTAAAAGTGCAAGTCTTTAGGTAGCAACTGGAGTGGGGGTCGACGGAAGACCGTCGGTTTCCCGGTAACATCTTAAGTCACTAGGGTTGTTCCAGTGTAACAAAGAGAGCTGGGGTGAAACATGGGTAGCCATCAACTAAAATAAATATCCTTGCGAAAGGAAACACTGGGCGTAATCCCAACACAGTTCCTAGTGCCCCTTGAGAGCCCTTCACAGGGAATACCGGGGGCAGTCCTGGGATTAACCTTAAATCTCTAAGTTAATAACCCGTAGACAAGAGTAGTTTAATAGGTTAGGACATTTGTTGTACCTTCTTGCCCGTGTAGGGTTGGAGAGAGTCATGATATATGCTCAACCGTGTAGGGTTTGAGGGAGTTGGTATAAAGGCACTAATGTGCGTTCTCACCCGGGTTGGGTTTGAGGGTTTCAGGACGGGTTTGGTCCTGCGAGCGGAAGGCTCGGAGTAAAATACTTGCATGTGCATAAATATAGTGGTGGGGCATGCAGTACTGGCCGTTCGTCACACCGATGGCAGTACGGTGCACCAGGCGGTTGTGAGGGTTAGAGGGGCCAGTGGGTTGTTTTACACTGCGGTCTGGAGGACGACCCCCGATAACGCACATCCGACCCAACAAGACTGACGGGTTGTCAGCAAAGTACGTACGCGAGACTCTAGAGTGCACCTTGGACGTGTACAGAGGCGTATGAGAGGGGTCTAAGGCTTGATAGTGTGCTACTGGCCTAGAAGCGGAGACGCCCGCTCCGTTGCTGCCGTAGCCACAGCGGCGGTACCCGAGAGTGATGCTAGCTCTCAAAAAGTGGGAACTAAAGGTATGTGATCACAGAGTCGTTGTGTGTGAGTTGCACTTGCCTGTGCATGAAATTGCATCATAACATTCATTCATATTAGGTCATAAGCTTCATAGATCCTTATCATATAAATTAGTATGAGCTCTTTTATATGATAAGTTAAATTTCCTGGAAATCCTAACTTATATATTTGTATGGGCATTTATATAAGTTAGGGTACTTTTGTGATGATAGTATAGTGGTAGAATAGTTTATTTACTTGCTTTTACTGCTATCTTTACTTCCTTTACTGTACCGCTCTTACTTACTTGTACTATATTTAGAACTGCTAGAGTAGATCAATATTACTTATTACAACTGCTGGTTAGATTCTGTCACCTGCTTCCACTTTTGCTACCCCTTGTTGTCCTCCGCTTCGTCCTCCCGCTCGGTGCCTAGGAGCTGCGGGGCGAGGTGCGGAGGAAACGACTTAGTCTTTTTGACTAATGGTCGGTGACCAAACAATTTTTATTAGCCCGTCGAGATGGAGCACCAGCACGTCGAGGAGGCAGGACTTGAGGAGCAGATACCGCTTCAGCAGGCTGCTACCACTACTGTGCGTGCTCAGGTGGGACAAGATCTGATGTACTAGTATAGCTTCCGCCTTTATTTATTTGAGAGAGTGGTTTTGATGTACTGGGCATAAGCCCTTATTACTCTTCTTTTTGTACTCTACTGTGGACTATATTGTGTACCTTTCATTTCATATATATGATTGTACTATGTGACTTGTGGACTAATGGATTTATATACTGTTTTACTTCTTCTTCTCATATTGGCCTACAGGTTAAATGATCGAACTAGCCGGCAGGATCGGCGTGTTGCGGTGTCGACTAACCCGTGAGTTAGTGACACCGTAAGACGGCGGTTCTGGGCATAAGACCCGGTAGCCCTCCTTGGTAAGGGGGAGGAAGGGGTCTTACATCACGCCCTGTGACACGCCCGTGTCACAGGGCGTGTACCTTAAGCGGCGCAGAATCCGACAATTTCAAATTTATCTACAAGGTACACGGCCGGGTACACGCCCGTGACGGGTCGGTCACGCCCGTGACCTAGGGCGTGTAACCCGTGTCTCGACATCTCGTCGACCAAAAGTGTCGACACTTCGACAAAGCTGGACACGTCCTGTGACACGCCCGTGTCACAGGCCGTGTCCCCTCTCTCGACACCCGACACTCGACACTCGACACTCGACACTCGACATAGCAGGACACGACCCGTGACACGCTCGTGTCACGGGGCGTGTACCCCATTCGTCGAGCTCAACTCGACGTAAGGAAATTCGTCGAGTCAAGGAGATCACGCCCCAGGTCACGCCCTGGGTCACGCCACGACACGCCCATGTCGGGGGGCGTGTTCCTCCCGCAACTTCGTCGAACGAAGTTCGACGACCACAAAGCCAAAGCGCATCCCGAGCTGGACACGCCCTGGGACACGCCCGTGTCCCAGGCCGTGTCACTCAAAAAAATGACCATTTTTCACTGTTTTGAAAAGTGTTTCTTTCTCATCCTAGACCATTTTTTCCTTAAGAACTTTTTAACCCTTTTCTTTTTTTTTCTATACAATCAACCCGTTTTGAGCAACATTACCCGGGCTCGAAAAAGTGCAAGCATTCCCTAAGAGGGCTCACCGAGTCCCAAAATTGGACTCCGGCTTGCTGGGGAATCGTGCAACTAGACTACTAGAATAGCCACTCGAAAGCCCGCGTGAAAACCATGCTCGAACAACTGTCAGAGCCAACGTAACGCCCATCAAGCGTATGTAATCACTCAACGACAAATCCGTGGCGTTACAATCACTCCCCCTAACAAAAAGTTTCGCCTCGAAACTTTGCAATATTTTTTTTTTCAAAGGTGTAATCAAACCAAAAACACCAATTCACATACCAACTTATTTACGTGAACAAATGAGGGTGAGCCTCCCTCATCGTTGACTCGAGCTCCCACGTCGCGCTTTCCACATTCTGATTTTTCCATAGCACCTTGACCATAGGAATCTTGTTTTTCCGCAACACGCGCTCTTGGGAGTCCAAAATACGAATGGTCATCTATACATACGAAAGGTCGGCGCCAACTGCGGTACAACGTCCAACACTTGCTTGTCATTCTGCACACACTTTCGCAGTTGGCTGACATGAAACACGTCGTGAACACCAGGAAAGTTCACGGGTAGCTCGACTTTATAAGCGGATGCACCAACCTGCGCAAGAATCTTGAAAGGACCCACAAATCTTGGGTCTAATTTGCGCTCTTTTCCAAACCTTTTAATTCCAACCATTGGGGAGACTTTCAGGAAGACGAAATCCCCCACAGCAAACTCTAACTCCGACCTTCGCCAGTTGGCGTACTTTTCATATCGCTCTAGGGCGATCTGGAGCTTCTCCCGAATAAGTCGTACGACAGCTTCCATATCCTCGAGCGCCACTGGGCCCAACAAAGGCCGCTCGCCAACCTCAGCCCAAAATAGGGGAGTCCGACATCGTCGCCCATATAAAGCTTCAAACGGAGCCATTTGCAAGCTTTCTTGATAGCTGTTATTATATGCGAATTCCATAAGGCGTAAACGTTCATCCCATGCTCCACCATACTCAAGAATGTAGCATCGAATCATATCTTCCACGATTTGGTTTACCCGTTCCGTTTGGCCATTTGTCTGAGGGTGGTAAGCAGTGGAATACCTCAAATCCGTCCCCAAACCCTCTTGTAGACTCTTCCAGAAATGAGAAGTAAATCGGGAATCCCGGTCTGAAATGATATTGACTGGCACACCATGCAGTCGAATGATCTCGTTCAAGTATAGTTCCACTATTTTCTTCATCGGGTAGTTGATCTTAAATGGTATGAAGTGAGCACACTTGGTCAACCTATCAACGATCACCCATATAGAGTCATGTCCTCGTGGCAATCTTGGTAAGCCTGTAATAAAATCCTTTGAAATGCTTTCCCACTCCCATGTTGGAATCTCCAATGGCGTCAACTTGCCACCAGACCTTCCATGATCAGCTTTCACCCACTTGCAGGTATGATATTCATATACAAATTGCGTTATATCTCTTTTCATTCCATACCACCAGACAATTTCTTTCAAATCACGGTACATTTTAGTTGAGCCTGGATGGTAGGCCATACTTGAGCCATGTGCTTCCCTACACACCATATCGCGAATGTCTCCAACTGCGGGGATACAAAATCGACCGCGATATTTTAACGTGCCTGCGTCATCAATAGCAAAATCTGGTAATTCACCTTTTTCAGTCCGAAGAAATAAATGTAAAAGATCATGATCCTCCTTTTGATATTGTCTTGCAAGCACCATCCATGAAGGTTCTTCTACTGCCGAATGACTTTGCGGTTCATATCTTCCCACGGAAATATCCATCAATAGAAATTCCTCCACTAGACAGTCGGCTGAAAGATTAAATAATTTACCTGTCTTCCGACTCAAAGCATCGGCCACAACATTAGCTCTTCCGGGATGATACTGAATCTCTACGTCATAATCAGCTACATATTCAAGCCATCGCCGTTGGCGCAGATTAAGTTCCTTTTGCGTGAAGACGTACTTCAAACTTTTATGATCCGTAAAGATTTTACACTGCGCGCCGTAAAGTAAGTGTGTCAACAACTTCAATGCAAATATTACCGCTGCGAACTCCAAATCATGCGTCGGGTAGTTCTTTTCATGACTTTTCAACTGCCGAGACCCATACACAATTACTTTTTGGTCTTGCATTAAAACACATCCAAGTCCAACGTGCGACGCATCCACAAAAACTTCATAATTTATCCCTTCTGTCGGTAATATCAACACAGGAGCGGTACATAACCTGTTTTTGAGTTCAAGGAATGATGCCTCACACTTGTCATTTCAATCAAATGCCACATTATTCTGGGTTAAGCGAGTCAAAGGTGCAGCTAAGGTAGCAAACCCTTCTACAAATCGGCGATAAAAGCCGGCCAATCCCAAGAAGCACCGAATCTCCTTGGGTGTCTCCGGTCTCCTCCACTCCATGACTGCAGCAATATTTTCGGGATCCACTGAAATTCCATGTTGATTAATAACATGACCGAGGAATGCAACCTGAGGTAACCAAAACTCGCATTTGCGTAACTTGGTGAACAACTTTTGGTCTCGCAAAGTGGCCAATACCAATCGCAGATGCTGTTCATGCTCCTCAGCACTGCGGGAGTAGACAAGAACGTCGTCAATAAAAACCACCACAAACCTATCCAAGTAGTCCTTGAACACCCGGTTCATCATATCCATGAAGGATGATGGTGCGTTGGTCAAACCAAACGACATCACAAGAAATTCAAAATGGCCATGTCTCGATCGAAATGCAGTTCGTGGAATATCAGACTCCCAAACCTTTAGTTGATGATAGCCCGAGCGGAGATCAATCTTCGAAAATACTGAACTGCCAAGCAGTTGATCAAACAAATCATCAATCCTTGTCAGTGGGTACTTGTTCTTAATCGTCACCTTGTTCAATTCCCGGTAATCGATGCAAAGCCGCATCGACCCATCTTTCTTCTTCACAAATAACACCGGTGCACCCCAAGGTGATGAACTTGGCCTGATAAACCCCTTTGCCAATAAGTCATCCAGCTGGGTATGCAACTCTGCTAGCTCACGTGGGGCCATTCTATACGGCGCTTTTGCAATAGGTCGCGTACCCGGCTCCAAATCAATGACAAACTCGACATCACGATCAGGGGGAAGACCAGGAAGATCAGTAGGAAAAACATCTGGAAATTCACGGACAACAGGAATCTCCTCCAAACATGACAAAACAACACTAGTCCCCACCACTGAGACTAGACAAGCAAAATAGTCGGAAACAAACAACTTCCGAACACATACCGCCGAAATCCCTGGGGAATCCTGGCAAGAATCACCATAAACACTTCCCGGCTGACCATTGTCCTTGATAAAATCCAAGCGCTTTACTTTTCATTGGATGACGGCGTCATAGCGAGTTAACCAGTCCATGCCCAAGATAACGTCAAAATCTTCCAACTCGATCACTTTGAAATCGGCCTTCGCTAAGAAATCCCCCAACAAAATGGGACAATCAAGAAGACCCCAGTCTGCTACCAGAGAAGCACCGGAAGGAAACCGCACAAAAAGGCATTCCCCACTCAATCTGGTGTCAAATGATACCGATCCAGAAAGGTTCGAGCCACAAATGAATGGGTCGCGCCAGAATCAAAGAGAACACGCGCCCAACGGTTCTTTACCTTAAAGTTTCCTATAAGGGTACATATGTAGCTAAGAACTACGCGTAAGAGTCATAAACAAAACGTGAACCAGAGGAAGGAATCGAACCTGAGATAACCTGAGGTGACATCTGAGCTTCCTCTGAAGAGATCACATTTAACTTCCCCTTTCCTTTGTCCAAATGCGGAAGCAAAGACAAAGCCTGGAGTGGCATTGGCTGCAGCACGGGCTAGTTTTGTGGGCACCTTACCTTGAGATGTCCCTGTTTGCCACATTGAAATCACACCTTGTCTTTGACCCAGAAGCGGCCCACATCATGACCTCTTCCCCCACAACTTGTACACTCCAAGTATCTGGTCGGTGCACCCTGAATGGCGTGCACCTGCTCCTTCTGCATTCCCAATTGCTTGAAACATTTCTCAAACGGGTGACCTGATCGGCCACAGAAGCTACATGTCTCCTTCTTCTTCTTCCTTACGTCTGATTCTTGGGAGCTTTTCTCTCCCACCAGCTTTCTTTTGTCCTGCCTCATCAGCTGCCCTCTTTGTTTTGTATTTTCTATCGCTTCAACCTTCAAAGCAGCCTCAACCACAGTGGTGTAACTCGTCGCTCCATAAGCGCTTGCGAACTGCTGAACATCGCTCCGGAGTCCGCCAAGAAATCTCTTTACTCGGTCAGCTTTCGTAGTCACCAAGCTCGGAGCGAACCGACTTTGCTTTCTAAACTCAATTTCATACTCACTAACTGTGAGTTTCCTCTGCTTCAGGTACAAAAAGTCATTCATCAGGCGGTCCCTTTAAACTGACGGCAGGAACTTGCGCCGTAACATTTCTTTGAAGGCTTCCCACGAACATCCCGCCACTAGGCTTTCCTTTTCTCGCAACCACCAACTTTTAGCCAACCCTTTTAGTTGATAGGCGGCAAGCATCACCTTCTAGTCCTCGGTAATGCCAGAATAGACAAACATCTCTTCCAACGTGATCACCCAATCATCCAAGATCACAAAGTCCGCTTTTCCATCATAGGTAGGTGGTCCAAGTCGCTGAAACTGCGAGATAAAAGTCATCGCAGGAGGAACCACAACTGGGGGTACCAATGCCACGGAAGGAGTAGAAACAACGGGGCCTCTGACAGTCTCTTGCACTCTTGGTGCCAGCCTAGATATCGCTGATGAAATAGCTTGGAGCTGGGACTGCACTTCCTGCACCTGCCTCGTCAAAGCCTCATTACTTTGGCGTAGACTATCCATCAGGGCATTATTCTGCGTGCCCGAAGACTCGCCCTCAGATTGGGGAGTCTACCTTGTCACTGGACGCTTCGACATCCTATAAACACGTTCACCCTTATCAAGCTCCAACCCAACAAAAACACACAACTGCTATGTACAGACAATACATGTATATATATGAACATCAACTGCCAACTTGCTCTAGGAGTATGAGAATGATGTTATGCCTAGCCTAGATGACTCGCCGTCATCCCACTAACTTGTGCCAAAACGATGAATGCATGAATTTCTTTGACCCAAAACCATGAGTGTACAGGTGTCATCATGTAAATCTTTAGCTTGGCACGTTGTGCCCATGCAATGTTATGGTATGCGTGCTGTGCTATACAGTCTAGAAAAGGCCTTAATGCATGCCATGAGCGGACGTACGAATCACAATGCAATGCATCCCATACTACATAGCATTGCATGCAACGAATAAAAGAAAACGTGCTAGTCGCATCCATGTGGTGAGGTTATACATCCCATACTACATAACCCTCACATGTTGCCCCTATGGTGGATCCATATACAACCACATATTATGCATCCCATACTACATAATATGCCTCATATACTTCTGTTCATGCCATGAGTGTAGTGTTCGTGCTTCGGCCAAGACGTACTGATGGCACCTCGGTGTGTGTATGAGATGATGATGCCTAATAATGACTAAAAGGAAAGTTTGCCCGACCAATTGTCAAGCAAACCTCCCTCTGATACCAACTGTCACAACCCGCATTTCCTCAACGAGTACATCAGATCAGAGTAAGAGGAACTACGTGTTATGATGCCACGTCGTGCAAGGGATAACTGCACACGCTCAGGCAAACCCTCGACGCTTACTTTAGTAGTTGAAAACCATCAGTTATATGCAAGAAAACCATTTAGTTTGATGGCCGTATCCCTCGGCCTTAGGGATCAAAACGTGTGTTTGTACGCGGCGAAAAATACTTTAGTTTACTTATGACGATCTCCTATATACATTCTAGATTTATAATAATATAAGAAATCATCCTTTTTACGTTGTTTGGAAAATACTTGTTAAGTGACCAAAACATGTTATGAATGTTATACAATAATAGGTTTTGTTTAGCTTAAAATACCTAATGCAACCTAGCATAAAACAGTCACAAGAGCAAGTAGAGATCATTCCAATGATTCATAATAGCAGTCTAGCATTCATATGTAGTAAGTAAAGAAAGCCACCAATGGGCGCCAACAAGCTGACACGAACCCATTGGGGCGTATGTATGTCTGTACAACAAAGTCAAGAACTACCTCGCTAAGTAAGCTCGGCTAGCTCCAAAGAAACTCTACCCAAGCACTAGCCGCTCAACCGGCTACAACCTGCACCCGAGGCATTCAACAAAGAACTCCTCAGCAATCATCATAGCTACAAGGTAGAGCATTAAGTTCATAAAATATGACGAAGGGGCTTACCGACCCCGTAGCAATTTTTCATGTAAAACGAGTGAAAAGAACTGGGTGGAAAACAAGTGTCAAACACTGCCAACCCAAAGTGTAAAACGCACCAAGTGCGTGAAAGTCTCATCAAGTCCTGCTCAACCCGCAGGAGCACAAAGGCAACATATACGCCCATTCCATCATCTTGACAACATGAAAAACCTATACTAGTGAAACATAAGCAGCAGTTAAGGTCGATTCCGCAAGGGTATTTTGGTGGCGGCCCTAAAGTGGAACGCACCAATAAAAGCCAGTCCAAATCGGGGCCAAAACGGTGCTCTACACCACCAAAAACAAAACCCAGTGGCCACCAAGGCTGAAACCACACCACCCCTTACCGAATCCGTACACAAATTCTCCTACCATGGTTCACAATTCGCCTCGCAAAACTCACCATAACCCAAGCTAAACACGTTTCATTTCATCGTCCTTACTCATGACTACAAATTGCCCAAGTTATGTCAAACTTGATAGAATTTGGGCTTCTACTTCACCGTAAGCGAACCCCACAACAACAAGCTCTCGAATTGTATGAACAAGAAAGGTAAATATTAGAGGAATACAAGGTAAATCATGGAAAAATTAGATGCACAAGAGGTAAGCACATAGATTGAGAAATTCTTGAAAGACAAGATTATTTATGCTTGTGAATCCTAAACAAAAGTAAGAGTAACAAGGCTAAGATATTTAGACCAAAGTGAGGTGCAAAACAAGAAGAACAAGCTATTAAAATTGAAAGGGGAAAGCTAGCTAAACTTGCATAATCAAAGAATAAGAAAACAAGATTGGCAAGGGTGAAGAACACCGCTTGCCTGAACTGATACAACACCGCGACGACTGCTCCTCTCTTTCCTTCCCTTGTCTTAGCTTTGCTCCCTTGATTTCGTTTTGGAATGAGGAAGAAGATGAAGAAGAGGGTGGAGAAAGATGAAGTGAGGAGAAAATAAACTCTATTCTCGGCTTTATTCTTCCAGGACAGAGCTAGACGGCTTGATCTAGAATCAGAAAAATGAACGACACAAAAAAAACTGAAAAAGTCGATTTTCGGCCCTGTCACGCCCTGTGACATGCCCGTGTCACAGGTCGTATACCTTAAGCGGCGCAGAATCCGACAATTTCAAATTTATCTACAAGGTACACGGCCGGGTACACGCCCGTGACGGTTCGGTCACGCCCGTGACCTTGGACGTGTAACCCGTGTCTCGACATCTCGTCGACCAAAAGTGTCGACACTTCGACAAAGCTGGACACGCCCTGTGACACTCCAGTGTCACAGGCCGTGTCCCCTCTCTCGACACCCGACACTCGACACTCGACACTCGACACTCGACATAGCGGGACACGGCCCGTGACAAGCCCGTGTCACGGGGCGTGTACCCTATTCGTCGAGCTCAACTCGACGCAAGGAAATTCGTCGAGTCAAGGAGGTCACGCCCCAGGTCACGCCCCAACACGCCCTTGTCGGGGGGCGTGTTCCTCCCGCAACTTCGTCGAACGAAGTTCGACGACCACAAAGCCAAACCGCATCCCGAGCTGGACACGCCCGTGTCGCAGGCCGTGTCACTCAAAAAAAATGACCATTTTTCACTGTTTTGAAAAGTGTTTCTTTCTCGTCCTAGACCATTTTTTCCTTAAGGACTTTTTACCCCTTTTCTTTTTTTTTCTATACAATCAACCCGTTTTGAGCAACATTACCCGGGCTCGAAAAAGTGCAAGCATTCCCTAAGAGGCCTCACCGAGTCCCAAAATTGGACTCCGGCTTACTGGGGAATCGTGCAACTAGACTACCAAAATAGCCACTCGAAAGCCCGCATGAAAACCATGCTCGAACAACGGTCAGAGCCAGCGTAACCCCCATCAAGCGTATGTAATCACTCAACGACAAATCCAGGGCGTTGCACAAACCCCTAGCTACTACTGATCTGAAAGCCGATACCAGTTAGTTGTAGTATCTTAACTTGTTATAGCAAGTTCGGAAGAAATTTATGAGGTAAAAAAGAAGCAATAAGGTTTTACCCTAACTACATCAACACGAAGCAAATAAAAGTTAGCTGTTGTCATCTTCACTGTCAACAACAAGTTCAGAGTGAATCTCTGAGAAAGAAGGTGCAGCAAGGGCTAACCCTAGCTGGAACCACTTCACAGTTCCAGGTTAACATTTCTGAAGACCATTTTCTGGAAGCTGTGAAGAAGAAGAAGTTAGGGCTGAATCTACTCAGTCCAGGAAGTGAAGAAGAAGCAGAGCAGCTATTCTACAAGATACTTCCAGCACAAGCCAAGTCAACGTGAAGAACATTTACTTGTTGATGTGAAGAAGGTAGGGATGAGTTTGTCTCAACTCAGGAAGGCAAACTCAAAGAACATACACACTGGATTCAAATCATCAACAACCAACCACTCTCTCTGTAGTATCCAGTATTGGATCTGAGTTGCAGGGCCTTTATGCCTAAGATTATAGGATCCCTGTTGTGGATCTGAGGTAGGTATTTGGCATGACAGTAGGATCCAGTTTAGATATGAGGTAGGGATTTTGAGCCATAGGTAGGAGAGTCATTCTCTCTGAATTTAGGGCACTTGTGCCTGAGTTGTAAGATCCTTTGGATCTGAGGTAGGGCCTTTGTACCTGAGCTATAAGAGAGTTATTCTCCCTGAGGTAGGGCAATTCTCCCAACCCGAGTTGTAGGGCCTTTGGGCCTGAGGTAGGTGATCTTTGGATCATTGAGTTGTAGGCTTTGTGTCCGCGCTGTAGGTCTTGGAGGAGACTGAGTGGTCCTGCAGGATCATATTCTAAGCTATTAGGAGCCGAGATTAGAGAAGTGCCTTGTCTAATAAGCTGTTAGAAAGGTGGGAGGGAAAGTGGACGTACCCATAATCTATGGAACTACTATAAACATTGTGTGTTGTGTTGTGTTCTTTAAAGCAAGCTAACTAAGCTAACTAAACACACCTAAAACACAAAAAAATCAAAGATAGTCAAAAGAGACTAAGAATCCTATTCACCCCCTCTAGGTGATTTATCTATCCTTGAATTTAAATTCTTTCAAAAATCTCTCTAACTCTTTTGAATATATGAACTTGATGTCTCCTCCAACACTCTTTAAATGGCTTGGACCCAAGACCTTTTTATAGACATAAGAGAAGATTCTAGAAAAGAAGAAGAACATGAATGAGGAGGAAAAGGGGATATTAATGAGGGTGGCCAAATACATGGAATGAAAGGGGAGAATTAATGAGGATGAAAATGGAGTGGCTACATATATTGAATTAAAAAGGAAAAGATGGAGAGAGAGGGGATGTCACATGCATGAAAATAAAATAAAATAAAGAAGGGGAAGAAGAGCGTGGTCAACAACGCATTAATTGAAGGAAACAAATAAAGTGGTTGGTCACATGATGTGGTGGCACGTCATGAAATATTTGATAAAATATTTGGGTGGGGCCAAACATTCATGGAAAAGGTGACATTATGAAATATTTAATAATATATGGGATAATTTTATGCAAGTAGAGGAGCATGGGAAATGTGGTGGAATGACCATGCATGCAAAATTATTTTTTGCATGAGAGCAATTTCTCGTACAAAAGTTGACAACGTGCTTTTACGTCGAGACGTGCCGAAATTCCCCCAAGGCCTGTCATAAAATAACATTAGTATGATTTATGTAAAAAAAAAATAACATGATAATTAATATCTAATTTTGAGAATATATAATATATATATATATAATAATTATGATATGCATATTTAAGTCAAAATATGCATCATCAGTTGCACAACCAAAAATTTTGTAAAACTACACGTTTACCCACAGAGATTTCTTCGACACACAAATCAATCATCGCTAATGAAGATCAACCTGTCCAGATGGCCTTCACACAATATGCCTATGTTCGCACTTCAATTCTGGACTCTATATTCAATTTCTAACAGGGATACAACCGATTGATCCGTTGTAAGAATGTTGTGGAGTATCTTACCTAATATGCCAAAGCAAAGGACTAACATGTACAATATTTTCATGAGGAGAATCGTTACCGGGCCATGGATTCGCAAGAGATCCAGATGGAAGAGTTCATATCACCTTCCTCTCGACAGATCTAGTTTCGGCTCGTAAATCCGAGCACAAGAATTCCTTCCAAGCACTTCCAAAGGCTGGTTCAGCCTTCTCTTTCCTCTCTTTTCCTTCTTCTTCTTCTTTCTTAAGGTCCAAGAGAAAGTAAGAGAAAGAGAGTGAAAGAGAAATGAGAAGAGAAATAATCGCCTCAGCCTCTTAATAATCCTGGCTCTAAGCTCAGCCACAGGATCCTCAGGCCAAAGCACATGGATGGCCCGATTTGATCGGCCATTCTCTTTTAAATTTGCTACCACCACATGATAGCATGATATCGCCTGGTGGTAGCTTAGGGGGTGGCGATAGTCTTATCCAGCACCGCTTTGCCGCTTAATTATCGCCTCGACATCACTCGACACGTGACATGTTATCGCCAGTGGTATCGCTATCGCCTGGTGGTAGAAACTCGACGCCAGTGATTGTTCTTGATGCTATCAAATTGATGCCACTAGTTGTTCTCGACGCAATTAACTCGACACCCACTATCGCCAGCGGAACTAGCTATTGTCGGGCAGTAGCTTCCAGTAGCAAGGAATTTTGTTGTTTTCAAACATGGGAACCAGGGGTTTTATTACCACAGTCTTTAAGAAAGGAAAAGATACCTATCTCCCTCCTATTCATTATTGAAGATCTCCGAAGAGAAAATTCTCCAACGACCATCAGTAGTTGATCATGTGCAAGAAGAATGATATTCAGAAAAATCGATTGCCCGCAGCTCTATGGAGGAAACTCTTTTTGATGGAGCAAGAGTATCTAACATCTATTACTCAATTTGTATTCTTCTCTTTTCTAACCGTTTTGTCAGTGAGGAATATCGACTGGGAGGTCGTCAAAATCTAGGAAGGGTTTTATGAGAAAATGTCCTGGGAGGACGTCTAGATTGGGGAGATCTAGTGGGTTCTATGACCCTTTATGGGAGGAAGGTGAGGAGCTGGCTCGAAGTCTTTTTCGGGAAGGAAAGGGAGAGAGCCAACCTGTCCTTGGGTGAGTGTCAAAATAGAAACCAAAAGGGTGTCATATTCATCGCTTCTGATCTCCGACATCGTGGAGATCTAGTTTTGTCTTCAGTGTAAACCTTTTATTAGTTTTGAGTACATTGAAAACAATGTCCCAGATTTGAAGAAGGCCATAAGTCAATAATATACACAAACATGTACTTGACATATGTCTGAGTTCATATGTACAGTTTGTCTATATTTATGTGATTAGACAAGTTAAGAGTGTCAGAAGTATGGCTGGAGAGAAGTCAACATGTTTTAGATAGTCAGGAAAATGACTAAGTCCAAATGCGTCGAGTAACTACACATCACTCAACACCTGATTTCAGAAAGCATTGACAGTTGGACTATCACTCAAAGTCTCAATGGATAAAGTCTGAAATTTGTCTAAGTACAAATGCATCGAGTGAAGGACATACACTCGAAGCCAACTCAAGAAAAGAATGACTAAGTACAAATGCATTAAGTGAAGGACTATCACTCAACGCCTCCTCAATATAAGTATTAAAGGACTAATGCATCGAGTGTAGAGCTTTCACTCAATGCTTCTAAATCAAACAAAAATTTGCTAAGTACTAATGCGTTGAGTGAAGAGCCTTCATTCAACTCCTTTAGATCAGCCAAAATACGTTATGTACTAATGTGTCGAGTGAAGATCCCTCAATCAATGCCTCTGGATTAGACAGAAATTGGCTAAGTACTAATGCGTCGAATGAAGAGCCTTCACTCAACCCCTCTAGATAAGACAAAAATTTTCTAAGTACTAATGCATTGAGTGAAGAGCATTCACTCAACGCCACTGCATCAGATAGAAATTGGCTAAGTACTAATGCGTCGAGTGAGGAGCCTTCACTCAATGCCTCTGTATCAGACAGAAATTGGCTAAGTACTAATGCGTCGAGTGAAGAACCTTCACGCAATGCCTCTACATCAGATAAAAGTTTGGCTTAGTACAAATGCGTTGAATGAATGCTATTCACTCAATGCTTCTGGAGTTAACCGTCAAAGCTCAGATTTGTTGAGACATAAGGCATCACTCAGTGCCTGTATAGAATAATAATTATTCTAAGTCCTTTTGGCATCGTGTCAAATTTGATGACGTCATCCTTAAATTTAAATCGATGCAAATCTCGCGCAAAAAGACAGACTGCAGTATTGTTCTGGCAGTGATACCTTGGGATGAATCAAAAATTGATGACGACCATGCCGCTTACCAAAGAAGGATATAGTTATTACAATTGCTGAGATATAAATGGGAAGATGATGATTCTTTAACGAGAACTTTTTGCAAATAACACAAACCCTAAATTTAGCAAACGTCGGCTAGCAGAGCTGAACAAATTTTTGGTGGTCTTCAAAACTGATAATATACAGAATGGTCATCTTTGTTAAGATTGAAGAAGAAGCAAAGCTCTGCAAAAGTTCCATACAACACATGTTGAATCAAAACTGAAGAAGCATATTCCTATTATTGTTGAGAAGGAAGACTGTTTGCTGTACAGTCAAGGAAGGAGATCTAGAATTTTCTCTAGAGTCATTTTTACTCAAACTCTTATTACATCTTGTAGTATCTCATTGAGATCTGAGTTGTAAGCCTATTTATAAAGGCCGAGTTGTAGGATTGTGAGCATTATTGGTGGAAGGAGTGTGCAGCACTCTGAGTTGTAGGATCCTATGTTGGATCTGAGGTAAGATTATGCCTGAGGTAGGAACTCTGTGTAAATTTGAGGTAAGAAATCAGCTAGAACTCTGAGTTGTAGTTGTTGGAAGACTCTGAGTTGTAGGGTTATTTTGCCCGAGGTAGGAGACCTGTGGTGTCTCTGAGGTAGGACTGTGATCAGTCTGAGATGTAGGAGTGAAGTGCACTCTAAGTTGTAAGATCCTTTGGGATCTGAGTTGTAAGATCAGTTTAATCGAAGTAAAGAAGGAATTAGCCGAATCAAGCACATTGCTAGATAGTGAAGGGGGAAAGTGGATGTACCCTAGATAGGGGAACCACAATAAACTTTATGTATTTTATATGATCTTGAAAGCTAACAAACTAACATCAACACACATCAAGTACATAATTCAAAAAGGTTTTAAGATTTTAAAATAAACCTATTCACCCCCCTCTATGTCTTCATCTACCCTTATAAAGATGTTCAATTGGTATTAGAGGGAGGTTGTTCGAAAAAGACATAACAGTCTGAACTCGACCTCCAAGGGTATGAGAAGTATAACATTATGGGTTCTTGTGAGAACCATAAGGAGTTGGGTTCTATGAAACTTTCTTTATGCAAAAAAGAAATTTTGGAATATGGAAGGAAAGGGTAAAGCTATTCATGGAAGCCTCAGACTCTAGAATATTCATCATAGTGGAAGAGGGGCCCTTTGTACCTATGAAGGCCCCTGTCATTGATGCCAACATCAGGGTTCCTAAGAAATACTCAGAGATGACAAAAGATGAGGTCGTACTAGACATCATGGATACAAAGGACAAGAACATAATAGTTAGTGCCATAGATGATTCAACTTTTCAGAATCTGGTCCACTGCAAGACTGCTAAGGAGATATGAGATTCACTAATAGTTTAAATGGAGGAGACAGAGGAAGTGAGGATGATAAAAAACCTCTCCTCAACTAGCACTATGAAGCCTTCAAGCAAGGCAAGAAGGATTCTATACCATACTGCTATGAGAAGTTCTTTAAGATAGTGAACAGTCTGATCACCTATGGCATACAGTTCTCTAATTATGAGCTGAATGATAAATGCCTTAGAGCCCTCAATAAAGAATGGGACATAAAGATCTGTGCCATAATGAAAGTAGGTAACTTGGCAAACACTCTACCTCAGAATTTATTTGGCAAGCTGCTGTCTCATGAACTTTAGCTAAACTCCAGAAATTTGAAGAAGATGCTGACAGGTCTATTGGCAAAGAAGATTCTGTGGCCTTCAAAGTTGAAGCCTTAAGAAGGAGCAAGGAGAAGGCACCTTCTCCACTAAGAAGGGATGCTGGGTCAGATAGTTCTGCACCAAAAACTTTTGAAGATGAGTTGCCTGATGGAGAATTGACATTGTTCTCCAAGAAGTTCAAGAAGATGCTGAGCAAAAGAAGGCAGTAGAAGAATAAGGGATCTTCCAACTCTAACTCAAGGAAGCCATAAACTAACTTGAAAAAGTCAAGAAAAGACCCATATAGGGACAAGTATGATTCCTAACAAAACAAACATTTTAAAACTAATGTGGTATGTTACTATTGTAATAAGTTGGGATATGTCATAACTGACTGCCCAGTTAAAAGGAAAGAAAGTAAAAGGTTTAATGATAAAATTAATCATAATGACAAAAAGGTGGACACGGGCTTCTTGGCTAAGAGGAAATCAAGCATGTCAGATAATGATTCTGAAATATCAGTATCTGAAGATGAAGAGGCCTATATATTGGTCAAATATCTTTGGAAGAGGATGCTGATCATCCTGCATTCAAAGTGGGCATAAGGGCACTACTATCCTCTGAGGATTGTGATTGGGAAGCTAAAGTAGATTGCAACCTCATGGACATGACTTAAGACAATCAGGACAATTCTAATCCTAATATGGTAATATCTCACCCAATCTCTCTTTAAGATTCAGATTATGAGACTGGACCAGATTCTAAGGCATCTCCTTCATCCAATGAGGAGGATGGCTCAGATCCTGAAGACGATGTCAATTAACTGATTGATACTTATGATGCACTACTGAAAGCTCTGAAGAAAAGCAAGACGCTTATCAAGAGGCAAGCTGAAGAGATTGTCTCTCTATTGCAAGCTAATTCCTTGCAATCTGAGTCAACTTCACTGTTAGCTCAAATGAGCAAAGAAATTAGTTAGCTGAAGATAATCACTATCATCCAAGTGGGCACCATTAGCCAGAAATGAAAGATCATTAAGGATCTTAGGGAGAAGCTCCTCAAAGAGAGGATGCTACTGGAGAAGTTCTCTAAACCTAAGATAGTGCTACCACTGATAGACTCAATCTCCTCTCAAACTACTAAGAGGGGATTGAGGTTCAGGTGGAACACTAGACCTACTTTTTCCAAAAAGAAAGGCAAGGCTCCAGCTGTGACTCAGTCTATCTTTCAGAAGTTAGTTTTCCCTTCTAACAAGTATGACCATGACAACATGTATGGTCACGAGAAGACTATAAATTCTTCTTGTAAGAGCAATAGTGGTCCTTATAATGGAAGAAGAAAGGGCATGAGGTTGAGTTCCTTGAAGGCTCCCCATGAAGAAATCCAAATGGCCCATCATGGACCATTTGTGTTTGATGCTCCAACACCCACACTAAATAGTAAGGCAGTGGCTTCCACCCAAGGTCTTTCTTCAAAGAATAACGTTGTGAGGAAGACTACATGTAAGCCTTACTTTGCTATTTCTGATTCCATCAACACCTTATCATCTTTGAAGCAGACACATGTTGCTGTTAGTTAGAATAAACAGAAAGAACCGGCTGGCAGGCTAACTTTTAGCCAGATTCTAGTTGAAAGAAACATGAAGAGGGCTGCTGCACTCCCCTCTGAATAGAAAAAGTCTGATGGTTCACACACATCCAAGGATGTTTAGAAGAGGAGATGCAATATACATGAGTGTTGGTGTTGTGGCATGGTAGGACACTTTGCCATTGACTGTTGGCACAACCCTAGTGTGCTACGTATAAAGAGAAGCCTTCCTATCAAGATTATAGCTGGGGGAAACATTCATGTTTATGCTAACAAGAACCAAGGAACCAAATTCTTTTGGGTACCTAAGGTAAACTAATTTTATGATTGTAGGTTATTCCAAGTACCCATCAGGTGCCTATCTGGTACTTGGACAATGGATGTTCCAGGCACATGACCTAAACAAAGGACTATTTGAAGGACTTCACTCCAGCGAGGAATGGACCCAATGCCATTTTTGGTGGTTCAGACAGAGGAGTTACTAAAGGCTATGGTATGATAACTAATGATATAGTCTCCATCACAAAAGTGGCTTATGTGGATGGATTGCAACATAATTTGATTAGCATAAACCAACTCTGTGATCTAGGATATGTCATTGTATTTCACAAGGATAAGTGCCTAATCAAGAGGTCAGGTGACCAAGATATCATTCTGATAGGCAATAGGAGAGGAAATATATATTGTCTTAATTTTTTATGTTTAGATTCAAACTCCCAGTGTGCCTTGTAGCAAATGAGAAAGACTCCTATTGTGTGCAATGGCACAAGAGGCTTGCTCACTTAAACTACAAGGCTATCAACAAGTTCTTCAGTGAAGAGTTGGTTAGAAATGGACCCAATTTTAAATGAACTAAAAGGGAATTTATTCTGTATGCTAAAAGGGCAAGCATATAAAGAATACCTTTAAAAGCATTGGGTTCAAAGATTCTGAGAGGTGTCTCTACCTCCTGCATATGGATTTATTTGGTCCCATGCCAATTCGTAGTATAGGAAGGAAAGTCTACACACTTGTGATAGTTGATGACTATTCCAAATTTGCATGAGTGTTCTTCCTTAAGAAGAAGTCTGATACCTTAGACAACTTTGTGACTTCTGTCAAGCAGAATCAGAATGAAAAGGGATGCACTATGGTCAAAATCAGAAGTGACTATGGTACAGAGTTTCAGTCTAAAAGCATGACAAAATTCTATAATGAATAAGGTATCTTTCAGGAATTTTCTTCTCCAAGAACTTCTCAGCAAAATGACATTACTGAGATTAAGAATAAGACTCTCATAGAGGATGGGAGGACTTTGCTCAGTGACACTTCTCTTCAAGAATATTTTTGGGCTGCGGCAGTGAACACAATATATCATGTCTAGAATAGAGAGACTATCAACAAGTATCACAATAAGACTCCCTATGAGCTTATGAAAGTCAGAAAACCAACTATAGCCTATTTTAAAATCTTTGGAAGCAAGTGCTTCGTGCTAAACAATGGGAAGTCCTACCAGAGAAAGTTTGCTAAAAAATTCTATGAGAGAATTTTTTTGGGTATAACAACCACAACAAAGCCTATAGGGTCTACAACTTGAAAAATTAGGTTGTAGAAGAGTCTATTAGTGTTGTGTTGATGAAACTACTATGATTCACAATGAGCTACCAAGATCTTATGGTGTTGAAGGTGTAGATTTAAGGATGGACAAACAAAACATTGATGACACACCTCCAATTGAACAAGATAAGGACAAAAGTGTGCTCATCCCAGAAGAATGTCCAGGTGAAATACAAAGTGCAGATGATCTTCAGACCACTAAAGAGGAACTTCAAGATGCTGAAGAGAGGTTGTCAGTTACCATCAGACACTTGAGAGACCATCCTAGAGATTTGATCATTACGAATGCAAGTCAAGGTGTAACCACAAGGAGGAGGAATCTTATCATTGCAATGTATTCAAGCTTCCTGTCTCAGACAAAACCTAAGAAGTTTGAAAAAGCCAATATAGAGCATTTCTAGATAGTGTTATGCAAGAAGAGTTGAACAAGTTTAAGAGATATAATATCTGGAAGCTGGTTACCATACCCCAAGTACATAACATCATTTGAACCAAATGGATATACAGGAACAAACTGGATGATAATGGTGTTATAATCAAGAAGAAAGCTAGACTGGTTGCTAAAGGATACATGTAGGAGAAAGGTATTGATTTGATCAAACTATTGCACCAGTTGCTATACTTGAAGCCATAAGGTAATTCCCTGCATATGCTGCCTACAAGGGACTTAAGGTCTACCAGATGGATATCAATTCACCTTTCCAGAATGGTGACCTAAAAGAGAAGGTTTTTGTTGAGCAGCCATACAATTTTATTAATCCTTCTTTCCCTCATCATGTATTTCATTTAAGAAAGGTTTTGTATGGGTTGAAATAGGCCCCGAGGACATGATATGAAACCCTGTCTATCTTTATCATTGAGAACAAATTCTCAAGGGGAAAGATAGACAAGACATTATTCATACGAAAAGTCAAGGTTAAGATTATCCTAGTCCAAATTTATGTTGATGGCATATTTTTTTGGGTCTACTAATAATGACCTATGCAGAGAGTTTGCTAAACTTATACAAGGGCAAATTGAGATGAATAGTATGGGTGAACTCAAGTATTTCTTGGGCCTCCAGGTTAAATGATCAAATGATGGACTGTTCATTTAACAGTCCAAGTTTACCAAAGAGTTAATCAAGAAATTTTGAATGGAGAGTGTCTCCACTATGAAAACTCCTATGAGGTCAGGTATGTCTATAGAAAAGGATGAGAATGGGAAACCAGTTGATGAAATCTTGTATAAAGGCATAATTGTCTCCCTTCTATATTTGACTGCTAGTAGGCCAGACATTATGTTTGCTACATGTGTTTGTGCTAGGTATCTAGCTTGCCCTAAAGAGTCTCACTGTACTGCTGTAAATAAAATTCTGCGATATCTAAAGGGCACACCTGATCTTGGTCTTTAGTATCCTAGGAATAATGATTTTGAACAAACAGGTTATTTAGATGCAGATTTTGCAAGTTGCAAAGAAGATAGAAATAGTACTCAGAGTACCTATCAATTTCTAGGGAGAAGGCTAGTGTCCTGGTGCAGCAAGAAGCAAACCAGTGTACCTATCTCCACAACTGGATCAGAATACATCTCTTCAGAGAGCTGCTGTACACAACTCATGTGGATACAACATCAGCTTCAGGACTATAAAATATAGCTATGTAAAATTCCTATGTATTGTAATTCTTGTAGTGCAATTTCAATAGCTAAAAATCATTGATGAAGATTTTATAAGTTTTGAAAAATGATCCAAACTAAACTCTCAACTAGGCAAGTGCACCTATCGAAATTTAGTATATGGAATATCGTATTTAAACTCGGGGACCGTTGAGTATTTGTACTCACAAGGACGAACTATTATTTTATCGATCGGAAAATTGGTTTTGCGAAAAACGAAAACGAACGTTAAATGAAGAGGAGAAATTCGATGATTAAAAGGCTAGCACTTGATCTAGAATCCCTTTGGGCTAGAATAAAATCCACGAAATTAAAGAGCACAAGCATCTAAATTATTAACTTCGACCGCGGAGGTTCCAAAGCTACGAAGCGCCTCTCTCGAGAATACGCACTCGACTAACCTTAGGTAGATCGATTAAGACCTCTCGGCCAGTCGAAAGACCTAAGCTTGCTTTAGGCGGTGAACCTCACTAATGGAGTTGACTTCAAGGCGGAAGAATTTTGCGTTCCTCTCTCGAGGGGTGCAAGAAGTTCTCTTTATCCTTGAGTGATCTACTCGTATCCACAACCTCTCGGTAAATCTAGGATACGAATCTAAGCTCGAATAAACATAATTTGCAACTTATGAATTCGAAGAAAAATTAAATCAAAGATAAACCAAAGTTTAGAAAATAGAATGCTTGCTAATTTGAGACAAAAATAAGAATTTTATTCCATTCCAAAGTTCATCATGATCAAGTGCTAATTGGAAAATTAGCTACTCATCATGATGGGAGGATTACATGAAAGCATAAAGAAAGACATGATTTAAGAAGAGACTTGAAAGTAAAGGTACAAAATGAAATTAGAATGCAGGAAAAACAGTAAATAAAATAGAACTAAGCTCCCCAAAATCTCCTCCTGGCCATCTGAAGCTGTCTGGAATTTATAGAAAAAGTTGCTGGGTGGTCACGCCCCTAGGTCACGCCCGTGACCTAGGGCGTGTCGGTCTCGGAACCGTCGTCTTCAAGTCCTCTGAACGTTGGCGCGAAACCGCCAAAAGTCGTTAATTTGCTGGTCACGCCCCTAGGTCACGCCCGTGACCTAGGGCGTGTCTTGACGGTTGTAGAAAAACGGCGGGAAGCAGATACGGCGGGAATAACTCCGGCCGTTGTTGGAGGGGTCACGCCCCTGGTCACGCCCGTGACCATGGGCGTGTCTTGAGAAAACTCCCAGCGAGTGAAACTGTAGCATTAAGTCGGCACGCCGGGCTGTCACGGGGTATGTCACGCCCGTGTCAAGTGTGTCACGCCCGTGACTTGTTAAACTGCCGTTGACTGGACATCAGGGCAGGGCACTGGATGTCACGCCTGGAGTACACGCCCGTGTAATGATGGTCACGCCCGTGACCTTAAGGCGTGTAATTTTAATTGACGTGGCAGGTAACTCCTTCCACGAGCCGGGTTCTAGCCCGGATGTCACGCCCGTGACCATGTTGGTCACGCCCGTGACGTTGGCGTGTTCTTTTGAAATTTTCCTGCTTTTGCGCAGTTTTGTCTCCTGATCAACCCTATAGACTCCAAATTGCGATTTGCAGCCCAGATTGCCCTGAAACAAGAAATTAGAAAAATTCAATAATAAAATTACAAAATATAATTATAAATTAATTAATTATTAAATAAAAATAATGTAAAAACTTGGACAAAATTAGAGTTATCAAATACCCCCATACTTATTCGTTTGCTCGTCCCGAGCAAACAACTTCACATGGAGAGTAGAAAAATTTTAACGCTAAAAACGAAAATTGAATATAAGGAGTAGAATGCGAAGTCTTATGCCTATGCTTGTAGTAATTATTGTAGAAGAACCTACTCAGCATACAAATTAGTTTTTTAATTTTCTAAAATGTGTTTCCACTTATTATTTTTACTTCAAAGATGGAAACACGAAAAATCTTCGAATCATGTTTAGGGAGAAAGTAGCGTGTTTGCTAAGATAACATTGCACAAATCGAAGATCGGGATACCCTCCAAAGAAATCCATCAATGTCGATGGCCATAGGCTTGCCCTTTCACACTCTCGCCACGGCACTAGGTTAACTTATGAGCACAAATCAGTAGGACTTAAGTAGGTTGGAATGTAGGCTTAGGTTTTTGGTTTGGAAAAACAAGGATAAATGCGATGGGTAGACACACCAAAACCTAAAGAGAGCTTGCACAAAAGAAATAAATTAAAAAACTTCGCCAATCCTTTTGCTTTTTTTTTTTTTTTTTCAATATGTTGAATATTTTTTTTCAACTTCCTCTTTTTTTCTTTTTTTTTTGTTTTTTGGTTTTTTTTTTTTTAGAGGAGAAGTGAAAAATAGAACAACTCTTGTATATTTTGTTCAAAAGCCACCAAAATAAAATGACTCCTAATCACACATAAACTTGTTTTATCTATAATTTCAAGCTCGGTTTTAGGTGTGTAATTAGGATGCTTTTTAGGCTTTGGTAAAGTGTTGATGGAGCTATATCAAAAGGAAGGGTAGAGGCTCAAATTGGCTTAGCAAGGGAGAAACGTTAGGTACGGGTGCGAAGGCTCAAACTAGCCAAAAAGAAATGCCTAAATCATTTTCATGCTAATGAGTTTAACCTATGCAAAGTCTTGAGAATAGCTAGAGGGCAAGTTCTAGACATCGAGAAAGAATACCTCTTTCTTGATCCGCGAAATATCTCTCTAGTAAACTTCTACACACTCTCCTAAAATATTTTTAGATTTTGTCGGTTTCCAAGTAGAAGTAAAATAAACTATTTCTACGCATTCAGAAAAAAGAAAAATCTAATTGTATGCTGAATATTTAATTCTACTCAAATTCTACTAACATGTGCACTTAACTAGAAACACAGCATGGCCAACAGTTCTACTACAAAATTCAAAATTCAATTTAAAGCATCAAAAATTTTCTAAACTTATGTAAAAGTTGAATACCTAGAATTACGCATGTGAGTAAATAGAGAAATAAAGATCTCCCTAATTTTGAAAGTAATCCTATATTTTTTTTTTTTTTTTTGATTTTTGGATTTTTTTTTTTTTTTTTTTTTTTGTATTTTTTTTTGTATTTTTGTAAAAAAAAAACAAAATTGCACAAAAGAAATAAAATCTTTTTTTTTGTATATTTTGCTTGAGAAATATCCCCCCATACTTAAACAAGACATTGTCCCCAATGAAAAATAGATAAATAAAGAGAAAGGATAGGAGACTTCCCTGAAGCGGGTCATGCAGCACCAAAAGTACCTGGAAGAGAAAGCTAAAGCAAAACATATTTTTTTATTTATTTTACGAAAAGAAAAGATACATGATAAAGGACAAGAAAATGATAAAAAGAAAAGATACAAGAGGGCGGTCTACAATCCCAAAGAAAAAGAAAGCCGGCTAATCCTCATCGCTATGCTGCCGCGGCTCCTGATAGTGCGTCCGGAGGTCTGAAAACTCACGCTCAATACGTGCCATGGAGGAGGCTTGATTTGTTGCTAGCGTGGTAAATCGAGTGTCAAAACTCACAAATCGAGCGTCAAAATCGGCCTGCATCGTATCTAAGCGTGTGTGAAGAGACGCAAACTGACGATCCCAATAGCTCTGAGGGCCGGGCTCGGAAGAAGGGTCCTGCGGTGGTGGAGGAATCTGGGGAGAGTGAATAGTGCCGCTGGGACCGGCACCGTAATCAAGGCCAAGATCTCCACCAACGACTGCGGGGGGAATAGCCTCAAACTCTCCATCACGTCGCCGCGCTAGGCCGAGGGCCTGAAGGGTCTGGAACTGGATAACTTGCGGCGTCTGGACGCAGCTGAGGCGTGGAAGAGCATCCCAAATGCCGAGTTGCTTTGCGAGGAAAGTGATGAAGTTCCCGCCGTGCACTGCGCCCAACCTCGCATTTTCGGCCTGGTGCCGAAAGAAAATGGCGAGCAGATAACCAAGGTTGAGGGGGACCCGGTAAAACATACTATATAAATATAATAAGTCTGCCCGAGTCACCACCCCGTGGCTATCGCCGCGACCAGAAATAGTGAAGGTAAGGAGGTTGTGGAGAATACGTAAGGCGGGAGAAATGAGTTGGCTGCCTTTGGATTTCTTTGGGGTGTAGGGGGCGGTGTCACTACTGATTTCCGCCCAAAAGGCGAGAAGGTTGAAATCGGTCGGGAAATCAGTAAGTAAATCGAGATAGGCGGGAGATTGGGAAAAAGCCTCCGAGCAGAAGCCCATGACGACATTGAGCTGGCGGATGGTGAGCTGATGCACCATCCCACCTATGCGAAAGATGATGAAGTCGTCATCGGCCGCCCAGCGGAACTCGAAGGAAGCCAAGAACTCAACGGTGAGTTCAAGAAAGGCATGCTCGGAAATAGAGAAGAGAGAACTCCATCCAGGGGTGGACAGAAATCCCCGTACCAAATCCGCAGCTCCAAATGTGGCGAGGATCGCCCAATCTAAAATGCGGAACACGCCAAGGGGTTTGGCGCGTAGGCGCTCGCTGCGCTCCTGCTGGGTTTGGTTTTGGAAAAGAAGCATGGCTTCCGCTGCTGCGGGATCCGCGGGGTGCTCGGAGGAGGAAGCGGTGGAGCGAGGGTGGTGGCGAGGCATTTTGGTAGAGGGGAGAAGGAAGGAATCGGGTTAGCAAAGGGAGAAGAGAAGGGTGGATGGTGTGGAGGAAGAAGAGGGGAAAAAACCCTATTTATAGGTTTTTCGGCTTGGTCACGCCCCCCTGTCACGCCCGTGACAGGGGGCGTGACAAGCATGGGACAAAAAAAGGAGAATCCGAGGCCTCCTGCCTCGGATTCCCTGGTCACGCCCCAGAGTCACGCCCGTGACTCTGGGCGTGTAAGGCGTGATCGGCGCAGGAATCCAATGCACTGGCATTGGATTCCAAGGTCACGCCCATGGTCACGCCCGTGACCATGGGCGTGTCTCATACTAAAAAAAAACTAAAAGGAATCCGAGGCGTTGACCCGGGGTCACGCCTCGGATTCGACGACACGGCCCAGGGTCACGCCCGTGACCCTGGGGCGTGTATCTGAATACGAGTAAATATATTTTTTTTTTTTAGGAATTTTTTTCGGACTAGTCACGACCGTGACTAGTGAGTGTCACGGGCGTGACACACACTGTCACGGCCATGACTGGGCAGGAAGTGAAGTTTTCCAGCTTCACTTCGTCGAACGAAGTTTCGGGCTAGACACGCCCGTGACCAATGATGGTCACGCCCGTGATAGGACCGAAAGACGAACGGAACGCTGCGCACGACGAAACCACTCTCGGGTTTCGCTCGACGAACTAAACACGTCTCGGTCACGCCCGTGACAGAGGCGTGTCGGAGCAGAAAATTTTTTTCTTTGTTTTTGTTGTTGTTTTTTTTTTTTTTTTTTTTTTTTTTTCTTTTGATTTTTTTTTGTGTTTTTGTTTATAAAAAAAAAATTTTTTGATGGTCAACTAAACAATAATAAAACAAAAGTTACCGACTTGAAGAAACGCGTAGACTTGACGCTCAACTCCTTCGATCGTCACGCCGAAAAAGATGTCCTTCAAACCTGCGAAAATTTAATTTAAAAAAAGAAAATAAGAGGAAAAGATAAGCATGGGGTGCCTCCCACAAGCGCTTTGTTTATGGTCGTTGAGCTCGACCCAAGCGGGGCACTCGTTTATGGGTTCGGGAGGTTAATTTCCTCCCGGTACTCATTAGTAGTATCACCGGCGAGGAATATCTTCAACCGGTGCCCATTCACTTTAAATTCGCCTTGTTCCGGGTGCGAGATAAGCACTGTCCCATATGGCCATACCTCTTTTACAATAAAAGGGCCGGACCATCGGGAGTTGAGTTTGCCCGGAAAAAGTCGGAGGCGCGAATTGTAAAGAAGGACTTGGTCTCCCGGTTTGAAATCTTTAGGGTGCTTAATTTTTTTATCATGATAAAATTTTGTGCGCTCCTTATAAAGTTTATTACTTTCATAGGCTAAGGAGCGCCACTCATCGAGCTCGTTAATTTGGAATTTCCGAAGCTCGGAGGACAAATTTTCATCTAGATTTAAAAATTTAAGTGCCCAAAAGGCGCGGTGCTCAAGCTCAACCGGTAAGTGACATGCTTTCCCATAGACCAATCGGTACGGCGTACAACCGATAGCGGTCTTGTACGCGGTCCGATAAGCCCAAAGAGCATCATCAAGCTTGACCGACCAATCCTTTCTATTAGTAGAAACCGTTTTCTCCAAAATTCGTTTGATTTCACGGTTAACTACTTCTACCTGGCCACTTGTTTGAGGGTGATAGGGGGTGGCTAACCTATGTGTAACGCCGTATTTAGACAAAACTTTGGCGAATTGTGCGTTACAAAAGTGGGTGCCCCTATCACTAACTATTGCCCGCGGTGCTCCAAATCGTGAAAATAGTTTTTTGAGAAATTGGGTCACGACTCGGGCGTCATTAGTGGGAAAGGCTTGCGCTTCCGCCCACCGTGACACATAGTCGACCGCTACCAAAATATATTTATTTCCATAGGATGTTGGTAGCGGTCCAACAAAGTCGATCCCCCATAAATCAAAAACTTCTATTTCTAAAAATGTATTTAACGGCATTTCATCGCGGCGGGAAATATTACCTGAGCGTTGGCATTGTTCACAACGACTTACATGGGCGTGAGCATCCTTGAAGATGCTTGGCCAATAGAAGCCCGCTTCAAGTACCTTCCGAGCCGTCCGATTAGCTTTATAGTGCCCACCGGCGGGTCCCTCATGACAATGCTTTAAAATTTGTGCGCCTTCCTCATGAGAAACACACCTCCGCACTACTTGATCCGCGCAAACACGAAAAAGGAAGGGATCCTCCCAAAAATAATTTTTCAAATCAGAAAAGAATTTCTTCTTTTCTTGATAAGAAAAATCATTCGGGAGGAGTCTCGCAACAAGATAATTTGCGAAATCGGCGAACCAAGGAGTGGGGAGGGTGATTACCTTATGAATGGCGAGAAGGCGCTCCTCGGGGAAAGTGTCATCAATGTCCTCCTCCATGAGCTCCCCCGAATTTGGGTTCTCCAACCGCGAAAGATGGTCAGCCGCCAAGTTCTCCGCTCCTCTCTTGTCGCGAATCTCCAAATCAAATTCTTGGAGTAGTAAGATCCACCTAATCAATCGCGGCTTTGCATCTGTTTTTGCTAATAAATATCTCAAAGCCGAGTGATCAGTAAAAACAATAATTTTAGACAAAGTGAGATATGAGCGGAATTTATCAAATGCGAAAATTACGGCTAATAATTCTTTTTCGGTGGTCGTGTAATTTTCCTGTGCGGCGGTTAATGTTTTGCTTGCATAATAGATAGGATGAAAGTTTTTATTTATGCGTTGTCCTAACACCGCACCAACGGCAAAACTACTAGCGTCGCACATTATCTCAAAGGGAAGCTCCCAATTGGGAGCGATCATGATAGGAGCATTAATCAATTTTTCTTTAATAAGAGAAAAAGCACGCAAACAATTTTCGTCAAAAATGAACGGCGCGTCTTTTTCTAACAAGTGGGTTAGGGGCTTACTTATTTTAGAAAAATCTTTAATAAACCGGCGATAGAAACCGGCATGCCCCAAAAAACTACGAACGGCCTTAACATTTGAAGGGGGAGGTAGCTTTTCTATAGTTTCAATTTTTGCTTTATCTACCTCTATGCCCTTACTAGAAATTTTATGGCCTAAGACCAAACCCTCCCGTACCATAAAATGGCACTTCTCCCAGTTTAAAACTAGATTCGTGTCCTCACATCTTTGGAGTACACGGGAAAGGTTTGCTAAACATAAATCAAACGAATCTCCAAAAACGGAGAAATCGTCCATGAACACCTCCATGATATCCTCCACTAATTCGTCAAAGATCGCTAGCATACACCTTTGGAAGGTTGCCGGCGCGTTGCACAAACCAAAAGGCATCCTTCGATAAGCGAAGGTGCCAAACGGACAAGTGAAGGTTGTTTTCTCTTGGTCCTCGGGTGCGATTGGGATTTGAAAATATCCCGAGAGACCATCAAAAAAACAATAAAATGAGTGCCCGGATAGCCGTTCAAGTATTTGGTCAATAAACGGCAAAGGAAAATGATCCTTACGGGTTGCATCATTTAATTTACGGTAATCGATGCACACCCGCCATCCGGTAACGGTTCGAGTGGGAACTAACTCGTTTTTATCATTAGGAACTACCGTTAACCCTCCTTTCTTGGGCACCACTTGGACCGGGCTCACCCAAGAGCTATCCGAAATTGGATAGATGATACCCGCATCTAATAATTTTATGACCTCGGCCTTGACTACCTCCTTCATGTTAGGATTTAGCCGGCGTTGAGGTTGAATAGTTTTGTGAGCGTGTTCTTCTAAAAAAAAATTTTATGGGTGCAAAAGGAGGGATTAATCCCTCTCAAATCCGTGATCTTCCACGCAATTGCGCGGCGATGAAGTTTTAAAATATGAGATAATTTAATTTTTTCTTCATTGGTCAAGTAGGCCGACACAATAACCGGAAGTTTTGAATCCTCCGCTAAGAATAAATACTCTAAATGATCAGGCAATTGTTTTAGTTCTAACGCGGGAGGTTCATCATAAGAAGTTTTCAAACGATCACTACCAATGTCTAAAAGTTCAAAAATAGGTGCGTGCGTGATCGAGAGATTATCACTATTTTCATGAGCAATTAAATCTAAATGTTCTAAATCGGCATCATGATCAATAGAAGATAAAGATTGTTCAGAAAAAAGAAGAGAGTCTTCTTCAGGAGAAGCCTCCAAATAATAACATGAGTCGTCATTTGAGAGCGAGTTTTTCATAGACGTGTCAATAGTAAAGGTAACTTCTTCATCTCCGACTCTAAGGAGAAGTTTCCCATTACTAACGTCTATAATTGCGCGCGAGGTGGCAAGAAAAGGGCGACCGAGAATGAGTGGGACCTCGGTGTCCTCTTCGATGTCAAAGATGACGAAATCTACCGGAAATATAAATTTGTCAACTTTGACAAGCACATCCTCTATGATCCCCATAGGGAGCTTGACAGACCGATCCGCCAATTGAATGCACATTCTTGTGGGTTTAGGTTCTCCTAATCCCAACTTCTTAACTAAAGAATAAGGCATTAAATTGATTGAGGCGCCTAGATCGGCTAACACACGTTTTACTAATAAATCACCAAACAAACAGGGAATGGAGAAACTACCCGGATCGGGTAATTTCTTAGGTAATTTATTAAGTAAAACCGCCGAACACTCCGCATTTAATTGAACCGTGGAGATATCCTCAAGTTTCTTTTTATTGGATAAAAGATCCTTGAGGTACTTGGCGTATTTCGGCATTTGTGCGATTATTTCACAAAACGGTAGATTAATTTGGATTTGTTTAAACATGTCCAAAAATTTACCGTGATGTTCATCCACCCGATTTTTTGCATTCTAGATGGATAGGGAAGAGGTGGTTGATAAGCTTTTGGTTTATTAAGAGTAGAAGGCTTAGACGGAGGAGAAGATGGAGAAATTATTACCTCCGTATCAACCGGAATTGGAGAAGTATCAACCGGATTTGGAGAAGTGGTTACCTCCTTCCCGCTCCGTAGGGTGATGGCTTTTGCATGCTCCTTGGGGTTGGGCTCCGTATTGCCCGGTAGCGCTCCTTGTTGACGATCGGAGAGCATTTTAGCGATTTGCCCGATTTGCGTCTCCAAACTTCGAAGAGATCCGGTGAGATTCCGGATGTTGGCGTCATTTGTAGTTGTATATTTAGTGAACAATTCCTCGAGATTGGGAGCTTTGGGAGCTTGCGGTGGAAAATAGCCGGGTGGAATCGTGTTCGGTGGGCGCGCCGCGTTCCCCGGATTACTCCAAGAGAAGTTGGGGTGATTCCTTATACCCGGGTGATAGGTATTGCCAAAATTGTTACCCGGATTATAAGGTGGCCGATTCGGATTACCCATGTAATCCACATGCTCGGCAATAGTAGAAGGCTCCCAATATTGGGGCTCACAGGTAGATTTGGACGAGGAAGCAGACATCTCGTTCATCTGTTTTTGCAGTTGCTCAACCTGGAGAGACAAACTTGAAACCGTATCAATTTCATACATCCCGGCCGGTTTAGGTGGTTTAGACCGAGGTGTACTCCATTGATAGGTATTCAAAGCCATACCTTCTATAAGCTCTTGTGCGGCCGCCGGTGTTTTGTTATTAAGCGTTCCACCGGCGGCGGCATCAATATGTTGCCTAGTTTGAGAATTTAGGCCGTTATAGAAGGTTTGGATTTGTAACCAATCCGGAATTGCATGATGAGGACATCGACGAAGCAATTCCTTGAAACGCTCCTAAGTATCATATAACGTTTCCGAATCAATTTGGGAGAAATAAGTGATATCATTGCGCAATTTAGCCGTTTTAGCCGGCGGAAAGTATTTCGTAAGAAATCTTTCCGTCATTTGAGCCCATGTTGTGATGGATCCTCTTGGTAGAGAACCCAACCACTGCTTGGCTTTAGTGCGTAATGTAAATGGAAATAACCTTAGCCGGATGGCATCATCGGATACACCATTAATTTTAAAAGTATCGCATATTTCTAAGAAATTTGAAATATGCGCGTTTGGATCTTCATCTTGAAGCCCATCAAATTGTACATATTGTTGTACCATTTGGATGATGCTTGGCTTCAACTCAAAATTATTGGGGGCAATAGCGGGACGAACAATACTAGATTGAGTCTCGTCCAAGTTTGGACGGGCATACTAGGACATAGTCCTTTGTTCAACCGCATTTGGCTCACCCATATTGGAAGAAGCAGAAGAAGGAGATCTAGGAGAATGAGAAGAAGAACTAAATGAAGAAGGAGAAGAAGAAGGCGGTGACGGAGAGAGGATTAATGAAGGATTAGGAGTGTCTCCTAAGGAGTCCGTATCTTGAAAATTCGGAACTTGAAATCGTAAGCGATGCCGAAGGGTTCGCTCGATTTCCGGATCCAAATCAAAAAGAGGCGACGGATTCCCTCGGGTCATACACCAAAATAAAACAAAATTTTTTTGATTCTGATATTTCTTAAACAAAAGAAAATGATAAAATTAATAGAGCCTTGCTTTCAAAATATCAACAAAAATATTTCCCCGGCAACGGCGCCAAAAACTTGATGAAGATTTTATAAGTTTTGAAAAATGATCCAAACTAAACTCTCAACTAGGCAAGTGCACCTATCGAAATTTAGTATATGGAATATCGTATTTAAACTCGGGGACCGTTGAGTATTTGTACTCACAAGGACGAACTATTATTTTATCGATCGGAAAATTGGTTTTGCGAAAAACGAAAACGAACGTTAAATGAAGAGGAGAAATTCGATGATTAAAAGGCTAGCACTTGATCTAGAATCCCTTTGGGCTAGAATAAAATCCACGAAATTAAAGAGCACAAGCATCTAAATTATTAACTTCGACCGCGGAGGTTCCAAAGCTACGAAGCGCCTCTCTCGAGAATACGCACTCGACTAACCTTAGGTAGATCGATTAAGACCTCTCGGCCAGTCGAAAGACCTAATCTTGCTTTAGGCGGTGAACCTCACTAATGGAGTTGACTTCAAGGCGGAAGAATTTTGCGTTCCTCTCTCGAGGGGTGCAAGAAGTTCTCTTTATCCTTGAGTGATCTACTCGTATCCACAACCTCTCGGTAAATCTAGGATACGAATCTAAGCTCGAATAAACATAATTTGCAACTTATGAATTCGAAGAAAAATTAAATCAAAGATAAACCAAAGTTTAGAAAATAGAATGCTTGCTAATTTGAGACAAAAATAAGAATTTTATTCCATTCCAAAGTTCATCATGATCAAGTGCTAATTGGAAAATTAGCTACTCATCATGATGGGAGGATTACATGAAAGCATAAAGAAAGACATGATTTAAGAAGAGACTTGAAAGTAAAGGTACAAAATGAAATTAGAATGCAGGAAAAACAGTAAATAAAATAGAACTAAGCTCCCCAAAATCTCCTCCTGGCCATCTGAAGCTGTCTGGAATTTATAGAAAAAGTTGCTGGGTGGTCACGCCCCTAGGTCACGCCCGTGACCTAGGGCGTGTCGGTCTCGGAACCGTCGTCTTCAAGTCCTCTGAACGTTGGCGCGAAACTGCCAAAAGTCGTTAATTTGCTGGTCACGCCCCTAGGTCACGCCCGTGACCTAGGGCGTGTCTTGACGGTTGTAGAAAAACGGCGGGAAGCAGATACGGCGGGAATAACTCCGGCCGTTGTTGGAGGGGTCACGCCCCTGGTCACGCCCGTGACCATGGGCGTGTCTTGAGAAAACTCCCAGCGAGTGAAACTGTAGCATTAAGTCGGCACGCCGGGCTGTCACGGGGTATGTCACGCCCGTGTCAAGTGTGTCACGCCCGTGACTTGTTAAACTGCCGTTGACTGGACATCAGGGCAGGGCACTGGATGTCACGCCTGGAGTACACGCCCGTGTAATGATGGTCACGCCCGTGACCTTAAGGCGTGTAATTTTAATTGACGTGGCAGGTAACTCCTTCCACGAGCCGGGTTCTAGCCCGGATGTCACGCCCGTGACCATGTTGGTCACGCCCGTGACGTTGGCGTGTTCTTTTGAAATTTTCCTGCTTTTGCGCAGTTTTGTCTCCTGATCAACCCTATAGACTCCAAATTGCGATTTGCAGCCCAGATTGCCCTGAAACAAGAAATTAGAAAAATTCAATAATAAAATTACAAAATATAATTATAAATTAATTAATTATTAAATAAAAATAATGTAAAAACTTGGACAAAATTAGAGTTATCAATCATATATCACACAACATGACTAAGTATATTGAAATCAGATATCACTTCATAAGAGAGCATATTGAGAAGGAAGATAACAGCCTTGAGTTTGTCCTCACAGACAAACAAGTGTCTAACATCTTTACTAAGCCTCTTGATGAAGGCAGGTTCAACACCTTCAAATTTGAATTGGGAATGTTGAACTTGGAGTAGCTTTACTATAATTATAATAAAGCATTTCTAGAATATATATGTGCATTTGGAGGCTAACCTTTTGCATGAGAACATAAGGAAGATAAAGATCAACTCCAGGCATTGAGAGCGTTGAGTTAACTTCAAGCATCGAGTGCATCGAGAATTTCAAGTATAAAGTAAGGCGTCGAATGCATCGAGTGCATTGAGTTAACTCAGTGCATATACTCTGACGGGCTGAACAATCTATGAGATTGAATCACAGCCATCCATCAAAAGTGGAAATCACGACAAGGTACACTTCTTTCTACCTTCACATATAAGGTAAGCTATAAATAAAAAGTGTGCCAGGAATATTATACATCACTCCTTAGCCCTTTTTGATTTTCTGCATCACTTCCCTTGATTTCTCACGTCGTCTTCCTCCTCTCCTCAATAATTTCTATAATTCAATGGATCCTGAGGGCATTGATTTCTTATTAGAGTGGTCAAAACAAGTAAGAAATGGATTCAAAGATGTACAAAAAATGGTTTTGTTGGTTATTCAACTTCTAAATGCTGTCGAACTAGAATTCACAGTATCAGAGCCCTGCACAATATGAAAAAGAAGAGTACTCTAACTGTACTCAAATGCTAAGGAAGAATCAACTTATAATAAGATGAAAGCATCCATTAGTGCAAATAAGATCAAAATAACAGCAAGGAGGTTAAGCAAAGCCTTGAGAATGAACAAGTTTAGCCCTGGTGAGGATGAAGAGGAGTTGTTTGTTGTGGATGTTATAATTGTTCTGAAGTGGTGTAGGATGTCAAAATACACAGTGGCTCAATTATTACGAAAGAGATGAACCTGAAGGACAAATTCCTAGCAGACTTAATTGTCAAAGACTTAATCTGTAAGACTGGTTCACATGACAAAATATCTAGAAATATGTTTGAATTAATGACTAGAGTTATCCTCACCAAGATAACAAACTGGAGGAAGCTGATTTTTAAAAGTATAATTGAATGTCTTCCTAAACCCAATCTGGGTAGAATATTATCTTTGTTTCTTATAAACACTACTCTAGGGATGCTGAACTTGAGGCTAGGAGCAAAGATCCATCATATGAGGAATATGGACATCAAGATGTTTGATAGATGGGATAGGGTCCTGATTAAGCACCCTCAGCCATCTGAGAGGCTAAAGAAGAAGGAGAAGGTTGTTCGAGATTCTGATGAAAGATAAAGCAACAACTCTTCTGATACCAGGGACACTGGACCTCATGATCCCAATCTAATAGAATCAACTAAAGAGGAAAGAAGGGATGTAAGTGCAAAAGTTTCTATCTCCTCAGAGCTTGCCGCAAAGGTTGTTCCACAAGTGTGACTCCAACTAATGCTGAGGTGACAGCCATGGAAATTACGGAAGTTGTTGCAATAAGGATAGTTGATAGGATCTATGATGAGGTTCAGGGGGAGACCCTCAGTATAGTTGCCCAGTTCAGGGGCAGCATGGACAACCAACTATTGGTCTACCAGACAAGATTGTCTCCTTTCTGGAAAATCTACAAGAGAGGATTTAGCAAATCCCAACTAACTCTCCTATATTGTATGACAGTGCTCATGTTCAGATGGAGCGTATGCTAGAGGTTGTCAATAGAGCAGAAGATGATACACTTCTAGATCTAGTAGTTGATGATAATGTTAAGGGGGAGCCTCACCTTGAGCTCCCTGCTCAGGTTATGGAAAATGTAATTGAACAATTTTATCAAGACTCTCAAGAGGATCAAGGAATATCCAATGGTGAAGTTCCTGAGAAAGAAGAGTCTATTCATGTTGCTGACATCCAACAACACACTTCAAACTATGAAGTATCAATCTCTGACATGAGAGAAGACATCAAGAAGGATGGTGCTGAAGTCAACATCCATGGAGCTACTCAGCTAAATGAGTAAATGACCACCTACTTTCTAGCTAAACTAAGAGGTCTCTTTGATGAGTAGAGGAAAATCAAGTTATATGTGGATGACTCCATAAAAGAATTGAGAAAGGACATCTCAACTAAAATTTCTTCTGTTAGTCTTGAAGTTAAATTGTTGAAAGAGAATACTATCAAGTTCTTTACCAAGGATACTCTTACTGCGGATTATACTACCAAAAAGGTAGATGGAATAAAAAAGAATCAGAATGATAATCTTGAGAACTAGTTGTTAACCCAGAAATCGGCGATCCCTCCCAAAGGTGGCTAGCTCTCAAGTTGCCACCTGCTCGAAGTTCCCTTGGATGTAGCGAGCTGGCAGTCCTCTTCTTGGGTCAAGCGGATAGAATTCTCTGTCCACTCAGGCCACTCGGCAAGGGAGGCCTCCCTGGTCTGACCGCCTAGGTTGTACATTAGTTGTGTTCTGCAGGGGTGCGGATTGCTTCCACAGTCCGTCCCTACAGGACACGCGGTTAGTCTGGCTAACCGTGCAGTAGATCTCTTGCTTCTACAGGTGTGGACAGCCATTCCAATCTACCTCAGTCCGCCAAGGAGTTGGCAGATACCCTATTCAACTCTTCCAGAAGAAGTCGGCCTGCCTCTAGGTCACCCAGTAGAATTCCCCCTCCTCCAGGTCGCCATGAGCAAGAATCATCCTAGACTAAGGCTCTTCATTTCTCCTGCGAGAGGCGGCCTCACATTCCAGTCCCTGAGAAACCTTCTCAACAGACTGCTTGGCAGTGGACCACCTAAGCATGAGGCAAACTCCACTCTAGTCTTCTAGAAGTAGGTGAACTCAATACTTGTTCACCCAAAGGTGGAGGACTCAGTCTTAGTCCTCAACAAATGAAGGACAGTCAACCAGCAGTAGGTGGAGAACTCGCATCCAGCAGCAACAAGCCATCTCCTCATCAGTTCGCATAGCATGACACAGACTCAACTTCAGTCCACCTTAGGGTGGTGGATGCCTCTTCGAAGTATTAGGCGGTCTGTCCCTAGTTCGCCCAGCAGAAGGCGACCTGCCTCTAGGTCGCCCTCTAAAAGGTGGCGGGCTCGTCTCATCCAGTAGCTAAGGAATCACCCTGTCCACCATGTACCATGAGGACTCTATACACAGTCAGCCAAAAGCATCTCCAGCTTCCCAGCATCAGCTTCTACCAGCAGTAGGCGAGCTACTCTTCAGCCCAGAGCATATCGCGGACTCGATCGCAGCTCGCCCGTATCATCAGGGTGACGTCATCAAGCCCAGTTCTGGACGTCACCTCCTCCAGCCTATAAATAGATCCACATACCTCTCATTTTGAGAGGAGGACCCCCAAGGACAAGCATCACATTAAACCTTGTGGCCATAACTTTTTGATCTATCGTCCTTGATCATCAGTCTGCCCACCAGTCCGGGCGGATTCTGCCCTCAATCCGCGTAAACAGGCTCCTCGACTTTCCCCTGACCGCGCGACATAGTGAACCTTCCCTGCCTGATCGCACAGTTCGCTCATCCTAAGGTAGTGAGTTACGAGATCAGCTATCCGCGTTGTCTGTCGACCTGTTTGATCAGCCCGCGCGGCCTCTCGCAATCTTTTTCTTCTAGTCGCCAGCTTCCCCTTGTACCATTTATATTTTTCATGTCAAGGAGCAACCCGAGCTGTAACACTGATTCGTAATCACAAGAAATCCCGTCGCAAGAGTGGCATTCAATCCACTGCGGGCGATGTCTGCTGTTGCCGCTGCTAGCGGCCCCTATTTTCTTCTCTTCTCCTCCTCTTCTCTTGACATTGACCTCTAATCCTATCCGTAAAAGTAACTGGCTGCTCGATAGTTCCTCATCAACCTCCTTCATCATCCCTACTAGTTCGAACAGCGTTACCTACTTGTGCCATTTCCACATCAACAGTTAACATGCGACCTTCAGATCTTGAACAGATGTTGAAAACCAACGATTAGCCATCACAGATCATCAACTTGCCAAGAAACTTGTTCCTCCATGTCCTAGTGAGGATCCTCCCTGTGAAGCCTTGGAGCAATCGTGACGTGAAACCAAACAACAATTCCAGGCAATTAACTATACTATAGCTGCTATCACGCAACGAATAGAGGTGCAATCTGCAGTAGCACCAATTCCTCCAGTCAATCCAACACCAACATTGGAGAATCTGCAAAATTTTCCTCCGGCCTATCCGCCGGTCAATCCTCCAGTGTATCCACCAACCTATCTACAAGGGTAGGCCGCAGCTCCCTTACGTTCTCAAAGTGACGAGTTTATAACACGTCAAAACGACTTCTGGAAAGCTTCCCAGGGAAGTCCAACAAGATTTCTGAATTTTCAGGGAAGTCACCCATACTCTTTAGCCCCTATGTTTGCTCCTCCCGCAACAACCTTTCCTTCCTATCCTCCTGCTCCTTTTTAAACTACAACTTATGCTCCATTTTTTTCTTTCCCTTATGTGTTAGGGGAGCAGGAAGGGCCATTGCCGTTTATAGAGAGTATGCGATAAGAGCCAACTCCAGCTAACTTCAGAGAGCCATGGTTACCAACTTACACAGGGTAGTCTGACCCAATTTCACACTTGCAACCTTTTGAGTTAGCCATCGCTCTCAAGACCCTTACAGATGCAACTAGGTGCAAGCTCCTTATAACGTCCTTTGATGGACAAGCGAGAGAGTTGTTCCATGGGCTGCGCCCTCAGTCCATCGCTTCCTTTGCCGATCTGCGAAGGGAACTTCTGCACAGATTCTCTACCTACACAAAGAGTAAAGGCAGTCCTAAAGCCCTGTTTCAGATCAAGCAGCAAGAAAATGAGACATGGGCTCATTTTTTTGATCGTATTCAAAGTGAGATTCTTGACATCGATAACGTCGATCCAGAAATGTACCGAGTCGCTCTGATAAGCAGTTTAAGAGAAGGACCACTAAAATTCGAGGATAACATCCGAGTGCCAAGGACATATCATGAGATGATCAGTCTTGCCAACTTATACATACAAGATGAAAATAGTAATCCCAACTACATCTCTAGGCTTGTAATAGAGAAAGATCCTCCTTCTTCATACAGACAACCTCCAAAGTCTCCCCGAAAGGATTTTCAACCACAAGTGAGAAGAGGAAGGAATTTTTGACGTCATCAATGCCTCTTCCAAAGTCAAGATCACTCCCAAAATCAATGATTTCCATTGCCGGCCTCTTATCCTTATCTGGCACTAGCTCTGAGGGCAGCTTCAGTTTATCGGCAGCCAGATGATGACTTGCCAGAATCTAGACTACACCAAGTTATGCAGGAAGTAATCCAAGTCTTGAAAGGAAAGACAAGTTATAAAAGGCCTTACCAACCCACTGATCAAAGATCTAAAGAACCGGATCCCTACTGCGAATTCTATAAAGAGAAAGGGAATCTAACTGAAAACTGCCGAGCACTTCATCAAATGGTGCAGAAGATGCTGAGCCAGGGTAAGATGCATGACATGTTCCCAAAGTATGACTGCTCTGACCCGTCTATTTCAAAAGGAAAATAAGTAGCAGACATTGCTTGCTGCTGAAAAGGAGTGAGCCAAATCAGCGATAACACTAACTTCATTATTGGTGAGACCATTGATGTGAATGACGTAGGAGCCCTTAGAAATCTATTCTGAGGTGAAGATGGACATGACAGGGCCCCAAAGGCTCCTCACGATCATGTCTGTCTGCTTTTAATCTCCATATTAAATATTTCTCTGACATATGCTCAGTGATGCGTCTGATATATATAGTGTTTTTCGGACTTATCTGGGCTTATTATCATGCATTTGCACTACTATTTCAGTACGAAAAGTCGTATATTTTATTAGGTCTTCACTTAGCCATCGTTGCAATGTTTCAGCCCATTTTGGTTTGCGAATTGCACCGGGATATCGGTGGGATGTACTAGGGTACTATCTGTGCGGATTTGGTTATTTTATGATGTTTATCGGTGTTGGGAGCTTTTGCTCCAGCTATGGATTTTGCTGTGCAAGTGGTTAGTTTTCCACCAAATCAGGAATTCTGACTTGTGGAAAACACACGATCGTGCGTTTCCTTAACGCAAGCTTTCTTCCAAATCTTGCATTTTCTGTAGTTTTCTCTAGAGGATTGACCAACCCGTGCGATTTCTTCATACACGGTTTCTTCTGAACCGTGCACGAAGGAGACTCATTGTTTTGCTGTAGCTGTCTAGTTTTATAGCGCTCTGTGGTTAATAGTGCGATTTGTTAACACACGGGCGGAAGTGCCCATGTGCGAGTAAAACGCACGGTTCCACCTCTTGACGGGAATTTCAGCGCTCTGTGGTCACCCGTGCATTTTCCTTCATGCACGAGCAGAAGCGTACCTGCGCACGTAAAATGCACGAGTCAACTCATCTTCCTCCGCAAGCTTTGTCCTGGATGTTAATATCGCATGGTTAACGCACGGTCGTGCGCAAAACCGTGTATCACCATTTTTCTAACCTGCTTCTATTTAAGCTCAGGAGTTTACTGGAGCAAGACAATTTCGCCATTTCCGCTCCTATGAAAGGGAAAATCTTTCACCAGCCGTTTCTTCCTCTCTCTTCTTTGGAGAACTCATACGGCCACCGTTCTTCCTCCAAATTTCACCGCAAGCAAAGATCTTCTGCTGTTTTCTTCATCTCTATCTCAAGAGGAGCATTTCGAGCTCCTTCTTTCTACCATTGGAGATTTTTCCGACGACTACCAGCCTTCACGGACCGTGAAGAAGATGGGGAAAACACCTTTGAAGTAGGTGACAACACTTCAAGCTTCCTCGGACATCAACCACCGACCGAGCCCGGACGGAGACCGACAACCTTTGACTCCGGCCAAGAATCACGGCTAGCCTTCATGCATTGGGTTTCAAATCTCCTCTTTACTCTAATTTGTATGTTGTTTCTATGCTTTGGATGTTAGCTAAACTTATTAGGAACTCTTAACAATGTTTATGATGGTTTACTATTGCAAATGTTGTTGTAGTCCATAGTTTGACTTTACTTCCTTTGCTTGCTTTGGGTTGTTGCTTGGTGATATGCCGCACTAACGTGTGTTAGGGGATGGCATGACGAAGAGGTGTTTTCGACCCTCAATGGTTACGACCACATGCCCTAATACTCATTGGAGTATTCCACCATTGCGAAGTGGTGAAGGTGAAACATATAATTAATTTTAGTTGTTCTAAAATAAAAACACAACCCCGAAACCTTTGTTGCATTTGCACTCACTTTCCTACTAGGATGATCACACTCCCAATCTGCACTCCTCTAGAGATTCAATACTCGGAGGATATCACCCCCAGTTTATTACTTGACGACGATCGGTGCACTTGCCGAGATTATATCAAGTTTTTGTCGCCGTTGCCGGGGAGTGCAACAGTTGTGTGTAGTTTTCTATTGGAAAAGTTGCTGCAAGTGTTTTTTCCATTTTGATCGATTTTTGTGTGTTGTATGACAGATCCAAACCCAGGGATAGAGGTGAAGATCTTGGAGTTGATATTGAAACGACACGAGCGAGGCGAGCCCCCCGACGTGCTGCTGCTGTTGAAGGAAGAGAAAGAATGGAAGATTTAGGTCAAGGAGGAAATGGCCTCGGTGAATGGGTCGGTGAGGACCAGGAGGTGGTCCGACCCTGCATTAGGATAATGCACGACTTCATGACCCCTACCGCGGTAAGTGTTTAACCTAGTTTCGGCCCGACCATTATGAACCACCACTTCGAGATAAAGCCTGCCATACTCAACATGATCCGCAATAACATGCAGTTTTTGGGCCCGCCAAGTGAGGATCTGCTGCTCCATCTGCCGGAGTTCTCGGAGATCTATGGCACCTTCCGCTATGCTGACATTACATATGACATGGTGAAGCTAAGGCTATTCCCATTTTTGCTAAGGGACAAGGCAAAAACGTGGCTCCACACTATTACTCCCGAGACTGCGACACGTGGAAGGCTCTTTCCTCTAAGTTCTTCGCCAAATTCCACCTGGTGGACAAAATAGTGAACGCACAAAGGGAGATAGCCACCTTCCGGTAGCTGGACTAGGAAACATTATTTGAAGCCCGGGAGAGATTTGCTGATCTGCAACGTCGATACCCCCAGCACGGCTGTGAGCCGTGTAAATTGGTTGAAATATTTTATTTTGCTGTTGAGCATAATTACAGGGCTGTGATCGATGCGACGGGTGGAGGCGCTATCATGAACCTGACTCCCAACGAGGCTTTGTGGATCCTTCGTGACACCGCTTCTCATTGCACGTATTGGACTGTTGGAAGAAACTCACCTTGGGGTGCGAGAAATTTGTTCGAGGTAAATGCGGTGCAGCCGCAAGTTGAGGCGAGCCATCCTACTATGGATGGAATGATGTTGTTGACTAGATCGACCCCTCCTCTAACTCTGGTGATGGCTATTTCATGCCAGGGCTGTGGAAACCCCGACCATCATACATATGAGTGCACAGCTGGAGAAGCTTTTTCAGATCCCTTAGGTATATTTGCTGACGAGAGTGTGAACTTTATTATTAATTAGAACCGCACTGCTCCTTATAACAATGCTTATAACACGAATGCGAGAAATCATATGAATTTCTCCTGGAACCAATATGCTCCCGGTCTAAGGTGGTAAGGAGCCCAGCATCAGTTTGATGCTCAAGCTTCTAATAGCCAGCATCGACCATCGTAATCGGGTTATAATCAGAACGTGCATGGAACACGAAAGAGTGCGTTAGAAGAGATGATGGAGAAATTCGTGGAGATGGCTCAATCCAACATGGCCACTCAGACTACCTCTATGAGAAACTTGGAGACGCAGCTGGGGCAACTGGCCCATATGTTCTCTGAGCGTACTCGTGGCACCCTCCCGAGCGATACGGAAAAGAATCCCCATGGGAAAGGGAAGTGTGTTAGGGAGACATATGAGTGTATTAAAAATGAAGTGGCCGTGAAGTGTGAAATAAATGAGGTAGAGACGGTGGCCATATGTGATTCCGGAACTTCATGCAACATTCTTGCTTTGCAAGATATTGAAAAATTTAATTTAAATATCAAGTCGAATGTCTGGAAATCACTCGTGCTAGCCGATGGGTCGGTAGTGCAGACCGATAGTGAGATAAAGGAGGGGGAAGTGATATTGAACGGGGCTATGGTGGTCACTGATTTCCAGGTGCGGGGACCAATGGGGAATGCTTCAAAACCCATCTTAGGGGTCCCCTTCCTGAAATCTTGTGGGGCAACGTTGTAGTTTAACGCCTGCGGCATCACCATGGCATCCAAGGTTGATTCTCCTTTACCACCGTCCCTTCCCCCTATGATTCCGAATGAGCCCAAAAAACTGCAGGATTTGAATGTTTTGTTATCTAATGGTTTGCCTAGTGTTGTTGAGACAGGTGTGCTGCAGAAAGGGGAAGACACGGCAGTGAATGTAGTAGAAATGCTGAAGATAGCTGAAGGGGAAATAAAAGTGGAGTTGCTTGGAGTGCAACAAGTTGCGGATGAGAAGGGTAGTGAGCGTAGTGAATGGCACATTGTTAAGACTAAGGAGCGGAGCACGGCTGTTGAAAGCGTGTATAAATAAGAATCAAAAACTTATATTGAGCCAAATGATTTGTGTAAAACTGTAAAATAGGTTACATGGGCTGATCTATCACCCGCCACAGGTGATGAAAGGATGCCTCCGGACGAAAAAGCTAGAGATAACTCTGAATTGGGTGGTTGTACCACCATGGTGATCTCTATCTGTGGAATTGCGAAAAAAAGAACTGCAAATGCGCAAGGCGCTAGATTTTGCCCGCCGATGCGAGAAGGAAGAGGCGAGAGGCAAGGGACATTCATCTTCCCTGGGCCCTAAAGCTTACTCTTCTCCATCGTCTCGTATGTTAGGGGGATCTATCACAAGTCAGCGGTTAGCTGGGATGTAAAGGATCTCCGGGTCCCCCCTTTTTATGGTATAAATTTTGCTTAATGTTGTGTGTGAAGTTTTAGACTTAATCATTGCGTACTGCACTTATGCTCTTGAACTATATATAAAACTGCTAATACAGGTATTTGGTCCACTTTAAGGACGGTAAATAAAAGTGGCTGCTGGGAGACAACCCATTATTTTGCTTTGTTTTTTTTGCATATTCTTTAATATGGATTGTTGTGCTTGGAGGTATTTTCTTTTGCAGGTGGAGTTCATTCGGGCCGTGGAATTTAAATAGAAATTAACACCAATCTTCTGGTATGCTCATTTCTGAGCATTGGGTAACCCCTTCTCCTTACATGCTTTATAATTTCACGATCACATTGTGGTGTTAGAATGTTTAGACTAAGTCTGCTGGGGAGAGTTATGCGGGGTACTCACATACGTGCATTAAACCATTGTCATACTAGAAGAATATATTCATTTGTTGTCAATGATGCTTGGAATTGCATACAACTGCACCATACTTGAGCGCGTGCTTGAACAGGAGCACGTTGTGAGTTTTATCATCACTAATGTGCGATTTGGAAAATTTTGGCACATGCCTAAGATTGCGAGGCAGAGTAAAATGTGGCCTCCATGAGTGCTCCTAATCGAGTGCTCATGCCTCATAGATTACGTGTAGAATTAGATTCTTTTTATGCTCATAGCGTATTTTATTTCTATTGGCGTAAATCTTGTTTATTCTACTCGCCTACTTCGAATCTGGTGTGAATCAAACAGTAGCTTTGGGATGTGTGTCGACATATCTAGCCTCGTTTTTCTCGAGTTGGGAGGAAGGATTGTCTTTCTCAATGGCTAAGAACTTGCCCCTAGCTACTCTCGAAGCATGGGTACATGGTTAGTCAAGTGCGCGCGTGATGTAGGTCGTCACTTTGTTCCAGTTTGAGCTCTGTACCAGTCCCAATGTCTATCTGTTGCAATACCCGTTGAGCTTGTCCCTTCCTTTGACTTCCCTACGCCATGCTTCCAAATCCATATAACCTTTCCTACTTGCACACCCGAATGTGTGTGCACCGTTGGTTTGTTTTATTGTTGTTTTGTATGTGTTATGTGTGGTTGTTATGTGGGAGCTTTGTGCCGTTTATGGTGTTGTCGTGTTTTTGGCTCGTTTTGGTTATTTGGTTAACTAAAAAGAAAAAAAGAAAAAAGTTAATAAAATGAAATGGAAATGAAAATTCCTAATGTGGAATAAAAGAAAAAAGAAAAAATATTTTGTTGTAGAGTTATGGTTTTATGGATGTGAAATTTTGTTGTATTGTGTTCGTGATGGGCATGCACGCACCGTTAAAAGTCCTAGTCCGGTGGTGCGGTGCACGTGTTTGTCGTTACGTGTAGCTGTGAGTGTTTTCGGGCGGTCTCATTTTTGGTGTGCGTATCTGTCGTGTTTATCGTTGTATACCCCGCCTTCGCCGAAGCCTCCATTATACTTCAAGTCCTACGGATTCACGCTTGAGTCAAACTAGTGTCGTGTAGAGAGTGTGAACGGGCGAGCTTATGGTCATCGACATTGGTGGATTCCTTTGGAGGTTTTCCCGACCCCTTGCTTTGGTAATGCTGAACTCAGTGTTTGTCTGCTTTTTCCTTGCATATGACCGAATGATTCCCCTCAGTTATATAGTAGAGTAGTAATAATATTTTGATGCATCTTTAGAAATATATAGGCTATTAGTGAATAATTATAAATTCCTTCTACGGTATTCCTATGAGCGTGAGCATGCGATTTAATATGGTACTCCGCTGCACAGTTATAGACCAGCTATGCTATTTTTGTCATCCAGGTTAGGGATGATTTACTCGGGACGAGCAAATGTTCAAGTCTGGTGGTGTGAAGAGTCTAATTTATATAGGGTTTTTCGGATTCATCTGAGCTTATTATCGTCCATGTGCACTACTATTTCAGTAGAAAAAGTCGTATATTTTATTAGGGCTTCACTTAGCCAGTGTTGCACTATTTCAGCCCATTTTGGTTTGCGAATTGAACCGGGATGTCGGGGGGATTTACTGGGGTACTCTCCGTGCGGATTTGGTTATTTTATGTTGTATATTGGTGCTGGAAGCTTTTGCTCCAGCTATGGTTTTTGCTGTGCAGGTGGTCAGTTTTTCCCCAAATCAGGAATTCTGACTTGTGGAAAACACACGGTCGTGCGTTTCCTTAGCGCATGCTTTCTACCAAATCGTGTGTTTTCTGCAGGTTTCTCTAGAGGGTTGACCAACCCGTGCGATTTTTTCATGCATGGTTTCTTTTGAACCGTGCACGAAGGAGACACACTGTTTTCCTGTAGCTGTCTAGTTTTATAGAGCTCTATGGTTAGTCATGTGATTTGTTCATGCACGGGAAGAAGTGCCCGTTCGCAAGTATAACACACTGTTCCACCTACTTGCCGGGAATTTCAGGGCTCTATGGTTACCTGCGTGTTTTCCTTCATGCATGGGCGGAAGCATCCGTGCGCGAGAAAAATGCACGGGTCAACTCATCTTCCTCCACAAGCTTTGTCCTGGAAGTTAATATCGCACAGTTAACGCACGGTTATGCGCTAAACTGTGCGTGACCATTTTTCTGACCTGCTTCTATTTAAGCTCAGGAGTTGACTGGAGCAAGACAACTCCACAATTTCCGCTCCTCTGTGCCGGAAAATCTTAGACCAGTCATTTCTTCCTCTCTCTTCCTTGGAGAACTCGTCCGTCCACTGTTCTTCCTCCAAACTTCACAGCAAGCGAATATCTTCCATAGTTTTCTTCATCTCCATCTCAAGAGGAGCATGTGGAGCTCCTTATCGCTGCCATTGGAGAGTGTTACGGCGACTACCGGCCTTCATGGATCATGAAGAAGACGTGGAAAACACCTTTGAAGTAGGTAACAGCACTTCAAGCTTCCTCAGACGTCAACCGCTGACCGAGCCTAGACAAAGACTGACAACCTTTGACTCCGGTCGAGAATCGTGGCTAGCCTTCACGCGTTGGGTTGTAAATCTCCTCTTTACTCTCATTTGGATGTTATTTCTATGCTTTGGATGTTAGTTAAACTTGCTACGAACTCTTAACAATGTTTATGATTGTTTACTATTGCAAATGTTGTTGTAGTCCATAGTTTGGCTTTACTTCCTTTGCTTGCTTTGGGTTGTTGCTTGGTGATACACCGCACTAATGTTTGTTAGGGGTTGGCTTGGAGAAGAGGTATTTTCGGCCCTCAACAGTTATGACCACACGCCCTAATACTCATTCGAGTATTCCACCATTGCGAAGCAGTGAAGGCGACCCACATAATTAATTTTAGTTGTTCTAAAATAAAACCTCAACCCCCAAATCTTTGTTGCATTTGCAACCACTTTCCAACGAGGAAGACCCAATCTGCACTCCTCGAGAGATTCAATACTCGGAGGATATCTTCCCCAGTTTATTACATGACGATGATCGGTGCCCTTGCCGAGATTGCATCACTCAGCGCAATTCTAAACTCTCTTTCATTCATTTCAATAAATTTTACATCAGAGATCTCGTACTGACACTTTCCTTTTTTAGTGTCTCCTATCTATTTTCTCTTTGCCAAAGGGATCGCTGAACTGACGATAAATCGCCAAGTCTTGCTCATCCCCCCATAGGTTGGTTTCTGGAGTAACACCACGATGACCACATATAGCGGGGAGTGTTCGCATATGTACAGTGGGAGCCATTCAATCTTTGCAGGCGGACTTCATGGCTTTGGATCCTAGCGGGTATCTAACACACAACGTGCATTAAGGGAGGTTTGATGTGTTGGACGGCAAGTGTACCGGTCGCACAAGTAATATAAAATGGGTGAATTTCCCCAAGTATCGATCTCTTCAAGGAACACAGTAAGGTGGAGTTAATTTCAAGGAGGACATGCGATTGAGATCCTTTGGTCGGAGTTAACTAAGGGAGATTTTGATGGTTGCGGAAACAGAAAATAAAACACAAACAACTACTCCTATGCAACGCCGCTGTGTTATGCTTCGCCAGGCGGGATGGAAGACTACACGGGCCGCTATGCACCGAATCGCTAGGCGGATGGACAAGTAGGCTTGCAGATGAGGTGGTTAGAATGGAGGAATGATGGTCGAGAGCACCTCTTCGCTACGCATGCCTCTAGCAATTACTAGAGCGTCAAAATCGGATGTGGGGGTGGATGGAAAATAAAGGCGCTCCTCAAGCAAATAACATAAATACGAAATCACATAGACATGATTGTATAAATATGTATTACAAGCTAAACACACTTCATCAAATGCAAAGAGATTAAGCTACGCTATCAACAACAAGAGAAGAAAAGTGTGCGAAATCGACCGAATCCGAAGTCTTGCTGAGGATTCACGGAAGGAATCGCTGGGTTGTCAATGCGCGTCCTAGCTCAGTCCTCAACTGCGTCCGGGGTAGAGGAGGCTGTCACTCACTCCCATTGGACCCATCTTCTTCATGCCATGATCCTGTTGAGGATGGCACAAACTTCTCTGAACTTGATGGAGAAAGTTAGATCAAACTCTCCTTGAAGCTCAAGGATGAAGGAGGAGGCTGAGAGGAAGCTCGAGCTTGAATATGGCGTTGAAAGCTTGCCCGGAGCACCTCCCTAGTATGGAAGATGAAGGGAAATGAAGGAACCCTTCATTGGAGGGGGAAAATGGCGGAGGAAAAAGTATGTAATCCGGTCTCCCCATGAAGGAAGAAATCTGCGCTTTAAATAGAAGCAGGTAAGAAAAATAGGCACGCACGGTTTGGAGCACGACCGTGCGTTAACCATGCGTTATTAACTTGCAGCCCAAGCTTGCGGGAGATGAAGCGTTGACCTGTGCATTTTACTTCGCGCACGGGCGATTCCGCCCCTGCGTGAAGGAAATCACACGGGTAGTGACAGAAAGCAGGAAAGCAAGGAAATACGGTGGAACCATGCGTTTTACTCGCGCATGTGCACTGCTGCCCGTGCGTGAACACAACGCATGAGTAGCCACAGAAATAAACTGTAACGTCCCGAATCGCTCTAGGCCCCTAGTGTGTGTGTTTTGAGTCAGGAGGGTTGACTCAAGTCCTGAGAAGAGATGACACGGGTAGTGACACGGCCGTGTCCCTACCCGTGTGCGTCGAGTTGAGCTCGACGAGCCGTGTCGAGATCGTCGAGAGTCGTCGAGAATCGTCGAGTGGGGAACACGGGTAGTGACACGGCCGTGTCCCTACCCGTGTGCATCGAGTTGAGCTCGACGAGCCGTGTCGAAATCATCGAGAGTCGTCGAGAATCGTCGAGTGGGGAACACGGGTAGTGACACGGCCGTGTCCCTACCCGTGTGCGCCGAGTTGGGCTCGACGAGAAGTGGCGAGATGTAACTGAAGATGCACACGGCCAATGACACGGCCAGGCACACGGCCGTGTCATGTGAACACGGGTTGGGACACGGCCGTGTCCCTACCCGTGTCAAACAGTGAACCGACATGGAAACCGCCACGGCCGTTTCGCGGAAGCAGGACACGGGTACGGACACGGCCGTGTCCCTACCCGTGTCACATTTTGCTTATAAGGGCCAGAGAAACCCTAGCCGTTTTTCACTCTCATTTCACCCCCTATCTCCTGTGAGAACTCCTGGTGAGAGGAAAACCGCTGGAGCAAGTTATACCGGAGGAGATCCGCCATCGCCGCGAAAGAGAAGATGCCGCCAAGGAGAACTACGCGATCCATGGCCGGAAATGGTGGTACCGCTGGAGCCAACGTGAGTTTCCTACCCTCTCCCTTGGTGCTAGATCTTAGGTATTTAGGAGAGACATCGGTTCAAGAGAACTTGATGGAGAGGAGAAGATTCTAGGTTTGGCCATGCTAGGATTTGAATCCTAGATTTTAGATCTCTTCAACCCTTCCCCTTTTCTTCAATACGATGATGGGTGAATGGTTTCGTGAGGAGTTTTGGCCTTTGAGGTTGAATAAGGGAGGAGAATATTTCTGGAAAATTTAGGAACGATCGCCTTGACGAGGAAGACGAACCGATGCCGTTCATTTTCCTTTAAGATGCGCGCAGAATCTGTATTCTGCGCGCAGCGATCTTCTAGGCCCTTTTTATGTAGGATATGTGCAGATCTGGGCTTTTGGCCAAACACGAAAGTTGTAGCCCTTGGAAATACCTTTCCAACGAGTGGTTGCACGACTTCAGGTGATGTCTGTGGCCCCGGGAAAACCAAATCGAGTTTGCTGTCCGGCAATTCCTGTACACAGAAATTGTGTTCTGTGCGCAGTGAACTTCGAAGCCGATTTCGAGTACGTTATTGTCAGATTTGGGTTGTGACCTGAATATGAAAGTTGTAGATCATGAAAAGATCTTTCCAACAAGGGGTTACACGACTTCACCGGATTCCTGTAGCCTCGGGAATCTCCGGTCGAAATTGCTGTCCAGATTAGTGATACACTTAGAATTCTGGTTTTATATAAAGTGCATTTAGAGTCGGTGGAATTCTGTCAAGATTAAATAATTGATGCTAATCACCGAAGAACTTTGAATGATGGTGTTTATTATTTAGGATGCATACAACTGATTTATTATTGCAAGTTGTCTTGAGACTTGGATGGTTTCCTTTATATTTAATCGAATCGAATTGATAAGATGTTGATAGATTATAACATATGCGCATCATATAAGTCTTATGTAGAGTTCATATGGAATGACATATAGCAGATTAAACTATGGCCATGATATGTTGATTTGGTGAAATGAAATTTATTAGTCCAATACTTAGAGCGTCGTCTCCCTACGGGTAGTATTGTGGATGAATGAAAGTGCGGTGTTGACCGTCACTTGTTTTGTTGTGTTGAGATAGGTGTGGATGGATGGTTGGGCTGTGTCCTCGTGTTTACTTCCGAGCCCCCTTCCATGATATGTTGATGTGGTATGTGCATGTGGTGTGAGTCGACACGCGGTGTCGTAATCCTGGGTTAAGGATAGTGTGGCAGGTCTACGGGCTCGCCAGTCGTCACACCGACGGGAGTTGGCAGTTAGACTTGGTCGGTTTGGGCTGTGTCCTCGGTGTTCACGTCCCGAGGCCCCTCCGACCATGTGAACGGTTGGGCTGTGTCCTCGTGCTTTCTTCCGAGGCCCCTTCCGGGTCACGCAAGGCCAGTTCGGGTTGTGTTCTTGGTGCACATCTACCCAAGACCCCGCTGGGCCATAGTACGCATGGGCTCCGCTGTTGTGTTCTTAGCGTTGAGGCGTACGGAGGCCTAGGTGAAGTAGTGTGATACCCGCCTAGTAGTAGAAGTGCCCGTTCTACTGTCACCGCCTGGCCACGGCGGCTGATGCCTGAGAGGTTAGCTACCTGCTCGAAAAGTGGGAACTATAGTCTGTGTCGACATAGCAGTTGCATGGGTGTGCATGGGTGAGTCATTGCATAGCATTCATAGCATTCATAACATTGCACAACAAGATCCTCATCGTATAAGTTTGTATGAGCACTCTTATACGATGAGTTACTTTTATGTAACCCGATCCTTAACTTATAAGTTTGTATGGGCATTCTTATAAGTTAAGTTACTTCCTGCTCTTACTTATACTTGCTAGTTTACTTGTAGCTCTTATATAAATGCTGATAGTGATATTGTTTCTCTTACTCTACTGCCACCTGTTTGTACCTGTCATACACTTATAAATATTGTACCCTTGTTTCTCTTTCTCCGCCCGGTGCCGAGGAGTCGCCGGGGGAGCGGATGTGAAACCACTTAGTCGTTTCGACTAACGGTTGCTACGTCTTCCTTTTTAGGAGGTCACGCCGCAGGTAGAGCAGCCGCAGGACAGCCAGGCCAGGACGACAGGGCCTGACGTGACGGTGCCGTCGATACCGTCTGTTACTGATGTTAGTGTTTTGCTTACTCTGATGTAGCCCGTTTGGGCAAAGATTAGCTGTACTCTGATATATTGTAGAAGCATGTTTTAGCTTCTCTTTATTGATGTATTTGGACTTTATATACTTAGTGTGGATTTTGACTTCTCTTGCTTATATATTTGGTTGGGTTGGCATGATTTATTGATATTGTTGTAGCCGGCGGAATAGGCGTCTTGTGGTACAGGTTAGCCCGTGTGCTAATGCTACCGCAAGGCGGCTGTTCCGGGCATAAGACTCCCTCTTCGTGCCGTGTTTTGGGATCCGGGGAGGGGGGGTCTTACAAATGGTATCAGTTTGCCACGATCCTCAACTACGAAGTCATTCAACAATGGTGCCACCCCCGTTTGGTTAGTCAGTTTGGGGACAAACTGACTTCGCGGAAGCAGTGGTGTGCCCATATGTAATTCACATTAAGTTTGTCCAACTTTGACCCTACGATTAGCCAACCTGACCTTAGGTACATACCTTTATACGTTCGATCTTCCAAGTTTGTATGACCCCAAGTATGTAAAACTATGGTATAGAGTCTTGCGAGATCCCCTAGGGCAAGCACTTTTGTTTATAGCAGATTTTGAATGTAACGGATAAAATAGACATGGCAGATTCCCTAGGGCAACCACTTTTGTTTATAGGAGATTTGTGCTTGGTGGAGATAATGGATATGGTAAAGTGGTTGGGAGCGGGTCTTTTGGGTGTTCAGACAAGCGTTAAGAGACTCGCTGAAGGAGTGATTGAAGCGGGACCCAGCTCAAAGACGAGGACTACGAGGAAGAAATTAAGCATTCGTCCTTAGTCTGCCTAAGTTTTTCTAGGAATCTGGCTAGAGCATTCACAATCTTGATACTAAGGCGTAATGGTTAGTGAGAAACCGGCCTACACCCTATTCGATACCGGTGCCTCACACTCCTTTGTGTCCGAGGATTTCATAAAAGACGTGGGGGATGTTCAGTACTTCACGGGAATAGCCCGACGGGTACGCCTTTCGGATGGCTCGGAGATGATCGCAACTGCCAAGTGCGAGTTGGAGTTATTTATTGATGGGAAGGCCTTTGATACACCGGCCACGGTTCTGAGAATGCCGGAGTTTGACATCATTTTGGGCATGGCATGGCTGGACTGGCACTTCGCGAGGATCGACTGCGCGGAGAAGCGGATCTATTTGAGGCATGGAGACTCTGACGTCATCTTCCAAGGTATTGGCTTCGCGCCACGTATGATATTATCTTCTATCCAGGTTGTAAAAGCTCATATGAAGGGGGACGAGGTCTTCATGATCTGGTTCGAGTTGAAGGAGGAAGCGTTGGAATTAAAGGATGTACGGGTTGTGCGGGACTTTCCCGAGGTATTTCCTGAGAAGCTACCAGGATTACCGCCGCATAGAGAGGTCGATTTCCAGATTAATTTAGTACCAGGTGCCAAGCCTGTATCTAAGGCTCCGTACAGAATGGCCCCGAAAGAACTCGCGGAGTTTAGAGTTCAACTGCAAGAACTAGTAGATTCAGGGTTCGTTCGCCCCAGTTCGTCACCGTGGGGTGCCCCCGTATTGTTCGTAAAGAAGAAGGATGGAACCCTGCGATTGTGCATAGATTATCGGGAACTCAATCGATTGACGGTGCGGAACACTTATCCGCTACCTCGGATCGACGAGTTGTTCGATCAATTAGTGGGAGCGCATTGGTTCTCTAAATTAGACTTGCGCTCTGGATACTATCAGTTGAGGATACAAGAGGGGGACATTCAGAAAACAGCCTTCAGTTCGAGATATGGTTTGTATGAGTTCACAGTAATGCCGTTTGGGCTCACGAATGCACCTTCGGCCTTCATGAGCCTGATGAACAAGGTGTTTGAACCATACTTGGACATCTTCGTCATCGTTTTCATCGACGACATCTTAGTCTATTCAAAGACGGAGGAGGAGCATGTCGAGCACCTGACCTTAGTTTTGAAGAAATTGAAGGAGCACGCCTTGTATGCCAAGTTTAGCAAGTGCGAATTCTGGCTTAAGGAGGTTGCCTTCTTAGGGCATGTGATCAGTGGAGCAGGATTAGCTGTGGACCCAGCTAAGGTGCGGGCCGTGAAGGAGTGGTCGCCCTTGAAGTCGGCGGCCGATGTACGAAGCTTTCTTGGACTTGCTGGCTACTACCGCAAGTTCGTGAAAGGATTCTCCAAGATTGCCCTTCCTCTTACCTCCTTGACGAAGAAGGGTGTGCCATTTGAGTGGACTCCTAAATGTGAAGCAGCATTTCAAGAGTTGAAGGATAGGCTTACCTCCGCCCCCATCCTTGCACTTCCGTCTGGGAAGGAAGGATTTCAGGTTTACACAGACGCATCATATCAAGGGATGGGAGCGGTGCTGATGCAGCACGGGCATGTGATCGCTTATGCTTCAAGGCAGTTAAAGAAACATGAAATCAATTACCCGGTTCATGATTTGGAGTTAGGAGCAGTGGTGTTCGCTTTGAAGGTCTGGAGGCATTATTTATATGGCGTCCACTGCGAGATCTTTTCCGATCACAAAAACTTGAAGTATGTTCACACTCAGAAGGAGTTGAACCTGAGACAACGGCGGTGGTTGGAATTTCTATGCGACTATGAGTTCACCATGAACTACCACCCCGGGAAAGCGAACTCGGTAGCCGATGCCTTGAGTAGAAAAGTGCCAGGCTCTAGCCCAGAGTCTCGGCTGATGAGCATGGAGTTGGCTCGGATGATCGAGGAGATGGAAATTACTCTAGTATTCAAGGATCCTTCGACAGAGTATGCGGAGTATTTGGCCAACGTGAGCATAGTTTGTGATATCCGAGATCGGATTCGGGTGGAGCAAGGTATGGATGCGGCCTTGGCCCCGGTAATCAAGGCAATTGAAGATAGGACCACCGATGAGTACACACTCAAAGACGGCCTCGTTTATTTTCGTGGCCGACTTTATATTCCCAAGGGCGGCAAAATTCGGGAGGATATATTGAGAGAGGCGCATTCCTCTCAATATTCAGTGCACCCGGGTATTGCTAAGATGTACGCCGGACTGCGGAAGACCATGTGTTGGCCGGGAATGAAGAAGGATGTTCGCTACTATGTTACACATTGCGAAGCTTGTCAAAGAGTGAAGGCTGAATGCAGGAGTCCCGGTGGTTTGTTGCAGTCGCTGCCCATCCCCGAATGGAAGTTCGAGGATATCTCCATGGATTTTGTTCATGGGCTACCTCGTTCCCGCTCCGGGAATGATTCGGTGTGGGTTATTGTGGATCGACTAACAAAGGTAGCCCGGTTCATTCCAATGAAGAAGGAAGCACACGTGGATGTTTTGGTACGCCTTTTTGTGGAGCAATTTGTATGGTATCATGGCGTGCCCAAGACGATTGTTTCGGATCGGGATGGTCGGTTTACATCCAATGAGTGGAAGGCGGTACAGGCGTATTTGGGCTCACGCCTAACCTTTAGTACCGCATTTCATCCTCAGACTGACGGACAGTCAGAGCGGACCATCAGAACGCTGGAAGATTTGTTGAGGTTATGTGTGTTGGACAGAGGAGAGCCGTGGGAAAGACTCTTGCCCCTGGTGGAATTCTCCTACAACAATAGTCATCAAGCGAGCATCGGTATGGCGCCCCATGAAGCCCTTTACGGAAGAAGGTGCAGGACTCCCTTGTCTTGGGTGCAAGATGAAGATCCGAAGGCATTGGGAAACGAATACATAGATGATACTGATGCGGCGGTCAGATTGATACGGGATCGCATGTTGGAGGCTCAAAGTCGACAGGCAAAATATTACAATAAAAAGCACCGAATGGTGGAATTCCAAGTGGGCGAAAAAGTGTTCCTTAAGATTCGGCCGATGCATGGAGTTTCGCAGGTGCGTGGAGTGAAAAAGCTCAGCCCAAGGTATGTTGGGCCCTATACTATATTGGAAAGGATTGGCCCGTTGGCCTATCGGTTGGAGTTACCACCGGAACTAGAAAATCTTCACGACGTATTCCATGTATCGTCGCTTCGAAAAGCACTATTGCGGCCCGACCAATTTATTCCCACTACTGATGGTGCGGTGGCGTCAGATAGGTCTGTGCGACTAGAGCCGGTGCGGATTGTTGACAGCGAGACAAGAACTTTGCGCCGCAAAAGTGTACCCTTGGTGAAGGTACTATGGTCGAATCATGGGAAGGAGGAGTACACCTGGGAGCCTATGGATTTGATGCAGCAACGCTACCCGGAGTTGTTTGCCCAAGGTAATCTTATTTAAAAACATATGATAAATTTCCTGTTAAGCTTTTCTCCACACAGCCTAAGCCTGATTTCGGGGACGAAATCTTTTATTTTGTTTATAGGATTTGTAACGTCCCGAATCGCTCTAGGCCCCTAGTGTGTGTGTTTTGAGTCAGGAGGGTTGACTCAAGTCCTGAGAAGAGATGACACGGGTAGTGACACGGCCGTGTCCCTACCCGTGTGCGTCGAGTTGAGCTCGACGAGCCGTGTCGAGATCGTCGAGAGTCGTCGAGAATCGTCGAGTGGGGAACACGGGTAGTGACACGGCCGTGTCCCTACCCGTGTGCATCGAGTTGAGCTCGACGAGCCGTGTCGAAATCATCGAGAGTCGTCGAGAATCGTCGAGTGGGGAACACGGGTAGTGACACGTCCATGTCCCTACCCGTGTGCGCCGAGTTGGGCTCGACGAGAAGTGGCGAGATGTAACTGAAGATGCACACGGCCAATGACACGGCCAGGCACACGGCCGTGTCATGTGAACACGGGTTGGGACACGGCCGTGTCCCTACCCGTGTCAAACAGTGAACCGACATGGAAACCGCCACGGCCGTTTCGCGGAAGCAGGACACGGGTACGGACACGGCCGTGTCCCTACCCGTGTCACATTTTGCTTATAAGGGCCAGAGAAACCCTAGCCGTTTTTCACTCTCATTTCACCCCCTATCTCCTGTGAGAACTCCTGGTGAGAGGAAAACCGCTGGAGCAAGTTCTACCGGAGGAGATCCGCCATCGCCGCGAAAGAGAAGATGCCGCCAAGGAGAACTACGCGATCCATGGCCGGAAATGGTGGTACCGCTGGAGCCAACATGAGTTTCCTACCCTCTCCCTTGGTGCTAGATCTTAGGTATTTAGGAGAGACATCGGTTCAAGAGAACTTGATGGAGAGGAGAAGATTCTAGGTTTGGCCATGCTAGGATTTGAATCCTAGATTTTAGATCTCTTCAACCCTTCCCCTTTTCTTCAATACGATGATGAGTGAATGGTTTCGTGAGGAGTTTTGGCCTTTGAGGTTGAATAAGGGAGGAGAATATTTCTGGAAAATTTAGGAACGATCGCCTTGACGAGGAAGACGAACCGATGTCGTTCATTTTCCTTTAAGATGCGCGCAGAATCTGTATTCTGCGCGCAGCGATCTTCTAGGCCCTTTTTATGTAGGATATGTGCAGATCTGGGCTTTTGGCCAAACACGAAAGTTGTAGCCCTTGGAAATACCTTTCCAACGAGTGGTTGCACGACTTCAGGTGATGTCTGTGGCCCCGGGAAAACCAAATCGAGTTTGCTGTCCGGCAATTCCTGTACACAGAAATTGTGTTCTGTGCGCAGTGAACTTCGAAGCCGATTTCGAGTACGTTATTGTCAGATCTGGGTTGTGACCTGAATATGAAAGTTGTAGATCATGAAAAGATCTTTCCAACAAGGGGTTACACGACTTCACCGGATTCCTGTAGCCTCGGGAATCTCCGGTCGAAATTGCTGTCCAGATTAGTGATACACTTAGAATTCTGGTTTTATATAAAGTGCATTTAGAGTCGGTGGAATTCTGTCAAGATTAAATAATTGATGCTAATCACCGAAGAACTTTGAATGATGGTGTTTATTATTTAGGATGCATACAACTGATTTATTATTGCAAGTTGTCTTGAGACTTGGATGGTTTCCTTTATATTTAATCGAATCGAATTGATAAGATGTTGATAGATTATAACATATGCGCATCATATAAGTCTTATGTAGAGTTCATATGGAATGACATATAGCAGATTAAACTATGGCCATGATATGTTGATTTGGTGAAATGAAATTTATTAGTCCAATACTTAGAGCGTCGTCTCCCTACGGGTAGTATTGTGGATGAATGAAAGTGCGGTGTTGACCGTCACTTGTTTTGTTGTGTTGAGATAGGTGTGGATGGATGGTTGGGCTGTGTCCTCGTGTTTACTTCCGAGGCCCCTTCCATGATATGTTGATGTGGTATGTGCATGTGGTGTGAGTCGACACGCGGTGTCGTAATCCTGGGTTAAGGATAGTGTGGCAGGTCTACGGGCTCGCCAGTCGTCACACCGACGGGAGTTGGCAGTTAGACTTGGTCGGTTTGGGCTGTGTCCTCGGTGTTCACGTCCCGAGGCCCCTCCGACCATGTGAACGGTTGGGCTGTGTCCTCGTGCTTTCTTCCGAGGCCCCTTCCGGGTCACGCAAGGCCAGTTCGGGCTGTGTTCTTGGTGCACATCTACCCAAGACCCCGCTGGGCCATAGTACGCATGGGCTCCGCTGTTGTGTTCTTAGCGTTGAGGCGTACGGAGGCCTAGGTGAAGTAGTGTGATACCCGCCTAGTAGTAGAAGTGCCCGTTCTACTGTCACCGCCTGGCCACGGCGGCTGATGCCTGAGAGGTTAGCTACCTGCTCGAAAAGTGGGAACTATAGTCTGTGTCGACATAGCAGTTGCATGGGTGTGCATGGGTGAGTCATTGCATAGCATTCATAGCATTCATAACATTGCACAACAAGATCCTCATCGTATAAGTTTGTATGGGCACTCTTATACGATGAGTTACTTTTATGTAACCCGATCCTTAACTTATAAGTTTGTATGGGCATTCTTATAAGTTAAGTTACTTCCTGCTCTTACTTATACTTGCTAGTTTACTTGTAGCTCTTATATAAATGCTGATAGTGATATTGTTTCTCTTACTCTACTGCCACCTGTTTGTACCTGTCATACACTTATAAATATTGTACCCTTGTTTCTCTTTCTCCGCCCGGTGCCGAGGAGTCGCCGGGGGAGCGGATATGAAACCACTTAGTCGTTTCGACTAACGGTTGCTACGTCTTCCTTTTTAGGAGGTCACGCCGCAGGTAGAGCAGCCGCAGGACAGCCAGGCCAGGACGACAGGGCCTGACGTGACGGTGCCGTCGATACCGTCTGTTACTGATGTTAGTGTTTTGCTTACTCTGATGTAGCCCGTTTGGGCAAAGATTAGCTGTACTCTGATATATTGTAGAAGCATGTTTTAGCTTCTCTTTATTGATGTATTTGGACTTTATATACTTAGTGTGGATTTTGACTTCTCTTGCTTATATATTTGGTTGGGTTGGCATGATTTATTGATATTGTTGTAGCCGGCGGAATAGGCGTCTTGTGGTACAGGTTAGCCCGTGTGCTAATGCTACCGCAAGGCGGCTGTTCCGGGCATAAGACTCCCTCTTCGTGCCGTGTTTTGGGATCCGGGGAGGGGGGGTCTTACATAAACAACCAAGAAGCTACAGGAAAACCGTGCGTTTCCTTCACGCACGGTTCCGAAGAAACCGTGCATCCACCGTGCGGTAAGAAATTTGTTGAGCTAAGTTCGACATTTCTCCTGCACAAATAAAACGCATGATCACAAAGAACCGTGTGCCAAGAAAACGCAGGACCGTGCATTTTCCTCAAACCCGCATCCCAGCCTTGGGGAAAATGCACTAACTGCATACAAACAATTAAAACCAAAGAGAACCCTCCAGCATCACATCAATGCAATGAAAATAACTAGAAAGGGCCATGGGAAGCACCATGTGCTTACCCCCAGAAATAGAATGCGCAATCGCACACCAATGGGCCAAAACAATGCGCTTAGCGTGAAAAATGGTATAAATGAAATATCAACGATAACATACTAAAAGTGAAGTGCAAGTGCGTGAAAACTAGCCATGATGAGTCCGAAAAACCTATATAAATCGGACTCGTCGCACCACCAGACTTTAACATTTGCTCGTCCCGAGCAAATCATCACTAAGCAGAGTTTAAGAAAGCTAGTTCACTAAACAATTGCATAAATGGAGTACCATGCGAAGTCATACCCTCATGTACAAAAAGTAATAGTAGAAAACTCTTCTATGCATGCAAAATAATTTCTAATTCCTATAAACATAAAGAAGATATTATTATTACTCCTAAAGTGAATCACGGTGAATCATTCGGCTGAGCGTAGAACCAAAGCAGGCGGACAATGAGGTGAGCATTGCCAAAGATCAAGTCTCAGGAAAATCTCCAAAGGAATCCACTATAACGCCCCCGAATTTCACGGCAATTATTCAAATCCTCGTTTGGCGTTACGTTGGTGCATTTCTGGCTCGGGCCGTTGTGAGAGTACCTCGTTAGGTGTTCTTAGAGGTTATAGCCTGTTGTAAGGTTCCCGAGCTAGCCGACGTCTGTTTTGGACACTCGGCTGAGCCTCTCAGGGAATGCTTGTGCTTTGGTTTGGGAGGTGTTAGCCCGAGTGTTTGGTCGTCAGACGTCGTTTCCGACTTCGCCGTTGTTTTCGTAGCTTGAGTGTTTGGCTACGGTGCGAGTTTTGTCGAAGTCCGAGATCGTTTGTTTTCGCATCGTTTCGACGTTTGCTGGTTAGCTAGTAGTAGTTGCTTTTCTGTGCACGGCTTTATGTGGCCAAGCTTGGTGAGGCTTGTGCCTTGTCCTAGGCTAAGGGTTGAGTTAGCTAATTTCATATAAGTATATATATACTTGGGGGGTTGCGAACGCTTTGGTGCGGATAGCCAGTTTATATAACCGTATATATATATATATATATATATACTTACGCATTTAGGTTGGTGAGTGATTTAGGCGTGCCAGTGTATAAATACATATACGTGCGTGCGAAGCTGTATAAAATTTTATATGTTCTGTTTGTGTAGGTTTACATATATTAGTATTTATATATATATATATATTGGTATTGATAATAGTGGGCTGGTTATAGCGGTGGATCCCGATTTTTTTTGGGCAGCGACTGCCCTCAAACCTTCAGAAATACCAGCTTCAATCACTCGCTCTTTGATTTGTCTAATTTGGATTGGATTGTGACGGTCTATGTGAAGTGCGCCACCCCCGTTTTTCTCCCGGGCTTCCAAGTGATCCCGTGCATGGAAAAATTTGAACTCGTATTTCAACTTGTAGAAGGGTCTGACCTCGTTTGTTCTAGTGTATGCATGTTAGTGCCCTATTATTATTAAGTATGCTTATAAATACTAATAGGGGCTGATAGTAAATAGGTATATATACGGTTGTGTTAGGTTTAGGTTTTATTTTTTCCCTTTCTTTCCCCAACCCGGCGACCTACAGGACCCGAGCGGAAGAAAACAGGCGGAAGTCCCGCAGTTGCTCCGACCGCCCGTTCGCCGCCCAAATCAGCCCGGATCTCCAGTTCGAGGCCGGATTCGAACTCCTCTAGGCTAGATCTTCGTTTCGAGGTAACTATTTTGGGATTTCACCATCTCTTTTTTTCCGATCGGGTGTTGGAGTTCTTGTTTTTTCCATGCTTGACCGCCCAGATTTTTCTGTCCAGTTTTTTTTCATAGGATTTTGGCTGTGATCTTGTCCGATTGGGAAGAACGTTGCTGGCCGAATTTCTCCTAAGATCTAGGCAAGTTTTCCCTTGCCAAAGTACCTTCATATCTTGTCTTGATCGCTTGATTTTTGGAAAGCTATTGTTGGATATATATATATATATATATATATATATATATATATATATATATATATATATATATATATATATATATATATATATATATATATATATTTTACGTGGTTATGCATATGAAAATCGCTGCAAGGCCTCACATTTCCGTTCCTTAGTTTGTTAATGTCAAGTGTTCCATTGCTAGGAGTATTGTCCCGATCGGGTATAACTCGAGAGCCCTCGGTAGTAAGCTTGTCCGTTCCATGAGATATTTCATTCGATGCGGTCTTCCTTGGGTGTAAATCATTGTTATGGTTGGTTTTAATTAGTTGCAAGATTATTTTATAGCTTGCTTCGTAGTTGCTCCGAAATCGGATTTGTATCAAAACCACCCAAATCTCATGTTTTGTCTAGTGTTATTCCTCCGGTTTGCATGTAATGTCGAATCCCCGTGCTTTTGTGCGGTATCAAACCCCTAAATTTACGGGTATATGTGTTGTTAGTGAACTAATCGTTCATGTGTTGTATCAATTTACTTGTGCGTGTGCAGTGTCAAACTACTTGGTTACCGTTAGTATTGTGTTACTTTATTTCACTCGTATTAAGTCGCTTGAATAAACAAAGTATGGGCTCAGTTCCTTGGTAAGCATATAAGATTTCGTAGGTGTAAAACCTCTTGAGATGGAAGTTTAGCCTAAGATAACTGCTGATGATATGAAATTATCAAGTGTTTTATTAACTGTGGTGCTTTGCGTACTCAAGCTTAATGTATTTATGCGAGGATTAGATGCGTGTCTAGTTAACCAACGCCGTCAGCCGCTTGGCAGCTAAGTCTCCTAGGTGGGTTACTCTAGATGTTTAGGGTTTAGTGTTGAATTCATGGTGGTTCATGGAACTACCGGTTAGGGTTTTCCCGAGTCACTTAGTGTTGGAGTAGGATGTGGTTTTGAGGTGGGTCGGACCGATGCCTCCACCCTTGTTTTACTTCTTGTCTTATTAAGACAATGTGAGCTGTTTGGTTGAGTTGGACTGACGCCACCACCACAGCACCTTGAGATGTTTAGGCATGTTAGACGTGGTTGGACCGTTGCCACCAGTCTAGGCCCTTATTTCTGATTTTGTCCATCTCCAGTATTAGGTGACTCTTTCTGCTCTAGCTTTATGCTAGGATTTATTTATTTTGCTAATCCTTCTTGCAGAGATTTGTGAGGCTTGACTTCACCCGTGCACTTGGTGCACCCCTTTTTACTCACTCATGGCGAGTATTTTTCCTTCACTTATTTACTTTTGCTCTTACCTGTTTCACTTCTTCTTTATATTATTGTTTCATTTTCCTATTGATATATATTGCTTTGCTGAGGCGTTCTTTTCTTTGAATGACTCAGATTCAGGTTTATAGCCGACTGTGCGGCTAGGTTTCTTCTGAAGCTTGCTAGTGCTATAGCTGCTGCTGAGTTTTTCTTTTCCTCACTCCTGGGATGTAGTTTCTTTAGACTTGTAGTACAGATATGCCTACTCACCAGTAGGTTCGTGTTAGTTGTTGGCGCCCACTGGTGGTTTCTTTTTTAGATGTTTTGTACTTTGCTTACACTGCTAGTTTTCCTGTTTTGGAGTTTATTAAACTTGTTTCTGGGATGATTTATGTTAGGTTGCTAGTTACTTTAAAACCTATAAAAGAAAACAATTATTATATCTAAAACATAGACATCATGTTTTCTTTTATAAAAAGCTTAATCACTACTTTCAAAACCACATAAAAGGTCATTTTCTATATATATCATATAAGTTAAATCCAGGGTCTTGCATAGTCTTAGGTGTCCCCTGGGGACGCTTATGCATTCTCATAGGATGTTAAAAAAATGAATAAAGTATTTTCCGCTACGTATAAGTATAATTTTGAAGGGTGGACTAGTTGATCCACAAAGCCGAGGGATACGGCCTCTAGAATACAATGGATTTTCACATCATTTAAGCTTATGTTTTTTTTCATAGTCTTAGTAGTTGGTGGTGGCCTGAACGGAGGCAGTTATCCCCTGTCTGACGTGGTATCACGATGCGTGTTTTCTCCTACTCTGATACTTCTTATTTCGGAGAAAATGCGGGTTGTGACAGTTGGTATCAGAGGGAGGTTGCTTGACTATTTGTCGGGCAACCTTTCCTTGTAGGTATTAGAAGTTTAGCACCATGTCATACACACACCGATATGTCATCAGCACGTCTTGGCTGAAGCACGAACACTACACTCATAGCATAACATGAAGTATATGGGGCATATTATGTAGTATGGGATGCATAATATGTGTTTGTATATGGATCCACCATAGGAGGCAACATGTGAGGGTTATGTAGTATGAGATACATAACCTCACCACATGAATGCGACTAGCACGTTTTCTTTTTTGTTGCATGGAAATGTTATGTAGTATGGGATGCATAACATTTTCATGTGTACGCCGCTCATAACATGCATTAGGGCCTTTTTAGAATGCATAGCACAATCATGCATAGCATAACATTGCATAAGGACAACGTGCCAAGCTAAAGACTTGCAGGATGACATATGTACACACATGGTTTTGAGTCAAAAAGAATATAAATTCATGCATTCCCGATATAGGCACAAGAGTTAGTGTGATGGTGGTGAACTATCTTAGGTTAAGCATGACATTATTTCCTCTGTATAAAAAATATATATATACATATATAAAAAAAAACCCCAGAGCAAGTTGGCAGTGAAAGCAAGTACTTATGTAGGTTTGTCTGTACCTGTTTGTTTTGTCCTAGTAGTTGAACTAGGTTCTGATGATTGCTTGTTTGTTCTTTTTAGTATGGCGCCTAAGCGTAAAGTGGCGAGATCGACTCCCCAATCTGAGGGTGACTCTTCGGGTGCTCAAAGCGGTGCAGTTATGGAAAATCTGACGCAGAGCAATGAGGCTCTATCGAGGCAGATGGTGGACGTTCAGTCTCAGATCCAGTCCCTGATATCTGTGGTGGCAGGACTAGCCCCGAGAGCGCAGGATCCTGCTGCGGGTTTAGGTGTTCCCGCACCTCCTGCACCCCCAGCCCCTTTGGTGCCTCCAGTGGTGGTGCCCCCGGAGATGGCCTTCATCACTCAGTTCCAGCAACTACGACCGCCTACCTACGATGGTAAGGCGGACTTCATGATATTGGATGACTGGTTGATTTCCATAGAAGAAATGTTTCATTACTCTGGAGTGTCTGAGGATCAGAAAGTGATGCTGGCCGCCTATCAGCTGAAGGGGTTAGCGAAGAGCTGGTGGATGAGGGAGAAGGAGGGAATGGTAGGAGGAAGCACTTGGGCTTCCTACAAGGAGATCTTGATGCAGAAATTTCTACCGTCAGTGGAGCGAGACAGGCTGATTAATGACTTCTTGCATCTGAAGCAGAGGCAGCTCTCAGTCAGCGAGTATGAGATTGAGTTTAGCAAACTCAATCACTTTGCCCCTAGTTTGGTTAGCTCAGAGGAGGATAGAGCGAAGCGTTTCCTTGGTGGCCTGCAGAGCGATGTACAGCAGCTAGCGGCGGCTCATGGAGCGATGAGTTATGCTGGGGCAGTGGATGCCGCCTTGAAGGTAGAGGCCATCGAAAACGCGAAGCAAAGAGGACAACAGGAGAGGAATGAGAAGAGGAAGGCTGTTGAAGCAAAGAGCCCCCAAGTACCTGTTGTTCCTTCGAGGAAGAGGAGTAAGGAGGTTTGTAGTTTTTGTAGCCGGTCGGGCTATCCTGCTGAGAGATGTTTCAAGAGGGAGGCGGTGCAGAAGGAGCATGTGCATGCTATTCAGGGTGCTCCCAGGCAGAATGTGGTGTGTACTCTGTGCAAGAAAGAGGGGCATGATGTTGCCCGTTGCTGGTTGAAGGACAAGGTCTGCTATCAGTGCGGACAAAAAGGTCATACCAAGGCCCGATGCCCGCAGCTCCAGTCTGTGCACCGACCAGTTCCTCTTCAGGCGTTGCCACCGCCTCAGTCTATGGATAGAGGCAAAGGGAAGCTGAATGTGATATCTTCAGCGGAGGCTCAAACTTCGACGCAAGTCATTTCAGGTAAACCTTCTCGCTAGTCTTTTACTTCCATTGCAGATTATTTTGGCTTTTGTTTTCTTAAATGATTGTGCAATTTTTCCCTTTTATATTCATATAGGGAGTTTTAAGGTAAAGAACCGCTGGGCGCGCGTTCTCTTTGACTCAGGTGCTACCTGCTCGTTTGTGGCTAGGGCCTTTGTAGAGCGGTGCCAGCTGGTTCTTGATCGTGTCGGTGATGCCTTTTGCGTCAAATTCCCCTCAGGTGATTCCGTGATATCAGATCAGGGAATTCTGGATTGTCCTATTATGTTGGGGGATTTCCCGGCCAAGGAAGATCTGAAGATGATAGACTTGGAAGATTTCGACGTCATCCTGGGTATGGATTGGTTATCCAGATACGATACAGTGATCCAGTGCAGGGGTAAGCGCTTGGATTTCAAGAAGGACAACGGTCAGCCTGGGAGTATTTATGGCGATCCGTGTCAGGCCTCTCCGGCGATTTCGGCGGTATGTGCTCAGAGGTTATTAAGTTCTGATTGTTTTGCTTGCTTAGTCGCAGTGCTGGGGACTGATAGCAGTTTGTCGCGGTTGGATGAGATTCCTGTTGTCCGTGAGTTTTCTGATGTGTTTCCTAGCGACCTTCCCGGTCTTTCCCCTGTCAGAGATGTCGAGTTCGTGATTGATTTGGAGCCGGGTATGCATCCTATTGCTAAGGAGCCGTACCGGATGGCCCCGCGAGAGCTGGAGGAGCTGCGTACCCAGCTGGATGAGTTATTGGAGAAGGGTTTCATAAGGCAGAGCTCGTCGCCCTGGGGTGCGCCTGTTCTCTTTGTGAAGAAGAAAGATGGGTCGATGCGCCTTTGCATCGACTACAGAGAGCTGAACAAAGTCACCATCAAGAACAAGTATCCCCTGTCCAGAATCGACGACTTATTCGATCAGTTGCGTGGTAGCTCTGTGTTCTCCAAGATTGACCTTCGATCAGGATATCATCAGCTCAGGATCCGAGAGTCGGACATTCCACGGATGGCTTTCCGATCGAGGAATGGACATTTCGAATTCCTAGTTATGTCTTTTGGGTTGACCAACGCGCCATCAGCATTCATGGACATGATGAATCGGGTGTTCAAAGATTTTCTAGACAAGTTTGTGGTCGTATTCATAGACGACGTTCTGATTTATTCACGAAATGCTGCGGAGCATGATCAGCACTTGCGGTTGGTGTTATCTACCTTGAGAGATCATCAGTTGTACGCCAAGATGAGTAAATGTGAATTCTGGTTGCCTCAGGTGTCCTTCCTGGGTCATGTGGTGAACAAGGATGGCATTTCAATGGACCCAGTGAAGATTTCTGCAGTGATGGATTGGCATAGGCCGAGCACACCCAAGGAGATTAGGAGCTTCTTGGGGTTGGCCGGCTATTATAGAAGGTTTGTTGAGGGCTTTTATACCTTGGCAGCGCCCTTAAATAAGCTGACGCAGAAGCATACAACGTTCATCTGGAGCGAGCAGTGCGAGGAGGCCTTTCTAGAGCTAAAGAGGAGATTGTGCACTGCTCCTGTTTTGACATTACCTACGGAGGGCAAGGACTATGACGTATATGTGGATGCCTCGCATGTTGGGCTCGAAGGCGTGTTGATGCAAGAGGGGAAGGTGATCGCGTATGGGTCGCGGCAGTTGAAAACTCATGAGCGGAATTATCGTACGCATGACCTCGAGTTTGCGGCGATGATTTTTGCGTTGAAGCTGTGGAGGCATCTACTCTATGGGGCCCAGTGCAAGATTTTCATAGATCATAAGAGCCTGAAGTACGTGTTTACTCAGAAGGAGCTGAATCTTCGCCAGCGGCGTTGGTTAGAGTTTGTGGCCGATTATGACGTGGAGATCCAGTACCATCTAGGCAAGGCCAACGTGATGGCCGACGCCCTGAGCCGCAAGACAGGGAAGATCTTCAACCTCACGGCGGACCGTTTAGTGGAAGAGTTCTTGTTGATGGACATCTCCGTGGGATGCTGTGAATTGCAAAGCAGTTTGGCAGTGGCAGAGCCATCTTGGATTTCACTCACCAGGTTACACCAGAAGGATGATCCAGATTTGTTACACCTGTACCTCAGGGCTGAGAGAGGGGAGTTGCCGGATTTCTCCATCAATGATTCGGGTACCTTGAAGTACCGCGGCAGGTTTTGCATTCCCGTAGTTGGAGACATCAGGAGTATGGTATGCAAAGAGGCTCATGTATCCAGTGTTGCCTACCACCCAGGATCAACAAAGATGTATCATGATTTGAAGTAGATCGCCTGGTGGCATGGTATGAAAGGGGATATAGCTCGGTATGTTTCTGAATGTTACACTTGCAAGCGGGTGATGGCCGACCATGGGAGGCCTGGTGGCAAGTTGACTCCTTTGGAGATCCCGACTTGGAAGTGGGAAAGTATCTCTATGGACTTCATCACGGGCTTACCAAGATCTCCAAGGGGATTTGACTCAGTTTGGGTGATCGTGGACCGATTGACGAAGTGTGCGCACTTCGTACCTTATAAGATCGACTACCCGATGAAGAAGATAGCAGAGTTGTATTTGAGCGAAGTCATCTGATTGCATGAAGTTCCCGTGAGTATCATTTCAGACCGAGACTCCAGATTTACTTCCCGTTTCTGGAAGAGTTTGCAGGAGGGTTGGGGTACAGACTTGAGATATTCTACCGCTTACCACCCTCAGACAAATGGGCAGACCGAGCGTGTGAACCAGATTGTGGAGGATATGATCAGGTGCTACATTCTAGATCACAGTGGAGCGTGGGATGAGAGTTTGCAGCTCATGGAGTTTGCCTACAATAACAGTTACCAAGAGAGCTTGCAAATGGCTCCCTTTGAGGCATTGTATGGGAGGCGCTGCATAACTCCGTTGTTTTGGACTGAGGCTGGTGAGAGGCCTTTGTTGGGTCCTGATGCTCTAGAGGAAATGGAGGTTGCTGTGAAGCTCATTCGGGAAAAGCTTCGGTTAACTCAGGAGAGATATGAGAAGAACGCCAACCGGCGTAGGTCCGATTTGGAATTTTCGGTGGAGGATTTGGTCTTCTTGAAGGTGTCTCCGATGGTTGGAGTGAAGAGGTTCGGCAAGAACCATAAGCTGGATCCGAGGTACGTGGGCCCATTCAGAATTTTGGAGCGTATTGGTGTGGCAGCATATAGGTTGGATCTACCAGCCAACTTCCCGGGCGTACAAAATGTTTTTCATGTAAGCCAGCTGCGGAAGTGTGTGCGGAGCAGTGGGCAAGTCTTGGATACCGTGCCCCAGTTGGAGCCCAACCTCTCGTATGTTGAGGTGCCGGTCCGCATCTTGGATACTCAGGATCGGGTGATGCGATCAAAGTCTGTCCCGATGGTGAAGGTTCTTTGGAAGAATCAAGATTTGGAAAGTGTGACTTGGGAGCTAGAGTCGGCTATGAGGGAGGCTTACCCTTGTCTGTTCTCCTGAGTTGTTGGGTATGTCTCCTTTCTAGTAACTTTTATTTTGTTACTTTCCTTCTATAGTTGAGGTAGCGTACGTAAAGTTTCGGGACGAAACTTTCTTTTAGGGAGAGTGATTGTAACGCCCCCAAATTTCACGACAATTATTCAAATCCTCATTTGGCGTTATGTTGGCGCATTTCTGGCTCGGGCCGTTGTGAGATTACCTCGTTAGGTGTTCTTAGAGGTTATAGCCTGTTGTAAGGTTCCCCAGCTAGCCGACGTCTGTTTTGGAGACTCGGCTGAGCCTCTCAGGGAATGCTTGTGCTTTGGTTTGGGAGTTGTTAGCCCGAGTGTTTGGTCGTCAGACGTCGTTTCCGACTTCGCCGTTGTTTTCGTAGCTTGAGTGTTTGGCTACCGTGCGAGTTTTGTCGAAGTCCAAGATCGTTTGTTTTCGCATCGTTTCAACGTTTGCTGGTTAGCTAGTAGTAGTTGCTTTTCTGTGCACGACTTTATGTGGCCAAGCTTGGTGAGGCTTGTGCCTTGTCCTAGGCTAAGGGTTGAGTTAGCTAATTTCATATAAGTATATATATACTTGGGGGGTTGCGAACGCTTGGGTGCAGATAGCCAGTTTATATAACCGTTTATATATATATACTTACGCATTTAGGTTGGTGAGTGATTTAGGCGTGCCGGTGTATAAATACATATACGTGCGTGCGAAGCTGTATAAAATTTTATATGTGCTGTTTGTGTAGGTTTACATATATTAGTATTGATATATATATATATATATATATATATATATATATATATATATATATATATATATATATATATATATATATATATATATATTGGTATTGATAATAGTGGGCTGGTTATAGCGGTGGATCCCGATTTTTTTTGGGGCAGCGACTGCCCTCAAACCTTAAGAAATACCAGCTTCAATCACTCGCTCTTTGATTTGTCTAATTTGGATTGGATTGTGACGGTCTATGTGAAGTGCGCCACCCCCATTTTTCTCCCGGGCTTCCAAGTGATCCCGTGCATGGAAAAATTTGAACTCGTATTTCAACTTGCAGAAGGGGCTGACCTCGTTTGTTCTAGTGTATGCATGTTAGTGCCCTATTATTATTAAGTATGCCTATAAATACTAATAGCGACTGATAGTAAATAGGTATATATACGGTTGTGTTAGGTTTAGGTTTTATTTTTTCCCTTTCTTTCCCCAACCCGGCGGCCTACAGGACCCGCGCGGAAGAAAACAGGCGGAAGTCCCGTAGTTGCTCCGACCGCCCATTCGCCTCCCAAATCAGCCCGGATCTCCAGTTCGAGGCCGGATTCGAACTCCTCTAGTCTAGATCTTCGTTCCGAGGTAACTATTTTGGGATTTCACCATCTTTTTTTTTCGATTGGGTGTTGGAGTTCTTGTTTTTTCCATGCTTGACCGCCCAGATTTTTCTGTCCAGTTTTTTTCATAGGATTTTGGCTGTGATCTTGTCCTATTGGGAAGAACGTTGCTGGCCGAATTTCTCCTAAGATCTAGGCAAGTTTTCCCTTGCCAAAGTACCTTCATATCTTGTCTTGATCGCTTGATTTTTGGAAAGCTATTGTTGGATATATATATATATATATATATTTTTTACGTGGTTATGCATATGAAAATCGCTGCAAGGCCTCACATTTCCTTTCCTTAGTTTGTTAATGTCAAGTGTTCCATTGCTAGGAGTATTGTCCGGATCGGGTATAACTCGAGAGCCCTCGGTAGTAAGCTTGTCCGTTCCATGAGATATTTCATTGGATGTGGTCTTCCTTGGGTGTAAATCATTGATATGGTTGGTTTTAATTAGTTGCAAGATTATTTTATAGCTTGCTCCGTAGTTGCTCCGAAATCGGATTTGTATCAAAACCACCCAAATCTCATGTTTTGTCTTGTGTTAATCCTCCGGTTTGCATGTAATTTCGAATCCCCGTGCTTTTGTGCGGTATCAAACCCCTAAAGTTACGCGTATATGTGTTGTTAGTGAACTAATCGTTCATGTGTTGTATCAATTTACTTGTGTGTGTGCAGTATCAAACTACTTGGTTACCGTTAGTATTGTGTTACTTTCTTTCACTCGTATTAAGTCGCTTCAATAAACAAAGTATGGGCTCAGTTCCTTGGTAAGCATATAAGATTTCGTAGGTGTAAAACCTCTTGAGACGGAAGTTTAGCCTAAGATAACTGCTGATGATATGAAATTATCAAGTGTTTTATTAACTGTGGTTCTTTATGTACTCAAGCTTAATGTATTTATGCGAGGTTAGATGCGTGTCTAGTTAACCAACGCCGTCAGCCGCTTGGCAGCTAAGTCTGTTGGGTACATTGGTTAAATGTACCTGATTTGAAGAAGCCTCACCCAACTCAATGATATACATCATAATGTATTTGATGTATGTTGAGTTACTTGTGCAGGTTAAGTAATCACTGGACTGAAGAAAAAAGTTTCTAAGTCCATGTGTCGACACCCAGAGGGAAAGTGTCGACACTCAAGAAGGCTTGTGTCGACACCCAGACAAGCAGTGTCGACACTTGGAGTCATTGTGTCGACACCTAGAATGCAGAGTCGACACCAGACAGAAAGTGTCGACACTTGGAGCTGTGTCGACACTCAGTGAAGAAAAGTGCAGACAGAAAGTGTCGACACAAGGAGCTGTGTCGACACCCAGTGAAGCTGAGTCTACACTAGAAAGTGTCGACACTTGGAGCTGTGTCGACACTCAACAAAAGTCTGCAGAGACTAAGTACAAGTGTCGACACTCAACACAATGTGTCGACACTAAGCAGAAGAGTCAGCACTTGAAGTAAGTGTCGACACTCAACACAATGTGTCGACACTAAGCAGAAGAGTCAGCACTTGAAGTAAGTGTCGACACCCAGCACAATGTGTCGACACTCAACAGAAGAGTCAGCATTTGAAGTATGTGTCGACACCTAGAACAATGTGTCGACACTCAGCTAAAGACTCTACACTTGAAGAAAGTGTCGACACAAGGAGCTGTGTCGACACTTAGCAAAGATCAGAAAGATCAACAAAATTATTCTAAGTACAAGTGTCGACACTAAGGGAATGTGTCGACACTCAGCTGAAGTCTCAATAAGAAGAAGGTGTGTCGACACAAGGAGTTGTGTCGACACTCAGCAAGAATCAACATAGAAGACTATGTGTCGACACCAAGTAGTTGTGTCGACACTTAATAGATTCAACACAATAAGTTGTGTCGACACAAAGGAGATGTGTCGACACTTAGAAGAATTCAGTAAAAGCAAGAAGAACAAGTACTTGTGTCGACACTCAATTTCAGTGTCGACACATGAAGAAGAATCTGTGTCGAGACATACAAGAAGTTGTGTCGACACCTTGTAGACTTGTGTCGACACTTACACAACATGTGTCGACACTTGGTCTATAAGTGTCGACACTTAAAGACAGAAAGTCTCGACACTTTCAGACAGTTAGAGATTTTCAAGAAATGACTGGATGACTTGACAGCTGTCGTTCCAGCCGGTCTACAGCACCTGTCAGAGATATCAGAAGTCAGTTATGGACCGGACCAGCCGGTTACCATGAAGAAGGCCTATAAATAGGCACCTACAGTTTACAGAAACTGTTGTTGAAAGTTGTTGAAAGTGGTTCAGATTGTTGTTCAAGTGGATCACATAGTTGAAGAACAAGTTATCAAAGTGGTACACAGAGTATCAACACAAGAAGATCGTGCAGTCCAAGTGCAGATCTAAGAAGTTGGAGAGAGAGGGCTCCATCCAAGAAATCAGCCTCTGGAACTAGGCTGAGAAGAAGGATTCAGATTCATTCTGGATCTTAAGTGGCAGAGGTCAAGGAACAACTACAGGAGGATTCAGTCTTATTCAGTTCTACTCAAGAAGCTTTGAAGAAAGCTAAGTCAGAGTGAATCCAGCTGAGTTCTTCCAAGAACTCATCAAGAAACTCTCAACTCCCCTCTTTCATTTCTGAGTTGTTGAGTTAATATTTGTAATACATTTTTATCTTGTAGGATCCTTTGGATCTGAGTGAATTGTAAGCCTATAATTATAAAGGCTGAGGGTAGGGCTTGAGAGCCTGAGTGTAGGAGATTGAGATCTCTGAGTGTAGGCCTTGTTGGCTGAGTGTAGGCCTTGGTTGGCTGAGTGTAGGCCTTGGTTGGCTGAGTGTAGGCCTTGATTGGCTGAGTGTAGGCTTTGGGATAAAGCTGAGTTGTAAGGATTTGGGCCTGAGGTGTAGGAACCAATTTGGGTTCTGAGACAGTGGAGGAGTTTGGCCGAATCTAGTACACTGCTAGATAGGCGAAGGGGGAAAGTGGATGTACCCAAAGATTGGGGAACCACTATAAAATCTTGTGTATGCTGTGCTGTGATTGTGCTGTGACTATGTATACTGTGTTATTGCTGTGCAAAAGGAAAGTAGACTTTGTGATAGAACTGTTTGCTGACATTAAAGTGTAAAAAGGATTAGGTCACCTATTCACCCCCCCTCTAGGTGTTTAGGTACCATATCTTTCAAGTGGTATCAGAGGGAGGTTCCTCAAAACAAGTACTAATAGTCTGAGGAGATCCTATTTGGCAGATTCAGTGTAAGACAACACAGATTCAAGAAATTCAAGAAAATCAAGAAACTTGGGTTCTTCTGAGAATCACAAGGAATTGAGTTCCATGAAATTGCCCATATGCAGGAAAGAGATCTTTGGGATCTGGAAGGAAAGGGTAAGGCTGTTTATGGAGGCCTCAGACCCTAGAATCTACATCACAGTAAAGGAGGGGCCTTATGTGCCCATGAAGATTTCAGTTCTAGATGCAAATCAGAGAACTCCAAAGGATTTCTCTGAGATGACTAAGGATGAGATTGTCCTAGCTACCATGGACAAGAGGGCACAGAACATAATAGTGAGTGCCATTGATGATGCAACTTTTCAGAATCTTATACATTATAAGACAGCCAAGGAGATGTGGGACACTCTTATAGTATATATGGAAGGATCTGAAGAAGTTAGACAAGATAGAAAATCCTTGCTAAATCAGGAGTATGAGAGTTTTAGACAAGGTAAAGGTGATAGCATAACTGAGTGCTACAAGAAGTTCTACAGAATAGTTAATGAACTCATGTCTTATGGAAGAGAGTTTAGTAACTATGAACTAAATGACAAGTTCTTAAGGTCCCTAACCAAAGATTGGGACACCAAGATCTGTGCCATAAGAGAAATGGCTAAGTTGGGGGAAATTCCTCCTCCTACACTGTTTGGCAAATTATTGTCTTATGAGATGCAGTTGACAGTAAGGAAAGAGGAGGAGAAATCAACAAGAACTGAGCACAAGGAGAGAACAGTTGCTTTCAAGACAGATGTCCCCAGAAAGTGCAGGAATAAGTCATCAACTCCACCTCTAGTGGTAATTGATTCAGAATCAGATGAGTCAGTCAGTACAAAGACTGAGAGCAGTGAAAGTGATGAAGACTTTGCTGCCTTCACTAGACACTTTCAGAAATTCTTGAAGAAGAAACAGTGGAGGTCAAGACCTTCTACATCAAAGGGAAAGGAAGTCTTTTATCAGGAGAAAAAGCCTTCAAAGAAAGACAGGAAGAGGACAAAGTCAAGCAAGGCAACTGGATCTAAGATAGTGTGTTATTGCTGCAATAGACAGGGCCATGTTATTGCAGATTGTCCAGAGAAGAGAAAGGAATCTGGTGACAGGAAAAAGGCTCACTTCAAAGGCAAGAAAGAGAAGTCTTTTGTTGCCAAGAAGGAGAAGACTCTATCAGACATTTCTTCTTCAGAAACTGAGTCTGAGGCTGAAGCCTACATAGGGCTGTTTGCTGAAGAAGAAGAGGAAGAATTCATGCAGTTAATGGAGTCTATTTATGAACAAGAAGACAGTCAATGCCAAGGGCTAATGGCTTTGACAGAGAGTGCCAAAATCCTGGAGCAGCCAGGACCCAGTAAGGTACAAGGTTCAAGTTCAAGTTCAGTTTCTTTTTCTAGTTCAGATTCAGATTCTTCTTCATCAAGTGATGAGAATGTATCTGAGTCTGAGGATGATATTCATCAGCTTATAGATGAATATAAGGTGCTGTTGCAAGCTTACAAGAAAAGCAAGACCCTAGCCAAAAGTCAGGCAAAGGAAATTGCTATTCTTAAAGCTGCAGCAATAGATTTTGAGAAGTCTTTTGATCAAAAACTGAATGAGATAGCCAGGTTGAAGCACATAACAGTGATTCAAATGGGTACTATATCATTTAAAAATGATCAAATTAAGAGTCTGGAGATCAATCTTCAGAAAGAAAGAGAGCTTGTTGCTAGGTTTTCTAAACCTAAGTCAGTGCTACCTTTAATTGATGAATTTGTTCATCATAAAGGCAAGGCTGGACTGGGCTTTATTAGACCTGCAGGGACTGAGCAGTCCAAGTCTAAGTCCAAGGGCAAAGCCCCAACATTCAACAAGCCTGCTGTAGACAAGACAGCCAAGGCAGTACCTAAGCAAAGGTACAACAAGTTTGAATGTTCGTGTTGTGGCAAGATTGGCCATTTTGCAGTGGACTGTTGGCACAATGTCAGTGCCAAAGTGAGTAGCAAGCTACCTGGTGGAAAGCCAGTAGGTAGTTTTGTCAGATTTCAGACTAACATGTACCAAGGACCCAAGACTTCTTTGGGTTCTAAGGTTCATTAATCTGTTTTGCAGGTGAGTCCAAGTGGCCATACCCCAACATGGTACTTGGACAGTGGATGTTCCAGACATATGACTGGAACTAGGGGACTACTAAAGGACTATATACCAATCAAAGATGGTCCAAAGGTTACCTTTGGTGGTTCTGAAAAAGGAATCATCAAAGGGTTTGGTAACATTTCTACAAACTTAGTTACCATTACTCAAGTGGCTTATGTTAAAGGGTTGAAACACAACCTAATAAGTATAAGTCAATTAAGTGATGTAGGGTATGACATCTCATTTGTTAAAAATGGTTGTCATATCAAGAGGTCAAGTGATCAAGAGATCATTTTGACAGGTTATAGGAAAAGGAATGTCTACTGCCTAGACATTATGATTGAGAACAATGGTTCTCCAGTTTGTCTTGTAGCTGATGAGACAGTCTCTCATTGTGTCAAATGGCACAAGAGGCTAGCCCATCTTAACTACAAGACTATTGGCAAACTCTTTAGCAAAGAGTTAGTGAGGAATGGTCCTCAAGTTAAGTGTGTCAAAGATGGTATTTGCTCAGCTTGTCAAAAGGGCAAGCAGACTAAATCCACCTTTAGAAGCATAGAAAACAAAGATGCTGTGAGGTGTTTATACCTCTTGCATTTGGATCTCTTTGGTCTAATGCCAGTTCACAGCTTAGGTGGGAAGGTCTATACCCTTGTAGTTGTAGATGACTACTCAAGGTTTTCCTGGGTGTTCTTCTTAAGACAGAAATCTGAAACACCTAGTGTCCTCTATAGCTTTTTCAAACAAATTCAGAATGAACTAAATAGTACAGTGGTCAAGATTAGAAGTGACCATGGTACTGAGTTTCAGTCTGAAAGCATGACAAAACTATGTGAAGACTTTGGGATATTTCAAGAATTCTCTTCACCTAGAACACCTCAGCAAAATGGCATTGCTGAGAGGAAGTGTTGGAACACCCTATTACTAATTTGGGTCAGGATCATTATGTCTCTAGGAACCTTTGTTTGACCTTCTGTATAGCTTAATAGGTCAATTAGAATTGAGTCTAAGGGTTAGAAGTCTAGGATTGGAAGCTGCCCTGAAGACCAAGTTTTTCTGTCTGGAGACCAAGTCTGATCGTCGAGCTCAGCACGACGATTCGTCGAACTCAGATCGACGATCGTCGAGCTCAACTTTGGCAGATCGTCGAGCTCCACTCGACGATCGCTGAGCTCAACTTCATAATATCGTCGAACTCCATTCGACGATCGGTGAGCTCAGTTCGACGATTTTGACTCTGCATTGGATCTTTATCTCTGAGCTCAGTTCGACGATCTTTGAGCTCAGATCGACGATTATTTTGCTGATTGAGTTTTCCAGTTCGCTGAGCTCAGCTCGACGATAGCAGAGCTCAGTTCGACGATTTCAGTTAACTTCCAGAATTCAATTCAAATCAGACAGGAGTTATTCTGTAATTAATTCAGAGATTTGCTAGCCGTTTTCATTTATTTCTGGACCAAGTTTCAAGGGATCTTCCAAGGAATAATTCTGTGGACTTTCCTCTAGAAGATTTTTTGCAATTAAGGATGCAATCAATGCAGACTAACGGCTATCTTTGACAGAGAATGATATTCTATTCTGGAACAGAGAATAAAAGATAGAATGTTTTTGAATCAGTATAGATGATATACAGAGATTAACAAGGGGAGAATACACAATACAGATTACAGAGACTCTTTCAAAATCTTCTGTCAAAAAGAATTCTGAAGAACACTCATCAAGAGATCTAGCTTTCAAAAATCTTCTGATCTCTTCATCTTTCAAAGTGTTCAAGGCCAACATCATTTCAAGACTCCAGACACTCAACATTTCAGCCATTGCTGAAATCATCTATTGCTGGAGTTCTACCTTTGAAGGCCTATCACCCTCAAGCAAAGCTTTTCTTCCTGAAGATTTCAAGGATTCAGGGGGAGCTTTGACATCAATCCACATAGTCTTCTCAGTTGTTTGAGAAAGAGAAGACTGCCATCACTCTCTCACCCCCACTCTGTAAAGGGTTTCTCAAACTCCCTTCAAAAGTTTGAATCTGGTTTTTGAGCACCTTGTCAAAAGCTCATTGGTGGCAAGACACCTGATCAAAAAATCTTCTTTGGTTTTTGAGCACCTTATCAAAAGCTCATTGGTGCCCAGGACACCTGATCAACTCATCCTGCAGTGGATTCCTACCTAGGGTGGTAGAAGAGTGGATGTACCCAAGTTTGGGGAACCACTATATTTCCTTGTGTCCTCTGGTTCTGCTTGTTTACTTTTTGTTTCTGGCCTTGATTTGTCTGTGCTTAGTGTTTTGCATAGTTTAGTTCTGTGATTAGATTTATATTTGCTTCCCTGTTCACACTTATTATAACAATTATTGTAAAAGTTTTTAAAAGTACTAAAACACCATATACTCTATTCACCCCCCTCTAGAGTATATCACATCTAGTTGCACTTTCAATTGGTATCAAAGCGAGGTTGGTTAAACATACCATATCTGATTGGTTGTACAGGCTAAAACCTGAACCCAAAGTTCCCAAACTAGATCTGTTTTCTTTTGTATTGTATTATTAGATTTTGTGTGCACAAATCATGGCCCAAAACAAAGATTATGCTAGCACCAGACCTCCAGTATGCAATCTTTCCAAGTTTGCACTTTGGAAAGCAAGGATTAGACTTTACATGAATTCTATTGACGAAGACATTTTCAATTCTGTTTTGACAGTGTGTCCAAGACCCCCAGAGAGCACAAGCACAAATGCTGTTCCACCTCCATCAGGAACAGATGCTGACATCAAAAAATGGAAAGTAGCTGATGCCAAGGCTATGAACATCCTAGCCCAGACAATGTCAGATGACATATTCCAAAAGGTAGCTGAATGCAACTCAGCCAAGGAGATTTTGGACAAGCTCTCAGAAATTATCTCAGGCTCAGCTGATGAGAGAAAGGATAGAAGATCCCATCTCATCTCCCAATATGAGAACTTCAAGAAGGGAGAGACTGAGTCAATGGGAGACATGTACAACAGATTGAGTCTAATTGTCAGTGAGCTAAGGACATTGGACAAAGAGATTTCTCTGACAGAACTTAATGACAAGATCCTAATGTGCTTCCCCAGCACTTGGGACTCAAGAATCTGGCCAATTAAGGATGTCAGAAGTCTAAATGAGATCACCACTGAAGCCTTGTTGGGTAAGCTCAAATCTTATGAGCTACTTATCAAGAATAGAGAGGAAGAACAGAAGGCTGCTTCACCAGCCATAAGGAAAGAGAAAACCATAGCCTTCAAGGCAACTGAGGATCTGCCTGAAGAAAACGCTACAGGCAATGATGAACTTCTTAGCTTGTTGGCCAAAAGATTCTACAAGATGGCCAGAAAGGACTTCAGAAGAAGATCATACAAGGAGCAGGATAAGCCAAGGTATGACAAGTCCATTGGCAATAACAAAGACATTATCTGCTTTGGTTGCAGGAAACCAGGGCACATAGTTCCTGACTGTCCAGAGAACAAGAACAAGGACAGAAGGGACAGAAAAGAAAGAAGAAAGGAGAAGGACCCCAAAAGGAATGGCAATAGCAAACCTTCTTCCAGCAAAAATAAGCATACAAGGAAAGGGTTTGTTGCTGAATCCTGGAGTGAGACAGAAGAGGAATCAGAAGCCTCATCCAGCTCCAGTGATGATGAGGATGATGCAGAAGAAAAGGAATTCTGCATGATGACAATTAATGCCTCACAGCACAATTCAGAGGATGAAGAGTCAGAGTCAGACTCAGAAACTCAACCTGAAGAAGATCAGATAATTAGTTCTTTTGATTTTACTTCAGAAGATTTTAAATATGAATTTAAAACACTGTGTTTAGACCTGCTAAAGTCTGAGAAAGAGATTATCTCTCTCAGAAATCAATTATCTGAACACAATGGTTTAAAGTCAGAAAACCTCAAACTCTCTCAGGAGTTGGAGAACTGTAGGGAACAGATAGCTACACTGAAAAGTGAGCTCTCTGAGGCCAAGAAGCTTGAAGAATCCCTTAATGGGAGAAGCATCAAGCTGATGGACATCACAAGCACAGTGAACTCTAGATTCAACAGTACACTGGGCTTGGGTGCTTCATCCAGCCAACCTATAGTCCTAACAACTCCCATCAAGTTTATTTCTAGCAAGGGAAAGAGAGTTGTAGAGGTTGCTAGGAAAAATTCTGATCTGCCTCAGAAAACTAAGTCCCAGCAAAAATCGTCGAACGGAGATCGACGATCGCCGAATGAAGATCGACGATCGCCGAATGAAGATCGACGATCGCCGAACACAGCTCGACGATCTCAGGACAAATCGTCGAACGCAGATCGACGATCTCAGCCAAAATCGTCGAATGCAGGTCGACGATCTCATATACCTGACCTCAGCCATAGTCGACCGTCGAACAGAGCTCGACGATCTGACCCAAGATCGTCGAACTCAGCTCCAAGATCGTCGAACAGAGGTCAGAACTCTGGAAACTTTTTCAAAGGCAAATCAAAATTGAATCCTAAGGGTTCTTCATCCCAAACCTTCAACCCTTATACTGAATGGATTTTACCTCTAAGGAGATATCATCCTGAAGGATATAAGAGTCAGCCAGGGATGTCTTTTATTTCTGAATTTAGAGGTTATCAACCTAGGCCCAAGGTAAACTGGGTCAAAAACAAGTGAATTGTTTCATGTGCAGGTGAAGAACTATCCAACATCTAACCAGCAATGGTATTTGGATAGTGGGTGCTCTAAGCACATGACAGGGAATAAGGACAACCTCACATCCTTCAGAGCCAAGCTTGGACCCAAAGTTATCTTTGGTGATTCCAACTTTGGACAAACTAAGGGATATGGTGCAGTACAGATTGGATCAGTAACCTTCAAGAAGGTAGCATATGTGGAAGGACTGAAGCACAACCTGATCAGCATCAGTCAGCTATGTGATGAAGGCTATCAGGTGACCTTCAGCAAAACCTTATGCAAAATCATGTCAGAGGACAACACAACTATGTTGATAGGTATAAGGAAAGGTAACATCTACTTAGTAGATTTTCTTTCAACTGATATAGATATTTGCCTGTTTAACTCAGTCTGTAGACCAAATGTGTTATGGCATAAGAGATTAGGACACCTAAACCTTAGAACTATTGCTAGGATATCCAAGGACAACCTTGTTAGAGGACTACCTTCTGGCCCCTACAAGAAGGAAGGACTCTGCAAGGCTTGTCAATTAGGCAAGCAAACTAAAAACAGTTTTAAGTCACTTAATAAGAGTGATTCACCTAGGATATTGTATCTGTTACACATGGATCTATTTGGACCCATCACAGTACAAAGCCTAGGAGGGAAATCCTACACTTTAGTAGTTGTAGATGACTTCTCTAGATTCACTTGGGTGTTCTTTCTAAGGAAGAAGTCTGATAACTTTAAGTGTCTCACAGAGTTTCTCAAATGTATACAGATTGAATTCAATACTCACATTGCCCTGATCAGAAGTGATCATGGGACAGAGTTTGATTCTCTTCTTATGCAAGAGTTCTGTCAGAGTGAAGGGATCAGGCATACTTTCTCAGCTCCTAGAACTCCTCAACAAAATGGGGTAGCTGAAAGGAAAAATAGAACCCTTATTGAATCTGCCACTACATTGTTGTCAGATGCTCATCTACCTGTATCCTTTTGGGCAGAGGCAGTGAACACCTCCAACTATGTGCTGAACAGAAGTCTGATACATAAACTGAAGGGAAAGACTCCCTATGAATTACTCAAAGGGAAGAAACCTAAAGTTGACTATTTCAGAATTTTTGGTTGCATTTGCTATATTCACAATAATGACAAGAAATACTTAGCAAAATTTCAAGCCAAAGCTGATGAAGGAGTGTTTCTGGGATACTCCATGATCAGCAAGGCCTATAGGGTCTATAATAAATCATCTTTGAAAATTGAGGAATCTGTTCACATTTCTTTTGATGAAACTAACATGTCTTTCAAGGAGAAGATTTCTTCTACCATAGAACCTTTGCAGGAACACTCTCTAGTTGAAGATATGAACAAGCTACAGGTTGCTCAAGAGGATGAAAGCAGTGAAGATGAAAACAATGCTCAACATATTGAACCACCACTTGAAGAGCCAGTTGTTGTACCACAAGAGGAAACAACAACACAGGTTGGTGAACAATCAACACCCCCTGTTGATCTAGTAACATCAAGAGACCATCCAATTACCCAAATAATTGGAGAACTCTCAGCTGGTGTGCAAACCAGAAATCAGGTCAACCAAAACCTATTGCACACCTGCTTCCTTTCTCAAATTGAACCTCAGTCCATTCAAGATGCAGAGCAAGATCCACACTGGATCATTGCAATGCAAGAGGAGTTGCATCAATTTGAGAGGAACAAAGTATGGGAACTAGTGCCAAAGCCAAAGGATCATTCCATTGTTGGAACAAAATGGGCATTCAGAAATGAACTGGATGATCAAGGAGTAATAATAAGGAACAAGGCAAGGCTAGTTGCCCAGGGATATTCTCAAGAAGAAGGAATTGACTACGACCAGACTTTTGCACCTGTTGCAAGATTAGAAGCCATCAGGATATTTTTAGCTTATGCAGCTCACAAAGGTTTCAAAGTCTATCAGATGGATGTCAAACTTGCTTTCTTGAATGGAGACATCAAAGAGGAAGTCTATGTCAGACAACCTCTAGGTTTTATCTCTCCAACTTACCCTGATTATGTTTTTAGACTAAATAAAGCATTATATGGTCTCAAGCAAGCTCCTAGAGCATGGTATGAGACCTTAGCATGCTTTCTCTTGGAAAATAGTTTTATAAGGGGTAGAGTAGACCAAACTCTTTTTATTAGAACCCATAAGTCCCATACCCTACTACTACAAATTTATGTAGACGATATCATTTTTGGTTCCACAGACTCAAAATTGTGCAGAAGGTTTTCTAATCTAATGCATTCTAAATTTGAGATGAGTAGTATGGGTGAGCTATCCTTCTTCCTAGGAGTGCAAGTCAAACAACATGCTGAAGGCATCTTTATTTCTCAAACCAAATATGCTAATGAACTGGTTAAGAAAATTTGGTATGTCTGAGGCATCTTGTATGAAAACACCCATGCCTACCAATGCTGTATTGGATGCTGATGAACATGGGAAACCTGTTGATCAGACAACATATAGAGCAATGATTGGCTCTTTACTGTATCTTACAGCTAGTAGATCAGATATAATGTTTGCTACATGCATATGTGCTAGGTTCCAAGTAAGCCCTAGAGAGTCACACCTAACATTAGTAAAGAGGATTCTCAGGTATGTTAAAAGTTGTCCAAATCTAGGTCTCTGGTATCCAAAAGATTCAGCATTTGATTTAACTGGATTCTCTGATGCTGATTATGCTGGATGCAGAATTGACAGGAAAGCACCAGTGGAACTTGTCAGTTCCTTGGTGACAGACTTGTCTCTTGGTTTTGTAAGAAACAAACATCTGTGTCAACCTCAACTGCTGAAGCTGAATATATGGCTGCAGGCAGTTGTTGTTCACAAATATTGTGGATTCAAAACCAACTCCTAGACTATGGTTACAACTTAGAGAAGTCAAAAATCTTTTGTGACAATACAAGTGCTATTTCCATAGCTCAAAATCCAGTCCTCCATAGTAGGACAAAACACATAGAGATTAGGCATCATTTCTTAAGGGACAATGTTGAAAAGAATAAAATTGAATTGCAATATATCCCAACTGATTTACAAAGGGGAGATATTTTCACCAAGCCTTTGGATGAAAAGAAACACACCTTCTTCCTAAATCAGTTAGGAATGTTAGATGGAGGAAGTCTTAAATAATCTCCAAGATTTTGAAAGCTAAAAATTGACCAAGACTAGGCAAAAATTCTGATTTTTCTTAGTGTCTAGAATTTTTCTGATCTCTGAACTGCGCTCGACGATTTCCACACAGATCGTCGAACGGAGATCGATGATTTCCAGAATCGTCGAATTGAGTTCAGCGCCTCTCAGATAGTATGAACTATCTCTTCCGGTCAACGATCGTCGAACAGCGCTCGACGATTATGTTCACTGAACGATCGTCGAACGGAGCTCGACGCTTTCCAAGATCGTCGAACGGAGATCGACGATGTTGGAGTCTCTTCAGATTCCTTTAGAAGCCTCGATCGTCGAACTGAGTTCAACGATCTTTCCAATTCTGCGTCGAACCCTAATATAAAACTCATTTTTCGCCGTCGTTCTCTCTTGCGCTTTCAATTTCTCTGCAAGAATCTTTCTTCCCTCCAAACAGTTCTACGCTTGGTCGTTTTGTTTCTTGAATCTTTGCAGGTACAATGGCTGTATCAGTTGCAGTTCTAGCCGCCATGAAGTTCGATGCAGGCTTCGACATTGATATGGAATCATTCAGCACTACTGACCAAGTTTTCCAAGATATTCTGAGCTTATTCAAGGATCAGAACTTGTCTGCCCTCATGACCACCAGGATAAAGCTGGCCTCAGATGAAATCAAGGAATGGGTTTACACTGCTCACCACCAAGACAACAACACAATAGTTGGGTCCATTGCTGTAACTCAGGTACCTCTGACCCCCACCATTCTAACAGAGGTTTTTGGACTGAGAAATGGAGATGATACTGCTGAATTATCTGGAGAGGAGTTTTCTGACATACTTGCCAGGATGGGTCATCCTGAGGGAAACCCTAGCAAGTTATTCAAAAGGAACTTGTCTGTTGAGTACAGGTTCCTAGCAGATGTTGTAGGAAAAGTGCTGTTGGCAAAGCACTCTGCACATGACACTATCTCCAGACATCAGCTCTGTCTCATGGGAGCTCTGGTAGATAAGAAAAGTTTGAACTGGGGAGAGGTCTTCTTTGACCTAATAAAGAAGAAAATAAAAAAAAGCTTTGTTAATTTTGGAAGGATTATTGGAGTCTTCCTGCAAACAAGGTGCCCTACCTTGCTGGTCTCCTCTGGAGTGCACATCAATGCCTCCAAGAGACTTACCTGTGCCCTCTTTGGCAAGTGGGACAGGCAGATAAGCAAGCCAAGCAGGCCCTCATCTAGTGCTCCTTCAGGAACTAGGACTCACAGAGTCACTCTCCCACAGATCTCTGCTCCTGCAGAAGACCTGGCTGCTGCTGTTGCTGCCACTTCTCCTCCTCCAATTCCAACCCTACCTCTTCCATCCACCATTCCTGCTTCATCCCCCATTACCATCTCTAGCCCCTCTCCAATATCAATTCCATCTCCAGCAACCATTTCATCACCTCCAGTAGACCAATTCCACCCATTGTTCTCATATCCACCACCAGATGTCACTTCTTCCCCATCCATACCATCCTTCACCCTTCTGGATGACTCCTACATGGATGATTCCCCCTCATCTCCTCCAGAATTATCCTCCTCCTCAACCTCATTCCAAGATCTCCTCCACCATATCATTGACCAACCAACTTTCACCCCATCCACATCCATCCCCTTGTCCTCCATATCCACCATCCCCACACCTCAGCCATCCATCCCTCCACTCTCCAGCCCTCCACTTCCAGCATCCTCAGCTATCCCTACTCCATCTACCTCTGCTCCTATTCTTGAGCAAGTAGACCTCTCAGCCCTAGCTGACAAGTTGTATGAGCTAATTGCCCCAAGGCTCTCTCTGCTCTTAGAGACCTCTTTGGCTCCTCTACAACTGTCAGTGGCAGCTCTCTCTGCCAGGCTTTCCTCCCTCATTCCTCAGGCAGCACCTCCAGCAGTGTGCCTTGATACAGATGTATCTGCATCTAGGCAGGGGGAGATGCCATATGAAGCAAGCCTTCATGCTGTTGCTGCTGCTGTCTCTGCTCCTGTTGTTGATGATACTGCTGCTGAGATTTCTGTTTCTGCTGCTTCTGCTCTTGCTGCTGTGCCTCCTACTCCAATTCTGGCAATAGACCTACAGTCTTTGCTTTCTGCCTTTGACCCTGCCTTCTTCAGCTATCTCCCAGGAGTTAATGCTGTCCAGCCCTCAGAAGACCTATCTAAGGCACTGGTGCCTTTCTCTGGCTGTGACCCCAGCATTATTTCTTCTTTTGCACACTCAGTGATTGCTGCTGCTGCTGTTGAAGAAAAGACTGAATCTACTTCTGAAACTGTTTTTGCTGCTGCTGAAAATGTTCTCACTGCTGCTGAAATCCCAATTGTTCCTGATGAGCCAACATCCAAGGATTTTCTGATGTCAGAGGCCACTGTTTTTGAGCCTACTGCAGTTTTTGATGTTGCTGAAATTTCTGCTGATAGTGAGACTGTTATAATTACTGCTACTGTCACTACTCCAGCTTCTATTGCTCCTTCTGTTGCTCCATCTGGTGCTCCATCTGCTGCCCCATCTGTTGTTGTCCCTGCTGCTGCTACTTCTGCCTCTGCCTCATCTGCTGCTGTTCAGTTGAAGAAAGAATTGATGAAGAAAATAGATGCTATATATGATGACCAGAGTTCTGAGTCTGATGAATTCAAAACAGACTCTGATGATTCAGCTGCTACTATTGCAAGGAAAAGGAAAGCTAGGAGCAAGGCAATGAAAAGGGTGCCTCCTGCAAAAGTCAAGGATAATAATGATATACCTTATTATATTCTGCATAACTGCCAAATTACTGAACATTGGATGCAGTATTCCAAAAACTAATTGAAAGCAATGAAGAAGAAGAGAAAGTATGAGAAGGGCTCCTCCCAGTTCCAGCACCCTCATCCTCCTCCACCACCTCCTCCTGATGCAGGTGCAGGTGGCAGCTCTGCAAGTCAAGCCCCAGCTAGAAGTCAGGCTCCCTATCAACCCCATGCCAGATCCTATCAAAGGGAAAGCCAATCTAGGGGTTCTTATTCCAGGAGAGGAGGATACAGGGAAGTCAAAGAGATTTTCAAGTTTATTCTAAAGGGCACTCCAGGCAGCACCCATACTCCAGGGGAGGACATGTTTCATCTGATACTACTTCTGGTCCATTCCCCTACAAGCTAAGAGAGAGAGTGTCTGCTAGGCCTCCTCAAGACAATTCTTCCAACAGGTATGAGCCACCTGTAGCATTTGAGGACCCTGAGAAGAATCCAGCTACTTGGACTGCTAGGATGAAGGAGTTGGCTGCATTAGACCAGATAAAGAAAGCCAAAGAACAAGGGCTAGACACTTCCAATATTTCTACAATGTCAGAGCAAAGACAGAAGGAACTAGAGAAATATGCTTCCAGCAAATTCTTTGATGCAGACAGATATATGGAATTGCATCCTGCTGCTGTGGTTCCCAGGACTTCAAAGCAAACTTACTTGGGTGCAGCAGATGACACCAGATCCAACAAGGAAGCCCAAAATGCAAACAGAGAAATCAAGATGGTTAAAGGCAAAGAGAAGAAGTGATTTTGTAAGGTGACAATCTTTGGATTTTCTAACTGCTATCTGGATGCCATATATATATATATATCTCTGTGATGTTTCTGCATGTCTAGCTGCTGTTATTTTTATGCTTTTCTGATTGTATGTTGTTATTTGAATTTCCAAAGTCTATAAATAGTAATCCTAACCCAAATAGGGGGAGATTGTTGGAACACCCTATTACTAATTTGGGTCAGGATCATTATGTCTCTAGGAACCTTTGTTTGACCTTCTGTATAGCTTAATAGGTCAATTAGAATTGAGTCTAAGGGTTAGAAGTCTAGGATTGGAAGCTGCCCTGAAGACCAAGTTTTTCTGTCTGGAGACCAAGTCTGATCGTCGAGCTCAGCACGACGATTCGTCGAACTCAGATCGACGATCGTCGAGCTCAACTTCGGCAGATCGTCGAGCTCCACTCGACGATCGCTGAGCTCAACTTCATAATATCTTCGAACTCCATTCGACGATCGGTGAGCTCAGTTCGACGATTTTGACTCTGCATTGGATCTTTATCTCTGAGCTCAGTTCGACGATCTTTGAGCTCAGATCGACGATTATTTTGCTGCTTGAGTTTTCCAGTTCGCTGAGCTCAGCTCGACGATAGCAGAGCTCAGTTCGACGATTTCAGTTAACTTCCAGAATTCAATTCAAATCAGACAGGAGTTATTCTGCAATTAATTCAGAGATTTGCTAGCCGTTTTCATTTATTTTTGGACCAAGTTTCAAGGGATCTTCCAAGGAATAATTCTGTGGACTTTCCTCTAGAAGAGTTTTTGCAATTAAGGATGCAATCAATGCAGACTAATGGCTATCTTTGACAGAGAATGATATTCTATTCTGGAACAGAGAATAAAAGATAGAATGTTTTTGAATCAATATAGATGATATACAGAGATTAACAAGGGGAGAATACACAATACAGATTACAGAGACTCTTTCAAAATCTTCTGTCAAAAAGAATTCTGAAGAACACTCATCAAGAGATCAAGCTTTCAAAAATCTTCTGATCTCTTCATCTTTCAAAGTGTTCAAGGCCGACATCATTTCAAGACTCCAGACACTCAACATTTCAGCCATTGCTGAAATCATCTATTGCTGGAGTTCTACCTTTGAAGGCCTATCACCCTCAAGCAAAGCTTTTCTTCCTGAAGATTTCAAGGATTCAGGGGGAGCTTTGACATCAATCTACATAGTCTTCTCAGTTGTTTGAGAAAGAGAAGACTGCCATCACTCTCTCACCCCCACTCTGTAAAGAGTTTCTCAAACTCCCTTCAAAAGTTTGAATCTGGTTTTTTGAGCACCTTGTCAAAAGCTCATTGGTGGCAAGAAACCTGATCAAAAAATCTGCTTTGGTTTTTGAGCACCTTATCAAAAGCTCATTGGTGCCCAGGACACCTGATCAACTCATCCTGCAGTGGATTCCTACCTAGGGTGGTAGAAGAGTGGATGTACCCAAGTTTGGGGAACCACTATATTTCCTTGTGTCCTCTGGTTCTGCTTGTTTACTTTTTGTTTTTGGACTTGATTTGTGTGTGCTTAGTTTTTTGCATAGTTTAGTTCTGTGATTAGATTTATATTTGCTTCCCTGTTCACACTTATTACAACAATTGTTGTAAAAGTTTTTAAAAGTACTAAAACCACCATATACTCTATTCACCCCCCTCTAGAGTATATCAGATCTAGTTGCACTTTCAGGAAGAATAGGACCTTGATAGAGGCTGGTAGGACCCTATTAAGTGATACACCACTGCTAGAGTATTTCTGGGCTGAAGCAGTTAACACTGCATGCCATGTTATAAATAGGGCCACCATCACTAAAGGGCTAAACAAGACCCCTATGAAGTTGTGAAAGGCAGGAAACCAAACCTATCCTACTTCAGGATCTTTGGTTGCAAATGCTTCATACTTAACAATGAGAAGTCTTACTTAACTAAGTTTGCTGCCAAGTCCCAAGAGGGAATTTTTGTTGGGTACAGCAATAACAGTAAGGCTTATAGAGTCTACAACTTGACTACACAAGTTGTAGAAAAATCAGTGCTTATAGTTTTTGATGAGACTAAACTTATTAACAATGAGTTGTCTAGTACTGAATGCAGCCCCACAGGTTTATCAAAGAAAATGGACAAGCTTACTATAGAAGAAGTGCCTGCTGCAAGACAGCAAGGAGAGGAGAGTAGTTGTTGTCCAGGGGGAGAACTACATGTGCCAATTGCTGAAGAAATCCAAGGTATACAGCATGATGCAGATGCTGAAGTGGTTCAACCAGAAGTTAGGATGCCTCCAGTCCACAGGCATCTTAGAGATCATCCAGTAGAGCTGATTATTGGAGATCCAAGACAAGGAGTACAAACCAGGAGTAGAAACATGAATGCAGCAATCTACTCCAGCTTTCTATCACAAGTTGAACCTAAAAAGTTTGAAGAAGCAATACAAGATCCACAATGGACTGAAGCAATGCAAGAAGAGCTTAATCAGTTCAAAAGGTGCAAGGTTTGGGAACTTGTTCCTAAACCTAAAGACCACAATATAATTGGAACTAAGTGGATCTGCAGGAATAAGATGGATGAACAAGGGGTCATCATTAAGAATAAGGCTAGACTGGTTGCTAAAGGATATAGGCAAGAAGAAGGTATTGACTTTGATAAACTTTTGCTCCAGTAGCCAGACTGGAAGCCATAAGGATGTTCTTGGCCTATGCAACCTATCAAGGATTCAAGGTTTACCAATGGATGTCATGTCAGCATTCCTAAATGGTAATCTTAAGGAAGAAGTCTATGTGGAGCAGCCTGCAGGTTTTGTTGATCCAACTCTACCTCATTATGTCTATAGACTTAGGAAAGCTTTATATGGGTTAAAGCAAGCCTCTAGGGCTTGGTATGAAACCCTATCTAGTTTCCACATTGAGAACAAGTTCTCAAGGGGGAAAATAGATAAGACTCTATTCCTTAGGGAATCTAGAGGCAAGGTCATACTAGTCCAAATATATGTAGATGACATTATATTTGGGTCTACTGAAAGCAGCCTTTGCAAAACGTTTGCAAAACTTATGCAAGGTCAGTTTGAGATGAGTAGTATGGGAGAGCTGAAGTTTTTCTTGGGTCTCCAAGTTAAACAGACTGAAAGTGGTTTGTCCATTTATCAGTCCAAGTTCACCCTAGAACTCATAAGGAAGTATGGTATGATTCATCCAGCACCATTAAGACACCTATGGGGTCAAGTATGTCTCTTAGCAAGGATGATGCAGGGAAAAAACCTGTAGATGAAACCTTGTATAGAGGGATAGTTGGCTCCCTATTATACTTGACTGCTAGTAGACCAGACATATGTATGCTACATATGTTTGTGCAAGGTATCAAGCCTGCCCTAAAGAGTCTCATTTGACTGCAGTCAAGAGAATATTGAGAATCTAAAGGGCACTGCCTATCTAGGCCTCTGGTACCCTAGGAATGGAGATTTTGATCTAACAGGTTATTCAGATGCAGACTTTGCAGGATGCAAAGAAGATAGAAAGAGCACTACTGGAACCTGTCAATTCCTAGGTGGGAGACTAATTTCATGGAGTAGCAAGAAGCAAACCAGTGTGCTATCTCAACAGCAGAGTCAGAGTATGTGGCTGCAGGAAGTTGCTGTGCTCAACTTGTGTGGATTCAACATCAGCTAGAGGACTATGGATTTCAGGTAAGTAGAACTCCACTTTTCTGTGATTCTAAAAGTGCTATTTCAATAGCTAATAACCCTGTATCTCATAGTAGAACAAAACATATTGAGATTAAATATCATTTTCTTAGGGAGCATGTAGAAAGAGAAGATATTTTACTTGAATATGTTAAAACTGATAATCAAGTAGCTGATATGTTCACTAAGCCCACTAGAAGAAGCTAAGTTCAATAGATTCAAAATTGAACTAGGAATGTTAAACTTAGACTAAGTTTACAGATTTGAAAATGACTAAGTAAAAAGGTGTCGACACATAGACAAGTCTATGTCGACACAGAATAGTGGTGTCGACACTTCAGGAAAAAGGTGTCGACACATCTAGGAAGTTGGTGTCGACACTTCAGAATGTTAGTGTCGACACATGCCAAGTAGGTGTCGACACATTCCAAGTGGTGTCGACACTTAGTATTTACTCAGAATTTTCTAAGTAAAGTCTCGACAATGTGTCGAGATATGTTGTGTCGACACATAACCAAGTGTCGACACATAAAATCTGTTGACTAAACTTGTGTCGACACATATGTGTCGAGACATTATAAGTCAGTGTCGACACTTATTGCCAGTGTCGACACATTTTAAGTTAGCTGTCCCGCCTGTTCATCTTCAAAATTAGAAAGGTATAAATAGGGTTCTGTCTTTGTTTGTCGACACGCTTTCAAAGTTTCGAGACCAAAACTACTGGTGTCGACACCTCTCTTTTCTAAAGACAAATTCTACAAACCCTAATGGCTCCTAAGCTTGAGGAGAACGTTAACGAAGGATATGAGCTTGTGCGCGGCGCGTTCGACGATGCAGATCAAGAAATCAGGTCGGTAGTAACCCTAGTCGCCGACTCTGGGTTAGAGTACTTAGTTTCAGAACCAACTAAGATATGGAAGAAGGAGGTGCTTGAATTTCTTAATGGAGCTGCAGTAGATGAATCTGGATACAAAATCAAATCCAGAGTTCATGGAGAAAAGGTTAAGGTAACCCCAAAAAGTCTGAGGAAGATTCTTCAATTGCCAAGAACTCAAGATGAAGAAGAGGTGACTGCTTCAAAGACCAGGGAAGCTCTTACCTGGTGTGGACTTGATCCAAAGATGAAGATTGGTTCTGTATTTAACAGAAAAGGCATGAATAATCAAGGAAAGTTCATGTCTGAGATTGTGGGAAAGGTCTTACTCAGCAAACCTGGAGGGCATGACAGAGTGTCTGCCTATATGTTTGGAATCATGACAAGGATCATATTCACTCTGAAAACAGACTGGTCAATAGTGGTTTTTGACAAGATCAAGGAGAGCTTGAAGAAGCCCAATCTGGGCAGAATCATCAGTCTCTACCTAGCTGGTACCATACCAGAGGTAATGAATACTGCTGCAGGTAGCAAGATAAACCACATGAGGAAGATGGATCTAAGGATCTTTTCAAGATGGGACAGGGTGTTGTCCAAGGAAATGCCAACACCAGAGAAGACAGTTACTGAGAAAGTCACTCCTCCTAAGAAGAAAAGGAAGATAGCTCCTGTGGCACAAGAGTCCTCCAGCAGTTCTGGGAGTGAAGAACAGGTTGTTTTCACTCCTGATGATCATGAGGAAGTGCCTGCAGTGAAGTCTCCTGCTCCTCCAGCTGATGCTGAGATCCAGGGGGAGCTGCCTCCAGCTAGCCCCATCCACAGAGATCAAAGCCAGGGGGAGTCTCCAGTTGTAGAAGCACCATCTACACTGGAAAGTGAGCAAGCCACCACCATCATACAAGAGGTACTCACTGACCTTAACACTTTGAATTTTTCTATGGAAGCTGATACAGATTTGTCTGATGATCATCAGCAAATTCAGCTGGATAGCCAAGTCACAGATGCTGCCAAAGATGACACATCTGTTGTATTAAAAGTAATCCCTGATCCAGTGGTTGAAGAGCAAAGACTGTCTCCAGCTCCTTCACCACCAGAATACATAATGAAAGATTTATTTCTAAATCTAGATCATGCTGATTTTGACATGGACAAAGAAGCTGCTGGAAGAGATACTGCTGCTGCTGAGGGAGAGCAAGTACAAGATCTGGAAGAGCCTATTAGGCTGGAAACTGAGAAAGCACCTGATGTGCAAACTGAGAAGCCTCAAAGCCCTAAGGATAGGGTTGATATAGCCAGCACTTCTGCCTCTGAAGATGAGGAGAGTGCTAGGGCAAAGAAGAAGAAATTGTATGTCTCTAAAAGAAGAAGTCAAAGTTATAAGAAGGCTCTGCAATATATAGCCCCACAGCCTATAGTTCAACAAGCTCCAACTATTGATTATAGTGCTTTAATGTTTGCCCTACATATAAAATTGGATGAGCAAAGGCAGGCAATAGAGAAGTATGTAGATGAAGGGCAGAAATCACTTCAATTTGATTTGGCCCAGGAAATAAAGTAAATAAGGTTTGAAATGAACCTTAACAAAAAGGAAATGACTGATTGCTTCCACAAAGGTGGAAATGCAGTGGTGTATTTGGCAACACACCAAGAGAAGATCAAGTCACAGGTGGATGATATAGCATTGAAACAAGGATATGTTCTTGAGAATCAATTAAGAATGAATGACAATTTGACTGCCTCCCATAATGCTATAGTCACTGAATTGAAGAATAAGGCTGCTGAACCTTCTACTTCTACTGCTGCTATAAAGCTGATTTTGATAAAGTCTTTCAAGAAAAAATTGCTGCTGTAAAGACTGCTATCCAAGCCTCCCAGAAGGTCATATCTGAACAACTTCAAAAGATAAAACCTTACTTTAAAGATGGAATCATATACTTGGATAGTCAGATCAGATTTCAAAAGGATGATGTCAGAGATCACATGGCTAGAGAAGTCATAAAGGGGAGAGAGTGTTAGTCAAGGCAAGTTTGAGCATGCAAAATGGATATCAAATTCAATTAGGGCTACACTTGGATACCCTCCTCTGTGTGATGACCAAGATGTTGCTGAATCAGGCATTAACCTGCTTATTTTGGAGGTGAGCAACCAGAAGTAGCTCAGGTCATTTATCCACCTCCAGACTTTGAAATGATTCATGCTGAGGTACAGACCATGTACAGCCCATCTGGGGGCAAGGACAATGTCCACATTGAAAAGGTTGTTCAACCTATATCTGAAGCCATGCAAGAGGCATTACAGAAAGAAGAAGAGACAAGGTTGTCAAAGAAGAGGTTTAGGGAACAAGCAGAACAAAGGCCAGACTTTGAACAGTGGAGCCCTACCTCTAGAAATATAATTTTAACTGCCTGGAAAGCTGCCAAAGACAATACTTCTGACAGGAACAAGTGGTTCTCTAAAGCAGAATTGAGGAAACATGAAATAAGACAAGAGGCCATTGTTCAATTCAGAAGGAAGGCAAAGATGGGAAAGCTACCTCCTACTGCAGTGGAGCCTAGCAAGTACTTCCCCAAGCCATATCACTATTTTGAGAGGTAGAAGATCAAGGCAGAAGAACTCAAAAAGAAAGATCTAAAAGGCAAGAAGCCTGCTGATGCTGTAACTGTTGATGCCCCTGTCAAAGCTCAAGTCCAAGCTGGCAAAGGCATAGTAATTAAGGAGCCAGAGCAGAAATAGATTAAGAGTTTTCTTGAAGTTTATGTTGTAATCTTTTGGATGTAACACATTTAGTAAACTTCTGAAAATGTATAAGACAGATATTAGAACAATATATGATTCATATATTTCATGTTTGTTCTGTGAATGTGTCTATTTCTTATTTGTTCTGTGCTGATGAATGTGTATACATGTGTGATTTAATACATGTTATGTTTATCCTGCTGAATATAAACTGCTTTACATCATTTTGTAATTTTTAATTATGAATGGTGTATATCATTGACTAAGGGTTATGACTTCTCCAAATAGGGGGAGATTGTTGGGTACATTGGTTAAATGTACCTGATTTGAAGAAGCCTCACCCAACTCAATGATATACATCATAATGTATTTGATGTATGTTGAGTTACTTGTGCAGGTTAAGTAATCACTGGACTGAAGCAAAAAGTTTCTAAGTACATGTGTCGACACCCAGAGGGAAAGTGTCGACACTCAAGAAGGCTTGTGTCGACACCCAGACAAGCAGTGTCGACACTTGGAGTCATTGTGTCTACACCTAGAATGCAGAGTCGACACCAGACAGAAAGTGTCGACACTTGGAGCTGTGTCGACACTCAGTGAAGAAAAGTGCAGACAGAAAGTGTCGACACAAGGAGCTGTGTCGACACCCAGTGAAGCTGAGTCTACACCAGAAAGTGTCGACACTTGGAGCTGTGTCGACACTAAGCAAAAGTCTGCAGAGACTAAGTACAAGTGTCGACACTCAACACAATGTGTCGACACTAAGCAGAAGAGTCAGCACTTGAAGTAAGTGTCGACACTCAACACAATGTGTCGACACTAAGCAGAAGAGTCAGCACTTGAAGTAAGTGTCGACACCCAGCACAATGTGTCGACACTCAACAGAAGAGTCAGCATTTGAAGTATGTGTCGACACCTAGAACAATGTGTCGACACTCAGTTAAAGACTCTACACTTGAAGAAAGTGTCGACACAAGGAGCTGTGTCGACACTTAGCAAAGATCAGAAAGATCAACAAAATTATTCTAAGTACAAGTGTCGACACTAAGGGAATGTGTCGACACTCAGTTGAAGTCTCAACAAGAAGAAGGTGTGTCGACACAAGGAGCTGTGTCGACACTCAGCAAGAATCAACATAGAAGACTATGTGTCGACACCAAGAAGTTGTGTCGACACTTAATAGATTCAACACAAGAAGTTGTGTCGACACAAAGGAGATGTGTCGACACTTAGAAGAATTCAGTAAAAGCAAGAAGAACAAGTACTTGTGTCGACACTCAATTTCAGTGTCGACACATGAAGAAGAATCTGTGTCGAGACATACAAGAAGTTGTGTCGACACCTTGCAGACTTGTGTCGACACTTACACAACATGTGTCGACACTTGGTCTATAAGTGTCGACACTTAAAGACAGAGAGTCTCGACACTTTCAGACAGTTAGAGATTTTCAAGAAATGACTGGATGACTTGACAGCTGCCGTTCCAGCCGTCTACAGCACCTGTCGGAGATATCAGAAGTCAGTTATGGACCGGGCCAGCCGGTTACCATGAAGAAGGCCTATAAATAGGCACCTACAGTTTACAGAAACTGTTCTTGAAAGTTGTTGAAAGTGGTTCAGATTGTTGTTCAAGTGGATCACATTGTTGAAGAACAAGTTATCAAAGTGGTACACCGAGTATCAACATAAGAAGATCGTGCAGTCCAAGTGCAGATCTAAGAAGTTGGAGAGAGAGGGCTGCATCCAAGAAATCAGCCTCTGGAACTAGGCTGAGAAGAAGGATTCAGATTCATTCTGGATCTTAAGTGGCAGAGGTCAAGGAACAACTGCAGGAGGATTCAGTCTTATTCAGTTCTACTCAAGAAGCTTTGAAGAAAGCTAAGTCAGAGTGAATCCAACTGAGTTCTTCCAAGAACTCATCAAGAAACTCTCAACTCTCCTCTTTCATTTCTGAGTTGTTGAGTTAATATTTGTAATACATTTTTATCTTGTAGGATCCTTTGGATCTGAGTGAATTGTAAGCCTATAATTATAAAGGCTGAGGGTAGGGCTTGAGAGCCTGAGTGTAGGAGATTGAGATCTCTGAGTGTAGGCCTTGTTGGCTGAGTGTAGGCCTTGGTTGGCTGAGTGTAGGCCTTGGTTGGCTGAGTGTAGGCCTTGATTGGCTGAGTGTAGGCTTTGGGATAAAGCTGAGTTGTAAGGCTTTGGGCCTGAGGTGTAGGAACCAATTTGGGTTCTGAGACAGTGGAGGAGTTTGGCTGAATCTAGTACACTGCTAGATAGGCGAAGGGGGAAAGTGGATGTACCCAAAGATTGGGGAACCACTATAAAACCTTGTGTATGCTGTGCTGTGATTGTGCTGTGTCTGTGTATACTGTGTTATTACTGTGCAAAAGGAAAGTAGACTTTGTGATAGAACTGTTTGCTGCCATTAAAGTGTAAAAAGGATTAGGTCACCTATTCACCCCCCCCCCTCTAGGTGTTTAGGTACCATATCTTTCAAAGTCTCCTAGGTGGGTTACTCTAGATATTTAGGGTTCAGTGTTGACTTCATGGTGGTTCATGGAACTACTGGTTAGGGTTTTCCCGAGTCACTTAGTGCTGGAGTAGGATGTTGTTTTGAGGTGGGTCGGACCGGTGCCACCACCCTTGTTTTACTTCTTGTCTTATTAAGACAATGTGAGATGTTTGGTTGAGTTGGACTGATGCCACCACCACAGCACCTTGAGATGTTTAGGCCTGTTAGACGTGATTGGACCGTTGCCACTAGTCTAGGCCCTTATTTCTGATTTTGTCCATCTCCAGTATTAGGTGACTCTTTCTGCTCTAGCTTTATGCTAGGATTTATTTATTTTGCTAATCCTTCTTGCAGAGATTTGTGAGGCTTGACTTTACCCGTGCACTTGGTGCACCCCTTTTTACTCACTCATGGCGAGTATTTTTCCTTCACTTGTTCACTTTATCTCTTACCTGTTTCACTTCTTCTTTATATTATTGTTTCATTTTCCTATTGATATATATTGCTTTGTTGAGGCGTTCTTTTCTTTGAATGCCTCAGGTTCAGGTTTATAGCCGACTGTGCGGCTTGGTTTCTTCTGAAGCTTGTTAGTGCTATAGCTGCTGCTGAGTTTTTCTTTTCCTCACTCCTGGGAGGTAGTTTCTTTAGACTTGTAGTACAGATATGCCTACTCACCAGTGGGTTCGTGTCAGTTGTTGGCGCCCACTGGTGGTTTCTCTTTTAGATGCTTTGTACTTTGCTTACACTGCTAGTTTTCCTGTTTTGGAGTTTATTAAACTTGTTTCTGGGATGATTTATGTTAGGTTGCTAGTTACTTTAAAACCTATAAAAGAAAATAATTATTATATCTAAAACATAGACATCATGTTTTCTTTTATAAAAAGCTTAATCACTACTTTCAAAACCACGTAAAAGGTCATTTTCTATATATATCATATAAGTTAAATCTAGGGTCTTGCATAGTCTTAGGTGTCCCCTGGGGACGCTTATGCATTCTCTTAGGATGTTAAAAAAAATTAATAAAGTATTTTCCGCTACGTATAAGTATAATTTTGAAGGGTGGACTAGTTGATCCATGAAGCCGAGGGATACAGCCTTTAGAATACAATGGATTTTCACATCATTTAAGCTTATGTTTTTTTCATAGTCTTAGTAGTTGATGGTTGCCTGAACGGCGACAGTTATCCATGTCCGACGTGGCATCACGACGCGTGTTTTCTCCTACTCTGATACTTCTTATTTCAGAGAAAATGCGGGTTGTGACATCCACCAATGTCGGTAACCATATGCTCGCCCGTTCACACTCTCTCCATGGCACTAGTTTGACTCAAGCACGAATCCGTAGGACTTGGAGTATAATATAGGCTTAGGAGAAGGCGGGGTATACAAAGGTAAACAGGATGGACACGCACACCCAAAATGAGATCGCCCGAAAACGCTCACAGCTGAACTTAACGGACAAACACGTGCGGCGCACCACCAGACTTGGACTTTTGACGGTGCGTGCACGCCCACAACGAACACAACTCAGCAACAATATATATATATATATATATATATATATATATATATTTTTTCATTTCTCTTTTAGTCCACATTGGGAATTTTTTTTTTGATTCATTTCATTTCTTTTTTTACTTATTTTATCTTTTTTTTATTTTATACAAATAGCCAAACAAAATATAAAAACAGGGCAACACCACAAGCTGCACAAAAACCAACCTAACTGCCACACATAACGAATACAAACTAACATAAAACAAACTAACCGAGCGACCACATTCAGATTTGCGAGTAGGAAAGTCTATATGGCTTTGGTAGCGAGGCGTAGGGATGTCAAAGTAAGGGACATGCTCAACGGGGGTAGCAACGGATAGATGTTGGGAATGGTCCAAGGCTCAAACTAGACAAAGTGACGGCCGACATCACGCTCGCACTTGACTAACCATGTACCCAAGCTTCGAGAGTAGCTAGGGGCAAGTTCTTAATCACCGAGAAAGATAACCCTTCCTCCCTACTCGAGCAATTCGAGGCTATTGATCTCCCACACACAATCCTACACCACCGTTTGATTCATAATCGGATTCACAACTAGAGTACCGTAAACAAAATCTACGCTAACAAAAAATAGAAACTATAAGTATATAAAGAATTTTAATCTACACAGACTCTAAGTGATCATGAGTGCATGCCTATGAACACTCTTGGAGTCAACATTTTACTCCATCACACAATCCTAAACCAACACAACATTCTTTATTCTACACACAAGTGATAAACAAGCTCGGCGCGTGCAAGTGCTTAAGTAAATGCTCTCAAGTGGGTGTTGTGGAGTGAAAAACAAATGCAAATGATATAAAAATAAAAGCTTCTAGTATGCAAATTAAATGTGCACGTGAGCGGATAACAACTCGAGTCTCTCCCCCACCAGACTTAATCCATGCAACCTATCATAAGATGCGCAATAAAATCAATGAAGTATAAGTCGGGGGAGAGGTTACCACATACTCAACCAATGAGCATACTAGAAGATTGGCGTTAAAACGTGAAGCCAAACCTGCAAAAATATTCAGTTCCTCCGCCGTGCCAAAGATAGGTCACCTACAAAATAGCTTAATCAACAACAAAAACGTAAACCAAGCCATAACAAATATAAGCGAAGCATTACCCGCGAGTTAGTACTAAACATATTATCACATCACATATATCAAATGAAACTAAACATATATCACATCACATATATCAAATGAAACTACACACCACAGTACAAGAAAGACAGACAATGCAATCAAAATAACTAAAAACCACCCTGAAGACGATGCCCTAGTTGAATAGAGTAATGTACACAAAAATTCAAAATAACCAAAATACAACTGAGAAGCAAGAACTACAAGTAATACCAATCGAGAAGAGCAGCAGCAATCACTCTGGCGGATCAGAAAAAGGCGAAGGCGAAGTACGGGAATGAGAAGTTGAAGCTCGAGCAGGGGTAGTAGGGGGCACCTGAAGAAAGTCAACAATGCACGTCGTCATCCCTTGCTGCTCGCGCAACAGCTCCTCCATCTGCACATGCCGTGCATAGAAGTCGGGATAATCCTCCGCGATACTCCAACGATGCGGGGCATGGGCAAAAGAAGGCGAAGGGCCCAAGGGTACGGTATGGACAGGAATGACATCGTCGAACCGACGAGAGTCCGAAGAGGATCCCACAACAACGGAAGAAGCCCTATCTGTCTAATCACGCTCCACAGCACGAATGACGTAGCTCCATGAACTGATAGAAGAAACACGACGCACCAGTCTGAAGGCGGTGATCATTGCCATAGAAATAAAATGGCCACGGGAAATTGGAGTCATGGCGGGCAAAGTGTCAAAAACTCCTGTTGGGTACATTGGTCAAATGTACCTGATTTGAAGAAGCCTCACCCAACTCAATGATATACATCATAATGTATTTGATGAATGTTGAGTTTACTTGTGCAGGTTAAGAAATCACTGGACTGAAGCAAAAAGTTTCTAAGTCCATGTGTCGACACCCAGAGGGAAAGTGTCGACACTTAAGAAGACTTGTGTCGACACCCAGACAAGCAGTGTCGACACTTGGAGTCATTGTGTCGACACCTGGATGCAGAGTCGACACCAGACAGAAAGTGTCGACACTTGGAGCTGTGTCGACACTCAGTGAAGAAAAGTGCAGACAGAAAGTGTCGACACTTGGAGCTGTGTCGACACTCAGTGAAGAAAAGTGCAGACAGAATGTGTCGACACAAGGAGCTGTGTCGACACCCAGTGAAGCTGTGTCTACACCAGAAAGTGTCGACACTTGGAGTTGTGTCGACACTCAGCAAAAGTCTGCAGAGACTAAGTTAAAGTGTCGACACTCAGAACAATGTGTCGACACTCAACAGAAGAGTCAGCACTTGAAGAATGTGTCGACACCCAGCACAATGTGTCGACACACAACCAGAAGAGTCAACACATGAAGTAAGTGTCGACACCCAGCACAATGTGTCGACACTCAGCTAAAGACTCTACACTTGAAGAAAGTGTCGACACAAGGAGCTGTGTCGACACTTAGCAAAGATCAGAAAGTTCAACAAAAATATTCTAAGTATAAGTGTCGACACTAAGGGAATGTGTCGACACTTAGCTGAAGTCTCAACAAGAAGAAGGTGTGTCGACACAAGGAGCTGTGTCGACACTCAGCAAGAATCAGCATAGAAGACTATGTGTCGACACCAAGAAGCAGTGTCGACACTTAACAGATACAACACAAGAAGTTGTGTCGACACAAAGGAGATGTGTCGACACTTAGAAGAATTCAGCAAAAGCTAGAAGAACAAGTACTTGTGTCGACACTCAATTTCAGTGTCGACACATGCAGAAGAATCTGTGTCGAGACATACAAGGAAATGTGTCGACACCTTGTAGACTTGTGTCGACACTTACACAACATGTGTCGACACTTGGACTATAAGTGTCGACACTTAAAGACAGAAAGTCTCGACACTTACAGACAGTTAGAGATTTTCAAGAAATGACTGGATGACTTGACAGCTGCCGTTCCAGCCAGTCTACAGCACCTGTCAGAGATATCAGAAGTCAGTTATGGACCGGACCAGCCGGTTACCATGAAGAAGGCCTATAAATAGGCACCTACAGTTTACAGAAACTATTGTCCAGATTGTTGTTCAAGTGGATCAGATTATTGTTCAAAAGTTCAGTTTGTTGAAAAACAAATTATTGAAGTGGTACCAAGAGTATCAACACAAGAAGATCTTGCAGTCCAAGTGCAGATCTAAGAAGTTGGAGAGAGAGGGCTCCTTCCAAGAAATCAGCCTCTGGAACTAGGCTGAGAAGAAGGATTCAGATACAATTCTGGATCTTAAGTAGCAGAGGTCAAGGAACTACTGCAGGAGGATTCAGTCTTATTCAGTTCTACTCAAGAAGCTTTGAAGAAAGCTAAGTCAGGGTGAATCCAGCTGAGTTCTTCCAAGAACTCATCAAGAAACTCTCAACTCCCCTCTTTCATTTCTGAGTTGTTGAGTTAATTTTTGTAATACATTTTAACTTGTAGGATCCTTTGGATCTGAGTGATTTGTAAGCCTATAACTATAAAGGCTGAGGGTAGGGCTTGTTAGCCTGAGTGTAGGAGATTGAGATCTCTGAGTGTAGGCCTTGTTGGCTGAGTGTAGGCCTTGGTTGACTGAGTGTAGGCCTTGATTGGCTGAGTGTAGGCTTTGGGATAAAGCTGAGTTGTAAGGCTTTGGGCCTGAGGTGTAGGAACCAATTTGGTTTCTAAGACAGTGGAGGAGTTTGGCCGAATCTAGTACACTGCTAGATAGGCGAAGGGGGAAAGTGGATGTACCCATATCTTGGGGAACCACTATAAACCACTGTGTTGTGCTGTGATTGTGCTGTGTATGCTGTGAATACTTTGAGATTGCTGTGCAAAAGGTAAAAATCTGTGATAATAAACTGTTTGCTGCCAGTAAAATTAGAAAAGGATTAGGTCACCTATTCACCCCCCCTCTAGGTGTTTAGGTACCATATCTTTCAAGTGGTATCAGAGGGAGGTTACTCAAAAAGGACTAACAGTCTGAGGAGATTCTGTTTGGCAGATTCAGTATAAGATAAAACACAGTTTCAAGAAATTCAAGAAAATCAAGAAACATGGGTTCTTCTGAGAATCACAAGGAATTGGGTTCCATGAAATTACCCATATGCAGGAAAGAGATCTTTGGGATCTGGAAAGAAAGGGTAAGGCTATTTATGGAAGCCTCTAACACTAGAATCTACATCACAGTAAAGGAAGGGCCTTATGTGCCAATGAAGATTTCAGTTTTGGATGCAAATCAGAGAACTCCAAAGGATTTCTCTGAGATGACTAAGGATGAGATTGTCCTAGCTATAATGGACAAGAGGGCACAAAACATTATTGTAAGTGCCATAGATGATGCAACTTTTCAGAATCTTATACACTGTAAGACAGCTAAAGAGATGTGGGACACTCTTATAGTGTATATGGAAGGATCTGAAGAAGTCAGGCAAGATAGAAAATCCTTGCTAAATCAGGAGTATGAGAGCTTTAGACAAGGTAAAGGTGATAGCATAACTGAGTGCTACAAGAAGTTCTACAGAATAGTTAATGAACTCATGTCTTATGGAAGAGAGTTCAGTAACTATGAACTAAATGATAAGTTCTTAAGGTCCCTAACCAAAGATTGGGACACAAAGATCTGTGCCATAAGAGAAATGACTAAGTTGGGGGAAATTCCTCCTCCTACACTGTTTGACAAGTTATTGTCATATGAGATGCAGTTGACAGTGAGGAAAGAGGAGGAGAAATCAACAAGGATTGAACACAAGGAAAGATCAGTTGCTTTCAAGACAGAAGTTCCCAAAAAGTGCAGGAATAAGTCATCAACTCCACCTCCAGAGGTAGTTGATTCAGAGTCTGATGAGTCAGTCAGCACAAAGAGTGAGAGCAGTGAAAGTGATGAAGACTTTACTGCCTTCACTAGGCACTTTCAGAAATTCTTGAAGAAGAAACAGTGGAGGTCAAGACCTTCTTCTTCAAAGGGAAAGGAAGTCTTTTATCAGGAGAAAAAGCCTTCAAAGAAAGACAGGAAGAGGACAAAGTCAAGCAAGGCAACTGGATCTAAGATAGTATGCTACTGCTACAATAGACAGGGCCATGTTATTGCAGATTGTCCAGAGAAGAGAAAGGAATCTGGTGACAGGAAAAAGGCTCACTTCAAAGGCAAGAAAGAGAAGTCTTTTGTTGCCAAGAAGGAGAAGACTCTATCAGACATTTATTCTTCAGAAACTGAGTCTGAGGCTGAAGCCTACATAGGGCTGTTTGCTGGAGAAGAAGAGGAAGAATTCATGCAGATCATGGAGTCTATTTATGAACAAGAAGACAGTCAATGCCAAGGACTAATGGCTTTGACAGACAGTGCCAAAATCCTGGAGCAGCCAGGACCCAGTCAGGTACAAGGTTCAAGTTTAAATTCAGTTTCTTGTTCTAGTTCAGAATCAGATTCATCTTCATCAAGTGATGAAAGTGTATCTGAGTCTGAGGATGATATTCATCAACTTATAGATGAATATAAGGTGCTGTTGCAAGCTTACAAGAAAAGCAAATCCCTAGCCAAAAGTCAGGCAAAGGAAATTGCTGAACTTAAAGCTGGTGCAACAGATTTTGAGAAGCAGTTTGATCAAAAGTTGAATGAGATAGCTAGGCCGAAACACATAACAGTGATTCAGATGGGTACTATATCATTTAAGAATGATCAAATTAAGAGTCTGAAGATCAATCTTCAGAAGGAGAAGGACTTAGTTGCTAGGTTTTCTAAACCTAAGTCAGTGTTACCTTTAATTGATGAATTTGTTCATCAAAAAGGCAAGGCTGGACTGGGCTTTATTAGACCTGCAAGGACTGAGCAGTCCAAGTCTAAGTCCAAGGGCAAAGCCCCAGCATTCAACAAGAATGCTGTAGATAATACAGCAAAGGCTGTACCTAAGCAAAGGTACAACAAGTTTGAATGTTGGTGCTGTGGCAAAATTGGCCACTTTGCAGTGGACTGTTGGCGCAATACCAGTGCCAAGGTGAGTAGCAAGCTACCTGTTGGAAAGCCTGCAGGAAGCTTTGTCAGATTGCAGACTAACAAATACCAAGGACCCAGGAATTCTTTGGGTTCTAAGGTCCATTAATCTGTTTTGCAGGCAAGTCCAAGTGGCCACACCCGAACATGGTACTTGGACAGTGGATGTTCCAGACACATGACTGGAACAAGAAGATTACTAAAGGACTACATTCCAGTAAAAGATGGTCCAAAAGTAACCTTTGGTGGTTCTGAAAAAGGAATCATCAAAGGATTTGGTAACATTTCTACAAACTTAGTTACCATTACTCAAGTGGCTTATGTTAAAGGGTTGAAACATAACCTAATAAGTATAAGTCAATTAAGTGATGTAGGGTATGATTTCTCATTTGCTAAAAATGGTTGTCATATCAAGAGGTCAAGTGATCAAGAGATCATTTTGACAGGATATAGGAAGAGGAATGTCTACTGCCTAGACATTATGGTTGAGAACAATGGTTCTCCAGTTTGTCTTGTAGCTGATGAGACAGTCTCTCATTGTGTCAAATGGCACAAGAGGCTTGCCCATCTTAACTACAAGACTATTAGCAAACTCTTTAGCAAAGAGTTAGTGAGGAATGGTCCTCAAGTTAAGTGTGTTAAAGATGGCATTTGCTCAGCTTGTCAAAAGGGCAAGCAGACTAAATCCACCTTTAGAAGCATAGAGAACAAAGATGCTGTGAGGTGTTTATACCTCTTGCATTTGGATCTTTTTGGTCCAATGCCAGTTCACAGCTTATGTAGGAAGGTCTATACCTTTGTAGTTGTAGATGACTACTCAAGGTATTCCTGGGTGTTCTTCTTAAGACAGAAATCTGAAACACCTAGTGTCTTCTATAGCTTTGTCAAGCAAATTCAGAATGAACTAAAAAGTACAGTGGTCAAAATTAGAAGTGACCATGGTACTGAATTTCAGTCTGATAGCATGACAAAACTGTGTGAAGACATTGGGATATTTCAAGAATTCTCTTCACCTAGAACACCTCAGCAAAATGGCATTGCTGAGAGGAAGAATAGAACCTTGATAGAGGCTGGTAGAACCCTATTGAGTGATACATCACTGCCAGAGTATTTCTGGGCTGAAGCAGTTAACACTGCATGCCATGTTATAAATAGGGCTACCATCACTAAAAGGCTTAACAAGACCCCCTATGAAGTAGTGAAAGGCAGGAAACCAAACCTATCCTATTTTAGGATCTTTGGTTGTAAATGTTCATACTTAACAATGGGAAGTCTTACTTAACTAAGTTTGCTGCCAAGTCCCAAGAGGGAATTTTTGTTGGGTACAGCAATAATAGTAAGGCTTATAGAGTCTACAACTTGACTACACAAGTTGTAGAAGAATCAGTGCATGTAGTTTTTGATGAGACTAAACTTATTAATAATGAGTTGTCTAGCAGTGTATGCAGCCCCACAGGTTTGTCAAAGAAAATGGACAAGCTTACTATAGAAGAAGTGTCTGCTGCAAGACAACAAGTAGAAGAAAGTAGCTGTTGTCCAGGGGGAGAACTACATGTGCCAATTGCTGAAGAAATCCAAGGAATACAGCATGATGCAGATGCTGAAATGGTTCAACCAGAAGTGAGGATGCGTCCAGCCTACAGGCATCTTAGAGATCATCCAGTAGAGCTGATTATTGGAGATCCAAGACAAGGAGTTCAAACAAGGAGCAGAAATCAGAATGCTGCAATCTATTCCAGCTTTCTGTCACAAGTTGAACCTAAAAAGTTTGAAGAAGCAATACAAGATCCACAATGGACTGAAGCAATGCAAGAAGAGCTTAATCAGTTCAAGAGGTGCAAGGTTTGGGAACTTGTTCCTAAACCTAAAGACCACAATGTAATAGGAGTTAAGTGGATCTACAGGAATAAGATGGATGAACAAGGGGTCATCATTAAGAATAAAGCTAGACTGGTTGCTAAAGGATATAGGCAAGAAGAAGGTATTGATTTTGATCAAACCTTTGCTCCAGTAGCCAGACTGGAAGTCATAAGAATGTTCTTGGCCTATGCAATCTATCAAGGATTCAAGGTGTACCAAATGGATGTCAAGTCAGCATTCCTAAATGGTAATCTTAAAGAAGAAGTTTATGTGGAACAGCCTGCAGGTTTTGTTGATCCAAATCTACCTCATTATGTCTATAGACTTAGGAAAGCTTTATATGGGTTAAAGCAAGCCCCTAGGGCTTGGTATGAAACCCTATCTAGTTTCCTTATTGAGAACAAGTTCTCAAGGGGGAAAATAGATAAGACTCTATTCCTTAGGGAATCTAGAGGCAAAGTCATACTAGTCCAAATATATGTAGATGACATTATATTTGGGTCTACTGAAAGCAGCCTTTGCAAAAAGTTTACAAAACTTATGCAAGGTCAGTTTGAGATGAGTAGTATGAGAGAGCTGAAGTTTTTCTTGGGACTCCAAGTTAAACAGACTGAAAGTGGTTTGTCCATTTGTCAGTCCAAGTTCACCCTAGAACTCATAAGGAAGTATGGTATGGATTCATCCAGCACCATGAAGACTCCTATGGGGTCAAGTATGTCTCTTAGCAATGATGATGCAGGGAAACCTGTAGATGAAACCTTGTATAGAGGGATAGTTGGCTCCCTATTATACTTGACTGCTAGTAGACCAGACATCATGTATGCTACATGTGTTTGTGTAAGGTATCAAGCCTGCCCTAAAGAGTCTCATTTGACTGCAGTCAAAAGAATATTGAGATATCTAAAGGGCACTCCCTATCTAGGCCTCTGGTACCCTAGGAATGGAGATTTTGATCTAACAGGTTATTCAGATGCAGACTTTGCAGGATGCAAAGAGGATAAAAAGAGCACTACTGGAACCTGTCAATTCCTAGGTGGGAGACTAATTTCATGGAGTAGCAAGAAGCAAACCAGTGTGGCTATCTCCATAGCTGAGTCAGAGTATGTGGCTGCAGGAAGTTGCTGTGCTCAACTTCTGTGGATTCAACATCAGCTAGAGGACTATAGATTTCAGGTAAGTAGAACTCCACATTTCTGTGATTCTACAAGTGCTATTTCAATAGCTAATAACCCTGTATCCCATAGTAGGACAAAACATATTGAGATTAAATATCATTTTCTTAGGGAGCATGTAGAAAGAGAAGATATTTTATTAGAATATGTTAAAATAGATGAACAAGTAGCTGATATGTTTACTAAGCCACTAGAAGAAGCTAAGATCAATAGATTCAAAATTGAACTAGGAATGATAAACTTAGAGTAAGTTTATAGATTTGAAAATGACTAAGTCAAAAGGTGTCGACACATAGACAAGTCTATGTCGACACAGAATAGTGGTGTCGACACTTCAGGAAAAAGGTGTCGACACATCTGGATGTTGGTGTCGACACTTCAGAATGTTAGTGTCGAGCCATGTCTAGTAGGTGTCGACACATCCAATGTAGTGTCGACACTTATGTTCTACTCAGAATTTTCTAAGTAAAGTCTCGACAATGTGTCGAGTTATGTTGTGTCGACACATAATCAAGTGTCAACACATAAAATCTGTTGACTAAACTTGTGTCGACACATGAGTGTCGAGACATTATAAGTCAGTGTCGACACTTATAGCCAGTGTCGACACATTTTAAGTTAGCTGTCCCGCCTGTTCATCTTCAAACTTAGACAGGTATAAATAGGGTTCTGTCTTTGTTTGTCGACACGCTTTCAAAGTTTCGAGACCAAAACTACTGTGTCGACACCTCTCTTTTCTACAGACAAATTCTACAAACCCTAATGGCTCCTAAACTTGAGGAGAACGTTAACGAGGGTTATGAGCTTGTGCGCGGCGCTTTCGACGATGCAGATCAAGAAATTCAGGCAGTGGTAACCCTAGTCGCCGATTCTGGACTAGAATATCTCTTGTCTGAACCTACAAAGATTTGGAAGAAGGAAGTACTTGAATTTCTTAATGGAGCTGACATAGATGAATCTGGATTCAGAATCAAATCCAGAGTTCATGGAACTAAGATTAAGGTTTCGCCTAAGAGTCTGAGGAAGGTACTTCAGCTACCAAAAATTCAAGATGAAGAAGAGGTTACTGCTTCAAAGACCAGGGAAGCTTTAACCTGGTGTGGTCTTGATCCAAAGATGATGATAGTTTCTGTCTTTAACAGTAAAGGCATGAATACTCAAGGAAAATTCATGTCTGAGATTGTGGGAAAAGTCTTACTCAGTAAGCCAGGAGGGCATGACAGAGTGTCTGCCAATATGTTTGGAGTAATGACAAGAATTATCTTTAATCTAAGAACTGATTGGTCAATCATAGTATTTGACAAGATTAAGGAGAGCTTGAAGAAGCCCAATCTGGGCAGGATCATTAGTCTCTACCTAGCTGGTACCATACCAGAGGTGATGAGTGCAGCTGCAGGTAGCAAAATAAACCACATGAGGAAGATGGATCTAAGGATCTTTTCAAGATGGGATAGGGTGTTGTCAAAGGACATGCCAACCCCTGAGAAGACAGTTACTGAGAAAGTCACTCCTCCTAAGAAGAAAAGGAAGATAGCTCCTGTGGCACAAGAGTCCTCCAGCAGTTCTGGGAGTGAAGAACAGGTTGTTTTCACTCCTGATGATCATGAGGAAGTGCCAGCAGTGAAGTCTCCTGCTCCTCCAGCTGATGCTGAGATCCAGGGGGAGATGCCTCCAGCTAGCCCCATCCACAGGGATCAAAGCCAGGGGGAGCATCCAGTTGTAGAAGCAGCATCTACACTGGACAGTGAGCAAGCCACCATCATCATCCAAGAGGTACTCACTGACCTAAAAACTTTAGAATATCTTATAGAAGATGCTGATTTGTCTGATGTTCCTCAGTAAACTCAGCTGCCTAGTCAAGAACCAGATGTTGTTATCAAAGACACATCTGCTGTTCCAGTAGTTGAAGAGCAAAGAATGTCTCCAGCTCAATCACCTCAAGAGTTCACCATGGAAGATCTATTTCTCAATCTAGATCAAGTTGATTTTGACATGGACAAAGAAGCTGCTGGAAGAGATACTGCTGCTGCTGAGGGGGAGCAAGTACAAGATCTGGAAGAGCCTATTAGGCCAGAAAATGAGAAGGCACCTGATGTGCAAACTGAAAAACCTCAAAGCCCTAAGGATAGGGTTGAGATAGCCAGCACTTCTGCCTCTGAAGATGAGGAGAGTGCTAGGGCAAAGAAGAAGAAATTATATATTTTTAAAAGGAGAAGTCAGAGTTACAAGAAAGCTCTGCAATCTATAGCCCCACAGCCTATAATTCAACAAGCCCCAACTGTTGATTATAGTGCCTTAATGATTGTCATGCAGATAAAACTTGATGAACAAAGGAAGGCTATAAAGTCTTATGTGGATGAAGGGCAGAAGACTTTACAATTTTATCTGGCCCAAGATATAAAATCTATAAGGTTTGAGATGAATCTCAATAAGAAGGAGATGACAGACTGCTTCCACAAGGGTGGAAATGCAGTGGTGTATTTGGAAACACACCAAGAGAAGATCAAGGCACAGGTAGATGATATAGCAATGAAGCAAGGGTATATCCTGGAAAATCAGATAAGAATGAATGACAATTTGACTGCTTCACATAATGCTATAGTCACTGAGTTGAAGACCAAGGGTGCTGAACCTTCTACATCTACTGCTACTGCTAAAATAAAATTTGACAAAGCCTTTCAACAAGAAATTTCTGCTGTCAAGACTGCCATCCAAGCCTCTCAGAAAGCTATATCTGATCAACTGCAAAAGCTCAAACCATTCTTTAAAGAGGGAATCAGATATTTGGACAGTCAAATAAGATTTCAAAAGGATGATGTCAGAGACCATATGGCTCGAGAAGTCATAAAGGGGGAGAGAGTATTAGTCAAAGCTAGCTCTGACCATGCCAAATGGATATCTAATTCCATCAGAGCTACACTGGGCTATCCTCCACTCTGTGATGATGATAATGTTGCTGAATCAGGGATTCAAACTGCCTATCTTGGAGGTGAGCAACCAGAGGTAGCTCAGGTCATTTATCCACCTCCAGACTTTGACATGATTCAAGCAGATGTGAGCACCATGTATAGCCCACCTGAGGGCAAGGACCATGTTCATATTGAAAAGGTTGTTCAACCTATATCTGAAGCCATGCAAGAGGAATTACAGAAAGAAGAAGAGACAAGGTTGTCAAAGAAGAGGTTTAGGGAACAAGCAGAACAAAAGCCAGATTTTGAACAGTGGAGCCCTACCTCTAGGAATATAATTTTAACTGCCTGGAAAGCTGCCAAGGACAATACACATGACATGGACAAATGGTTCTCTGAAGCTGAATGGAGAAAACATGAAATAAGACAAGAGGCCATTGTTCAATTCAGAAGGAAGGTTAAGATGGGAAAGCTACCTCTTACTGCAGTGGAGCCTAGCAAGTACTTCCCCAAGCCATATCACTACTTTGAGAGGCAGAAGATCAAGGCAGAAGCACTCAAACAGAAAGATCTAAAAGGCAAGAAGCCTGCTGTTGCTGAAACTGCTGAAGCCACTGTCAAAGCTCAAGTCCAACCTGGCAAAGGCATAGTTATCAAAGAACCAGACCAGAAATAGATTAAGAAATTACTTGAAGATTATTTTGTAATCTTTTAAATGTAAAACATTTTTGTAAACCATTGAAGGTGTATTAGAAAAATGTTAGAACAATTTATGATAAATATATTTCATGATTGTTCTGTGAATGTGTCTATTTCTTGTTCTGAAATGATGAATGTGTATACATGTGTGAATTATTACATGTTTATGTTTACCCTGCTGTAAATAATCTGCTTTACATCATTTTGTAATCTTTAATTATGAATGGTGTATATCATTGACTAAGGGTTATGACTTCTCCAAATAGGGGGAGATTGTTGGGTACATTGGTCAAATGTACCTGATTTGAAGAAGCCTCACCCAACTCAATGATATACATCATAATGTATTCGATGAATGTTGAGTTTACTTGTGCAGGTTAAGAAATCACTGGACTGAAGCAAAAAGTTTCTAAGTCCATGTGTCGACACCCAGAGGGAAAGTGTCGACACTTAAGAAGACTTGTGTCGACACCCAGACAAGCTGTGTTGACACTTGGAGTCATTGTGTCGACACCTGGATGCAGAGTCGACACCAGACAGAAAGTGTCGACACTTGGAGCTGTGTCGACACTCAGTGAAGAAAAGTGCAGACAGAAAGTGTCGACACTTGGAGCTGTGTCGACACTCAGTGAAGAAAAGTGCAGACAGAATGTGTCGACACAAGGAGCTGTGTCGACACCCAGTGAAGCTGTGTCTACACCAGAAGGTGTCGACACTTGGAGTTGTGTCGACACTCAGCAAAAGTCTGCAGAGACTAAGTTAAAGTGTCGACACTCAGAACAATGTGTCGACACTCAACAGAAGAGTCAGCACTTGAAGAATGTGTCGACACCCAGCACAATGTGTCGACACACAACCAGAAGAGTCAACACATTAAGTAAGTGTCGACACCCAGCACAATGTGTCGACACTCAGCTAAAGACTCTACACTTGAAGAAAGTGTCGACACAAGGAGCTGTGTCGACACTTATCAAAGATCAGAAAGTTCAACAAAAATATTCTAAGTATAAGTGTCGACACTAAGGGAATGTGTCGACACTTAGCTGAAGTCTCAACAAGAAGAAGGTGTGTCGACACAAGGAGCTGTGTCGACACTCAGCAAGAATCAACATAGAAGACTATGTGTCGACACCAAGAAGCAGTGTCAACACTTAACAGATACAACACAAGAAGTTGTGTCGACACAAAGGAGATGTGTCGACACTTAGAAGAATTCAGCAAAAGCTAGAAGAACAAGTACTTGTGTCGACACTCAATTTCAGTGTCGACACATGCAGAAGAATCTGTGTCGAGACATACAAGGAAATGTGTCGACACCTTGTAGACTTGTGTCGACACTTACACAACATGTGTCGACACTTGGACTATAAGTGTCGACACTTAAAGACAGAAAGTCTCAACACTTACAGACAGTTAGAGATTTTCAAGAAATGACTGGATGACTTGACAGCTGCCGTTCCAGCCAGTCTACAGCACCTGTCAGAGATATCAGAAGTCAGTTATGGACCGGACCAGCCGGTTACCATGAAGAAGGCCTATAAATAGGCACCTACAGTTTACAGAAACTGTTGTCCAGATTGTTGTTTAAGTGGATCAGATTATTGTTCAAAAGTTCAGTTTGTTGAAAAACAAATTATTGAAGTGGTACCAAGAGTATCAACACAAGAAGATCTTGCAGTCCAAGTGCAGATCTAAGAAGTTGGAGAGAGAGGGCTCCTTCCAAGAAATCAGCCTCTGGAACTAGGCTGAGAAGAAGGATTCAGATACAATTCTGGATCTTAAGTAGCAGAGGTTAAGGAACTACTGCAGGAGGATTCAGTCTTATTCAGTTCTACTCAAGAAGCTTTGAAGAAAGCTAAGTCAGGGTGAATCCAGCTGAGTTCTTCCAAGAACTCATCAAGAAACTCTCAACTCCCCTCTTTCATTTCTGAGTTGTTGAGTTAATTTTTGTAATACATTTTAACTTATAGGATCCTTTGGATCTGAGTGATTTGTAAGCCTATAACTATAAAGGCTGAGGGTAGGGCTTGTTAGCCTAAGTGTAGGAGATTGAGATCTCTGAGTGTAGGCCTTGTTGGCTGAGTGTAGGCCTTGGTTGGCTGAGTGTAGGCCTTGATTGGCTGAGTGTAGGCTTTGGGATAAAGCTGAGTTGTAAGGCTTTGGGCCTGAGGTGTAGGAACCAATTTGGGTTCTGAGACAGTGGAGGAGTTTGGCCGAATCTAGTACACTGCTAGATAGGCGAAGGGGGAAAGTGGATGTACCCATATCTTGGGGAACCACTATAAACCACTGTGTTGTGCTGTGATTGTGCTGTGTATGCTGTGAATACTTTGAGATTGCTGTGCAAAAGGTAAAAATCTGTGATAATAAACTGTTTGCTGCCAATAAAATTAGAAAAGGATTAGGTCACCTATTCACCCCCCCCCCCTCTAGGTGTTTAGGTACCATATCTTTCAACTCCTAGTCCCTCGGCGATTCGCGTAATATAATGCGAACCACTGATAGCCTTCAGAGGCACATACTTGGAATGGTGAAGGAAATAATCAGCAAGAACGCGGCCTAGGTGGAGAGGGACGCCATGATGCATGCTGTAGAGGTAGAGCAGATCCAACCACCCCGCTACGTTCTGACTCATCGAGCGGGCGATGATGCTGTGCCCGATCAAATGCTGAACATAGCGGAGTGCGGGAGAAATGATCTGGGACGACTTGGCAGAACGCGCTTCGTACTGCTGTGGCAATTCGGTGATCTCCTGCCAGAATGCATGGGGAGAAGTGCCGGTTGGGAACTCAAAGGGCCGGGCTAGAATGTCTGACTCCGTGACTTCTTCAACCGCATATATCCCCACATAAACGGCAAGCATTCCCACACTACAAGTATACTGGCGCAAGTTCATCTGAAATGCCACCACAGTGGACTCACCGGTGGCTGCGTCGCGTCGTTCCAAAATGCGGAAGGTCGAGAGGAATTCGAGCGTGAGTTCCCGGAATCCTGCCTCCACAATGGAGAAGAGTTGACGCCACGAACCTACGTCGAGTAATCGATCCACCTCTAGGTTTTGACAAACGACCGCAAGCTCCCTGTCTGAAATGAAACGAAATTCCAAAAAGGGTTTTTTGACCAAGCGTTCATACATAGTGATCTTTTCAGGTCTCCCAAAATGGAGCATCCGCTCTGCGTCTTTAGCGTTCGCTGGAGAAATCAGAGCATCTTTCGGCCCCGCCGAAACCGAAGCTCGCGAAGAAGAGGATGAGGAACCACCAAAGATACGCAATTTGCTATTCACCTTCTTGTAACCCATGGCGATGAAGAGGAGACAAAGTGGAAGAGAAAGAGGGGAGGAATGGGGAGGATTTGGAAGAGAAAGAAGGGATCTCGCCGAAGAAGAAGGTGGCGCGGCGGACGATTGCAGCAGACGCACGAGGATTAGGGCCAGCGTGCGTCAAAAATGCTCGGCCTGCATTTTTATAAATAAAAATGTAGGGTCGTGCGTTTTAGTCGTGCACATTTTCCCAAACCGTGCGTTTTGCAAAAGCAGCCCGATTCGCGTAATTTTCTCTAGGAAGTCTCGTCTTGCCACAATAGATAGAAAAACAAAAACAAATAGAACAAAAAACAACTCCTGAGTGACTAGGCAATCTTCTCGAAGTAGGCACAAGCATACAAAACTCTCGCAAGTAAGCATTAAAGCAAAAATAAATGAAACAAAAAGCAAATCTATTTTTAAAATAGAAAAACAAAAAAAACAAAATAACTAATTCTACTCCTATATAAGTACTGGGGTTATTGTCATCCCAGTATGACTTATTCGAAAAATGAAAAGTACCAACTAATGGGTCTATGAAAAGAAAAATGCACAAGCACCTGTTCCAATATCCATTGCGGTAATGAGTACCGATACGGCGATAAAACAGTTACCCCTCTGCCTAAAAAATCATACCTGTTACTCGCAGGTAGAGGAAATAGAAAATAAGAAGAGGAGGAGCGCTGATCCTCGCTCATCTTATCACAAAATAAATCCTTGCCTAGCAAGGCTTCGTCAACCACAGATGTGTAAGGAGCGATGGCAATGGCATGAACACCAGGCTCATCATCATCCCAGCATACCTGTGGACACTCAGCCTACACAGTCTCAGATAGAGAAGGGGGATCAAGTAATAAAAGTGATGAAGAACTAAAATAATCAAGAAATGGGAGAGTGATCCCAGTATCACTCTCAGATATATCCAAGCAATGATCACAATCAGTGTCATATGAGTCATAGCAAGGGGAATCCGAGAGCTCGAGGTCCTCAGTGTTGATTTGGACGTCCTCATCCAACAAGGAAGTGAAAACTTCCTCATCAGAAAGGATCTCCTCATCATCCCACTTCGGTGCGTCATCATGTTCCAAGGTGTCACACTCTCCATTGGAGAGAATAACATCCTCGTCCTACCTTGGCACAACCTCAGGCTATGAATCCCTATCCGGCATAACATAATCAATCGACTAACACAAAAATGGCGTAGCACCATCAGGCAAAAATTGCGGAGGGGCGAAGCTGCTCTCAAAATCAAGCACTGAATCAGCATGCCCCATCGCAAAATCATTCGCAGACGCCACCCCGTCGACCGGAACAATCTCTTCGTCCCATACAGGAGCTCCTATAGATTCCTGATCCTCTTTTTGCTGGCTAACACAAGAGTGATCGTCATCACTCAAGGGAAGCTCATAAAAAGGGAGCAAGGGACCCATGAAGGATCTGTATGCAGCAAGAGATTCTTCCGTAATCTCAACGGGTAAAGAGTGAGCAAGGTGCACGATGTCAGTGTATGGGCTAGGCAATACCATGATAGGCCTGTCCATAATAGTATTCCGCGAACGTGAGGTTATTGCGCACACGACCTCAGAGGGGGAAGGGTCTCACAAGCGAGGGCAAGCCTCCACCATGTGGCCTACACCTTGACATAACAAACATCTAATGCAATGCTCAGCTTTCAAATCAGCCATGACATCAATGCATCTACGCAAAGTGTCATAAAGACGGTACTCGGCTGAATACATCGCGTACAAGAAAATTTACCAAAGAGTGCTACACAACTAAAATAAAAATTGCACGGATCTGCTATCTAAATCCAAAAATAAGAAAAGGGCAAAAAGATATAAGCAAAATAAAAATTCTAACAACTAAAACAAAGAAAAACAATGCAATGCACAAATGGAAAAGACTTCGATCTACTATCTCACACTCCAAAAACTCACACGACTGTGTTCCCCGGCAACGACGCCAAAAACATGATGCGTTGGACGGCAAGTGTACCGGTCGCACAAGTAATATAAAATGGGTGAATTTCCCCAAGTATCGATCTCTTCAAGGAACACAGTAAGGCGGAGTTAATTTCAAGGAGGCCTTGCGATTGAAGTCCTTTGGTCGGAGTTAACTAAACGGGATTTTGATGGTTGCAGAAATAGAAAATAAAACACTAACAACTACTCCTATGCAACACCGCTGTGCGATGCTTCGCCAGGCGGGATGGAAGACTACACGGGCCGCTATGCAACGAATCGCTCGACGGATGGATGCGTAGGCTTGCGGATGAGGTGGTTAGAATGGAGGAATGAGGGTCAAGAGCACCTCTTCGCTACGCAGGCCTCTAGCAATTGCTAGAGTGGCAAAATCGAATGTGGTGGCGGATGAAAAATAAATGCGCTCCTCAAGTGAATAACATAAATACGAAATCACATAGTCAATATTGTATAAATATGTTTTACAAGCTAAACACACTTCATCAAATACAAAGAGATTAAGTTACGCTATCAAAAACAAGAGAAGAAAAGTTTTCGAAATCGACTGAATTCGAAGTCTTGCGGAGGATTCACGGAAGGAATCACCGGGTTGTCAATCCGCATCCTAGCTCGGTCCTCAACTGTGTCTGGGGTAGAGGAGGTTGTCACTCACTCACAATGGACCCGTCTTCTTCGTGCCACGATTCGGGGGAGGATGGCACAAACTTCTCCTAACTTGATGGAGAAAGTTAGATCAAACTCTCCTTGAAGCTCAAGGATGAAGGAGGAGGCCGAGAGGAAGCTCGGGCTTGAATATGGCGTTGAAAGCTTGCCCGGAGCACCACCCTAGTGTGGAAGATGAAGGGAAATGGAGGAACACTTCATTGGAGGTGGAAAACGGCAGAGGAGAAACAACCAAGAAGTACAGGTAAATAGCACGGGTAGCGACAAAAAGCAAGAAAGCAGGGAAATACGGTGGAACCGTGCGTTTTACTCGTGCACGGGCGCTGTCGCCCGTGTGTGAACACAACACACAATTAGCCACAAAAAGAAACAACCAAGAAGCTACAGGAAAACCGTGCATTTCTTTCGCACACGGTTCCGAAGAAACCGTGCGTCCATCGTGCGTTAAGAAATTCGTCGAGCTCAGTTTGACGTTTCTCCTGCACAAATAAAATGCACGATCACAAAGAACTGTGTGCCAAGAAAACGCACGACCGTGCGTTTTCCTCAAACCTGCATCCCAGCCTTGGGAAAAACTCACTACCTACATACAAACAATTAAAACCAGAGAGAACCCTCCAGCGTCACAGAAATGCAATGAAAATAGCCGGAAAGGGCCATGGGGAGCACCATGTGCTTACCCCCAGAAATAGAATGCGCAATTACACACCAATGGGCCAAAACAGTCCACTTAGGGTGAAAATGATATAAATGAAATATCAACGATAACATACTAAAAGTGAAGCGCAAGTGCGTGAAAACTAGCCCTGTTTTTTCCGAAAAAACCCTATATAAATCGAACTCATCAAGGTCCCAATGTGTTTGCTCTACTGTGCTCCGTTAGGGATACATTACAGCTAAAGATGATTGCTGCTTGGCAAGCAATGCCCCCGAGTGTAGTCTTGCCTGTGTGATCATCTCATGTTATGATCGTCGAACACTCCAAGGTACTCTCAAGCCGTGCCTTCAGGGGACCCACAACACCGTTGATCTTTTCGGGCGAGCAGTGCTATAGACCACTTGACGCACCTGACCTAACTAATCAGTGTAGCTTGTAGCCCAAGGCATGAGAGCAGTGCGTCGATCGTTCCTTCTTATGATTCTACTATTTCTTTTTGAGCCCTTCCAAGGGAGTGCGGTTCGTCTGCTTTTTTTTCCTTTTTGAGCCCTTCCAAGGGAGCGCGGTTCATCCGCATTTTTTCCTTTATGAGACCTTCTAAGGGTGTGTGGTTACGCCCGCATTTTTTTTCCTTTTTGAGCCCTTCCAAGGGAGCGCGGTTCGTCCGCATTTTTTCCTTTTTGTGCCCTTCCATGGGAGCGTGATTTGTCCACAGTTTTTCCTTTTTGAGCCCTTCCAAGGGAGCGCGGTTCGTCCGCATATTTTCCTTTTTGAGCCCTTCCAAGTGAGCACGGTTCATCCATATTTTTTCCATTTTGTGCACTTCCAAGGGAGCGCGGTTAGTCCACTTTTGTACAAAACTGCTTTCCTTCAGGTTAATATGTTTAAATTCAACCACTCCAAAGGATTTATGGTGTTATATTTCTTGCTTATAATATTTATATATACTCAGCTTCCATAAAGCTCTTTCTGATGACGATTGACTATGCTTGTTAATATTCTTGGCATCGATTATTCAAACAAAAAATCTAATTCTATTTATCGATAAGCCATGCTATTGAAGTCTAATCAAGATGGTTTCAACTGGCTGATCTGGATTTCCTATTAAGGATATCATATCTGATCAGGTAAGAAGATAATTATCGTAGTTTGATCTCTATTCGATTCTACTTGGTTTTTTATTCGGCTAATAGCAGAGTTTGTCGGACATTTCTTCTGCTATCCAATTATATCTTCCTTACCACATCAACATTCGCATGTTCCCCACAGGTACTTGCAAGTTATTATTATTTCATATCTTCATCTCACTCTTCTTTTTGCAGATATTAGCAGATATTTACAAGTTCTCTTCAGGTACTTGCGAATTATTTTCTTTCATATCTGCTTCTCACTCTTCTTTTTGCAGAGATTAACAGATATTTGCAAGTCCCCTTCAGGTACTTGCGAGTTATTATTCTTTCATATCTGCTTCTCAGTCTTTTTTTGCAAAGACTTGCAGATATTTACAAGTCCCCTTCAGGTACTTGCGAATTATTTTCCTTTCATATCTGCTTCTTACTCTTCTTTTTGCATAGATTATTAGATATTAGTAAGTTCTCTTCAGGTATTGACAAATAACTTTCCTTTCATATCTGCTTTTTACTCTTCTTCTTGAAGAGATTAGCAGATATTAGCAAGTTCCCTTCAGGTACTTGCAAGTTACCTTCCTTTCATATTTGCTTCTTACCCTTCTTAATTGTAGAGATTAAAAACTTCTTGCAAGCTCCCTTGAGGTACTTTCAAGCTATTGTTCTTATATACATCCTCTCACCTTGGTTTTGTAGAGCTCAGTAGAAGGCATTCACAAGTCTTCTTCACTTTGCAAGAATAATTTGGGTACACACAAGATGTGCCTTTTTTCACTTACAATCTCTTTCTTGCAGAAGAAAAAGTAAGTGTTATCAGGCCTTTCTGAGAAGAGACATTAGGGATTTGCCCTCTACTCTCTTTTTTGCTAGTTTTCGAGGGGTAGATCATGATCTTTGTGGGTCTCCTAATTTTTCGAAATTCCCTTCAGGACTTAAAAAAGTGCGGGGATTTTGTTTGGCCAAAAATCGGCGATACCTCCCAAAGGTGGCTAGCTCGCAAGTCGCAGCCTCTCCAAGTTCATCCAGGAGGTCGCGACCTGACAACAATCTTCTTGGGTCAGACAGATAGATTTCTCTGTCTGCTCAGGCCACGGGACAAGGGCAGTCTCCCCAGTCTGACCGCCTATATCGCGTAGCAGCTGTGTTCTGCAGGGGTGCGGACTGCTTCCACAGTCCATCCCTGCAGGCCGCGGGGTTAGTATGTCTAACAGCGTAGTAGATCTCTCTACTCTACAGGTGCGGATAGCCCTTCCAATATGCCTCAGTCTGCAAAGGAGTAGGAGGATACCATATTCAACCCTTCCAGAAGAAGGCGGCCTGCCTCCAGGTCGCCCAGCAGAATTTCCCCTCCTCTAGGTCGCCACGTGCAATAATCAGCCTAGACCATGGCTCTTCATTCCACCTGCGAGAGGCGGCCTTGTATTCCAGTCTATGAGAAACCTTCTCAATAGATCGCTTGGTAGTTGACTACCTAAGCATGAGGCAGACTCAACCTCAGTCCGCTAGCAGTAGGCAGACTCAATCCTTCTTCACCCAAAGGTGGAGGACTCGGACTTAGTCCGCCAATAAATGAAGGATAGTCAACCCGCGACAGGTGGCGAACTCTCTTCCAGCAGCAGCAAGCCATCTCCTCATCAGTCCACATAGCATGGTGCAGACTCAACTTCAGTCCATCTTAGGGTGGTGGGCGCCATTTCCAAGTAGTAGGCGGCCTATCCCCAGTTCGCCCAACAGAAGGTCACCTGCTTCCAGGTCGCCCTCTAGAAGGTGGCAGACTCGTCTCATCCAGCAGCTAAGGGCTCAACCTGTCCACCATATACCAGGCAGACTCTATAAGCAGTCCGCCAGAGGTATCTCCAGCTTCATAACATCGACTTCTCCCAGTAGTAGGAGGGCTACTCTTCAGCCCGCAGCATATCGCAGACTCAATCGTAGCTCGCCGGTTTCATTAGGGTGACGTCATCAAGCCCAGTTCTTGACATCACCTCCTCCAGCCTATTAATTTTTCCCCATACCTCGTATTTTGAGTGGAGGAACCCTCTGGACAACCATCACATCAAACCTTGCGGCCACAACTTTCCTATCCGTCATCCTTGATCATCAGTCTGCCCACCAGTTCGGGCAAATTCTGCCCTCAACCAGCCCAAATAGGCCTCTCGGCTTTCCCATGACCGCGTGACCTGGTCTACCTTCCTTTCCTGATCATATAGTATGCATGGCCTAAGGCAGAGAGCTGCGGGATCAGCTACCCGCGTGGTCTATCAACCTATTTGATCAACCCACGCGGCCTCTGGCAATCTTTTCCTTCTAGCCGCCAGCTTCCCCTTGTACCCTTTATTTTTTTCATGTAAAGGAGAAACCCGAGCTGTAACTGTCACAACCCGCATTTTCTTCGCATTAAAGGATATATCAGAGTAAGGGAAAAATGCGCGTCATGATGCCACGTCTGCAGGGGATACCTGCACACGGTCAGGATAGTCTCCAACCGAACACCTTACAAAAGATTTAAGTTAAATGATTAGTCGTTTCCTTCAGCACAGTGGCTCATCTAGCCCACAAGAAAAATAGAATTATACGCTGCAGAAATACCTTGATTAGATTGATTTAACATCCTACATGAGTATAAACATCCCGGAGGACAACTCATGATATGCAAGACTCTAAATTTATTATAAGTGGGGAAAAAGTATTTATGTTGGCTAGAAAATAGTATTTTAATTTTAGAAAGATGGCATGTATGAAATACTAGTAGTTATGCTTGTATAAGTTAAAATATCTAACATACAACATAGCGTAAAGCATTCCCAAAGAGCAAGTAAAAACAACCACAAAACAAGCAAACTAACAACTCAGCAAAATACTTGGCATCCCAAAAGAAAACCACCAGTGAGTGTAAACATCCTGACACCAACTCACTGGAAAGTATGTATGTTTGTACTAATAAGAAAGCTCAAAACTACCTCACTACAGTGAGGAAAACCTCAGCAATACAGCAGGCCACAAGCAGACTCCAAAAACTAGCCGCCCAACGGGCTACTGCCCTGAAGCTGATGCATTCAAAAGAAGAACACCTCAGCAAGAAAAATACAAGTGGCAAAAGAAGCAATTTGATATAAACAAGTGAAAACAGAAGGGGTTACCAAGCCCTACTAAAAGAAATGCTGTCATCCTCAACTAAATAATCAACGAAAGAGACAAGTGAGAGAGTTCTCAACTATAAAATAAGCAAAGTGCGCCGAGTGCGAGAAGTTACCATGCTTCGCTTAAACCTGCAGAAGCAAATAGCCAACAACTGCCAAATTATAGAAGGAAGAGGGACTATACTATCTTAAACATGTGAATCAATACTACTGGTTAAAACCACGGATCTGTGTCGGCGACAAAAACGTCAAAAACCGAACCACTAGATCTAAATTTCTCAAAGGCACAATGGTGGCAGTCATAGGGTCCAACACACCTAAAAAAGCCTGTAAACAGAGGCCAAAATGTCTCAAAGGCAACACGGTGGAGGCCACAGGGTCTAACATACCTAAAACATCATGTAAACAGAGACCCAAATCAAAAGTACCACGTGTAATGATTCACAATATTACGTCCAATTGGCAGACCATAATCTACTGCCGAACTAGCCGTAAAACACAACCTAAAACCCAACAAAACCCAAATACATGAGTCTAACAACTTCCCATGACTTACGGGATAAAAATACTCAAAATATTGCCTAAGGACCAAACTCGGCGAATTGGACAAAAACGGCGAAAAAATCCAAAGTTCTGGCCAATTCGGCGAGCATACACAACGAAATACTTGGATACTCGACGAATTCCAAGGCGATACTCGGTGAATCTGAAAGTGAAGGTTAGATCTGAAATACTATAGGGGGGGTGAATAGAGTATTGTGGTCTCTTAAAAAATCTTTACAACTTTTGTTGTAAAGCTAGATGAACAGGTTAGCAAACAAAGTAATAAGCACAGCAACCTAATAAATCACAGAACATAGCTAAAACAAAAGCAAAGGGCAGCCAGACGACACAAGAAATTATAGTGGTTCCCCAACCTGGGTACATCCACTCTTCTACCACCCTGGTAGGAATCCACTCAGATTTTTGATCAGGTGCCTGACACCAATAAGCTTTTGTTCAGGTGCTCAAAAACGAAAACCTCAAGTCTTTTGGTAGGAGACTTGCAACCAGGAATAATTTTGAAGGGACTTAAAACCCTGTATAGAGGATGAAAAAGCTGATGGTGTCTTCTCTTTCTCAATAACAACTGAGAAGACTAGTGGATTGATTTCAGCAGATTGCTCCCCCTGAGATCTTGAGGGGATCAGGAAATCTAGAGCACTGCTTCATGGTGACAGGTCTTCAAAAACTTGATTGCCCTGACCAGAGATTGCTTCAGGAACTTCTTTGACAGATAGAGTTTTTGTTGTCCTTCTGAAGTTGTCCTGTAGAGTTGAAAGAAGAAGACTCTTGATAGAGATTGTATGTTCTTCTTCTTCTTGATGATGATGTTCTCTGGCCTAGGCTGATTGCAGTGTGTGAAGACTTTTTGATTTCTGTAAGACTTCTTTGAATGTGATCTGTGTGTCAGCAGGACTGCTTGATCTTTTCTTTTGTTGAAACTGACTGAAGAACACACTCGAAATTTTAATGCATGAGCAGTAAATGCAGTCGGCCTGGGAAGGAAGCGACAATCAATGAATTCCCTAACTGTCCCATGGAAAAATGGCACGAAATAATCCATGATCAATGCTCGTTCTAACGTTAATATTCCGAGAAGATTGGGCATTAATTACTCAGGAATCATCGCCAAGAAAAGGGACGGAAAACTGGAGAAAACCTAGTTTGGAATCGTTGAACGAAGAATGGAAATCGTCGAGCTGAGTTCACAGTTCGTCAAGCTGAGCTGATGAGTTCCTCGACCAGAAAATAGCAATTAGTCTTCAAGGGAAACTTGTCAATTCTGCTACAATCTTCGTCGAACTGACAATCATCATTCGTCGAACAGACAATCATCATTCGTCGAACAGAGATCCAAATTAGTCGACCGAAGAATGATTGTGGACTTAAAATCTGAGAAGTCTCTGGCTGATAAGGATTCAAATTAGTAGACCAGAGTTCGTCGACCATAGAATGTGGTTCGTTGAGCTGAGATCGACGAACGTCGAACAGATTTCCTTGAGCTCAAAATATCTCTAAGTCTTGAGTTTCTCTGACAGTTTGGAGGATGGCTGGTCCACAAGATGATGTTCTAAGGACAAACCCTAGACTCTAGGACACAACCAATGACCCTAACTATACAAGGTGGGTGAAAGACATCCTAACTCAGTGAACCTATCCCAAATCCAAACTAGGGATCCAAGAATCTCCTCCTATTTGGGTGAGGTCACTAAGTGAAGACACAGACTGAATCAGAATAAAGCAGTAAAAGCATATATCTGACAGAGAATTTATAACACATGTAGCAAATATATAAAAGCTTTGTCCAGAAACATAACCAGAGAGATGTAAAAGCAAAAACGGGAAAAGAAAGAAAAACTTAGATCATATCTTGCTCTTCTTAGATTTGTCTTTGTCTTTCTCTTTGCTGCTGCTAGCTCCAGGCTTTGAGAATTTGATCTCTCTGTTTGGATTAGCTGTCTGAGCCATAGTCATTGTCATATCAGCTATACCAAGCATATTCTGAGTAGAGGCTCTGGGAACAACAGCCTCTGGATGGAGTTTCATATAGTCATCAAAATTGAAAAGTTTGTTTGCTTTGTCAAACCTTTTAAGTTCTTATTTTTTATATTTTCACATGGTTGAGTATCCTGAAATGTCCTTTCCTTCAGCTTTTGCTTTATTAATCAATGAGAGGCCAATCAGTTCCTGGAATCAGGCTATTTTAGCAGTGTTAGCTGTTTCAGGATCCTCAAAAGGAATAAGAGGTGATTCTGGTCTTTTGGGACTGTCAGCCTTCTATTCTACAGATACATTTTGTTGTTGCTGCTGAGGTTGTTGCTGTTGATGTTGATTTCCTGAAGAATGATGCCCTTGTTGACTGCTTCCAGAAGATCTCCCAAGATTTCTCTGATAAGTTTGCATAGGGGCAGATCTCTGAGAGCTAGAGCCAGTGGAAGTAGCTGCTGGAGGAGGTGGATCTCTTCTGTATCTCTGAACAGGTGGAGGAGAATATCTCCTACTTCTTTTCCTCTCCTTTTGTTGATTCTTTGACAGCCACATCCAAGCTGGCATTCCTTTATAAGGAGCAACATTATGCAAGATGTAGTAGGGAGTGTCAGCTGTTGGATTGGGCTTAGGAGTAGGAGGAGGAGGGGCTTTCCTTTTCTTTGACAGCAATTGATTTTTCTTCTTGGCAGCTTCTTCATCTTCATCATCTTCTTCATCATCTTTATCATCATCACTTGCAGAACCCTGAGGATTGTCATACATAGCATCCAATGCCTTCAAGGCTCTATCAGAAATAGTAGGCTTTTCTATAGAAGGAGCAGAAGATTCAGAAGCTGGAGTTGGAGAGCTGATTAAGACTGAGCACTCTTCTTGAGCTTTATACTCTTCCTCAATTTCTGCCAGAATTAATGCATCCAGGTCAGGCATTGGGGAATCATCCATAACAAAAATAGGGACAGAAATCTATTCTGGGGGGGGAAGAGATGACTTGCTATGGAACAGCAAAACTGTCACTAAGTTTCTTAGCAACTGTAGGACTTATTGGAGAGGTGACAGGAATAATAGCCAAGGATGGCTTAGTAGAAGGGAACTGTACATAAATTGTATCAAAATATCTCAACAAACAAACCAAATCAACTGTGGGATTCAAATGGAAATCACCAACAGTTTTGATCTACTCTGGAACTTACTCATCTAATTCAATGTCAGTATCCATGAAATGAATCAATTCAATCAAATATGAATCAAATTCTGTCAAACTTGCTGCTGCTTCAGCATCTGAGACTGCTGTAGGAGAAACTGCTGCTATATCTGCTGCATCTGAGACTACTGTAGGAGAAACTGCTGCTATATCTGCTGCATCTGAGACTACTGCTATATCTGCTGCTGCTTCATCACAGAGCATCTCCCCCTGCCTGGTTTCAGTAGAACCTGGAGCCAGGCCCCTGAATGAAGAGGGTGCAGCAGAAAGAAGAGATACTTGGGCAGATAAAGAATTAATAGAATTTACAAGAGGTGTAATGGCCACTGTGATTAGGGATTTGAGGAGGGGAGTGAGTAGGGTTATGATGGTAGATACATTGGGGGGGGGGGGGGTCCAAAGATGGAGAGGTAGTTGGTGAGGGTAGAGAAGTAGATGAAGTGAGGGGAACAGATGGAGGAGATACATATGGAATGACATCTGTCATGGTGGTGTTTGGTGGAGGTGGAGAATGGGATGGTATATGAAAATGTGGAATGTTAGACAGATGAGGTGGAGTAGGTGATGCTGGAGGAGTTGGGTGTGGATTCTCTTGAAGGGGGGTAGATGGACTATCAGTGATGTCAAGTGGTGGAGATGGAGGAGTAGGGACATGAGAATGTTGTTCTGATTGGGGTGCTGGAGGAGATGGAAGACTGGTTAAAGATGGAAGATGGGTTGCTGGAAGAGGTTGAGGAGATGGGATTACCTCTTCTACAGGGTGGGGAGTGGCCTTCACGACCCTTGTGCTCTCAGAAGCTGGGATGGAAGAGGAGGAAGCCTTGGAGGGCATATAGATCGTCCTCTCCCATCTGCCAAACAAAGCGCATGTGAGGCGCTTGCTGGCATTGATGAATATGGTCGGGGAGACCATGAATTCACCAGCTTTTGCTTGAATGCAAATCCCCAGGATCCTTCCAAAGCAAACCTCTTTCTTACTATTTTTCTTCTTTATCAAATCAAAGAAGATCTTGCCCCAATCAACGTGACACTTGTTGACCACCGCGCACATGACAAGGAATTAATATCTTATTATGTAATCATGCGTGGAGTGCTTGCCCATCAACACTTTTCCCACAACATCCGCCAGGAAGTGGTAGGCAGTAGAAAGCTGTTTCTTTAACAGCTTGTTAGGGTTACTCTATGTAAACCTCATCAGCTTCAGCATCGAACTAAACTCATCAGAATCTATATCCAAATCTTCTTCTCCATTGACCAACTCAAAATTTTCAGAAATAACGGCGGGGGACAAAGAAATAACATGACCCCCGATATTCCCTGTCAAGATGTTGTCCTCAAAAGCAGAAGAAGTATATACCCATTCTTTAATCTCCATTGCATGCAGTTTGATTCTCCTGGTCATAAAATCCTTGAGACCCTGCTCTTCTAAAAGTTCCAAAATGTAAAGAAATATAGGATCTGAATGATGAAATGAATCAAAGTCCATGTCAAAGCCTGTATCGAATTTCATTGCAGCCAAGGTGCTCGCTGGAATCGCCATTGATTACCTGCAAGAGTAACAAACATCGATCAAGTGCAACAGGAACTGAAAGCGCGGGACGGAGGTCGAAGAAAACCTAGATATAGGGTTTTCCTGAATATGAATCGACAAACTCCGTTCCACGAAAAAAACAGTTCTCCGAACTGAGGTCGACGAAATAAATTGTAGATAAATAATTCGTCGATCTCATCCAGAAGAAACGAAAACAGTTCGTCGAACTCCGTTCGACGAAATATCTTCTGAAGCAAAGTTCGTCGATCTCCAGTCGACGAAAATTGTTTCCACACAGAGAATTCGTCGATCTCCGTTCGATGAGCATCTCTCAAACTTTCCCTAATTCGTCGAACTCCGTTCGACGAACTCTGGAAAATTCGTCGAGTGCAGACAAAAACTAATTAAACTCTTCTCCATTGATCATTCCCAGTTGATTTATAAAGAACAGATGATTTTTCTCATTCAAGGGTTTGGTGAAAATGTCTGCTCTCTGTAAATCAGTTGGAATATGGAGTAGGTTAATTTTTTATTGTATACACTATCTCTAATGAAATGATGCCTTATATCAATATGTTTAGTCCTACTGTGGTGTAAGTGATGGAGACTACAACGCGCAACACCTTGAAGACGACGCACTGACAAATGACCGTGAAGAGCCTCTCCATAATAGGCGTCCGGATCGCAAGCCGATTTATTAATAATTAATAATAATTGTTATCAAATTATTATTAATTATTAATCCATGCTTTGTGTGTTTTATTTTTAATAATTGCACTTTTATTTCATGTAATATGTACATTATGGTTATGATATAAAATCATGATGTATGTGTGTGTTTTATTTTCATGTTTTCATGTTTGGGCTGCATGTAGCCAGTTAAAGTGTTGTTGTTGTTGTAGCTTATATATAGGCATGTCCCCCGCTCTATTTGGAGGAGATTGAATGAAAATAAATTTGAAATTCCTTACCTCTTGAAGCTCCCTCCTTCCTCATCTCTTAGCCGATCTTTCTCTTGCTCCCCCTTCTCAGTCCTTGTCCGCCGGCCACATCTCATCCCCTCTCTCAAATCTCGGCTTTTCCTCCTCCCTCCCTCTTTCTCCAACCCGGCCACCACTCCTCTCCTACCCGAGCCACCATCCACAACTCCCAAGGCCGCCACCTCTTCCTTTTCTCTCCAACAAGAGCCGACTACCCTCCTCCTTCATCCTACCCGAAACACCACCATCAGGGCCAACCCAAGCTGCCTCCGCCTCCACCAAGACAACCGCCACCTTATTTCTCTCTTGCCATACTTGGAAGATATTTACTTCCATATTAAGAAGATTTCGACGGGACTCTCCATTTCCAGCGTAATGCAACGAAGGCGGACGAATTTCACTCCTACCGACGTGATTCTGGTGGAGCCGTTGAAGAACGAGCCTCGCCGAGTGAATCAGAATCACCCATTCCGGTTGGGTAACGAACCTTTCCACTTTCGTGTGTCTCTTTCCTTAAATAATCTTGTGGTGGAATTTCTGGCATTAAATTTTGAAATCATTTGAAATTTCGTGATTAGCTTTAATTGTTTTGCGTTGTTTTCTTGATCGACTTAATTTCGTAAAGGGTTTGGCAAGCCCTCGTTGTCTTTTGTTGGGAGAGATCTACCTTTTCCAAATTCATGATTTTTTTCGGTAGATCTCTTTGGGTACAACCTTCGCTCATCCGGATCCAATATTGGTCCTTTTTTACCTCGATCGGATACCGGCCTATCGCCCTTATTTGATCTCGAAATAGTTTGGCTACCCGTACGCTAGCGTGAAATTGAATGAATGTGATAGCGTGGAGCGGCGTAGAACAATTGTGTGAGCGTAGAATTCATCGTGAAGAGATAGTCGTGCGCGTCCGTAGTTATAATTCGGCTCTAACGCGTACGTCTACATCAATTTGGTATCAGAGAGAGGTTCTCGTCAATTTCCTAATTGGCACTCCTCCCCCTCTTCAAATTAAAAACAAATAAATTTCAAATTTTAAATTTCAAATTTCAGATTTCAAATTTCGAATTTCAAACTTCAAATTTCAAAATTTCAAATTTCAAATTTCAAATTTCAAAATTCAAAATTTAAATTTCGAATTTCAAATTTCAAATTTCAAAATTTCAAATTTCAAATTTCAAAATTTCAAATTTCAAATTTCAAATTTCAAAATTCAAAATTTAAATTTCACATTTCAAATTTCAAAATTTCAAATTTCAAATTTCAAAATTCAAAATTTAAATTTTAAATTTCAAATTTCAAATTTCAAAATTTCAAAATTTCAAATTTCAAAATTTCAAATTTCAAAATTTCAAATTTCAAATTTCAAATTTCAAAATTCAAAATTTAAATTTCGAATTTCAAATTTCAAAATTTCAAATTTCAAATTTCAAAATTTCAATTTTCAAATTTCAAATTTCAAAATTCAAAATTTAAATTTCAAATTTCAAATTTCAAAATTCAAAATTTAAATTTCAAATTTCAAAATTTCAAATTTCAAATTTCAAAATTTCAAATTTCATAGTTTAAAATTCAAATTTCAAATTTCCAATTTCAAAAAAAAATCCAAAATTATGACCTATGACGTTCACGTTTCCCGGTTGGACTTTTCTTATGATAAAGCCATGACTAAGTTTCCCCCTAGGCAATGCCACACTTGTCCTACTTATGACGTTTTGGGTGTCCTAAAATTTTTAGGGATTGGCTTAAGGGTATAGAACTTCATTTTAAGTGTTACGGATGGGATGACCCCCAAAAGATTCACTTTGCCCGAGAACGGTTAATAGGTCAGGCCCAGTTATTTTGGCTGAATGAAGAGCGTCGTGTTGGTGGTTATCAACATAATTGGCAGGTGATGCGTAGCCTCCTTTCAAATCAATTTGATCGCGCCTATCTCCGTACTACCAACACCGAGCCTATGAGTGAGTACGGCTTACTACATTATTGTCACACCGACCTAGACCTCACCTTTAGTACGACTTTCGAGATTGAGAAGCGCCGACCTCCTAGGAGAAAGGTTCACTCACGTCAGAAGATTATTACCTTTGAGTCTAGTGACGTATCTGATCTTGGTTCTATTGCATGTCCTCCCATGATTATGCTCATAGAACCTTTTAAGTCTCCCCGTGAGTTGCCTGCTCCAGTTATTGAATCCTCCGATGAGTCAAAGGAAAGGCTTAGGATGGTGCCTATCATTGAGGATGAGGTTGCTGTCCCTGACGATTATAGTGACGATGAGGATATTGGTTACCCTAGTGATCTGGATGAGGATTCCACCATTGAGGAATCATCCCTACTCCCCCTCAACGACATTTTGGAGCCTACGGTTACTCCTGCTGAGATTACACCTGAGTCGGTTGGCAATTTACCTGATGATGAGAGTTTACTTAGTAGTGACTTAGGAGATGATCTGTTCGGACTCGAGCTGGATCCTCTTAGACCGGGATATATTGAGGATTGTTCTGATGATCCTGATATATTGCACGTTCCGACTGATTGGGAATACTTACCGTTGGTGAACGAGTTATGCTTGAATGATTTTAGTACTATGAGCCCGAACGATATTTCTTTGATGCAAACACCTTTATCCGACGTTCCCGATTTAAAGCTTCTGTCGGGCTCAAGTCTACCCTTGTCTGAGACCATAATTGATTCTAAATTAAATAACTTGGATAGTGTGTCAGAAGAAATTGTAAGCAAGGAAGTTGCATTATTGGACGAATTTTTGGATTGTACCCCGGGTTTGATTTTACCGACTCGTCCCCCTGACCCGTTGACTCGACATACTGATCATTTAGGACATGAGTGTGGTACGATTGATTTCTGGAGTTCTACAGTGCCAACTGATTTCATTCTGCCAGTTCCCCCAGATGAGGTCCCATTAGTACCTCCAGATCTCATATTATTGTTGCCGACCTATGACCCGACCACTGATTCTGAATTACATGATATATCTAATGAATTGGTAGACATGTCAGACGAATTTTCTGTAATGGCGAATCCATTGTTTGAATTTTCATATGAATTTAATGTCTTTCAACCTGGTGATCTTTCTTGGACGTTAAACCCATGTTTCGACGTTGAGAAACACTTAGCTCCTCCTTGGGACATGTCCCCTTTGACGACCTATTACCCTACGAGTCCATCGTTGGTCACACCCTCAGATGTTTTAGATTTTATTTCTGTGGCGACTATCTCCTTTATCCTAATTTTATCCTCCATGAATTTTAAAGAAACTCACTTATCGAATTATACGTTTCGGATAGGGCCGCTTTTAGTGCCTCCTGATGAGTTTCCCTCGGCGCCACCAGATTTAGTTCCGTTGGTGCCGCCTTATGTCGTTCCGTTATCACCGAATGCACTAAGTACGTTTGCGCATGATGATGCTCGCAATGAATTTCATTTACGTAAGCACTGTAGTGAAGAGCCAACCACGTTACAATAATCTATTCAAATTCTTGCTAGCTTACAAAAAAGAGCGTCTTACGGTATAATTTGCGATTTTTACTTGGTGCGTCTCTTCCCTGAACGGTTGCCTTCGGGCACTATAGAAAGTGGGCGAGTTGGCGAGCTGGACCATTTGCGGAATTTAATGACATTAGGATAATGCGCACTACTTTTGAGGTTTTTCACTGATTGGGGTGATACCCCTATTTTTAATGTTTCTGATTTAACGCCGCATGTTTTTCCACCACTTGAGTTTTTTGCCTGTCCGTTTGGCTCCACTTTGTTCTCTTATGGGTTAGGTAGTGAGTTTGTGCCTGGATCGCTTTCTTTTTCGGTCTTCACTGGAGGTACGTTTGTAGTTGATGTTGAAATTTTTCTTCCTTTATTGCCTAATACTTTTCCGAGGTTCCCCAGGACCATCTTTTTGCATTACAGGATACTCCAGGTTGAAGTGCTTTCCTCTACTTGTGGCATTTTTGGCCACTACCTACGTTGTTGGCGTGATCATCCAGTCTTCGATGTCCATTGGCCGTTTGGATTGGGGGTAGCTCGTTTGGTTGTAGCTCTCCCACGCTGGTACAGTAACATCCACTCATCGGTGATGAGTATTTTCGAGCGATGGAGGATTGATGGAGACTACGACGCGCAACACCTTGAAGACGGCGCACTGACAAATGACCGTGAAGAGCCTCTCCATAATAGGCGTCCGGATCGCAAACCGATTTATTAATAATTAATAATAATAGTTATCAAATTATTATTAATTATTAATCCATGCTTTGTGTGTTTTATTTTTAATAATTGCACTTTTATTTCATGTAATATGTACATTATGGTTATGATATAAAATCATGATGTATGTGTGTGTTTTATTTTCATGTTTGGGCTGCATGTAGCCAGTTGTAGTACTGTTGTTGTTGTTGTAGCCTATATATAGGCATGTCCCCCCCACCTCTATTTGGAGGAGATTGAATGAAAATAAATTTGAAATTCCTTACCTCTTGAAGCTCCCTCCTTCCTCATCTCTTGGCCGATCTTTCTCTTGCTCCCCCTTCTCTGTCCTTGGCCGTAAGCCATCTCTCATCCCCTCTCTCAAATCTTGGCTTTTCCTCCTCCCTCCCTCTTTCTCCAACCCGGCCACCACTCCACTCCTACCCGAGCCACCATCCACAACTCCAAAGGCCGCCACCTCTTCCTTTTCCCTCCAACAAGAGCCGACTACCCTCCTCCTTCCTCCTACCCGAAACACCACCATCAGGGCCAACCCAAGCTGCCTCCGCCTCCACCAAGACAACCGCCACCTTATTTCTCTCTTGCCATACTTGGAAGATATTTACTTCCATATCAAGAAGATTTCGACGGGACTCTCCATTTCCAGCGTAACGCAATGAAGACGGACGAATTTCACTCCTACCAGCGTGATTCTGGTGGAGCCATTGAAGAACGATCCTCGCTGAGTGAATTAGAATCACCCATTCCGGTTGGGTAACGAACCTTTCCACTTTCATGTGTCTCTTTCCTTAAATAATCTTGTGGTGGAATTTCTAGCATTAAATTTTGAAATCATTTGAAATTTCGTGATTAGCTTTAATTGTTTTACGTTATTTTCTTGATCGACTTAATTTCGTAAAGGGTTTGGCAAGCCCTCGTTGTCTTTTGTTGGGAGAGATCTTCCTTTTCCAAATTCGTGATTATTTTCGGTAGATCTCTTTGGGTACAACCTTCGCTCGTCCGGATCCAATATTGGTCCTTTTTTACCTCGATCTGATACCGGCCTATCGCCCTTATTTGATCTCGAAATGGTTTGGCTACCCATACGCTAGCGTGAAATTGAATGAATGTGATAGCGTGGAGCGGAGTAGAACAATTTTTTGAGCGTAGAATTCATCGTGAAGAGATAGTCGTGCGCGTCCGTAGTTATAATTTGGCTCTAATGTGTACGTCTACATCAGTAAGACCCCCCCTCCTTTTTTGAACAACGGGGTCTTAGGCCCAGAACCGCTGTTTTGCGGTGACTCCTTTACGCCCTGAAGGGTCATCACCACAAAGCACCGATTCTGCCGGCCAATTCGATCACAGAAAAGTAGCAAAACAAAGTAAACGCAAACTAGCAGTCCACAGAAAATCACATATCGTATAGATAATCTCCACGAAGGGAGTGTCCACAGAATAATATATCAGAGTACTAAAATATGGGCTTATGCCCGGTACATCATGTCCTCACTACAAATCACTCATGCGGAAGCAAAAGCAGAAAATTTACTAAAGGTCGAGACTCACGGTCCCGGCTGTATGAACTCCGGAGCTAGACTGCCCCATCTCCAAGCACACCGGTCTCTGGGGCTGCTCCTCCGTGCTGGGCTCCATGATCCCCTAAATGATGCGGTTCGAAAACCATTAGTCTAAAATACTAAGCCCTATCATCCCCCGCCCCTTACCCCATGGCTCATAGGCACCGAGCGGAGAGGAAGAAAGGGGAGGACTTGAAGGTGGAGAATAATCAAAAACAGATGGCAGCGGACCTATACTAGCAATTCTATAATAGATATTGACAATAAGATGAAATATGAAAGGTAACCTTCAATTATGTGAGAACATATAAGCCAAGGGGTCTTCTGGAAGGCTCCCATCGTATATAAAGTTGTTGGAGTCACCATGATGATCTGGAAGTGATCAAACATGTAATCTCACTGCCAACGCGATATGAGCCTGCAGGGTCGCACATTAGAGATGTGGAGAAGTTGGTTGACTGACTATGTTGGTAAAGGTTACCAATCACCGACCTGAATAGGGTTATGGGCAAAGTGTTGCCTTATAGGATCATCAGGTTGGGCAAATGTTGCCTTGGAGGGCTTATTGGGATTGTCGTCCGAGGGTCGATGACATTTGTCGAGAATCATCTTCTGATTCCCGCCGATCGGCGAGAATCGTCTCTCTGATTCTCACCGATCGACGAGAATCGTCGAGAATCAATTGTTGATTCTCGACGATCGACTACTTCGACAATTGTCATAGACCGCGGCTCGACGATCGTCGAGTATCGTTGTGTATCGTCGAGCGCGGCTCGACGATCGGCGAGAATTGTCGAGTATTGTACTCTGATTCTCGCCGATCCTGTATGATACTCGTCGACTGATTCTCGCCGAACCTGCTCAGTGATTCTCGCCGATTGTCGCCGATTCTCACCGATTGATACTCGCCGATTCTGAACCCTATTTTCGGGTGGTCTGCGGATAGCGATTTTCCTGGGTTTATTTATACCTTTGGTATAAATAGGACACTTAGGGTTTTCGGGATGAGACGCGATTTTCTCCTGTAGCGAATCGAACCCGACGGAAGCCGTTCCGCCTTTCGCTGCATTGATCCTGATCCCCGCCGCCGACGGAAGAGTTCCGCCGCCGCCGTGTTTGCTCCGTCGACCGCCTCTTCTCCAGCGACTGTCACTGGTGCTGCTCTTCCTGGCGCGGACCTAGCAGTCCGTGGAATAGCCGAGGTGCGGTCTTCTCCTTCCCGATAATCCGTGCGACGGATAGATCGGTGTTCTCCCGCTCGTGTGGACTTCTGCAGAAACGTGGACACTATTCCACGTAGAACTTGCCACTAGCAAGCAGATAAAGTTTGGAGCATCTCCGTTGGGTTGTGACTCAACGCCACCGAGGTAATTTTTGCCTAGTTTTGCTAACTTCTTGATTCAACGTTCATAGCCCGATCCACATCTCTTTGGGTTTTTCTTGATGTTTATTTTTCCGCTGCGTGCACAAGCGTTGTGCCAACCCTATAGAGAAACCCAACAGTGGTATCAGAGCCAGGTTACGGCCATGATCGTTGTTTTGGAAGTTTGTTATTCCAGTGCGTGTAAATGTAGAGATTTAGAAGTGTTCTAAATGTCTAGATTTAGTCTTGGTACCTCGCCAAGAACGATTGGAATTTCGGTGGATTTCTAAGTGTTAGAAATTGTGATCTCCTTAGCAGTAACCATCCCTCGATTTTGTTTTGGATTTTGAATCCAACAAAGAGAGATGAGCTTGTCTACTGCTTTAAGTTGAGCTGTCTTTGCCTTTGTCCAATGCATGTAAATCTGAGGATTTGGAAATTTCCGGATGTTCAGATTTAGCCCTTCCTTCTATCAAATGTTGATGGTGTCAGGATGTGCACATAAGGGATGCATGTGGTTTTAGAAGAATTGTTTTTCTTTGGATGTGCAAATCGATCAAATGTTGATCATGGTTAATTGTTAACCTATATTTGAAATCCCTTCATCAAATATTAAGTGTTCGGATGCCTTCCGATGGATGACACTCTTCCTGCCTCGATCGATGAAGTGTGGGCTTGCCAAAGCAAGGTGCATTAATCTATCTTGGTAAGGGTGCGAGCGGATAATTGTGATATCCCACTGTCGACATCGGGTCCAGCTTAACTAGGTGACCTCAAAGGTTGAGTGCCTAGAGGCATAGGGTTGGCATGCACCATATGATGGATGCGAATAAGGAGTTATTCACCAACCATACAAGAATTGCATGAGGATGCAATTGGCAAGCGTTGCCTACCTAAATAACCGCATCGTGAGAGGAACGCCAAAGCAGACTCATAGTGTTGGTGAAATACGGATCTTGTCCACTAAGAGAGTAGCTCGCATGAACTCTCCTAATTGCTAGTGAGGGCTATCTTTTCGAATAAAATAGTGGGAGTATTTTAATTGAAGTCCTAATTAGAATAAATTGTAATTGAATTTTAGGTACTGATTTTATTCTGCATAAATTCTTGTAGAATTCCATGGCAAGCGTTGCGCACTCCACGTTGTCTCTGAGAGCAATCCTTGAGAAGGATAAGCTTAGTGGGACAAATTATATGGACTGGTATAGGAACCTGAGAATTGTTCTCAGGCAAGAGCGAAAGCTCTATGTCTTGGAAGAAGAAGCCCCCGAGGTGCCAACCGGGAATTCTTCCCGTGCTGAGAAAGATACTTATAAGAAGTATACTGACGATGCTTTGGATGTCGAGTGCCTTATGCTTTCCACCATGAACTCTGAGCTTCAGAAGCAACATGAGAACATGGGGTGCAAGGAGATTGACGAGCATCTCAAGAAAATGTTTCAAGGGCAGGCTCGTCAAGAGAGGTTCGACATCACGAAAGCGTTGTTTCAGTGCAAGATGGGAGTTCGAGACTCAGTAGGGACTCACGTACTCAAGATGATTGGGTATATAGAGAACCTTGAAAGGATGGGCTTTCCTCTTGGTCAAGAGTTGGCTACGGATCTGATCCTGCAATCGTTGCCGGATAGTTATGAGCAGTTTGTCTTGAACTACAACATGAATGAGATAGACAAGACACTGCCCGAACTCCTAGGCATGTTGAGAACTGCCGAAATCAACATGAAGAAGGCCAAGCCTGCCAGCCCCATACTGATGGTGCATAAGGGCAAGGGCAAAGCCAAGGGCTCCAAGAAGACGAAGGTAGGACCTAAGTCATATCTTGAGCCCAAGTCTTCAGCACTGATGAAAAAGAAGAGCACGGTGAAGGAAGGAAAAAGCCACCACTGTGGCAAGGCTGGTCATTGGAGGAGGAACTGTCCTTCATACATTGAGGGTCTACAGAAATTGAGGGGAGGTATGACTTCCGCTTCTAATGTTTACGTTATAGAGATAAACCTTTCTGCTCCTTCATCTTGGGTATTGGATACCGGATGTGGTTCTCACATTTGTACAAATGTGCAGGAACTAGGAAGGAGAAGATTGCTGAGTAAAGGGGAGGTGGACCTCCGCGTCGGCAATGGAGCAAGAGTTGCTCCTGTAGCCGTAGGAGTTTACCGTCTTTCTTTGCCCAGTGGGCTTGTAATAGAACTAGATAACTGTTATTTTGTTCCGGCGATAACTAGAAACATTATATCTATTTCATGTTTGGACATGATTGGATTTTCTTTTATAATTAAGAACAATTGTTGTTCTATATTTAAGAATGATGTTTGTTATGTTGTATCCCAATTGTTTAATGGTCTTTACGTTTTGAACTTGGACCATCTGATGTGTAATGTAGAAAATAATAAAAGACTAAGAACAAATGATTCGAACCCTACTTTTCTCTGGCATTGTCGTTTGGGCCATATCAACGAGAAGCGCATATCCAAGCTCCATAGAGATGGACTTTTGGACTCATTTGATTATGAATCATTTGAGCGATGCGAATCTTGTTTGTTAGGCAAGATGACTAAAGATCCTTTCACTGGTTATACTGAGAGGGCTGAGGATCTTTTGGGTGTTGTACATAGTGATGTATGCAGACCCATGAGTTTCATGGCTAGAGGAGGGTATTTCTACTTTGTTACATTTACTGATGATTTCAGTAGATACGAATATGTGTATCTTATGAAGTGCAAATCCGAGACCTTTGAAAAGTTCAAAGAGTTCAAGAATGAAGTAAAAAACCAGTTGGGTAAAAGGGTTAAAGAACTCCGATCTGATCGAGGTGGCGAATACCTGAGTCATGAGTTCCGTGATCATCTGAAAGAGTGTGGTATTGTATCACAGCTCACTCCACCTAGAACACCACAACATGATGGTGTGTCTGAGAGGAGAAATCGTACTCTGTTAGATATGGTACGTTCGATGATGAGTCATGCAGACTTGCCTGTTTCCTTTTGGGGTTTTGCTTTAGAGACTGCTGCAATGACATTGAATCGCGCTCCAACTAAAACGGTTCTGAAGACACCATATGAGATATGGACTGGGAAGCGTCCTAGTATGTCGTTCATTAAAATTTGGGGCTGTGAGGCATACGTGAGACGTCAAATGCCTGACAAGCTGGAACCCAAATCGGATAAATGTTATCTGGTGGGATATCCTAAGGAAACGAAAGGGTATTACTTTTACCTACCGTCTGAGGGCAAACTGTTTGTCGCAAGGACTGGTGTCTTCTTGGAGAAAGAGTTCTTATCAAGAAAGACTGAAAAGGTAGAGCTTGAAGAAGTTCAAGAACCACATGTAGTGAATGAACCGGAATTGGATTCTGAGACAGGACTACAAGATGTTGTAGCTAGAGAACCTGCTCAGGGAACACAAGTCCTACGTAGATCTGGTAGACCGAGGTTTGAGCCTGAGAGATATGGATTTCTCGTGTCTCAAATAGGTAATGTGTTGCTCATGGATCATGATGATGAACCAACAACCTACCAAGAGGCTATGAATGGACCGGACTCTGACAAATGGCTTGAGGCTATGAAATTCGAAATGGACTCCATGTATGCAAACCAAGTTTGGAACTTGGTGGAACCACCTGAAGGGGTACGACCCATAGGGTGCAAGTGGGTCTTCAAGAAGAAGACCGACATGGATGGGAATGTACAGACATTCAAAGGGCGACTAGTGGCTAAGGGTTTCAAGCAAATTCATGGTATTGACTATGATGAGACCTTTTCCCCTGTTGCCATGGTAAAGTCCATTAGGATATTGCTTGCTATTGCTGCATATTATGACTACGAGATCTGGCAGATGGATGTCAAAATGGCTTTCCTTAATGGAAACCTCCTTGAGGAAGTGTATATGAAACAACCCGAGGGTTTTGTATCCCCAGATGAAGCCACTAAAATATGCAAGCTGAATAAGTCCATTTATGGACTGAAAAAGGCCTCTCGAAGTTGCAATCTTCGTTTTGATGAGAAAATCAAAGAGTTTGGTTTCATCAAGAATGAAGATGAGCCTTGTGTTTACAAGCGAATCAGTGGGAGCATTGTTGTCTTCCTGATATTGTATGTAGATGACATACTGTTGATCGGGAATGACATTCCTACCCTGAAAGTTGTTAAGAACAACCTAGGGAACTGCTTTTCAATGAAGGATTTGGGTGAAGCAACTTATATACTCGGTATTAAGATCTATAGAGATAGATCGAAGAAGTTGCTGGGTTTGACCCAGAGTACGTACATCGAAAAGGTGTTGAAGCGGTTCAACATGCTTGAGTCCAAGAAAGGATTTTTGCCCATGTCTCATGGTGTGAATCTCTCTAAGGATCAGTGTCCAAAGTCTTGTGAAGACAAGGACCGCATGAAGTTGATTCCATATGCTTCAGCAATTGGATCAATCATGTACGCGATGTTATGTACTCGACCCGATGTCTCCTTTGCTTTGAGCATGACTAGCAGGTATCAGTCAGAGCCCGGTGAGTGTCACTGGATTGCAGTCAAGAATATCCTGAAGTACTTGAGAAGGACTAAGGACGTGTTCTTGGTGTATGGTGGAGAGGAAGAGCTCGTTGTAAGTGGTTACACGGATGCTAGCTTCCAAACTGATCGAGACGACTCCAAGTCTCAGTCAGGTTTTGTGTTTTGCCTGAATGGAGGAGCTGTAAGCTGGAAGAGTTCCAAGCAAGAGACAGTTGCTGATTCTACAACAGAGGCCGAGTATATCGCAGCAGCTAATGGGGCGAAGGAGGCTGTATGGATTAGGAAATTCATCGGCGAGCTTGATGTAGTTCCTAGCATTGTTGGTCCCGTAGTTCTCTACTGTGATAACAATGGTGCAATTGCACAATCTAAGGAACCTAAATCCCATCAGCGCTCCAAGCACATACTCCGGCTGTTTCATCTTATTCGTGAGATTGTCGAACGAGGAGATGTAAACATTTGCAGAGTGCCGACTGAGGAAAATATTGCGGATCCGCTGACAAAGCCTCTCGCGCAGAGAAAGCATGATGGTCATACTAGATCGATGGGTATACGATACCTAAATGATCAACTCTAGCGAGAATCTTGTGGGTTGCATGTAATCTTGAATTTTGTTGGCTGTTTGTTCACATGATGAAATGTGTACCTAGTTTTTCTTTTACAATTAATGGCAAGTTCTTTTATTATGTCTTTTTCTATATGATAGTTAAATGTCAACATAATAGATACCCTTAGAATGTTCGCTTCCATGGGACATCAAGTACGTGACTTGAATGTGAGAGCCCATGATTTATTAGAAGCTTCATTCTTAAAGGTCCCTGGTCGAGTATCATCATAGAAGCTAAGGGTGATGATGGTACATGAAGGCTAGCACGTGCGTTGACTGATGACTGGTTCTCACAGGTCATGATATTGTGATATCAAGTCATCACGTGGGTACTTGTTAGTGAACAAGTTGTACTGGACAGACCCAACCTGAGACTACTCTGTGGATTGTCATCCAATCGTGTCACGAGTAGTTCTCAATTGACAATGGTGTTGTGATCCTTTGACCTGAAGTCACAGCATTCATCAAGTGAGGAAGAGCGTGCTTTGATGCCATCTAAAGTCTTCCTTGAGAAAGGTTGATGATAAGGGTGGTTGTTGGGCATGTTACGAATCATTTGGGTGTTTGTGTGTGAGCAGATATGGGATTTGTCCTCCTGTATGACAGGAGTTGCATCCATGGGCCCCTTGATGGAACTGGACTGAGAAATGCATGGCCATGCTTGGTTGAGTCAATATGTGATATTGGACTCACCATTCTCTGGAAGTCCGTCCTGTATCAAGAAACTTGGATTGAGCTATTACGAGGGTGACACGGTCCATGCCTCTAGTTCTTTCTGGATGTAAGGGACAAAGGGACAAAGACAACGCTGATACATTGGTCATAAAGGCTTATGAGTTATAAACTCTTATTGCTTGGGGAGCAATGATGCATTGCTAGATGACGCTCATTGTTTGTGAGGTTTTTGCTTTGATACTTTCGAGATCAAGTGGGAGTCTGTTGGAGTCACCATGATGATCTGGAAGTGATCAAATATGTAATCTCACTGCCAACGCGATATGAGCCTGCAGGGTCGCACATAAGAGATGTGGAGAAGTTGGTTGACTGACTGTGTTGGTAAAGGTTACCAATCACCGACCTGAATAGGGTTATGGGCAAAGTGTTTCCTTATAGGATCATCGGGTTGGGCAAATGTTGCCTTGGAGGGCTTGTTGGGATTGTCGTCCGAGGGTCGATGACATTAGTCGAGAATCATCTTCTGATTCCCACCGATCGGCGAGAATCGTCTCTCTGATTCTCGTCGATCGACGAGAATCGTCGAGAATCAATTGTTGATTCTCGACGATCGACTACTTCGACAATTGTCATCGACCGCGGCTCGACGATCGTCGAGTATCGTTGTGTATCGTCGAGCGAGGCTCGACGATCGGCGAGAATCGTCGAGTATTGTACTCTGATTCTCGCCGATCCTGTATGATACTCGTCGACTGATTCTCGCCGAACCTGCTCAGTGATTCTCGCCGATTGTCGCCGATTCTCACCGATTGATACTCGCCGATTCTGAACCCTATTTTCGGGTGGTCTGCGGATAGCGATTTTCCTGGGTTTATTTATACCTTTGGTATAAATAGGACACTTAGGGTTTTCGGGATGAGACGCGCTCGCGATTTTCTCCTGTAGCGAATCGAACCCGGCGGAAGCCGTTCCGCCTTTCGCTGCGTCGATCCTGATCCCCGCCGCCGACGGAAGAGTTCCGCCGCCGCCGTGTTTGCTCCGTCGACCGCCTCTTCTCCAGCGACTGTTGCTGGTGCTGCTCTTCCTGGCGCGGACCTAGCAGTCCGTGGAATAGCCGAGGTGCGGTCTTCTCCTTCCCGATAATCCGTGCGACAGATAGATCGGTGTTCTACCGCTCGTGTGGACTTCTGCAGAAACGTGGACACTATTCCACGTAGAACTCGCCACTAGCAAGCAGATAAAGTTTGGAGCATCTCCGTTGGGTTGTGACTCAATGCCACAGAGGTAATTTTTGCCTAGTTTTGCTAACTTCTTGATTCAACGTTCATAGCCCGATCCACATCTCTTTGGGTTTTTCTTGATGTTTATTTTTCCGCTGCGTGCACAAGCGTTGTGCCAACCCTATAGAGAAACCCAACAAAAGTCCCATACCAATTTATACGTTGGGGTGTCGGTTATCAAACAGCAGTAAATATATATCAAAATTGACCTTAATTTATAAACTTGCCGACACAAGCTTATAGACCAAGGGGTCGTTTGGCAAGTCCTAATGTATAAGCGTCCCTTTCCACTTATACATTAGGTGTCAGGGGTTAAATGAATCGATTATGCTATGACATGTAAGTGGGTATGATGGAACACGAAAGTGCAACACACATACCTGACTCTATGCACACAGACCTTTTGTTCCGCCTTTCTGGAGCCGTAACTTCCCAGGATACCTACGTAGTGGCAGACAGAAGCGGTGGGTTGGGCCTCGCCAACCTCTAAACCAGTAAAGCACTACCGGTCAGACCTATCGTACGCCACAATGCTTGGTGCACGAAGCGGACTCCTGCGTACTCTTGCCGGCTGGCGCACCGGACTTCTGTTGGCGAAGTGCTAACCACACTTGTCGAGTCAGCGTATTGGCATCGGTGTATCGACCCTCCAATACCGAAGACCCACCACCTTAATTTTCTTTCCTTTAATGCACATGCAAATATATCGTATTCAAAATCGAGTCGAAGCTCCCTTGACCAAATGGCCGTCTCAAACAATAGAGCCGAAGCTCCCCGGACCAAAACGTCCGTCTCTTAATTATCCAAGCCGAAGCTCCCAACTATATTCCTGTGCTATCTATGTGTTTCGTGAAATGTGCAACCCTAATTACTAAGTTACTCTTTTCAGCTTGTTAATACAGTTTACGTTAACCCAGGACTGCCCCCGGTATTCCATGTGAAGGGCTCTCAAGGGGAACTAGGAACTATGTTGGGATTACGCCCAGCATTCCATTTCGCAAGGTACTTATTATTATTGTTGGTTGATTCCCTTACCCATTACCTTATCATATTACAATAGGCTAATCCTAGGGTGATTTGACTCCACTTCTCCTCGGGGAAGACGATCTTTCGTCGAACCCGAAGGCCTCTAAACTCTAGCCCAACCAATTCCTCACAAATCTTCCTATCCTTCTATGGTGAACTCATCCATATCTATCCAAAATGACTAACTCCTACACCATGTCCCATCGTATCTTATTGCAATTTACCCAACTTGTCAAATGCAGACCATCCTAGGCTATATGTCGGACCGGACAGGAAATAATACAAATATTCATCCAAATGGCCTACCTTATTTACTGGAGACTTATCATGACACAAATAGACTAAATCCAGGAAATTATAATTTTCCTAATTTATCTGGCATTTAATTAATTTCCCTAAATTTCCAAAGGCTACCAGTTTGAACATGAACTACCCTAAGTACTCATGCAAGATGCCTAACAAAATTACGATAAATATTAGGTTATCTCAATATGGTAAATCCAAAGTATCACAATATTTCTATTACTAAAAGGCCACTAAAACTATTTTAGCAATATTTACTATCATCCGTTGTTTATGAATCAAGTACAGAAAATATCCATCCAAAAATTATAAATTAATTATACTATGCAGATACAACCTTAAAAGTAGCATTGACCAAGTTTCATAATTTTTGAGCAAGTATTAATATCTGAATAAATTAATTATCAAAAATCTCCATATTATGGACTTCTAAAGGAAGTACTGTAATAAACCCTCTAAAATTTATGAATAAATTTCTACAAGCATATTCTGGCCTGAAATCATCAGTACCTAAGTCTCATGATTTTGCAACAAATTTATCATCCATAAATAATTTTATACCATCAAAGTCCCTTTTTGAAACTAGTGAAGGAAGTACTAAATATCATCAATTAAAAATTGTAACAAAATTCAGGGATATTCACTTAGACATACGTCATCTACTGACCAAGTTTCATCAGTTTCAAATGAAAAAAATAATCAAATTAATTAGAAAAACATTTTGGGGCCTATTGAAATTTAACAAATAAAGTACTAGAAATATAATCCATAAAATTCTAATAAAATTACTTGGGGTTTTAGATGTTCTAAAACTTACTCTACCCAAGTTTCATAACCTTTAAATAAGGTTTAGTGGCTGAATTTACAAAATTGTGCTTCTACCCTAAAACTAGGGTTAGGGTTTGGGATGTCTACCTTCCTCCAAGTCCTCTAAGATTCCTTCCAGAGAACTTAGGTTACACTAACTTCAATTCTACTGAGTTTTCAAGGTCATACAAGGGCATTAGCCCCCATGTCCTTCACAACCCCCAAAAGTCCTTCCTTAGGGTTTGAGGTTGAACCCTAGGGCAAATCAAGCCTAAATCATCCCATTTTCATTAAGAGGGTGACATTGGCCATACTAAGTCAGTGTCCTAAACCTCAGCCTTTGTTGAGGGGTGGTGGCCACCCTAAGCCCATGGTGCACTTTTAATCAAAAACACCTCCTTAAGGACAAACTAGGGTTTGGTGATTCCCTAACCAAAACCCATCCAAATGAGTTGAACTTTTGTACAGGGCTAGGTATTGATTCCAGGGACCACTCACCAAAGTTTGGGAGGGTTTTGAGGTCATTAGACAACTTAATTAAAATACCCTGTCATTATTAAATAAAAGTAAAAACTTTAGACAACGTATCTTCAAAAAATCCCAATTTTGGACAGACCCTAGGTATGGTTAAGACTAATCTCCTGTCCAAATTTCAGCCCACGTGGACAAGGGATGAAGGGTGGGCATCCATTTGAATCTCAGGACAACCCTAGGTACAGGTCCCACCGAAATGGGTTCCCGGGTCCAACCATGGGGCCAAATATGTCCAAATCAATTTTGGATTAAAGTAGACCCATAGTGCTACAACTTTGATATTGACAGTTTTCCCACCAGGTGGACTAAGTATTTTTAAAAATTAAAACCATTAAATACCAAATCTATGACAGAAATGAAATATTATAACCTATACTTTTGCTTTTGATAAAGCACAAATCTTAAAGCATATCCAGTGGCTCCTGGTCATCTTCTTTTTCCAGCCAAGGGACATGATTGGCCGAGCGTGGAGCCTATTCCAAGAGCATTTCCCGGCCATACGGCCACCTCCCAGGCCGGCCACCACCGCCACCACCTTCGTTGAGGTGGGGGCTATCGCCGGGCGGCGGCATGGCCGCCGGAGGGGCGGTTTCCGACGAACTCACGAGGTATAAAAAGCCATGAAAAACTGAAGATTTTCTCACCCGATCTGGCTCAATTGAGCCCTATTTCTCTCCTAATTGATCTAGAATTCTAGCCCACTAAGAGAGGAGTGGAGGAGGACCTTCAACCGTGCTTGCCGACGTTTTTCGTGGTGGTGCGCCATGGCCGCCGAGCTCCAAAAGCTTCCACCTCCAGATCTCTATCCTTAAGCAAAAGTAGCAATGTAAAGTCCTAAATCCACTGCTTATGATGCTCTGAAGATGATAAAGGGGTCAGTGGAGGCATGGGAAGGGGCATTGCTTCAAAGCCATTAATGGCCATGAAAGGGAATTTCGGCCATGGAGAAAATCCATGGAAATTCACCTCCCCTTGGTCCCAATTCGTTTGGAAACTCCTCAAAACTGATAGGGGAGATGAATACTAATTAATTGTTGAAGAATGGAGGGGTGATTCACCTTCCCAACCATGAATGACCTTCTCTTTCTTCTTTCTCTCTCTTCCCTATTGGAGGAATTGAATTCAACCACCTTGGGTGGCTGGCCACGGCTAATCAACCCCTCAAAACTGATGAGGGGGAATGCATTCAGCCTTTGGAATCAATTGGAGAGACCTTTGGTCTCCCTTGGCCATGAGTGACCTCATTTTCTCACTTTCTCTCTCCTCCATTAAAGGGAAAAATGAAGCTTTCTCTCTCCTACTCACCATGGCCGAATTTTCTCATCTACCTAGCCTATTGGCAGCCCATTAACTCATATTAATAATAAAAATGAGGTTAGCCCATGTCGGGGAAATGAGTTTGAGCTTGGGTTAGCCCATTTGGGCTAATTTGACCTAACACTAGAATAGAGTTGACCTTGATCAATATGACCATTTGGGTTGACTCCAATGGGTCCTTGGTAACCCATTGGCCTCCCCTAAGGTCTAGGAAGACTTGAGTAGGGTTGGTTGGGCATCTTGGGGGTCACTTGATCCTTAGTTAGGGCACTTTGACCCTTTTTGAAGCTAGGGTTGACTTGGGTCAACTTAGCCTCTTTGGTTGACCTCAATGGGTCCTTGGTGACCCATTAACCTTCCCTAAGATCTAGGAAGGATTGTATAGGGTTGTCTTGGAACTTTGGAGGTCACCTACCCTTAGGAAGGGTACTTTGACCAATTTAGGGGCTAGTGTTGACTTTGGTCAACATAGACTGTTGGGTTGACCTCAATGGGTCCTTGGTGACCCACTAACACCACTTTAGGTCTAGGAAGACCTGGGCAAGGTTGGTTGGGCACATTATAGGCCAACTGCCCTTTGTTAGGGCATCTTGCCCAATTTAGGCCTATGGTGGTCCTAGGTCAAATTGGCCACTTTGGGTTGACTCCAATGGGACGTTAAGGCTCTAGTGGACCCTCTAATAGGTTAGTGATGTTGTGGTGGGGTCATGGAGTCTTGGTGAAGCCCTAAGGTCAAACACTATGTTTTGTGATGTGGTTGTGCCACAGGTAGACCAAGGTGATTCTCACCATGGCCTTCTATCACTTGGCCATTTTTAGCTTCCTTGGGTTTTGTCATGACCTAGTCATGGCCAAAACCACTCTTAGGGGTCTAGTTGGAAATGGGATGTTTCAAATCCCAATAAACAAAACAAAGATTTCATCCCCGAAATCAAGGTTAAGCCTACGAGAATTTCTATCGAAGAAAAGGAAGCTTGTAACATCCCATAAGATGTGAAAGATTACCTCTCGATGCAATGTTTGTTAAGTGGGGTTTAAAGGGAAACCTAAATCTATGACCAATTCGCCCAATTGGCAAAGCCAAGATCCCAATAAACAAAAGATTAGCCTCTACTCTTCCTAGAGCAGCCCTACTAGTTTAAAACAGGAAAGTAAATTGAACATCTTGAGAGGTTGTGAGGTATACCTGACTGAACAGCTCTGGATACTTTTTTTTTCGCATCAGGTCCTGCGGTTTGCAGGTTTGCTCCTACTGGCCATGTTTTCTCCACAGAACTGTGACTAACGGAACCTTCTTGCGACACAAGATCCGTACTCCTCTATCGTCGATCCAAACCGGCTCTAAGCGAATTGACCGGTCTGAAGCTACCGGTCCATCTATGGTAGAAATATGCTGCTTCGTGCGTAGTAGCGCCCTCCTGAGCGAGGAAATATGGAGCACATCATGCAAAACTGCCAGTTCCGGTGGCAACTCCAGCCTGTAAGCTAGGGGTCCGATCCGCTCCAGGATCCTGTAAAGGCCCATATACCTAGGGCTGAGCTTCTTCTTCCGACCACGCACTCGTGAAACTCCGTGCATGGGCCAGATCTTCAAGAAAACCAGGTCTCCCACCTGAAACTCTACCTGACGGTGTCGGGCGTCGTAATACTTAGCGTGTCGGATCTGCGCTTCCAGAATTCTATCCCGTATCAGTCTCACCTGAGCCTCGGTGTCTTCGACAAAATCAGATCCCAATTCCTTCGGATCCTCGTACTGAATCCAAGAAAGCGGGGTCCTGCATTTCCTTCCATACAAGGCTTCGTAAGGCGCCATCCTGATGCTGGACTGGTAGATGTTGTTATAGGAGAACTCGACCAGGGGTAAGAGCTTCTCCCACGGTTCCCCGCGGTCCAAAATGCATAGCCTCAAAAGATCATCCAGTGTCCGATTGGTGCGTTCCATCTGCCCATCCGTCTGGGGATGGAATGCAGTGCCGAAGGTCAATCGCGTGCCTAAGTAAGCCTGCACGGATCTCCACTCCCTGGAAGTGAACCGACCATCCCGATCTGACAAGATCGTCTTGGGCACACCATGAGAACGGACAACTACTCACAAATTTCATGAAACACCTACGGGAGTTTTCTTCCGGGTCGTGGTGACCCCGGCTACCTCGGTCAGTCTATCCACGATGTTCCCTTTATAATTATGTCTGGAGTGGGCACGAGGAATCCTGTGTATGAAAACCCCTAAATATACATACGAACTTCCACTCTAACTCTGGCGGCGGTTGTAATAGTTCCCCAAAAACTCTTGTACTTAGCCTTCATTAACTGACGGACCTCACCGTGCATCACAAAATCCATGAAGTCTTTCTTATTCCGTTGAAAGATATGTTCTGGTAAACATAACTTTCTTCTGGTAAATTGAGTTCTTGTTTGTAAGTGTAGACGACGAATCTATAAACTTCCTCTACACGATCATGTTCTTATTCTTTCGAGTACGCCAGAGTAACATCGAATACATTTACTTCAATTTCAATATGTTCACGACACAATATTTTCTAGATGAGGTCTAAGAGAATCCCAAATCAGTAACTAATTTGCCCAATAAACAAAAGACAAGCCCCTAATAAACATTAGATAAGCCTCTACCTACCTTGTGCTGAGTATCTTTGATATTACTATGTTATATCCATCCTAGCTGGGTGCACAATCCCTAGGGAATCAATCTTTGACTTGGGGTTCCAAACTGAATCTGTTGATATACTCCATACTTTAAACCCTCCGAGTCATATTTACGACAACCTTATCCGGGTCAAAATGTTCCCAATCCCAACTGGGTCTCTTCCGAACTTGAATTCCTATCCGACCTTCGGTGTTTGTCGTGGTGGTGGTCTCCAGGTAATCTTGTTACTGATATGAGGGTTGAGACTATGTGTCTTCTACCATTCTGCTAATGGATTATTGATCTCAATTCTCCTTAAGGCAGTCCTTCCAATTTGAGTAATCCTTGATAGGGACCGTAGGGCTACCTGAGTTTATGGCTTAGGTAGCCATTCTTGTGTTATAATCCTCCTTTATTCTCTTTAGGTATCTCCTTAGCTTAACCAAGTTCATACACAAAGTCTATTTCAGACTAGGGCATACTATAAGTTATCGTGGTTAGTCATGTCTCCTAGTGGGTTGAGTCTAACTCGTTGACTAGAGAATTATAAGGTGGGATTTTCACAGCCGGAGGTGCTACCTGCTGGGGGCAGGGTTTGTCGCAGGCTACAAAGAAAAATTTCAATTGTTAGCTGATGAACATGTGGAATTAATGAAAAGGTGGACTTTACATGTGACTCCCCTTATGGGCACACCACTGCTTCCGCTGTTAGTTTGTCCGCAAACTAAGCTCGCGCGGGGGTGGCCTAAGGTTTTTGTGGACGACTTCTCTTTCGATCGAGGTTTGGCTTTGATACCACTTGTAAGACCCCCTTTTTTTTTGAACACCGGGGTCTTAGGCCCAGAACCGCCGTTTTGCGGTGACTCCTTAACGCCCTGAAGGGTCATCACCACAAAGCGCCGATTCTGCCGGCCAATTCGATCACAGAAAAGTAGCAAAACAAATTAAACACAAACTAATAGTCCACAGAAAATCACATATCGTATAGATAATCTCCACGAAGGGAGTGTCCATAGAATAATATATCAGAGTACTAAAATACGGTCTTATGCCCGGTACATCATGTCCTCACTACAAATCACTCATGCGGAAGCAAAAGCAGAAAATCTACTCAAGGTCGAGACTCACGGACCCGGCTGTATGAACTCCGGAGCTAGACTGCCCCATCTCCAAGCGCACCGGTCTCTGGGGCTGCTCCTCCGTGCTGGGTTCCACGATCCCCTAAATGATGCGGTTCGAAAACCGTTAGTCTAAAAGACTAAGCCCTTTCATCCCCCGCCCATTCCCCCATGGCTCATATGCACCGAGCGGAGAGGAAGAAAGGGGAGGACTTGAAAGTGGAGAATAATCAAAAGCAGATGGCAACGGACCTATACTAGCAATTCTATAATAGATATTGACAATAAGATGAAATATGAAAGGTAACCTTCACTTATGTGAGAACACATAAGTCAAGGGGTCTTTTGCAAGGCTCCCATCGTATAAAAAGTCCCATACCAATTTATACGTGGGGGTGTCGGTTATCAAACAACAGTAAATATATATCAAAATTGACCTTAATTTATAAACTTGCCACACAAGCTTACAGACCAAGGGGTCGTTTTGCAAGTCCTAATGTATAAGCGTCCCATTCTACTTATACATTAGGTGTCAGGGGTTAAATGAATCGATTATGCTATGACATGCAAGTGGGTATGATGGAACATGCAAGTGCAACACACACAGCCGACTATGTGCATACAGACCTTTAGTTCCACCTTTCTGGAGCCGTAACCTCCCAGGATACCTCTGTAGTGGCAGACGAAAGCGGTGGATTGGGCCTCGCCCACCTCTAAACTAGTAAAGCACTACAGGTCAGACCTATCTTATGCCTCAACGCTTCGTGCATAAAGCGGACTCCTGCGTACTCTTGTCGGCTGGCGCACCAGACTTCTGTTGGCGAAGTGCTAACCACACTTGCCGAGTCAGCGTATTGGCGTCGGTGCATCGACCCTCCAATACCGAAGACCCACCACCTTAATTTTCTTTCATTTCATGCACATGCAAATTTATCGTATTCTTAACAGAGCCGAAGCTCCCCGGACTAAAATGTCCGTCTCAAACAATCGAGTCGAAGCTCCCCGGACCAAAACGTCCGTCTCTTAACTATCCAAGCCGAAGCTTCCAACTATCTTCCTGTGCTATCTATGTGTTTCGTGAAATGTGCAACCCTAATTACTAAGTTACTCTTTTCAGCTTGTTAATACAGTTTACGTTAACCCAGGACCGCCCCCGGTATTCCCTGTGAAGGGCTCTCAAGGGGCACTAGGAACTATGTTGGGATTACGCCCAGCGTTCCCTTTCACAAGGTACTTATTATTATTGTTGGTTGATTCCCTTACCCATTACCTTCTCATATTACAATAGGCTAATCCTAGGGTGATTTGACTCCACCTAGCCTCGGGGAAGACGATCTTTCGTCGAACCCGAGCGCCTCTAAACTCTAGCCAAACCAATTCCTCACCACTCTTCCTATCCTTCTATGGTGAACTCAACCATATCTATCCAAAATGACTAACTCCTACACCATGTCCCATCGTATCTTATTGCAATTTACCCAACTTGTTAAATGCAGACCATCCTAGGCTATATGTCGGACCGGACAGGAAATAATCCAAATATTCATCCAAATGGCCTACCTTATTTACTGGAGATTTATCATGACACAAATAGACTAAATCCAAGAAATTATAATTTTCCTAATTTATCTGGCATTTAATTAATTTCCCTTAAGCTTCCAAAGGCTACTAGTTTGAACATGAACTACCCTAAGTACTCATGCAAGATGCCTAAAACAGTTATGATAAATATTAGGTTATCTCAATATGGTAAATCCAAAGTATCACAATTTTGCTATTAACAAAAGGGCACTAAAACTATTTTAGCAATATTTAATATCTTCCGTTGTTTATGAATCAAGTACAAAAAAATATCCATCCAAAAATTATAAATTAATTATACTATGCAGATACAACATTAAAAGTAGCATTGGCCAAGTTTCATAATTTTTCAGCAAGTATTAATTTCTGAATAAATTAATTATCAAAAATTCACATATTATGGACTTGTAAAGGAAGTACTATAATAATCCCTCTAAAAATTATGAATAAATTTCTACAAGCATATTCTGGCCTGAAATCATCAGTACCTAAGTCTCATGATTTTGCAACAGATTTATCATCCATAAATAATTTTATACCATCAAAGCCCCTTTTTGAAACTAGTGAAGGAAGTACTAAATATCTTCAATTAAAAATTGTAAGAAAATTCAGGGATATTCACTTAGACATAGGTCATCTACTGACCAAGTTTCATCAGTTTCAAATGAAAAAATAATCAAATTAATTAGAAAACCATTTTGGGGCCTTTTTAAATTTAACAAATAAAGTACTAGAAATATAATCCATAAAATTCTAATAAAATTACTAGGGGTTCTAGATGGTCTAAAACTTACTCTACCCAAGTTTCACAACCTTTAAATAAGGTTTAGTAGCTGAATTTACAAAATTGTGCTTCTACCCTAAAAATAGGGTTAGGGTTTTGGGATGTCCACCTTCCTCCAAGTCCTCTAAGATTCCTTTCAGAGAACTTAGGTTACACTACCTTCAATTCTAATGAGTTTTCAAGGTCATACAAGGGCATTAGCCCCCATGTCCTTCACAACCCCTAAAAGTCCTTCCTTAGGGTTTGAGGTTGAACCCTAGGGCAAATCAAGCCTAAATCACCCCATTTTCCTTGAGAGGGTGACATTGGCCATACTAAGTCAGTGTCCTAAACCTCAGCCTCTGTTGAGGGGAGGTGGCCACCCTAAGCTCATGGTGCACTTTTAATCAAAAACACCTCCTTAAAGCCAAACTATGGTTTGGTGATTCCCTAACCAAAACCCATCCAAATGAGTCGAAATTTTGTCAGAGCTAGGTATTGATTCCAGGGACCACTCACCAAAGTTGGGAGTGTTTGGAGGTATTAGAACACTTAATTAAAATACCCTAGCATTATTAAATAAAAGTAAAAATTTAGGCAAAGTTTCTCCAACAAAATCCCAATTTTGGATAGACCCTAGCTATGGTTAAAACTGATCTCCTGTCCAAATTTCAGCCCATTTGGACAAGGGATGAAGGGTGGGCATCCATTTAAATCTCAGGACAGCCCTAGGTATAGGTCCTGCCAAAATGGGTGCCCTGTTCCAACCAGAGGGCCAAATTGGTCCAAATCAATTTTGAATTAAAGTAGACCCATAGGGCTACAATTTCATATTGAACGTTTGCCCACCAGGTGGACCTAAGGTTTTTTAAAAATTAAAACCATTAAATAACAAATCTATGACAGAAATGAAATATTATAACCTATACTTTTGATTTTGGTAAAGCACGAATCTTAAATCATATCCAGTGGCTCATGGTCATCTTCTTCCTCCAGCCAAGGGCCATGATTGGCCGAGCCTGGTGTAACACCCCAAAACTCAAAATAGCGAAGGGGGGGGGGGGACGTTTTGGGCCAGTTTGGGTTCTGGCAGAAGGCACACGGCCTGGGACACGGGCGTGTCCCAGGGCGTGTCAAGCGTGTGTCGACACTTAGCCGCGAAGTCGTCGAGTTATACTCGACGATTCGTCGAGAATGGGCACACGGCCTGCGACACGGGCGTGTCGCAGGGCGTGTCGACCCGTGTCGACACTTAGCCGTGAAGTCGTCGAGTTATACTCGACGATTCGTCGAGAATGGGCACACGGCCTGCGATACGGGCGTGTCGCAGGGCGTGTCGACCCGTGTCGACGATCGTCCTGGGAGTCGTCGAGATTCACTCGACGATCGTCGAGACAAGGCACACGACCTAGGACACGGGCGTATCCAAGGCCGTGTCATCGAGTCGTCGATCTTCCCTCGACGAAATGTCCCGTGTACACAGCCTGCGGCCCAGGCGTGTCAAGGTGACACGGGCAAGGACACGGGCGTGTCCTAGAACCCGTGCAGTGCTCGGGTTGAAAACGGGGGAAAAATCACGGGGTACACGGCCGGCTACACTGCCGTGTCAGCTGGAACACAGGCGTGTCAGCTCGAACACGGGCGTGTTCGATACCCGTGTGAGGGTCCAAGAGATTCGATTTTGACGGCGAATGCGGCACACGGCCCTGGACACGGGCGTGTGACAGGCCGTGTTCGGCCCAGATTGGGCATTTCAGCCCCGAATCAAAGCCTCTCGTTTTCTTAGGTTGAGATCCAACGGCTGGGGGTTGTTCCTGAGAGGATATACCCGTGAGTTGACTTGGAAATCCATCATTTTCTTACCTTATCATCTCTCCAAGTCCTTGGAGAAAGAGGAGAGACATTGGAGGAAGAAGAACTAGATCCCGCCATTGGAGGAGCTTCGGAGCTCCGAATCGCGAGCCGACTCCGGATCCACGGAGGCAACGCAAGTGCGGTGATTTCTATCCGATTACTTTTCGATGGCGCCAAAGAGGAACTCAAGGGTAACGATCCTCATCTTGAGCATGAATCGCTCCTTTTCTTAGCATAGGAAGCCCGCTCTCGCAAGTTTGCGGAGAGATGGAGGCGTTCCTTCGGGTAGATATGTAAAGTCCCCGTTGTTTAGAGTCCGTATGCGAGAACGGACATAGGAATGATGTGTGAAGCCTACCCGGACATGTTAGTCTGGATCGGTGATGTTGCATTGCATAAGGCCGGAGAAGACTCCGTGCTATTGGTTGTTTTCGGGTTTTCTACGCGGTAGATTGCAGTAGGGAGCCTTGGGGACTAACCCAAAGGTGCACCCGGAAAACTGGGCGGATACGAGATCTTGCCAGCTTGGTGGCCTGAGAGCCAACTCGAACATAACTGAGTTATGTGACTTGCGGTAGAATGGGACTCGGTGAAAGTTTGACCCGCGCAAATGGCTTAAATTGTCGTTGCGATGTGAGCACGGGTTAGATGGAGCCATACCCGCTTTATGTCGTTCGGTTAGAGAGACCTAAGGTTACGTGGCACTCGCCGTTGGCATAGATGTGAGTCTTCGGCGGTCAATGGCTTAAATTGACGTGACCCATGCCATGAAGACAAATTGCTCATAGGTTTGGCCGTCTAAGTGGCGGTGGTGAGTCCGGAATGTTAATGGCTTTAATTGACGTGACATCGACCGGTTCACCGAGAATGTGCCCTGAGTGCACGGGGCGTGCGGCCGTACGAGCCAACGTCTGTGATGAAATGACTATGGTTATATACATTGCTCGCTTATGCTAATGAAATGCAGGGAAGGAGCATCGCCGCCCCGAGTTGGGGGCGGGATCGTTATAATTTGGTCAGCATTGCTGACCGTTGCCTTGTTTTACCACCGTGCGGTGGTTTGTTGCTTGCAGGTGTAGCTGGACCAAGCGGTCAATAGCGGGCTAAAGCCCTTTTTGCGAAGCTGGCCCTCGAAGGCCCAAGTAGAAGTGTTTACTGCTTTATTCATGAATGACCGGCCTACGTGCCGTGGTTTGTAAAACATGTAATTTTCAAGTGAAACACTTTGTAAGGCCTTAAGGCCGGTTTTGGGTATTTTCTATAACATTCCTAAATTGTACTAGTGGACATTCGTGCTTGATGCTGGGTTCTTGTTTACAACTCTTATAAACTGCTTCCGCTAGAATGCTCTGTGTAGGACATTGAGATTGGTTGGATGGTTTCCATACGTAACCGCCCGGTCTGTCTGTGGTATATGGCGTCGGGCCCCGGCCGGACCTACTGCTATATGCTATGCGACGGATAGGGGGTGTTACAATTTGGTATCAGACTACTGGTTTTGGTCGGCCTTAAGCTGAATTCGTGGCCGAATTCTTTTTAAGGGGTGGTGAGCACATTGTGTGCGTCATCGTTATAACGGTAAAAGAACCCATGAATGTCCACTTAGGAATGAAAATACTCGTGTTTGAGGAACCTGCGTGTTCCTATAATTGCTGTTCGTAATTTTATTTGGTCGCTTGACGGTGTTTTGTACCACTATAGGTGACCAGAAGCGGTGCTGGACAGCCAGAATGTCCGGTTTCTGAGGAGCGTAGTGCAGCCGGTGAGGTGTTTGAGCCTCCTCCTTCGTATGAAACCGTTAGAAGGATCGTAGAAGCGGTGTTCACTGTGACGGGTGCACAGCTAGGAGGAAATGTACAACCCTGCGCCCCTGTTGTGGCTTCAACGACGGTGGGCGCGATGCAGCAGATGACCTTTGGTAGACCATTGGGGCAGCAGCTGAATATGCATTTAATGCAGGGAGCGCACACAGTTGAGGAATATTTGCAAGCATTTCTTATGATAAGTCGTTACCCATACTTTGAGTCGGATAATGAGCAAGCTACAGTCGATAGATTCTATAACGGCCTACGCGCCGAGTTACGAGTCCTATTGCTAGGACCAAAGTTATTGGGATTCCGAGCCTTGGTGGAATCAGCTAGATCATTGGAGGCAGAGTTGAGGAAGACCCTCCCGATGCCAGCGACCATGCTATCGAACTATACAAACCCCATAAGAGCTGTATCCGGCAGAATGCTGGAGAAAGGGGTTATGAAATCGACTAGTAAAGCTACTTACACTTGTTATACTTGTGGAAAGAAAGGGCACTTTGCCCGAGACTGTTGGAATGGTGCACGGAAGGGTAAGAAACCTACGTCAGGAGCAATCAAGGATGTCAGTACAAAGGAAACGACATTCAAAGTGCCGAACACCTCAAAGTCGGCATATCAAAAATGGTATAAGAAGCATAGGACTTCGGGTCAAGATCTTTCTGGTGCTTCTGGGACGACTACGGGTCAGACCCCGGGCACATGTTTCAACTGTGGCGAGCCGGGGCATTATGCTCGTGAGTGCCTAAAGCCCTGGAGGAAGCACGTCGTCGTGACGACAGGTATGGGTTAAAGATAGTTTTGCTTTAAATACTTGTCACTCTTGTGCATGTTAGCTTAGAACTACTAGTGTTAAGCCTTGTTATGACTTTCTTTATCTGCGAGAGCACCGTTCGTTTAGGGAGCTTCGCATTCCTTTATTAGGAATTATATTGTGCGTCAGAGTACCTCCTTCGATGGTAAAAGACGAATTGGATGCGTTATAGTCCAATGGTGCTCATTGTGCGCGGGTAGACGTTGTTGCGCTTAGTTTTGGATTGGGAATCAGGAGTTCGACGTTATATTTGGTATGGACTGGCTCTCGGAGCAGCAAGCCAATATAGATGCGGTAGCAAGGAAGTCAAGTCGGGAGCAAGTCGTGAGATGACCTTTACGGGCTCGAAGAGGTCGAGCAAGATGTTGGCGTTTGCTCTTCAGGTGGTGAAGGCGGTTCGTGCCGGAGCAGAACTGTTCTTTACACTAGTGGAGGTTGCAAAGCCGAAGCCCTGTATTTCAGTGGTATCGAAGTACCCTGATGTGTTCCCTAGAGATCTTCCTGGAGCCCCGCCTCGATAGGAGATAGATTCCATGTTTGAGCTTGTACCAGGGGCAAGGCCTGTGTCACGCTCTCCTTGTCGGCTAGCGCCTACGGACATGTCGGAGCTGAAAGTGCAACTTCTAAAAGTTGTTGGAGCAAGGGTATGTGCGTCCAAGTCCTTCGCCTTGGAGTGCACCGGCCCTCTTTCGTAAGAAGAAGAACGACACGAAGAAGAACGGAAGCTTGGGGCTATGTATTAATTATCGGGAGCTCAACAAGGTAACGACAAAGAACAAGAACCCGATCCCAAGGATCGATGACCTTTGTGATCAGTTGGTCGGGCCAACGCCGTACTCTAAAGTAGCTAAGGGTGAGTGATATCCCTAAGATAACGTTCAGTACAGGACACGGGCGCTACAGGTTTAGGGTCAGGCCATTTGGGCTGACAAATACTCCGTCAGTGTTCATGGATTTGATAAACAAGACGTTCAGGGAGTACTTGGACCATTTCGTGATCGTCTTCATCGACGATATTTTGGTGTACTCGCAAAGTGAGGAAGATCACTTCAAGCATCTTCATTTGGTGTTGGAGACGCTAAGGAGAAACCAGTTGTATGCCAAGTTCTCGAAGTGCGAGTTTTGGCTATCCTCAGTGGCGTTCCTCGGTCATATAGTGAGTGGAGAGGGTATTGCTGTGGATCCGGCGAAGTTTGTTGCGATACGGGAGTGGCCTGAGCTTGCTACGGTAGCGGAAGTCCGGAGTTTGCTGGAGCTTGCCGGTTACAATATGCGCTTCGTGGAGAACTTCTCGCGGATAGCGTTACCTCTCACTACTATGACGAGGAAGGAGCATAAGTTCTTTTGGACGCCGGAGTGCGCGCGAGCTTTTGAGGAGTTATAATGTCGGTTGACTACGACGCCTGTGCTGACTTCGCCAAGTGGAACCGAAGGCAATGAGATTTTTAATGATGCGTAGGGCAGCGGTTTGGGTTGCGCGCTACTGCAACACGGAAGCATAATAGCGTATGGCCGTGAGTTTTGCCTTGAAGCTATGGAGGCATAATTGTATATGGTGTGAAAGTGGAGCTCTACGCCGATCACAAGAGCGTGAAGCATCTGATTGATCATAAGGATCTGAATATACGACAGCGTAGATGGATGGAGTTCTTGGGAGACTATACATTCAAGATCCACTACGCGCCTGATAAAGGGAATGCGGTTGCTGACGCGGTGAGTCGCCAAGCCCCAGCTCGAGCCCATTGGCTATCGGTGCAAGATGAGCGGTTGGTGCGAGAGTTGGAGGCGTTGGGGATCGTTTGTATGGAGAAGCAATCAAGTGCTGAAGCAGTTCATGGTAGAGGCTCTGGATGGGCCAAATTCCCAATTCGTCGTGGAGGACGAATTGCTTTGGAGAGACGGCCTTTTGTGCGTCCCAAGTGTGGGCAATTTGCGGGTGGAGTTGTTGTACGAGGCATACCATACCAAGTACTCGATTCACCCGGGGAGCACGAAGTTGTACATTGATGTGAAGAAACTATTTTAGTGGCCTGGTTTAAAGAAGTATGTGGCGCTTACGTAGTGAAGTGCCAAACTTGCGCCTTGGTGAAGGCGGAGTGCCAAAAGCCGGGAGGAGTTCTTAAGTCCTTGCCCATTCCGGAATGGAAATTCGACGACATCTCTATGGACTTTGTGCACGGTTTGCCAAGGTCGCAAAAGGGGAAACGACGCCATTTGGGTGGTCGTGGATCGATTAACGAAGGTGTCGCATTTTATTCCGCATAGGAAGGATGATCCGGTGGAGAAGTTAGCAACGTTTTTATGTGGATAACATAGTACGGTGTCATGGTGTGCCCCGCAGCATCGTGAGTGACCGAGATGGGCGGTTCACGTCCAATGATTGGAGGCTGGTGCAACAAATGTTGGGAACAAAGTTGAAATTCAGCACAGCCACCCATCCGCAAACGGATGGGCAGACCGAGAGGGTTAATAGAACCATGGAAGACATGCTCCGCATGTGTGTCTTGGGTTTTGGAAAGCAATGGGAAGACCACCTTTATTTCGTGGAGTTCGCATACAACAACAGCTACCAAGCGAGTATTCAGACGACGCCCTTCGAGGCCCTATATGGTAGCAAATGTCGCACACCGTTGTCTTGGTTAGAAACGGGTGAGTCAAAGTTGTATAAGCGATCGGAAGTGGAGGATGCTACTTCTTTGGTGAGAACGATTCGGGAGAGGTTGCTTAATGCTCAGGACCGGCAAGCAAAGTACTGTAATGCCAAGCACAGGAACGTGGAGTTCGCTGTGGGCGATTATGTATACTTAAAGATCAAGCCGTTCAAGGGTGTCTCGCGGGTGCGACGATTGAAAAAGCTAAGCCCGAGGTACCTTGGACCGTTCGAGGTTCTGGAGCGAGTTGGAAAAGCGGCCTATAGATTGAAGCTTTCAGTGGAGCTAAGTGGTTTACACGATGTATTCCATATTTCGGTGCTTCGGAAGGCGGTGCAAGAGCCTACGTAAGTGATCGCGGTCGATCAAGTGCCGGTGGAAAGTGGGCTAACGACAAAGGTCAAGCCCGTGAGGATTGAGGACTCGGAGGTCAAGCGGCTACGCAATAAAGAGATCAGGATGGTCAAGGTCCGGTGGGTCAATTGCGGTGGTGAGGAGCTCTCTTGGGAGCGAGAGCAGACTATGCTTGACGAGTATCCGAAGTTATTCCGCTCAGGTACAAGTTTTGTTTTGTATGCCTTTCCTTATGTAATTTCGTGGGCGAAATTATTTTAAGAGGGGGAGAGTTGTAACCCCCCAAAACTCAAAATAGCGAAGGGGGGGACGTTTTGGGCCAGTTTGGGTTCTGGCAGAAGGCACACGGCCTGGGACACGGGCGTGTCCCAGGGCGTGTCAAGCGTGTGTCGACACTTAGCCATGAAGTCGTCGAGTTATACTCGACGATTCGTCGAGAATGGGCACACGGCCTGCGACACGGGCGTGTCGCAGGGCGTGTCGACCCGTGTCGACACTTAGCCGTGAAGTCGTCGAGTTATACTCGACGATTCGTCGAGAATGGGCACACGGCCTGCGACACGGGCGTGTCGCAGGGCGTGTTGACCCGTGTCGACGATCGTCCCGGGGAGTCGTCGAGATTCACTCGACGATCGTCGAGACAAGGCACACGGCCTAGGACACGGGCGTGTCCAAGACCGTGTCATCGAGTCGTCGATCTTCCCTCGACGAAATGTCCCGTGTACACGGCCTGCGGCCTAGGCGTGTCAAGGTGACACGGGCAAGGACACGGGCGTGTCCTAGAACCCGTGCAGTGCTCGGGTTGAAAACGGGGGAAAAATCATGGGGTACACGGCCGGCTACACGGCCGTGTCAGCTGGAACACGGGCGTGTCAGCTCGAACACGGGCGTGTTCGATACCCGTGTGAGGGTCCAGGAGATTCGATTTTGACGGCGAATGCGGCACACGGCCCTAGACACGGGCGTGTGCCAGGCTGTGTTCGGCCCAGATTGGGCATTTCAGCCCCGAATCAAAGCCGCTCGTTTTCTTAGGTTGAGATCCAACGGCTGGGGGTTGTTCCTGAGAGGATATACCCGTGAGTTGGCTTGGAAATCCATCATTTTCTTACCTTATCATCTCTCCAAGTCCTTGGAGAAAGAGGAGAGCCATTGGAGGAAGAAGAACTACATCCCGCCATTGGAGGAGCTTCGGAGCTCCGAATCGCGAGCCGACTCCGGATCCACGGAGGCAACGCAAGTGCGGTGATTTCTATCCGATTACTTTTCGATGGCGCCAAAGAGGAACTCAAGGGTAACGATCCTCATCTTGAGCATGAATCGCTCCTTTTCTTAGCATAGGAAGCCCGCTCTCGCAAGTTTGCGGAGAGATGGAGGCGTTCCTTCGGGTAGATATGTAAAGTCCCCGTTGTTTAGAGTCCGTATGCGAGAACGGACATAGGCATGATGTGTGAAGCCTACCCGGACATGTTAGTCTGGATCGGTGATGTTGCATTGCATAAGGCCGGAGAAGACTCCGTGCTATTGGTTGTTTTCGGGTTTTCTACGCGGTAGATTGCAGCAGGGAGCCTTGGGGACTAACCCAAAGGTGCACCGAAAAACTGGGCGGATACGAGATCTTGCCAGCTTGGTGGCCTGAGAGCCAACTCGAACATAACTGAGTTATGTGGCTTGCGGTAGAATGGGACTCGGTGAAAGTTTGACCCGCGCAAATGGCTTAAATTGTCATTGCGAAGTGAGCACGGGTTAGATGGAGCCGTACCCGCTTTATGTCGTTCGGTTAGAGAGACCTAAGGTTACGTGGCACTCGCCGTTGGCATAGATGTGAGTCTTCGGCGGTCAATGGCTTAAATTGACGTGACCCATGCCATGAAGACAAATTGCTCATAGGTTTGGCCGTCTAAGTGGCGGTGGTGAGTCCGGAATGTTAATGGCTTTAATTGACGTGACATCGACCGGTTCACCGAGAATGTGCCCTGAGTGCACGGGGCGTGCGGCCGTACGAGCCAACGTTTGTGATGAAATGACTATGGTTATATACATTGCTCGCTTATGCTAATGAAATGCATGGAAGGAGCATCGCCGCCCCGAGTTGGGGGCGGGATCGTTATAATTTGGTCAGCATTGCTGACCGTTGCCTTGTTTTACCACCGTGCGGTGGTTTGTTGCTTGCAGGTGCAGCTGGACCAAGCGGTCAATAGCAGGCTAAAGCCCTTTTTGCAAAGCTGGCCCTCGAAGGCCCAAGTAGAAGTGTTTACTGCTTTATTCATGAATGACCGGCCTGCGTGCCGTGGTTTGTAAAACATGTAATTTTCAAGTGAAACACTTTGTAAGGCCTTAAGGCCGGTTTTGGGTATTTTGTATAACATTCCTAAATTGTACTAGTGGACATTCGTGCTTGATGCTGGGTTCTTGTTTACAACTCTTATAAACTGCTTCCGCTAGAATGCTCTGTGTAGGACGTTGAGATTGGTTGGATGGTTTCCATACATAACCGCCCGGTCTGTCTGTGGTATATGGCGTCGGGCCCCGGCCGGACCTACTGCTATATGCTATGCGACGGATAGGGTGTGTTACACCTGGAGCCTATTCCAAGAGCATTTCCCAGGCATACGGCCACCTCCCTGGCCGGCCACCTCCCTGACAGACCACCACCGCCACCACCTTCGTTGAGGTGTGGGTTATCGCCGGGCGGTGGCACGGCCGCCGGAGGGGCGGTTTCCGACGAACTCACGAGGTAAAAAAAGCCGTGAAAAACTGAAATTTTTCTCACTCGATCCGGCTCAATTGAGCCCGATTTCTCTCCTAATTAATCTAGAATTCTAGCCCACGAAGAGAGGAGAGGAGGAGGACCTTCAACCGTGCTTGCCGACGTGTTTGGTGGTGGTGCGCCATGACCTCCGAGCTCCAAAAGCTTCCACCTCCAGATCTCTATCCTTAAGCAAAAGATGCGATGTAAAGGCCTAAATCCACTTCTTATGATGCTCTAAAGATGATAAAGGGGTCAGTGGAGGTATGGGAAGGGGCATGGATTCAAAGCCATTAATGGACATGAAAGGGAATTTCGGCCATGGAGAAAATCCATGGAAATTCACCTCCCCTTGGTCCCAATTCGTTTGGAAACTTCTCAAAACTGATAGAGGAGATGAATATTAATTAATTGGTGAAGAATGGAGGGGTGATTCACCTTCCCCACCATGAATGACCTTCTCTTTCTTCTTTCTCTCTCTTCCCTATTGGAGGAATTGAATTCAGCCATGTTGGGTGGCTGGCCATGGCTATTAAACCCCTCAAAACTGATGAGGGGGAATGCATTCAGCCTTTGGAATCAATTGGAGAGGCCTTTTGTCTCCCTTGGCCATGAGTGACCTCATTTTCTCACTTTCTCTCTCCTCCATTAAAGGGAAAAATGGAGCTTTCTCTCTCCTACTCACCATGGCCGAATTTTCTCATCGACCTAGCCTATTGGCAGCCCATTAACTCATATTAATAATAAAAATGAGGTTAGCCCATGTGGGGGAAATGGGTTTGAGCTTGGGTTAGCCCATTTGGGCTAATTTGACCGAACACTAGAATAGACTTGACCTTGATCAACATGACCATTTGGGTTGACCACAATGGGTCCTTGGTGACCCATGGGCCTCCCCTAAGGTCTAGGAAGACTTGAGTGGGGTTGGTTGGGCATCTTGGGTGTCACTTGACCCTTAGTTAGGGCACTTTAACCCTTTTTGAAGCTAGGGTTGACTTGGGTCAACTTAGCCTCTTTGGTTGACCCCAATGGGTCCTTGGTGACCCATTAACCTCCCCTAAGATCTAGGAAGGATTGGGTAGGGTTGTATTGGCACTTTGGAGGTCACCTACCCATAGGAAGGGTACTTTGACCAATTTAGGGGCTAGAGTTGACTTTGGTCAACATAGGCTCTTGGGTTGTGTTGGGTACATTGGTCAAATGTACCTGATTTGAAGAAGCCTCACCCAACTCAATGATATACATCATAATGTATTTGATGTATGTTTGAGTTACTTGTGCAGGTTAAGAAAGAACTGGACTGAAGCAAAAAGTTTCTAAGTCCATGTGTCGACACCTAGAGGGAAAGTGTCGACACTTAAGAAGACTTGTGTCGACACCCAGACAAGATGTGTCGACACTTGGAGTCATTGTGTCGACACCTGGGATGCAGAGTCGACACCAGACAGAAAGTGTCGACACTTGGAGCTGTGTCAACACTCAGTGAAGAAAAGTGCAGACAGAAAGTGTCGACACAAGGAGCTGTGTCGACACCCAGTGAAGCTGTGTCTACACCAGAAAGTGTCGACACTTGGAGTTGTGTCGACACTCAGCAAAAGTCTGCAGAGTCTAAGTACAAGTGTCGACACTCAACACAATGTGTCGACACTATGCAGAAGAGTCAGCATTTGAAGTAAGTGTCGACACTCAACACAATGTGTCGACACTCAACAGAAGAGTCAACATTTGAAGTATGTGTCGACACCCAGAACAATGTGTCGACACACAGCTAAAGACTCAACACTTGAAGAAAGTGTCGACACATGGAGCTGTGTCGACACTTAGCAAAGAACAGAAAGAACAACAAATTATTCTAAGGAATTGTGTCGACACTATGGGAATGTGTCGACACTCAGCTGAAGTCTCAACAACAAGAAGATGTGTCGACACAAGGAGCTGTGTTGACACTCAGCAAGTTTCAACATAGAAGACTATGTGTCGACACCAAGAAGCAGTGTCGACACTAGACAGATTCAACATAAGAAGCTGTGTCGACACAAAGGAGATGTGTTGACACTTAGAAGAATTCAGCAAAAGCTAGAAGAACAAGTATTTGTGTCGACACTCAATTTCAGTGTCGACACATGCAGAAGAATCTGTGTCGAGAAATACAAGGAATTGTGTCGACACCTTGTAGACTTATGTCGACACTTACACAACATGTGTCGACACTTGGACTATAAGTGTCGACACTTAAAGACAGAAAGTTTCGACACTTACTGACTGTTAGAGATTTTCAAGAAGTGACTGGTTGACATGACAGCTGCCGATCCAGCCGGTCTACAACAACTGTCAGAGATGTCAGAAGTCAGTTATGAACCAGAACAGCCGGTTACCATGAAGAAGGCCTATAAATAGGCATCCACAGTTTACAGAAACTGTTGTTGTTGAAGTTGTTGAAAGAGTTGATCAAGTGATTAACAAGTAGTACAAATTATTCAAGTAATCAGAAAAGTAGTACACAGAGTATCAACACAAGAAGATCTTGCAGTCCAACTGCAGATCTCAGAAGTTGGAGAGAGAGGGCTCCATCCAAGAAATCAGTCTCTGGAACTAGGCTGAGAAGAAGGATTCAGATTCAATTCTGATTCTTAAGTGGCAGAGGTCAAGGAACAACTGCAGAGGATTCAGCCTTATTCAGTTCTACTCAAGAAGCTTTGAAGAAAGCTAAGTCAGGGTGAATCCAGCTGAGTTCTTCCAAGAACTCATCAAGAATCTCTCAACTCCTCTCTTATTATTCTGAGTTGTAGAGTTATATTTTGTAATATCTTTTTAACTTGTAGGATCCTTTGGATCTGAGTGATTGTAAGCCTATATTTATAAAGGCTGAGGGTAGGGCTTGTTTGCCTGAGTGTAGGAGATTGAGATCTCTGAGTGTAGGCCTTGGATTGGCTGAGTGTAGGCCTTGATTGGCTGAGTGTAGGCTTTGGGATAAAGCTGAGTTGTAAGGCTTTGGGCCTGAGGTAGGAACCAATTTGGGTTCTGAGACAGTGGAGAAGTTTGGCCGAATCTAGTACACTGCTAGATAGGCGAAGGGGGAAAGTGGATGTACCCATATCTTGGGGAACCACTATAAATCACTGTGTGCTGTGCTGTGAATGTGCTGTGTATGTTTGATTATTGCTGATTGCTGTAATAAACTAGTTAGAAATCTGTGATATAACTGTTTGGCTGCCAACAAAGTTAGAAAAGGATTAGGTCACCTATTCACACCCCCTCTAGGTGTTTAGGTACCATATATTTCAAGTGGTATCAGAGCCAGGTTACTCAAAATAAGGACTAACAGCCTGAGGAAATCCTGTTTGGCAGATTCAGAGTAAGGTATTACACAGTTTCAAGAAAATCAAGAACATCAAGAAACATGGGTTCTTATGAGAATCACAAGGAATTGGGTTCCATGAAATTACCCATATGCAGAAAGGAGATCTTTGGGATCTGGAAAGAGAGGGTAAGGCTATTTATGGAAGCCTCTAACCCTAGAATATACATCACAGTATAGGAAGGACCTTATGTGCCAATGAAGATTTCAGTATTGGATGCAAATCAGAGGACTCCAAAGGATTTCTCTGAGATGACTAAGGATGAAATTGTCCTAGCCACCATGGACAAGAGGCCACAGAACATAATAGTGAGTGCCATTGATGATGCCACTTTTCAGAACTTAATTCACTGTAAGACAGTAAAAGAGATGTGGGATACTCTCATTGTCTATATGGAAGGTTCTGAAGAAGTTAGGCAAGATAGGAAGTCCTTGCTAAATCAGGAGTATGAGAGCTTTAGGCAAGGAAAGAGTGATAGCATCACTGAGTGCTATAAGAAATTTTACAGAATAGTTAATGAACTCATGTCTTATGGAAGAGAGTTCACTAACTATGAACTAAATGACAAGTTCTTAAGGTCCCTAACCAAAGATTGGGACACCAAGATCTGTGCCATAAGAGAAATGGCTAAGTTGGGGGAAATTCCACCTCCCACACTGTTTGGCAAGCTATTGTCATATGAGATGCAGTTAACAGTGAGAAAAGAGGAGGAGAAATCAACAAGGACTGAGCACAAAGAAAGAACTGTTGCTTTCAAGACAGAAGTTCCCAGAAAGTGCAGGAATAAGTCTTCAACTCCACCTCCAGAGGTAGTTGAATCAGAATCTGATGAGTCTATCAGCACAAAGAGTGAGAGCAGTGAAAGTGATGAAGACTTTGCTGCCTTCACTAGACATTTTCAGAAATTCCTGAGGAAGAAACAGTGGAGGTCAAGACCTTCTTCTTCAAAGGGAAAGGAAGCCTTTCATCAGGAGAAAAAGTCTTCAAAGAAAGACAGGAAGAGGACAAAGTCAAGCAAGGCAACTGATTCAAAGATTGTTTGTTATTGCTGCAATAGATAGGGTCATGTTATTGCAGATTGTCCAGAGAAGAGAAAGGATTCTGGTGACAGGAAAAAGACTTACTTCAAAGGGAAGAAAGAAAAGTCTTTTGTTGCTAAGAAGGAGAAGACTCTATCAGATATATCTTCTTCAGAAACTGAGTCTGAGGCTGAAGCCTACATAGGGCTGTATGTAGAAGAAGAAGAGGAAGAATTCATGCAGATTTTGGAGTCAATTTATGAACAAGAAGACAGTCATTGCCAAGGGCTAATGGCTTTGACAGACAGTGCCAAAATCCTGGAGCAGCCAGGACCCAGTCAGGTACAAAGTTCAAGTTTAAATTCAGTTTCTTGTTCTAGTTCAGAATCAGATTTTTCTTCATCAAGTGATGAGAATATATCTGAGTCTGAGGAGGATATTCATCAGCTCATAGATGAATATAAGGTACTGTTGCAAGCCTACAAGAAAAGCAAGACCCTAGCCAAAAGTCAGGCAAAGGAGATTGCAGGTCTCAAGGCTGTTGCAACAGATTTTGAGAAACAATTTGATCAAAAACTGAATGAGGTAGCCAGGCTGAAACACATTACTGTGATTCAGATGGGAACTATCACCTATAAGAATGATCAAATTAAGAGACTGGAGATCAATCTTCAGAAAGAAAGAGAGCTTGTTGCTAGGTTTTCAAAACCTAAATCAGTGCTACCTTTAATTGATGAATTTGTTCATCATAAAGGCAAGGCTGGACTGGGCTTTGTTAGACCTGCAGGGACTGAGCAGTCCAAGTTTAAGTCCAAGGGCAAAGACCCAACATTCAACAAGTCTGCTGTAGATAAAACAGCAAAGGTTGTACCTAAGCAAAGGTACAACAAGTTTGAATGCTGGTGCTGTGGCAAGGTTGGCCACTTTGCAGTGGACTGTTGGCACAATGCTAGTGCCAAGGTGAGTAGCAAGCTACCTGGTGGAAAGCCAGTAGGTAGTTTTGTCAAGTTACAGACTAACAAGTACCAAGGACCCAAGATTGCTTTGGGTTCTAAGGTCCATTAATCTGTTTTGCAGGTGAGTCCAAGTGGCCATACCCCTACATGGTACTTGGACAGTGGATGTTCCAGACATATGACTGGAACTAGGGGACCACTGAAGGACTATATTCCAATCAAAAATGGTCCTAAAGTGACCTTTGGTGGTTCTGAGAAAGGAATCATCAAAGGGTTTGGTAACATTTCTTCAAACCTTGTTACCATTACTCAAGTGGCTTATGTTAAAGGGTTGAAACACAACCTAATAAGTATAAGTCAGTTAAGTGATGTAGGGTATGACATCTCATTTGTTAAAAATGGTTGTCATATCAAGAGGTCAAGTGATCAAGAGATCATCTTGACAGGTTATAGGAAGAGAAATGTCTACTGCCTAGACATTATGATTGAGAACAATGGTTCTCCAGTTTGTCTTGTAGCTGATGAGACAGTCTCTCATTGTGTCAAATGGCACAAGAGGCTGGCCCATCTTAACTACAAGACAATTAGCAAACTCTTTAGTAAAGAGTTAGTGAGGAATGGTCCTCAAGTTAAGTGTGTTAAAGATGGCATTTGCTCAGCTTGTCAAAAAGGCAAGCAGACTAAATCCACTTTTAGAAGCATAGATAACAAAGATGCTGTGAGGTGTTTGTACCTCTTGCATTTGGATTTCTTTGGTCCAATGCCAGTTCACAGCTTAGGTAGGAAGGTCTATACCCTTGTAGTTGTAGATGACTACTCAATGTTTTCCTGGGTGTTCTTCTTAAGACAGAAATCTGAAACACCTAGTGTCTTCTACAGCTTTGTCAAGCAAATTCAGAATGAACTAAATAGTACTGTGGTCAAGATTAGAAGTGACCATGGTACTGAGTATCAATCTGAAAGCATGACAAAACTATTTGAAGACTTTGGGATATTTCAAGAATTCTCTTCACCTAGAACACCTCAGCAAAATGGCATTGCTGAGAGGAAAAATAGGACCTTGATAGAAGCTGGTAGAACCCTACTAAGTGATACATCACTGCCTGAGTATTTCTGGGCTGAAGCAGTTAACACTGCATGCCATGTTATAAATAGGGCTACCATCACTAAAGGGGTAAACAAGACCCCCTATGAAGTAGTGAAAGGCAGGAAACCAAACTTATCCTATTTTAGGATCTTTGGTTGTAAATGCTACATACTTAACAATGGGAAGTCTTACATAACTAAGTTTGCTGCCAAGTCCCAAGAGGGAATTTTTGTTTGGTACAGCAATAATAGTAAGGCTTATAGAGTCTACAACTTAACTTCACAAGTTGTAGAAGAATCAGTGCATGTAGTTTTTGATGAGACTAAACTTATTAATAATGAGTTGTCTAGCAATGTATGCAGCCCCACAGGTTTGACAAAGACAATGGACAAGCTGACTATAAAAGAAGTGCCTGCTGCAAGACAGCAAGGTGAGGAGAGTAGCTGCTGTTCAGGGGGAGAACTACATGTGCCAATTGCTGAAGAAATCCAAGGAATACAGCATGATGCAGATGCTGAAGTGGTTCAACCTGAAGTGAGGATGCCTCCAGCCCACAGGCATCTTAGAGATCATCCAGTAGAGCTGATTATTGGAGATCCAAGACAAGGAGTACAAACCAGGAGTAGAAACATGAATGCTGCAATCTATTCCAGCTTTTTGTCTCAAGTTGAACCTAAAAGATTTGAAGAAGCAATAATGGATCCACAATGGACTGAAGCAATGCAAGAAGAGCTTAATCAGTTCAAGAGGTGCAAGGTTTGAGAACTTGTTCCTAAACCTAAAGACCACAATGTAATAGGAGTTAAGTGGATCTACAGGAATAAGATGGATGAACAAGGTGTCATCATTAAGAATAAAGCTAGACTGGTTGCTAAAGGATATAGGCAAGAAGAAGGTATTGATTTTGATCAAACCTTTGCTCCAGTAGCCAGACTGGAAGCCATAAGAATGTTCTTGGCCTATGCAACCTATCAAGGATTCAAGGTATACCAAATGGATGTCAAGTCAGCATTCCTAAATGGTAATTTGAAAGAAGAAGTCTATGTGGAGCAGCCTTCAGGTTTTGTTGATCCAACTCTACCTCATTATGTCTATAGACTTAGGAAAGCTTTATATGGGTTAAAGCAAGCCCCTAGGGCTTGGTATGAAACCCTATCTAGTTTCCTCATTGAGAACAAGTTCTCAAGGGGGAAAATAGATAAGACTCTATTCCTTAGGGAATCTAGAAGCAATGTCATACTAGTCCAAATATATGTAGATGACATTATATTTGGGTCTACTGAAAGCAGCCTTTGCAAAAAGTTTGCAAAACTTATGCAAGGTCAGTTTGAAATGAGTAGTATGGGAGAGCTGAAGTTTTTCTTGGGTCTCCAAGTTAAACAGACTGAGAGTGGTTTGTCCATTTGTCAGTCAAAGTTCACCCTAGAACTCATAAGGAAGTATGGTATGGATTCATCCAGTACCATGAAGACTCCTATGGGGTCAAGTATGTCTCTTAGCAAGGATGATGCAGGGAAACCTGTAGATGAAACCTTGTATAGAGGGATAATTGGCTCCCTATTATACTTAACTGCTAGTAGACCAGACATCATGTATGCTACATGTGTTTGTGCAAGGTATCAAGCCTGCCCTAAAGAGTCTCACTTGACTGCTGTCAAGAGAATTTTGAGATATCTAAAGGGCACTCCCTATCTAGGCCTCTGGTACCCTAGGAATGGAGACTTTGATCTAACAGGTTATTCAGATGCAGACTTTGCAGGATGCAAAGAGGATAGAAAGAGCACTACTGGAACCTGTCAATTCCTAGGTGGAAGACTAATTTCATGGAGCAGCAAAAAGCAGACTAGTGTGGCTATCTCCACAGCTGAGTCAGAATATGTGGCTGCAGGAAGTTGCTGTGCTCAACTTCTGTGGATTCAACATCAGCTAGAGGACTATGGATTTCAGGTAAGTAGAACTCCACTTTACTGTGATTCTACAAGTGCTATTTCAATAGCTAATAACCCTGTATCTCATAGTAGAACAAAACATATTGAGATTAAATATCACTTTCTTAGAGAACATGTAGAAAGAGAAGATATTTCACTAGAATATGTTAAAACAGATGAACAAGTAGCTGATATGTTTACTAAGCCACTAGAAGAAGCTAAGTTCAATAGATTCAAAATTGAACTAGGTATGATAAACTTAGACTAAGTTTACAGAATAGAAAATTGGCTAAGTAAAAAGGTGTCGACACATAGACAAGTCTATGTCGACACAGAATAGTGGTGTCGACACTTCAGGAAAAACGTGTCGACACATCTAGGAATGTGGTGTCGACACTTCAGAATGTTAGTGTCGACACATGTCAAGTAGGTGTCGACACATCCAATATGGTGTCGACACTTATGTTTTACTCAGAATTTTCTAAGTAAAGTCTCGACGATGTGTCGAGTTATGTTGTGTCGACACATAACCAAGTGTCGACACATAATATCTGTTGACTAAACTTGTGTCGACACATGTGTGTCGAGACATTATAAGTCAGTGTCGACACTTATTGCCAGTGTCGACACATGTTTAGCTAGCTGTCCCGCCTGTTCATCTTCAAAATCAGAAAGGTATAAATAGGGTTCTGTCTTTGGTTGTCGACACGCTTTCAAAGTTTCGAGACCATAACTCCTATGTCGACACCTCTCTTTTCTCAAGACTAATTCTCCAAACCCTAATGGCTCCTAAGCTTGAGGAGAACGTGAACGAGGGCTATGAGTTAGTGCGCGGCGCGTTCGACGACGCAGATCAAGAAATCAAATCGGTGATAACCCTAGTCGCCAATTCTGGACTAGAATACTTGGTTTCAGAACCAACAAATATTTGGAAGAAGGAAGTGCTAGAATTCCTTACTGGAGCTGTAGTTGATGAATCTGGATACAGGATCAAATCCAGAGTTCATGGATCCAAGGTCAAGATTTCACCAAAAAGTCTGAGGAAGGTACTCCAGCTACCTAAGACTCAAGATGAAGAAGAAGTAACTGCCTCCAAGATTAGGGAAGCTTTAGTTTGGTGTGGACTTGATCCCAAAATGAAGATAGGTTCTGTGTTTAATAGGAAAGGCATGAACAACCAAGGAAAGTTCATGTCAGAGATTGTGGGAAAGGTTATCCTCAGTAAGCCAGGAGGGCATGACAGGGTGTCAGCCTCCATGTTCAATGTCATGACCAGAATAATATTCACCCTAAGAACAGATTGGTCTATGATAGTTTATGAGAAAATAAAGGAAAGTCTGAAAAAGCCCAACCTGGGCAGGATTATCAGTCTCTACCTAGCTGGTACCATACCAGAGGTAATGAGCTCTGCTGCTGGAAGTAAGATCTGTAACATCCCTAGCCGATCCAACGTGACAGCGTTACGGCTCCGCTCTAGGCGACGCTACCGGGCTGCAGCCCAAGCACCCCAACCCCTCTCCATCCACTGGCGGGTTGTTGGTGGCCACAGCCTCCCTTTCATGAGGTAAACTCGATAGTCAAGCCCGCACTACGGGGACTTCCCAGGAGGTCACCCATCCCAGTACTACTCCAACCCGAGCACGCTTAACTATCGAGTTTACCTCATGAAAGGGAGGCTGTGGCCACCAACAACCCGCCAGTGGATGGAGAGGGGTTGGGGTGCTTGGGCTGCAGCCCGGTAGCGTCGCCTAGAGCGGAGCCGTGACGCTGTCACGTTGGATCGGCTAGGGATGTTACAATAAAAGTGCAGCTCAATTGGTGATGAGAGTTGAAAGAACTCCATAGTTAAGCGTGCTCGGGCTGGAGTAGTACTGGGATGGGTGACCTCCTGGGAAGTCCCCGTAGTGCGAGCTTGACTATCGAGTTTACCTCATCAAAGGGAGGCTGTGGCCACCAACAACCCGCCTGTGGATGGAGAGGGTTGGGGTGCTTGGGCTGCAGCCCGGTAACTGGAACCGGACCAGGTGGAAATTAGAGTACACGCTGGGGCGCGGGGTCGTTACAATAAAAAGTGCACTTTTATTGTAACGACCCTAGCCGATCCAACGTGACAGCGTCACGGCTCCGCTCTAGGCGACGCTACCGGGCTGCAGCCCAAGCACCCCAACCCCTCTCCATCCACTGGCGGGTTGTTGGTGGCCACAGCCTCCCTTTCATGAGGTAAACTCGATAGTCAAGCCCGTACTACGGGGACTTCCCAGGAGGTCACCCATCCCAGTACTACTCTAGCCCGAGCACGCTTAACTATGGAGTTCTTTCAACTCTCATCACCAATTGAGCTGCAACTCAATTGGTGATGAGAGTTGAAAGAACTCCATAGTTAAGCGTGCTCGGGCTAGAGTAGTACTGGGATGGGTGACCTCCTGGGAAGTCCCCGTAGTACGGGCTTGACTATCGAGTTTACCTCATGAAAGGGAGGCTGTGGCCACCAACAACCCGCCAGTGGATGGAGAGGGGTTGGGGTGCTTGGGCTGCAGCCCGGTAGCGTCGCCTAGAGCGGAGCCGTGACGCTTTCACGTTGGATCGGCTAGGGTCGTTACAAGATCAATCACATGAGGAAGATGGATCAAAGGATCTTTTCTAGATGGGAAAGGGTGTTGTCAAAGGACATGCCTACCCCTGAGAAGCCAGTTACAGAGAAAGTCACTCCTCCCAGGAAGAAAAGGAAAACTGCTGTTGTGGCACAAGAGTCCTCAAGCAGTTCTGAGAGTGAAGAACAGGTGGTGTTCACACCTGATGAGCAAGAGGAAGAGACAGTAGTAAAGACTCCTGCTCCTCAAGAGACTGCTGAGATCCAGGGGGAGCTGCCTCCAGCTAGCCCCATCCATAGGGATCACAGTCAGGGGGAGCTTCCAGGTGTAGCAGAACCCTCTACACTGGAGAGTGAACAAGCCACCTCCATTATACAAGAGGTACTCTCTAAACTAAACACTTTAGATTTTTCTATAGTAGATTCTGATTTGTCTGATGTCCATCAGCAAACTCAGCTAAACAGTCAAGTTCCAGATGTTGTTTTAGAAGACAAATCTGCTGAACAAGAAGTGGTACCTGAGTCAGTGGTTGAAGAGCAAAGACTATCTCCAGCTCCATCCCCTCATGAATATACAATGGAAGATTTGTTTCTAAATCTGGATCAGGCAGATTTTGATAAAGAAATTGATGCTGAAGATAAGAGTGCTGCTGCTGAGGGGGAGCACATGGAAGTTCTGGAAGAGCCTATTAGGCTGGAAACTGAAAAGGCAACTGCTGTGCCAGCTGACAAACATCAAAGCCCTAAGGACAGGGTTGATATTGCCAGCACTTCTGCCTCTGAGGATGAGGAGAGTGCTAGGGCCAAGAAGAAGAAACTTTATGTTTTTAAAAGAAGAAGTCAGAGTTACAAGAAAGCCTTGCAATCCATTGCCCCACAGCCTATAGTTCAACAAGCTCCAACAGTTGATTATAGTGCTTTGATGATTGCCATGCAGATCAAGTTGGATGAGCAAAGGAAGGCAATAGAGGCTTATGTGGATGAAGGGCACAAGTCCCTACAGTTTGATCTTGCACAAGATATCAAATCTATAAGATTTGAGATGAATCTGAACAAGAAGGAAATGACTGACTGCTTCCACAAGGGTGGGAATGCAGTGGTCTATTTGGCTACTCACTAGGAGAAGATCAAGACTCAGGTAGATGATATAGCAGTAAAGCAAGGATATGTGCTGAAGAATCAGTTAAGAATGAATGATAATTTGACTGCCTCCCATAATGCTATAGTCACTGAGTTGAAGAATAAGACTGTTGAACCTTCAACATCTACTGCTGCTGCTAAGGCTGACTTTGATAAGGTCTTTCAAGCTGAGATTTCTGCTGTCAAGACTGCAATTAAAGATTCCCAGAAGGCCATCTATGAACAGCTCACTAAGCTCAGACCTTACTTTAAAGAGGGAATCAGGTATTTGGATAGTCAGATAAGGTTTCAAAAGGATGATGTCAGAGACCATATGGCCAGAGAAGTCATAAAGGGGGAGAGGGTATTAGTCAAAGCTAGCTCTGACCATGCCAAATGGATATCTAACTCCATCAGAGCTACACTGGGCTATCCTCCACTTTGTGATGATGATAATGTGGCTGAATCAGGAATACAAACTGCATATCTTGGAGGTGAGCAACAAGAAGTAGCTCAAGTAATATATCCACCTCCAGATTTTGACATGGTTCAAGCAGATGTCAGCACCATGTATAGCCCAACTGAGGGCCAGACCAATGTTCATATTGAGAAGGTTGTTTAACCTATTTCTGAAGCTCTGCAAGAGGCTCTGAACAAAGAAGAAGAGACAAGGTTGTCTAAAAAGAGGTTTAGGGAACAAGCAGAACAAAAGCCAGATTTTGAACAATGGAGCCCTACCTCTAGAAATATAATTCTAACTGCCTGGAAAGCTGCTAAAGACAACATGAATGACAGGAACAAATGGTTCTCTGAGGCAGAATGGAGGAAACATGAAATAAGGCAGGAGGCTATAGTACAATTCAGAAGGAAGGCTAAGATGGGAAAGCTACCTCCTACCGCTGTGGAGCCTAGCAAGTACTTCCCTAAGCCATATCACTACTTTGAGAGGCAGAAAATCAAAGCAGAAGAGCTGAAAAAGAAGGACTTAAAAGGAAAGAAGCCTGCTGATGCTGCAACTGTTGAAGCCCCTGCCAAAGCTCAAGTCCAAGCTGGAAAGGGTATAGTTATCAAAGAACCTGATCAGAAATAGATTAGGAATTAAACTTGAAGCTTGTTGAAATCTGTTGAATGTAAAACATTTTTGTAAACCATTAAAGGTGTATTAAAAATATTAGAACAATATATGATAAATATATTTCATGGTTGTTCTGAGCAGTATCTATTTCTTATTTGTTCTGCAATGCTGAATGTGGATACATGTGTGAATTTATTACATGTTTATGTTTACCCTGCTGTTTATAATCTGCTGTACATCATTTTGTAATTTTAATTATGGATGGTGTATATCATTGACTAAGGGTTATGACTTCTCCAAATAGGGGGAGATTGTTGGGTACATTGGTCAAATGTACCTGATTTGAAGAAGCCTCACCCAACTCAATGATATACATCATAATGTATTTGATGTATGTTTGAGTTACTTGTGCAGGTTAAGAAAGAATTGGACTGAAGCAAAAAGTTTCTAAGTCCATGTGTCGACACCCAGAGGGAAAGTGTCGACACATAAGAAGACTTGTGTCGACACCCAGACAAGATGTGTCGACACTTGGAGTCATTGTGTCGACACTTGGGATGCAGAGTCGACACCAGACAGAAAGTGTCGACACTTGGAGCTGTGTCAACACTCAGTGAAGAAAAGTGCAGACAGAAAGTGTCGACACAAGGAGCTGTGTCGACACCCAGTGAAGCTGGGTCTACACCAGAAAGTGTCGACACTTGGAGCTGTGTCGACACTCAGCAAAAGTCTGCAGAGTCTAAGTACAAGTGTCGACACTCAACACAATGTGTCGACACTATGCAGAAGAGTCAGCATTTGAAGTAAGTGTCGACACTCAACACAATGTGTCGACACTCAACAGAAGAGTCAACATTTGAAGTATGTGTCGACACCCAGAACAATGTGTCGACACACAGCTAAAGACTCAACACTTGAAGAAAGTGTCGACACATGGAGCTGTGTCGACACTTAGCAAAGAACAGAAAGAACAACAAATTATTCTAAGGAATTGTGTCGACACTATGGGAATGTGTCGACACTCAGCTGAAGTCTCAACAACAAGAAGGTGTGTCGACACAAGGAGCTGTGTCGACACTCAGCAAGTTTCAACATAGAAGACTATGTGTCGACACCAAGAAGCAGTGTCGACACTAGACAGATTCAACACAAGAAGCTGTGTCGACACAAAGGAGATGTGTTGACACTTAGAAGAATTCAGCAAAAGCTAGAAGAACAAGTATTTGTGTCGACACTCAATTTCAGTGTCGACACATGCAGAAGAATCTGTGTCGAGAAATACAAGGAATTGTGTCGACACCTTGTAGACTTGTGTCGACACTTACACAACATGTGTCGACACTTGGACTATAAGTGTCGACACTTAAGACAGAAAGTCTCGACACTTACTGACTGTTAGAGATTTTCAAGAAGTGACTGGTTGACATGACAGCTGCCGATCCAGCCGGTCTACAACAACTGTCAGAGATGTCAGAAGTCAGTTATGAACCGGACCAGCCGATTACCATGAAGAAGGCCTATAAATAGGCATCCACAGTTTACAGAAACTGTTGTTGTTGAAGTTGTTGAAAGAGTTGATCAAGTGATTAACAAGTAGTACAGATTATTCAAGTAATCAGAAAAGTAGTACACAAAGTATCAACACAAGAAGATCTTGCAGTCCAACTGCAGATCTAAGAAGTTGGAGAGAGAGGGCTCCATCCAAGAAATCAGTCTCTGGAACTAGGCTGAGAAGAAGGATTCAGATTCAATTCTGATTCTTAAGTGGCAGAGGTCAAGGAACAACTGCAGAGGATTCAGCCTTATTCAGTTCTACTCAAGAAGCTTTGAAGAAAGCTAAGTCAGGGTGAATCCAGCTGAGTTCTTCCAAGAACTCATCAAGAATCTCTCAACTCCTCTCTTATTATTCTGAGTTGTAGAGTTATATTTTGTAATATCTTTTTAACTTGTAGGATCCTTTGGATCTGAGTGATTGTAAGCCTATATTTATAAAGGCTGAGGGTAGGGCTTGTTTGCCTGAGTGTAGGAGATTGAGATCTCTGTGTGTAGGCCTTGGATTGGCTGAGTGTAGGCCTTGATTGGCTGAGTGTAGGCTTTGGGATAAAGCTGAGTTGTAAGGCTTTGGGCCTGAGGTAGGAACCAATTTGGGTTCTGAGACAGTGGAGAAGTTTGGCCGAATCTAGTACACTGCTAGATAGGCGAAGGGGGAAAGTGGATGTACCCATATCTTGGGGAACCACTATAAATCACTGTGTGCTGTGCTGTGAATGTGCTGTGGATTAGCTGTGTATGTTTGATTATTGCTGATTGCTGTAATAAACTAGTTAGAAATCTGTGATATAACTGTTTGGCTGCCAACAAAGTTAGAAAAGGATTAGGTCACCTATTCACCCCCCCCCCCTCTAGGTGTTTAGGTACCATATCTTTCAGGTTGACCCCAATGGGTCCTTGGAGATCCACTGACACCACGTTAGGTCTAGGAAGACCTGGGCAAGGTTGTTTGGGCACATTAGAGGCCAACTGCCCTTTGTTAGGGCACCTTGCCCAATTTAGGCCTATGGTGGTCCTAGGTCAAATTAGCCACTTTGGGTTGACTCCAATAGGACCTTAAGGCTCTAGTGGACCCTCTAATAGGTTAGTGATGTTGTGGTGGGGTCATGGAGTCATGGTGAAGCCCTAAGGTCAAACCCTAGGTTTTGTGATGTAGTTGTGCCATAGGTAGACCAAGATGATTCTCACCATGGCCTTCTATCACTTGGCCATTTTTAGCTTACTTGGATTTTGTCATGACCTAGTCATGGCCAAAACCACTCCGGGGTCTAGTTGGAAATGGGATGTTATATGTGGTGAACTAGATTCTGTGCTATAGCAATAGCACTAGTGTTATCTTAAAATAATGTTGAATTATTTAAGTTGACACCATAGTCTAGGAGTTGGTTTTGTATCCATAACATTTGTGAACAGCAGCTGCCAGCAGCCATATATTCTGCTTTTGCAGTTGATGTAGACACAGATGTTTGCTTTTTACAAAACCAAGAGACAAGTCTCATACCCAGGAAATGGCAAGTTCCAGAGGTACTTTTCCTGTCCACTCTACATCCAGCATAGTCAGCATCTGAGTATCCAGTTAACTCAAACTCTGACTCTACATGATACTAGAGTCCTAGATTAGGACAATTCTTTATATATCTCAAAATTCTTTTTATGAAATTAAGGTGAGATTCTTTGGGGTTCACTTGGAACCTAACACAAAGGCATGTGACAAACATGATATCAGGCCTGCTAGCTGTTAGGTATAATAAGGATCCAATACCTACCCTATAATGCTTCTGATCAACAGGTTTCCCTGCTACATCAGAATCCACAACAACATTGGTAGCCATAGGTGTTTTTATTCCTGAAGCATCACCCATCCCAAACTTCTTAATAAGCTCTTTAGCATACTTAGCTTGGTAGAGGAAGATACCATCAGGGAGCTGCTTCACTTGGAGACCAAGGAAGTAGGAAAGCTCACCCATGCTACTCATCTCAAAATTGGAATGCATGAGGTCAGCAAACCTCTTGCATAATTTGGGCTTAGTAGACCTAAAGATGATGTCATCCACATAGATTTGCACTAACAATATTTGGTCCTTATGATGTCTAGTGAAAAGGGTTTTATCTATGGTTCCTCTTGTAAATTTATGCTCTAAAAGAAAGCTTGCTAAGGTCTCATACCAAGCTCTTGGAGCTTGCTTTAAACCATAGAGAGTTTTATGCAATTTAAACACAAAAGAGGGTTGAGTTAGAGAGATAAAACCTGGAGGTTGTTCCACATAAATCTCTTCTTGAAGCACTCCATTCAAAAATGCACTCTTGACATCCATTTGGAAAACTTTGAATCTCCTGTGAGCTGCATAGGCAAGGAATATTCTTATGGCCTCTAACCTTGCAATAGGGGCAAAGGTTTGGTCATAGTCAATTCCTTCCTCTTGCCTGTAGCCCTGAGCAACAAGCCTAGGCTTATTTCTCACAATGTTTCCTTGAGCATCCAAGCTTGTTTCTATAGACCCATTTGGTTCCAATAACTGGGTAGTTATGAGGTCTTGGAACCAAATCCCAAACTCTACATCTCTCAAACTGATTTAGTTCCTCTTGCATTGCAATGATCCAGTGGGGATCTTGCTCAGCTTCATGGATGGAGAGAGGTTCAATCTGAGAGAGAAAACAGGCATGCATCAAGTATTGGTTGAGTTGATGCCTTGTCTGTACACCTGCTGAAATGTCTCCAATCACTTCAGATCTGGGGTGATCTCTAAGTGTGATAAGATCAGTGGGTGGAGTTTGTTCAACAACAACTTCTATAATTAATTTCTCTTGAGGAATGTTATTGGCTGTTGAGGGAAGTTCAGTCACTTCCACTTGATTTTCTTCTTCACTGTCTTCAACAATCTGTGGAGAAGGATGGGTTGACACCTTTTGGGTAAGGTTTAGTCCATCCATAGACTCACACAATTGTGGAACCTGTAAAGTGCTTTTGGTTGAAATCTCTTTCTCCTTATAAGACATGTTAGCTTCATCGAAAGATACATGGACTGACTCTTCAATTTTAAGAGAGGATTTATTAAAACCCCTATAGGCCTTGCTTACTTGGGAGTATCCTTGAAAAATCCCTTCTTCAGCCTTAGCCTCAAACATTCTAATGTATCTTTTGTTGTTTGTGTGAATATAACATATACAACCAAAAATTTTAAAATATGTGATTTTAGGTTTCTTTTCATTAAGCAATTCATAGGGGGTCTTATTTTTCAGCTTATGTATGAGGCTTCTATTCAGGACATAGTTAGCAGTGTTTACAGCTTTTGCCCAAAAGGATAGATGCATGTAAGCATCTGCCAATAATGTACCTGCAGCTTCAATGAGTGTCCTATTTTTCCTTTTAGCTATCCCATTTTGTTGGGGAGTTCTATGTGTTGAGAAGCACTGCCTGATACCTTCCTTCTCACAGAACTCATGCATAAGAAGAGACTCAAACTCTGTGCCATGATCACTTCTAATCAATGCAACATGAGTAGAACACTCAATCTGTATGGTCCTGAGAAAATCTGTAAGAACCTTGAATGTATCTGACTTAGTTCTTAGAAAGGCCACCCAACTGAGTCTGGAGAAGTCATCAACCATTACTAAAGTGTAAGACTTCCCTCCTAGGCTTTGTACTGCAATGGGTCCAAATAGGTCCACATGAAGCAAATACAAAATCCTAGGTGAATCAATCTTATTAATAGATTTGAAACTAGTTTTAGTTTGCTTGCCTAACTGACAAGCCCTGTATAGGTTTTCCTTCTTGTAGGGACCAGAAGATAAGCCTGTAACAAGGTTGTCTTTAGATAACCTAGCTATATTTTTAAGGTTTACATGACCTAATCTTTTATGCCACAACTCATTTTGGTTACTAGTGATATTGAGTAAACAAACATCAGTTTTGGCAGAAATAAAATCTACTAAATATATGTTACCTTGTCTAGTTCCAATTAAAACAGTTTTGTTTTCATTATTAATAATAGAACATGAGGAAAAGTTAAAGTGTACCTGATAACCTTCATCACATAATTGGATTATGGATATTAAGTTATGTTTGAGTCCTCTTACATATGTTACTCTCTTGAAAGTAACTGTTACAATCTTTACTGCTCCATATCCTTCAGACTGGCCATTATTTGAATCACCAAAGATCACCTTTGGTCCTAGCTTGGACTTGTAATTGGATAGATTGTCCTTGATACCTGTCATATGCTTGGAGCAACCACTGTCCAAGTACCAGGTCTGACTCACCCTTGGACAGCTCTTCACCTGTAATGAAAAACAAAAATTAATTGTTCTTGACCCAGGTCACCTTGGGTCCTTTATTTGATTGAAATGAAAAGCTGGATATAACTGACAAAGTAGGTTGAGATTTATAACCTAAGGGGTGATATCTCCTAGGTGGAATAATCCAATCAGCTACTGGAGTGAATGGTTTATTAGCTGGCTTAGAATTTCTGTAAGAGAAATAATTTATGTTTGGTCCTTCTGGGTTCGACGAGTTTCTGTAAGTTCGTCGACCAGAGTTCGACGAATAGGGCTGAGATCGTCGATCTCTGCTCAGAGAATGACAATAGTCATTTTCTGCGCCCCATGTTCGTCGACCTCTGCTCGACGAACCATACAAAGTTCGTCGATCGCAGTTAGACGAACTGTTATTACTAAAGTTTGTGTCCAGCGTTCGTCGATCTAGGTTCGACGAACGGGCCACATTTCGTCGATCTGAGTTCAACGAATGCTGCTGAATCTTGTTTTTATTAGCTATTTTCTGATTTTTATTTCTCTTGTCTATGGGTTTTGGATTGTTCTCAGACATTGGTTTGTTTATTATCTTCTCTTTTCCCTTGGCAGAAACAAATTTAATGGGTGTTGTAAGGATATTTTTCTTAATTATGGGGGGCAAACCTGATTATGCACCCAAGCCCAGCTTGCCATTTAATCTAGCATTTACTGTGCTTGTTATGTCCATCAGCTTGAGACTTCTTCCATTGAGAGATTGCTCAAGGTGTTTAGCATCACATAAATCAGATTTTAGTTTAATTATCTACTCATTTGCTAAAGTTAGTTGATCTTTTAGTTTAAGATTTTCTGAGTTAACAGATTCAAGGTTTCCTAGTTTTTCTCTAAGGGTTTTTATTTCTTTCTCTGAACTTATTAAATCTAAACACATAGTCTTGAATTCAATTTTAAATGAATCAGAATTAAAATCAAAACTTGAAAGAACCTGATCTGCCTCTGAATCTAAGGCCGCCTCATCTTCAGATTCACTTTCTGATCCTGAACTGCTCCTGGAGGCATCAATTGCCATAAGGCAAACCTCCTTGTTTCTTGCTTCTTCCTCTTCTTCACTTGAGCTGGAAGAGGATGATTCTTCTTTAGTGTAACTCCATGTTTCAGCAACAAAGCCTTTGTCTCTCTTTTTGTACTTGCTGGAGGAGGGTCTGCTGCTGTGTTTTCTCCTAGAGTCTTTTTCTCTGCTTTTCTCCTTCTTCTGGCTTTCTGGACATTCAGAGATGTAATGTCCAGGCTTTCTACATCCAAAGCACACAACCTCCTTGGTTGGTTCTTGTCATATTTGGGCTTATCATCCTTCTTGGATGATTTTCTTCTGAAGTCCTTTCTAGCCATCTTATAAAATCTTTTTGCAAAGATGCTCATTAGTTCTTCATTGGATGTTGAGGTCTCACTTTCCTCTGATGCCTTGAAAGCTATACTGTGATCTTTTCTCACTGGAGTTATTGATTTTTGTTCAGCTGCTTCTCTTGATTTAATCAACTGCTCATAAGATTTTAGTTTGCCTAGTAGAGATTCGGTTGATATCTCATTTACGCTTCTGGCTTCTTTGATAGGCCAGATTCTTGAGTCCCAAGAGCTAGGGAAGCACATCAAGATTTTGTCATTCACCTCTGTAAGGGTGATATCTTTATCCAAGGTTTTAAGCTCATTGATGATTGAGCTCAACCTATTGTACATTTCAGCAATTGATTCAGCCTCATCTTTCTTAAAATTCTCATATAGAGATATGAGATTTGATAACCTGTCTTTCCTTTCATCAGCTGAACCAGCAACCATTTGGTTGAGGGAGTCCCAAATGGCCTTGGCTGAGGTGCACTCAGCCACCTTCTGAAATATATCATCTGACATAGTCTGATCCAAGATGTTCATTGCTTTTGTATCTGCAATTTTGGCTTTCCTCTGGGCTTCAGTCCATTCAGGTGGTGGCACTGCTGTTGTGCTTGAAGATGTTGCAGAAAATATGAAGACTTGGGGAGGACCTGTCAAAATAGAATTGTAGATATCTTCATCAATAGAGTTCATATACAATTTGATTCTTGCTTTCCAGATGGCAAATCTGTTAAGATTGCATACTGGAGGTCTGATGCTTGCATAATATTTGTTTTGAGTCATTCTGTGAAGAAATAAATCTAATAAAGGAAACAAAACAACCAGATCTAACAAGAGTGATCTTTATGGTTCAGGTGTTAGCCTGTCCAACCAATCAATAACTAACCTGGTGAGGTGTGGTAGTTTAACCAACCTCGCTCAGATACCAATTGAAAGTGAAGGTTAGATCTGAAATACTCTAGAGGGGGGGGGGGGGGGGTGAATAGAGTATTGTGGTCTCTTAAAAATCTTTACAACTTTTGTTGTAAAGCTAGGTGAACAGGTTAGCAAACAAAGTAATAAGCACAACAACCTAATAAATCATAGAACACAGCCAAAATAAAAGAAAAGGGCAGCCAGACGACACAAGAAATTATAGTGGTTCCCCAACCTGGGTACATCCACTCTTCTACCACCCTGGTAGGAATCCACTCAGATTTTTGATCAGGTGTCTGACACCAATGAGCTTTTGTTCAGGTGCTCAAAAACCAAAACCTCAAGTCTTTTTGTAGGATACTTGCAACCAAGAATAATTTTGATGGGACTTAAAACCCTGTATAGAGGATGAAAAAGGTGATGGTGTCTTCTCTTTCTCAATAACAACTGAGAAGACTAGTGGATTGATTTCAGCAGATTTCTCCCCCTGAGATCATGAGGGGATCAGGAAATCTGGAGCACTGCTTCGGGGTGAAAGGTCTTCAAAAACTTGATTGCCTTGACCAGAGATTGCTTCAGGAACTTCTTTGACAGATAGAGTTTTTGTTGTCCTTCTGAAGTTGTCCTGTAGAGTTGAAAGAAGAAGACTCTTGATAGAGATTATATGTTCTTCTTCTTCTTGATGATGATGTTCTCTGTCCTAGGCTGATTGCAGTGTGTAAAGACTTTTTGATTTCTGTAAGACTTCTTTGAATGTGATCTGTGTGTCAGCAGGACTGCTTGATCTTTTCTTTTGTTGAAACTGACTGAAGAACACACTCGAAATTTGAATGCTTGAGCAGTAAATGCAGTCGTCCTGGGAAGGAAGTGACAATCAATGAATTCCCTAACTGTCCCATGGAAAAACGGCACGAAATAATCCATGATCAATGCTCGTTCTAAGGGAAACATTCCGAAAAGATTGGGCATTAATTACTCATGAATCATCGCCAAGAAAAGGGACGGAAAGCTGGAGAAGATCTAGTCTGGAATCGTTGAAAGAAGAAGTGAAATCATCGAGCTGAGTTCACAGTTTGTCGAGCTGAGCTGATGAGTTCGTCAACCAGACAATAACAATTAGTCTTCAAGGGAAACTTGTTAATTCTTCTACAATCTTCGTCGAACTAACAATCATCATTCGTCGAACAGATAATCATCATTCGTCGAATAGAGATCCAAATTCGTCGACCGAAGAATGATTGTGGACTTAGAATCTGAGAAGTCTCTGGCTGATAAGGATTCAAATTAGTAGACCAGAGTTCGTCGACCATAGAATGTGGTTCGTCGAGCTGAGATCGACGAACGTCGAACAGATTTCCTTGAGCTGAAAATATCTGTAAGTCTTGAGTTTCTCTAGTAGTCTGGAGGATGGCTGGTCCACAGGATGATGTTCTAAGGAGAAACCCTAGACTCTAGGACACAAACTGTAACGCCCCGGATTTTTGATTACGTACGCATGATGGGCGTTACGTTGGCTTTGACTATAGTTTGAGCATTGTTTTTCCCGCGGGCTTGCGAGTGGCTGTTTTGTTTGCCGAGTTGCACGATTCCCCAGCAAACCGGAGTCCATATGAGGGACTCGGTGAGGCCTCTTAGGGGATGCTTGCACTTTTTCGCGCCCGGGTAATGTAGCTCAAAATAAGTTGCTGATTCCGGAAACAAAAAAAAAATTAAAAAATAAAGTAAAAAGTGCTTGAGGCAAAAATGGTCGAGGACGTCTCAGAAACATTTTTCACAAAAGGGAAAAATGGTCGTTTTTGTGCTAGACACGCCCCTTGACACGTGCGTGACCCAGGCCGTGACCTGGGCGTGACCTTGACTCGACGAATTTTTCTTGCGTCGAGTTGAGCTCGACGAATGGGGTACACGCCCCGTGACACGGGCGTGTCACGGGCCGTGTCCCGCTTCGTCGAGTGTCGAGTGTCGATCGTCGAGTATCGAGCGTCGAGTATCGAGTGTCGAGTCGTCGAGAGAGGGGACACGGCCTGTGACACGGGCGTGTCACAGGGCGTGTCAGGCTGGGTCAAGTGTCGACACTTTTTGTCGACGAGGTGTCGAGACACGGGTTACACGCCCTAGGTCACGGGCGTGACCGACCCGTCACAGGCGTGTACCCGGCCGTGTACCGTGTGGATAAACTTTGATTTGCCGACTTTCGGCGCCGCTATAGGTACACGCCCTGTGTCACGGGCGTGACACAGGGAGTGACCGGCCCGAAAATCGACTTTTTCCAGTTTTTTGTGTCGTTCATTTCCTTGATTCTGCATCGAACGGTTCAGCTTTGTTCTGGAGGAAATAAGTCCGACACAGAGCTTTGTATGTCTCATTTTCTTCTTTTCATCTTCATCTTCTTCTTCTTCATTCCCAAAGAGAAAGCAAGAGAGCAAGGGAGCAAGCAAGGCAAGGAAAGAGGAGAGCAGCCGTCGCGGCATCGTCTCGGTTCAGACAAGCGGTGTTCTCCACCCTTGCCAATCTTCGTACTTGATTCAATTTTCCATTTTTCTAGCTTGAGATCTTGTGTTGAATTTTTCTTTATTAGCCTTAGTCTTTCAATTCCCCTTAGTTTGTTCTTCTTGATTCAAATTATGATCAATACTCTTGTTTTCCCATGATCAATACTCTTGTGTTATGCTAATTCCCTATGCTAAGTCCCTATGCTAAATGACCTTGCTCTCCCATATTTAGTTTTGTTGGTATCAAGTCTATGCTAGATTAATTCATGTAGCTAATTCGGTTCATATTCATGTAACCTATCTAGTAGAGGTGATTTTTCCTTGGTCAATTCAAACTCTATCATGTGATTTTATTTTGATACAAAGCATGTGAGTTTTATGGGATGAAGGCATCAAACGCTACGTTGGCAATTGGTAGTCGTGTGTAAGGGCGATGAAAGGAGCGTGTTACCTTGGGTTATGGGGCGTTTTGCGAGGCGAATTTGTGAACCATGGTAGGAGCGTTTGTGTGAGAATTTTGTAAGGGGTGGTGTGGTTTCAGCCTGTGGCCACCGGGTTTTGTTTTTGTGGTTAGAGAGACCACTTGGGCCCCGATTTGGGCTGGTTTTGTTTGGTGCGTTCCACTTTAGGGCCGCCACCGGTAAGACCCTTGCGAAATAAAACTTAACCGCTGCTTATGCTTCACTAGTATCGTAATTTCTTGGCTTATGAATGATAGAATGGGCATGTGTTTTGCCTTTTTCTCCTGCGGTTTAAGCAGGACATGATGAACTTGTACGCACTTGGTGCGTTTGGCATGGATTGTGGTGCGTTTTCCACTTGTTTTGTTCACTCATGTTACTTGATGAAACATCTCTGTGGGGTCGGTAAGCCCCTTCGTTAAAATATATGACATTTATGCTCTCTTTTTGTATAGCTTGGTTGATTGCTGAGGTATTCTTTCTTGAATGCCTCAGGTGCAGGTTGTAGCCGGTTGAGCGGCTAGGTTGGTTGGTGGCGTTTCCTGGGAACTAGCCGAGCATTCATAGCGAGGTAGTTCTTCTTTTTGTTGTACAGACATACATGTGCCCCAATGGGTTCGTGTCAGCTTGTTGGCGCCCATTGGTGGTTTTCTTTTGTGTAAATATGAACTAGACTGCTAATGTAACTCATTTGGATGGAATGATATGTACCTGCTTTTGGGATGGTTTTCTAGTAGGTTGCATTAGCTATTTTGACTAATGATATGTACTATTGTATATCATGCATACATGTTTTGTTTAACTACCACATACTTTTCAAATGACGTAAACAAAGAGGAGTTCTTATAGTAGTATCACTCTAGACTGCATATAGGAGCTCATCATAAATAAACAAAGTATTTCCGCCGCGTACAAAGACAATTTTACTATCTAAGGCCGAGGTATACGGCCATTGAATCCAAAAGTTTTCCTGCATGTAACTATTGAATTTCAACTTGTAAAGTCAGCGTCAAGAGTTGCCTGAGCGTGTGCAGTTATCCCCTGCACGACGTGGCATCATAACCCGTAGTTCCTCTTGCTCTGATACGATATGCTCGTTGAGGAAATGCGGGTTGTGACACAAATAATGACCCTGACTATACAAGGTGGGTCAAAGACATCCTAACTCAGTGAACCTTGCCCAAATCCAAACTAGGGATCCAACAAAATCCATACTATCCGGCGGAATTGACAAGTGATACCCGACGAATCACTATGATACATGCCAAATTCTTCTGCGATACTCGCCGAAAAACTCTTAGGCAAAAAGACAACCTATTCTCAATGAATCTATACTCGACGAATAATGGCTTGGCGTTCAAGCCACTCAACGCTTCACTTATCGATACTCGAAGAATTTCATTGATACTCGCCGAATTAACCTCACCGCCACTCGACGAATTCTAAACATAGACGACACTCGACGAATCGGCTGTCGATACTAGATGAATTTACCTTAGGACTGTCCATGATAATCGACAAATTTACTTAATGAATTTTCTAACCTTACTCGCCGAATCCTAATTGATACTCGACGAGTCCTACTACCGAAACTCGACAAAATTTACCAACCTAAACCCGCCAAATTTTACATAAACCATTAACCTACACTCGATGGTTTGGCCGAAAACCTACGCTACCCTAAGGATGATTCCAAGGCTCATCCAACACTACTCCTATTCACTAAGGGAGGAAGAAAGAAAGGAAGGAAATAATGAAGAAATTGAGATGCAAGGGGGGAAAGTCCACTAGCCTTGAATGTTCGAAGAAACGCCGCCCGCTCGCACTACAACAAGGATCAGTCGTAAAAAGGCCCTAGCAACGTTTCCTCAAACCTTTGTAGGGAAAAAAGAGTCAAAAAATGCTAACCATAACGTATAAAATTCGAGGAATCTGGGAAAGCTTACCACGATCGCGAAGTTCTCGCCGAGAGCTTTCCAAATCTCTATTCTATAGACAGATCCAACTGCCGGATCACCGGAAATCGCCGGCTGAAACAAGCCTTGTCCGCCGCTCGACTTCCGCGAAAATAACACCGTCGGGTGAGGAAGGAGGTGAATAGTAACCTTGTGACCTAATTTCGGCTATTTATATACACATATAATTAATAATAATAATATAATAACACATTACATTCAATATTAATTAATCCCAAAACTGTCGGAAATCCAAAACAACTCGGATTTTAACGAAATTTGCACCGTACCTAAATACCGACGCTGCGAATCTAATGACAAAGTCGAAATTCAAATTCGACAAGCTAAACTCGGGCAAACACCTCTCGAAGCCAAAACACAAGCATTCCAAAAAGGCTCCACCGAGTCACCAAACCAAATCCGGCTCGTAAGGGAATCTTGCAACCAGGCTAAACCCAACAACACAGAAAACCTAGAGAGCAAAAACCACGCTCTAACAATGGCACATGACAAACATGCATCCATAAAACGCTCTGACGTCAAAATTACGCCACTATGGGAATGAAAATAAATACCGAAAAATTTGGGGTGCTATGACCACCCCTCCTAAATGGAATTTTCTTCCCGAAACTTAACATAAATAGGATCAAATCCATAACAAAATAAAAGCAATCATAGGCTAACAAAGAAAACACTTACCCAAAAAACATCAGGAGAACAGATGAGGATGAGCCTCCCTCATAGCCGACTAAAACTCCCAAGTCGCGCTCTCCACGTCTTGGTTCCTCCACAAAACTTTAACCATCGGTATTGTCTTTCCTTCGAAATACCTGATCTTGAGTATCCAAAACACGAACAGACACTTCCACATATGAAAGGTTGGGCTCCAATTAGGGCACAGAATCAAGAACTTGCCTGTTACTTACCACACACTTTCGCAATTGGATCAAGTGAAAAACATTGCGCACACCATGAAAACTCGCGGACAAATCCAGCCTATATGCTGACATATTAATCCGCTCAACAACTTTAAAAGGTCCCACATACCTCAGGTGTTAACCCATAAATCGGCTATTCCTCCCAAGGTAGCCAGCTTGCTAGTCGCGGACTGCTGCAGGTTCCCCTAGAGTTCGCGACCAGTCTAAGGATAGGAGGACAGACTTCTTTGTCCGCTCAGGCGCAGCGGCTAAGTACAGACACCCCGGTTTGACTGCCAAGGTTACGCAGCAGTCGCTCATTCTGCAGGGGCTGCAGACTGCTTCCTCAGTCCTCCCCTACAGGATGCGGAGGTTAGATCAGCTAACTGTGCCATGGTTCTCTCTATTCCGACAGATGCACTACCTAACTAAGTCGCAGAATCCCATTGTGATCCGCAAGACCGCCAGGTTAGCCGCATATACGGCAGGAGGTCACTATCTTCTCCTGCCCACTCCTGTAAGTTACACAACAAGTAAGTCAAACTGCCACATCACCGGGCTACCTGCCTCTAGGTCGCTCAACAATAAGCAACGAGCTTCAGGTCGCCGGCCAGGCGACAACTCTCCAGGTCGCCCACCGGTAGGTGCGACCTTCTCCTCCTCAGTCTGCTCGAATGTCGGTGACCTTCCTTCAGGTCGTCCAACAAAGGGCGATAACCTCCAGGCCGCCCAGCAGGGGAGGAAAGCCTGTCCATCCAACAAGAGGCGGACTTCAGCAGACGGGGCGACATATTTCTTCAGTTCTCCAGGTCGCCCAGTAGACCAAATCTCGTCTGCTTGCAGTTCGCGGACTTTATATCAGTCCGCTCAAGGAGGATGGACTTGCTCCAGCTCTCCGTCAATCCGCACAACATTCAGGGGCTCATCCCGTCCGCCGCAGGTTGGGTGGACTCATTATGCAGTCCAGCCCTTTAGTCCGCCTGCATTGGCAAAACCTTTCCACCAGCACACTTCCTTGAAGCAGAGGCGGACTCATTGTGCATTCCGCCACTCAGCTCTCCAGCACCGGCCTCTTCCTAGTAAGAGACGGACAACTCTTCAGCTCATATAACTCTGTGCGGGCTCGCTTAGTACAATAGAGGCGAACCCATCCCTGTCCGCCAACAACAAACAGGTCCAGAAGACAAGCCCCTAACCACGCATCCTAGCGCGGGCTCGACAGACTACTCGTTCTACTTGCACCATTTCACCACATCCACGGGGATGGACGTTAACTAAAAGCCGTTACTCTCTTTGGGGCCCCCCCATACCGCTCATTTGAGGGGAGAGCTGCACATGCAAGCAGGGAAACAT